>OZ026508.1:5810589-8563089 GCA_964019985.1 Aurelia sp. 4 Dawson et al 2005
TGAAGAAAATTCTAGAATAAAGAATAAAACTTAATTGCAGTTGTAGGATATTGATCTCTAATGGATGTACGCTTGCCCAGCTAAGCAATCCGATGAAAGAATTGGCGAAACTTTACGACGAGGAAGACCTTCGATGTAATCGAAACAGCTAACACCGTTTGAAATGTGGCAAGATGAGAAACAATAAGTTTCTTTTGAACTAGAAACGAAGTCAAGTTAGAATTCCCTCCAATTTAATGAAAGACTGAGCATCAAAAGATTGGAATGTTTTGCTTCAAGACCCCCTAAAGAGGCCAGCTCACCTAACTAGGATAGAGCACTTCGCATGTAAAAACCCCTGAGAACCACTTCATCTGAGTGAGCTCGCTCGTATCTTGCATACAGACCCTAAGCTGAACTTGTTCTTTACCCTCACCCTTTATCAAAAATGGCTCGAATACGAACGAGGAGCAATATGGAGCAGAAATAGCTTGCTAATATCATTCAACTTATTGTTAGCATGCGATTCTATTTACAAAGAAAACCAAACAAAAGAGTGCTATGATGCTAAGGGCGTAAATCTGAGAGCTTCATCGCACCTAAGGAAATTTCAAGAAAAATATTCTGAATTATTAACGAGCAAAGTTATTTTTCATGGTCTATTTGAATCATAAATATTCAAGCAAAATTTTCCCCTTAAGTTGCTTAAAACCAAAGATAGGCATGTTTACGTTACAAAATGCAAGAATGACAATAACAAACCCAAACTGTCCTGCACTCAAAGATCCTGGATAAAAGAAGAGGCAACAAAGTTTACTATCCACCATGTCTTAACACTTGCTACCTGGCGAGAAAGAAATTCAGTTATCGCTTGAATGGCCATTGCTCCCTGAATTTCAAAGACTAGCATTGAATGTCAACATGATCAGCTAGATCCAGGGAATTACCGGGCTTTGAAAATACCGTCCCCCCTTGTTGATATGGGAGATTTTCTGCATAAATCTTCTTTCAAAAATCTGCAAGAGCGAGCTGGAAAGACAAGCAATCCTTCTTTGGTTTTCCTGTGAACATAAATAACGCTTAAAAAAATTATTGTTTTGTGCTCTCTCAGGAGAATGGAGACCGTTTGAATACGTTATTAGGCTGTTTTAAGGCCGACCTCCACCTAAGCACGCGCTCGAAGCGAACTAGCCAGCAAATGAGCGAACAGTTGAATCGCCAGCGATTGCTCTGAGAGTTGACTTGACTTCTACACCAAAGCGAACAAGTGTTGTTCGCAGCGAACAGAAATTTTCGAATTGAGCATGCGCAGACTATATCTCGCTCGTTCGCTTCGCGTGGGCGTTTAAGTCGAAGTCGGCCTTTAGCAGCAAGACGCGGACGTCTTTGAAAACGTGGCTATTCTTTTTTTTTTTATTGAGAATTTTAAATTTCCAACCTTCTCCCTCCTAGAAAGCTACTCACAGAAAGACAAATTCCCAAAGAGCAGTTTCCATTCTAGCATTTCCATTATTTATGAATGTGCTCATATTGCATTTTGTCTCCCTTCTCGAAGTCCTATTCTTGTAGTGCGGCCTTCAAAAGCATTCTTTTCAGGTTGTCAGTTTCAAATTAGAACGTGCAATAAGTCTCTCAAGACTTGCTAAAGTTTTGGAGTTGATTTCAATTTGTAATTTACATCCTCAAACAAAAAAATTATGCTTGCGTCTTCTTGACTCGCGTCTTCTTGCTAAAACAATTTGTTCATCTCAGGGGGAAGACACGTTTATCTGCCATAGAGTATAGCATAGGTTTCAATTCTTCGAAAGGTGGATGTAAAATTCTATAAGCTACTTCTCTGTACTGAATAGCATCGAAGAAACTGCAACCATTTTACAATAAATCTGCCATAGGACCTTTCTGAAATCTTCAATATTTTCAGAATTACAGTGCTTTTCTTCTTTTTTAAGAATTCAAGAAAATTTTCGTAAAAAACTTGTAACTATCGCATTTTCTAAAACTGTTGACGAAAGATCAAATAATGCTCAAGAAAACCATAGCTTATTGATGTCTACAAAGTAGTATCAAGAATCAAGTAAATCTCTTTTTCTCTTCTGGTTAATGATTTGCAAATTTAATGACGTCACATCATAAAATGAGCAGAAATATGAAATAAGTTGTAATTTCAAAAGTGTCAAAAATTTCTGAATAGTCCAAAGGTAGAAATATGGACAAGTAGCTCAAGTGTCCATTAAGCCATTCAATTAAAATAAAAAGGTAACAGAATCTTACACCCACCCCTTTGCACAGATTTAAGATTTGGAGCCTATACTCTAGAGGATAGGGAGTGCAAAAGTGCAAAGAAATCATTGCTCTTGAGCCCGTGTAAGGCAGCAATGTTTGAAAGCTTTTGTTATGACTGTGGGTACGTTTTGAAGTTTTCTAGAAGAGCCTTTCTCTCGAATGTCCTTCATACTTGCAAAACCGAAATGTCCGATTTCAGTCAGGTAAGTTCTGAAACAGATTCGAGCATGTCTACCATTGAATTATATTGCCGATAGCAACGTCTTTATAGCAAAGAAGCCGTCGCCTTTGAAATGAGGATTTTTTCAATTGAATCAGTCCAATGAAATTTCTATGGATTTTCCATGGATAGGGTCTTCCCTTTTCAAAAAGGATTATTTGATGTTGAATCATCAGGAATTAAGGCTGGGTTCGAATGTTTTTCCCTTTCACTCAACTCTTGTGTCGTGAAGCTTGCATGGAAATTACTTCACTCCAGTAAGTTTCGTCAACAGCACTATGCATCAAGAATTCTCTGTTCCCCATTCCTTTTCTGCTTTTCCCCCAGACTACCATTTTATACACTTCTCTACCTTTAATAAACTCCAATCCTGAAAACTTTAGCTATCTGTGAGTATGAAAAGTTGATCTCATATTTTATGTTTTGAAAGTCCCAATCTACAAACTGAGTGTGTAATTTTAAAGTTGCCATAGATATATTGATGGATACAAAAGTTTAAAAGTATTTCCTACATTGCAACCCTACCATAAATTGCTTTTCCTGAGTGCCCCATAGTTAGTACTTAATCGCAAACAATTAAGGGGTAAACTAGGATAAAATAACTATCTCCAAAGCTAAAAAATATGTATCCTACAAAGAAAGATATTTTTCCAATGCTTGGGAACCATTTAAGTGGTATGTTTATTTCCTTGCATCGGAGTAAGCCCCTGTACAGGGTCGGTAGGAGAAATGCAGAGACGTTTCAAATCAAATCCTTTAGCTCTTCAACCAGTGTCAGTTTCTTTAAACGAACAATGCCAGAGGTACTAACATATCACTTTGGGTAAGAGATTTAGTTCATCAGGAGTGGGTGTATCGATCCTATGTGGCATTTTGTGAGGAATCATCTTTGTGGAAGCGCTTGCAATTTGATAGCTTGCGAGACTAAGGCTACGCTAACAAGAAACCGGCACAGTTTTAAAATGACAAAAAATGCGACCGATAGGCCTCCCGCTAACATGAAGACTCCTCATTTTTTGATGAAAGATTTTAAACACGGTGGATTTTGACAACGAACCTATACCCGGCACATTTTGAAGTCGGTGTATTGTGAAAACTAAAAACGACAAAGACGGATAAGTTTTCGATGCTTTCAAGGCGAAGCTGATCGATTTTTTGACCTATAGTTATATTTCTTTGGCATCCAATTCTTGGGGAAATTGAAACGAGTTTGCAACCTAAAAAAGTCCGCTGTTTCCAAATCATGTTAGAACATCGTGTGAGCACTTGTTGGTGCTTTGTGGCTGTCTCAATTTTCGTACTTTTCAAATCGTCTCATCGTGTGAACGTAGCCTGAAGTTACCTTCCTAACTTAATTTTTAGCTGGATATGTATTATCGTTTTTTCATTTAACTCTGTGAAGGGGTATTAAAGCGCTAAGGCGGCAAAACGTTTTCATGTAATTTTGACTTTCACTGTATCAAGAGATTAAACAATGATGCTGATCAAGATTTCCTAGAAGTGAAATTTTGGCTAAAAATATTTGTAAAATTGCAACATGTTCATGGTATTCAATTGCAAGCTGAATCAGCCATTTCGAGAGAGCAACACAGGGGCAAAATTGTCTTCTTCTATGAGTAACTAACATCTGAAACAGTCTACACTCTGACCTAAAATCTCCACAGGATGTCAACAATTTGACGCACAGGATCAAGGTAATACTCTTTAAAGACCTCCAGAATCAGAGAAATAGTTCCTACAATTTTTGTTCTAATCCGAAATGCTCTAACTGAACTGGCTATCAGGATTCTTGAAAATTCAGTGTTTTTCTCAACTTTCGTAACGCAAATAATATTTTGACCGTCCTTCGTTGAGCACGTTTCTTTCAGAGAAACCTCTGGGGGTTATTATGGAAACAAGTTGCACTGACCTTTTAATTTTCTCTCTACGATTTTAACTGTGAGAGTTTTTAGACTAAATTTAAACTTTTACGCTTTCATGATTACATCATAAAATGCAATTTAATTTGGATTTTTCTTCTCTAATTTTTCGTTACATTCAGTTCTCAATTTATTGGCGGAATTGTGCATACGTAAATGTGACAAGCATGCCATTTTTCGAGAACTTTTAATGCTAAGAAGTCTACTTACTTTGCAGACATATATAAGAAGATGTGACTGTCGAGTTAACTTGCATTAACGAAGCCATTAAGCTACTTTTCCGAACCATATCTCAATTACTTTGACTTAAGCGCGTACGTTTTAAAAAGAGACTTGATTTGTTTTGCTCATTTTATTATACTAATTCTAAATGAATCATTGCCTGCAAGCATATTCTTTTTTTTACGTAATCAGAACAATAGATCCCTGAATAGTCAAGAGAGATCATAAATTTATCGCAAAAACAAATAAACTCGTTAATAATTCAGAAAAACGTTCCTCAAAGTTTCTCAACGACGTGACGTCTTTCATCTTACGCCATTTTGCCTTCATTTGAATGTTTGCGTCACAATGCTCTTTGCTGTGCCCTAGTTTTCGTGCTACTAAAAAACGCTTTCCTGAAACATGTCGCATGCCGTCAGGAGCTCAAAAACGTAGTGAAATGTGTTGCATTCAAAGATAACAACAATGCAGAGTGCTTTTTGGTGGCAACCCTGCAGAATATCATAGGTGCTTGAATGCACACCCATTTTCATTCAGCTATAAAATGGGAAGCATTTTCCCAAAACCATAACACTGCAGACGCTGAATAGCAAGCAACCATAAGATATCTCTCAAAGACAAATGCTACTAGGGAAAGAAGATGGAGAAAGCTATCAAGAGCTTATTACTGTCGTTGATGGTGTTAATGGTACTAAATACGATGTCCGAAGGATTTAGTAGTAAAGTAGCTGAAGGAGAAAATACGAAAAGAAGGAAACCCATGCCTAGTCCCAAGCTCACCGTAAGTGCGCTGGTAATATTTAATTGTAACAGATCTTTTTAGACAAATTTTACTTTCTTTTTAGATTATTAATGATCTTGCTACTTCACAATGACCTTACCAATTTGCCATCACGTATAGATTTGAAAACTGAGATTGATAACATGGAGCTTTAAATAATGATAAATATGTATCAAGCTTAGTTTTAAAAGTAGATGTCTCATTTTCTAGCTGTTACACATAGATGATTTGCAAATTCTATTTGATTAACGAAAAGGCAAATGTGCCCTTTGTTTCCGAACTTCGACTTGAAAAGATTCTTTGTTTTCCGCTCGAATTTGCTTCCCTTGGGAGTTTGTAAAGTTGTCCTTTTCAATTGCACAACTTGGAAATCCTAGTTCTAACGTGCTGTTCTTCCGACCTCGATCTTCAAAGTGAAACTCAGTCATTTCAAATGTAAATTTTCAAGGAAACAGAGTGTTCCAATGTATTTAGATGAAGACGGAGACTTTGTTTCGTCTTAATTTAGAAAGTAAGGTAACGTGGGAAACTATACTTAGTATGTATCATATAAGATGACGTTCTGGCTGGTGTTGCCGTCCTGGCTGCCAAAGGTCCCTAACGCCTGGGGGGAGGGTGAATTCCGCCCATCTGATTACCTCTATTGCTTTTTGAGATATGGCAACGTAATTTGGCAGAAAGGTCGTTCATTATATACAAAATGGATTTTGGAAAAAATAGCTTGATTAGCGATGGTTTTGTTGCTGCTAGAGCATGATTATGATTATGAAGTCATGTGACGTCATCAAAATGAATTTGTTTTAAAAGTTCAATGAAATTTGCTGCTCGTTAAAACTGAGATATGTAGATCAAAATATACGCAAAGTCATAGTTTCAGACTTACTTTAGCCAATTAAGCAAGAGAAAGGGAGATGCAAATTATTTTTTTCATAGCGTGTGGCATGAAAACGTGATTACCATGAAGACAAGACCAAAAATTGAACGCCAAATTGCTACAGTTACATGCCTGTATGATATAAAGCTACACTACTAAATCTTAAAGGCATCAAGCAAACATGAAAAACGTATAAAAGAAAGTGTACGGAATCCGCCACACCCCCAGGTCGGATACGTTTAAATGAGACAGAAAGATTGCGATTTCAGTGATGAAGCCCACTAGTTTGATCCGAAGTTATTTTAATCTCACCTGGACCAGACAGTAATTCAGATCACCTTCAGTGCTTTTTTCTGGAAAATCCTGAGCTTCTTTTAGCCTTCGCGGCTTTCCTTGTACATACCAGCTGTCCCAAAAAAGCCCCAAATTTGAGGCTTTACGGTTTGAAAACGTAGATTTAATAATTTATCTACGGGGTGTCCCAGAAAAAAGGTAACAGATTTGATCAGTGCTATCACTAAGAATTTAGCTCAAATCAATCAGAAATGATCGTTAAACTGATCCTTGATACTGTGGCGTAACCCACGGTGTGCACCTTTGAGCACAAAACAAAGGGCCCCCAAACATTTGGACTTCAAAGGGGCCACCGAGTAGTTTGGCAAAAGCAACCGGTTTTTGGATGAAAGCATATGTTTCAGCATTCACAAAATTATCAAAATGAGTTTAAGAATGGATTTGATTTGTGAGTAAGCACATTATGATGATGTTAAGTGACAGTTTTAACTCACTTGATTCTCGCCTCATAAGAGAACGAGGACAGAGAAGATGCAAAATGTCCCTAAGAAAAGTTTCAAATTGGAAGTATAAGGGAAGAAGGAGAATTGTTTCATTTAATGTGCCACTGATCACTAAAAATATCTTAGGCAGCAGGCTTATGGTATATTACATATATTTCCTTTGGTCTTTCAGGAAACCGTAAACAATGATTACTTTGTTCCTAAAACTTGCATCGAGTATACTTAAGTATAAGGGCACCTAAACACTATTTTCACTAAGGGCCCTACACTGCTCCGTTACGCCACTGCCTTGCTAGTTTACTTGAAGATAGTTAACTTGAAGATAGATACCTTGTTTGTTGACATTGGAGCATTCAGAGTGGACACTTTTACCTTTAAGGTCCAGATTTGCCTCCAACTCACAACCAGAGCTTTCATGTTGTGGCCTAAACTACAAATGCTCTGTCTTGGGGAATTTCCTCAAAGGATGGACATGGATAGACAGTAGCGTGGAAATTCTGGACAAGGACTCGTATGCTAAGGGACACATTTGAATAGAAATTGAAAATGAAAACTGACAAAAATATCAATGAATACAGTCACCAAGGAAAATCTGTCATTAATTGAAATGAATTAACAAAAAGAAACCATTGGGCACGTCATCCGAGCACTCTCAAGGTCCTTATCCTAGTAAATTTCTCATCCTTTGGGTATATGTGATTTTTTGTTTCGAAATAATTCCAACCAAAGCAAATGGATTATATTCAAATATTGCAGAAATTTTCAAACCTAAGGGAATTATTTCCCTGATGAATTACTTTTATTCGGCAGGTGTAATTAAAAGCCTTCGTAGAATGAACAGAGATGTCTTTTCAGGAACAAATTCGTGAATTTGATTGTCAAGTTGGATTTGGATTCAATTAAAAATTTTCCGAAGCACGAGGCTTCTTGCTTGTAATTTGCTACGCTTCAGGAGATTCCACAGAAAACGCATTGACAACTTAGGCCAGAATCAAAAGCTCTAGTTTTGAGATGGAAGAAAATCCAGACATTTAAGATACAGATGTCCTCTCAATGCTCCAATATCGACAAACAAGGTATCTATCTTCAAGCTAACTTTAGAGGAATAGTTTTAAAATAATTTCCAATTTTTTCAAGCTAAATACTTATAGCTAGCCCTGATCAAATCTGTTACCTTTTTTCTGGGACACCCAATATATTGAAATATTAAATGCAGATCTGTCAAATTGTTTCATGTTGTGCAACCATGTATTGATCATCTGGAAGACACTTGCGTTCTATTTTATTTCATGTAAATGAGAAAAGCAGTCCTAGCAGATTTTGATTAAGACACTTCGTATTGCCTTCATGACTTTTCTCCTTATATATACAGGCCAAGCAGCTCATCGCAATAAAAGTGTTTGAGAGGGCCATGGAAATTCTTTCAACAGACGAGACAAAAAGAGAGAAGTGAAGATGCTGGCCTTTGAGAATTGCTTCAAATGAGAGTGTTGGTTGAGAATTTGTTGTTGCTGAAAGCGGAAGACCATGGCATCAAAACTTACGTTGTTGTCAGTGCAGTAATTGCTCTGCAGTTACCATACCTTCAGAAATATTTTCTGGCAAAAAGATTCAATGAAGAGCCTTGATTTGAGAAGACAGAAAAGGACAAATGACAGCAGCAATTAAAGGCTCCTTCAAGAAAGATAGAAATGTGCCTTGATAATTCGATAACGGCACTTAAGTGATATATGGTTTTCAGGACAACATCAAGCAAAGCTGTAAGCGAAAAAGTAATCTTTGATGAAAATGAAAGTTGTTCCATTGAGACCGTACCATATTTCAGCAGTTTCCATGCCTTGAACAAGCTTTTGCTGGCAGGAGGCTTTGTCGGAGAGTAATATCTTGAGAAGACAACTATCAACAGACATCTGGAGTGACTGACAGCTTTTCCACTGGAAAAAAAACTAAAATTGGACTTGGCAATTGATTAGCAATATGTGCAAAAGTGTCATTGAGAATTGCTATGCTTTGCATCAGCAACTGGATAAAACACAGTTAATTTTAAGTGTATCTATCCGTATTATAAATAAACAAATTTTAATCGTTAAAATTTCCTGTTAACTTAGGCCAATATTTCAGCTTTGATGGAAAGCTAATTCGTAGTTAAAGGTACACTGCCATGGCTCTGATTGGGTGAATAAGGCAATAAACAGAATCAAAGTGGCCAGCTTCAGTAATTTTGCCGTACACCGAAGTTCATGAAGACGATAGTGATCTGACTCCCATATTTCCGAAACAAAGTATGACCCAACTAAACACCTGATAGGCGTGATAATTATTCGGAGACCATCTCTTTACTAGCAATTTCAACATAATTACTGGCCAATCAAAGCCATGAAAATGTGCCTATCTCCTAGATTTTCCTCGAAGATGTAAGAGTCAAAAGGGTCAAATTCATATTTTGACGAAAGCCTTGAAGTTATATAATTGCATAGCCTGTGTTCCAGACCACTTGAAAAGAAAAGTAAGTGGTCTGTGTAACTGAGCGAGAATTCGTGTTCAGAAATTTTCTTCAGAATCTGAAGAAAAATTAGGATATGTAACGAATAATTCGCATAATCACTATTGGACAACTGCAGTAGGTAACAATGATCAGCCATCATTGTTTCAAACACATAGATTCACAAAGACATCCGTTATGTGTAAGAGCTTGCCTTTATTTACTTCGCAATTCAATTCATCGTCTGAACACAGATTTGCGCTCAGTTACACAGACCACTTATCTTTCGTTTCAAGTGGTCTGGAACACAGGCTAATAATTACATGTTTCTTGCTTTAACTTCCATTAGGACCTCGTTCTTATCGTCATGAGGAGATAATTAGATACCAATAAAACCATTCCGTTAATTTCAGAGCAACGGTCTTTTCTTAACCTCTTTCTTCGCATATTTTGTTTGGAATGAAGCAAAATAAGATGCAAATGAAAGGCCATAGAAATATTTAATGATCATTCTGATATATGCTTTTCGAGGTGCATTGAATAGCCTGAATAGTACTCCAAAAGAGAGTGTTTTAGGTTTGACAATAAGTGACCAGGTTTCCCCTGGAAAGTTTATGAATCTAATTTGAAGGGGCTGGGTCAGTTAATGTAAACAAACTTTTTTCGAAAAGACGATTTTGCAGTATTTTTGATAGGCCATATCACAGTGAATTTACACCACTTTCCTTAGAATGAAAGTTTTCGTTTGAAGATGGACTCTTGTGCTTCGTAGAAAAATATATCATACACTCATATGTTGTACGATGGCAGGGATATTGGAGGAATTTTACAAGTAACTGTAGTGTGGATTCACCCCATCCACCAAAATCTGTGCAAAAGACAATGGCCACTGTGTGGGTAGCAATAAAGATTCTAGAGGCAACAGGTTTGTTTAGGGTTAAATGACCCTGCCCCTTTAAGAGCTTCATCAGGAAACACAACTTCTCGAATCTGATTTCTTCCTTATTTGCAGCAGTAAACATCCAAGCACGGTTTGCTTCTCTATTAACACGGTGTGTATATTTTTAAAAGTTTTGGATTGCTTTGCGTCATCTCCAAAAAATATGCCACAATGTATAAATGGATGAATGAACAATTATCGAAGGTAACACCGTTTTCCGCTCTGATGATTATTGGAAAGCTGGATTAGGAATATCCTTCTCTTCACCAACTTACTCATTTTCAGTTTAATATATCATTTAAATTCCCTACCTACAATGTATAGTTCTAAAAAACAAACAAATAACTTCATTATAAAGATGACAATTTCGCGGAGAATGATACCATGATACCGAAAAAGTAAGACAATATACAAATACAAATTAAAGAAGAACTAAATAAATTACTTAAAAGAATAGCTTTCTCAATAGTAACTAAGAGAGCAGAGAGCCCCCTTAATCCTCTAACTAATCATTTTGAAAGCAAAATTCTGTGAAAATCATGGTATTATCCACATTAAAGTTAGCAGACGGAGATAAAGGCAACGGGTTTTTAAAAATAGATTCAATTCAACTCAATTGGGACTCAGAACACCCTGGGAATGAGGTTGAAAACTTAGTGAATTGAATTGACAAATTGAATTGACCAATCACCGCATCCCTTCCAATCACGCCACTGAGTTAACTAAAAGGGGAAATCCCTGAACGACGAACAGACAAAAGCTGTTCATGGAGATCACCCCATACACCGCAAGAGTTCCTGATTTTCATTGGCTAAGACACGAGATCTATTTTTAACTTCTACGTGTGTAAAGGGACTGGGCAAGCTTGGGTGGCTATTTATCTCCGTCTACTAACTTTAATGGCAATCGCAAGATAGATCAAACGAAGCTGTTTTTTCAAACCTTTAGAGAAATCTCATTTCAAAGTCTTTTACAGGTTACAGGTACCACTATATTAATAAAAAGAATTCATTCAAGGTAATTTGCATTGTCTAGTTTAAAAGAATGCTTGCTTCCTTCACACATACTTGCAAGGACTTCCTTGATTCTTTCGCCCTTGCCGGTTGCATTGTCAATCTCGAAAGAATGCTGACTTCTTTCGCACATAATTGCAAGCGTTTCCTTGATTACTTGGCACTTGCCAATTGAAAATCGACCGACCAGTTTTCCAAATGCTTTTCGTAGTGTAGGTTGGCAAGTTTACAGAATTTAAACGTATTGCTGAGGAAACTCTAAGCAAGCCATGGCTTTCAAATTTGGCATGGGTCTCCGTTAACAAGTATTGGCCTAGAGAAAAAATTTTAGTTAAAATATTTAACTGGAGTAGTTGATATTGAAGTTGTTCTTAAGGTTGTAAAATACCTTGAAACGAGCTTTCCAAAGGAAAAATCTCAATTTGCTCAAACCTCTCTGTATTTGGATGGTAGTTCCTAATGGAATGTTCAGTTCATACTAGAGTGTCACTTTTTGCACTACAAAACATCATTTTCTCAAATAAAGAAAAGACTTGGTTTGAGAATAATTTTCGTGGATTGAGAAACATTGTATTGTCACGGTCGTAAGAAAATTTTTTCTCATCAAGTTTTTATCAAGATAATAAATTCTTTCTTGAAATAAGAGAGGAAGAGATGTTGTATGTGATCAGTTTTCTTTGAATGAGAAATTTTATTGATGGAATAAGAATCTTTTTCTTGAAATGAGAGATTAATGCTTGAATTAAGAAAATATTTCTTGCAATTAGAAATATAAGACTGTCAGAATAGCAAGAAATTCCCTCTTATTAAGAAATTTTATCGATTATTATTACAAATATTAAACTCTTTATAGTTGGTATATACAATAGGCAATTCAAGCCAACAATTTAGAGAGGGAAAATTTATAATTATGTCATGAAAATAATAATTTCAAAAATAAGAATTAGAGTTACTGAGGAAGATGAAAGTCGAAACGTTTAAAAAGTCATAGTATATTTCTGAATTATCTTTTAAAATTTCATAGGCTTAAATGAATGGGCTCTTGAATTATTGTCTTTCATGAAAATAAGCATATTTAAATCGATATAAATGATTATTGTTCATGAAGGCATTTCCAAAGATAAAGTTTCAAACAGGAATCTTTGCATGAGCAATTTTCATTCTTTTATCCTTGCATCGATCCTTTGAAACATAGAACAGATGGTAAGCTTTGTAAGTGTCAGGTAGGCTGTTCCAGAGGATCCCACCTCTAAAAGTCAATGAACTGGTCCGATAAGTTGTCGTTTACACTTGTGGCAGCATTAATAATGAGCCTGATATTACATTATACGAAGCTGTTTTGGCTGGGAAATATCCCACTTTAAGAATTGATTTTCAAAAGATAGGCACTTATATATTTCTATCATCAGGTTACGTTGATTCATTTCGTGGACGCTAGAAAAACTCAAGAGAGTTTTTCTCATAGTAAGAAAGACATTGTTGAACTAAGACATAGAAAAATCTTGGCTTGAAATCAATTTTCTTGGGATATGAAAATCTTGCTTGAGAGATCTAGAATTCTTTTCTTGACAAACGAAATAATACCTCCATTAGGAGTATTTTTTCTGAAGTAAGAAAAATATTGATTGTCATAATGGTACGGAATTATTTCATATGAAGAGGTTCTGTAAAGAAATTTTTTCCCATCGAATGAAATCGTTCTTGACACGGTAAGAATCTTGTGCAGAGATCAACTTTCTTCGAGTGAGAGCATCTTCTCACAGGAGAAAGATATTTTTCTTGCAAAAGAAATACATCTATTACTCGGGGGGTATCTCAACCTGTCATAACGGGGATGTGCCACTTTGCCAAAAAAATTGGTACCCATCAATACGTAAATTGCGGTGGATTTTAGGGTCATAATTCCGTAAATCGAATGAAAATCTGGGCCATGATTCCGGAAATTATGAAAAATCACCCATAATTCTGTTAAATGTCTAAAAATTGTGAAGAGATACCCATAATTCCGTAACAGTTTGAAAAAGTATCCCTAAAAATGCCACGTCCCCTTACCATGAAAAGTATTACCGTAAGTTACACACCCCCCCCCCCCCGAGATCCATTGTGCCGGTGTCCCAAAAAAAGAAACCTGGATAGAAGAGTTCCAGAAAAGTAACCATTGCCTCGTTTAAAAAGAAACAGCAATCCATTACTTAAAGGCTAACTTAGATCCATATAATTTTTCCTGACCTATTTGCTCGTCAAAAGACCTATAAAAATGAATTTTCCGAAAATCTTGTGCTTGAGAAAACCTTGAAAATGTGAAAAGTCTAGCGAGGAAGATGTGTTCCATTTCTCCCATGATTCATACCACAGGTGTGAAGGCAAATAACTGCATGTTGGTTTCAGAAACTTGCATTCAAACTCGGCAATGCGCTAAAGTGCAGACCACAAGGCCCTTTGTGTAATACACTTTCTTTTCGAACATCAAGCAAAATCGTGCTTTTTGCTGAAAATACGGGAAAATGATTTTTCTTGAGTCCCTTCAAGCTCCTTACTGTCGGAATTCAGTTAGAAACTAAACTTTTCTTGGATTTTGAGGTGCAGATTTAACGATTTTATTGATAAACTATGTTTAGATCTTCCTTAAAAATTTCATTTATTTCAGAAAGATGATAACAGAAAATCAAGGCCACAGTACAAAGATTAAACAAATACTTAGATCTATGTATGTTAGGCTTTGGATAAATGATTTCTTTCATTATTTTGTCAAATGATAACTGCCCAAATTTGGCAAATTTTTTGCTTGAAACCCGTTATTAAAAAAAAGTTATCTTACAAAAAGACAAACCATTTGCAAGAAGAGTATCTAGAGAAGTAGTATCTCAGAAAGAAACAAACTTCATACTTTTTCTGGACCTAGCCATCATCTCAGAAAAAGGTCTGCAAGGTTAAATGGGAAAGCTTTGGCAAGGAAAGTAAGATGTTGAAAAATTGTGAATAACTATTCGTTTGCAATATTCTTCTAGCTTTCAACGAGATATTCTATCGAAAGAAAGACAATATCTTGGTAAGTCATGCGTTAGAATATTCGAGGGCCCCTTACTACAATTCGTTGGGCCCCCTGTATTGCTATTCTCCTTTTGGTTCCTTGCAAGCTTTTAGCATCTTCCGTAATTAGTGTGCCAAGATCTTCATTGCTCTAATGCTACTCCCGTTTCATTATAGCGAAGCTACCATACATAATCTAAATAAAAAATAGAGATGATATTAGTTAAAGATAGATTTAGCAAATGACAGATGTTTCCAGGGCCCTCGCAGTCAGCCTGGCAAAATGTATGGTTTTCCCTGTTTGAGTATTGAGTCCTTCAGCTACTTTAATTACTGATCATTTTACAGCCTAAAGTGAAAAATCTGCTTATAAGAACGTACCATTTTACAATCCAGCCAGACAAGGTTCTTATACATTGGGTGTTTAGTGAGAAGTGAGGTTGTGTAGGCTCTTAAATTGGTTCCTGTTTCATTCAGGACTTTCAGGCACTCTTTAGTTCAAATTCAAACTTCGAGCTATCATCTGCTGTCAGTTCACAGCACTCGAGTTCATGAGGTCTTATTCATAACAGACGCTTGTAGAAGAATCAGAAGTTTTGTAAAATCCCAATGAGAAGCTTTCAAATCATTCGTAGAGTTCTTTACAATATACAAATATAGCAGTATCAGTTTGTGTAAGTTCGATGAATAAACATCTTTATCTTTAATGATAAGCATCATTTATAATGATCTCTAGAAATTAAAAAGCATTTCAAATTTCAGGCTGAATAGGTCCTTATGTAATGGAGCATACGGCTCAAATCTTTCAAATCCTTAAAAAGGTGGGTCTAAGATTGTATCACATTTTTCTTTGAATTCATGTGCTTGAAAGAAACTTTAGATGATTTGCTGTAAATCTACCGTGGAAACTTTTTGATATATTGATTATTTTCAAAATGGTGGCAGTTTGACTTACTTTGCAAAAATTCATCGAAAATTTTTGAAGAATTAAAATCATCGTAATTCTTAAATTAATTGAGAGAAATTGATACAATCTTCAAGATAACCATAGGTTATGAAGGTCTACAACATGGTTGCAAGCAGAAATCTGTTGCTCTTCTGGTTAAGGATTTAGACATTTAATGACGTCACAGCCTAAAAATTAATAGATGCCACCATTTTGAAAATAGTGAAGGTATCAAGAAATTGCCACTGCAAATTTATTGCGAATTACCTGAAGATCCTTTCAATGACTTTAGTTCAAAGAAAGATGTAATACAATTTTACACCCACCTTTTTAAAAGATTTGAGCTCTATGCTATGTAATGGGGGTGTCATTTTTGAATTTCAGTCTGTAGGTTCTTAATCAATAGGTTCTTATACGCCGGTCTTACCGGACTTATTACCTCTAACACAATCAACAACAACAACAACAAACATTGAGTGGCCTTTCCAATTTTGCTCTTTTAATATCACTTTGACTGTGAGCGATATCTAATAGATACTTATAATGCTGCTGCGTAAGAGCAATAGATCTTTACACAAAGTAAGTTAAATTCGATGTGAAGCTTTGCATTCCCAAAAGGAAGTAAATTGCATTGCTGCAAATAAGGCCTTCTGCTTCAAAACGTAAACATTATTAGCAAATTTCGTGGTTTTCCGTTAAAGGTGCACACTGTTAGATGAACTGGCAAGTCAATATTTCAAATGATTGTTGCAAGATTTGCAATGGATTGCGGAATTTTGTCTAAAGGTCTATCTCGTTGGCAAAATGCTTAATTTTTTTACATAATCGAATATTACGATCTAAACTACTTACAAAAATTACTTGGAGCAAATAACCCACGGGGGACAAAGGGATGTTTTTACTCCCTAGAGAATTAACATGGATAAAGAAAGAAAAAAAACTACTTAACCTTAAACTACACAACTAAGAACAAACACATGCGGACACTAATAATGATTTGATACATAAGTCTGCTGCATATTAGACTAACTTGCTTCATATTGAACCAGGTTATTCATAGCTGGTTGGGGTGGGATTTTAATTCTTCAAAGAGGACTGCACATGTACATACAAGAGCTTCCTCAAGTCATTGCTGTAAAGAAGAAATATTTTTTATTATCAAATAAAATGTTACAATACATATTACGATCTACGTTTTACTACTTATAAGAAATCATCTTGCAATACTACTTGGACAAATAATACCGGGGGCAAAGGACTGCGTCCACACTAAGGGAATTAACTTTGATAAAGAAAGAAAAAAACTGCTTAACCTTAAACTAAACAACTAAGAACAAACACAAATCGATACTAAAAACGATTTGATACCTAAATCTGATGCATACTAGACATCAGATTAAGAGAAAGTAAATTGCATCATACTCCATAGCTAAATAAAAATGGGCTTGCTTGCACCAACTCATATTATCGTGGAGGGTTGCGACGAAAAGGGATTGCTCTATTGTTGTTATTTTTGAACACGAACACGTATTGTAACGTTTCAAAATCGTGACTGGTCACGACGTGTTTTGGAAAAGAGCCTTTTAGTAACATAAAAGTAGGGCAGAACAAAGAGCTTTGTGCCGTGAGCAGGTGAAATATAGCCAAGCTCGCGTCACGTCGCAGAGAAAGTTTGAGAAATGCTTTACTGAATTATTAAGAAGTTTATTCATGTTTGCGAGATATCTAGGATCTCTTTCAATTATAAAAGATGCCATTGTTCTGATTGCGTAAAAAATAAAAAATGTGTTCAGGCAATGATCAGTTGTTGACAATTTTGCATAATGAAATGAGCAATACTTCGGTGGTCTTTCTAAAATGCAAGCATTTGACTTAGAATGACTGAGATCGATCAGGTCTCTGAGAAATAAGATTACAGACTTAGTTGGGTCCACAGATGAAAAATGTAGCTGTAATCAATAGCTAACCAATTTCAAAATGTTTCTCTATAGTTGATATGAGCAAAGATGCATCACCTTAGACTCATATTACATGTCGTAGTTTGGCTTTTTGTCTGAACTGATATCGCTACAACTACGACTCATTTCCCAACGCTTGTAGAAATGACAAACTCCTTACTGATTCTTTTTGAAACCTTTCATCTGTCCTAGGAAACCTTAGTCTTGAAGCCTGTATCACTATTGTGTACATTTGAACATTCTAAAAAATGTACCAGTCCATCTTTTCATTTGCATTCCTTATTAGAATGTCGCTGAAAGATCTATTAGGCCTAAATCATTTGCTGATTTTGTGTCACACACAACAACTGGGTCTGAAATGCCTTAGAATCAGTTTTCTAGAACTGCTGTATCATAATATTAGATGTCAGTACTTCGGTAAACGGATCATTCTTGCTAAAAAAGCAAAAACCACCTTCCTCTAAGCCACATGCTGATGAGTGAACGATGGGAAGACGGAACCTTGTTGCAGATTGATAATTTTGTCGTTCTCTTTAGCTCTTTGGGAAGACGATCCTCATTGGAGCAATAATAGCAACAGCCATTCAACTCAAGAGGTGAGCGTAACTTAAGGATTCTTGTGTGCTGAGACCAACCTCCATTGCTGATAATGATGACTTGAGAATAGAAATATCAATGTTGAAAGCCCGAATTTGTGTCCACTTCCAAAGAGAAGATAGGCATTTGAGCCTGAAAAGATTCTTGAAGCATAGCGAGTGAGCAAGGATAGCCTCAATCATATTTAAAAAATGGTAGATTCCATTATCTTCTCTATCCCAGAAATCTACCTCTTAGCATTTTCTTAATTTTCTTCAATTTCAGTTGTAAATTCCGACGTGCTTCAACCTTCAAGAACTGGTTTAGGTGAAAAGACCATATCTCTGGTATGGATATTGACCCAAATTCTAGCATTCTAGCTCGACATTTCTCCTCTCAAAGTATCATTTTCAACAAACAAAGTATCCATGATCAAGTTAGCAAAATAGTACCTTGTAGCTAGAATTCACGTCGCCGAACAAAACCAAATCTGTATGATTTTTTCTGGACAATGGAAATCCTCTAGTTAGGTGAATAAGATGGTTTGGGCACATCTTTAATGCGAAAAAAACAGACTTGAACATTTCTGGAGATGTCTAGAGTTTAACAGGACTTAAGGGTCTCTTTCATCCAACATGCTATCCATGTGTCCTCTCTTACGAAGAGACCACACGTGCAAAAAATGCTGGACGAAACCGACTCTTTAATAGCATAAAATAGAAGTTCTTGAAAATTGACCAGTTAACCCTATCAAGCCTAAAGGGTGGGGACTCGATCAGCCCGTCCCAAAATGGTACCTCGTCTGTAGATTTTTACCAAGTGCACTTACAAACCTGAAACTTTCTGACTTTAAGTTTCTCTCCTTCTTACAATAAAAAATTAATTTTTCGAAAAACTAAATTCATTCCAGGAGTAATCGCGATCAATTTTTGAGAGATGTCTGTGAGTTGGTGCAAGTTGAATCAAAATAATGTACATTACACCTTTGAGACTTTTGCATAACAAACTACCCATCATTTCTTGTGAGCCAGTTACATCCATGAAACTAACATCTCAAGTTGTTTCTCTAGTGGAAGTCAAATAGAAAAGAGTTGTCGCTTTGACAGGAAATGGACAATTTCTCATCAAAGAAAATTTGCGAATCATCAAGCTTTCCAGTTGCAACTGGCTAGAAATTTCTCTCAATGAGCAGTAGAAACTTATACCTCGATAGCTTTTCAGCCAATTTGTTTGGGTTTCAAGAAAGCTACAATACAATGGTTCAGCTGATCTTAAATTGTATTGCTTGATAGGTTACGAAAGCTCTTCGAGCTAAATGATAACCAGCACGCTGAAGTGGAGTCAATTGACAACTGACTGTATCAGCGTTTAGTTAACCCTATCAATGCCAAGGATTTTGGACCCTCGTAACATCGAATGGTATTGTTTGTGATCATTCTGGAAAAAATAAGAGTCTCTTCCTTCTTTTATTGCTGACCACGTGTTGCAAAAACATTGGTCACGTGACCAGTGTCTGCCATTTAAATCTTTTTTTGAATTTTAATTAGTAAATTAAATTTGAGGAAAAGTTACCAAGTTTCAGCTCTGTATCTCTCGAACTGACCGCACTGCACCAAATAATCTTTGCCGCGGGCACTTTGTGCCCCCCCCCCACCCCGGCAGTAATAGGGTTAAGGGCTTGGCTTTCATTTGAGATGCTGCATGGGAGCTTCAAGCTATGATTACCTTCAAGAAAAAGATTCCATTATCGATCCTAAGCCTACATTTCCAATTTAGAGTGAAGTAATAGCCTTATTCTTCCGGCCAACATTTCATGAAATTCAAACTTAAGTTAAAGTTTGGATGCATTAGAAGTTGGCTTGAGTGATCTGCTGTTTGCAAATTGATTGATCTTCATAGACGTAGGAACTAGGGGGCACTGGGGGTACGTGCTTTCAAGATTTTGCAATAAACAAAGAAATACCCTTTTCATTCTTCGAAAATAACCCTTTTTTCTTAAGAAAAAAGTGCCCTCGAAGTGTCGTGCCTCCAAGTTTGAGATGCTTCCTACGTTCTTGGTGATCCATGCTAATTATACAAATCTTGTGCTTTCATGCAAATTGTGATGAATTCTTTTGAATGTTGTTTTTATGAATTCTATTGGAGGAAATACAACCGAGCTGTTTCAATCGGACTTGAAAACCTATCTAAAGATGTCGAGAAAGAAGATCAAACGTTTTTCGAGAAGCCTAGTTTAGAGATAAATCCATGTTCTGGATTTCAATGAAGGAATCAAGAACCCTAATAATCAACTGCACAAATTGTTGACCTGAAAAATAAGATTTACCCAAGCTTTAGACACAAAAAAGTGGCCTGACCACCTTTATCCTTGATGTACTTGAGTACCCCCAACCTGGGAGGTTTCCCAAAGCATTTAAAAATAGACAACAAGACAAAGAAATAAAGGAGAAAAAGCATTTGCAATGTAGTTTTTTAGAAATGTTAGAGACAGAAGAAATACTTTATTCTACATAAAAAGGTAAACTTTTTTTCGCAGATCTGTTAGCATGTTATCAAGTTTGAGATAAAGTTTTGTTAGTTTATCTTTTGCATGTCTAATGCTTGTTTTTAAGATAGTCTTGACAGCCTACATTCGGAATATGAATCACGGTATTACATTGGTAATACCGGGTGATTCATTTAAACGCCCGGCGTTTGATAAGCTACTGCTCCCTGAATATATAAGCGATGATATTCTGCAATATTTGATTGAATAGCTAACATGTTCAATTATTTTTAGAAATTTTCTTGGCTAAAATCAGTCACACCGTTCAGATTCTGTAGGCGATTTTCTAAAATGAGCCCCTTTGAGAAACCTAAAAAAACATGCTAAAATTGCAAGCAAAAGTCCCTAATGTGTTAACCTCACAGCGATGACTTTCAGTACGCTTTAGCACTTGCTTTCTCTTTGACGAGTTGAAAAGTCTTCCCCCGAGTGTAAATAACTCATTCAGGGGAATTCCATTCTCCCATGAGGACAAAATACACGAGCACAAAACACACGAGCACATCCACGAGTCATCATTGCTAGGAAGGAGAACAAAAGGAAATTTTGCTTGCTTTATTCGCTCGTTTTTGCAGGTTTTTGAAAGGGGCTTGCTGCAGAAAATTTCCCATTTCGACGAGAAAGAATGACCGATTAAGGCCAGGTAAATTACTGAAGCTAATTTGACATATCGGGGATAAAACAAGGCTGTTTTCAACATCATTGCTTTGATATTCAGGGAGCAGGATTTTTTCAAACGCCGGGCGTTTTTATTCACTCACCCGGTAGATAAAGAAAGATATGATTTGTTTTTTTTTTGTATTGCGTAGATAATGCCCAAGGAAACATACAGTAAATTCTCGCATATAAGAACCTACCACAATAAGAGCCTGGAGGCTGTTTTTCTTAAATGATGTACTTGCAATTAAGAACCTGTTTCAGTATGATGAAACATGGGTTCAAATAGTTCAAATTGGGAGTAGTTCAAATTATCGTATGAATACCAGAAACCCTAGCCTGACAGCATATGCGCAGTGTGTTGAGGGATGGGGACTCTGGGGGAGGATCAGTGATGGTAGCAATTGCTGTCGTTGCTGTTCTCTCTTCCTGTGCTCCTGTTGCTCAGCATCTTTCTCCTATGCTGGCCTGACATCCAATGTGAAACGGATTCGACTATTAATGTGTATAGTGCTAAATCGTATGTTTTGTATTTGTAGTTATTCATTTAGTTTTTATTATTCGCATGTCTTTATGTTAATGGCCACAGGGTAGTCATTGTCTTTTTGCTCCTTGTGGTCCTGTCCCTGTAGTGTTTGTATAGTTTGTAAAGTAATTAGAAAGTATCGTAGGATGTAGACGTAACTTGTATTGTAAAATTTTAGATGCATAAAAAAACATGGGTTCTTATTGCAAGGGTAGCAAAGTTTATGTTCAACTGCTGTTGTTAAGTTCATTTTGGCCCCATTTGGCTTATAAAGTTGGATTCCCCCATTATTCATTTGGTCCACAGGATACTCCCCATGCAAATAGTAGGGCTGAACATCTTTGCAAGACTCTCAAAGGGCATACACGAGGCACCCATCCAATAAGAACCTTTATGCCTTGAAATTAGTCTAAGTACCTTTGAAATAAGAACCTACTTCAGCTTGGCTCTCAAAAAGTAGGTTCTTTTTTGCGGGCATTGACTGTAAGAGCAAACGCTGTTGCATCTACTTGAAATATCATTCCACAAAGGGATGCGCAAACTCATGCTGAGTAGGCTAACTTTAGCCACATCGTATAACTCGCACATAGATTGTCAAATTCAAAGACATCGTGAAGTGGGTTTGTGACTAACTGTATGTCATCTCTATTGTTAAAGTTGGTTTTAGTTGACTTCCGCTCCTAGCTTGATTTCATCATCTCATTTGATTCTCGATTATAGTCTGTATTTATTTGTTTTTATTCAGCAAATGATATCAAAAATCAGTTGAAATTGGAGTATTTCGAATTGAAAAAGAAAGTTTCATCACTGCACATTTTTGATTCATCACTGTACAACTTTGGCATCACTGCACCTTCAACTAAGCCTTGACTGATGTCATCAAATGAGATGACCACACTCATTTAAATCAGCTAGAAATGATAAATCCTCCCTAGGGGACACAGCATGTGTTTGAGAAACTCAAAATGCATTTTTTTATCTGAAGGGTATACGTCTTGCTGCATGGTAAACCAAAGATATAAGTTTTAATGCCTTTTTGGCTACTGCATTTGCAATGTTCAAGTGAGAAACTCAGCTTAGCGCACTTACCTTGCCAGATTTTTTCATCAGCAACTCAAAAATATACCGATTATGAACCAAACTGCGTACACAAAGACAACGTTGCCAATAGATAAAAAGTGATCCCCTCTCCGTCACATAATAAAAGGGAGTCCCCCTCCAGGGTTAGTGCTATGCGGTTGCCAAGTTTCAGTTAGTACCATTAGTCCAAGCAAATAGACCTTGTAGCTATTCTTAGAGCGGAACTGGACTGAAGGCTATTTCATTGCGTTTTGTAGAACTTTCGAATGGGAACAATTGCAATGAATACTCCAACGCGACTCAATCGAACCTTTCATGGATAAATTTAGAAAAATATCGCTCGATCCACAATCTTTTGCAGAATAGCTAAAAGGTCTATTACAGAGGGGACTGCAAATTACTTTCCGCCGGCTCCATTAAGTTATAGGAACCTAGGATTATGGTTAAGAAGGGCAAATGAAATTTGCTGTAGTCAACACATAACAAATGAAGGGCTATGAGGCAGTGAAGAAAACATACGCAACAAGCCCAAATTAAGAAGTAAGAGCAAATTGGTCTTCCTTTCAGACATAACAATGAGGCTGCATCGGAGTGACAGTAGAGAATTGACAGGAGGAATGGTGACATAGCCTGACTTAAAAATGGAGAAAACTGACTTCTCAATGAATGAAGTAATACTTTACAAACAAGACGGACAAACTTGGGAAGCATATTATACGTGATTGTTCCAGAAATGGTTTTGCCTTAAAACAAAAAGTAAAGATGAAAGAAAACTTCATGAATGCGCAATTCTTAGATTTCATTCACCAGAATTAAAAACCTTGATAGGCTAACGTTAAATCTTAGTGGTTCGTATGCCCTTTTAAAATTGTATGTTAACACCTTATTTAGCTGAGCTTTATCCATTGAATCTAACGACTCATAAGGACACTTCAACATATTGTTATTTAATCATCGTTGAGCTTCTTTCATCATGGAAGAGCTGTGAATCGCCTGTAACATCTTTTGCTTGCTGTGTCCATAAGACAATAGCTTCCATTAAATCCTTTCGCCAGTAAAAGTTTCCTCAACATACGATAACTGTAGGAAAATTATCACATTGAAAAACAGGCATGTTCTCAATTCAACAGCTTTTCATCATTCTAAAGGAATATGCTCCTTGCTGACAGGTTCCTTTGCAGCTATGCTGAGAAGCCCTTATCTTCTCTTCCCTTCTTTGCTTGCCTCTCATTAAGGAATTCCGTCACTTTTTCTGAAATTTGCTTCATCATAAGCTGTTTGGCCTGCAAATAACAAAGAAAATCATTAAGCATAACTTTTTGTCTAAAGAAATTTTCGCAAAAATTTCTGCATGGTTCCCTTTTGGTGTAACTTGGAAGCGATTAAACGCGTAAATGTCTGCCAAATTAACACCTTTACAAGAACTACTTCAAGACATCGGGAGTCTCTCTGGTGATATCATCTAAAGAAATGAAGGATGCGATATCCAAAAAAATGGAATTTTCTTGGGATGACTTTCTTTGAGTCTCGCATTGCGAGTAGCATGCAAATCCCTATCAAATTCCTTTCATGCCTGGGGGGTGGCTCTATCAGCCCCTTAAAGGATTTTAGTCTGTAGATTCTTACCAAATGCATTTAAAATGCTGAAACTTTCAGACTCTCAGTTTTCATCCATCTCACAATCCAAAATTAACTTTTCAAAAATATCAAATTTGCTCCAGGGAGTAAAAGTGATCAATTTCCGAGATATATCGTCGTAAAATTTTCAAAAATTGCTAATCAAATCTACATCTAATGTCATAAAAGGAGAGAAGTGAATGCTGCTTTTGATGCTCTATTCAACCAAATATTTAATATTTTCATGTATGGATTTGCAGATTTTGGCATTACGCATACGCATATTCTTTGCTTTCATGTTTGATAAAGGATAAAGTCATAAATTTTCATTATTTTTTCTTCACAGAGAAAATGCCATTTAGACATAGAATACAAGAAAGTTGGACTGAGGGCCTTAATGCTTTTCATTTTCTGTACGTGAATGATTGCAAAATTTCAGTACTTAAGCCTATTGACTTTGAAAATGGAATGTTTTGACGTCATGGGCAGGTCACATGACATACCTAGAAATAGATTTTATTCTTGGGCTCATCCCATGATATTCTATACACAAAAAAAGTTTCAAGGCTCTAGGCTGCCAGAACAGAAATAAATTAGTGAATGCTTAATCAGCTCCCCCCCAGTCTTTCTAGAGCATCAAATACCCTAGGCCTGATAGGGTTAAAAGATGAAAGCATGTTTAATTGAAGTTTTTTTGCAAGTCTGCAGAAGTGACGTCCGTCAAGAGATGTTCACGTCCATATTAACATATCCTATTTCGGATGGCAGCTCTGTTCATTTGCCACTAGAAAAACTGGCATTGGCTAAAATATCAATTTAAATTGCTACGAGCCAGACATGAAAATAATAATTTCAGTAACTATCCATAATTTTTTCAATTGAAATGCTAATAACTGAGTGCATATGGTATAATGGAACAATCATAGATAAACCAAATAGGAGTAGCGACAGATCTATTTAATACAGTCTGTTGCTTCTAGTACACTTACAGTGAGCTTGGCAGTGGTCTTCTTAGTAGGTTGAGTCTCTTCATTTATTTTAGCAGTTCCTGCTGATATCGTATTCAATACCATCAACACCATCAACGAGAGTAATACACACTGAATACCTTTTCCCATCTTTCCTCTTTAATAGCACTGGTCTCTGAGTGATATCTTATGGATGCTAATGATGCAACTGCTATAGAGTAATGGTGTAGGTAAAGGCTGCCTATTTTATAGCTTAATGGAAATGGGTGTGCATGCACTGACCTATAACATGCTGCAGGGTTGCGACCAAGAAAAGCATTTTCCATTGTGGTTATTTTTGAACACGAGCACATATCTTAACGTTTTCAAACTGTTGATGGCAAAATATTGTTGATTTTAATATGCTTTGGAAAAGAGTGCTCTTCAGTAACATAAGAAAAAGGGCAGAACAAAGAGCTTTATGACGCAAACAGTTTGAAACAGAGACAAACTAGCGTAAGATGAGCAGACGTCACGTCGATGAGGAACTTTTAGAACGATTTGCTGAATAATTAACGAGATTAATCGTTTTTGCAGCATATTTAAAGCCTTTCTTAATTATGCAAGATGCCATTGTTCTGATTACGTAAAAAAAGAATGAGTTTCCAAGCTCTGATTATTGACAATCATATAATGAAATGAGCAAAAAATGTCGAATTTTGTTTTGAAATGTAAGGATTTGATGAAAAGTCCTCGAGATATGCAGAGCGTCCCAGAGCAAAATTTGCAGATTCAGGGCGTATTCTTTTGGGAATCTTCTGAAACGGTAGAGTTGGTAGAAGATAAAATCCCATTCTTTTGATACCCTTCTACCGAAAACGGTAGGCTTGGCAGACTTCAGATAGCTTTTCATAAAAGCCCATTCTTTTGGTAATTCTGTTTTCGGTAGACTTCCGAGAGATTTTGACGTATTCTTTTGGGCTCTTCTGAAAACGGAAGAGATCCGAGGTCTCGGAAACCTTCTGCTCCTGAGCTGGCAGAAAGATCACAGAGAGCAATGTTTCGTGAATGAAAGTTTTCAAAAACATTCGACAAACAATGACACTTCGCAGATTCGTTTCTTTTAGGATAGGCATAACAAAAGTACATTGCATTGCAATGGTTTCAATTCGCTCCGTCGAACAAAAACATTCGAATTCTCATTTCTTCAGCATTCCATTTCCATTCTTTTGGTATTTTCCTCTGCAAAGTCTCCCAACCCTACCGTTTTCAGAATGCGTATTCTTTTGGCATTTTTCTCTGCGAAGTCTGCCAACTCTACACTTTTCAGAATTCCCATTCTTTTGGTAACTGAAATTTTTCTCTGCGAAGCCTACCATTTTCAGAAGACTTCGCATGACTTTAGATGCCCAAAAGAATACGCCCTCATTTGGGACCAGCGATGAGAAATTTAGCTTTAGTCACTGGCCAACAAATCTCAAAATGTTCCTCCATCTCGACTTTCGGCATTCGACGCTTTGAGAGCACAAATAGTTATCTTGAAAGCACAAACCTCTTACGTAGGGCCAAAATAAATTCTTGAGAAACAGTGAATGGATCAAGGATATTCTTGATAGATTCCAAGAATGTTAGATCACATTACATTCTATTTTACAGAACACCTCCGTTATGTATTCCGTTGTTTATTGTGCAGTTTCTTAATTCTTCTTCAGCTTCAGTTTTGAATTCCGATGTCCTTCAAGAATTAGCGCGGATCAATGCAACATAGATCTGGTTGGGCACTGAAGTTAATTTGAGCTTTCGAGGTAAATTTTTCTCCTCTCAAAGTTCCAGGATCAAAAATAAACGAATCTATGCTATGTTCAAATTAACCAGCTAGAAACATTTTGAGAGTGATTAGCCATTTATATCTAGCAACGATATATTTCCTGTGATGAACGGAACCGAGATCTGTAACTATGTAGACGATATTACATTATACTCATGCGATTATGGGGTAAAGAATGTGATAACAAGGCTAGAGCAAGATACAAACAGACTAACAGCAAGGTTTCCAGAAACTATAGGAAATATAATTGTTTTTGGGGCTAGCAAAAAAGAGTTGGAAAAGCCCAGGCCCAGATAGAAGAAAGTGACGCAGAGAAGTTACTAGGCACTACTCTTGATAGGAAATTTATGTGTTAAAACATGCCCAAACGCTATGTAGAAAAGCTAGTCAAACAGCTACATGCTCTTGCACGCATCTCAATCTACATGGAGCCCGAGAAGCTAATAAAATTGATGAAAACATCCGCGGTGTCCCAGTTTAGCTATTGCTCGCTGATATGGATGTTTCACGACAGAATTTTGAATAAAAAGATGAGTAGGATACACGAAAAAAAAAACATAAGAATGGCTTACAAGGACGATGTTTCTACTTTTTGCAAAATTGTTGGAAATGGATAATTCAGTAACCGGTCATCAGAGGAACCTGCAGTTGCTCATGGTAGAGATTTACAAAAATGTATAATCTATATCCTAGCTTTATTAAGCAAATTTTAGAGAAAAAGAAATGCCTTACGACCTAAAACTACCAACTGCGAAAACAACATGCCTTGGAATCGATACAGTCACATTCATGGCAAAAAAGGTACGGGAGACACTACCAACAGAGCTGACAAATTCGTAGTCCCTTCAGATTTTCAAAGGAATTATCAAAGCCCATAAATGCAATGCCTGCAACTGCAGAATATCTAAAATATTTTATCCTAGCTTTATATTGTAAATTATATCTTCATTTTAATGTTATAGTAATTTCACATCGCTGGACAATTCAAATCTGTATACTTTTTTCTGGACACACGGAAGAAGGATGAATAATATGAGGACTTCTTTAATGTGAGGAAAACTGACAAGCACAGCTTCTTAGAGATGTCTGGAAATTAATGGAACTTAATCACATCAATAGTATGTTCCAAAAGAATCAAAAGTGTGCCACAAGGAAATTTCTGGAGCTAGATTGTTCATCTAAGAAATCTTTCTCAGCGTCATTGAAGAATCTGTTTGTTCATGTTGAGTTTTGGAATAAGCGTATTGAACTTTCCTCATAAATCGAATTCTTCAACGCTTGATTACAGAAAAGCGCAGGTGTATCCTTTTCCCTTGAGCCAAGAGTGTTTTAGGTACCTAGGTACTATAAACTTGCTCTAACATTGTTTGGAAAAAGTTGCTTATTCCCAGTCTGAAATAAAACACGCTCCTCATTGTTTTGAAGACTTGAAATGGTTGTAAAGCGATTCCCTGTATTCAAAAACTTTTTCAGGAGTTCAGCATGCATTTTTCCTCGAAATCCTTGATTTGGGAAATTTATTGTGTCGAAAAGGTTACCAAAATGCTCACAATGCAGGATAGTCATTAAGCGACAGAACAACGTTTGAGGCACTTCAATAATAACAATAATAATATGATTATCTATACAGGGTTGCCTTTTCAGCAACAAAGGTGCTGTTATCAATAAGGGCCCTGCTATAAAAATATAAAATCTTAGAGAAACCTAAATTTTACAACTGGGTTACTTACAATAAAATCAGGAAATTAACACTTTTAAATTGTTCTCTGCTTTACAGTTCCTCTTACGATAAAAAATGTTCTCTCAACTTGGATTTAAAAATTGCGATTGAATCCAGGGAACGTATTTCTCGTGGAAACTCATTAAAACAGCACGGTCCTTGAAAGTAAAGGGATCTTTTCGCAGTTTCTGTTTTAACCAAGGGCAGTCTTAGCAATGATTTATTGCTTCTCGTTTCGTGTTGATGGGCAATATTATCTGTGTACTTTCTAAGGGCTGGTATACAAGTTCCTTGACGAAACTTGAACATCTGTATTGCAACTTTAATCTTTTTTTATTATTGATCGAAATATGGCCACATCTGTTGTCTTCCTGCAATCCATATATCACATTTTGCGCTCTATTTTGTACAGTTTCAAATTTCTTTGACGTTGTATCAGAAACTTTCACAACTGGCGTTGAACAGTAAAGCATTGTTGGTAGAATGAAAGAATTGTATACCACTTTTGCAGCAAAAACCGATAATGAATCACGCACATGGGACAACAGTTTTACTCGGGCATTTGCTTTCCTTAATGCTCTTCGGAGGTGTTCGTTCATATTCAATCTTGCTCCTAGCCAAACTCCAAAGTACTTGTACCCATCGGCAACTTTTATAAGTTTTTCATTCATATACACTTCCATCGGATCTCTCGAAGAAAGACGTTTTGCTGTGCCAAATAGGAGTGACTTCGTTTTTCCTTTATTCAAGTTGATGATGAGCCTGTTTTTGTCTAGCCATGTGGAGACATTGTTCTTCTCTGATGTTAAGGTTTGTTCGATGAAGCTGATGTTGCTTTGTGACGTGTGCTGTGCGTCAATCGGCCTCTTACTTATTTTTCTACAACAGATTGAGTTCACTTCTTTGGGTCACCTGGTTTTCAACTTATCGTTTGCAGTCAAAAATGGATACCTTAATGAAGCTTAAAACTGATAAGTCACGTCACTACGCTATCACACAATTTTAATCATGTGAGTTGCATGTTCATATGTGTGATTTCATTGATAAGTAATATCTTCATGATATCTCAGATATTTCCTTGATAAGTAAACTTTTAATCGCACAACGGACGATCTCTTTAGTGAGTGGTGCTCCATTAATTTTTATGCATGAATCAACATATAAGCAATTTTCAGTGCAGGAAGATATGATTTTCAATTGTATCATACCAGGAAGCCTAACATCTTTTCTTATCAGATTCACCTGCAGTAGTGCCTTTAAATGATCATGGAAGGAATGGCCAAAATGATCATGGAAGGGATGGTAGAAGGAAAAAGAGGAAGAGGCAGACCAGAGAAACAGTGGATAGATAACATAAAAGAGTGGACAATGCTGGAGATTAGTGAAATTATGAAGAAGGCAAGAGACAGAGAACAGTGGAGGCTGATTGTTCGGAAAGCATCTATATGCCCCTACGGTCGTGAGACTATGGGTTGATGAAGTGCCTTTAAAAAGCCTTCGGATCATGGAAACTACAGTAAAACCCCGCAAACAAGAACATACTTTTCTAAAAAAACAGACTGACTACGTTCTTTTAAATGAGGTACTTATGACATTTCAAGGTGTGGTTTTTATCGCAAGGACACTTGTTACTGTAATGAATACATAGCTGTACAGTGTGTCTTAGATAAACTTTAGGGTAGAATGACTCTATCTGAATATTAGAGGGTATGGTATTGTGTTGTTGACAAAGCACTTTATATCATACAGCTTGATAAAACAATTTGCATATCCCTGAATACTATGTGAGGTGTTCAGTTATCAACAGTTAGGAGTATGTATACACTGATATGATGAAATTTCTTAATTAAGTGTACCATCTCATAAGAACATTAGAGTAAATCGGTCTGTTTTTGGTTCTTATCTTTGGGTGTCTTTTTCACAAAATCAGTCTGCAGGCTCTTATTTTGCTATGTTCTTGCTTGCGGGGTATTACTGTATTCATTGCCTGACTCAAAAAGTCTTAGTAAAAATAGCAAGCCAAAAAGCAAAGTACTTAGAAGATGCTTTCAGCCCAAGTATTTGTGTGCCTCTTGGTAGCCTATAATGTATACAGAGAGGAAGGTGATCCTGGTATGTCTATTAATAATTTTCCTATTACATCATTCATTCAACTTCAGTAATAGTCAATTTCTGTTCAAGCTTGTGAAGATCCAATAGGCTAAGATTAGCGTTATGCATTCCATGTCATGTCATCAAACTTCTGAGAAGTCTCAGCCTTATTCTGTTTCTTTGTATTCATGCAAATATTCTCATGGAACTGACTATGCCTCAAAATCCAAAACTGCAGGGTCAAGGAGTTAATTGCTTGACTTGAAACTGAGTAACAAACCATAGCCAAATATGTCTACTTCTACCAAGCAAACACTAATAGAAGAGACTCTTCTCTGTCTTCATCAAAACAGAAACGACTAAAATCTACTACGCAATCTCAATCAGGAGAAGACACAAGGCCATCTGGTCCAAACACTGGATGACACTTACCACTATAATGCTTTAGCAAGAAATGTAAATCAGAAGGTAGCTTGCATGATAGAAAACCTTAATATATCAAAAATATTTAATCTAAAATAGTTTATACATCATAATGGCTCAACGGTAACTTGGTACCAAACTGCCCTGGCCAAACTATCAATGGTAAGGGGAACGGTCACTAATATTAAACCTTCTAGCTATTCTGAAAACGAATGTGGATCGAACGATATTTGATTACAATTTGTAGAGTTTTCGAATGTGCACAATTGCGATCGAAGCTGTAACTCTACTCTCTCGAGCCTCGCGTATAAATTTGTATAAAAATATTGCTCGATCCAGGCTCTTTTGTAGAATAGCTAAAAGGTCTATTGCTTTCTAAGCATTCAATCAAAACCTTTAAAGCTTAGTAATCCAGTTAACAACAAAGGCCCAATTCTTCTTGGGATCCTACTTTCAAAGCACACGCAATATAGCTGCTTAAATTCATAAGACCAATGGTGTAATCTTTAGTAAAGTGGCAGAGCTGCAGCGTACACTGCATGTTTTTGATGCTTTTAATACAAATACTTTCAATTGATATATAATTTAAAAGGAACTTCCTCTGAAATGTAGTTACTAAAGCAATCAGAAAGAAAGCTCTATCGAATTAAAAAGTCTGAAACGACATTCATATTTCAAATGTTATATTTTGCACATGGCAAAGGATTTGTATTTTGTCTCTTTGTTTCAGTAGAGAAGCGAGGATACGGACCATATGATGGTCAATATTGCTGCAGTCCAACATGTGATCGTTACATGGCTCATATGAAAATCAAGCCAAAATTCGTGACATGTCAATTCAAAGAGAATAAGTCAAAGTACACGGTAAGAGACAATGCAGGAGTTGTGAACGTCAGAATTAATAAAGAGTAGTTATGTTATGGAATGGTAGAAATTTTGAATTAGAATCATCAGTGAAAATTTTCATGAATTTAATTTCACCAATGCTGTTCAGTATTTTTCTTAACAACATGACAAGACGGCCTCACTGAAGACACGCTCATGGATGCATCAGATGCAACTTACCAAGGGTATTTTCTTGGTGAAAAAGATAAGAAAAGTTGTCCCTTGGTGCAATTAGAATATCCACGGTAGAAAGCACCTAAAAAGGGGAGCCTTGGTTTCCAAAGTATCCTTAACCATAGTGGGAAACTTGAAGAGTTTTTCCCAGCGAACGCCACCAGTCAACATCCGACCCTTCATAAAGGTGTCGAGAAAATTTTGCCTTTGCTGAATCGAATTGGAAAAATTTACCCTTTTGATAGAACATGAGCCAATATAACCATACCGGGATCAATAGAGCATTGGCTGCTAGCAAGGGTAAATCATCTTTCCATAGAGCCGAACCGGATGTTTACATTTGCACGTTAGCCAATCAGATACGACCATGACGTCACATAAACAAAAGAATCGACGGGAGAAAGTACCACTCACATATAGGGATTCATGCAAGCGACTATTAGGTAAATTCAAGAAAAATTTGTATTTCCAACTTTGTACCGATATAGTTAAATTTTCCTACCTGGTTTTTCTAAAACAACGCAAACATCTACAGAAAATGGCTTTTGAGTAAGGCCTATCGTTTGGGGCCTTGATCCTTAACAAATAAGTCCTTCAAAACCACATAAATTCATATCAATGTATTCCAATTTTCTAGATATCACTGAAAATACATTAGGAAGCGACAGCAGTTGGCTTTGAACTGTACCGAAATTTTATGTTACAAAAGCAGTGGCAACGCATACCTTTACATTTTGGATACACGGGCAACATTGGAAATTCTAAATCTTGTGTGAAATAGTGTGGAACACGATAGATTTTCGTTTCCCTCTTAAAAATCTTGTATCTGAAGTATCTTTAAAACTTCTTACAGTTACCGTCCTCAAAGATGTCCTTTTAACTTTAACTAGGTTTCAAATTAAACGGTCGGTTAAGTCAAACGTTATTTAAAAGCTCTATTCAGTCCACTACCAATCCCAAACCAGCTATCGATCTCTGAAACGCTGTATTTTGAATGTAAGAATATATGTTACCAAAGGTATGAGGAAAGCTTCACTTATTTTCTTTCCACTGAGAGTTGATGTTTCAGCACAGAGCAAAGGGCAAGATTGTCTTCTTTAAGAGTACGGTCATCTAACAGATCTACCTTGGGGTGCAATAATGCCGAATAAATCCACCCATTCAACCATTAAAAACTGTAGCTTTTAGGTAAATATTGTCTCCTGTTAATCAGAAGTGTCTGCACCTTCTGAATTTGGCTTCCCACAATATTTTAGACTCTAAGACTACACTTTTCGTTTTTCTTGGAAACTGCTTGCATGAAACGGGCAAGAAAATTTGGGCTCACTAGAAACATATGAATGTAGGTCTACCTACTCTAGTTCAGACAAAAAGCAGAAGATAGAGGAACATATATGACTGTCAACATATACCTGGTTATTTCCTTGCAACTTCACTGACAGAATGGCGCTTGTTGATCCAGTATGATTCCTCAATCAATTTGCTAGCCAAATATCCGACTTGGGTACGCCTTTCTGCCGAGTATGCAAAGCAATGCAGATCAAGCAATACTTCACCGAGTCCATACGGGTCTGGTAAACTGTGGCACTATCCCTAGTAAGGTGAGTCCCTTCAGTGGCTATTTTCAGCATTTCTTCTGAATCCTGGACGCTTTTGTAGAGGATTTAGGAATGAACAACTGCAGAGCAATCCTACTTTGCTCAATGGTCTCAGCTCGCATCAGGTCAAGAGTTTTCCCGCCACTCCACATTTTGACCAATGACAGAAGAGGGCTAAGGTCAAGCTCAATAATTGATGAAAGACATTGGAAATTGACGATCATGTTTATAAATCAAAGTTATTCTTAAATGAAATGAAATCGATAGAGTGAATCATCAAAATTCAGCAAAGAAAGTTCAGCTGTGGTGTTGGTTTGAATTGATTCCGTAGGAACGCAACGACCAGGGAGGAGCTGCGGTTGGTATCACATGCCACCTTCTCCGTCGCCACTGCATCGGTAAAGTTCAGCACCTTTTAATGCCAAATTGTTGCCTTCTAGATGTATTTTTAATGATATTTAGAAAATAGGACGATATTAATATAAATTTACGTCGTTTTTGAAGGGCTTCTTTGGAAAGGACCAAGACCCCAAACGCTAGGCCTTACTCAAAAGCCGTTTTCTTTGGATTTATGCGTTCTTTTAAAAACATCCGCGAGAAAAATTGAACCATATTAGTACAGAGTTGAAAAATACAAATTTTTCCTGAATTTTCTTAATAGTTGCTTGCACGACTCTCTATGTTTGAGGGGTACTTTCTCCCGTGGATTCTTTTATTCTACATCGAATATTAATCTCAATTGTAAGGAAGAAATAGCTTTGAGAACAAGAAGTTAACAAAGTTAGCACTAGGTGTGTGTGTGTGTGTGTGTTAGAGTTATGATTTAGTCGGTTGATATTAAAATCTCGAAGAGTAAAAACTGAAGAGCAAATGAAATTTGGTGGAGTCAACGCATACAAAATGAAGAGCTATGTAGCAATAAAAAGAACATATCTAACAACATCAAAATTTGAGGGGAAGAGCTGGTTGGTTTTCCTTTAAGGCATAGGGATGAAGTTGCATGTGAATTGGGATCACTGAAAACAACTGAGGATGCATGCAGAAGAAGAAGAGGAATAAAGATGGCATGCCTTAACTTAATAATGAAGGAAACTGACGTCTCAATAAATGAAATGATACTTTGCAAACAAACAGGCAAAGTTGGAAAGCATATTATACGTGATTGTTCCAGAAATGGTTTTGCCTTAAAGCAAAAAGTAAAGATACTAGAAAAAACTCATGAATGCGCAATTCTTAGATTTCATTCACCAGAATTAAAAACCTTGATAGGCTAAGGTTAAATCTTAGTGGTTCCTATGCCCTTTGACATTGTATGTTAACACAACTTATTTATCACTATCTATGGAATCTAGCGACTCATAACGACACTTCAAAAAATTGTTATTTGATCATCGTTGAGCTTCTATCTTCATGGAAGAGCTGTGAATCGCTTGTAACGTCTTTTGCTCGCTGTGTCCTCAAGACAATAGCCTCCATGAAATCCTTTCGCCAGTAAAAGTTTCCTCAACATACAATAACAATAGGATAATTATCACATTGACAAACAGGTAAGCTCTCCATTCAACAGCTTTTCATCATTCTAAAGGAATATGCTCCTTGCGGACAGGTTCCTTGGCAGCTATGCTGAGAAGCCCTTATATTCCCTTCCTTTCTTTGCTCGCCCCTCTTTAAGCAATTCCTGAACTGTTTCTGACAGTTGCTTCTTCATAATATGTTTGGCCTGCAAATAGAAGAGAAAATTATTAAGCATGACATTTTGTCTGAATGAAAACATAAGTAATCTCTGTTGCTGTAAGGATAAGGCAATATTCTTTCAAGTACCTGCAAGTTGTACAATTCACCCAAAATAGTTGGTTCGTTTCAAAATTTACTGAATTAAGAGTTCCAAAGGCAGCCATATTGCTGCTTGAGTATTTCGTAAACGATTTCTTTGCTGAAAAAGTTCATAATAATTCTCTTTAGTGCAAAGGAACCAGCTTCAAGAGGGACACAAACTTGAGGCTTGAAAAGTCCCTGCTAGAATTCACTGAAAATTCCTTGCGATTTGAGGTCAAACAGATATGAACTTGCCTTGGTTGTTTCTCAAGTCAGTATTAGTATTTTGAGTTTAGCATTATGGTCCACAAATCTATCAATGATGTTGCCATAAATCATTTGACAAACATCTTTCAAGGTGCTTGTGACTTCACTAACCAATGGCCGAGAAGAATGAAAAGAGGTCTTACGCCTTTGCTACTGAGAACATCAACTGTTCAGAAGTCTACTTCCGCATTATCTTGCCATACCTTTTCCTATGTAAATGGGAACCCCCAACTGCGATCCAGCTTGCTTTTTTTCTCTTTTTGTTAATAATGGGTGTAAATGGGACCTTGGCGTATATTGAGTAAACATATATTTGTTGCTTCCACGTGGATCCCTGTAACATTGTATTGCAAATTTACCATCAATAAAAAAGTTAAAATCAAGTCATATTAGCATACATCATCACTAAAATCGCCAACTTTATTTGAGATTTTTAGCGATTTATACCCACAATTCAGCCAATATCCTTCGATTGGAAAATGAACGCATTCACGACACGTAGTCTACGTGCCAGTGTACGTAACCAAACGTCGACGGACGTCTTTACAACAGATTCATAACAACAAATAGCCGCATTAATTTAGTATCAAGTTCTATTTTTGGTGGTTAATAGATATTCATTGAAAATAACTATTGTGGATTTTAGGGGTTAGAAAGACTTCGGCTAGCGTAAAACTGGATCATATTCGTTTGTTCTAGCATTCAACAAGAAATCCTGGAATCCTTATAGTCCTGCCGTTTGTTTGCCAGTAACCAAATTAAATAACGCAGTTCTATACAAATGCAGAAACTAGAGAATGGGCATCACTTTGAATGAGCTGATTAATCTTAATTTGATGCACTTGTGAGTATGCAACAGAATATCACTAGTGATTGTATACGGTATGTCGGACCGGCAATTAATAACCGAAGTCGATATATCATTAGACAAAAACAATAACTAGCGAGCAGGATACTAGTTCTGACCTAATTATGTAAAGAACATAGCGCTAAAGATCAACTCGTTGCCTGTTTGTAGTACACTTACAGTGGGCTTTGCAGTTGTCTTCCCCGGACTATTCAGTTGATTTGTCATGATGGTTCCTTCTGACATCGTACTTAATACAATCAACACCATCAACGACAGTAATAAGCACTGGATTGCTTTCCCCATCTTGTTCTTTTAGAAGCACTGGCTTTTGAGTGATATCTGATAGATGCTTGTAATGCAGCTGATGTAGAGTAATGGTGTTGGCAAAATGCTGCCTGATTTATATCCAAGTGAAAATGGGTGTGCATTCACCCAACAACTGCATGATGCAGAGTTGCGAAAAAACATATTCTATTGTTAATATCTTTGAATACAAATATTATTTCATTACGTTTTTAAAATCGTGATGGTTTACGATATCTTCTGGAAAAGAGCACATTTAGTAACATGAAATATAGGGCAGAACAAAGAGCATTGTGACGCAAACATGAAAATACATGCAAACTAGCGCAAGATGAGGAGACGTCACGTCGTTGAGAGCCTCTGAAAAATGATTTACTGAATTATTAACGAGTTTGTTTGCTTTTTGTTATGTATTTTGGGTTCCTTTCAAATATGCAAAATGTTATTGTTCTGATTGCGTAAAATCTGAATAAGCTTCCAGGCTGTATTCATTGAAAATTAGCCTAGTGAAATGAGCAATACGTCGATCTTTTCTTTAAAATAAGATGAAAATAATCGAGGTATGTCTGCTGTGCTAGACAATTTTTTTTCAGACTTCTGCATCTAGTAACTATAATTTAGCCTTGATCAGTGACGAGCAAATTTCAAAATCTTCTTTCTGAGTTAACATGACCAAAGATACATGGAATGTTTTTCTTGGTTGAGAACAAAAAAAATAATCTTGAAAGCTCAAATCTGCAGTGATAGCCTTGATGGCATGTAAACAATTCCTAGTTATACTGCATTCTGTTTGCCAGGAGTTACCAATAGACCCCTTAGCTATTCTGAAAAAAAATGTCAATCGAACGTTACCTTGCTACATTTTGTAGAATTATCTAATGTGCAATATAGTGATAGAAACTCTAACGCCTCTCGATTGAATCTTGTGTATAAAAATGTATAAAAATAACGCTCGATCTAGGTTCTTTTGCTGAATAGCTAAAAGGTCTATTGTCGATCTTCCTGATTTTTCCTTACTTTCAGTTTTAAGCTCTAATGTGCTTCAAAAATTGCCTAAGGCCAAAGGACCACAGCTCTGGTTTGGATGTTGAAGCAAATTTGAGCTTTCGAGGTTAATACTTCTGCTCTCGAAGTGACAGTACCAATCAATTAAGGTATCTATGTTCCCTTCAACAATCGCCAAACATGTTGGGAGAGATTAGTGGTTGATTACAACTAAATTCATATTACGTGGCCCCACCAAATCTGTATGCTTTTTTTTCTGGGAGATCCAGTAATTTGGTAAATAAAGTGGTTTAGGGACTTTCTTAATGCAAAGAAAACTGACAAGCTTTTTTGAAATGACTTTGTGTAAACAAGCTTCATGTAACATTGTAGAATTTTCTCGAGAAATGGCAAGTGTACCACAAACAAATGTAGCATTTATAAAAGATATTTCGAAAGCTTGATCCTATTTCCCATATAATGTTACTGTTAAATAGCGTGAAGCTTGGGAGTCACAAAAAGGGAGTTAAGAAATTTTGAACGTATCTGACATAATTATCTCAGGATAACAATCATAAAAGGGTTTAATAGCGAATATTTACCTACTGAATGCCCAGAGGCTTTAAATAACTCAAAGAAATCCAAATAGGAATCTGAGACAGATCTAATAAAACTCAGTGATCTGGACTGGTCTTGGCCAAACACATCTAGCATTTCATGCAGCTCTTTACTTAAATGAATTTGTAAAGTTCGTTTATGTTGAGGGAATATGACACATCCAAAATTTTTCATCCAAGTCAGTTTTAAGCTCTAATGTTCTTCAAACATTGCCTAAGGTGAAAGGACCACAGCTCTGGTTTGGATGTTGAAGCAAATTTGAGCTTTCGAGGTTAATACTTCTACTCTCGAAGAGCCAGTACCAATTAAATAAGGTATCTATGTTCCCTTCAACGATCGCCAAACACGTTGTGAGAGATCAGTGGTTGACAGTTATTGTCAGTAAAGTCAATCACCGTCATTCGCCTGAGCATTAGGGTGTCAAAGTGAATACTCATATTACATATTAAAACAAGCTAAAATTACGAACTGTTGTTTTAGAAACAAAAGTGCTGAAATAGATTCAAAATGGCACTCTGAAGAAAAATTATCAACTTTTATATTGTGATGCACATGCCCACAAAAGTGACAAGTTGGACGAAAAGTCGGATCAAGCGGTCAAACGCACCCAGCTCTCCACTCGTCATTCAAAAACAAAACTTGTTTTTGATCTCGAATAAACTTCATCCAACATAAATTTGCAAACGTTGGATGATCCAACATGGGTGCTCAAGCGCATCCAACATTTCATCCAACATTAGTTTCGGCACATTGGATAACGTTTTGGATGCGTTTGACCTGGCCTATACGTGTTCAGTAATTATCGTTTATAAGAATGATAACAAAAACTTCAAGCATTGCTTACTTCTTAAAAAGGAACATCTTCAAGATACTGCACATATAACAAGAATCAGTGGCGGATCTAGGGGGCAAATGGGGGCAACTGCCCCCCCTTCACGATGAAAACTGAGCTTTTGCGCCCCCTTTTTGGCAAGAAAAGCGCCCCTTATCCTGACTCAAATGCACTCTTTTTTCAGTGTTTCGCTTTGAATATAGGGAAACACGTAAACTAAGGCGCTATTCAGAAGAAAAACCAGAGAGCTTTATTGAACGAAGCCCAACAAATTTTCGCGCGCCTTCTGCGCGCTTACTTTTCATTTTCTTTTTGGCGCCCCCTCTCCAAATTGCCCCCCCCCCCTCAACCTCGGGCTGAATCCGCCCCTGATAAGGCTTGGGAATGATTCACTTAAAGGCAGTTTGTCCCCTTCAAAGAATGAAAATAAACTCGATAAGGATCATTATTGTACACTCTACAAGTTTGTGCTAATTCGCTTTATCCAAAGAAATCAAGGCCATAGAGACTCAGTGATGCATGAATTTAGCTCCACCGTAAATAAGGTAAATAAAGCCGTTGCTAATGTCAGAACAATAGGGACAGACTGCCTTTAACCCTTTTTTAACGGGGTGAAGAACGTGATTTCCTAATGGAGGCGTTTCTCACCCCCTAATTACCTTCGCAACTACAGTAGCTATAACAAAGAAACTTGCACTGTGTCCATCATTAAACAAAAGAGAATCTAAAAATGGTATCAGTCTATTTCTAATCACGTGACCAGTAGCTAGGCAACCAAGGATAGTGCAAGTTTTGACGAAATTGGTTCTTAAGGAAAAAAGGAAGATTCCTTTCGAGTAACTGGCTAATATAAGCTAAAGAGCTATCAAGGTGCTTGCTTGATAGCCTTTGTTAGAGATTTCATATAGTTTCGCATTAATATTTCTGGTTCCTAGTTAATTAATTAAGTAAGTAAGTAAGTAAGTAAGTAAGTAAGTAAGTAAGTAAGTAAGTAAGTAAGTAAGTAAGTAAGTAAGTAAGTAAGTGAGTAATTAAGTAAGTAAGTAAGTAAGTGAGTAAATAAAGACAATTTGATGCAATGCAAAGCTTTTCTTCAATAATGATGATTAAATATCATCAATTTCGCATATATTGGTTGAAATCAAATGCTTTTAGTCACTGTTTTATCTTTCTTTGGTATTCATGATCCAATAGGATTGCGTTATTTTTTACAAATAAGGGTCAATCTCAGTAAATTGAATTTTCATAGATTCAAGTACAGTTTTAGGGATACAGTGAACCCAATGTGCCCAACGAATGAGGGCATTAAGGATTAGGAGCATTTTTGTTGCTTTGCACTTCATTTGACATTCAGCGACAAGATCTTCTCTGAAGATTCTCGGAATTGTTGCGACCATTTGTCCAAATCGAGACCCTTCCAAACAACGTTCTTGTTAAATATATATTATATGGTAATAAAGAGCTTTCTAACGACGGTAACAGAAATATACTGGAACATATTTTAAACTTCATCCATACAGCAACTCAAACTTTCTTTTGCGCCACACAGTCACTATGTACCTTTTTTCCTAGTTTCTTTGGTAGGTCTATTTCACGTTTGATGCTAAGTAACAATTGCAAATGGAAACTTCTCTATGCTAAACCAAAGTATTTCAGATCATCGATATTACAATCAGAAACCCTACCCTGACAGCATATGCGCAGTGTGTTGAGGGATGGGAACTCTGGGGAGGATCAGGGATGGTAACAATTGCTGTCGTTGCTGTTCTCTCTTCCCGGGTTTCTGTTGTTCAGCATCTTTCTCCTATGCTGGCCAGGCATCCAATGTGAAACGGATTTTGAGTATTTATGTGTACCTCGCTAAATCGTATGTTTTGTAGTTTGCAGTTATTCACTTACTTGTTAATACTTGCATGTCTTTATGTTAATGGCCACATAGTAGTCATTGTCCTTTGCTCCTTGTGGTCCTGTCCCTGTAGTGTTCGTATAGTTTGTATAGTAATTAGGAAGTATGGTAGGATGTAGAAATAACTTGTATTGTAAAATTTCAGATGAATACCCGGTGAGCCAGAAAAAAAGTTCCCACTTTTGAAAATTGATAACACCAAGACAGCTTCACGGATTTGAATCATTCAAATTTTATTTGAAAGCCGAAAACTTAAAGTATTTCTGTGATTATTCTCGCTGTCCTACCAGCACTACAAAGATAGGTAAATGCAGCTTTATAAACACTATATGGTTGCAAAAAGACTGAAAAATGGCCCAAAACATCGATCAATTCATAAATGAGTTCTCGCACAGAATAATGAAGGAAATGCAACTTCTCATGGGTGAGAGATATCCTCTGCACATTAAGTGCCATGGGATTGAAAATCTTTTGTATTTGTTTGAAAATCGATGTCTTATAACTCTTAAGGGAGGTGAAACGCCCATGGCCTATTGTTCGGTGTGAATAGAGTCCTTACGATTTGATCAATGTTTTAGGCTCTTCTTTCGTCATTTTGCAACCATGAAATTTTTATAAAGTTGAATTTACCAATACTTCTAGTGCTGGTAGAACAGCGAGAAATATCACAAAAATACTTTGATTTTTCGACTTTTAACTCGAATGTGAATGATTCAAATCTGTATAGTACTCTTGGTTTTATGAATTTTCAAAAGTGGGAATATTTTCTGGCTCACCTGGTATGAAAAAATATTTTGAATAATTATGTGATATTTCTTACAAAATTACTAACTTATGGAAATGTGATTTCATAAACATTTATGACGTCATAGAAATGGAAAATTGCTGACGTCAGTGAGTATGGGTATGTGTGGGGTGATGGTACTTATCAAGATAAATCGAATGGTATATACATATTAATGAGAATCAACACCAAATAAAGAAATCAGTGCCATCTAAACGATATTTCCTGTGACAACTCTCCAAATATGGATATCTGGTGGTCACGTGGCTTAACGATGAGTATTGAAAGTTTTATTTCTGATTGCTAGTAAAGCTTCGATTTTGATTGCCAGCAAAAAACGCCCCCACGCCTCCCATGGTTAAATAAGGTTATAATCAAAAACTCTTGATAGGTGCTTGGCAAAAATATGCACGTGACCGATGGCTAAAACTTGAAATGAATAGACCCATTTCACAATAACATTCAATTCAAGGCAAAAGGTGTGATTCCCTGTGCAGCGAGAAATCTACATGGTATCATTATGTTGCAACAACACGTACAAAACAATTTCATGCGTTGCTGAGAGCAATGCATGCTTGTGAGATTTCGATCCGCATTAAATCGAGGCAACCTGGAAGAACTATGAATCCCTAATTCCTGGAAGAAATTAAAAGGAACTGACGTCATTGTGAAAGGGGTCTATTAGCAACACTGAATGACAAATACAACAGACAATGCAAAATAGATGCAAGTTTATGTCTTTACTTAATAAAATATATTATCACTACATTTTAAGGGTACTACGTACCTGATAGATAACTGTGATGGTGATGATGATAATGATGATGATGATGATGATGATGATGATGATGATGATGATGATGATGATGATGATGATGATGATGATGACGATGATGATGATGATGATGATGATGATGATGATGATGATGGTGGTGGTGATGGTGATGATGATGAATCCATGGAAGATCAGAGCATAGGGGGGAGAGCATATTTGAGCTTATATTGTAAACTTTAAAGACAAATGACGGAGAAATAAGGCAACTTAAATCAAGGGGCCTAAGCAATCTAAATATTGTTTATTTTATTCCATTGTATTTGATGATCTGGGGAGATTATCAAAACAATTGGACAAATGATGGCAGACACCAATCTTTTGTTCTATTTTTAAACTAGATGCTATATATACATCATTTGTCTTTAATTGTAATTCATATTTTTTGGTATTGTATTTAGCGGAATGTATGTTGTGCCTAGATAATATTAAATGAAATGAAAAATGAGAATGAAAATGATGACGATGATGGTTATTATTATTATCAGTATTATCATTGTTATTATCATTATTATTGTAATCATACTGATTTCTAAAAATTGTTGATCTGCATATTCTAGTGGCCCTCTTGTTACATGTTGTATCGACAGAGAGGATATTGCGTAAAATGACGTCATCAAGCAATTTGTGACAAGGAAGTGTTTGATAGATGAGCTTTTTGAAATGATAATTCAAGGGTTGGAGCCCAAGGAAGAAAGTATTAACTATTGCCTGATTTCAGGATCTGCTGCACGGAGCTGAGGGGGCTCAGAGTTAAGAGTTTTTTGCGCATGCCAGCACAGTTTCTACTGTCTGTTGAGTCAAGGAAAGTAAATAAGGTATTTAAAGAGAACAGCTATAGAACTATTTTAAAGATTCCTATGAGCTAATGATACGCGTACAACTAATTTATCAGATTAGAAAAGAAGTTAAGATGCTTTAATGGGTCTGCTTTGACAAGGAGCGACCAATTCCACAAGGGATAACTTGTGAATCTAATCTAACGATTCTGGCATAAAACATAACCTAAGGGAATGCGATTGCTTCCTCTTTCGGAATAGAAGATATTCAAATGAAGGTTATGCCATTCGACTCACCCGGCGTACATATCAAGAATTTCATATTGCTTTTGTTATCTACAGACTGCAAAATAGATTTTACTTTCCAAACTGGGATGCATGGATAAATACTTAAGTGAACCCAAGATGTAATATCCATTTACCTGTATCTTCATGCGCTTGCATCAGATTTCCATAAATATGCTAAAATCCCAATGCAGTGTCTATTCTTTCGTGATTTGCAATGCACCTTCATTAAAACACAGCCTCTTTTTTTCGATCCAATCTCCACTCATTAATTGTCCTGATTAATGAGAATAGAAATTCTCTTCCATGCTAAAAGCAGCACGACAAATTCAATCATTAATCGTTAATTATTGATCACTGATCAATTCTCCCTGTTTATTACTATTTCGTCGTCTGATCAACTACAATTGGTGGACACAAAATTGCTACTTTATCTCCTTCTTGTTCAAACATAGATAAGTAAAGTTTTACGAAAGCTATAAAGTAATAATGCTAATTTGTCATCTAAGAGACAGCTGAAAAACGGGAGAATACAAGAAAATTGTCCAGTCAACAGAAATTCGGTTAACATTAAACCTGTCAAGAAACTTAGTGCTGTCCTTGGATTAAGATATTGATTCAGGAGTAATCAATAATAGACTATTGTCAAGGGTAGCAGTCCTTAGCATATTGCGTCAAGTGAGTTCAGATAAATTTTCGGCAAAATCTATCATTGGGAAGTAACGAATTTTGCAGACAACTAGCATAGTCATGCTTTGAAGCTCTCTTGAAAGCCCTTACCTTCACAAAAGCTTTTAAGGATAATCGTAGCCGAGACATTCATTCGGGAGAGGTTTCGAAGGAAAGCCTTTCGTGCGGGCATCAGATTGAGTTCCGTAACACCATATAGATATTTTGTACAGTCCAAAGTCATCGCAGACTAAGGTATTATAAGATGAGGCAGACTAAGCTAGCTTGGTTATGCCTTGAAACTCACCAAAATATCATGCAATACAGCGTAGTTTACGTTTCAAAATTGTTCATGAAAGGAATATCTTTCAGTGATAACCTCTCCTCATTGTGGCCTAATTGATATCAAAGAGCATGTATGTCATAAATTAGAATCATCGCAGACTGTGCTGTGAAGACTAATTTAAGGTAAATGCCCGTTGAAATGGATTGTTTGTTTCATAAAAGGAACGATGTTCTGGGCATCAGAAAGAGATAGTATGAAGCAAAACTTTGTGGGTTGAATAAGTTTGGGACACTAGTGCAACAACATACACGTCTGCCTGTCGCAAGTAATCAGAGTTGATTGAAAGCGTACTTCCTTAAAAAATTCTCTCCATACAGGATTTGTTACATCACTGTCATTGATAGCATTTATATCCATCGAAATTTAAATCGTTATTTACATTTAACTTATTTATGATCAGTCTGGTTTGCGGGCCCTTCATTCGGTCCTGACGTCTCTGTTGAAGTGTACGAATGACTGGTACCTAAACATTGATAAAGGTAAATACACGGCTGTTGTTTACATAGACCTGAAGAAAGCTTTTGACACAGTCGATCATGGTATTCTTTTGAAGAAGCTCGACTTCTGTGGCTTAAAAGGAAAAGAACTAAACTGGTTTCGTTCGTATCTCACCGATAGAAGACAATGCTGTAAGGTAAACGGTCGAATTTCCGCTACAGACAGTATAACTTGTGGTGTACCACAAGGATCTTGTCTTGGACCACTTCTCTTTCTTGTCTATATCAACGATCTTCCTAGTTGTTTGAAAAATTCCCTTGTATCCATGTATGCAGATGACACAAGCATTTACTATGCCTCAGAATCTGTTTCAGAAATTAATCAGGCAGTAAACGCTGACTTAGAAGCTTTGAAGGGGTGGCTTGAAGGAAACAAGTTGTCTTTGAACGTAGCTAAGACAGATGCAATGATCATAGGAAGTAATGGAAAGCTGCGGAAAATCGACTCTGTCGAGTCCACTAAACCGCACTTTAAGATTGGTTCCGGGGATATCAAGTTGATAAAGGAGGTCAAATACCTTGGTGTTCAGGTTGACCATCAACTTAAATGGACATCTCAATTGGCCTTAACAACTAATAAGATCTCTAGAGGTATTGGTATGCTTCGTTATGCCAAGCAGTACCTCCCAATATCAACTGTCAAGGCTATGTATAAGAGTTTAGTGGAGCCGTATTTTAGATATTGTTGTCCTGTCTGGGGAAATGCTGGGGTGACTTACATTGAAAAATTGCAGAAACTCCAAAATCGTGCTGCAAAACTCGTTACCAACAGTCCATTTGATGCGACCGCTTTACCAGTTATTCGTGCACTTCAATGGCCCAAGGGAGCTTATTGATTTTGAATCTCAGAAAATGGTTTTCAGATCCCTAAACGGAGACGCGCCTTCCTATATGAATAAAATGTTCACAAGAGTCAACGATTCTACTGCTCGTTCTCTTAGGAATGCTGATGTCAACCTCAGGTTGCCATTGTTAAAATCAGCAGGGGGCCAGAAATGCTTCTCGTACCGAGGCGCCAAGCTTTGGAACAGTCTTGGTACTGAGGTTAGAAATTCTTCAACCCTGAGAGTATTCAAGAAAGAGATGCAAAAATGAACGCTAAAGTCCTTTCGTTTTCTTCTCCGTTAATTTATGACAAACTGTAATTTAATTCTAGTTCGATATATAGGCTTTTTTGTAATTTTTTAATCATTGTAAGTTTTTAGCATGGCCCCCTGTAAAACAGTTATCAGATAACTGAGGGGCTACCATGGGTAAAAAATATAAAATCAAAAAAATATAAATCAATTTTAATAGATTGTATTTAGTGGACTTAGAATTGGAAACCAAAACCCTTTTGTCGTAGAGCACTTTGTCAGCAGTAAACAATCTCCCATCTTTGTGTTTTGGCAGCTCGATATAATAGCATTGAAATAAGAAAATCATATCTTATGCATGGATCTTTACGACTAGTTAACTTATATTTGGACCTTTACGAGTATTTAGATAGCATATCTCATACAATACAGATGTCAAACATATATTTTGCAAGAGTAATAGCAGCAAAAAGAACCACAAATTGTAACAGCATAACATTTGTTGTAGAGCAAAATGCTTTCTATGCGTCTATCTTTAACCACATTTATCAATGCGTTGATTTTGCTTGATATTTGATAAGAAATCTAGCGAATCTAAGGGCTGCTCTCTATATCCAGCGTTTTAGGACGCGGACGCTGTGACCCAGCAGGAGAATGCGCAGTTGATAAAGCTTTATCTATCAATTTGATCGCAAGCGACCGATTTTGGGGCGCTTTGGGAGTAGGAACAAGTTCGGCTTTAATTGCGGGTGCTTGCGATCGCTACCGAATGGAATCAATCGTGGTTGCACTGCTCACGCGCTCAATACGCTGGATATGGAGAGCAGCCTTTGAGCACACTTTTAAAACATAGTATTGTGAATGTTATGTCCTATTTTCATCTTCAACGGATGAGTTATGAAGCAGTCCTGACTTCTTTCATTTGCTATCTTCTTGAAGCAAAGCTCTTGAATAAATCCTTTGCCCTCAAGATATAAAAACGGTGAACTTCCGAAGCTGCAAAACAGCGATCGATGCTAAGAAGCATTTGCGTTCTCAATGGAACAATTCTTCATCTGCAACGAGAGTATCCTCGCAGCTGACAGCTTCTTTTGAAATCATCCTCGGGCAAATGTTCAATTCCCTGTCTTTGTTTCATCTTTGGAAAGAATTTCCAAGGCCTTTTTTGCTATTCGCCATGCAATAAGCTGCTTGGCCTGCATATAAGAGAAAAAGAATCATTGAAATACTATTAAGTGTCTCAATTCAATTTTGCAGAATCCTACTTAAGGTAAAACCTGAAAGTAAAATGGCAAGCAGGTGTCTGGATGAATAAGTTTGCAAGAACTCGTGAAATGCGACTGGTTGTATCGTCTTAGAAAGAATAGGAGGCGACTTGATAGAAGATGCCATTTTTTCGGGCTGACGTTTTAAATTCAACCTTGCCCATTTAATGTAAATCTTAAAAAGGAGTACAGGTGTTCCTTTTGCTTATCAAGGCAGCAACCTCTGATCATTTTCATGCAAGTTCTTGCAATTTAACCACAAGTGGAGATTTCTTATGACAATTGCTGTTGATGTGCAAATCGCAAATCGCAACCAGGGACACATTGCTGCCTGGGTTATTCGCAAGTAAAACATTCCGCACGGGAAGATTGTAATGACTTATTTCGGGGCAATGGAATCAGTCTTAAGTGAGGAGACGCCAAGGTCCACAGAACACTTTCATAAGTCAATGAAAATTGCCTGCAGTTTGATATCTGATAGATGTGAAGGTTTTTGTTATTGTGTATGTCAGCATCGCCATGCGTGACTAGCAAGTTGGTCTATGTATTTATGACTGCTCATGGCACAGATTACTTGAGAGAAAAAACTTTTAAATGTTTACAGACCAGTTGCTACTAAGAACACCAACTGCTCAGACAACTTTTGCTTACAGAGGCAACCTAGATGGTGACATGAAATGTTACCTCCCTCTACACTTTCGAAGAAAATTGGTAGCCACATTGTGACTAAGTTTATTTTTGTTTCCTTTGTCCATGATGATTCTACATCAGACCTCGATGCATCGTAAGAGTTTTAAATATAGAATGCATTAACATGGTTAAAGAATATCAAAGTCAAATGATATCAGTATCAGTGAATGCCTCTTTATAATTTGCTATCATTTGTAGTGATTTCCATCGATATTTGATCGAAGGTCAATATTCCGCTTTTGGAAAGTGATGACAGCTCTTTGCATGCCTACAGCTTTCAGCAACCATTAACAGACATATCTTTAATCGAATTTTTAAAAAAATGCACATAAATGCAGTAAAATAGGCATAATTTCAGTTTGGCGGGCTCATGGAGCATCCTTGGATTAAAAAGCGGCGAATTTATTGGAAGATTAGCTTGATATTTGACTTCTTTCTATTTGCTGGTAGCCAGTCGGGATTGGAGCAAGACGCTCACTCTGGATAATTGCATGTAGCTAGACAAGTTTTGGAGAACGTTATCAAGTACAACAGCGTCGAGAGGATGCGTCATTTGCATTCTTCAAATCTGATGCATATCATGAATTTACAACGGTATATCATTATTCAAATTTCAAAGAAATATTATTTTATCACAGCAAAGGGGACCTGATATTTAATGTTAGACATTATGTAGAAAAATATCCGTTAGTTTGTAACCGTTAGCAGTGTACTTGTATAGAAATTAAAAAGTAGTCTTTATATCTATGCATTGGCCATTGCGTAGTGGTTGCCTCTTACTTCCCAAGGATGAAAGATTCATTGTAATATTTTACATGAACATAAATGATATATTGTCTTTTCTAGCAGCCAAATCTGCACGAGGCATAGTGGAACGGTATAGCGAAATGATCAGGAATAATTTGAATAAGAATGTTAATAGTCACTGATAGGTTTACCAATGCCACAGATTTTTCAAGTGCACTTACAGTTAGCTTGGCAGTCGCCTTTGAAGGACGATTCTGTTCATTTGTGATACTGGTTGCCTCTGATATCGTGTTTAGTGCCATCAACACCATCAATGGCAGCAATAAACACTGGATAGCCTTTCCCATCTTGTTCCTGTAGCCGCACTCGTTGTCAAACGATATCTTATAGATGCCTATGATGCAGCTTCTGTAGAGTAATGATGTTGGCGAAATTCTCTACCTATTTTATAGCTAAATGAAAATGGGTGTGCATGTGCCTATCAATTACGTGCTGCAGAATTGCAGAAAAAAACATTTTCCATCGTTGATATCTTTGAATGCAAACGCCATTCATTGCGTATTTGAAACTGTGATGATGCACGATAGGTTCTAAGAAAAAAGCGTATTTGGCAACATGAAAAATAGGGTAGAGCAAGTAGCTTTGTGACGTGAACAGATAAAATAGTGAAAAACTAACGTAAAATGAGCAGACGTCACGCAGTTTAGAAATGTTGAGAACCGCTTTACTAAATTATTTAAAAATTTTTATCTCGTTTTGCGATCTATTTGTAGACCATATTAATTATTTAAGATTCTATTGTTTTGAATACGCAAATGCTGAATATACTTCCAGGCTGAGAAAATAGCATGAAGAAATGAGCAATGTGTCAACTATCCTTTTAAAACACAACCATTTGACGAAGAATGATCGGGATATACCCGGTGTCTGAGTGAAATATATGCAAACTAGGCTAGGTCAGGCGATTACTGGAGAACAAAGTTTTTATCAATTACTAGCCAATATCAAAATGCTCCTCCATAATTAAGACGAACAAAGATATCTGGATTGTTGCTATTGATGCTTCAAGGGCAGAAGTACTAACCCTATCTGGACCGGGGAGGTGGGGGGGGGCTAAAATAATTTTAACAATAATAATAACTTTTTTTATAAGTCGCAGTCTATTTCTTTTTCGCGACTTTTCCTAATTATCTTTTTCACATCTTCTCTTGAAATTACGTCATGATATCTTATTTATTTCTGGAAATAAAATAATTTTTCGAGAGAGTAGTTTTAATTGGTTATTTGTTTTACGGTCAAACCCTTCATAACTTCTAACTAAGATAATTCTTGACAGAAGAAAGAAAACTCAATGAAATTTTCTGTGCAACCCTCAATTAATAAGAGAATATAGAAAATGCTATTTTTTTCATTTTCCTACTGATGACGTAATTCATGACGTCATATATCTAATGAATTTAGGTTATAAATATAAGATAACAAATTTCATATTTTGTTCAAAAAGTTATGTTTATATTATAACTCCATGCGTTATCTGTTAATTAAACTTGAAAAAAGAGTAACATCGTATTTGGATACGTTTTTACAGTCAAATCAGAAAGACTACTGTTTTGACAAGAAACAAAGAAAATTGATGACATCATTGACAGTAAAACAATTACAGTAAAATAAATAAGATATTCTGACTTTTTATATCAAATTATACAAGACAGCCAATTTTCATCTTTCTAGCCCTTATCAATTTGGAGTTCTGAGGGGGGACTAATTTAGCCCCCCGGCCTGAGGATGCTCAGAAAAGCCCGGTCCAGATAGGGTTAATCATGAAGGCTCAAATTGGAGTCCACTTCTAGGACTAGCCTTTGCTGCTTGAGCCTATACAAATTCTCGAGGCAAAGCAAATGAATCAGGATGAGATTTGAAAAATATTAGACCATGTCATGTTCTGTTTGCCACAAGTTTCCTATTGTGAAGTTTCTAAATTTTTGTTCAATTTTATTCAAGGTGAAGGTGACGTTTTTAGCGCTAAGCACTGGGATCGCACAAGTAGCTAAGCACTAATCGAGTCCGCAACCCCTTGTCATATTATTCTAGTGCTGGTAGGTCATAGGAAACCAAAATAAGTTCCGATTTCAAAACTGAGACTTTTCGTGTGAAAAACTATCAAAAACCGATGCTTCATGAGAGGAACGAATTCGGTGGAGGTATTATGCTGTATATCAGGAAAAGTGTAGGTTTGTCCCAGTATTAGAGACTCGTTCTCTTGAACTCCTTTTGCTCCGATTTAATAGTAAGCAACAAGAAATAGATTGTCTACAGTATTAACCGGCCTCTGAATCCAACAACATTGATTCATTCTTTAACGATCTTTCAACTTTCTTAAACTCTGCTATAGACAAATATGACAACATAATTGTAATAGAGGATATCAACATTGATTCCCTAAGTCGGCAGGACACTTGACACCGTAAACTAGTGTCCTCTCGTGATGTCTTTGGGCTATCAAATTTGGTGACTGCTAAAACATGTTTCACCAAGAACTGCAGTTCTTCCATTGATGTCACGGTTACAAATCGGTCGAGATCATACCAAAAAACTTTCGTGTTTGAAAATGGCTTAAGTGACTATCACAGTCTTGTCATAACGGTAATGAAGTCTCATTTCCTTAGACTTAGGCTTAAGATAATCAAGTATCGCAGCTACAAAAAGTTTGACGCCGAAAATTTTTGTCAGATATAAAGCTGGCGAAATTTGGTGCTCCTTGATACTGATCAAGCTTATAATGATCTTGCTTGTACTTTTCGAAACTTGGTTGACAAACATGCCCTACCAAAAATAAAAGTGCTTCGAGGAAATAGTGCTCCTTTCATGACTTTGGGAATTAGAAAAGGGAATTCATACCACAACGAGTCTATAAAAGGGATAAAAAAAATCCGACGAAAGAAAATGAACTTAACTTTAAACGACAAAGAAATAAATCTGTTTCCTTGAGGAGAAAGACAATTAAACAGCATTTCAAACAAGCAAAAGAAAATGGACATGTATCAAGTCGAGCTTTCTGGAACCTTGTCAAACCTTTTCTCTCCAACAAAGGAGGCTTAGCTGGTAGTGATGTTTCCTTAGTTACAAATAATGAAATCGCAACTGACGACCAACAACTAACCGAAATATCTAACGATCATTACATTAACATAGTAGATAAGTCTAGCGGTGTAAAACCTTGAAACAATGCAGATACGGTTGCAACCCATAATGATCGGAAAATCATGAGGTTGATTCTTCAAAAATACCAAAACCATCCGAGTATTTTAGCTATCATTCAAAATCCTGAAAACAATTTCAATTCATTTTCCTTTCTAGAGGCAGAAGTTTGTCAAGTTTGGCAACAAATAAGGTCTTTAAAAGACAGAGAATTAACGGGTGAGGATCAAATACCATCAAAGCTTGTGCTGTTGGCTGCAGACGAGCCGGCAACCCCTTTAACATATGCCATTGACAGCAGCATACGCAACTATAGGTTCCCAGATAATGGAAATCAAGCTGAGGTATGTCCCTTGGATTAAGGGGGAGGCCAATCCTACAGTTGAACGAAACTTTAGTCCAGTCAGTATTCTAAATGTATTCTCCAAAATGTATGAAAAGATTTTGAAAAACCAACTTATCCCATACTTAGATAAAACCCTTCTACTTTTCGTCGCTGCCTATAGAAAAGCATATGGCACACAACATGTCTTGATAAGAATGATGGAAGAATTGAGGGTTAAAATCGATAATGATAATATTGTTGGAGCTATCCTTATGGATTTATCCAAAGCCTTCGATTGTATTCTACACAATTTACTGATAGCCAAATTACATTCCTATGGTTTTGATGAAATGCTCTGGTCCAATGTACTCTTACTTGAAATGGTGGAAACAGTATGTTAGAATCAATAATACATATAGCTCTTTCCAAACAATTCTATCAGGGGTACCTCAAGGCTCTGTTTTAGGTCCTATTCTTTTCAATGTTTACATTAACGATCTACTTTTGTTCATCAGACGAGCAACATTACATAATTATGCTGGCGATAGCACTCTAGCTTACTCTCGGGTGCCTAATACAAGGAGGGAGGTCTCAATGAACGGGGGGGGGGGGGTGGGAACCCCTCAAAGAAATTAATAAACGGGGGGGGGGTCTTATTAAATGGGGAGGGGTCAGAAATTTGCAAAAAACGGGTTTTTGCGTTATCTTCTGGAGACAAGTGCATTTTATATGCTTAGAACTCCTCAAGTCTTCAAGAAACAAATGTAAATAAACAGAATAAGAACATAAAAAGAAAGAAGTCTCTGAGCAAACAAATTTACGAGTGCACTGCAATGATTTCTTTGTCTAAAAAAGACACTCGAATTAGCTTACGAAGTGCACTGCAATGACTTCTTTTTTCTAAAAGAAAACATTTGAATTAGTTTACGAGTACACTGCAAGGTTATCTTTCGAAAAAAATTTTGCATAAAACTCATATTGAGCTTTGGACATAGTTTTGCCGAAATTAATAAACGGAGGGTCTTAATAAGGACCGGGGGGTGGATAAAATTTTTGAAAATCAATAAGCGTCCCCCTTGGATTAGGCACCCGAGAGTAGTTTTCCAAGACCCTATCAAATTTGATCGGGGTACTGGAAGAAGAAGCTGGAGTTGCGTTAACTTGGCTAAAAAAATCAAATGATAGCCAACCCACAAAAATGTCACGCAGTCCTCATTAGGATGAAAGGATCAAACAAATACTAGTGGAGAGAAATTTAAAATCCAAGGCAAAATGATCAAATCAGAAGAAACAGTCAAATTGCTAGGTATTCAGGTAGATTATAAGCTAGATTTTGAATAGCATATCTCTGAAATTTGTAGAAAAGCTGCATCACAACTCAATGTCTTGAAAAGACTCGAACAATTTATTGGTTTTAATGAAAGGAGAATGTTAGTCCAGAGTCTTGTTTATTCAAATTTTGATTATTGACAATAAAAGTAAAAATTTTTTAAATATTCGACTTTGTACAAAGATGATAAGTTAGTTACAACGTTTTGAGCTTAACTACTGATCAGGTTAACGGAAAACAGCAGAATCGACCGTACATCAATAGATTCGAAGGGTAATATCGAAGGATGGATAAGTGATTAGGAGAATGCCAGCAGAATAAGGCATAGAATGTGACGCGGAAAAACCGTTATAGTGAAGAGAACGAAATGAATAGGATAATAAGGGAAGAAAAAGAAGAAAAACCCACAGGTGAAGGAAGAAGAAACGGAAAGAAGGAGCACTGGTGTAATACTAGGAGAGATATGAAAATTGCTTATTGAGTCCTGTAGGCATAAGAGTTCCAAGTTTAAAAATGATACGTTTTCCTAAAGTTTGCGTTTTATTGAGTCCAAAGGTGCATAGCAATGACCGGTTATTGTAATGTCTGTGATGGAATGGCTGTCATTGTTGAAATTTTGGGATACGGTGGAATCAGGGTTATCTTTGAGTGATTCCTGGAGGTGAACCTTCTTTTCTACGCTACGAAGATGTTCTCCAAAACGAACATTTAACTGACGCGATGTCTCGCCAATGTATATCATGTCACATTGTTTGCAGCTGATGCAGTACACTAAACAAGCAGATGAGCACGTGAAATTAACATTGATGTGGCAGGAATTGTTGTTGTAGGTAATTGTTGTTGAGTGATTAATGTGGGTACATGTACGGCATTTTGGGTACTTGCAGGGTGCACAGTGATCCAAATTAACGAAATAAGGGAATAAATCGTTAAAAATGAAACTTGTAAACTTCAAATTTCTGGTACCTGATATCGACAAGCATACTTTGACATACAAGATAAAACAATTTTTGGCAAAATCTGATTTCTGGATGCAGAGATATTACATTTTGAAGTTGGAAGAAATTGATTAGGTCAAAGGTCAGTACAATTTCCGGTCGAAATTCACACTGTTGGCAGAACTTTAATGACTTTGAGGCAGAATTTTATCCACTTTCCGAACTCCGATTGCACTGATATTTGTCTTGTTTTTTAGGTTATTGCCTTTATTTAACAACTAGCTATTCATTTATACAATTTCATTTAGGATATTTCGTGTTTTGCATGTTTATTAAACTATGCTGTTTTTCCTCCTACATCTCCGAAAAACTGAAGAATTCTGACTTTAAAGCTAAAAACAAAAAAGGGCGGAAAAGGGCGGAAATGGCACCTATCCCTTGTGGAAGTGTTATTTCAAATGGACATTTGTGCAAAAGGATTCGTACAAATTCGCACAGATAAGAGAGCAATGCTATTTTGAAAGATATCACTCTGGCTACAGGGTTTCAGTGAAAAATCGGTCATTTCTCATAATTTTGCATTTCTTTTGTAATAATTCCATCCTAAATGTTTTTAAACCATCCTTGCTACTTCAAACTAATCTAATTCATTTTTCTCCATTATTCTTATGAGCTTAATCTACAACAAAACTATTTTTTAATTCCAATTTCCTCGCTAAATCGTTAAGCATGATCGTACGTAGATTGTACACCTGCCTTTTTCAATGGACGCTCCTCAATTCTCTTTTGGTGATTTTGCCTCACAACGATGCTTCTGACTTTAGAGATTACTGGTGAAGATGTTACAAGTATGGTCGCAAAAATGTCACTGATGTTGTTTTGGATAGAATTTTGCCTTACCCAACACCCTGCAACACTTCTGAAACTTTGGGCATGTGTATTCCATGCCTAAAGTCCGCTTTTGGACCAAACGGCTATTGGCTTTCCCTCTATAATATAAAAAAGCTCCCAACCACGTGCAAGTATTTGATGTACCAAGTAACTCATCTGTACCCTAGGGAATTTCAAAGCTAATGTAACACTGGAATTTGATAAGAACTTCTTGATTTACACAAAACATATCTAAAGATGCAAATTTGCACATACTTGTCAAATCCAAAGAACTGTTCTCATTGTTAAAAGTTTTGTTTAAATTTACATGTTTTTCTACATTCGACTCAAATATGTGTCAGTGGTTATTGCTACAAGTGGTAACTTGCTGTCTCTTACAACAAAAGGGACTTATATTATAGCAATTTTTTTTAGAATTGAAATCACTTTCTTCTTTGTAAACAAGCTGTCACATAGTTCATTGATTTTTTCTTGCATGTGCAAAATGTCTTTCGGCAAAACAACATCCACGACATTTTTGTGCGCATGCTCGTAACATCCTCATCAGTCATCTCCAAAGCCAGAAGCATCCTTGTAAAGCGAAAATGCCAAAAGAGAATTGAGGAGCGTCCGTTGACAGAGGAAAAAGCAATCATACAATCTATGTACGATAATGCTTGACAATTTAGCAAGGAAATTGGACTCAAAAACTGGTTTTGTTGTAAATAAAGCTCATAAGAATAACGGAGGAAGATGAATTAGATTAGTTCGAAGTAGTAAGGATGGTTTAAAAACATTTAGGACGGAATTATTACGAAAGAAATGCAAAATTATGAGAAATGACCGATTTTTCACTGAAACCATGTAGCCAGAGGGATATCTTTCAAAATAGCATTGTTCTCTTATCTGTACGAATTTGTACGAATCCTTTTGCACAAATGTCCATTTGAAATAACACTTCCACAAGGAATAAGTGCCATTTCCGCCTTTTTCCGCCCTTTTTTTGTTTTTAGCCTCAAAGTCAGAATTCTTCAGTTTTTCGGAGATTTAGTGGCGAAAACAGCATAGTTTGATAAACATGCAAAACACGAAATATCCTAAATGAAATTGTATAAATGAATAGCTAGTAGTTAAATAAAGACAACAACGTACAAAACAAGACAAAAATCGCCGCAATCGGAGTTCGGAAAATGGATAAAATTCTGCCTCGAGGTTATCAAAATTCTGCCAACAATGTGAATTTCGACCGGAAATTGTACTGACCTTTGACCTAATCAATTTCTTCCAACTTCAAAATGTCATGTCTCTGCATCTAGACATCCGATTTTGCTGAAATTTGTTTTATCATGTATGTCAAAGTATGCTTGTCGATATCAGATAGAAAAACTTTATATTTTACAAGTTTCATTTTTTTCTATTTATTCCCTTGCCTGGATCACTGTGGGGTGTTGTTCCAGATCTTTTAGTTGTTGATGGTAATTTAGTGCGGACGAGGATGTCTTTGATATTTTGGTAGCGTCTGTATGCCATAAGAGGCATAGATTGGAAAATGTCTGCAGTTTCATCATCGTCTGTAAGAAAGTCGAAGTTGTTGTATAATATGTGTTTGACTTGTTGGCTTAGTGGGTGGCAGGTGAGAGTTATTGGAATGCGTTCGTAGGTATTTTGTTTGTTTGCAGGCAGTAAGGCGCTTCTTGAGTTAGGGGTGAAACTTTTTCCATGGCAGAAGTGGTGACTGTGGTAGGGTCGTTGCTGTTGTTGAAGAAGGTGGACATCTCTTGGGCTTTGGATTCAAAATCGTCTTGTTCGGAGCAGAGGCGGCGTAAACAGCGGAATTGTGAATATGGGATGAAATTTTTGCAACTGTGTGGATGTGAAGAACTGCAGTCAAAATAGCAATGGGCGTCAGTTTCTTTGTAGTGAATGGAAGTGGTGATTTTGTCATCGAAGATTGAAAGCAGGATATCTAGGAGTGGCAAGCTATTGTCTGTGATTGTGTGGGTGAATTCAAGGGCTGGATGAAAATTATTGACAAATTTGATGAAATCTTGCAGTTGGTTGAGCGGAAGTGTTGTAGCGCCAACGATGCTGTCAATGTATCGCATCAAAAGACAAGGCAGGGGGCCCTCATAACTTTGTAAGATGAGTTCTTTTTCATATCCCACGAAAAGGCAAGCATAGGCTGGGCCCAATTTGCTTCCCATTGCAACACCAGAAGTTTATATGAAGGCTTCATCGTTGAAAAGGAAAGCATTGGTAGTTAGAACTAGTTCAGCCAGGCAAACGAGAGTGGCAGTTGGAGGGACTTGTATTTCACGTTTGTCGAGGAAGTGTTTGAGAGCAAGCAGGCCATCTTTGTGTGGATTGAATACAGGGATTTTACATCCATGGTGAAGAGATAACGGTATGCTCCAGTGAATCTAAAATTGTTGAACACACGGAGTGCAGCCGATGAATCCTTTTTATAGGTAGGCAACTGTTTGACGATAGGTGTGAGAAGGTGATCGAGATACGTTGCTATTTGAGATGTGGGGCATGATACGGCAGAGACTATTGGACGTCTTGGGTTGTTTGCTTTGTGGATCTTTGGAAGCATGTAGAAGAGGGAAGTTCTGGGCTGTTGAGAATAGAGTTTATTAGCATTTGGTGGTAGGCTATTGGAATTGATTGCTTCGTTGACAGTGTTGATGATCTGGTTCTTAAGAGATTTGGTGGGGCCCATGTCTAGTTCCTTATAAGAAGGAGAATTCAGCTGTGAATGACCCTCTTGGACATACAAATCTTTGCACCAGACAACGATCCAGCCTCCTTTGTCAGCTGGTTTAATGACAATATCTGGATGGGATTTTAAGGATTTCAGTGCTTTCCATTCAGCTTGGGAAAGGTTAGATTTACTTATTTTCTTCTTAAAATCAATTTTAGAAATCTCGTATCGGCACTTATCTATATATAAATCGAGGGCAGAATACTCTCCTGGTCGTGGGGTCCATGCTTATTTCTGGGGAAAGAGATTATCAATGATGTTGACATCAGGGGATGGGAAGGCTTCTTCTTTTCGTTCTTCTGCAGGCTCTTTATCATGGAAATGTGCGTTCAAGCGAAGTCGGTGAAAGAAAGTTTCTGCATCACGCTTTGCTTCAATTCGTCTATGGTTTGTTGTCTTGGTATGGATATTAATCCTTTGTTCAGAACAGAGCGTTCCTCTTCTGGTGTCGTGAATACTATATTCCTTGATTTGGTGGCTTGAGTACTTATTTTGGATGGTCGTTGTTCTTTGATTAACTTATTAAACTTGTTTTGCTTCAGATCTTTAAGGAACTCGTAAAGTGATTGGTTGAGCAAATGAGCCTTTTCGCGTAAATGGATGAAATCTTCAAAGCTTGTGCAAAGGAATCTTAAACGGTTTACAAGGCCTGGAATATAAGGTAGTTGGCATTAGTTTGGGATAATGGCGGCCGCAGCCACGAGTGCTCTGATGAACGAAGCTCTCCAACCATCTGCAAGCGAGTCTTCAATTGTAAAAATCCGCACTATGCCGAAAAATGATAATCCAGACATAGGGGAAAGCATCCTAAGTGAAATTCGACGCATAAAGTAAGCGAGAAAACGAGCCAATACAAAGTCAGTTGTCGAACGGCTAGTTGGACGCATGGGCCTACCTGGCAGTGTTGTGTCAATAAAGTTAAATGAATTGATACAAGGTGGCAAGATCCTGACGGGTAAGAATCGTGGCAAGGAGTCATTCAAACTACCCGACGAGCATAACGATGGGGATTCTGATACTTCATCCGATACCGAATCAGAAGAATCAGAAGAAGACTCCGATTCATCGGTAGATCTTGACCCGACATTTTCTGGAAAACGTTTCCAATCTGAATCCATCGATCAAACCACACATACGCCATCCAAGCAACTAGCCCACGCAGCTACAACGGTCACTCTGCCGGTATCGATTATCAGCGATCTGACGAAAAATGCCAATTTAGCCAACGAGATGCTGGCTAATGAACGCCAATTAGTTCATGACCTAATGAGGAAGAATACTGAGCTAAAGCTCAGAATTAAAGATCTCGAAACAGCCGCAGCCACCGGGCCTATTCCAAAGTAAGGCCAGAAAACATCCAAACCTCCCCTGAGCACAGTACAGTCGCAAGGATCCAATGAAAAGAAAGATTCAGTGTCTCCGTTGGGAGAAATCAATAGCGAGAAACACGAAGATACCAGACAAGAAAACAAGAAGTCAAAGGTAAACAATCGCAATACAAATAATGATCCTGTAACGAGTCTTGGAAGCGACAACATATCTAGCTATTTTTTAAAGCTAGCCACTCCATATATTGAAAACGCCTTAGTTTTCATGTTTAACACCTCTCTTGAGACAAGTCAGTTTCCTGATTGTTGGAAAAATGCTCGCATCACACCAATTTTTAAGGAAGGTGATAGGGCTGAAAGGTCTAACTACCGCCCAATTTCAGTTCTCCCTGTCATCTCAAGGCTCTTTGAAAAACTCGTTTTTGACCAACTTTACGAGTATCTGGTTAGGAATAACCTTATTCATCCTGGTCAATCAGGCTTCTTAAAACTCCATTCTACATTGACCTGCTTACTTAAAAACACTGATGACTGGTACAGCGGTTTGGACACTGGACAGCTGATGGGTACAGTATTCATTGATCTCAAAAAGGCATTTGACACTGTCGACCATGACCTTCTCTGCAAAAAGCTGGAACACTACGGTGTTCAGCAAAGGGAACTGTCTTGGTTCCAGTCGTATCTCGCTAACAGAAAGCAGTTCTGCAGAGTGGGTGGGGTCGATTCTGAAATTGGGGAAGTGGAAGTAGGAGTGCCCCAAGGGTCTTGTCTGGGGCCACTTCTTTTTCTGATCTACATCAATGACCTACCAAGTGCTGTCCAGGGTTCAACTGTATCCATGTATGCTGATGATACTAGCCTGAGCTTAAAATCAAGGGATATTTCGCAGCTGAATGAGGCTATCAACAACGATCTTGAGCGCTTAGACTCATGGCTTAAAGGCAATAAGCTTTCGCTGAATGTTGCTAAAACACAATCAATGTTAATCGCAACCAAACCGAAGCACCGAGCGCTCAACAGTGCTACAGAAAAATTGCATCTTAAAATTCGTGGCAGTGATCTGGACGTTGTCAATAAGACAAAATACCTTGGTGTTCAAGTTGACAATAGTCTAGATTGGAAAGAACATATTAAAACGGTATCCACCAAAGTATCGAGAGCCATTGGATTTTTAAAACATGCTAAGAATATTCTCCCAATTGCCTCTTTGAAAACATTGTACTCGAGTATTGTGGAGCCCCATTTTCGATACTGCTGCTCCGTATGGGGTTGCTGTGGCACAACTGATATTGATCAGCTCCAAAAGCTTCAAAACAGAGCTGCCAGAATTGTAACGAACAGCAGCTTTGATGCCCCAAGTAGGCCAGTCATTGAGAGTCTTGGTTGGAAAACCGTTCGCGAGCTTATCGACCAGGATTCTAGACTGATGGTCTACAAGTCTATTAATGGGCTTGCTCCGCAGTACATGAGCAATCTTTTCACAAGAAACTCCACACGTAGCTCTCGCAATCTTCGAAATACGAAAACAGACTTGAAGCTGCCTAAGAAAACAACCGCAAATGGGCAGAAATGTTTTTCTTATCGAGGTGCAAAACTGTGGAACAGCCTCTCAGCTGAGATCAAACAGGCACCCTCCATCGCTGTGTTCAAACAGAACATTTAATAGACTAGGGGACTTTTCTTGCGGTCGGGTGGCTGGCTGCGGCCCGCGGTCTCTGTGCCTGATTTGCTGCAGGATCGGCGACGGAGATCTGTTTTGGGGTCTCCGTTGTCGGTTTGGCGGAGGTCGGGTGCGGGGACGGGGGCTGCCCTGGTTGCTTGATCGTTGGAGAAGTTTCCCAGTCTATTGGTTTATGTACATTTCTGTTGATTGTGCAAATTAGGCTTTACTTTTTAGTTTTGTATATTTATTGTAAGTAGTCTTAAATGTTTTTAATTCTGTATTTATTGTAAGTTTTTAAGTGGAGGGCCCCTTGAAAACCATCCACTAGGGTGAAGGGCAACCCTCCTTAATAGATTACAAATGAAATGAAATGAAATGAAATGAACGAAAAGAAATTATTCAAAAGGTGACAAAAATGGGAGAAGGACAACAAATGTTAATTCAAGTGGAAAAAGGGGTGCAAAGAATATGGAAATGAAGGAAACTGACACCAGAAAAGTATTCATTATCGGGGATTCTCAGCTAAGAAAAATCAATGGAGAGACACTATCGAGAGATCACCATTCCGTAAATGTCAATGCAATGCCGGGCGCGAAAATTGCGAAGATGAAGAACGTAAACATCGAAGATGACGCAAATGTTGTCATTGTACACGCAGGCACTTGCAACATACGAAAACAAACAAATCCAGAGAAACTAGCAGAAGAAATTGTGTCAACACTTCGTGATGTGAAAGCAAAGCTGCCAAAGGCACAGGTCGCATTCTCAAGTATCCTTAAACGAAATGATGATCTAGAGCTCAATACAAAAGTGCTTAAAACGAATCAACTACTCGAAGAAAAACTGCTTCTTAGCGGACTTGACTTCATTAATAATGACAATATAAGGTATGGAAATATTTCATTTGATGGTCTTCATGTTAATGAGGGAGGTGTTAAGATGCTAGCATCCAATTACAGTAGATACATAAAATATTGCTAGGGACTTCAGGGAAATGCTAACTGCTCCGTTAATGTAACAAAAAACGCAGAAAAGGAGTAAAAATATCGCAGTTGAATGTAGTGTCACTTAGGAAACACATGGTAGAATTAGCTAAATTAATGCACGACCATGAGTTAGACGTTCTTGGCCTCAATGAAACCAGGCTGTCAAGAGACATACGCGACAGTGAAGTTTCAGTTGAGGGATATGACATCTATAGACATGATAGGGACACCTCAGGGGTGGCGTAGCTATTTATGTAAAAGATACCCTTTCCCATCAAAAAAGAGAGGACATCAGGGACCTCAATTTAGAGATTATAGGGATTGAAATAACCCCTAGGCATGCTAAGAGTTACATAGTGCTTTGTTGGTACCGTCCGCCAACTGAGGGTACAGACGTTTCCACCTTTGAGGCTTTAACGAACATTATAAAAAAGTTAGACGCAGAAGGTAAGGAAATTATTCTTGTTGGTGACACAAATTGCGATTATAAAAAACCAAAGGACTGTAACACAAGGAAGCTGAAACTTATTTATTCAGAATTTCAGTTTGAACAGCTGATCAAGGATTTTACATAGGTAGCTGCTACAACTAGCTCTAATAATGGAGAGATTAGTACATCCAAAACAATAATTGATCATTTCTCCACGAACAGGCCAAATTTTATTTCATACTCTGGCGTCATAAAACTTGCCATGACAGATCATTACATGATCTTGGGAATCAGAAAACTTAATGCCAAACTCCAGGTCACAAGGAAGCAATTTAAGACCGAATTTCGCAGCATGAGAAATTATGATAGGGAAGCTTTTCTGTTCGACCTGCAAAGCGTTGATTGGGAAATGGCTATATCCACCACCTGGGATGACCCTAATGTCATGGCAAATAATTTCTACGATCTTTTTCACTCGATCTTAGATGTGCATGCACCGTTAAAGACACGGAAAGGAATAGCGAGGCATGCACCTTCTCCCTGGATAACTCCCCGTATCAAGAACTTGATACGTGAGAGAGACCGGGCTAAGAAGAGAGCTGAAAAAGACCGTTCAATATGGCCTGAGTACAAACGCCTAAGAAACAGGGTGACCAGTGAACTCCGAAGAGCTGTCGAAGGCCACTACCGCAGCTTGATAGATGAGAATTCCAATAACCCCAAGGAGATGTGGAAAACGATTAACAAAGTCTTAAACAAAAGTCAGAGTTCCACGACTCCCAGATCCGTTATGTACGAGGGTCAACTGGTTGAAAAGCAAAAGGAAATTGCGGAAGCATTCAATAACCACTTTACCACCATAGGCCCAAAACTTGCGGAAAGAATCGAAACTAAAGAATCCGATGACCCACTAAAATACCTAATTGATGAAGGGCCTTCTACAGCCCCTCGTTTCGAATTTCATCCGGTTGATCCAAGCACTATCGAAAAAGAAATCAAAAAGTTGAAGTGCTCCAAATCTGCAGGATATGATAAAGTTTCTGTAAAATTAGTAAGAGATGCAGCAGGAATTTTATGTAGGCCTCTAGCTGCCATATTCAACTCTTCATTTGAAATGGGTATTTTTCCTGACATGTGGAAAATAGCAAGAGTGACCTCTATTTTCAAGTCTGGTTCGAAGAACGACATGGGCAATTACAGGCCTATATCCGTGTTATCTGTTTTCTCGAGGTTGCTAGAAAAACTAGGGCACGATCAAGTTTCAAATTACTTGAAGATGCATAAGAAATTTTCAAAATGTCAACACGCATTTTTAAAGATGCATAGCACTTTAACGTCACTACTTAACGTAACAGATGCGTGGTTTTCTAACATTGACAAACGCAAAATTAACATAAGCGTATTTCTAGACCTCAAAAAGGCCTTCGATACGGTGGACCACGGTATTCTCCTATCAAAGCTTACTAAGTACGGCGTTGTAGGGACACCTCTTCGGTGGTTCACATCGTACTTGACGAATAGAAAACAATACTGTCAGGTGAATGGCCACAAATCTAGCCTAAAAACTGTTCACTGCGGTATTCCTCAGGGTTCGTGCTTGTGGCCTCTCCTCTTCATTCTGTATGTCAATGACTTTGAGCAGTGCCTCAATAAATGCACCACAAACATGAATGCGGATGACACCAGCGTAACTTACTCTGCTGAAGATATTGACGAACTCTGCAATGATCTAAGAACTGAGGTTGACAATATTGCAGAATGGTTACGGCAGAATAAGCTCAGTCTGAACACTGATAAAACAGAATACATGGTTGTTGGTCACAAAAGACAAACTAACCGTATCCAAGGTCCACTAGAGGTAAACATAAATGGAGAACCAATCAAACGGGTCAAAAAAGTCAAATACCTTGGAATTACAGTGGACGAAAACCTTACATGGAACGAGCAATATAAAAACCTCAAAGATAAAATTAAAAATGCTCTCTCGTCCCTGCGGAAATTAAAGAACATACTACCACAATCAAAATTGGATCAGGTGTACAAGGCACTGCTTGAGAGTCATCTGAGATACAGTGATGAACTATGGGGCAGTTTGTCAAACACAAAGCTTGATCATCTTCAGAGTCTGCAAACTAGAGCACGAACGCTAATAGAAGGCTCTAGATTAAAGGATGGGTGGAGATGCAATTGGCTTTCAGTCCAAAACTTGATAAAATTTGACAGGGCCGTGATGATTTATAAAATAATGAATGGCCTCTGCCCGGACAACTTAAGAGGGGGACTTGTTACCAGATCTCAAATATCTAGTTATCAAACAAGAAATCAGTTAGATATTGACACTCCAAGGCAGAACCTAGAATTCTCCAAAAACAGTTTTTTCTATTCTGGTGCAAAGACGTGGAATGAAATCCCATTAGAAATCAGAACAAGTTCCACTATCACCCTATTCAAAAGGAAACTGAAGGAATTCCTACAAAATTAGCATCCTTCCCGAAGCACGATCCCTAGGAAGACCAGCAAAGTTGTAAGATTTTAAATATATGTAAATAGACATTTGTATAGTTTCTCTTTTCTTTTTTAGTTGATAGGGTTTTGTGTTAAAATATGATAAAATAAAATGAAAATGAAATGAATCTTCCTTGTGCATTGATCTAGGTAGACTGGTAATCTAGCAGAGTTTAACGAATTAAATTAAAAGAGCATTTTGTGAGATGAGCACGAAAAACCTCTTGTTTAGATGTAGCATTGAAGTTTAGTTGAAATCCAGCGGGAACAATCTTCAGGCGGAGGCCATTCTTCATTGATTATTGCCCTCTTGTGTGGTACTTCTCATCAGCTAAAGCTTTGCAAAACTTGAAAAGATTCAAGAACGTGCCCTTAGATTTTTATACGATGATCGCTGTACCTCTTACAGCGAATTACTTTTGAATTCAGAAAGGTGTACTATGCATGTTTCTCGTCTGAGAGTTCTTTGTATAGAGGTTTTTAAGACACTGAAAAATATAAACCCATCTTGCAAGCATGACATTGTCAAAATAAAATCGTCTATTTACCCACCACGAAACCCAAATGATTTACAGCATTACAGACCAAATCAGGTAAACTTTGGCTCTAATAGCCTTCGATCTTTGGGACCTCAAATATGGGTTGGCCTGCCGAAAAAAATAAAATCCGCCAAAATTTGAATAGCTTTAAACATACGATAGAAAAGTGGGATCACCGAAACTGAAAATTCAATGCTTGTCAGCATGTGACAGAAACTTAATCTTTCCTTAGACCAAATAAACAAAGATACATAACTTTTTATTTATCTATCAATTCATCGATTTAAATTAGTTTACTGTATATATTGCATAAAGGAAGCTAGATTGAAATACTCGATATCAAATAAGATGAAAACAACAACAACAACAGCAAAACGGGATAGGGCAAGGTTTGTAGCACAGTTTCCATAGAAAAATCAGAATCATGTTGGAGTACATCAAATAACAATGATTTGAAAGAGAATTTGCGAAATGTTGCAACCTTACTAATGTTTTTGGGAGGATGGGCCCGGAGAATTGCCTCTATCCCCAGGGGGGACTTCTATTGGTATGTGACGTGGTGGGTCAGGCATAGAATATTTTTGAAAAACCCAAAAATATTCTAAATTTAGGACATCTTAGACCCCAAAAACATACTCAATCCAAAAACATTTTCAAACATTTTTTGGACATTTCCAAACATTTTCAAACATTTTCAAACATTTTTAGGACATTTTCAATCCCCAAAAATATGCTCATAGCTTCATGGTACATGAAAATCAAAGGTTTTATAGAATTTTTGGCAACTGCCCTGAAATATTTTGGTGAAAATCTCAGCCTAGCACTCAGTCATATGTTTTCATCAGCAACCCCAAAAATATACAGACAATGCACCAAATAGCGTACCCAAAGGCATACTAGAAAACGTTTCGCAAACCCAAAAAAAATGTCTGACTCCCCCCCATCACTTACTAATAGGGAGTCGCCCCTGGGTCTCTATCTCTGTCATTCGTCAAAACATAAAGAACTTTATGACTAGTTACACAATCGGACATTCGTAGTTTACAACTAATAGGGCTGAAAACAGATCGCATATGGAGTTCCTTTTTCAGTGTATAATGAGATGAGTTCTTTGTAAATAACATGGACAGAATTTAGAGTGCCAATTGTTTGTTAACCGGAAAGCACATGTAATTTGATCGCCAAACACGATGTTTTTCCTTCAGTCTAAGTATCTATAAACGCAAATGACAGCTATCAATTTCCAACAAAAATTACTAATGACTGCTGTAATGGAGTGGTCATTTCACTGTCCGTGACAGTGCCGTAAACTTTCATTTGACCGGTCAAAAGTTTCTCACATGGTCACATGGTAAATATTCTGGATCCAACAGCATTAATATTCCTCACATGATAAAGGCCGACTTTTAATATAGCACTTTTGGCCAGTGACCTTCACGCTTTGCTAGAACGCATGCTCTCTAGTAACAGTACATGTGCATAAGGTGAGACCACGCTGGTTGCCGACGGAAACTACTGCGAGTGGAGGTTGGTCTTAACTCTATTACTATTGGGGGGGGGAGGGGCACAAAGTGCCCGCAGCAAAGATTATTTGATGCAGTGTGTGGTCAGTTCGAAGATGCAGAGCTGAAACTTTGTGAGTTTTTAATACAATAATTCAAAATTTAGAAAAAAAAATTCAAAATGATAGACACTAATCACTTGACCAACACCTTTTACCACGTGGTCAGCAATCAAAGGAAAGAAGGGACCCTTATTTTCCAGAATGACCATAGATCATTGAAAATAAAACAAACAATAGAAAGATCCGAGAATGGATTTGTTCTGCCAATCCACTCTCGGATCTTTCTATTGTTTGTTTTGTTGTAACATGCGATCCGTTCAGTTTCGGCGAGACAGACACAGCCAGTGGCTTCAGCAGTTCTTAACTCTGCGCTTTCTTTGTACTTTCTCCCGCCACCTTTGTATTACCGGCTGCTTTCACACATTTTTATTACGCATTGTAATGGGTAGGACCCGCTTAGGCTACAGTAGAACCCCGCAAACAAGAACATACTTTTCTAAAAGACTTACTGGCTAGGTTCTTATAAATGAGGTACTTAATGACATTTACAGGGTTTGGTTCTTATCTCAAGGGCAGTTATGACCATGATGAATATACAGTATAGCTACAGTATACAGTAGGTGTTAAATATACTTAAGGGTATGATGACTGCATTTCAATATCAGAAGATGTGGTATTTTTGTTATTGACAAAGCGATTTAAATCATACAGCCAGATAGAAGAATTTGCATATTCCTGAAACTGTTGGAGGTGTTCAGTTATCAATAAATTGTTTACACTGATTTGATGAAATTTCTTAATCAAGTGTACCATCTCATAAGAACATTGAAGTAAATCAGTCTGTATTTGGTTCTTATATTTGGGCGCCTTTTCCCACAAAATCAGTCTGCTGGTTCTTATTTTTCTATGTTCTTGTTTGCGGGGTTTTACTGTATTGTGCTGTATTGCTTTTTTTAATTCGAAATCTATATGTATGCTCCTTCCGATTTTGAAAAGTCATACTGATGAAGACTTTGGCCGAAACGTTTCACGAATGTGTTTTTCTGAGTACAAATATATGTATATATATATACATACACATATATATATATATATATATGTATATATATATATATATATATATATATATTTTCTCAAAAGCTCATTCTAAAAGATGCTTTAAAATTAGTATAGATGCTCAAAGAAAAACACTTCTAGTAAACGTTTCGACTTGCGTCTTCATCAGTATTCATCATATATATATTGGCAACAAAGAAACAATAAATTGGATACTAATAGTGCGGATGAAAAACGAACGAGAAATAAACAAAAAAGAGATGTTTCTTAGCACACTAAGGCCTTTCAAGTTAATGCTATCATCAGAGTGTGACTGACAATCTGAATCGAACTTGTTATAACATATTACGGAGATTAACATGTTTACATAATGACAGACGATAGAAGTGTTAATTGGTTGAGATGTCAATTGAGGGTTGCGTGTCCTGCTTTAAATAGTTTTTCTTCGTATGTGGTTAATAATTTCGAGGAACTTAATGACATGAATGCAAAGACTTTAAAGAACGGTTCTTTTAAGTTATTATGTTTATTTCCGCACTGAAAAACATGTCTCGGGAAAGTGCACGAAGATGCTCCAGACCGCGACTCTGAAATGTGATTGTTCATGCGGAGGCGAAAGTTGGTTGTTTGACCAATGTAGGTGACTTTTCCGCGACACGAATTGCATGATAAGAAGTAGACAACGTTTTTGCTCTTGCACGAAATATTGCATTTTATGTTCCAAGTTACGTTCTTTGCTGTTTTAAACGAATCAACGGCTTGTAGATATAATTTGCAAAGTTTGCATCGATTATCCTTGCAAAGGGTAATACCAAATGAGGCTGTTGTTGATGTTGTCGTTGATATTACAGCTGATGACGAGAATCTAGCATTTGTTAATATTGATGAAATGTTTGGGGGCTGTCTAAGTGCTAAGACGGGCTGTGTGTTTTGAAACTTTTCTTTTGTTGTTGGCGATAGATTAACGAGCAACGAGTGAATTGTTTTCATCATGTGACTGAACTGAAGATCGGGATAATGTGTTGTTACCAATGGTAATTTGTGTTTATCACTTTTATCAGGTGCAGGTCCTTGAAGTTTTGCTCCGTGGAATGCTTGTTTAATGACACTTTTTGGATAGTTACAATCTATCAACCATTTTTCAAGTTCTTTCAAACGCATTTCAATTAAATCGGGATCTGATACAAATACTATTATCCTTTTTGTGAGGTTGAACGGAATCGGTTGCTTAATTTGGGAAGGGTGTGCACTATGATAATCTAGGTATCTATGTGGGTTGGTTTCTTTGTAATAGATATCCGTTGTAATGTATTTGTTTTCGTGTAAAATTATTTTGATGTCAAGAAAGTTAAGGGTTTCCAGGTTGTCATGATGCGTTCGTCCTTTCTCCATTGTAAAATTAATTGAAGTGTCCATTTCGTTTAAGGCGCTTTGAAGTAATGATGGGTCCATGTTCTTGGGCAAAGTGATAAAACTATCATCCATATATCTGATGTAATTTTTCTCGATGTATTTGCAGGTATTATTGTCGAAGTATTTACAGAGAATTGTTGGAAACAGTCGAGTTTCTTCAAGAAAACCGATTGTTAAACATGCGTATGATGGGGCAAACTTTGTTCCCATAGCTGTGCCTTTGATTTGTCTATACAATTCGTTATCAAATAAAGAATTGTTATTTTCGAGAACGAACTTCGCCGATTCAATGATGAAGTCATTCGAAAAGCGAATTGGAATTAAATCTCTTCTTTTTTCGATCCAGTACGTAAGCGCCTCGAGGCCAAGGCAATGAGGGATGCTTGTGTAAAGGCTAGTGATGTCATACGAGTACAATGAAACCGGATTACTAAATTCATATGGGATCTTGCGGAGGAAGTCCCAGTCATCCTTAATGTAAGTGTTTAAATGCGAAACGATAGGTTTTATTAATGTGTCGATAAATTCACTGAGTCGCTGGGTAGGTGAAACAGGACCTGCTACTATTGGTCTTCCTTTTAAATCAGTTGGCGGAGACATTTCAACAAATTCTTGATTTGATGAGGAAATTTTTCCAATTATTTCTTTACTCTTGTGTATTTTCGGCAGCACGTAAAAATTACTTGTTTTCCAGTCAAAATCTGTGATAAATTGCTGTTCTTTATCGGTTAGGCTATCTTTATGTCTATCTACGAGCTTTCTTAAATTTTGAACAACAACTTTGTCTTCATCGATAGGGATTTTTTCGTAAGCGTCAGAGTTTAGGTGTCCTTCAAGAACTAACGAAACGCGATAATATGTTGTATCCATCAATACAAAGTTTCCACTCTTGTCTGCTTGTTTAATAATTAAGTCGTTGTTTGAGATAAGTTCTTCTAAAGCTGTTCTTTCTTCTGGTGTTAAGTTGTCGTTTGTATGGACTCGGTGAGGTTGCAATAGTTCTATAAGATTGCAGATATTATTAATTTCTTGACTTTGTGTATAGATTTGTCTGTTTGATTTGTTTCTGTGAATTGAAATGTCTTCGTTTTCTTTGTTGGAAAATATATCATGGATTTTTATTTTTCTTGTAAAATCTTTCAAGTCGGTTTTGATGTTTTGTCTTGGTTGGGATACGGGTGTAAATTTGGGTCCTCTTGTTAGTAGGGAGACATGACGTTGTGCCAGCTTGTAGGATGAAAGGTTGATGAGTTTAACGGTATTAGAGGTGGTGGTCGTAGGAAGGGGCTGTTGAAGTTTTTTGGGATGACTGAGCCTTGATGATGTTGTTGTGATTGATGAGGTTGAAACTTGGGTCTTGTTGAAGCGAAAACTTGCCTCTGTCTTGCTACGGGGGTGTAGGTTGTAGACCTTGCTGGTCGGGTAGAAGGGGCTTGGTTGGAAGTTTGGGCTTGCGATGTGTTTTGTTGATTTTCCGTTGCTCGACTCGTAGTTTCCTTGTCAAAGATTGCTTTCTCTTCGATGATCTTCTTGGCCCACTTTTTGGTGACATTTCCTTCATCTATTTTGGTGTTCTCTTGCCATTTGTCTTTGAGTTCTTGGACTACCGCGTGACTTTCTTGTGATTCGAAGAACTGGAAGGTTTCTTCATCGATGTTAGCGACTTTTCCCCTATTTTTCTCTCCTCTTATGTTAAGAACTTCTATTTCTGCGGACAATCTTTGTTCAGCTAATTTTTGGTAAATGGCAACTTCTTCTTCAGAGCCTTTAAACGTATTATCTCCTCTAAATTTCCTTGGCACATATGGTGGGTTCTGTTTAAGGCATTCCGAGTAAAGTTTTGATAATTCATTGTCTCTTGTGAGTTTCCAGAAAACTTGGTTGCGATATTTTAATTTATTGTTTAACTTTTGATTGTTAAGTTCCTCGAAAGAACGTGCTTGATCTTTTGCTGTGGGCGACGTTAGCTGCACTGTTTCCAGGGCTGGTGGCATGAAGTCGTCAATATTTTCTTTGATGATCTTTTCTGCTGATTCCAAAATTTTTGGAGCTAAATCTTTGATCAACGATGGTAAAATTTCCAGGACACTGTTTAAGACGGCTTGTTTGATAGATTCCATTTGCGATTCAGATAGTTTGATTGGTTTTTGAATATTTTCGTTGTTTGGCATCCTTACGGTATATTGGCAACAAAGAAACAAGAAATTGGATACTAATAGTGCGGATGAATATATATATACATATATATATATTATATATATATATATATATATATATATATATATATATATATATATATATATATATATATATATATATATATATATATATATATATATATATATATATATATATATATATATATATATATATATATATATATATATATATATATATATATATATATATATATATATATATATATATATATATATATATATATATATATATATATATATATATATATATATATATATATATATATATATATATATATATATATATATATATATATATATATATGTATATATATTGGATACTAATAGTGCGGATGAAAACGAACGAGAAATAAACAAAAAAGAGATGTTTTTAGCACACTAAGGCCTTTCAAGTTAATGCTATCATCAGAGTGTGACTGACAATCTGAATCGAACTTTTTATAATATATTACGGAGATTAACATGTTTACATAATGACAGACGATAGAAGTGTTAATTAGTTGAGATGTCAATTGAGGGTTGTGTGTCCTGCTTTGAATAGTTTTTCTTTGTATGTGTATATGTATGTGTATATATATATATTTTAATGTTAATGTTAATGTTATACATGTTAATGTTAATGTTAATGTTATACATTTACATTAGACCGGGCTCTAACTGAGCAAGGTGCCACCAGGAGAGGTAGAAATTCTCGTGTAGTCTTTCTAGACCAATTTTTTATGAGGAATCCAAATTTCTTGGGTAAAAAGGCGAATTCCTGAGAAATTCTGAGAACGGGGGTAATGTATGTCTAGATTTTGTAAAAATCACGTTGGAAGTTGTAAAAATGGCAGGACTGGATGACAAGTCGTTTAGAGCAATCAGAAATATCCAAACTCATTCAAAACATGTTCACTTGAGCAAAAATGTACAAAAGAGGAGTTTCACATGCTCAAATTGAATGCGGTGACTTCCTAATCCGGGGGTAATTAATGAAAGATGTAAATGGTTGAAGAGAAATCACGCAACGATTAATTGAGTTCCGAAAATTCCAGCTATAATCGGAGATCTCTTACAGTGCATAGTTTTTCTTAATAAGTTTTATGTTACATTTTACACAATAACATTTGGTAAACACTGATGTTAGTATCCAGTTTCAAAAACATGAACTGCACATTTGTGTCAAATTGTTTTGTCTACAGTATCTTATTTTTTATTTCCAACTCTTGCTGAATGAGAATTATTGCCAAAGATCATTTTAGTGTTGTTTTTCGACTCGAAGAATGCAAATTCAAGTGATGAGGGTAACATCCAATAGTTTCATCATGGACATCAGGTAATTTTAAGCCAGAACATGTTTTGCTATGATTTAAAGACGGATTTTAAATTGTGTGATTCCTTCAGGAAGTGTGCTGAAGGTGCACAAGCAGCCTTTGATAGCGAGCCATGAAGCCTTTTTACATTTTATTAGTTTGTTTTATTAGAAATAAAGAATCGGACTCAAAGTTGAGGTTCCTGAAATTCTCAACCTTTACGCAGGTGGGAAATTCAAGTAGCAAAAATTGGACAGGAAGTTTTTGAAGCCATGACAATGCATAGACGTTGTCAAAGTAACATGCTTTGGATTTCCAGACCTTAGGAACTAAAACAATCGAGTTTTGAAATGTCCTATGTTTTTTGTTTGTAGCGTTCAGTTTTTTTATCAAGAGTTTCTTACAACAAATAATTGCATTCAAATCTCAAAAACTGTTACTCCCTTGATCACAGGAGAAGATAATACTTCTGATAGAAATACAACTGAGAAGTGGTGACAAATGGCAACATTTGCTTGATTTCAAAATAGAAGTCTTAATGTGATGGATCATCGTGATACACTAGAGTGTGTTGTCCACTATCGCCTTGATATCAAATACAGTACAATTGTGCCTCTAAACGAAAATACTTTAGAACGAATACATACTGCGAAAACATTGAGGGAGCAGTGGGGTGGCGAAAATCATCACTAAGAGCAATGTGCTACTGTCCCAGACACTATCATACCCGATGTTTCCGGAGTCCACATCGTTCCATGCTACAAAAGGTTTACCCTATTCATATCCAAGGCTAAGAATAAGGATTTCCCTGCAAGCGAAAGTGGGAGAGCAAAATCAGCTAGAGTCAGAGATCAGTGTTCCGATGCAAGGGCGTTATTTCCAAGGCACTGCATCTTTTGCAAATGTGTTAAAAAAAAGGGTAAAAGGAAAAAGTATCCCTTGTCGCTTACTTTGCACCAAAGGTGCAGAGGAAAAGATAAAGAGGGCTGCAGAAGATAAAGATGACAAAAATCTATTGCTTCAGATCAGAGACGTAGATCTCATTGCGAAAGAACTGCAAATGCATGATAGTTGTTACAATAACTATACACGAGTTGCAAGTGAAAGAGAGGTAGAGGTGACAGAAAACAGAGGAAACTTTGATGCAGTTAAGGAGTTCATTCACGAGAACATTCTGTTGTTGAACCAGGCAGTCTCCATTGCAAAGATCCATGAGATATATGGTGATGGTAACTCAAAGGATACAAGATACAGGCACAAGTTGAAACAAAAGATTGAAGAATGCTTCGGAGATGATATAAGATTCCTGACGATTGATAAAGTGACACCACAAATTGTAATAAATGCTAAGAGCTTGAATGAAACGGCAATAGTTAGAAGCAGGGAAGTAATCGTCAATCTTGCAGCTGAATACCTAAAGGAAGACATCCAAAGTTACGCAGAAAGAACACCAGAATTGTCTTGGCCACCATCCGTGACTGACCTGGAGAGGCAAGAGAAAGACATGCCCTGTAGTGTTGAAAAAATTCTTAGAAACACTTCTTTGCTCTCCTGATCATCCCAATCAAGAAAGGGCAAGGCTACTTGTGCGATCATATTCAAATGATTTAATTCATGGAATTACAAGAGGAAAGCTAATCACACTGAAACATTTTTTATTGGGACTTGGCCTCCATAACCTGACTGGCCAAAAAGTACCAGTTCAAATTTTATCTCATCTTGGGCATTCCATCGATTATAATGTAGTTTGCACCATAGAGACAGCAGAAGCAATAGCAGCTCAGGAAGAATGCAAAGATGGAGGAAACTTGAAAATCAAACCAACAAATGACGAGACGATACTAATTGTCTTTTGGGCAGACAATTTCAATATGCAACGAGATACTGTTTCAGGTAAAACTTTTCTCGATATCACGAATATTGTGGCCTTCCAGGAGAATGACTCGTGGTCTGCATTACCTAAGAATACCTCATCAGTGCCAAAAAGCAAACAAAGATCCATTCCTTGTGATCAAAGCAGGATAACCGATGCACCAATCGTTGACGCAAAAAAGGAGCCAACTGTGTTTTCTAAAGGTGAGGTAAATCAGAGAGTTAACCCCGATGATGTCAAAATTGTCACTAGAACAATCAAAATATGGTGTGTACTGCGCTATCTGATGTGTAACGATCAAACTATTCCCATGCTTTCAGGATGGCTCACAGATCTGAGAAACTGGAACCCAGAAATACCAGTACGGAAGACTCATGAAACATTCTTACCACCAATTACAACCTCTATCACAGAATATGGTACAATCTTCAAGCTGTTTCAACAACTCCAAGAGCTTTCGATGAAAATGAACATGCCGTATGTAAATGTGACAATGGACGTTGGTGCAGCGATGACGGCATATAAAGTGTTGTGGAATTTCCCAAATCATTTCAAGAACGAAATGCACCATCTGGGAGATTTCCACTTCATGAAAGAAAATTTTGCAGTGATTGGAAAAATCGTATCAGGCTCGGGTTTTGAAGATGCCGTATTTCAGGCAAGCTTATGCTCCTCTGGATGTCTCAACGGTGTTATGAATGGATCCCATTACAATAGATGCTGGTCAATACACGAAGTGTTCTACGAATGCTTAGAGAGATTGCTGCTGGAAGCTTTTGCGAATCAAACACGTGTTCCTATCCCAGAAGAAGTTCGCAATATGTTAAGGGTGAAGAACAAAAATACCATGCATGCTATACTGGAAGAACAATCTGTTCACCACTTTCTTGATGCTTACGAAAGCTACAAATCTGAAATAAGAAAGGGAGAACACGGCAAGACTGCCCAGTACTGGTTGCAGTACTATCAAGATATCATGCACTGCCAACATATTATCCATACAGCCATTCAAGAGAACAATTACGACCTCAGAAGATACGCATGGGAGTATATGCTGCCCTTTTACTTCAGTTTGAACAAAACGAATTACGCAAGGTATGGCTCATTCTATGTGAAGTGTATGGAGAACACGGATTCGCTGTATCCTGGCAATCGAGAACTTATTGAAGACAAGGGCCTGTCTGTACAAGGTCAAGGAAATTATGCATTGCGTACAGCAATTGATCAACGAGGGGAGCAGACAATCAATAGAGATGCCAAGGTAGCTGGAGGCATAAAGTCTTTCTCTGCAGATGAAGGTTCCATATTTAAGTGGACGTTGAATCGTGCCCAACAAGCAGAGAATACAGCTTGTTTGCGCAGCTTTTCCAACATCGATGCTCAAGGTGAGATACAAAAGCAGCTGCAACCATCAAGTGTTCTAGCATCAGAGAAGAAAGTGCAGAAATTGTTACATGTATTGACGTCAGAATACATCAATCCCTTCGATCCTGGCTTAGACAAAGATAAGCTGTACAACCTCAGCTCTGGAACTCCAGTTTGCTCCGAATTGGCACGAGAGATACTTGATGTCTTGCCAAATGGAAAAAAAGCACATCAGAGATTCATCGACGACAGGCTTGAATCCACTGACGCAAAGTTCCACGATCCAATCAAACGACAGAAGCTGCTCCTCTTTTCGAATGCTGGCAAGAAACTAGAGATCAAGGCTAACGGCAAATAAAAAGTAATTGAAGCCAACAGAGATGTATTGGGGAAACTACTAGCCACCTCAACGAAGCATGAAAGAACCATCGATTTTGAAAAGGCCTTGGAGTATCCGCTGACATCTGTACCATTGAGTATTGCTAATGCAGACGGCTCAAGACGAATGACACAGAAAAGTACATTGATGGATGTGTTTATCAAAAAGTGCTCGCGAGATGATGTGGACTTCAGAAGTGTACTTCCTGAAAAAGAAACAGTTCTAGCTTACATTGTGGATTTGATGGCACTCATCCAAACACTTACATCGGTTCCCGAAACCTTTGAAGCTTTAGCCTTGAAGGTATTTGATTGCATCCCTAAAGCCTACAGGAGAGTTGATATCGTTGCTGACTGTTATATGCCATACAGCATTAAGTCCGTGGAAAGAAACAGGCGAGGAATGGCGCCTAAAGTCAAAGTGCAGTCACCAAAATCGAAGTTGCCTCGTGATTTTAAGATTTTTCTCGCCAATGGTGAAAACAAGACAAGGATGATAGAACTCATTCGTGATGTTCTTGTTTCAAATAGGGAGACGATCTTAGCAGATCTAGGAAGTGAATGTATTGTGTTTTCTTCCTTTCAAGACTGCATCATGGTTACAAGGGAAACCGTGCTTCAGATTCCAGATCTTGATAGTGCACAGGAGGAGGCCGACACAAAAGTAGTTCTACATGCGAACCATGTATTGGCAAGAAATGAAGAAGGAGTGGTCATAATTCGCTCTCATTCTGGGGACATTGATATCGTTGTGATTGCGTTATCCCATTTCGTCCATGACGCTGACAGAGTCATACTTGATTCAAATACAGGAAGAAATAGAAAGGCTTTCAAGATGAGTGATATTGACTTAACATCACAGCAAAGAAAGTCACTTATTGGGTTCCATGCTTTTACTGGTTGTGACTACAACTCAGCTTTCTTTCGTAAAGGCAAGCAAGTTTGCTGGAAACTCACCGAGAAAAAGCCAAAATTTGTCGCAACTTTCTGCAACTTGGGAAGAACTTCAACTCTGGAAGAAGATTTGAGCATAGAGCTAGAGGAGTACGTCTCACATCTGTACGGGATAAAGGGACAAAATATCAATAAAGCAATACATGCAATTTTCAATGCAAAGCTGGAAAAGCAAAAGAAGATTTGCGATATTTCATTATTGCCACCGTGCAGACAAGCATTAAATTTGCACTCCCTTCGTGCAAACTTTATTGCACATCAGTGGCGGTCATCTTTGGAGCCTGAAAATCAGCTTGGTGAGCCTGTTGATAATGGATGGACTGAAGAATTAGAGCCAAAATGGCTAGAAAGAGTGATGCCTGCTGACATCAAAGAACTATTTGTTAATCTAGAGTGCTAAGAATATTCAGAGGATAGCGATGACAGTATCGATGAAGACTAAGTATGATTCATATAGGTTTTTTATTATTACCCCCCCCCCCCGATCATGACGTCACGACATACCAATTAGGCATAGGTAACTGTTTTTTGTCCATTCCTTTTGAGAATAGACATGTTTCATGTGAGTTTGGATATTTCTGTTTGCTCTAAACGACTTATCATCCAGTCCTGCCAATTCTACTACTTACAACTTGATTTTTACAAAATCTAGACATACATTACCCCCGTTCTCAGAATTTCTCAGGAATTCGCCTGTTTACCCAAGAAATTCGGATTCCTCATAAAAAACTGGTCTGGAAAAACTACATGAGAATTTCTACCTCTCCTGGTGGCACCTTGCTCAGTCAGAGCCCGGTCTACATGTTAATCTCCGTAATATATTATAAAAAGTTCGATTCAGATTGTCAGTCACACTCTGATGATAGCATTAACTTGAAAGGCCTTAGTGTGCTAAAAAACATCTCTTTTTTGTTTATTTCTCGTTCGTTTTTCATCCGCACTATTAGTATCCAATTTCTTGTTTCTTTGTTGCCAATATACCGTAAGGATGCCAAACAACGAAAATATTCAAAAACCAATCAAATTATCTGAATCGCAAATGGAATCTATCAAACAAGCCGTCTTAAACAATGTCCTGGAAATTTTACCATCGTTGATCAAAGATTTAGCTCCAAAAATTTTGGAATCAGCAGAAAAGATCATCAAAGAAAATATTGACGACTTCATGCCACCAGCCCTGGAAACACTGCAGCTAACGTCGCCCACAGCAAAAGATCAAGCACGTTCTTTCGAGGAACTTAACAATCAAAAGTTAAACAATAAATTAAAATATCGCAACCAAGTTTTCTGGAAACTCACAAGAGACAATGAATTATCAAAACTTTACTCGGAATGCCTTAAACAGAACCCACCATATGTGCCAAGGAAATTTAGAGGAGATAATACGTTTAAAGGCTCTGAAGAAGAAGTTGCCATTTACCAAAAATTAGCTGAACAAAGATTGTCCGCAGAAATAGAAGTTCTTAACATAAGAGGAGAGAAAAATAGGGAAAAAGTCGCTAACATCGATGAAGAAACCTTCCAGTTCTTCGAATCAAAAGAAAGTCACGCGGTAGTCCAAGAACTCAAAGACAAATGGCAAGAGAACACCAAAATAGATGAAGGAAATGTCACCAAAAAGTGGGCCAAGAAGATCATCGAAGAGAAAGCAATCTTTGACAAGGAAAATACGAGTCGAGCAACGGAAAATCAACAAAACACATCGCAAGCCCAAACTTCCAACCAAGCCCCTTCTACCCGACCAGCAAGGTCTACAACCTACACCCCCGTAGCAAGACAGAGGCAAGTTTTCGCTTCAACAAGACCCAAGTTTCAACATCATCAATCACAACAACATCATCAAGGCTCAGTCATCCCAGAAAACTTCAACAGCCCCTTCCTACGACCACCACCTCTAATACCGCTAAACTCATCAACCTTTCATCCTACAAGCTGGCACAACGTCATGTCTCCCTACTAACAAGAGGACCCAAATTTACACCCGTATCCCAACCAAGACAAAACATCAAAACCGACTTGAAAGATTTTACAAGAAAAATAAAAATCCATGATATATTTTCCAACAAAGAAAACGAAGACATTTCAATTCACAGAAACAAATCAAACAGACAAATCTATACACAAAGTCAAGAAATTAATAATATCTGCAATCTTATAGAACTATTGCAACCTCACCGAGTCCATACAAACGACAACTTAACACCAGAAGAAAGAACAGCTTTAGAAGAACTTATCTCAAACAACGACTTAATTATTAAACAAGCAGACAAGAGTGGAAACTTTGTATTGATGGATACAACATATTATCGCGTTTCGTTAGTTCTTGAAGGACACCTAAACTCTGACGCTTACGAAAAAATCCCTATCGATGAAGACAAAGTTGTTGTTCAAAATTTAAGAAAGCTCGTAGATAGACATAAAGATAGCCTAACCGATAAAGAACAGCAATTTATCACAGATTTTGACTGGAAAACAAGTAATTTTTACGTGCTGCCGAAAATACACAAGAGTAAAGAAATAATTGGAAAAATTTCCTCATCAAATCAAGAATTTGTTGAAATGTCTCCGCCAACTGATTTAAAAGGAAGACCAATAGTAGCAGGTCCTGTTTCACCTACCCAGCGACTCAGTGAATTTATCGACACATTAATAAAACCTATCGTTTCGCATTTAAACACTTACATTAAGGATGACTGGGACTTCCTCCGCAAGATCCCATATGAATTTAGTAATCCGGTTTCATTGTACTCGTATGACATCACTAGCCTTTACACAAGCATCCCTCATTGCCTTGGCCTCGAGGCGCTTACGTACTGGATCGAAAAAAGAAGAGATTTAATTCCAATTCGCTTTTCGAATGACTTCATCATTGAATCGGCGAAGTTCGTTCTCGAAAATAACAATTCTTTATTTGATAACGAATTGTATAGACAAATCAAAGGCACAGCTATGGGAACAAAGTTTGCCCCATCATACGCATGTTTAACAATCGGTTTTCTTGAAGAAACTCGACTGTTTCCAACAATTCTCTGTAAATACTTCGACAATAATACCTGCAAATACATCGAGAAAAATTACATCAGATATATGGATGATAGTTTTATCACTTTGCCCAAGAACATGGACCCATCATTACTTCAAAGCGCCTTAAACGAAATGGACACTTCAATTAATTTTACAATGGAGAAAGGACGAACGCATCATGACAACCTGGAAACCCTTAACTTTCTTGACATCAAAATAATTTTACACGAAAACAAATACATTACAACGGATATCTATTACAAAGAAAACAACCCACATAGATACCTAGATTATCATAGTGCACACCCTTCCCAAATTAAGCAACCAATTCCGTTCAACCTCGCAAAAAGGATAATAGTATTTGTATCAGATCCCGATTTAATTGAAATGCGTTTGAAAGAACTTGAAAAATGGTTGATAGATTGTAACTATCCAAAAAGTGTCATTAAACAAGCATTCCACGGAGCAAAACTTCAAGGACCTGCACCTGATAAAAGTGATAAACACAAATTACCATTGGTAACAACACATTATCCCGATCTTCAGTTCAGTCACATGATGAAAACAATTCACTCGTTGCTCGTTAATCTATCGCCAACAACAAAAGAAAAGTTTCAAAACACACAGCCCGTCTTAGCACTTAGACAGCCCCCAAACATTTCATCAATATTAACAAATGCTAGATTCTCGTCATCAGCTGTAATATCAACGACAACATCAACAACAGCCTCATTTGGTATTACCCTTTGCAAGGATAATCGATGCAAACTTTGCAAATTATATCTACAAGCCGTTGATTCGTTTAAAACAGCAAAGAACGTAACTTGGAACATAAAATGCAATATTTCGTGCAAGAGCAAAAACGTTGTCTACTTCTTATCATGCAATTCGTGTCGCGGAAAAGTCACCTACATTGGTCAAACAACCAACTTTCGCCTCCGCATGAACAATCACATTTCAGAGTCGCGGTCTGGAGCATCTTCGTGCACTTTCCCGAGACATGTTTTTCAGTGCGGAAATAAACATAATAACTTGAAAGAACCGTTCTTTAAAGTCTTTGCATTCATGTCATTAAGTTCCTCGAAATTATTAACCACATACGAAGAAAAACTATTTAAAGCAGGACACGCAACCCTCAATTGACATCTCAACCAATTAACACTTCTATCGTCTGTCATTATGTAAACATGTTAATCTCCGTAATATGTTATAACAAGTTCGATTCAGATTGTCAGTCACACTCTGATGATAGCATTAACTTGAAAGGCCTTAGTGTGCTAAGAAACATCTCTTTTTTGTTTATTTCTCGTTCGTTTTTCATCCGCACTATTAGTATCCAATTTATTGTTTCTTTGTTGCCAATATATATATATGATGAATACTGATGAAGATGCAAGTCGAAACGTATATATATATATATATGTATATATATATATATATATATATATATATATATATATATACATATATATATATATATATATATATATATATATATATATATATATATATACATATATATATATATATATATACACATATATATATATATATATATATATATATATATATATATATATATATATATATATATATATATATATATATATATATATATATATATATATATATATATATATATATATATAACATGCATATATATATATACATTCATTTTTGTTTTAATTTTGGTTGTTATGTTGTTTTGATTTTTGCACTGAGCTTTTCGTTAGATACACACGCTGTTTTTTTAGGGTTTTCTGTTCTGCCAATCCGCTCTCGGATCTTTCTATCGTTTTTTTTTGTTATACATGCTATCTTTTCAGCTTCGGCGAGACAGACACAGACGCCGACTCCAGCGGTTCTTTGTTCTGCGCTTTCTTTTATCTTTCCTCTGCCGCAAAAGCTGTATGCTTCATTCACACCTTGTACTAGGTAGGTTTCGTTTGAAGTTATTGAATAATACATCTATTGTATTTTTGGTTATATGTACGTTGTTTCGGATTTGAGAAGCAATACTGATGAAGACGCAAGTCGAAACGTTTACCAGAAGTGTTTTTCTTTGAGCATCTATACTAATTTTAAAGCATCTTTTAGAATGAGCTTTTGAGAAAATATACATATATATATATATATATATATATATATATATATACTCAATCTGCAGACAGTACAGTAGTATATATATATATATTATATATATATATATATATATATATATATAGATGCTCAAGAAAAACACTTCTGCTAAACATTTTGACTTGCGTCTTCATCAGTATGAGCAATACTGATGAGAACGCAAGTCGAAACATTTACCAGAAGTGTTTTTCTTGAGCATCTATACTAATTTTAAAGCATCTTTTAGAATGAGCTTTTGAGAAAATATACATATATATATATATATATATATATATATATATATATATATATATATATATATATATATATATATATATATATATATATATATATATATATATATATATATATATATATATATACACACACATATATACTCACGGAATAGTATATGTTAAGGTTAGCGTGGGGGAGGGGGGAGTCCTTTCGACAGACTTATTCTGCAAGCCAACTGATACACATCAGTAATTGCATAAGAAGTCTTGTCACCCCTAGCATACGAAGAAGGCGATCCCCTATGGTCAGGCGCTTAGGTTTCGTAGGATATGTTCAGAAGATCGCCAATTTCAGGAGAGGGTAGGCGAGTTTTCTGGATGGCTTAAGGACAGGGGCTACGGAGAGTCTTTAGTTAATGAAGAAATAGATAGGGTACGTAGGTTGGATAGGGCAACTCTTCTAGCAAATTCGGGAAATAGGACCAATGACCAAGGGAGGGGGGAAAGGGTTCCACTTGTTGCAACATATCATCCAGCGCTCAATAGTTTGGGGAAGGTTGCCAGGCCACTTCATCCTATGCTCACGAATTCGGAGGAGCATAGGAAGGTGTTTCCTGAGCCACCTTTGATAGCATTTAGGAGATGTAAGAACCTCAAGGATATACTTGTTAGGGCTAGACTGAATAATGAGGGAAGTGGGGGACAGATAAAGAGGGGTGTTCTCGTTGAGGTAAATCTCGTTGTCAAGTGTGTAATGTAATGAGCAATAGGGAGCATTTTCATTCGAACATAGATAGCCGGGAATATAGGATAAACTATTAGTTTCATTGTGACTCGTCAAATGTTGTGTATTTGTTGGAATGTACTGTTTGTGGTGTACAATATGTTGGTAGCAGCTGCACGCCTTATAGGCTTAGGTTTAATAATTACAAGGCGTGTAGTCGTAAGTTTAATTCGGAGGCCTCAGAACCCCAGGTGGAATTCTTCAGGCATTTCACTGAAGAAGTCCACCAGGGGTTTCTGAAGGATATTAGCGTTAAGATAATCGATAGGCTAACCAGGGGAAATAGGATTCAAGAAGCTTCTGGCAATATCGGCTGGATTGCTTTGGCCATAAGGGTTTAAACACTAGGCAGGTGGATACATAGATTTCATTATTTTTTCTACATTTTGGTTGTTGTGTTGTTTTAATTTTGGCGCTGCGCTTTTCGTTAGGGACACACGCTGTTTTTTTTAGAGTTTCCTGTTCTGCCAATCCTCTACCGGATCTTTCTGTTGTTTGTTTTGTTGTAACATGCCATCTTTTTCAGCTTCGGCGAGACAGACACAGCCACCGACTTCAGCAGTTCTCAACTCTGCGCTTTCTTTAATCTTCCTCCCGCCACCTTTGTAATTACCGGCTGCTTTAACACATTCTAATTATGCATTGTAATAGGTAGGACCCGCTTAGGCTATTGTTTGTATTTTTTGTAATTTTGATATCTTTATGTATGCTCTTTTTGATTGTGAACAGTCATTACTGATGAAGGCTTTGGCTGAAACGTTTAAACAAAGTTGTATTTTCCGAGTCTCTATTTATTTCTTAATACAATTTAACAAAAGATCTTATGAGTAGATATATATATCTATATATATACATATATATGTATACATACATTAGTGTACAATCTTAAAGAGAAGAGGTACAACAACTTGAGAGAGCAGGTATCAGAGTGATCTTTTGCGCATATCTTTGTTTCTCAGTCTGTTCTGCTGACTAGTTTCGCCCACTAGGACATCTTCAGAGCAACTGATTTATTTTTTGTTAACAACCTCTATTTATCAAGATCTATGTGTCCATATAAGGTTATTTGAAATAAGGATTGATTAAACATAGTTGTAATGTCCATAAAAGGTTCTTGAGGTCTTCATGGCTGCATTATTCTGAGGTTTGTCTCGTTTTCAGGTTTGATTCATTTGACGTCACATCATTTTGCTCGAGAGACAGCCTCTTTCTTCGTGTTTCTAGCCGTCTCGGGCTGTTACCCTTCGCTGAGGGGCCATGTCGTGGCCTTCCTTCTGATTCCACGTCTTCTTTCGTTGGATGTTGGCTTCTTGCTTTTTTTGGTTCATGCTATTGGTGTTCTTAGTTGTGTGAGTTGCTTGCCTTGTTGAGGGCCTTGATGTTTTGATGAGTTGATGAAATGATTTTGGTGAGTTTGATGAGATATATACATATAAGTGCTTTGGTTCCAAAATTTGAAAAACCCTCCAACATTTCAAATGTGTAGCTAGCTCTATTTCGGCCTTTGATCAAAGCTTAAAGAGGCAGGGTGACGTAACCATAAAAGAAGCTATTGTCTCTATGATCTATGTTGTTGCCAACACGTTGCCAATGTGTTCTGCATAGAATTTGGCGGATGGGGTGAATCCAAACAAAAATTACTCCCATGAATCAAGCAATATCCCCACGATCATACAACATATGAGTGCTCTGTCTGTTTCTATACAAAGCTCAAGAGTCTATCTTCAAAATAACTAGTAACAAAATACCTAAATTTTGAAAAAACTAGTAGTTTTCTCTGTGATATGGCCCATCAAAATTATGCAACATTGTCGTTTTGAAAGAAGTTTGTTTACATTACGTGAACTAGCCCCTTTAACGCACTTCGTTAATTCGTACTCTCAACTAGTATGGGACTTTACTAATCAAGCCTATCATCATTTAAAATACACATCTAGCTGTGGTTATTGTTTTTATAAAAAATGTTAGTTTCTTTGTTTTTATGGGTGGGGGTCTCACAATTAGTTAACCAACTTGGAGAGCTCCTCCATAATCAATCACTCTTAACTACAATCATGCTGAGTTTCTTGCTGCCGCAGTATTTTGTCTTCTGTATCATATTTTTTGTAATTTGTAGTAGCAATTGTAGTCTAATTATGCTAAGTTCTTCAGTATTAGTAGTAGTGAATTTTCTCTAGCATTGCATGTTATCTTGTAAATTAGTAATTGTATAGTAACAATTGTAGGATTGTATTTATGATTGATTGATGAAGAAATGAAACTGAGCTGAAACTGAAACTCCGTTGATGACGAAACACAGCGTCGTAACTGGCTGATGACTGTGACACCATCAACATGAAAATGTCAGACTGAAGCATCAAAATTGAAGATACCCAAAAACGAGCTTGAATTAGTTCAAAAGATAAAGTAACTTGGAGTGGAAATCGATTGCAAATCAGATTGGGAAGAGCAAATTGTGACACTTTCTACCAAGCTTTCTAGGACAATAAGCTTTTTATTCGATGTCAAAGCCTTCCAGCCTATGGTAAATTTGAAAGCTCGATTGATATACATGTATTGTTGAGCTCCACTTTTGATACTGTTGTTCTCCCTGTTGCGGCGCTACCTCTATAGACATCAACCAGTTGCAAAAGCTCCAAAAAAAATGTGCTGCTGGAATGACAACAAATAACCTGTGACACTCCAAGCAGAACAAACAGCTAATACAATTACTGCATGTTCCAGGCTGGCTTTAACTAATTCTCCTCAAATTCCTTGTACTTACAAAGCTCTCAACAATGTTCCCACCAATCTCTAAAAAACTGTGATTATCTTGCCAAGCCAGCAGCAAGGTGGAATAAATAATAACAATCCATTCAAAAAATTCTTCTTTTTAGATTCTTGCTTCATATGCAGCATGACCAACTTTGAAACAAATTTCACTCTTCTTTGAGCAATTTGATTACTAAGGTTTGAAATAAAATTTCACTGTCTTTCAAGCACATTGATTGGCTAAGATGTATACCGACTGGCTGCTGATTGGCTAAAAGCTCGCTTATCCTTGCTATTGATGCCAGCAGTTTGTAGATTCGATTTTCCTCTATTGCTCGTCACATGTGTGGAAGCTTTATGATGATCCTGACACCACGTGTAGCATATGTGGTGAGATGCTCATCTGTGTAAACTTGCAATCTTTATTTGTAACAATTCATTTTACTTCTTCATGTTATACAACATTAATTCGTCATGCACTCTTCATTGCTGATCCTTAAGAGGGCATCATTTTGCTTTACTTTGTGGTCATTTAGCATCGACACATATGGAAAAAATTCATTTCAGTCACAGCTTCAATTGAATAAATTATTTGGCAAGTTTCTGTTCACACTGGCAAACTTATATACTTTAATTTACTTTAATACTTTAATTTACTAAAACTTTTTGATGATCCTTGCTTGTTGTCCATCAGCTGATCAGCAAAAGGTCTAGCCAGCAACGTCTCCAATGACTGTCTGCTATGCCAGTATGTTATCTTTTGTCCTTCATCCAATTGATGTCAATGCCAAGTTTATTTTAGCATCAACAAATATTGCCTGTGTCTCATGCAATCAAACATGAGTAATACAGTAAGCAAAGCTACAAATTTGTGCAATTTCTTGGAGTATCTTTGGATTCATTAACATTATAGCAGGCATCCTCAGTGATCGAAATTCCAATTTTCAGTCGTTTAGGATGGAGAGCACAAAAGACCAATCATTGTCAGTGTAGGACTTTGTCATTTACATCAACACAGCTTCACAAAATGGCAGGTAGCAAAATGAGACAAATTTTAATGTCATCATTATTTAGTGAAGAAGCTCATTAGCTGGAAGTGAAGACAAAATAATGGAGAGATATCCCGTAGGGGGTACTTGACCTAAATTTGTACGGGGATGTGCCCACAAAAGAATTTTTTCACCCTGCTCAAGAAATTTTGCCTTGAAATGATACCCTGTTCTAGCAAAAATCGGTAAAAAGTATACTCAAAAACACAAAATTTTGACTACATAATAACCCGTTGTAACAAAATTTCCTCTTTAGACATGTTTTGACAACCTGCTCCAGAAAATTTGCCTTCTTTTGATACCCTGTTCTAGAAAAAAATAGGTGAAAACAATACCCTGAAAAATGGCACATCCCCGTCAGACAAATATACTAAGTACCCCCCCCCCCTGGGAGAGATATGGACTTTATAGATGGCTCTACACCTACTTTGCACGTTGATTGATAAGTGCGGCATCACAAATTAATCAATTGGTAAAAATAAACCAGCAAATTTCACACATGGCATTAGCAGTCCAAAAAATCAGAGACATACTAAAGTCAATATTGAGCCTCTTGCTTTCAAGATATGTCTTTGACATTCAGATGCAGATTGTTACCAAATGTGTATATTAGAATTGAAGTGCAGGCACAAAACGAGAAGCTGACATAATCTATCAAAGAGTTATAATGTATCACACAAATAGCTACATAAGTAAAGATGCTACAGTGAGATTCAGAAGATGTCTGGACAGCAGGAAGTCTGCAGCTCTCAAGCAAGTCATCAGTTTCCTATAGGCCTGTCGGCCAACGTGCACACTTTCGTTTTACAATGTTGGTAAAATTTTAATATTCAGTAAATACAAGCAATTCTATCCAAAAGCTTTATCTCAAAGTCCTGCAAAATGAGATTAAAATCATTTATCAAATATGCTAGTGATCCAGGCTTGCTATCAAAGAAATTCAATAAAACAGGCTCTATAACAATTAAGTGTATACAAAGCCAGCAGGGTCGATAAATACATCATAAATGTTTGAGAAACAAGACAGACCAATAGAACTTCATCATCAGAGCTGTGGGGCTCAATTGCATCAATCATTATAGGGATCTTTTGAAAGATTGCAATGTGAAGAATTTTCATGAGGTTGCTTGTAATTTGTGACGATAACCATAAGTTTTTACCAACAAACTATTTCTCTCATTTACGCTTAAGTGTTAGGCACAAACGTGTTATCAGTTGATGCAAGATTCAAATTTCTAAAAAGTTTTTTACTCACATGCATTTTAATCATGCAAACATTAGCTACGGTCACACTAGGTACTTTATAAAATGTTTGCCTTTTGAACAAACAGGCTTAAAATGCAGTTGTAAATTGTGACATGTCTTTCTGTTCACATACAGCGCTATATAACACTTCAATTAACAGCCTTGATTTTGAAAGTATTCAAAATTCTTTCATATGAAGTTTTCGAGGCCAAATTCGGATTTAGCACCCAAGCTTTAGACACACCACAAATTTTCATGCTGCTAGCGGTCATAGTTTTAATTTTATGGCGATAGTAGATTTGGAAATTTGTAAGAGGTTTGTCCGTGAAAATGACTGAGGGTGTAAATTTTCACCCCAAACGTTTTATTGCGGCAAAATCCCTCATAAATCATTGAACTTTAAGTTGTCATAAGATCAACATAGCAAATGCCAGCAGTTTAAAAACAAGTGACTAGACTAATGTTTGAGTGCTAAATCTGAATCTGGGCTCGAAATTGTCATTAGAACAATAGGAAGGAATTGTGACAAATTTCCAAAACAAGGCTGCTTAATTTAAGTGGTGTATTACAATGTTTCAATTCTTGGGCAAAAGTCTTTACAACATTACGCTGTCTAGGGATATAGGATGAACAATGAGCTGACCTAAATTACAGCATTATTTAGCCCTATCTGACCTGAGTGGGGGCAGATTCAACCCCCCACGTACATTTTCATTGATACTTTTTTCCCTGGTTGCTGGATGCCTCTGAGATTTAGCAAGTTTAACTTTCTATGATACAGAAATGAAACAGTAGCACTTTTGGTGTTCTATTCTCAGCCTTGTTTCCATGGTAACCAAATTTTCGTGCAGCACTCTGTGAAAAACATAAATTGCATCTCTCTTAATCCTTTCTAATTGGTCCAATTAAGTCTAAAGTATGAATTTACATCTATTTTGATATATTTCATACTAAAATGTTCGACAAATGGAGAAAATGGAAAAATTGAGGTGAGACCGAGGATTGAACTCTCAGAAGGTCCCGAGTTCAATCCTCAGTCTCACCTCAATTTGTCCATTTTCTCCATTTGTCGAACATTTTAGTATAAAATAAATGGTTATATAAATTCTTAGTATCAAAAATATTTTGATATATATATATATATATATATTTCATTTATACACAAAAATTAAAGTTTTATTGACAATTTAACACACTTTCATTTTTATGACCTCGTATGACATCATAATATTAATTATGCTCTAGAAGCAACAACAACAATGCTAATTAAACCATTGTTTAAATATTCATTGTTTACATAATGAACAAACTTTGTGCCAATTTGGTTGCCATATCTCAAGCAACAACAGAGATAATCAAGGGGGATCCGCCCCCCCAGGCATTGAGTGTTTCAAATCACCCAGATCAGATAGGGTTAAGAAAAATTTACCAATCATGACTTACCAAGGTAACCACATGACAATTACTTTCGCACCATTAGTCACAGCACAGGCAGCTTTGCAAAAGATAAGGCGGGGAAAACGTGGCTGGGTGTCTTTGTATTGTTATTCTGCCATACTCTCTGAATTCAAAGGCAAATTTAAGGAAAGTGAAACAAAACGGGCATAGATTCTAGAGGGAAAGCAGCCATTTTCTACTAGTGTTTCACGTCCATTGGACACAAAGAAAAGGTCGTGGAAAAAAGTCTACTAATTTAAGGATCTATCTTATTCACATAGTGTTAGCCAGTTTGAAAAGGTGACAAACCTGAGTTTGGTTAGACATTTAGACAATAACCAAACATCACATCAATTTCATTGCATCAACACCCAAATGAAATCGAGTAGGCCAAAGATCCTACCGGCTGAGCCATAACAAAGTTCCAACTTTCAAAAATTCGTAGCACCAAGACTACATCACACATCAGAGAGATTCAAATTTCAGTTAAAAGTTGAAAGATCAAATATTTTTTTGTAATTTTTCTTGTTGTCTTGCCAGCAATAGAAGTATAGGTAAATTCATCTTTAGAAAAATATCATGGTTGCATGATCACTGAAAAAGGGCCTAAAACATCAATCAAATCATAAGAACTCTCCTCAAACAGAACAATAGGTAATGGGCCTTACAGCTCTCTCAAGAGTTATACGAGATAGATTTTGAAGCAATTACCAAGTATTTTCAATCCAATGGTAATGAATCTACCAATGATTATTATCACCAATGAGAAATTGCATTTCTTTGTTGTTCTGTGGAAGAAGTCCTTTGTAATCTGATCAACGTTTTTTCAGTCATTATGCAATCATGAAATTTGTTAAGTTAAATCTTCCTACATTTCTAGTGCTTGTAAGACGAACAGAAAATCACAAAAAGATACTTCGATCTATTGGCTTTTAACCCAAATTTGAATCACTCTGATCTGTGAAGTATTCTTTAAGCTATGGATTTTCCTGGCTCACCCGGTATTTCTTTCCAATATTTGCAATGTTTTTTCAATACTGACATCAAACGATAGCGTGATCTATTATCAGTACCAACATAAAATAGTATTATTTCTGGAGCAATTTTATAAAAATAAACATTGCAGAATTTGCTTGCTGCAAATCAAATCAAATCCGTACTTCAAATCAAATTGAATGAAATCAATATTTAGCCGTATCTGCACTGAGCAAGCTAAAGAATGCTTCCGATCTAATAGATTGCGTATTTTTTAGTCACTAACTTTGGATGATGCTTTGTGTTAACACCTAATGTATCACCTAATGCCCCGTAAATGCTTAAGGGTAGTGCTAGTGCATATGGGGCCGGAAACTCAACAGTTGATCTTTATAGAAGGGAAAGTTGATTCTACTCCTTCGTTTTCAAGTGCATCATAGAAAAAAGGTAGGTGTTAAAAGTATCTATGGAGGAGAAATCAAAATAGATACTTTCTGCAATTCTTAGCACCACATGCACATAAAAACCTTTTCAGAGCTGGCTCTTTGTTCCTGTGCTTGCTTGGTGTCAATGGACTGGTTCCATTTTCATTACTGTTTGACACAAGATAATCAAAGGTGAGCTCTTCTCCAGCTGGGATATCTCTTGTTGCAAATAAGCCTATTCTTGGAAGACGAGCATCTAAGCAGTCAACAAAGACTCCATATACTCTGAGGTTCGGGTCACACTAAAATAGAACGGAAAAAGAGGCATTCCAATTAGATATGGACAGAGTGATTCAATAACAAAAAATAACCATTTGCAGGGCCATGGCTCTCTGGATATCACGACCATGATATCAAGAAACATATAACTTAATAAGGGGTGTGTCAAAAAGTACCCCCTTTTGAAAAAACAAGGGACCAGAGCCATTAAAAGTTGGAAACTTCTTGAGGTATTAGTTACATTTGTTGATCTTTTATTCAAATTGCATATGCCTGGCATTGTAAAACCGTCCACTGAAGATCAGAGAAATGAGCTCAAAAAGCCAAAATCTTGAAGGCACTTGAAACAATTGGTTTTGTGAAAGGCCTAGCTTCGATTATTACAGGCATTTTGCAAAAGAATTTCAACTTTGATCTTTCGTTTTTAATTTTAAAAACAATCATTACTTGCACAGATTCAATTCTCCTTGAAATGACTTTTCTTTTGATAATTGGTCCTTGCACTGTATTCCATACTGTGTAAATTATGTCAAAGAAGAGGAAAATGAGCACGTGCATGGTTGCTTTGGAGATGTGGCACAAGTTTATCATTTTTACCATAATTTCATTATTTTCATTTGATCAGGGCGTTTTTTACGAGTCTCTAATTCTATTTAAAGGGGTGATTCAGAAATATGCCCATGATAATCTGGTTTTGAGTGCACCAAAAAATGTGACATTGGGAGCTTGTTTCTGGATTGTTTCTTTTGTGGGCAATTTTAGATGCAAGGTATGTGCATGTAGGCTGAAGACCGATAAATTTAGCTATAGACTAGGAGTGTAAAGATATCTCATCATTTTACTCATATTTTCATTTTAAAGGGGGTACCTTTTTGAGACTGCCAGTGGTAGACATGTTCAAATGAACATCAAATTTATCAACTGACAGTGGTCGCTCTGTTCTGAAATTAGAAAGTATGTTATCGAAAAAGCCTTTTTCGAAAAATATTCAAAACGCGCCCAAAATGTTCACAAAACTTTCCTAATATTTCTTCCTTTCCTGGTCCTTGAATGAATTCTGCACCCTCAAGGATGCATCATCCTCTTGAAAGGAAGAACGAGTCTTGCCCCTGGTATGAAAAGTCTATTCAAAAGGACTGCTTCCCCAATATAACAAAAAATACATAACATGTGTGTGCCATCGCCTTAGGAAGGTAAATCAAGCAAACGTTGCTTATTGCTTCAGCTAGTTTTGCAGCTTTTGGAAAGGGCCCTCGGCAGAGGACCTTTCTGACCCAAGAGGTCTTTCCTATCTCTCTCAGCTCAGGGTTGGTCTTAGCAAGTTGAATTTTCACAAATTCAAGCATAATTTTAGGGATACCATAAACCCGATGTGTCCTGCGACTGATGGATCGAAGATACGGAGCACTTTTTGTTGCTTTGCCCTTCCTTTGCAGCACCACAAAGATATCTTCTCACTGGACTTTTTGCTTTATTACGACCATTTGGATATGCAAATCTCCAATAGAATGTTCTAATGCAGATTTTGTTGTATGGTGATCAAAACTTTCTGAACTTAATCTGAACGATGAACTTAATAAAAATATACTCCTGCCAACTCTGCAATTTATCCACAAATCTGGTCGATTTGATTAGAAACATTTCTTACTCTGTTATGAGTCATAAAGCCACAACCACCATATCCCAATTAAGTGAGTTTGTTTTGCTTTGCTTGTTTTCTTTTTTTGTCATTTGTCTTTTATTCTTATATCTAATGTTTGCCTCAAATTAGATACCAAGCGATATCTGATGTCAATTACCCACTCATTCACTTTAGTCGTTAGATAGCTGATGATTCTTGTGGTGGCATGTAATTTGAGACGGACAAAAATGTTTATCTTTCTTTTTTTACATCCAGATAAAAGTTTACTATGTTAGTTATGTTCTACTTTACTTTCTAATTATGACTATATGACAATATAGGGACAATTCCATGAGGAGCGAGATTACACGGCTACACCTTGGTTACATGAAAAAAACGAGGACAATGCAAGAAACTTTACGCAAAGAGACAAAAAGGGAACGAAAACATAAGCGGACAACATACAAGTAAATACCGCATTAAGCTTTGAGTGGAGGTAGCTTGTCACTAAGTAATTCTAGATATAAACAAGTCAGAGACTTTGAAAACTATATAAAATTGTTGGTTCTTCAAACCGAAAGATTTAGGTTGGAAAGAAAATTTCTTACTTGGTTGCAAGCTACCTCAAACTATTACAAAAACAGTAACTACAAACACTAAATACAAACAGAGTTGGGATATGGGGGTATTCGTAGGGAAGTGGATAGATTAATCAAAGCGTTCTGATCTAAAATAAACTTAATTATTAAGTTTAGGATTAAAGCATTTAGATTAAAGGTTTTTATTCCCGTATAAAAGAAGCTGTAAAATATTAGAGCCCAAAGATTCAGAATATCCGTAAATTTGGAGCACATCATTAGCACCAGCGAGAAGACTGCGCCTATGCTCTGTGAAAGAACTGCAGAGCAGCAAAAAGTGCTCTGTGTCCTCTATGCCATCATTTATTGGGCTCATTGGGTTTATTGTATCTTTAATATTGTGTCTGAATTTGTGAAAATTGAGTTTGCTGAGTCCAACCCTCAACTGAGTTAAGTAAGCAATCCCTTTAGGATTGTGAATACCATATACAGAGTTCGCAGGATGTCTAGCCTGTGAAAATAAATTCCTTTTAAAAAAGCCAACTGAAGTGGATGCCCTCAACACAGGATCAAGTTTATTCCACTCAAACAAGCAATTTGGATAAAAACTAGTTTTGAACTTTTCCGTTCTTGCCCTTATTTGCCCAACTGTTGGCTGGTTTTGAAAAATATAGTTTGCTCCATGCAGCGAGGGATCTCGTGTGTAGTCAGGTGTCAAGTCATTGATGAATTTATAGAAAGGGATTAGGCGTCTACTCCATCTCCTTGAACTTAAAGCTCATTTTACAGCATAGCCCGAGATGTTCCTCTCCAGGTTCCTGTCACTGCTAATGCAGCAGAATATTGCACTGATTCAAGTTTTCCCATAAGGTAGCTCTTAGATCCATCGTCTCCTTCAGGCACATGATAAATTACATCACCATAATCTAAATGGGGTGTTACGCTTTGTTTATACAAATCGCTTATAATGTTTCTTGGAAGATATTTGGATAGAAACTTTAGCATTCCGATCCCTTTTCTGACTTAGTTATTGTCGCGTGTATATGAGCAGAGAACGAGAGCTTAGAGTCTAGTATTATGCCTAAATATTTGTGTTTGTCCACTTTCATTACAGGTAAGTCATTAAAAAGGATAACAGGACGGTCAGTTTTTACACTTTTCCTTGAAAAGATTAATTCAACAGCTTGCTTTCTAGGGTCTGGGTTGAAGGACATTCTCCAATTTTGTGCCCATAGTCTAATGAGATCTAGGTCATGGTTCATATCAGTTGCAGCTGCTGTTGTATCCTTAACAATAGTGAAGAGTGATGTGTCATCCGCAAATAGTTTTACACTACACCTCAAATTTTGTGAAAAATCATTGCTGTATATCAAGAGAAAAAGGGGGCCCAAGATCGAGCCTTGTGGAACACCAGCAGAGATATTTCCCCAACCTGAAGACTGGCCATTCAAAACAGTCCTTTGTTTCCTATTTGACAAGAAACTTCGAAGGAGCAACAATAGGTTTCCCGATATACCACACCTCCGTAGCTTATAGATAAGCCTCTCATGTCATACCCTGTCAAACGCTTTAGAGATATCAAGATAAACAGAACGACCTTCTAGGGTGGGATTACAGTCAAATGCTTCAAAGACAGCGTGAGTTATGGAAAGCAGTTGATTCATCGTCGAGTCACCTGGAAGAAACCGCGATAGGTTGGGCTTTGATAACGTTTCTTTGATCAAGTATGAGTACAAGAAGGCTTTTGATACTGCTAATCATAAAATTTTGCAAGCAAAATTGGAACACTATGGTGTGCGTGGTTGTGCCCTTGAGTGGTTTAGATCTTATCTATCTGATAGGAAGCAATATGTATCTGTTAAAGGAGGCAATTCCAACTTACTTTCAGTTACTTGTGGTGTACCTCAAGGTTCCGTATTAGGCCCCTTACTTTTTCTTATTTATATTAATGATTTACCAAATGCTTCCAAGAAACTTAAGTTTTATCTGTTTGCAGATGATACAAACATTTACTGTGAATCCAATGATCTACCTAATTTGATTAAAGTTGTTAACAAGGAGCTGAGATCAGTAAAGAAATGGCTTGATGCTAATAAATTATCCTTAAACATTGATCAGACAAACTATATTATCTTTCATTCTTCTTCTGTGAATATCCCCTCTGACTCTATCATAAAAATAGGGAAAAAACATGTTAAAAGAGTGAAGTTTGTTAAATTTCTAGGACTTCTCTTAGATGAGCACCTAAGCTGGAAATACCATCTCGGTGAACTTTCTAAAAAGTTGGCTAGAATTTGTGGAATCTTTTTCAAAATTAGAAACTTTCTACCACTAGATGTTTTACTCTGCCTGTATAATGCTTTGTTTATGTCTTTTTTACAATATGGTCTAATTGTCTGCGTTCAAACATATGAATCATACATTGATCCAATTTTCAAGTTACAGAAAAAAGCTGTCAGAGCTATCTCATTCCAGCCTCAGTTGTCTCATTCTCTTCCTATCTTCAAAGATCTTAAACTTCTCAAACTCTCTGAGATTTTTGAGCTCAGACTCTTAACTTTTGTTTATGACTCTGTTAACAAAACTTCACCTAGTTGCTTTCATAACTTCTTCTTACTCAGTTCATCTGTTCATCAATATTCCACAAGACAAGCTAGCAAAGGTGATCTATTTCTATCTCGAAAAAACAGTGTTCGTTATGGTCTAAGGTAATTGAATATCTTGGTCCTAAGCTTTGGAATTCATTACCCATGGAACTTCGGAATGTGTCATCGAAAGTATCATTCAAAAAGCAACTGAAAATTCACTTATTGAACAAGGTCAATCAATGATTCTAAGCTATTTTTGTTACCTGCACAATTCCTATATTATTTTCTGAAAAGCAACTCGTGTATTTCTTGAAACTGGGCAGTTTCAGCTGGCTTTGGCTGGTGCCTGTCAGGTCATATCTTTAGGATTCCTTGTATGAGGGATCTGGATTGTGACCTGGTGGTATTGGGTTGCCTGCCGGATTTAGCTGGAATTGTCCTATTATTCAAATCCAACCAAATTCACTTGAGATTATTTAAAATAGGGGGGGGGGGGCTCTCTCATCGATTAGTTTACCTATTGAGAGAGATCCTCCTTTAAGTAATTCCCTGCATACAATTTTTCCCCACTTTTGTATTTCTTTATTTTTGATTTTTTTTTATTTTAAATATATTGTATAATTGTATTAATCTTTTTTGCATATCATCTTCTTTCCTTGTAGTTTTGTTGATTAGTATTAAATTGTATATAGTGAATTATTAATATATGAAACTGAACTGAACTGAACTACAAGGAGTCATATATCAGCTTCTCCAAAATTTTGCTGAAGATTGGAAGTAGAGAAATAGGTCGGTAATTTTCCTTCAAATTCTTTTCACTCATTTTATGAATGGGGACAACATTTGCTCGTTTCCAGGGCTCAGAGAAGATCCCTTGGTGCAGACAGTTCTCAAAGATGAGTCTAAGTGGTACAATCAATGACTCATCGCATATTTTGATCCTTCTTTCTGAAATTCCATCCCAACCGCCTGCTTTGTTCGAATTTAGATTTTGAATGATTTCTAATATCTTTTCCTCAGAGATAGCAAACTCGGTAAGTTGGGACATTTTTTCAGGTAAATCACAAGGAATTTCACTGCCAGTATCTAATGTTGTGCATTGAAGAATAAAATGATCATTGAATATTTGAGCCTTGGAAGCATTTTTATCTCCATGTTAAATCGGTCTCGGGGTAATCATAGCCTCTTTGCTCCTTGCGGTATCGTTTCCAGTAGTATAGTTTAGTTGTATAGTAATTTTGCAGAGTAATGTAGTTTGTAAATTTATGTTGTAACTTTTTAAGTTGATATAAAAAATCTTTCATAATCATGGGAAGGAATGACTGATTAAAGCAAAGTGAATTAATGAGCCAAAATGAACACATTGGAAACAAAACAAGATGGTCTTCAATAATATTGCTTTCATAGTCATGGAGCAGTGGCCTTTGAAAAGAGGGCTTCCTTTTAATTCAGTCACCCAGCATCTAACCCAAGGCCCAGGTTACAAGGAAATATAATAGAAATGAAGGAAATGCAATCGATTCAGAGAAACTTAAGAAGCAAAGTACTTGTGATTTTTAAGTTAGCTACTTGCAATACCGGACACCGAATAACAAAGAAAAGTACTTAAAAAGGACTGACTAACACATAAAAGCAAGCTACCATGGGCGAAATAACAAAATTAAGCACAAAACACTTGCTGATATCAGACTGCAAACAAATTCAAACTATGGGAATTGCTTAAAAAGGAAATTTCAAGAAACCAATACAAAAGTAGAAATTGAAAAAGGGAATGAATCTGACATACAAACCATTGCTAAAACTGACCAAGTAGGAAACAAAGATCAAACACAAAATGAAGAGAAACAATGACAGAAACAGCAAACAGCGAGTAAATATAACAACTCAACCAGCAAAACAAGGTCTTTGAACGTAGTGAGTAATAAATGGAAATTGAAACTGGGAAAAATAATTGACCAAAATAGTAATCACGCAAAGGGGCAGAAACTGTTTAAACTGACAAACAAAACAGAGCCGTTGAAAACGCACCAAATGGAAAGGAAAGTTAAAACACAAAAAAATGGAACATGAAACTCAAAGAAACAAGAAAAAACGCAATTCAAACACCAAGTCCAAGGCAATAATTGGATCAAAATAGAAGCCAAGAGGTGAATACAGAGGAAGCATAGCGAAACTAAGCAGAATGTCAAACATAAAAACATGAATAAAACTTTATCAGAAACCAATACGAAAAGACAATGAAAGAAAAAAACAAGCATCAAGGCAAAAAAATATCAATAATGACAGAAAAATGGGAAAAAAGACATCAAGAATGGACTTAGAAATTTTACAGAAACAAATTTCAAAGGATGAAACAAACGGAGAAGCCACAACGGAATCAAGAATGGAGATATCAACAGAGAAAGAGAGAATAGAAGCCAAAGAGACCAGAGAAACATAAGTCTATGGCAAAATATCAATTCAGACTAGACTGAAATAAAACAGAAACAAGTATGAAAATAAATATAACCACATATGCGAAATCAAACAAGATGTATAAATATCAAACTAAACCAAAAAATTCAGAAACATGGAACAGGAAAGAATCATAAATACAAATGGAACTGCAATCAGATATCAAAATGAACGAGAAAATAATATCAAAACTAAAGCAAAAAATACTAGAAAGAAAACGGACAAAGGGAAGGGCATGACTGCCAGAGTGGAAAAGAGTAACATTAACATTGAAATAGGAACAGAAGCAAAATAAAACAGAACAAAACACGAGGCAAAAAAACAAACAAAAAAGAAGAAACAAAAGAAAGCAAAAAAAACAAACAAAACCAAACCAAACAACAAAAAAGAACAGAAAAAGATACATAAAGAGATCCAAGTATCAAAATTCACACCAACGGAACAATCAGTGGTCAAAGAACACAAGATGAAACGGAAGAAAGGCCCAAGCACTGAGCAACAAAATGATTCAAACAGAGATGAAAATAAACACAGAAACAGAAAAATCAATACAGACATAAACCAATCCAAGTTAAACATGGAACAAAAACAAACATCAAAATTGATAGAGAAGAATTTCCAGAACTGAAACCATGTCAAAGTGGAGAAAGGCACCAATGCAACCATCAAAAATGCAACAAATCGAAAAAGATAAAAATATAAAAGGACACAGCAAGAAGCAGGAACAGCACAGCAGAAAACCAACAGTGAAAAGAAACAGAGGTCAAAAATTCTAAAATGAAATGCAACTAGAGGTAGAGATCACAACAAATAGCAAAGAATGTGAAGATGGAATCGAGAAAAGAAGAATAAACATTGAATTTTTGGAAAAAATAAACGTTTTGTGTACGCTTTGAATATATGTAGTTGTTTAAATAGTCGGACCACATCTGCTGCTACTAACTGGTCCTACTTTAACAAAAAATTATTTATGAATTTATGCATGTATCCATTCAAAATTGAATCGAAGAAAAGAGAAATGAATGCCAACAGATAAAAACAAGGTGTCCAGAGGCAATTCTAGAAAGGCATTTCTGTAGAAATGTTTTTTGCCTATATGTAAATCAGGCAATTTACACAAACCTGTCTTAGAGATTTCAAGACTAAATTAAATCCAAACGTTTTAGACAAAGAACAATTAACGAACTTCTATCTAATGATCACCACATAACACATGAAACAAAAGCATGATGAAGACACAGTGTGAGAATAGAAATAACATTTTGTATGTTTTATAAGAAAATTCAAACAAAGAAGTGTTAGTGAAAACCGTTTGGAAAACTATTAATATTAGGCATCCAAAACACTGGATTTGATGAACAATGTGATAACTGCAAACATGAACGGGGAGAAACTTTCAAGGATGAAAGAGTAATAGGCAGAAGTTATTTTAATATTGCTTGGTAACTAAATGGTTTCGTTACATTCCTCCATTTTTCAAAATTTTCATTGATGTAGCAAATTAGTGACAATGTGAATTTAGTGAAGCTAGGCAGATCTAAGCCATATTTGAAGCCTTCTAAAATACTTGAGGAATATCACCAAAAAATAATTACATCACTTACCGAATGATTCATAAAATGAGAAACATTGCCAAATCGATAAGCATCTATGGTAAAGGTGGCATCTTCATCAGTGTAGTCCAAATCAAAGAGGTATGTCTGTTGCACTGCATCATATTGTTTACCGCGTCTTTCAGCTTCTTCACTCGTTATTATTTCACCAACATATTCCACAACGAATTGGTTTTGTGCTACGAATTCTAAAGTTTTCACACCCCAACCTCTACCATCTGGAGTTCGGAATATCATAACCTTCAAATTTCAGAAGTGATCAAAATAAGTATCTTCATCTTAGACACATCCAATAAGAGATATTAAGATATAGCGATCAAGTCAACTCATAAAACTTAAGAAAACCACACAGAATTCATTTTCTTGTTTTTCTGATCCAAACAGAACATCAAATATTGATCCAGTCCCTCTCCCTAAGCTACTTTAACTCCATTGCTCTACTCTAAAATCAGAATATCAGATTAGCTATGTTTGAAGAACGAGATCATGCACACAATTTTTGTCATAAGATACCAAAATATCTATTTGCAACTGCAACTGCTTAATGCACAGTTGAATTTGCGTTAGAATGGCAGTAGCCTAATGACTAGCCCACTTGAGGCACACCAGATTTCTTAATGCCCATCAGAACCAAGTTGTTAACTCTTTTCAGATAAGGATTGTCTCCTTCACAGTACCACACTTCTTTCCTGATAGAAAAATATGCGTTGGTAGGTTTCTGTAACAACAGTCGTCTTTTTGAAGACTTCATACAGTAAGGGAAGTTCGCCAGCTCATAGATCAAATTCTGAAAATTGCCTTTTCATGAGTCTGCAGTTAGATCAATTAATTCAGAATTGGCAACCAACACAAATTTGGCTGCTAGCTCTAATATTGCGCAATGTTTTATTGTGTGAATAAACAGTGCCAATAAATATATCAAATTCTTTGTGATTGTTTTGATGTGATTGCATCAACTGTTACAATGTCCCTGATTCCTTCCTTGATCAGTACATGTGTATATGAGTACATAGACATATTCCTTCCGTTTGGAGCCGAAATCTTTTCATAATGTTTTCAATCTTCAAAATGTTAGCGGGCAATATGTAAATAGGGCAAACAATCTTCCTCCAGCTACACTGTATCCATTTATGCACCACCATCATCAAATACAACAGGCTACTTAAAAACTTTCCAAACAAAGTATTTGACTCTTGTGTAAGCTTATGCAGTTCAATTCTAAAGTAAAACCAAAAAATATATCTACATCTCTGACAGATCAGCAGGTGAGATCAAAGGCTAAGTTAGTCTATTTGCCAGTGCAAAGTCTCAGCTGCATTAAGAAAGCAACTTATTCACTAAAGCCACTAGACCAACTGATGCCAAAAATGGAACTAACGTTACTAACGTTGTTAATGCAAATAAGTCCACTAAGGCAAGGGACACAACTATGGTCTGTCTAGACTTACATTTAACCTGCAGATGCCAGTGAAAAATGAAAATCGAAGTTCCTGCAAAGGATTTTTACAGTACATAAGAGACACAATACACCACTTCAATTAACAGCCTCGTTTTGGAAATTATTCAAAATTCTTTCGTATGAAATTTTGGAGGCCAAATTCGGTATTAGCACCCAAACTTTAGTCTAACCGAGTCTAACAAAAAGTCTTTGTGTTGCTAGCGGTCGTAGCTAGACTAATGTTTGGGTGCTAAATCCGAATCTGGCCTCAAAATTTTCATAAGAACAATAGGAACGAATTTTGACAACTTTCCAAAACGAGGCTGCTTGATTAAAGAGGTTTATTTCGATCTACTCAACAAAAAAGGCAGTAGCCAATTAACTAAACCAACTAAGGCCAGTTCAAGCCATAAGGCAGCTAACTACACTAAGGCAAGAAATGCAACTCAACTAAAACAAGTGAAGCAACTATCATAACTTTTCAGCAAATTGGCATCGTTCAACACCTCATCATGAGCAAGCACACTTCCACAAAAAAAGTGATACAATAATAATAATAATAACAACAACAACAATAATAATAATAATAATAATAATAATAATAATAATAATAATAATAATGATGATAATAATAATAATAATAATAATAATAACAATGATAATAATAATAATACAAATTTTTAGTTAGGATTAACATTTCAACGTTTCTGCTGTTATCAATGTGTGTCCTGATTAACGTAAAAGAAAGTAAAATTACTAACCTTATAAAAGAATAGATAAAAATATACATAGATCATAAAAAATTTACAGCAATTGTACTAACATCCTATATTACATTTTTAAAATAAGGACGATTAGGTAAAATGTTGCTTAAGATACTGTTGATAGGTCTTGGATGATTCAGTTTTACGTATGTTAACAGGCAATTCATTATAGATTTTTGCTCCCATGAAACGAAATGGTTTCCGTGCATATTCCGTTCTAATCTTTGGAAGCTTTACCAGACATTGATTGTTTCTTGTACCCATTTTGTGATCATTGATTTCAAAGTAACCTTGAAAAGTATCACAAATATCTTTGTTGATGCATTTGCGTACAAGTTTACATGCACGGATATTATTAGCATTTGTAACTGACTGAATTTCATCGCAGTTGTTCGAATTCTCTTGCATTGTTCTCAATGAGCAATCAAGGAACGATGCTAGTCGTTTATACTGAGTGTCAGTTATCTTCGGCTATAATATTCCAGAGTACGTGAAGGTAGGCAGAATCAGTGAGCGACAAATCCCCTTCGCAGAGGCCAGATCAAGATAATCTCTGAGCTTACCTAGCAGTCTCAGCCTGCTTGATGCACTTTTAAAACATTTCTCAAAATGGGAATTGAGGTTTAGGGTGCTGTCAATTTCAATGCCAAGATATTTATAATGGCTTGTGTTCAATACTTTATCACCTCGGTACATGACATTGAGTGTCTCATTTTGCTTAGCGATTCTCTGAGATGTTCCAAAAAGAAGCGACTCAGTCTTTCCTTTCATCAGATTTATTATCAGTGCATTTTGGTCTAGCCATTTGGCAATGGCATCCATGTCTTTGGCGAGCTTAGAATTTATGACCGCTATATCTTTATCAGTTACATATATCATCAGCATACCTCACAATTTTTGCTACTTCGATTACATCTGTTATGTCATTAAAAATATTATAAAGTATAGGGGACCTAGAATTGATCCTTGGGGCACTCCGGTTAGAATATCTTGCTTATTAGACAAACAACTGTCATAGCTAACAACCACTGATCGATGAAAAAGATAATCTGTGAACCATCCAAGTTCTTCATCGCAAATTCCGTAATGAGGTAATTTCCGTAATAGGTTTGAGTGACTGATGGTATCAAATGCTTTGCTTAAGTCTATGAACGTTGCACCAACTAATTTCCTTTTCCACTTAAATACTGCCTAATTAACCGAAGTTACACAGAGTTACATTTCCTGGTTATTATTGACGGGTCAATCGGTAGCTCACATTCCTGTAGGGGGGGGGGGATTTTTTCCTCATAGTAAATCATGCTGTAATTCAATAAATGTTTGGGTAATGGCAAAGTTACTGACGGAATCATCTCGCATGTAGTTGAAATATTAATGCTATATGGACTTTACCTCCTTTCTAATCACATTTTCATGCCCATGGTAACCATAATGTGAAGTTATCAAACTGCAAGGATTACATATTGAACACCTGGTTTAATATTTTCATGAGACAGCAGGTGTTATGTATATTTACCTTTTTTTACCAATGAGAGAGCATAGTATTTCATTTTTTCTGTCTTTTGATTCCTTTTTCACATAGCTGACGCTGTTTGTTTTGAATTCTTTATATGGATTCTGACCATTCTGTGGGTACTGCATTGAAACTTGTTCGCTGAGTTCTCACATTTGCTTTGATCTTGATGTTCGATATTGATGTTTGTTATTCGTTCCTTGTTATCTAGTGTTCCAGTGTGTGATACAGTGGAGTTTGAAACTTTCATAAGACTTTACAAATGATCGCATGTATACCATGGCCTCATGATTCAGTCACATGTGACAAAAATGGACATATCTCCTGTAAAAACAGCTGCTAAGGCTAACTTTTTAGCTTATCTTACTCCTCTTTCTATTAGATTTTGACTGCTGTACGACACAATGGAATCAAAACAAAAATTTTTCCAAAAATTGAGCCACTTTAACGATGACATCATATTTATGTCACATGTCCAAAATTTTTTTCCTTCTAACAATGATAATGAGGACTGATATATTTTAGTCACATATCTATGAGGATTTGTTATTAAAAAATTGCCTTGTATATCAAAACTGAACAAGTTTTGAGGGTGGGGAAAATCCCTGCCCCCCCCTTCAGGAATAGGGTTAAATATTGCCGCTTAGTTGAAGTTGCACAGCTCAAAGGAGCAAAGAGGTGTGCCAGAACTGCACTGAGCAAGCCTAGTAGAAGAAATTATTTTGATCAAAGAACTACCATCCATCTGCAAAATACTGCAAACAAAGAATCATTTAATACAGCCTGTTGAGCTGAACTTCATATTTAGCTACCATTTTTAACTTTTGGTAACTAAAAAGAGTTTACTGTCCGATGATTATCGGGATTTCTCCCCAAACATTCCAGATCCCTTGTGCACCATTTAAAACTGCAAAAATTTTGCAGATAGTAAGGCGAAATGAGATTTTACCAACTGCCACAGAGTTATGTTTTGTTGCTTGGAGATTCCAATGTGGTCAGAAGTTTTGCTCTTTGTTTTCAAGGCAGAGTTTGATCGGGCAAGCACAAAGCTATGCATATATTTCTGAGCAAATGTTGCAAGAAAAACAATGCTTATGCTTTTCTCGTCATACTAATGGAAACGTGAAATGATCCAAAACATCCAAAATGAGCCACGATTGACCAAGGCAATCCAAGAAAGATCCAAAAATGACCAACAACCAGATCATTGCTACCAAATCAATCAAACAAATCTTAAGATTTTATCTGTAATGCAGTTCAAACAGTTAAATGATACACTTCATCATCACCTATGAAAGTAAATCAATGGAGTAAAGAGTAGCTTAGCTGGAAGGGAGTGGGTCAATCCAAATATGAACCATTTCAATATTCTTGATATGTTAAAACAATAGGAACCTAAGTATGTCACATGATTCTTTGTAATTTACTGAGAATAGATTGTCATATCCCAGTTTACAGCATCTTGTATTGTTGATCACTTAGCATCATAATGAAAAATGCAAATGCAAATAAATCTGTAGAGTGTCAAAAACAAAACGTTTGTAACAGTTGTTTTTTTAAGATCTAAAATTTCTTGTTAATACAATCGAGCATGAAAGGTATTGCACAATCTCAAATCAGTTTCAAACTTCAAGTTAGCGGCACAAGTCCCCTTTACGTGAGGGTTTCTTCAGACTGCTTTCAAGGAGGAAGGAACCTCCCAATTCAATGATGAAGTAGAAGACCTCACCTGAGTAAAGGCTGTGATCAAAAAGATAATAATATGTAACTTACTCGAACTGTTCTGCCTTGCTGCAAAACTCTATTAGTGCATCCATCAGCACATGCACAAGTTTTATTGCATTCAAAAATTGGCTCTCCAGGTTTAAGGAGGACTCGCTTTGACCTATCATAGGCAAATTTGCTACCACTCATTGTAGGACAGGCACAGTTCTAAGTAAAGACAGGAATAAGATGTGTTGAAAAATTTGACATATGATGTAAATTGGATAGTGCAGCCCATAATACAATGCACCGTGCAAATTGTGATAAAAGCATGAAATTTGGCAGACATAGACACTTTGCCATGCTGAAAAAGATGAGAGTTGGACCCATCCGGAAAATCACCTCCATCCCCTATTTTTGGATGGGGGCTCTGGTGCCCAGTCCCCTTAAGAAGATACAACGTTTATCTTTCATCTCGAAGCACATATTAACATGAAATTTGGTAGATATAAACAATTTCATGTACTGAACAAGTTTAAATTCTGCAAAATTCTCAAACATGTCCTTAAACCTATTTTTAGACGGGGGTACTAGTGCCCGTCCCCCTTTATGGATTTTTTACTCTTTCACGAAAAGAATCTAGGGTGAGATGTAGAAGAGAGAAAGGCAATTCCACTTAGTGAATGAGATTAGTTTGTACTAATTCTGAAGCACACCCCCAAAACTATTTTAAATAGGAGTACTAGTGCCCAGTCCTCTTTGTGTATATTGCTCTCATTGATCAAACGGAAGAAGATACCAGCAAGAAATCTGGTAGACACAGACAGTCTAATTCCTTGAAATGGATGCAAGTTGAAAACATTCTGTAATTTTCCGAATCCGATCATTAACCAAGGGTAATAATTTTCAGTCCCTCTTTGCTGATATAACTCTTTTTGTCGCCTAAAAAGGTATCCTCATGACACGAAATTTGGTAGAAAGGACGAATTGGTGACCTTAGAATATGTATGCATTTAAAAAGGAATGATATGGATCAAAATGTTCATATGTTCAACCTCGAAACAACTGAAAGAATTACAGCAGAACACACAAGTAGTTTTCTACGTTCTCAGTCCCCTTTGCATTTACCAGTGCACTTGCAAAGTTCAGTGCATACAAGTCTGGCAGATCGACATTTGCAATTTCCTCTACACCCATTCTTGCAAGAGCAGGAAATTAGCTCGGAACATGACTTTGAGGCCTCTTGCAGATGTGACCAGACAGGAATGTAACACCCATCTGTATCTTATTTCCAGCCCCAAAGTTCAGGATTTGGAGTTTCAGGAGCAGGCTCTAGCAACCTTCCCCAGATTAGCTTTCCTTGGTAGATGCTTCTCTTCAAATGCATCATGAAGGCTCCACAACTGGGAGGGATGTGATCAACTGCCCTGCCCTTTCTTGCAAACAAATCCCTTCAAGATGCGTTCACCGATGCTGTTTCTTCTGTTATTGCACTGCTTTTATCATACAAAGAAACCGCAAATTTCTATTGTTTGGCAAGCAGATTCTGGTAAAACTTCTGGTTCTAATTCATCAGCAACTTGCAACGTCAACAATGCTTCCGTTATCTCTGGAAAAGAATTCCACCGCAGCCAGGCAGTTTTTTTCCCAATGTTGGAAAAATAAGACAGCATCACAGCCGGGTCATAGCATGAAAAAGAGGCATGACCACTGACCTGTCGGAATATGTCGAAAATGCTTTCCGGCCCCAAAGCTTATCCACAACTCTTCTATTCCAAAGTTGCGCAGTCTCGAAAAAACCGATGTTGTGAGCACAACTACGTCCGTGTCAACAGTTCGGACAACAACTTGTGTGTGGCCTTCTTGCACGCAACTCAACACACGAAGAATGCAACGAGTATCTGCTTCTTCATGAGTACATGGAGAGATTGAAGATACTTCAGCTGGCATATGGGATGGAAAGCAATTTACAGTGCCATTGGTGGTGACAACAACCTTTCATGAAGACAATTCCTTCTCCGCATGCTTCAGGAGATGCTTCCGAGGAAAGCAAACAGCTCCACTTTGTTTTCATCTACTCACAAAAATGAAATCCATTTCCGGGGCATCAGAGTATCATCAGTGACTTTTCGTCGCTCACCAGATCCACAGCGTCTTCTCTCTGCAGCTTGCAAGCTATCCTGTTTGTAAGTATCCCATACGAGATCCACATGCCTGATGCCGCCATTAAACATCCATATGATGAATGGGACAAATCTCTGCTTTGCTGTCTCTGCAAAGGCTTTGCACCCATCTGGTTTTACAATATGAACAATAGCTGCACCATCATGAATTATTGCTGTGGCACATGGAATCTCATGCACTGGCTTAAACATTGATGCAAAGCAGGTTAACAGGTCACTTTTGTTTCCCTTTCTTGTTTTGCCACTAAGCGACCAACTTGGTGGATAGGCATGGTTCGCATGGCTGAAAAATTCATTTAGGTCACTGTCACGAGTTTGCCAGGCAATGTACAATCGAGAGAAGATCTGAATCTCTTATCTTGCTTCTACTAATCTCATTTTGCCATTGTTAATCTTCTTTGTGACTTGAGTTGTGAAAATTTTGTTCTTGTTTCTTGGAATCTTGTCCTCTAAATCAATGCTTTTGTCAATGAATTGACTCTGAACGAAGCTTGAAAATTGTGTATGGCCTTGTTCCATTGCTGTCTGAAGTTTAGAAACTAAGTTCTTGTCAACAGAAACTTTGGTATGTAACAAGAAAAGATCACCAGACTCTTCTTCAAAAGGATTTCCATGATCTGCTATAGTTGAAACCAAAGACTCAACCTGCTTTGCCAACTTTATTTGCGTCGCTTGAGTTTGCTCATGATGTTTCTGCTTAGCATTCATCGTCCTCTCTCTAGCTCCCAGGGCATCTTTTAAGGAAATTTGACCAGTGGGCCAAAATGACCATAAGGGCCAAATTCTCGGGGCAAAAAGAGATCGTACAAATATAAAAATGAACATACAGTGTATTTTTCATTTCATTTCTTACTATTTTCAAGGCTTTCCCCAAACATCTTCCATATAGATTATCCAATAAATATGAAGTGCACTCGATAGAAAACGAAAAACTTTGTGGACGTGCGAGCAAAGCGACCAGAAAATTTTGGTTTGTTTTACTCAGATCAGCTTAAAGGGGCAGGGTCACATAATGTAAACAAACTTCTTTTGAAGTGACAATTTTGCAGTATTTTTGATAGGCCGTATCACAGCGATCTTCAACTATGTTTCTCAAAATGACAGTGCTACTTTGAAGATGGACTCTTGAACTTTGTAGAGAAACAAACGAAACACTCATATGTTGTACGATTGCAGAGATATTGGTGGATTTTTGGAAGTAACTTTCTAGTGGACTTACCCCATCCACCAAAATCTGTGCAGAACACAATGGCCACGTGTGGACGACAATAAAGATTATAGAGACAACAGGTTTGTTTACTGTTACTTGACCCAGCGCCTTTAAAATAGGTTAAAAAGAGATTTGCATTGCCTATTGCCCAACTGCTGGTTTCTCGAAGGAGATTCTGTGCAATTCTAAGATTGGACGATCTAAGAAGTACAGTCCCCTGCCTACTCTCGAACTGTCGCCACACTATACGTGAAGCTCTGTCATCATTGTATTATCAGCATTGTGAAACAAATTTGGTTAATCAGAAGAAATTTTCTGCAGCAAGCAGCTTTCCTAATAATTTTTTGTTGTATTATTTTCGGAAATTTTCTGAGGACGGGAACCTTCGAGTGAAATAATATTCCAAAACTGAGGTTTTAGAACTGCCAGTTTTGTCCTTTCAAACTGCCCATAACTGAGTAGAAGGTGCATGTGAAGTTGTTGTTTTTAGCGCAAAGCGCTTGGAATGCAGAGGTAGAGAAGCAAGGCCGGGACTGTTCTGGTTAAAAGCCAGAGGATTGGTCCACTGCATCACAACACCTTCTGGCTTAGTTGTTTTGTTGTCATTTGTGTGTATCGTGTCTTGGTTTTGTCATTTTGTTCTTTGTTTTTGTATAGAAAATTAATTTGATTTGATGTAAGTACCATCCATAGTGAAGACCCGGTGACTTTGTGTCTTTTTCGCTTTGGATGGCACAGAAATAGTTTTTTAGTCTTGATAGAAAAAAACCTTTAACCTTCTGCCCATGTTGGAAAATGGAACACCTAACGAAGACTCCTGTAAAAATTGTAGCAGCGAAGTCTAATAGGTAAATAATGTAAAAACAGCAGGGTCCATCGGGGGTCCATCTAAAGCTGAGCATCTATGTCTCTCAATTTGCTTGGTAGAACTGTTTGGTGCTTGAAAATACAGAGGTAAAACGATAGAGGAAAGTGAATGAGAGGGCCCAAACTACTGGGCCAAAATTGGTCATTTTCGCTTCACTACTGGGCAAGATAGGGGGCCTACTGGGCCAATGGCCCACTAGTTACAATGTTAAAAGATGCAATGCTAGCTCCTTCAAACTCTTGAATGATGCGTGATATCTCGAGTCCGGATACCATCCATCTTCTCAATGCATGTGGATCCGTAGTTATCCAAATAATACCACCGTCTCCTAGGAAGAAAGAAACTGAGATTATTGACACGCATTCTAGTACAAGCTATATGCTTGCCATTTCATGGAAGGTCAAAGGTCCCCCTTTAATGAAAGTTCAGCTATCAATATCGCGCTTTCAAAGCTAACTGGCTATGGTGATTGGGAGAATTATTGCAGTACCTATGTATTGTATTGTTATTTTCCAAAATGCCTTCCTTACCTTTAACGTATTTGTTCATCTGCTCATGTCCTTGATCCAATGCAATGTCCGAAAATGGTCTTTCTGACTTCCTTACTGTAAACTTACCACTACTGAATTCTCTGTAGACATCAGGATTTCTAACCTTCATTTCTTGGAGATCAATCCAATGAACTGTACCCCAACGGGCATAGTTTTGGCGGTCAAGGCAGAAGTACCATCTTATCATCTCTTCCAAACTCTTTGTGTACATTTCAAAATCTGATGTCCTACATGCTCTCAGAAATGCTAAAAGGGTCATTTCAAATTGTAGGGTCAGAAGCCAATACAGAAATGGAGGGCTCCTGGTAGATTCTTGAATGCACCAATCACTGAACGTATCTGGCACACCGTCTTCCCCTTTGCACCTTTCATAGGCCATCTGCATTAGGATGTAGAGAGCTTCTGCTGTCACCTCATGTGCATGCTGTTTTCTCTTTATGTGAGACGCGTGCAGAAATGATTCTGATGTTCCTTGACCAGCAATGCCAGCTTCTTCTATCATTTCAACCCATTCACTGCCACTCAGCCAGCTGCCAAGTGCTTTCAAGCCTGACAGTTCTGCATGCATGGCTCCAAGCATAATAACGAATTTGTCTTCTCCAAACAATTCTGGCAACGTCCATTGCAACTTCTTTGCTATTGAATACAATGGCTGATCACCGGTTAAAACTGGCGTTTGCTCCTCGTTCAACTGATGAGTGAGTTTCTTCACAACTTTCATGGTGTGAAAAATCATTGACACTGATGCTGCTTCTTCCCGAAACATTGGAAGCAATGCGCTTTGGGTGAGACGTTTGCTGATTCTGTCAAATCTCTCGGTGTTGGATGCCGCCCAAGAAATATTCTCTTTGCCGGTTAATTCCTCAGCTGGCTTTCGCAATATCTTTGAAGTCTCTTCTAGCCACAGATATTCTGGCTGGATGAGTTGATGACCCTAAACAAGAGAATCATTGTTAGGCTTTATTGCTCCCACGTTTGAAGGCTGCGGTGGATTGCTTTTCAACTTCGCAGAAATCGGTAATACTGCTGCAAATTCTGCAGGTAGCTCTTTGATTGTTGTAGATGTTTCTTTGCTTGTATCAGCAAGAACGACCTTGTTCCCATCATCAGAGAACATAGGATGTTGAAAAACGGATATGGCAGTTCCATGGAAGGATGTGATGGCAGTAGAGGAGGAAGGATTGTGCTCTATGTTGTCCACTTGGGCAGTTGTGGATAGCCCTTCTCTCAAACTCAGCGGGCAAATGCCATTTTTGTAGTAAGAGTCACAAATCTTGTTACCGACGTCAGTTGAGATACTTAAAACTCGATCATATGATATGGACAGTCCAGACTCATGAAATATATCAACTAGTTCACGTTGGCTTATTACATTCGACGAAACGAAACGAAACGAAATGAAACCGAGCGAAACCGAACGAAACCAAGAGAATTTGGCAATTAAATCTTTAAAAGGTCGATTGAAATCGCAAATTCATTATTTCTTATCTTGCAGATGGATGTAAACAATTAAAGACCCTGTGCTAACCAGCAGCCTTTGCGCAAAAGACGAATGAACACCATTGTACGAGGTGACACGTTCCAGGAATTTAGGTTGGAATAAGTCCTTTGAAATTGAAGAAAGTGAAATATCAAATCTGGACTCTACGGCTTTGTCTAAGCTAACAGGGTATTCATGTGAAAACTTGCTGTGGTGATTTGTTTTGTTATCAGAAAGAATAGCATGCTCTCATGCATGCAGCTAAAAGGAAGCCTGGCATTGAAAACAAGGCAGCATGTGGTATTCAGATACCTAAATTAGCTCACAAGATGTCGGGATTCCTTTGTTTTCTGGGGGACTGGAAATCATTCACAAAGATCTATGGGATTATTAGGGTCCCTGAAAATGGATTGTTGGATACTTGACAACCACAAAGGCGCATGGTTAGCACAGGGTCTTTAATAATGATCACTTTAGTAGTAAAAACCCAGCGATTTGGCTACGATGCATTCCCTTAGGAACAAAACACCGCTGTTTCGTTCCCCACGGAACGAAACCAATTGTTTTCAAATCACGGGACAAAAGATTACAGAGTGCCAACCCTTAGAACTAAAACAATAAGGCCACCAGCTGCTCAACACACCCAAGCTGTGAAACTACTTTTGAGTCAAACGTCTAGAGGTTCCTAACGCGCAAAGCATGTTGGTTGATAAATTTTTGTTGAATGGGGTAGGTGATCTTGAGAAAGACATTGAGAGAGACTTTGATTCTTCTTAAATCCTTTACGTCCCATGTGTCTACATCAATTTCAATTGAAATCCTCCCCTAAAGGGCCCTAAAGTGGATCCTTGGTGTTTTTTAAATTGTAGTGACTTGTTTGCGCGCGTGTATTTCACTCTTGCTCTAAGAGAGATACTGGTTAGAGTTCCGCCTTGCAGCGATTTTTCGACATGAATCATTTTCGCAAGAAAGCTCCAGTGGATCCATCTCTTCCAAGTTTTGACACTGATTCCTTTCGTTCACAGGGGCAGCGGCGCCTCGTTATCTTGTATCTTGTATGTGGAATTCTAGGACAGGGTATCGCTTTCAGGGGAAAATTCTGGAGCAGTTTAAAATATTTTTGTGGTGGGCACACCCCCTTACATTAAAAGTCAAGTAACCCCCCGGATGTGAAATGGGGTGAAATGAAGTCTCTGAATCGCGAGCTTTTCCTCTAAACTTTTCCTATTAATGGAAAATGATTCATGTCGAAAAATCTTTGAATTAACAATTGCTGCAAATTGGAACTATCTCTCTTAGAGCAAGAGTGAAATACACGTGTGCAAAGAACTCACTACAATTTGATAAACACATTTTAGGGCCCTTTAGGGGGGATTTCAATTAAAACTGGTGTAGACACATGGGGCGTAAACGATTTAAGAAGAATCAATGTCTCTCTCGAGATCACCTACCCCATTCAACCAAAATTTATCGACCAACGTGTTTAGCGCGTTACGAACCTCTAGACGTCTGACACAAAAGTAGTTTCACAGCTTGGGTGTGTTGAACAGCTGGTGGCATTATTGCTTTAGTTCTAAGGATTGGCACTCTGTAATCTTTTGTCCCGTGATTTGAAAACAATTGGTTTCGTTCCGTGGGGAACGAAACGGCGGCATTTCATTCCTAAGGGAATGCATCATAGCCAAATTGCTGGTTTTTTACTACTAAAGTGATCATGATAAATTGTTTACATCCATTCGCACGATAAGAAATGATGAATTTGCAATTTCAATCGACCTTTAAAGATTTAATTGTTAAATTGTCTTGGTTTTTTTCGGTTTCGCTCGGTTTCGTTTCGTTTCGTTGAATATGATAAGCATTCACGTTTGCGAGTTTGTGAGTGCATTTGAAATCCCAAATATGTAGGGAATGGTGTTTCCTGTGCTCTTGAATGTCGTCAATATTCTGCTTTGCTACTTTGCATCCGTTTTGTGCAGTTATACTTTATCAATAGTGCCAAGTTAAGTGCAACTGAATTCTCTTTATCATTTTCTGAAGTCCAACCTGTCACCTTTGGACCTTCCATAAGCATTTCTAGCAAGAGAACCAATAATTTTGGCACAGTTTCTACTTCTGACATTCCTTGAAATGAACTATCAAAAGTGGGTATTTTAGCAAAAATCTTTTTGTGAATGATTTGGGCAGCTCTTGCAATATGCATTGCATTACCTTCATCGTCACGAGAACAGGCTTCAGAAACAGCATCACCAATTTTATCAGTTGGACCCAGAATTATCTTGTTTCCATTGCTGCTCGTAGAGGCTCCAAGATATGGCAAGTGTTTTAAAATACTTTCTCTCAATCTCGTAGAATATCCTTTAGTGTTACCACCAAGATCCTCCACATGAGCTTTGTATATTTTGACTAAGTCTGACAATACAAAGAACGAAGTTGTTCCTTCATCATACATACATCGATCTTCAATAACTGCCACGAGCTCTGATAGTGCTATAGATTCTGGTGATGTATCTACTGTATCATCTTCATCATTCCATAACAAATTGCTTCTTGCAGCTCTTTCTCTGTTGTACAGATTGGCAAGGCATTGTGAATGATATTTTGCCTCCATGGCAATCATATCTCCCGCACTAAGCTTTGCAAGTAGTTCTTTGTCATTTAAAAACAAAGCTGCATCTCGCACACGCCTGTCAGCCCAAAATGTAGAGACTTGGTGCAACATCTTCCCATCAGACCTATTACAAAAAAAGCAAATATAAGGTACTTGACCCTTGTGTACTTCAACAGATGACCTTGTAACTTTCTTCTGTACATCATTCTGAGGGTTACTGGCATCTTCGCATTTCCTTTTCTTGCTCTTTAGGCTTTCCAACTTCATCGAATTATATTTATTTCTACAAGGTTTATGCCACTTTGCATTCTGACGTTCAAATGTTGCTTGTCTGGCATCACCTTCATCAAATTCTTCAATTCTTACATACCTTGGTAGCCCACCTAGTTCATGAAACTGCAGCAGATCTTCAGATATGCTTTGATATCCAGCGCCACTGTTTGATTTCTTCGGGTTGTTTCGAGGATTGGACAAAAGCTCTGCTGAATTTTTCTGACAAATTATGGATGAACTCCAAGTAAATTGTGCTCTTTCTACCTGGTCTTCTTTCGTGTCAAGGTTTCTAACGATGGTGAAAGTCTTCATACTCATATTTCAAAGCTAAGGTCATCCTGGCAAGAGCTAAATTCAGTTAGGCCCAGAGAAGAAAAATTAATTTCTTTATGCCTAAATCCAGAGCGAGGCTGTTCTCCGTGCTTTTTTCTTTTTTATTTGGACTTTGTCCTCTTACGTTACTGAAACATTTATTGGATAAATTTAAGAATTTTTCAATTTAAATCTAATTTATGGCATTGAATTTTCTTGTATCTGACAAATTTCTTGCCAATATCTTTATTCGTAGGATCAATAAGAGCATCATACATAAAGGGTACTGGGCACTAGTACTCCTGTTTAAGCATAGCAGTGCTTCAGAATTAGTACAAACTAATCTCATTAACTAAATAAAATAGTCTCTCTCTCTACTACGTCTCACTCTGGTGTCCTTTTCATGAAAAAGTAAAAAAATCCTTAAAGGGGGACTGGGCACTAGTACCCCCATCTAAAAATAGAACTAGGGGCATGTTTGAGAATTATTCAGATTTTAAACTTGCTCAGTACCTGAAATTGTTTATATCTACACAATTTTATGTGAATATGTGTTTCTGGACCATAGCTAAATGTTGTATCTTCTTAGGAGGACTGGGCATGAGAATCCCCGTCCAAAAATGGGGGATGGGGGCAGTTTTCAAAATGGGTCCAATTCTCATTTTTTTCAGCATGGCAAAATGTCCATGTCTGCCAAATTTCATGCTTTTATCACAATTTGCACGATCCATACGAAAACCTGCTTTTATCTGCTGCACTAGGAACCTAACTAAATATTACATCAGTTGTGGCAAAAACAGCTTTGAGGAACTGAAGTATAAAACTACTTGCAGCAAAGCCAAATCACATTTCAGCTGCATTGAGAAGTTGTGATATACAAAATAATACATAACCTCCGTCCTATGCATCAAAAAGAGTCTTTCAACCACAAGGCTAATGCTGGGGTGACACAAAACTTTTTGTAAAGAGATGTGAACATATAATCATGAAGCATCAAAGAATTGGTAACAAAAGCTTGTTTATTGCATGTCATGTTTTGCAGGATGTTGGTCTGTCTGGATTTGACGCTATCACAAAATGGTGTTCATGGGTGATTGAAGCTGTCTATTACAAATGTACAATCACGATGCAGTGAGCTGAGTGGTTCTCGAGATGGGGAGACAGGCATTGGTTCTTTGATGTCAACAGACCTGACTGCAAGGAAAATGGTTGCAAGCTAGGTAACAATCTTCAGATTTGCAATGCCAGCAGAACAAGAAAGACATGGTAAATGTACAGTCGTGATTCAGTAGCTGAATGATTCTCAAGATTAGGAGATGGGTATTAGTTCTTTGATGTCAACAGACCAGAATGCAAGGAAAAGTGGTTGTATGACAGGTATCAATCTTCAGGTATTGCAATGCCTGCTTCATAAGCTGGTTCAGTTTATTTTTAATTCCCAAAATGCCACTCTAACTGACTGCTACAACTAGCAACAAAGATTATACAAAAAGGTTTGAAATACAAACAAGGGAATCAGAGGGTCAAGTGCTGGCACTGGTACTAAGAGTAACTGGTCTTTAATCAACAAGATATTAAACAAAACAAAAGTGCAACTAATTCCTCCCTGGCTAATCTTTGTTTTAACCCTATTAATACCAGACTTTTTGGACCCTTGTAGTACCGGGGGCACAAAGTGCCCCCCTCCATAAAGTCGCCAATATTGCAGATATGAGAACGAAACTTGGTAAAATGGTGTACAGTAACAAAATCTACACAATAGACTACTTTTTTAATTTTCATTACATCCATGACGTCACAATGACGTCATAATTCAGGAAAATTTAAGTATTTGCTTGCTGTTGGCAAAATTGACAATATTTAAGTTTTTATTTGCCTGTTCCTTTTTTAAATTGACTAAAATGTATCTCAATGCATTAATAAGCAAAAATCCATAGTATAATATCTATTTAAGTTCATTGTATATATTATATATTCATTATTTATAAACACCAGTTTTTCATTGTTAAATTCAAACCCCTAACTGTTAATTTAAACACTCTGAAATGCTTCAAAACGATGTGTAATAATTAAGAGAATCCTTTTTGGTCATCAAAATTTTTCTAATACATTTTTTATCATTTATATGATGTCATAAACATTGATGATGTCATTAAGTCTAAACTTGCTGATGTCATCGAAAATGAATAAAAGTATATATCATCTGAAAGCTCTCATCAAGATCTATTGAATGGTAGTGTTGTCAATGATCTGTGATCATTCTGGAAAAAAATTAGAGTCCCTTCTTTTCTTTTACGGCTGACGACGTGTTGAAAAGATGCTGGTCACGTGATCGGTGTCTACCATTTTGAAAAAAATTTTTAGATTTTTAATTAGTAGATTAAATTTGAGAGAAAGTCACCAAGTTTCAGCTCTGTATCTCTCGAACTGACAGCACTGCATAAAACAATCTGCGCCGCAGGCACTTTGTGCCCCCCAGTAGTAATAGGGTTAAACTTTGAAGCCAATGCCAAAATATTCACTGATTAATTCATCTTTCAATGCAGTACTCTAGATACAGGAAGCGAGAATCCTATTGAAATTATCTCGAATATACCACTGCTTTGCTGATATTGTCATTTCACACAAAAAGTTGCTCAAAATTAGTTGATCATTAGATCCAAACAAAGTACATGGAAGGGATGGCATCTCAGTATGAATGATAAAAATATGTGATAGTTCTCTTTTAGTGCCTTGCAAATTAATTTGATTCTTGTATGATACATTGTTCCTTTCTTGGGGCATAAAAAAAGGTAAAGCTGTTCCCATTCTTAGAAAATAGCAACGACCTTAAAAAATTACAGCACTATTTTATTGCTTCCAATATTTGGAAAGATCTTTAAAACACACATTTTTGATAGTCTCTAAGAACATATCAATGGCTTATTCAACCCTAAACAGTCAGGCTTTCGTCCAAGTGACTCAAGCCATTAACCAGCTACTCTGTTCATACAATCTCAGCTGCTTTTGACTGCAACCCTACACTTGATGTTTGCTCAGCATACCTTGATATTTTAAGAGCATCTGATCATTTGTGGCACAGAAAACAAACAGAAATAATGCAAAACAAAAACGAGGCCATGTTTGCAACTATGAATTTTTGCTTGCTTGGGGAGACTGGCTTAAACACGCACGACGCAGCCGCAAGAAAAGAATCCTCACTCTTTGGGACCACTTCACAGTCCCTTTCACAGATTGTTGTCAATAACCTCATCGAAATTGTACTGGGACTTATATGCTTTTTCCTGATCATTGCAAGAAGTACAATAGTTGCCTTTTATAGCCGATGGACCTGTGCTTGATCAGTGCTGGTTGACGATGCTTGTTCTTGATTAGCAAAAGACCATCTTGTCACCACAATGCATAGAATTGCATGCAAAGAAACCTTGCAAAGAATTCTATAAAGACAGTTTTACCATATGAAGGTATTATGATGGTATAAAGTTTGCAGTAAATTTTTCAGACGACATAAAATGGATCCCCAGGACTAACCAAGCATTGGTAACAGGCCATTTCGTTTTGATGTGTTTCTTTTCAGTCGGGGATTGCTTTTAAGGGGAAAACCAGGAAAAGCAAAGATTTTCATGACGACTCAAGCTTGGAGTTCTGCACAATGGGCTTAAAACAATCATCGCAGGCATTTTGTGTCCACGGACTTCAGGTTTTGGAAACCAAAGAGGCAGGCATTTTTGGGTCTGCGGTTTAGGTTTTGGCCTATATGAAAACCTAAAACGTGGACCCTCAAAACCACAGACATGAGGTCCGCGAAGTCCACGTAGTCCGCGTTATAGACCTGGCGAGCTTAATGCACTGAAAATGATGACAAACATGCTATTCCATGATACAAATCTTGTGAATTTTGATCTTGTGGGTGTCAGGCAAGAAAATGAGCAATTCAAGTTGGGCCAGGTCAAAAACTCAGACGTCTCGGACATCTCGGACTTCTAGGAGCAAATTGTCCAAGTTTTCCTGTTAGCCCTATGTACAAACTTGAAAACTCAGACTTCTCGGACGAAATTGTCAGACTTTTTCTTTGTCCGAACTTTTGAATTTCTCCCATAGTCTAGGAGAAAACTCGGGCATGTAGGAACTCAAAAACACAAACTTCTTGGACGAAAAGATCCAAATTTCTTTTCTGTTCAAATTATCGTGTTATGAATTCATCCAAATTATCGAATTTCTCCATAAACTTCTCTAAAATATTGATTCTTTTCAGAGATATTGGGACACTTTGCAACTTACAAAAAATTTGTTGGAGGATTAAATAAAGTAGCCTACCGTTTTTTATAAACTAAATAAGGATGACAGAACAGGAAGCATTTATTCACTGAATCATAGGGTTCTTTACTATTCACAACAGTGATGCGTTGTTCATAGATGCGTCATGGAACACATTCTTTAAGAAACTTTGTTTGCTTTGCATTAAAAGTTTCAAGTCTCTTAAATCATCCTACCCTGGGTACCAGACCCTCGGTAAACTCTTCCAAGTTAGTGTGCTGAATATTTCTTAAGGAGGGTCATCGGATTCACATTGTACACAGTAGGGGGATGCTTTAGTGAATGTTTCACAGGCAATGTTCCGATACTATCAGTCCTATGTTTACACATTTCTCAAGTGGTACCGAGTAGTAACTATTACTACCATATTAGCTTCAGTAACAGAGAACAAGACAGAGATGGACGATTTATCTGCTACACAGTAGTTCAAATTTTGTGAGTCAGTTAAATGGCGTGCCCTGCGTGACTCACATGCCTTAGTGCCCTTGATGTTGGTGTGCCCTTGCGTCCTTGTGCCCGCATGCCCAAATTTACAGCATGCCCTCCATGTTGGTGTGCCATTGTGCCTTCGAGCAGCGTGCCTAAATTTTCAGTGTGCCCTCGCGCCCTCCATGTTGGTGTGCCCTTGTGCCTTTGTGCCCGCGTGCCTAAGTTTTTAGGGTGCCCTCGTACCTTCCATGTTAGTGTGCCCTTGCGCCCCTGTGCCCAAATTTTTTTTTATATCCATATAAAAATTACAATACATGCTACATCTACGTTCTACTATACTTTCTAATTACTCTACAACAATACAACACTACAGGGACAAGACCACAAGGAGCAAAAGACAATGACTACCCTGTGGCCGTTAACATAAAGACATGCAAAAAAAACAATTAGTAAATTAAGATTAGATACTAACACATAATGGAATCTGTTCCACATTGGATGTCAGGCCAGCATAGACGTGTGATGGGAAACGTATGCTGTTGGGTCAGGGTTGAGTTAACGATATCATAGGTCAGAAATAATAGCGATTTGGAAAAAGTATTTTGTTGACCCTTTTTGTGCTTGACATCAAATCGGCTTGTGTAAAATGCAGGTCCAATTTTTGCAGGTCACCGCGGCAGGTCACCACGAGGGCCGAGGACTCATAGGCTGCACAAAGGAATTCTGTTGTGTATCAGATACTGCAAACCGCTAGTGTATTGACGTATTCCTTAAGTTGTATGTATTTGTTAATTTCAGGATTCGCAAAAGATAAGAGGGTGGCAAAATAATTTTTTTATTTCTCCGAAAGCTCACAAAACTGTGTGATAATGCCTCTTCCTTTTGGTGTTAAATGGGAACGCCATCCTAGCCTTGCTTTTGTCATTACACAATGTCTGGTTACACCGTGAGAGATGGTTATCAAATCGTTTTGATAGTCATGTTACACAAAGTGACGATAACTTGACATTGAAGAAAGCCGCCCTAACCCCATGACGGTACTCTGTGCATAAATCAAACGACTGAAAGCATTAACCAGCTGGTGATGTAATTCTGATCAGAGAATTGGTGCTACAACCCTCCATAATTAGCTGGTGATAAAGTCCTCTTGAGTAAGGAAGACAAAAGCGGTCTTATTGCACACACCCAGAGTTGCATATTGCCCTTGGAAAACTTTTGGTCAAGGTAAAGCGAAAAGTTGGCAATTTGTCCAAAAAGTGGTATCTCATGGCACTCTAAATGGGGAATTCGGCCAAGGGTATGATTTTCACGAAAGTTAGTCTAGTCAGTCACGGCTTCATTTCAAAAATTGGTCAAGAATCCCGCCACCCGTGCTGAAGACCTTTTCGTCTTGGCTTAGTCATGGGGCACATCTAGCCACTTCACTTTGACACATTACACGTCAACACACTAGCGGCTCTCAGTACCTCATACACAACAGAATTCCTTTGTGCAGCCTATGAGCCTTTGGCCCTCGTGGTGACCTGCCGCAGTGACCTGCAAAAATTTGACTTGCATTTTACACAAGCCGACATCAAATGTGAAACAGACTTACAAAAGAAATAGGGAAAAACGTAAATAGTGGCTGTGTGGTGTAAAACAAAAGTTTAAACTTATCCAAGCCGACCCGTTTTGTCAGGAGTCCAAACCGAGCCTATGTCCCAAATGCACATCTCAGTCCCCCAGAGTCATCAAGAGGCTCTCTCACATTTCGGGGCAATTAAATCGGAATGTTTTTTGTGGTGCAGGTACCCTCAGGACTTTCACAACCTCTGTGGAACCCTTTTTGGCATCTCTAGACTTTGCAACTTTGTATAGACCCAGTTCTTACTGAAGAGAGTTTCCTAACTCTTTTAACTTTCATGGAAAGGATGTTAACAAAGTTGAAAGTGAAGTACACTGTTTATGACTTTTTACAATAGACAAAGGGGATAAGGAAAAGCTGTTTAGCACTGCAATTCAGCAAAAACCATTTTCAGATTCCTAGCTGATAAAATTCAGATTCATACTGATTCTTGAAGCTGTCTTTGCGTTATTAAACTAAAAAGATACATGAGATGCAAATGCTTTTCTGTGGAATGCTCGTTCCTGGGTTTCGGATGTTTGAGGGGCTCCCGGTAGCTGCTGGTGGTTGCTTGGGGGGATTCGGGGCCGGTTCTCTGTGCTCACTGGGGTGGAGAGCAGAGCAGCCCCAAAACATGGCCTTGGACAACCATTATGTACATAAATCCTTATCTTGTATATATAGTATTGTTTCGTTTAAGTACTGTTCTTTAAGTAGTGTAATTTATGATTTTCTTGTAACTTAGCAGTTGATTTAAACTGTTGAGTCTGGAGGTGAATTGATAACGTTATGTTTTTCACCTCCAGCTCAACAGTAGATAGAATTTAATTGTTTAGTTTTTTTGTATTTTAACATTTTATTTCTTATAAAAGAATTAAAAAAAAGATACAATATCCATATTTTTGAAAAAATCTGGCCAGTACTGAGAGTTTACAAATTATCAGATTTTGAGTACTCTGAGTCTCTTATGAGGTTCTCAAAGGTTCAATAACAATCTCCAAGTTCACTACATGTTCCTTCGTGAAATGATTATGTCCGACATGTCCAAATTTTCTCCTAGAGCATGGTAGACTTGCCCCAAGTCTATATCATCAACTGTAATAAGTAATAAGTCTATCGGAGCGTAAAATAATGAAACAGAATTTCGCTTTTCAGCAAAAGCTAAGAAATTTGATAATTTGGACAGAACGGAAATTTGAATTCTTTCATCCGAGAATTCCGTGTTTTTGAGTTCCGACATGTCTGAATTTTCTTTTAGAGCACAGGAGAAATTTGAAAGTTCGGACAAGGAAAAGTCAGACAATTTTGTCCGAGAAGTCCAAGTTTTCAAGTTTGAACATAGGGCTAACAGGAAAACTCGGACTTTGGAAACTCGGACAATATGCTCCTGTCCAAGATGTCCGAGGCATCCGAATTTTTGACCTGGCCATTTAAGTTGAAAATCAGACATAGTCAATGTCAAATTCTCCTTGAAACATAATGTAACAAACATTTAGAATAGAAATGCCTTATTTGAAAGATATAATTTACCCATAGATTTGGCAATATTCTATTCTATGATGATCTGGAAAATTTTGTCATGCAGGAAAAGAAGAGTAGGAATAAGTCTGAGTAAAGGCTAAGTGAGACTTTGGAAGTGCAAGCAAAACTAAGACAAACAAGGGGAAAAACATGTGTCCACAGACTGGAGATAGGGTGTGTCAGTACCAAGTTGAACTTTCACCCCCCCCCCCCCTGAAACCTAAATACTAGGCAGAATCATCAGCGCCACTGAGGGAATTTGAAAAAAACCATGATTGAATGATCATAGCATGAAGAAAGCCTCAGCAGAATATTTCATGATGATTTACACCATAAAGTTAAAACGTACTGGTTTGCTGGGAGATGCTGGCAATAGAGATGATTCTTTGCAGTCAAGTTGTAATCTGCTCTGAAGATAATCAGCTCTGCCTGATGAAAATTGCAACTTAACTAAATTTACGAATAAAACTAAGTTTAAATATAAAGGAAAGTGCATAGATTTACAGTCTTTTTATTGTTGAAAACCAGGGTTGTATTGCTTGTTGTCCACAGACCGGAGCTGTCTGTAGACTGGAGGTATGATCCTAGAATCTCCCTAAGATGTCTCCACATACTTAAGAAGTACTTTGATGACATAACATATTTTGAAAAGGAAACTTACTTTTGGTGAGCATCTAGTACAGCTGCAGCCAATCAAATACTTTGTGTCAAACATTTCTTTGAGGTCCTCGCTGGCAACATTCTCCAAGACAAACTCGAAATTATTAGGAGGAAAGCTTTCATCCACAAGATTTTCTACTCTTATCACAGGCTCGTGCTTGCTTTTCTCGTTCAAATCTTCCTCCCAGTTGAGCAGATATTCTTCCAGGCTTTTTGTATGTGCACACCTGGTAAAGTTAGATTTCTTCTTTGGAAAGGAGACAGATCCTCTGAGATCAAGCTTGTATATCCCCCTGTACCTCACAGCTAACTGCTCAACACTTTCTAGCTCGATTACAAAATCTCGAAGGGCCGGATGACTTGGATTTGTGATCCCATTCAAAGTCAGGCCATTTATTGCACGCTTCCTTGCTCGAGATTGTTGTTTCCTGCCTTTAACATGAGTTCTCTTAACTGCGAGTCGTCTCTTTGGAGTTGCAGACATGGCATAGAAGACTTACACTGCTTAACTTCTTGATTAATTGGGCAGAAAATCGAGTTCGCTGACTTTGGCGCCATGAGACAACTTCCCATGTGCTGAAAGGGCAAACCTTGTTTCAGAGACACAGAAAATGGCGGGAAAATCTCAACCAGAGATTCTAAACATCTGAGACGAGGCTATCCAAACATGGCGCCTCGTTGCACATAAACCACGTGTAAACATGTCGTTAGGGATAAACAAGTGATCACAATGCTCTTGCTGATGCTGCAGCTGATATGATATAAATTGTTGAAATTTCTATTGCATGAGGCTTGTATATCACTTATGGTCGATCTCTTGTGATGCAACATTCACAAAGAGTTCAAGATAATTTTGCAATTCTATTACAGAGAAACACTAAGTACAGTTTGGGATATCTTTCATTGATGACAATACCAACTAAAATTAAAAGTTTCGTCTTAAACATTCAAATCTCCCGACTGTCCTTCAAAATCAGTTTCTTCTTTTCATAAAGACGGACATCTGAAACCTGAAATAAGTTTGAGTCTCCCAGGAAGAAGTTTGGCATCAAGAAATAACTCTGCCTGTCCTGCAAATAGCTGTTGGCATATATTTGCTGTAAGAGCTGTTACCCCCTCCATTTGGACTCCCCCCCCCTTGAAGTATCAGTTCCAAGCTCAAGCTCACTTTATAACAAAGAAGATATTTGGGAAACGTGCAAAAATTTATTTGATTTCTTCTTTATCTTTTTCCCTATTTGATCAACAGACATCTTCAGTGGTATCTGCCAGGGAAGTGGTAAAGATTTCCCACTCCCTGAAGTCCTGAAAAATGTTGCAATTATGTTAATATAAATATGATAAGAGGTTGCAAGATAAGTAAGAAAATAGGCTGTCACATGACTGATCCCTCCTGTCAGGGCGATCTCGCCCAACTACTACTAAAATGATCAATTCTACCTCAGGGGAAACCCCTAAATGCATACATGGGGTTTCCATATACCAAAGTCTTGTTGGAGAGTGTACTACAATTATCGTGACAGAAGCAATGCCAGTAAAGAAAAATGCAAAACAATAGTTCACATGTCTAAAATGAAGGGCCTTGTATGTTTCTATTACTAATTTAATTAGCTTAATTCTGAATTAAATTGTCATAGTTTTTTTTATCCTTCTTAATTTACAAGGCACTTGGAGCTGGCTTTTGGAGCTTTGGAAAGAAGAATTACATTATCACTATTCTTAATACCAGGACCACAAAAGACTGGACTTGGCATTTGGTCCAAGTAGCTAATACCATATGGCAAAGAGGGAAAGCATTTTGATCTCGGTGTTCATTTAAGTTGTTTGAGTGCTGATGTCAGCAAATGTTCCTAAAACAGGTGTAACACCACAAAAACTTGTGTTACTTTACCAAATCATTCCAGCTCCATCTTAAAATTCAACAACATACGAACATCTTTTTAAACGAATTACAACTTACAAAGTTTCCCTGACATTGAGGAGTCAGAATGAGTAAGTCAGATTCAAATAACGCTAGCCATTCTCTCAGACGATAAACTAATCAAAGAGAGAGTACCCTTATGTTAAAACCAATCATAACATTTGAAGCACCTTGAACATTTATTTAGAAGTTGATTGATGCAAAAACGTGGAGACATATGTAATTCCTGGTAACGATGAAACTCGTGATGTTGGGAAATGGTTTTTGGAACGCTGATCCAAGATTTAGCACAAAGGTACATCTTTTACCATATTGTAATGTTTAATGAATATCATCTTTTCAAGCCTGTCTTCTATCATACTGATAAATACCTGGAAAATTTTGCAACACTGACGGCGATCCCACATTAACAAACTCACAAACACAAATATATGGTGGAACTTCAACTTCAAATAAATCACGAAACTTAAGAATTCGAAGTCAGAGGAGTAAAACCTTCACAACTTTCTTTGTATGATGTACATTGCTTTAGTACAAATGTAGCAGGTAAGAACCTAAAAAATTATTCCTTGCTAAAGAAAAGAGGCTAACAAAGAATTCTACATAAAAACTGAAATATTTTACACCGGATGTTGAAAAAAAATACCTCTAGTTCTTGTTGGGTTTTGAAAGGTCACCTTAGTGACACTTCCAAATAGAGTTGCTATTCAAAAGAAGGTCAAATAGTTTTGAAGTGCTTTGTCTGTTTTACATGTTCCATACTAACTTTGAGGATAGCAGTTTCATCCAAAGAATTAAGCAGGAAATGAAAATGACAAAGTTAGTTTTCTCTACTATTGTTGCAAGTTTTGTAGGACCTAGGTACTTTTGATAGCTTAACCATTAACCATTAACCCTTAACCATTTTTCGTCGTTGTTTTCTTATGCTGTTGATTCAAGCTAGATAGTTGCTTCATCAGCAAAATGATCAAAGGATAGCTTGCTTTGTGAGTTTGGAAGGTCATTTACGTATTTATAGAGCTGCTGCAAGGAAAGAGCCTTGGGGTACACCACAAGTAACACTGAGATGACTTGAGCTGTGGTAATCAATAGATGCAAACTGACTTCTACTGTCAGTGGTAGAAAATTTCCGGAAACATACATCGAATACCATGGTGTCCAAGTTTGTTCATGTAGAACTGGTGATTGACAGTTTAAAAATACCAAACTATTCAGGAATTTATGAACTTCCTGAAACGGTACAGATGGTTTTACTAAAGACACATTTTACGAAACATCGACAAAAATGGTTATTCGTTTGCAGAAACGTGGTTAATAATGAATTAGACTTAAAAATTTGTTTGTTGCTGTCATCTTTGCTTTATTACAATGGCTTCGCCAAGGGAATGGGATCTCCAAGCTGTCTTTGTAACCAAAGACTAACACTTTAGCTTTCTTGCCTGGTATAGCTCTCATTTCTAGTATCCAAATACTTAACCCTATCTGACCTGGGTTATTTGAAATACTCAATGCCTGGGGAAGGGGGCGGATTCCGCCCCCTTGTTTGTCTCTGTTGTTGCTTGAGATATGGCAACCAAATTTGACACAAAGGTTGTTCATTATATAAATAATGAATTTTTGAAACAAGTTTTTAATTAGCGCTGTTGTTGCTGTTGCTTGAGGTTGCTAGAGCATAATCAACATTATGATGTCATATGATTCATCAAAATGAAAGAGTCTTAAAAGGTTGTAAAACTTTACTTTCCTTAAAGACATGAAATATGTAGATCAAAATAGGTGTAAATTCATAGTTTAGGCTTAATTGGACCAATTAAAAGAATTAAGAGAGATACAATGTATGATTTTTAGAGAGTGTGGCACGACAGCTTGGCTACCATGGAGACACACAGCAAAATATCTTGAAATTTCCGATGGTGTTTGAAGAAGAAACTTAGCAGAAACTAGAAATTTCCTCGGTAAAAACTAAGGGAAAAGGGAAGTTTCCGTTTGTTACATCAGAAATCATCGGAAATTGTGCCTTTCCTCTAAGTTTCCGCGGTGAAAATTCTCATGAAATTTTGATATTTTTTGCTGTGAAGGCTAAAAATAGAACACCATAATTGTTACAGTTTCATTGCTGTATGATAGACAGTTAAACCTGCTAAATCGCAGATGCATTCAGCAAACACGGGAAAACGTATAAATGAAAATATTCGAGGAGGGGCGGAATCCGCCCCCAGGTCAGATAGGGATAAAAGAATCAAGCGAAACAGATGAAGCGCATTCATTTTGAATTTTAGCATGATGCACAGTTTTTCGTCGTGGAACAATGTCAAAGAATTCACATGAACAATGATGCTGCATAAATTCAAATCCAGTCAAGTCACGGTATCTGGAATTCATGATACTTCGTGGGCTGGAGTATTTGTTCTATACTCGTCTCAAGGTTTTCCTTAAAGTGTTTGAAATTGACTCCTGTCATAGTCCATAAAACTTTGTTACTTTAGCGAATGGTGTAAATTTTACGACAGACTTGTTACCAATATCACAGACCGATTAGGTGACATTACCATATCTCGACGTAGATGCTCACAAACTGAAGCTGGACAGACCTTCGACTCAGTAAGCTTTTAGTATTTGATGATGTCAGCAAAATTTATAGATAATAATGTCATATTGTTTTTTATCTCGAGCTTTCTGAAAATTTTTTTTGTCCAATATAAAAATTTACAATAATGAAATTACCTAGAACAGCACTCACAAACTACTTTACTACACTACAAGAACGATGCCATGAGGAGCAGAAAACCATGACTACCCCATGGCCATAACATAGAGACAGGTAACTAAAGTTAAATCTAAATATACAATCAAAGACAAATACAGCACTAAAGGGTACGCAATTTCTACAGATAAATATAGGAATCGGGTTCACATTGGATGTTGGGCAATTGCTGTGCTTTGGATGCATCCCATTAGTGACGTGGATGAGACGCTAAAAATTCCACTGAAAAATGAAATTGAAGTGAGCCAGGCAATCAATCTGGACTTCTGGACCAACACAACACTGAATTCTCAACATCCAATGTGAAACAGGCGTTAACAAGTGAACAACAAAAAATAGGTGAAAAGACTTAGTGGCTGAGTGGAGTAAACAAACTTCTCAGATCTATTTGATCAAACCGACCTGTATTGTGGATGAAAGCTAGTGTCATTTCGAGAATACATTTGTTGACTTCATTCAAAAGGGTTTTGTCACCATACAATAGAATCTGAACAAGAACGTCGTTGGGGAGGCTGCTTATTTCAACAAATTGTCGTAATAGTACCGAAATTCCGGCGAGAAGATGTTGTCGTTGAACGTCAAATGAAGGGCAAAGCAGCAAAAGGTTCTCCGTGTCCTCAATATACCGTCATTCGTTGGACACATTGGGTTGACTGTGTCCCTAAAATTGTGCTTGAATTTGTGGAAATTTAGTCTGCTAAGACCGACCCTTATTTGGGATAGATATGAAAGGCCTATTGGGTCATGAATAACAAAGACAGGTTTTGCAGGGGGGGGGGGAATTATTGAGAGAAGTTTTGTCTTAAAAACAGCAACAGATGGTTCTGAACATTTGCACCTAATCAACTTATCTCAGTCAAAGACCCTCTATTTAAACAGCTGCAACTGAAATACACCTTTTATATAACCCTACTACTCTCCTCCGCGAGGTTTCTTTAATGTTTTTCTTTATTAGTTCCGTTGTATAACCCTACTTAACTGGAAATTAGGATCTTAAGCAAATATTTTTACCAAATGTGACCCAAGAACAACAGATGAAATTCGTTTCTAACCCTGTCAGGCATTTCACCCTATACTTTTTGGGACTTTGGAGAGACTAGGGAGCACAATTATCAAACCATGCGAACCAGAAACTTGAAATTTTGGCAAAATTACCAAATATGACTAGGAGAGCAAGATGACTTAATTTGCTTTTGTTTATGTCACGTTACTAAGTGCTGATGTCAGCAAATGCTGCTAAATTAGATGCAAAACCACACGCAGTTTGTCGCATTTTATGTCCTAATTGATAAAATATTCTGATATGAGATTTAAAACATGGAAAGATGCTATCCTAGTGATTTCTCTTTTGAAATTTTCGCTTCGCAGCTCTAATATTTTTGCTGATGTCAGCATTTACTTCCTTTGTGTGGAAAAAAGAGCAACTTTTGTCTAAAAATTGTTATAGATTGGTTTAAAAATAACAAAACATCAAAAAGGTAAGCAAAGGATCGGCTGAATAATAACATGTTTTTCATTTATCGAAAAGTGAAGCCTGACATAGTCTTCCTAACCCTATTGTACCCGGGCTCTTTGGGTCAGGCCACTGCCGGGGGGAGGGCAAAAAATGCTCCTCCAATTATCTCTAAACCATAATTAGTATGTTATTATAACTTTGTTCAATGGTAATAACATCTATTAGAAGTCTGATTAAACAATCTGGTGATAATTAGTCACATGGTTTGTTGCCAGGCAACCAAATAATAGGACCATGTCGCTATAAGCCTCTGTACTGTAAAAGCAACAATTGCTAATTATTTCAGAAAAAAGGGTTTGTAACCTAAACAAAGGATTTCAAAGTTAAGAAAGGATAATTGTCCATCGATTTATGTCAAAATTTTAAAATTTTATCATTCTTTATTAGAAATATGACGTCATCAATTTGAATTACGTCGTAAAACTTATAATTTGCTGATGTCAGCAAATATGAATAATATTGATATCAAATTAAAGTACTTTTTAACCATATTAATACCGGGCTTTTTGGACCCATGTAGTAAAGGGGGGCACAAAGTGCCCCCCTTCCGTAAAGTCACTAATATTGCAGATATGAGAACAAAACTTGGTACAATGGTGTACAGTAACAAACTCTACACAATAGGCTACTTTTTCATTTTTCATTACATCCATGATGTCACGATGACGTCATAAATGAGGAAAATTCCAGTATTTGCTTGCTGTTGGCAAAATTGACAATGTTTAAGTTTTCATTTGACTATTCCTTTTTTGAATGGACTCGAATGTATCACAAAGCATTAATAAGTAAAAATCCATAGTATAATATCTATTTAAGTTCATTATAAATATCATATATTCATTATTCATATCACCAGTATTTGATTGTTTAATTTAAATCCCTAATTGTCACTGTAAATACTCTGAAGTGCCTCAACACAATGTATGGCAATTAAGAAAATCCTTTTAGGTCCTCAAAATTTTTCTAATATATTTGTTATTATTTATATGACGTCATAAACATTGATGACGTCATTAGGTCTAAATTTGCTAGCGTCATCGAAAATGAATAAAACTATATATCATCTGAAAGCTCTCATCATGATCCATTGAATGATAGTGTTCTCAATGATCTGTAATCATTCTGGAAAAAATAACCTGAAGTTAAGCTTGGTCGAGTGAGGTCAAACTCCGGATGGGTGACCTCGGAGGCCTGAACTAACACTCGTCCTTCGGAAACTAAGGGTCCCATGCCTGGATGCAGCACGCACAGTGGGCCTAAATTAGCTTTCAGTATCTAGAAATCCTGACAAGCCCGCTCAAAATAAATCGAAAACAAACAAGCAAAACAAACAAACGAATGCACAACAACAAATCTTTGATGACGTCATGAAACATTAGTGAACTATATGACAAGTGAAAGCCTCTATCATGGAAAGTTCAGTAATGCTAATATCATTGTTATAGAGCCAAAGTACGTTCCGAAACCATAAAGTACAATAGGCCAATAATAAATACCCAGATTATTTCAACATGGGCCTTTATCTCCATAAATTTTCTTTAACCCTAATTCATTTGGGCTTTTTTCGAGCTACCATTAATCCCAAGAAGGCTGCTTTAGACTCATCAGGATTCAATGCAATTTTGCACAGCTACAGAGCTTAGTAATTTCTTGCTGGTAGCGTAATTTGGGTGTGGCTGCAATTCCTACTGACGTCGCAGTGACTTCATGAACTTGAAAGTCTGAAAATTAGGCTTCCAACTTGAATTTGAGCTTAAAGAAGGTTTCCATGAAGTTTGCGCAGTTTTTGATCAATCTAGTCACATATTTCATATGAAAAACTTATTTGATTGAATCTCATGATTCTGAGTGTCTTTTTGTGTAGAAATTAGCCATTTCTGATGATGTCAATTGTGCTATTAATTTGCTCGCTGTGAAAAAAGGAGGATAAAGAAACTGAAAATTGTGGAGACCCATCAAAAATGCATCATTATAGTGTCTTTGATCGAAAAATTGCTATTTTGTCCAAAATACCAGAAAGGAGAAAGTATTGAATTCAAGTAATCCCGGTATCAAATTAAAGCCTTTTGTATACTAATTCATTTGGCACATAATACTTTATAATTTAATCAAATTTGTTAATTGAAAAGTTAATGGAGAGCAATGATAACTCTACTACCTGGTTTCAAATATGGGCATGTCACGTACATTTTGACCGCTATTGTTTAACCCTAATCCATATGGACTTTTATCGAGTTACCATTTATAAGGGGAAGAGGGTGCTTTCCACCACCACTCTCTGAAAACTGCCTTAGACAAATCAGAATTCAATATGACTTGGTACAGTTACAAAACAAGTAAACTAAAGCATGCTGCGTGATATTGGATGTGATTGCCACACCTTATGACATTACAATGACGTCAAGAAGTTGAAAATTTGTGAAAATCAAGCTTCCAAGTAAAACTTGTATTCAAAGAAAGTTCTGGATAAATTTATTCAGTTTTTGGTTCAATTTAGCTTCAAACTAAATACGAAAATGTCATTTTATTGAAATTAATGGCTTTGGAGTGATATTTTGGCAGAAATCAGCTAATTCTAATGACGTCATTTGTGCTATTGATTTATTCTTTGCCAAATTAGGCAAAAATAGGCTGCAAAATGGTAATACTAAATTGCAAACATGTTATTGGAGATATTTCAATTGAGATATTTCAAGCAGATAAAAAAATTGCCAATTAGCTCAAAATGGCAGTCATAATAACGTCATCGTCAAAAAATGCTGATGTTATCAAATTCCATACATTCTGGCATCGAATTAAAGCCATTTGCTTACTGACTCATTCGGTATATAACACTTCATAATTTAATCAAATCTTCCCATTCATATTATCACCAAAAACAATGATTTGTCTGCTACCTACTTCATAATACGGACACATGACTTGAGAGCTCTATTGTATGAAAATTTTTCGGTCAAAAATGTGGCTTATGGATAATTACTAAAAGTCAGAGAGTTTGGGAAAACAATTATGTCCTTTTAAAACGCGGCAATAAAAACCTCGTGGGGTGGAAAACATCCACTCCCCATGTGGATTAGGGTTGAATTTTTTCTATCAATGTGTGGCTAATAGATGGTTTGTAAAAGTCAGAGAGATTTGGGTACAACGTTGATATTGTTTAAAAACTTTGTAAAGAAAACCCCAACGGGTGGAAAACACCCCCATATGACTTGCAGTCATTTTATGTCTATTCCGTCTGTATCTATGTCCCATCAAGCCAATTAGACATCAAGAAATCATGTTCAGTCGGTTCATATCGAGTGAAGTAGAATCAATCCGCATCACATTAAAGTCAGTTCATATCAAGTCCAGGCTCATCATCCTAAGTTATAGAAAAACATGCTATAACCATGAAACACCAAGCCAGATTCTATCAAGTACCATCACATCGATTTCAAGATAAATCAAAACAAGACAAACAACTCCAAGTTAAATCAACGTCCATCAATTTGAAGTATGTTAAGTCAAATAACAGCGAAGTCCAATCCAATGGGAAGTTATCAATCAACTTACTTTGAGTCACTATAGATCAGGTCAAATGGCATCAATCAAAACACAGAAAGTCAACATTAACATGAACTTGTGTTGCATTGAAAGAAGTAATCTTATTTCAGTTCATATCCTTTCACATCATACGTAGTCACATCACAACAATTTCAGGGGGGGGGGGTGGGGGGGTCATGTCAAGTCAAATAAATGCAATTGCATTTACACAAAGTCAAATCAAGCCACAAGTCAAGTTATGTCAGATTACGTCAAGAAGACCAGAACGTGTTATTTTGTTAAATCATTCTCAAGTCCTATTTGCCATAGTGGAAATCAAGCCACAACAAGCTCATACATCGAGTCAACCAACTAAAGAGTAAGTCAAACTGAAACAAGCCACATCAAACAGTTCAGTCTGTCTCCGTTACATCGAGTCACCTCATATGAACTTAGATCACCGAGTCAGTTCAATTCATTACCTCACAGAATCAAGTAAATGGACATGAAGTCACTTGAAACTAGTCATGCTAAGTGACGTAAAAGCATCTCAGTGCATGATATATCACATCAAACTGCTCCAAGTCGAGTAAAATATATGGTGTCAAAAAGCCATGGCATACTGTGTCAAAAGTCACTACATAAAACCTCCTCATTGCAAGGTACTTACACGACTAGGCCCTCTCGTTGTGGCTTCGCTGCATCTCAAAATTCACGGCAGGTTTGATTTCATTTGCCAAAGTCTTAGTCTACATCTAATTTTAGCCTCAGAAGCAGTATTTACACTGAAAATGTAACGTCGCTCTCGATATAATGAACGAAAGCCTTACATGACCATTATGCACGCAGAGACGATTTGTTCAGTTGTCAAAGAAGCTCACCGCCTCACCTCCAAAAAGACAGGAAAGAAATTGCCCGTTAAACGGGGCTAAGACAGGTGAATATCCATTGAAAAGTATCTTCACCATAAATCAAAATAAACTTACGTCAAGTCTGAAGTCTAACTGAGCCAGATAAACTCAGAGCTGGGCAAATTTAGTTGCAGTTCCAAGAAAAATAGGGAGTTATGAAATCGAATTGTATCAGACAAGTTATATCAAAGCAAGCAGAACCTACTCATATTAAGGTACCTCCTCGTGGAAGTAGAAATTGACATCGAAAGAGGTGTAGCTTCTTCTTCAGATATAAAATGCTGCTTTTTCTCCTCTATAAGATTAATAAAGACACAGCAAACGTTTTAAACCTATGAAACGTAAGATTTTAACGCTAACTGACAACTAATCTTGTTTGCGTTCTGGACAACATAGAACCTTGATCCTTGGTACGTGCAACGTGGATCATGAGATGTACCCTAAAATAGGTTGTTTTAATCTACATTACGTGAGCTGGTTACAACGTCTCCAAGCCATAAGGGCTCGGTAGTTAAAATCTAAAATAATTTGTTGTGAGAAAAAGAGAACAATAAGTGCATCACTACAATTATTGACGCACTTTGTGTTTAAATTGGATTTGCTCCGCAAAAAAATGAAAAAAATGACCATAACACTGCACAAAAGTTCAAATAATTAGTACTCACGGAGTGATGAAATGCACACAATGAAGTGTGTAAACTGCAAAACACTGGTCAGCTGGACATGGCTTGGAAGCAGTGTATATTCCATTGCTGTAGATCTTATTAGGATTGAAATTCCACGAAGCGACACCTTTGGAAATTGATAGAGTTCCCGCTTAAAATCTGTCTAGAAAATCTACTTTTGATTTCAAGATAGATACAAATTAAAAGCATGAAAAATCTCAAAGTTGTAAGTGCATTTGTTGAAAATTTGGGGAAAGAAAACTGGTAAGGGGGATGATTCAGCTCTCCGTACCAGGCGTAGAGGAGGATAGCACGTCAAAAGTAGCATATATTCCTCGTATTTGATCACTTTGCCAGGTTAGCTGCAGATTTCATAAGGATTTGTGTGAAATGTTACTCGAAAAATCCCTTCGAAAATTAGTAGTGTTTTACCCCCTAAAGTTAGTGAAATATTCTCCGAATGATCACCTTCTAACTATAAAGAGGATGAAAACAAAAATTCAAAGTCCCAAATTTGTAAATGCAGTCGGTAAAACTCTCCAAAAGAGGACTTCTGGGTGGAAGGGGGGGGGGGGGTGAAGGTCATTCATCCCAATGTATGCTGCAAGATCATAAATTCGTTCAGACCTAACGACCTCGCTCTTTTCAAAAGAAGTCACAGCAACATGGATTGGATTTGGCATGGATTTAAAATGTTTTGTAGCGATTTTGCTGCACGTAAAAACAAGCTTGGTCTTCAAGTGACGCTGACTTTGTCTTACTTGTCCTATAAGTTGCAATTACTTACAGGATTCATCAAAAAAGTTTTCAAATTCTACAATCCTAGACATAATATGTTGAGAAAATCTGTGCCTCCCTTCCCCCCCCCCGTTTAATGTCGGTTATGTTGAGCTGTCATTTGCTGCGGTGCTCCAGAAATTACCCAGCATTGCATGGGGGAGGGGGGGCAATAGCAGGGCACCATTTCTAAGTGCTGTCACAAGTCCTTTGAACTCCATGACAACGCCAATTTTTCTCAACAATTTTGTCCAAGACTGTAGGGTAAATCTTCATTTATCAAAAAAGATATCAACATCCAAAATTAAAACAAACAGGGTGTCTCAAAAAATTGCTCGACGTTTGATTAACTACTTAAAAAATAATGATACGTTGAATGGACACTTAGTCAAGTGACGGTTCTCCTGAGATTTAAATTAATCTCTGACACAAGAATCTTGCAAATCTGCTAAAAATTCATGGAGTTACAAGCCTTTGAAATTCAGATATGTGCGAAAATTAAAGCCAGAGGCCTCGAAATGGCATTTTCGGTAAAAATCTTATCGACCATCCAATCTGCTATTTCTCGATTGTTTCAGGGCGAACCAGATGGGATTTGAATAGGTTATCGATAACCTAACTTTCAAACATATGGATGCTTTAACGAAACAGATTCAGTCTGTCGTTATGTTTTGAACCACTGTTTTGGACATATGCAATGTTAAGCAAATTTTGACAATAATCGCAAGGATCAAATAACTTGGAAAGTCCTATTTAGTTTCCTGTGATATCAACGAGAGATGTGACATTGGACAAGCTTCTTTCACCTCCATCTTCGAGGTTTTTTCGCATTACATGTAATCTTGGGGTCTCTATTGCATATATTTCATCATTGAAAGCTCGCAGCTCAGTGAATTTTCAACCGATTTGCAACATTTTGGTCTCTAAAATTATTTCACAATCTTAGAAACAGGGTTATCATCCCACGAGTCTGCTTTCGTCATCGTTAATATTTAATATTTAATCAAATGTCGAACAATTTTTGAGACACTCTGTAGATTCTCCATTAGAGCCATAAAACAGCATTATATCCCTCTGAGACACAATGCAGATCGATAGTTACTTGCATAATGTCTTCAAGAGCAAAAAAAAACACGATAATCTTGACTAAAAGTAGATCATGCAATTTAAAAAGTTCATAAGCACTGTCCTTAAACTGTAATAAAGTAGCACAATCATGTTTGTTACCTTCTAAACGTAGATAAACTGTAACCCTTAAACTCAATGATATACCGTATAAAGATTTAAACGTACTTAAGTATATAATCTGCGTTATAAAAGCCCTGTAAACATAAATTATCATAAATACACACAAACATTAGATTCATGAATTGATTTAGAGAGAAATGACGAAATACTACATCTTTAATAATACTTCAAAATAATTCCAAGTTTGAGTGAGCTGTTTCTGAAATTTTTTCCTAAATCACTTAATAATAATAATGACGATTTTTACACAGGGTAACCTCTTCAACACATGAAGTGCTCTTATCAACGAGGGCCTTAGAATACACCTGAAGGCAAAATGGAATCCACAAAAAATTGAAAAGGCAACTGAGTTCAATACCAGGTACACCAAGAACAAACTATCCCATCTTGATGGGTCACAATAAATCAAACATTGGATTAAGTTTCGAGATTGATGACTTAATATTCATTAGATCAGTAAAAATGCCAAACTTTATTTTGCGTTCTTTTTCTACAAAACTCTTTTCTTCAAATGTTAGATTCAAAGACAATTAAAAAGACAAAAAGGTTGATCAAATTTTCAGAAGACTCGTATAAATTGGGGAACATGAAGATATTGCATGGAAGTTTTGGGATGTAAGAAATGACTAGCTATGATATGCATTCATTCTGCAAAAGGAAAACATTATTTTATTAGTACCCAAAGAAATTAACGTGCTCCGCTGTTATCTAAAAGGGATAGACAAGTCTGATTCCACAACAATGCTAGCGTTCTTTCCTCTATCACGGTATTTCAACAGATACATTGCAAGGGAATAAAAGAAAAAGGGGTATTAGTGTAAACTTACTTGCACAATGTAGGTTGCTGCACGTGGATTAAGTTTACGGTAAACTTTGAAGTACCAGATTGGGTTTTCTCTTCCCCATAAGAAAAACTAGTTGCGGAATCTAGTTAAACTATAAACCATTCGATGTGTAAGCATGTATGGATTGTAGCCATATCAAGGAGATTCGAAAATATTGTGAAATGACATATTAAAGGACAATTTATTGCATAAAAGATTGCTAACCTTCAAAATCAACTTTGCAATCTCGTGTTAGACGTAAAAACTGTCATTCATACCAACAGAAAATGCAAGTCTAACGCTACCAAAGTGTGTCTCAGATTTTCAAATTCCTCCATATTTTCAAAATATACGTGTTCATATATATTTCCGTACTATTTCTCTACCCATCCAAAGCCGTATCTGGCTATGAAAGAAGGAAGCGAGGACATTCTACAACTCTGTGGAAAACTTTATTAGCAAGAAGATGGCTCTTGCAGTGAACAGTGTTTACATCCATTCGATTGCTTCATTAGTGACAAAATATATTTAACTCTCTGTGGTTTGTTGATTTTTCAATCCTTGGCTAGGGGGTTGTTACTGATGCCAATTAAAGAGTAAACACCAAAGACAAAGAGGCCAAAAGTTAATCCGGGTCAAGTGATTAAGGCTTAAAAAATAATTTCCCCACTTAAGCAAAGCCTTTTTTCTGTTGTCTTTGCTTCAAAGGCTACGTTTCCATTACTCCGTTTTCAAATGTCTCCGTTTTCATATCGTTCCGTTTTGGGATGATCTTGAACCGTTCAATTACTCCGTTTTCGCCAAGAGCGCCTGGTACGAAAACGGGGGTGTTTCCATTGCTCCGTTTTCGTTCGTTTTCATTTCCATTGTTCGTACTCGTTTTGAAACCGAGGATGATGTACAGATTGTTGTTGTTTTCGGAGGACTCCGTTTTCGGTGTTTCCATTGAAAACGATGCGTTTTCAGATGTCTCCATTTTCAAATCACTCCACTTTGAACAGCGTTTTCAAATGTCTCCGTTTTCGATCGTTTTCAATGGAAACACCAACCCAAAAACGGAGACATTCCACTCCGTTTCATACGAAAATGGAGTCATGGAAACGGGGCCAAAGACACGGGTGGCTTTATAGGCGAAACAGGTGGGATCAGCATTTTAATCACATCACATCGGAAAAAATTGTGAAAAACTGTCGTTTCCTTCTTTTGATCAAGATTTCTTCCTGTTTAAAATTGTCTGTTACGTCAATACACGGGTTGTCTGTGCTTCTCATGAAATGGAATGATGAGATTGGAAGAAATTAATCAAGGAAATCTCTGGCCTACAAACAATTACTTTAACCTTATGCAACCTAAGATCAATAATGCCATTATCCCCTGTTAGTTGAAGGTAAAAGTTAACATTCATACTTCTACGAGAATTAGTCACTGACTTGAAAATAAAATGTAGTCCCTTCGTTTTCAATTTTTTGTATAGACAGTGAACGACCAGCAATCGTAGACAATAAACTATGAACATTTTAGGATGAAAAATCTGGAATATTACCGATAGAAAACAGCTTAGTCGTCTTAAATCTAGCAAGAATTTGATACTCCATGAAGAGATTTGGCAACACCGCAATATCCTTCACCAAATAAACAGATGGCCAATTTAGTCCTAAAGATTTCTCTATATGGTAAATTCACTTCTTGGAGCACAGATAACAACATAACATCGAAGAAGGGTCATTTCCACTGCCACATATGGGGGCATTTATCTTCGTTCTACGAATAACAATAATTCTGATAACAGCTTCGAAATAAGTTGTGTATAGCTATTTTGCACCATCTTCTCTGCCTAATACATGGTTTTACCCTTTGAAATGGATGTAGCAATCTAAAGCGTTTGACAGTGGCATCTTGACTGGCCATCATCGGATCTCGAGCTAACATATTTTCGGCAAAATTGAAGTAAAGAATTTCATTAATATTCCAAGCACAACAACTTTGCTGTTATCGACTGCAGCTACGATTGTGTGAATCGTTAAGTTGAGTATCATAAATGGAATGATACAAATCTGCAACACATAATTCATACGAAAGATGCACAAGATACTCAAGACTGAGGTTATGATCGTTGAAGGCACACTAAAATGGCTTGGATTATGCAAATAAGGCAATTAAACAGACTAGTACTAGGTGAGCCTCAGCAACTTCGATGTAAATCAAAATCAAAGTAGAAGCAAATGATCTGACTCCATCCATCCACGAGAAAGAGCATGGTCCAGGGAGATAACGGCTTGGTAATTATTCTAAGTCTAGATCCTATAATGGGCTGCATACAGACTATGTACAGTATAGGCTTTCAGTTGAGATTCTCATTTTTTTCAATAATTGACACCATAACTCACCAATCATGCCACCAATTATATGGGGTTTACTGGAGTAGAAAGGGTAAACTTAGGGTAACATGAGTAAGGTAAATGAGTAAATATCACTTAGCAATAACAATATTCAGTGAGTACAGCTCATTATATCGGTTGCACAGGATTACATTCATTGTATTTTGATGGATGACAAATCAGTATATTGGCTTTGAGTAAGTTAACAGTGGGAGAATGGGGATCTGATGCATATGCTCTTTTGTTGTAAAAGTGAACTCAAACCATCTTAATGCCATTCCTTCTCAAAAAATGAGCCAATCACGGGGAACACAGTATGTCGTTAAACCATAGACAGCTCAATACTGGCAAAAGCGAAAAGGACGCCTTTCCTGCAGCAGTTGCTTGTGAATCAGGCACATTTCAACATTACGATTTTCTTCCCCATGATAGGTTCAGCGCTCTGGCAGCTCGCAGAATACTTTCATAAGCCTCATCCCGTCCCATCATAGCTCCAAACAAGAACGGCTGAAAGAGAAGTGTTCACAGTTATAAAAGAAGCCTCCTAATCACTGAAACTCACTTAATTATGTTTATAACTAATACCTAATTTTTAGAAAAACTATAAATAAATGAATGCTAGCTTACATAGAAGCCTTCATATCTTTTAAACAGATTTTAGACTTTATCTATCGACTGCTTGGCAACTGCTACTTACGGTGATTTACCGTTAGCCAACACATGTTAGGATACTAATAAGGATACTAAGTGAAAATTTTGATAGAAGGAATGCATGTTAAGTTGAGGATTCTAGTCAGTCAAGAAACAGGACACGGAATATTTCTACCAATCAATTGCAAATTACAAAATACGGCAAGGGATCTCTCCCTATGATTGAACTTCAAAATGTGAAGCAAACCTATTAACCCTTTCACGCCCGTCTAAAATTAAGCTTAACAGGAAAACGTAATGTATATCGTCGTTTTCCAGGGGGTATCATAATCAGTGATTCAGTAAGCAAAAGATAAATGCAACGAGCATAACCTTTCAAATCAATCAAAATTTCAAATGCTTTACCCCCTGAAAAATTCGCAGTTCCCAATGAATACTGTTGGGCCATATGGCCCTTCCAGGGGTGAAAGGGTTAAAGCTAGTCTGCAAGAGTCAATAAGCTCCTCTATAGATATAGAACAAGGGAATCATTCAAATACAGCATTGTTTCTTAGCAAGATCAAAATCTTATTGTTGGGCTATCCTTTGTTGACTTTGTGTGCTACTTCAGTTTGAATGGAATATTTTTAGCTTTACTTCCCTCTACAAATGCACACATTTGACCTGGCATAACAAACCCTTTAATGTCATAATTACATCTGTTCGATGAACTTAGCAACTTTAAAAATTGCTGCTTTTCGTAAGTTCTTGAAAACGTTTTGCTCTAACTCATGCTAATATTCTTATAGCCATCGATAGAAACGCATTTTTCACAAATTCTACTTAATAATGGTAACTAAGCAGAAAACGCAGACATTTGCAAACCTTAGCTCTAAATCCAGTCTTAAATTCCTGTAAACTGACAATACCCGTGAAGTTAGCACATAACTTCAGATAAACCGATTGAAACCAGTGAAAAATTGGTCACACAGCTATAAAATTACATGTAATCGGATAAAACACATATGTCAAAGTGCCTCAAAACGGGCCTATGGTCAAATTTGCGAACAATCAAATGCCTTCATAAATAGAATATAAAGAGAACGACGGTCAATAGTGGGTAACAAGAACAGATTTTGTAAGACAATAGCAGCAGTTGCGATTATTGACACCTAAATTCAAAGAGATTTGCGATTGCAGACAAAGGAAAGTCTCTCAAGCAGAAATTCAAAACAAACGAAACCGCAAAGTTTCTCTGAAACCAAGGTAGCTATCCCGCTTGCTGTGCATTCCAGAAATGGTTTTAAGATCAAACATGAGCGTATATTGAAAGAAGAAGGATATATCTAGATATCTACCACGGGCATTTTACTTGTTTGGTATAGGAACCGATTTGGAGGCGAGTCAATTTTCGTATTTTTTTGGTGCAATCAAAGCACTTACTTCTCAGCTTCTAAACAGCAAAAATAAATGCCCGCGGTAGATGTTTAGATATATCCTCCTTCTTTCAATATACTCTCATGCTTACTCTTAAGAACCATTTGTGGAATGCACAAAAAGCGAGATAGCTACCTGGGTTTCAGAGAGACTTCTCGGCTTTGTTTGTTTTGAATTCATGCTTGAGAGAATTTCCTTTGTCTGCAATCGCAAATCTCTTTGAATTTAGGTGTCAATAAAACCAACTGCTGCTATCGTCTTACAAAATCTGTCCTTGTTTAGTGGATACGACTATGCAACACACATCTTGCATACCCAATGATTATTTGAGAAAGGATTCTTTGACAGTTGGGAGGACCCTCAGATGAAACACTTTCGCAGAATCGCGTTTAGTCTGAGAAAGCAGCACGACCAAGTCTAGCAAAGGTGGATTTTTCTTATGTAAGCCCGCATGCTATGCTTGAAACACAAGCATTGAAAGCAATGAACTTTCAAAGGTCTATACCTTTTCCTACGCCCTAACTTTTCATTGCTAGAATCATCCTAATGAAATGACAAAATACATCGTAACTTTGATAAACAATAGATGAAATTTCATTACCTTTTCATTTGTTTTTGTAGTTACTTCAATTGACATGCCTCCACCAGGCAAGAATGAAAATGGTTTTGACTGCAAAAAAAATTGTGAAGGACAATACAAATTAGCTGATCAATAACCAGTCACAACCTTCTCATCATTGTCTTTAATTAACAGAATGCTGGATACCAAACTGAACCATTCATCAGCAGGAAATCTCGTTGAAGAAGTTAAGTAACTTAGTCTGCTCATCCAGTTGATGTGATCAGTTTGATTGAAGTCAAATTGATCAAAATTGGCCACATCGAATGATCAAATGACTTCAATCAAGCTAAGTGAAGCCTTTTTAGGCTCAAATCAATCAAGCAAAGTCAAGTAAAAATGAAGCAACGCCAACTCACGTCAAACTTTCTGGAGTAAAAAAAGAGTCAACTTAAATTAAAGTCAAGGCATGCCAGGTCACATCAAATCAGGTCAAATCAAGCAAAATGAACTTAAGCCAACTCAATTCACAAGAAAAGCTAAATCAAGTCAAATCAAATCAAGTCAAATTAAATGAAATCAAGTTAAACCATGCTGAGACAGGTTAAGTAAAAGAGAATAAAATCTAACCTAGCCATGTAAAGTCAAATGGAATTGAATCATATCAATTAAAGTCAAAATCGTGTTAAGTCATGCCTAATCAAGCCAAATAGGATCAAGTCAAGTTAAATGAGCCAAATTCTAGTGCACCCAGGAAAAGGAGAATCAAATCAAATCTAATCGAATAAATTCAAATCAAAGACAAGTTAATTCTTGTCACACCAAGTTGATTCAAGTTGAATAATATCAATTCAAGTCCAGTCAAGTGAACTAAAATCGAATCAAAGTTGTCAAAAATTAAGTTGCATCAGCTTAAACTAATGAAAGAAGGTTCGCATTAAATTTAGTTAGCAAAGTCAAAATCACGTCAAATCATACCAAGCCAAATGAAGTCAAAATAAGTCAAGTAAAATTAAGGCAAGCCAAGCGAAGTTTACTAAATCAAGGAAAGTGGAATCAAGCCAAGTCTCATAAAGTTAATTCAAGTCAAACAAAAGTCACGTCATGGTGAGTCAAGCTAAGTCAAGATACTTTATCTTAAATTGCATCAAGTAAAGCAAAGTCGCATCAAGTCAAGTGTTGTCCAGTAACATTGAGTCAACTCATGCCTAGCCAAGTAAAGTAAAGAAAATTAATGTGAAAGCAAGTCATTTGAGACCAATGAAATCAAATCAAGATAAGTCAATTACCAACTAACATCAGACAAGACAAGCCATGGCAGATATAGTCAAGTTAAGTCCAGTGACGGTAAAATCAAGAAAATTCAATTAATGTCAAATCAAATCAAGTAAAGCGAAAAGAAGTCCAATTATATGAAGTTGAGTCAAGTCAATCAAAGCATGTCAAGTTCAGTCAAGTCAAAGCAAATCAAGATAAAACCAAGTCAAGTTAAAATGAGTTAAATCATATGAAGTAAAGTCAAAGTCCATCCAAGTAATGCAAAATGAAGTCAAATCGTGTCAAGGCATACGAATACAATTCAAGCAATTTAAATAAAGTAATATAAAGTCAAGTAATATCAAAACAAGTCAATCCAGATAAATGCCAATTCAAGCAAAATCAATTTATGTGAAGTCACATCACATCAAGTCAAGTGAAGTCAAGTGAAATTGAGTTACATCAATTCAACCAAATCAAGTCACATAAGGCCAAATCAAGCAAAGTCATGTCATATGAAGTCAAATTGAGTCAAATCAAGAAAAGCCAAGTCATGTCATATCAAGCTGAATCAGTTAAAAGAAGGCTCAAGGCAAGTCATGTCAAGTCAAGTCAAACAAAAGTCAAATCGAACAAGAAAATCATGTCAAATCAAGTCATGTCAAGTCAGGTCAAGTGAGACCAACTTAAATCCAAGAAAGTGTGTCATTTCAAATCAAGTCAAGTAGAAAGAAGTAAGTCAATTCAAGCAAAAGGGAAGTCAGTTCAAGTCAAGTTATGCTCAACCAAGTCAGTTGAAGATATTGAAATCAAGTCCAGTAAAGCCAAACGAGGTAACATCAACCAACTCAAACCAACTCAAAGTGTGATTAATGTCAGTCATGCAACAATAAAACCCATCAAAATCAAGTCAATTCAAATCAGTTAAAGACAAGTCAAGTCAAATCGAATCAAATATATCATAATTAGGTTGCATCAGCATAAGCTGATGAAAGGAGGCTTTAGTAAAATTTATTTAGCAAATTCAAACTCAAGTCGGGTCATACGAAGTCAAATCAAGTCAAAATAAGTAAAATCATGACAAGTCCAGTGAAGTTTAACCGAATCAAGGAAAGTACAATCAAGTCAAATCTCATCAAATCAACTTAGGTAAAATAAAAGTCAAGTCATGTTAAAGAATGCTAAGTCAAGACACTGTATCTCAAATCACATCAAGTAGAGTTTAGTCACATCAAGTAAAGTGAAGTCAAGTATCATTGAATCAAGTTAAGTCTAGTCAAGTAAAGTAAAGTAAACTCATGTCAAAATCAAGCCACTCGAGACAAATAAAATCAAATCAAGCCAAGTCAAGTCAACCAACTAACATCAAACAAGACAAGTCATGTCAAATCTAGTCAAGTGAAGTCAAGAAAGGTAAAATCAAGAGAATTCAACTCATTTCAAATCAATTCAAGTAAAATGAAGCCAAGTCAAGTCAAGTCAAGTCAAATAAAGTCCAACTATATGAAGTTGAGTCAAGTAAATCAAGGAAAGTTCAGTCAATTCAAAGCAATGAAGTCTAATCAAGGCAAGTCAAGTTAAATAAAAAAAAACTATATCAACTAACGTCAAAGTCAATCCAAAGTAATGGAAAATCAAGTCCGATCACATCATGTATCAGGCATATGAACTCAATTCAAGCAATGTGAAGTAAAGCAATATCAAGTCAAGTATTATGAAAAAAGTCAATTCATATTAAATTAAATTCAAATGAAATGAATTTGAGTGAAGTAACAACACATGCAGTCAAGTGAAGTCAAGTGAAATTGAGTTACGTCAATCAAATCACGTCACATAAGACCAAACCAAGTAAAGTAATGTCAAATAAAGTCAAGTTGAGTCAAGTCAAGTAAAATCAAGTCAAGATAAGCCAAGTCAAATCAAGTGAATCAATCAAAGAGAATTGTAGTGAAATCAAGGCAAGTCATTCCAAGCCAAGTCAAGTCACGTCAAACGAAGTCAAATCAAACAAGAAAAGTCATGTAAAATCGATTCATATCAAGTCATGTCAATTCACACCAACTTGAATCCAAGAAAATTTTCATGTCGAATCAAGTCAAGTCGAAACAACTAAATAGATTCAAGCAAAGGGAAGTCAGTTTAAGTCAAGTCATGTCCAAACAAGTCCATTGAAGATATTGAAGTCAAGTCTAGTCAAGTCAAACCAAGTCACATGAAACAAGGCAAGTAATTGTCAAACCGACTCAAAGCATGATTAATCAAAGTCGTGCAAAATTAAACACAACTAAATCAAGTCAAGTTGAATCAGTTCAAGTAAAGTGAAGTAAAATCAAGGTAAGACATGTCAATTAAAATCAGGTGAAGTGAAGTCATGCCAAAGGAAATCAATTAAAGTCAAGCCAAACCAATCCAAGCCAAGCCACACACCAAACCAAGTCAAATAAAAGAAGACAAGTCCTATCAAATCAAGCTAAGTCGAATCAAGCTGAATCAGGTCAAACCAAGTTAAGTGAAGTGAAGTCAGATCAAGGCAAGTCAAATCACCACAAGTCAGTCAGTTTAAGTAACATGAAGTGTGATAAAAGGAGGTCATACCAAAATCTAATCTAACCAAATCAAGTGAAGGCAAGTTGAATCAAATCAAACTAATCCAGGTCAAAGAAAAGAAGACAATTTCAATCAAATCAAGGTAAGTCAAATGCAGTTAAATCAAGTCAAATCAGATCAAGTAAAGTGAATTCACATCAAGACAAGTCATATCACCTCAAAATAAGTTAATTCAAGCCATATGTATAAAACAAAATAATGGCAAATCAAGTAATGGTAAATCAAGTCAAATCAAGTAAAGAGAAGTGTGATCAAGGAAGTCATGCAAAAATCTTATCACAACAAAGTGAATCAAATTGAATCAATTCAACCGAAGACAAGTAACGTTAAATGAGGGCAATTAATGTTAAATTAAATCGAGTGAAGTGAAGTCATGTCTAAGCAAATCAATTCAAGTCCAGCCAAGCAAAAACTGGTCCCAAGCAAACCCAGGCCCCTAGCCAAACCAAGTCGGATCGAAGAAGACAAGTCCTATCAAATCAAACTACATCGATTCAACTTGAATCAAGTCAAATCAGATTAAGTAAAGTGAATTCAGATCAAGGCAAGTCATATCACCTTAAGTCAAGTCAAACCATGTCTATATAATGAAACAGCGTCAAATCAAGTTGAGTTGAATCAAGTCAAGTCGAGTCAAGTTTGTTTGAAGTAAGTCATATGAAAATCTGATCAAATCAAATCTAGTTAAATCAAGTTGGATCAATTCAGTCAAAAATAAGTCAAATCAAATCAAGGCAAGTAATATCAAATCAAGTAAAGTATTATTATTATTGTTATTATGTTAACAAAAACCACCATCAAAAATAAACAGAAAAAAGAATATAAAAACACAACTGTTTATAAAATACGTTTCGATGATAAAATCTTCTTCAGTCCTTCAGTATTATTGTTATTATTATTATTATTATTATTATTATCATTATTATTATTATTATTAATTCTTTATTTAAAGTAGGCTAGTGTAAAATAGCTAAATTAAAGCTAATTAAGGCCTACTGACGAAAAGTAATAATGAGAAATAAAAAAAATTACAATAAGAAAAAATGCTATTTACAAGTTCGCATTAAAAATCCTACATTTGGTAAAAGATTCGACAAAGCCTACAGTTGCACTTCTCCCCTTTCCATGATTTTATTTGGTTTTTAAAAACAGCCAAAGTGTTAGCAGTTTTTATATCATTTGGTAGCATCTTCCAAAGTTTATGTCCCATAAAAGGTGTGGTTTCAAGCCCAAAGTTTGTGGTCCTTGCACTTGGTTGCAAAAGACTATTGCCACTTCTTAGGCTGTAAGGCACATCATTAGGTACAAATATGTCCTTCATGAATTTAGGGTTTAAGTTTACTTTTGTCTTATAAATTTCGACCATTAGCAACTGTAGGTTTCGTTGATGAACTGTCACTGAGTTGTCCCTTTTCAGCAGAGTTTCAAAATCAGACTCGTAGTCTCTGTATGCAATTCGCAATGCCCTTAAGTGCATCTTATTTATCTTATTATTCAAGTTTCTATCGTGAAACATCCACACTAGATGGCAATAGTTAAACTGGGACATGATAAACGTTTTCATTAATAAGACTATTTTTTCCGTTTCCATGTATTTTGAAATCCTAGCTAGCCCATGAATTTTCTGATTGGCGTTCTTACAAAGATTGCTCACATGGGGTTTGGAGGTAAGGTGTTTGTCAAGAGTTACCCACAACAATTTTTCCTCAGAACTTTCTTTTATTTGAGCTTTGCCAACATGTATGGAGGTATCAGTGCTAGATGTGCTGAATGTCATTAGATGGCATTTTTCTTCATTTAATCTCATGTAATTGTCTGGAAACCAGGTAATTATTTTCTGCGTGTCCTTTTTCAAGCTATTAACTACATTTTGTAATGATTCATTACATGCACACAGAGTCGTGTCGTCGGCGTAGCTACATACCTCAGTGTCAGTCAGCCCCATAAACATATCATTGATGTATATATTGAATAAAACGGGTCCCAAGACTGATCCTTGCATCCTTGCGGTACACCTTGTCTAACATTACTATAAGCGCGAAACGAACCATTCACTTTCACCCTTTGTTTTCTATTAGTTAGATAATTGTGGATGAGGTCTAGGGAGGCCTTCGTGAAACCACATGTATGCAGCTTTGCGATAAGAAGTTAATGGTTTAGGCAATCGAATGCCTTGGAGAGATCCATCATAACAGCACCAACACAGCCTCTTTTATCTATAGCTTTCCTACAGTCCTCTTCCAGTTTCAGCAGTGCATGCTTGGTGGTGCTATAACCTCTTCGGAAACCACATAAATGAGGTGACAAGAAGCGCTCCACAAATGGGTACATCTGTTCGTACATTAACCTCTCGAAAATTTTAGAAACTGAGGGTAGAACAGTAATTTGCCGATAGTTTTTCTTATCAAAAGCATCGTTTTGTTTGAAAAGCGCTGTTATATCTCCTGCCTTCAATTCATCTGAGAAGCGACTTTCTGACAGATCTTTGTTGAAAAGGTTCGTGAGATGAAATGTGAAAATATCTGAATTGTCTTTCAGAATTTTTGCAGGGATACAGCCAACCGGAGCTCCTTTCTTTGGGTATAGTTTTACCAGTTGGGTGTTCGTCTCATCTTCAGTGACTGCTCGAAACTCAAACTTGTCGGAGCTTGCTATGTGCCTACTGATCTTCAGAATGCTAGGGTGAGACTCAAATTTCTTAATAGCAACCTCAACTGGATCCTCAATCCCAATGGTTGGAGTAGTAATATCTTTATTTTCTACTATTCAAAGCGAGTTGGTGATATTTACGAAATGCTCGTTAAGGACTTCAGCCACTTGCGACTCTTTTGAGATCAAGTTCCCGTCTTCATAGAGATTGATACTCGAACAAGTTTTCACCGTATCAGAAAAAAAAGATTTGATTATTTTCTAAAATTTCTGGTTATAAGTAAGGTCTTTTAAATCTAGGTTTTTATAGTATTGTATCTTTGCATTGCGAAGCATCTTGACACATTTATTCCTCTGCTTTTTATAAGCCAAATGATTTACCGGGAAGTGAAGTCATGTCACGTCATGTTAGGTTACGTCAAATCAGATCAAGTCAAACCAAACGATACATGTCATGCCAAATCAAGTCAAGTCAAAAAAAGTACAATCAATTCATGCAAAATTAATTCAGATCAAGGACCGGATCATATTAAAACACTTTCCCTGGTATTTTCCGATAACACTGGGAAAATCGACCTTTCATATGAGAAAAGTTCTCAATAAAGCCAGGATAAGGACCAGTAGAACTTTGTCTCCGGCGCCAAAGGGATAACTATGAACAAAAGAGATTTATCTGCCTGGCCGCGAGAATGTTTTCATAAGGGAAAACACTTCCTCGGCTGGGCGGGATCACGGTAGAGGTCTAGTGAGATCTTGGCTAGCCGAGGATATGTTTTCTCAAGTGAACGCTTGGGATATTTCATGAGGAAAAGCTATATGAGGCAGGATATTCGCTTAGCCATTTTCACGGTGAAACAGTAAAATGCTGGGGAAACTTTCTCCCTTCGAACATGCCATAAGGCAAGTCATGTCAAAAGTCAGGCAAGTCAACTCAATTCTAATCATGTCAAGTCAAGTTCAGTCCAGTCATGTCGAATCAAGTCATGTCAAATTAAATCAAGTCTAACCAAGTCACATCAACAAGACAAGTCAAGTGAATTAAAATCAAGAAAAGTAAAATCAATCAAGCAAAGTGAAGTCATATCAAGTTAAGTCATATCAAATCAAGTAAAATTAGAAAAGTTATGTCAAATAAAGTAAAGTAACGTAAAGTAAAATAAAGTAAAGTAAAGTAAGGTAAAATAAAGTAAAGTGAAGTAAAGTAAAGTATAGTAAAACAAAGTAAAGTAAAGTAAAGTAAAATAAAGTAAAGTAAAGTAAAATAAAGTAAAGTAAAGTAAAGTAAAGTAAAGTAAAGTAAAGTAAAGTAAAGTAAAGTAAAGTAAAGTAAAATAAAGTAAAGTAAAGTAAAGTAAAGTAAAATAAAGTAAAATAAAGTAAAATAAAGTAAAATAAAGTAAAGTAATAAAATCAAGTCAAGTTGAGCCGATGCAAGTAAAATCAGGTCAACCTAAATCAAATCAATTCAAGCAAGATGAAGTTATAGCAAGCTACGCTATGCCAAGTTAAATCGAGCTAAATCACGTCAAATTAAGTTAATTAACATGAAGCCAAGTTCAAACGATCCCAAAACAGGCAAAGTAAAAACAATTAAATTCACGTCATATCCAACCAAGTTATTGAAAACAAGTTAAATGATTTCAAATCAAGTCAGGTCCATCAAAAATCAAATTGGGTGTTATCAAATCACTTAAAGTCTAAGGAAATCAAGTTATGTTGCGTCATGCCAAGTTACATCAAGTCAAGCAAACTCAATTCAAGTCAAGTGATGACACTTGAAACCAAATCAAGCCAAGTCAACTCAAATAAAATCAAGGGAAGTCAATTCACATGAATCAAATCAACTAAAGCTTACCCATGTCAAACTAACTTACATAAAACTAAATTCAAGTCATGTAAAATAAAGTTAAGTCAAATAAAATCAAATCAAATCATGGCTACCAAATTGGACTGCATCAACTTAACCCTGTGCTTGGGGGTGCATCCAATTTCAGCCAAATTTTTGTTTACCAATGCTAGAACATGAAAGGCAGCATTCCAAGATTCCGTTACTATGGCTATTTGTTTATACGCTATACAATTTCAAGGTTTTATATATTATAAATATATTTCATATTTAATTCTTTAAAGGAAGGTTGCCCTTCAACAAGTTGATTTTCAAGGGGCCCTCCGGTAAAAACATTAATTACAATAAAATATAAAAGGAAGAAAGCTATTAATTAAATCAAACTATAAAGCCTTATTTACAATATCTAAAACTTATATACAATAATATTCAAAATTTACAGTAAAAGCGAAAGGACAAAGTGTCTGTTTCTAAATGGCTTTTTTGAAACTATGCAGAGAGGTTGCCTGCTTTGACTCGGCTGGCAGGCTGTTCCATAGTTTAGCACCTCAATAAGAGAAACTTTTCTGGCCATTGGATGACCTTTTCATCGGTAACCGCAAGTCGGTTCGCGTGTTACGATGCCGATATGATAAGCACAGCGAATTTCGGGTAAAGAGGTCACAAAGGTAATTTGGAGCCAGCTCATTCAGGGACTTGAAGACCATTGTCTTAGATTCGTCCTTTCACTTTTGCCATAGTATAGCACTATAACCATGGCAGCAAATGCCTTGCTGTGTAGTCAACAAATATTGTATAACTCATTGCCTCATTGTAGTAATCATGATACCGATTACCAAGTGCCTCATTATAACATAAGAAAAGTTTCCCGTAAATTGAGCTGCAAATTTTCCCTTACTGCAGATAGGCTGCAGATATTTGAATGATCAACCAATGTCAACAGCGCATGCGTTCAAAGTATCTGCGCTGATTGGCTGTCAAGTTGACCCAAAAACAAAGTTAAAAACAATAGGGGGAGTACCATGTATCCGAAACCAGAGAATCTTACAGGAAGTCTGACACGCATTTGATTGGAGGATTTGGACAATACAAAGAGTAGGAAATTTGAATGGCTGCTAATCCTTTGAATTTCTATGGCCGTAGAAAGTCAAGAAGATTAGCCCTCCTGTCTTTTAAATACAAAGACTGCAAAGAAATCAGTTGTGTTGAGCTTTGACTTTGTCGCAGCCAATCAGAGACGTGACAGACTGTCGTTAACTTAGTGTCCTTTCATTGTCATAGCAACTACAACAATAGATTTGATAAGATTCAATCTCCAAATATTAACTGCTTGCATCGAAGTCCATGCACTTGCCAACTTAAAAGAGCGCAGCTACCATAACAGCGAAAAAAAGGGGGTGGCTTCCAGATATCAACCACTTAAAAACTCCCAAGCGAGAAAGGGTTAAATTGATGAAAGGAACTCCATGTAAGATTAAGTTTAGCAAAGTCAGTTCAAGGCAAGCCCAGGCAAGATGGTGGATATAATCAACATAAGAAAGTTATTCAAACTAATGAAACAGATTTATTAGCCCATGTAAAAATGGCAGCATCGAAAATTTACAAAGACATAGCGCATGCAGGGCCACTTGTAGAAACAGACTTTTTAGTTCAAAAAAAGGAAAAATTACCATGGAAGCAAAGATACACTCTAGCAAAATGATAAAGTGTTTGATTGAAAACATGAGCATGTGAATAATTGATTAACACAATTAACGAAGTATACAAGGAGACATAGCTTTATCAGCTAAAGATACCTTATGAACTTCCACAATGTCATGTAGCCGCAATGCAAAGTTCTTCTTTGAATGGAACTGATTTCTTTCAAAGCACAGGTAGCTAGTATAGAAAATGAGAAAAAGGAATTTACCTTAACAGAAATATTTGTTGCTGCAAAGAGCTTCCCCTGCTAAAACGTATGAACGCATAAACAAACAAGGTTATCAAAATATTCCACAAATTTTACGAATACAGTAATCATTAATAAGCATAACTGTTTCCTGGAAAGTATGAAGTTACTAGGCTTGCAGCGCGGCGCCGCACTGGCCCGCCGTCGTACCGAGTAATTTCTTAAGGAGGAATTTGCTGCGCCTGTTGACATTTCCAGCTGTTAACCACTTTATTTGGGCTAACCATTGTCATAACGCTTTCATGAAGTTATCTTGAGAGAATTTATTGCTATATCAATAATGTCGCAAATCCTATAGTAAGACAAATTCCTGCTTTGGCCATCTGCAGTTACCTATGTATGAGAAAATCTGGTAGTTCATAGCCTGTTTAACGATTCCTCATAAGCAAGATGCAGTAAAATTTGCACTTTCAGTCTACTAAAGCATGAAGGTAATTAACGATAAAATCAGCGCAACTAACTTTCTAGTGAGATAGAGACGACCGTGTTTCATATTAGAGAGTGGACTCTCTTTGTTGAGCAAGGTACATCGGCGGCCATCTTCCCAACCTGTTGATAAAGCAAGTATCGCAATGAGCTACTATCAATCTAATACGCATTTTAAAGTAATGGAGCACACTTTTTACAGTAAGCTAAAGTGGATGAAAGGGGCAAAGTGGAATAACACGTAAACAAGACCAAAAATTTCTACACATGCCATTTTTTCCTCAGCTATGAGATGCTCACTAAGGTCGTCCTGATATCATTAACACAATAGGCTAGTTTTAGACCTGTAAACTTATAGTGTTTGAATCACATTCCGTTCAATTACGTTAACACTGAGACTCAAAGGAGTAAGAAAATGAAGGAGATCCTTATAAACTATTTTCAAGCTCGATCCCATTGACAGATTACAGCATTAAGCTTTATAATGTAGCAACTAAAGGAGAGGTTAGCCTTTAAGGAAAATTGGTCTTGGTAGTGGTGTCGGGTGCATGCTAATCTTCAAATGGGGAGGTCCGTATCGATATTTGGGGGCCACACAATTATGCTGTAAAGTAAAGCCCCGTCTTTAAGAAATTCGTTACGCAAAGACAGCCTGATTGGTTTCTTATGTCAAGATATACTTCTTCAAAACAGGGTGTATGTACGATGGTACAACAAATACTTTATGCTCCAAAACTGCTGTCAAAATTGTTCAGAAAATTTTTTTGAAATATGTACTATTGTGCGAGGATCTAATAGTTTGAGCCACTATTGAAGGTTTCTCGAAATTAAAGCAATTTGGACATGAAACTCTCATTCTTGTTTCTAGATCATTGAGACCTATTGATATATTCAAATATACGCCTTAAAATATTGCTATAGACCACTGTACCATTGCATAAGAAACTTAGCATGAATCAGTTTGGATACTTTCTTGTAAAGAAGTATCTTATTCAGCGATATCAGGCCTGATTTTCTCATAATGCAGTCTGTTAAAAGTGGGACTTTACTGTATCACGCTTTCAGGCGGCATTTCAGTGGGGTGAGTGGCCGATTGGCTTATACAGTCTTTGTCAGGTGAATGAAGTTAAGCTCGGTCGAGTGAGGTCAAACTCCGGATTGGTGACCTCGGAGACCTGACCTCATAACTCACCTCGTCGTCCTTCGGAATGGAAGTTAAATTAGGGGTCCCATGCCTGGGTGCGGCATTCACAGTGGGCCCAAAATAGCTTTCAATCGCTAGAAATCATGAAAAGCCAACTAAAAACAATTGAAGACAAACAAACACTAAATATCATTTGCTCCAAATTTTGTCTGTGATGATGAAATATGATATTGTAAAGCATCTTAAAAGTTGCTCGTAGTTACGCGATCGTTGATCCGGTTATTCAAACCTTTACAACTGGCCATCAAGGACAAAAATTTGATCAGATATGAATTTTTTCTCTGCAATACAAGTTTCTCAAAGGAAATGACAAGTACCGTAACGACATTGCCTTTGTGAAATACTAAGATCGTTCGAAGGGACATCGTTACGACGCACTAGGTTTGAAAATGTGAAAATTGTACAAAATGGATGACGACTCTATTGTTTCTGTTGCTATGACAATAAGGAGAAATTAAGTTATGACTATCATGATTACAAGTGTCATGATTCAAACAATAAAATGAGGCACTTAACTAAATTTTTTGTTCAAAGTGAGTTGAATATCATTAGGTACACGTGTAAACACAATTTACATGATATTTTCAATTAATATCTGCAACAATTGAAAAAGTTATGCAAGTTTTGCTGACTGCTCAGTAAAAAATTAGTTGCCATGGTTAACGTGATAAGTTTAAAATCTTGAAAACTTTATCATTCGATAAAGTAAAGATGGAAAGTCAAAGTGGCAGAATTTTGCAATGATGCTTTCCACATTTCAGCATTGCCAAAGAAAAATTTTTTTGGGGTGGAATCCATCCCCAGGTGAGAAAAGGTTAATTCTGAAGCAAAAATCAACAAGAAGGAGAGGAAAGAGATTATGTATGAGTTGTAAGGATTCAGGGAGCATCTACTCGAACCTCGTCGTGAACAAACTGAGGCCTCGCAACGAAGAAATCTAGCGCACTACGGTGATTTAACTTCAAACAATTTAGTATTTCACGTTGGCAATCATGTTATGCCATCTGTCGGTTCCTCTGAAAAATTTGTATCGCAGGCAAAACTGTATCTCTGATCAAATATACTTATGCGGTGGCGAGTTAAAAGGGTGAAAAATGCGGATAAAAACGTTATCGCGTAACTACGAGGAACTTCTAAGGCGCCTTGAACCATCCTATTTCATCATTCTTCTTTTACATTTAGCCATGTTTTCTCTACTGGTGACTGATGTAGAATTTATGGTGGCTTCGATTGTTTGGCACTCTTTTCACGAATATTTATTTCAAACAAGGAGAAATCATGCAGTAATGAAATTAATTGCGATATAAAGAGATCTGTAAAGTTCCACCATAGCAGTGTGTCTAAAGTTAGCATGAATTATACAATCCAACGCAACTGCAAAAGCAATTTACAGAATTTGATAACCAGAGTAACGGCGGCTGCGTTTTCCTCAGACATAAATTGCAAGACATAAATCAAATTTATACTCCGGATGTATTTTCCTGAACAGGTTCCAATTTACGGAATAAAAGAAACTGTAAACTAACCTATTAATTGAACTTCAGTCTGAGGTAAGTGAAATCGATCACAAAATACAATAGAATTCCATGTTAGACCCCCACTGTCTGAATCCATTGATTCATTTCGAGTGTGACCAGCCCCGTTTGAACCAGGACGTGATATCTGCCATCAAAGAAGACATAAACAAATAAACATCCCTGCCATAAAAAGTTCTGTCATGTTTGATGAAGAATTACTCTCTTCATCAATCAAACATAAGTCATAGCGATAAGTGAGTAATCCGATGAAATAGACTTTTAAGACATCCCATCCTTTTTAAGGTTATAAGTCTCTAAATACAACAATATTTTTAAGCAGAGTGTTCAAAAATGTTTTGTTAATTGAGAATTTTCAGGAAAACAATCACTGCCTCGTTTCGAGCAATTCACACTGTGATCCAAGGCTTAACCCTATCAGGCCTAGGGTATTTGATGATCTAAGAAGGCTAGGGGGGATGATTCAGCCCCCTAATTTATTTCTGTTCTGGAAAACCTTGAGCCATAAAACTTTGCATGTGTGTAGAGCAGCGTACGGTGAACCCAAAAATGAAATCTATTTTCAGATATGTCACGTGACCTTTCCATGATGTCACATTGCTCAATTTTCAAAGTCAATAGGGCTCAGTACTAAACATTTTAAATCGCTGATTGTGAGAAAACGAAAAGCGCTAAAGACATCAGTCCAATTTCATTGTATTCTGTGTCTAAATAGCATTTGCTCTGGGAAGAAAAAATTGATAAAGTGATGAAATTATCACACAGGAATGCAAAGAATGTGCCCATGACGTGCAAATTTGAAAATAGCTATTTGGTTAGACAGAGCATCAAAAGTAGAATATATTTCTCTCCTTTCATTATTTTGTGACATCAGCTGTAGATTTTACTAGCAATTATTCAAAATTTTGCACAGGCATCTCACAAAAATTGATCGCGCTTACCCCCTGGAACGAATTAAATTGTTTCGAAAAAAAAAATTTTGATTGTGAGAAGGATAAAAACTAAAAGTCGGAAAGTTTCTGCATTGTAAGTGCACTTGATAAAAATCTACAGCGAAATACTATAGGCTTGATACGGATAAAGGCCAACTCGGACCAACAAAAATTTTGCTGATTATCACCTGATTAAGAGGCCTCCCTCAAAATATGGATTGCCCGAAGATTTTTATCTCGAGAAACCCTCGAAAAAAGAACAACCTAGCGACAAAGACAAGTTAAATTCCATTCACGTTTTACATCGGACGCACTTTTTTTGTATCCAACAAATATATTCAACAACCAAATTACCTACCGCAAAACTTACGAGCTACTTAACTACAATACGAGGACGATACCATTAGAAGTAAAAGACATGACTATCACATTGCCTTACCACATTGCCTTAACATAAAGACAGACAACAAAATCAAACCTAGATACATAATCAAGTTACAATTACAAAAGGCTATGCATAAAAAATTCCTACTCAAAAGCACTGGAATCAGTTTCACATTGGGTCTCGGGGAATCATGGATGATAATGCTGAACAACAGTATGATGAATGATAATGCTGAAATCTGTCTTCATATCACAAAATACTTACATCCCCATCGCTATCTATGGTCGGCGAATGCAATCCATTGCCCTCAGCTGCAGCTTGGACTTCTTCTGTTTTCGATTTTTGTACAGGTTCCTCCTCCCTTGTTGGTAGCTCATTCCATAGCCTGTCAATATTATCATACCTCTTTTGAACCTGCAAATTTAAAAAAAGACATAAATATGAGCCATAAAGCTCTATGGGCAATCTGACGACGACGCTAGTAGTTGAAAAAGAAAGATTTTGAAAGAAATAGTAACTAATAACGTGGGCCTCAACATTTCTGAAAATTGCAGACCGTTGTGCGATCGACGAGGTTCAGGTTCTTTCAATAAAATCACATTATTCGCGCTGTCAATCTACCATACTAATCAGAAAATACCCTTAAAAACCGACTCATCGTAGAAGACCCATTCATGCAGCAATAGACCTTTTAGCTATTCTACGAAAGAGCCTGGATCGAGCGATATTTTTATACAATTCTATACGCAAAGTTCGATAGAGTGGCGTTAGAGCTTCGATCGCAATTGTATACATTCGAGAATTCTACAAATTGTAATGAAATATCCTTCCGACCCACATTCGTTTTCAGAATAGCTAAAAAGTCTATAGCTGCTGAAAGGGAAAAAACGAAATAAACCTCAAACCCGAGAGAAAACTGTTGGATGCTAAAAGAGATAAACGAATAGATCTAACACAGTCAATGGAAAGGGGTAAGTTATGACTGCAATAAAGAGCAACGCCGAATAATAAGAAACATGTTTCATCACACATCCAATTACCTAATTGTCCGCAGCCTCGTTATATAACTTTCGAGTACTGTTCTCATAGGACTGTGACAAATGCAAGGTTCATGGCTCTTCATATGATCTTGTTCATAACATTACAAACATGGGGGCTAGTCTGCACTTTAGCGGACCAGCTTTAAAAATCGGCAAACTATGTGTCATGGTCTAAGGGTTAGGGTCAGAGTTAGGTTTTGGAAATGGGGCTTTAGGGTAAGTTAGGGTTAGTTAGGGTTAGTTAGGTTAGTTTAGGGTTAGTTAGGGTTACGTAGGATCAGTTAGGGTTAGTTAGGGTTAAGTTAGGATTAGTAGGGTTAGGTTAGGGTTAGTTCCTGAGAGACATGACATAAAGCTGGTCCGCTAAAGTGCAGTCGTCCCAACATGGGAGGTAGGGTGAATCAATAACTTTAAGGGAACACCTTTAAAACATTTACTACCTATCTTGTTCTACAGAAGCATACAAACCTTGGGAAATCTCTTGTATATAGGTCCAATGATGAAAAACTTTATTCCAATTCCGAAACCTGTAAAATTTACAAAACTATGAAAAGAAAAAGTGACAATTTAGTTTCATATAAAAACAACATTTATCAAAATAAATCATTCACAAATGGCACATTGAAAGTGTGCCAATCCATATTCAGCTCTACGTTCAGCGATAATAATAAGTTTGATCGAATCACAAACATTTAACTCTGAACAGCACGTTGAGAGATGACTGTAAGCAAATGATATTTTAATGGTGTAAATTTCAGTGACCACGCAACTCGAAGTAAGCTCTCTCGCTCAGGCATGGCTTCATATCTGGACATATAGGCATCTTTAGTGGTAAGGTTATGGCAAGAATTAAATGACAAATAAGACAACAATCCATGAGTCAGATATCATTAATCCACAGCGTAAGCAGACAAGAACATTCAAGACAAAAATACATTGTTGACAGCAGATGAGTGACCGCTAAGTGATCTAATACTGCATTCACACTGACAGTGGTAAACCAGCTTTATCTAAACAAGTTTGAATTCAACCAATCAAATGACTGGATTTGTTTGATTGACCGATCAGAAGGTCCATCTGAAAAACCTGGTTTAATGTAAGCTGGTTTAAATTGCAGTGTGAATGGGGCATAAGAGAGCGCATCATCGATTTCACAAAAAACTGTGCATGCAGTCATGATCTTTATAATCTTAGGTTTTCACGAGCACTTTCATTACGTTAGCACCTAAGCAATACAATAAAACAACTCTATTAAGCCCACTCTCTAGTATGCCACGATCTCTACTAAGCCCTCCATCTAAGCCAAAACTATAAAGAAGTCCCACTCCAGATCTAGCTCCCCCTAACTTATCTCAAATGCCAGGATCTACCAAAATTTTCCCATTTCTTCAGCCGAACACGTTAGCTTGTTAACCTTGACATGGTTTGGGGGACCTTTTATATATTCAATATATATTTTTCAAAAACGAGCTACTTGAGACACTATCTACGAGCTACTTTATTAGACGACGAGGACGATATCACGGAGTGCAAGAGACTATGACAACCTCGCAATTATTAACATAGAGTACGTACAACTAATTTAAAATAAGATATACAGCTACGACGGATGTGCATGAATGACTTTAACTGAAGTTACTAAGGTTTGTTTCACTTTGCATGTCGGGCTAATTTTGGGCCAGCAAGTCGTTTTCACAAATGGGTGAATGTTGGGATGTGATTTAGATGGACGTTTGTCCAATAAGAGTAAAATACGATTTGGAACAAATTTTACAACCAAAAGAAAGAGAGATATAGGGACTTAGTGATTATGAAGCGTAAAAGAACGGTTGAAAATTTCATTGATCACAGCTAGGTAGACTGATAACATGATTCTTTGTATTCGTTCAACGTTTTAATCTGATGTTTTTGTTTCACTCATAAAAGGACTCGTGACCAAACAGCTTCTAAACAGGGACTAAAATCTTTCGAAAATTGAAGGCCTCCTTTTCAAGCTACGTCTCGTAATCAAGTTACGGTTTAAAAGACGGGAGCAACATCAACAATCTGCATTTGGGTTGCTATCTATTTGCTAGTCGAATTAATTCTTTTCGCCAACTTTGTCCAATGTGGAAGGACGTCTTTTGGGACTGGGTACATCAATTTTCTTGCTTGCATACATTATTTACCATATTCACTCACACGTTTATCTAGAAATCCGTCAGATAGGTCGCTTAGGGGGTCTTCTTTTGGGCATCTTCTGAAACGGTAGACTTCCGAGAGATCGCAGCGAGCATTGTTTTGTGGATGAACGGGTTTTCAAAACATTCGAAAATAGAACTAAGTATGGTAAATTCTTTTCTCTTGGCATTTGCATGAGAAGAGTACACGGTATTGCAATGACTTCAATGAGCTCGGCGAAGCAAAACAATATTTTCAACACTTAAATCATGTTTGTTGTGATTTGGGAGCCATTGTCGACTATTGTACAACGTGGCTCAAGCCCAAATAGACCCAAATTACAGTCCCAATAAATCGAAATCACCCCGGATTGCAAAATGATCGAAGTAAAATAAACCAAATGGCACACAAATTACAAAAAAGAACCCTTTAACAACTAAACAACTTTTCAAATGACTGAACTTGGGATATATGATGATTTGCTGAAAAAAAATTGTTGGTTAGCTTAGTTGACAGTTTCCTTTGCTGTCAGATCATAGTTAAAGTTTAGGCCAGCGAAAATTTGGGAATTGAATCTCTGAAAATCATCGAATGATCCTTCGATGCTAATTATAAAGCTCCTAATAGCATAAATTTCATTACCCAGAGCCATGAATCAAATTTCCAGTTTACGACCACTGTAATATCTATGAAAGTAAAAAGGCCCAAATCACCCAGTGGCAAAAATTAAGCCACCTCACCTTAATGCCCTTAGAAGACTGCTCAGATTTCAGATCCCCAAAAGAATACGCCCTTGGTCTACTACAAGTAAAGACCATAACTGAGGATCAGCAATCGTCACTGGTTTGTTTTTTCGACTTCCGTTTTATTCCACAACACAAAGCCAAGGTCCAAATCCTTCATCTCGAGCAGCTCTGCAATAAAGCAACACAGAACGCCTTCCCTTACCCTTTTGGTACACAAATAGTAACTTCGCCGTTCTTCAAAACTCTCTTCAGAGCGATTACTTGGAAATCTCTGAATTGCATACTAAATTTGGTATCCGCAGCTTCGATGAGCCAATCTCATTTGGAAAAGAAAAAGATAAAAAGAGTACTGGCAAAGAATGCTGAGGAAACCCATTTTATTTCCACGCCCCCCCCCTCCCCATACACTCTACTCAGTACTAGTCTTCTTTCACTCCAACATCAGCATTTTTTCTTACAAGGCAATCAAACGCTAAGAATGGACACGTGGTTTTACCTAATTACTAAGAGTTGATCTAGTTGGTCACTGCGTCAAAGCGGCAGAGATGGCCTAAATTAGACCCTGCTTTGAAGCTGTCTTGTCGTGAGTCTCAGCTTGGAGCTATGGACATCGTCCAATGCAGTACCAAAAACTGAGATTCATGTAATCAGTCTAATGATTTGGATTAAATAGAGCTTTTGCGGAATAAGGCTATATTCAGTTACTCGATAGAATATGAACCAACAACGAGAAAGGGAAGAGCAATTATCAAGGGAACGGGGAAGAACGTTCCTCCTATAAAACGATCTGTTTTGACAAAATTCTACTTCGATTTACTTCGACAAGAGACGTTTGAATATTTTAAATTATGAAAAAAATATGTCAGAAATTCGAACTCTACTGGTGTATTTTTGAAAGATTTGTTTGAACAAAGTAAATAATGAGAAATGATATGATATGAAAAGGAAGCATAGATCTAGAAATTAACAGGAGCATAAATGCTACTGCTCACCAAAAGGTAAGTAAAAATATCTTGTTGGTAGAATTAATGTTGCCAAGAAAGCAATCCATAGGCCAGTGTATAACTTTTTTGATGCTTCTTCATGACGCCAAGTAAATAAACTGCGAAAATAAAGGTAAAAGAAACTGAAACTTAAAGAAATCGGGAGCATCGGAAAACGCTCTTGCCTAAAAAATTAAATGCTTCGGAAAACTAGCTTCACTTTCTATTTACCATCAAATTTTGAAATTGAAGATATTGCGTCCGGACAAATAGCTTGCTCTTGATAAATATAAACATGTTTTCAACGACAAAGTTACAATTGTTGCTAGCATTGTTATGTTATCGCTATTGCAGTAGAGCCAAAGGAATTCCTGAAAATCTTGCGAGGACCGAGAAAATATGCCCCACATTGCTACTAACGCTGGCAGCACTGTGCGGTAACAAAGGGCCATCAACTGAATTCTAGCAAAAAATACAGAATTTTTTTTCGCTTCTGTAGTGCTATGGATCATGATGTTATCTCACCAAAGAAGTCAATTTCAAAGAAAAGAATACATTTGATATGAAGGTCTCTGCGTCTTAGTTTCGTCACGTCATTGAAAATAATAAAAATTTCTCATTGGTGAAAAATCAGTAAGAATCTCTTGAAAAATATATTTACTTTCTAAAACAAGACAAATAAGTTAGCCTAACAATGTACTTGTCGAATTATTGTCTTTAACATTGCTATTTGGCATATGACGAGCCATGATTTCGTGTGCAGCTATAGCTGGTCCTCGCTATAAAAGATCTGACATCAGAAAAAAATGAGTATTTATGGCGAACAATGCTACTGGAATGTTTCAACAACGGTATAGATAAAAGCAAAGAAATCAGAAAGTTATCATCACAGGTTCTGTAAAAACTTTTATTCAATTAAAGTGAATAACCTGAGTTAAAAGATGAGATCGCATAGGTTTATAAATAGCCTATTGTATAGGGTAAACCCAAATCGTGGCGAAAGAAAGCAACGCCAAAGAAAGCAATGGGGGGATTAGGCACTTCTTTGTCCTATTTATAGACAAGCACTATATATCTCAGGCCATTCAATTTATGTCAACATCAACAATAAGGTAGTATGATTTGGAAAAGACAAACCTTTCAAATTTCTCGAGATTATCAGCGAGGCTACCCAAAGTATTCTGTATAATGAGAGAAACGATCAAACACATTCAGAAACGAACAACATTTGAAACAGTTTGTAATTCAAATTTATTTCATATAGTTTTGAACTGAATTCTCAAAGTACACCATGCCAAAGTAATGGCTTTTAAGAGAAACCAGAAAAAAATACTACCTGCACTTTTCTGGCTATTTGCAAAACCAGTTGGTATCTCTCAGACCAGCTGGATACATCTGTCTTATCCTTAAACATAAAAAGTTTTGTTACACACTTATCTTAAATCCACAGAAAAATATTTTTCAGCTATAAGTCAGTGGACTTAATCATTTGCCAGTAAAAGAGTATATGTAAAGAGACTACATGTCAAAAACTTTACCTGCTAAAATGACAAGTTTAGAAGTACATGAAACGATCTTCCGAAAGAAGCGCGACTGCCTGTGACCAATGATCACTTTTTCTCTATTGGGAATTCCCTGGCAACATCTGCTGCGAAACATTATACATCAAATGAAAGCACACAAGTCAAAATCGAGTGAAGTGAAATAAAACGTAAATGAACGGATACTTTATGGAAGTCATTATCTTCTTTGCATCATCCATTTCAGTCATTGTCTTATTCGCATCAACCATTTCGTTTCTGAGATTTCATTAAAGTTTCAACCTGTTGTAATTCTTACGAGCTCTACATACCGGTACCAAAGACTTAAATAATAAAATTACCTCTTCTGTATCCTTCGCCTTTTCACTATAACCAAACTTTTGTGCAATCCCTCTAAAGAGAAAGGACAAGTGGGTTCTAAAGCATCACATAGAGGTAATTTAAAGAGTTTATTAGCTGTTCATCAACAGAAGATCAACAATTAGAACTATGACCGGACAAGGGACACGCAATCTTTGAGATTTTGTTTCCTCAGCTTAGTTATAACCTCCATCACAAAAAAGGTTGGAAAATACAGTGAATCTTTCGTTCTCAGTCAAAAATGAATTTTCCTTGCTATTTTCAATCCATATTTTGGAAGCTGTGAAAGCTTAATTCCAAATTGACTTGGAAATTTAGAGTTTTAGTAAGAGAGAGCAATCAGCCATTGTACAAACATTGAATTTAAGGCACTAGCTATCTTAAAAGTTTTTTAGGTAAAGATATCGTTTACTTTTTAGACAGGGAGCCCTTTGGAACAAAATACTGAAACCAAAATGGGTATTTTCATCTAAAATGTACGCTGTAGTTTCAATTTGACTTGAAAGAAAACTGCACTCAACTCAATGCAATCTCTGATATACTAGTTTGGCAGCTGAATATTGTCTGGGAATATCATCTGGTTACAAGCATTATTGTGCTAAATTTGTGCATTGAATATTTCCATTTAAAGCGACAATCCAAAAAGAGCTTACTTTGCAAACAAAAAGTTGATTGATAGCTTTATGATGGAAATAAGTAGCACCAATGGTATGAAACAACCAATCCAGATGGAGTACAAATAAATCTGTAGAAGAGAAGATGGTAATGTTATTGCAGACGAAAAGCTAGCAGAGATGAATTGATCAAGCTCGCAAATTCAGACATAATTGATGGAATGAAGATTTGGTAGAGAGCATGAGTCTATGGTCATTCTAACGGCTCTTAAAGGGTCTGTTTCATCCACCATGCCTTGCACGTGTCGGCTCCTGCTTTTCCTTTGTTGTCGCCATTTTCATGGCCCATGAAAATGGTGACAAACAAAGGCCAGTCAAGTAACGACATGTGAATGGAATGCTGGATGAAACAGACCCTTTAATCACCTAAAATGCTTTGCACGTGTCATCTGTTGGTTCGCGTTTGTTCTAGTTATTTTCAAGGGTCAAGAAAATTGGGAAAACAAATGCAAGCTCAAAAACTGAACGTGCAAGGTATGCTGGTTGAATACGAGATCTTACAATGATTGAATTTTCATTTGTGATGATTACCAATCTGTCAATGATTGACAGTAAATGTAGTCAAATCAGCATACCGCAAAAGCAGAGAGTGAAAACCAAGGATTTTTCCAATGCAGCATGTTCCTGAAAGCTGTTACAAAACGTCTTATAGGCAAGATACCATCCGCTAGAATAGGAAAAGATACATTTCATTGCGATACAATTTTTTTCTCCTTTAGCTTCTACATACACGTCAAACTATCAAAAAGTGTGGATAACAGAAAGCAAGCAATACCTTCATGTGAGTGTCCTCTACTGTCCATGAATCACGAAACCCCCAAAACCGTTAAATTGTATGAAAAATTTTAAGGCAAATTGCCTTTTAATTGAATAAAGTGACCTTGACAAAAATTATGTTTCACTAAATAGCAATAAGGTATCTTTGTTGAAATGTCAACATTGCGCATGTGCTGATATCCGTGATGAGCGCTGACCACTTGATATCATTGGAGAGCCACAGTTAGGTCTTATGGAAATAGATAAACAGACATAAAGAGAAAGTCCAGTTGTCCAGTTCAAACTCATGGACCAAGTCTATCATATATTATGTTGCTTCACAACCAATACAACTGTGATATACAATATTTCGAGGCTAACGCTTCATTAGATTCAGATGAACAGTTACGCTGCTGGAAACATCGTCTGCATCACTATTTTAGTACATTCTAGTAATTTTCAAAGAATCATTAGGCTCTCAAAGTACATAGACAGAGCAGAAACTGCGTAAAATGACACCATCAACCAATCTGAGATAAGGAAGTGTATGAATAAATAAGCTTTTTGAAATGATAAATCAACAGTTTAAGGCCCTGGGGAGAAATATCAAGTGTTGCATAATTTCAGTATCTGTTGCAGGGAGCTAGGGAGGCTCCAAGTTACGAGTTTTCGCGCATGCGTGCGCAGTTTCTGCTCTGTCAAATACATACTAAGCACTAAAACATTGGCTGCCGTCAAATAAGGCGTTTCTACTGATTGGGTCATTTCGAAAACAAAGGATTAATTACGCTGTGGTGATATGTTACTGTAATTCGTATTCACGTATAACACCGTTACATCAAATTGGCCATGTGACCCGATTCTAAAAGAAAACTAGTAGACGAGAACAATGGCAAAACAAGAAGGTCTAAACCGTATTTTGGCGTTTTTTAATTAACAAAATGGCCGCCTTACTGGCTGTCACATGATACATCATAAATCTGTGTCATTGGGCGTTGTTATACCGTTACATTGCCGTATTTTCTGCGACAAAAATAGATTTAAAACACGTGAACCGATTCCTACCATAACATGAAAATACGGCAGTGTGAGAGTAGCAATCATCATTTATCATAAGGGAAACAGCTTCAATAACAAAGGTTATTGTGCAAACGTTGATCATCAAGAAAAGAGCATTAAATGACATTACTTACAGAATCTTGATACGTTTTCTCTGAGGCTGAAAAGAAAGTCGAGGTGAATTATCAAGACCATTCTTCACATTTTACTTTGATAAAAGAAACCTAGGAACTTGATCTCATATTTTGAACTCGAAAGTTTTGACACATGATTGCCAAAAGTCGCTCTCTTATCATTGAGAATTTGATTAATCTTAAGGCTGGTTTTCATATGTCGCATTTCATCGGATTTCATCGTAATTTGTCGGATTTCCATAACTGGGATTGTCAAATTATATGAAAATCGAGAATCGTAATTCATCACAATTCGTCCTATTTCATCGTAGAAAACAAATTGTTTGATTCGCTGGGATCAATTGCGACGAACTGCGACGAATTGCGACGACTTAGGCTGAATTAGGGTTCCTGGTTTTCATATGATTTGGTTGGTTTTCATATATCGGAATTAATCCTAATTGATCGTAGACCTGGATTTCCGATGAAATGCGATGAAATGCGACATATGAAAATCAGCCTTTAATACTTCAATGATGTAATGTCTCTACCGTACTCAACAATGCAAAAGTAAGAACAGAAAAAGCATAAAGATGAAGTATTGTAGATCCTTACGTCTTTACTGCAAGTGGGTCGTCTTCTTTTTCTTCTTCAGTATCACCAGCTTCATCATCGAGAAAGTCGGCAGCTCGGTCATGAATCTTCAATAAGATGATAGTTTAGACTTTATACATGATTTTGATGTTTTCAATAAATACAAATCGTATCTGACAACAACCTACTTTACTTGGAGAGCTGTGGGGTTGTGGGGGGATTGGCAGTACTCATCTATCTCAATGGAAAATTAAAGCACGACCCCTAGGAAGAGCAGCCTATTACGCCTCTAATATTAACTGTGGTTAAGACTGCATTCATAGGATGTTGGAACATTTTGAAAATGGTGAAAAATGTGACGGATAGGCCTCACATTCACACAAAAATGGCACTTTTTTTGCCGGCAGATTCTGAAAACGGTAGATTTTGAAAACGAAACTCTAACCGGCATAAATTTGAAACAGCATCATGTGAACGCTCGACAATGATGTAGAAATAGAAGGAACAATTCTCAACGCTTTTGGATCGAGACTGGTCGATTCTTAGGGCGTAGGTACTTTTCTTTGGCATCAAAGTCCTGCAACGACTTTTTACCATGAAATTTCCTACCGTTTTCAAATTGTGCCGGTAACGTGTGAACGCCAGCTCAAATTTTGCTACCGTCACTTTTTTCACCGTTTTCAAAATGTGCCGGCATCGTTTGAACGCAGTCTAAACGGGTTCTTCTCTTTTGAAATATCTGTGATTAGCTGATAAGACGTCGTGCCTAAATATTCACGATATATACCCTTTCAACAAACGGTCTCTTGTTGGTAACTTCTGAAAATGACTTGATATGAAATTTCTGATTACGGATTTGGATTCAGCAACCCTAAAGTACGACCAACAATAATGTAGAGTTAAAACCGTTTTTCGATGCCATTTTGGCTCTGTTTGCTTAATAGTAAAAGTTAAGATGTGCTTCGTTTATTTGTTAACCGAGTAAATTTTTGTCCATATGCAAAGAAATGGCCAAGGGCTAGCAGAATTTGGAAAAGCTGGTTTCCCTAAAGTCGGGGGAAGCAACAAGTCACTACGGCAGCGAATAACACGGCCTTTATCATGGTAAAACTTTATCGAGCGTGGTAGGTTATCTTAAGGGAGCCTAACCGAAAATCACTTTTTGGTGTTCATTGATGCTTTTCTTGAAAAAAAGTCTATTTGACTTTTGAATTGCTCGGGCAGGCATCTTATACAACAATTGGTTCTTGAAAAGGCACATGAAATGTATCAATTGTTATCTCTCAAGCGGCTAGATTTGCAAACGAGAAACACTGCGCTACTGCAAAGGTTCTTTCAAAATCTGTAAGCGTACCAAATTAAATTGTTTAGAATATAAACAAAATATTCTTTGAAAGAAATCAACAACATTTAGAAAGAAAAAGTGAATTTTGACTAAACTCTCTTGCGACAACCTTTCACGCTTGATAAAGTCTTAATGTGATTAAAATCCCTGTTATTTGTTGTTGTAGTGACTTAGTGCTTCCCCTGTTATTGAGAAAGCCAGATTTTCCAAAATCTGCTAACCCTTGGCCATTTCTTCGTATGTAGACAAAAACCTATTGGGTTAACAAAGAAACAGAGCACACTTTTGGATACAGCTAAAATAGAGCTTTTCAGCCACATATTTTCCAACCTCGATGGCTGCGTGGGCCAAGAGTTGTCTTTTTTGAAGCTTAATTTCAACCCCCTTCTGTAACGTTAAATTTCGAAAATGCTGCTCAAAGCTATTACGCTTCTCTTCCTCTTTCGAAAGAGATCTTAACTCTTACTATTAAGCAAATACAGCCGAAATGGCATCGAAAAACTTTTTAACTCAACATAATATGTGGTCGTGATTTAGTTTCATCTAACTGCAAATTTTCATATTCTTAAAGTCTGCGATTTTGATTTTTTGGCGATAATGATTTGGGAATTTGTGTTGGATTTGACCGTGGAAGTCATCCAAGGTGCAACTTTAAACCCTCAATTATCATTCACCGTCAAATCCCTTATCAATTTTCAAATTTTTTATCCTCATAAAATCAAAATCGCTAACACTAAGATCATCAACATTTGCAATTAGACAAAAATTAGCGCGCTTACTGCGTGTCCGGGGTCAGAAATTCCATATGATGCAAGCTAAAGGAATTCAGCCAAATTCGAAAACAAGGCCGATCAGTTGAAAATGTGTATTATGTTGATGATATTTGCTTAAAAAGCAAAGTGAAACCTGCGATTCAATCAAATGATAGCGGTCTCCAAGTCTGATTGCGTCATCGGTTCCTCCAAGCGTGATATCATTAACTGTCACAGTAATAAGCGTACTTTTGCTACCAACATTGCGAAATAGAAGCTGAAGCGCGCACTGCCACAAAGCGGCATTTGGTAGGCTATACTTTCTCCTTGGGCATTGTCGGCACGCAGGCAAACCACTATCTTGCCAAAATGGCCGCAAAACAGCTCTTATTTTCTTGAGTTACAGGAATCTGTAAAATCAAAAAATTCTTTTCACCGCTGTATCTCAACTTTCCAACAAAGAACAAAACTTACATAAAAAGAACAGTCACAGTAACAAATTACGTTTTTACAAATCATCGATCTGTCAAATGATGATTTGGTACAGCTCTTACTATGTGGTGATCAAGACCTTTCCTATGACTTAAACAGGAAAATACTCGAATTAACTTTACGCTATATCCATGAAACTGGTTGGTTTGATTAAAAGTTCCTTTTGTGACTTCAGTACTTAGCCACCACCAACCCCTTTTGTAAGTTCTTTTCCCTTGTTGATTCTTTTGCACATCGGATGTCAAGCATTTTCAAGCATTCTATCTACTATCAACTAACGAGTTGCGCCTGTCGTTTGAAGTGGAACAGAATCTACTGCATTTTCCACCAGTTCTTATTCGTTTGTAGTGTAGTTGTATGCAAGTTTAACGTTGCGCGTCTTTTTTATTGGCCATGGGGTAGTCATTGACTTTCGCTCCCCATGGTATCATACCTGTAGTGTTGTATAGTAATTAGAATAGGTATAGTTAAATGTAATGATACATTGTAAATATTTATATTTGAATAAAAAAAAGTCACAGAAAGGCATTTTCTGGAAACTTCGAGAGGAAATTTTACAGTGACAGCAACTTAAGTTTCCGCAAGAAAATAGCAGTTGATTTTCAAATTAACAAGTCCTTATGGCAGTGGGAATATTTATCAAAAAATGAACTTAATGATCTTGGGTGCTACGGGGTGTGCTACTCAAATAGCATATTGCTTATATCTTTTGGTACAATTATGTGTCCCGTTTCCTATAATCGGCAGAGATAAGGGTCGTACTTTATCAAAAATTATTGCTGCGAACAACCATGATGCTATGTAAACTACACCATTATTATGCTAAGAAAGGAATAAGAATAAAAACACAACTGTTGAAAAGTTCAACGTTTCGACAAAACTCTTAGTCAGGAAATCAACGATACTGGAGTTACGTTTAAAGATTTTTTATCTATATCGGTAAAAGTTTGGGAAACTTGAAATAAAAATGGCTACAGCTCAAAGAAATTGGCATATATATATATACAGATATATATATATATATATATATATATATATATATATATATATATATATATATATATATATATATATATATATATATATATATATATATATATATATATATATATATATATATATTAGTGTACGATGAAAGAAGAGACGCAACAACATCAGAAAACAGGCATCAATTTGATCTTTTGTGCATTTTTTTCCCTTGTATTTCAGTTTCTTCTCCTAACTAGTTTCGCCCACGAGGGCATCTTCAGAGCAACTCTCCATCTCCATCACGAGGGCATCTTCAATCCACAGGGTCATGTGATGCCAAAATGAGGCGTCATATGAATCCTAGATTGAAGTTAAATATTACGTTGTATTTGTAGAAATTGATAGGCCACAGGGGAACAAAGTATTGCATAATTTCGTGAACGGAAAAAAGTGGCCTAGCCATGGGTTTTTTGGGGGATTTTCGATATAAATATATATATATATACAACTTACTATAAATATACAACTTACTATAAATATAGGTTGATACCTCGAGTTAATCAGTTGCTCTGAAGATGCCCTAGTGGGCGAAACTAGTTAGCACTGAAATATAAAATAAAAAGCGCAAAAGACCAAATTGATGCCTGCTCTCTAAAGATGTTGTCCCTCTTCTTCTCTATGACCGTTCACTTTATATATATATATATATATATATACACATATATATATATATATATATAAGATGTACACAAAAAAAGACGAATTGAAGTTCTTGAAATCTCTTATTATTCTTCTACTTTCTTCTACTCTGTGTGTCATCGTCAGGAGAATCAATTTTTTCAGGCGTGCATGCCTTTTTATAGCCTTTTTAGTGGTCAGGTGACCTTAATGAGGTCACATGGCCTTAAAAGGGTCATGTGATGCCAAAATGAGGCGTCATATGAATCCTAGATTGAAGTTAAATATTACGTTGTATTTGTAGAAATTGATAGGCCACAGGGGAACAAAGTATTGCATAATTTCGTGAACGGAAAAAAGTGGCCTAGCCATGGGTTTTTTGGGGGATTTTCGATATAAATATATATATATATATATATATATATATATATATATATATATATATATATATATATATATATATATATATATATATATATATATATATATATATATATATATATATATATATATATATATATATATATATATATATATATATATATATATATATATATATATATATATATATATATATATATATATATATATATATATATATATATATATCAGTAAGTGGGTTGTTTCTTGGGCGTCGAATCCATATCCACATCCGCACCAAAGTCAAGTGAAGCCATCCTACGTGACTGATGCAAATTGAATATAATTCTGACCTTAGTTAAAAAGATACTAACAGTTACAGCAGTAAAACGGCAAAATGCACTCATCATTGTAAGCTTAGGTCGTAGTAATATATTTCTACAATTTTTCTTTACTTACAAAGTTCCAAACTTTGATCTTGATAGCAGTCAATTTTGATGTGCTTTCATTTGCGGGCATCTTTTCTATATTTTCTTTAAGAAAGAGATTTGAAAAAATTATCACAACATTTCAACAATTTTCTTGATCAAAGACTTCTCTCGATTGTCTTTTACAACATATAGCGGTGTAAAGCGTGAAGTAATGGCATCTGAGCTGACTAAACTTCGGTGGGGGGGGCTTATTATGTGTTGGGGGGTATGAGTTTTGTCATCAACATACAGTCGTGGCCAAAAGTTTAAGACCACATTTTTACCAATAACTTTTCTTGGGGCAACGAAATGGAACCCTAGCGCTCTGTATGATTTGATCTGTTGGAGCAACTTTCTATGTAGATTCCAAATTTCGATGCTAGTTTTTAAATTTCTGCACCATTTTGCTATGACGTCACAATGAAATGCATATAAAGTCTCCGAAATTCCAGCGGTTCTGCCGAAAAGGGGTCTGACCGAAACTTGTGTTATTCAGCTGGATTTTACATCAATCTATGCACAATTCATTTCTATGATTGATTTGCAAATCATCGAAACCTGGCGAAAAATATTGCTTCAGGGAAAATGGTAGCTAGTAGATAGCCTTCAGCCTAAAGCTTTGGCCAAAAGTTTAAGACCATGATTGGCAAAGGGTGAACAAAATTTTGTGATTATGAAAAAAGCCTTTGATATTTGATAATTCGAATAGTAAAGGAAATGCTGAAAATCAATTTGAATAACTAGGCAATTTGTTGCTACAAACTAAAAATAAAGTGCTGGTCTTAAACTTTTGACCAAAGCTTGAGGCTGAAAGCTCTCCACTACCATTTTCTCTGAAGCTATAGTTTTGCAAGGTTTCGATATTCTACAAACTAATAATAGAAATGAATTGTGCATAGGTTAATGTAAAATACAGCTAAGTAACACAATTTTCGGGTCACACCTCTTTTCAGCAGATCCACTGGAGTTTCCGAGAATTTCAATAGATTTCATTGTGATCTCATATAAAAATGGCGCAGAAATTCAAAAAAACAACATCAACATTCGGAATCGACTTGGAAAGTTGAGCTAAACCAACTCCAAGAGAGTAAATGAGGCAGAGCGCTAGGGTTCCAATTCGTTACCCCAAGAAAAGTTGCTGACAAAAATATGGTCTTAAACTTTTGGCCACGACTGAATATGGGTGGACTTTTGAACATAACATTTTCTAAACAGTGGTCCCTTTTAGGCAGATTCTCCTCGCACATATGTGGCTTCGCTGAAATTGACCAAAATACCGGGTGAGCGAGAAAAATGTTCCCGCTTTTAAAAATTCATAGCATCAAAAGTACTTCGCATATTTGAAAGATTCGATTTCTATGTAAAAAAAAGATCAAATTTTTTGTGATTTTTCCCGCTGTCGTACGATTACTAGAAATATATGTAAATTCAACTGTATAAAAATTTCATGGTTGCAAAAGAGGGCCTAAAACGCTGATTAAATCGTAAGGGACTCCTTACACAATAAAGAAAATGCCGATGTTCATGGGTGAGAGATATCCACTGCACACTTATTGCCAAGGGACTGAAAATCATAGCTATTGGATTGAAAATTGATGTCTTATAACGCTTGAGAGATATGAAATGCCTATTGCGTATTGTTGTGTGTAAGGAGAATCGTTACAATTTGATCAATGTTTTCGGCCCTTTTCCAGTCATTTTGCAACAACCGAATTCTTATAAAGTTGAATTTACCGATACTTCTTGCGCTGGCAAGACGGCGAGACAAATCACAAAAATACTTCGATCTTCTGGCTTCTAAACAGAAGTTGAATCATTCAAATCTGTGGAATGCTTTTGGTGCTATGAATATTCAAAGTGGGCACTTTCTCCTGACCCACCCGGTAGTCAACGTGTTTAATTGTGCACGAATACCATCATAAAAATAGGTTCGAAGGTAACTTTCTGAAAAAGGGGAAACAAATCACTGTCCTTCGTAATTTGAAGGGAAAACAGTCTGTATGAAGCTAGATAACACGTGAAAAGGCCCGGAAATAACAGCAATTAAGATGTTTTGCACGAGCAATTTTGCGTTATCGTAAATTTTACGCGGCATCTATCTGCGATTGACTTTAGAAGTGTCACAAAGAATCTAGGAATTCATCCGTATGACTTTATTCAAGATGGGTTTGTCTCCGTTTGCTTATTGAGAGATTCTTAATTTACATCTATAGGCCATAATAAACGCTTTCCCTGGTCATCATAAGAGAATATTTCATTTGATAAATCAGCCTAATTTATTTGAGAGATTCTTAATATGTATCTATAAGCCAAAATAGACCTTTCAGCTATTTTAAAGAAGAATCTCAATCGGACGATATTTTGCTACATTTTGTAGAATTTTCGAATCTGCACAGCAGTAATAGAAATGCTAATACCACTCGATCGAACCTCGCGTATAAAAATGTATAAAAATAACGCTCGATCTACTCTCCTTTGTATAATAGCTAAAAGGTCTATTAACGTTTTTCTCTGGTGATCACAAGAGAAGATTTTTTATCGCTCGATCGGCCGAATTATTATTCTTTCTTACCGAAAAGAATAATCAGCTTCAGATAAAATATAAGTCCTGAGAACTGCCACTTTTAAGCCATGTGATTATACAGAAATTGATGACAAACATTACCTTGTGTGCGAGACTTAATAACACAATTTGATTTCAACAGCATGAACATATCATGCAATGTTGAACTAACCTGTGAATCTTGCGGATTCTCGCCATGTTCATTTCCGCAAGACCTATCCGGATTAACGTCTAAGCAGTATGTTCTGATAGAAATGCACAGTGTCTTAACAAGGCTATGTCTTTTTAATGGTTAATCCAGTGAAATTGGCACATTAGACCTTTTTGTAAATGGGCAAGCACATCTCATTTTCAGTTTCCATGACCTCTCTTTAAACAAGCTCATTCCAATCTTATTACAGCTCACAGTGCAAATCTGAATGCAGCTGGCAAATATGTTGATTTTGGACGCATCTGGCAAAATTTTTTTGTCGTTAAGATTTTGCGCAACGCTTTGCTGATTCACCAATGCAATCAACAAAGCATGTTGATTTTGAGCTCTTCACTCTGGTACAAGAAAACAGCATAACTCAGGATTGGTGATTAAAATGAGCAAGGATCTTAACAGATAGGATACTCCTGCATACTTAAGTCATGTGACTTACAAAGGAAAGACAAGCGAAATGTGTTAGAATTAGTGGTCACAGTCTTTCACTTAAATACTTTCTTAAACATTTCTGTAGAGGTACAGAAAATCTTTCCATGCGAAGGCAGACAAAGCCTTTATTAGAAATTCAAGTCTGATTATCTTTAACCAATCATCGCTCTCAGTGCACTAAATTACATTATTTCCAAATATACTGCGCACAGTTCTAATTCATAGGCATTAAGAAAGCGCTAAATTAATCACATGGGAAGCACATGCCATGATGTCCTCCAAGGGGTTAAATGGATCATGGCATATTCAAAATACTTATGCTGGGAACATGGGGACATTAGCGACAAATATGGGAACTAAGTGCAAATTTGTGGAAAATAATCTTATTACGAAAAAATGACGAACTTTCTGATAAGCTCAAACAAACGGCAAAAAACCAACTAGGGAACAAGGGAGCTCTGGCACCCGATGAAAAGGGTCTCTCTATTACCTTTGGAAGCGACACTGCCTTCAAGCACTGCAGAATTTCTCTTTCCTGGAATCGTTCCAGCAAAAGCCAAGCTGTTAACAGATGCAATACCAGAAGCAAGTAACACATTTTCAGGATAAACGGTATTATCAGCAACAACTGATAAATCTTCCCAAGCATCATGAGCAGTTTCGATATCACCTCTCTTTTCAGGGCTTCCTTTCTTGTCTTTGATACTGAAATAAAGGAAACACTCAAAAATACTTCAAACAAATTCAATATGTGCTTGATGAGCAATTACTTGGAATGACTGACTGAAACGACTCATGTGAAAAACCACTACCCATTATAGAACTTTTCTATGACTTAGAGTTGGTTTGACATACTGTTGTACAGTACAGTATATAAAATAATCAGATAGGAAATTTGATCCTTTTTTCCTAGTATTTTCTCCAGCCTGCATTCTTCCATTCGAAATTATTGTTTGTATTTCATTTAGTTTCAATTTATTTTGAGTGGGCTTGTCAGAGTTTCTAGCTACTGAAAACTAATTAAGGCCCACTGTGCATACCGCATCCAGGCATTGGACCCCTAGTTAACGTCCCTTCCGAAGGACGAAGAGGTGAGGTGTGATGTCAGGCTTCCGAGTATTACTGTCTTTTTAACCTTAAAGACAAAGCAGAAGCCCAGGATACATTAACGATTAAAATGGATGATATTCTAAATCAATCGAAAGAAATCAAATATCTTGGGATTTTATTAGACCCAAATTTAACCTGGAAAAACCACATCGAAAAAGTGAAAAATGAAACAGTAAGATTCACATCTGTATTCTATAAACTTAGATACATTGTCCCAAGACAGTGTCTAACAGTGTTATATAATTCAATGGTACTCTCTAAAGTATCATACGCATTGGAAACATATGGGTTAGCCTTGAAGAAATACCTGAACGAACTTCAAACTCTACAAAATAGGATACTTAAAATCTTGCACTTTAAAGATCGCAGATATCCAACGAATGCCTTACATAAAGAACTAAATTTTCTCAAAATAAACGACCTTTATGAATTAAAGATCCTGAAATTAATGCACAGCATCTACCATAATGATAAACATCTACCAGAAGTATTCAAAAACTACTTCCATACCAATGGAAGAAGGCACAACTATGCAACAAGAAATAGCAAAATTACGAGATCTCAAAACCGCAAAGGAAATGGGGAGAAAATATGTTATTAAACAAAGGAGCCCGTTTGTGGAATGACCTTCCTGCTAATTTGAAGAATATAACGCAAATAAAAGAATTTTCAAAACAGTTAAAACATAAAATCATAAATAACTATTGAATTAATTAAGGTTATAATTAATCAACATATAATTCCACTATATTCCAAAATATTTAGCATTGCCATTAAACTTTAATAATGTAATATTGTACTAATACTTTTCCTCTTTCTTCTCTATTTTTTAGTGTTTTTTTTTCTTTCCTTCTTAAGTTAACGGCCTAGGCTCGATAAGCTTTGCTTCTCCTAGGTCGTATACAATACACATTTTTTAATGACACTATTGTATTGGGGAGTATTTCTATGAATAAAATTGAATTGAATTGAATTGAATTCCGAGGACACCCATCCGGAGTTTGACCTCACTCAACCGAGCTTAACTTCAGTAAGCTGACGAAGACTGTATAAGCCATTCGGCCACTCACCCCATCATGGACCAATACGTGAACAAACCAAGTGTATATGCAAATTCATAATATGGAGTTACTTAGAGTTCAAACTTTTTAAAATTTGAATATTTTCAAAAGTTTTATTTCAGTGGGTTGCAAGCGCAGCAGGCTTTGCATTCTTATTGACAAGCACCCGTTAGATCATTCTTGAACTTTTCAGGAATTCTATTCTTCACAAAAAATATTGATAGAAAATAAATGCATGCAGATATTTTACGTTGATGGTACTTTGATGATGATAAAATAGAAGGGCAATACCCGTCAAGATTTACATTATCTGAGTAAAGCCACGATGTCAATCTACAGTCACAGATGCTATGCATGTGCGATTCTTAAATAGGTGAAAAATGCAGCAAAAAGCAACTTTAGTACAAGTTTAGAAACCTTTAAGGCACTGTTTATATGGGGGAAGATACCTCACCTGCCAGACCCGGGGTTGACTGGCGAGGTGAACTTCAGTCACTGTTTACACGAGTTTTTTCACCTCACCTTTCAGCCACGGGGCTGAGAGGCGAGGTGGAGAAAAGTCTCTCTTCCGTGAAATCAGAATCAACTGACCAATGAGAATCAACGAACAATTTCATTTCACCTCACGATACCGGTGGTGTTTCGTTTATATGGAAAAATTTCACCTCACCCAGGTGAGATCCCACCTCTGGTGAGCCGGGACTTCACCATACCGGTGGTGTTGCGTTCGTCATGTAAACGCGAAATGAAAATACAAAGGATTCTATTAGAAGATGGAATCTCACCTCTCAGCCCCGGGTCTGGCAGGAGAGGTTTTTTGCTCATATAAACAGGGCTTAAGTAATAGGCCAAAACAATTTATTGCTAGAAAATTGGGCAACAGTGGTGCCGATTCCTGGAATTTGCTATCATGAAAATTCAACAACAGCTTTTAAGGAGGGTGATTGGACTGAAATTAATGCTTTACTTTTTACAGGCCAATGCACCTGCCACACACATGATGGCTATGGAAAGAAAAGTGGCATGAAAAATAAGTGAAGGGTGGGTGAAGCAAAACCAACTGCTCGCTCCTTGTGCAAAACAGCATGCTGCTTTCCTGCATCATCTGGCTTGTGATTATTTAGACAACTGACAAACATGCCAGTATTACTATTTATACCCCTTACAAGAACGAGCATTCCACCTGGAACTGATATCTACAAACCAAAAGGAGTTATATACTACCACAATTCTAGCACAACGATAAAGACACAACCATGATAACAAGAGACACAGTCTTTTGCCAAAGAAAATGAAACATCAAGTTCCATTAATTACTGCTAAATTTCATTCACTTGCTTTGAAACGAAAGAAATGCTCAGCCATAAATTAGGCACTGAATCGTAAATTCCTGTGTACTAAAATCTTGAGAATGAAGTACAACAATAGATTCAGTGACTAAATGTACTGTAACTTTCCGTTTCAGTTGAAATAAAATGCTAAGATCTAAGGTTATACTGTACTTATTAAATGATAAATTCCTGATTCAATTTTAACTAGACACAACACACACTTTTACCAAAACAACAGCTCAAATCACGAAACATTCTTTAGGGACGCAAGGCAGATGTACACTTTCTGATGCCCAATCCTTAGCTTCTTAATTGTTGAAACATTGATAAATTTGAGCAAATCACTGAGGGCGTATTCATATGAGTCGGAGCACCTTGCCTGAGGGGGCTGGCTCGCCTAGGCAGGGTGATTTTGATTTTTGTTTATATGAGTGAAAACTATCCAGTCAAGGTGGGCTAGCCTCATAACAATGCATGTGAGGATACGTTATGGAATTTTGAAAGAAATCACTTGAGAATGACTTTGAAATTTAGAAACTGAATACATATTTATGTAAATCATCTACTGTATATTCATCTTAGTCAGATGGGCAAGCCCCAATGATCCCATCTAACTGGGTTGGCCTGCTCATCTTCTTGCCTGACCAGGCTGGCTGACTTCTCATATATAAACGCAACTTAATTCAACAAGTGACATCTTTGCTCACTCAGATCTCGCATGTGCACCAGCCCAGTCAGGCGGACCAACCCACCTCATAAACAGGCCCTTATGTATAGTTCTGAGAAAAAGCCAAATGTCTTAGTGTTTAGTGACTATACGGGGTGCCTCAAAAAGATTTTTTTGACATTTGATGAAAAGTTAGAAACTAACAATAATAATGAAGGGCTCCATAACGCAACAAGTTCATGTTTCCTGCATGTTACTCTGAATCCTCTTGTCAACAAAACACATTTAGTTTGTTGATTTTTATTCATTCTACAGCCTTTCCTTCCCAAAACGACCCCCGATCCACAATCACTACATTCCTGACTTAGCCTGCCTGCAAGAGCTTGATACGGACACAGACTACTCAGAGAATCAAATATCAGTAAAGATAGACAGTGATGTACTGTATGTGTACTTAGCAATAATAAAGCACAACATACTCCAAGCAAAACCAATACAGTTGCAACATAAATGGGAGTTTGTGACAACCTCTCACCCAAATTCTTACCCCAGTCTTCTTAAGCAAATTACTGTTGATGTGCGGACGACAAAAATGTGCATTCATACACAAAGTACGCATACCTTGGCTCTGGTGGCCTCTTGGGTCTAAATCTTTTAAGCTTTTCCTCAAGTCTCTTTGTTTTCTTCTTTTCTTCTTCAAGTTCTTTGGTAAGTGCCTCAACTTTACCCTTCTCCTTTAGCTGCCTTAGCTCCTCACCTTGATGATATAACAATAAACGTACTGTAAATATGTATTTAAACTAAACTAAATTTAAATTTAAATTTAAACTAAAAGCAAGCAATTTGTATTCCTATGTAGTTATGAGCTGCTTCTCGGTATCTTTTATCCAAACTGTGTGCCACGTCGGAGCATTTGCTTTATTTATAAAAATTCCTTCATGAGGATTTTCGACACACCCAGTGGTAAAGTTTTGCAAATACAGTACAATTGATGTAAAGCAGAATTTTATGATTGTATATGAATTTTCCAAAAAGACCAGCAGCAACACTACATACTGTAGGCAGCCAAAGTTATGTGATTCTGCCGAGTTACAGCTAAAAAGAGCTCTTGTATCCCGGTTGTGAAAGTCACAGAATGAATCAATTTTTGTGAGAAACTTTGTCCAGGCTATAGAGCGAACTGAAAATAGCTGCCTGTTATGTTTCCAAAGTTTTGCCCTGACTATGCTTCTTAAACACATCCTATAACTGGGTACAACACCACGAGGTCTCGTTTTCATCAAGCCAGACAATAAAGTTTTTGTTCACGGATTCTTTTTTATGAACAACAGGGTACTGTTTACACAAAGAACTCACAATGCTCCACCAGCACCTTCCGTAGTACTAGCACTGATCTGAGGCTACCAAAGAAAAATTCTGCCAATGGGCAAAAAGTTCTCACTTCGTGTAGCCAAATCATGGAATACCCTATAAACTGAGTCAAAAAGGCATCCTCTCTGAATAGTTTTTAAAAGTCTATCTAGAGATGAGGGCAAGGGAAGATTTTGTGGTGGGGGGAGCAGGAGCTCTTGATTGGCTGGTTGGGTTACAGTGACTGATAGCTGGATCTTCCATCATCATATCCCCTAGGGTGGCATGTCGATCACGGGTGGTCACTGCCTGCGTTGGCAGTTGATCCACTGCTTGCCCTTGCCCTGAAATTGAAATTCTTTTTGTGAATATTTTCATTCTAAAGTAACCCGTACGAAAATACAGGGCTTTGCGGAGCCAAAACCAGGCCATAATCAGGCCTTATTCTTTTTTCTGAGCCAATTTTTGAAATGTTTTTGCAAATAAGGTTGATTTGGTGCAAGTTTTGATTTTGGCCTAATCAGGCCTTGCATTAGAATCACAGCAGCGATATTCTTTGGCTATCAATGCTAGGCTAATGCAACGCTCATGTTAGGTTTGCTGTCGACATCTTTTCGTTTTGGCAAAACCATTCTTCTATTCGCACTCAAAAATCGTTCATGCCATGCTCTTGCTGGGGTAGTATTAAGGCTATCCTCCTATGATGACACTCATATAAAAGTGCTTATTGTGCAAATACAATGGGTTTGAGTTTGAAAAAAGGACGAAGCACCAAGTGTAAGGCAACAAGAGCCAACTAAGTGTAAAGTTTCGTCGAAAGCTTCGTCAAACATTTTTCAAAAGGTTCACTGCAAGAAACTTGAACGTACTGAGATGAATAATGGTTGATGCATCTATTGGGCGAGTGTAAATGTTGTTTCAACGTCCAATGTATATCGCAAGTTTTGTAATTTTTTCCTATCTGCAATTGCTAGCATGGAAACAAAGATCAGCGTACGCAAAACTGCGACAACCATCTCACTTTCGCTTTCGGTTGGAATTTATTTAGGGCACCCAAATACAATGCTCTACTTACTTGCGAACTGTGATTGTCAAAGAAATGACAACATGCATTTTCCTTTAAACATAGACAAGCTCCTTCTATCTCCTTGCAACAACCAGTGTGTTTGTCGTAGGGGTTAATATGGACAGAATTTGTAGATTGTAAACGCTTTGTCATTCATGACGCGTTTCTGCGTCGTTCTTTATGAGCATCATGCGAGATGGAAATAGAGATCAAAATGAGGATAATGCTGCTGACAACAAGGTTCCTCAAGGCCAGGCCAGGGCGAAGGCTCTACAGCAACTTGGGAAGCTTGAAATTGTTTCCGAACCCAACTTGAAAAGATTCGTTGTGTTTCTCACTTTGAAAATTTTGTCCATGTTATCAAATCTGGTCTACAAAAAGTGCAACAAATGAAGATTGGAAAATCTTTGTGAAGTTTTTGAGTTTGCCGAACTGTCTGAGTTTTTTCCTAGGACAGCTTTTCAGAGTGAAATAATTCTTAATTAGACTTTAAAAATTGTGGATGTTCTGCACCTGATTATCTTAAACTTTGTTTATAAATCTATTAATAAGCTATCTCCTTCCTGCTTTCATGATTACTTTCAGCCAATTCAATTTTTTCATCCTCCATTTGAAATAGAATTTCTTTTCCTTGGTGCTTCCATATCGAACTTAGTGTATTTATTTGGTTTTAGTTTTTCTTCGAATTTGATTAGTTTCTTTTTATACATTATATATACTTAGAAGCTATTTATTCATTCGAAGTAAAATAAGTCGACAACAACAACAACAACAACAACAATCTGCTCATAGAATTGGGACTCGTCAGGCTACAAGAGGCGATCTTTTTAAGTCTATTAAAAATACTACACGCTGTATGATCTGCAAACAATTCAGTACTGTGGCTCAAAACTTTGGAACACCCTTCCACTGTTCATATGCGCTGCTAGCTCTACTGTGGTTTTTCGTTCAAAACTAAAAAGTTACTTCCTTGATTCACATTCACAAAATAAGTTTTAGTTCAACACACAAGACCTATCCCGTGGAAGTTCATCTGATTCTTGGCTATTATCTGTCTTTTTTAAAATAATTTTGGTTTCTTTGTGTTTTATCAGGGGGGGGGGCTCTCCTCGATTAGTTTACCTACTTAGAGAGCTCCTCCTTAATCAGTCAATCTTAAATACAATTGTGTAAAGTGAATTTTCTTCTTTTGTTTTCAGTAGTGTTAGTTTTTAGTTCTTAGTGTTGCAATGTATCTTACTGTAGTTGTAGGGTTTTGGGTAGGAATTGTATTTAGGATTGATTGATAATGAATAAAACATGAAACTTGAAACTTGAAATAAGCCTGGCCCCAATTGACTCGGATACAAATGCCTTTCAAATGCCAGGCTAAATGTATGGCCAGTTTTCGGTCCATGTATGGTGAGCTGCAAAGTTGTTTTTCAATTCCAATGTTTAAGCTCATGCCAGTGTGAAGTACTCTATGGTTGTGGTTGCAAGGCCCTGTTTAGGCTGATGCAAGGCCATGTATTTTGGTAAGGGAAATTATCAACTTTAAATATATATTGTAAATACAGTAGGTTTTAACGATTGGCTTTTTAGGTTTGAAATATTTTTGATATTGCAATAATTGTTTTAATGGATGGTCCTTGAAAACAATTCTGTTCAAGGGCAGCCCTCCCTAAATGAAATGAAGTGAAATGAAAGATTGTGTGGGTACATTTTCCCTGCACAAGGCAAACATTTCAGTCCAGGGTACATGCAGCACTTTTTGAAACAAAAAGAGGACATTATTTGGGCATAAAAACAACATCTTGAGGCAATCCCCCATTTTCCCTGGTTTCTACTGTACAAATACTGTACAGTATGCTGCACAATTTACTCCATACAATATATGGGAATCCCTGATATCCACAGAGAGCCATTTCACTCCCAAACTGGAAAGTTTGCCTTGTGCAGCCTGTACTTACTATAATCACCCAAAAAGAGCCACAACCACCACAATGACCCAAAATGATCCAAAACCAGATTATAACCAACCAAAACCATCCAAAACCATATATGACAAGGTTATGACCACCCAAAACCACCCTAAAATCCTAGAATTATCAGTCCTTTAGGGGGCATAACAACCCTAAAACTCAGCAGGTGGTGCTTTGTCTCTCAAATTCTTAACATCGTTATGGCGGTGCCTTCATATTAGCATAACTCAAATGAAAATACGCTTTTGCTCCTTGTGGAGAGTAAAGTTTGCAATATTTTCAATATATATTATTCAGAATTTTCACAGATTTGTCGAGAGATTTGCTGGGAATTTGTACCATTTGTTGGGACTGATTTTTGGGATTTCTCTGCCTTTCCAAGATTTTTACAACTTCTTGGGATTTGTACATAGGATTTTGTAAAGATTTTTGCAATTTTCAAGATCTTTTAAGTGTTTGATAATTTTGGAGAGTTTATTGAATTTTTTATGCAAGTGTCTTACTGTACATTCCTTGAATTGATTTGCAGCTTGCCTAAAGTAAAGGGCATTCACCTAAAGTTAAGGTTGTATCACTTTGTAAAGATCTTTTACACCATTGGCAAATATCCTTTTGTTTTCTAGAATAGGCTGTAGAACTCCTAATAAATCCCATTGAAATTTGAAAAATCTAGTACACCTTTCTGAGAAGTGCTACACTATGGTTACACCTCTTGCCTAAAGAAATGATATCTGATATAAAATTATAGAAATATTGGGTAGTTTTGGGTGGCTATGACCTGGTTGTGGATGTCTTTGAGTCGTTTTTGATGGTTATAATCAGGTCTTGAGCTATTTTTGGATTCTTTGGGCTGGTTGTAGCTCATTTTGGGTGGTTTGTGTTTTAGTAATTACCTTGCGTGGCTGATTTCTCCGTTGCACACCAGATTGCAAAGTTTGGAAACTGTGCAGGGGATTTTCATGCAGGAATGAAAATGGTGCAGATATTATTCCAATTTCAATTTAAAATGTGCATATCAGCATACAAATTTTACGTATAATGCAAGTAAATTCCACCTGTTAGCACAAATTTTGCAAAATGTGTGGATAGCTTTGCGGATAGCATAAGCGTGCATGGAGAATCCCCTGCACATGTCAAACTTTCCAATCTGTGCTGCACACTTCTAGAATCTCAGCTGCTGTGCTGCAGTCCCATCCAACAACAAAAGAAAATAACAGGTCTGTTGTTTAGTGAAAGTGATTTGGATGAGCCAGCCGTGCAAGCGATTTGGATGAAGGAGAGATTCCAACAGGAAGCTTTCCAATCTGCCAGATTGAATCTGGCTTCACTCTTCTTTGAAAGGCTTCTTACCAAGTTGTTGGTTTTCCACCATAGTTTCAACAAGTTGCTCTTGAAGTTGATTGAGCTGAAGCTCGTAAATTGATCGATCTGAGTCCCAGTTTGGGTCATCTTTGCCGAAGCCGGGTTCCTTCTTCGTAGCCTTTGAACCCTCGCCTATGCTTTCCTTTTTTAAAACTGACTTGTCATCATTTTCAGTTGAATTCGAGTCCCACGTCGGATTTGCATCAACGTAAAGTTCCGGATCGAAATCATCCACTGTATTTGACTGATCCAAGTTATCATCTTGGAAATATTTTCGAAATGATGGTCGCAGCATGTTTGTATCGTTTGAATTTTCTTTTCAGGAAACTCTTCAAGCTCGTCTGCTCTTGTCTGTTGCTTTTTTCAGGTATCACCTCACCTGACCTTATGAAATTTTTAAAAATGAAAACAATGTTGAATTGGATTACTTCCCAAACTGAGGCAATTTCAAAATGCCTACCTGAAAAAGAGGCAATTACAATATTTCTTCCCTGGTCGCCAACAAGATGGCTGAAAAAGCATTGAATCTTCAGAAACAAATTAGAGAAAATGCTCAAGATCTCGGTGATTTTCTCAGTGACCTGAATAAATGGGAAAAGGACATAAAGAAGGACGATGAAGAACTGAAGAGAAGTGCACAAATAGAGCAGGTACGAACTTTTTTATTTGAATCGAGTGAACGAATGCCTGCCCTTTTGACTGTGAAAACAAGTTTCAGTTTCAGTTTCATATAATTTTAAATTCCACTACATACAATTTATTAAATAACTATACAGACAATTAACTAAACTACAAGAACATAAGATACAGAAAATTGATACATCAGTAAGAAAAGAAAACAAAATTAATACAAGATACATTGAACAAAACAAAGAGAAAAGATAAATTGTATGGAGGGAATTACTTATAGGAGGAGCTCTCTCAGTAGTCAGACTAATCGAGGAGAGAGCACCTCCTGTTTTAATAGTATTTCATATACATTTGATGACTTACAATGTAGATTGTATGACTAGGGCGGATGGAGACCTTTTTGTGCCTATTATTCTAAGATCAATCTTGATAATTATTTTCAAAGAGGAAAGCTTTGAGTTTACGACGAAAACTGATTGTAGAGGATGATTTCCTTATATCCATGGGAATGTCATTCCAGCACTTAGCTCCAAAGTAACGAACTGATCGAAGACCATATTGAGCAGTATTTTTCTGCATTAGAAAAATATCATTTTTTGTGGCTTGCCTTGTACAATGTTGATGAACAGATTGAACTAAATCGAAAAAAGAATGAAAACAAGAAGGAGAGATCTTGTTTACACAATCATATACAAAAGAAAGTAGTTTCATTTGAAATAGATCATGCAGCTTTAAAATCTTTAAATCAGAAAAGAGAGGTGTAGTAGGAGAAGTAAAGTGTTCAAATGCAATAGCCCTTATGACCCTTTTCTGCAACAAAAATACTGGATTGATATGAGTCTCATAGGTAAGACCCCAAACTAGAATTCCATATTGTAGAAACGGTGAGAATAAAGAGTTGTAAAGACAGACTAAAATATTGATGGGTAAGAAATGTCTTACTTTGAAAAACATACCACAGGTTCTAGCCAGTTTTTTGGACAGTTCTGTCAAATGATACTTCCATGAAAGATTTTCATCCAGAAGAACGCCAAGAAATTTTACATAACAAGTTTGCTTGATAGGAAACTTTCCAATTTTGATGCGGACAGTTTCAGGTGAAGAATGTTGAGGTGACTTAAAAATTATGAAATTAGTTTTATCAATATTGAGCGATAATTTGTTAACCTCAAGCCACATTTTAACTTTTTTTAATTACCTGTTAACCACACTTTGAAGCTGATCAAGACTTTCTGATTCATAATAAATATTAGTATCATCTGCAAATAAGTAAAAGGCTAGCTTCGAGGATGAGAGAGGTAAATCATTAATGTAAATTAAGAAAAGAAGAGGACCAAGAACAGAACCCTGTGGAACCCCACAAGTAACATTGAGATAACTAGAGTAAGATCCATTCACTGAGACATATTGTTTCCTATCTGAGAGGTAGGATTCAAACCAATTTAATGTCGTTCCTCTAATTCCATAATGTTCAAGCTTCATCAAAAGAATATGATGATTTACTGTATCAAAAGCCTTCTGCAAATCAATGAATATTCCACAACCAAATTTTCTATTGTCTAGTGAATTTTTGATGGCTTCTGTTAAACTAACCAGGGCACGGTTAATGGAATGGCTGGCGCAAAAACCGAATTGTAATGAATACAAGATTTCATGTTTTTCTAGGAATTTATAGTTAAGCTTGTTAATCACATTCATGTTGCTTGATTTTTGAATACTTATAACTGATTTGATACCTGACCATAATTGTTTCATGTTGTTGCTATTCTGTTGAAAGTAGTTATAAAAATAGCTAGCTTTGCTTTCCTTCAAGGAAACTGAAACTCGATTTCTAAACTGTTTATAAAGATCAATAAGAGACTGATTGTTGTTCTTTTTGAGCTTTCTAAGTATCCGATCTCTAATGCGCATCATTTTTTGGATTTTGCCATTGATCCAAGGCTTATTCCTGAACTTAATATCCCTTTTAGTAAGTTTTTTCAATGGAGCGTGTGTTTGCACTAATTCATCAAGTATAGACAGGAGTCTGTTAAACTTAGCATTTACATCCAAAGCACTGTCATTCAAAAAGGTAAGGTCAATGTTTGCAAAATCATTACGCAGATTTTCTTCATTGACATTTGAAAAATCATGTTGAAAATATGACAGATTCTTATAAGTCATTCCTGCATGCTTGACAATTAGAAACTGAGGGAAATGATCAGTTATTTGAGTCAGAATGTTACCACTTATGGTTTCATTATCTGTGATATTAGAAAAGATATTATCAATAAGAGTAGCAGAATGTGCAGATACTCTGGATGGATGAATGATGTATGGCAAGTATTGCTTGGAGAAAAGGAAATTGACATAATTAGTAATAGGTGTGCAAGAGTTATAATTCAGAAGGTTGATGTTGAAATCTCCAAGGATAAAGACTTGTTTATTAGACACAGCTGGAATAGATAGAACTTCTTGCAGGTATTCACTGAAGGTATCAAAGGATGTGCTTGGATGGCGATAAGCACAGCAAAACAGATAATTTTTGCCATTTTTATTTTCAATTTCAACCCAAACTGACTCAAAATCAGTGCTATCCTTGCTTAAATCTGGTCTAGGAATCAGAGTAAGACCTGATTTCATGTAAAGCGCAACACCACCATTTTGACTATGTGACTGACATGGAAAGTAAAAGTAATCAGGGATTTCAACATTAGCTTCAATAGGATTCTCAAAAGAATTCCAAGTTTCAGAAACACCAATAACATCAAAATTTATTTTCAAAGTTGCAAGAGTTGAAACAAGCTCATCTACATGAAGAGAGAGACTTCTAATATTTAAATGAAGTAAGGAAAGATCATTATCTGAAGTATCAAGGGTAGAGAAGTCCTGAAGAGTATGATAACTAGAGTTGACATTAGAGGGTAAATGTTCATCAATATCGTAATCATCTAAATTAGGCAAGTTTATAAGACCAGACGTTATTTCAAAGGATGGTGCTGAATCAACAAAAGATGGAAAATCAAAATTATTCAGGTTAGATAATTCTGCATTGTCAACTGAACCAAAAGGAAACATGATTTCAGTGCATTTTACACAAAACCAAGGGACATTTTCAGGTTGTTTTTGGAGTTCTTCATATTCCTTGACAGATATATTATTGCAACGAATATGGACCCAATAGTTGCAGTAGTCACATAAAACAGATTTATAATGTTCGGGTATCTTTTTGTGGCAGATGCCACATGGAAAGGCATCAGAACCTGTCACTGCCATCTTTTACATTGAAATCTGAAAACTGATAAATATCTATCTTGAGACAACGGGCCTAACATAATGATAACACAACATACATTGAGCCAGAAAGGCACACAAGCAAGAATAACACAACTCACAATGAAAGGTAGGAGGTCCAAACTAACCAAATGAGATTTCAGTTTCACTTGAAACAGAGTGATTGGCATTGTCACTATCTGGGTTATTCTTGTGACTTAATGGATTACGAACAATTAATCTGTCCATGACAAAGTAGGCTATTTTCCCCTGTGCTCTGGCTGCAAGAAGCTGAGGGATTTTTTCCTTTCTTCTGGCTAAGGTTTTCCCAGATAAATCCTGCACAAATCTTATTCCATCTGGCTTTTTGGATCTTGCAAGACTAAGAACTGTCTCTTTCTCCTTCCATCTTAAGAATTTGGCTACTATAGGACGTGGCTCGTTACTTCTGTTTCTCCCATCATTTCTTTGTTGCTTGTTAGATCTATTTGGGTTTCCCACTCTGTGGCATCGTTCAAATTTAAAATCTTCACTTGAACCTAACTCATTTTGAATGAGACTTTTCACGACTTCCTCGGTTTGATCCCAAGTTTGTTCTTTCTCTTTATCCTCTGGTACCCCAAGAATTTTGAGGTTGTTTCTTCTACTTTGATTTTCTATGTATTCCACGTTGCTATCAAGGTCTTCTATGTAACCAAATGAATCTTGAATTGAGCGTTCATTGACTTTGATCTTGTCATCTAAAGTTTTAACTTTCAGATCGACTTCATCCTGCTTGGCTTGAGAAAAATTTAAACTCGTTTTCAGATCAGAGACGTCTTTACGAAGCTCTTTTATATCTTCCTTCAGTGTGCCTACCATCAGTTCAAGAGCGGTTCTGAAGTTCTTTGCTTGTATTTCCAACAAGTTTTGAACCATCAACATAGTTACAGTTTCATTCGCCATCTTTGTCGAAGCAAAGGGCCTAAAAGTAGGCCCAACAACCAACCGAACTCAAATATACGAGAAAATATACTACTAACGGCTACATTTCCTGTTTTAAACCGATAACTGAAACTAATTTTATTAAAAGCATCAATAAAGCATGAACTATTTATCACTCAGCCGTAAACTGAACCAAATAACTTTGTTCACGCAACGGCACGCCCACGCCTGGAGACTCCATTTTTCTCATGTTCAGAGATGACTTACGACGGGACTTCGAACGTAAGTGAAACCTCCAAATCATCAGAAGAAAACAGGCCTTAAATCCAAACCAAATATTCCCAACACACACACATATTGCCAAAATCTGATTAAACCAAACATTATTGGCAAGGTTTCCCTTTTTTGCGTGCGTGCAAAAAGCATATAGGCCTAGTTCATTTTGATCAACATCTGATACAGGTAGAAGGACTTTAATTTCCCCAGAACAAGATTCACATTCAGATTCAGAACAAGATTCAGATTCGCAAAAATCTCGTAATGTATCAACAATAACGTAAAAAGTTAGAATCTTACACAAACCAAAACCAATTTACTGATTAGTACACTCCATGAGCTTTATTTAAAGGGGTCATTCAATTTCAAATATCAGGGGGGCTTTCCAGGAAAACGGGGAACCTGTACCAATGTCCCCAAAATTTAACTACGTCGTGGCAAAATGACCCTCAGCTGCCATAAAAAAACTGTTAAATTTCTTGATCAAAACCAATTTACTAATTATAGCTGTCCATTAGCTTCATTTCAAGGGGTCATACAATTTCATACCTTTAGGGGGCTTTCCAGGAAAATGGGGAATATGTCCCAAAGTGTCCAAACATCAAGCACATTCATGTAAGTCTACCCCCGCCTGTCACCTCCAGAACAGTAAAATGATTCCTTTAAAACCAATTTAATGATTAGAGCTGCCTATTAGCTTCATTTTAAGGGGTCATACAATTTCATACCTCTAGGAGGGTTTTCCAGGAAAATGGGGAATATGTCCCAAAGTGTCCAAACATCAAGCACATTCATGTAAGTCTACCCCCGCCTGTCACCTTCAGAACAGTAAAATGATTCCTTTAAAACCAATTTAATGATTAGAGCTGCCTATTAGCTTCATTTTAAGGGGTCATACAATTTCATACCTCTAGGAGGGTTTTCCAGGAAAACGGGGAATATGTCTCAAAGTGTCCAAATATCGAGCACATTCATTTAACTCTAGCCCCGTCTGTCATCTCAGAACAGTAAAATATTTCAATCAAAACCAATTTACCCATTGGAGCTGTCCATTAGCTTTATTTGTAAAGGGTCATTCAATTTCATGCCTCTGGGGGGCTTTACAGGAAAACGGGAAATATGTACCAAAGAGTTCAAACATCAAGCACATTTATTTAACTCTACTCCCGTCTGTCATCTGAGAATAGTAAAATTTTTCAATCAAAACCAATTTACTGATTAGAGTTGTTCATTAGCTTTATTATAAGGGTTTATATAATTTCATACCTCTAGGGGGCTTGCCTGGAAAACAGGGAATTTGTCCTTAAATGTACAAAATGTAGCTGCATCCTAGAAGAACTACTCCCATCTGCCATCCAAAAACTGTAAAATTTCCTTATCGAAACTAATTTACTGATGAAAGCAATCTGTTGCCTTCCCCTTTAGGGGTCATAGAATTATATATGTCTGGTGGGCACTTTCCACGAAAAAAGGAAATATATATGTCCTTAATAGACAATTCCGCAAAAGATGGCGGACTTCATTTCACGCAATGCATGATAGGAATATGCCCCCTAGTAACGCATAGCTACCAAAACTTACAACTGCATCATAAAATCTTGACCGCAGCTAAGATAGATTTAGGCCGCCGCGACTTCATCGTTAAATCTATACTCTCATAAGCCTTCGCTAGCAATAATTTGCAGTTTGTCTTCCAATAATATCAAGATGTAGATGGCCAGCTATTTTCGTTGTTTCGTTAAGATTTCAAGAAGATTTTGACCTTGTTTACATAACTGATTGAAGTGGAGAATTGTTGAAGAGACCCTGGATAAAAAAGTTCTAACAACATTCGAAAAGAGAATGAAATAATGTAAATTCTTTTCTCTTGAGATTTGCATAACATAAGTATTGCAATGGCTTCAGTTCACTCGACAGAACACAACGTTCGAACTCTTTAACTTTCTTTCAGAGTTCTCATTCTTTTGAGATTTTTCTCCGCCAAGTCTGCCGACTGTTAACTCTACTGTTTTCAGAATTTGCATCCTTTGGTAGCAGAGGTTTTTATCTGGGAAGTCTACTGCTTTCAGAAGACTTCACAGACTTCAGGTGTCCAAAAGAATATGCGTGGATTTTACGATAAAGTTGAGATACGGCGGCCTAAGTTTATCGTAGCGATCGTAGCTGTGGTCAAGATTTTATGCAGCAGTCGTAAATTTTGGTAGCTATGCGTTGCTAGGGGACATATTCCTATCATGCATTGTGTGAAATGAGGTCCGCCATCTTTTGCGAAATCGTCTATTGTACAAAATGTAACTACATCCTATCAAAATTACTCCCATCTGCCATCCGAAATTGTAAAATTTCTTTATCCAAACTAATTTACTGATTACAGTAGATCAGTCTATTACCGTACCTTCCCATTTAAGGGTCATAGAATTTAATACCTCTAGGGGCTTCCCAGGAAAACAGGAAATATGTCTTAAAGTATGCAAACTGTAGCATCCTCATAGTAAAATTACCCGCATCTGACATCAGAAAACGGCATAGCCTTCTTTTGAGGGAGCATATAATTTTATACTGTGGGAGTCTTGGCAGGGAAAGGGAGAATATTTTCTAAAGTATACAAACTGAAAAGTGCTTCTTTGTATATCTACCCTGTCTATTGCCTCAAATAGTAAAATTTTCCAATCAAAACTAATTACACTACATGGTATGTAAGAAGGATGGTCAGTGTTGGTTCAATCTAAGTTCAGCTCAGTCTGGATTTCTATCAACAATGGAAAGGAATCTTGCACTTCCTCTTTTGCATATGTTGCCAGGCACGGTTTCTTTCACACTCCGTACATTAGCACATATTCCCCTCTTTTCCTGGAAAGCCCTCTGGAGGTATGAAATTGTATAATCCCTAAAAGGGAGGCTAATAGACTGTTCTAAGCAGTAAATTCGTTTTGATAAAGAAACCTTATAGTCAGTCTTTGGATAGCAGATCGGGGTAACTTACTAGGTTGCGGTTAGATTTTGTACACTTTCTACACAAGGACATATTCCCTGTTTGATTGGAAAACCACCCAGAGGTATAAAATTGTATAACTCCTCAAAGGGAAGCTAATAAACTGCTGTAATCAGTAAATTTGCTTTGATGGAAGACTGGGTAATTTTACCAGGACGAAGAAACAGTTTGTACACTTTTGGACATATTCCCGGTTTTCTTGGAGAGCCCCCCAGGGGTATGAAATTGTATGACCCCTTAAAATGAAGCTAATGGACAGCTCTAATCAGTAAATTGGTTTTGATGGAATCATTTTACTGTTCTCAGATGACAGACGGGGGTAGACTTACATGAATGTGCTTGCTGTTTGGACACTTTGGGACATATTCCCCGTTTTCCTGGAAAGCCCCCTAGAGGTATCAAATCGTATGACCCCTTAAAATGAAGCTAATTGTCAGCTCTAATCAGTAAGTTGGTTTTGATTGAAACATTTTAATGATCTGAGGTGACAGGTGGGAGTAGACTTACATGAATGTGCTTAATGTTTGGACACTTTGGGATATATTCCCCGTTTTCCTGCAAAGCCCCCTAGAGGTATGAAATTTTATGACCCCTTAAAATGAAGCTAATGGACAGCTCTAACCAGCAAACTGGGTTTAATGGAATCATTTTACTGTTCTGAGATGACAGGCGGGGGAGACTTACATGAATGTGCTTGATGTTTGGACACCTTAGGACACATTCCCCGTTTTCCTGGAAAGCCCCCTAGAGGTATGAAATTTTATGACCCCGTAAAATGAAGCTAATGGATAGCTCTAACCAGTAAATTGGTTTTAATGGAATCATTTTACTGTTCTGAGATGACAGGCGGGGGAGACTTACATGAATGTGCTTGATGTTTGGACACCTTAGGACACATTCCCCGTTTTCCTGGAAAGCCCCCTAGAGGTATGAAATTGTATGACCCCTTAAAATGAAGCTAATTGTCAGCTCTAATCAGTAAATTGGTTTTGGTTGAAACATTTTACTGTTCTGGAGGTGACTGGCGGGGGTAGACTTACATGAATGTGTTTGATGTTTGGACACCTTAGGACACATTCCCCGTTTTCCTGGAAAGCCCCCTAGAGGTATGAAATAGTATGACCCCTTAAAATGAAGCTAATGGACAGCTCTAATCAGTAAATTGGTTTTGGTTTGTGTAAGATGCTAACTTTTTATGTTATTGTTGATACATTATGAGATTTTTGCGAATCTGAATGTTGTTCTGAATCTGAATGTGAATCTTGTTCTGGGGAAATTAAAGTGTTCCTAGGAGGCAGATCAACAAAAACCATGCTCCTGGGAATGGTAACTTGCCATGCCACAGATCTTAATCCCGTCCTTAACTTCAAGTGTTGATTACCACACCAGGCAGTGGTTCAATATTTAAAACAATAGCCAATTATCTGAGTTTGCTCTATCTATGCTGAATGTATTTTGCTTGACTTTTACTGTCCTTTGGGAACAAAGAAGTATTTGCGTATGTTTGCAGACCACATTTAAGGATCCAAGATCATATATATCTTATGCTATGCCATGCTATGCTATGCTACACTATACTATGCTTGGACTTGCTCCAAGTCTCACTCTTGATCAATAAACAAAGAAGAGGGAAGCAGAAGAAGGAAAGGGAAGGAAAAGGGAAGGAGAGCAAGACTTGTGGACTACGCGTTCCGGGAACGAGGCTTGGCATTCGCCTGCTCAAGTTTGATTGGCTTTTGTGCTAACATGAAAGAAAGCTGCCAGTCAAGATCTTGACCTGTCTCGTTTTCGAAATGTGTTGTTCACGAGTCTCACTTTTCCTTCTCCTTTCTCATCCCTTTTCTTCTTCTTCCCTCCCGTTTGTTCATTGATCAAGAGCGAGACTTGGCGCAAGTCCATACTATACTATGCTATGGCTATGCTATCATATGCTATGTTATGTTGTTATGTTATCTTATCTTCTGTTATCTTATGTTATGCACATTATGATATCTTATGTAACGTTATGCTGCAAGCTCTTAGAAATTGTCCCCATCATCATTAGTCCAAGAGAGTACTATGTATTTGTATGTCTGCTGTTATAGCACTGAAGTTGAAGTTTAGTTTGGTGGTTTGACAGCAAAAGCCAGTTCACTGTGTGTTAAAATCAGTTTCAAGCAACTAATCAATTTTACCAGGAAGCAACACCTTGTTCGTTCTTTGTTTAGCTTTAAGTAAGCCCTAATATTTTGGCAAGATGTGCGGCAACACTTGAGACAACTTTGCCAATTGATCATCTCATCCCAGCAAACACAAGGTATATTTCTGAAACTATTTCATGGCTCTGCAATCTCCATCCTTAAGTGTTTGCAGTCCTTTTGATAGTACAGCTAACTAGCCTAAGATGGTACAACTAACAGTCAGGTGGAGTGGGTCGGAATCCCAGTAGGGCCCCACCACTTGAGCATCATGAAAAGGGGTCACAGACTTGATTAGATCTGCTGAATGGCATTCTGCAGTGGATGAAGGAAGGCCCAATAGCTTTCTTTGTAGCAAATAGCTGAGACTCGTCAAGGATTTGGGAAACTGCAGCAAATTCCTTGCTGTAATTCACGTAAGGTGTGAAATTTGGAAGCTATATTTTATTTGTTGCATTTGCAAATAACATTTGACTTTAGGCCTATTTTTGGAAGGGAGGGAATTCGATGTAGAACTGATCCCTGATGAGATTTTATCCAAATGCAAAATGTAAAATGTGGAGTAGGGCCTGTAGAATCCATTCGTGGCAAAACCAGCTCTGTATCTTTATTACTTGGCTTTCCATTTTGATTTTTGTAAGGGTACTTCAAAATTTGTCTCAGAGAGCTTATTTTGGGTCATGTGATGGAAATACGGGAAAGCCATTGGCTGATAAGCGTGAAATTGGAAGATTTATGGGTTTCCCTGTGCCCTATTGAAAGATTTGACTTGTATGCTCTCCCAACATCATACTTGTCATTTGTGATAAAATGATTCCCGCTAATTTTATGACAGTTATTTGATAAATAAGAGTGTGAGGAGAATTTGTGAAGAAACATCTTCTGCGTTGGCTCAGAAGCATCCTCTGCTTCCAAATTTAAATCACATCAAAGTTATTCAAATCAAATGAGCACTACAAAATGCCATCACGTAATTCTACTGTAGTATGTAATGCTCTCATACATTTCTCTGAAAAATCATTATATGATCAACATACAAAAATTCCGAAGATGACTCAAAACAGACTACAACCGTACTTAAAGGTTGGATGACACATTGTCAATAATTGTTGAAATAAGTAACCCCGTCCAGTCAGTATCACGTGGTCTGCCCCACCCCTCCTGTCACAAGGCTTCCGATTATTCCCCATAAATGCATGATGTCAGCTCTGCTTCACACCCGATCAGGTTCTTTGCATTGTGAATCTGTTCCATTGTGACCACATTAAATTGGTGTTGTTCACAGTTTGAGGTCTTTTTGGAGCCTATTTTAACTTCATCTGCGCTGATCGTCTCACAGACGACCTGCAAAATGATAGTTCACAATTTTTTTACCAAGAGTGATGCTGATGGAAATGAACAGAGTGACAACTGCGAGTCCCGTGAGCTAAATGAAGAAGCTTTTCAATCCATCTCCTTGCCTGCTGATTGTGAGGAGTATCGAATCACAGAGGCTGGGTCATCAAGTGATAGCGAGCGACAAGTCATGGTAGAAAATGATTTGGTAGCTGCAAATGTGCAGTACATACTTTCTGAGCAATGCTTGCCACTGAAGAAGTAGCAAACTGTAGCAGCAATAGCAGCAGTGAAAGTGAATGTGAATGGCAGAAAAATTCTAGTGTATTGTGGAAGAGAAGAAACCTCGTAAGTGTGTGACTCAATAATTTGTTGTACTGATTGATATTTCTCTTCTGATAGCAAGCAAAGTTAATCACAGCGATATTGCCATCCAGAGTTTCTCTCCACATACAGTAACAAGGTTTGAAATTGAGCAAAATCAAGTCTGTTGAATGACTTGTATGAGATGCTTATTGATTACTTTATGCAATGCTTAAGGTTGCTTAATGTGGGATGAGCCAGTCCCGGGGATCTCTGATAGAACTTGCATTGTTGCTTGGCTCTAGGGGTGCGGTTAACTAATATTAAGAAGTGTTACTTATCTTACAACGATGCATGCCTTGATATAATAATTGATGTTTGCTTTGCCATACAGCTCTTTTGCAATAATGCATTCATTTTGCATTATTTTGTACATCAAGTGGCTGTTATAACCTATGGCAAACAAAATACAAATTGATACATTTCTGGCTAAATCTTTCATTTTTGCCAACTGTAAGATATTAGAGTATTTTACATTTTATTTTAAATTTTCTGCACAACATAATCCTCAAATGTACTCTCAATTGAAGGACCCAGCAATAATAATCATCACAGAGGACCAATGCCAACTGAGTACATCGAAAATAAGATCAGAAGACAAGCATGTTACAGTAAACGAGGCAAGAAGCTGCTGAAAGACTGAGAGACGTAAGTTGAAACAAAACCCCCCTGGGGGGACACATAGTATGTTGTGGGTACGGGCATGTGCCGCCCATGTGGATGAGTTTTTGGGCCCAAAACGTTCTAAGCAGGGGTTCCCTTTTCGCCAGATTTCTCATACACTTGGATGGGTTATCCAAAAATCGGCGTAAAATTTTCCAAAAATTGGTAATTTTCCGTCAAAATTCATCATAAAAGTGGGTATGACGGCAAGTTTCGGTAATCAGAAGAGGGTACCTTTCTGAGTACCGTGCGATAGACCCCGTCAATCTGCAAGTCATGTACTCCCCCCCCCCTCCCCCAGGCAAAACACATCGCAGAAGCCTCTCTTTAAAAACAATCTCTCCTAAAAACAGAAACCCACATAAGTATTCAAAATATCAAATGTAACGTTGTGCTCTTAAAAGTCCCAAAGGCTAGCTGAAAATATCGAGGATGAAATATTATAGGAATATGGTCAAGTACATCTACAGGGTGTCTCAAAAAGATACTCTGACGTTTTATTGAATATTGAAAAACTGTGACAACGTGAACAGATACATGGGAAGATATGCCTGTTTTTAAGATTATGAAATACTTTCAAAGACTAAAATCTTGCAAGTCGGTTTAAAATTCACTGAGTTGCAAGCTTTCAAAGATAAAAACGATGCGATAGATGAAACCAGAGACCCCCCCCCCCCAGATTACTTGTATTGCAAAAAAGCTCGAAGACGGAGGTAAAAGGAGCTTATCCAATGTCATGCCTCTCGTTGATATCAGAGCAAATCAAATAGGACTTCTAAAGTATATTTAGTCTTAGGATCATCCTCAAAATTTTCTTAACATTGCATAATTCCAACAACAGTGGTTCAAACACAATCGACGAGAGACTGAATCCGTTTCCTCAAAGCATCCATATGCTTGACAGTTATGTTATCGAAAACCTGTTTGAATCCCATTTGGTTCGCCCTGAAACAATTGAGAGATAATTCATTGTGTTCCCTTAGGCTTGGATGATTTTCAAAAGAACAGGTTGGAAAGTGAAATTAGAGCCAACAGCACAGTCAGTGCGATTCCAGTCATTTGAGTCTCATCCTGGGGAGCCAAAGAAACCATGGACAGCCGAAAGCGAAGAGGAAGAGATCAGCTCAAACACAAGCTGGAAAATCGCTTATCAGATCATCACAGTCAACTCTAACAGATGGAATCGATGATTCTGAATATCACGCGGCATCAACTTTTGTGACATTGAAAAGAAAATTAAATCGGAGTGAATTCGGTGGTTTCTGGCATGCCTGGCTTATGTCCATATCATTTCTTGTACCTTGTGACCATGTGCTGATGCAAGGGGAAAAGCACATTGTCTACGTCGACGATTCACGGTCCGTCACACAGCAAGACTGTTTATCAGACATCATTGATCAGACGATGGTAAAAATCAAAGTTTTCATAGATACAAACTGTGCTGATTACAACTTGGAACCTGAGAGTTTTATCATGGGACATCTTTACCTATTACAGGCGATGACAGAACAATATCAAAATAATACTGATTAACTAGATTATTGAACAGGGTGCATTCTGAAAAACTTGCTTCTGTGTTATCGTTCGAATATAACTCCAAATTGTTATTGGGCCTAAATTATATCTTGCTTCCAGAAATAGCTTGGTTAGTACGTTTCTGACAACAAGGTCGTTGGCAATGACAACTAAAGTCAGTCTAACTGATTCTTTAATGTTTGGACTTTTGGCAGTTGTTTGCTTCGGTTTAGTCAAATGAAGAATTGACATTAGAAGTTAACTCTATCTTGCCATCGATGTTGTGTTTGCATGGTGCCTGTTTCATTGTATTCACTTTGTTTGATGCTATGTCATAGGTAATCAAAGTAAAACGAATTGTAATGTTTTTTGTTGAGGCAATAGTTTTTATATTGTTTATATGTTATGCGTGAACGGGAACGGGCTGGTATATTATCGTAATATGGTGGATACAATTGACAGGAGTGGGGTATTATCTTAACCACCGTGGACCCGCTTTAAAGGGATCTAGGAACTTACTAGGAAGTTACTAGGAAGTTACTAGGAACTGGACCTAGTAGTCTACGAGGAGCTTTCATGTATTGAAAGGTGGCTATAAGGCAATAAGCTTTCCCTTAATGTTGTCAAAACCCAAGCTATGATAAAAACTAAATAATCCTAGCACTCTTCCTTCTTTCAGGGTAGGGGGCGAGGAAATCGACCAAATAAATGAAACAAAATACCTCGGAGTCGTGATTGATAATTGCCATACCTGGGAAAGTCACATTTGTGCGGTTCAAAAGAAGATCTCCAGAGTAATTGGTCTATTGAAGTATGCGCGAAATTTTGTTCAAACTGATACTTTGACAAATTTATATAGAAGCATCATAGAGCCAAATTTCAGCTACTGTTGCTCCGTATGGGGCTCTTGTGGGGCTTCAAAGCTAGACTTGCTTCAAAAATTACAGAATAAAGCCGCCAGAATAGTAACAAATAGCCCTTTTGATGCATCTGCTGTTCCTTTGCTCCAAAGACTTGGTTGGCCATCTGTACAAAAGCTGATATATAAAGAAACAGGTTATATGGTTTACAAATCTCTCAACTCTCTTGCACCTCAATATCTCAGTGATCTTTTCGTGAAATTATCCGGGGTATATCCAAGAGAATTGAGAAACTCAAAAACTGACCTTGCAATACCCATGTTGAGAACTGGCAATGGCCAGAAATCCTTTGCATATCGCGGGGCCAGTCTCTGGAACAGTCTTGATTTGGAAGCAAAGATGGCTCCCTCAATCAATGCCTTCAAGTCCAAGCCCAAGGAAAAATAACCTTACACATTATTTTTATATTTTTATTGTAAATTTTGTATTATATAACTCTTTATTTTGTAAGTAGCTTTTGCAGGGCCAATTGTAAAACAGTATATAGACTGAATTGTACCCTGGGTAAATAATTTTAAAATGAAAAATAAAAACTGAAATGAAAATCTTCATTTTCGCGTAGATATTGTGGATACAAGTAGCAGTGATGGGATGTCATGTTACTCGCTGTGAATGCGCACGCATTCTACCCATATCCATCACATTTACGATGATATACCGCCCCCTTTCATGGGCATCCACCACGGTTAAAGTGATCCACCTAAGTTAAAGGATGAGATCGCATAGGTTTATGAATAGCCTATTGTATGTGGTAATCCAGCTCGTGGCGAAGGAAAGCAACGCCAAAGAAAAAATGCAAGGATAAGGCGTTTCTTTGTCTTATTTTAGACATGCGCTATATCTCTCAGGTCATTCCCTTTAAGATAATATCACAGCCTAGCAACGCTATCCTCTACATTTGCAGTAATATACCACTACCACACTAACTCAGCGCATCCACCACATTTAAGTTGATATACCATTACCAAAACTACTGAGCACATACTTCATATTTGCGATCATATAAGAGTTTCTAAGGTAAGATAAAGGTCTTGATAATCTCCTGCATAAGAATATTTGATCGACCCATCGCCAAGGTACGTTGAGTCCCCTGTAAATTAACAAGCCTGCTCTTTTGCTCTCCAAACAACAATACCAATAAAAGGGATCTATGTTGAAGTTGATATCGAGGAAAATTCTAAAAGAGATTTGCCAATCAATAAAAGTAAGTAAATATCACAGGATCAAATCAGATCTGTTTACTTTTTGGGACACCCGGTAAGCAATTATGGACATTCCTTGATTGGCACATTGATTCTCGACCCTCGACCAATTACATTGCGTAAGAAACATACTGAAACACTCAGCTAGGTTTATTTACTACCCTACCACAGAGTTTGGCAAAATTGCCGTGAATTGTCTAATGTCCATACCAGGGTGCTAAGTGATGCCTGATTAACCACTGTAAATGCTGTAGCGAATTTTAAGATACGTACATTTATACAGACAAAACTAAAAGACCAAAACAATCTTGCAGAGCCGAAAATGAGGACAGCTTATGGCCAAAAAATCATTTGCGTTTCGTGCAGCCAACGCATGCAATGAACTCGAATCGGAAATGAAATAGAACTTTTAGTTATTCTACAAAAGAGCCTGGGTCGGACGCTGATTTATACAGTTTTATTCGCGAGGTTCCATCGAGTGACGCTAGAGCTTCTTATACCATTGTGCACATTGGAAAATTCTTCAAAATGCATCAAAGTGTCGCTCCATTCAGTCATTCAAAACGAAACGAAAAGCTTTAAATTGAGAATATTCAAGGAAAGCTGATCTGCAGCGAAAGAGTCATTTTTATTATTCCTTTTCACCTTTTGTAGCCATGCAATTAGAAATTGTTATCAATAAATTTATTTCTCAATAGCTTTCTCGTTTCTTTTCCAGGACAATTGGAAAGCAGTTACTTAATTTACTTTGAAACTGAATTGTATCCCAGGGTAAACATGTTTTAAATCAAATGAGGATGAAATGAAAACACAATGAAATAGACCTGATCATCTACGATTTTCTTTACCCATGATCTCCTGGAGTAGACTTATGACGATGAGTCCCTTGTATCCCTGCGGTAAACCTTGCTGAAGGGGACTCATAATGAAACAGTGAAAAACCCGGCCCTATCTCATGCATTCGATCATGATTCGATCGATCGAATCAGGATCGAACGACTGCCGTAGCTCTGTTCAACGGTCACTTCTCGGAAAGAAAATGCGATAAAAACCACGTTAAGCAGGCGTTTCATCAATGAAACTTGGTATAAATCTGAAGAAGGAAGTTCACTTTACCTGGTAAGTCCAAAATGAGTCTTTCGACGGTGCATTTTCCATGTTTTAAGACCAAAACAAACCAGAGAAAACTTCAGCAACCTGCCGTAGCAACTTCGTTCAAAATCTAGTCGTCTGCATCATTCGAATCGAGAATTTGACGTCATTGTTCTCTGCCAAATCTTGCAATCTGATTGTTACTGGCAACCTGGTTCCAAGGGCCAGCTTCCTACGTCAGTACTGACCCTGGTACCGGCCAGGTCAAATTCGCAATTTGATTGGCTATTTGATAACAAAAGGCTCACTAATTATCCCAAAGAGTTATTGCTTGGCTTTGGAGAGAAATTGGTAAACTTTGGATTGCTGTCACGGGAAAACAGGACAAAGGATTGGAAAAGGATTGTTGTTATACGTAAATGTCATGTATTTGCCCCAGTTAACGGGGTTTGAGCCCTATCCGTCGGCACATGTGGGAGAAATTAGCTATATTTGGTCATTTTGAGGACCATTCCTATTTATTCCCATTCAAAAATGGTCCTATTTCAAATGGTTATTGAGAAAATTATGTTTTATTTGTAGGGCCGGTGAGGAGTTGAAAAGGGGTAAGGGGCTATGGAGATTTCGAATTTTGGGGTTTTAAGAAAGTTGGGGGGTCATTATGACGTCATAAATGGGGGTCAAGAAAAAAATGACTTTTTTTCGACCTGACGTAACGTTTGGAATTGATGCTCGATGTTTACTGAACCCATTAAAGGACGGAAAAAAGATTCAAGAGACCAACGTTCTAGGAGTCATTTGCCGCCATTTGGGGTACGATACTGCCCCCAGTGGCTTTCTGACGGGGGCTCAAAAATGGGGTAAAGTTTTGGCCCGCGCCTTTCTGCGCGTTAACTCAGTTTTGCGCCGGGCAAAAGACTTCAGGATGCCAAAAATCGAAATAAACCCCCATTCTTTACCTATCCCAACCTTAATTTGCTATTTATTTTCAAAATTTGAGGAATAACTAGCCATTTCATTTTGGAAGCTGCGGTGAAAGTTCATTAATTTTCCAACTTAGGCCCATTTTCACTCCAAAGAAATCGTGCTCGTTTTCCTATTAAATGCACTTGCTAACCTCGGATTATTGTCTAAATACCTTAGAAAGAGTTAAATAAAGGTCCTCAAAGAATTTGTTTTTAGTTTCTCGCATTATATACTGCTGCATCGGTGGAAGAAGATCGGCCATGTCTCGTCGCATTTTCGTACTTCCTCCAATTTTTTGGACTTATTACATGGTATGTTATGCATCAAAGTATATTGGCATATGGAATATGTTGTTCAACTCATTTTACCAAAGAGAGTTTGTAATGAGTCTGCAGGTAATAATTTATGCAAAACAAAATGGCGCCCAAATGGCCACTTTTGCGGCAACCGGTACCAGGGCCGACATCGATGACCTGAGATGTCGGGCCTGGGAACGAGGTTGTGTTACTGGAGGAATTGCGAAGTTTTGGCCTAAATAGGGCCAAATTTTTCAGAGTAATACTATGAGTCTCTATTGCCTGAAGCGCCATCATCAAGTCAAAGAGCACAGGGCAATGAGACTCATCGCCATCAGTCTACTCCTTGAGTATTAGGCCCCGTCCACACGTATACGTTTACGTCTGTAAAGACATAGGGTAAGGTGGGGGTTATTTGGGTATAAATTGATCATTTTTTCGAACAAATAGAGTATCCTCACAAATTCGTTGGAAATATTTAAATTCTTTTTTCGTTTTACTTACATTGGAAAGTCGATGACCGCTTCAAATGCAACTGCTCTCAATAAATTATACTCCTGTTTACGCGAGACTAAGGAGAAGCGAAATTATTACGTCAAGGCGACGTAGAGAGGCAAAACTCAATAAATCTCGTTTTTCGTGTCAGAAGCTATCCTCATTGTCGTAACGCTTTTGCAGAAAAAGCTCCGTTCTCACCAGGTCACCAGTCACTTTGTGGTTCAATCACAGGGGCCCCAGAAAGTTGTATAACCCAACTCCTCCCCCCAATGATAAAGAGGCCTTCCTCTGAGCCTCCTTTGTGATTGCGAAGCTATGAAGTAATGCTGTAAGAGAGAGATCGAAAGCGAGACATCATTGGGGGGGTTGGGGTTATACAACTTCCTGGGGCCCCTGTGGCTCAATTTCCAAGTCACTCCAGTCTTTGAAACATAACGTAGCACAACATAACACGCTGAAGGTACAGATGTGTCACCCATATGGGTAAGTTTTTGGCTTAAAACTCTCTAAGCGATGATAATTTTTCGGAAGATTTTTCTTGCACTCTGGTCGTTTGAGCTGAAGTTGGCAAAAAGAAAGTTCGAAATTGGTAGCTCTCCGTCAGATTTGAATAAGAATGAAAGGACAAAGTTTTGGCGCCCAGAAGACAAGTTCTATAAAAAAAAAACAGGGTGGCAGACCTCCACCTATACCCATGTCTGGTAGGCCATTGGGCTCCACAAGCTCGTCTTCGTGGCCTTATGAATTTCATTGCTAGTCGATTTCGTAACTTTTCCGCCCGAAAGGGTTTCGCACCATTCTTGTTTTGCATCATTGTCGTTTGAACAATTGGGGCACTGTCAAGTTGAGAAGCTCTGAGACTGACTTACGCACCCCCCCCCCTCAAAACGATTAATGAGCAAAATCATTTTCATATCGTGGTGTACATCTGTCGAACAGCCTTGAACCTGGGGTTAAGCAAGCACCCTCTTTATGTGCTTTTAAACATCGACTTTAAGGCTTGATTGCGGGTGGAGGGATGCGGTTGATTGGACTGGGGTCTGTCAGATTCTTTGCCTGCAATAAGGGGCTTTAATGAAGTGTCGTGTTTCAGGGTGGGCGTGGGGTCCGATTTGCTCTGGTCCGGTCTGATTGTGTCCTGCCACTCATGGTATGATAATGATGTTTTTATTTCAATTTTATTCAAGCTTTGTAACTTAATTATTTATTTTCGTCATAGATTGTTTTGCTAGTAAATTGTATATTTTAAATCTTTCACGGCTTCCTAAAAAGTGGCCTTCGCCGATGGGATTACCGTGAATAAAGAATGAAAAATGAGATTAATGAAAAATCAAATCAAATCAAATGAAATAAACGAGGTCTGTAATATGTAGTAAGTTGTGCTACATCAAATCATCTCATTGTTTGATTGTTTCAGGTTGCTGTACCAATAAGAAAAGGAAAAGCCAAACAAAAGACAAAACTCAAGAATGAAAAGCAAGTAAAATTTGTAGAAAATAAAAGCAATAAACATCCCAGTAAAGTCGACTGTAAAGCATCAAGAATCAGCTCCTATGATTATGATGCATGGTCGAGATTTGATGTGGTAAGTTTTAGTTTAAGGTGTAACTTCATTTTGTAGTTATGAATCAGAAAATGAATGCCTATCATATCTTTGCGTTGTTATTTGGACCACGTTTACACTGCACGAGTATAGTTTGCTCCGTTACCAAGTTGTTACGACTCAAGAGCGGCTGCACTGCTCCAGAACAAAATTGTTCTACAGAGAGAAGTAGTAAAGTGTCACTGATAGGCAGGAACGGTGTAAAGTGAAGACTGATTCGATACACTTTACTTACGGATCCAAAATTCTACCTCTACCTGGTGAGTCCAAAAAACGTCCGGCGTTTGAAAGGCTGCTTCTTCCTGAGTATATAAGCAAAGATACCCTACAATACATGATTGAATAGCTAACATGTACAATTATTTTTAGAAATTTTTTTGACTGAAATCGGTCACTCTGTTCAGATTCTTTAAGCGATTCTCTAAAATAGATCCCTTTGAGAAACCATAAAAAACGTGCTAAAATCACAAGCAAGAATTCCTAATTTGCGGTTACCTGAAACTGACGACTTTCAGCATGCTTTAGCACGTGTTTTCCTTCTGAAAGGTTGAAATGTCTTCCCCCTAGTGTGAATAACTTATTGATGGGGATTCCATTCTCCTATGAGGACAAAATACATGATTACACCCAAGAATCATTATTGCTAGGAAGGAGAACAAAGGGTAATCTTGCTTGGTGTTTTCACTTATTTTGGCAGGTTTTCGAAGGGGGCTATCTGCATAAAATTCCGTACTTCGACGGGAAGGAATGGCCGATTAAAGACAGGTAAATCATTGAACCTTCTTTGACATATTGGGGATGAAATAAGACAGTTCTCAATACCATTGCTTTGATATTCAGGGGACAGGATTTTTTCGAATACCGGGCGTTTTTCATTGACTCACCCAGTGCAAGGTAAACGGGGTCTGCGAGAAAAATAATGGGCCTATGCAACCAGAATACCTTATAGATGCCATCTCTTTGTTGACATCCATCACTGTGGACCGTGAACCATGAAAGTGGCGACAGCTGAATATTGATACACTTAATACACTTATTCTTAATACACTTGAAATGCTAAATCAAGTTTATTTGGCCAGTGTTACTTCACAAAGTGACACTGGCCAAAAATTTCTGTCCTACTTGGGGCCAGAAATATTTAAGAGCCTGCATGCTGAATTAAAGTCTACAAACAACATCAACTCGTTTTAATCTTAAGATGAAAGACGATTTCCTTTTAGATATACAGAGAGAGGAAAAATGACGTATATGTGTTCTACTAAGACTCCGCGTCCTCTCTCACATTCATGATTCGGCGTTGTTAAATCATGGGTTATTCAGAAGCATGTAAAATGGTTTTTTTTACAATTCTTTAAAACTACCTCTAAGATGTCAAATATGGAAATAAAATCAACTTGATTTTGTAGTGCTGTCTCTGCCACTGTAAATAATGGTTGTTTTTAACTTGTGTTTTATTACAGTTGTTGTGTAAATTGCATGGTAACTATTTCACATACCACGTGTCCCAAAAAAAGGTCGCAGATTTGATAAGGGCTAGCGTAAAGAATTGAGCTCGAATCAATGGGAAGTCATCTTTGAACTATTCCTCGATAGCTAACTTGAAGATAGATACCTTGTTTGTTGATATTAGAACATTGAGAGTAGACATTTTTATCTTTAAAGTCCAGATTTGCCTCCTTCTGGAAACCAGAGATTTTAGGTTTTTGCCTAAACTACAAACACGCTGTTTTGGGGAATCTCCTCAAGGACAGATATTCTGAACGAGGACCAGTGTGGTTATGTACACATTTGAATGGCAATGTAAAAACTGAAAAACTTATCAATGAATATAATCACCAAGGAATATCTTTCTTTAGTCAAGATGAATTTACAAGGTAGAAACAATTTAAGCATGCGGAGCACTGTCAAGGATCTTATCCTTGTGTATATTTATCCTCTGGGAATATGCGACTTTTTGTTTCGTAATAATTCCAATGATAACAAAAAAATGCATTTCATTCAAACAAGGAAGATTTTTGACACACCCAAGGGAATTATTTCGCCGATGAATAACTTTTTTTCGGCAGGTTTAATTCAAAGGTTTTGGTGAATGAAAGATGTCTCCTTGGGAAAAAAATCGTGAATTCGATTTCAAGTTCGATTTGGATTTTTGTCATGAATTTTTCCGAAGCACGAGGCTTCTTGCTTGTACTTCGCTGTGATTCAGGAGATTCCACAACAAACGCGTCGACAACTTAGGCCAAACCCAAAAGCTCTGGTTTAGAGGTGGAGGCAATTGTAGACTTTCATGATAAAAATTTCTTCTCTCAATGCTCCTGTTTCAGCTAACAAGGTATCGATCTTCAAGTTAAAGTCTTACTGTCGCTATAAATATAGTCATAGCCTCGCTTTTATCAGTTGCTTTTGATCACCGCAAGAGACGGTCATGAAACCCCATTCTTTCTGCAGCGATATTTGTACATTATTAAATCAAAGGTTGGATCGAGTGACGTTGGAGATTCTATCACTATTGTGCACATTCGAAAATCCTACAAAATGTATTAAAATATCGTTCGATTCAAATTCTTTTTTAGAATATCTAAGGCTCAGCGGATGACCTTCCTCTGCACAAAAACGATGCGAATGAATTATTGGCAGCCAATAATTCGTGCTTTCTTTATATAGCGACAGTAAGACTTTAACTATCGAAGAATTGTTCAAAAATTATTTCCGATAGATTCAAGCTAATTCATTACCGCTAGCCATGATCAAACCTGTTACCTTTTTTCAGGGACACCCGATATTTGTGCCTACTATCCACTGTAAATGTTTTGGCGAATTTTTAAATGCGTACATTTATACAAACATAATTAAAAGATCAAAACGAAATGTATGTATGCACAGAGCATACAGGTTGCAAAGGCCACCCTGCATGGAGAAGACATCGTCAAAAATGCAGTCTTCCGCGATATAAGAAAATTAACATGGAAGACAATTATCCATGACATTGTCTTTCTAATGCCTTGTAAGCATATATTGTATCAAGCACATGTATAATACATCGTTTTTCCGCTTTGCACTGTTTCCCTTACTTTAAAAGCCGTACAAAAAAATTGCGAATTTTTGTGTCAGTGATGGTTTCAAATATTGAAGGTTGAGTTATTTGAAACAAGAAGTATTAAAAGTATTGCTAGTCAAGGAACCTCTAGCAATGCATTAGTTTTCAAAAATCTTGAATATAATTTCAAAATTCAGAGAGTACGACGTAAATTATGAAATGGTCATCCATCTCCGTTAAGGCATCCCGATAATTCGTGGACGTAATTACCTGTAAAATGGAAAACGATCAATGATAACTGCAATTTCATAATAAACAAAATAACTTAGAATTTTTCGAAAGAAGTGGAATAGTTAATATCTCCAAAATAGACTGTCGTGTTGTCATAACGAAACTTTGGTTCCTATTTTTTTTCGTAGGTATTAGGTCGCCATTTTTTCAAAAGGGCACGTAGTAAAATTAGTTTTCACTCACCATAATGTAAATGATTTAATGGACGTTGCTTTGTTTTTCATTCAGCACTCAAAGGATCTTGGTTAGCGATGTGTCTTTAAACTTTCTATGTTAACTTACTATGTATGCATTGTGCTGTCAGTCCGTTATTTTGATCTACAGGAAGCTGCCTGCCAAGATTTGGAGGAAATGGAGGTGGAAGATGACAGTGAGACTGAGAGTGAAGAAGAAAGTGAAGAAGATTCTGAAGCAGCACTAGAAGCGGAAGCTCAAAGGAGATTACAACGATCATTGTTCGAGAAAGATAAGGTATATAGCCACCTAAAAGATGTCCATTTCCATGTAGTTTGTGCTTATAGATGGACAATTAAACAAGTGAACTAAAAATAACGATTGTCAGTGAGTGCTGCGCATTGTATTGTTTGCACAGGTCCATTCCCTGATTCCGCAGTTTACACTCATTGAATTGTGATGCATGACAAATCGGTATATTGGCTTTGAGTCAGTTAACAATAGGAGAATAGAGAGGTGACGTAAATTTTCTTTTGCTGCCAATAAAAGAATTCCTACCATTCCGATGCCATTTCAATAGCCGCTGACCGAAGTCACTGCAAAATTGTTGAAAACAGACAGAAAAACATACAAGCATACAGGTACAAAATAGTTAAAGTTCCTCTGACAAGTCTCAGCAATCACAGCAAAAAGATAACTTGCCTTCTTCGCAGAAAGGGCAGTCACAACAACAGGGTCTTTGGAGGCCTGGAACTATTCTGATAGTTGGGGATAGTATGCTAAATGGAGTGGAGGAACGCAAAATGCCATCTAATGTCAAGGTGAGGAATTTTCCTGGCTCAACTGTTAAAGACATGCATGATTATGTGAAGCCCCTGTTGCGAAAGAAGCCGTCCCACGTAATTTTGCATGTCGGTACAAACGATGCTGTTAATTCTGATTCAAATGCCATAGTTAACCAACTCATTAATCTGAAAGAATATATCGAGAATGAGTTGCCTAATAGCATGGTCACCTTGTCACTGCCGATGATGAGAGTTGATAACACTAAGGCAAATAAAGTTCTAGTTTCAGTCAAGAATGCAATAAGTAGGATGTCAATTGACATAATAAACAACGACAACATCAAGAGAGACCATCTTGGACGTTTAGGCCTTCACCTAATCTTTTATGGGAATACAAAATTTTCAGCTAACCTATTAAGTAAAATAAAGTTGATTTAACAACAGTGACAGAAATAAGAATGTACGCAATGAAAGTCTTGAGTTGAATTGTTGCAATGTGGGTGATGAGGATAGCACATTAATCGAGTGTTTAGGATTTCGTAAGGGGGTGGTAGTTGTATCTCTCAATATCAATAGTTTGCTTAGGCACCATGATGAGCTTAGTAACTTTCTTTTTGAGAAAGGTATCCATGTACTCGCCCTTAACGAAACTAAGCTCGACAGCAAGATTTCTAAAGATCTATTAAAAATTGAAAATTGTAAAATTGAGAGATGTGACAGAAATCGAGAAGGCGGAGGAATTGCTCTCTATATAAAAGATGGCATAAAGTACCATGTACGGAAAGATTTGCCCGAAAGATCGCTTGAATTACTGTGCATTGAGGTCGAGCCTTTAAAGGCCAGACCATTTTTCGTTATTTCATGGTACCGCCCCCCTAGTGACGCTGTAGAAACCTTTGATCAACTTGATCGGACCTTGCAGTTTCTTGAGACCGAGGGTAAAGAGCTTATACTCCTTGGTGATACAAATTGCGACTTTCTCAAGTTTTCAAGAACGTCAGATATGTCCTGTCTGAACAATCCTAGCAAGTACATGCAACAAATCTACAGTACGTATGAGCTTAAACAACTCATAAATAAACCTATTAGGGAAACTTCTCAACAGTCTACCCTTATTGACCACATTACAACGAGTCACATCAACAATATTGTATCTTCCGGAGTTCTCGATATCAGCCTTAGCGATCACTACTTGGTCTACTGTGTGAGAAAGTTCCGGGGAGCCCTCAAGACTAAGCATAAAGTAGTAACAACTCGTCAGATGAAAAACTTCAACGAGAGTGCATTTTTGCAGGACCTTGCGTTAATTGACTGGTCGTTGATCTTACAAAATGGTACTGATCTCAATGAGCAGGTAAGGAACTGGTAAGCTTTCGAAAGTAAGAGACAAAATAAAGAAAGCTGCAGTGAAAAACCAATCTGATTTGTTATTTGCTGCATATAAACAAATCAGAAACAAAATTACTAATATGAACCAAAACCTAAAAAGGGACTTCTTCTCTGTTAAAATAAAAACCTTTGAGGGCAACGTGAAAGAAACTTGGAAAACCATCAACCAGATGATAAATAAGAGATCCAAAACTACTTATATTTCTTCTCTCGAGGATGGTGGTAAAGATATTACTGACTCTCAAAAAATTACCGACGCCATGAACCAGTATATTTGTAATATCGGAGAAAAGCTCAGCAGCAAAATTACAACAAGGAAAAATCCCCTTTTATCCGGGGATGTTAAAATAAATCAGCATTCTAAAATCTTTAGGTTCAAGAATGTTGATGAAGTACAGATACGCAGAGCAATGAAAAGCCTAAAGACATCAAATGGATTTGGTTTAGACGGTATTTCAAGTTATTTTTTGAAAGTCGGTATGCTTGTCCTAGCTAGTTCATTGAGTACCATATTTAATAATTCTTTGAGGTGCGGTGTATTTCCTAATTGTTGGAAAACAGCAAGGATTGCACCTATCTTCAAAGATGGCCCTGAAAATATGAAATCTAATTACCGTCCAATTTCGGTTCTATCAACGGTTTCGCATTTATTTGAGAAAGTTTTGTATGGCCAACTTTACCAATACCTAGATGAAAATAAGTTGCTTTACTTGCACCAATCTTGGTTCCGATCATTACACTCTTGTGTCACATGTCTACTCAAGAGCACGAATGATTGGTACACAGACATTGACAGAGGCAATATCAATGCGGTCGTTTTCATCGACCTAAAAAGGCTTTCGACACTGTAGACCATAGCATCCTGTTAGAGAAGTTGTCACTTTATGGCATAAGGGGTATTGAACTTGAGTGGTTCAGATCCTATCTTAATGGGAGACAGCAATGCTTCAAGGTGAATGGGCACATATCAAAAATTGAAAGTATTCGATATGGAGTTCCCCAAGGGTCTTGCTTGGGACCACTTCTCTTTTTGATGTACATTAATGACCTTCCACTTTCACTTGATAATGCCAAGGTTACTATGTATGCGGATGATACCAGCATCTCTTATTCATCTAAATCAGTCGATGCAATCAATTCAGCGTTCAATGACGATTTGTCTAATCTCAAACTATGGCTAGAAGGCAATAAGTTGTCTCTAAATGCTTCGAAAACTCAAGCCATGCTTATCGGTAGCAGGGCAAAACTCCAGAATATTTCTAACGGTGCTGATATTAGACCTAAGTTTATTATTGATGACGAAGTTGTCCCAATGATAAACGAAGCTAAGTACCTGGGAATACAAATAGACAAAATATTAAGTTGGAAGGAACATATCAACATTATTGCCTCGAAGATTTCGCGAGGGATAGGGATGCTGAGATATGCAAAGAGGTACGTCCCACTCAGTACAGTAAAAACCATGTACAGAAGTATAGTCGAGCCCTATTTAAGATACTGTTGCACGGTATGGGGATGTTGCACCGAGACAGACTTAAAAAGACTGCAGATTCTCCAAAATCGTGCGGCTCGTATTGTGACGAATAGTGCTTATGATGCGCACTCCTTGCCTCTGATTAAAGGGCTGGGCTGGCTAACAGTCAAAGAGCTGATCAGGTTTGAAACGGCAACTACTGTTTTCAAATCTGTGAATCAACTTTGCCCAAATTATATGGCCCAAATGTTTCAAAGACAGCGTGAACAGGCAAAAGGACGCTAAGAAACACAGAAACTGACTTAAAACTTCCTTTATTTAGAACTAACAATGGACAAAAGTCATTTGCATATCGAGGGGCGGCCGTTTGGAATGGGCTAGATCACCAAATCAAACTGTCTCCCTCACTATCAAATTTCAAATTAAAACTAAAGGAAGGATTATAAAGCAGACTTTACATTCTTCCTTGCATCAAGAATAAATTCTATTGATTTTCCTTTCTGTTGCAATTTAATTTCTTTTCAACGTAGTAACTTGTATTAGGAGAATATTGATTAGATAATTTTTCTTTTCGCTTTTGTTTTCGTTTGTATTTTAACAGGGCACATTGTAAAGCAGTTAATTCTTAGCAACTGAATGTTTTTACCCTGTATAAAGAAGTTAAAATGAAATGAAATGAAAGCATCGAGAATAATTCTCGCCTAGGAAAGCCACTGCGCAGGAATAGGTGGCTGCTGCGCAGCAATGAGCCAACGTCTTTTAAGTATCAAGGTTTTTATTCTCATCAATATCGATTTTTCAGGGAAACGATTTATTCAAAGATGGAAAGTATGAAGCAGCGATTAATCGATACACAATTGCTGCAGATCTAGATCCTCGTAGTGCAATCATATTTGCAAATAGGGCAATGGCCTTAATCAAAGTTGAAAGGTACTCGAAGTTTTTATTTCTGCTTTTACAAATATTTATCAACGTGAGTATCAAATCTCTTGATATCTCTTATGAATTTGTCTTTCCTCAAAATATCATCAAATTAGTTTTTTTTTAATTCGCTCTATATTACCAACGCCCTAAATCGGCACTTTCCAGATAAATCACCTATTATGAGGGTTAAGATAGGGACTTAAAGCAATTATTTGCCATCAAAAGATTCTTTGTCATCAAAAGATTCTCTTCAGTTCATTGTGTTTACTGTATCACTTCATCAACTTAATCTTCCCATATTTTGAAGTACAGCCAGAACTTACAGGAGCAACGGTAAAAATCGGCCTAACTGAATTATATCGCCCCGAACCGGTACCCCTCGTTTTACTGCAATCAGCTATACCGAAAGAAAATTGTACTATGCTGTCAAAACAGCAATTTTCTAGGGTCACATCCCCCATGTAATCAATTTTCATTGCATTTTGATCGGATGGAAAATCAAAGCTTTTCGTTCCTCCCTAGTTTTAACCTCTCATGCATACTACCGTCGTCACGTTATTCCAAACATGCTTCCAAACTTCCAACGCCACGAAATGTCACCAAGTCAGAAATTTTTTCCTAGAATCAAAATATGATTTACTACCTGTTTTTATTCATAAGTTTGGTCAGCAGAAAGGGGGCTGTCACTGTTCACAACACGAGACCATTTTCACACAATATGCTGGTTCAGGGCGATATCTACCCAATCCACTTGCTTTGGAATTGAAACCCCGTGAAGAAGAATGGAAATCGACAACTTTCAAACATTTCATTCAAAGGGGCAGAAAAAACAATCGAAGCAGTTATTTGACCTTTCCCAGTATTTTTTCAATGAAAATAAATCAAAACAAAAACGCGGCTTGGAAAAATAAATGGAGAAATGAACGAAGGTTTACCGTCACTTTTCAGGTTCGCTGAAACTTTTTCATAGCATGTAAACAAAGCCAATGAAACAAGCAAGAACAGTCAGAAAGCAAGAATATATACTATCAGCAAACCATTTCCATGCGATTATTTTCATTTACAAGTCTCAGACTGTTCCATTTTTAAAAGCTTGTAAAAAAGCTTAAATCTCAGAGAATGCGCCAGGGTGCCGATTCAGGGCGATGGTACTTTACATCGAAATGGAAATTTCTGAAGAAGCATTAGCTGCAGGAATATTTTAGAACAAATAAAAAGGACTCTTCGTACAGATTAATAAAGAAAATACAATCGTTCATGGGTGAGAGATACCCACTGCATATTTATTGCCATGATTGGACTGAAAATTGTTCGTATTTCCTTGAAAATTGATTTGGTGTAACTCTAGAGAGAGATGAAACGCGCACTGCGTCTTGTTCTGTGTAAGGAGAGTCCTTACAATTTGATCAATCTTTTAGGCTATTTTTCAGTCATTTTGCAACCATGAAATCTTTATGAAATGAAATTCGCCAATACTTTCAGTGCTGGTAAAAAAGCGAGAAAAATCATTAAAAGTACCTTTATCTTTTGCCTTTAACTAGATTTTGAATCATTCAAATCTGTGAAGTACTCTTGGTGCCATGAATTTTCAAATTTGGGAACTTTTTCTGGCTCACCCTGAATAGAGGGCGAATTTTCATTGCAATAAATTCATGAAGCAGTATATTAAAATCATGAAGCAGTGGAATTTCCCTGCAAATTTGTTTTCTCTGTTAACCATTTGCTAAGATAATGTTGAGAAATTTGAGTATACATCGGACTATAAAGCACTAGACGAGTGGAATTCAATCATATTCAGAGCTATTTGTGCGCCTTATGATCTCTTACGGATCTTAAAAGATTAAAAAGGCTACTGCAAAGTTAAAACGTTGTATTATTTTCCGCTAACTTTGCCAAGTCATGATATCTCCTTGAAGGTATGCCGCCGCTGAGAGTGACTGCACTAAAGCATTGAGCTTAGATCCGGAGTATGCTAAAGCTGTTGCTAGAAGAGCAACTGCAAGAAGCAAGCTAAAGAAGTACAAAGAAGCGAAGGAAGATCAGATGTTTTTGTTGAAGCTTCAACCGAATAATAAGCAAGTCAAGGCAGAGATCGAAAAGCTCGACAAGGTACATTCGTACAAACATCGTTTATTTGTTGAAGCAAGTTTAAAAAATTGGACAGCAATGCTGTGTAAGCCCGCTATCTTAAAACGGCGAATGTTTACAAAATTACGGTAAAGCCTATTACAATCATGATCTGATCAAATCTTATAAGTTGCTAAAAACCACCTACAACGTCAAAGTTGTCAGAACTGCCTAAGAAGCGAATCCAACGATATAGATATTATAATTGTTGTAATATAATATAATGTCACATAATATGATATAATATGATATAATATAATATAATATAACATAATATAATATAATATAATATAATATAATATAATGTAACATAATATAATATAATATAATATAATATAATTTAATGCACTTACCTCACATAAGTATTGCACCACCGTATCCAAAATGGCGTCCAAAAATGTCATGTAACTCAAGCAGCAAAATTTGCATAACAAAAGCATCAGCATTTTAAAGGGAATAGAAGCATATATCAGGCGCTTTCTATAAATAGACATGCGAGAGCATGCGCATAACTATCGCTTCGTAACTGTGCACATGAATGTGAGCTCTGCAAATCAGTAGTGGGACGAGAACCTCGATTTTGTTGTTTACTGTGGCTTCCCGACGGGCCAGATTCACTCTTCTCAACTTCCACAATTCTGAAGTCAAGTAATGATAAAAAGAATAACAGGTATTTTAGCTTTACTTTCTCAATGGCATGAGTTGTTTGTTTGAATGCGCTTTATTGTCAGTATTCCTTCTTGAATACTGGCCCTTTGTCCATAGTTTCCGTTATATTTGCTTTGGTGATGAGTCTCCTGTCCCAAGATATTTGTTTAGGCCCAACGCGATTTGCAGTGTTAATCATGTCACCATCTACTTCAGGAATTCGTAACTGAACTCAAAGTGCTGTGATTTCTTCAGGAAAATTAATTATTCAGCTACCAGTTCTGCTTCACCATGGTAGCTAATGAACAGGGAACACTTCTCTTTCCATTCCAAGTCTGTTTTGCCCTGCTCGGTGGATTGACAGGGAAGCAACGGGAAGCAACTTCCTTGGCCAGGCCAACTGATCGCCCGTCGCAGTGCGGGCTGCAGCGAAAGTGATCACGTGAAATAGTAAATAACTCCTTGCGATTGGCTAAAATTTGATTGACAGTTTCAGCCTTGTGGCTCGGAGCCTCTTATATATGCTTATATTCCCTTTAAGGGTTTCCCTGCCGGGTGTTTTGGCGGGAAAATAATTGTCTGTTTGTCTACTTTTCATTTAACAGCAAAATGAAATGTTGTTTTGTTGCTTTCCTTGATAAATTAACAAAAACCGGAGGACAACATTGAGCAAGATTTTGGCTGGATAACTGGAGGACTAGGCCATAACAAAACGAAGAATGAATAGATTTCTTAGAGCAAAGATAACAAAACTTCGTAATTTTCAAATCTGGATTCTGTAAACTTTATCGCTATGAAAAAACTTTTCCGTGAGGAATGCGACCTGGCTATAAAACAGAGCTGAAACTGAAAGAACCCATCCAAGGTAAGAATAAGCTTGACCTTATTTTTATCACATTAGCATTTATTCTTTTCATGGAAAACTTTAAGTAAGTGGTTGACCATTAGATATCTTGAACTGGATAAACCTCACAATATTCTCTCGCTTGAAGTTAGTTTGCAGGTGATTAAAACCTTGAAAGTGATTGGACCTTGTTTTTCTTCAACATGACTTCTCCTAAGATTGATTCAAGTACATTTACCTTGAATGAATTCCTCCTTGTTTACTTGAATTTTATTCTTTTACCCTATTCAAAGAGGGAAACTTTTTTCATGGCAATGAAGTTTGCAGAATCCAAATTTGAAAACAACGAGATTTTGTTAACGTTGATCTAAGAAATATGTTCATTTTTTGTTTCGACGTGGCCTACTCTTCTAGATTTTTTACCAAAATCTTGTTCAATGCTGTTTTAAAGTTTTTGCTGAATTATCAACGAAATCAACAAAATAACACTTCATTTCACCTTAATTAAAGAGAAGATGGATAAGCAATATTTTCTGTCCAAAAACACCCAGTAGAGAAACCTGTAAATACTGGTACTGCATTACACAAATTTTTGCTGATTGAGTTGCAAGAAACTTTAGGCAGCCATTTTGTTTTGATGGTGCAATACTTATGTGAGATAAGTGTATAATATGATATAATATAATATAACATAATATAATATAATATAACATAATATAATATAATGTAATATAATATAATATAATAGTACAATATGATACATAATATAATAATATAATATAAATAGATTACGTCTTTATTATCTAAGGTGCTGCTTTTTTCATATAAAGTGTTCTTCACAACTCTGGTTACCAATCCATTTCTTTCTTATATACTGATGCTTTATTTTTGGTATTTCTGGTCATGTCGTTCCTTGGTTTGAGAATTGTTCATTTTGCAATATCTACCGGGTGTACAAAATGGTATATCAGCGGCTGCTTAAAAGTAAATTCACAAAGTTTCCACCGATTTGCATGAGTTTGGTATGATTTTAAAGCAAAAGGGCTACATTAGGAGTAGAAATTCGTTTCAGTCAATTTTTTTTGTATTCTTCTATAAAGCCTGTCTCAAATCACTTTTCAATTGAGATTTACGATAAACTAGCTCTGGGGATTTGGACGTAATCCTTCAGTCGAAACGTATACCCAACTAATTCTATGTCATTGTTCTATCATTTTTGCCAAATTTTGGAATCTATGGGGACAAGTGCCCCAATGCCACCTAGCGCCACCACTAGAGACTATCATTGTTGAAAATCAAGAGCTTCTGCCTGCAAAACTCAGTCAAGTCACTCTTTTGCCATTTTTCCAGTTGTCAAGAAGTTACTGACATAAATGTTATACATTATAACAAATTACCAGAAGGCAAAAGGGAAAAGAGTGATTTGAACCTTATATGAACAGGGGGAAAATGTTAAAACTTTGGAATTTACTGTTGCGAATAACGCCCCTTCCCGGTCCAAAATGCTAAACTTTCATACCCGTATAAATAGAGGCAAAGTGACGTTTTTCTGTCAAGTTGCGTCAAGGCCATTGAGTCGCTCTGCGTGTGAGACATTGAGTAGCGTGCGCTGGAATTTTTTAAAGCTGTATAATTACACTGTTTTGGATATCGACGACTCTTGCCTACAAGTATTATACAACCATTAGCTTGTTGAGATGGTTTAGTCAGCAGAAATATCTCAATCTCGTTCTCGGCACACATTTCCGTTTTTCCACTGGTCGAAAACTTACCAAAATAAATGCTATGAATTCTAGCAAATATTACGCCATATTGTTCATTCATCATTCTCATTGTTAGGAACTTGCCAAGTTAGAAGCTAGTACACAGAAGAAGATCCAGCTGAGGAGATCAAAGGTATGATGATTTTGCTGGGAGCACTGCATGGCATCGAAACTTTGCAAAATTCTTTAATGAAATGTGTTAATTGTTATTTCCTTGTTCCCTCAAATCAGTTGATTGAGAAAAGCTTAATGTAAATTTTGCCATAATCCCAAACAGAACATCTCTGCTGGAATTACAGCATCTCTTAGTTTTATGAAAAACATCGAAAGCTCTATAAATTCTAAATGATCGAATGAAATCGATATGGCCAGTGCAAGAAATCTCTGTTTTGAAGGTCTACGAGATGGAAGCAAGCAGAAATGCGTAAGTAAAAATTACTGTTATTCTGAAAATAACGATGCTATCAATTTGTTTGCTTCTTAGGAATTATTGGACATTTTGAGACACCCTGTAGAGAAAAAGATTAACAAGAGTTATTTCTTTTGTATTCAATATAAGATTCTACAAAACGAGACTACTTAAGACACTACGTACGAGCTACTTTACTAAACTACGTGGACGATACCACGGAGTGCAGGAGACCATGACAACTCCGTAGTTATTGACATAGAGAACATGTAACTAAACTAAAATTGAATATACGGCTACGCAAAATGCACATGACCTTTAATGATAATTTCTAAGGTTCGTTTCTCTTTGCCTGTCGGGCTAACTTTGGGCAAGCAAGTCATTCGCAAAATCATTAAACTGGAGATTCGATCGCGGATTTGATAATTGATTTGTGCTCAATGAACCTAACATTCAATGCGAAACAAACTTACAAGCAAAAGAATTATGGGTAAGGGGACTTGGTGAGTATAAAGTGTAAAACAAAGGTTTGGAAGTTCCTTAGTCAAACCGACCAGTTTGGTGAATGAAACTCAAAGTCAGTTCGAGAACATGTTTATTAACGTCACTGGAAAGGTTTTAATCACCATACAATAAAAGTTGTACCAGAACGTTGTTCGAGAGACTGTTGATGTGAACAAATGGTTGCAATACTACTGACACGCCATCGAGAAGATGTCGTCGTTGTATGTTAAATAAAAGACAATGCAGCAAAAAGTGCTCCGTATCCTCAATACCGTCTTATTGGGTTTGTGGGACACATTGGGTTTATGGTGTCCTTTAAGTTGTGCTTAAACTTGTGGAAATTAACTTGTGGAAATTAACAAGAGTTACTTGTTGCAGAAGCCATTAAAGAGAATTACAATCGAAGAAGTTGGTAGTGAGGAAGAGGAGAGAAGTCATGGTCCAGAAGGAGAGGGACCGAGGCTCATTGAACAGCTTCCCGAAAAACGAATAAATGCAACTGACACTCTGCTGATGACAGCTGCGGATAAACGAGTCACAGAGACGAGAAACAGCAAAGAAAAAGCTACCACGTATGTATTCAATTCTTGTCATCGAATTTTTCTGGTATCATGTTCACGTGTCAAAGGTGATCAAGCTGCGACCTTATTTTCACGGTACCGCTACACTTTGATCCGTTACAAGGTTATTACTGTTCAAGAGCGTTTACGCTGCTGCAGCACGCAATTTCCTATAGACAGAAAGAACTGATCCAGTGCACTTTGTTATAGATCGAAATCGTAGTACCAGTAAACGAGAACTATGACCTAACTATTCCCGCCAAATTTGTAATTTTAAGTTATTGACAATTAAGCAATTTGCATGGTTAAATCTAGTAATCCTCTCGGGGATCTTATCAACAATTTCCACTTCCTTCAACCAAAACAGCAATTCCAAAATGGCCAAAAGTGTGACGCTGCCAAACTTTTAGCTGGTTTCTTCACACGATACAACCACAGGGCCGCTGAGAGGGGGGGGCAGGAGAAGCAATTTGCCCCAGGACCTCGAGGCCCCATAATTTAGGGTTTTTAAAATTTGGACTGCAGGAAATGCTCTGAAATGCATTTTAAGCCAATCTAAAGGGAATGATCAAAATAGTTTTCTGTTCGCTTCTCTCGCAGGGGGGCATCATTTCGCAGTTTGTCCCTAGGCCTTCAAAAGCTCTCGGTGACCCATTTCCAGAATAATCTTAAAACGAAAAAAAATGGACGGTACCAATCTTTTTGCAATATCCACGACAAATTTGTTGGACTTTGACAATAAAGAAACCTAGATAGCCCCAACTCATTAACTTAGCCGTGTTCAAGGTGTTGAAAATGTTCCATTACAATCATTTTGGATGTGCACACGACGCAGTTTCCAAATTATCCATTTCATTTCATTTTGAATTCTTTATACAGGGTAAAGTCTACAATAACAATTGATTTACAAGCTGCCCTGTTAAAAACCTAATTATAAAAGTTACATAAGCAAATAAATAGATAAATGGAAAGACCCTAAAAATACGTTAATGAAAAAGAAAATTAAAATTTGAACAGAAACGGTTACATCCTGCCAAAGTGGCGTCATAAAAAGTACTGATATTCATAATTTTGTGCTTGAAAGCCAAAAATGTGCTTGCTTGTTTTGCCTCATTGCTAAGGTTGTTCCAAATACGTGCTCCTCTAAATTCGAAGCTTTTCTCTCATGAAGACGTTTTGAACAGAGGAATGCGTAGATCAGTATTGGAATTGCGTAGCATCCTACTTTGAGTATCAGACAGCCTATGAAATAGCCCTTTTAAGTAATCGGGAGCCTCCTTGTGGAGAGCCTTGTAAACAACCTTTCCAGTTTCTGACTCAATTAGCTCCTGAATAGTAGGCCACCCAAGTTTTTTTTTACCGCTTAACAGTTCAATGTTCAAACTCTGTCATTTTCAAATTGCGCTGTTTTCGTTGTAAGCGGAATTGTTCGGGATACTGCAACTTCCCCCTTTCGTAAATCACAAAGGAAAAGGCATTTCTGATTGGCTCGCTGATCGATGGGACTAGCGAAGCGTTTTGGGGCATGCGCAATTTCACAAAGGAAGGATGAAGAGCGATGACCTTGAGATCGATACTGCGCAGACTCCAAAGTACTTCGACAGGTATCTGGCTCTTCTGGAGAAAATCCGAAAGACTTTCACTAATAGTATCCCGAACAAGGAAGCCAAAACTTTCACGAGTTCGTTATTTATTTTTTCCATATAAAAAATTACAATACATGCTACATCTACGTTCTACCATACTTTCTAATTACTCTACAACAATAAAGGGACACGACCACAAGGAGAAAGAGACAATGACTACCCTGTGACCATTAACATAAAGACACGCAAAAAAACAATTAGTAAATTAAGATTAGATACTAACACATAGTGGAATCTGTTCCACATTGGATGTCAGGCCAGCATAGTCGTGTGATGGCAATTGTATGCTGTCAGATCAGGGTTGAGTTAACGATATCATTGGTCAGATATAATAGCGATTTGGAGAAAGAACTTCGTTGAAAAGGATTTCTTTATTCGTATGCATTGTCCTGGTTGCTATCAATGACTGCTTATTTTGTTTTTGTTCATTTCAGGAACATGAAAGAAACTAAGACTGCAGAAAAGAGAACTGAATTCACCGTTCCAAGCACTGCAGTCCAGTTTGAAACAGAGCTCAAGAAAGTGAAGAAGGATCCTGACGAATTTTACCGATATTTCTCGGTACTTTATTAAGTCTTTCCATAATGAAATCTTAATACGAATGACACGCTAGAAAGAAGGTGCTCTTCATCGGAGGATGAAAGATGCCGACGAATTTTGATGATAGACGCTTGCGAATTTTCACGCCAAGAAAGATCCTGATGCAATTTACCGATATTTCTCGGTACGTTGTTTTGCCTACCGATAATGAGATCGTATTTGGAATGTCGCATTTGATAAGAAGTACATTTCGTCTAGGATAAGAGACGCCGACGAATTTGACGTTGATTAAATTTGACACCAAAAAGATCCTGATGAATTTTACCGTTGTTTTTCGGTAGCTTGCTTAGCATTTCGATGAATATTTACATTTATCTTAAAGGCAGTCTGTCATGTCTCTGCTTGGCTGCGATAAAGTCAGCGCTGAACAAAAGAGATTTCTTTGTTTATCGGTTTATTTGAAACAAAGGAGGGCTAACCGCCTTGACTTTCTACGGCAGTAGAAAGTCAAATGATTAGCAGCCATTGAAATTTCCTTCTTTGTATTGTCCAAACCACCCAATCAAATGCGTGACAGACTGCCTTTAACTTTTTAGGGCCACCAGCACAAAAAAAGCTCTTCAATCAATTCTTTGATCGGCTACATAGCTTCTCAAATTTCAAATTTGTCTTTTAGATTATTCCACCAAATCTGTATTCCACGTTGCTCCACCATTCAATAGATGAAGTATTGCCAAAAGCTCTTGACACTTTTCATACATATTATCTTCGGTAAGTAGCTAGACCTCGTGATAAGGCCCTTGGAAGTTATGCCTTTAAGCTTAACCTCATCATAAACTCAAACTTTTATATTATTTTTGCAGCACTCGTGGGATCTTAATTGAAAATGCTCTTTCTCAGTACGAAGATAACCGATGGAACAGGGCTAGTTTAACCCTATCTGGGCCGGGCTTTTCTAAGCATCCTCAGGCCGAGGGGGTTTAATTGCGAACGCCGAATTAATAAGGGCTAGAAAAATTAGGCTTGGTAGTTTTATGTGATTTGATGTGAAAAGTCCAAATATTTGATTTATTTCACTCTAATTGTTGCACTTTCTATGACGTCGGCATGTTAGCAGCCATTGAAATTTCCTTCTTTGTGTTGTCCAAACCACCCAATCAAATGCGTGACAGACTGCCTTTAACTTTTTAGGGCCACCAGCACAAAAAAAGCTCTTCAATCAATTCTTTGATCGGCTACATAGCTTCTCAAATTTCAAATTTGTCTTTTAGATTATTCCACCAAATCTGTTTTCCACGTTGCTCCACCATTCAATAGAGATACAATAAACCCAATGCCGGATACAATAAACCCAATGTGCCCAACAAGTGATGGCATTGAGGATACGGAGCATTTTTTGTTGCTCTACCCTTCTTTTGATCTTCAGCGTCGAGACCTTCTCACTGGAATTGTTGAATTATTACGACCATTTGTGCAAATCACCAATCTTTCAAATGATGCTTTGATGCAACTTTTACTATATGGTGATCAATACCTTTCTTATGACTTGAATAGAAACATTCTCGAATTGACCTTACGGTTCATTCACGAAACTGGTCGGTTTGACTAAGATCTGTTGACTCTTCAGTTACGTACAAAGCAGCCACAAAGTCCTCTTATGTAATGTTATTTTTCTTTGTAAATTCTGTTTCACATTAAGTGTCAGGTCTTTCCACTCCAAACAACCCACGACTTACGCTCGTGACATTTTAAATTATCGCAACCTGTCACCTAATGTAGAACAGAATCGTTCGTATTTTGTTGTGTTGTAGGTAGATTAACTTGCTCGTCTTTATATATTGGCCATGGGGTAGTCATTGTCTTTCGCTCCCCATGGTGTCGTCCCTGTAGTGTTGTAAAGTAATTAGGGAAGTTTTGTAGAATGTAAGATTTGTTGTAAAAGTTCTATATGAATAAAAAAAAATGTTTCTTTGTTTTGGCAAAAACAGTGCTCCTACTGCCTTAACTGAATCTACTCGAAGAAATATTACCTATGTTTGAAGCTTGATTATTACGACAAAACATCAAAATGTCATTAAGACACAACTTATTGAAAATAATTATGAAATCCTAATATTTATTACCTAAATTCATCAGATACATGACGTCATAAATGACGTCACATAAAAGAAAAGCAAACAATTAAACATTTTTCATATGATCTAATTGATTAATGGTTGCACAGAAAATTTTTCATCCAGTCATCAAAATCATCAAAATTATAAGTCTTTCCCAACAGTATCCAACTCCTGCTTCTTAAATTCAAGCAGTAAGGCTTTTGTGACATGCTGACTTCATCTGTGGTCAAAACAACTTTCCTGCAAGCAAAATATGACGAATTCACCATAATTACGTTTGACAGTGAATGTCAAAGAAAATAGGGAGAATTCAACTAAATGGCATCAGCAAACTTTTTCTCGGGTTTTGTCAAAGTCCTCTTTGACTGATGGAGTCTATGGGATAGCCAGGGCCGCCGAGAGCGAGGCAGGGCCCCGGGGCAACTAGTGGATGCGGGCCCCTTGCTTGACAGTTTCAATTTTCGACTCAATTTCATTCGCAAAATACAAATTGTTACAATTGAGATTAAATCTATAAGAATTTAGTGGTATCCTACGCGACCCAAGTAAAGCATTGCTTATCTAGCTGGGGCCGCTATTGAAAAATAAGAATAGAAATAAGATGATAAAGTTAAAATAAGCACAAACGTATGATATCGTATAATGAGATACAGAGCAACATGAAGCAAGAAGGTATCTAGATTTGTGAGGAAGGAGGTGGGTTGTATGATATTGATACTGAATTTGCACTCTTTTTAGTTAACATTTGTCAATGAAGCTTTTCTTGAGTTTTTTAGCGAAGGTATAAGATATAAGGGCTTTAGATGTCTTTAATCTGAGAAAGAAGGTCATTCCACAAACATACTCCTTTATTGCCTATCACTCAACCCGTGTTTTGCTTACTCGAAACATTTTATAGTCGTTACTTTGAAAGGTTAGATATGTATGACTACTTTCATAAAAAACCGCACCAGAGAATTTCGTGAAAATTGTGCGGCGGTGTAGCTAGGGCAAACTAAGTGAAGACAGTAAAATGAAGAGGGTCTGGGGGCGAAGCCCCCAGGAAATTTTTTGAGGCCACGCCCTTTACTTTAGCTTAGAATGCATCTGGCAACATCATGCTCGCCATTGGTTATAAAGAAACGTAGACAATTTTATGACAATTATTGTATAAATCAACGTGCGATGACAAATTTTTGAAGAAGCATCCTTTACGTTGGCTTTGAAGGGGGGAATTTCACTCCCAAAGCTCTCGTACTACTTTGGCAAAAACCCGCTTGTTTTAAAGAAAAATCAATCAAAAATCTGTAAAAATCCTTTCGTTCTCCAGTGCTAAAATTCAAGTCTTAGGAACATAGTTAAGTTACATATCTTCCAGCATTTCTCAGAAAAATTCTTACCTAACCAATGCCCCGCCATTTCTCTACGGTTTTAAAGGAATCTCGAGGACCATCTTTCAAAAATTTTTGGGGGGAGGCAATTGCCCCCTCATACCCTCCCTGTGGCGATGCTACTGAAAGCGTGGATCTTTTAATGGAATTTGAAACTAATAGTGCGAAGCAATGTCGATCCTGGTTGATTTCTAGCTTCAAAATAATGTAAGGCAAGAACTTATATTTAAACTACTAGCTTTCTGACAGAGCTAAGTTATTCGAAAACATAGGTAATGGCCTAGGCAATAGTTCCTGCGTTCGTTCTCAATATGATTTAGTGAAATCTCTGGAATAGATAATGAATTGTTATTGATACTGAAAGTGCAAAGGACAAGGACAAACGTCGTAGCTTCTTGCAACATGATGAAAGATCTTTGAGGTACCCTGGTGCTAGCAAAATCTTGGAACAACATTCCCTTGAAAATTAAACAATCTTCTTTAGTGATGAATTTCGTCATCAACTAAAATTACACGTGTTCTCTCCGAATTATCAAGTTTAGAAGTTTAGCTGTTTTTGCATCAATCAATCCCAAAATGTTTAAGATATTTCAAATTGAATGATAGGCTTTTAGCGAAGGGGATTAGTTTATCCACTGAGAGAGCTCCTCCTTTAAGGAAATTCTTCTCTATTGGTGTTCTATGTAATCTTGTTGTAATTTTGTCATCTTCCGTGATTTGTCATATTGTAAGATTTATAAATTTCATTGGTTTAAATGATTTTTGTGTGTAGTTGAATTTTCTAGAATGAAGCTACGCTGAACTAACGGAGAAAGTTCGATTTTACGAGCCCCTTGCGGGGCCCAGCTCGGTGATATCATTGCAACATACAATGGGAAAGCATGGCTCCTCTTTCTACGGGCCCCTAGCGGGGCCCGGGCCCCGGGGCAGTTGCCCCGGCTACCCCCCCCTCTCGGCGGTCCTGGGGATAGCTGATATTTTTCCTTTCCATCGTGCAAGTTATCTTTTTGCCATGATGCAAGGGGTTTTTGACAGTAATGTAGCATGGAGTCGACAAACAAATTGATGATACCTAAGCAGCTGAGAACGCAACTGCTGCAATGGGCAATAGAAAACCAAGGGAAACACATTCTTTCCAATATCTATGAGGGCATTTTGGAAGGATGAGGACGATGACAAGAAACGACATTTTGTTGTGACTTTGACAGTCCAGTTATATTAGAGAAACATTTTGACAATCCAGTTGAAAATAAGGAAAATTTTACAGTCCAGTTGAAAATCCTTAGTTATGACATAATTCGGTACGTTTCGACTCTGGCTAGAGTCATCTTCAGCAAAGAGAATATGTGCGTGAGGGCCTTTTAAACTAAAACGAAACACGGCATGCGGGAGGGGGGAAATACCTAATAAGGTAAAATAAACAACAAAGCAAAGAAGAAAAGCAAGTACTAAAATGTGAGATGAAAAACAAGACGTAATAAGGCAAAAACAGAAACAGTAAACAGAACAGGAACACAAATCCAGAATAAGATCATAGGAATAGATGACGTTTGGGAGTTCAAAGAAGGCGTGTCTCGTTTCAAAGAGGGCTATTTGGACTCTTGATCGACTAATTAGGTTTTAACCATATGATGAAAGAGTTAATATCAATTGCAATATCAGGGTATTGAACCTTACAATTTTGATCATTTATCAGATTGGGACATAGCACACCTTTCATTTTGAATTTGCATTTTATTTCGAACAAGTTTATTATCAGTGCTAATATGCCGGCAAGCTATTGCTTACATACTATTGATTGAGGACAAACACTGTACCTACAATCATTTAAAAAATTATTGAGCCACCCCAAGAGTTTCAGTTTTTTGCCCAAGTTTCCCCCCTCCCCCTAGACAATGTTGGAGTACCACAAAACGTTGCCGAATTACGCGTGTCATCTCCATCAATTACTTTTTTAAAACAACATTGACATGGGGGAAAGGGGGAACGAAAATGTCATTTTTTCAAGGTGGCTCACAGGTAGCGGCGGAAATTAGTATATAATGGAAGTAGTGTAAAATCAGTACAAATACCTCTCTTTCTTGGTTCAATTTCTGCCACGTTCGTCTGCCATCACAAAACTAGGCCAACCGCCATTTCTTCTTGCATGCAACTAGTTGATTCTTTTGGAGACTGGCACTAGTTGCATACAAGAAGAAATGGCGGTTGGCCTACTTTTGTGATGGCAGACGAACTTGGCAGAAATTGAACCAAGAAAGAGAGGTATTTGTGCTGATTTTACACTCATTCCATTATACACTAATTTCCCCCGCTAGCTGTGGCTGGCTCAACAATTTTTTAAGCGATCGTAGACTGAATATTGGCTCTGAGGCTTCCTCCATGAGTCCCTCCCCCAAGGGTTCTTTGATCATTTTTGAATTTTCTGAAAACGGTCAAAAACAGGGCAGATACTTGGGGTGCTCATTTAGGGTGAGGTCGCTCTAGAGCTACTTAAATCTGGTACTATCTGATAAAATATTACGGATAATGATTAACACAAAGCATTCCTGCAATAGTTCATTATCTTCCAAAAATTTCAGAGACAAGAAAGAATACTGGCAAGAACTTTTGAGCTTAGTGTTGGTCCCTCGCTTTGACATGGCTTTGATGTTTTTATCAAAAACATCAAAAAATGGTACGTAATACTCTTTCATAGAAGTTCACTTGTCGCTCATTGCCTATACGAAGGTATGAAGATTCACTGCAAAATTATGATATTAAAGTTGTACATTCTCATCACAGCGAGAAGAAAATCAATACTTTCCCTTAATTCAAAATTAACCAATCAGACAGCATTCTAAGGTTTGCATGCAGATATCTCGAAAAATAGTTATTTCTAAAACTAACCACAACGATCAATAAGAAGCATCATGTGCCCTCGTTTTCTCTTGTTTGAGATTTGCGTAGAAAATCCATCGACTCGAGGAAAGTCATCTTGAGAAAACTCATTATTTCAAAGAAACTTTACATCAAAACAAAAGTATCCTCCTATCTCAAATAAAAATTTATTAGAAAAGGTGTTGCAGTATCTTCAGATTTCTCTTTGCTCAGTTCCATCGCTTGGATTTGTTAAATAAACTATATAATTTTACGGAATTATTGACAATTCAGACAGCAAGTCATCTCAGGGTCCTTGATACGAAGCGCTTTAGGGCTTTTAGTCTCTTTCCTTGGTGTACATTCAAAATATCACAGTCCTAGCAATAAGTGTTGAGTCTCCCCCCAGTTCAATTTTGTTCGTGGAGATATCCCGAAAAGCAAACACTGAGATGGGGAAGGGGAATTGAAGTTGCCGACTGAATTTGCGTTGTATGCTATAAGATAGGGAAAGTAGCTTCTTCTCAAAACCTTATGTCACTATATAGACTTTCGATGGCATTCCGTTAAATCTAAGCCTCGTTATCTAGAACAAATTTTCATTTCTCTTGAGAGTTCAGGGTAGCAGGTTTCAATAAGGTGTTACGAAATTACGACATCAATCATTTCAGTAAATATTAATTTTCTTTCTTGTGATATCTTTTTCCTCTTCATTTCGTCTCGCATTGTGCCTTCATTTTGGCCTAACGGTTGTTTTGTGAGCAGTCGAATGCAACCCCTTTCAATTTTGCGGCTGAAAAGCTCTCCTTCGGTGAAGGGGCACTAAAGGATAAATATATTTGAATGACTAAACAAAGGTGCTCAATGGAACACAGGGATTAAGACGAAACAAAGAAAACAACAAAAGCATCCTCCTAACACCCTTGGTTTCAACTGTACTTATCGTTTTTGTTTGTCGTTTTAGTTGTTACAGTGCTGTTTGATGAACTGGCCAAGTCCTCATCCACCAAACATATTGACCAGCAAAGCATATGTGACTTGGCTAAGAAATACGGGTACAAAATGGACAAAAGTTGATAAAAAGAATTGAGTTCTCATTTTGTATGAGTTGTACAGTTAGCGGTATATGGATAGTATGAAAACACGATTTGTTTCAAAGAAAATTTGTCTAATATGTTTCAGTTTCTATCGCAGTAATCCGAGCACAGTATTTGAAGGAAAACAGTGAATATTTTCCACTTTGGCAAAAGAAGCATGAAGCTTTTTACTGGCAATTTTCCCTGTCTATCCTACGCTGGAAACATGCATTTTGAGCTGCTTTGTCTTAGGGGGCGTTTCACATCGACCACTTGCTACATTATCTTGCAAGGAACAGTCATAAAAGTTTGTTGTGGATCTCTTTTGTCGAAGATTCAAATATGTTTTTTAGATGAAACACGTTTGTTGTCATTGCCTAAAGGTATAAAATGACGCATTGAAAAAACTTTAAAAATTCATTTTGTTCTCATTGCAATGGTTGGGTCACAAAATTTACCATTCTTGACCACCCCTGGTGTTTTACAAGCATTGATTCAAAGAAATCGACAAGAGAGTTTTACACTGACACTCCTACAAATTTGGAACCAGTACTAATGACTACGATGTTTAGCAACAGCGATAACTACAATGACAATCCATCTACACACGAATCAATCCTGCATCAACCACATCCCCATACCCCTAAAAGGAGTCTGAGCCTACCGCCAACCCTTTTTAAACTGGCCCTTGATGTTAGGTTGATCCTGCATTTGCGTCGGAAGCGAGATTTGTTTTCCTTCTCTCTCATATGAAATGAAAGAGCTTAATGGCCATTTCGTTAAAGGCAGTAAACCATGACAGTGGGATGTGGGGTCGAGTGGCCCTTGCAGTTTCCGTCAGGTAACTAAAGTTAAGCTCGGATAAACGGACCCTTTGGAGTATTCACTACTATTCACTTACATGGAAGTGTCTCTCATAAGGGCAGGTTCTGCAAGAGTAACCATCTAAAACAGGGTACAAACACGGTAACAATTCCCTTGAAAATGGGTACGAACACGAAATTTCTTTAAATTCTAATGTTTATTGGCGTATTATCATCAGAAAGTGCCTTGGCCAACCATTACATCAATGAAGTTGGTTAGTCATCAGAAACTCAATGGAAACCCTATGCAAATGTGAGCCAGGTTCTCTGTGGCAACAAACAGATATCCCTGTAAGCGAAGACATTCCGTAGCATTTCATGTGAACAGTTTCGTTAGACTTTGCATATAAACAATCAGGATTAAACATTGAAACTATGGGTCGGCAGGTTCTTCGTGATTAGACTTCTTTTCGATGCCTTTAAAGTCTTGACCACAAGCAAAAAGAGCATCGTTTGCCAAACATCTTTGATTTGCTAGCCAAGCAATGTTTTCCGCTTCGGCTACATTGCCAATATTGCGTGACAAGTACAACTTGTTCGAAAATTTTGTTCAAAAATTCGAAAGCAATTTCGGCTCATCACAAGCAAAAAATTTTCGTCAAGCAATGCTTTGTGACACTGTCAAAATGAAATGGCATTTTGCTTGGCCAACAAATATTACGTGTTTGACAGATAATATTTGCTCGTTTTTGGTCAAAGCTTTAAGGACAAGTCCAGAGCCTGCATGATATACGATTGAATAAAAAATTACACTGCTACGAATGGTGTATCTTAATTCTCATAACTTATCATTTTAATCATATCAGCCCCGAATTTGTCCTTTGGGTCTTGTAGAGAATCGAGGCTGTGTCACCTAATGGTTCGTTCCACTCTGTTTTCAAGAACTTTGTCAATGTCACTTTCCATCTGATCAATTAAAGCATCTGTTACAGCAAGGTTCTTTTGCCTGTAAAGAATGAGGCAGCCGTCAGAAAATGAGAAAAGCATTCTATAAAAGACCCAGGAAGCCCCCATGACTTATATTTAATTTTGGGGCCTCAATAGTGTCCTGCAATGGATGGTGGCCTATAAGAGAAGAAAGATATTTAAAAAGCCTCATAAGAAGGCTGTAAATAATATTTCTTATCTCACCAGCTATTTTTCGGAATCGAGACATGATTTTGCAAATCAAATCCATAATTTTATCGTAGTTTCAATCCCGAACCATTTGAAAAGTAATATCTTATTTTTGTATGAGCTTGATATGGAAACAAGCACTGTTAGGGAACAAAATTTTCCAGGAAAATCTTTTGATTCATTTAATCATATCGAAGCACAACATCCATTCAGCTAAATACGATACCAAAAGAAGCTAAATTACATTAAAAATTTACAATATAAGCTCAAACATGCCCCTCCCCCGTATACTGATCTCCAAAGGATTCGTGCAAACCTATCGTGTATCAGCCCAAAAGGTGAGATTGTAGATCTTTTTTGAATCGCACAATGGAGTTTCTGATGAGCTGTGAGATACTATTCCAGGCTTTGGGCCTGTATGCAAAAACTTTTTTCGTATGTTCTAATTTCAGTTTTTGTACATGGAGATCCTTCATATTCCTTGTGTTGTATTTTGATAAGGCATGCCTCTCTATGAAGCTATTTCGTAGGCATTCAGGCCAAAGCTGATTGACAATTTTGAATTGATTTACCTTAAGGATGTTCTTGCGGTAAGCATCTTTATCTTCATGGTTCTATCAGATCGAAAGTTCTGTTCTGATATCTTTGCAGAGTGCTAAGCTTACTATTGGAGAGGAACCCCATACCATGTTTGCATACTTTGGATGGCTTTCAACAAGTCCTTGATAAACATTAAGCAACTGAGATTGTGGCAAGACGTTCTTGAGTTTCGGACAGACGGCCAGAAGTGGTGGACCCATGGTGTGTGCAATTCGAAAACAAAATAAGGACCTAATCCTCAACGAATGGTCAAATGAAAACTAGACAAAAGATCACATGTTTCCAAGATACCCCCCTCGAAGCCTTTCGCTTACATGGACACACTGCCTTTAATTTGTAAGCGATCTGAGAGTTGAGTTTCTTACAAGCAGTTTCTCATAACAAAAAAATACGCGTAGCATATTTTTTCTCTTACCATGGTTCCAATTTGTTTTTCGCTTTCTCCTTTTGCTCTAATTCCAGTTTCAATAGTGATTCTTTGATTTCTTCTGGGACTACCCAAATCATTGTTTGTGCGGCCACCGCCACTGGTAGGCTATAAAAAGGTTCGCTGGTTTATAACAGGTGAGTACAAAAAGGAAATGAACGGAATTTGAAAAATGCTATTAAAATATCAAAGCAATAATATTGAAAACTCTCTAGTTTCATTCCCGGCATGTTCAATCAGATTCAGTAATTTACCCGGCTACAACTAGCAATAACAATAGTTAAGAAATGCTGCGACTGGAGCACCAAGTCACTCTCCTCTACGATCTTCTCTACTCCTTTCGTTGTTCCGCAGTTCCCTAGACCCTGATTTTGTGGTCCGTAATTCACTCATAAGGACTCGATCCTCCAGAAATAGTTGCTTTTCCACGAAACAACAGGCGGATTAAGAGGCTCTGTTTCCACTGTCATTAACAACACAAAAGATTTTCCTATCATTGTTCAACAAATAACAAAGCCCATTTGTTCAATTCTCATCACAAACAATTAGGAGCAAAGTCTCTAAGTGTACTATCCAATCAAATTGCCTCTTGTTATGATCATGATTTGAGCACATGACTGTAGGTCAGCATTGGAGCCTGACGCTTTTCCTGTCATTGCTCAAACAATAACAACACATCAGAAAACCTTTTCTGAGTGGATGTGAAGGAAAAATTATCACATGAACACAAGATCTATGGTGCATGCAGCACATCTGAAATGCGCATGATCACATCATGCAAAGTCACATGTTTGACGACAGACAGACAGACACGGCTCGATTTCACTATGAAAATCGTCTCGCCAAGATTAGAATAGCTGCGCAGCTCCGCTGCGCAGCAATCATTCACTCCTTCCCATCGCTATCACAGATTTTCTACGCAAATGCCCTTTAGAAACCCTATGAAAAAACAAATGACAACGACAAGCAACATTTCTCTGGTTTTCTTCCTAAGAGAAATGGCAATTAACATTTATTAGCATATATTTGCCCTCCCAGAAGAATGGAATCCCACTGGTCATACAGATTTTTCATACTAATTATACAAAGAAAGACTTCATCCTCTAACGATGATAGCACGTGCTAAAGTGTGCTCAAGCCGTTGTTGTAAGTTATAACTGTTGAGGAAATTTGCTCGTGACTTTTAGCACGTTGTTGAAGGCTTCTCCACAGGACTTTACACCAGACTAGACATAAGACATGAGACTTAAGACACAGGACTTTAAGGGAATAGACATAGCTATATCTCGTAGTCGCTCTAAATAGGCTATAGAAAACGCCTACGCATTCACTGTTTCCTTGGCTCTACAATGAAGCCACGCGTTTTGTAGTTATCAAATTGAATAAATTATACTTTAACCTGGCCCAGGCCAGCTTTGAACTATGTCGATTCCCTTTAACTGTGAAATTTGAATTTAGTGACTAATGGCTATTCAATGTGATACTGCAAAACTTTAAGGCCTCGGGGTTGTCATTGTATTTTGCTCCTCTTGGTATCGTCGTCGTAGTATTCTAAAGTAGTTTAAGTAGTGTATTTAGTAATTTTGTCATCTAAATTTTTAGATTGAATATATACAAAAAAAACTGCAAAATTTATCATTGCTTATATGACAGGATCAGTAGTAACTTTTCAAACGCCGTCTCGCTTATTCGGACCCAACCGACACACTGCTTACCTCGAGTTCAAATAAAATAAAAAGTTTCAGGTCTCAAATGGTCTTCTGTTGTAAACGTTTGGCAAACGCTGAAACACTTTAGGGGCCATAAACTGCTAATTAACTTGCAAGAAATTGATTTTCTACAATGACAGGGCGCTGTTCAAATCATTAAACGTCCTGCATGATAGAGTCACCACGTCATTAATTCTGCCCTTGTATGCAAGAATCAAAACATGCAGAATGCAATCTCGCAGAACCAACTTTTCACAGTTCTGAGGAATTTTTGCATTCTACATTATTTGTCTAGCCTAAAACTTGTAATAGAAGGTGTTGTTGTGGCCAAGTGGTTTAATCCTATGACTTTGAAGCCAGAACAGGCAGGCGTAGTGCGTTCATAACAGGTACCCTACAACTTGAGCATGATGGCAACTGAATCATTCGGCTCCATAACTGAATCAACTGGCTCCACGATTCCTGGCTCCACTACACGAAATTCGCTCTGCTCATCATATAACCTTTGCAATACGGGGACCAACCTTAGGTTACCGAAGAAAAGGTCATCAAATGGCCGGAGATTCTTCCTATATGGAGGTGCAAAATTGTGGAATGGCCTATCAGCTGAATTCAAGCAGGCAGCTAGCTTCCTTGCATAGTTTATAAAAAACTATTTCAAAACTGTTTACTTTTGTTTTGATTTTAGGTTTGAATCTTTAACTTTATCTCATAAATAAGTTTTGAACATTGTGAATAAGGTTTTATAGTTTACTTTATATAATAGCTTTTTACTTTGTTTCTTCAATTGTAATCAAATGCTTTTATCAGAGGGCCCCTTGAAAATCAAATTGTTGACGGGCAACCCTCCTTAAATGAATGAAATGCAAATGAGATGAAATGAAATGACAAGGGGTCGTGGACACGATTAGCGATTAGCTACTTTTGCGATCCCAGTGATTGGCGCTAAAAACCGCAACTTCACCTTCACAAATGCCCTATACTCTTGTCTTGCTATCTAATGTGCCAGGCCATAATAGATCATACCTGAAGAAAGCACCTAGAACTGTCCCAACAATAATGCCTCGGAATCCAGACAGCATCTTATAAGTTGCACCGGTTATAGCTGAAAGAAAACCAACACCAAATTAAAAAAAATTTTTCCTGGGTACTCGTGGGATATATCAAACAGCTTGGACATTCAACGTCCATCAGTCGAAAGCAATCACAAACTTAAATGTATTGTTTCCATACAAGTAGGCCTCGTAGAGTAGGGTATGTGATAAAATATGTAAGATTTCTTTTCCCTTGCGCAGGATATGCCACTTGTGACAGTTCTAGAAATCTAGCAAACAGGCATTCCAAAGAACAAGAGACGGATTAACATGACATGTTCCCATTGCTTGGGTTTTTATGGTTGTATGATCAAAAGAGGTTGCTCTCATCCTATTTTTTCTATTCATGTGATTGGTTTGAAGATGAATCAATTATTTGCCGAGAATTTGATGGATGTCGACAGATTGAATGTATGCTTCCCTTATGTATGGACACATTACTTTTAAGGGAACCTTTCATAGCCATTACTCCTTCATCTACCAGCATTATCTTCTTAATCGTCTCTTGCTTCTTTAAATATCCCCACTGAAGCAGCTCTGCCAAATTTCACAATAAATTTCTGCCAGTTTCTCTAACATACCGGGTTAGTCAGAAAAAACGTGGGGTGTTTGGCGAACCGTGACATCGCATTTAGTCACCCAATTGTCATAAACTAAGTTCTTCCGTGCAGCCAAGAGTCTAACTTAGATCACAAACCTTTCCCCATCAAAATCAGTCAATTAATGCATTTTTCAGAAAACTTTCTTTGCAAGACCTTGTACGGGAATCTTGCAAACTGATGAAATCTTTCGCTGAGCCCCTTCCGCATTTCATCGTGGCAAAAGTTACAGGTACACGTGGTATTATCAGGGGAGAATGAAATGATGATGAGGTAGTATTTTCTCCCTTGGGATGCCTTATCATAACTTGCCAAGCTTGGAGAATACGCTTGAAAGACATTGATAATTCGTACTTCTTCGTCTTGCGAAGAGGTTTCTTTCACGCAGATAAACGCTCTGTCGCAATGGGACTTCATGCAAACAACACTCTGTCTTAAAGCCTGATTCACAGAGTCGTGCAGAAAGACCAAAAGACAAGGGATTCAAACTCTGAATCTTTGTCTTTGGTTCTTTCTGCACGATCTTAGCGACTTAAGCAACCTAGTGTGAACCAGACTCAACTTTTTCAGTTCCCCTGACAATGCAGCGTGTACCTGCAATTCTGGCAAGGCTAAACGGCTGAAGGGGCTTGGTCGAAGATTTCACAAGCTTGCAAGACTCCCATACAGGGTCTTACTAAGAAAATATTTTTAAAAAAGGCATCAAATGACCGATTTCGATTGGGAATGGTTTATGATCTAAGTTAGACTCTTGGCTGCACGGAAAAATTTAGTTTACGATAATATAGTGGCTCAATGCGACGCCACAGTCCGTCAAACGCCCCACGTTTTTTCTGACTCACCCGGTAAAATATTCTATAGAGACATAAAGTAATTCAATTTGTACTGATGCCAAATGGAAGAGCATTAACGCTTCCATTAAATTTGTGTTTGCTTCTGAAATATTTTAGAGGTATTACCAGATGTTGAATGCTAGTAATGTCTGATATATCCCACCATCTGATCAATCACAGTTACACTATTTTTTAAAATGACAGAGATTTGAAGTTACATGACGGATATAAAACTTAATCAAGTCATGTCCTACTATTTTAGATTTATTGAAATCTGTTACGCTTGTCTGCACTCGAGCAAGTAGGCAATACGGTCTTTCGTTGTGTCTGTCTTTAGCCTAGTTTTTGTCGTCAAAACAGTTTTAACAATCATAAAGTCCAACATTTGGAAGATACAATTTTGTCCAATTACATGACAACTAAAATGTTGTTTCTTACCGCCAGCAGTTATCAGATTCAATCCGTCATGTTTGTTTCTGTACTCCGCCATTAATGTCATTGCTGCACTGAAACGAACGTAAGTAAGAGCAATGTCTGAAAAGAATATTTCACAATACTGCTATAACTAGTACAATAATTCTACAGTAAAAGAGGCAGCTTTTACGGAGGTTAATTTTCAACTTGAAATGCTTAACATGGTTTTCTATCGTTTAGTCACTGGTCCCTTTTATAGGTGTACTGATGCACAAAGCATTTGGGAACATCTTCTCTGGAAATATGTCAACCCCAGCATCGACTTTGAAGCTAAGCGCATTCTTCACTTGATAATCCTATTAGTTTCTCCTCTCAGAATAACTTTGATTGGTCAATTAGTACCTACGTTCCGCTCTTGCTTATCTATGGATCGTATCTTGGCCTTGAAAGTTTACTCGCAGTGAAGCGAAAGCCAAAGAAAACAGTCTCCACCTCATATTTGAGATATTTTAACGCTATCATGTTTTTCTACTGGGAATTTCACAATTTAGCGTACACCAACCAGCCGACCTGAACAAACACACTAGCACGTGACGTTCGCAAAGTATTGAAACCAATAACTCCCCTTTTGGGCATCCTTTCGGCATTGGAATTTCCCATCCCACCCTCCCTTCAATAGTATGGGGTGACTTGTTTTGTTACAGCTTTCATTTTTTGTATTACTTATTGTAATGTTCGCTGATATTGGTAGAATTTTCAACTTTTGTTATTGCAATCCGGCACAGGTTTTGTATCGCTTCATTCACGTACGAACTGAAACGCTTCGTCTGCGGTCTTGGTGAAGTGCCTTTTTTCCCGTCGTGACAAAACATGGCAAAAATTCACTTCAAAACACAAACTCGAAAAATCAAAAATTAGAGATTCCTCCGCAGTTTCAAAGTCGGAGTCTAATCCTCCGCAGTTTCAAAGTAGGGTCTGCTCCTCCGCAATTTCAAAGTCGGGGTCTGCTCCTCCGCAGTTTCCAAGTCGGAGTCTGCTCCTCCGCAGCGGAGTCCGTTCCTCCGCTCCTGTCAAGGTCCACCTAGGATACCTCTGCTGGTTTGCACGCTGGCAGGTTGCCTATGAGGTCTGCTCCCGATTAGGCAATCAGGTTTGTTAAGGTAGGGAGCCCTGACTCTGGGGTCTGTTCCTCCACAGCGGGTTACTGGTCCCCTCTAGGTCGGATCCCTAGAGTTGTACTCTTATCAAATATTAGGTAACAAGGATAATAAGGCACTACTCTCCACGAAGCGTTTCCAATACCCCCACAAACAACGGTAAAAATCTTGTTAACGTATATTAAAGGAGAGATTGATAATGTATTAGCCAATGAGGCTTGTAATGTACGAACTCTAGACCACATCTATTAGCCAACAAATATGTAGTAATCAAGTGTGTTGAATTGCCGCTATAACATGTTCATGTCTGCTTAAATTAACGAGTCTATCTGTTTGCCTACCGTACACATCCATTTTAGGGGGGAACAATTAATCTGTTTTTATCTCTTGCTAAAAGCATAAATTAAAGGATAAAGATCAGCCATGCCATCAAATCTTTATGATATTGGGACGAGCGCAATTTTTAGAGTAACTCTAGATGTTCATCTGCAGATCTTGAAGTAAACCCTAATTCTAGATAAACCCCTAACCCTAGCAACTATCAACCAGCCCTGAAGAACCTAACTTTCCCTAAAAACATTTTTCTGAAACAAATCCCAACCTTTTTCGTGTGACGTACGACCATACAACCAGGGAGCGCCGAAAGCATACAACATTCGAAAGCCGTCCGCTGAAGCACGCTCTAGCTGATCTAGGTTTCCTCAAAGACAATGTAGGCATAGAAGGGATCCCGTCCACTTGCGGTCAAGTCATGGCCTGCCAGATATCAGACGCTTATCAAGAAATCTGGTCAAAAAGAATTCTTACGCTTATCAAGAAATCTGGTCTCCTTCAAGTGGACCAGTTATTAGGCTATTGCTAACCAACAAAATCCTGCATTAAATTAGTTGCAATTGCAACTAAACATTTCTTACTTTATGAAGCAAGCTACGAACATGATCTCATTCTTCAAACATGGCTAATGTGGGCCATTATTATTAGACATTAATTGTAAGATTGCCATCGAAGATGAACTCTCGCTGTAAATAAAAAGCCGTTGTTACCTGTAGAGACCAGCAAAAATACCAGATCTCCAACCCCATCTACTGCCATTCTTTACAAAACCTTTTATCACCGCTGAATGATATTCTCTCTGCAATCAAGTAATATGTGACCATGAGTTACTAGATATACAAAAAGTGGGTGCACACAAATGGACGATATTGCTAAAATGTTGACAGGTAGCTTATTCTGCCACTCTGATTCACGCCCTTTATAGAATTCTTAGAACAATCAACTTGGGCCCCGTTCACACGTGAACGCAATCGTTCCGTTCTATATCGTTCCGTTCCGAAAAGTGGAACGCTCAGGGGTTGCGTTCACACAGGAACGGTTGAAATAACATCGTTCCGTTCCAAAAAGTACAACTATAAAAAAGTGATACTAAAAGTGGAACGATATGCAATCGCTCCGTTCCGTTTCCGTGTGAACAGGTAATGAAGTGCAAAACTGGTCCTAAAAACGGAACGATGGGATGTTTTCCCCAAGCGCATGCGTGGATGTAGTTGTTGCTGGGGACAATGGCAAGGACTGAAGAAAAACTGTGGAACGGAAAGATTGCGTTCCCGTGTAAACAGAAGCAAAAACCGATACGCAATCTTTCCGTTCTCGTGCGAACAGTCTATTTTTACATTCCAGACACTGGAACGAAGGTGGAACGAAACAATAGCGTTCCCGTGTGAACGGGGCCTTGAATGCTTTATTTACCGAGCAGATATTGTATCACATTGCCTCTTCTAGAAGTTTCGTTAACCTCTTACGGCAGAAAAGTTTTGACTAAAAAGAGCAAAAGCCAGCGTCTTCAATTTGTGAATTTACAAAGGCAATATAATTAGCTGACCCTTTGTATAAAAGCTGCAGTTAAGCCTGAAATGATTTGCATGTGATGAAAATTGGACGCAAATCATAAAGAATTAAAAAGGCAGGGTCACGTTACCGTAAACAAACCTATTATCTCTAGAATCGGTAGATTTCGGTGGATGGGGTGAATCCACAATAAAGTTACTTCTAAAAATCCATCAAAATCTCTGGAATCGTACAACAAATGAGTGTTTCGTTTGTTTCTCTATGAAGTACAAGAGGCCATCTTCAAAATAACACTTTCATTTTGACGAAGGTAGTGGAAAATCACTGTGAAATGGCCTATCAAAACTACTGCAAATAGTCGTATCGAAAGAAGTTTGTTTACACTACGTGATGACCCTGCCTCTTTGATGTAGTTTGTTTGTTTGTATCGTGTTGTGCCAAAAAAGCTTCAGCAACTGCGGTATGTGATGGCGACGAGAAGCGGCAATACGTTAGCAGTTGGCAATGGATTGCATTCTTTTGGGCATTCTTTGAATTCGAAGGTGGTAGTTCAAAAAAGCGTTCTTGCTTCCTTAGTGCGTTACTGCTTGATGCGGTCCCAGTTTCGCTTCGTTTTACTTCGTACATAAAATTACTATCAGAAATCGAATAACGGAAAGTAAATGAAGCATTGTAACAAATATCACAGAAGACAATAAAAATTACTTGCCATATACAAATTCAAAACTAAAAACTCGAGCCCCGGGTTACTTAATTAAAGGTAGGTGACAATAGCTTCACAAATTCTGAGCAAGAAAATGATGACGCTCGCAATCAATTCTTAATTTCAGTATTTACGCGTGACGACCAATCATCCATTGTGCAAAAAGAGGAAAGACAAATATCTCTCCACACACAGACATTTACACAAAAAATATCTATCATTAACTGTACTAAGATCTTTATACGCATCCAAATTGGCATATTAAAAAATCATAGCAGATTGATCCAAGATAAACTCTTATTGCTACACCTGATAAGATCTGTTTCCTCTATTGGAGCACCCAATAATATCAATATCCGATACTATACTCACATGTGCTTGCATTTTGTTTGGATACATTGTGAGTTGGTTAGCAACAATATGATCAGATCCTGCAACTCTAGCACCAAGCCTTCCGCCAATAATAAATCCAGTAATGCTTCCACCACATGTTGCTAATGAGAAGTTCCTGTACAGTTCAGACTCACTGTGAGAAAGAGAATTTTTTGTTAAACCTAGACTTAGAGCAAACAGGGTGAATAAGAGGTGATACTTGTTGGAGCAAATCTTTAAAAGTTGGCTTTAAAAATATTTGCTATATAAGCTTTCAAAATTACCTTGCAAGATCACAACACAAGTAACAACGTAATTCAGCCCCCAAACAGAGTCTTGAGAAAAAGAGCTGTATTTATTCTGAGAGCGGCAAGCGTTCAGAGGATAATCCTGTATAATCCCCTACTGTTCCTTTAAGTATGTTTCAAAATGTTGAATCCCGGCCCTTAAACACTTGATTTTTGTACCTGGAATTTAAATAGTATTACTGTGCATGATTTTTATGAGTCTCTTTGATAGAGGCCTATAACTCGGTTTACAATTATGACCTTATTGGTATTGTTGAAACCCACCTTGACAATACCGTTAATAAAGACAGACTGGCACTAGATGGATATACATTTATTCAAGATAACCATCCTCGTAATGTGAAGAGGGGTGGTATTGGGCTATACATCAAAGATTCCCTTCCTTCAAAAAATCGTTGACCTTGTGACTCTTCCTGAATGTATTGTGTACGAAATTCAATTAAACAGGAAAAAAGTACTTTTTTGCACAGAAGCCAAGGCTAGAACTAGACTGAATTTGATAACTTCACTACAAATTTGGAGCTTATTCTATCCAAAATGCATGCTGAAAATCCATTTTGCGTCATCATTACTGCTGATTTCAACTACTGACCAACTCAGTGGTGGGAAAATGATATATAGAACAATGATGGAAAGGTGTTTGAGCCATTATCGTCAGACCTAGGCCTACACCAGTTGATTTCAGAGGCAATACATTTAATGGGTGATTCAACATCATGTATTGATTTGATTTTCACTGATCAACCTACCCTCGTTATCGAGTCTGGTGTCCATCCTTCACTTCTTGAGCCGTCAGTGAGCTCCCGAAGATGGGGTAGACGCCTTTCATTGTTATGCAAAATGATTTATAACCTTACGCCTAAATGTGCAATGGATCCGATCCTACAACTTCAGCAATCACAGTACAAACTTCGCAATTAAAATGTCATAGGGCAAATAAGGGCAAGGACAGACAAATTGAAACTTAGCTTCTATCCAAATTACCTGTCTGAATGGAATGAATTATGTCCGGAAAGTAGAACTGCGCTATCGTTTGCTATCTTCAAGAAAATGCTGCTCTCAAAAATTTGCCCCCCTGCTAAGTCTGTCTTTGGAATTCATGACCCAATAGGCTTACCCTATCTCACTCAACCCCAGGGGGCAACATAACATGTTAAGGGTACAGGTATGTGCTGCCCATATGGGTGGGCTTTTGGGTCCAAAATTCTCTAAACAAGGGTCCCTATTTCGGCAACTTTTCCTTAAACATGGGTGCGCTTTCCAGAAATTGGCAAAAATTGTTAAAAATGGGTAGTTTTCCTCCAAAACTCATCACAAAAGTAGGTATGATGGCAACTGTTGGTAATTAGAAGAGGGTAGTTTTCTGAAAACCGGGTGGCAGACCCTCATCCATCCTTAAGTCATGTAAGTCACAATGGTATTGAGAGTACAGAGCACTTTTTGTTGCCTTGCCCTTTGTCTGAGGTTCAACATAAACCTTCTGGCAGGAGTTTTTGCATTACTATGACCATTTAGATATATTTGATCTTTCAAATGAAGTTTTGGCGCAACTTTTATTTTTCGTCATAAAGGCCTCCAAAACGACGTCAACAGAAATATACTCAAGTTGACTCTACTATGCATTCACAGAACCAACCGTTCAATTAAATTAAGCCAAATATAACTCAGCCACCACACCATGTTCATTCTCTACTGATCATATTTCAACCTGTGCTGCATTGCAATTGTTGATCATTTTGTAACAGTTATATATGTAGTATCTCTGGTAAAATTGTTAAACATATGGCATTCTTTGGCTTAGAATGCCTATCCAACAAGGCATCCTTAAGAAGACCAATTGGGAAACCTTCACCATTCTATAACTATTTTCAATGAACCACCTTCCCAGGAGAATTTTTGTGCAAACACCATGTAAATTTTTTAGCTAATAAATATATTAATCTAAAATAAGAGGACACACACAATGGTGTGAACTGCAAGTAGCCCTTAAAAGGCTGTGAGGATGCAGAAAGAAAAGTTTGCATCTTGCGCAGCCAGGGTGCATTTCATGCACTTAGGACTGAAGGTCTTCGGCCTAGACCTGACTTTTCGTTGGTGTAGTCGCACTGTCAGTTCTTGGTGTGACGGTGCCTGCAAATCTCCCATCCTCCGTGTGAATGTGAAGTTCTCTCAATCATAGCAGCTTCTTTAGATAATACACATACATTTATATTTCTTTTACATGAAACTAAGAATTTCAGCCAGTACTGAAAGTTTCTTGGAATCATTAGTGTTGAGTACTCAGACTTTTTAGCAGCTTCCCTCTCCCTGAAAAAAACCTGGCCCACAAAAGCTTAGGGCTTGGCATACCTTTGGTATGGGTTTTACATGGAATGCATCCTGGTTGCGCAGGCAAGTTGAGATGGCCTAAGTTAAGACTGCATCGAAAATTTGCGGTTGAGGAGGTTGAGAACAGTAGAAGCTAGAACAGTATGGAATTATTGAAGCTAGAACATTATGGAATTAGGGGAAAAGCACTAAATTGGTTTGAATCCTATCTTTCTGATAGAAAGCAATATGTCTCAGTTAATGGAGCAAACTCAAGTTATCTCAGTGTTTCCTGTGGGGTCCCACAGGGTTCTGTCCTTGGTCCCCTCCTTTTCTTAATTTACATCAATGATTTACCTCTCTCATCCTCAAAATTAGTCTTCTACTTATTTGCAGATGATACTAACATTTATTATGAAGCTGAAAGTCTTGATCAGCTTCAAAGTGTGGTTAATAAGGAATTGAAGAAAGTGAAAATGTGGCTTGATGTTAAAAAGTTGTCACTCAATATTGACAAAACCAATTTCATAATTTTTAAATCTCCTTCGACAATTTTGTCTGATAAGGTCAGTATCAAAATTGGAAATTTTTCCCATCAAACAGACTTGCTATGTCAAATTTCTTTGGCTAGAACTTGAGGTATGTTTTTCAGAATACGACACTTCCTACCCATCAATGTTCTGATTTGTCTCTATAATTCTTTATTTTCACTATTTCTACAATATGGTATTTAAGTCTGGGGTCTTACATTTGAAACTTATATCAATTCTATGTCTCTGTTACAGAAAAGAGTTGTAAGGGCAATTTCATTTGAACACTTTACTTCACCCACTACTCCCATCTTTTCTAATCTAAAAATCTTGAAGCTACATGATCTCTTCAAGTTAAAAATGCTACTTTTTGTATATGAATCTGTTAATAAACTCTCTCCCATTTGTTTTATAACATCTTTGATTCTGTGGCATCTGTTCATCAATATGGTACACGACAAGCTGGCAAAGACAATATTTTTCTAACCCAAAAAATACTAATCAGTATGGTCTCAGGTCAGTACGCTACCATGGTGCAAAATGCTGGAATGACATCCCTGTGGATATAAAAAGATCTCCATCTGTCAATGTTTTTTGCCAAAAACTGAAAGCTTTCCTATTCCAAAGCAATTATCAAAACTGATTATAGATAGTCACCATTCATTCCCAGTCTTTCATGTTTCTTAGTAGATTTTAATTCTTTAAAAATCTCTTGAAAAGGGGGTACCCCCTCCTCAATTAGCTTAGCTACTGAGGGAGTCCCTCCTTAAAATTCCCCTTCATGCAAATTCTCCAGTCTCGTATCTTTCATTTTATCTATGTATATTCTGTTTATCTTTGTTCTGTAATTCATTTCATAATTAATGTAATGTTCTTAAATGTATTCTGTATTAGTATTTGTACGTAGTGGAATCACAGGAAGCCCAGGCAGTTACGTAACTGAACAATGATAAGTTTACAATGTTAAAATCGTTAATTGTATACTACCTTTGTGTGTTATTTGCTGTACTGCTCCACGGCTGTATTGCATCTCATTGACTGCTGCACTACACTGCATAATTCTTCGAATGCGAGAGTTGGATACAAAATGACTTGTTGGTGTTATAATAAGAAGAAACAAGGAGTGAAACTAATCTTCAAGCCAAATTCAATAAACTGTTTTGTCCTCGCACACAATCCGGCATCCATGCTCCAAATTCACAACACAACATATCAAAATGTTCCTCAACCCTTGAACTATACTCTCCGATACTTTGTTTCTTCATCATCAATGCTTAAGATGCAACAATTTGCCACTCTTTGATGTATGTCTCATCAAATCACGTTTCTCACTATGCTCCGCCCATCGAACGGTCCCAAGCCAACCTCGCTTAGCTTTTCACAGAATGTAAACAGGGACCCCCTGGCGCACCATAGAGTGCAGTTGTTGGTTTGAATTGATCAACAGATGGATCGGGGGATCCCTGTGTACATTCTGTGCAAGGCAAGGCAGGCAGACGAAAGCATTTGAAATTTGATCGCATTGGGACCGTTCGATGGCCGGAGCATAGTGAGAAGCGTGATCTGATGAGACATACATCAAAGAGTGACAAATTGTTGCATTTTAAGCATTGATGATGAAGAAATAAAGAATCGGAGAGTATAGTTCAAGGGTTGAGGAACACTTTGATATGTTGTGTTGTGAATTTGGAGCATGGATGCCGGATTGTGTGTGAGGACAAAACAGTTTATTGAATTTGGCTTGAAGATTAGTTTCACTCCTTGTTTCTTCCTATTAGAACACCAACAAGTTATATATTTTGTATTGAACTCTCGCATTCGAAGAATTATGCAGTGCAGTGCAGCAGTCAATGAGATACACCACAGCAGTGGAGAAGTGCAGCAAATAACACACAAAGGTAGTATACAATTAACGATTTTAATATTGTAAACTTTACCTAGATGCCTGGGCTTCCTGTGGTGGAATTGAAATCAATGAAATCGATCAATCAGATTAAAACAATAGGACCTTGTTTATTGCCAACTGTACGGCTCTGGTTGAAAACCATTTGCGTTCCTGCGCACAAAATATCTTGCATGTGCAGTACAAACTTTCCAGTCAGGGTGAGAATTTCAAAATTAAAAATAGATCTTTGTTCTCTCATGCAAGAGTCTTTTGATGTAGCTGCGAGAGAACCGTTTGACAGAACTTCATAGTTGCCTATTGTGAGTGAATGCAAGTTTTCCAACAACCTCAACCTGGCCTACCAAAACCTTGCAGACCTTAGGCAAGGTTTCAAAAGAAGCATACGGTGTGCGATTCTGTACAAGCACCATGTTTCCTTCCAGACTGCTAACTATGTCATGCACGTGGAAGATCTTCCATGCGCATTTCCATGAAGAACAATAGTTTATTGTTTAAAAACAATGCCCAAGTGCGCATCTTCTTGTTTGTTTGTTTTCAATTTGTTTTGAGTGGGCTTGTCAGGATTTCTAGCTACTGAAAGCTAATTTAGGCCCACTGTGCATGCCGCATCCAGGCATGGGACCCCTAGTTTAACGTCCCTTCCGAAGGACGACGAGATGAGTTGCGAGGTCAGGCCTCAGAGGTCACCCATCCAAAATCTGACCTCACTCGACTAAGCTTAACTTCAGTCACCTGACGAAGACTGTATAAGCCACTCGGCCACTCATCCCGCAAATTCTCCATGCACCTTGCAAATTTATCAGTCTGGGTTTCCTTGTAATGAAAAATGAATTAATGTCTTGTATAGTATACACAGTAAAATTACAAACACTACTCAATTCAAGAAACATTCTGCCTGTTAGCCCAAATTTCAAAGGTCATTTGGTTATCATGAAGGAAGGCAGACCGGATATCACACACAGATTGGAACGTTGCGCAATATCTTGCACACATGCAATAGGAACGTGCGTGGTTTTCAAACCTTGGCCGCGCAGTTGGCAATAAGCAAAGAATCTAGGTATTGTTTTAATCTGCAAAGGCTCTATTGTTTTAATCCATTGTTCTCAACCGCAAATTTTTAGCGCAATCTTACTTAGACCATCTCAAATTGCCCGCGCAAAATACAAACTTTCCAGTCTGATATCACAAAGTGTATCACAACACATCATATAGGTACGGCGCACTTTAAGTTTGGCATTTCAGTTCACTAAATCACTGGACATTCATTCAAACCTTTCAGCTACTAAATCTTTAACTTTCTGCCAGCCACCTTCATTACTGTAGTTTTTGTCGTCCTCAGAAAATGGTAGAGACTTTGCAAGGTCGTCCGCCATTTTCTTGTATACCAAATGGAGGCTAATCTCGTTTGGCCATGAGCGTTTTGGATTATTTGGATTGGACTTGTGCGGTCGAAGGCTGCGGCTTTTAGTTCTAGAAGCAGCCGTGGTATATTCAAAGCTGCTTTGTTTCATTTGTTGGCCACTTGACCGCTGATCCGACAGACGCTCTTTTGAAAACAAAGTAAAATCCTTTAAATAAACTTTTCTCCCACGTTGTTGCACAAAATTTGCGATTCCTCCTCGCTGGTGTGCGGTAGAAGGGCGCGCTTTTCAAACGGCAAGAGCACAATGGTGCCGCCAGGATTTTTTATTGGAGGGGCGAAAGAGGACAGGGTCTGGGGCGGAGCGCCAAAAATTTTTTCTTGGACCACGCCCTTTACCTTGGCTATAGATGCGACCGACGCCCTTTTCATTGACTGAAATAAAGATTAACTGAGTCTGGAGTCTGCTAAACAACACGAGTAGGGTACCACACAGTCCACAATTAGAAAATGACGTCCAACCTGCGACCGAGCGTCCATAAATGCTCGTGCAGAAATCCGCCTTACCAATCCCTTACAGTGTTCGGATTGCAAAATATTTTTGCATTCTGAACACTAAGGGCCCATTTCCAGTCGGTGGAAATTTTCGAGCGGACTGAATTTTAGACAATAAAAATATGCTCAGTAGTAACTGTCTATTCAATTTCATAGCGACATTTTCTCCCACAAACAATAGAATTTCGGCCCAGGGGTACTTGACCTAAATTTGTACGAGGATGTGCCCACGAATAAAATTTTTTTTCACCCTGCACCAGAATATTTGCCTTCAAATGATACCCTGTTTTAGAAAAAATCCATCAAAAGTATACCCAAAAACACAAAAATTTGACTAAATAATAACTCGTTGTAACAAAATTTCCTCTTTTGACATGTTTTGATAACCTGCTCCAGAAAATTTGCCTTCTTTTGATACCCTGTTCTAGGAAAAATGGGCGAAAACGATACCCTGAAAAACGGCACATCCCCGTCGGACAAATATTCTAAGTACCCCTCCCCGGGAATTTCGGCCCGCTCGGAAAATTCCACCGACTGGAAATGGGCCTTTAGTGTTCAGAATTCAAAAATATTCCAAGCCGTAGCCTGATTTACACTCAGAAAATTCTCAGCGAAATATTTCACGCGAAGTTTTTTCTCGAGAAATTTTTTTTCGCTCTTCAATTTCCACTCTTTGTGAAATATTCTTGCGATATCTTTTCTGAAAAAAAATTTCTAGGCCAATTTTGAATAAAAAAAATTACTTGTGTTACCCACGAGGCTTTCAGTAGGGACCTTTAACAGCCAGGACGGCAACACCAGCCAGAACGTCGTCTTGTATTTGATACAACCGAGTATAGTGTCCCATAAATTACCTTCAAATGTTCTTTAACAAGCCAAGACAAAATCTACTTCTTCATCTGAATACTCTGGAACTTTCCTTCTCTTTCATAATACAAGCATTCAAAATGAGCCAGTTTCACTTCGAAGATCCAGATCTGACGAACAGCACGTTACAAATAGCATTTCCAAGTTGTGGAATTGAAAACGAAAGCTTCATAGACTCTCAAGGGAAGCAAATTCGAACGTAAAACATCGAGTCTTTTCAAGCCGATAATCGGAAACAAAGGGCACGTTTGCGCTGTGGCTGCAGTCGCCATCCTAGTTGCTAAAGCCTGGTTTTCATTAAATCGTAATTCATCGCCGATCATTGTAATCATTGTAAATCGTAATTCATCGCCGTCACCAGGTTCTCTTTTGGGCCCAAGAATGTTTTCCATATACATGAATGACATATCAGAGTTAGATTCAGATGGCGAAATACACCTTTATGCTGACGACATCACAGCATTTGTTGTAGGGAAAACAACAGACGATGCTGTAAATAAAATCCAATGTCTGGCCAACGAAATAACGCAATGGTGCGTAAAGAATAGAATGACAATAAATGCCAAAAAGACAGATGCGATGATCATTCAAAAGAATACATTTGTTGGTCCCTTGAAGCCAATTGAAATTGCCAGTAATACAGTTAACTACAAAACGGAATGCAAGTTGCTGGGGGTGTACATTGACAGTAAGTTAACCCAAGTTAACGTGGAACACACAAATAGAGAAAGTTAGGAGGAAATTTACAGTTTACAATGCAATGTTACGAAAGATAAAATTCTTGCCAAGTGAAACGCTTGAAAAGATCTACTTCACTATGATTGTTCCAAAAATAACGTATGGTCTGCTGGTGTGGGGGACATGTTCAAAGAACCTACTGCAGAAGATCGAATGTCAACACATAAAAGCAGCTAGGATTGAAATCAGAAACTGAACGAAACACGTTAAAATACAGAGGATCGATATTAAGGAACATATTAAACTCAGATTTGAAGAGTGCTGACAATTTGTTAATATTTAAAAAATCGCTGACAAAGAACTGTAAAATAATTGAACAAATTTCGTTTAGTAAGGGAACTACTGTAAATGTGAATAAAGATCTCGATAATTGTGTGTATTTCTAGTAAGTTGGTAAATTTAAGATATTTTGAATAAAGAAGTGCTACTAGGTTTTAACATAGTCACTGATTTTAAATTAGATAGGGTTTTGTATCAAATTTTTTTTTTGCTTAGAACTTTTAAGTTGCAGGTCCACATCAACCAACAAGAGGTTACCAAACATTAAACCTGCGTTATAAAATAAAAAATGTATGTATGTATGTATGTATGTATGTATGTATGTATGTATGTATGTATGTATGTATGTATGTATGTATGTATGTATGTATGTATGTATGTATGTATGTATGTATGTATGTATGTATGTATGTATGTATGTATGTATGTATGTATGTATGTATGTATGTATGTATGTATGTATGTATGAGTGTGCACGCCTGAGCATCGGTCGCAATTTTGGGAGCTCTCAATTAAACGATTTAAACAAGGATTCTGGTAAACTAGGACCATGGAAGACAGCACTTTTGCGAAAGCGATTCACGAAGCAATCGATAAAATCAGGACAAAGGATAGGCAAAGGCCCCATGTTGGAAATATCATCAAAGTTGCTGCGAACCAGAGTGGCCTAGCTCCGGATCAAATTCAAAAACATCTCTCGCTGCTGGTTACAAATGGTGTGGTTTATATAGAGCGTACCTCAACAGGCGAAGATTCCTACTACTTCGATGCGGACAAGCTTACCAGGAATGACGGCATTTCCTCAGAAATTGATTCATCTTCGGATGATAATTCTGGTCTCGAGAAGATACTTACTTCTGAAGATATTCAAAGAGCTGCTGAGAACGATACGCCAGATATGACACCAAACCTTTCAGAGAGATTCGAATTTATGCAGTTTCTGCATCTGGTTGAGAAACTCACCGATGATAATCGGGATTTACAAACGAAAATTTCCAATGGCCAGGATAAAATTGAAAAATTAATTTCAGAAAACTGTGAATTAAAATTCGAAAATTATCAGCTGAAGCTAGATGTCAACAAGAATTCCCCAAGGGAAGTTTCTGTTAGCACCCAGACCATAGTGATCTCAGAGGACTGCGACCCTAACAAGAATGCGTCAAGCCAACTTTTGAATAATGCGGGCATTGTTACTGGAAGTGAAAATTCCAAGAACCAGCAAGCAATGTAAATGAAAAAGAAACGTCCAAACAAAAAGCAAAGAGCAAAGAAACAGAAGTCCCAGACGAGTTTAGATATCGGTGCTGCCAAAAATCGCGAAACGAGAAGCAAGCTTCAAAACAATGCTGGCAAAGTTACTGAATGTGAAAAATCTAAAGCTACAAATAATGTCATTGGTAGTTGTAGCGATGGCAACGACAGAGGCGTGAATGAAACTGTTCGAAATGAAAGCAGAAGCGGAAGCAATGCTCACGTGACCAGTGGTAGCGAATCGAAAAGAGAAGAAACCAACAACAATTCGGTCGGGGATTCCAAGAAAAAGATATGCTCCTCGGGAAAGAGAGACGAAGATCTAACCTCGTTTGCTGCTGCCACGAAAGGAAAAGCCAGGACTGCAAACAAACGTTCAGCAGTGATAATTGGTGATTCTATGATTAAAAACATTAATGGATGGGAACTAAAGGAAAAAATTGGAAGTAACGGAATTGTTCATGTGAAGAAGTTTAGCGGTGCAACGATAAGAGATATGCATAGTTACACCATACCGACAACCGAAAAGAAACCAAATCTCATCGTTTTACATGTTGGTACCAATGACCTGCCTTCGAGGAGAGGAGAGGAAGAAAAATCAGAAGTGCAAATCGCTCAAGAAATAATCGAATTGGCCAATGAAATAAAAGAAAACAACATCGAGGTGATAATTTCAGGCTTGGTTGCACGCGGTGATGATTATGAAGAAAAAAGAAGAAAAGTCAATTTCGCTCTTGCTGACTTTTGCTCAGAGAATGATTATGCATTTATTGAACATGATAATATCGACCCAAGGAATCATCTTAACCGTAGTCGTTTACATTTAAATATAGTATGAGATTCTTTACTTGAAGGTAATCTTCTACGTGCACTTCGTTTCTGACTGAATGAAACGAAGTGTTGTGAAGTAAACAATGAGTTGGATGCTACTTGTGAACCATCAGGGGAGGATGCCGGTGATCGTGATACTGAGCCTACTGGGTCTCATCGGCCTCTTAGTTTTCAGAGGGGTATGGCAATTGCATCCCTGAATATCAACGGTCTGCGTAGTCACCATGATGAAATTAAGTTGCTTTTAAATGACAAGGGAATTCATATTCTTGTCCTAAATGAAACTAAGCTCGACGGTTCTGTGCCAAAAGAGCTGACTGAAATTTCAGGGTATCAACAACAGCGTCTTGACAGGACTTGTAATGGAGGCGGTGTCTCACTTTATGTTAGAGACTCCATAAAAATGACACCCAGGCTTGATGTGCCTTCAGAGGGACTAGAACTTCTCTGTGTTGAGATATCTCCACCTAAAAGCAAACCCTTTCTTGTTGTTGCTTGGTATAGACCACCAAATGACCCAGTTGATTCCTTTAATAAGCTGGAAAAAGCACTTGCTTTCCTTGACAAGGAGGGCAAAGAAATCATTCTCCTCGGAGACACAAATTGTGACCTTGCCAAGAAATCAACTGATCAGGCACCGGATAACTACGCAAAACACATTTCTAGTTTGTATGAGCTTTTCAGATTCAAACAGCTCATAGAGGAACCAACAAGGGTCACTCTTGACACTGCAACAGTCATTGATCATGTTGCTACAACATGTCCCAGAAACATTATCAAATCAGGAGTGCTTGAGGTTTCCTTGAGTGATCACTATATGGTTTACTGCATTCGGAAATTCAATGGAGCAGTTGAAAAAGGTCATAAAAAGATAAAGGCTCGAAAAATGAAAAATTTTAATGAGGAAGCATTCCTTGCCGATGTTTCTGGGATATGTTGGGAGCAAATGCTTACTGAAACCGATGATATCAATTTGCTCGTCAACTACTGGTCTGAAATGTTTTCTCTGATTATTGAAAAACATGCGCCTTTGATTGAAATGCGGGTTTCTGAGAAATATTGCCCCTGGATTGACAAGGATCTTAGGGATTTGATGCGGACAAAAGACAAACTAAAAAAATCAGCAGTCAAAGGCAAATCCCCAATCCTTATGGATTCTTACAGACAGATCCGTAATAAGGTCAATGCACTTAATGTTCAGTTGAAGAAACAGCATTATACCAATAGGATCTCTGCATGCAAAGGTAATATGAAAGAATCTTGGAAAGCAATGAATGAACTTCTCAACAAGAGATCAAAGTCAAGTAGCATTGATTGTCTCAAAGAATCTGGTACTGAAAATCGGAACAAAAAGGATGTTTCTAATGCAATGAACAATTTCTTTTGCACAATAGGTAGGGATCTAGCGGATAAAATACAACTTGCCGCTAACCCCCTTCTCTCTGGTGAATATGTAGTTAACAAAGATAAGTGTTGGGAAATCCTTCACAATTCGCGCATGGTTAGATACCTCGTTGTATTTTGTTTTGCTTAACCACCCACGGACAGTAGTAAAATGAGTCATATTGTAGAGCAGTAAAATTTCTATTGTTGTACTAATTAATGTTGCGTCAGAACCTCTACATAGAAACGAGACACAGACATTGAGTAATGCTTGACATATTTCATCGCTTAGCACATGACATGATTTATGTAGCTATCTAAAATATAATTGGAGGACAGAATCTTTGTGAAACCCAGTAGAGTAAAAATCGAACCATATTAGGAAAATCAATGTATTCGTTCTAGAACGTTCTGTGCTTAGTCATCAGAAATGAATAGCATGCTGAGAGTGAGATTTTAGAGTTGAGACGATATGCGTTATGAAAGATGGTTCCACATTATGATGTCTACCTTACTGTTTAATTTCTTCGATCAACTATCAGAGAATTAGCGAGAAGAGAGCTGAGGTTCTCTAACAATAAGACCAAGTTTAACTTCAAGACCATTGAGTTGAAAGATATCAGGGATGCATTTGCCAAGGTTAAACAACAAAGAGCTTTGGGGTTGACAATATCTCTAGTTACTTTTTGAAGCTTGCTTTGCCCTACATTGAAAACTCTCTGGCTTTCCTGCTTAACACATCCATTGAAACTAGCCAGTTCCCAGATTCCTGGAAAGTAGCTAGAATTACTCCGATTTTCAAAGAGGGAGATAAGACTGAAAAATCCAATTATCGTCCCATATCAGTCTTGCCTGTCATCTCAAAGCTCTTCGATAAGCTTGTTTTCAACCAGCTGTACCACTATATGAAAGAAAATAGTCTCTTTACATCTGACCAATCGGGGTTTTTGCGGCTACATTCCACACTAACTTGTTTGCTTAAAATGAGTGATGACTGGTACAACGGGCTTGATCTCAGTAAGCTTGTGGGATTGGTATTTATTGACCTAAAAAAGGCATTTGATACGGTCGACCATGAATTCTCTGCAAAAAGCTCGAACTATATGGAGTTCAGCAGCGAGAGTTGTCTTGGTTTAGGTCTTACCTATCCAACCGCAAACAATTCTGTAGGGTTAATTGTGTTGATTCAAATGTTGCGGAAATAGAAGTGGGAGTCCCACAGGGTTCATGCCTGGGCCCTCTTCTATTCCTCATTTATATCAATGACCTTCCCCAGGCCGTCCAAGATTCCTCTGTGACAATGTATGCCGATGACACGAGTCTTCGTCATCAGTCTCACGATTTGACTCAGCTGAATGAGGCTATTAATAGCGATCTCAAGAAACTGGAGACGTGGCTGAATGGCAATAAGCTTTCATTGAATGTGGCAAAACTCATTCAATGCTCATATCCACCAAGCAGAAAGGCAGCTCTCTTAGAAGTCGAAATGAAGCTTTGGAACTGAAGATACGCGAAAATGAGCTCGAGGTAGTTCAAAAGACAAAGTACCTTGGAGTGCAGATCGACTACAACTTAGATTGGAAAGAGCAAATCAAGGCTGTTTCTACCAAGGTCTCCAGAGCGATCGGCTTTTTAAAACATGCTAAATCCTTTTTACCTATGGCAAGTTTGAAAACTCTTTATACAGGTATTGTCGAGCCCCACTTTCGATATTGTTGTTCTGTCTGGGGTTGTGCTGGGTCTACAGACATCAACCAGTTGCAAAAACTTCAAAATCGTGCTGCTAGGATCATAACAAACAGCAGCTTTGATACCCCAAGCAGACCACTTATTACAGAGTTGGGCTGGAAGACCGTTGAAGAACTCATTGGAAATGAGTCCAAAACAATGGTCTTCAAGTCGCTCAATGATTTGGCTCCTCAATGCTTGTGTAATCTCTTTACCAAAAACTCAGCATGCTCCTCCCGCATCCTCCGGAACACTGAGACTGATTTGAGGTTGCCAAAGAAAAGATCAGCAAATGGACAAAAATGCTTTTCTTTCCGGGGAGCTAAACTATGGAATAACCTTCCCGCTGAGTCTAAGACGGCATCCTCCTTGGGGTAGTTTCAAAAAATCAATACAGGGTTGATTATTTCCTTTTTTATTGTAAATATCATATAGTTGTAAATAGGTTTTTAATATTATGGGTTCTTATTTTTTGGCATTCTAATTGTATATTGTAATTAGTTTTTAATTGGAGGGCCCCTTGAAAAACAACTTCGGTTGAAGGGCAACCCTCCCTAAACAAATGAAATATGAAATATGAAATATGTATGTATGTATGTATTGTCTTAGAGCATCGGCGATCATCGGCGATGCTGTAAGACAATGATCGGCGATGAATTACGATTTAATGAAAACCAGGCTTAAAGGTCCCTAGTCATTTCAGGAATGCGATAGTGCGTCATCAGCTGCATCCTGATTGGCCAAATAATTATTTTGCAAGCGATGCGCAAAACGTTGAACTGAAATCAACTTTTTTCGCAGAGAAATTTCTTTATGTCATATCATATCATATCATCTCATATCATCAGTTATTTAAGCATGGTAGCCCATTCAGAAGGGGCCATGCATCTAAAATACTATAAAAGAGATAATTACAACAAATCTAGATAAATAAAAATAACATAACATCATGCGCTACTCCTCTACCCAACCATTACCTTACTCTACCCCCTAACCAGATCTACCCTACCAACCGTACCATACCCTGCCCTACCCTTCCCTACCTTAGCCTACCCTGCCCGACCCTACCCTATACTGCCCTACCCTATTACGTAAATTTTGATACCCTATTTCAATACGTTGTCTTTTCTTTACCTTTATCTGTTTTCATAAATTTACAAGTCATATGCATATTGGAAATCCGGACTGTCAAACAAATGTAAAATCAAAACGGAAATTTTTATATCAAAGATTTGAATCGATTTAAAGAGGTTGCCAGCTTAGCTTCGGTATCTAGGCTATTCCAAAGCTTAGCACCTCTAAACGAAAATGACTTCTGCCCATTACATGTCCTTTTCTTTGGCAGCTTTAAATCAGTGTTTGTATTGCGTAGCTGCCGTGTTGCATCTTGTGAATTTCTTGTGAATTTTAAAGAGCACTGGTGAAATTTTAGTGCGCATGAGCAGACGGTTTTTCTCGAGAAATATTTCGCAATTCGCAAAGATTTTTCTCAGTGGAAATCTGGCTTAAGGGATTAGTATGGTGGATTTCTGCACAAGCGTTTAATCAAAAGATTGTGCAATGTGAATGCAGCCTTAGGTAGCCCTGTCCACAAGTTGCTCGGCAACTTTCGGGCAACTTGCGGTCTTTTGGGCAACTTTTAGGAATTTCGGCAACTTGGAATACCATAAACTTTGCCATCTTTCCGGATTATTACGTCATAATGACGTCACCTAATTAGATTGCTACACCCAAAATCAGCTAAGAATGGTTAGTAACCTTTGGTAACTGTGGTAACCTAAAGTATGCCAAAGAAACTGTAGAGTCAAAATATCGTTCGATTCCAAGATCTTGGCAATAATTAACCTTTTAATGTAATTTGCATATTCAAAACTTTTCTCGAGAGCAAGGATTCTATTGCGCAAAATTTCTTAAAGGTATCATGGTTCTGTAACACCCTATACTCCCATGCTAATCCCCCCCCCCAAAGTGTTTCCGCCAAGGCGTGACTGTCAAGAGGACTGTGATTGGCTCAAAAGTCAAGGCGGCTCTCTCTGCGAAGGAGATTTTGATCACATGGCTAAATCGTTGGATTGTTATTGGTTTAGATTTTGACCTCTCGCGTTGCGTAAAGAAGCTCTTGAGGCCTTTCTTGTTCGTGAGTGGAGAAGAAACCAGCAAATCGAAATCGACCAAGAAGAAACTCGAAATTTCGTTGGCTGCTGCAAATCACTGCGTCTTTTCAATCAGCAGAAAGGGTAAGCGACGTTTGTTTATCACTTCTGGGAAGCAGGTCGCGGATGTAATTATATTCGTCAGGCATCTCTGCCAGAAATCTTCGATCGAGTAGAAATTATTTTACTAATTGAAGACCGCCATTGCTTGCGATCGATTTTACATGATTGTGATCATTAGGTAGGCCACTTTGGTAGACATTCAATGGGTATGCATTTTGATTGGCATAGTTTCCGAAAGGTTGGCCTACACTTGCCATTTATTGTACGATCCCTCTTAAAACTTCACAAAAATTGTTATTACTTCCATATTTATTGACAAGATCAGCAAAACATTGGCAATTTGAAGGAACGGTGGACGGAATAAACTTTTTGAAGGCAGCAGCTGCACCATCCATGATCGACTCGGGCCATCTGCGCCTTGTCTGGCAGAGCCAAAAATAGATCCTTATCTTCTCCTTCCATATTAATTGTATTTCCCCTTTTCATCGTTTTGTCTTTCAACTGTTCAAATATTGTACTAATCTAACATAAAGATCGACGATCTGATATTTAGGCCCCATAAAATAAAATGAATTCTGGTTGGTATCAAAAATCAGAAAAGCTAAAACCGTTGAAACTTGTCTTTGTTCCCCGTTGAATTCCAAGAGATAGTTTCAACAAATTAAAATCGACTGGAACTCATATATTTTTACTCATAAAGTGTAAATTTTACAGGGTCTACCTGCTTTGATCTACAAGATACCTAGTTGATGAGGATAGTGTGCTCTTACCACATATTATGACAAGGGATCAATCCATGTGGAGGGCCTATTATAGGAGGTCCAAAAGCCACAAAACTGTGCCAATATCAGCTAAAAGCTGCAATCCGTAGCAAAAAAGTGCAAAGCCGCAGCCGCGATGGCAAAACATGCCTTTTGGCGCAAAACATAGCCAACTACCCATTAATAAAGAAAAGGGAGACTGTACAACAAGTGCTGTGCATTATAGATCTTGTGGTTCTCACTCTTCTTTTCACTGAATGAGCTGCTGTGTCGATCTTACCCCTCTATCTACTGAATGCATATTTTTTGTGGAAAGGTGAGTGTCACATTTTCAAAATGTAGCAGAGATTTATGCACTGAATCATTTGAAAACAATGAATATATTATTTTATTAATATGTAAAAATTCTGAAAAAAATGCAACCAAAACTTTAGCTGCACTGAACGAGCCTGACAGAGATAGACCCCTTGGAATGAAGGGCGGCAGAGACCAAGTGCGAAAGAAGCAAGCAAAAAATGGGGGTATGAGGGCCTGCCCCGGGGGAAGCATTTTGTGACCATACCCATTTGAAGGAGCAGCAGAACTTGACTAACGCGTTTTCACTGTAAATCTATGTAGATATATAGGCATGATAGCTTGACAATTCTAAGAACTTCCTTGTATCTTCATTTCTTTAAATCTTCTTGCCATTAAGGTGACTTTTAGGACTTTCTTCCATGACAAAGGAAAGAACTTAAGTGAATTGTGGGAGAGGCTGAAGCCCTCTAGCCCCCCCAACTTCTGACAGCTCTAATTGAACCTTCTGTACAACCAAATTGTGACTTTGAACCAAAAAGGAATCTTGTTAATTCATTGATAATGGTAACAGTATCCTCTTCTTCCAGGCCTGAAGGAGCATTTTTGCATTTGAGGGTGCAACATCTCACACCAAAGGAGTGACTAAATGGGGGGGGGGGTTCTAGGAGCGAAGCTCCAGAAATTTCACAAGGCCGCACCCTTTACTTGGCCTAAAACTCTACTCTCAACTTTATGTTTCCCACTGCCAAAATGGGAATTTGGCCAAACTTTGTAATTATTTCTTTATAAGTGAGCACCTCAGGAAAATTTTTAGTGTGCACTCTCTACTTCTGCTCAGAACGCATCTTTCAATCAAATAACTACAGCTATTGTTTAGAATTCCCCTCTCTTGCAGTCACTATGCAATAGACGATTGTGCTAAAGATGACTGATATGAATTTTTTACCATGGCACTTTGCGTCACACTGAATTTTGATTTATTTCATTGGGCGAATTCTTCAATACCGCAAAAGACCTTGGTTAAAAATTCCTGTACACCATCTTTAGCGCCACCATCTATTGCTTGTCAACTGTCAATCAACACTGATCCCTTTGTTAAGTTATTTCTATTTCTGCGCCGCGTAGAAACCATTTTCACCCCATTCCGGATGAAGTCAATAACCTAACCACACGCCATTATTTTGACTAGAAGCCGACTCCGCACCCCAAAGGCCATAAACCGTTGCTAATTCCCAGCTAAAGAGGCAAGATGCATCTAATGCTGATATAACCCTTGTGCATGATTTATAAAAAGCGCCTTGAGAGCCTGCTCTCTGGAAGAGAGCTAATGTTATTCCAGTTCACAAAAACGGCAGCAGACAATCCAAGCAAAATTATTGTGCTACTGTACAGTATCTCTCTATTGCCAATCTTTGGGAAAATCTTTGAAAAACTTTTTTTTGGAGCAATTTATTGCCATCTTTGTGACAATGACTTTTTGACTATTCATCAGTCTGTTTTTCATCCCGGCAATTCAACTATCAACCAACTATTAGCCATTACCCACAGGATATACAATGGGTTTGAAGAAATGCCAAGTAAGGAAAGCAAAGCGGTTTTTCTTGATCTATCTAAAGTGTTCGATAGGTTATGGCATTAAGGCTTGTTATATATATATAAACTTGAATGCAGTGGTACAGTATATTTGTTAATCTCCTTCACCTGATTTCTAATTTCCTGTGTTATTGTGAGCAACGTGTGCTGTTGAATGGAAAGAGCTCTGAATTGGAAAAGAATGTCCATGGGAGTGCCTCAAGGCTCCGTTCTAGGTCCCCTATTTTTCCTTGTCTATATCAATGATTTTGTGGAAAATATAGACGTTGAAATCAAACTTTTGGTCTATGATATTTCACTTTTTTCCGTTGTTGAGAGGAAAGTTCAGCTAATGATTTGAATAGAGATCTGGAGAAAGTTGGTTTGTGGGCATGGCAATGGAAAATGAACTTCAACATCGTAATTTATATAAGTTAAAACAAGCTGAAACGACCTGAAATGAGCTGAGACAACCTGAAATGAGCTGAAACCATCTGAAATGAGCTTTCAAAATCGGGATTGAAGCTGAAACGACTTGAAACCACTTGATTATTGTAGCAACGAGGAGTAGGTGTCAGGGGAGTCCTTTTGTTCTCTGCTTATTGTCGCATTCTTTTTAAGAAACAATAGCAGCAAATCTAAGGGGAGTCCTTTTGTTCGCTTTGTATTGTTGCATTTTTCTATTAGAAACAAAAGAAGCTTAATCTGAAGCTTAAACTTGCAAACACAAGGGGTAGTCATTGGGTGTAGTGATTTAAAAGTCAACCTATACTGTAATTTGAAAAATCTTCTATGAAATGAAAGTCACCTTTTGAAACATCTGATTGTTGACAAAATGTTGTTGGTTGATATTTTATATGTTGGTTTACATTCTTTCTCCAGCATATATCAGTATCTTCATCAAATTTGATGAGATGGCGGTGTGATTGCACATTTCAAGGGTAAACCCATCCCAGCTTTCTGACTGGCTTATGAATGAATAATGGGTGTTGGAGCTCAGCCCCAGGAAATTTTTTTGTGTCAATACCCTTGAGACCCTTGGAAAACATGGGCAATGCCCTTTGACATAAGTAATGGCAAAAATCCATCATTACATTTTCAAGGTGAAATCAACAAGAAATTGCTTGTAGCACACTCAAGTAAGTCAATATACAGTAGCACGTCAGTCTCACCTTAGCCAGTGTGCAACCTTCTTTTTCTATCGTTTTCTGCTACAACAGCCAGCCTACTCCCAAAACTACTATGTGCTCAAATACTCTATCATTGTGGTATCATCAGTCAACAGCAATGTAATGAATTGGAGAAACATTTAATGTAATGATAACGGAGACAAATACTGTTGATTTGATGCTTGCAGTATGTAACTATTGGGACATAAAATTGAAAAACCAAAGGACAACAAAAAGTAACCTAGGATAATGGAAGATACTAGTCAGTGTAACTTTGTATTTTCACTGGCAAAGTTCAGAGATTTATCAGTCATTTCTTCCTAGTTTAAAGCTGGGTCCAGTCTTTTCCTGTGAAATGTTAAAAGCCAGTGTTCATTTTCGTGAAACGTGAAAAGAGCTATATTTCTTTAACCTGAAATGTGATATTTAGCATTTGATTTCCGTGATTTGTGACCCAGATCCCCCTTTACCTCCCTCTTGATAGAAGTGTCGTATCTTCAACAAGCAATTTAGGTCCTGCAGTGTGAGAGAAGCAAGCAAAAAATCTCATGTGCAACAATTAGTCTAACGTACTTGCAGCAACCATTGTAATTGCAGGTTGAAATTCTTGTAGCATCAGTACTTAGTGCAGTTCTTTGAAGAATGCAAAAGCTGAGTTGGGGCTTTTCACCTTTGGATGGAAATTTGCCAATAATGCTATGCCACAAGCTTGATTTGCTGACAACCCCTTTTCCAGGGGGTGTCACACCCCCTACACCCCCCATATCGTAGCGGCCCTGAATACACCCTCACAGTTGGTACAGAGGTAGAAATAGAGGAAAAATTGAAGTTATTTAGAATTCCAAATTTTTTTAACTTATACCATTGTAAGCCATCTGCAAGCACAGGCTGGAAAACTTTATCACTCACCTGCAATTGTGACATTGCTGAGTTTTGCTTTCACTTAATTTTAGGTTTTTTTTCTGTGAGCCTACAATTTCAGATGGCCAAAAAAATTTGTCATAAATTGCCAGGCTTGCTTTCTAACAGCGCAAACATGCTTTTTCAAAGTTTGTCAGCTGTACAAACAGTATTGCAAAAGTACTGTGCCCTTTTGGTTTCATTGACAATGTCTACTCATGATTGTTAGCCAAGCAGCTAAGTTTTGAAAAAGTACTGCGCAAAAAGCATAACCCTTCAGTAACTCCACTGACTGGATTTGATTTCTTTGAGAAAGCAGGTACAGTACAGTACTTTCTCACAGAATGACATCAAATTTCCTTTCTCACATCAGGTATGGAGGCAGCCAGTGTATCAGTAACATCAGTAAGTTCTGCCCAATTATCAGCAAATCAGCTGCCCACATTTGTCACTCAGCCTAACACCAGTCATACGAGCAAGCAAGTTCCTGCTTTGCCAACTGCCTCAGGGAATCAACAGAATAGTGGAATGCAACATGTGACTAGCACTAGTGCTCCAATAATGGTGATCCAGCAACCAGACGTGACATCTGCTGTGGGTCTTGTAGCTGCTTCTGCTCCAAGCACCCAAGGAATGGCAGGGGCAACTGTGCAAACAGCTGCTGAGCAACCACAGATGAGTGGTTTATACACCTCTGCAACTGGTCTCCCAGCAGAATATGTTATTCCAGGCACAAACATGCTGTCACAGGCAGCTCAGCCATTCCAAGTTCATGTACCTGTTATGCAACAGCAAGAAGGAGGCAATGAAGGTAAGAATTATACTTTGTGCATGCCATCGTGCAAGCCTTGAATGCAGGTGGTTTTTTGAGTGGTGCTTCAAGTTTTTAAATGTATCATTACTGAAATCACATGGAAGTCACTGCTAAGATTGCTTTCTAAAAGTAAAATTCTTTCCTTGTCTAAATGATTGGATAAAATTTGTTGCTTTCCGAAATGATACGATTGCTTTTGAAAATTCTTATTGTCTTTCGCTTCGTTCTTGTATGCACTTTCTGTTCCTCATAACCACACCATCACGGAAAAAGTGAAGGCAACTGTCAAAAGCAATGACAGTTGCGAATATTATGCAATCATTTAGGAAAGAAACAACTATCACTTTTAGAAAGCAATCTTAGTGGTGGGTTCCCAGTATTATGCATATATACCTAAGAAATTTCGAGATTCTGTTGAACACTCGTTCCCTGGTTTCGGAGGTTTGAGGGGCTTTCGGTAGCGGCTGGTGGTTGCTTGGGGGGATTCGGGCAGTGGCGGAGCCACGGGGGAGTATGGGGGGGGGGGTAAATACCCCCCACTTTTTTGAAAATATGGTAATTTAGATTCGTCCAAAAACCTCATAAAAATCATAGGGTAGGGGTAGGTATACCTTCAGCGTTTAATCTCGCTTTCTCAATCAACTACTGCCACAGTTCGATTTGATCGAAAAAGATATGAGCTCATTGTTCTGAAATCTTTTTCTGTCTTTGTCATTTTACCTACTCCAGTTAATGTCTTTTCCGATTTATTATTATTGATGCAGCTTTCACCCACGGCATTGCTACTCTAAATCAAGATGAAAAAACCGCAACGATGGATGTTTTTAGGCGAGAATTCTATTTGCCATTCTTGGATCTCCTGTTAAGTGAGTTGCAGTAACGATTTTCAGAAGAAGCGTGTGAGGATATGGTTCAGTTCTCTGCGTTTAGTCTATTTGTGTTCAAGATCGAATATATATTTAACATTACTACATGACCTGTTTACAGTTTCACAAGCTGTGATGCTCGTTGTAATACAATTCAATACCCTGTATTAAGGTTTGTCGTATACTAACATGATTTCATCAGTCATTTTTTATCCAAATTGGGCGTATCCCTATATTCAAAAGGGAGTATTTCTTTATTTAAAATGGGCGTTTCCCAAAGTCCTTAAGGGCGTGGTCCCAAAAACTTTTCCGGGGGACTTCGCCCCCGGACCCCCACCGTTCCTTACCCCCCCACTTCGTGGCGGCTGGCTCCGCCGCTGGATTCGGGCCCGGGGCTCTGCGCTCGTTGGGGTGGGGAGCGGATTAGCCCCACAACATGGTCTTGGACTACCATTATGTAAATGAATTTTTATCTTGTATGTATAGTATTGTTTCGTTTAAGTACCGTTCTTTAGGTAGTGTAATTTATAATTTTTCTTGTAATTTAGCTGTTGATTTAAACTGTTGAGTTTGGAGGCGACTTGATAACGTTATGTTTTTCGCCTCCATCACAACAGTAGATAGAATTTAGGTGTTTAGTTTTTTTAACGTTTTATTTGTTATGCAAAAATACCTAAAAACATTGTACTGTAAACATTCATGAAAATTTTTTTATACTTTTTCAAAAATAACTTTCACTGTAAGCATGATTTTCGTAGTATCTTGTTTTCACAAGGCTTTCTATCTTCCTGGAACAATGGTATCCATCAGATTATTTTCGTTTTCTGTGTAACTGGGGGTGGTATTCGGTGAGACTGATGATCTTTGAGCATTAACAGTGCGATTTTTCATTGAACATCACTCCTAGGAGCCTGTGAACATGGTCGTAACTCTCAGCAAGTTTAGTATTTTATGATTCACGTCCGATCTTTGGAAAGAAAAAGAATATGATGCTACAGAAATCAATTGCAGATGACGAAATTAACCTGATTGAATCAGATTGGTGATGCCTCCTATATGATGATGGAATTCATTTGAATGATGAACGTTTTAGGAAATGATTTTGTCAACTATATTAACGATATTTGAATATCCTCTAATTATTTGAATATGATCAAAACTGCATAACGGAGATAAAACCTTCACAGCCGATAAACAGCAGCAATGCTGAAATCAAAAAACGCTTGGGTCTTTGGCCATACGCCTCAGCTTAGGTACGTCACATGAGCAACTATGTTTATCTTCGTGTGCTTCAAATGAATGATTCCAATACGCTTTGTGAAAGCTCTTTCTCTGCATCGTCGGACGGATCCACGCAGCTAGATACTTTAAGAGACATTGGGGAGATTTTTAATCTGAGAACAACAAGTCCAAACTATCATTTGATTGGTTTCTTTGATATAGATAATCTTCACAATGAAATAATCGATTTGAGATTGGTGATGGAAAGATGTTTGCGTGATATTTTGGTCATAGAGGAAACAAAACTACATTCAGGTTTCAAAACAGATCTTTTCAATGAATAACTACCAAAGCCAGTCCATCGTGATAGGAATGAACTTTGGGGGGGCGGGGCCGAGGGACTGATGCCATTTGTTAGGAAAGGAGTCTCTACTTTTGTGAGCCCCACATTTGGGATCATTTACTTCGAGCTGATGATTTGTAAAAAGAGGTGGGATATTTTAGCTTCGATCAATCTCCAGATTCTTCCAACCTGTAACAATTTTTAGAGAACTGTCCACATATGACAGTTTTATGATTATGGATGATATAAACATTGACACTAATGATATTCAGCATCCCGAATATGCTAATTTAATTTCCTTCTGTGATGTTTTTGGATTGTCCAATTTAGTAAATAATGAGACATACTTTACAAAAAATCATAGTTCCTCGATTGACGTTATGCTCAAAAAATAAACCCAGATGTTTTCTAAATGCAACCGTTGTTGAAACTGGCTTAGGTAACTTTCATGGCCTTATGTTAACTTTGATGGAACACCCTTCTCGAACATTAAGCGATCAAATATTGTAGCTATAAGAAATTTGAACCTGAAAAGTTTCTCCAAGATATAAAGAAATATAGACTTCAAACCAGATTCAAGTGATGGAGATTTGTCTTACAGGAATATTTCATCTGCTTTCCGAACAATTGTAGATCGGAATGTACCTTTAAAATCAAAATTTCAGAAGGGAAATAGGCCCTTTAATGGATTGGCAGTTTCAAAGGGCAGTCTTATACAAGATCAAGGCTTAAAAAACGACTTGATAAATACCCTACCACAGAAAATATAACTAAATTCAAAGATCAACGAAATAAATATATCTCTTTAATAAAGAAGATTGCGAAAAGCAACTTTATAGAAGCACCTTAAAATGATCTATGCTAATAAAGAATTTCGGCATCTTGCAAACTTTTTCTTTAAGTAAGAGGGGACTTATGAGTAGCGATATTTCTCTTGTAAGAAATGATACCATTGTAACTGATGACCAAGAATTGACAGAGATTTTTAGCCATCGCTTTGTGAATATATATAGTAGAGATATTTAGCGGTAAGAAGGTCTTGCTAAACATACTTGATCTTCTGATGACCGCCAAATTGTTTGCTTGACCCTTGATACGCATAAAAACTACCGTAGTGTGCTAGCTTTTATTCAGAACCTGAAGCAAGTGCTGGACACATTTAATGTTCAAGAGGTAGACAATCAAGAAGTTGCACAACTATTATAATCCTTGGATGGCAGGAAACCTAACGGTGAAGATAAACTACCCCGAAAGCTTGTTTCTCTAGCTACAAATGGGTTTACAAACCCTTTAACCACGACAAGAAACTCTAGCATTCGAGGTTCCCATTTTCCAAAAGATCAAAAAAAAGTGGCAGTCTGCCTTTCAGATAAGGTGGGGGAGGGGGGCAGAATGAGTGGTAGAGAGGAACTGTCGCCCGGTTATTGTTCTCAATACCTTTTCAAAGATATACGGAAAGGTCTTAAAACAGCAGGTGATTAAGCACTTAGGCAATACGATTTCTGTTTCATTACGGCCTATAGACGATAGATGAGCATATGGAACCCAACACGCCTTGATATATCTGGTAAAGGATCGGAGGTCTAAACTAGACAATGACTATCTCGTAGATACGATCCTAATGGATCTTTCCAAAGCATCCAACTGTATCCCACATGACTCACTCATTGCCAAATAACATGCATATGGATTTGATGAAGATTCACTGGTCCTTATCTATTCTTGAGATAAATAATACGCATAGTTCTTTGCAAGAGGCTCTACCTTGTTTACCGTAGGGCTCTGTATTGGGACCTATCCTGTTCAATTTTTACATGAATGATTTATTTCTTTTCATAGAGCAGGCATACGCTGATAACATTACACTAGCTCATTTTTTTAAAAAGCATGCTGGATCTAGGAAAAGAAACCGAAGTTGCCTTATCATAGTCAGAAAACAATGAAATGATTGCCAACCCTGAAAATTTCATGCTATATTGCTCCGAAAAAATCAAACAAATACCAGTGAAGAGCAAATTAACATTGATGGTAAATTCTATAAATTGGTAAAAGTCCGTGATTTGTCCACAAAGTAGTATTTTTGAAGCTGTATTGGACTAGCGTTGCCTAAGTAGTCAACGATAAAGGGGTGTTTCATTAGTAGGCCTAAGCTGCTAAAATGGACAACCATCGTCTAGCTTATTCCTTGACGACCTATTTTTTACAAATTATTAAGATGCATTGCAATTGTACATAAAGAGAATGCAAATGTAGCTAGTATCAATGCAACCAACTGCAGCGATTAAGAGGATAGAAACATAATGATAAGTACTATGATGCATATAAGCGTTTCTCAAAATGTATCTACCATATGATAAAGCCTGTATCAAACGTATTTCAGTAGGTTGAAATGCAAACGAGACAGACATTTTCTCTGATTTATTTTAGTCTATATTTAGGTTTGCCCATTACGCGTGTTTCTCTTTATTGCACTAACTTCTTTTGTTAAAATGTATTTTTTAGAAAGTTCAGGGTACCATGAAATGGATGAAGATGGCAGAGGAGGCGATAAAGATGAGCTCAGAGAGCAGGTAATCATTGAATTGTATTATCTTGATAAGTGCTTGATTAAAGACCCATTTTGGACCATGATTCTTGATGCACCGAGTTAAAAGCAGGACAAAAGAATTTAGGCCAAAAAAAATTTCAGTTTATGCGAAAGTCAACTTTTGCACGATGAAGGATCATTGTTAATAAAAGCTATTTGACAAACTTTACTCCGTTTGTGATTATCAAGGCAATACAGGAGCGGATCCAACCCGGTCTTCGGACCGGTTCACAAAAAATGAGAGAATCTGGGAGATTAAGCCCAGGGGAAAATTTTTCCTGACCACTCCCGTTAGATACTCGGAAAAGATGGGCAGCGCCCTTTTCAATGAATGATGGTGATCCAGTTGAGTATCCATCATAACGTTTTCAAGGTGAAATCAACAAAGAATTCCTTGCAAGAATGTAAAAATTGCAAATTCATTCAATACTTTTGCAAGTCCACTTCTTAGGCTTTTGATATTCCCACAACTCTCCCATCAGGGCTCTCTAAAAATTTTCTTTCATTTCACCGCATTCCAAATTCACTCTTACTCTTCTCTTATCTTCTTTGCATCTCCGCCAATGTTCTCTTCAGTGGCAGTGTGTGAGGGTGGCAGGGATTTTTCTCTTCTGGATTTTGGCTGTCAACTTCCTCTGCAGGCATGGTTTATTTCCTTCAGAATCGGTTTACTTCCTAATCATCACAGATTCGCTGTTTTTTAATAATTGCGTACCGGTTCTCAGAAGTCATGCCACAGGTTCACTCAACCCTTATTGGCTCATCAGATGACAAAGTGTTTAAAAATCAAAACAAGATGAAAAGTCATGGCCATTCAAAGCAAATCACATGCAAAATTCATTGCGTAAGTTTCGAATGACGTATTCCCCGAGAGGACCTTGGCAAATAAAGCAAAACCAGTGCAGCCATCATGACGTTTCTTTTTCTTATTGTTTTGGAGCGAATCATGAAGACCCACAGTGTGTCATGCCTTTAAAGACATCTCACTGTTAGACTTGCAATGGTTTGAAGGTTTGAAATATGGTGACGCATTTTAATCTATGTGAAAGTTCTGGTAAATAACGCAATTCTTCTTGGTTTGGAAACCTGACCGATGCACGGAAACCGGTGTGAATCCGTCCCTGCAATAATATTGGAAAATTTCTTTTTTAATAGCTGATGGGTCTACATTAAAATCGAAAACTTTTGGACGGAGAGGTTTCGGCAAAACAACTGTGGACGAAGGACTTTTGGACGCTTTTTTGGAAATTTCGGACAACAAACATTCGGACACACAGGACATCAAAAACAAACATGATGCCGAGATATATGTTAAAATTAATTGCGATTCTATCATAAATGCCAACTTGCAGTAGGTGGGTACATCGTAGTCATAGCATCTACAAAGACATTTGAATGTAATTTTCGTTGGATTGAACAAAGTCAAAACCAGCTGTAAACCAAATTAAAAGATGCTGCCATACGTGAAGTATTTTCAAGAAACGATTCAAGGATACAAGCATTTAGATAAAAAATTCAAGAAACCTAAACAATACTGGCGAAACATTCCTTAATCAATATTTTATGGAACGCTTCTTTGTGCTTTTCTATTTTTCAATGAATTTAAAACTTTCGGCCGAAACAACTTCTGGACATCACCAGATTTTGGACAATTAAACTTTCGGACAAAATTTTGTCCGAAAGTTTGATCGTCCAAAAGTTTTTTATTTTAATATGATTAGATGTTAAAATTTACCTCTCGGCCACCCGTCCTGAAATTATGGAGGATCTTCTTAAGAAGGCTCCTCCAAAAGCCATTAAAAAACAAGTAAACTGTAAGATCAAATTAGGCTCAATTTCTGCCTTACAGCAATATCTTTCCCACTTTTTTGCATGCACTAGCCTCTTTTGATGATGGAATCTCATTGCATGAATTGATTACACTAGTAAGGATAATTTCTTCATCCTCCTACCACAAAGATTTTTTATATTCAGATAAAATTTTGAAATAAAATTACTATCTACTCTACAAATTAGTACTATACAACTGTACAACACTACCGGGACACGAAACCACGAGGAGCAAAAAAATGACTACCCCATGGCGATCAACATTTAACAATAAAGGACAAGACGCTATCATGACAACACAAAAGAAAACGAAGAGATAATTACTTGTACATTAAAGACTATACGCTAGTTTCATAAAACGGTGCATACGAATGACGTTTGTGACTGCAGAGAGGAAATTCTAAAAATCGGAACTTATGTACTACATCAAACTTACGCAAACTGTGAGCGATATTATTGAACTGTTATACCAATTTCACGTAGGTACATTGTTTGTGATAAAAATAGTGGTATAACAGCCACAGATAAAAATAAATAAAACTATGAAGATACAACCACAAAAGTTGGACTTGCTAAAACGAGTTCAAAAGTCTTCTTTAAAGTTTTCCAGGTTGTTTGAAGGGGCTTTCTTGAGAAACACGCTGATGAAATTGGAGAGAATGGACTGAGTTCTGCCAGGAAAAATGTTAAAATTGATTTGAAACATTAGCTATTTAATAAGATTCTAATCTTTTTATTGCCTCAATGCTCAGGAAACAATTCTTGGTCAGATGGTGTGTATTTTTTGACATTATGCATAAAAACTTGCAAAATATCATCACATGCTCAGCCATTGCGAAGATTTAGATGAAGCAAATTCTCAGTTTATGCGTTTCAAGAAAGTGTATAACAAGTTGATTCAGATATTGAATACAGAGGTATGCAGAGGTACCGCCCTTGAAATGGATTTCATGCTTTCATTCAAGCGGTAAATTTGTTGTTTTTTTTCTGTAGGATCGCTTCCTCCCAATAGCCAATGTAGCAAGAATAATGAAGAAAGGAGTTCCAAAACAGGGCAAGGTGAGTTTAAGCTAAGAATATGAATATATATATATGCAAGGAGAATGACACCGATTGTAACGAAATATGACAATCCGACACAATTCTTAATAAAAAGCGCTAACGCCGTTCGGTTTTTTTCCGAAACATGTTCATAATTTTCTTATCCAAAGTTAAGTCCGATTCGATATCAAGATCGTAAAATTATTTTTAAAATTTAAAATACATATGAAGTCATTGCCTTGTTCCGATGATCCAAGAAAACTGTTTCACAGAACAACGTAATCAAGTTGTTTGGATGCCGGTTGTTCCAAAGTGATTTTTCGCTGTTTTCAATAATTTACTGCCATAATTATACCAATGCCATATCAATTTCAATGAAAATGACATCTCGCCATCTGTTAATTAAAAGTTGGGAGCATATGGACATAGTTAAAACAGGTCAGCCTATTAAGATCCCCTTCGGCCGTTATTGAACACATTAATGAAACAGGCCATTGTGGCAATTTGGACCACTTTACAATCCTGCGCGATAGACCGTCCCTTAACGCACAAAGCTCCTAAATTCCCCTCGTTTTGTTCAGATCCATGGGTATTCGACTTGTTTTCTTTGTTTTCTGTTCTTGTTTGGCTATAGTTTAACCAGTTTCATAATCAGTGCTTTTATAAAACGATCAGGTGTATTTTTGATTTGTTAGCTGAGAATGGCACAAGTGTAGTGCGTAAACGCAATGTAATTAGTGCTTGGATATATGTTGTGCTAATATATTTCTTGAATCTTTGGCATGTCAAACCATTATTATGTCCTTGAACCTGCCATGATTTGCCGACTCATACCTGAATACCTGTCTTTTTCATCATGTGATCCATAGCAGGGTCAAGAAAATTGTATGTTAAAAAAAATGACGCTATTTTGTTACACTGGTCTTCAAATATGAATAATTTTTGTAGCTGAAAGGTTGGCTTGGATTTAAACATTCTCTTTTCTAGACTTGGTCATGCGTATTTATAGTCATTAGTTAGTTTATTTTGAAGTTGTTTTCGAGCGCATTCCAAAGAGAACTGAAATCACTTGATAGCGTTTTCCCAAGTTTTTGCCTCAAAACTGAAGGAAAGGATTATCATCCTAGAAGGAACATAAACCAGTGAGAAATACGAGCCTTTTCCTTTTAAATGAGCCTGGTATCATAAAAAAGTTTCCCTATTTCAGTTGCAATTTTAGTAAAAGTGCGTGTCATCTGGTAAAAATTATAATAAGATCTAATTTGCAATGTCCAACTTCGATCTGATTTTGAGTATTTGTTTCATTTCTGTATCTGCGCGCATTGATTTGCTGTAATTATTTTTCTGAATGCCTGAAATGTTCAAGAATGAGCTAAAAACGGTTTATCAATAATTATCTCCTAAACTATAAGAGATACGACAATGAAACTTGGTAGTAATTATTACCAACTAATGGAGAATCTATTGATAGTATAAATTTTTAGTTAGTCACGTGACCCGTTGCTAGGCAACTGGTTTTCTGAAGTTAGGTATGAAAAAATTGAGCTTTTTCTCGACAAAACTTGTAATTATCAATGTTTTCAAGTCTAAAGTTGTCAATTATCTTCTTAAAGCATAAAGCTATTATATTTTGATAATTTTCTGAATATATTTTGACAAATTATAAGAATTTATAGCTAGAAACCAATATTGTGCAGCTATGGAACTTAAAGCTACATACACTGAAAACGGGATATTCAATAACCATTAAAACACATCTCATAATTTTGATGAAATAGCCATCTAAATTAATCTTTCTTTGCATATCTGAATTGTTTATTCATTATTTTATTCAAAAAAACTTGTTTCCCAAAATTTTTTAAATTTCCATTAGAACAATGACGTCATATTGAAGTGTGACGTCATAGTTCTGAAAAACTACAAATGAACAATAATGTAAACAAAATATATATCAAATGAGAAGTCTTGATGAGAGGAATTCAATGACATAATTTATAGGATAATTGGTTTGAAATTGCAAGAGCTACAGCCAAATTTGTGTTTTCTTTTGTGACTACTCTCCAAATATGGGCATTCTGTGGTCATGTGACCAATTAGAGCTAATTGAAAAATTCATTATCTGGTAGCGCATTAATTTTTTGGAAAAGTCAATCAGTCTCAGCCTCTTTGGGCCTGTCGCCTAACTTCTATATTGAATTGTTCAGTTGGGGGGGGGGCGAAAAACGCCCCCCATGTGAAATAGGGTTAAAACCTATGGAATGTCTTCTCTTTTGATAAATTCCAAAAGGACCGAGCTTGAACTCTATAGAAAGACCCAAGAAAACTTATATTTGTCATAAACAGCACTATTTTGCTTGGTTGTTTGAAGAAATGTATACTACACAAGACAAGCTCCTGTGGTCCGCATTTTAGCGTATTGCTGAGCCTGAATACCAATTTATGAATTCGACAAGCGGCTGTTTCTCTTCACAGCTGTGATGCAAAGCATGGAGGGAATGGAGCACATCTCCATCGCCAGACTTTTTACCTTTTCAAGAGTTTCTCGAGCTTACAATTTTCGGAAATTCATATATAAGTCTTTTTATGATGAAAAAAATCAGGAAAATTATAGGGATCCAAGTTAGCCTTCAAGCAAAAGATTCGCGCTTAAATCGTTTAAAACAAGGTAATGGTTGCTTTTCTGGAACAGTTTCTTGTGGGCACTGCAGAGGAGAAAGAAAATAAAATTCACTGATAATTTGATGATATAAGAAATTTAAATCTTTTAAATTAAAAGACAGAGTTGTACCTTCCTCATGAATGCCACCCAGGCAGTCTCGATGCACCCAGCTACGCTCAATGAGGTTAAAGATCTAGTGGGACATTTGCAAAGCACCGTAGTCGAGGAGAAGTGAAATAAATCCTTGTTTTAGCCGCTCGTTCAGTCTCAGTGCTAAGTATGTTTTGTCCTATTGGTAAGGTTAGTTGTTTATGCCGTATGTACTCTTTCAAATATAAACCATAAATCCATATGAATACAGAGTTTATAGATGCGATTCTTCAGCCATTTCCTGTCACCATATTTTACATTTTGGAGCAATTAAATCGAACTTTTTTGGTGCAGACACCCCAGCAAGCCAGCGTCCTTGTCAACAATTGCATCCGTCACTACTTAGTTTCTTAGTTGATTGGTTCATGGTTAATAGAATCGCTATTCTATTAACCATGATTAGTTATTGATGTTGTCATTACCTCTGTTGAATGTAGGCCAAACCATTGTGTCTCTCAGACGTAGGTCGTATGTAAGGGGTACTGAAAGCTTTATTGTTCAAGAATTACCAAGAACAAAATTATCTTAATGTCATAGTTAATTGGTTGCAGATTATTGATTAAACCATTTCTGAGACACCAAGATACCCTTCTGGGGACACCCGGTATATGGGCTGTTTCGCTGAGTTACTAAGAAGATAACTAATACAACTTTCATCTTATTAAAACTGAAAGAAGGACGAATTTGATATCGTACTTGCTTACTTTCCTAGAGGTTTTTCAAAGTAACTTTTATGAAATAGACCTTTTAGCTATTCTACAAAAGAGCCTGGATCGAGCAATATTTTTATACAAATTTATACGCGAGGTTCGATAGAGTGGCGTTACAGCTTCGATCGCAATTGTGCGCATTCGAAAATTCTACAAATTGTAATGAAATATCGTTCGATCCACATTCGTTTTCAGAATAGCTAAAAGGTCTATCGTCGATTTCTTTGTCTTATCCATTCGCAGATTGCCAAAGATGCAAAAGAATGCGTTCAAGAATGTGTATCAGAGTTCATCAGTTTTATTACTAGCGAGTATCCTTTCTGCAATTTCATGATTTAACGCTTTTTATCATATTTCATAACAAAGATAGGTAGGAACGTGCTCTTTTGCCCAAAATTTCTCCTTTCACACACTCAAAGTAAGCAAATTGCCTTTAGTTTTTAGTTTTCAGTTTTCATTTATTATCAATCAATCCTAAATACAATTTCAACAAATACACTCTACAACTAAAAACATTACAAATTAAATCAATACTGGCTAGAAATAAAAGATATGTTACTTTACATAATTTTATTCACGATTGACTAATTGAGGAGGTTAACTAAGTAAGTAGGTTAACTAATCGAGAGAGAGCCCCCCCCCCATTCAAACAAAAACAAGCACTGAAAAAACTTTATATAAAAATAAACATAAACAGCCAGTAGCCAGGTACAACAACATTGAAAGAATGATTAAAATACATTTAGTGGGCAAGGAAAACTTTACGACGTGGTTTATGAATGTATGAAATAAGGCTTCAATTTTGACCTAAAAGCTGCGACGGATGTAGCAATGCGAATGTAAATTGGAAGAGTATTCCAAAGTTTAGAACCAAAAGTATTGAACAGTGTGAAGACCATACAAGGTTGTATTTTTAAGAACACTAAAGAGGTCACCTCTGGTAGCCTGACGAGTACCAATCCTATGAACAGTTGCACTTAGCTGAAAATAATTATGAAACCAGACCTGTAGTCTAGAACTATTCTTAAAGTTCTTGTTAATCAAGTGCTCAGTTTCAAACTTCATTTTAAAGGCAGTCTGTCCCCTATTGTTCTGACCTTAGCAACGGCTTTATTTACCTTATTTACGTTGGAGTGAAATTCATGCATCACGGAGTCTCTATGACCTTGATTTCTTTGGATGAAGCGAATCAGCACAAACTTGTGGAGTGTACAATAGAAAGCCTTATCGACTTTATTTTCATTTTTCGAAGGGGACAGACTGCCTTTAAGCGAGGGTTCAGCGGTATGTTAATTCTCATCTTGTAGCAATTTCACATCTAAAAGACTCTTCAATGAGATTAATCTAAAAGTTTTAAAAGGAATTGACAGTGGTTAGAAGTTGACACGGGCCAAGTTGATGGAAAAGCCTGTTATATTTGACAACACAAATCATATGTCTAGATACAATCGTACGATTTTGAATCCAGGGCAAGATTTGCAATGTCTTTTTAAGCCTATAGCTCAAAATATGAGTCTCCAAGCTACTGTTTCAAGGTCTTTGCATAACCACCAACAATGTCCATCACTGCTAAGAATGATTTGGCCTTAAGTGAAACTAAACAATAACAAACTTACAGAGAAGTTTTGCAGACTTTTTGCAGACTTTTTAAATGCTGATAAATCATTTTCGGAAACCCTGTACTCCTTTGCGTTGCATTTATGGCGCTGGATGGGCTCTGAGCATGGGTGACCTTAACTTGTGTTCAGAGCGAGTGAAAGGTGTCAACAAGAGAAAAGGAAGACGATTAATGGAGAAGATATTCTATTTGCAATGTCAACCCTTGGATTTGATAATTATGTGGACCCACTGAAGCAATATTTGACAAAATATAGAGAGGTAAGGATGCTTTACAACTTTCTTACAATATACCAGGCTCTTGCTGAGTCAGAAAAATGTATCCATTTTTTGTTTGACAAATCGTACCAAAAAATCAACACCATTGCAAATGAGAACTGGAATCCCATTGTTTGGCTTAAAGTTTTATTAAATTTTGAGAATTTATGTATGATTTTATCGAACAGTTTTTAATATGCATCCTTTCTTCGTAGTTAAATAATGTACTAATGGCAATGATTACAATCGTCAAGGTTCCTTTGCCTTTCCTGTAAATTTTTCCAGGGGCTGATTTGGGCTAGTTGATTGCTTGATCTTTGTACCTTGATGCTGCAAGCTGCAAGCAATACGTCATTTTCATTTTCATTTTCAGGTCATCTATGCACCGTAGCTCCATCAGTCACTTAGTCTGGGGGGGGGGGGGCTACTTAAGTTTCGATGGTACCGGCTTGCACCGTTCAGATCCCGAAAGTACCACCCATAAATCCAGAAAAATGTCTGAAAAAGCATACCCTTAAATCCGGGAAAAACCGAAAACCTTCCCATAAATTCTGAAAAAGTGAAAAGCTATACCTTTAAATGATTTTCACCAGGAAGTCATAGCAATAAATCTGGAGATAATTAATACCGTTGAAAATCATACCCATAAATCCGGAATATATCGTGTAAACGGTACCCTAAAAATGCCACAACCCTGTACCATGTAGTACCCTGTAACCTCCCCCCCCCCCCCGGGACTCAGTCAGTCATATGAAAAATTTAACGGATGGATGCTTCAGCCGTTTTTGCATTGGATGTCAAGCTAACCATAAGCGACGAGGATGACCATTTGGACCCTAGCTGAGAGAATATCAACGAGAACAACTTTCCCCGTCATTTCTCGCCATTCAGGGTTCCTATTACTCAAGGTATCGCCAATGGGTCCGGGGCATCGTGCCATCAAATTTTTTATGGTATAAAGATACATATGCAGAGGGACTGGATAGTCGTTAACACTAAGTGAGCCTATCATCAAATTTGAAACTTGTGTACAAAAGAATAGAGCAACGGACCCGTGGCTTTCACTCAGTTTCTACTTATTTAAGGTAGCACCTTGAACCTCTAATTTCTTCCTATCAATAAGTCAATGAAATGTGAAAACAGAACAATAAACACTTTATTGATTTTTGTAGCTTGTTTCTGCAAGCAGTAAACAACAGATCTATGGCTTTGCCCCAGCTCTGGTATTTACAGGCTTAAGCCCTTTCCATTTTGACCAATCATGCAATGGATCTGTGGTTTTGACTCAACCTGTACTTTTTAAAAGCCTCAAATGTATGAAGTCTTTTTGTCCAATCATCAAAGGCAATGAAAGGGGCAAAGGGAACAATGAATTCTTGTACTGATTTATGCAGCTTGATTGTGGTACCAGGAAGCAAAAGATCTTTGGGTTTGACTCAGCATCTTCCATTCCATTTACAGGCCTTAAGCTTACTGTAACCCTTCAGACAAAAAATTCTCGATTTTTCGTTTTCGACATAATCTGATGGTATAAGCATTTGAGTACCATTCACACCAGCTCACTTCCAGAAATAGCCACATTATTTGGAAATATGAGCATCTTAAAAGAAGCAGTCCTGTTTCTTGAAAATTGCGGGAAAAGACATTGGGGACTTAAAGTAACCTTGCTCGACCTTGCAGCTGCATCCATAACATCCCGTGCTATTATTTGATGGCATAGCTCTTTACAAGACCACGCATAAGCTTTATTGCTTGACCTTTGCGGGTTTTTGTGTAAACTTTCATGCATAATCTTTTCTCCCGCCTTTTTTGCTTCATTTTGATAAAAACCTGATTTCTTGAAACAGGATTCTGGGGTACTGGTGGGTACTAAAAAATCTTTGTGTACCCAACGGGCCGACCAAATCGCTTGAAACTTGGCCAACAGGGTCACAAGGCACGTAACTAGGAAACCGTGTCAGCGATTTTCAATAGATCCACTGGTCTGATTTTTACAAAGGCTTGAAGCTTAAGAAGACATTTCAGACATTGACAAAAATTTAAAATGTCATTATTTCTAGACAATACATTTCATAAAAAATTCGTGACACGGTGTTGCAGTTCAGAACCTTTAGTCATTGGTAAATAAATGGTTATGGTCCTACAGCGCTCGCTGGGGTACACAAAGATTTTTTCGCAAGAGTGGTCCATTTTGTCTAAGATCTGAAATGAATCATTTGTGCTTTTACTAATACAATTGCATATATTTTTATGATATCCTGCATTTAATTATGCATCGACTGATATATAATCTTGTTTGGTATATCTTAACGAAAGGCCGTGGCGAACAGAGTTTCTGAATCACTGCCTGAAGGGTTACAGTAACCTTAAGCGTATTAAGTTTTTATGTAATCATCAAAGGCAATGAAAGGTGAAAATTAACAATGAACACTTCTACTGACTTATGCAGTTTGATTGTGGTACCAGAAAGCAATAATTCTTTGGGTTTGACTCAGCATTTTCCATTTACAGGCCTTAAACCTATTAAGTTTTTTTAATCATCAAAAGCAATGAAAGGTGAAAATTAGCAATGAACACTTCTACTGACTTATGCAGCTTGGTTCTGCTACCAGCAAGCGATAGATCTGTGGGTTTGACTCAGCATTTTCCATTTACAGGCCTTAAACCTACTAAGTTTTTTTTAATCATCAAAGGCAATGAAAGGTGACAATTAACATATGAATACTTCTACTAATATATGCAGCTTGATTCTGCTACCAGCAAGCAATAGATCTGTGGGTTTGATTCAACCTCTTCCATTTACAGACCTTACACCTACTAAGTTTTTTTATTGTAATCACCAAAGGCGATGAAAAATGAAAGTTAACAATGAACACTTTTATTGATTTGTGGAGTTTGATTCTGTTAGCAGGAAGCAATAGATGTGCGGTTTTGACTCAACATCTGCTATTTGCAGGCCGTAAACGTTTTGAATTTTGTTCCAATCATTACAGGCAATGAAAGGTGAAAAGGGAGCAATGAATACATCTACTGATACAGTACGCTCAGAGGTTGATCAAAGTATAGATGAAAGCTCAGAAAGCAGTTCCCAAGCGATGTCTTTTCAAGTTCCAGGTTTGTAGCCTATCATTATGCTTTGCCTGCCTTTGGGGTCAAAAAGGTGTAACTGTTTGCCTGAAGATACGGTCAAGGCAAACCATCTGAGTTGACGTACTGCCGTTCATTTGATAGCAAAGATGGTAACTCTGATGGGAAATTTATTTCACTAAACCGACCGTACCATTCTGGAGTTATTGGTGATCTCGCTTGGGAAAAATTTGTAAAATAGCGTGGAAAAAACTGCTGTAGAAGCTACAATCACTTTCTGCATGCCTTCCAGGAGACGAGCTTTGACATGACAAATAAATGATGTACCTAAATTTTGAAGCAAATCAGTACTAAAATTCCCATGTGGCAAACCACGTATACTGGGGTGAAAGCTCAGACGTCTCATAAGAATTGTGCAAAGTTAATAGTTCATTTGTAAGAGCAAAAGAACCTAAAATGTCGCATTCAAGAGATCAAAGTTAGATGATACGCTCTGTGAAAGATGGATAGCCAAGGAAACAATGCTGTGTCTGAATGCTTTTTTGTTCTATTAAAGACAAGCATATTTACCATTTGCACATAACGTATACGATGCAAAATCTTGCTTTTCAAGGTCTTTCAACTGATACCTAGTTTTTGTGTGTTTGATTGAGTGAGGACAAAAGGCTGAGGGGCTTGGAAAGGGATTTTGGGTTGAGGCCGTAGATTACATTTGAAATGTTTGTTTTCTTAGACGGTAATGGCGTGATGTCAAAGATTACTGTTAATTTAAAATAGCCATAGAAAGATACAATAGCTGTAAGGCAAGAGCTAATTCAAGCCTACTATCTATGAATGTAGAAAATGTAGCAAAGAAATAAAATACAGAACTATTTGCTACAAATACATTACTTATCGATAGATTTTTACAATGTTTCCAATACATGCAATGTTTTCTTCTTTCCGTATTTACAAAGCAGCAAATTTTTATCAGCCTAAGAACCTAACCTGAGCAGCGAAGGGTCTACATAGTCCAGAGTTGGATTCCTGTCGTCTCCAGGTTTTGATTCTCCTTTGAAGGTGGAGGGAGATTCTGCTGGCTTTGTATCATTGGGAAGTGCCCGCGATAGCCTACACCCATGAAACGATCGATAATGCCTTTCAAAATATACTTTAACGCCATAGAATATAAGAACTAAACGTATCGGGCCGTGCCCTTCGTCAGTAGTTAAGGAAATTAGTAGAAGCGAAGAACATGGAGAAGGAGAGAGTGTTCAATAAAGCGGTAGGATCGAGCAAGTAACGGAAGAGTGTGACGAGCGAATAAAGAACGCTCAGAAGCAAGAGGAAATAAAATCGTAGAAAGGAAAATTGTTTGTTAAGTCCTTTCGGAACACGTGTGTCCAATTTAAGAATAATTCTCTTCTCCAACGTCTATCTTCTTCGCGAGTCTATGGGGGCATCTAATAGTCCGAGAATGGACATGTCTTAAATGGAATGTCCCGTTGAATTGAAATGTTGGGAAACATTTATGTCACTTTGATCCCTTTTCTTTTCATCCTCGTGAAGCTTGTGCTCAAGGTTCCTTATGTGTTCTCCAAATCTTTCAACTGTCGGCAGGTTTCTCCAATGTACAGAATTTCGCACTTTCTACATCTTATTGCATATATAAGGTATGAGGAAGAACAGGTGTAGCGTTTGTGGACAGTGAAAGAGTTACCAAGATTTTGAATCGTAGGTATTCGTGAAACGTGGTTGCAAGTACGGCATCTTGGATGTTTACAGGGATAAGTACCCGGGTTGTCTTCTCTTTTCTTTTATTTGGAATGCACCAAAATGTCCTTTGAATTAGAATCTCGGCGAAATGCCATTAATGGTGGTTTAGTAAAGATGGCCTTTGTGTCTTTGTTGGCCTGCAAGATGTCGAAATTCCGATAAATGATCCGCTTGATTGGCAAAGATAATGGATGATAAGTTAGAGTCAGTAGAATCCTGTCATCGCTGGTCTTGTTGGGTTTGGCTTGCAGAGCTTGCTGCCTTGAAATTCTGGATATTCGCTCGAGTGCGTCGTCGTTGATGCTTTGCGGATAACCACTGTCTATGAAGAATTTGCACATTTCTTTTGCTTTATCTGCAAAGTCAGGTTTGTTGGAACAGAGTCTCTTGAGACGCAGCAGTTGTGAGAAAGGAATGGAGTTCTTACACTTGACAGGATGTGAAGATGAGTACAAGAGATAACGACGAGCGTCAGTTTCTTTGTAGTGGACAGATGTGGAGCTTTGGTTGCCGTTGATTGACAGCGTGATGTTGAGAAAAGGAATGGATGTTTCCGTGATTTCTACCGTAAATTTGAGAGCTGGATGGAAATTGGATACGAAATCAATGAATGCTTGAAGTTCGTCTCGTGGAAGGGAAGTGGCACCAACAATATCATCAATGTATCGTTTAATTAGGTGAGGAATGGGACCTTCGTATTGTTGTTAAATGAGGTATTCTTGGTACCCAACACACAAGCAAGCATAGCTTGGCCCAGTTTACTGCCCATAGCTACCCCACCAACCTGCACATAAAACTGTTGATCGAAAGAGAAGCCATCAGTAGTGAGTACCAGTTCAGCAAGGCGAAGCAAAGTAGATGTAGGAGGATCTTTGGTGGTACGTTGATCAAGAAAATGTTTGAGAGCAGAGAGACCGTCTGCATTAGGAATGACAGTGTACAAATACTTGTCATCCATGGTCAAGAGAAAGCGATTCACACCAGTCAAACGAAATTGATATAAAATGCGTAGGGCATCAGATGAATCTTTGACGAATGTGGGTAATGAGTGGACGATGAGTGTCAGAATGGAATCAAGAAATGTAGCTATCTATGAGGATGAACCCATGAAACGATATCGTATCCAAGGCATTGTGTGCTCTTGTGGCAATAGCAGATCATTGCAACTGCTTAACCCATACGTTTTTGACATAGGTCTCCTTCATGAAGGTTGGATTAAGCTCCCATTTCGTTTTATAGATATCAGTCATCAGTATAATTTATAAGGCTTTTTTAGCATCAAGACGCGGACGTCTTTGAAAACGCAGCTCCTTTTTTATGTTTCTAGGGCATTCTAATTTTCCAGGCTTTTCCCTCCCAGAAAGCTCGTCACAGACAGGCAAACTCCCGAAGAACAGTTTGCATTCTCGCATTTCCATCATTTGTGAATGTGCTCATGTTGTATTTTGTTTCCCTTCTCGACGTCCTATTTTTGCAGTGCGGCCTTCAGAAGTGTACTTTTCAGGTTTTCAGTTTCAGAATGGAACGTACACCAAGTCTCCCGAGACTCACAAAAGTTTAAAAGTTGATTTCATTTCTAATTCACATCCTCGAGCCAAAGAATTTGGCGTCTTCTTGACTCGCATCTTCTTGCTAAATAGCCTAATGATGAAGATGCTGCACCGAAAGGAAAATCATATTCTCGATTGATATGATTGCCCTTAACGGTTATCCAAACTCCTCCGTCATTTATGTTCTAGTAACTGCCATACATCCAAGCATGGTAACTGGTGAACAGCCAACTTCTACCATATATACATATCCAGCCCAGGTTAGTTTACTGAATCGTGTAATCATGAGCTTTGGGTATGATGTTACATTCTTTTCAAACAACTTTAGGTTCCAAATCTGCACAAAGATTAGTGTCAAATTCTTTGACCTATTTCTATGATCTGAATTGCTTCAAAGACACTTTAGCTATTTCACTTAAAATTCTACCGATCGAACTTTCTTGGAATCTTCAATATTTTCAGAATCAGAGTGTTTTCTTTTTTTAACAATTCAAGAATGATTTTGAAAAAAACCAAAGTCATCTTAATTTAGTGAAAGATGAAATATTTGTCAAAAACCATAGTTTGTCAATATTGCTGTAAGCCAAAGTCTGTCACTCTTTTCACTTATGACTTTGAAATCTGAGAACGCTTCATCCGCAAGTCAGGTGACTTATACGAAACATCACTGTTTTTTTCTAGAAATAGTCGTGAAAAGTCAAGCAGTAGGATTCCAATTGTAGGGTTCAAGCTTTACAAATCTTTAAAAATGTGGATGTAAATTGTATCTTATTTCTCCATGAATTGTACCGGGTGTCCCAAAAAAAGTTCCGACGTTTGATGGAACACAGAGAAAAAGTTTATAAACTTAACGATTTCTATTCATTCTAGTTACATACTAGACATTTCAACTTAAAGTTTCGCATATCGTGGGAAGAAATTAGTCATTTGGAAATGAAATTATGATCTCTAACATTTCATGTTCATGCTCAAGACAAAACCAGAGAGATTTGTACGGCGTCCTACCTCATGGTGGGAAAAGGGGACTCCCTCAAAGACCAACACATACATTGAATTGATGATGCTTTCATTACCTTGACATGGGGAAAGGTTTTTTTAATCACTGAGCACATTCAAATTAAAGGCTATTTTCCAGTCAATGGAATTTGCCGAGCGTGCAGAAATTCTACTGTTAGCTTTTAATGCTTTTTCATTGTCTGAAGTGATACCTGCTCGAAATCATTTGGTGGACTGTCTTGAGACAAACATTTTGCCGCTTTTATGGTTGCATTATGCCAACTGGGAATTTCAAATGGGAGTTTTACCATTCCACAGTTTCATCACAATTCTTTTCCTCAACTAAGATAGTTATCAGTTCCTTGTTCGACGTGCCTTACAGTGCGACATTTCAGTCTCCGGCTTCGTGCAGCTTGAATTGAATGATAAAAAGTACAAACTTAGTATGTTCCCCCGAGACCTATTCCCTATTGGATTCGATTTTCAGACTTTGATTTCGATGTGCTCAATGAGCAGAACTCTTATTCGTCGTCTGTTGCTCATCCGGAGATTCCCCCTTCATTGCAACTATGAAGAAAGGCGTACAATCTCTCTGCTTTTGCTTTGAACGTAAACATGGAATGTCAGAGCTCATAATTCCATTTTCAAGTTACTAATTTCTTCTTACGATATGTCAAACTTTAAGTTGAAATGTCCAACATTTAACTAGATTGATTAGAAATTGCCAGATTCAAAAGTTTTTTCTCTGCATTTAGTAAAACGCTGGAACTCTTTTTGGGACACCCGGTATGACATGAAAGAAACATTTGCCGTCGATCTGCCGTTGCAATTTTTTGATATCATGATTAGTTTCGAAATGGTGGCATTTTGATTATTCTTGTGAAAGTTCATCAAATAAAATTCTTAAAAATTTGATACCTTGTAAACATAGTTTATAAAGGTCTACAATATGGTGGCAAACAGAACTGTGTAGCTGTTATGACTAAGGATTTAGAAATTTGATGACGTGACCTCAAAATTAAGAAATGCTGCCATTTTGAAATTAATCAAGGTATACGAATTTTTCACCCACTTTTTAAGTATTTTAGCTGTATGCTACAATTACAAATAAGTAGCTGCAGTTTCTTTCTAACCATTTGATTAAGGGGAATTTTTCATAGAATCTTACAACCACCATTTTACACCGATTTAAAGATTTGGAGCCTATGCTTTTTACTCAACTCATGGAATGTCATGTTGGATGGGTCCATATGGATGCCCAGTTGAGTACATCCCGCAAGATACTGTTCTTGTTGTCCCCGTTGAGCAGTCTTTTAGATCTAAGGAGCATCATTTCTTACAGAATGTTATGAAAAGCTCATTTATCTAAGTTTGATTGAAAAGATCATTCATAATGCAGTAGCATCTCCTTGCATGATACATGATGGTAAGACCAGACCTTTAACCGAGCATTATCCAAGAGTTGAATGACCCAACTGTACAGTGGCGGCGGACAGTGCTATTAATGCTAATACTTTATTAGCAGTTTTTTTGCAAAGTAATTGTGTAAAATAAGGCCTAAAACAAGCTTCGAAAAATTTTGAAACTGACTTGTCATTCCATCTAAACGTGAGGTCTCTTTGCATTTTTTGGTTGCTGCAATGTATTGCAATATCACACACAATCATTTGTGTGGTGCATTTGAATCCTTTTCTATAGTCTAATCCCGTGAAAGGAACCGCCTACATTCCCTTTCTATTGATATCTGAACCCTCCTCAATTGATGGCCACGCTATTACTCGGCCAGTTTTAATAGTGAATGCAGAGGAACAATTGAAACTTGCGTCATATTTCCCGTTGTTCGTTATGCATTGCCCATTGTGGAATATGCAAATGGCTACACCGTGCTAATAATTCTTCGAAGTTAGTAGCATCGGATCACTGCGGCCGTGTCAACACACTGCACAAACGATCTGACCCAAATCGCAGAGATGAATTGAGTCACATCAAGTGGAGTTAGATGGGGTGTTTCAAAATCTTCTGGCTTTTTCTTCACAAGGGAAATTAAGTCATAAACAGCGCCTTCATCTCCAGGAAGACGGGCGACGATATCCTCCTGTTACCATAAAAACATCGAACCTCTGTAGGAGTTAGTGTGTGATGGCTGTTCTTGGATGTGCAAAGACACCGAGAGAAAGACGATTTTTTAGACATGTCTTGTTATGGGAGATCTGTCGACGATAAGATTTGTAGCGTGTATTTCAATTTGAGTAAAGACATCAAAGACTCAACTCTGTTTTCATAAAAAGGATTCGTTTTACTTTCGTTTTAGTATGGCTTGTCTAGAAAACTTGAACCTTTACCGCAGGAACTAATTCTAAATTCTACCAGAATCATCATTACTTTGACTATTTTGCTTTCTTGCCTTGGTACATTTCATATTAAACCATTGGAATTCCAAACAAAATCTGAAGCTCGAGGGCTAACAGCCTTGCTGCAACAAATGCCTCGCAGACACAGTAAGGGTGGCCGCGCTATTAAAATTTGAAAATTAATAGTGGGGCTATCACTAAGTGGCAAGTGGCCGCAAAGGCTGCACAAACCATCCTGGAGCAGAGCCGCATAGCCCCAGACAACTGCGGAAATAACGAACGATCATGTGAACAACCAAAGAAAAGCCATTGATCACTCGATTTTAGTATGAAGTTTGGAAATGTCATATCGACGTTGCAGCATTCTCCCAGTTCAAGAATTTGCACTTAGAGGTCATAGCCAATCAAAACATGCTGTTCAAATTAGGCTATTCAAAGTTCAAACTATCTCCATGACTTGCGACTGATGGCGACTGTTCCTTCACAAGGCACAACGGCGTTTGAGAGGTTGTAAATAAATCCTATGCATTCTTTAAACAGTACCTATTTGAGGAAGGTTGTTAATAAGAGCTATCTGTTTGTTGTTACCTTGCTGTTACTTCTTGCTTCCAAAAAATCTTTCTCGATGTTCTTTTTAGATTTTAAAAATTTCTGCAAGGAATAGTAATCAAAGCTCTGGAAAAGACTTGGAACTGCAGTAAAACAAAAATATGCCCTTTTTCCCAAAGTAGGAGTTTCCATGAATATGAGGGGCGTGGCTCTAAAAAATTTTCCTGGAAGCCTTCGGACCCACAGTTTTTCGCTTGCAAGTATTAGCAAATTAATTTACCTCCCAGCCGCCCCTGCAACTGTACTTTCAAATCATAATCTTATTTACCCAAACGGGTTTTGATTCACTGCTTCTCTCTTTCAAACATCGAATCATGAACCACCACCAAAAACCAGCACTCCACTTCCCATGCAGATCTAACTCAAATGACATTTCCCAGCATGGGTGGAAAAATGCTGTTGTTGGCGGTCTATTCGTCTTTGTAATATTGAAGGCATAAAAAAGCACACGTAATGCTTTCTGAGTGAGTAAAGTCATGATTTCTTAGCAAAATCATGGAGACAGTATTTAAACAAATGAGGCATTTCAAGTTAATCTGTAAGTTGTATGTTTGGCAAAATATGCCTTTCAAATATTTTTCAAAATATCGGTTATAGCTCAAAATTTCCCAGATGCTAATTAATCCCAGATGTGGTCAGGTACCGATGGTTTAGATTTGGTCTTCTAACAAATCACTAATGTTTTTACTGCAGGCGGTTTTTGACTGGCTTGGATCAAAATTGGAGGAAGAAGTTAAAGTGAATAGAAATTTCTATATCCCGTAGCCGCTATAGATTAGCTAAAGAAAAAACCAACGCATCAGTTGTTTCTTTGGCTCCACAATGAAGCTGCACGTGTCGAAGTTATCAAATTCAATAGATTCTTTCCTTATCTTCGCCAGGGCCAACTTTTAACTATATTGATTTCCTTTAACTCGCAAGGTGTAGCAAATGAACTTAAAGGGGCAGGGTCACGTAGCCGTCAGCAAACCTGTTATCTCTATAATCTATATTATTGCCTAAACGTGGCCATTATGTTCTGCACAGATTTTAGTGGATGGGGTGAATCCATAAGAAAGTTACTTCCAAAAATCCTCCAATATCTCTGCAATCATACAGCCTATGAGTGTTTCGCTTGCTTATCTACCAAGCTCAAGAGTCTTGCCACAAGGGAGCAAATTTAACTGCTTCTTTTGAAATATATGACGTCTAATTTGAGGTAGACTTTACCTTCTTTTGTCTCATATAATTTTTTTTTCTATGTTAAGGCTGTGGAGTTGCCAAAGATTTTTGCTCTCCGTGGTATTCGTCCTTGTAGTATAGTAAAGTAGATTGTAAGCAGCGTTAGATAAGTACCTCGTATTGTGAAATTTGAGTGAATAAAAAAAGCTCAAGAGTCCATCTTCAAAATATCACCTTCATCTTGCGAAAAACAGTTGAAAATCTCTGTGACATGGCCTATCAACAATACTGCGAAATGGTCATTTCGAAAGAAGTTTGTTTACATTACGTGACCCTGTCCCTTTAAAAAAACAACTTCATTTTTTGCTGCGGCCAATCACGACATAATTTTCTTGCCTGTAATCTCAAAATTCGTTTCTGAAAGTTAGAGGTGAAATAAATAGTGCTGATATATTTCTAAGTTAAATTTGGTATTTTGATGATCCAAAAATACAACAGAATCATTTTTGAAGTTCTTGTTTTGTATGGTCATTGTTTGCTTATTGTTTCTAATTTTGTCGAAAATTTTGATCTATATAAACGGTGTCTACCAGCAATTGTTTTCAGCGTTTCAAATTTTTGTTCTGAGCCCTAATCCCATGTTGACGTTTGATTCATTCATTTAATTTATCTTCCTCCTTCATCTCTACAGCTTCAGTCACAGGCATTGCATTTCCAATGAGGGAAATATAGTTGGCTGTTGTATAGTAATTCGCCTGTAAAGATTCAACAGAGAAGAGTTGCCACGCTGCACATTGCTTTCATGACAGAAGGGTGGAGGATTGACATCCACTAAAGTCAAGGAAGAGGCTTGGAAGTGGAGGTAAAAGAATCATCTCTTATATGAAGTTTTCTCAATGCCTGCCATGCAGAAGTACTTTGACGTAAGTAAATTAGCTTTTCTGGAGGGACAGCATTATTGTTAGATTTCCCTTTGTTCCACTGGCAATCACAGTGATTAGGATTTCATCTAAAGCCAGCCAGCCGCTGATTCTACTTTCTACCAAGTGAAATAATGCTCAAGTTTTAACAAATGCAATCATGACTCTTTTGATCACCAAATGGACACATGGTTTGTTCTCTGGGTTGCTTATTGAGAGAGGGACGTCACTACAATGAATATATCATATATTCCCGCATTGTCAAAACGAGTCTTGATTTGGTATGGTTGATAGCAAAACACAAAATTATATATGCTGTTGAAAATTTAGTGTTGTACTTTTCCCAGCACTTATTGGCCTTTCTTTACGAAATTACGTATTAGATTAAGCCTTTTATGCATATTAACTTCATCACGCACAAGGCCTTCTCCTACATATTTTGCACATGATGACGTTACTAGGCACAAACAGCGTATTTGAATGCGTAACCGTGCGAAAAGATGGCAGAAATGGTGCAAGAAGTACGGTATACACTTCATAACTGCATATCAACCCCTAACTTGACTTAAAATTTTCAACAGTTAGCAACCACCAGTCTATTTCTACTGTCCAGATTCCACGTGTTAAGCAACAGTAGCATGGTCTATTTATATGGAAAGATGGGCTGTTCTCTACAATGTATTCATTGCTCCTTAACTGGTTTTGAATCATGCTTTCCGTGAACAAATAAGATTAAGCCTTGATAAATGAAAAAGCAATATTTATATGACTGCCTGAAATAGGAGATCAATTTTCAATGACTGGCTGGTAACTCCACCTAGAACAGTTGTACAGATAATAGTTTTTGTAGAACCTTTTTACGTTACATGAGCTACCTGACATTCTTTGTGTAAAAAGAACGCACGTATGTAAATATTGGGTATCGTGTACATATTAATTTATATAGATTCTACGACCATGTGGTCCGTTAGTAAATGTAAAGAGAAGAAGAAAAACAACATTAAATCAAAAAATGCGATTGTATCCTTCCTACTCAGTTTCCTGGATCTTGAAATACAGTAAACCCGCTTACTAGAACGTAAGATTTTGAATTCAGCCCGTTTAAGTTGCTATGCAAAGAGGTACATCCCGCAATCAGAGTGTAGGCACTTAACATAGGGTTAAAAAATGCAAGAAAACAAAGAATAGTTGAAGGTTAGCATTGAAACATGATGGCAATATGGCTAGCAACGCAAAGCTCTACTTTAAAAAAAACATAGTCCTTTAGTCGCTTGGGCTGAATTATCTCATCTTCAGACCCATTCACAGTCATAAGACAACCACTTTTTTTTCTGAAAGCTTGGTGATGAAGTCCTTATCTTCCCGTATGTCCCGCCATTTTTCGCCAGTCCATTTAGCGATCAACACTCTTCTCACCCTAGCTGAATTTATTTCCAAGTGAATGAGAGAATTAAATTTTATACCCTCTATTAAGAACCTGATTAAAATATCAGGCTGAAGTGGTTTTTATTCATTGGTTGCAAAACATACCTTTTCATTCAGGCTTTAGGTTCTTATGTGCGAGTTTTTGCTGCATCTGCTCTTGCCTCAATGTCTGGCTTCCCTTTTTAGTGCAGAGTAAATACCCGGTTTCCCAAGACGATGTATCAACGCTTGCGGAGTTGTGTAATCATGAATTACGCGCCAATTTCAACGCGTCACCTGTCATTTCAAAGCCGAGAGGCTAACTTAAACGTAGAAATTTATTTCAATAGAATCGGTCATATGGCTCTAGAGTCCAGGGTAATTTTTTGGAAGCTATTTTTGATAAGTAGCGAGAAATGCTAAATAATTGTAATCAATTTTCATTCGATTTTCATCTTTGACAAGGTGTTAATTGCTTTAATTGTTGTATTTTGAAACTTAACTAACCAACCAATGTACATTGAAGTATAAATAAAGGTAGGAAGTTGTACGAGTAAACTTTATAGAAGAAATTCGGATGCAAAAAAGACATGATATTTAGCACATTGAGGCCTTTCTGACTTGTGTCTTCATCAGAGTGTGACTTACAACAAGTGCTGTAGAGCTGGGGGGCTCTGGGGGGGCTTTAGTCCCCCAAGTTATTCTAATGAAGTTTTGATTTACTTATGTTGTTTATTATGACTAAGATGAGATTTTCGATGACTTCGAAACATTTATCTTAATTCATGTCTGTCAGCGTAAAAAGGACCTGCTGATTATGCCAATAATGCAACATCAAAATGGATTAAGGATCATAAGAGTGCAAGTGACAAACAAGGAATTGCAAACAGACATCATTTAGTGATTTCAATAGAGTTCAGCAACTTTTCTGCTGAAATATCACTATTTCGATCTATTTCAACAAATAAATTGCCAAATTCTGTTTATAAATCATTGATCGATGTCTGTTTTTCAGCTAAGGACACTGTTATACTGTTTTGGAATGAAATTGCTTTTGGCCATATAACTACCACTATTTTCCAAAATAATACAAACGAAACATCATTCGAAAGAGTTTAGCAAGAGGAACTTGATTCTTGTAACAGTTGTAACATTTCACACATTTGAATTTTATCTTTGTTGCAAAGCAAGCTTGGTTTCTTTTGACATTGCAATGCCTTTTGATTAGAAATCTGCAAGCTGAATACAGAAAAGTCGTTCCTCATGAAACAGTGTCCTCCGGAATAGGCCTTGGTCAAGGTCATTTCTGCAATTTTTTTAAAGAAAGTATACAATCACAGTAAACTGACTACAATGTACCTTGTGACAGGCGACGGTCAAACCAGACACTTTATGCAAAATCTAACTAAATAGTGCTGTTTAAAAGGACCTGCACTTTTTAATGTTGTATCATAAGAGGCAGGGAAAATCTAACAAACAAAAAACTTCCTTAAATTTTACAACTCCTGTAAGAGTCACCGCTCGCTTAACTCTGTCCAATGATATCTTTGCATTATTTTGGAAAAAATTGTAGCTATTTTATCAAAAACCATTTAACTCTACATAATTTTGGATAATTATAATTAATCTAGCTCTACACCACTGCTTACAAAACTAAACAGTTTAGTTTTGTAAGTCACGCCCTGATGAAGACACAAGTCAGAAAGGCCTCAGTGTCTTTTTTGCATCCGAATTTCTTCTACTGGGCGAGTCAAAAAACGCCCGGCGTTTGAAGGGCTACTGCTCCCTGAATATATAAGGAATGATATTTTACAATATTTGATTAAATAGCTAACATGTAATTATTTTTAGAATTTTTCCTACTTAAAATCGGTCACTCCGTTCAGATTCTGTGAGCTTTTTTCTAAGATGAATCCCTTTGAGAAACCTTAAAGATGTGCCAAAATTACAAGCAAAAACCCCTAATGTGTTTACCTCAAAGCGATGACTTTCAACATGCTTTAAGCACGTGCTTTCGTTTTGGCGGGTTGAAAAATCTTCCCCCTAATGTGAATGACTTATTCAGGGGGATCCCATTTTCCCATGAGGACAAAGTACATGAGCAGATCCAAGAGTCATTATTGCTACGAAGGAGAACAAAGGGAAATTTTTCTTGCTGTTTTCGCTCGTTTTTTCAAGTTTTCGAAAGGGGCGGCTGCAGAAAATCTCCTATTTCGACGGGAAGGAATGACCGATTAAAGCCGGGTAAATTACTGAACCTAATTTGGCATATCAGGGTAAAAGAAGACAGTTCTCAACATCATTGCTTTGATATTCAGGGATCTGAATTCTGTCAAACGCCGGGCGTTTTTATTGACTCACCCGCTATAAAATTTGAAGTATAAAAATACATATTTGCCATCACGTTTTGCTCCTTGGAAGATTAGCATACCAAACTTCATTGTTTGATACTAAAACTTGTAAGAAATGTTCTAAAGATTTTTGATTCTTCTTGAGCTATGTTCCAAAATTACTTATAGTTCTAGTTTGATATGACCGATTTTAGTGAACTGAATTTCTATATCTAAGTTACACTTTCTGCTACAAAGGGATTGTTGTTTCATTCAAATCGGTTCATGATTTAAGATAGCACATTTGTGGCAAACTCCGATGCTTCATTTTGGAACACCTAGTATTCAAAATCAATTATACCAGGTGAGTCATGAAAAAATGTGGGGTGTTTGGTGGACTGTATTGTCGCTTGCAGCCACCTGGTCGACGTGAACTGTGTTTTTATGTGCAGCTAACAGTTTAACTGCGATCATAACGGGAATAAAACAATAAGAAACGCTATATTTTCTCTTTTTACTCGGAGTTTAATGTTCTGCAGCGATCGTTAGACTACTGAATGTTCTACTCAAATTTCTTACTTGATTTACAAATCGGTGTTGAAAGAATTTCGTCATTGCAATGTTACTCAGAGTCTACTTATTCATTTTTACTCTGAGTCATAATGCAATAGTGAAATTCTTTCAATGCAGACTTCTATATCAATTAAGAAACCTGAGTAAAAAATTCAGTTGTTTGATGATCGCTGTATAGCGTGAAACTTCGAGAAAGAACGAAAAATGTAGCCTTTCTTATTGTCTTAAGCGGTCTTACGCCCGTTGTAGTTTGCTCTGCCCTTACAGCATTGAGCGCTGTTTCGACCAGTCAAAACATTTACAAACTTTTGTATAACTTACATTATATGTTTTTCCACGTTGGAGACAGACACTTGATGCTTTAGTTGAAAAATATTTTCTTTGCAAGACCTTGAATGGCAGTCTGGCAATGTGAAGAAATCTTTAATTAAAGGCAGTCTGTCACGCATTTGATTGGGTGTTAATGACAATAAAAAGAATAGGAAATTTGAATGGCTGATGATCTCTGACTTTCTACGGCCATAAAAAGTCAAGAAGATTAGTCCTCCTTTGTTTCAAACACAAAGATTCACAAAGAAATCCGTTGTGTTGATCTCTGGTTGTAGCGGCCAATCAGATACGTGACAGACTGCCTTTAAGGGCCTTCAGAATCTTAGCCTTGCGAAAGTTGCAAGTACACGTTGTATTACCACAGAAGAATTAAATTGTTCGCAAACACCCAATGTTTTCCTACTCACCCGGTATGGCCTTCTCTATGGCGTTGTTGGGGTTCTTTATGGTGAATTTACTCCTGCTATTATGTCAGACCCTAGACTGATTAAGGCTTTGTTGTATGAGGAAGGCTAGGTTTTATTTTGCGTTTTACATCGAGAACAAGCCTTTCTATGCTGTCCAGACGTGCTGGCACCAACTATCCGAATTCTATCGTTCTACATTTCATGTCATATTCATATATTTCATATTTCAATCTTTTAAGGAGGGTAACCCTTCGGCAGAAGCCGTTTTTCAACGGGCCCTCCGATAAAGACTTAATTACAATATACCGATAACAATAGTAATAAGTCACTAATATATAAAAATCATAATTTAAAAGCCTATTTACAATAAAACTATATATACAATAGAAAGTAAAGTAAAAGTTAACCCATTTTTGATTTCTTAAAACCATTCAGGGAGGATGCCGTTTTAGACTCAGCAGGAACGCTATTCCATAGTTTAGCTCCCCGGAAAAAGCATTTTTGCCCATTTGCTGAATTTTTCTTTGGCAACTTAAGTCACTCTCAGTGTTGCGGAGGTTGCTGGAGGAGCAAGCAGAGTTTTTGGTGAGCAGGTACATTGACTCTGTTGTGTTGGTCTTTGATTACGTTTACATTAGGAATTTCGAACGCTCCTAGGCGAGATGTTGGGTACTCAATGGCGAAATTTTACCGAGGAGGAATTTCCTTCCCTTCACTTAAGCGAAAATGAACCCTAACAAGGATTAAACTAGAAAGTGACATCTCGGCAAAGAGGACTAGTCCTCTCGGCTGGCCCTCTTCCACTTAAACTGTCTTGAACTGAGTGCCCTGTTTCCCTTCAGTTAACCTTCTTACTCATTGTTTCAATTTGGTGCATGCATCACTTAAATCACTGCATAATCTCGTGTTCATCCTTCACATCACTGCGTTGAAACGCAGCAAAAGTCACGTTATGCCAACAGCTCATCCACAATAAATTCTTGGAAATACGAAGAAGACAGCTCGCTTTGTCTTCTGCAATGGCACTACGAACCTTTGTAGGGATGACATAAAAGGAGTCAATTTTTTCAGTATAATAATAAAGTGTCCTGTATATAAAGATAATCATTCAGATTTTGAAACTACTCGTGAATCAAAATTCGGCATCTGTCCATCAGAGAAATCTGCGGTTACTTCTAACTGAAATATATAAAACAAAATCAGGAAACGCCCCTAGCTTTATGAAGGAGATTTTCATAGAAAGGTTCCTTCATATGAGCTGTGGGATGGCGGAAACATATGTTTACCAAAAGTTAAAACAATGAGGTTTGGAACAGAAACTGTGCGGTTCCTCGGGCAGAAGCTCTGGAAGACACTATCTGCCGACATAAAGGATTCTGAATCTCTTTCAGTGTTTCAAAGAAAAATCAAAACGTACACGGTTAGTTGTGACTGCAGACTATGCAAGCGATATGTGGAAAATTTAGGGTACATTTGATTTAGTAGAAAATTTAGGATACAGTTAATTTCTTTTAATTTATAATTTTAGTTGGCCTAAATTAGCATCTTGTGCTATTTGTATATTGTTTGCCAACGTTAAATAAATTGAATAAAAAAAAACCTGATCATCTATATCTGATCGCATTCAGAGACACTGATGATAAACGCTAGTCAGTTCTTTTAGGAAGGATTCTGTTGGACGATTATTGTGATCGCGCGCCATTTTCGCAATATATTTTTCAGCAGTTGCACAAAGATCCTGGATTGAATTTTAACAATTTTTCTAAGGCTGTGAAAAATTTTATGAATTTGCTAAACATTGCTAGAAGCTATAGGCCCACTGACCAAACCTTTTGATTCACTATGTACTTGACGAGTACAAACAATGTTAACACGTTTGGCAGGCTATGCAAGTAATAGTATGCGGTCGATGTTCAAAACTAAGCGCGTTGATGCATCAGTCAAATGCTAACTAGTACCCAATTTTTTCCTGGAAAATCTCTCATCCTCCAGAGTGAGAAATCAGAGAAATGCTGGGGACTGGTTCGTATCGGTACGAGCATTTTGCGTTTGATCTTAGTCCATGGGATTCACTTTTCATTGAGACGAAAATTCTGTTTCTGAAATATACAACTGTATTGATTTCTGTTTTAATTAAAATCATATCTTGGACCGTAACTGTACGAGGAATACTCATATTCTCTTACCTGTTACCAACATTTCTCTGAATCCTTGGTCTCATAGATGGGTGATTTTATCAGACAAATTTCAGATCTCTGTTAGCCTTTAAATGATAGACTGATATTGCAACTTTAACATCGGCGGCGTAAGTTTCATTCCACATGCCGTCAAACATGTTAACTTTTTTCCTCACAGAGTATGAAACCGCAAAGATTATCGCTCAATCCAGACTTTTCGGTAGAATAGTAGTATTCTACCGAAAAGTGCATAGTCTGACGAAAGGTGCATAGTAGTATTTTTCCGATCATAGTTTGTCACAATGATGATATGTGTCCAGTGAAAACCAGGCTTTTGCCATGAGCACAGTTCACATCAAAGATATTTGTAACACCTTCCTTGCTCGCCTAGGGCATTGAATTCGCCCTCGGCATGATGAGCTGCTTATCTTCTTGCGCAGTCGATCACAACTCCATACGGATTTAAGCGCATGACCGCGCTTGAAGCAATAGTTCATTTTGTCATAGTTTCAAGATTCCTAATTGGGATTTAATCCATCAGAACAATGACCTGTTTGTTGCCACCAATTACCCGGCAAATATTCTTTTTATGCTTGTTTGAATGTAAATAAATATTGTAAGACGGGGGTTGGTAAATACCTGTTTTCTAGCCTCGTTTACAAGAAAACGTATGTAAATCTTGCATCTATAAGAGCAAGTACTATGCCTTTTTATGCCTTTTGTAAACTTTGATACATGTATTTTGTGTAAGAAACCACCTGTAACAAAGATCAGTCAGAGATCACGAAAAGAAACAAGAAGGTCTTATACTGGGAGAAATTACTAAAGAAAATATTTGCTTTAGTCAACGAAATCCTTAGCATGTTCGATAAATTATGACCATCTCTATGTATCAAACGTAAAGCTTGTGTTTAACTTAGAATTTCCCACAGCCGTGTTGCAACTACCAATTTTGACAAACTGAAGTGCTCTACAAAAGGTGACATAACTTGCAAATTATTCTTTATAATCTAAATGATTTGAAATCTATAACCTCTCAACCGTCCAAAAGTTGTTCCAATTGAACAAGTAGTATTTTTCGGAAGATATGCAGTGATTTTGATGAAGGATTTGTAAGGCAATCTTGATCTCAAAAATCTTGGTGACAATCGAAAATTTTGGAAAATTGTAAAGCCTGTCTTTTCTGGTAGGGTTCAGACTTCTTCTAGTGTGACTCTGCTGGAAAATGACAAAGTTGTATCTAACGATAGGGCTGTTGCTGATATCTTTAATGATTACTTTGTTAACATTACAGGCTCTCTTGACATTGCAGACGCTGATTTGAACTTGCTGTCAACGGATGGTATTGATGATCCAGTTGATATCGCAGTGAGAAAATATAGTCTGCATCCAAGTATTAAAAGAATACAAGAGAACTTTAATCATTCCCAGATTTTTGAATTTACACCCGTTTCAGTAGTCGATGTAAACAATCAATTGAAAAGATTAGATCCAAAGAAAGCAACTCCTTTAGAGAGTATCCCAGGTAAAGTCCTGAAAGAAAACTCAGATATCTTTCTGCCTTACCTGACAGATACTTTTAATTTGTGCCTATCAGAAAATTATTTTCCTAAAAAGCTAAAAGATGGAGATGTTTCTTCACTTTTCAAAAAGGATGATGCTTTCTGTAAAAAGAATTACAGGCCAATTACTGTGTTGCCAGCGACTTCAAAAATCTTTGAACGACTAGTATACGACCAGGTAATGCCCTTCGCTGCGAATTTTTTGTCGTCTTTGCTTTGTGGCTTCAGGAAAGGCTATAACACACAGCACGCTCTCCTAAGATTTTTGGAAAGCTGTAAAATGACCCTAGACAAGGGAGGCATTGCAGGTGCTTTATTAATGGATCTATCCAAAGCCTTCGACTGCATAGACCATGAACTGTTAGTAGCGAAATTGCATGCCTACGGTTTTGGTAGATGTGCCCTACTCATGATTCACAGCTATTTGTCACAAAGGAGACAACGAGTTAAGATTAATGGGTCGTTTAGCACTTGGAAAGAAGTTCAAAAAGGAGTCCCACAAGGATCAGTGTTAGGGCCTCTCTTATTTAACGTGTATATTAATGACCTTTTTCTTCTGATGAATAGAGCCGAAATATGCAACTATGCAGACGATACCACTATCTACATATGCGGCTCTGAGGTCGAAAATGTCATTGACGGACTAGAACAAGATGCCATCCAACTATCAACCTGGTATCCTGAAAACTATATGAAATTAAATGCGGACAAATGTCATTTTATGATATTTGGCGAGAAAAAAGACAAGATGAAATTACATGTAGGAATGGCAGTATTAGAAGAAAGTGACGAAGAAACATTATTGGGAGTTACACTAGATACAAAACTTAACTTCAAAACTCATGTGCGGACTCTTTGTAAAAAGGCCAGCCAGAAACTGCATGCTTTATCTCGCATTTCAATTTTCATGGAATCCAAAAAAATAAAATTGATGATGAACACTTTTATAATGTCACAATTCAGCTACTGCCCACTAATCTGGATGTTCCATGACAGAAATGTCAATAACAAGATAAACAGGATACAGGAAAGGGCCCTTCGAATCGCATACAAAGACAACACTTCTCCTTACGAGAAATTGTTAGAAAATGATAATTCGGTATCTATACATCAGAAGAACCTACAGTTGCTTATGGTTGAAATTTACAAAACAAGGAATCATTTGAATCGTTCGTTTATGATGGAAATTTTTGAGGAAAAGGCAATGCCGTATCAACTAAGAAGTTCGAGCAATTTAAACCTACCAAAAGTGAGAACCACATGCTATGGTACAGATACCGTAAGGTTCATGGGTCAAAGAACATGGGCAAAATTACCCATAGAAGTGAAAACTTCAGTCTCTTTGACTGTTTTTAAAAAACATCTTAAAACAACAAAATGCAAACATTGCAACTGTAGGATTTGCAAAACTTTTACATATGGTTTAGGTTTTTTGTAATTATTAAGTATTTCTTTTGTATACACCTTTTGTAAATAGTTGGCCTTAATTAGCTTTTATCTTTAGCTATTTCGAACAGCCAACTTTAAATCAAAGAAGTAATAATAATAATAATAATAATAATAAAAAGGCAAGGGGTTGGTTATCGGATAATTTTCTATTATCTTGTTAACGGCTTCCAGACTTATTACAAAGTCGTTTAGCTATTGCTGTTAAAAGATCTGCCCGTCGCTCTATCTACTGAAGCTGAAATCATTCCAAAACATTTCGTATATTTATTCCAAAAGGTACCAAACAATCTTTAAAGACAAATGGCGGATATATAGCGTCTAGTTTAAAAATAGAGCAAAAGATGGGCGCCTGCCATCATTTGTCCAATTGTTTTGATAATCTCTCGAGATCATCAAATATAATTGAATACAATAGACTACATTTAGATTGCCCAGGCCCCTGATTTAAGTCACCTTATATCTCCGTCATTTGTCTTTAATCATCCTGAAAATTTCAAAAATCTTCACAAAATTTCTGTAATCCCAAAGAAAATCCTGATAATCTCATCCAAAAAATGAAGCAGATTCTCAAAAATCTGTCGACAGTTTTTGAAATCTCAAAAATTCGTTGAAATCTCCAAAGTCTTGCACAATCGTCAAAGTCTTGCAAAATCATAAAAGAGAATCTCTGAAAATCTTCAAAGACATTGAAAATCTCGAAATTTCAAACTCTAAGATTTCAAAAGTCTAAGAAGCCCGAAGTTAATGTTCGAAAGTCTCAAGGAAAATGCCAAAAATCTTTGAAAATTCTGAGAGGTTTTCGAATCCCAAATTTTCTTTGCCCTAGTAGTAATTTTTGCTCGTTACCTACGACTCATCGGCATCCATGCATAGTAACTGACCTAAATCTGCAGCTGAGGGTCAGACGATACCAATAGACCTCTAGCTATTCTAAAAAGACAAAGCATATGAATCGAACGACACTTTGATGAATTTTGAAGAATTTTCGAATGTGCACAGCAGTGATAGAAGCTCCAACACCACTCGATCGAACTTCGCGTATAAGATTGTATAAAAAACAACGCTCGATCCAGGCTCTTTTGTTGAACAGCTAATAGGTCTATTGCTGTCTGATGGTCTGAATAAAAACCTGATAGCAAACTGCCCGAACTTCGTATTTCGAGTGCTAAATGAACAGCAAAAAATGCATCTTTTGGCCATCTGTTAGAGTTCTTTCGTCGTTGGCGGTGAACAATAAATTTTGCAGCACAGAAAATAATTCCGTTTGGCATGGATTTATTAGAATCATTATTTCCAATTTAACGTCATAGGGTGGTCATAGTCTGGCGCTTCTCATGCAAAAGTTCTTGTAGTGCTGTTAAGTAGACTGTAGGTAGAATAATCCATAATTTGTATTGTAATTGCTTAAGGGTATATGGGGTACAAATTCCAATTTGCGTGGTCTCTGCCCATTGTTAGTCTAGTTTGGGTTCTCAACAACTTAGGCTTGTTGTAATCAGTCTACGCAATTTGCGGACCAAACGCGACAAAAATACTACAGTAGCCCCTTCTGCAACCGCTGTTAGTTTATCTCACGCCCCTAGCGGTAGAATCGAAAGCGAGGTGCGAGTCAGGTGACCCCCCGTTGAGTAAATCCTGCGCTAATGATTTGATCACGAGAAACGAAAACAATGGTGCTCGTGCACATGTTCTTCAAGATGAAACGAAGCGTATCGCGCAGGCCTACAACCATTGAACTTGCTGTGTGATTTTATAAGCACTGAAATGGTGTAATTGCCAAGCGAAGAAACGATCTGAAAATGCTTTGAAATTATTCATCATTATCGAAGCAAAGAATTTTTCTGATAACATCAATATGTAGCATATTTTATAACTGTTTAAAGTTTATTGTAGATGTAGGTAGAAACTAGTTCTACCCAGCTGAAGAAGTGAACAGTACATCTCGTTTTCTGGAAACGAACTGTTGACAATTTAGGCCATCCAGAGCAACTGGAAAACAATTTGTTCAAGGCGTCCATTGGAAGGCTTCTTGAACTAAGAATCATTGGAAGAGTTACAGTTGAAGCTGAAGGGTAAGAAATTACAACTGTGACTGAATGGAAAGAAGGACATCTTACACAATAAAGATTGATTTTTGACGAGATATCAAGACATCAAGAAAAGTGGCATTGCTGCGACATCAGGAAATTTTCTAACCTATCCTGCTTTGTTCCACGTTGCAGGAGTATCTACCTTCTTTTATCGCCAGTTTTTTTCGACAAAGCTAGATCTGCACATTAAGAACTTTCCAGTTGCTAGTTCATTGTAACATTGAACGACAAACCTGCCATTTTTTCTTGTTATTTGCAAGAGACAAAACTGGATAGTCTTCGTACACTTTGGACATCTTTTCAAGACCCGTATCATCGGGATAACATACACATCTGAAGTTCACTTTGACTTCTGTACACTACCAACTCGTTCAAAAAGAATTGATTTAAAGATCAATCGCATATTGTCAACTCTATTTCCCATGGGAAGCAGAAGTCTTAGAACCAAGAGACTTATTTGCGAAAGCTAGATTCAACTATACACAAGAAACAACCAGAGATTAATACTGATGCAGATACTATTGGTAGTTTTTGGCAGTCGTTCAAAGACATTCTTTATCAAAACAAGAAAAGCCAAAGTAAAGAGATTCATATATAAAATGGGATGTGCTGGCATCTTTTATTGATCTATTGATGGCTTTGGCTTGTACAAGGTGACAACGGAAGTTGCTTTGTCAAATCTGGTAAGTTAACTTGCCTCTCTGCTTTTTACATTCTGTTGAGATGTGATACAAACTTTTATAACCTGACTGAAGTTTCAAAAACAAGGCAATACAGAATCCCGCCATTCCCATTGGCTAATCGCACCTTTCCCGCAGGTTTTCCGCAGCCTTGTATGATACGATACACGGATGCGGTTTTATCGCCACAACAACTGCTTTAGGCCTAGGCCTTTGAGATGTGCAATAAATTTAAAGTGAAAATGAAGCGAAATGAGTTTTGCACTAATCCGCAGTAGAAAAATGCCCTGATTCCGAATATACAATCAGAAATATAAAATTTTGGGAAGAAACACCTTTTTGGGGGGCATAAGAGTTGTTGAGAAGCGGCGCGGTGGTCTGGGGCGAGAGTGGCGGTTTGAGATCTTGTGACGTCAAGTGTTTTACATATTGTAAACAATCGGATTGAATCGAAGCAAGATTAGTAAGCAGTTCACCAAAATCGAAGCACGAACGAAGCAAATAACCAGTGCAAAAATGTCTAACTGCTCTAACAACAGCGACAATACCTCGGTGAGGACACAATTATCATCTGGTAAGGAAGATGAGCTGTATTTACCCTGACAGCACGAGCCACTTGCGTCTTCCCCTGGAGTCTGATAAACGAATGGTGGTGGTGAAAGGAGAATGAGGGATCGAGAGGATCGGCTCGAAAACGAAGCTGATACATGACATGACACGACCGTCGCAATTTCGATACTCTATTTCAAGGTTTATAGAATAAACTCGTCTGTCATAAATCAGCTAATGTTGTATAGTAAATTCATCTGTCACTGGAACCTTTTCAAAAATGTTTCAGAAAACTCATCAACCTTATAGCACATGAACCCATATCATAAACTTCAACAAATCAAGAGGAGCATTTTGTACAAAGTAATGACAATTTTTCATGCAAAATGGAGAGACTTTTAGTATTCACAATTACGTTTAGATGTACATACCATAACCGTACCTTTATCTCGCTCCGAGGTGTTTTCTGTTCTGGTTTGTTTGGGAAAACAACGATTCAGTGCATCATGTCACGAGCAAGGAAAGCTTTGTGTTACTGGTGTCGATATCGACCAAATTCTAACGTCAAATGTATCGAGTGAGCACTTGCATCGAAATACCGAGAGCACGAGCACAGGCAAGGTCAGTTGCTGCCGAGAGCTAAACCAAAATTCATTCTGTGTCTCCATACAACTTGATACAAGTTGCGTTCACAGTCTTCTAACTGCTGGTTGGCCTAAATTACTCTGCAAATGCAAGTCACAAACAAACAGAGCACCTTCGCCTTTCGCCCTTCGCTTTCCTCTTGACATCCCAAAATTATCTAATTTTGTCGATAATGCTGTGCTTGATTATACAGCAAAAGCTATTGAAATAAATCTGCATAACATCAAATGGCTGCTTATTGGCATCTACCGCCCCCCTTCTCAATCTAAAGATTTTTTTCTGGAAGAAATGCGAAAAAATTTTGAAAAATTTTGTACAAAATATGAAAATTTCTTAATGATTGGTGACTTTAATCTTAGTGAAGATGATGATTCATTAGATCAGTTTATGCAGGAATTAAACCTGGAAAATGTCGTCAAGGTGCCAACTTGCTTTAAGTCCGACAGTCCAACTTGCATTGATTTAATACTTACCAGTGACAAGAGAAAACTGGCTAATATTTAAGCAATTGAAACAGGACTGTCGGATTTTCATGCAATGGTGGTGACTACGTTGAAAGGCAGTTTCCATAAAAAAGGCCCTAGGATTATCACTTACCGAGATTACAGTAAATTTGACAACCATACATTCAGAGAGAAGGTTGGAGAAGAGTTCAACTCAAAGCCTTTAATGACGGAAGATTTCAACACTTTCGATTCAACTGTTAAGAGCATACTAGATAAGCAAGCACCTCTAAAGAAAAAATACCTTAGGGCTAACGATGGACCCTTTATGACCAAAGAACTTAGAAAGGCAAATATGAAACGCACACGGTTAAAGAACAGGTTCAATAAAACTCGAACAAATGAAAATTGGGCTGCTTATAAGAGGCAAAGAAACCTGTGTGTTAAAATTCTTCGTCAGAATAAGAGGTCTTATTATGCTCAACTTGATCCAAAAATTGTCAGTGACAATAAGAGGTTCTGGAAAACTGTGAAACCCCTGTTTTCAAATAAGATTCAAAGTAGCTCTTGTATCACCCTTTTAGAAAATGGTGTCGTTGAATCAGATGAGGGCAAAGTTGCTGAAATTCTAAATAACTATTTTGTAAATATAACGGAAACCTTGGGTATTGCCAGTGGACATGAGCAAGAGCCTTTGAATGATCACGAGGACGATCCCTGCTTAACGATTGTAAAACGTTTTCAGTCACACCCCAGTGTCCTTAGGATAAAGTCGTCCGTCAAGAGCACCATAAACTTCTCCTTCAGGAAAATCACAGTCAAAGAAATGCTAGAACAGTTGCAAAATTTAGATCCTAAGAAGGGTTCACCACAGGAAGCAATCCCTGCAAAAATATTGAAATCCAACGCAGATTTGTTTTGTTTTCCTCTCACAGAGCTTTTTAATAAACTTGTTGAGGAAAGCAGCTTCCCAGATGATATGAAAAATGCTGATGTTTCTTCGCTCTTCAAGAAGGATGATAATATGAGCAAAAAGAATTATAGACCAATAAGTCTCCTTCCTACAATCGCAAAAATATTTGAGCGACTAATGCACAGGCAGTTATCTGAATTTACTGCACGCTTGTTTTCACCGTTATTAGGAGGGTTTAGACAAGGGTATAACACACAGCATGCCTTGTTAAACTTTTTGCAACACTGTAAGAACAGCATTGATAATAAGGGACTTGCAGGAGCAGTGTTCATGGATCTTTCAAAGGCTTTTGATTGTGTCAACCATGGTCTTTTGATAGCAAAACTGAGTGCCTATGGACTTAATAAGGATGCCCTTCAGCTCATAAGAAGCTATCTATCAAATAGACTACAGAGAGTTAAGATCAACAACTCTTTTAGTGATTGGAAAGAAATCAAGATTGGAGTACCCCAAGGGTCGGTCCTAGGGCCTTTACTATTTAATGTCTTTGTAAATGACATATTCTGGTTTGTACATCGCACAAAGATCTGTAACTATGCTGATGATACCACAATCTTTGCATGCCATCCGGATCTTGATACTATTATCAAACAATTAGAAGAAGATAGCTCTGTGATAGTAAAATGGTTTTCTGACAACTTTTTAAAATTAAATGATGACAAATGCCACCTGATGATATTCGGCGAGAAAAGTACTGAAGCAACAGTCTCGATTGGAAATTCAATGATTAATGAAAGTGATTACGAAAAACTGTTAGGTGTGACTTTTGATAAGAAATTAAGCTTCAAAAAACATGTTGAAGATTTGTCTAAAAAGGCGAACCAAAAGCTTCATGCGCTTGCTCGTTTGTCGAATTACATTGATCCTATCAAATCAGAAATTTTAATGAATTCTTTCATCCGGTCGCAGTTTAATTATTGTCCACTTGTATGGATGTTTCATGACAGAACAACAAATTCGAAGTTAAATCGCATTCACGAAAGAGCATTGCGGTTGGTATGCAAAGATAGTGAATCTGAGCTAGAAAAATTGAAGAAAAAATATGGAACCATTCATCAGCACAATCTGCAACTGCTAATGATTGAAATATTCAAAACGAAAAACAATCTAAATCCAACATTTATGAAAAACATTTTGACAGAAAGAAATATTCAATACAGTTTGCGAAGTGAAAATCATTTGCGGTTGCCAAAAGTAAAGACAACAACATACGGAATAGAGAATATTCAGTACAGAGGTTGCCATTTGTGGTCCTCATTACCAAGCGAAATTAAAGATTCCAACACACTCGCTGAATTCAAACGAAAAATAAAATCATGGAAAGGAAATACTTGCATCTGCAGATTGTGCAAAGTTTTTATTAAAGATCTAGGGTTTTTGTAGATTTATTTGGAAAATTGTAAAATAGGTTTTAAACTATCTTGTTGGCGTTAATTAGCTTATTAGCTATGTACTCATTTTTTTTCTTGCCAACATAAAACAAATTGTTAATAATAAATAATAATAATATTGCACCATCACTAATTGGAGGACTTAATACGTTTAATAGTGCCTGACTGATTTGATAAACAAACAACAAACCTTGCTTAATCCTAATTATGTGTTCTTTAGAAAGAAAATTGCTTGCAAAAAATCATAACTACATGACATTGAGAGCTTCAGTGAATAAATTCCTCTCAATAATGTATCAGAATAGCAGCATTTGGGAATTGCAGAATTGTACGTCAGAATCATAGAAATGGTCAGAATGCTTCATCAGCCAGTTTATTTCGTTGAGTTTCTTTGCTCTGAGTTGTGCAGACCCTGGTCTCAATACATAGTAACAAGTCATATGCTTCCTTCATTCATCTCGCTGTACAACACTTGACGTCAGAGAGGTCTGGTACCAAGTGTCCTGGCCGCGCTCATGTGGCGCCACAATTTTAATGAAAATGCCGTTTTCAATTCTAATTTTAGAGAAAACTAGAAGGAATATGAAAATGAAACCAAGAAAAATGAAATCTACGATGCTGATTTGGTCGAAAAGAGCAAGAAAAAATTTCGATTCATTTCCACTTTAAAGCTAACAAAATGTGTTTTATTAAATGCAAGTCAAGATTAGAAGATGTCAGGTAATAAAACTCATACTAACCGGTTTTTGTTGTACATGAAAATATTAAGCCGTCGGTCTTAATACACAGACCTCGCAAGCTCGGTCTGTACTTGAAAGAACTCGGGCTTTATATTTTCCTGCACAACACAAAACCGGTTATTATGCGCATAATCTAAGCCAATGAAAAAGTATCATCTTTGGAAAAAGTTTTTTTTAAACCTATGCATAAAGATAACTTACCCATATATCTATATTAAGATCAAGATCTTCTTGGGAACTCTAAAACATTGCGCGTCCTTGGTTTGGTTTGCTGCTTTATAGGTGTTGGCAGCTTTCATTGCCTTTGAGTCAATCTGACAAGTGGTTGCTGACTCTGCAGAGGAAAGCCAACTCTTGCTTGCTTCACAATCCCTTGTTCTCCTTCAATTTCTAAATGAAGTAATGCTTGAAGAAAAGGGTTCTAGCGTCAACATTTTTGAACAACTGATAGTGTTGTCTAATTGATAACCAACACTACCAAACCTTTTAAAAATGCAGAACAAATCTATGCGCAACGCTGAAACCCTTCTTTTTTCAACATTTGCGTAACTTTGAAATTGCTCGAGAACAACAAGAGTGTTGTTTTTGAAGATATTACTTTTTTGCCTGCCCTTGCTACCACTTTGCAGGTTGACTCAAACAAGGTCTCTAAGTTAAAGCCTAACCTATGCAACTGTATGACAAACATGACGATTAAGGCTACAGCTCCAAAACGGGCCACAGTTTTTTGGGGCACTCTCTTTGTAGAAAGGTGGACCACAGTAATAGACGTTTTTTGCCATCCTGAAAAGAATCAGAATCGAACGATATTAAGCTACATTCTGTGGAATTTTCGAATGTGCACAATAGTGATAGAAGCTCTAACGCCACTCGATCGAACGTCGCTTATAAACATGTATAAAAGTAACGCTCGATCCACGCTCTTTTGTGGAATAGCTAAAAGGGCTATACCGCCATCACGAAGGGCTATACCGCCATCCTTTGCTGGGTGAGTGGCCGAGTGGCTTATACAGTCTTCGTCAGGTGACTGAAGTTAAGCTTGGTCGAGTGAGGTCAGTTTTAGGATGGGTGACCTCTGAGGCCTGACCTCGCAACTCACCTCGTCGTCCTTCGGAAGGGACGTTAAACTAGTGCCTACGCGGCATGCACGGTGGGCCTAAATTAGCTTTCAGTAGCTAGAAATCCTGATAAGCCAACTCAAAATAAATTGAAAACAAACAAACGAAGACTGAAAACAATGCGATATACTTTCAGAATTCAAGGTTTATGAAAATTTATACTATATTAATTGCATCATGAAGTATATCCATCTAACAAACTCGGTTTACTGTCAGCTTTAGTTACAGATACAGAAAAATAAAGCATTTAAAACGTGATAACAAAATCAGGGAATCGTAAACAGTAGTCGTCCAATGTACATTTTCCTTGTTTAATTTCTCTGCAATATTTCATTTCTGTGCAAAAGACTGCCAAGATGTTGCTGATTTTAGCTCAAAAGATTTCTTTCTTATATGATACACTTGTTGATGTAGTGTAATACACTAGTTGATGTAATTCAGGTGAATTTTTCGTGAAAAAAATTGCACTAGTGGGAGAACGCATTTCTCTTCAAGCTCAAAATTCATTGAAAAAGAATCCAAATGTGAGGCTGAGACCGACATAACGGGTCTGAAGTTTGTGCATTCTACACTTGAGGACCTTGATATTGCGATTCACTGTTATGTTTCCAGTAAGCCCCTAGCTCATCATAAAACAACGCTGTTTCAGGTGGTCCGTCATAAACGAAGACCTTTCAATATTTTTTGTTTCCATTTTCTCCACTTTGAATAGCGTTTTTGAATCTATTCCTGTGAACGATGCAAATTGCAAATTCAAACTGCAAATTCAAGCACTAATAGATCTACACCATGCTAGCCTGGAAATAGGAAAATCCACCTTCTCTTGATAAGAGATGCGAAAACGGATTTCATTGTTTGAGATGTTGTATTTTTTAGGCTAAAATCTTGTTCTGCGTACAAAGTTTAGTGTGAAAGCAATTTTTATTTTCATATCAGTATTCGCTTGGAAATTAGGGCGATTTTAAGAATTTACAGACTTATAGGGGCTGTGACCGTGAATGATTTCATATGATTTCTACTTCTTTCTATCATCGTAATTTCGTAACACTCGGACCACGACGAACATTATTTTGAGGATCATTTGAGAGAAGACAAACCAATATCGTAGTTAAATCAACATTTCCAATTAGTTAAGACAAATCCAGTTGTAATGTTGTAAAGTATTAGACTAGGCCATGATTAATGAATGAACGTTTCAAGACGAGCTTGTCTCATCTTCAGCTAAATAAAGTTACACGTATGAGGTTTTATAGTGATAATTATTCGAGAGAAAAATTCATAACAAATTAGCAATCATACGATATCTAAATAAGGAAAGTCTATTGAAATTAAACTATATAAGAAAGTCCAAGGAGATTAAAAAAGATACAACGGTATAGAAGAGTTCTGTTGATTGAGTGTCGAGCGGTCCATCAAGCTTTCCAGATTAAGACAGGTATGAACGTGAAACTTGGTTCATACACTAAAATTTGTACGCCGAATAGGATTTTAGCCTCAAAAATGCAAGATCTCAAACAACAAAAGACTTCCGTTTTCACACCTCTTATCTTGAAAAGGTGAAATTTTTTCCTTCAATCAATCACAAAATTAAAAGTTTCGATAACTAATCATAGTATACAAAAACTACTTCGCCCTAAACATGTATCGGAAGCGTAAATATTCATTGACTTCATTTTGATATCTGTAATTATATAAAATACCTGCCTTATGTATACATAGATTGTGGCTGTTCAACGAATATTAGGATTAATTGGAAGGAAATGATTCATAAACAGCACAAACGATAATTACATTTTAAATTTTCGCTTTCCGTTCATATAACTGTGACCTCATCTTGAGTTGTAAGTTTGTCCAGCGCAGCATAACCCTTGGAGCATAATGCCAACTCGGTATATGCTGTTGCAATGGCATTCATTTCCCATCGAAATTGCAGGTATGAAAAACATTCAATTCAGTTCCTGTTAATAATTTTTCTCTTCCAGGACTCAACAGCCGTCTCCGTAGTTACAATTTTATTTTGGTCGTTATCCTTTTATTCTACAAGAGTTAAAAGCTTTCTTTCCACATATTACAGTGTTTCTCGTTGCGTTAGGGGTCTTGTAGAATGAGCCCGTATTCAACGCTATTTTCAAGTTCAGATCAAAGTTCAGACTTCGTTCACATGATGCCGGCAAATTTTGAAAACGGTGAAAAATGTGACGGATACGGAAATCACACGGATATAGTGCATGTTTTGCCGGCGGCGGATGGATTTCGAAAACGGTAGATTTTGAAAGCAGAACTCCAACCGGCACATTTTAGATGCTTGAAAATGATGAAAAAATGTGTAGGTTCATCTTTTGCATCAAAGTCTTATAGCGAGGGTTTTACCGTTAAATTTTCTTCCATTTTCAAATTGTTCTGGCATCGTGTGAACGCTAGCTTGATTTTGCTACCGTCACTATAGCTACGATTCAATCAGCCAAATTTTAAGCATGCGAACAGCTCGAATTGCTACTCCTCAAGGAATTTGCCGCATTGGCATCCAATGATTTTGCAGATGAAATTGAATACTTGAAACCACTCACTATGATTGTGATAGCTTCTTCATGTTATTATGAAAAGGGCGTTTTCCAGCAATCCAATGAGCTTGACCTAAAAATATTTTGACCCCCAAATTACACTCGCTGAGCGCTCGCGTCCTAGCCCATCCACTTTTTGGATCGCTCCGTGATCCTTGAGCTTGAAATACAGATCCACAGGTTCAAGTTCAAACTTCAGTTTCTCTAGGTTCAAGATCAATGATTTCCAAAGGGCGGTTTCGCATTACGTAATACCTCGCTATTGTTCTACCAAATATGGTAAAGATGTCCTCATTTAACACGCAATTTCTTACAGGCATCGTGTGAACGTAGTCTCAGTTTTTTAAAAATTTAGGAAGAACGCAAAGATCTTTACCAACAAAATTACAATCATGTAACACTGCTACCAATGCAAGAGAATAATGTCCCCGGGCACCCTGTACGTGTTACATGCACATGGCGACCGTGTGTGACGGCTTTCAAACAATCTTGGTCGAGGAACTTACGAATAAGATAAGTTTTAACTTAGTTATTCCGTCATCTCAAATGAGTGATAAAGGATTACATAATGGCAGAAAAATTACTTCAAAAGGATGCCAAGCCAACTAACATCAGCAGAAATATCATGGTCTTATGAAATCATAGAGCGAAATGACATAGCTATTCAACAATCATTACTACCGGTTTTTGAAGCACATGCAATAAACCCACTTTCATTATGAATATACTGCTTACAAATCTCAACTGTTACGAAACAGTTAACTGTCCTTCTGACGATCATTGAGATAACCAAATGATAATAGTTAACCACTCCCTTTAGAACTTGACGGAAACATATAAATTCAATGCCGATCAATCATCATTGCTACAATGGGTACAAGAACAATTCGAAACGCCAATGGACTATACAGCTTACTTACGCTGGTTTAACCACACTCCATAAGGACCTCCATGTTACACTGATCTCATTGAGTTGAATTGTTTCTGTATTTGCTGCTCCACTGAGGACTTTATTTTCCTTGAGCTGTAAAAACGACAAAAAATTCAATCTGCGACTAGTTTCTGTCACCCGGTCATCAACTTGTCTGAATGTGGCATAGGGGAAGGCGATTTTTGCTATCATGGCAAGAATGATCCTTTACATAAGTACTGATTCCTTGTTTTATGGTACAGAAGTTGTATAAAACTGATTTGAAACGCATTCAAACGCTGTGGTTGTGAGAAAAAAGGATCAAGCCATTTAGGCCCAATTGATCTTTCAGATACATTCTAAAAAAGAAAGTGAATCGAACGATGGATTGACACGTTTTGTAGAGTTTTCAAAGTTGTAGCGTCATCGTTTCAGACAAAAAGCGAAACTAAAACATGCAATAGATTCTAACATGGGTTCAACGCCTCTGCTAATGTTATAAAACAGAAATTTAGTACCGAGTCTTAATCATAGCTAGCTAAAATGATTTCAAGAACAATTGCAAACACAAACGTACTTTATAAAAGTTATTCACACAAATTCTCCTCTGCAAATATTGTGAAAACCCATAGGTACAACGTCGACTATTCAATTATAATGTGGAATGGCTTTAGAACCATTCGGATTGGAACATAATTGTTTACACCTAGGTACACGGAATACAATTTTAACACTGTGTAATGGTATCAGTTGTCTCCCTACCTAAAGAAATAAGCTGCAATCGTGGACAAAACTGTTCAGACATTTTGCTTCTTGAAGCAAATTTCGAGTTAAGATGCCCCATATTGCAATGTTAGAAGCTGATGGAAACGTCTTCTGACTGCCCAACTATGTGTTCTTCTTTAAAATCAACATTGCAATGGGGAGGCCCTTATCAGTGGTGGGTAGTAGCATACATATTCAGGAATGGCATCTTTCAACACAGAACTGCTGTGTCTCTACAAGTTTCGGCCGTGATTGTAGCAATTTAATTTTGCATACGAGACTTACATCGATGAGTTACGCCGAAAGGTTTCGGAGGCCCAGGAGCAAGATTGTGAAATGAGGCCTCCTACGAGCGAAGCAGGCAGAAGACAGTTGGCTTTCAGCCTCAAACTTAGTAAGATTTGACAGAACAAAGTTTCTTTTATCAACTGAAGCGTGATAAATTGAAAAAAAATGAAACGACAGGAGACCATCTTACTTTATGAGGCCTCCTAGATCATGAAGCCCTGAGACAAATCGCCCCCTTGCCTCCCTGTCGGCTGCCCAGACATTGGTATTCGTTTGATTACGAAAAATCAATTCCAGAGGGTGAATGAAATTACTTATCAACGTCGACCTTGCTGCCATTACATACGGTATAAGTGTCAATATAAACATGACAGAATAAAAGTTAACTGATGCAGATTTAAGTTACATCATCTTACTTCCAGTAAACTGAAGGTGGTGGTGGTGCAATCTGAGTTTCCTCCGAATTTCTTTGGAGGTATTGTTGATTTACTTGCTGTGTGCTTCAAGAACATATTTAGTCACTTAAGCCCGAAAGTATTGGTTTAGCTTTGAAAACAAATTTGATCTTTCCGCATTGGTATGTCAACATTCAAGCAATGTTCAATTCAGATATCAATGAACATTTTAGAATTGATTGGCAATTTGATATGGCTAGATTCTTATTGCTGGGCTGGACCCAATCAATTCTGTAAACTTCTTTCTGGGACACACGGTATAGATCATATCAGTATACAAGGCTTTCATTGCTTTGACACCTCTGCAAGGGCAACAGAAAAATAGAACCTGGGTGGAGATTATAACATCGCCACTTTTTTGCCTGCTCATACTTTGCTTGTTATTGCAGGCTAGAGTTCTACTTGGTCTTTTTCGATCACGGAAACATAAATTCAACGCCAAATATTGATCGTACATACAATGTACATAAAATCGTTCTGACGACAATTCTTATCGCCAGTGATCATGCTAGATGGCAAATATATCAATAGCATTAAGACGGTTGATCATTGAAAGGTTGTGAACAACTATATAAAACCTGTCTACACGACTTTATGGCTTTGACGCCTCTGCAAAGGCAATAAAAGAATAGAGCATGAACGAGAGAATTGAACATTGCCATTTCCTTGTCTATTCTTCGCTTTTGATAGGAGAACAATTCCCCACCTATGATCATGTAGCTATGAATGAGTTAATGTCAACTTGTCGTATGGCACACTGCGTGCATAATTAGACTTGAATGATGGTTGTTGGTTCGGCTTTCAGGTTGAATATTGTTCTCCAATGCGGGTTCATACACTTCACTTCATCAGCTTTGTTTTCATTGCGTGAAATTGTGCTCTCGTCTTTGACCTCATAACTGTTTTCCACGGAGATTTTTGAAGAGATTTGCTGTCTTATACGTCGAGCTAACTTCATCACAACATAATTGATCAATATGGGAACTTACTGAGGATTATTTATTGCGGTTTACGTCAAGAAAAGACAGAGAATTGTTCAAGCAAATGCTAAGATTTCATGAAGATCCAGTAGACACAGTTCGTAAGCTTTGTCTTGTTCTATGTAAATTCCCTTGCTTTTCATAAGATCGTGCTATTTCACTTGAATGTATCTTTCCTGTTAAAAATACTGGCTAAAGAAATACTGTCTGGAGACTTAGAGTGTTGGCCTGCAGTAGTTTCACATTGAATCATTACAATCCCATGTAGAGTTATGCTTCTCTTGTTTGTAGTACAGTTTCCAATTTAGGCCGGGGCCCTCTTCAAGACTTTCGAGAGTTCTGAGTCCTTTTCGGTCGTTATCGTCTTAGTCAGCAATTAGATTTCCCTTTGACAACTACATCGAGGAGAAATTTCTTGAAATCTATTTGAATCCGTCTCAAACATTACGTTGAAAGCAATTTTAGGACTACTTTCTGGAATCTATTTGTACCTTCAAAAGGATCTCTATAATCTAGAAGATTCCGTTTCCCTTACTTTCGACAATAAGCGTGATCGTGAGGCTTTCAATTTGCGTGAGAAATAACAGGACGACAGTTGTTTCTCAAATCTCTTCTATCGAACGGAAGGAAAACGTTTTAACTGAGTGTAGCGTGATCAAGTAAAGTTGCGTGTTGATCACGAACACTGAACAGCACATTTTGCGTCTTCAAATGTAAACAGTCAACAAAATCTAGAATGGTCCTTGAAAAATTTATCACCGATTCCTTATTTCAGCGCCGAAGTTGCCTCCTGATTAGCCTTGCTCTTTTTTCATAAGGAACAACTGTACACTTTGTAAGAACTAGTACTAAGGTGGGCCTCCAAAATTTAAGAAGCTAAATTGTGTAAAGAAGCGAAATAAAAAATCTTTCAAACGTTGAGCTCAAATATACAATTGCAAATGTCGTTGAATTCTCAACAAAATCAACTCCGGCAATAGATTTTTAATACTAAGCGTGTTTTCTTCTCACCTAATGCATTTTACGTCAAAACATATCCACATGTGGACCGGAAGTCAAATCAAAATGGGCCTAAAAACGACACAAATCATGAATCTTCTAACGTAGACAACTTTTTTTTGAAGTTGAGAAACTTTAAGTAGCGTGGGCAGATCCAATTCTATCATATGGGAATTTGCAGTATTTTTTATAGTTTTTTATTAGAAGAAAATTTGAAGAACTTTGGCGTAATCTGATTTCATTTCATGTTCGATTGTTAGTAAATATAACGTTGGTGTTTCATGATGAAAGAGGGTAAGGATGTTGAAGATAGTGCAGTAAAGTGAGATTGCCGAAACGATACCTGACGGAGTCTTGATTGCATGTGCTTGACTTAGTTTTGACAGCGCTCAAAGTTTCTTTTTCATGTGTGCTCAGTGCTCTTAAAAGTTGATCCCAACTGAGCGATGAAATATCAACACTTTCCTCACCCCCATATTTCTTTAAAGTTGATGAAAGTTCGTCTTGCACTGGGAGCAACCGCTTACAACACGTACCCCACGACAAACCGCTTCTAAGAAACTCAGACTCTCAGATCACGAGAAATTAGGGCCGAAGCCAATGGGGGGACTGGGAGCGGAGTGCCCCCCCCCCAGGAGACCATTTGTCGCAAATGTTGTTCTCTTGACGGAAGTTTTGTGATTTAAATGACTACCATGGGTACAATCCTGGACAAAGGGTTATGAGACTAGCAGCATTTTAAGATGTTGAACAGTATTTGGATTTAAGTACTGCAAACCCACTCCCCCCGAATCAATGTTGTTCAACGACGTTTCATGAATACATGTTGGTCACAATCGACGCGTTCTGACTTAAAACAACATTGATACGGGGGGAGGGGGCACTCTGAACCCGTGAAAACGTCAAAATGCTCTGTCGTCTCTCATAACATTTGTCCAGGATTGTAGTTTTAGGAGAAATAATGCATAAAAGCATGAGTTTATTTGTGCTAAAACATAAATACCAACAGAAATCGTTCATATTATGGCATATTTTTGATCTGTTTTCTACTAATTGTGTTGATTCTAAGGTTGGACTGCAAAATTTGGCCAAATTTTAGTTTCTGAGGAGTTACATTGATCATGACATGCATAAATTTAATGTAATATTGTTGTTGTACCACTGTTGTTGTTGCTGTTGCTGTTGATCATTTTATCGTCGGAAAATTTTCGTTTTTCGTCCACCCCCCCCCTCCAGGCAGTCATGGCTGGTACCGGCCCTGCTGAAAAAGCTCCAGCATATGTTTTCTTTATCCTCACTTGTTTCCTATGTCATGTTACTTGGAATTTGGTGGGGTAATGTTGGAAAAGCTCCAAAAGACCTTGTTTTGAAATGTTCAGGAGGGAACACATATAACGATTCGAAGGAACTTCCAGTACTGGCCCAAATTCTTTGCTTTTCACGTAAAAGAAATACCTGTCCGTAAAACGAGATTCAAAACGGTGCTTTAAATGGCAGTGAAATGCTGAAAGTTTGCAAGTCCAAATTGAACTTTCATCCAGTTTGAAATGCTAATGATGAAGAAATGATCATGGGTCAGCAAGCAATAAAACACAGTTTTAATGGGACAACTTCTCGTGATGAAATGAGTCATCCGCTGTTTCCTGCAAGGTTATTTATTCAACGTCTTCAACGTTTCCTTCATAAAACAGCAAGGATTTGAGCTTTCGAGTTTCGAGCTTCAGAAACTCCTTGACATACATGTGTGATAATCTTTAATGCGGAAACCAAAGCTGACTCAGCTCAAAAAGTATAGAAAGGATACAAATATCTGCTTCAATTGTAATGTTTGGGTCTTTGTCTATTGTGTCAACGCTAGTCATTCTGATTCAATAAGATGCTAATGCTATCACGTTGTGAATGGGGAAATGAGAAGTGACATGCTGCAAAGAAAACGCCTTCTTGGGCACGCAATCGTTGTTTGCTTTGAACATCCATTGTTCCTGGGAGCCCAAGAAACCAGATAATGAGGAGTGATGCTGATGCTAATGGCAGTGATTATAATGCTAAGGGACCGTTCATCATTTACAGAGGGGTTAGTACCGAAGAGAAATGGGTTGGGTAAAGAAATTTTCTGACATAAAAGGTTGGGTTAATGGTTTTTCATGAAGTTTCAAGGCTTGATAAACAAAATTTTCCTATTGACTAATGCTAAATTTTAAAGTCCCAAATTGTCAGTTTTGTCATCAAAATCATCAGCACTTTTCATTTCACATTTAACTTCTACTTTGTTTTAATCTTTGTCCAATATTTGATATTTACAATCCACAGTTTTTGACATTGAAATAATGTCTATAAGTGGGAGTTGGGTAAAATTTTTTCAACCTGAAAATTGTTGGGTAGATCTTTTTGTGGTCACCTATTCGGTTGGGTAAGAACACTTTTTGAACTAGAAAACATTTCTACTCAGTACCAGTCCCTCTGTAAGTAATGAACGCTCCCGGGGGGGGGGGTTACTTAACCTAAATTTGTACGGGGATGTGCCCACGAAAAAAAAATTTTTTACCCTGGTCCAGAATTTTTGCCTTAAAATGATACCCTGTTCTAGAAAAAATCTGTGAAAAGTATACTTAAAAACACAAAAATTTCACTAAATAATAACCCGTTGTAATAAAATTTCCTCTTGTTTTGACAACCTGCTCCAGAAAATTTGCCTTCTTTTGATACCCTGTTCTAGAAAAAATGGGCGAAAATGATATCCAGAAAAACGGCACATCCCTGTCGGACAAATATACTAAGAACCCCCCCCCCCGGGACGGTCCCTAATGAAATTATGATAATGATGATCTACGAATAACATTTGCACTTCTACGAATTGCTGCTATACCGTGAAAGCTACCGTTTTGATCATAATTCACGGTCGACTTTTTTATATCAAGATTAAAAAAAACTACAATATATAATTTACATTACACTGTGCCATCCATAGTGAAAAAAGACATAAAGTCACCGGGTCTTCACTATGGATGGCACTTACAAACCAAGTTAATTTTCTATACAAAAAACAAAGAACGAGACCACAAAAACCAATGCACAGTACGTAAAAAAACAAACTACTAAACAACGAAGCCAAGGCAGATTACTGGTAACAGAAATTTGAGCTTTTAGACTCGTAATGTAAAGCGAGAGTTGAATATTACAAGGCATAGTTTAACCCAGTAATCCACCACAGCAATGCGAAACTAAAAAAAAAACCAACAAGAACAGAAAATAGCACAAACACGAAGATTAACAGGGAACTGCTGCTGCTAGTTTGTTATTGATGTATCAGTCGAATCGGCCAGAATTTTTTATGAATAAGATCGTCGCTTCCAGTATTACTCTGTTTTCAATAGTTCCAATAGTGTCACGGTCGATCATGCATTCATTCTTTAGATCTAACCATCGACGTGTTTAAAGAATCTACGAAGGAGAGTTTGAGTAATATGAGTATCTCCCTTCAACTGCTAGCGCGAATTTTAGCGAAAGAATAGTATTGACTACCCAATTCAGGTAGACAGAGTGTTAGCCACTCTATGATTTTGGTAGAAAATAAATGGCCTACTTCGGAGACTTAGAGTAACGTTGCTTATAAATTCTTAGAAACTGACAGAACAAGTATGTTTTGAGATGTTGGGACGGAATTTCTTGGACCAACATCTGGTCAAATGCTCCCTACCCTTCCAGGAGTATAAATTATTTTTTAAGGCTAATCGACACCTACTACGCTGTTTGTAGATAACAATAAACAGGTTGGCAAACGAAATATCCATCGAATAAAGAGGCAGAAGTAATTGTTAAAGATGCAGTGACCTTTACGGTTAGGATTTGTGTTAAATTGTTACCTGTTAAGGAATCTACAAGCCATCATTGAAATTAAGACATAGGCTGTGATTTACTCGTGATCATATGCGTATGCATTATCTTTAAAACAATAATTGCATGAATAAAATATAACTGGATGTAGGCACCATCAGGGCGAGTCCATATTTCCTCTTGCCCTCAGTTTAAACTATCTTCGTTGCCTCGAGCTCAACCATACCTGATAACGAGGCCAGGCTGATAAAAATTGCCTATTTAAACAAGCTTCTTATGTGATCGGCTTGTCTGCAGCCATCTTAGGGCAAAAAGCGTAATAAGCATGGGCAATAATGTATTGTATTTTAGTTAGGAATTAAAGCTTATTACGTTGACATTGCTGTTTTACTTTGCTGCTTTCTCTTCGGCAGAAGCCTAACCAGTACTAAAAATCAAATTCAGATGGCTCCTGCCCGTCTGAACGGATAGTTACTGCACAGCGCTTATCATCGTTTCAAACTGCCTCTTGACGATGAATGCTGTGTAGGAGCCAACAGTGCAGAGGCGCAGAAGCCATTCGACTTTGATTTCTAGCACTGGTTAGGCTTGGGCCAAAGGGAAAACAACGAAGAAAACTATAGTAACATCGAAGAAATAACTTTAATTTCCAAGCTACAAGCATGGAATAGGGTGCATTATTGCGCATGCCCCAAGTGCATAAAGATCCTGTGAAATCAGGTTGGATTGCAAAGAAGTGCCGTTATTTTAGCATTAGCTGAATCAAAGCCGCTCTTGGTATGTGTATTATTTTTTAAAAGCCATTGATGGAGCTGCTCATGCCCTTTTTCAATGCCAACTTTGCAAAGGAAGCGAAGCAGATGAATCGTGATATACCTTGTCAGTCAAAAATTAATTTAATACAATAAAGAATTTAATACGTTGCACGGGTAGTGGAATCAAATGTATATGACAATAGATTTCTGAATGGAATCAATTTAGATTTCTGATCTGTCAGTCAAGGGCTAATTTAGATGCGAAAAGTTGCCAATTTCTAGCTATGAACGATGAATGATTTTACCAATCTAAGTTCACAAATAGATAGCCTTTGACTGACAGATCAAATTTCAATTTTCTACATCAGTTGCGTTCTTTTTATCCCACTGTCTACCAAATCTATCACTTTTTGTCATTCCTTTCCTTCAGGTCTGATGACAGAATCCTTACCATGCCTCCCTTCACCCGAAAACGAAAGCGAGACTCGGAAACACTCGCACTCAACTATTTGATGATACAAAATATGGGGCATTTCAACGTCCTACCAACAGAAATCATAGAGATAATCCTGACGCATTTAGATTCACCTTCTTTATCCTCGATATCATGCACATGCCAGAAACTTCGAGAGCACACACATAAAATTTGGAAGACGCTGTGCAGGAGAGATTCACTAGACTACACGCCAACACCACTTTGTGTCGCATCACCATCGGTTACGTCATCATTGTATTACTACGATGAAGCATTACGAAAATGTACGAGCGACGAAACAAAATGGCGGATAATTGCAATTAGACACTGGTTGTATTGTCGTTGGAAATGTGTTGTTTGCTACAGGACTTGCTCCACGAGGTCAGATCCGCATCGTGATATTCTGTTATGTGAATCATGTTATCCTGTTTTTTACAAAAGGAAAAGCAGTGCGAAGGTAATTTTGAGATATACACTCTTCTTAACTTGAGTTTGCCTTGACTTAACGGGTGAGTCAAAAAAAATATGGGTTATTTGCAAATCTAATTTAATCAGTTTGCATCGTAAAACTGGTTTCTTTGCAATTCATAGAATAGAAAAGGGCAAACTTAAACATTAATATTGTTCTGATCAATGCTTGTCTTTCCGTTCCGTAATTAAAAACGATTTTAGTAAAATGATATTTCGCAAGATTAACAAAGAGTGCCTAGATTGATTCACATTGATGTGCGAACTTGTAACCCATGACAAACATACTCTTCATCTGCTGGCAATTTGATACCAACAATGCTTTACACCAACTTAACTACTTTGCAAAATCGCAAATGAATACGGAAAGAAATAACAGATTTACATGAAATAAGTTCAGTCTTACGGACAAGTCCGGGGTTGATAAAATTATTGTTACAAAGCAGCCTTACCAACTGCTGAACACCAATCGTGAGTTCTTCCCAACTTTTTTATGCCTCCAACTTTCATAACTTGGTCAATGAATCTTCGTAAGTTGGACCAAATATCGTCGCCATTTTGTATTTTGTACCAGTATGCGAAGGCATGACAAGGAGGCTAGCATTATGAATGGTATATAACAACGAATTTTCCAGCCTCCTTCAGGTCAACGTGAAGTGATGTCATAGAAATTGACGAGTGATGTAGTTTCGTTGTAGTGATGTAGTTTCGTTGATTAAAAGAGAAAAAAATCGTAACAGTACTATACACCGTTCTCAACTGTGCAATATCTTGAATGATGAAAAAGTTTACCAGCCCCGGACTTTTCCTTAAGCCTGCAAAATGAATCTTCAAAAGACCAGATTTGGATTGTTTTCCTTTCACCAACCATGGCTTATCAAGCGTCTCAGGTTTTCTGACTCACTCGTTATACTTCTACTTCAATCGACTACCCACAATTCAAGGTTCTTATGCATTTAAAATGTAAGAGAAGTATCCAATATTTGCAAACTCGCTTGTCCCATTAACACGATTACCACAACTTGATTATGGAATTCGTCACCAAAACCTTTTTTTATCTAAGGATCATAAAATCTTTGTTCTTGCTACTTGAAAGGCACGGCATGGCAGGTTGAAAAGCTAAGCTATACCTCTATTTCTATATCTGGAGCAATACCTGCCACCTTAATTGCAGATCCACCTTAATCGTAAAGTAGACCTTTGTGATTAAGGTGGATCTGCAATTAAGGTGGCACACTACCGAAGTTTTCAATTTTCAATTCAATTTTTTTTCAATTTTTAATTCTTTAAACACGGTAGCCCCATCAGTTGATCAGCAACTGCTTTTCAGGGGGCCGTGGCAAAGGTCTAAAAATTAAAACAAGAGACAAGTAACATTGATAAGAAAAAGAAAAGAACGCGTGAGTCAATTTTTTAATCTTTTTTTGAAGGTGGCAAGGGAGGGTGCTTGTTTAAGATCAAGTTCGAGTTGATTCCAGAGTTTAGGTCCACGAAACGTTATTGCGTTTTGCCCATTTTTAGTCTTCCGCAATGGTAGCGAAAGATCATTTTCAGTATTTCTAAGTTCTCTAACATTCCGAGTTGAATTTTTGACAAACAAGTTGGATAGGTACTCAGATACAAGTCCATTTAGAGACTTGTACATAGAAGTAGCTGTTTCGCTTCTAATAATATCACTTACAGTTGGCCAATTTAGATTGTGTATTAGTTCCATAGCAGGCGTATCAAATTTACTTTTGGTAACAATTCTCGCCGCTCGATTTTGCAACTTTTGTAGGGTTAGCAGTTTGGTCGCCCCACAGCATCCCCACACAGAACAACAGTACCGAAAATGGGGCTCCACTATCCCCCGATACATTTTACTTAATGTGTTTTGAGGTAAAAATTTTCTGGCATATTTCAAAAACCCAATTGCTCGAGAAACTTTGGTACGGAGAATATTAATGTGTTCTTCCCAACTTAAACTCCTGTCTATTATCACACCCAGATACTTTGACTGGTCTACGTTTTCAACTTGGGAGTCACCGATAAAAAACTGGGGATGATCAACAGTGCCATCAACAATTTTCTTAATTTTCTTCAAAACGGTTGTATACCGAGAAGCAATAACTTCAAAGACTCACTTCAGATATAGTTTTAAAATTGCTACACACTAGGTGTCTTATCGCTCATGATACTCCTTTAAGATCGGAAGGTAGTTTAGGACGCTGAGAAGCGAAGCTTACGCAGCAACGTCTTGGTCCTTCGTCTAGATGCGCCCACACCTCGTGATTCCCTCAGCCTCGAAAAACAGATAACTCACTGCACATGGTTTAGAATAATTCAATTCGACTGATAAGAGTTGCTCAATCGATTTGAATCTTTCTGGAAGCAGTGAAGTTTGCTGCTGAGCAGGCATGTTCAGTGAGCAATGTTGATACAATCTACTGCTGATGAGGACCAGCGAATTTGCAAACAAAAGAATCAGCTCTCCGTTGAGGCTCGGCGATGTTCGATTTTGACGCAGATATTTCATTGCTAGGAGTCTATTCTACCAAATAGAAATGAACATGATGATAAGATAGAATTTTGAAACCCTATCATTTCGAAATATCCTCTTTGCAACTTCATTTGTCCATACAGACTTAAACCTTTGTAAAACTTTTAAAATTTCTTCAAACTATTCGCCTGCAAACTATTCATCTAAACAAAAAGCTCTCATTCAAACTATTGAGGAACATTAATCAGAATTGATTGATTCCTTTTGGGCTTTTCTCTTTCAGTTTTCCCTCAACTTGTTCATATTTACCAGTGATTAGTAATATAAATAAACGCGTTTGGTGGCTGTGGACTGAAACTTCGAGACTGGCATTCAAAATCAACTTAGTTAATTGGTCCCTTAAAGGCTAACTTAGGTCTGGATTTTTTTGTTTGGCAGGATTTTAGACCACAAAAAAACAGAATTTTCCGGTAAAGCGTTGGTATGGGAACGAGAATTCCAATTTCCTGGTCCATGGTTTACTTGCCATTGAAATATGATTTCAATACAAATGTCTAGTTCCGAAGCAAAATTTAAAAGTCAATGTAATATAAATTATTGGCCAGAATCCAGATTGGAATTCTCCTACAAGCCCCTTACCGGCTCTTCTAATCTCTGGCTCTAAAAAGTGAGTGCTTGTTGCTAGCAAATTCATTACATCTAAGTTAGCCTATGTTTGATAGACTGGCGTAATAATTTGGATATCGACTAAGTATTTTTAATTCCAGAGCCTGCTAAACGTATTAACTTCTTTTAACATAAGCGGTAGATGAATATTCGTCAAGCACTTCGAAAATTTTCTTCCTTTCTCTCTTAGGAACAATTTGGTTTGACTGAACGAGACCTACATCTAATAACAAGCAATGGATATGAATATCTCGTGACAGATTTGATTTTCCTTGCAAGAACAAAATATGGCGGAAAAGATGGTTTAGAGCAACGTCTTCGTGAAAAGAAAGATTTGAAAATGAAACGAGAGGCAGAGAAAGAATGCAGCTTAATCCAGAGAGAATCCTTAGTTGTTGATGCTTTGTCCCGAAATGGTAGCACATTCAGGTAAATATTGATTAATGTCATTGTATGGTCTCCAAATTTCTCCACCACTTCAAGGAAGATAGTCTTGCAAACACGTAAAATTTTCAACAAAGTCAATCTTGTATTCAAAAAGGACACAATGGGTAGTCTTCATTGGATTAAGTCACAGCTTTTTAGAATGTAATTTGCAAATATATAATAATATTATAATACGATAATATGATATGATATAATATAATATAATGTGATATAATATAATATAATATAATATAATATGATATAATATAATATAATATGATATTATATTATATCATATTATATTATATTATATCATATTATATTATATTATATCATATTATATTATATTATACTATATTATATTATATCATATTATATTATATTATACTATATTATATTATATTATATTATATTATATCATATTATATTATAATATTGTTATTTGCAAATATTTGAAATTTATTAGCTTTGTGCTTAGGCATAAAATATGGTAAAAGATTATGATACTATAGTGCAAATAAAAAGCAAATGAGAGATATGCGAAAATGATATTTTTAGCACCCTAAGGTCTTTCAAGTTGATATAATTCCTCGTTCATTTTTCATCCGCTCTATTAGTATCCTTTTTATTGTTCCATTGCTTCAAATGTATACATGCATTTTGTGATAAGGCATATTGTCGAAACAAAACAAAAAAGTATTTCTGTAATTGGTGAAGAAGAGGGATGTGAAGAAACTGAAGATACTGTCTGGTCTGTTATTGTCTGATGCCGACCAATTGCCATAAAACTTCCAGTTCTGATAGACCATCAAAAAATTGCGCCAATGTTAATGGCCTCTATAATGTGCGGCATCTCGGGAATTAATGCGGGCCTTTGCACGATGTTTTATAAAGACAGTCTTCAGAAGGCGCCCCTACTGAAAAAGCAATAACTACTTTTTAAACAGGGACAATCGGCATCATCTTATGATGTGTTTTACAATTTATTTTGCTTTCAGTGAAATCAGAATCGTTGATTCAAGATTCATGCCATACGTCTCAATACCAGCTACATATCGACGATGCTCCTCCCAAACAGCAGATGATGCTGCCAAGTGGCTAATTTCAATGAAAAATAGATATGAAGTGAGATATAAAGCACTGTTAGATCAAATTCTTATCCAAGTTTCAAGATGCAAAGCATGCAAAAATCCTCTCTGTCACAGGTAAGTTACATATAGTTTGTATTTTAACTATTTCATGCCTTGTGATCTGCATGCTTGCACATTGTACAACTTACAGTTTCCGCTTAAAACTTCAGAATAAGCCATGGGAAACAACACATTAGCTTGAAAAGTCCTAGAACCGATTTTGAAAATGTAGATCAGTAACAAGAAATCGGTCATTTTTCTGTTTTGAAAATTAGCAATATGATGACGTGCTATGACAAAAAAGAAATCAGTTTTAAGTAGAGGATAGCTCTGTGGTAGCACACTGCCAATCTGATGGTTGGTATAATTCAATAAAAATGTGTTCGTTGTGTGTGGTACTACAGTAATTAAATGATAATATTATATATAAATGACTTCAATACTAAATATAGCTGAAATTTTCGAAAACATGAAATTTCAAGCGTTTAGAGCATTCTGACAGTTGATAGTTCGAGTAACCGCCCTGTCTAGCCTGCTACATGGAGTGAGGAGAGTTGCCATCTTTCTGTCAACTAACTAACTAACTAACTAACTAACTAGCTAGCTAACGAACTAACTAACTAACTAACTAACTAACCAAGGTGGATGGATTACGACTTGCGATCGCATTGAGGAAAATTACCTGAACACTACTTCTTAAGCTTAGCCTCTAACCGTCGTGCATCTACCGTTTTACAAAAAGGAAATCAATTTATGAAACATTTTCAAAGTATATCTGTAGCCGAGTATCGAAAGTTCCTTTCAAGGCTTCCAATCAGTGTCTAAATCGGTGCTCTTTATACTATCAGTTGTGTCGTACATGATTCATCGTTGTTACTCAAATATGGATATGATTTGATACTTAGCTATTCAGCTAAAAGCCTCTTTCTAACAAATATGTTTCCATTTACAGCGCAAGACCAATTATGACCTGTGGTCACATATCAAACACAGAAGCAGAGAAAACATTTGCATTCATCAGAGACAATTTCATAAGTGACATTCAAGCTTATATGAAGTCCGGTTTGCTAAACGAAGCTCAAAATGGACCACAGGATTGTGAGAATTGGGCAGCAGCTGAACTCTTTGATCGTGCTCAACGAAAAGTTAACTTAAAGAAAGCATTACTAGATTTTGAAGAGGAATGGCCACCCATAGTTAAAGATGGTTAGTTGGTTACGTCATAACATTACATTACATTTGGCCTATATTTAACTTCTTCATCGAGCTTTCATCCGGCATAAACACAGTCGCTTAAAAGAATCTTAAACTTGGCATGACTTGACTTCGACCTTAACCACTGGGTGTCTCAGAAAACCTCGTAAAGATCTTGTTGGGTCCAGCAACGAGAATCTTAGCTTTAATCAATGGAAAATAGGTTAGAAAATGTTCTTTGATGGTTAGCTTTAACAAAGATAGGCACCACCTTTGTTGATAATAGTGCTTTGGATCTTGAAGCATCAAAGTTTGCATTTACGGGGCAACTTTAATCTCTGATGATTACACGAAGATTCAATTATACATTGTGCAAATAGCATCGCATGTTACAGTTAGACTTTTCGGGCATAACCCTGCATAATTATTGATAATTGATGAAGGTGTTAATATCTATACTTTTGGCATAGATATTAAACACTGCTGATATTACTAACCTACTAACATTTTCTTTTTCTTATTGTTAGAGTTTTTCGACCCTCTTTTCACTCTACGAAAATATTGTACTCTTTTTACACGTTAAATCGGGCATATGGCCTAGCTCCTCATGAGTTTTTTCCATATGTCCGACAGCAAATTTTGGTGAACTATATACCCATTGTACATGATATTTTTTCAATAAATTTAGCTTGAAGTTCATTATTTTGAAACTTTGTACTAGGATATTGCTGTGAATGAAATGTTTGAGTTTGAGTTTGAGTGTTATTGCCAGAAGCGTCTAATTGTAATGTTCAAGGCCCCATACATTACTAATGTTTAAATCTTTGTGTAATCATGAAAAAGTCATAGCCACACGTGCGAACCACTGATATATTCATACCTTTGAACTCTATTGGTCAAAAGGAAATTGTATTGAATCTACATCTCAATGGTAAGTAAAATATGGGACAAAGTTGACCACAGAATTCTTATTCCCATACAAATCCCACACCAGAAATTTCTTAATTCCCAGGTCTAAAAGGTGATAGATATGTCAAAAGAGATTTCACATTTAAGAAAGCCTTTGACTGGTAGATCAACATTTAAGTTTTGAATATCGGCTACACACTTTCTTATTCCAACCCCAAGCGTGTCAATTTTCTGTACAGTAAAACCTCGCAAACAAGATCATAACTTTTTTAGCTCTGAGGAAGCCTCGTATGCCGAGGCGAAATATCAGCTCCTATATACAATATATATAATCAATATTTAATCCAAATAATATTCGTCATTTATTTTGCGTCGTATTATGGTATTCCTGCCTTCTAATAAGATCATAACTACTTTGCTAAAAAACGGACTGGCTTGAGTCTCATAAATGAGGTACTTATGAAATTTTCAGGGTGTGGTTTCTATTGCAAGGGTACTTGCGATTATGATGAATATATAGCTGCAGTATACATTATGTGTCAAATAAATTGGAGGGTATAATGACTGCATTTAGGTATTAGAGAGCATGCTAGTTTTGTTGTTGGCAAAATCAGTTTATATCATCCGGCTTGATAAAACAATTTGCATATGCCTGAAAACTCAACTGTTAGCGGTGCTCAATTATCAATAGTTCGAGTTTGTTTGTTTGTTTGTTTATATGATGAAATTTCGTAATTAAGTATATCATCTCATTAGAAAATTGAAGTAAATCAGTCTGTTTTTGGTTCTTATCTTTGGGTGTCGTTTTCCACAGAATCAGTCTTAGTTTGCTACGTTTTTGTTTGCGGGGTTTTACTGCATCAGCAAAATAAGTAAATAATTCATGATGGTAGCGCCTTGCAAACACTGATGAATTTTGCTTATCCGTTATATTGCTTTTCACCCGCAGGTTTGAAAGATCCCCTTCAATGTTCAATGGCTGAGGACTTCGTTCAGAAAGGAGTAGTTATGTTACAACATCAGACGGGCAAATGTAGGCTGAAACAGGCCAAAGATGTGGCACGTGTTATTTTAGCAGCAGCACGTGGCTGGCACAGTAGAAATACTGAACTTACCAGCATAATGGAAACAAAAGGATTCGTGCACCCCTTTGAATACTTGAAGCCTGAATGTAAATCACTGATAGAGGACTATGTGGATCATATGGTCATCGTACGTATACAATTTTCCTGTACTAATCAATGTAAGGTCATGTGTCCATATATTAGAAAGTAAGTAAGTGAGAAAAGTATACTAGAATATGTGTGGGAATGAAGTAAAACTGAAATTTGATATAAAAACGAAGGCTTATTGATACTGTGCTTGCGACACTAGTGAAAGTCTTTCAGAGACAGTCTGGCTCAGTGCCCACTTTACTTCTTCTGTCAAAATATCGTCAAAGGCCAATGAAGTTCTGCTTGGGTTTCTGAAAAATTACTCGATGTTCTCCTTTTGATGCATGTGAAGTAAAATAGAAATTGCAGTGAGCATGAGATTTATTGGAGATGGAATTTCCAACTTCCAAGATGTTACTTTTCCCTGGGAGTGCATTTACCCAGCCAGTCAGCATGAATCCAATTCTCGGCAAATAGATGGCTGCTGCTTAAATTGTGCACATGAAGTGTAAAATTGCTACAAGCAGCCTTCTGCGATCACACATTTGTGTAGCGCCAAGGGCATTGCGAACACAGCCTTGCAAATCCGACCCTTGTTTTATAGAATATCTTTTCCTTGACTTCAATACACATCGCAAAGTGAACGTTTTTGCGTGAATGAAAAGAAGCCTTAGCTTCTCTCATGCTTTTCTCTATGAAGCCTACTTGGTTGGACACAACATCTTTAATGTTATTGTTATGCCGTCAAATGAAATTAATCAAAATAAAATTTTCGAAAGCATTAGCCCATTGTATAAATTCTCCTGCGGTTTTTGTATTAAAGATAAATCCTGAAAAGCGTTACTTTTAGCAGTGGTCAGAAAAAGCTGAATTAGACATATATAATTCCTCCGATGTTAAGAGGATGTCCCAAGACATTGCGTCCCGCTATATTACTTCTGCAGATTCAGTTTTCCCTTTTATTGCGACGTTGCATAGAAAAGGCTTCAAACTAGAGTCTGGAACCTTTTTTGTGCCAATCTGACATGTAATGGCTAGCTTATGTTACAGGAAAGTCAGAAATGTGATATCTATCAAGAGTAGCACTTCTTTTGTCATCCAGCAAAATGCAGAAATCAAAGAGGCTTTGATAGGGTTGATAGCACCATTGCATTTGATTTTTTCTACATTATAGTTTGACAAAAGGCTGACATTATTGTTTTAACAATAATTCTATCTAACCCTTATAAAACCGTAGACAAACGCATCTGCAACATGAAGGAAATTTACTACTTAATAATCTTAATTTTTCTCACTTTGCCTTTACCTACCAAAACTAATCGGTCTCTTTATTATTTTAGGTGCGAAACGGTAATATGATGGCATGTTCGGCATTAGAAGTAGCAAATAAGATAGCAGCACTGCAGGGCATAGCTCCAGAGCCAGGCTCACCCACAACAAAACGATGCTCTAGAATATATAACGAGTGCTTTCCGCAAGAAGGTATGCATTTTTGTTTTTGAACATAACATGGTTATATTACCAACCACCTCGTATTCTGACCAATTTCATTACTGTGATATTTGGTGTTTGATCAGCGCGTTGCTTAGTCTGTACTGTTCCTTTATGTTGTTAATACCCTAACTCATTGATTTATGCTTATTCAGCAATGAATTCAACTTGCTTATTCAGCAATGAATTCACAGCTGATCTCCAATATCCAAACCCTACTAACATTGGCTCAGTGTATCGTTCTTCCAAATTTTTTTTTCGAATTTGTTAACTCGACATCCACTGCGAAACAGGCTTCTTTAAGTCTATGCCAGTTATCGGTAAATTGGTTGTATGTAGCTTTTTGTAATCGTATATTTGATTTTAGTTCAGTCCTATGTCTTTTATGGAATGGCGTCGAGGTAGTCAGGTTATTATGCTCCTCGGGGTATCGTCTTTGTAGTATAGTAAAGTGCGTTGTAAGTAGTGTCTTAGGTAATTCGTCTTTGTAAAAACTTTTAAATTGAGTAAAAAAAAATCAACTTGTAGCAGTCAACCTACATCCGTTCAGAAACATTGCAAATGCTATTATAAAGCTTGGCTTCAAAGAGTTCAAAAATATAAATTGGCTCCGCACGCAAGTGTACAACTCAAAGGTTTTCAAATTTTTTGATAATGCAGTCCCATCCTACGTGTCTGAGGTGCTCTTACCACTTGGCCAGAGCCGAATAATTTGAAGATCTAAAAAAAATTGAATCAACCTTTCCGAAGAAATAACATAGAGAAAAGTGGTCTCTCGTATCTTGGACCTGAAATATTTAACAAACTAGAATCAGAACTAAAATCCGCAAAGAACATCAACAGTTTCAAACATAGGATCAAATTTTAGGAAATACTTCCTAAAAAGAAGTTTTGATCAAACTTCCAAATCTGGTAAAGTTGTAAAGAAAATCAAAAGCATAACCCCCGTTCTCGGCTTTATACACTGCCAGCTATTGCAAAAAGTTGCTTTGGATTTTAGGACGCTCTTCAGAGACTTCATTATCGACAAATTTACACAAAGTAAGTTTTCAATGGCTCAGTTTAGGCAGAGGCTAGACTTGTTCCGAGTCTATTCCATGGTATATCAGCACTAAGGAACATAGTTACTTCTGCCGGGGCGTAAACCACGAAGTAACTATATTCCTTAGTGCTGATATACCACGGTATATACTTGGAGCAAGTCTACGCAGAGGCCAGTGTTATACTTAGTTCCTGTTTGCTTCGTTTCTTGTTCTTTCATTCATTGTTAGCTGCCTTTTCTTTCAATTGAATGGCAGCGGTTGAAAACATCAAACTTCGGCTTGCAACTCACAGAGTGAAGCCCTTATATGCTCGCACTTTTCAGCTGTACTAGTTACACCACAAGCCGGCTAGAAATGAATAAAAACAACGAGACGCAAGGCCAGAAGGCAAATAAAACTGCCCTGTGTATAAACTGAATCATTCCTTACTCACTTTGGGTAAACTAGTCATGGATTAATTCTTTGAAATGTGTCCTGAAATCCAAACTGCTAGGCCAGCATCTTTATACCAAGAGGGATGGGGTGGGGTCGCACTTTTGTTCCCTTCACGCATTTACAAGATTTGGCGCTCGATCCAAACCTCTTCTTCAAGATGTAAGAAGGTCTTTTAATAATATTGGCCAAATTAAATCTTGCATTGACCTAATGTCTTGTTTATGTGTCCATAACACTAGTTTTCTTTGAAGTACATGCTTGAAGATGATTAACATTCATTTTTCAAGTTATAGAATAAAGCCTTTAACAATTGCTTTCTTACACCATTATTCATTGTTAAGCTCTGTAACTAGCAAAGCAATATGTGCTATTCTTTGAATGTTCTACATAGCTTTATCTAGTCCGCCAAAGTTTCTGTATGAATAAGCTTCTAAAATTTCAAATTTCTTTTAGATCCTACCTTAATGATGCAAGATCGCCAAAAAACTTTGAAACGACATATGACAAATGTTCTGCCATCAGACTTACCAGAAAAGAAACAGAAGTTTGGTAGCACGCCAATAGATGATTTTATCAAACAGTAAGTTTGATTTGCCCTTGAAACAAACTATGTTAACAATTTGTCTACTTTGATCAATGCAACCATTTACCATTGATGTTTAATGCTCTCCTTGTGGCATTGCACCGAGCAAGTTTTCAGCGACGAGTAGAAATGGGCTTTCTTTCTGCCTTCATATTACATGGCAATGGTTAGCTAACTTCAACCTTTTCTACGTCGTATTTTGTTATTTCTTCTCTTCCAGTTTTTTCTCTGGCTATTTGCTATCGCTCTACACTCTTAATTATTTTTTATTAAGGGATTAATGAAGTATTCTTTCTTCAGCGGCAGTGCAACTTCATTATTTGGTTACAAACTAACAACGCCTGAAGCCGTTGCAGAGGTTGTGAAATTGCGAACCAAAGTGTTTTCTGAAGTGAGAGCTACTAAGACTCTCTTTTCTGAAGAAAAGCAAACTATTTGACGTTTTAGATAATTCTCATTTAGGAAATTTTCCAATTTTGTTAAATATTTGTAAATATGAAAATAAATTATCTTTAAGAATTAAAGACTTGATTAGAAACGTTACTTCGTTGAATAGACGTGCTGGAAAGTATTTATGTCATAGGCAATGCTGTCATGCAGATGAAAAGGCTTACTGTAGCCTGATAAACAACCCGGTAAGGAAACGTGCCTGTATCAAGTGGACTGGTTATCTGGTTAATATCTGGTTAATAAAGAGAAGATTATTTTCGGGGTTGTGGTAAAGGAGGAAAAAAATGAAATGGTCGCCAGTGAGCTTCACCTGTATTATGGCCAAGTACAGCACATTTTTGTTGAGAGCTGCTTCTATATCGAAATACTTTGTTAGACTTCTATCCCTCGTTTCACCATTTTGCAGTAGAAGTTTCATTGGTAAGCTGCAATCTACTTATCTACCGAAAAAGATGCTCAGGAAGGAGAACACACAAAGGAGTTTTATTGTGATAGCTAGGGTCTGCAGGGGAAGTGGGTAGGCTTTGGGGATTATTGTGAGTATCCATTGCTATGAAAAGATAGCCCTTGAAATGACATACCAACAGTCTCTTTGTCAAAGGGTAGTTTTGGCGGGTTTCGTCAAAATTGTGAACAAACATTTTGGCAAACCATTTTACCTATTATACCCAAATGTTGCCCATTTTACCTGAGTGGGCCTTCAAGGATTGTAAATTTCACCAAGGTTTAAAGGCTTGTTTTCAAAGATTCTGAGATGAATCTTCTGATGTAGACGCTCGTAAATTACTAAAGATGATGCAAATTATATTCAAAAGCAAAATCTTTGAATCAAAGTTGACATTTTTGCCACACAAACATTAGTTTATGTAACGCTACAGATTTTCAGTGGCAGATTTAGGGGGGTGCAGTTGGGAGCAACTGCCCCCCTTCATGATGAAACTTAGCTTAGCGCCCCATTTTCGGCAAGAAGGGCGCCCCTTATCCTGACCGAAATGCACTCTTTTTTTCGTGTTTCGTTCTGAATGTGGAAACATATGAATTAAGACGTTATTCAATTGAAAAACCAGAGAATTGTTCCTGAATAAGGGCCCAAAAATTTCTGCACGCCTTTGGCGCGCTTGATTTTCAATGTATTTTTGTCGCCCACTCTGCAAATTGCCCCCCCCCCTTCAACTTCAGGCTGGATCCGCCCCTGCAGATTTTGAGACATGTAATCATTGCTTTGACTTAAAGGGTAGAATTCTCTGATGCTGGAGAATGACCATAGGTGGTTGATTCGATAAAAAATTTAATATATTGTAGAAGCTCCATTAACAGATACTCCTATGCAACGGACACCTGCGAACAACGAACAAATCTTTTCGTACGAAACACCAAAAAATAATATCACGAAAGATGAAACCTTTCAATAAGCAGGCACTTTTCTACGACGGGCGATTAAATTGGTTTCACGGGTGTCAGTTGCATGGAGACTCCACTCTATTAGATTGCAATAGTCTTTCTTCACCAAGTAATTTGGAGTCAAACGCCGTTAGCTTGAACAAGTTTTTCGTTGTATGTTTGTAAATATCTTCAATCTTAAATTCAAGTCCATATGAAGCTGCATGTAGGAATTTAGTCTTTCTGCGTATGGTCCTGTTCACCAAGGGCGTTATCGTATTAATCCTCAAAGTCTCGCTCCAGCAATGGTACAGGAGACGTTTTACAAATTGGAACTAACTGGGAAAAATAAGCTGTTCTTTTATCACACAGTAAGATTTTCCTGCCCCAAACAGCCAGTTTTTGGGACAAAGGTTGAATTGAGTGTACTAAATTTCGTTGGTCAGTGGCGTAATGGAGCAGCTCGGGGCCCTTAGTGATTTAGCCATTTGAGGGCCCTTTGACTCGGCAGATAGAGCAACGAACGTTTGCCAGATTTCCAACATAAAAGCAGTATGCTTTATCGGAAAAATCTAGGCGAACACGGCACATTAAAAGCTCCATAACCAGAGGAAAACGAGCCACATTTGGGATATTGCATCGGGAAAACCTTTTGAGCCATGCTCTTCATAATATCGGAAAACGCATCTTTCGTAGAAGTATCGCCATTGAATTCAAAAAATGGATTGTGATGATCGATATACCTAACAAGGAAACATTCAAAAGTTAATCTTTGGTATTGTACAGAAAAGGATTTATTGCTAAGTCATTTGCTGAAACGCACATGTCCCCAAGAAGATAACGACGCATCTCTGAAACTTTTGCAATTTACATGATTTATACCAAGTTAAACTTGTGTTCAGTCCATATTACAACAGTTTTCAGTTTACTAGAAGTCTTGGGGTCCCCTAAGAGGGGTCCCAAATCATTCAGTGTAAATCAACACGCTCCAAAGCTACATAACTATAGTAATTAAATCATAAGGGGCCCCAACAGCTGGAGGGACCTTCGGAGTTGCTCTAATCCCAACCACTGTGCGTTAAGCCACTGGTGTTGGTTATGCGGGATATGTGAGTCAGAAGTTTTGTGTCGGTAATGGATCGTGAGTCGTGGTAGTGGGTATCTTTGCGCTGGTCGTGGCACTCTGTCAAATTTGGGGTGTAGAATTCGAATTCTGATTTTCTTTGGTCACTTGAGGAGCCTTTAATGAGATATTGGTCTTCCCCCTAATTTGAGGCAACATAGATCTTTCACAAAGACATGAACCTTTATCACTATTCATAAGCGCACGGGAAGGAAAATTATAGCGGGGGGGGGGGGTACTGCCTGGCACAAAGCCCATTGTTTGCCAAGATATTTGCCCGACTAAGTCAAAAGTCCAACGGTAGAATTTTAGAAAAGAGAATTACAGCATGGAATGGAAATGATTTAATTCACAGTGAGTGCAGGATGAAAAGAAATATTTAAGATGCTGCGATATCGAAGTTTCTGAGGTAGCTAAAACATAGAAATCTGCTTCCCTGCTTTGTGAGTTAGAGAAAGCAAAAGGAGGTGAAAGGGGTTCATGAAAGTGGGATAGTAGAATAACTACAAAAATTGCAAAATTATTGCGATTTTGGCACATTTTGCACATGAGACGATGCAATTTGAAGGACAGTTAAAGTATGAAATATGAGAAAATACAAGTAGAATGAAGGGAAAGAACTGCAAAAAACGTTGCATAAAGGATTTTTATTGAATTTGGAAGCAAGCACGACCGGAAGAGGCATGTGAATAGTGAAAATGTTACAGAGACTGCAATGGATCTTTACTTAGTATATGCCTTGTCGAAGTATTAGATATCTTATTTGAGTAGATCTTACTGCATAAAGAAAGCCTGAAACGATTTTCTCATTGGAGTGTGCATTACTTCACTTATCCGAAAAGCTGGTATCCTGTTCCAGAGGACTCAATAATATTCCAGGATATACCAAGATTTAAGCCTCTCCCGCGTGAAACAGATGAGCAAGGAGAACATCCAAAGGCTGATTGATTTTTCAAATGTATCCGGAAGAGCGCTCAGAAAACGAACTGGACGTCAGGAGACCACAATGGCTAAAGCTGGGACCCTTCCATCTTCTTGTTACAATAACGCCAACATTGCCAGTAGAGGTGGTCAATCTGAGAACTGCTGAAGAAATTTTGGAAAATGGAGACCAGAGAATAGAGACTTAGGAGGAGATAGCAGTAAGAGTTATTATTATGTTATGAACTCTTTCATTTAAAGTTGGCTAAAGGCTATATCTAAATTGCTAATTAAGGCCAACTATTAAAAAAATACATATAAGATTGAAGTGAAGACGTAATTTACAATAAAAAGCCTAAATTGGGATAAAATACTGTACATAATCTGCAGTTGCAGGCATGGCATCTATGGGCTTTGAGAACCCTTTTGAAAACTCTAAGGGAATCCGAGTTTTTCAGCTCTGCTGGTAGTGTCTCCCATATCTTTTTCCCCATAAATCTGACTGTATCGATTCCAAGGCAGGTTGTTTTCGCCTTTGGTAGTCGCAGTGTATCAGAACACCTTAGGTTGTAAGGCATTTCTTTTTCCTCAAAAATTTGCTTCATAAAGCTGGGATTTAGATTATATTTTGTTTTGTAGATCTCTACCATGAGCAACTGCAGGTTCCTCTGATGAACGGTTACCGAATTATCCATTTCTAACAGTTTTTCAAAAGTAGAAACATTGTCCTTGTATGCGATTCTTAAGGCCTTTTCATGTATCCTATTTATCTTATTGTTCAAATTTCTATCGTGAAACATCCATATCAGCGAGCAATAGCTAAACTGGGACATGACGAATGTTTTCATCAACAGTTTTAGTTTCTCGGGCTCCATGTGGATTGAAATGCGCGCAAGAGCATGAAGCTTTTGACAAGCTTCTTTACATAGCGTTTTGACATGGTTTTTAAAACTTAATTTCTTATCAAGGGTAATGCCCAATAACTTCTCTTCGTCACTTTCTTTAATTTGGGCTTCTCCAACGTGAATATTAGCTCTTTCTTTACCAGTGGCGGATTTAGGGGGAGCAAATGGGGGCAACTGCTCCCCCTTCACGATGAAAACTAAGCTTTGGCGCCCCCTTTTTGGCAAGAAAAGCGCCCCTTATCCTGACTCAAATGCACTCTTTTTACATGTTTCGTTTTGAATGCGGGGAAACACGTAAACTAAGGCGCTATTCAGCAGAAAAACCAGAGAACTTTATTGAACGAAGCCAAAAATTTTTCGCATGCCTTCGGCGCACTCACTTTTCATTTTCTTTTTGGCACCCCCTCTCCAAATTGCCCCCCCCTTCAACCTCGGGCTGGATCCGCCCCTGTTCTTTACTAGCTCTTTCTTTAGTAGAAAGCAGCAGCGATATTGAAGAAAAGATGGGACTGAAGATGAAGAAGTTATCCCAGATGTTAATGAAGATCAAAATAAGTACGATGATAGAGCCCAAGTGGCAGAGGAGGCATTTTTTCTCGTTGGCTTCAGATCAAGATTTGGCAGAGCAATTAGATTTGATGGAAAGATTTTTGACTGAAAAGGGTGCAGGCTTATTTCAGATTCAGGTGGTCCACCTTTTGTATGTTCATGGGAAAATACAGCAATCAAATTTATATTTAAAAAAATACACGTATTACAATCGTTCAAGGACAGCTGTCTTTACTTTTCTAGATATAACATACTTGTCCATCAATGAACATCAATTTTTCGGCTACGACGTGTTGAGATAAGTAGAATTTATTACAAATTTTCCAATGATCTGCCTCAATGAATTTTCTGAAATAGTTGTTAGCATTGTTATAAAAGGGTGCTCTTTTTAATAAAATGGCCCCATTTTCTCGTAGGAAAAGGAAGACTTCATCAACGCAAATCTCTTTTGAAATATTTTAGTTTCACAAACCTTTTCAACACTATTTCAACACCCTTTTGCGAATGAGTTAAAAGAAATTTATTTTAAAAGTGCTAGAAATTTACTCTATGCCCATACTTCTATGCTAAATGCTCTATCGTAATGTAAAACCATCGCTTTTTGTAATGAAATTGAAGCATCTTTGTCATAGGATCCCGATTTCAAACCGAATCGCTGCGGTCACGGATATTACCAAAAAAAGGCGCGGTTAACGAATAGCGGAGCAAAAAAGGCGCGGTTATGCTTGAGCAGGGATCTGCTATTCTGACCTACATTGATAACATTTTTTTTCTTTTTATTTTTTCATCATATTCTCGCTTCTCGCCTTGCGTGTTCCGAGCGACTGTGCAGCCTCCTCGGTCCTCGGTGTCGTTGCACACGAGTTGCTGGCAATGGTGGCGACCGGGAAGCAGTTACTGTAATAGAATTAGCTGTATAACTATCTCTTGCGTAAGGCATACTTTGAGGAAAGGAAGCATAGCAAAGGTTCTGTGCATATCCCGATAGTGGTAGCACGAGGGGAGAAGGGGTTCTTCCATAGGTATGGTACCTGGGGATGTGTCGCCCGGCCCGCAAAGGTATACTTTTTGGGTTTCTGGTCTAGCCGAGGGTATACTTTGTGGCAATTGCTGTCAAAGAAGAGTCAAATGATGGCAATCCGAGTGTAGAAATCCAAAATTTTGAGTGGTGTGATCATGATTTTGATTGCAAGATATGATTTAAAGAATGGCTAACTTTGTCTAAAAATGCTTAACAATTGGATTATTGACATAAGAGACAATAAGTTGGCATTGATTCAATTGTCTGTCAGACGATTTTGGCTTTGGGGGAAACCCCAAACGACGCACTTTTGGTGCCTGACGTCATTGCATTTGCCTTTGTCATATTCATGGGAGGGAGGCAAGCAGGCAAATATTTGCAACGAAGGTTTTACTTGGTCATATGAAAGCATGGCATTGTCGCATCACAGCAAGTGGGATTCATAACAAAGGCACAAGCACAAACACCACAAACAAAAAACATTTGTTATTATTTCAAAGAGCTTCTCAGTTTTCATGCGTGGATCCTAACGAAGGTATGTTACTTCCTCAAAAAATCCACAAAATTTCCAGCAGAACATACGGTTGCACAACTTTCAGGAGCTGCTCGCATTTTTCGTAAAAAAACGTAGAATTTGAGCCAGCACTATTAGCATCATCAAATTTGAGTTCTATTAGTTTCCTTCAATTTCTTAAAGGTGCCCTAACAGTCTGCATGTTCACTACCTGTGCCTTTGTGGAAGTTTCATTCGCTTTCTTATGTTTTTGGCAATCTGAGTTTCTTATAAGTAGTTTCTTATAAAAATATATGTACCACAACTTGGCCTTTTATGCTTCCTTTCCTCAAAGTATGTGTTATGCCAGAGATAGTAATTCAGTTAATTCTATCACAGCAACTGCTTCCCATTCGCCGCCATTGCCAGTGACTCTTGTGCAACGACACCGAGGAGGCTGCACAGTTTCTCGTTTCTCGGTGCACGCAAGGCGAGAATATAATGAAAAGATAAAAAGAAAAAAAAAATGTTGTCAATGTGGGTCAGAATAGCAGATCCCGCTTGAGCAAGGTTTACCGCAGGGATACAAGAGACTAGCCTCCCTCTGAATTTGCAACATGCCTTTTTGTGCCGAGAATGAGGTTGAATGACAATTCTTTTTGTCTGTTCAAGAAATTAGAGTGACTTCCCAAACTTCCCGCGACTTTGCCAACCTTTGAGAAAAGAAGGTCAAATAGAGTGGATGTCATATCAGTTATTGGTTTTATCACTGCAAGACAGAAAGGATGTGGACTAAGGAAGCTTTTTGGTGAATGGAGTACAGGTAATTTTTTTGTGTGGAAGTCACGGAGGATATTGTAGCTGATACCGGTGCTGGCCTAGGCATGCGTACGCACGAAAGCCGAGGAAAGCAGTGAAGCGCAGTATGAATGAGATCGTAGAGATGCAGCGAATCTGATTGTTTTACTGTGGTGAATATCTCTTATCAATTAGCCGTTCCTATTCACTTTTAGACGTGGTATCATGAAAGGTACTCTTACCTTTGGCATTTCATGATTTGTATTACACCGGATGTCATCGCAATTCGCAACAACATCTTTGTTTATCAGCAAAGACCATACCACACCAGTTGCCACACAGAACATTTGCCATTTCTTGAGGTTTCATGTTTACAAGATTTGTTTTAACTAACAGCAGTTTCATATCTAGAAGCGAGTGCTGGTCAATAATTGCAGGTTATCACCAAGAGAAAAGACAATTCTTCTAATGCTTGCTGTTGTCATAGTATTTACAGAAAGGCAAAATCAAATTTCCTGCCATGGATGACCAAAGTGAGATTATAACTGGTGAAATAACCCTGGCTGATCCCAACCTTATGGGAGATTTTGAAACTTCAGAGCCATTAGAGAACAATGCAAGTGATCAAGATATGTATGTCAGTAATGAAGAGGGCTCCTATGATGATGATGGTGATGACAACGATGAAGATGATGATAATGAAGAAAATGACCATTTCTCAGTAAAGAAACAAGGTGAACAGACATCTACCAAGATAGATAAAACAAAATCCAAAAAGCCTGGTAAAAAGAGGAAGAGAGTAGAATCACACAAGAGGCGTAATATCCGCAAAGTACTAAGGATTGACCAACTTGATCCCAGGACTTTAGAAGCCCAGAAGGAAGAGCAAGAGCGACTACAGAGGCTAGAGTTGCAAAGGAGTTTATCATTCAAGAAACCAAGCACTTCTGTCTGTGCAGATAATTTTTCTCCTGGCAAGGTTACAGCAGATTTAAATGAGTCAAATGATGCAATATTAATTGAAGATGATGTAGAGTATGTTGATGATTATGATGGTGACTCAGATGATGACTATGAATCAGAAGGGAGTAGAACTGAGAATGTGATCCTGATTTCTAGTTCAGATTCTGAGGGAATGGATAGCGCAGATGAGAGAATGGATAGCGCAGATGAAGATGTCAATTTGAGAGCCTTGTCAAATTTGAAACCTGAGAACGGAAAAGTGTTGGTTAATCCTAGTCATCTACCTGAAGAGCCTGATATCTTTCTGCCAGGGCAAGTTGCAAAGACCATTAAACCACACCAGGTAAGGTTTGATACTTTAAATATATATCGTAAAACTTGCATCTCCAGGATGGCAGAGAGCCAGACTGGAAAGTTGTACTACGTGCGGCAGGAACGTATGTGGTTTTCAACCTTGGCAACACAGTTGGCAATAAACAAAGGATCCATTGCTTTAAGCTATGAATGATCTATTGTTTTAATCTATTGTTCTCAAATGCAAATTTTCAGCGCAGTCTTACTTAGGCCATCTCAAATTCCCCTCGCAAAATACAAACTTTCCAGTCTGGGCAGAGAGCCAGCTCAGGCCTTGGGACAATTATAGATGTGGGTGCCCACTTCTAAGCAGTTCAGTGAGCTCAGCAAGTGATGCACTTTATTAGCCTAGAGGCCCACAGATGCTCTGGCAAGAAAACATATTGATTTTTTTTATTTCATATGAAATAATTTACAACAATGTTTGCACTCTACGATACTTATCCAAAACTACTAGACAACACCACAGGGACAATATCGAGGGGAGCAAAAAAGCAATGACTACCCCAAGGCCATATTGATTGCCACCAGAGGTGGTGCCAGGGGAGGGCTAGGGGGAAATAACCAGGGAGCGTCAGAAATAATGCATGAAAACACCATTTTTCAGTCACATTAGCCTCCTTGTTGGAAGCTCCAGCCCCTCTATTGGAAATTTCAGGGGCCACCTTTGATTGCTACACCCTTTAGATCACCACAGATTGCCCCTAAAGTGCTTCTTTTTGCCAAGTTTCTTTGGTAAGAGACCATTGATAAAGGACATTGAGTAGCCAAGAAAACAAGAAACTCTTTCAAGAAGTAATCAGTGTTGAAAACAAAACTATGAACCTTTATGTCCAACTTTTAAATTTAAAAATATTGCATTTTTCTTAATTTTGCAAATGTGCATGTAAACATGGTGTGATGTGAAACAAGATTGGTAGCATGGTATATATACTGTACATTGAGTTAATGGCATATTCATTGAATTAATATTGTGAGCAGCTAAATGTGAACCAAGGTTCTAAGATTTTTATCTCTGGGTCATCAACAAAATCTAATTTATGACCCCCTGGAATGACTGAAGATTGTAGACCATTTTTAACATTAAAGAAATGTTTCAGAGGGGGGTTTTAGCTGTTCTATCTCAGTAAATCTTTGTTGCAAATGTAGTACACATGATAAGCATTGATCAAGTCAGAAGATTTTCAGTCAAAACATTGTTGTTAAAAAGAGCCTTGATTGGTTGATGAAAAATATACAGTAGTACTTTCTTATTTCATCTTGTTTGCATTCATAGCAGTTCAGAAAAGATGAGTCCTTTTTCATGCATAAGTCGATAATTTCTCACATTTAGGCATTACTTTTGAGGGCCCCCATCAAGGCCCAGGTCCCAGGGCCGTTGCCCCTCATGCCCCATATTGGTGGTCCTGCATAAGTCTTTGAAAAGATTGATTAAAGATTTTATTACAGTATATACTGCATGTACTATGTCGGTTTTCCCAAAAAAGTTCCGGTGTTTGATTAAACGCAGAGAAGAAATTTTTGAATATGGCAATTTTTAGTCAATCAAGTTGAATGCTAGACATTTCAACTTAAAGTTCGGCATATCGTAAGAAGAAATTAATCTGAAAATTTGAGTCACGAGCTCTAACATATCATGTTCATGTTCAAGGCAAAGCCAGGGAGCTTGTAGGCCTTTCTTCATCATCACAATGAGGGGGAAATCTTTGGATAAGCAACAGACAACAAACAAGAGTTCTGCTCATTTAGCACATTCAAATCAAAGTCTGAAAATCGAATTCAATAGGGAGTAGGTCTTGGGGAAACATACTAAGTTTGTACTTCTTACCACTCAATTCTAGCTGCACAAAGCCGGAGAATGAAATGTTGCATTATATGGCACGTCAAACAAGGAACTGGGGACTATTTTAGTTAAAGAAAGAAACTGTGAAACTGTGGAACAGTAAAACGCTCACTTGAAATTCCCAGTTGGCATAATGCAACAATAAAAACAGCAAAGTGCTTGTTCCTAGACAGTCCACAAAATTGTTTCGAGCAGGTGCAATTTCACACATAATTAAAAGTCATTAAAAGTTAATAGAAGAATTTCTGCACCCTTGGCAAAATTTCACCGAGTTGAAAATGGCCTTTACTTTTAATGTGCTCAGTGAGTAGAAACCTTGTAAATTGCCAAGGTAATGAACGCATTGTCAGTTCAGTGTATGTGTTGGTCTTTAAGGGAGTCCCTTTTACTATCATGAGGCAGGACACTGTACAAATCTTTCTTGTTTTCTCTTGAGTATGAAGATTGAATGTTAGACTTCATAATTCCATTTTCAGATGACAAATTTCTTCCCAAGATATGCCAAACTTTAAGTTGAAATGTTTAGCATGTAGCTAGAGTGAAAAAAAATCGCTTGGTTCAAAAACGTTTTATCTGTGCCATCAAACGTCGGAACTTTTTGTTGGGACACCCGGTATATGTGTCTATACAGCATATGTCTCTTTCAATTGAATGACTAGCATATGTTGCTCTGAATCTGCCTTGTTAGTTTTTTGATGTCTTACATAGATGAAGGTGAAATTGCGGTTTTTACCACCAAGCGCTTGGATTGCAGAAGTAGCTAAGCGCGAATTGAGCCTGCAACTCCATGCCATGCCGCTCAAGTGGTGGGGCCCTACCAGGTTTCCAACCCCATTGCCTGAAGGTTCTTGGCTGCAAAGTCAGAAGATTATACCACTGCACCACAACACCTTCTTTATATTTACAGTTAGTTACTTTCAAAATGGCATCATTTATTATATTTGAGGGTGTGATGACATAAAGTTTGCAAGTCTGAAACTAGAAGAGCAACAAATTTTTCTTGGCATCATATTGTAGACATTTAAAGCTATATGGTTTCTTGAAGACTACATTTATCTTTCCTCCAGAGGTTTAGATTTGCAATGATTTTTTCAAAATCTCATAAATGGTTTTAAGAAACTAGAAATGCCACCAGTTTGAAAATAGTCAGGGTATAAGAATTCTTGATGATAGATTTGCCATAAAGTAGCCTTGGTTCACATCAAGAAATTTGATAGCAAAATGTGAAAGAACTTCACATCAACCTTTTCAAAGATTGAAAGATTTGAGCCTTATACTGCTTTATCTTTGTTTATGAAATTTAAACATTTACATAAAGTACTAATTTGGCTTAAATCTTGTGACTGTTTACATTTTCTGTTGGATTCAGATCAATGAAAGCATTCTCATTGAAGCACGAAAAGAAAATATATATCAATGGAAGCATCTTATGGAGTTTCAAAGTTAAATGAATGTATACTACCAGGTTACTCAGAAATGTTTTGGGGTGTTTAGCAGACAGTGGCATCGCAATTAGCCATCCAATTGTTGTGAACTAAATTATTGTGTGGAGCCAAGAGTGTAACTTAGTTCATGAACCCGTCCCAATCAAAATTGGTCATTCGATGCATTTGTTAAAAAGGATTTTCTTTGTAAGACCTTGCTTGGCAGTTTTGCAAACTCTGGTGAAATCTTTTTCCAAGCCCCCTCCATATTTTACATCGGTAAAAGTTACGCGTAGTCATGGGATTGTCAGGGGAGTATGAGATAGTTAAGCCTGGTTTTTATTAAATCGTAATTCATCGGCGATTATTTGCGATCCCATCGCCGATGATCGCCGATGTTCTGTTTTCATATAAAATCGTTGACTAGCAGTATTTCATTTCATTTTCATTTCATTTTCATTTATTTTCACAGGGTAAATACATTCAGTAACTACGGATATCTACTGTTTTACAATGTGCCCTGCTTTAAAACCCTAACTTACTTAATAACATGAATTAATTAAGATTAAAATCCAATATATAAGGAAGAAAAGTATAAAAAGAAAAGTGACTCTGGAGTCAAAGTATGTGGCTGATGTTGATTTCGATCATCAACTTCTTTGATCCTTCAAAAAAGATTTTAATTTCGTCTTAAAAGCAGCTAGCGAAGGAGCAGTTTTTATTTCAAGGCTTAATTGATTCCAAACAGTGACCCCTCGATCCGAAAAGATTCGCTGCCCATTTGAGGTTCCACACATAGGAATCCTGAGGTCAGTGCTGGTATTACGTAAAGTCCGATTGCAAGACTCGGGCAATTTTTGAAACATCGACTTCATATAGGGAGATGCAAGCCCATGCAAGGCTTTATATACCATGCAGGCTGTCTCAAAGTCAATCATCTCGTTAACTGTTAACCATCCTAGTTTTGATATTAATGGCAGGGATGCATGGTCAAAGGGACTGTTTGTCACGACACGAGCTGCCCGATTTTGTAGCTTTTGCAATTTTCTTAGAGTGGTATCACCAGCACAACCCCAGACAGAGCAGCAGTATCTAAAGTGCGAATCTACTATGCTGAAGTACATCCTTTGTATGGTTGGCAGTGAAAGATATCTCTTAGCATGCTTGAGCATTCCGATTCCTCTTGAAACCTTACCGATATTAACGTTGATTTGCTCTTTCCAGTTTAATGACGGATCGATTTGAACCCCAAGATATTTTATATTTCCAGTGGATTCGATCTCATCGCCATCTATTTGAAAGAGGGGATAACTGTTTAAATCATTGCTATCTAGTCTTCTGAGGTTTGGTACAGTACCAAGGATCATGCTCTGAGTTTTAGCCACATTTAGAGACAATTTATTCCCCTGAAGCCACGAACTAAGATTCTGAAGATCTGAGTTGATGGCATTGCACAGGTCAGAGACAGATTTCGAGGAATAGGAAATGCTTGTCTCATCTGCATACATTGTGACCTTAGTTCTTTGTAAGGCAAATTTCAAGTCATTGATATAGATCAAAAATTATAGTGGACCAAGGCAAGAGCCCTGAGGAACTCCACATTGGATGTCTTGTATTTCTGAAGTTTTGCCATTTACCTTACAGCATTGCTTCCTATTACTAAATATGATATGAACCAGTCGAGCTCCACGCCTTCAGCTCCATAGAAACGCAGCTTAGCTATGGGAATATCGTGATCCACTTTGTCAAAGGCTTTCTTTAAGTCGATGAAAGTGACTCCAGAAAAGAGTCCCTTGTCAAAACTTAGATACCAGTCATTGGTACACTTCAGTAAGCATGTCAATACGGAGTGAAATAATCTGAAACCCGAATGGTCTGAGTAGAAAAATGCGTTCTCAGTAAAGTAATTATATACCTGATCGAAGACTATCTTTTTTCAAATAATCATGAGATTACAGGAAGCACAGAAATAGGTCTATAGTTAGATCTATCTTCGGCGGAGCCATCTTTGTAGATAGGAGAGACCCTCGCAATCTTCCAGTTTCCTGGAAAGCAACCTCGTGAAATAGACATATTGAATATATTACATAATGATGGTGCAAGAACAGGCAACGCAGTTTTGAGAAATGAACATGATATACCGTCAATGCCAGAACTTTGAGAAGTTTTAAACTTATTCATTATTTTGCTTAGTTGATCAGGGCGAATCGTTTGGAAGTGGAAGCGCCCATGGTTTTCGTTTATTGAATAATCACCATTAAGAAGTGGGTTTTCCATGTTTGGTATCTTCGAACTAAGTCTGCTACCAATGTTGCAAAAATAGTCATTCATAGAATCTGCAATTTCACTGCTCTTTGTCCGGCATTCCTCATCCACCACTAGTGAAGAAATAGTGGTCGTTTTGGACCTTTTATTGATTGGTTTGTTAATGGTGCTCCAAGTTTCTTTCATGTTGCAATGACAATTGGCAATTTTTTGTGAAAAATACACCTTTTTCAGTTTGGTATTTAAGCTATTAACCCTGTTTCTAATATGTCTGTATGCTTGCATTAACAGAGCAGACCCATGTTTTACAGCAGATTTCTTCAGTTTGTCTCTTGACCTCATAGTGGCTTTTAGCTCAGAGGTAATCCATGGGCAATATCTATCAGAGACCCTGCATTGACGCAGAGGCGCATGCTTGTCTATTATAAGCGAGAGTATATTTGTCCAATTCTCCACAGCTGAGTCAAGATCAGCACTTCTCTGAATAATGAGATTCCAATCTACAGAGGAGATGTCAGCAAGGAAGCTAGTTTCATCAAAATTTTTCATCTGACGGGTGGTAATTTTCTTATGTTGCTTTTTCCATGCTCCACGAAACTTCCGAACACAATAAACCATATAATGATCACTCATTGCCATTTTTAGAACGCCGGAACCAACAATATTCCTCGGCTCACTAACTGCCACGTGGTCAATTAGGGTAGACGTACGAAGAGTTTCCCTAGTAGGCTCCTTAATTAGCTGTTTTAGGCCATACGCTTCATACAAATCATGCCGATGTGCTGTGGAAAACAAATTTTTTTGATTCTGAAAGTTGATCGGCGATGGTCGCCGATGATCGCCGATGCCCCAAAGACTTTGGTCTGCATAATTCGTAATTCATTGGCGATTGTCACCGATGAGATCGCCGATCATCGGCGATGAATTACGATTTGATGAAAACCAGGCTTTATGAGATATAATTTTCTTCCCTGGGATGCCTTATCATAACTTGCCCTTCGTGGAGAATATATTTGAAAGACATTAATGTTACCTACTATGGAGTCAAGCTGTAAGTCTTAGTCTTGTGGGTCCTTTGCATGACCTTAATGATTCAAACAGCGTAGTGTGAACCAGGCTTAACTTTTGCAGAATCCACTAATAATACCACGTATACCTGCAATCTGGAAAGGCTAAAATGATGAAGAGACTTGGTCAAAGATTTCATCAGTTTGCAAGACTCCCATACAAGGTCTTACGAAGAAAATCATCTTTAAAAATGGATCAAAACCAATTTGATTGGGAAGGGTTTGTGATCTAAGTTGGACTGTTAGCTGCATGAAAAAATTTAGTTTACGATGATCAAGTGATTCAATGCGATGCCACAGTCCGACAAATACCCCTTGTTTCTTTCTGACTTACCTGTTATGTACTTTATGTATTGTTTTATCTCTCTGCCTCCATATTGATAAATCTCTTAGTGCTTACAATCTTTCCATTCTTGCAGATTTCAGGAATCAGATTTATGTATGATAATCTCATTGAATCAGTAAATAACTTCCAAACAATGCGTGGCTTTGGATGTGTTTTGGCTCATGCAATGGGACTTGGCAAGACAATCCAGACTGTTTCACTTATTCATGTCTTTCTGAAGTAAGTAAATTTTTGCAGTATATGTAATATCTGATTTGAAATTTTGGATCAAGGAGCTTTAATGCAGTACAGGCCGTACACAGATTGGAAAGTCAAGAGATCTTCACGTGCTGATACAGATTCTTAAATTCATATGCAAATGGAACTGGCTTGAATCTGCTGTGAGAGAAGCTTCCACCAATAATCAACCCCTCCCCCCTCCTGCAAAATATGTCTTTCGAAAATTACCGTTCCAGTAAGATTATTGTATCTTACTGAACTTTGGGTTGCTCTCAGCAAATTGAACTGTCACAAATTCAAGCATAGCTTCAGAGATACCATGGATTGAAGGCGGTGTCCCAACAAATGATAACATTGAGGATACCGGGTACTTTTGTTGGTCTACATTTAGTTTCTTATTTGATGATGGGATTTACTCAATGGAGATGCTGAATTATTATAACCTTTCTTAAAATCATCAATCTTTCAAATGACATTCTAAACATTATATAAAGTCTGCTGGTGAAGACCTTTCTAATGACATTCCAGATGGTGTGCACTGAACAGAACTCCAACCAGTTGGTAGGATTGGCGCAATTTCATTTATATTTTCATATGTTAATTTCATATTTTTTCATATTTGAATCTTTTAAGGAGGGTAGTCTGTCGGCAGAAGCCGTTTTTCAAGGGGCCCTCCGATAAAAACTTAATTACAATATACCGATAAAAATAGTAAGTCACTAATATATTAAAACCATAATTTAAAAGTCTGTTTGCAATTAAACAATATATACTATTAAAAAATATATACAATAGAAAGTAAAAGTTAACCCATTATTGATTTCTTAAAACTATTAGAGAGGATGCCGTTTTAGACTCGGCAGGAAGGCTATTCCATAGTTTAGCTCCTCGGACAGAAAAGCATTTTTGCCCATTTGCTGAATTTGGCTTTGGCAACCTGAAATCAGTCTCAGTGTTCCGGAGGTTGCGGGAGGAGCAAGCAGAGTTTTGGTGAATAGGTTACACAGGTATTGTGGAGCCAGATCATTGAGCGACTTGAAGACCATTGTTTTAGACTCATTACCAATGGTCTTCCAGCCCAACTCCACAATAAGTGGTCTGCTAGGGTTGTCAAAGCTGCTATTTGCAAAGATTCTAGCAGCACGATTCTGGAGCTTCTGCAGCTGGCTGATGTCTGTAGATCCAGCTCAACCCAAGACAGAACAACAGTATCGAAAGTGGGGCTCAACAATACCGGTGTAAAGAGTTTTCAAACGAGCCATAGGCAGAAAGGATTTAGCGTGTCTCAAAAAGCTGATCGCCCGGGAGACCTTCATAGAAACTGTCTTAATTTGCTCTTTCCAGTCTAAAGAGCTATCGATTTGCAGTCCAAGTTACTTTGTCTTTTGAACTACTTCGAGTTCATTGTTGCGTATTTTTAGTTCCAAGGCTTCACTGCGACTTTTGATGGAGTTGTGTTTCTGCTTGTTGGATATGAGCATTGAACGAGTTTTTGCCACATTCAGTGAAAGCTTATTGCCTTGCAGCCAAGTCTTTTGTTTCGTCATATCGCTATTAATAGCCTCATTCAGCTGAGTCAAATTGTGAGACTGATGACAAAGATTGGTATCATCAGCATACATAGTCACAGAGGAAGCTTATACAGCCTGAGCAAGACCATTGATGTAGATGAGAAGAAGGAAGAGAAGAGGGCCAAGGCATGAACCCTGTGGGACTCCCGCTTCTAAATCCCCGACATTTGAATCAACACCGTTAACCCTACAGAATTGTTTTCGGTTGGATAGGTAAGACCTAAACCAAGACAGGTGTTGCTGCTGAACGCCATAAAGTTCGAGCTTTTCACAGAGAATATCATGGTTGACCGTATTAAATGCCTTTTTCATGTCAATAAGTACGAATCTCACGAGCTTACCGAGATCAAGCCCGTTGTACTAGTCGTCGCTCATGTTAAGCAAATAAGTTAGGGTGAAATTTAGGCGCAAGATACCTGATTGGTTAGATGTAAAGAGACCATTTTCTTTCATATACTGGTACATCTGGTTGAAAACAAGTTTTTCAAAGAGCTTTGAGATGACGGGCAAGACTGATATGGGGCAATGATTAGATTATTCAGTCCTTTCTCCATCTTTGAAAATCGGAGTAATTCTAGTCTTGGAACTTGCTAGTTTCAATGGATGTGTTAAACAAGAAAGCCAAAGAGTTTTCGATATATGGTAAAGCAAGCTTCATAAAGGAGCTAGAGATTATTTTCAATCCCAAAGCTCTTATCTGTTTTAACCTTGGCAAATGCATCCTTGATATCTTTTAGCTCAATTGTCTTGAAGTGGAACTTGGTCTTATCTTTGTTAATTTCATATTCGCCTGATAGAAGGGTATTACTTGCAGGTTGTATTTTATCTGCTACATCCCTACCTATAGAGCAAAAGAAATTGTTCATTCCATTAGAAACATCCTTTTTATTCCGAGTCTCGGTACCAGATTTTTTGAGACAATCAATGCTACTTGACTGTGATCTCTTGTTGAGAAGTTCCTTGATTGTTTTTCAAGACTCTTTCACATTACCTTTTCATGCAGCGATCCTATTGGTATAATGCGGCTTTTTCAGTTGAATATTAAGGGCATTGAACTTGTTACGGATCTTTCTAAAGAGTCCATAAGGATTGAGGATTTACATTTGACTGCCGATGTTTTTAGTTTGTCTCTTTTTCGCATCAAATCCTTACGATCTTTGTCTATCCATGGGCAATATTTTCAGAAACCCGCATTTCACTCAAAAGGGCATGTTTTTCAATGATCAAGGAAAACATTTCAGACCAGTAGCTGACAAGCAAATTGATGTCATCAGTTTCAGTAAACATTTGTTCTCAACATACGTATCCCAGAGACATCAGCAAGGAATGCTCCCTCATTGAAATGTTTCACTTTGCGAGTCTTAATCGTTTTGTGACTTTTTTCTATTGCGCCGTTAAATTTTCGAGAGCAGTAAACCATATAATGATCGCTCAAGGAAACCTCATGCACTCCTGATTTCATAATGTTTCTGGGACATATTGTAGCAACATGGTCAATGACCATTGCAGTGTCAAAAGTGACTCTTGTTGGTTCCTTGATAAGCTGTTTGAAGCTGAAAAGCTGATAGATCCCACCACCTATCATCCAAAACTCAAATGAAATAATTTTGAACACTTCTTTCTGCGCAGTGTTTAGCATCCCATAGGATCTTTAACGGGACTGAACAAAATGTTTAATGAACATTTTATTTACTGCACTGTGAAATGGATTGGTTATTAGGCGAGTTACAAGGTTGCTGCTGATTCTAAACTTAACCCCCCCCCCCCAACCACCACTCGAACGAAGACTCATAAACTACTGCATCATTGTAATATTAACATACAACCAGTGAAAAGCCATAATCTGACGTAAGCATCGGTTTTGCTGTAGCCTTAGTAGGAATCTTCTCCAAAATCTGGCATTTCATTTTTTTTTTCATTTTTCATTTATTCTTATTTAGACACAATACCCTATCAGCATAACAAAGTAAATATAAATATTAATAATATCAAGAAAAAAATAAAGCTGCTCTTCCAAGGGGTTGTGTTTGTGTCCCTCTACCTCAAGAACTCCCTCAATCTTACTTTGAAGGAGCTCAATGAGGTAGAGTCTCGTATTTGCTTTGGGATCTCGTTCCAGGCACTTGCTCCCTGGTATCCAAAAGACTTTTTGCAGTACTCAAGACGAAGCCGAGGAATTTCGAAATCATCAATTTTTCTTGTGTTATATCTCGAAATATTCGACCTAGGAGTGAATTTATTTTTGAGGTTCTCTGGGCAGAGTCCATTGCTTATCTTGTATGTAGTAATTAGCATGTCATATTTTATTAGATTGCGTACATCGAGCCAATCACATACCCAGCCATGTTTGTGCCTTGCGCATTCAATTAGTCTGCGTGCCCTGTTTTGCAGCCTCTGTAGGGATTCCAGTTTTGTGTTTGACAGACATCCCCAAACGACACTGCAATATCTCAGATGGCTTTCAATCAATGCTTGATAAACAGTTGCCAATTATTTCTGGGAGAGGATGTTTTTGAGTTTAAACATCGCCCCTAAACCGTTTTTTATCTTTCGCTTTACTGTTTTGAGTTGTTCTTCCCAATTCATGCTTTCGTCTATTATGACACCAAGATATTTTGCTTTTTTGAGCTCTGCATAATTTTTGATCGTCAACTTCGAGGTCAGGGAAATCTTTGGCTTTGTTCAGTTGTTTTGGATGCCCTATCAACATAAATTCGCTCTTTTCAGCATTTAAGCTAAGTTTGCTTTGCCTCATCCAGGATGAAACAAGATCAAGTTCGCCCTTTATCTCATTGAAGAGCTCGTTGATCTCATTGGAGGCATAAGAAATGCTCGTGTCATCCGCGTACATATTTGGTTTAGATTTTGTCAAACATTTTTCAAAATCATTCATATAAATGATGAAAAGTAAGAGACCCAAACACGATTCCTGTGGTATTCCACACTGTACTAAATGCTTGTTTGACGATTTACCTTCAACATAACAATATTGCTCTCTCCCGGCAAGGTATGAAGTGAACCAACCGTATGCAAGATCGGTGACTCCATAGGCTCATAGTTTTGACAACAGAACATCATGGTCGACGGTATCAGAGGCTTTTTTAGATCTAAAAATACGCTTAAGTTCGTTTTTTGCTCGTTGATATTCCTGAACCAAGTCTCTGTTATGTTCATTATCGATGTTTACGTGTTATATAATTTACGGAAGGCGAATTGGTTGGCTGAAAGAAGACCGCAATCTTTATATGGGAAAAGAGTTGATCATGGGCCATCTTTTCCAGCAATCTTGCCAGTATCGAAACAACAGAGATTGGTCTGTAATTTGTTAACTCTGATTTTTGACCTGCCTTAAAGCTTGGTGCCACTCTTGCCAGTTTCCAAAGATCTGGAAAAATGCCAGTGTCGAGGGATCTATTAAATATTGTTGTCAAAGGCCCGCTTACAATCTCTACAGCGTCTTTTAGTATTTTAATGGGTATTTTATCTGGACCTGGCGATTTTGAGGTCTTCAGTTTGTTTAGCTCTTGCTTGACATAAGATACTTCAACATGTTTGAACGAGAATTTCGGGAGACGTTTGTCTTTCACCACACTTCGCACGTAAGCCATTGGGACGGCATCTGTAGGTGCCTCAATTTTGCTTACAAGCTTAGGCCCAATTGTCACAAAATGCTCATTGAAGGCTTCAGCTATTTCATCTGGACGAACGTACTTTCGACCGTTCAGTGTGACTGAATTTAAGGGAGCGGAAGTTTTACATTTGTTTAACACCTTAATTATTGCCTTCCACATCGCCTTTGGATTACGTGAGTTTTCTTCGATTAAATTGTGATAGTAATCTTGCACACTGTTTCGTAGCTCACTTGTTACCTTATTCCTCAGCAACACATGACATCTTTGAGAGCAAATGCTTGACTCAAAGGGCAATGTTTTTACTTAGCTGATAGAAGTGCCAGTTATGGATGCTACAGTATCAAAGTGCGTGGCCGAGCGCGTGGCCGAGTGGTTGAGGCGACTGACTCGTAAACCAGAGGTCAGAACGGTCGAGGTTCGAATTCCGCGCTGGACAGTTTGGTCGCTGTCCGTAACTCTAGCCCGGGTCGACCAGAGCCATGTGAAGGAAATCTGGTAGCTGCAGCGAACGGCGGGTTGATGGTAAAACATCCGTGGCCCCTGCTGGAAATAAGTCTCTCAGACTTTCGCAGGCTAGCCACGTTTAATGTGATAACCTTCCTACCTAAACAATTTTCAACTGGTGGGAATAAATGTTTATTTCCACAGCAGAGACCATTTCAAGCCTAAACTGTGGCATATGTTATTGAAATTCTATAAAGTAGTTTTGATACTGTATTTCTCTGAGTTATTTCCGTTTTCATATTCTAGCAATACCCCTGCAAAGAAGGTATTGGTACTCGTTCCTATAAACACATTGCAAAACTGGTTGAATGAGTTTAACATGTGGGTACCAGAAAACCCAGACGCAAATAGCAGCAATGCAACTTGCAGCAAGAATGTCAGCACAACTTCTGGTTCAACAAATTCAGACATTAATAAGGGCAATGCAACCTTTAACGAGGATAGCGGCCAAAATTCTAGCATTGCAAATTCAGAAATAAACAATGCAAGCTGTAGCAAAAGTCCTTATCCAACTGATAATTTTGTAAATCAGCAAGTTAATAATTCGGATTCAAACAGTAGGAAGGGTCCTTGTCAGGAAGCAATTTCTGGAATCCAGCAGGCAAGCAACGGCAGCACGAACGGTTTTAAGATCAATGATAGTGGACAAAGTATGGGGGACTCAGCACCCAAGGCAAGTGAGATCCATGGTACTGATAGCTGTATTGAGTCAGAAAATTCTATTGTGAATACTTATGAAAATAAGATGGAAAAAGATGGAACATTTGAGGCACGAGAATTGAACCATAGTGATAAGAAGCAAGGTGTTAGTACTGATCCAAAATGTGAAATAGTCAGTGATGGGTTAGATGAAGTGGAATCAAAGGACAAAGAACCAAAAGTAAATATAAAGGCAAATGGCAAAAGTACCGGTTACAGAGGGGATGAAACAGAGTACCGTGATTACAAAGTCTTTATTGTGAATGATTCTTTGAAGTCTACCATCGCTAGATCGAAAGTTGTTGGTAAGGTTCTTTTGTGCATCTTAGAAATGACTTAGAATTCAACTTTGAATTCATCATTACATTGTAATTTTACTTTCTGATTACACTTAAAATCTTTATGTGATTCAGACTTTATAATTTTATTGCTGTAAGTATGGTTAGGAACTGTTTTTGTAGCAAACGCCGTTTATGCAATATTTTCTTATAACATTGATCCAGACGCAACCATCTTGCAAGTTCCTAAGAGAGCGACTGATTACAAAAATTGTGGAGAATGGCAATGAAAGGCACCCTTGGTTGATGGAAAAACTGAGTTTAATGTTGTTACAGAGATGCCGGTATTATTCTTTTGATTTTGAGCAGATTAAGATGTTTGTGGGATTTTTCTCATTCGTTCTTCAAAGTTGCTTCGAAGCAGATGCTACTTTACAGCCTCAAACCAGTCTCATTTGAAGTATCACTGAGTGTAAACAATATGTTACAGTAGTGTCCCGCATATAAGAAACAATGTTTTCAATTTGAGGTCTGATTTGTTTCTTATAAAGTGAGATAGAAAGTTCAAATCAGGGTGACGTTTCTTAAGTTTCTTATTAGAAATATCATGTACTATCATTGAACTACTGAGACAAAAGCTCCATTGTCATCTAAACTACGCTATTTTGATTTGTATTTGTAAATTTTCACTACCAAGAAAAGCTACAATTATTCAAGGAAAGTTCTTTTTGTTTCATTTGCCTGCAAAATTCTTGTTTTCATTTGCATGTGTACTGTCTGATTCAACTACAAAGCTGATTTTTTTTAATGCTTCTCAAATTTCTAACACATTCATAGTTTTTGAATAAGAAACAAGCCTCTTTTCAGACCTGGAACAGTTTCTTGTAAGAGGGGGTATTTCCTTAAAAATCAAGGCCTTGTGTTCCTTAAATCCATGTTTCTTATATGCGGGACACTACTGTACTCCATATCTTTAATTCCTTTCTTTTCATATTCAGAAACTGAGTTAGGTTAAAGACGGGTCCAAGTCATTCTACGCTAGTTCTTTCCTATTTACTTTGATAGGTCAGTGGCATAAAGGTGGCGGCGTTCTGCTAATGGGTTATGAAATGTTTCGCATGATTGCAATGTACACACCTTCACTTTGCAACAGTGTCACAAATGCTAAAGGTAAAAAGAAACAGAAAGCAAAGAAATCAGCAACAGTTATCGACATCGAAGAAGAGGAGAAAGAAATGCAGCTGTTCTTAGGTATAAATGCTAATCATCCTTGAAAAGCACATCAATGTAAAAGGTAGTTTTGAGCAAAAAGTTTTGTTCATAAAAATTAAAAGATCTATGAATAGTGTACCATTCAGAGCGTTGGAAGATACAATGGTCATCTTGCCTCTCACATGAACGGTACTTCTAACCTCATGACAAAATGAAGGTGAAAGAAGGGACAAAACAGTTCTGCCATGAAATGCTTTCTTATAGCATTGCAAAGGATAGTCGCATGCACTGTTATTTTCTTAAATTTTAGCTTTGACACTCTCATTCGCTGTCACTTTGTAGGTATGCAACGTGCACTGTGCAATCCAGGACCAGATTTAGTGGTTTGTGATGAAGGGCATCGCATTAAGAACCATCAGTCTAATATCCATCATGCCTTACATAAGATTAAAACGAGGTTCGTAACTAGTTCAGTTCTGTATGTATGAATTTTGACTATCAGTTTATGTTTAAGGCTTTGAACACTAGAATAGATGAACCATTCCTTAACACCTCCTTTAACAGTTACGTGTTGGTAATGAGCAAAACTAATTAGAACAACGTACGGTTGAAACCTAGTATAAGGAGTCTGACAGGAACAAGCCAAATGTTACTGTTTCCGGAGTTCATTAAACCGAGAGAATTTAGAACTGTAGCTATATATTTTAAAGTTGTTCTACTTGCCATTACTTTTTAAGTGTTGTTTTCTTGCTGGACCTTTTGCCTCAACTCTGAGACTTTTAGATCTGTAACGATTTTGTTTGAAAACCAGAAATCTGCATGATGAATTCTAATTATAGAGATTGTCATAGCATCAATTAGCCCGTCATACCAAAGGGCTCGTTTTCATTAGGGGTTCATTTGTTTTCGCATTTTTTTGTTATACCAGGTGAGCCAGAAAAAAGTTCCCACTTTTGAAATTTCATAACACCAAGACCACTTCTTGGATTGGAATCATTCAAATTCTAGTTAAAGGCTGAAAGATCAAAATATTTTTGTGATTTTTCTCGCTGTCCTACCAGCACTACAAAATATAGGTTAATTCAACTTTACAAAAATTTCATTGTCGCAAAATGACTGAGAAATGGCCTAAAATATCGATCAATTTATAAATGACTTCTCGCACAGAATAATGAAGGAAATGCAACTTCTCATGGGTGAAATATATCCTCTAGGCATTAATTGCCTTGGGATTGAAAATCTTTCGTATTTGTTTGAAGATCGATGTCTTAAACTCTTGAGGGAGGTGAAACGCCCATGGCCTATTGTTCGATTTCATTAGAGTCCTTAAGATATGATCAATGTTTTAGGCCCTTTTCCCGTCATTTTGCAATCATGAAATTTTTATAAAGTTTCTTTGTTTACATTCCAATGAAAATTTACAATACGAATTTACTAGTTACACTAGGGTACTTACAGAATACTTAGCTACACTACGAGGACGATGCCACTGGGTGCAAAATGCTATGACTGCTCCGTGGCATCGCAAAAAAACTAAGACTACTTACATATGAATTACAAAAGGAAAATAAATACAAGACATGAAAAAGAAGCAGAGAACACTACACACTGTCTCAAACTAGACATCAGGTGAAAATTTATTAAGTTTTATAAAGTTGAATTTACCAATGCTTTTAGTGCTGGTAGGACAGCGAGAAAAATCACAAAAATACTTTGATCTCTCGACTTTTAACTAGAATTTGAACGATTCAAATTTATGAAGTAGTTTTGGTGCTATGAAGTTTCAAAGATGGGGACTTTTTTCTAGCTCACCCGGTAGAAAGTCCAGTATCAGCAATTTTACCTTATCGCTATGTGGATCTATATCTGGTGTGGTCATCTAATAAATAATGTATGTTTGGGAAAGATTTGTACTAAGCCTTGCAATATTTTCAGCTTTAAAGCTAGGACTTCATAATAAGTCCAATACTTTTTAGGTCTAAATGTGGTCTGTTTTCTGATTTGCTGCCACCAGAGCTGTAATTCAAGATCTCTGAAATCGTTCCTAGGAAACGACTGGTTTTGACGGGATATCCATTGCAAAATAATTTGACAGAGTACTGGTGTATGGTAGACTTTGTTCGACCAAGCTACTTGGGAAGCAGACAGGAGTTCCAGAATATGTTTGAAAGACCCATCATTAATGGACAGTGTGTTGATAGCACTGCTAGTGTAAGTATTTTAATGTGTATGCAAGGTTGCTTTTAAAAATGCTAACCACTGCCTCTCTTTTTTGACAATCCATGAGCCTGCATTCAGCACTTCTACACATTTTGTTTCAATACCAGTTTGTTTCAAGTATCCCCTTTCAGAATGAGAAGAAAGACACACAGTGATTGAAAGGTTCATTCTTTAGTTTGAAGGAATAGAGACATTTTTTGTTGCAGCTTGGCTCTCGTCGAAGACGAGACATAAGGAAATGTAGTTGCTTTCAAATTACATTTTTCTCTATTTTCATAATTCTTTCTTGGTAGGATAAAAAGTTGATGAAATATAGAGCGCATGTCTTGTCTTCTTTGCTGAAAGGACTGGTTCAAAGGTATGTGTGATTAATGATTTGACTATTTCTTTTAACACTTCCTAAGGTCTATACTGTTAATATCTACAGGGTGTATCATAGAAGTACTCCCGTTTGAAATATTATGAAGGCTATCATAAAGTTCTCGTTTTTATCTCTTTTGCCAATGATCCAGACATATGTGAAGATGATGAAATATTCGTTTTCGTTACTTAAAGGGAGTAAAAAGACCAGCAGCCTTTGCCATCGTTTGTTCTTGTTTCTATGGATTTCGTACAGTCAGTTTGGCTTGAAGCTGTGCAGAGCAAATTGCTGACTTTGCGCAAAAGTTGCTGGTCTTTTTACCTCTTTAAAGGTGATGACATAATGCATTGAAGAACCTCATTCTGAGCAATGGTGTTTGAGCAAAATTGTCAGTTTTCCATCTAAGGGCCATTTTATTGGAGCTTTTCATTATCCTTCATTTCTCACTTTCTTGATACTGAAAAACTAAAGAGAATAATGAAGGCATTTATCTTGTCCCAGTTCAACTACTGTCCTCTTGTTTGGATGTTCTGCGATAGAACACTTAATAACAAAGTTAATCGTATTCACGAACGGGCATTGCGGATAACTTACAAAGATATGAGATCAGATTTTGACACAATGTTACTCAGAGACAATGCGGTCCTAATCCACATCAAGAATTTACAGTTGTTGATGACTGAAATTTATAAGACAAAATGGGAGCTCAATCCTACTTTCATGAGGGAAATCTTTGTTGAAAAACACAGTACTTATGGGTTAAGAAGCTGCTATAATCTACTACTGCCGCAAGTGCGCACTACGTGCTATGGCTTAGAGACGATATCGTTTCTAGGGAGTAGATTGTGGCAGGCACTTCCCAATGACATGAAACAATCAGATACCCTTTCCAACTTTAAAAGGAGAATAAAATCCTGGAAGGGAGAGGAATGCAACTGTAGACTGTGTAGACTTTTCGTGGCGCAGGTTGGGTTCTTGAAAGGATAAATGCGTTGCACTGTACATACCAAAAAGATACTGTAAAAACATTATAAAAATCTGTAGATATGTATTTATACTTAATAATTCCTTATGTTAGATATATATGTATTTTTTTATGTTAAACAATTTTACTTTGTAGTAGGCTTGAATTAGCTTTTATTCTTTAGCTAAGTTTATACGCCTACTTGAATAAATCGATGATGGAAACTTCATATATTTTCAACAAAATTTAAAACTACTAATACAATACCAGTCGACCTCCTCTCTAATGACAGGCAGAGGTACGACTGCTGGATACCAAGGAAAAGAAAGATGCCTAAAAGTTCAAATTACATGTTTAAAAGTTCAAATCGTTCTCTAAAAGAAAAAGAATTGTTCACTAGCAATTAAAATTGTCTAAAGCTGGAGTAATGACTGTTCTGTCCACTGCTTATTCCTGCGGCAAAAGATATAGTAACTACACCTTAAGGCTATGTTAGCTGCCGTTTTCATTATATATGTTGAGCTCTTTTCTCCTATACCAATGCTTGACATCATGGTTAAAAATGAATTACAAGACTTACCAAAAACTCCAATGCTACCCATTGACACATTCTCAAAATTTACCTCATCATATTCATCGTTTAACCTGCGAGATAGTTCTTCATATTTGGCTTCCTTCCTTGCAGCGTTCTTTTCAATATTTGCCTCGAATGCAACTGTCAACTCCATTATGTACAACGTTGCACCTTTGACAGCCAACGAATCAGGTCTTAGTTCCATACCAGTAATAGTACAAAGCGATTCCCAGCCATCCAAGTCTACATAGAGCGATACATCCTTCACAGAGCTCAGCGTCCTAGCTATGAAACTAAGGACAGAATTGTGTCTCCGGTTGTAACGGCCTTGGTCCAAATATTCGTTACAGCCAGCAATAACATATGACAATGTTTCATGTTCTTTACAAAATGTACAACGAGAATCATCCGTCTGTCCCCATAATACCATATTACTCCGATTGGCCAGAGTATTGTTTAGAAATCTAATAGCGAAGTTGAAGATATTTTTGGCATCGAGTGATGAACATCTGACCAAAGCCTGATAAATTTTGGCTGTATATTGCTAACAAGAAAATTGAAAAGCATCCCTTGACTCACAAGTTTGTTCTCTATCCTCTGTTCTTTTTCGTTTCTGATCGATTTTAGCGCTTCCCGTGTACTATTGAATCTATCAAACTGGACATTTGTTCCTTTGTTAGACTCTTCATAGATTTTCTTAACGTCCTCATTTGGAGAGTTCTTCAAGCAATTTCTCAACACCGTTTGGCAGAGAGTAAATTTTGTAGATGGCATCATAATATCTAGACCAAATTTATCTTTGGAAAATAAGCAAATATCAAGGGTTCCGTTGATGGGGATATCGATCCAGCGTCGTAAATATGAAGCAACGACATTATCTAAGTTATTTCTAACCCACGTAAGGCCTAAATTTGCTATAGTGAGATCCCACGATATCTTGCTAAGGACGTAATGTTTGTATAATTGCGTTTTGTTCTTTGGGTGAAGAGGAAGAGCATCGATGGAGGTCATCAAATCTTCGATTTTCATTTTAGCCTTGTCCCTGTGCTTCGATTCTTCCATTTCAAAATTGTAGTACCTTCCAAGATACTTGAAATTCTCATCCTTTTTCACTTGTGGTATCAGAGAATTATTTACGTATAACTTTGGTTGGAATTGCTGACATTTGGTGCCCTTTTTGACCATGCCGAAGGAGACACATTTGTCAATTCGAATTATCATTTCTGACCATTGACACCAACGAGTGAATGCATTTAAAAGAACTTGATTTTCACTTTCTAATCCTGATACTACGGAAGCGTCGTCGGCAAATTGAAACCAGTGCCTTCGTGTGAAGTTTGCACTACTACTGTAGCCCATCTGCTGAAACGCGTCAGCTTTGATATATTGAATAAAGGTATTGATACACATATTGAATATTAATGGGGACAAACAGTCACCTTGCAGAACACCCCGGCCTACCTCTATGAATGGTGTACGAAATTCAGGTGTGATGATGGATGTGTTAAATTCCTTGTAAAGGCTATCAATGACGTCAGAGATCGGTTGAGGAATTTTATGATAGTTGTTGACCTCCTTGATTAGATTATGATGAACTTCCCCAAAAGTTCATCATGAACTTACCAAATAATAAATAATAATAATAATAATAATAATAATAATAATAATAATAATAATAATAATAATAATAATAATAATAATAATAATAATAATAATAATAATAATAATAATAATAATAATAATAATAATAATGATAGTAATAATAATAATAATAATAATAATAATAATAGTAATGATAATGATAATGAATAATTCAAGTCTACAGTAGTACTTTTAGTTTATCTTCACATTGATGACCAAATTAGGAGCTTGTTGTACCAAAACAATTGCTGTGGCAATCATCTGTGCTTTTCTAGTACGCTTCAAAACCAAGTTGGACTTAAAGAAGCTAAATTCACTAATTTTAACACATATCAAAATATCAGCTTATTTGGAAAAATCAGTTGTTCTTGATTTTGATGATTTTTCAAACAAGAGTACTTTTCGGATTCCCAGCAAATGCATATCCATTTTGCTTTTAAGTAAAAATTTCCCTATTCATGGAATTTATGAGTGTTCACCATTTCAAGCTGTTTTCGAAGATTCATGTGAAACCAAATCAAATTAAAGTCTTTTTGTTGATAAGTTTCAAAAATACCCCCGTCTGTTGGAACTGGACCATGTATTATCGGTTCTGCAAGTTATTGGTAGGGTTTTGTGCTCATTCAGCCACAGAGACTTTTTGTTTTGATTGCTGCTCTTCGCTAAAAGAACTGGCAGAATGTTGGAGGCTCGAAGCAGTGTCCTCTTGAATAACTAAGGTGCCGAGAAGCTAATTACAAACCCGTTGCAATCTTTCTCAATCATGTCTCTGAATTGATACCTTGTAAGTAAAAAATTCCCGATAATGGCAAGGCTCCTGCTCCCTAAATGTGTAAGCAATGGTATTTTGCAATTTCTCATTGAGTAGCCAACGTGTTCAATTACTTTTTGAATCTTTCCTGGCTGAAATTTATCATTCCGTCCAGACGTTACAAAGGGATTTATAAAGAAATTCCGTTCGAGAATGCATGCTGAAATCACGAGCAATTTTCCTGAATATTTTTGTTATTTCTACTAAATAGTAAGTTTTCTCCACAAGTTACTTTTTCTTGCCATCAATTTGATCTGACGTCTAATATGCAGCAAACTTTTAGGTCGTTGTTAGTATCCGTATATGTTTCTTCTTAGTTGTGTAGTTTTAGGTTGAGTAGTTTTTCTTTCTTTATCTATGTTAATTCCCTTGGGGTAGACACAGCCCTTTGCTCCCCTGGGGTATTTGTCCAAGTAGTATCGTAAAGTAGTTCCTTGTAAGTATTGTTGACCGTAATATCTATTGTATCATTTTATTTGATTATATAAAAGATATTTCTACTTTACAGCAATGACTTTAGGACGCTCTAGAATGTGCATGTGGACGGTATGTGCAATTACTTTAGGGTGCTCTTTGGAGAATTAAACCCCCCCACATTTGTGAATAGCTTAGTTCGGGGAGATTCTGTTCTCCCTAGAGGACGTAGCATATCAACATATCTTCATAACCATAGTAAATGTTTGCCTGTTGTAATTTGTGGACATTCTGCAGCTGATATTTGATATGAGATGTGCATGCTCAGTGTGTAGTGCTCTTTGCTTCGTTATGTATGTCTTGTTGTTTTCTTTTGATTATTCGTATGAAGGTGGAATTAGTTTTTTGTGATGCCATGAAGTTGTCATAGTATTTTGCACTCAGTGGCATCGTGCCTTTAAGTATTTTATAAGTAGCGTAAGTAGCGCATGCGCCAAAATAGAACTATGCACTGTTGAAGGGCCACGATAAGTCGTATACATGACCAATTTTGAAGATCTACGAGTTTATCTTCAGCTAATATCCTTAGATGCTAGTATTTTTCCTACATCTTGGATCTTCTATCTATGGCGCCAAGAGCGAGTTTTCTTAAATTTTCCATTTTGTAAACATTTAAAAGTGGTAAAAAACCATTGATCAAATTTTCTAAAGACTCAACGTGAATGGACAAAGAGGAACGTTGTTGCGGCGATTTGGGAATAGACCCCGTTTACACTATGCGGTAGAATTTGAAAACGACAGAATTTTATGTCGCCTTGGAAAATGAGCTCTCGTTTGCACGATGCCGGTAGAATTTGAAAAAGGCATGAAAAGTGCGATTTTGGTCCCCCGTGTACACGATGCCTGTAGAAATTTATGCTCCTCCCAAAGACAATAACAACTGACGTCAATAATCAATCAAGATAGATAAAACAACGACGAAAATAAGGACAATAGGACACATTGAAAAATATTAGCCTCGTGACATCAGCGACATAAAACTCTGTCGGCAAAGTGCGTTTACATGATACCGGCTGGATTTGGAAAGGGCGGAACCGCAAACTTGGCCGTTTTGTTAACCGAAACAATGGCGATCGTACTCGCAGCTTCTCGCAAGCAGTGGTTAAAACAGCGTTTTGTATCGAGGAGAACAGAGAAGAAAGAGCAGAGAAAACACCATCAACTTGCTCAAATAATCAAGGTAATCAACACTTTAGCCATCCTGTTTATTGTGATACCCGAATTAACAAAACTTAGGACGACCAACTGCTTAGGCCACTTGCATATCGTCAGAGTGCCCTTGCTAATACGCGTGCATTGGATTATAACCGATCAGTTTCTAAATCCCCAGATCACTGCGAAAACGTTTTCTCTTTGTCCACTCATAGAAATTTAATGAACGTTATTTGACTGTTTTTCAGTGTTTTCGAAATCGAAAAGTTTAAGACACTCATTTATAGCTCCATTGATAGAGGACTAAGAAATAAACAAAAAATTCTAGCATCTAATTGAGGATCTGAGCTAAGGTTGAACTGAAAGTCCTAACTCATAAGTCTTCAAAATCGATCCAGTATATGATTTATCGTGGCCTGTCAAAAGTCCATAGTTTGTTTTTGCGCACCCGGTAGTAAGTTTTATCAGGTAGGTGTATAGCTCCCTGGTTTGTATCCCATGAATTCCATGAAATTCCATGAAAAGAAGCATGCAACTTATGATCTAAGAATGCAAAATCTTTGCAAACTGCCGGAAATAAAGACACAGGGCTATGGGCAAGAATCACTGTCCGTTAGAGGGAGGTTCTTTTGGAATAACCTTGTCCTTGATAATACTATTGAAAATCTTCCAGCATTTACGGCTTCAATGGGAGGATCAAGGACTTGGCTGCGGAGAAATGCACCTGCAAAATATGCCGCTAATTACTCTTTTCTTTTGTATACAGTATATTTTCTTGTAAATAGTTTATGTTAATTGGTATGCTGTTATCTAATAATATGTATTGTAACTTTGAATATGTATTCAATGAAAAATGAAATGAAAAAATGAAATTGGTAGGGTTTGTAGTGTAGATTTTTGGAGTGTTAAACAAGGATGTATGAATTCATCTGTAACCATTCATAGCAAAAATCAAAGGAAACTTTGCTCGTTATTTTCATTCGTCATTGCAGGTTTTTGAAATAGGTTTTCTGCTGAAAATTCCCCATGTCCACGAGAAGAAATGACTGATTAAAGCTTGGTGAACTAACTACTGAACCAAGTCGGGCTTATCGGCAATGAAACAAGACATTTTCAATAACATTGCTTTGGTCTTCAGGGAGCAGCATTTTTTGAGCGCTTTGCTTTTTTAGACAGACCCGGTACAAATAGAAGTACGATCAAGGTTAAGGGTTGAATTGTATTAATCAGTATGGAAAATTCGATTGTAGGAGTGATTACACGGCCCTGAGGGTTGCATTGCCTCCAAAACAAGAGCACGTGATTATGGTTAGGATGTCCAAAATCCAAGAGGCTGTTTATAAAAAGTTTTTGGCAGTAATGCAAGAAGGGTATGGAGATCAATTGAATCCAATCAGAATTTTCGCTGTTTGTAGCAAGGTAAGACGAAAGAATTTTGCTTTTTCCGAATTTGGATTGTGTTTCGTGGAGTTGTTACTGTGCTAGATGAGTCAGAAAATTGCACCACAAACTATAAATTCAGTTTTGAAATTACAGATGCGTTATCTGGTCTAACTTGATCTAACTTAATTTCTAAAATTTATTCATAATTTGATGTGTACCTATTGTTCCCATGGGTTAGTCTTTACCATTATTATAGGATTCGTCGCTCAATTTATCAAAATGATGCCAGAAATATAATTTCAATAGTCATGTCTTTTATCCATCCTGGGGTCAAAGACTGAATTGAGAAAGAAGATGAAACTGTGTGTCGTTACACTGGTTGTCAAATTCATGTTCATGATGTACTGGGTGTCCCAAAATACGTGTGCCCCGTTTGTGTGGCAACTGTGGAGGAGCTGTAGATTCTATTTGCTCGGTTTTTACTCAGTTCAATAGATCAAGCTTCAACTTAGAGTTGGAGACCTTGCTTGAGTTTATCTGGCACATGGTTGCCGATTTATGGCAAATAGAAACCAAAATAAGTGTCTTTTTTCAAAAACGGCACTTCTGTTGTTCTATAGCAATGCCAAAATAAAGTGCTTTCCTATGAATACTAACCCTTTTAAAGATTTCGCAAAGATTTAACAGGACGCTAGAACCCTTTCTTTGAAAACTTAATTCATTCTGAAATTGCTGGAGAACAACAGAAGTGCTCTTTCTGAAGCAACTACTGATTTTGCCTTTTCTCTGCCATAAATCAGCAACCACTTGTCAGAGTGGCACATACGAGGTCTCAAACTCTAAGTTGAAGCTTGATCTATTGAACTGAGTAAAACCAAGCAAATAGAGTCTACAGCTCCCTCACTGTTTTGGGACACCCTGTAGACAGCCCATTATTGTATGCCTTTGGCATACTCAGAAATAGGAATAGACCTAATCGGCCAAGGTTTTTTTCCCATTTCAAGTCATATGACCTTGCCCGTGGGAAGTTTTGGTATTATGCTACTTTTTGAGTTCAGGGCACAACTTTGCATGGCTTGAAATTTGTCGGAGAAATCAAAAGATTTTTTATCAAGAGATTGAACACATGACTTGAAATGGGTATAAACAAGCCTTAGCCGATTTTGTCTATTTTGGCTGATTTCTGATTTCAGAGGGAAACAATGCACATTAGTTTGTCACTAAAATCTAAAACAGAAAGTAATGGCTATGGTAAATACAAAATTTTACAAACTAGTTGCCGTATGTGCCCCATAAGATTTTGAAATGATTGATAAATTTGTCTGACCTAGCCGGTAGATAGTTATTTCGTAGAACTCTCGCAATACAAAATTCCTGCTATAAAGTTATTTTGATACATTTGTAAAATTTGATGTTTAGTTGCTCAGTGGTCGTGCATTTTCCAACTGTTATGAGGGTTTGTGGTTTGTGGCTCGAATTGCTCTTGTACCAAAACCAGCCATCTTGATTGCAGGGAGCTACCAACTCAGTTGTATCTGTTGATTGCGAGATATGTTCACATCAAGAGAACGGACCGTTATCCTGCTTCGATATACTTAGCTTCTCCTTCCAAAATGCTACGGTCAGATGGTAGATATAGAAATGGCAGGAACATGCAAAGAATGAAACGAACAAACGGGCTTAGGATGCCTGTGGCTAGAAAGATCGTTCCTTAAGCTACATTTATTGATTTGCACTGCACAATATATGCAAATTTTTAATTTGAGATTAGGTAGCATATACTGACATGATGCGCATAACTGAGTTTAGAGTGAGTATTTGATGGTTTCTGCCATGAAGTACACGGAAAACAGACTTGAGTTTTTGCATTCAGAATTGACGTCAGTGGAAGTCTATGGCACGCGAAAATCACAAAAACCTGATAAACCTAGTTTATCACCGATAAACTAGGATTATCACTTTGATAAATTAGGTTTATCGCGATAAACTAGGTTTATCAACTGATAAACTGGGATTATCAACATTTTTTTGATAAACTGGGTTTATTAAAGTGATAAACTCAATTTATCAAAAACGAATTTGATAAAGTAGGATTATCAACTGATAAACTAGGTTTATCAAATTCCATTGTTTATGAGATTATTCTGTATCTATTGTTCGTCAACAAGACGCGCTTTAAACGCGGGTGCACATTCATGATTTTGGCGCTCAAAGCTGAGCTCACAAAGCCAAAATGGAAGGTGGTATTATGATGAACACTTTTGACGACGATAACGATTTTCGAAGTTTGCTTTCAAACGTAATATCTGGCGTCGATTCCCTTCGTTACATGCCATATCAAAGAAAATACCGGAAAAGAACATGTTCTGGTTCCCATAAACGCACCGAAACATGCTAGGCCTAGGCCTTGCTTAAACGCGGGTAGCGGGACTGAATGTTACGCTCATAAACAATGGAATTTGATAAACCTAGTTTATCAGTTGATAATCCTACTTTATCAAATCCGTTTTTGATAAATTGAGTTTATCACTTTGATAAACCCAGTTTATAAAAAAAATGTTGATAATCCCAGTTTATCAGGTGATAAACCTAGTTTATCGCGATAAACCTAATTTATCAAAGTGATAATCCTAGTTTATCGGTGATAAACTAGGTTTATCAAGTTTTTGTGATTTTCGCGTGCCATAGAAGTCGCTCACTCATGGTACGAAATTATCTGCTCATGCAGGGAGAGCAACGGACAATCCATTCACTGGCTATTGCTTACGATACTGTGAAGGGGTACTTTGTTTTTCGAATAATTAATTTTTTGGGATGTAGGGTATGCACCGCAGATGATGATCGATCGTTGTAGGAAAAAAAATTTGTAGCAAATATTGCTATTCTGACTGGATTTAGTGAAACTAACCCCGCAAAGAATGTCACAGTTTCACAGGGAGGGGCGTGCTCTGCTACAGAACTGTAAGCGGAAGTTGGTAATCCTCTACGTTCGACAACATGAAAGCAATGTTGAGAGTTTTACTGCAGCCAATATAAAGGACCATAGTAGGACCTATGCCATTATTTCCTTGCTTGTAGTTTTTTGTAATCACACATTCTAATTTTTGTTAGTAAAGTAAGGCGGGTGAAATCTCGAACCCATGATCGACCTTTTTCTCTAAAATGTGAAGGGTGAATGCTTATTTTCAAATCAAATATTTTATATCGATCCATCTAGGAAAATCCCAATGAACACAAATCATAAACACATTCCGGATGCAGTAAGCCCATTTTTCGAATATCGTAGCCTGTAAAGTTTGTCAACAGATCAAGCATAAATATTGGCCTGAAGATGTAAGTCAATGATCCGGGTCAGAAGCTGTGCTAAAAGAAATAAAATTTAGCATATGAGGGCGCAAATCGTCAGATAGCGATATTTCTTGTTTTTTTATTAAATCTCAAAGTGTTGCAAAATTTTCAAATTTTTCTGTTTCGTCTTGTTCTGCCACCTGTTAGTTGTTTAAAGATGTTTGACAGAACTTCAGGAAGTCATTTGGCCCAGCGATTTGCCAAATAAAACTTGAATCGGATGAAGTTTTAAATTTATCCAAAAATTAATTGACTGTGTAGTTTCTTTCTTCTACAGATGTGGAATCATCCTGATATTTTGTACAAAGCTATGAAAGCTGATGAGTCGAAGAGAGTTGTAAGGAAATATTATCACTTCATCAAATGACTATTAGCCTGTGTGCAGACTCATGTGGTTTCTTTTCAGAGAGGTTTCTCTTCAAGTAGAGTCTGCGAATCAGCAACACGAAGAAAATCTGCTGATATCAGCATAGAGCTAAAGTTCAGTTTAGTTTTCAGTTTTTCATTTGTCATCAATCAATCCTAAATACAATCTCAACAAATACACTCTACAACCAAATACATTACAACATTAGAAATTAAAACAATACTGACTAAAAATAGAAGATAAGTTACTTTACATACTTGTATTTAAGATTGATTGATTAAGGAGGAGCTCTCTAAGTAGGTTAACTTATAAAGAGAGAGCCCCCCCCCCCATTAAACAAACCTAGTCAAGCAAATTCCATTTTGTGAGGATGTTGATTGCCTTATTTTTAGTCATACGTATGGCAGCCATATTGAATTCAATTTAATAAGAATAAGTACGAGAATTCCTTGAAGATGTATATGAATCGATTAAACGAGGAGAGATGAATAGAAATCTAATTCCATCAATGATTTGGTTTCTCGAGCGTGGGAACCACACCAGACTATAAGCATGCTTTGTGTTGCTGATGCGCAGACTCTACTAGAGGCAGAACCTTGCTTCTCTTCACGGAATCAGTAGTTTCTGCACGCAGGCTAATGAATATAAGATTTGAAAATTACCAGTTTATTTTTCTTTAAACTTCTGGATTTCTACCTTCCCAAAGATCAAAATTCTATCATCTAATAATTCCAACTTTGTAAGTCTACACGTCGTGATAGGAAAAGCAAAAAAAAAAACAGCACACATACATTTTATGTTTAGGTTATAATAAAATAGTAGCTCAAAACTTTTTTATGTAATATATAATAGACCTTTCAAAGAGGTATGGGGTGCATCTTGTCCACTATCTTCCAGAAAAGGTGCGCACCATTCCAGACATCTTCGAAAAGGTCTATTGAATGGCCAGTTGCTGATGGAAAAGCTTATTTTAGAGATTTTGAGATCCATCAGTTATATTTTGTTTATCAGAAGCTGACAAATTATCACATCAGATTTGAGAATGTGTATGCGTTTTCCATTCAGGCTTGCCTCTGTATAACTGTGAAAATTTTTCAGTGATTTGTCTTGTGTTTTGAAGATGGCAATCGGCCATTGAAAGCTCCAATTTTCCTCGCAAGGATTTCTCAGTTGCAGCTCTGGAAGAATAGTTACTTCTTTGCAGTGTACCTCAACCCCGGCCCCGGGGAGGGGTACATGACTTGCGGATGGATGGAGTCTGCCGCTCGGTTTTCACAAAGCTATCCTCTTCTAATTACTGAAACTTGCCGTCATGCCCACTTTTATAACGATTTTTAGCGGAAAACTACCCATTTTTTTCAATTTATATCAATTTCTGGAAAACCCACTCATGTTTGGGGAGGGTCTGCCGAAATAAGGACCCTTGTTTAGAAAATTTTTGACCCAAAACCCACTCATATGGGTGGCACATATCCGTACCCTCAGCATGTTATGTGACCGCCCCGGGACTTCAACCCTATATCTTGATAAACGCAACGAAAAAATTTGCTTACAAGAGACTTTGTTGTGTAGACAGTTTTTTTTTGGAAGAGCTTCAAGCTGAAGTAAAAGCCTATATTCCCGTGTACTGAGGTGATACATAATTGCTTCCCGTAGGCCTTATTTGAAACTGACGTTGATTTGGTGAGCGAAGATGGAACAAAACTGAAGAACAACAAAGGAGGTGCAAAGGGGGCGAGAAATTCACCTGCATTAACTAATGATTATGTTCCTATGACATTTGGTGGTGAATCAAAGTCACTTTTGTTGAAGGTTACTGATTGGGTAAGTTATGATATCTACAGGGTGGGTCTAAAAATGCCTGCTGCTTGCGAGGCTACTGCTAAGTATTTTTTCAAACGCTGGGTGTTTGTTTACTCAGTCATTAGTTCGGTTCGTTGGTTTACTCACCTGCCTTAAACTAGTGCCATATGATTGAAAATCAATGCCAATCCTATCCAATGTCATATCAACCAGTAAGACAAAACGTTTGAATTATTCCCAGCTCCCCGTAGAGATTTACAATGTCCTAATCCGTGACTTTCTGAATGAAGGAAGTTTTCGCATATTATGGCAATTAAATGCGGAGTGAGTAGAGAAATCCCAGTTCGAAAGCTAACTGCTTCCTAACGATGCTATTGAATAATTTATCATTAAATAGTGGACATTTTTCAATATTCATAATTGAAATCCGCCACTCCGCTCTGAAATTACGATTGATTTTGTGCACAGAGCCTTGTGAAGAATCCTTCATGGAGCTATGAACTTTAGTGTTTCAGAGATTTGTCAGTTGCATTCTGCACAAAATTTGATACATGGGGTGAATCGACAATGTAGTCACTTTTGAATATCCTCGGACAACTCTGTAGTCCTATAATATATGAATGTTTTGTTTGTTTCACTGCGAGATTCAATTATCTGTCTTCAAGGTAACGCTTTCATTTTGACAAAAACAATGGCAATTTTTTGTGATTTGTCCTACCAAAGAACTGCAAATTTGTCGTTTCAAAAGATTTTATTTACTTTTCATGACCCAGCCCCTTTATGATCCACTTTATTGCTCACAACTTTGGTCGATTTTATTTGCAGGCTAAGGAAGTATTTGAAGAGCATAATTTCAAGGAAGGAGTGGTAGAAACCAGTGGAAAGCTTGTTATCTTCTTGGAAATTTTAAACGATTCGCTTTTAAAGGGTGATAAAGTCCTAGTTTTCAGGTTAGCTTTATCATATTTTATCCTAACGGTTACTTTATTGCACATAATAACAACCTGCTTTGATTCATGGATGTAGCTGATCCTATCCCGGGCGAGGCAATAAAAAGAAGCCAATTTCGACGATTACTATTTCCTGAATACCAAGATGATGGCACTGGGAAACACACTATTTAACAGTTGACATGTTCAAAATAGACCTCAATATTTACCTGACTGAATCAGTGACTCCGTTCTGACGTTGCGAGAGATTTTCTCGATGAAGCCCCGTTGAGAAATCGTCTGAACTGGGTCAAAACAACGAAAAAAACATGTCTTGAACTTTCTTTGTTAGCTCAATCAGTGCAGCATAGTCCAACATACTTTATCCTTTTGGGAACATGAAATCATCCGTACTAATGTTAGTTTTCCCCTAGGAATAACGTTTTCTTCCTCCCAATTTAATAGCATATGCATGTGCAAGTCGTTGTGACAAGGCATAGTAATTTAGAAATTTGGTTGTGATTTGATCCAATTTTTGACGTTTCTTAGAGCAGCTTTCTCGAGAAAATTCCTTATGATTTCAGAACAGAGTGGCCGATTTCTGTCAGTTAGATTAGAACATATTTGAACTTGTTCACTATTGAATAATATATTTGCCAATATCATTTTCGTTATATCCAGGAGCTGCGTGCTTTCAAACAGAGATTCTTTTTTGAATGATGCGGTAGCAACGTAGTGTAACGATTTTGCTTTTTCGTGGAATAGCTCTACAATCATTTTACCCCACTTTTCTAGTACTCGGTTCGTTCATATCAAATCTTTCTTCTTAAGAAGCTAAGCTTCTCTCACATAGTTTGTCTGGCAAAAGTATCCGCATAAAGAGCTTTGCATGAGTTATTCAAACTTATCAGAAGTTTCTCTAGCCTGCGCACATGCCTTATCCGCGACAGTGGTAAACTCTACTCGCGGGCTAAATTCTCTACTGACATTTCTCGTGACAAGTAGGCCTTTTAACCAGTTTTGTGGGAAACGCAGTTTAATTATGAAACGAAGGATGAGGCAAGCGACGACAATCATTGTGTTAAACTTCATGTTTATAGAAATTCCATGTTATTTTGACAGATCCAGTTTTTAACATGTTTTATTTGATATTCAAAAGTTTCGAACCAATTAGGTTCATCTTCAGCGAATCTAAATGATAATGAATGGCAATTTATACCAAGAGACGAGCAACTAAAAAAGCGAGGTAAACAAACGTGAGTTACATTTCCTACGCACAGGGGACCCGAGGCCTGAGCCTCAGGTGGAATAAGTGGGGAACAACATCAGAGGAGAACCAGGGGAATAGACGACTGTTGGGAATTAAGTACTGGTCGATCCCATAGAATTAAAAGGCTTTCTTGAATGAGTAAATCGAACTCATTGTTGGCTCTGTCCAAAATGGAGAATTCTTTGAGCGATGCGGCATGCCCTGATTGGCTGATGTGGTCTCCAATGGCAGATGGACTACCTTTTATTTTAAGACCAGCTTTATTAACTCCAAAGTGCTCTCTGCATCGAATAATCAGATTACGTGATGTTTTCCCGTACTACAAGGCATGGCAGCCAGGACACTGAAACTTGTAAATGACAGATGAGCGCATAAGAGCCTTTTAACCAGTCTTTCATTTTTGCACAGAAATTTAGCCAGTCTTTTACTCGATGAATGTAAGGAAAGTTGATAAGGATTTATTGCATATTCCAGAAGCGTGCAATTGTTTAGTTATTGAAGACATGTCATTGAAGCACTAAGGAATTTAATTTCTAGATAATCATAGATAGATAAAGGCGAAATTTGTTTCAGCACTAAATCTTGTACATGGGATTCAGTGATGCGAAATGCAAATCTCGCGCCATAGAAAACTTTTTCTTTGCCGCTTTTACCGAAAACACGGATTGATAATTAAGTAAATAATGTTACGAAATCATAATCCAATATTTTCTTTCAGTCAAAGCTTGCTTACATTGGATTTGATTGAAGATTTCCTCAGCCGAATCCCTGTGGTTGAATATGATCCTGTGTCTTGTTCTAAGGAACAACAAAACAGAACATGGACCAAGAGTATAGATTATTTTCGTACGTAGGAGTTGTTTTGTTTGTTGATCGTTACAGAGAGATGGATACTGTGTCCTCATTTCTAATGATCTATTAAGATCTTCATTTTCGACGGAAGCTCTATCTCTAGCATGAAATTAACAATTCTATCCCAGAGACGATACCAGCCATGACTGTAGAGGGGATGACCGTTAACAACAAAAGTAACAACAGTAGTTGCAGGAACATGCATTATATGACCGAGCTAGTTCCTCGATAACTAGAATTTGGCCATATTTCGCAATCCATTCTTGCAATCAATACAATCAGTGAATATCAATCCAAAATATGCCGTATAGTCCTGGAAATAAGTGCTGGTATTTGCCATAATCGTCTAGTTTTGGATACCGGCATGAGACTTGGCACACACATAGAAGTTTGCCAACTGATCAAATTTTGATATAGAAACAACTGAACAAAATTTGATCAGCTGACAAAGTTCTATATGTATACCAAGTATCATGCTGGTATCCAAAGTCGCACGATTTTTTTCACTTATTTCCTGGACTAGCAAATTCAATCAATCCTGTAAGAATTTGTTTTTAACGCTAATAAATCCATGCTTTTTTACACTCTTTGCAAAGTCCTCCAAAAATAAACATTCAGATAATGAAAACTCCAACATGAGAACAATTTTTCAAACAAATTTTCTCCGGGAGGATATTCAGCCCCCAGCCCTCATTGGCTTCGGCCCTGCACTTTCCTTAAATTCAGAAACCGTCTCGACGATATGATATGAGACTTTGCGCAAGCAGCTTCGTCTCCTTTGGCTCAGTTTCCAGGAAGGAAATTTTCAAAATTTTGCTCGAACAGTTTTGAGACCTATTTTGAGCCAAACGAGCCACGTTTTAATCAATTTGCTTACCTTCTTACCATAATTCCTTCGCTTTGCTGAATATGTTCAGTTAATTGATATGAGTTTCCTCATCCTGAAGCATGATGTTGTGACATTGTAATGGAATTTTATTTGAATATCTTATTTCCTCATTTAGGTATTGATGGGAGCACAACATCTTCAGAAAGAGAAAAATTGATAGATTCTTTCAACAGGCCAGACAACAATCTGGCCAAGTTGTTCTTGCTATCGACTCGGTACATACTTTTTTCATAGTGCTCCATTTCTTTTTAGGCCATTTTTAGGCCATTTTGAAATCATTTTGCAGCAATGCAATTTTTCTGAATTTACCAATATTTCCAGGTTTCGTGTTACAGCAAGAAAAATAATAAAAATACTTTGATCTTTTAGCTTTTAGATAGAATTTAAATCCTTCAAATCTGTGAAGTACTCTTGATGCCATGAACTTTCAAAAGTGGGAACCTTTTTCTGGCTAACCCAGTGCATATCTACCAAATTAACAATTGATTAATAGATGATATTAATGATGATAATGGAGTGATAAATGGATAATTGAATGCATAAATGCATAGTAGATTTCCTGCTATTTCTTGTAGCCCAGCTGTCTCATAATTTGTTTGCAGACACTGGTACGAGCAATGAAGCGGCTGACAGATTTTTGATATTCGCTTTGAAAATGTTCATATTTTGTTCTTGACCTTTTTTTTTTGTTCTTTGCTTTCATATGTTTTTGCTCCTGTATGTAGAGAGCTTTGATTTCAACAAACTACTCTTGTATTCGCGTTGTGTGGCACTTTAGCATTCCTGTCTCCGTTAAGAATTAAGTATTACTGCTCATTCAATCACCGCATCATTAGAGATTAATTTATGAGTAAATATATTCGCTTCCCTTTGCCAATGTGATGGCTTATAGTTGATTCAGCCGTAGACCTCTTAGCTGTTCTTCAAAAAAGCCTGGATCGAATGTTAGTTTTATGCATTTTTATACGTGAGGCTCGATCGAGTGGCGTTAGAGCTTCTATCGCAATTGTGCACATTCGAAAATTCTACAGAACATAGCAAAATATCGTTCGATTCTGATTCTTTTTAGAATAGATAAAAGGCCTATTGGATATTCGTAACTCTTTCATCCAAGCCGTAGGTATTCAAGAATTGCAATCCCCACTGCTTGATTTTGAATCAAATAAACAAAGTTCTCTGGAAAAATGCTTAGATTTATCGTTCTTCTTTCATTGATAACTCATGACTTTTCTAAAAAGACACTTTTCACGTGCACAAGGCGACAGTTTGCCTTTGCTGGTTTCAGATCAGCCTCTGCGGCTTTGTTTGTTTTGAATTGTTGATTGAGAGAAATTTCTTTGTTTGCCTTCGCCAATCGATTTGAATAGCGGTTTTAGCCAAGACAGTTGATGGTATTGTGTTGTAGAATCCGTCATTGTTCATTGAGTCACCCTGTTGAATTGCTTTAAGATGTTGATCATTTCTGACCTCCATTCTTTTAACAGTGCTGGATGCCTTGGTATCAATCTCGTCGGTGCAAACCGTGTTATTGTGTTTGATGTCTCATGGAATCCATGTCATGATGCGCAAGCTGTGTGCAGGTAAAACAATATCGTTTGTCAGGAACAAACGTGATTTAGACCCATTCTTGTCGTTGATTTAGACGCTATCGTGCATCCATTTTGCAAATTTTGAGTTAGATCCAAAAGACAACGTTTTCTTTGTTACCTTTATCAGGAAAGCTAAGAAACGAGAGTCTCTAATCTCAGCACATAAATTTCTTGCTATTGGCAGACCCTGATCATAGTTGAATAACATCTCATTCTAAAAGCCTAAGACACTGTATTAATATTTAACTAATTTTATTTCAAGGGCAGAGGATGTAGTAGCGTCTGAGGCACGAGTATTGTAAGTTGCCGAAGAGTGCGTATTAAAAATTGCCGCAAAATTCATCTCTAATCTTGTATCTCTTCATTTCCTAGCGTACTGTGCTTTCCTTGCATCTATTTTGTTAGATATTTTCTATTTTTCTCATATCAAGCTCTTGACAATGCCATTTTAACTTTTTAGAGTTTATCGATATGGACAACAAAAGCCTTGCTACATTTACAGACTTGTGTCATCAAACACAATGGAGAAGCGGATGTACTATCGTCAGATTTCAAAGCAAGGAGTATCAGGTCAGCTCTTGATTCGATACCTGTTTGTACTTACAGTTTGTTGTACTGGCAATAGTCCTTCTTGCAACATAATACCATATCATAGTTGGCTGAATACAGAGAAATGCGTAGCACATGCTTCATTACCGGAGCTGTTTGGCTCTTTGACCCATATAGGGAAACCATTATCCAATGGTAGAATTGAGTTGGCATTTTTTTTCAATACGTAGGCCTCTTGCTGATCCTTCTTTGAATTTGTACACCGTATCGCTGAATGTCTAATCAGGATTTAGTTTCTCCAGTTACCCGTGCATAGCGGTATCTTTGGCTTACTTATCAGACGTTGTTAGTGTAGTATTGGAAATTTCATTTTCAATATTGGACTTTAAATGAAATAGCTCACTGGAATTCAGTCTGAAATTGATTCCAACCTAGTCTCCAGAGTGAGTTCGCTGTTCTACCTCTTTTACTCTAAGATACAAAAGGCCGTTTGGTAATCTGATTTGCTGTTCGCCAATTTGCGCGGTAACTCCCTTTTGAGCGGGGTAAACATCTGCAGCATGTCAAAATTCAACGTAAAGCCATGTTCTGTACCTAATTCAGCCATAATTTTCTACTTATCTCTGAAATTCGGAGAATAACGAGCCATTTCATTTTCGAAGCTGCGGTGAAAGTTTTTCAAATTTGCAACTTAGGCCCATTTTGCTCCAAACAAACTGAGCTTATTTTCACATAAAACACACTTGCCATCTCCATATTATTGTTCAAATACCTTTAAAAAGGTGGAATGAGATCCTCGAAGTGTTTGTTTTTAGTTTCTCAATCTATCTTCTGCAGAATTAGCAATAGAGCAACGGAGCGTTGCCTAGCCAACCGTTAAATCCATACTGGTTCCTAATGCACCCAGATTCTGGGCGCATTTGATCGAACTTTACCAGGATGTTCATTCGGCTCTGTGACCACCGTATGAGCGTAATGACCTGATGACACCCTGGAAACGAGGTTGATTGGATGGTATTCACATGGAGGTAGTTAAGGAGCGAAATATTTATCTAGTCTTTATCTTTTAGATCGTGTGATTGATGAGTTGAACCCCGTTGAAAACTTCACAAAAGATGAGTTATGCAAACTGCTTTCGAACACATGGGTGAGAAATTATTGAACTGAGAACTTTATCGATCTTGCTCTTGCATTGCTTAATGTAGCTGGGGAGGCACCAACTTATTTCCAAATGGTTGACAAACTTCCACCAATTATGTAAATCAAGAACCGCCGAAAATATCATGCTCTTCCTTTGAACTGTGCCAAATCTATATATGTACCAACGACGTTGTTTGATTTGTTTTCCCCATTTGGAGTTTTATCTACAATGTAGCTATATTTTAAGACAGACCGTAGCGGAATTCGATGTCATCAAGACATGTATGAAAGATTCTTTATAGTCAAATTCAACATTTTGTACAGAGTACAGTAAAGTCTTGCCTTCAAGAAACTGCATTATAAGATTACTCAGGCCTGATTTCGCTGAATGTAATACCTCTTTAAATAGCAGTATTACAAAGCGTATATTTGAAGATGCCTCCAATGGATCTCAATTCACTAGAAGCAAGAATGAAAGCCTTAAGGCAGAATTGTTATAATTTCTAGAAACTTTCAGTCTTGTATTAAATCATTAGATCCTCACCAACATAGTTGACCACTTTTGCATAACGTAATTGGCTGTGATCTTCTAAATTATTTTGAAATCCTTTGTTCGGTTGCAAAATGTGTTTATGTAATGCAAGCTTTTTTTGCCAATCGATATCAAGAAGCAAATGATCATTGTATGAGTACTCGAAATGGCCTTCCTGCTAATGCCCGCATGTTTTCCATCTCTCATATTCCTTGTCCTTACTGTTGTTTCTTTGCTTTGCCTTGCCTTGCTCTCACGAACTTGCTTTTAAACTGCTCTTGTTTTGTTTAGCAACGCAAGAGAGGGAAACAAATGCTCTTAGGTGTAAGTAGGCCTTCATAAACTGCCAAACTGGAAGCAAGCTCCGTAGAAATGTAGAAATATGTTTTTCTCACTTGATTAGAGCATTGAAGCAATTCGCAGAGTATTGAGGAAAAATGGAAGAAAAAGCCGTTTAGCTATGAATTTAGATTACGCGATTGCAAGACAAAGTCGTGCTAAATTTATGCTTTAATTTGTCCCAAACAGCATGAAGAATCTTGACTCCACAACACAGAACAGAAGCAAGCCTCCTTCATATTTTTAGTTCCACGCACCCCTGGACATTCGCTGACAATCAAAATGATAATCAGAGAAACCGCTTTGGTAAACATAATTGTTTGCTGCAGGAAAACCCATTAAAGGAATTAGCATGATTTAGGGCGACAGTATTGCTGCAATAATCATTTTTCAGACACCATACTTTTCATGCAGATAATTCAAGACGTTATGTTCGCCACATGAAAAGTACGCTGCATCAACAGTGCCTTAGTCAGAGATACCGATATTTTTCACAAACTGCTACTAAGATTTCGCAAAATGGTATTGAAACTTTTCAGGCAATAGCGCCATTCATCATATATTTCATATGTCAGAATGAAGTACATGTCTCGACATTATGGCGGCGAATGTCAATTTTTACCTAGTAACCTTTAGTGAAGGCCATATAAAGGTTTGGATGCACTACCATATCATTCCGTGCAACTGCATTCAGTGCTTTCGCATACTAAGAAGTCATAAATCACAGAGTTATGATTAAGTTGTTGCGTTGCTGGGTAGTGTTGCTGGGTACCAACCCACTAGTTGCGTCACTAGTGTTGCTGGGTACCAACAAGAACGTTTGGATAGGACATGCAATGGTGGGGGTGTTTCCATTTATATTAGGGACTCTATCAAGTACAAACGTCGTCTTGATATCCCTACTGATAACCTGGAACTCATTTGAATTTAAGTAGAACCACCAAAAAGCAAGTCATTTCTTGTTCTTGCTTGGTACCGTCCACCGAGCGACCCTGTTGGATCTTTCAGTAAGCTGGAAAAAGTTCTCTCTTTTTTGGACAAAGAGGGCAAAGAAATAATCCTCTTAGGGGACACTAATTGTGACCTCACTCCAAAACAAGCTGAGCAGCCCATAGATAACAATTCAAAGCACATGCTTGATCTCTATGAGTTATTCAGCCTCAAACAGCTTATTGAGGAGCCAACTAGGGTCACTCTAACTACCTCTTCTATAATTGACCATATTGCTACAACAAGTGCGAGAAACATTGTAAAATCCGGAGTGTATGAAGTTTCCACGAGTGATCATTATATGGTCTACTGCATTCGAAAATTTAATGGAGCAGTGGAAAAAGGCCACAAAATGATCAAAACTCGAAAGATGAAAAATTTCAACGAAGAATCATTCCTGGCTGATGTTTTTGGCATTTGTTGGGATCAAATGCTTACTGAAACGGATGACATAGATGTTCTCGTAAGCAGTTGGTCGAACCTTTTTTCTTTGATCATAGAGAAACATGCCCCAATGACTGTAATGCGTGTTTCAGAGAAGTACTGCCCCTGGATTGACAAGGACCTGAAGAAACTAATGCAGACCAGGGATGAGCTAAAAAAAGCTGCAGCCAAAAGAAAGTCCCAATTCCTTATGGACTCTTATAGACAGGTCCGTAACAAGGTCAATGTCCTAAACATCCAACTAAAGAAGCAGTACTATACTAATAAGATCTCTGCATGTCAAGGTAACATGAAAGATTAATGGAAGGCAATCAATGAAATCCTCAATAAAAGATCAAAGTCCAGCAACATTGATTGCCTCAAAGAGTCTGGTTCCGAAACTGTTCATAGAAAACATATTCCTAATGCAATGAACAGTTTCTTCTGCTCAGTAGGTAAGGATCTTGCTGAAAAAATAGATCCAGCCCCTAATCCCCTTCTTGCAGGTGACTATGAAATTAACAACCATAAGGCAACATTCCATTTCAGAATTATTTCAGTGCAGGAAATCAGGGATGCATTTGCCACTGTTAAGACAGCCAAGAGCTTTGGGACTGACAACATCTCTAGCTACTTTTTGAAGCTTGCGCTGCCTTTTATTGAAAACTCGCTTGCTTTCTTGTTCAATACATCCATTGAGACAAGTCGTTTTCCCAACTCATGGAAAGTTGCTAGAGTTACTCCGATCTTCAAAGATGGAGACAGGGCTGATAAGTCCAACTATCGACCAATATCAGTCTTGCCTGTCATCTCAAGGCTCTTTGAAAAATTAGTAACAGATCAGCTGTACCAGTACATGAATGATAACGGCCACTTTTCAGGCGGCCAGCCCGGCTTTTTGCGTCTTCATTCAACAGTAACATGCTTGCTTAAAAATACTGATGACTGGTACAATGGAATGGATCTTGGAAAGCTTGTGGGTCTAGTGTTCATTGACCTAAAAAGGCATTTAATACTGTCGATCATAACATTCTCTGCAAAAAGCTTGAGCTTTACGGTGTACATCATCGTGAACTCTCTTGGTTTAAATCCTACCTAGCGAATCGGAAACAATTTTGTAGGGTTAATGGTGTTGATTCCGAAATCGAGGACATAGAAGTTGGTGTTCCATAGGGTTCATGTCTTGGCCCTCTTCTTTTCCTCGTCTACATCAATTATCTCCCGCAAGCAGTCCTGGATTCCAACGTGTCCATGTATGCTGATGATACTAGTTTGTGCTACCAGTCTCACGATATGACTCGGCTGAATGAGGCTATTAACAGTGATCTTGCGAAACTGGACACATGGCTACAAGGTAACAAGCTTTCCCTGAATGTAGCAAAAACTCATTCTATGCTTATTTTCTCCAAGCAGAAACACAGCAGTATTCTCAAGGGTCAAAATGAAGACTTGAAATTGAAAATACGTGATAACGAGCTGGAAGTAGTCCAAAAGACTAAATACCTCGGTTTGCAAATTGACTGTTCTTTGGATTGGAAAGAACAGATCAAGGCAGTTTCTGCCAAGGTCTCCAGGGCAATAGGATTTCTAAAACATGCTAAGTCTTTTCTTCCGAAAGAAACTTTGCAAACTCTCTATACAGGTATTGTGGAGCCTCATTTTCGATACTGCTGTTCTCTCTGGGGCTGCGCTGGTTCAAGTGAAATTAATCAGCTACAAAAACTTCAAAAGCGTGCTGCTAGGATAATGACGAACAGCAGCTTAGATGCCCCAAGCAGACCTCTTATCGAAAAGCTTGGATGGAAGACCGTTGACCAACTGATTTCCAGTGAATCTAAGACAATGGTCTTCAAGTCCCTGAATGAGCTGGCTCCACAATATCTGTGTGATCTGTTCACCCGAAAATCGCTCTACTCATCATATAGTCTTCGTAATACGGGAACCGACTTAAGGTTACTGATGAAAAGGTCAACAAACGGCCAGAAATTTTTCTCCTATAGAGGTGCTAAGCTATGGAATAGCCTGTCAGCCGAGTCAAAGCAGGCAACCTCTCTGTATAGTTTCAAAAAAACTATTTAGAAACAGATGCTTAATTTCACTCTTATTGTAAATTTTGAACATTATTGTATATAAGTTTTAGATATTGTAAATAAGGTTTTATCGTTTAATTTAATTGATAGCTTTTTTCCTTTTATGTTATATATTGTAATTAGTGTTTTTATCGGAGGGCCCCTTGAAAATCAACTAGTTGAAGGGCAACCCTCCTTAAAAGAATCAAATATGAAAATATATGAAATATGGAATATGCGGTCTTGGTGTATGAAAGTTAATGTTCACCACAAGTTTCTCGTCATTTGTTTTAACAGGTCGCAGTTATCATCTTTTTTTTAATTTCAGGATGAAGAACCAACAAAGGATTTCACAGAGGAAAGCGATCAAATTGATGATGATATTCTCAAAAATTTATGCAGAAAATGTGCTCCGTGGATCGTCACGGTTAGATTTAATACATCTTGCGTCCTGTTAATTTTGCATGTGATCTTACGTTTGTACAGCATCCTTGTTTGTTGCAGCACGTCATGGAGCCTGGATCGGATTGTTGGCTGCAGACATTTTTGAGCATTTTTACACTTCGATGAGTGTTGAAAAATAATAATAATCATCATTGATCCAGTCATCAATGTCATCACCTTCGCCATCATCATCATCACCACCACCATCATCATCATCATCATCATCATCATCACCATCATCATCATCATCATCATCATCATCATCATCATCATCATCATCATCATCATCATCATCATCATCATCATCATCATCATCATCATCATCATCATCATCATCATCATCATCATCATCATCAGAAAACAGTTAATTTCTCCAATACCATTCGATCGATTGAAAATCGGTAAAAAGTACGTTGCTCTACATAGTCTTGGCAATCGAAAAATGTGCAAACCGCAATTTTTCCATTAAGGCGGGAATTTCAAATTATTTTTCAAAATATCAAAATAGAAGATGTATGTTACAGGATAAGAGCAAGTTAAAGGTTTATCTCGTTATGAACCGAAGCTTTGGAATATGCACTGTTAAGAGTATTCAGTTGCACTGTACTTTGCAGAGTCTGCGGCTGCAGTTATCACTGTTTCAGCAGTTAATTGATTTTTGCTTGTTTTATTTCTTGCAGTGAAACTGCCACAATTTATTTTCGAAATATTTCGTTCCATAAAAAACATCATTCATGGAAGCTGGACGAAGATCGGATTTACAGAATTGATGGAATTGACAAATTCATCAAAGTTGATGGGATGCTGGAAGTACTTGAATTTTATTAGATATACCGGGTGTCCCAGAAAAAACGCAACAGATTTGAATAATTCTAATGGAAGCTGTTTCATACTTATTGGCAAACAATTATTTTTATTGAAATCTACAACTATTAGAATAAATTTTTTTGGTGTCTTGGTTGTAAAGATAAAAATCAGCAAAGTTCAAAATTGCTTCCAGGTCGAAACCAGAGCTGCTGCATTAGCAATAGTTGATTAAATTGTCAAATTATAAAAAAATGACAGGTCTTAGCATTTACCGAAGATTGCTGACAAGCGCTCAAGCGCAAAAGTTAATTGAACATGGAACAGATACTTGTATGAAGATTTCAGTCATGACGAAATTGCTTTTTCTAAAATGACTAGGCCATGCTTACAGTTATTCTTTCAATTGGAAACGAGCACTGAGTGCTCCCTTGAAACTAGATAACTCGTAAATAATTAAGGGATCTCCTTTGTCACAGTTTCTTGATCAAATTATGTGCTTGTCTGTAATCCTGTAAAGTTTTAGACAATGCCACGCTTGTAACTTTGCATTATGCTTTCTGCACTAGCTGTGGGAGGTCTGGTTTTGCCATGACAGCAAATTTGAGTTTGTCAATTTATAACTCTGCAACCAGGTCACCTAAAATTCTGAAAAATATCTCAAAATTTAATCTAATTATTACAAATTTCGAGAAAAATAATTATTAAAGTTTTAGTTTGAAACAGCTTGTGCTAGAATATTTTAAATCTGTTGCGTTTTTTTTGGACACCCGGTAATGTGCCCATCATCTCCCTTCCAGAACTCTAATTTTTTCCTCTACAGCTTCCTTTCAAACATGAATCCCTGCTTGAAGATCAAAAGTCATCGAAATTAACAACAAAGGAGAAAAAAGAAGCAAAGAGAGGTAGTATAGAAATTGAGAACCCCGTCAAATTGTGGAAAAAAGAGAGAAGCATCTCTTATACATATTGCTTCCTTCAGAGGTCTTGTGAAGGCTTGTTCGGAGAATACAGTATAAATCAAAACCCCTTTCTGAAAATCATTTCATTCCATTAATGTGACTTTGCCAGTTGGCAATTTTCTTCCATTACAATCCAAAAATTTGTATTTGTAATAATTTTTATCAAGTAAAGTATTCATCAAATAAATTTTATTATAAGGAGACTGTCCAATTGGTATATTTCAACGTACTGACTGGTGGGGCATTTGCTTTAGTTAGACCTTAGCTTGTCCAAGTAATGAAGGAGAATTCAATAGGTTTACACCAGTGGCCCACATCAAACTGTGGCCCTTTTTCATTTTTCCTTGTGCACAAAACAAAGTTATTGATGTTGGTAGCTCAAATAGAATCTCGTAAAATCACGAAAATACAAAATTTTGTTCTTTTCAAGTAAAATATTGCTTTTAAAAGAAAGACCCATGTACATATCAAAAACATTTCTTTGGTGCTGCAATTTTGGATGTGTTTTTCTTTTTGTGATTTTGATATATTTTTAAAGAAACTTGACTTTTGTCATTGATGCACGATTGCTCAAACAGTCTATGTCATAAAGTTTTCCCAACCGGTGGAAACCTCTTAAAATATACAATGACTCTCCAAGCAGTTTTTCGAGAAATGTCAAGCTTACCTGGCGTAATGCTTCTATCTAGAAAGTCTGTTGTGAACATTTTATAAAATGTTTATGATATATTTCATTATAGGCTATGAAGAAGAAAAAAGAAAGAACTCAATTTTTACTACCAGGTATGCACGCCATGGGGGGGGGGTATCTCGACCCATTTTCTGCCATTTTGCTCGAAAAATTGGTACCCATAATTCCTTAAATTCTGGTGGATTTTAGGGTCATAATTCCGTAAATCGAATGAAAATCTGGGCCATACTTCCGGAAATTATGAAAAATTCCCTGAAAAAGACACCCATAATTCCGTTAAATGTCTAAAAATTGTGAAAATGCTACCCATAATTCCGTAACGGTTTGAAAAAAGTACCCCTAAAAAATGGCACGTCCCCGTACCATGAAAAGTACTAAGTTACCCCCCCCCCTGAGATGCACGCCCAAAACATTCCTTTTCCCTGAAATAAGACAAATTGTCCATCTTGAGGGAATACAATTCCCAATGTGCCCGTATCTTTTTACTGCAGAAATATCGATTTCAATGTGATATGCGTTTTAGTTCAAGTCCAAATTCTAGTTCTGAGCAATGCCCTGTAGAAATGTTGAATGGGGTATTCCATTTTAACACCTTTTTACCACTGAACAGACTTGTTCAGCGTACTCTTTTTTTAGTTTTCCATTTATGGTGGTTATTGAAGAGAATAGAAGATTCAAAGCCAAAGTCTGGAACTGAACTTTTGATCTATCAGTCTATCAGTCAAAGACTAACTTCGATGTTAAATTTGTTCGATAAAATTCCTCATTTGTCCGACCGAGAAATTAGGCAAATGCTGGCAGAGTTTTTGTGTTGGAACAAGAGTTCCACGTTCAATGCTGGTCCATACTTTACTTGCCCTTGTAATTATATGGGAAGCCAGTAGTCAGTTTCAGAAATAAAGCTGAGATATCAATGGCAGATAACATTGGACCAGAATTGAACTTGGAACTCTCGTCCCCATGAAAAACACTTAACCAAGCTATTGCCTGATTTCTGAGTCTGAGGCCCCGTCGACACGTACTCGTTTACGTCTGTAAACGCATATTTTCAAAACGTTTACACCTTCCGTCCACACGTAAACAACGTTTTAAGTTACCCTAAACACATAGATTCGAAAACGCTTTCCAGTGTAGATAATATCGAAAACGCTGTTTCCACGTCTTGTGGACGATCGTAAACCCATACTTTCGTACACGTCGACGCCAAAGACTTCATATTCATCAGTCGTTGTTTGATCTTTTTTTTGAAAACACCGTTTTTGCGTTTCATGTGGACGGTCGTAAACACATACTTTTGCCATACGATGACGTCATAGACGTCATACTCATCATTCACTGCCAATTGTTTTACCATTTACGTGTGGACAGGCCAAAACGCTCCTTAAACGATTAGTGGATCAGTGTGGACGAAAAACATTCTATGCGCATACAAAACTTGAACGTATACATACGGACGGGCTGAAAGATGAGTGATTTTACCAAACGAAGTTAGCCTTTGACTGATAAACTAAAATTCAGTTTTCAATATTGGCGACGGGCTTTCCAATTCACAGCCAGCGAAACTTTTCTTTATCTTTTCTTTACTTACACGGTACATCCATTTTTTTAGAGGACCTTCATCATACATGCCAAGAGTACCAGCTCAATATCACCCTGGCTTGCAGCTTCCGAGTGGGAACCTCTTATCAACTAGCAGTCAAGGCCTTTTCTCACAAAATATCCTTGGGAATGCATCTTCCACTGGCATCCCCAATAATATTCAATTAGCTAATATATTACGCCAGGCGGAAATGTTACGAAATCAAGCATCCTATAATCAAGGGACTATTGCGAGTCTGCAAGGTAAGTCACTTCGTTTTATTCGATGGATTGTATTGCAAATTTCCAAATGTCAAAATTCGTTCTTTGTTTGACCAAATCCAGTACATCTTCATTTATAAAGATGAAGATGCGATATCTGCTGCTTTTGAGATGATAAGAGAAAACGTATCCTTAAAAAGCCACTATCTATTATTCCTCTCATTCTATTGACGATATCAAAGCTGCAATAAATGCTGACCTTGCAGCCTGTAGATGTTTAAGGTCAACAAGCTCAGATGCAAGCCTCATATGATAAACTAAACTTGTTCTTCCAAATCTGACGTTAACATCGCCAGCGAGGCTATCACTGTGGTTAACTACACCAGAATCTAGGTTTGCAGGTTGACGATCAACTGAAATAGCTCATTTGTATATATCATTATCCACAGTATTTTCATCCCTTTCAACATCCTTAGTCCGTTTTTTCCTTGTTTGTTCCCTGTATTTCATAATGTTATGTTTCAAATATACCGAGTGTCCCAATAAAAGTTTCCCGGTTTGAGCTGTTATTTTAGTAAATGTGCGTGCTATTTGATAGAATTATAAGGAAAATCTCTTTTACAATGCCCAACTTAGATCTGAGTATTTGTTTCATTTCTGTATCTGCTAGCATTGATTTTCTATAATGATATTTCTAAGAACGGAACACCTAAAATGCTCAAGAAGAGGCTAAATCCGGTTTTCAATAAAAACGTGGAGGCTGCACCTCAATATCGACGGAAAATGTACTTATTTAACTGGATTCCAACAGTATGGAGCTTGAACTTCATAGAGGGACAGATCCAAGACTATCATATTAGCCTGTTTGATCCATAAAAAGCACGACATTGTTAGATTTTCGAGGAAAAAGTATACTGCACAAGACAACGTCCTGTGGTCTGCACTTTAGCGTATTGCAGACTTTAAATGCCAATTTTGGAAATTGACAGCGGTTGTACGCCTTCACACCTATGATGTAAAATATGGAAGGAGTGGGACATATCTTCGTCACTAGACTCTTCACCTTTTGAAGTGTTGCTCGAGCATAAATTTTCGGAAAGTGCATACTTTGCAGGTATTTTGAGCAAGAATATCGGGAAAGATTATGTGGATCCAAGTTCTTTAACCAAAAGATTGCAGTTTACATCGTTCAAAACGAGATGAGGCTTTTCAGGAACTGTTCAAACGGGGAAACTTTTTTGGGAAACCCGTTGGTGGACATGTTTAAACCCATTTATGGTTTCCTGATCTTAATCGGCCATTCCGTTAAGTGACGGATTTTCTCGAGAGTGCTACCTCAAGAAACGTTCAAACAGGCTCAAAGTCACCACCAAAGTGTCCTAATAATTCTTCCTTACAGCAGTGCACCAGCAATAACTTCAATACGCTCCAGCATGTGCTATCCGCTTTGTAGGATGAACTTCTCTGGAAAATTATTGTTAAGCTCCTGGTACTGTTAAAGTAGCAGGGTCACGTAACCGTAAACAAACCTGTTACCTCAAGAATTTATATCGTTGCCCACACGTTGTTGCCATTGTGTTCTGCACAGATTTTGGTGGATGGCGTGAATCCACACTAAAGTTAGTTCTAAAAATCCACAAATATCTCTGCAATTGCACAACATATGAGTGTTTCAGTTGTTTCTCTACGAAATACAAGAGTCCATCTTCGAAATAAAACTTTTCATTTCATTTCATGTAATATTATTTATACACAAAAGAAGCCCTTCAGCAGATCAAAATATACAATATATAATTACAATGATATAAGTCTAAGAATAAAAACCTAAAGCCCTATAAGCCTCATCATTGCTTCTCTTTAAGGGAGTTGTGCTTGAGAGTCTAGCTCTTTAGATGCGTTTTAGTTGTTTTTAAAGCGATCTAATGTCGCTAGCTCACGAATTTCGGCAGCTGTATCATTTCATAATGTGAAAGCTTCGTAATGAAAGCCTTTTTTGGCAAATTCAGTCCTATATCTAGAGATCTGGAGGTCTTTACAGTGCCTTATGTTGTAGGTCGAGTGAAAAGATCTCAGTTGGAATTGATCCCATAGGCTTTCAGGGCATAGTCTGTTCATAATCTTGTAGGTCATGACATTCCGGTCATAACGGAAAAGATTTTCTACGTTCAACCATGAAGTCGACCAGCTATCTTTTGTTCTTGCATTTGATATTATTGAATAGGCCCGGTCTTGGAGGCGTTGGAGAGCAGTTAGGGCCTGTTTACATGGAAGTTTTCAGCCCGGGCTGAAACTTCAGCCCGGGCTGAAACTTCAGCCCTGCTATTCGAGGTGAAAATATTTTGCCATTACATGGGGAGTTTCAGCCCGGGCTGAAAGTCTGTCTGGCGCCAAAAGTAGACAAAGACGCATGCGTCATTGACTTTTCAGCCCGTGCTGAAAAAATATTTGCCATTACATGAGCGCGTATCGAGTAAAACAATGGGGGTTAGCAAATTAATTAAGGGATTAACGTTTCATCTCGGCTAGCTCAACGCGAGCTGAATTTTCAGCCCGGGGTGAAACTCAGCCCAGGGGGGGGGGATTTACCATGTAATGGCGAACTAAAATTTAAAAGCATTTGACCGTAAAGGAGGGATGAAGTTTCACCTCGGGTAAACGGGCTGAAAATTCAGCCCGGGCTGAAAATTCCCATGTAAACAGGACCTTAGTTTTGTTTTAGACAGATTACCCCAGATAACATCAGCATAACGCAGGTGACTCTCAATTAATGCATAGTATACATTACACAGTTGTGATTGCGGAACGACATTTTTCAATTTTTTTAAGAGCTGCAAGTCCTCCACTCATTTTACCTTTGGTGCGCTTAAACTTTGCATGCCAATTTAGCTTTTCATCAACTATGACTCCAAGGGATTTCGTCTTATCGACTCTTTTTATGTTAGATTTATTTACCTTCAGCACTTTAGGCAATTCTAGATTTTTGGTTTTTAAGTGGATGCCCTATGATGATGAATTCAGTTTCTTTCGGATTCGGGCTAAGTTTATTCACCCTCATCCACTCAGAGAGGTTAGGAAGCTCTTGATGTGTGTCCTCGACTAGTTTCGCTACATCATTCGATGCAATCGTTATACAGGTATCGTCAGCATAGATACTAGCCCGGGAGAATTTAAAACACTTTTCTAAGTCATTCAAGTAAATGATGAAAAGAAGAGGGCCTAGACAAGAACCTTGGGGACTACCACAGGTTACGTCTTTGGCCTTAGATTGCTGACCGTTCAGAGAGCAGAACTGTTTTCTATTACTTATGTAGGATTCAAACCAACCCCCAGCTTTGCCTCTTATTCCATATGCACTTAATTTCTTTAGTAATATACTGTGATCGACCGTATCGAAAGCTTTCTTGAGGTCAAGAAATATAGTGAGATTGACATTACTGCCATCTATGTTTTCGTACCAGAAGTCTGTGCTGCTTATGAGTGATTTTATCGTGGAGTATAACTTACGAAAAGCTGCTTGGTTGCATGTAATACTCTTATTGATTTTGAGAAAATCAAACAGCTGGTCGTGCTTTAGCCTTTCTAGCATTCTTCAAAACACTGAGATTACAGAGATGGGCCCGTAGTTGTTTACATCAGTTTTTGGGCCCGATTTATAAATTGGGGTGACTTTCGCTAATTTCCAAATATCAGAGAAAACACCATTCGCAAGTGATGAGTTATAAATCAGCATAAGAGGGTGAGCGATAAATTTGCTCGCGTTGTGTACCAAAGTTATGGTAATTTTATCAGAACCAGACGCTTTTCCGATCTTTAGCTGATTGATAGCATTCATCACATATTTTTGTCGACTGGTTTGAACAGCATTTCTTCGTTTACTGGTGTAATATGCTGCAAGCAATTATCGCTAGGTATCGTTTCTATGCTTCTTGCGAGCTTTGGTCCAACAGATGCAAAGTGGCAGTTTAAATCTTCAAGCACATCACGCTCTTTTGTCAACGTTTTGCCGTCGATTTCGATACCGGAAAGTGTCGTGGATTTTGAATCTTTACCCAAGACCCTGTTTATTGTTTTCCACTTTTTCTTTGGATCCCCTTTATTTTTCTCAATTAAACCTTTGTAATAATCCTGAATAGAATATCGAATTTCTTTTTGAGAAAAGTAGTGGAAAATCACTGTGAAATGGCCTATCAAAGATACTGCAAATTCGTCGTTTCGAAAGAAGTTTGTTTACATTAAGTGACCCTGCCCCTTTAACGTCATTGTATGATCAGAATCATAGTACTAGCAATCCATAATACACAGTATTTTCATTGCTTCAACATCCTTAGTCGCTTTTTTCCCGTTTTGTTCTTTGTAGCTCCTAATGTTATGTTGGTTGTTCATCTTGCAGTATTTCTTAAAATAGCTCGTATACTAGTCTATTTCATAAAACTATATAAGGCTATTTTGAGATAATGAAATCTGAAATCTGAATATGAAGATTCTTATGCAGACACTTCAATAAACGTTCAAACAGAACCAAAGTCACGACTTATATTTCTTCATAATATTCTTATATTTCTTCCTAATATTCCTAATATTTCTTCCTTCACCAGCAATGATTTCAATACGTTCTAGCATGTGTTTATAGGATGAACTCCTTGTGGAAGAATGTTTTTATGCTCCTAACGCTATTCAAGTCATTGTGGTAGGGCAGAAAATTTGGTCGTGATCTTAGGCCTGTTGTGAAGGTTTCTGGAAGGATCTTTTAGAAATGCTATATTATTTTAGGATGAAGTCGCCGATTTCAGTACAGTAAATTCAAAGACTTGAATGATACGCTGGCCTTTATTATTGCCATGACGTCTAGAGAGCAGTTGTGTTTCAACCGGGAATTTTCTTTCATTCACTTCCCCTGCATTTCATGCCATATCGAACTGCAAATTCCAATTAGTTACATCCTCATAGAAACCACATCTCATTATTGGCCATATTATTTTTCTTGATAGCCTCTAATCAATCATATAAGTTGTTTTTGCAACTGAGGTTTCTCTTATAGTTATTTGGAGATTTTTCTATGTCAGTTTGGCGATCAAGATTTGTTGTGGTTAGAAGTTTCGACATTCTCATAGAGATAATACAGTTAATCCCACCAGGGATGTGTAGCCAGAAAGATTGTTTTCAGCAACATAAAGTCACTATATAGGAAATTGGTCCTCGCTGTTTATGAACTCGAGCCGTTCAATAGAATTTATCTAATTGACGAGCCATTAAATGGAATTTATCACATGACGAGCCATTCAATGGAATCTATCACACGTGCTACTTTGACTGGGAGCAAAAAAGGCCCTCTCCCCTACTTAACTCTTGACTGGTAAATTGAAGAGCAACCAAATTTGGTTTGCTAATATAGCCTCAGGCATGTACTTTCTGAGAGTATGAAAATAACCTAAGATCAGCCATCATTTTGGTTTCTTCAGTATCTTCCTGTGCGTGCCTATGAAAAGCGACGACATTGGCCCATCTCGGAAGAACTGCAATAGATAAAATCGGCTAAGGTTTGTTTATACCTATTTCAAGTCATGTGATCAATCTCTTGATAAAACATCTTTTGATTTCTCCGACAAATTTCATGCCATGCAAAGTTGTGCCATGGACGCAAAAAGTAGCATAATACCAAAACTTCCCGTGGGCTTTGTCATATGACTTGAAATGGGTAAAGCAAACCTTAGCTGATTAGGTCTATTCGAAGCACAATTTCCATCGAAACGCAGGTAGTTATGATAGAAATACATCAAATGACACTATTCTCCAGAAGAAATTTGCAAAGTATTACAACTTTGCTTCTTTTTTTGCGACAATTGAGATTCAAGTATTTGCGATTTTGACATGGCAAGTCCCGGAAAAGAGTCCTCCTCCCACTAATTTCTAACAAGAATATTTTGATGGAGCTTTACGAGTAGATGCAAAAGAGGTGGCAGGAAAAAAGTCAAAAGTTTCATGACCATAATCAGTCCTCATGCGGAGTTTTTTAAAAAGGTCTAAAGGGGGCAGATTTGCCCCCCCCCCAACCAAAATGAGATTAAATCATAAATGTTAAGCGATGCACATAAGTATCTGCTCTTGTGCTTCCGCGGAGAAAATTGATGTTGCTCTGTGGAAGAGGTTGCGATACTTTGCTTCCCTTTCCACAGAGCTTTATAAGGCTTTCCTCCCCAGAAGCGTGTGGCTGCGGCAATCAAGCACAACTGCAGGGTTTAGTCACCCATGTTTGATCAACTGTTTCTGTTGTAGGCCTTAAGAAGCAACTAGACTTATGACGATGAGTCTCTCCTTTCCATGTGCTCTTTGCCTTGATGATTGCTCTTCAATCAACAGAGACTCATAATATCACTCTGCAAAACCTGGCCCTATTTAAGCCAAAACTTTGCGACTCCTTCAGTACCGATTAGATTGCAAGATTTGTGAATTACTATTGTTATGTTGTAATGTAGTAAAATTTCGATTCGATTGAAGAATTGAAAGTACTCCCACCGGAATGAGATTCGAAGCCGTTTTTTTGAATCATAATTCAATTGATGATTGAAGAAAATAGGGCCAAGTTTTTCTCTGTTTCATGATGAGTCCCTCTTGAGCAAGGTTTACCGCAGGGATACAAGGATACATCGTCATAAGCCTAGGTAGAAACTTATTTAGCTCGCATGCAGATTCGACTGACTTCGGTGTAGGGAAAACAAGGACAGATTTCGTTTTTAGCCAATCAGCGAGTTTGTTTACATCTGTGAGATTAGCCAATCAAGCTACGTAATCTAACATCACGTGATACTCTGTGATTTTGCGGGAAATCGGAAGCTGTGGGGATGAATATAAAAATACCCTCCCCCAAAAACCGACGACGTGCAAGTGGATTTTTGACCAACCATAAATGTTTTTACATTTTCTGTTAGACTACAAGCTTGCCTAAGGTTCTACCGCCTCGGATTTTGATATTCAACTTTGATCGAGAGAAATCTTTGTTCGAATAACGCCTTAAAATCAGGTTAGCGCCTAATGTTTCAGGTTCAACAGAAAGATATTTTTTCACCTACTACTACTATCTTTTGCACAAGGGCAGCAAACATTGATTCGTAGACAATATGAAATTTTCAGTGTTGCACAGCTTTCAAAAGGGGCAGTTTCTTCTATACCACCGCGAGGGGTATCGTCTTCTACAGCACTACAATCACAGTCAAAAAGGGCCAAGTCCTGAGGCAATGGCAACAAGAAACCTCTGCCATGATGTCGCAAACAAAGTGTAAATCACAAGGTACTCACCAATTCTCCGTTTTCTATGATGAACCAACACTGGATAAGTCGAAAAAACCATTGGTTGAATGCGAACTAACGAACAAAGCAAGAAAATTTGATTATTTGAGCACCACAGTCTTCAGTGCGCTACAGTGTTGATGAAATGTCTACTCAACTAAAATTCTTAGCTAAAATGGTGGAAGACTGATCACGTCTCAAAAAGTTGCATTAGTTTGCATAAACAAGTCGATTTTGGATCCTTAGATGATTATTTTTCAGTTTTTCGAAATAAAAGTTGGGAAATAGACAACAGTACAGGAGAATAAATGAGTTGTATATTTCACTTGACCTGACCCCTTCATCAGAATGTATCCTGTTGTCTATTTCCCAACTTTTCTCTCCATAAATTGACAAAGAATTATCAAAAGATAAGAAATCGACTTGTTTATGCAAACTAATTCTATTTTTTGAGACGTGATCAGTCTTGCACGATTTTAGCGCAGAATTTGTAAAGGAGTAGACATTTCATCAACACTGTAGTGCAATGAGGACTGTGCTTCTCAAACCAGTTGAAATAATCAATTATTCTGGCTTAGTTCGTTTGTTCGCATGCAACCTATGGATTTTTCGACTTCATCAACGTTGGTTTATGATATAAATGAAGAAGTGGTGAGTACCTTGTGACTTACATTTTGTTTGCGAAATTATTGGTAGAGTTGTTTGTTGAGTTGAGTCAGGACTTAACCCTTTAGAATGTGATTGTTGTGCTACGGAACATGAGACAGTGCCCCTTTTAAAAGCTGTGCAACACCGAAAATTTCATGGAGATATGTTCCATGTTGTCTGCAGGGACGTAGGGAGCATCTCAAACTTGGGGGCACGACACTTCGAGGGCACTTTTTTCTTCAGAAAAAGAGGGCATTTTATAAAAATGAAAAGGGTACTTCTGTGTTTCTTACAAAATCTAGGGGTGACACGTGCCCCCAGTGTCCCCGGTTCCTACGTCTGTGGTTGTCTGCGAATCTATGTTTTTCCCTTTTGTGCAAAGTACGGAAGCAGTCAATGAATCTTTCTTTTGAACCTGAAACATTAGGTGCTAATCTGATTTTAAGGCATTATTCGAAAAAAGATTACTCTCGATTTAAGTTGAATACCAAAATCCGAGGCGGTAAAATTTTCGGCAAGCTTGTAGTCTAACAGAAAATGTAGAGACATTTAATGTTGGTCAAAAATCCACTTGCACGACGTCGGTTTTTGGGGGAGGGTACTTTTGTATTCATCCTCACTGCTTCCAATTTCCCGCAAAATCACAGTGTATCACGTGATGTTAGACTACGTAGTGTGATTGGTCAATCTCACAGATATAAACAAACTCGCTGATTGGCTAAAAACGAAATCTGTCCTTGTTTCTAGAGAAGCCTCTTCTGGAGGTCAGTCCTTTCTGAGAAGAAACCAAGCGATTCTGCAGGCTACAAATGGTTCCGTTTACCTCGACATATTTCTTCAACATAATGAATTAAACTTTTTCCCCGCAGAGACTGCAAACATACAGAATAGACTCATAAGTGTATTTGGTGGTCACGCAATAGCACCAAGAATTCTGCCCATATCATCCCAGGGAGGAACTTCCTCGAGCAGAATATTTAACAGTCAAACAAATATACCCAATACTGCATCACGAATAGGAGGGACTCCGGCGATGTCTATCTTAGAATCAACCTTTGCTCCTGCAGCAAGTGCCTCTGCTGAGAATACACACGACTCCCGTCAAGCCAGTTTACAGGGCCTGTTATCATTAGCTAGATCAGGACTTGTGCTGTCAACAGCAACTGGAAACTTGCAACATGACGGACAGAATATTGCACACGCAGCGTTTGCGCAAAGTGGTACCATGTCTTCAGCAAACTTTGATACTCGGCTTGGTCACAGCATCAGTAATTATTCTGGGAGTAATGCAGCTCAAACCTCAGGAAGGACTTGTGAAGTTATCTGCATAGACTCGGATGATAACGAAGAAGAAGCTGCGAGTTGTTCTGTAACGGAGAATAGTGCTTTGTGATATCTACTGGTAATCTTTCCATTACTACCTGGTCACAACCAAGTACGTCATCCCTTTTACACTATGCCGGATAGTGTTTGTTTAAGGAAGATGAATCTATTGCCGCCGTCTCTTGTCAAGGCGTTGCCATCTCTTGTCAAATGCGGCAAAGGCCAGATGCGAAGATACCTAGAAGAACAAAATTCTTTTCAATGGGAAACGTTTTGTCTATTATGACTGGAAAAGATGATGTGAGATAAATTCCTGGCAGACTACGTACGGTATTGTTAAGAATCGAAAATGGACCTACAAATTGATGATGGAAACATGTTGAGACTCCTCATAGCTAATTGTGCGAGTGAAATATTTCCAGCATGGCTTCACTGCAAAATATAATGTGCAGTTGCGGGGGGGGGGGGGAGTAAGTTCAGTAGACGGGTGACAGATTTATGAACTTTCTCGTAAACGATGCCCTAAAACTTGCAAGCCGTCATAATAATGATAATAAATGATAATGATAAATTCTTTTTTAAGGTTGGCTTAGCTGATAGCACTAGGCTAATTGATGCCAACCACAATTAATACCATAGCATGAATACCTAAAACGAATCAATATAATAGAATTTAAGGTAACTATGCTCTTCACCCCAGCAAACTGCAAGCCACCACCCTGCAAAATGCCAACCCCCCCCCAGAGACCACCAAGCCCCCGAACACCACAATGCCCGCTGAAAATGCGGAAAGAGTTTGTTTCTTTGTTTTCAATTTATTTTGAGTGGGCTTGTCAGGATTTCTAGCTACTGAAAGCTAATTTAGGCCCACTGTGCATGCCGCATGCAGGCATGGAACCCCTAGTTTAACGTCCCTTCCGAAGGACGACGAGGTGAGTTGCGAGGTCAGATCTCAGAGGTCACCCATCCGAAATCTGACCTCACTCGACCAAGCTTAACTTCAGTCACCTGACGAAGACTGTAGAAGCCACTCGGCCACTCACCCCGCGTAAAGAGGCGGCCTCCCCACACAGTCCCAGCAATAGAGGAAATATAACGTATACTTCGACAGCTTAGACCACTCAAAACAGCATCGCCCCCACTGAGCAGCACCCGAGAAACAAACATCCTCCAAGGAGGGCGATCTCCGCATGACGGCAGCCCTCCACCCACTACAGCGAATAGCAGAGCTACCCTCTATGTAACCTAAATTTCCAATGTAACTCTTACATAATCTACAGTTCGATGTAAAATTCCAAAACTTAATATCCTTTTTTAAATGTTTTGCAGTTAGGGACTCCTTTATATTCAGTGGTAAGTCTCCCGAAAGATTTGGCCCTAGGAAGCTGACATTTTCTAATCCACAGGCTTTAGTCCTAGGTTTACGTGCATATATGTTGTTCATAACTCTTAAATTATAATGTATTTCTTTCTCCACGAAAATTTATTTCATGAAGGGGAGATTTAGATTCATCCATCTTCAGTAAACTTCGGTGACAAGCAACTGCAGATTTCGTTGATGGAGACTAAAGTATCTGTAATTAGCAGTTCTTCAGAACTAGAGGTGCTCTTGATACGCTATTTGTAGTGCTCTTTCGTGAATGTAGTTGATTTTTGCGTTGACACGTCTATCGTGAAACATCCATATCAACGGACAGTAGCTAAACTGAGGCATTATGAAGGCTCTGGTGACCATTGTAGTTCTTCTTGGGGCATATACGTTTAGGCCCTTGCAAGAGCATGTAACTTCTGACTTGCCTTCATACAAACCGTATTTAAATGCTGTTTGAAATTTAGCTTTTTTTCAATTACAACGCCTAATTTCATTTAACCTTGTTCTATTCCAGCGGTCCACCAGCGATCGCAACGATCCGGATCGCTGGAGTCGTTCACAGCGATCCAAACGATCGTAACGATCATATGGAAACCAGGCTTTACCACAGAGGGTCCAATTTTGAGATTTCTGTGTTTTTCACCAAGTACTAGTAGGTAGAATTTTTCTTCGTTCAATTTCATAAAATTTTCTGCCAGCCAATTTCTTAGTTCAACAGTATCATTTTCTAGCCTTCAGGTAACCTCCTGTCACACTTTGAGAGCAGTAAATTGTCATATCGTCTGCATAGTTACAGATGTCAGTCTCATTCAACAAAGGGAAATATCATTGATAAATATATTAAACAAGCGAGGCCCTAGAACTGATCCTTGAGGGACGCCTAATTTCATTTCTTTCCAAGAGCCGAATGAACCATTTACTTTGACTCGTTGCCTTCTGCCTGGAAGATAGCTATGTACCATTTGTATGACATTTGTACTAAAGCCATATGCACTTGATTTAGCAAGCAAAAGGTCGTGGTTGAGACAATCAAAGGCCTTGGATAAGTCAATTAAGATTGCTCTGGCAAAGCCATTGTTTTCTAGGGTCTTCTTACAAGTCTCCACAAGCTTTAGCAAAGCAGGCTGGGTATTTTACCCCTATCGATAGCCACAAATTTTAGGTGAGAGAAACTTGTGCACAAAAGTAACATTTGGTTAGCCAAAAGTCTTTCAAAAGCTTTGGAGACAGACGCTAATACTGTATTTTTTGTGAAACGAGTCACTATTTTTAAAAGTGCGCTAACATTACCGTGTTTCATTTCATCAGGGAAAAAGTTTCCATCCACACTTTTATTGAAGAGGTCTAGCATGTGGTAGGCAACCATGTCAACATTATCTTTAACAATCTTAGTGGGAATTCTACCAATAGGCGAGGCCTTATTTGTATCGAGGTCATCAACTTGCTCCGGAACCTAACTGAGGCCCTTCTGCAGTTGAAAACCTCAATATTTTTGTAACGGCGTTTTGTCGACATTACACTAGGATGAGAGCGGTATTTTTCGATGGCAGCAGTAACTGGATCCAAAGCTTTATCACTAGTTGCTACATTGAAATTGTATACCCTAAAATTGTGACAACTTTACAAAATGTGTTAAGCAAGTAAGTGAAATTGATCAAAATCGATATCCTGAAGAGTTATTTTCTAAAATGGCACCCCAAAATTTATGACTATTTGTGATTTCACCAAAAATGATGCCCCAGAATTCATTTTCAGCTTTAAAAAGGCACCCCAAAAATGACACATCTCGTACCATCATATATGGTAGTTACCCCGGGGGCGCATCTTCTTTATTATAGCTTTCGAGTTAAGAATCTTGTAATTTGTCAAGCTTTGAGGAGTACCTTAATCACCCAGAGTTGTATGAATTTTCTCATTAATGACCATAGTTTCCATAAGGCGAATGATATTCAAAGCAAAGCAAAATGCAAGCCCTACCAGCAAATGCCCTTACCACTTTCCAATCATATCATTCTTAATTTCAAAGCTGCCAATCTAAACCTTCTACGACATCCTTTAGACTTATTGCAAGTCGCCGAAGTTCGCTTTTCGATGCTTTTGTCATGCACATGCTCAAAGCTGAGAAAGATCGCTTCACATGAATGGATTTGTGTACTTGAAATCAGAAATAAATGTAGCTCCAGTTTGTCTCCCCAAAAGTTACAGTTGGCCAGAATCGAGCTGCAAAGGCCGAACTAACCTTTCCATGTAATCACCTCTTCCCACTCCTAAGAAAGGTTTCATCTCCAGGAAATGGACAGGGCATCAAAATGACTCGTTTTGAAGATAATGTACACATCACATATCACTATATTTCTTATGGGCTTCGTCGTAGCAAGGCTTTGCTAGCCAAGACGTTACTATCGTCTCGCTAATCGTTGTAATGGTGATAATCTCCCAGTGTAAACCATGCTTGGTATGCTGACCTCACTAAAAATTGTTTTTGCCTGCTGCCTGCAAGCAGGCAAGAAGCTCTGAGTACAACAGTGGTGCCAGCTACTAATTTGTTGTGCATCCACACATTAATGAGGCATGGCATAGGATCCAATTAGCTCCTTGAAGTCATTTGAGGCACCTCATTGTAAAAGTAGTTTTCATCATTGTTGTATTCCAGGTGACATGATCAAGAATTGGCAGTTCAGACCAGCTGTTGTGATTCCGGAACTGCCCATGAAATAACACATTAATGATATGATTTACTCACCAGTTACCAAGCCAAATCAAGTTTTAACATTGTTTGTTGGTTGTTTGTTTGTTGGCTTGTTTCTTATTTCGCTGCAAAAACGAGACTAACGGATCCAATTCTGAATGGCAGAGCAGCAACAACATTGCCTCTCACATACTTACCCCATACGAACTGCCCCTGCAGCGACGGGCCACGGGAACAGAAGGGAAAGGAGAGAAGAGACATTTTTTTCAAGTACTGGTCGCTGTGGGGCAGTTCATTTGGAGTAAGTTTGGGAGCCCGAATGTTGTTGCTGCTCTGCATTAAGAAGTTGATCTGTTGGCTTAATGAAACGTTTTAGCAACGATATGACGAGCAAGCGAACAATGTTTTGCTTGATTCGGCTTGATAACTGGTAAGTAAATTATCGCATCACCTTTTTATTCCATAGGCAGTCCGGAAATCAAAACAATAGTGTCCGAACTGCCCGTGGATCAAGTAGCTTTATATGATTTTTGTTTAAATATGTGCAGATGATGTGACATAGTGCATGTTCATTGTTCGGCATGTGAGTGATGTTTCTGTGTATGTCTTGGTGTCATATTAGGGCTACCAGCCAAGTTTCTTGCCATTTTAAGACCAATTGCGCTCATAGTTGTCAGTGATCATGACATAAAACTCACGATTCAAGTGCCTTTACTTTCGCTCATTTAAGAGAATCGTAGTCGTTGTTGTTGCTTCAGTGGTTGTAACGACATATAACTTTAAGAGGAGTGAAGCTTCACGAATGACACACAATGTAGCCTAGTGAAATAATCAATGTTGGTATGACTGCTATGGACGCGCTTTAACGATTGAACTAAAGATGGCGTAAGCGAATTTGTGACCTCCATCTTTTGCGTTCAATGTTATCGAGCAGTTGAAGTACATTTACCTCATATGAGTATTGCAATACCTAATGCAAAACGATGGTCAAAGGTGTCTGTAACTCAAGCAACAAATGTTGCAAAAATAAATGGATCTGCATATAAGGGTTTCTTTCTCTACCAGCTTTTTAGCTGGAAAATATTTGTTGCTGCGCTTACTCTTTGTTTCAAAGTATGCATAATGTTGTTTTGTTAGTTTATTTGATAACATAGCAAAAATTTCTAGACAACATTGAACAAGAGTAACAGTAAAATCGGAGTAATAGACAATGACGAGTTAACGAAAGGATAGATTTCTTAAAACAACGATAACAAATGCAAACTTTGTGGCTTGAGGTACATGACACTGTTGACCACCATTTTAGACAAGGTGGTGCAATACTTACCTTAGTCCCTTAAGATTTCGCCTGCCTTTAATGGAGGGGGGCGAAAATTGAAGGGGGTAAATTGTGGAAATATTTGTCGAGGCGAAAATTTGAGGGAGCGAAAATTAAAGAGAGATGAGAAAGTCTATTATCTATAAAAGAAATATGGTTTTGATTCCAATAAGAAATGATAAGAAATGCAAGACATGTGTTACTCTTCAAATGTAATGATATTGCCCCCCCCCCTGTGTCTGAGGGAAGATTTTGTTATTCTAGTTGCACCGTGTTCTCTTCTTCAGGGCCATATTCATCCAAATCATCATCAGCCATTCTCTCCTTGGCTTCAAAATTGGGCAGAAGTTACCGTCATCTTCTCATGGTCAATACAGTACTCGTCGACAAACTCTTTCATTCGACTAAGGAGGGAGATGTTGGTGCCTTATTTTTCTTGACAATTAGAGCAATTGGTAGTTCGAATCCACCTTTAAGAACTGGTGATCTTATATGCTAGTTGTCGAGAACACGACCTTCTAAAGCTCCTCTGTTGTTCAAGAAAACATTGCAAAAGCGACGTATTTCTCTTGGTAGGTGGCCCACAACATCTGATGCTCCAATTTTACACCGTAACGGATTAGGCCAATACTTTGAAATTTGCAGTCTGGGGGGGGGCGAAACGTTTGCACATGGGGGACTGGAAATAAAAGGGGACAAAATTGAATGAAGCCAAAATTGAAGCTAGGTGACATTTGAAGGGACTAAGGTATGTGAGTTAAGTGTAGTTCAAACTCTTTGAAATGCAAATTATCACGGGAAAAACCCTCCGGAGACCATTGGAGATTGCAGACGCAGTTAGATGTAAAATTTGAGTAAGAGGATTGTGGTGACGATCATAAGAAAAATTAGGCGGATGACGGATCATGAAAACGATGCATGGATAACAGAAGATTACGCTGAGGCGGCGAGAATCTTTTTACCGACATGCACTGCAATCTAATATCGAATCAGTTAACTGTTTTAGGAATTCAATTGAAGAACGCACTGCTTTCTGGTAAATAGCTCTGTGCCGCCATCTTTAGTGTAACCGTCTATTTTTACTGAATAAAAGTGAAAATATGATACCGGGTGTCCCAGAAAAAACGCAACAGATTTGAATAATTCTAATGGAAGCTGTTTCATACTTATTAGCAAACAATTATTTTTATTGAAATCTACAACTATTGGAATAAATTTTGATATATTTTCCAGTGCTTTTGGTGTCTTGGTTGTAAAGATAAAAATTAGCAAAGCTCAAAATTGCTTCCAGGTCAAAACCAGAACTGCTGCATTTAGCAATAGTTGATTAAATTGTCAAATTATAAAAAATGAGAGGTCTTAGCAATTATCGAAGATTGCTGACAAGCGCTCAAACACAAAAGTTAATTGAACATGGAACAAATACTTGTATGAAGATTTCAGTCATGATCAAGTTGCTTTTTCTATAATGACTAGGCCATTCTTACAGTTATGCTTTCAATTGGAAACGAGCACTGAGTGCTCCCTCGAAACTAGATAACTCGTAAATAATTAAGGGATCTCCTTTATTATAGTCACAGTTTCTTGATCAAAGTATGTGCTTGTCTGTAATCCTGTAAAGTTTTAGACAATGCCACGCTTGTAATTTTGCATTATGCTTTGCACTAGTTGTGGGAGGTCTGGTTTTGCCATGACAGCAAATTTTGAGTTTGTCAATTTATAACTCAGCAACCAGGTCACCTAAAATTCTGAAAAATATCTCAAAATTTAATCTAATTATTGCAAATTTCGAGAAAATAATTGTTAAAGTTTTCGTTTGAAACAGCTTGTGTTACAATATTTCAAATTCGTTGCGTTTTTGGGACACCTGGTGTTATCTCTAATTTCCTGCCTTTGAAAGGCAAGCATCGACTTGAAGGCCGGTGCCGACAGCTGGCAGTACGTTTTGTACGGCCATATGACAAGAACAGCTTAAAATCGGCCATTGGACCGAAGGAGAAGGAAAAGGAGATTTGGAGTTATTCCTCTAATCTGCGTTTCCCCGTCGTTGTATACGAAAGGGGATTTTATGCTTTTGTTTTTGTAGCCCCAGGTAGGTCAAATCCAGCGTTCGAAGCGTAACCATGCTTATCTGGCAACTTTTCAGGTTCACCCTTTCCTATAGGTTATCGTTGAAAGATGAACCCCTTTTACGGGCTTTTCTCCGAGAAACATGGAAAATAATGCCCCCATTTTCCAGGATTTCTGTAGTACTTTACTTTCAGGGCCCTTGAAATTAGCATTGCTTAAGGTAGACCCCCTTAAATATCTGAAAATTGATAAAATGTTTTACAAAATAAATGGAGCCAAATTCAAAAGTTTTCAACTTGCTGTTTAATAGGTTTTCTCATTGTCCCTTAACTGGAGATTAACACTTTTGATAAGAAAATGTGAACTAAAAGTTTCTTAATTTAACATAAAAATTTTTTCATTTTAGCACTGAAAGTTTCTAGTTTCTTATTCTTTGAATGCATTTGAATTATCATGTGGTCTCTCACACTGCAGCGGATATGTTTCTTGACATTTCAAAACATCACAAAGAAACAAATGTTCTATTCTGCGCAAAACATAAATCTTAGCTTCTAAGAATTAATAAAGTCTTAATTTTCCGTTTACCGTGTCTCTAAAATTCCAGACAGATAACCATAAATGCAAATAACCATAAATGCAAATAAGGTAGTCAATTCCTTGAAAAAAGAATTTCAGCGAGCATATTGTTGATTCATTTATCCTCCAGACCACACCGGTCACTTTGCCATTTCGGCCACTGTTTTCATCACGACAAATTTAGGCCAAGTTCATGAATTTTTTACAAAATATTCCGATAAAGATTTTCGATTTAAAATGCCTGTAAACTCGAGCCAAATAACCACTTAATGCAATAAAAATACTTTCTTTCTTTAAAAATGTAATTTAGAGCATGTTATTCATCCTCCAGCCTGCACCGATCACTTTAGGCCATTAATTTATGCCACGAAGATAGGCCAGTTTGTCGAGTTCTTTTCTGCTGAAAAATTTAAAATGCAATATTCTAAATACCTGTAAATGATAAGCAAACAATGTTTGAAAATGATGTATCAACCAATTTTCCATTACAAGTATGTTTACTGCAAAGTATTAATCCTCCAAAATAGCTTACTTTCGGCTCCAGTCGTCATGAAACGTCATGAAAAATCATGAAACGTCACGAAACGTCATGGCAAGATAAATCAGTGCTTAGAACTTCATTTCCTTAAACCTGACACGACTCTGACACGTGGAGACAGAACTTTTTACTTAAAAAATGTCAAATAATGTAAGCAATCAAGATGATCCTCCAAGGAAATTTCCTCTATTTCCTCTTTAAAGCCTGACAGTATATCATTTCTTCCCAACTACTCACCAGGATAAATTACAACAGCATCCAACATTTGAGACTGTAGTGCTGCTCCTTCTCTCTGGGGTGGTTGTTTCAACAAATATTTGTTTGTTTTCCATCAACAATACTGAACAATATGCAGTCCAAAAAAGCCATGCAATTGATCTCACAGCAGTGCATGCGGAGATCTTATTCTTAGCTTGAACCTTGCATCTATAACACTTTATTACTATTCTTAAATAAATAGAATCATCAAAAGCCCACCAACTTTATTGTTGCAGAGGCTGAGTCTCTCTCTATTGTCGTGTTTATCTTCTTACTTTCCGTCTGCCATTATTAAGCTCACCTTTGACTGCATCAGCCTCGATAGCATGTACAAGTAACCTTCACTTAAATTTGAGTTATTGAGGAAAGACTCATTCCAGGTTGATATGACTGAATGCTTTTAATAAAGTTTTTTGTTAGCTAACTGGAAAATTTTCCAAGGAATTTTTAGAAAATTGTTACTTAACTTATTCCAAAAATTATAGTTTTTCTATGATAAGATCGGAAGGAAGAAACGAAAGAGAGGCAATGAAATTGGCGGGAAAAAGTGCCGTTGCTGAAACTTTTTGACCGTGTTGTCAGGACTGAAGTCTATTTATTGAAGTTTTTAATTGGTAATGTTATTGCAAAATTAACGTTTAAATAAGGGCCAGTCTTTGATCTGGTTGCGTTGATTAAACCCAAAAGTATCAAAAATTCATATTCAGTAAATCAACCACCCATAAGTATCAAAATGATCTATTTATAAATCAGGGACCCAAAAGTATCGGATCACAAAGCAGATTTCTTACCCATAATTATCGGATGGACACTGTAGTGTTTTCTAGACCATGACATTTGTGTTGTTTACGAAACAGACTCGTGCCCAGGACACTGAAGAAAGACATGCTTTGTTATTGTAAAAATGAGTTGTTGATTGTGTGATTTGCGTGTATGAGTAAACATGTCTCTTCGCCCAATATTCTACGTTTTTGATTAAAACTACGATAACACGGAGACACTAAACTGGCGACGAGGAAAACAAGAGTCTACAACTTGTTTCGTTCAAGATGTCAAGCATTTCGCTTCATCCTATGCCTGAATTTAATCCTGACACCGAAGTAGGAGCAAGCCTCGCTACTCGTTGGAAAAAATGGCTTACAGATTTTGACATGTATCTCGCTGCCTCTGGTATTACCAATGATACTCGAAAACGTGCCCTCCTGTTGTATCAAGCTGGTGCCAGAGTTAGGGAGATATTTGCACAGCTTGAAGACACCGGTAATGCAGATGCCTTCGACACAGCCAAGCAGAAACTGACGGCGTACTTTGAGCCTCAGAAAAACAAAAGGTATGATGTATACGTGTTCAGAAAAACGATGCAAGAACCTAATGAAACTCTGGATCAATATCATACACGCCTAAGAGCCTTAGCTGATCCATGTGAGTTTGCAGACCTCGATTTTGAGCTGGAAGAGCAAATAATCATAGGTGGTTCTTCATCTCGTATTCGTAAACTGGCTTTGCGTGATCCAAAATATGACCTAAAAGCTATGTTACTCGATGGTCGGAGAGATGAGATAAGCAAGTTCCAGTCAAAGGAAATCGAAGGGAAACCAGATTGCAGAGAGGAAACCAACCAGGTTACAATAAAGTCGCGAAAGTGCAGAAACTGTGGTTCCTCGCACAGTCATACCAGTCTTTGTCCAGCAAAAGGTAAAGAATGCCACTACTGTGGAAAACCCAATCACTTCGCAAATGTTTGTCGTGGAAAATCGAGAGATAGCCACAAGCCTCAAAAGCCTGAAAAAAGAAAAGCTGTTCACGCCAAGCACAATAAAAGTATTAGACCACTTACCCACTCTGATTCTGAATCTGAAAACGATGAGTATTTGTATCCTGTTAGCAGTACACAGACTGCTAGGCCTCATGCTAAAATCACTGTTTCGGGACATTCCTTTGATATTATGGTTGACACTGGTTCATCTATCAACGTACTTGATCACAAAACGTTCTCGAAAATGGTTGATGTAACACTTGCTCGCACAACAACAAAAGCTTTTCCCTACAATACGTCACAACCCGTGCATTTCGTTGGCAAATTCCAAGCACTGGTGCAAACAAAGAAACGCTATACGGTTGCAACATTTTTTGTTGTTGAAGATGATAATAGTGGAAATCTGATGAGTGCACAAACAGCACAAGAATTAGGTCTCATTAGTCTTCATTTGAATAAGCTGTCTGCACAGAAATCCTCAAGAGAAACAACTACTTTCCCGACAACAAAGGACAAGGACTTGATTAAAATTCTTGAGCAGAACAAAGAAGTTTTCAATGGAATGGGGAAACTGAAGGGACAAAAGATTATTTTAAACATCGATGAAACTGTTCAGCCAACTGCGGAGCCGCAGAGGCGTGTTCCTTATCACATCCGAGAAAAGGTGAAACATGCTATCAAAGCGCTTGAAAAGGATGATATCATCGAAAAGGTCCCTCAGACCCAAGCCACACCGTGGATAAGTGCCATCGTAGCGGTCCCAAAGAAAGACGGCAACGTGAGAATTTGTGTGGACATGCGTAAAGCTAACCAAGCAATCAGAAGAGTTCGATATTTAATTCCAACAGTTGAGGAAATAAGTCAAGAGTTAAATGGAGCAAAGTTTTTTTCCAAGCTCGATCTTGCACAGGCCTATCATCAGTTAGAGTTAGACGAAAACAGCAGGTTTATTACGACGTTCAGTACGCACGTTGGATTGTATAGATACAAACGCCTTAATTTTGGGAATAATGCGGCGGCGGAAATATTTCAGCACACCTTGCAGACCGTGTTACAAGGATTACCAGGAGTCCGTAATCTCGCTGATGACATTATTGTCTTTGGACATACAAGAAGCGAACACGATCAAGCCTTATCTTCTTGCCTAACCCGTCTGTCTGAAAATGGTTTAACTTTGAATGCAGCAAAGTGCAAGCTTTTGACCACGTCTCTGTCATTTTTCGGCCAGGTGTTTTCGGCTGAAGGAACAAAGCCAGACCCAGCACGTATCACTGATTTGCAGAATGCCCAAATCCCGAAGAATGTGCATGAAATCAGAAGTTTTCTAGGAATGGCTAACTACAGTAGTCGTTACATTCCGGACTATGCAACGATAACTGAGCCTTTACGTGCCCTAACGAAGAAAAATGCCCATTTCGTATGGAACAAGGCTCAGCAAGAAGCTTTTAGTAAGCTCAAAGAAGCCCTAACAAGTGCCCCTGTAATGCATTATTTCGACACAAAGAAAGAAACATTACTTACTGTTGATGCAAGTCCCGTAGGCATTTCAGCAATTTTGAGCCAGAAAGATAACGGTTCAGATAATTCACGAGTTATCGCATATGCCAGTCGAGCCCTCACACCAGTTGAAAAGCGTTACTCCCAAACCGAAAAGGAAGCTTTGAGCATAGTGTGGGCTGTGGAACACTTTCATCTGTACTTATATGGCTCTCACTTCACTCTTATTACGGACCATAAGCCGCTCGAAGTGATTTATGGCAGTGTCAGTTCAAAACCCTCTGCTCGCATTGAAAGATGGGTACTTCGTCTTCAACCTTACACGTTTTCCGTTGTGTATAAACCAGGTAAAGATAATCCTGCTGATTTCTTGTCACGACACCCAACCCTTGAAAGTGCATCGAAGCATGCAGTCATGGCAGATGAGTACGTTAACCTCTTAGCTCTATCAGCAGTTCCCAAAGCTATGACGATGAGTGAGATTCAAAGAGCTACCGATGCAGACAAAGCGTTGCAGAGCCTTCGCGCAGCAATCCGTTACAACATGTGGGACTGTAATTTGGTCAAACCTTACAAGGATGTTAAAGATGAACTTACAATTACACCTCAGAACATCATACTCCGTGGCTCTCGCATTGTTGTACCCGAAAGTTTGCAACAAAAAGCCATCGATATTGCCCATGACACACATCAAGGATTAGTGAAAACTAAAGCCATTTTGCGTGAAAAAATTTGGTTTCCAGGAATAGACCGACTTGTGAAAGAAAACATTGATCGATGTATCCCTTGCCAAGCGACCGGACAGCCTAATCCACCGGAACCCCTACAAATGTCTGACATGCCTCAAGGACCATGGCAAAAAGTACATGCAGATTTTTATGGTCCCCTCCCTTCTGGAGAATATCTCCTCGTTGTTATCGACCGTTATTCAAGATATCCAGAAGTGGAAATTGTTAGATCTACAAAAGCGTCAAGCGTAATTCCCAAGTTTGACAAAATTTTCGCTACTCATGGAATTCCAGTTTCCATGACAACAGACAATGGCCCCCCTTTTAACAGTAATGAGTACAGTCGTTATTTGAAAGCTCTGGGTATCAACCAAGATCCTTCAACTCCCAAATGGCCGCAGGGAAATGCCGAAGTTGAAAGATTTAATCAACCGTTGGGTCGTGCTTTAACAACTGCAAAGCTCGAGGGAAAAGTGTGGCAACAAGAATTAAACCGTTTTCTCCTCCAGTACCGCACCACCCCCCATGCCACGACAAAAGTTCCTCCCGCTGAACTACTTTTCAATCGGGTCGTAAACGGTAAACTCCCTACGTTAGAGAAGAAAAATGTTGTTGATAGACACAAAGAAGCCAAAGAGAATGAACAATCGCGTAAGATCTATAACAAGAGTTATGCAGATAAAAGAAGATTTGCCAAAAGAAGTGACATCAAAATTGGAGACTGTGTTCTTGTGAAACAAGAAAAGCAAAACAAGCTGACCCCTCGTTTCAACAAAACCCCATTCGTCGTTGTTGAGCGAAAGCGATCATGTGTCACTGCAGAGGATAGCAATAAGCGTCGCATCACTCGCAATGTTTCTCACTTCAAGCGTATTCCAAAACTACCACGTCCAATTGACAGTTCAGATTCTGATGATGTGATTGATACACATGACGTAGCATTTAACCCAGCCGATGAAGTCATTGTTCCGAATGAGCAACAACAGCAGCAACAAAATATTGTACGACGTTCCAGCAGACCGTCAAGACCACCAGTTCGTTTTGGAGAACCGATACCCCCAGAGAAAGTTAGATAAACAGTGACCTTGAAAAAGGGGAAGTGATGTAGTGTTTTCTAGACCATGACATTTGTGTTGTTTACGAAACAGACTCGTGCCCAGGACACTGAAGAAAGACATGCTTTGTTATTGTAAAAATGAGTTGTTGATTGTGTGATTTGCGTGTATGAGTAAACATGTCTCTTCGCCCAATATTCTACGTTTTTGATTAAAACTACGATAACACGGAGACACTAAAGACACCCCCGTATATAAAAAGTTCAAGTGACCCCCCTGGGATACGGGGATGCAATCCTACTACTTTAAGATATATGAAAAAGACTGGAAGTAGGCAAAGTTCTCAGACAAGTAATGGTGGTGTTAATGCATGTAGGGCCCGAACTGTACAAAGCAAAGAATACCCTTTTTCTTGATTTCTCTACTCTCTGTTTCTCTGACATACCGGGCTGCAGCCATTCAGAATATCAATTTCTGGGGAAAAATGGCAAATAAAGCTCTACACCTCAAGGTACTGCAAATGGAATCGGGCCCCAAATTTTGAGGATTGCAACCCAATACCACAGACCCTGACTTCCCCAGCCGCAGCCGCCTGAGGTCTGTTCACGGGCAATGAAGGATTAGTCGATGGTTGCCTTTCCAGTATATGCAACGCGGTATAAAGTGCAACTTTGAAAGTAAATTTTCAAAAGTCCAGAATTCATTTAGGCTTTCTAATTATAAAGGTGCAGCGCAGAAATTTCAGATATTTCTTGTCGCACAAAGTCTGACTTGAGAATTAACTGATCTGCGGTAATCCTTAATAACGATGCATTTCATCCAATTGTGTCTTTTAAGGATTAAATCCTCTTGCAATTAGATTCAGGTCTGTCATTTGCTGTACCGTATTATCATCTTGCTAAACTCAACTGTTGAATACGACTCTAAAAGAAAAGGACATGTATTGTGGTATACCTTGAAAAATGAGCAATTTTCATCCAATTCTGTCTTCTGAAGACATATCCTCTGCCAATTAGATAAAAGTCAGGCCTACGCTATGATGAAAACCGCACCGTAAGACAAGGCATGTATTGCTGTATACCTTAATATACGGGCTTGATATACTTAATATTGCATTGTAGCATAAGGATCTTGATCATGCCCTCTGGCATTTATGTCTGGCCTACACCACGCTGCACTATTATCCTGCAAAGATTAATTGTTGCATACCTGTATGAGGAAATGACTTGTACTGTGGCATATCTTAGAATGTGGATATTTTATCCAATCGGATCAATTTGAGATGAAGCTTTTCGTAAAAACCTTTCATAAAATGGTGCAGAGCTGGCCTGCATTATACCAAATTTGTCATGTTCCTATGATTAATACAGAGTAAGTGCATTGTGGCATATTATGGCCCGGGATGGAGGCTTATTTAGTCTAACTGTATCAAAATGTTTCAGGTCCTTTTTAGATCCCATTAACCCTATCAATAACGGGCTTTTTGTACCTTTGTAATACGGGGGGGGGGCAAAAAGTGCCCCCTCCCCTCCTTAAAGTCGCCAATATTGCAGATATGAGAATGAAACTTGTTACAATAGTGTAAAACAGCAAAATCTAAGGAATAAGCTACTTTTTTCAATTTCATTCCATCCATGACGTCACATCACGTCATAATTGAAGAAAATTGCAGTATTTGCTTGTTGTTGGCAATATTAATGATAATTAAATTTTTATTCGACTATTCCGTTTTTAATGGGACTAGGAAGCAAAAAGCACCAGTAAGTAAAAATCAGCAGTATAATATGGATTTAACTCCGTTACATATATCATATATCCATTATTTATATACACCAGTTTTTCATTTTTTAATCTAAACCCCTAATATTCACTTCAACGGCCCTAACACGCAGCAGCCATTTACCAGAACTGCGTCCGCCATTTACCAGAAGAGACCACTCTCCTCAGTCTACGATTTTAATCGTGGAATTGGTCTATTGCAAAAGCAAATACTTTTAAATGCCTAAATATGATGTATAGTAATGAAGAGAACCAATTTTGGTCATTAAAACTTTTCCTAATAAATTTGTTATTATTTATATGACGTCATAAACATTGATGACGTCATTAAGTTTAAAATTGCTGACGTCATCAAAAATGAATAAAATTTTATTTTCATCTAACTTTTGTCAATATCTATTGAATGGTAGTGTTCTCAATGATTTTTATCATTGTGGAAAGAATAAGAGTCCCTTCTTTTCTTCCATTGCTGACCACGCGTTGAAAAGACATGCTTAAAGCTAATGTGCAATGGTAAATAGGCTCCTCTATAAATAGAACTAAGAAATTACTCCGACACAGCATTGTTTCGTGGCGAGATAAAAATCTTATTGTGGCACTATCCTTTGTTGACTCTGTGTGCAAGTTCGATTTGAATGAGATATTTTTAGAATTTCTGCTCTGTGCAAATGCAAGCTTTTAACCTTGCACAAAGCTATTAACTTTTCAATAAGAATAAGCTTAACTATTGAATGTTTCCTTCGGAAGCATGTCGTTGATCACAATCCTGTTTGCTGCATTCAATGTCAAATTCAATGGAAGATACGTTTCCGACATTCTAAAGAGCATTGTTTAGAAATCTTCCTGAGGGATACCCCAAATGTAGCCCACTATGCTCACATGGAAGTTTCACATGCTCGGTTTGCCTTGATTTTGTGGCGGATAAAAATACCGCTTTGAGGTTAAATATTTGTCAAAATTGCTTATCTATCTGCCGCATCAAGGGGCCCATGTATAGGTAAATTACTAAGGGACGCGGGCTGCTCCGTTACGCCACTGGCTGTACGATCAACTTAGGTGTCAGTACTTCGGTAAAGGATCATTCTTGCCACAAAATCAAAAACCGCCTTGCTATTAGCCACATGCTGACTAGTAGACGACGGGACGACAGAATCTCGTCCCCGATTGAAAGTTTTTGCCGTTTCTACAGCTCTATTAGAATACGGCCCTCAGTGGAGCGATAGCAACAACAACAATTCAACCAATGAGATGAGCGTAACTTGAGGATCCTTACGTAGTGAGGATACTCTTACCTTCTCTACAAAAGAGTCTGGATCGAGCGTTCTTTTCAAACATTATTACACACAAGGCTCGATTGATTGGTGATAAAGCTTCTATCACTATTGTGCACATTCGAACAGTCTACAAAATGAAGCAAAATATAGTTGGATTCTGATTCTTTCAGAATAGCTGAAAGGTCTATTCCACACTTAACTTCTACCCGCATCAGAACATGCAGGCTGACGCTAGAAAGTGTCCAAGAAAACATCGGCCGAAATCAATTTAAGCCCTAGAGTTTAGATCTATCTAGTATCATCGAATCCTTGTTGCTGCCAATTCGCTATGTGGATAAATCTAGCAAACATGTTATCTATTTTGCCAAGTTATTTAGTTTACTACCAAACTTCAAATCATGATGCATAGCAAGCTTCTTCGTTTTCTTTTATGGGTCACTTGGTACCAAAGGAAACCATTCAGTCAAGAAGCACAGTTCTTCAAATCTGTTGTGCATAACTGAGGTCAGAATATCTGTAGAGAAAGTGCATCCGCTTATTTCAATATCTATGCCATTCCTTTATACAAGATGATGGAAAGAATTTCTACAGAATAGCGTGTTCAACAACCATAATTCAGTTTGTGTTCAAACGCAACGGAAGGCGAGAAAGTGCCACAATTGTACTTTCAAGTGAGTTTTCTCAGAATATACGTCATAAAATTACTGTAACTGCTTTTTTCCTTCTTGTAAGAGACCTTGCAAGGAAATCACTTAGCCAGATACTACTTTCCCAATCCACTAGATGAGTCAATAGAACGATCCCTCTTTTACAGGCTACCTTGCTTAAAGACATTGATATCGGCAGATATGAAACTTAACAGTAGACATACTTTATAATATCAGAATGGAGAGGTCGATTTTAGAAAGGAAAAATTTCAAATGGTTTGGACGATGTGATCAGTAAATGATGTATTGGCCAATATTATTGTCATGGTGACCAGGAAGCAATAGCATTTCAAACAGGATTGCTTCCTTTTTATATACTCACCCTTGGACTACCTTTCAGCTTTTAATCACCTGTCTTGCTGACAGTTCAGTCTCTGCAGCTTATCAGCAGATTCCTGTGTATGAGATCAGAGTGAAAGCCAAAAACACAGACACACCCCTGTCTAAGTGCCCCGGTGAGAGGTGAGATATTTGCCGGGGTCGCGGTGATTTTTCGCCGGGGAAGATGGTGGTCAACTTTTTAACCGGGGAGCCCTAAATTTGTACCGAGGATAGTATAATTCATGGCGGGGACATATAACCACATGAACATGATAATTGTAAGTTGACTGCGTCTAGTCTTCCTCTTGTGAAAGTGCGCGCAGGCTTAAGTGTAATGGACTCACAATCATACAAGACTTGGCAAACAGTGAATAGTAAGTTAACAAAAGCAGCACACTTCAAATTCTCAGGACCCTTTAACAGAAACGTTGACAAGCCAACAGTTTTGGGTTACTTTTATCTAGAAAACAAAGTTGTTGAGCGTGTTGTGCGTCGATTGTATCAACAAAAACATCAAGTTATTAAAAATTTCGACTTTGTACGAAGGACAGAAGCTAATTAAGACGTTTTGAGTTTACCTCTTCATCCAGTCAGATGAAAAGTTAAGCTCGAAACGTTGTGATTGACTTTTGTTCTTCCTACAAAGTCGAATTCTTTTGATAACGTGATGTTTTTGTTGATACTGTTGTCTGAACATGAAACGTCTTACCCATATAAGATGGTGCACAAATAGGGGCACTTGTTGTTGCGCTCCTGGATGGCTAGTCCAACAGATGGCAGACTTTCTTAACCTATACAACTGAAAATTGAAAATTTACATCTCCTTTTTTGCATCATAGCTCCTGTTTTACATAAATGTCAGTTAAAAAGGGCATTCATCACTGCTGCATAGCGGTTACCGCGACCTCTCATTTCCCTTCTATTTGTATAGGCGACGTGCGTTTCTGTTGCAACACTTTCAGGCACATCGACGCCTTCAAGAACATCCCCATCTGCTAGGTCCATGTCTTGCTTCAATAACTGTTCAAATTTTTCAGCAAGGGATTGAATTGCGTTGTAAATCTCTCCTTCCATCCTGTACCTTACTGTATCTGCATTTTCATTCGATGTACGGAGGTAAAGAGACAGCTCTACTGAGATAATTTGATCTTCCTCGTCCCGCAATACATGTGAAAAGGACATAGAGCCCCCTTTCAATTGGGGATCTACCTTGTACAACACTTTTGGATTGCTTTCTTCGCCTTCGCCTTGTGTCAAAAGATTGCCTTTAATCTTTTTACGCGGATTCAATTTATCTGCTCGATAGCTCTTTACTAGCTGCAGTATGTTAAATGGACACCCGTCTGAGCCTCTAAAGATGATAAACTCTTCCAAGTCAAGAGCAAATTCTTCATTGTCATGCAATGTTCCGTCAACTGCCAGATCTCCTTCGCTTTGCAGTGAGTGAATTGTTCCATTGACACTTTCGAGATCCTTTCTTGAACCATGCGTGCCCAAGATCGTTGGAGCTGTACCAAATTTTCGTTTGCTAAAGCCTCGAAGACTTCTCATCGGCCTAGACTTTAATGCAGTCGCAATCTCTCGCAGTGCCGCTCTCGCTTCGTTGTCAATATTATCTTTTGATGTCACGTCCATATAGTCCATTACACCGTTCTTAGTCCCGATACAAAAACGTGACTTTCTTGTCTCCACTCCTCCAAGATTTGCATTCCTGCAGTTGCGAAAGTCTTTAACAGTAAATAAGTCTTCTTTATTTACGGAAAGAAGTCTCCAAAGTAATGCAGTATGGCCAATTTCAAGTCCATCTTGTGAATATGAATATGTTTCTGCACCTCCTCGGTCCTTTTCACTTCTAACTGAGACGCCAGTTTCTCTTGAATTGACATAAGAAAGCAGAAATGTGAAAGCATCGTTTGTAAGATAACGCGACATTTCAAGGGATCTGATGTTGTTGCCTTGAACGTTTTCTGTGATGTAACCAAAGAAGCATTCGACTAATTGTGGTGAGACGCTTTAATTGCATCTTCTCGACAAGGTCTTCCTGTTCAATGTATGTGAAATAATCTTGAATGTAACGCAGTGCACGCAGCAGGGTAATGTACACTGCTTCGGCTGTCTGGGAGGCCATCGATCCATCTGTCATGTCTAGCCGATCTCTTTTCGTCAGGTCCCTGACCTTTGAAATTAATTCTGAAAGCTGCTCTGTCGGTTGAAGCAGCTTTTCTAGGCCCTCCTTAACATTGCGGATCCTTGGCTGAAATGATTGATCTTCTTTCAGGAGGGCCAATTTCTCTCTTCTTGAAATCATTCCAAAGCACTCTGCCGTTTCTCCAGATGGATTTGAATTTTATCATTCCTGAAAGTGGTGAAGCTACCCTGACAGCCCCTTGATATTCTTTGGGATTTTCTGCAATGTACAGTACTTGACCCCGACTGCACAGCCCTACAGGGCCTGGAAAATCTTGCTTTAGAGACTGGACCATCTTCGAACCCACTCTCACCAACAGTGCCTAAGAATAATGCAAGATTTTTAGTTGGAATGTCAAATGATATATGCAGTGTTGCTCTCTATCTTATATCATCAATCTATTTCCAAACATGCACAAACCAGCAGGAATCGTAAGCTCATTCAAAGAATAAGCAATGCAATTTTTGTTGGCATCAATGATGTGGACTTTCCCATCGTCTTTAGACAGATCGGTTGCAGTTGTGTCAGGTGCAACTGATACACAGTAGAATGGACGCTCAGATAAATTTGAATTGATTGTGGAAATGCACATGGCGGTGGAGCAATCAGTTGACATATCGAGAACTTCCACTGTTTTGTTTCAGGAATCAGTTACAATCAAGAGATTGCTTGAAACGACCTCACTTATTCCACATGGCCAGTGGTGGCCTGGCTGGGGGGCCAGGGGGCCGTGCCCCCCCCCAGCGGACTTTTTTGAAGGGGCGCCAAAGTGTAAGAAGGGCGCCAAAAACTTAATGAAGCTTCATGGTTCGATCACGTTTTTTCTAGCACCACGTAGCTGGTCACACGGGTGGTCCATACAGATGCATCTGATGCACATCGAGTCATCATTATAGACAAATTATTTCGGGTCCATGTAAAGTTTCGTAAAACTAGGAACTGTTATTCCAGTACCCACAGTTCATGTGAAAAGACAACTTAGCACAGGTAAGAAAGAAACTCGGAGATGTCGGAGCAAGTTTCTCCAGCATTTCTTGACCCCTACCTTTTTCTTAGCCCCATGTGCTCTGCTAGGTGTCGCAGATGTCTTATCTGCGAAAAATTATGATTCGATTCCAGTCTTTTTTAAGAAAGAAAGGCATGCATTACATCTAAAAAATTAACTTCAGTCTCTTTTTTCATTGGTAAGCCATCGTCCATTTTTACTCATTATATATACTTTGCTATAAAGAAAGCCAGGTTTTGCAACCTCTTTAAAATTTGAGAACGATTAAAGACCTTTCAAGCAGTAATACGAGAAAAGGATACTTGTGAGAAATAAAGTATAATATGCTATGAATTGCCTCTATCTTATGTTTGGTGGCCTGAGTGTTGTGTTTATATATCTTTTAAAACACTTGAACTTGTACGTTATTATCAAAATGATTTTGATCCTCAAATTGATGTTTTGCTGTATTTTGGCCAACAAAGTAGCAGAATCTTACGAAATTATTGCAGATCAGACATCTCTAACTTCTTCAAAAGAGCTTGTGGAACCAAGTGAAATATTCGGAGTTGAGAAATGTCGGAGAACTTACTCGGATATCTCTGACATTTCGGAACTTTTTAACTGGCCTAGAAAACTACTGTACTATAAAATCCTGGTTATCCTATCTTGCCAAACATTAGCAATGATTTTTTCCCACTGTTGGCAATGACCCTAAGAAACAACCTTGTAAACTTGAACTCTTATGCAAAAGCCATAGCCGAGAACTAGACCCAATTTATCCAAAAGAATACAGTGTCCATGAAACAATAACGGTCGACGAAGATGCTTGCTGAAGATCTTTTCATAGAGCTGATCCTTAGAACATAAGGTACACAACCTTCGAAGGAAGGTCTTCCTGTACCAGAACATGTCGGAAAGGGCATAAAGCACCTGTTTTCCAAGAGTTTGAAGAACATGGTCACGAAAAATTCTTCTGAGGGCTTCGCCCCCAAATCCCCTCCCTTGCCTCAGTCATTCAAATGTATGCATCCAGCCCTAGACCAGTTCAAGGTGCCAAAGAATACGAGTAGGAAGATCGGAAAATTTACAAGGCTGCCAATCTCTTCAGAGACTTTATAACGATGTTAGATTTGAAAGGGCGCCATTTTGCTGCTGGCTCCCCCCCCCCTGACGAAAAAAGCCAGGCCGCCTCTGCACATGGCACTAGGCTTGGCTTGTTTTGAACTTTCACTGTCCTCACAAAAAGACCCATATTTGGCAAAGAACATAGTTTACTTATTGGCAATAGTTTTCTTTGATTTCTTAGCATCTTGCTTCCCTGGAACACTCGAATTGACTTGAATCCAAGATCAGCAACAAGAAGATACTCGTCGTTCTTGAAGAAGGTTACCCCAGCAATGGAGTGCCAGAGCGACTTGTCGGATCCAACATATTGCTGAGGAATTGGATCGTTCTCCGTACTTTTTGTTCCCTTACCAACATATGTCAGCTTTCTTGGCAGAGTTGATTGACGGTAAAAGAAAAGACATTGGCTGTAATCATCAGTGACAAAAGTAATGCCTCTGCCACTGACTGCTATGAATAATGGCTTACCAATGCTCTCATGAAAATCAGCAATCCATGGTCTTCTTATCTCGGGGACCTCCGTTCTTATTTGCTGGCGAACTTCTTTGCAAGAGTCGATCACTTGAGAACTTATCCTTTGCAAAGACAGCTCGTCACTTTGTTTGTCAAACTGAAGAATTGCACGATGTGAAATACCACCATTTAGCTTTTGATAATGTTCTCCATTAAGATTTGCCATCAATACAGCGATGTCGGAGCTGTCATAAACAGTTTCTCCATCGAAATGGGTCCCTCTTTCTAGGGAGGCTTCTGCATTCTTGATATTATGGCCTATATCATGGATGTGAATGACATCTGAATCATCATGATTGCTATTTAATGACTCTGTGAAATCTGTTGAGACATTTTTGCCATACTTTTCATACGACGGATCCATGTTTGAACAAGAAATCATTGTTTTAAATCGGCAACAGGTGACATTTTCCTGCTTGCAAATAATTTCCTCGGCACATCTTTCGCACAGTCTTGAATCTGGTTTCCAAGTATCGTAGATGTCCTTGTGAATGCCGCACACTGATTTACTCTTCATGCAATCTTTACACATCACATTACAATTCGGTAGATATCCTGACGCAGCTGCATGTACCAGACAATTAGTGCAAGAATTAACATACAGAAGAACTTCTTTTCACACGCTCCCTAACCTCTTCCTATTCGCCTGTTTTCTCTTTTGCATGACGCCATTGAAATGACCTAATGACACCAGAGAGCCACATATTGGACATTGTGCATGCAGTGGGTTCAAGAACAGACATTCGTTGCCATAAACCACCTTAAAAGACTTTCTTTTCTCGAAGAACGATCTTATTTCCGATCTCCGAAAAAGTCGGCGTGACTTTTTCTGAATGCCTGATTCCATTTTTTCCAAGGCAACTGTTTTCACAGTATGTTTTCCTTTGCACTCTTCTTTCCTACATTCAGTATTACAGGCTACTCTGGTGACCATTGTTCGCAGGACACCCTCTTTTATATTCAAGGAGAAATTCTGGACGTAATCTGCAGCCCAATCTTTTTCCTGAAACGCCGCTAACAATTCTTCCAGTGTCTTAGCCTTTTTGTCGGAAGCTTGAGATTCATCATTTGTCGTTGAAGATACGGCTGGTACAGCATTCTTTTTTTAGCGCTGTGACATGCCTTATTCCCCTGTGGACATGGAGCATGCATGGCTCGTCAGCAGCAGACTTCCGGACGTACTCTTCGAATATTTTGTATGACTTCTCTTTCAAATGGGCGTTGAAAGTCCTTTCCCCAAACATTTGCTCAAAAGTCATCGAGATTGCTTGCTTGGATGTCACAAATTTCTTTGACTTCCATAGAAAATTCTATCCATGTAAGGGTGCCAGGACAGAAAATAGGCGGGTATTTCGTTGAATCGCCATCTTCTGATATCAACAGCTTGTGACTAGGCCCTTGTTCTTGGCGCTTGCTCTTTTTCTTCTTCTTTCTCTGACGTTCTGTGTGCGTCGTGTCATTGGCCTCTTCCAAATGAAGTGAAGTTACATAATCATCTCCAACAAGATCTGCATGCTTTCGCTTTTTGCTCTTCTTTTTCTTCTTTGCGTCCGACATTTTGAGTCCTCTTCAAAGTTCCTGTTACATCAGCATTTGATCAGTATGTAGCATAACAGATCGCACAGCTGATCACAGATTGATGTCATGGACATCAATTTTGCTTATTGTGTTGAATGAATCTAGTTCCACTGCACAACAGGACATATGCCATATGGTGTCATGTTGGCTTCTGTCTTGTATTGACCACAGAACCTCTGTCCAGCTATTGACCACAGAAGGCCCGAAACTGAGCAAATTAGTTCCGAATTCCGAAATTTGCTTCAAGTTGGACTGCCGGGGAAGCTTTGGAAGACTTTTTCACACCGGGGTTTGCAACATTTATGACCGAGGAATTTACAGCGAGCCGATCTATTCCGGGGAGAGTGTTTTCATACCGCGGAGATTCTCGCCTGGTCCGGGGCAGATTTTTGCTTAATTTTTTTCACCGGGGAATTCGCCGGGGCAGGATCTGCCGGGGCACTTAGACAAGGGTGTACAGACCAGATCACATCACCACATGACGCTACTTTCGTTTCCAAGACGTTGACATACTTCCAGTTCCAAACGTAAACTCGCGGTGCATAAACAAAAGTTTCCTACCAAACGATTTGCATAAACACTGAAAAACAGGATCTGTGGAATTTGAAATGGACAGAAAGGCGGTATCTTTCGAATTTAGACACAAAGTTGTCTCCTGTTGTGACGTACCTAGCGTGGCCTTAGGGATGATCTCTTAAGAAACTCACAAGTATATTTTGAGCCATATATGACAAATGTGGTCAAAGGTTGGTTGTTTCAAAACCCGCTCCCCCGAAAAGTTAAATACAATTTTTATTAATTTAAGGCATGTATCAAGTAGGAGAAGGTCATCGACTTTTCAATGAACAATACCGCATATGCAGCTTGAATTACAAGTTATTTTGAAAAATATCTTCCTTTGTTTACTGAAAAACCACTGACCATTGATGATAAAAGAATTTTGAAAACAAATGAACAACGGTGGAAAAGGAACAGACTGACGAACGAAGCATTGACTGTTTTGTAGTTTTGTCTCATCAGTTTTTTTATAAGATGGACCTACAGGCTGGAATACCTTGGAGCTTTTTGCTATTGTTGGTAATATATCTGGCGCTTTCTGGTGCACTGCCAATGCCAAAGAAGGGCAAACATCAACATGGCCATAAAGGACATGATAAGGACAAATCAAAGAACGAAAGCAAGGAGGGCAAAGCAAAGGCGGAGAAGGCCAGAGCAAAACTTGATAAAGCCGCAGTGAGTACACATCTTGAATCATGAATAATATTCATTTGCTTAACCCTTGGTTGGGCTGCATGTTTTTTTATGAAAAACTGGTTTACAAGAAACTAGTACTGAGATGGCCAACATTTTAAGATACTTGCTTTTTCTGGAAAGTATTAAGAAACTTTTGAAAGTTAAAAGCGTCGATATCATAGCAAATAGTTGAACCTTTATTATTGCAATATTGAGCAATATTTATTGCAATGTTGAGCAATATTGAGAAATAATTTGGCAACATTGACTAACCATGTACGTTTTCAACACAACAGAACACTGTTATTCCTATATGATGTTTTGAATGTCAAGAAACATAGCTGCGGCAGTATTAGCGACCACATTGACAATTCTGCATTCAAAAAATAAGAAACCAACTAAGAAACTTTTAGTACTAATATTGACAAAATCTAATGTTAAATTTAAGAAACTTTTAGTACTATTGCCTGATTCCAGTTCCTTATAAGAGAATGTGTATCAGGTTATTCTGGTAGGTCCTTATTTAGTTTGGGGAACGGTAAAAATGTCCTCGCACCTTAATCTTGACCAGTAATAGGTAGAGCAACCAAATTTGTTGCGTTAGTAGTCTTAGGTATGTTTTTTGTGAGAATATAAAAAATTACCTCAAATTAGCCATCATTTTTGCTCACCGGAACATCTTGCTTGGTTTGGTCAAGAAAAGCGTTAAAATTGGCCAACAGTTGTGAAAATCGCGATGAATTTAAATCTGGAGCAAAGTTTCCATCCAAACGTGAAAATTATGATGGAATATACCAAAGAACACTACTCTACAAAATTTACTTGCAAAATATTACAATTTTTCCATTATTTTTCTTCAAAGATAGGGATTTGAGAATTCGTGGTCTTGCTAGGGTCAGTTTCATAAAATTGGTTTCCTCTACCGTATTGTTAAAAAAAATGTTTCAATCAAACTTCTTGAGAAGGTGTGCAATAGGTAGCAGCAAGGATTCAATAAGTCCTGTGATCATGATTTCTCTCCTGGTAGAGCTATTATGTAAAATGTAGGAATTTAGGAATTATATAGGAATTCGCCAACCACCAAAATCTGTCTTCGGTATTCATGATCCAATAGGCCTATAGTATCTTTCCCAATTAAGGGTTTGTCTAAGTAAGTTAAACTTTCACAATTTCAAGAATAACTTTAGAGATACCATAAATACAATGTGCCCTACGAATGATGGCATTGAAGATGCGTAGCACTTTTTGTTGCTTTGCCCTTCCTTTCACATTCAACGACGAGATTTTCTCGTTGGAGTTTCGAAACTTTTACGACCCCTTGCTCAAATCAGTAGTCTCTCGAGAAGCGCTCTGCTGCAACTGTTAATGTATGTTGATAAAGATTTTCCTGATGACGTTATGTTAGCAAAATTATACTTTAACTGACGATAGATTTCAGTCGCTAAACTGGTCGGTTGGAGTAAGACATTTCAAATTTTGCTTGTGCCACGAAATAACTAATTCCTTTTTGTCATTTTGTACTTCGTTTGTTTCCATTTTGATGCAAGGCATATATTTTGTGAATTTGAATATCTGTGTAAGATGTCTTATATAGGCATTCAAATATCCATCTTCCGATGAAGGCACCTTAACCCTACATTAGTAAACTCAGTCCACCTATAGCAGTCCTGTTACCTAACGGGAAACGGGTGTCAGTATCTGCCTGTAGTTTGTGATGATCGTTTATGTGTAGCTATCTGTAATTGTGTATCTAATTTGTATTTAGGTTGGAAATCTCTTTATGGTAAGACCACAGGGTTGCCATTGTCTGTTACTCTTTTTGCTATCGTCCATGTAGTGTGGTATAGTCTTAAAGTAATTAGATAGTATAGTAGTTTGTAACCTTGTATGGTAACATTTTAGATGGATAAATAAAAGAGTAATAAAAAAGGCTAAATGGGAGGGGCAAATAGCCCCCTATCAAAAATCGGGTTCAAAGCTCTATCAAGCTTCCTGAGCCGCTATTTGATTTCAGATACTCCAGAGGGGGAGGCTTACAAAGAAAAGAAGGCCATGACACTTATTGGATTTGGAGACTTGTTCAGAACATCAAGTGACAAGGAATTAATTTTACGGGTCAAATACGCATATTCTTTATCCTCAACCATATCAAAATAAGTATGATGCTTGCTCACCTGAATAAATAAAGATTATTCAAGAACCTCAACAGAGCTCAAGTCTCCATACTTGCATAGGCACAATTCTGGATCAAGGAATTCATTTTGAACCAAAATGATGAATGTTAGTTCCAGAATTTCCAACAGATTCTGATTAATTGACAGCTTTACAAAACAGTGTAAGCAGGAGATTTTGGCAATGTCAAATATTGGATCGAGGGAGCAATTGTGAGCCGAAGTAAAGGGTTCTTCCTCGAAGTTTGCTGAAGATGGTGATGTTTCATAAAAAAATATAATCCTAAACTTAAGTTACATTTGCGTAGTGGCAAAGATGTAGTTCGGAGAAGTGTTCATAGCAAAACGAAGAGGTGTGTCCTGAAAATTTTCTGGAGGCCTCATTTCCTAGAGTCCCTCGTTTTTTTATGCCTCCAGCTTACTTACACTGACCACAACACTGTATAATTCACGGATATTTTTACTCAAAGATGAGGAAGAATGAGCTAAGAATCCAGTTTAGCGCATTTTCGAGTCCCGATGTCTTCTGGTGGCATTCGAATGCAAGCCCAACTCATCAAAAACATTGCAAGATACCAGCAATTCCTTCCCGTCTCCTCTCTGTAAAACGGGTCAACGCTTTACAGTCTTTGTCAATTGATCTCGATAACTGTGCTTGTTCACTTTACCCAGATATTCAATGAGTATTAGACCGCAATCTGAACAAAAAGTACAAGGGTTCCTGTGAAACCTGGAACGACCCATCAACTACTCACAGCATAAGAAACTTGATACTAATAACCGTAAATGTGACTTTTTGTGACAAGTCCGGGGTTGGTTAGCCTACGCGTAGACCCATTATTCAAAAGAAGACAGGGTCTACGAAACAATGAGCAAAAGCTTGCTGCAGTGAGTTCCAAATTTCTAGAACTTAATTTATGCAGCCTTTGTTGAGAAGCGTTTCACATATTATTTGAAGAGCAGATTACGATAATTAAAGATGATTACTCGAGTGGCCGTAGCAAGTTTTCACTCGTTGTTTCGTAGACCATTTCTTCTTCAGATAAAGGTCTACTCGTTGGCGAGGGGTTGGTATAATTGTTGATTAATCAAGAGATTACACTGTTGTAAATGGTGTGTAGTACTTTTTACGATTGTTTTCTCTTTAAATCTGCGAAAATGCATATTTCAATCTGCTAAGAAATGCGAAATGACGTCATTTTGTATGACGTCACTTCACGTTGACCTGAAGGAGGCTGCCAAATGTGATGATATTACTCTCGAGTACCGAATAATCGTCCCCCCCCCCGCTTATTAATTTTTGAAAAATTTTCCAACCCCCCCCGCTCTTATTCCAACCCCCCTTTTTATTAATTTTTGGAAAAATGAAATGATAGTAAACATAATTTCTGAATAAACGCAAGAAAGAGTCGCAAGAAGTGCATTCAACAGAAACAGAACTCAAAAGTAAATGTATTAGTAACATCACTGTTCACATAAATATATATAAGAGACGTGTTTACCTAAGAAAACGACTATTTTCTATTTCTCCAAGACCTCCCCACCGATTATTCCAACCCCCCGATTACTGTTATATTGAACCATTTCCAACCCCCCTCGATTATTCTCATCCCCCCCGTTTATTCGGTACTCCAGAGTACACCACCCACATTGCTAGCCTCCTTTTCGAGACTTCGCGCGCTCGTACAAAATACAAAATGGCGACGATATTTGGCCTAACTTACGAAGAGTAACCGTCAACTTTATGAAATTCAAGCCACGAAAACTTGGAAAGAACTAACGACTGGTGTTGAGGTTGCCTATAAGGTTGCTTTTAACAAACATTTTATCAACTCCGGACTTATCCTTTAAATCTGATAGATAATGAAATGCACTTTATATTTGACTCTACTAATAATCATCAAGAGAGAGCTTTAAAATTCAACTTTCAGGGAATATAGCTTAGGTTTAGGTTAGGTTTTAGGTTTTAGGGCTTAGTTTTTAAATGAAAAACAGGAAATACTTCGTAATATCTTAGATAATGATAAACAGTAAAATGAAATAAATCTAAATTCATGTACCAATCAGAACAAACACGATTACAAAATGAAAGAAGCTAGTATCTTTTATAAAATATTGTAGTTCATATTTTACGTTATGTTCTAAAATTCTTTCGTTTTATCCATTATAATATAGAGTAGGCAGCCATTATCCTTGATGCATTATGTCTGTATGTATCTTAGATTACTAGAACCTTTTATGGTTGATGAATATATGAAATGAAAATGAAATGAACTAATAACGATCTAACAACTGATAACAAGTGATCAAATTACAGTAACGAGTTATCTTTCCTATAGGTGTATATAAACCGGACCACCTCTGGAAAGGACTGATCAATGGATCTTTCTGACCATTGATAATGGACCATTGCGAGCTACACATTTTTGCAAAAATCTGCTTTTAAGAAACTCAGCTTTTAGATCATCAAGAAATTAAGAAACTCCAGTACATGGATTAAACTTAAACTTTATTTTCGCTTGTTTTCGGTATCATAGTGAACAACACTGTTATGCTGACGACAATGTTTTGATTGCGGATTGAGAAAGTAAATTGCAGGATATTGTAAACAAGGCAGCAACAGCTTGTCAACAATAAGGTCTAGATCTAAATGTAAAAAAAACAGAATGCATGGTAACATCAAAGAAAGTGGAAAGTCTGTGTGTTGCCTGCAGAGTCAAGGAAAAGGCATTAAACAAGTTAACACCTTTACATATCTGGGATACTCCATCAATGCCCAAGGAAAATGTTTGCCAGAAGTGAAAAAAGAATAGCTTTGGCGAAAGATGCATTCAACAGAATGAAATCAATTATAAAGGACAAAGACATCTCAATGAACACCAAAATAAGAATCATGAAGACATATTTACGGTTGGGATGGGCAAGTACTGTAAAAAATCTGATCCCATGTTTGTCCGAGGGAATTGGGAGAAAAATAACCAATTCTGTTATGACACAGAATGACTTTCCTGCCCAAATTAACCAGTTTTTGGGACGAAAGTCAAACTTGACAAATATCATGAACGGATAACGTTTGCGTTTCAGATAGCTGAGATCAGATTTGTTTAGTTTTCATTGCCCCTTATTTTACACTCTAGGTTTTCAGTGGCCCCACTTTCACTGCCCTAAATTTTTGGTCACCCCTCTGAATATCTTCCAGCTCTTACCAAGTAATGACTGGTCCCTTATCAAGAAAAATCCGGGACCTTTGATCTTGATGAGTTGTTCTTCCATAGGGGGAGAGGGTACGGATATCAACTGCAACTACCCCTAACAACGCTCTGTTGAAAATCGATACGATTTTCCAATCGCGAGACTATTCCTCGCACCGGCCAATATATTCGCTTTACAGTTAGGTTATCAAAAACCTGTTTGAATCCAACTTGGTTCGCCCTGAAACAATTGAGAAATAACAGATGCGACGGCCTATGGGACTTTTACCAACAATGCCATTTCGAGGCCTCTGGTTTCAGCTTTCGCACAAACCTGAACTTCAAATGCTTGTAACTCCACGAAGTTTTAGTGGATTTGCAAGATTCTCGTGTCAAAAATTATTTTTTTAGAATCTTAGGAAAAGGGTGACTTTTGACCACGGGTGCATTCAGCGTATCGTTATTTTTCAATATTTGATAAAACGCCGAACAATTTTTTGAGACACCCTGTAGGTTTTCTTTAAATATTTTTAATGAATAAAAAGGTATTTTACTACATTCTTCCTGAAATGTCCCCTTATCCCTGAAACGGTAATTGTCACCAAGGAGGCGCCCCTTGGTACAGCCTTACAGCTTGGCCACATGGCATAACCAGGGAGCGTCGCGCTCCCCGAGCATAGCCAATACCTTACACCATGCCGTGAGTGGTGGCACCACGGGAGGACTGGCGGGGGACTCGTTTCATTCAAAACCCTATATTCGGCAAAACTTTCCAAGAAAAGTGGCATAAAATTAGTTTGGTAGACATTTAGATTTGCGTCAAGGCCAAACCATGGAATGGCCTTGACGCAAAATCAAAATTAACAAAAAATTTCAAACAATAATAATAATAATAATAATGATAATAATAATAATAATAATAATAATAATAATAATAATAATAATAATAATAATAATAATAATAATGATAATAATAATAACTTTTATATAGCGCCAAAATCTATAGAATACATATTCTTTAGCGCTTAACAATAGCTGACTTAAAAAATGTCCATATTTACATGAAAAAGGATCCAGAATCGATTACAGTTCAAAAGCAACAGAAAATAAGAATGTTTTTAATCTAGATTTAAAAGTAGCAATGCTCTGCGAGTTACGAATGTTATGAGGTAAGCGGTTCCATAATGTAGGAGCAGCGAATGGAAATGCTCTGTCTCCGCACGTTTTGTATTTTGTTCTCGGAATCTTCAACTGTAAAGATGCATTTGACCTGAGGGAATATCTTTCTTGTCCTTGCATAGTGAACATACTCGTTATGTAAGATGGGGCCATGTTATTCAGCGCTTTGTATGTTAGCAACAATATCTTAAACTCAATTCTTTGTTGCACAGGTAGCCAGTTTAATTCCTTTAAAGCAGGAGTGATATGATCATACTTTTTTATTCCAGTTATTATCCTTGCAGCTGCATTCTGTACGCGTTGCAGTTTCTGTATTTGGCAATCTGGCAGACCGTATAGTAGGCTATTGCAGTAATCAAGTTTATTTGTAATGAAAGCATGAACCATTGTCTCCGTGGATTTCACGTCAAGATACTTTCTTATATGCCTGATGTTTCTTATGTGATAAAAAGCTGTGGAACAGGTCTTTGTTATTTGATGTTCCATGGACAAATTTTCGTCAATCATGGCTCCAAGATTTCTCAAAGAAGTGACTGGTTTTATTTCAGTGTCACCAATCTTTATAGAATTTATGTTCAATTTACTTAAGTTGTGCTTTGACCCTATTATCATGAACTCCGTCTTTCCATCATTTATCTTGAGCTTATTAGCAAGCATCCATTTCCTAAAATTGGATATACAGGCCTGAATTGACTGGAGTGCATCCTCTTGTGAGACTTGGTCAGTGGGTTTGAACGATAGGTATATTTGATGGTCATCTGCGTAACCATGTGCATTTGGGAGATGTTTTGCGATTACATCAAACAGTTAACTTGCGTAGATAAGGAAAAGGATTGGGCCTAAGCAGGATCCTTGAGGGACACCGTATTCAAGTTCAGTCCTTTCAGATAGCTTCCCTTTGACTTGCACACACTGACATCGGTTGCTTATGTATGACTGCACCCACTGTAATGCTGTTCCGGAGAGCCCTACTTTTTTCTTAAGAATTTCCAAGAAAATGGCATGATCAATTGTGTCAAACGCCGCACTAAGATCTAACATCACTAACAGGGTAACTTTCTGGGCATCCATATCAAGGCGAATGTCTGATAGTACTTTAAGCAGTGCAGTTTCCGTGCTATGATACTCTTTATATGCTGACTTGAGAGCTGGTAAAGGACAGTGCAGATTCATATGCGATGAAATTTGTTTCACCGAAGCCCGCTCTGCTATCTTAGAGATGAACGATAGATTGCTGACTGGTCTGAAATTTGGGAAAATAATATCCAAACCAACTTTTTTCAACAGGGGTGTTATAAATGCCTCCTTCCAGACTCCTGCAAATGAACCACTTTGCAAGGATAAATTAATGATGTGAGTTATGAAAGGTAAGAGAACACCCAAGCATTCTTTGATCATCCATGTTGGTAGTGGATCTGCTATACATTGCTTGTTTGGGGACCTAATGACAAGTTCCCTCACTTGTTGTTCTGATAGAATCTCGAAATTAGAGAACTCCTTTTTAGGCTTATAACTTGACAAATAATCTGAAGTTGTTGCATTTGTTTCAATGCTGTCAAGCTCTTCTCTGATTGACTTAATCTTTGTGACAAAAAAGTTGCTAAATTCGTTAGCAAGCTCAGTTATGGATGTAGCTGTTGGATATTCAATATTCTCTTTAGGCTTGGACACCGAGTTGATAAGGGAGAAAAGTTTCTTTTGGTCACCACGACATTCTTCAATTTTTGTCAGCATAGAACTTTCGTCTTGCAATGTTTAGCTGATGTGTGAACGCATTTCTCTTGGATTTGAATAAGACTTTATCGTAATCTTTTCTCGATTTTCGCCACTGCTTTTCTGCTTTTCTTCTAGCTGCCTTTGCTTCCTTAACAATGGTATTAAACCATGGCAGGACTGGTCTCACTACAGTTAATCTTGTTTTTAGAGGAGCATGTTTGGCTAAAATTGATATAAGATGGCTGTTATATATTTCCACAAGATGATCTAAACTTTTATTTTGGTAGTTTTCTGATCCCAGTGGTGATGATTTAATGTCAGATTTGAACTGTTTCATATCAATGTTCTTCAACTTTCTATAAGAAATTTGCCTTTGCTCCAACAATGGTATTGGGCAAGACAACTGACATTGCACAAATGAATGGTCTGAAATGAAGTGTGTTTGCTTGGGGGAATTAAGGGTAATGCTATCCCCTTTCCTACTAATAATTAGGTCAAGTGTGTGGTTTGACTCATGTGTTGGCTCGTGTACGTGTTGTTCCAGACCTAAACTTTCTAAAAACTCCATAAATCTTGATGCACATGGATCATCCTCCATATCTACATGAATGTCAAAATCACCAGTAATTAGGAGTGGCTCTGCACACAAGATCAGTTGCTGCAAGTACTTTGAAATCTCCAACAGAATCCTGTCTCGAAAACTCCAGAACATAAAGGTCCCCTTTTTATTCATGCTGATCAAGAACTTTTAAACAGCTTTTGCTTTATTTTTCTACCTTGTATATTGTAAATCTTTCGATGTTTTATCTTTTTTCTTTGTACAGGGCAGCTTGTAAAGCAATTTATGTATATATATTTGTAGCTTTACCCTGTCAAAATAAATAAATATGAAATGAAAAATGAAATGAAATGAATAATATGAAAGATTGAAACTTATGTCAAAATCCCCCCTTATCTCTCTCGGATTTTTCATAGCTGGTGCCGCCACTGCATGAAGATTGCACTAGCTGTGCCAATAACGGAATAAACAGGTAATGAAGGGCCCTGAAGAATTTTCAAATTGCACATAATTTTGATTTACTTCATACATCATTTGATTTGCTTTGTATCAAATGTAACGCAGAATCAGTTCACATCTAATAAAATGAACGTTTCAGATTGTGAAACATGTTATCTTGATGGCCAAAAATGGAGCAGAAAGAATTTTAAGATTTCAGGAGCAAGGCTGAATTTTTGATACAAAGAAGGAGTGTTTACGCCAGTGATAAAGAAATCAACGAGGAAAGTGAAAATATCATTGAAAATAAAAAGCGTTGACGATTCGTCAAACATAATTTGCAATACTTTTGCCACACATAGCTGCACTAGTTCTCACAAGTTTCAAGTTCATCTTGCCAACGCTGTTAGCTGTATATTCCTCCTTGCAGAGTAATGCTGACCTCGGGAATCTGAATTTTGATTGAATTCTTGACATTGTCGCCTGCAGCATTGTTTAAAAAATTAATTAGATGACCCAGTAAGGAAGTCCATGTGGTTACATTGGATTGATCAGCTATATTGATAGGAACTCTCTAATCCATCTGTACGTCACCTCTCACCAGATAGGTTTGCTATCAAATTTTGCTCTTTTTCGCTCTCCCCTTCAAGAATGCTAACTTATCTTATTATCGTTAAGATTCCTTCGAACCATCTCTCCTTCAAAGTTTTTCCTGTAAGAGAATATGCTCGATGCCCTTGCTTACATGGTTATGACTACCTATACGACTGTAATAAACTATCATTTTGTGGAGATGTCAGGGGCTGCACACACATCGATCTGCCCCTAAGTATCAGGCCCTAAAATAACATATTTCTACAAGTGCGTATTTTTGAAAGCTTGATGTTGTCTGCACTTAAGGTTGAAAATTTGGCGTGGCTTTACTTACTTAAAAGATATACGTTTAGACGTTTTGCTGCAATCTTCTTCAGGGTTTTCTGCTTGCAGTCCTGCACCTTCAAACACTCTCTTGAACCAATCTTGCCTCCCAGCCTTTTCGATGGCATGATTAAAACGTCTTCGTTTTGTTCAAGTCATAACTTTGCAGGTGAGCGGAAATCGAACCTAATTATAAGGCATGGCAAATAAGTAGACATCTACATAAATTATGTAAAGAAAACAGAAATAAACAAACAAACTACCCTGTAATTCATTACGAACTAGTAAAATTAGATGAAGGAAACAGACAAATATATATAAGTGACAGTAAAATGAACAATAAAAGAGCGAATCAACAGTACTCAACAGGATGCGGGCTAAGGAATAACAATTTCGCTTTTTCGTCTAAGGAATGCTACTTTTAGAATTTTCCCTTAAACTCTTGTATTTTCTGCACTGTCTCGGTCAATACTTGCTTAAAAAGTTCAGGTATTATGGTCTTTAGCAAGTGTCTTGGGTCAGAATTGTCAAGCTCTGTCATCTGTCTAATTTCGAGGCACGATTGCGTAAAACAAGCCAAACTTATTATAAAACATATGATCGCACTGGGGATGAATTCATGCGTGACCTGGAGTGGTATTTAGTTTGCCTTCTTTCAAATCCACACTTCCCCAATTACAGAACCACGGTTTCAATTTACAAAACCACAAACTGAGTCAGAACGACACTTATTTTAGAATTTGTGCTCTGGGAAGGGGACGGGTTTTACCTAAAGCCTCGGTCAAACTGATCAAACATTTCACAAAACATTTATCTTTTCTCGAAACATTTCACAAAACAAAACTTTTTATTTTCTTTTCTCGAAAACGTTTTTCTTTCATTTTCCTTCTAAATAACACTCCTGGAGGGACCATTATGGAAACAAGGTTGCATTGACCTTTTAATGCTATCCCTGCCATCGTTTACCATGGGGTATTTTTAAATTAGATTATAATAAGATATGTAATTTTTGCCTGTAATTATTTTAAATTGTAGATATTGTTATTAGATTTCTTTTTCTTTTTAAATAGTTGTATTTTACTTTGATGGCAAAATTACACATACATACATACATACATACATATTGACATGACTATAGTTGTGGGCCCTGTCATTTTACACTTACGTTGTGGGTACAGTCAACTTTCATGCTTAGCTCTAAAGCAGTAGTGTGTATTCAACTTTTTGCAAGCGTTCTGTGCCCACAACAACTGGCGCACAATGCATGCAATGTACTTTCTCATTTTGTTTAACAATATTTCGTTTGTGGGGACATAGCAAAATTGACTGGCACTGTGGGGACACTTAAGATACACAATCCATAATAACGAGATCAGACGTTGTGAGGACACATTACACACCATCTGTGGGGACTTTTGATACACAAACTGCAATGATGAAATAAGACATTGTGGGAACATATGACACACAATTTTTCTGGGGACTTATGATGCACATCTGTATAAAATTGTGAGGACTAGACATACAGGCCCGTAGCAGCTATTGGGGCCGGTCGGGCCCGGCCCCCGCCCAATAATTTCCAAAAGTTGCATTTTTTTTCATTCATCATATATAACGTAGAAAATTGAAGTGTGTATTGCGAATCAAGACCTATCTTAGGTCAATAACAACAAAGGAACTTGTTTAGACTCCGATGCAAGAAAGTATAATTCTATAAAATTCAGCCCAGTTGACATCAGAAGCGTTTTGTTTAGTGACAAGAAAAGTACCAAGACTTTAACAATCTAAATCACACGCATCTAAGGTAGGAAAGCTTGACATGCTTTTGATCAAGTATTCACACATTTGGATTCATAAATTTCCTATTTCACCTGCGGACCTCCGACCATAAAATTTCTTTTCAGCATTCACAGAAGGGCATTGCCAAAAGAAAAATGGGCGTGGTTCGAAAATTTTTCCGGGGGCTCGCCCCCTGACCCCCAACGGCTTTATACCTTTGCCGCGAATTGGTGCCCCTCCAATCTGAAAAACGCTCCTACGGCCCTGGACATATCACATAAACTGCGTGCAAACAGCTGAATTTGCCTGTGATTGAATATTTTGGTTCTAAGATGTTTCCGTTCAGTTCTTTTTCAGTTTCATTATTTTTGATTACCTCAGGTCAATTCATTTCATTTTCATCTCATCAAAAATCAAGCTATCAACTAATATACCATATATCTACGGCAGCTAAGGGTGTGAACAAGATTTAAGATACAAGCTTATATATAATGCTACTTTCTACCAAATTAATAGCAAGTTTGTAGCTTAGGACACCTAGAAAGAACTCTAATGAGCTTTCGAGCTAGGTGCCCATTGCCTCTGTCAAGCTAACCTTAAACAATATTAATGAATATGAAAAATAGTTTTTTAACATTAACACCTAAGAGAATTCTTAAAAAAAAGGAAAGGAAGAAAAACAGAAAATGGGATGGAGTGAAAGCATTGTAAATATTTATCAAGGTATTTTCTGATTCAAAATGTCTTATTTTTGCTATAATGACAAGGCTTCGCAACTTTGACAGTGATTTGTTGAATGTGGTATTTCCAGGAGAGGTTATTGTCAATTAGGACTCCCAAGTATTTGGCATGATCTGTTTCTACTGAAGGTTGATTGTCTATAGAAAGGCTTATTTTGAGCCAAGGCTTTCGTTGTTTAGGTTGTACTAGGAAACAATTTGACTTTTTTTCTATTTCTATGAAATTACTTTGCAAAGCCTTACAGCATTAACGCAAAGGGGTCTAAGACCCAAAAAGAAATTAAAGTAAACATCACAAAGTCAAAAAAAATCATATTAAAGATTAAAAGCTAATCAATAAAAACAAATTAAATATTTACAGTTCTAAAATTTCATTGTTAGAGTGAGCATCCCAGTCCTTTATCGTTCTCGAAAAGAAGCTGTTTTTGTATGATTCAGTCTTGCATAGCAGCGGTATAAATGTTTGACTGTTTTTGCTGCATTGTCTTGTGCTTGCTGTATTTCTTAAAACGTAGCTGGGAACTTTTACGGCAGAAGTGTTGTTTATGATCTTTTTGAATAACTTGAGACGAGTTTGCTTTCTTCGGTCCCGTAGTGTTGGTATGTCTAGCCTTTTCATCTGGGCACTCATACAACCAGGTTCACGTTCTTTGAAGTTGGATGCAAAGCGGACTGCTCTTCTCTGTACCTTCTCTATAGCTTGGATCTGATTGTTGACATAAGGATCCCAGACTGACGAAGAATAGTCCAAGATAGGACGAACGAGTGACTTATAAGCTTGTAATTTCACTTCCTGTGGGCAATGTTTGAGGTTTCTCTTTATAAACCCCAATGATCTACTAGCTTTTCCAACAATGTTCTCAACATGATACTTCCAATTTAGATCGTTAGATATTGTCACTCCAAGGTATTGATGTCTTTGAACATGTTCCAGTACTTGACCTTTAATCATATAATCATGAATTACTGGTGACTTTCTACGATGGATGCTGAGAACGTAGCATTTACTAGGATTGAACACCATTTGCCATCTGTCTGCCCACTCATTCAGCTTATCAAGAGTAGTTTGTAATTAAGTGCATGAGTGGTGCTTTTTACCATCCCAAAAAGAAGGCTGTCATCTGCAAAAAGACGCATTCTTGATGTCAATCCTTCTCCGATGTCGTTGATGTATAAAAGAAAGAGTAGCGGGCCGAGGACAGTTCCTTGTGGAACACCAGATCGGACTTGAGCTTCTTTAGACTTTAGACTTCTTGGTATTTAAGGTGAGTTTGTTAGCAATTAGTTTGTCAGGTTGAAAATAGATGTTTCAGATGGATTAGAAAGGTTTACTGACCGAGAAAGTGCAGTGGAAACACCTAAACATATTAGTTTAGTAACAGTTTCAAACAATGGTACAGCAATGGTAAAATGAACTCTTTGATTTGAATTAGACCAAGACAAAAGACCTTGTCACATCCTTTCTTTAAGGAATTCTTGCAGATATTCAGTCAACTGGAGAGATTTGAATTGAGTTTGACTCTTTGATCTATTAACAATATCTTCCATGGTAACGTCTCCAAATTAAACTTAACACGAAAGTCTCTTTGATTTTGTATTGCTTGGATGGGCATCAGATTTGGTACCGCCACAATGGGGCGGACATGGGACAGAATCTTGATCCAAGATGAAATGATAATGAAATAAAAATTTCTGCCCCTTAGTCATGTTAAAAAAGGGATTCGTAAGTCAATCTCAGAGTTACTCAACTTTACAGTGTCCCTGGCATAGTTCTTTAAATACATTTAAGGCTTTGTAAATGATCGTCGCTGTCTCTTGTTTGTTAATTTCAGCGATAGTTGGCCACAGCTTTATCAATGTATCATCAGGTGCATTATAGCTACTATTTGTTACAATTCTGGCAGCACGATTTTTTTTAACCTTTGCAGTGTAAGTCGCCTGGATTCCCTTCAGCTCCCCCGAGCAGCAATACTGGAAATGCGGTTCTACGTTACCTCCATGGATTTGGCTAGGATCGTCACTGATAGCAGTTTTGATGCCACTAGCAAACCACTGGTCCAGAATCTAAGTTGAAAAACAGTCAATGATATGATTAAATACGAAAGCATGAAATAGTGTATAAGTCTATCAACAATATAGCTCACGAGAAATTCACAAGATGCAACAGGGCAGCTACGCAATACAAACACTGACATAAAGCTGCCAAAGAAAAGGACATGTAATGGGCAGAAGTCATTTTCGTTTTGAGGTACTAAACTTTGGAATAGCCTAGATACCGAAGCAGGCAACCTTTTTGAATCGATTCAAATCGTTAACTTAAATATTTCCGTTTTGATCTTATATTGATTTGACAGTTCGGTTTTCCACTTTGTATAGTAGACAATTGGTAACATTTCTTTCTGGTATTTTAGATGCATGATCCCTCGTAAACCAGCTTCGCTGAATGGGCTACCATATGATATGGCTAAGAGTTTCCTGGGGATACCAATGTCTTAGCATACTTTAAAAATCCTAAAGGACGAAAGACCTTAGGATGGAGTGTGATCATCCCAAGCCAGATGCTGATCTAGTTGAAATCCTAAGTATTTAGAATTTACCTGATGGGCTATGATCACCGGCAGGGAGGGGGGGCGTGGTTCTCACTTAAATTTCGGGTAGGGGTGTGCCGCCCACAGTTTCAACATTTAACCATTGGCTGTGAAACCTTGGCTAGGCTAATTCTCCATCAAAAGTGTTGTGAGTTAGCGTTGTCTAGACAAAACTTGCCAAATTTTCACATTCTCTGGACCAAAATTAAAAAAATTGGGGCTTCTTTACAGGAATTACCGAATTTTGACATTTCTTTGACTAAAATTGCCAAAAAGTATACCCTTGGCTAGGAAGTCCGAAAAAGCATACCCTTGCGGATGGCACATTCCCAGGTACCTTTACTATGGAGTATGGAAGGATCCCCCCCCCCCCGTGGCTATGATATCTCGTCATATTTGGCCCGACTCCCAGGCATTTGCGAAAGAAATTTTGGCTGACCCTCAGACCAGACCGCCCAGGATGGTCAGGCCTTGTCAGGGTCGAGGCCAGGAATAGACGATTGCCCTAAAGATGGCGGCGAGGAATTTTTTTACCGAGATGCATTGCGTTCGAATCACAAATCTTTAACGATTCTATAGGAATTTGATTAAAGAACGCAGTGCATCTCGGTAAAAAATTCCGCGCCACCATCTTTAGCGCAATCGTCTATTGAACGAGACCAGACGAAGGGCCTTGCTGTAGCGATAGCAACAGCAATATCAATTCAACTCAATGAAAAGATCATCAGTTGAGGGTCCTTCCAGATGCAGTGATTCTCCGCCTGGCCTAAGAAGATTCGGAATTCAGATTGTTCCCACACATCGTCAGAGTAGACACAACAACTGGACCGAGGCAGGACTTTCTCGATGTTCCCACACTGTATTTAATGCATGGTTTGGTGTGTATCGTCAGAGTAGACACAACAGCTGGACCGAGACAGGACTCACTGGATGTCCCCACACTGTACTGTTTTTAATGCTTTGGTGTGTATCGTGAGAGTGGACACAACAATTGGACCGAAACAGGGCTGATTGGATGTCCCCACATTTTTTCTGCATATATGTGTTGGTGTGTATTGTCAGATTGGATGGACACAGAAGCTGGAACCGCACAAGAACTCGTTCTCTCGCGTTATTGGATGTCTTTGAGTAACTGCATGCAGCATGGGCACCTTTGCCTGAATTTGTTTTGGAAAAATTTGTTGTCTGTGCAAGGTCAAGGTAAGTTAACAATACATTTTTTTCTCATTTTAGTATAGCTTTTTCATGATAACACAAGATTATGGACTGATGGCAAGCTGCTATTCTGGTAAAAACTATGGAATTCTTTCACTAGCTGCCAGGCTCAAGGCCGTGAATTAACCCACAATAATGTCTTAGACCATGAATATGATGGCCCTCCTGGCCCACAATGTTTTGTTGGCCCACAATATGTTTTGGCCCACAATGGTTAAATTACCCAGGGAGGCCCACAATGTTTTAGACTCAATAGTTCATGTATGTGTACAAGCAAAAGACCTCCTTTTTTGGCCCCATAGGCACGCATTATTTAGCAAAATGCTCTTTGGCAATGCTCAATAGAAGCGTTAAAGTTAAAGGGGCATGCAATTCTCCAGCCAAGTGTGTGTGTGCAATCCTTTTTTATCACTAGAACACTACCAGATCTTAAACTGCAACTCATCATGCAGCTGAATGAAATGCCAAGGAGGAAATTTCTTCCTTATCTATTAGCTATTCTGAAAAGAATCAGAATCGAACGACATTGTGTTACAATTTGTAGAATTTTCGAATTTGCACAATAGTGATAGAAGCTTTAACGCCACTCGATCGAACATCATGTATAAAAATGTCTAAAAATAACGCTCGATCCAGGCTCTTTTGTAGAATAGCTAAAAGGTCTATTGGTCAATAGGCTCCTCTTCTTATATATAAAAAAGAAATCACTCAGACACAGCACTGTTTCTTAGCAAGATAATGCTCATATTCTTATTTGGCTATCCTACTGTATGTTGACTTTTTGTGTAACTTAGATTTGAACAGGATATTTCTAGATTCCCTGCTCTCTGCTAATGCAAGCTTTTGAACTTTTTGAGAAGGGAACAGAACACAAGTCAGAGAAGATCTTGTGTGGGATGTAACTACCCATCGCTCACCTTTCTCTGTGACTACCCTATTTCATTTAGATGTATCTAGAAAATGATAGAAATTCCGCCACATATTTTGCTTGAGAGAGTCCTTGAAAAAATCTTGCTTTTGCAGTTCACGCTCAGAAAAATACTGTATGAGGATGAGTAAGGCTAAAAGCAACTTTTTAAATTGCAGATTATAGAAGTTAGGCCATGGATCTCAGGGTAAGTCTTTCTGTTTACTGTTTATATTGACTATGAACTGGATTATTCAAAGAATTGGATTGACTGAACTTAAATTCTTGTTGTGAGCTCTGCCCATCTGTTGAGTTATTGGACATCTGGTGTGGTGAGGGTGAAGTGGCAGGTTTTAGTGCCAAGTGCTGGGATTGCAACTGAAGTAGTGAAGCACCAATCAAGTCTGTGACTCTTTGTCATGACAGTCAAGTGGCAAGGCTCTACCTGGCATTAAACCTGCTCTGCCTGACTGTTCTGGCTGCAAAGTCAGAGGATTACATTACAGTGCCACATTACCCTCATTATTATAGATACAGGAAAAATACAGCTGATACTCTATAGTATACTGTAGATACAGTAGGCTATTGAAATGTGATTCAAAGTGACAGAAGGTTTCAAGTTTGGATATGGAATGTATTGTACTGTATGTGCATCATGGAGGGCCATAGCCAGCCATGCTGAACAAAATTCTTCACGTCTTAAAATAAATTTTGTGTTACTGTAGAGATCAAGCAGATGTTCAAAGCAAAAAGAAGATGAGCAGCCTGTTGAGGATGCAAGATTTTGGATCAAGCAAAAACAAGATCTGCAAGGTCTGGAGAAGCAATATATTAGTGATGAGATTGGTAAGATTGCTCATAAGTATATTTGCGATATACATACATACATACATACATACATACAGATTTAATGTTTAGGTGCTCTATTGATCTAATTGATAAAAAAATCTACAGTTGATTTGTTCAGTACCCTTAGAGTCATTTCATTTTTGGTCAAGGAACAGGTGCAATTGGCAAAGAGAGGTTTTTGTTGAATGCATGGCAAGAACGTTTATATACAAATTGAGTAAGACGAACAATTTTCAATGGTTATAATGAGAGATGTTCTTTTGACAGTTCTCATTCATATGTTCAAGAGTAGCAAGAAGGGCAAGTAAAATAATGCTATCAACTTACTGTAGTTACTCTGAGGATCAGTTCTTATTATTATGGAGTATCAATTATATATTGTATATTGCTGGTGTTTGAATTGACAGTTGTAGCAATAGTTTATGCTTGAAAAGCATTTTGTCACGTTCTGGCGACTCATGGTTGTCAATGGCAGATCTGATTGGCTTATGTTCATGTGAGTGAAACTGATCACATGAATGGTTTGTGTAATGGCAGTACCTCTTTTTTGTCAGAAGTGATAGTTGATATGTATCGCCCAGGTGATATAATATGCAGTAAGGCAGGTCTATTATAATGACTCATTGCTTTTTTAGAAGGCTAAATTCAAATTTTCGCTCCTTGAATGTACTATGTGATTACAAGGGTGTCACTTCATGTCCTATCGTATATTGCAAGGTGGTTCTTGCCTTCCATTTATGACTTTAATGTGAAATCTTTTTAAAAGCACAATATTGTAGGCAACTTGCAAATGGCTCATGACAGAGAAATGCCCCTTCATAGTAATGTATGTTTTTCTCTGAAACAAAGCTATCGCTTAAAACGTAGTTACAAGTTCAGGTTTAAATTTTCATTTAAAACTTCCAACTACTGTACATATAAATTCCATCTAACAGCAACGACAAAATAATATTAACCACAAGATGATAGATATTGTACAATAGTGCTTGGCAATTTTAGTCAATTCTAGTCTGGCTATATGGCAATTTTGTTCAAAGAGAAGTCAAACCTTGGTAATTCCTGCAGAATAACCCATTTAATTTTAATTTTGGTCTAGAAAATGCGAATACTTTCTAGGCAAGTTTTGTCTAGAAAACTCCAACTCATGGCACTTTTGCTTTGATGTAGAATTTACAGTAGTCTAGCCAAGAGTATCATTTTGACAAAAATTGATTTAGCCAAAAGTCCTATTTTGAAACTACGATAGACCCGTACCCAAAATTTAGCCCTGAACCCCTTACCCCCTCCCCTGTTAGTTCATTTTGGCACATTTGGCATGGTTGCAATGATTACTCCTCCACCTGTGTGAGCAGGAGTGCCCCCTCTGCATACTGCTGTAAATTGTAGGTGTCATTTGTTGGAACAATGTAGCCGTGTGGCTCCCTTTCTTTGACAAGAGCTGTATAGTGGTTTTGGTTGAGGTAGAGCACTTAGATGGATTTTCGGTTTTCATGAGACTGGCTTGAGAATGGTTTCATAATATGGTGATTCCTTGTCCCATCTTTGAGGTATTCAAACAGCATTTACTGCTTGTGGAAGTTGTCATCGGCGAAAATGTGTCTTCCTATGCTGCCTCTGTGGTAGATGAAACATACAACTTTTCTACTGTGCATATACAAATTTGAATTAATGCGAGATTTGACAGGAATTTTTAGGTATGGATTTTTTATGAGGAGCTCTCTCAATAAATAGATAAAATAACCAAGGAGAGAGTATCCCCTGCACTGTAACCCAAATATTTTACAGCAGTAACATTTCATTTGAAAAATTTTAGGAATGTCCAGAGACATTTAAACTTGTTATTTTGTAGATATACTGTTTGTATATGCATATAAACTTTGAGCTAACTACGGAATTTGAAAACTAAAGGAGATGGTTTGATGACAGGGGTTTAAAACTTTCCTATTGTATCTTATCAGGATGGGGTGTGATTAATGGAATGTATGACAAGATACATGCTGGATCATTTGTCCTCCATTACGATGGAGAACTGATTGGCAGGACAGAAGCTTTGAAAAGAGAAAAAAGCTACAGCAGGGGTAACTTTGGAAGCTACATGTTCTATTTCAAGCATGGTGGGAAAGAACTGTGGTATGTTGCATTTCAGTGAAATGTCCCCATTGTAGTTTGTGTATTAGACAATTATATAGTAGGTGCTGGTTGGATGATTTGAAATGATCTGGTTTGAAATAAAAATTACCTGAAACCATTCTCCAATCCTGTCAAGCAGTTATCACTCTGGAATCAAATTTGCATCAAATCTTGTTAAGGTTGCCAAATCAAGTTTTGTTGTATATAGCAGATTTACATTCAGCAGACATCAGAGTATTTAATACTTAACATAGAAGCTATAGAAACTTTTGAAGTCAGAGGATAGACTGATAATGAAGGGGCCCACTAATCGCTATTCAAAACAAGATCAGTAGACCAAATTGTGACCGCTCATACTTGGATGGACTCATAATATTATAGCATTCTTTGGATTTACTTTTTCACTTTTAACACCTTTTGGAATAAGGCTACTGTATGCAGTCATGTACAAAACATAACACCATGAGAATTTTTGCAGATCTGATTGATTGTTGACCAACTTTAAAAGCCGGGAAATCATAGGAGTTTCTTGGAAAGCTCAGAACGTCACATTCCAGGAAATCTTGGAAACTTTCCAGAGGATTCCTAAGAAAACTCGAAAAATTGTGCAAAAATTCAAAAAGAGGGTCAGGATCTTTGAAGTTGCATTCTTTATAAAAAGCTTATGGAAGGAGAGGTTAGGATGTTGTTGGTCTTCTTTCATATTGTGATGGTTGCAAAACAAATAGATAAGCAGCATAGAAGAATCATTTCCTGTGTCGCTTTGTTTGTTTCTTCCAGCAACTAACCATGAATGAAGCTAGTGTGGTGCATTTAGATGAATACCACATTTAAACTCTTGGCAGGTTTAGGTCAACAGGCGCTCTCGCTTTCTATGTACATTCTCCAAGTGTTCAGATTTTTCATTTTCTCCGATTTTGCAAAGTAGCTGAAGACATCCAAGAATTCCTAGGAATCTAGGAGCCCTCTTGCTTTGAATCTTTTTTTTATGAGTGTTCTGGGCTCTTTGATTTTCTTGGATTTGCTGCAAAATTCAGATTTCCAGGAAAGTTCATGGAAATCTGAGCTTTCCTGGCTTTCCACTGACCATTGAAAGTATGGGGTTAAAGCAGAGGTACAAGGGAAATCTTATGAAGAAGAATACCAGGAAATAATTGGCAAAAATATCAGAACTGTACGTAGGGAGCTATTTAGCTTGGCACACCTGATTATCGTGAAGTTTTCAAATTGATATGTTTCATTTTTCTGCTTAAACCTATATCGAAATGGACACAAATGGTCACTTCAAATTAAATTGTGTTTGATTGTGAGTAGTTGTTAGCAGTGGCCGGCAACCATTCAATAGCGGTAACTAGAGTCATATACTGCACAGAAATCAATTATGTCAGAGGATTGCAACTTACTTTAGCAACTAAGTTTGGACCACCTTTTCTTTCAGTGTTGATGCTACTAAACCCACAAAGCGACTGGGGCGTCTGGTAAATGACAATAAAAATGGAAATTGCAAAATGCGAAAGATAATGGTGGATGAGACGCCCCATCTTTGCTTGTTTGCAACAAGAGATATTGTTTTAAAAGAGGAGCTCACATATGATTATGGGGTCGAAGACCTGCCTTGGCGAGCAAACGTATGTTATCACTGATTATTCATCACAATGTGTAGACCAGATATTTTATCCCTGTGTGTCTTATGTTTCTTAAGGATCTCTATGTATTGATTTTTGTGTTTTAAAGTCAAATCAAGTCAAAATATCGTCATAAGAATTCCAGCCTAATACAGGGAATCTTATACGACCCAGGAAAAGCAACATGCTTATCTAGCCTGAGCCGCTTAAAAACAACAACCAATACAGCATGATTATAAGGGTAATATCAGATGACATTATTTGAAAGTATGAAAGGCATGTTTAGAAGGTGCACATGATGAAATGCACAGCATTAGTTATGGGAAAAGTGTCAAAGATTGTTACCAACATTACATATAGTTTCATTTAAATTAGACATTGAGTATATAACTTATATAGTCTCCTTTAAAATAGACATCAAGTAACTTGATATAGTCTCATTAAAAGTAGACATTGAATAACTTCTATAGTCTCATTTAAAATAGTGTCTATTGAATAATTTAATCTCTATTTTCATTGTTAAGATTTGCAAGGAAGCTGTTTCCACTAGAGAAGAGGAGAAATATGCCTCAAATGAAGTGAGTCGTTTTTATCCATTATCCAATATTTGTTTGAAGATAATGTTTTGAAATTTGTAAACACACATAAAGGATGCTTAAACTTAATTCCAGGGGATTCAAGATTTCCCTTTCCTGTATTTGTATCATGTGTACTTATCTTTTTAAGAAGAAATAGACCATTTGTTACTAAAGTTCCCACAAGTAATGATCTCTCTTTTTAACATGTGTATCAGAACAACTAGATTTAATTCATCAACATTTATTTCACTGGATACAAGCAATGAAATGTAAAATAGTAGTTGCGGGGACAATGTTTTATGTTTCTTATTAGGAGAAGTCAGTTTCATTTAATTGAAGAATGTTCAGCCTAGAATTGAAGTATCAATTTTTGTAACTTCTTTTTAAGGTTTACAAGGAAGGAGTTCCAAGGAGAAAAATGAAAGAGATGGATGCCGCACAAGAAGTGAGCCAGTCATCTTTTGATGTTTTATATAAGAATGTTTTGCTTCCCACTGAGGATTCCATTTATTGATTTGGATGTTTTTAATTCTGAGCATAGTTTTATTCCTTTTCTTATGCTGTATATAGATGTACATTCATCTTATCTTGAAATGCAGCGGGAGGACCATATATTGTTGAGTGTCCCACAAGTCAGGTTCTGTGTCTCAAGATGTATGGGTTAGGAGTTTTAACAAGAGAGTTTAAGAATGCTAGCCAGGGATGTAGGAAGCATCTCAAACTTGGGGGGGGACGACACTTTGAGGCCACTTTTTCCTTAAGAAAAAGGGGGCATTCTTTAGAAATAGAACCGGCACTTCTCTGTTTATTGCAAAATCTTCGGGGGGCACGTGCCCCCAGTGTCCCCGGTTCCTACATCTATGATGCTAGCCTTCTTGTGTATGGAGTGACTCTAGAGTGCACAATATTAGTTGTCGGGACAGTGTTGATATTTTCAAAACTGCATAATTGTATCCCTTAGGCTAAGTACAGCTTGCAATCTATAATTTGTGTTTGTTTTTTTGCAAGATTCCTGTTGAAGCTGTCCCAAGAAAGGACAACAAAAGCACTACAAAAGAAGTGAGTACCTTTGATCTTTTGTTTTATGACTATGAATAGATATAATCTAACATGAAGAATAACAAATGCTTGATTCTAATTCAAGATTCAACCTGCTTTTGGTACACATCGGAAAAATTAACAGCCCCCCTCCAAAAAGAGACCTTGTGTCTCCATGTGCATGCCAAAGCTTGACAACATAATAGTGAGAGACAGCCTAATGTTGTAAATCTCACTATTGAATATCAAGTAATAGTTCTTCAAAAGTGTTGACTTCTATTCCCAAATAACTTGCTCTTATTTGATTTAGAGTAGCGTAACCTGTATAATTTTGATTTATTTGCTTTTTGTAAGGCTCTTAAGGAAGCTCTCCCTACAACTGAAGAAGCCAGAGTTAACTCAGAAAAGGTGAGTTATTTTCATTCTGAAATTCTTTTATTGTTCATGTACTGTGTCCTTGATGTAGTTTGAACATTATAATTGATCGCATACAAAGCTATGCGTAACATTATCCTTATTCAAAGTTGCCATATCTTGTACTGAGGTAGGAAATAACTGAGTGTCCCCATAAATAAGGATCTCTGTGCATTGATTAAGTTGTTAACAGAAGATGTTATTTGAAAGGTTGAGAAGCATTTTTGGAAGATGCACAGAATAGTATGTAAAGCATTAGTTGTGGAAACAGTGTTGAATATTGTTACCAAGATCATCTACAGTCTCCTTTAAAGTAATGGTAGTATGCATTGATTAATTTAATCCCTATTTTTAATGTTAAGATTTTAAAGGAAACCGTTCCCAGTGTAGGAGAGGAGAAATGTACCTTAAATAAATTGAGTCGTATCTTAATCCATAGTTGTAATTTTTACCTTGAAAATAACGTTTTCAAAACTGTTGTTGCTTATAAAAATATGCATTTGCGTAAATACAGGAGATTCCAAATTTCCATTTCTTGAATTTCTTTTTTTGTACATTTTTAAAAAGAAATAGAGCATTAGTTACTAAAGTTCCCACAAGTAATGATCTCGCTTCTTAACATGTGTATCGGAACAACTAGATTTTATTCATCAACATTTCCTTCATTAGATACACTCAAGGGATTGTGCAATAGAAGTTGTGGGGACAATGTGAATGTTTGTTATTAAAAGAAGTCAATTTCATTTAACTGGATGATATTAAGCCTAGAATTGAAGAATTAGATTTTTGTAACTTTTTTAAGGTTTACAATGAAGAAGTTCCAAGGAGAAAGATGAAAAAGATGGATGCCGCAACAGAAGTGAGCCACAGTTACCCTTGGATGTTTTGGATAAGGACTTTTGCTTTCCACTGAGGATTCCATTTATTGTTTCAGATGTTTTTGATTCTAAGCATAATTTTATTCCTTTTTCTTAGATATAGATATGCATTCATCTTATCTTGAAGTGATTTGGAGGATCTTATATTGTTGAGTGTCCCCACAAGTCAGGTTCTGTGTCTCAAGATGTATGGGTCAGGAGTTTTAACAAAAGAGTTTAAGAATCACGAGCCTTCTTTGGTAGAGATTTACATTAAAGTGCTCAACATTAGTTGTGGGGACAGCGTTGAACGTTATTTTCAAAATTGCATAATAGTATCATTTAGGCTGAGTATAGCCTGTGCATTACATAATTGTTGTTTGTTTTTTTGCAAGATTCCTGTTGAAGCTGTCCCAAGAAAGGACAACAAAGGTACTACGAATGAGGTGAGTTCTTTTGATCTTTTGCTTTATGACCATGAATAGATATATTCTAGTATGACAAATAGCAAAAGCTCGATTCTAATTCACTGTTGTGGCAGACATCAGCATAATCTAGATTCCCCTCCCCCTCCATAAAGAGGGACCTTCATGTGTCCATTTGCATATCAAAGCATGGCAACCTAGTAGGGCGAGGCTAATTTTGTAAATCACACAACTGAATATCGAGTAATAGTTCTTGAAGCAGCGTTGAGATCTATTCGCAAATTACTTTGTCTAATTTGATATAGAGTAGCGTATCCTGTATAATTTTGATCTGTTTGTTTTTTGTAAGGCTCTTATGGAAGGTCTCCCTACAACTGAAGAAGCAAGACTTAACTCAGATAAAGTGAGTTACTTTCATTCTGAAATTCTTTTATTGTTCATGTACTGCGGTCTTGATTTAGTTTGGACATTGTAATTGATCGCATACAAAGTTATGCGTAACATTATTCTTATTCATCTTGTACTGAGGTAAGAAATAACTGAGTGTCCCCATAGTGAAGTATCTCTGTGTATTGATTAATTTGTTAACAGAAGATGTTATTTGAAAGTTTGAAAAGCTTCTTTGGAAGATTCACAGAATAGTTTGTAAAGCATTAGTTGTGTGGACAGTTTTGAATACTGTTACCGACATTATATACAGTCTCATTTATAGTAATGGTAGTGTGTATTGATTAATTTGATCCCTATTTCTATTGTTAAGATCTTCAAGGAAATCGTTCCCAGTGTAGGAGAGGAGAAATGAACCTTAAATAAATTGAGTTGTATCTTAATCCGTAGTTGTAATTTTTACCTTCAATATAATGTTTTCAAAACTGTGGTTGCTTATGAAAATATGCATTTGCGTAAATACAGGAGATTCCAAATTTCCATTTCTTGAATTTCTTTTTGTGTACATTTTTAAAAAGAAATAGAGCATTTGTTACTAAAGTGCCCACAAGTAATGATCTCGCTTCTTAACATGTGTATCAAAACAACTAGATTTTATTCATCAACATTTCCTTCATTAGATACACTCAAGGGACTGTGCAATAGTAGTTGTGGGGACAATGTGAATGTTTGTTATTAAAAGAAGTCAATTTCATTTAACTGGATGATATTAAGCCTAGAATTGAAGAATTAGATTTTTGTAACTTTTTTAAGGTTTACAATGAAGAAGTTCCAAGGAGAAAGATGAAACAGATGGATGCCGCAAAAGAAGTGAGCCACAGTTACCCTTGGATGTTTTGCATAAGGACTTTTTGCTCTCCACTGAGGATTCCATTTATTGTTTCAGATGTTTTTGATTCTAAGCATAATTTTATTCCTTTTTCTTAGATATAGATATGCATTCATCTTATCTTGAAGTGATTTGGAGGATCTTATATTGTTGAGTGTCCCCACAAGTCAGGTTCTGTGTCTCAAGATGTATGGGTCAGGAGTTTTAACAAAAGAGTTTAAGAATCACGAGCCTTCTTTGGTAGAGATTTACATTAAAGTGCTCAACATTAGTTGTGGGGACAGCGTTGAACGTTATTTTCAAAATTGCATAATAGTATCATTTAGGCTGAGTATAGCCTGTGCAATACATAATTGGTGTTTGTTTTTTTGCAAGATTCCTGTTGAAGCTGTCCCAAGAAAGGACAACAAAGGTACTACGAATGAGGTGAGTTCTTTTGATCTTTTGCTTTATGACCATGAATAGATATATTCTAGCATGACAAATAGCAAAAGCTCGATTCTAATTCATTGTTGTGGCAGACATCAGCATAATCTAGATTCCCCTCCCCCTCCATAAAGAGGGACCTTCATGTGTCCATTTGCATATCAAAGCATGGCAACCTAGTAGGGCGAGCCTAATTTTGTAAATCACACAACTGAATATCGAGTAATAGTTCTTGAAGCAGCGTTGAGATCTATTCGCAAATTACTTTGTCTAATTTGATATAGAGTAGCGTATCCTGTATAATTTTGATCTATTTGTTTTTTGTAAGGCTCTTAAGGAAGGTCTCCCTACAACTGAAGAAGCAAGATTTAACTCAGATAAAGTGAGTTACTTTCATTCTGAAATTCTTTTATTGTTCATGTACTGCGGTCTTGATTTAGTTTGGACATTGTAATTGATCGCATACAAAGTTATGCGTAACATTATTCTTATTCATCTTGTACTGAGGTAAGAAATAACTGAGTGTCCCCATAGTGAAGTATCTCTGTGTATTGATTAATTTGTTAACAGAAGATGTTATTTGAAAGTTTGAAAAGCTTCTTTGGAAGATTCACAGAATAGTTTGTAAAGCATTAGTTGTGTGGACAGTTTTGAATACTGTTACCGACATTATATACAGTCTCATTTATAGTAATGGTAGTGTGTATTGATTAATTTGATCCCTATTTCTATTGTTAAGATCTTCAAGGAAATCGTTCCCAGTGTAGGAGAGTAGAAATGAACCTTAAATAAATTGAGTTCTATCTTAATCCGTAGTTGTAATTTTTACCTTGAATATAATGTTTTCAAAACTGTGGTTGCTTATGAAAATATGCATTTGCGTAAATACAGGAGATTCCAAATTTCCATTTCTTGAATTTCTTTTTGTGTACATTTTTAAAAAGAAATAGAGCATTTTTTACTAAAGTGCCAACAAGTAATGATCTCGCTTCTTAACATGTGTATCAGAACAACTAGATTTTATTCATCAACATTTCCTTCATTAGATACACTCAAGGGACTGTGCAATAGTAGTTGTGGGGACAATGTGAATGTTTCTTATTAAAAGAAGTCAATTTCATTTAACTGGATGATATTAAGCCTAGAATTGAAGAATTAGATTTTTGTAACTTTTTTAAGGTTTACAATGAAGAAGTTCCAAGGAGAAAGATGAAAAAGATGGATGCCGCAAAAGAAGTGAGCCACAGTTACCCTTGGATGTTTTGCATAAGGACTTTTTGCTTTCCACTGAGGATTCCATTTATTGTTTCAGATGTTTTTGATTCTAAGCATACTTTTATTCCTTTTTCTTAGATATAGATATGCATTCATCTTATCTTGAAGTGATTTGGAGGATCTTATATTGTTGAGTGTCCCCACAAGTCAGGTTCTGTGTCTCAAGATGTATGGGTCAGGAGTTTTAACAAAAGAGTTTAAGAATCACGAGCCTTCTTTGGTAGAGATTTACATTAAAGTGCTCAACATTAGTTGTGGGGACAGCGTTGAACGTTATTTTCAAAATTGCATAATAGTATCATTTAGGCTGAGTATAGCCTGTGCAATACATAATTGGTGTTTGTTTTTTTGCAAGATTCCTGTTGAAGCTGTCCCAAGAAAGGACAACAAAGGTACTACGAATGAGGTGAGTTCTTTTGATCTTTTGCTTTATGACCATGAATAGATATATTCTAGCATGACAAATAGCAAAAGCTCGATTCTAATTCATTGTTGTGGCAGACATCAGCATAATCTAGATTCCCCTCCCCCTCCATAAAGAGGGACCTTCATGTGTCCATTTGCATATCAAAGCATGGCAACCTAGTAGGGCGAGCCTAATTTTGTAAATCACACAACTGAATATCGAGTAATAGTTCTTGAAGCAGCGTTGAGATCTATTCGCAAATTACTTTGTCTAATTTGATATAGAGTAGCGTATCCTTTATAATTTTGATCTATTTGTTTTTTGTAAGGCTCTTAAGGAAGGTCTCCCTACAACTGAAGAAGCAAGATTTAACTCAGATAAAGTGAGTTACTTTCATTCTGAAATTCTTTTATTGTTCATGTACTGCGGTCTTGATTTAGTTTGGACATTGTAATTGATCGCATACAAAGTTATGCGTAACATTATTCTTATTCATCTTGTACTGAGGTAAGAAATAACTGAGTGTCCCCATAGTGAAGTATCTCTGTGTATTGATTAATTTGTTAACAGAAGATGTTATTTGAAAGTTTGAAAAGCTTCTTTGGAAGATTCACAGAATAGTTTGTAAAGCATTAGTTGTGTGGACAGTTTTGAATACTGTTACCGACATTATATACAGTCTCATTTATAGTAATGGTAGTGTGTATTGATTAATTTGATCCCTATTTCTATTGTCAAGATCTTCAAGGAAATCGTTCCCAGTGTAGGAGAGTAGAAATGAACCTTAAATAAATTGAGTTCTATCTTAATCCGTAGTTGTAATTTTTACCTTGAATATAATGTTTTCAAAACTGTGGTTGCTTATGAAAATATGCATTTGCGTAAATACAGGAGATTCCAAATTTCCATTTCTTGAATTTCTTTTTGTGTACATTTTTAAAAAGAAATAGAGCATTTGTTACTAAAGTGCCCACAAGTAATGATCTCGCTTCTTAACATGTGTATCAGAACAACTAGATTTTATTCATCAACATTTCCTTCATTAGATACACTCAAGGGACTGTGCAATAGTAGTTGTGGGGACAATGTGAATGTTTCTTATTAAAAGAAGTCAATTTCATTTAACTGGATGATATTAAGCCTAGAATTGAAGAATTAGATTTTTGTAACTTTTTTAAGGTTTACAATGAAGAAGTTCCAAGGAGAAAGATGAAACAGATGGATGCCGCAAAAGAAGTGAGCCACAGTTACCCTTGGATGTTTTGCATAAGGACTTTTTGCTTTCCACTGAGGATTCCATTTATTGTTTCAGATGTTTTTGATTCTAAGCATACTTTTATTCCTTTTTCTTAGATATAGATATGCATTCATCTTATCTTGAAGTGATTTGGAGGATCTTATATTGTTGAGTGTCCCCACAAGTCAGGTTCTGTGTCTCAAGATGTATGGGTCAGGAGTTTTAACAAAAGAGTTTAAGAATCACGAGCCTTCTTTGGTAGAGATTTACATTAAAGTGCTCAACATTAGTTGTGGGGACAGCGTTGAACGTTATTTTCAAAATTGCATAATAGTATCATTTAGGCTGAGTATAGCCTGTGCAATACATAATTGGTGTTTGTTTTTTTGCAAGATTCCTGTTGAAGCTGTCCCAAGAAAGGACAACAAAGGTACTACGAATGAGGTGAGTTCTTTTGATCTTTTGCTTTATGACCATGAATAGATATATTCTAGCATGACAAATAGCAAAAGCTCGATTCTAATTCATTGTTGTGGCAGACATCAGCATAATCTAGATTCCCCTCCCCCTCCATAAAGAGGGACCTTCATGTGTCCATTTGCATATCAAAGCATGGCAACCTAGTAGGGCGAGCCTAATTTTGTAAATCACACAACTGAATATCGAGTAATAGTTCTTGAAGCAGCGTTGAGATCTATTCGCAAATTACTTTGTCTAATTTGATATAGAGTAGCGTATCCTGTATAATTTTGATCTATTTGTTTTTTGTAAGGCTCTTAAGGAAGGTCTCCCTACAACTGAAGAAGCAAGATTTAACTCAGATAAAGTGAGTTACTTTCATTCTGAAATTCTTTTATTGTTCATGTACTGCGGTCTTGATTTAGTTTGGACATTGTAATTGATCGCATACAAAGTTATGCGTAACATTATTCTTATTCATCTTGTACTGAGGTAAGAAATAACTGAGTGTCCCCATAGTGAAGTATCTCTGTGTATTGATTAATTTGTTAACAGAAGATGTTATTTGAAAGTTTGAAAAGCTTCTTTGGAAGATTCACAGAATAGTTTGTAAAGCATTAGTTGTGTGGACAGTTTTGAATACTGTTACCGACATTATATACAGTCTCATTTATAGTAATGGTAGTGTGTATTGATTAATTTGATCCCTATTTCTATTGTTAAGATCTTCAAGGAAATCGTTCCCAGTGTAGGAGAGTAGAAATGAACCTTAAATAAATTGAGTTCTATCTTAATCCGTAGTTGTAATTTTTACCTTGAATATAATGTTTTCAAAACTGTGGTTGCTTATGAAAATATGCATTTGCGTAAATACAGGAGATTCCAAATTTCCATTTCTTGAATTTCTTTTTGTGTACATTTTTAAAAAGAAATAGAGCATTTGTTACTAAAGTGCCCACAAGTAATGATCTCGCTTCTTAACATGTGTATCAGAACAACTAGATTTTATTCATCAACATTTCCTTCATTAGATACACTCAAGGGACTGTGCAATAGTAGTTGTGGGGACAATGTGAATGTTTCTTATTAAAAGAAGTCAATTTCATTTAACTGGATGATATTAAGCCTAGAATTGAAGAATTAGATTTTTGTAACTTTTTTAAGGTTTACAATGAAGAAGTTCCAAGGAGAAAGATGAAAAAGATGGATGCCGCAACAGAAGTGAGCCTCAGTTACCCTTGGATGTTTTGCATAAGGACTTTTTGCTTTCCACTGAGGATTCCATTTATTGTTTCAGATGTTTTTGATTCTAAGCATACTTTTATTCCTTTTTCTTAGATATAGATATGCATTCATCTTATCTTGAAGTGATTTGGAGGATCTTATATTGTTGAGTGTCCCCACAAGTCAGGTTCTGTGTCTCAAGATGTATGGGTCAGGAGTTTTAACAAAAGAGTTTAAGAATCACGAGCCTTCTTTGGTAGAGATTTACATTAAAGTGCTCAACATTAGTTGTGGGGACAGCGTTGAACGTTATTTTCAAAATTGCATAATAGTATCCTTTAGGCTGAGTATAGCCTGTGCAATACATAATTGGTGTTTGTTTTTTTGCAAGATTCCTGTTGAAGCTGTCCCAAGAAAGGACAACAAAGGTACTACGAATGAGGTGAGTTCTTTTGATCTTTTGCTTTATGACCATGAATAGATATATTCTAGCATGACAAATAGCAAAAGCTCGATTCTAATTCACTGTTGTGGCAGACATCAGCATAATCTAGATTCCCCTCCCCCTCCATAAAGAGGGACCTTCATGTGTCCATTTGCATATCAAAGCATGGCAACCTAGTAGGGCGAGACTAATTTTGTAAATCACACAACTGAATATCGAGTAATAGTTCTTGAAGCAGCGTTGAGATCTATTCGCAAATTACTTTGTCTAATTTGATATAGAGTAGCGTATCCTGTATAATTTTGATCTGTTTGTTTTTTGTAAGGCTCTTAAGGAAGGTCTCCCTACAACTGAAGAAGCAAGATTTAACTCAGATAAAGTGAGTTACTTTCATTCTGAAATTCTTTTATTGTTCATGTACTGCGGTATTGATTTAGTTTGGACATTGTAATTGATCGCATACAAAGTTATGCGTAACATTATTCTTATTCATCTTGTACTGAGGTAAGAAATAACTGAGTGTCCCCATAGTGAAGTATCTCTGTGTATTGATTAATTTGTTAACAGAAGATGTTATTTGAAAGTTTGAAAAGCTTCTTTGGAAGATTCACATAATAGTTTGTAAAGCATTAGTTGTGTGGACAGTTTTAAATACTGTTACCGACATTATATACAGTCTCATTTATAGTAGTGGTAGTGTGTATTGATTAATTTGATCCCTATTTCTATTGTTAAGATCTTCAAGGAAATCGTTCCCAGTGTAGGAGAGGAGAAATGAACCTTAAATAAATTGAGTTGTATCTTAATCCGTAGTTGTAATTTTTACCTTCAATATAATGTTTTCAAAACTGTGGTTGCTTATGAAAATATGCATTTGCGTAAATACAGGAGATTCCAAATTTCCATTTCTTGAATTTCTTTTTGTGTACATTTTTAAAAAGAAATAGAGCATTAGTTACTAAAGTTCCCACAAGTAATGATCTCGCTTCTTAACATGTGTATCAGAACAACTAGATTTTATTCATCAACATTTCCTTCATTAGATACACTCAAGGGACTGTGCAATAGTAGTTGTGGGGACAATGTGAATGTTTCTTATTAAAAGAAGTCAGTTTCATTTAACTGGATATTATGAAGCCTAGAATTGAAGAATTAGATTTTTGTAACTTTTTTAAGGTTTACAATGAAGATGTTCCAAGGAGAAAGAGAAAAAAGATGAATGCCGCAAAAGAAGTGAGCCACAGTTATCCTTTGATGCTTTGCATCAGGATATTTTACTTTAAACTGAGGATTCCATTTATTGTTTCTGATGTTTTTGATTCTAAGCATAATTTTATTCCTTTTTCTTAGATATAGATATGCATTCATCTTATCTTGAAGTGATTTGGAGGATCTTATATTGTTGAGTGTCCCCACAAGTCAGGTTCTGTGTCTCAAGATGTATGGGTCAGGAGTTTTAACAAAAGAGTTTAAGAATCACGAGCCTTCTTTGGTAGAGATTTACATTAAAGTGCTCAACATTAGTTGTGGGGACAGCGTTGAACGTTATTTTGAAAATTGCATAATGGTATCCTTTAGGCTGAGTATAGCCTGTGCAATACATAATTGGTGTTTGTTTTCTTGCAAGATTCTTGTTGAAGCTGTCCCAAGAAAGGACAACAAAAGCACTACAAAAGAAGTGAGTACCTTTGAACTTTTGTTTGATGGCCATGAATAGAAATTATCTAACATGAAGACTAACAAATGCTTGATTCTAATTCACTGTTTTGGCAGACATCAGCATAATCTAGATTCCCCTCCCCCTCCATAAAGAAGGACCTTCATGTGTCCATTTGCATATCAAAGCTTGACAACCTAGTAGGGCGAGCCTAATTTTGTAAATCACACAAATGAATATCGAGTAATAGTTCTTGAAGCAGCGTTGAAATCTATTCGCAAATTACTTTGTCTAATTTGATATAGAGTAGCGTATCCTGCATAATTTTGATTTATTTGTTTTTCGCAAGGCTCTTAAGGAAGGTCTCCCTACAACTGAAGAAGCAAGACTTAACTCAGATAAAGTGAGTTACTTTCATTCTGAAATTCTTTTATTGTTCATGTACTGCGGTATTGATTTAGTTTGGACATTGTAATTGATCGCATACAGAGTTATGCGTAACATTATTCTTATTCAAAGTTGCCATATCTTGTACTGAGGTAGGAAATAACTGAGTGTCCCCATAAATAAGGATATCTATGTATTGATTAATTTTTTATGAGAAGATGTTATTTGAATGTTTAAAAGGCATTTTTGGAAGATGCACACAACGGTATATAAAACATTAGTTGTGGGGACAGCGTTGAATATTGTTACGAATATTATATACAGTCTCATTTAAAGTAATGGTAGTATGCATTAATTAATTTGATCCCTATTTTTATTGTTAAGATTTTAAATGAAGCCGTTCCCAGCGTAGGAGAGGAGAAATTTACCTTAAATAAATTGAGTCGTATCTTAATCCATAGTTGTAATTTTGATCTTGGAAGTATTGTTTCACAAGATACATTCAAGGGACTGTACAGTAGTAGTTGTGGGGACAATTTTGATGTTTCTTGTTAAAAGGAGTCAGTTTCATGTAACTGAATAATGTTATGCCTAAATATTTCGGTATCTTTGTTTTTCAAAACCAAAATTAGGACCCTTGGAACGTGAATATTTTTTAGTATATATTTACTGTAATATTTGTAACTTTTGTTAAGGTTAATGAGGAAAGGGTCCCAAAGAGAAAATGGAAAAAGGCAGCCACCTCAAAAGAAGTGAGTTGCCTTTTCCTTTTGATATACTCCAGAAGGACATTTTGCTTCACACTGAGGATAACTTGTACTATGTGAGACGCTTTTAATTCAATGTACATTTTTATTGATTTAAATTGTATATACATTGTATATAGGTTCATCTAATCTTGTGATGAAATGGGAGATCCTTCTATAATTAAGTGCCCTATAGCTCAGGTACTCAGTCTCACTATTTATGTACCAGGAATTTTAACTGAAGTGTAGAAGAATGATAGATGTATTAGGTAGAGAGTTATATTAATGTGCACAACTTTTGTTGTGGGGACAGTGTTGAATGTTATTACAAAAGTTGCACATCACGTAAGTTAAAGGCATTATGCATTATCTCATTAGTTTTTGTTTTTTAAAGGTTCATGTTGAAAGTGTATCAAGAAATGACAACAGAAGATGCATTACTTATGAAAAGATGCATTAGCATTATCTTAGGAGATGCTAAATTTCTCTTTGTTGCAGTAAATTATTAGGCCATTTACAAGTAACCAAAATTCCCCACAAGTAATGCCGTCTTTTTTAGTTTGTATATCAGAAATCTTAGATATGACCTATCAGCATCTCATTCACTAGGTACGCTCAGGAGACTTTACAGTGGTACTTGTGCGGACAGTGTTGATGTTCTTATTGGCGGAGATCAGTGTCCTTTCATAGAATGATATTGTGCGTAAAATTCAAGTATCTAATGTTTGTAACTTTTCTTGTTTAGGTCTGCGAGGAAAGAGTTCCAAGGAGAAAAAAGAAAAAGATGGGCACTTCAAAGGAAGTGAGTTGATTTCTTTTGATATTTTGCACAAGGATGATTTGCTCCAGACTGAGGATACCATTTGTTGTGTTGGATGCTTTTAATTTAAAGTGTAATTCTATTCCTGTTTAGTTGTATATATAAATTGTGTATTGTGTGAATATATAAATATATATTCATATATATATATATATATACACATATATATATATATACACATATATATATATATATACATATATATATATATATATATATATATATATATATATACACACATATATATATATTTACATATGAATGGTACATAAATTCATCTTATCTTGCGATGAAGTAGGAGATCATTCCATATTCGAGTGTCCCCAAAAGTCAGGTTCTTTGTCTCATGATTTTTGTACCAGGAATTTTAGCTGAAGAGTAGAAGAGTGATAGCCGTCTTCGGTAGACAATGGCATTAGTGTGTACAATATTACTTGTAAGGACAGTATTGAATGGTATTACCAGAACTACATAGTATCTTTTAAGCTACGTGCAGAATGCATTATGTATATAATTTGTTTTTGTTTTCAAGATTCATGAAGGAACTGTTTCCAAGTTGGAGGAAGATAAAGTTACCTCAGAGGAAGTGAGTTGTTTTGATCCTCTGTGTATATTATTTTGTTTTTTACAGTGCACCTAAATTTTGCCCTGTAAGTCAATAATATTAGGACCGGGTATCTCAAAAAAGTACCGTACCCCCTTTTGACTAAACAAGGATAAAATATGGTAGGGTTAAAGATGATGGCAAGGAAGTTCTTACCAAGATGTGTTGCGTTCTTTGATCTAATGCTATGGAATCGTTAAAGATTCGAAATTTGAATGCAGTGTGTCAAGGTAAAGAGTTCCTAACCACCATCTTCAGCATAATCGGCTATTGCCCTTTTTGTATCCCATTTTCTTTTTGTTGTTTTTCAAAAGTATAAGACCTTTAGCTGTTGAGATTCTTGTCTCAATAATTGTACTGACTCTTGTTTATAAAACATTATTTCAATAGGCACACAATGGCATGAAGCAGCCTGAAGAAGTTTGCCCAGATTCACCAGTAATTGGATACAAGGTAACAGTTCGTTGAATCCTTTTAACAGAAATGTAATTGATTGTTCGAAGAATGTGGGAGAATTTTTCTTTGCATAAATCTTGAAAAAAACGACCTAATTTTCAAGATTGTTGCGTGTTGAAATCATTCACTGAACGATAGCATCTACCCCAAAGTAATGATATTGTAAAGTTTATGTTTCATATTTGATGTCACTGTGCATTTCCAGAATACTTTCGGACAGGCTGTTTTCAGAACACCAACTTTAGACAAGCAATTCAACCTTATTCCAAAAATACTGGATGACTGAAAATAGTACAAATTTTCAACACCTGTGCAATGAATGCGACATGCTTAAATGACACCAACTTTTCGTAGTTGTGCAGTAGTAAGGCCAAGTTAGAGTTGAAGCTATTACATGACCACCTGTAAGCAAGTTTAACCGCCAAAACAAAATAAATCTGCATCATAAGTAATCAAGCGTTTTTGAGACATCGCCTTTTTCTGCTAGTCTGGATATTGATTGCAATCTTGCCACCGAAATGTAACGGTTTCTTGGGAGCGTACAATTTGAAAAATTCCACCATCAAATACCAGATAGTGTCTTGCGTATTAACTCCCAAGATATCATTGTGTTGAGGTAACATGGCTGTAATCAAAATCCAGACCAGGAGAAAATGGCGTGTCTTGAAAAGGCTTCATTGCTTAGGATGCAGATTTAGCTTACTTTGATCTTTTTGGTGGTTTAACTTGCTTGATTTGTGATAGCTTCAAATCTAAGTTGGCCTTACTTTTACACAACTGCATAAAGTTTGTTCAAATAGTTGTACTTTGTTTGGGTCTCCTAATAGATATAGTATGATGAACTTTTTGTATGATGAACTTTTTGTATATCTTGAGCGATTTAAAGGCAGTAGAATCTAGATGTTAGAGGTCAAAATTAAAGGTCATTAACAATATTTGATCATTTCATGTTTTATCTTTTATTAGAAAAAGAAATCTCCTGTTTCAATCAAAATCAGTGAAGATAACCCACCTTTAGATGATCAGGTACAGTTTACACTGGGGACTCATTTCTTTTGTAAATTATATGGATGCTCTTTTTCAGCATCACAACGTTGGTATGATTTTAAATTCCTTGCTTTTTTTACAGAAACTCAGATCCCCTGAGCTAAAACCACTTGTGTAAAATTTATTCTTCTTTTTGTGAAGTTATACCTTGCATCTGTATTGAAATCTTTAATATTAGCTTGAGAAAGCTTCGGGAAATTGCCTAAATTTGAAGACTGGTTCTTAATTGGATACTGAATATTCTTTTAAATCAGATTTTTGAAGTTCTTCTAGCACCAGTTCCTTAACTGATAAAGATTTAGGATTGTGATGGTTTACAGTTCATGGCCAATATCTCTTGCTTGCCCTTAAAATTGTACAGCTTCTTTTCAAAAATTGCTAAATTTTTAGCTTTATATCTATTATCTAAAGTTATACACGATGCAGTTAAAGGTTACTTGAAAGAGAGCCAACTTTGATGGGTAAAGTTAATTTAAGATATATCTTGGCTTTGTTGGGGAATCTGCTGACTATTTAGCAGTATTTTGCACAGAAGGGGTAGGTATCGACTGCAGAAGTATGCATGGCTTAGGGGCCACACAATTTTTTTATGTATGTTGCTGTACAAATTTGTTTGAGCAAGCAAGTCCGGTGTAGCTTATGCATTTGAAGGTCACCCAGCGTATCTTGGAATCTTCACATGGACAAGTGGATTGATTTCAAATCTCAGCTGCAGACCAAATTTGCATCATTAGAATTGAAGCACACCCCCTCCAAACAGCTATTCTTTTTATTTACTCATACTCAGGCAGGCAAGCACAAGAAAGTATGCTATCTGTAATGGTGAAACTCTTTTTAGTATTGAAAGTTTGATATTGTAAGTGATGGAATGGAAGGCTTTTTACATGTCTTGAGCTTAACACAAGTCATAATTTGCAAATGACATAGAGTGTACCTACAATTTACCTAATGGAATGTACCTAAGAGTTGTGAGAATGTTGATTGAAAAACAAATCACATTACAGAAGTTTTTATTTTGAGTATGTTATTTCTTTGTGCGCAGAATGATACTGAAGTCGTGTGGGAGTCAGATGTTGAGTATTACGATTCATGCAAGATTGACAATGTGAGTTAAGTGTTTTATTTTTGTTGTTACTCTCTCAGGACTTTTAAGGCCCATAAAGATCCTGCAAAATATCGTTTGCATCACACTTTAAGCGATTCACTGACCTTCCAAGGCTTAGAAACATTTGAATGGGTTTTATGGTGAATCAGGCATGCAATATTGATAGATACTCTCCATGGCTGAAGTATTGAACAGTTGATTAGCACTACAAGAAAAAGGAATTCAGTCTCTATGCAGGGATAAATGTGTATGTCTGGCTCCTGTGAGGAGAAAGCAGAGATTTAAGGAAGGAAGCAATTGACAAACTTTGGTATGAGAGGCATTGACTGGATTGTGATGAGAATATCTAGATTATGAATAATAGAATGCACTTTTTGTGATTTGGTTAGGTGTAATAGCGATGGTCTTCAATTGTTTTTAGGGATTTGGAGTGTGTGAAAGAAGTACATGTGAAGTTGAAGACATTAGTAAGCAGGTAAAGATAAGAATTTGACAAATTCATATTTGCTGATGCTAGCTGTAATTCATTCACTCTTGACCAAGCAGATTTATTACTAGGTTTATGGCCTTTACTGCAGGGTAATAATAAAAAAAACAGGAAAATTAGACTCTATTTAGTTGCTGAATGGAACTACCTCTAAGTATTAATTCGGGAGAGAATAATCTCACATGCTTCTTCAATAGACAGTATTTTGATCATGATTTTTCGATGTCATTTGAGTTGGAAACTGCTTTTGAGATGGAGGGATAGTAGTGATAATGGAGATATGGATTTAACATAGTCGTCTTAATTTTCTTTGTCCAGAGTCCTGTAAACCTCACCTTGCGAAACTTTTCACCAGTTTTCCCCCTCTTTAGAGTGTAAATGGTGTTGATGCTGAAAATGACATTGGTGCCACCAGTACCCCAAGAGGACAAAGTGTAAGTTATAGATTTATTTGTTTTTTCCAAATTCAATTTTGTTTGCTAACTAGTATATAAAAATGCACGAAAAACAGCTTTGTTTACATTTCGCTTCTGCTCCTTTACTGTAACTTACATCGCACAGAACCTGTCACCAGTAATCTCTCTCTTTAGGAGGTACATGGAGTTGATGCTGAAAATGACATTGGTGCCACCAGTACCCCAAGAGGACAAAGTGTAAGTCGCAGATTTATTTGTTTTTTCCAAATTCAATTTTGTTTGTTTACTAGTATATAAAAACGCAGGAAAAAAGCTTTAAACAAGTAGATAGAAGCGCAAGAATTATCATCTTTGTTAATGTTTACTTCTGCTTCTTCACTGTGACTTACTTCGGGTCCACTGAATAATAGGACGTGAGGCGTTTACAAAGCGTTTTTCCTTTCCTGTGTCTCAATCTATCATATACAACATTCTTTTCGTGTGATTTTTCTGAAAGTTTTGGATGTAGCCCCAATGTTACATTTTTAGAGTTCTGTAGTAAATATATTCAAATAGCCATGAGCACTCAAACGAGTATGTTCAGTGTGGAGGGAATAGAGTGCAGGTGGACGCTTTGAAGTTTCTTAGAGCCCTCAACAATTTTACAACATCTAGTCCCTTCAACACTCTTGCATTTTTGCAACCGTGAATCATTGGACAGCCATTTGGTATTTTACCAAAGTTAATACCGTTGTCTTCATAAGGAAAAATGGTTTCTAAATTTTGAAATCTTTTTTTTGATCCAATACTCTAAAGTCAATGGCATTTGATGCTAGTTCGGGTGAAATTTTATAATATTACGAAAATGTTTAGCATGTCATCCTGATCTGCCTTCCAAACCTTGGCACAAAAGTGCAAAACTCAACATTGACAATGAAGTTCATTTATCTTAACATTTTAACAACTTAACCTTTTTGTTCACTTCAGTTGAAACAAAGGAGTAACTTCAGTATTGCACTTTTGAATAGTTAGTTTTATGATTTTGAAGATCTGGATCTGTGCTTTTGTAATGCTAAATAATTATTAAGTCCATAATGTCTATATTTTTGTTTGGCCTTTTTCTTGTTGCATTTGATTTGATTTGATTTACCATTTTGGGTGTAAAATTAGTTTTCTTCCAGCTAGTTATTTTGCAACTTTGGTGACTGTTAATGTTTAACAAAATTTGTTCTAGATCCGCAAGCGAGCCGATAATGAAAGTATGGAAACAGATTGTGATCCTCAGCCTTTTGCTTTTGATGGTCCAGACGATGTAGATGTAAGTTGTGGGCTTGCATTTATCAGTCTACGAATCGGATCCCATGGCCATACAGCTTTTTCATAATTTCTTTGTGTGTCTGCCTTGTACCAAACGAATTGATGATAAATTACATATGATTTCAGAACGATTCTTATACAAATGGTGTCCAAACTCAAAAAGACTTTCTATGTAGTTGATAGTTGATAATAGAAATAGTATATAATATGAAAAGTATCAAACCTGAAGTAACCACACATTTGCTTTAAAAGGCTGACCCCTAAACAGGGTAAAGTTCATTTGAAATTTTCCGTAAGAAAGGGTATTCTAGTTATGTCTACCCATGTTTGTTGCTCTCAAGACTATTCATTTAGGAATCCAATGTTGTTACGCTTGATTAAAGTTATATTGAAGCTTAATTAGTCTTTCTTTCTACAGACTCCAATTAAAAATGATTCAGGAATACATGGGGATTTTCTGGAGGTGAGTGACACTGATTCAGAAGATGGTAGTAATTGGGAAGAAAGCGATGATGATACGGACGATTGCAGTGAAAGTAGTTGGGAAGAAAGCGATGCTGATGCTGAATCACTATGCCCATCATTGTCATGTTCAGAACCTGCTCAGACTGAGAATACTGACGTGACTCTCCAGCCACCCGCAGCGAAGAAGCATATTCATCTACCTACTGAAGAGGTTGTTATTGGAGACAAGCTGGGTAAGCACTATTGGAAACATCTGTTTAGAAAAAAAGGAAGTCTTTTTTACCTCAATGATTGTTTTACTTTTCGAAAAATTGAATGTAATCCAGCTAGAACAATTAGATTGCAAGTATTAGGAAGTTACATACAAGACTCTCTATCTCACCTTCACCAGATTCTTCTGGTAAGGTTTTGTCACATTCAGACGCAACTGAGAAACCAAGTGAGAAAGTCAGCAACTTAGCAAAACCAGGTAGGTTTTTCTTAATGTAGAGTAGTCCAGGAATAATGTATTGTTTTAATATTTTGATAAGAGTTTTACTGGATGTGCTAAAAAATTACATTTGTTTTCCAACAATAGTGCAGAAGTTTTGATGACAATGAAAAGCTTAATAACCAACTAAGAAGTCGAGACTTAGTTGCAGAAAATGCGCTATGCATTGTAGCTGCATAAGATTCCATACAGTAAAATGTTTGTAAAGACTAAAGATTGACAATAGACCATTTTGACAATTAAATTCGGAGATTGGGGAGAGCTATTTCTTCTGGTAAATGGTGGATGCAGCTCTGGTATATGGCTGCCACGGGGTGAGCCGTTGAAATGAAAGTAAACATTGAGCTGAGAGGGCTGTGGCGAACATTGCTACTGCATAAAAATTCAGCATTGGAGCCGTTTTTAGGATTCATTCAAACAGTTGTCCATGCACATCTACCTACATATGAGCTGACTGTATAATATACTTGCAATTGTGTTTCTTTTCAGCCTTTATCTTGACGCTGCAAACAGTTGCTTCAAGTTAACTGGCCCTTCACAACGTGAAATGCATGATGCAGTTGAAGAATTTGCGATATGCCTTGGGCTGATTTCGATTTGGCAGTGTGAGGAATGCAACTGAAGTTTTTGCTTTTGAATATCCTCGTCAAAGTCGATGGTAAATTGGCGCAAGGCAGAATTCAACTTTTTCAAATCAATCAAATTTTTCTGAATCTAACTGTTGAAAAGAAGTCAAGATTGATAGTTTTTATTCGGAGAAAGCGTGAAAAATGGTTCAAAAGTGTTATGTGAAGGACTTAAACTCGTGAAGTTGCTGTGAAGGGCCAAAACTCGAAGCAAACTTTGCTGTTTACAGCGCCGAAATAGAGGCTCAAAAGAACAAAAAATTGCCAGTATAGTCAACTTACATGTAGATCTGCATTTAGCATGGATAACCGTTTGAATAAGTCCTAAAACCAGCTCGGCCAGCTTGTGGCAGCCATTTACCAGAGCAAATCGCTCTCCCCAGTATCCGTTTTAATTGTCGAAATGATCTATTCATCAAAGAAATACTGGTAAACGTAGGATGCATCTCTTCTGGCAAGTACTTCTCTAATTCCAGGAAGAAAGCTGTGACATCATTTTTTGAAAGGCAGTGCCAAAAATTCTAAAATCAAAATTTAAGTTGAATTTGTTTTTGGCATTTATATAGGTTTTGAAGCATAGGAATGCCGTAATGATTGAAGGAACAGACTAAGTTTCGGGGGGGGGGGATTTCTGTTGATAAAATTATCGAATATTTGTCTCCTCTTTAAGTCATCACCGTACCAGTCATGGAACGCAACGAACATGGAGACAGACTATACAACAAATCACATGTCTGCTATTTTTGTAACCAAAGCTGCTTAAAGATCGGAAGGCACTTAATGACTGTCCATAAATCTGAGTCCGAAGTTGCAAAAATTCTGGCTATTGATACAAAGTTACCTGGCAATGACAAGAAAAGATCCATGGAGCTTGACAGGTTAAGGTATAAAGGAAACTTTTACCATAATCTGAAAATCTTGAAGACCGGAGGAGAGTTAAAAGTTTATAGACGACCCGGACCTGGAGAGGATGTTGCTGCTTCAATGTTCAAGCCATGCATACATTGTTTGGCATTTATACGTCAAAATGAATTATGGAGGCATGTACGTCAGTGTCCGTTTAACAATGAAAAAAGCGATGATAGTGGTGGTTCTCCCGTTGTGCACCGAAGGCTGCAATTTGAAAGTGAGATGTTACTTTACCCAAGCCAAGTTCCAGATGGATGTTCCCCAGGACTAAGGTCTGCCGTTTTAAGTAGCATGAAGTGTGATGAGGTGTCAAGAGTGGTCAAGTCTGACCGACTTATAATGATGGTTGGTAGCTCACTTCTCGAAAAAGGTAATGCAACGAAAACACAATATATCTCACAAAGAATGAGAACTCTAGGAAGACTTCTTCTAGAGCTGCAAGAACGTGTTGTTGATGATTCGAAGGATATTGCCTCATTTGTCAGTACAATCCATTTTGACCTGATTGTGGATGCTACAAAATCACTTGCCGGGTACACTGAGGCAAGTCTTGATACAAATTCTTCCTTCAAAAAGCCAGGATTGGCTTTAAACATTGGATATGATTTAAAGAAGGTTGCTATTTTGCTGCGTGGACAAGCATTAAGAGAAAGAAACACGGCGACTTTAGAAAATGCAAATAGTTTCTTACAGCTGTTTGATCTGGAATGGAAAAATAAGATCGTATCTGCAGCATTAAGGTCATTGGGGGACAAAAGTTTCATGAAACCAGATGTGTTGCCTCTAACCGAAGATTTGTTGAAACTAAGACAATACATTTCCAATGAAATCCCACAAATGATAGCACGTCTGAAGGCAAACCCATGGCTACAAGAATGGCGCATTCTTGCGGAGACAACTGCTGCACGCCTCATTACATTCAATAAGAGGAGAGGAAATGAGGGCACCAAACTGACCATCGAGGAATTTGTAAACAGGCCAAAATGGCAGGAGTTTCAGCTAGCAGAAGTTTTTGATTCCCTGCCTCCATTGGAAAAAGAATTGTGCAAAAGGTGAGCCTTATGCATCAGCGATAAAAATATTTGCAACGATCTTGGTTATGCTTTTTTATTTTTTGTTCAAATTTGGTATTAAGGTCCAAATCACCTCGAGGTTTTGGGAAAACATTTGGAGTACCTGTTTTGAAGTAGTACATTTTTTCTTTGGAGGTTATTCGAACTTTATAGCTCCACTAAATCGTGAAATTGTGCCATTTTAATCATATAACTGACATGAATTAAATGAATTATATAATTGAATGTAACTGAAAAGCCTTTTGTCCAGCAGATGTCAAAGTTTGAAACGAGTTTCATCATTCTTTGGTTCAACATACAATTTAACGATTTCATTTTGACATGATATTGGTAAACATGACTGAACTCCCACATAAATTTCATCAAAGTTTGCATTATTATGCCAGGTATTGACATAGATCTGGCATTCCATGTATACCAGCAAATGCAATACGTCTTGAAGGTTGGTTTTGATCTGCGGAAATTTGATTGGATCCAGAGACTAAACTTTTGCTTGTCTTAATGGAGTTTAAAGTTTGGACAACATTATCTTAAAATGATTCCGAATCGATTGTTTGAAAGGCAAGATTTAAAGTGCCTTGGAAATGAAGAAATCAACCCCTTTATCTACTGTTTTAAGAAACTTTCAAGGTATTATGTTTTATTGGTATTATCTTTGGATCTTAAAAGGTGTTATTTTAGTTCACTTCCAAAGTTTTGTTTCTTGTTGGATCATATATGCCATATTTTTATAGCGAGGTAATGCAGAATAGATAAAAGATTGCCTTATTAATTTTGAATTTAACACATATTACGTTTTTAATGTCTTTGATTTATCTTCCTCTCTCTTGTAACGTGTTCTTACCCCCCCCCCTAAGACAACACTTCAATTAATGCCTCGTTTCGGAAATTATTCAGGATTCTTTCATACGAAGTTTTAGAGATCAGATTCGGATTCAGCACCCAGACTTTAGTCCAAGTACAAGTTTTTATGCAGCTATTGGTTGTAATTTTTATAATGACGTATGGTAATGGCGATGAAAATCCATAAGGGATTTGACCATGAAAAAGGATTGATTGCGTAAAGTTTCTCCCCTAACGATTTTTTGACGGCATAATTGATCCTTATAATTTGTAAGCCTTTACATCGTCATAAAATCAACATCACAAGCGCCAGCAGTTTGAAAACATGTAGCCAGACAAAAGTTTGGTGCGGAATCCAAATCTAGGCTCGACATTTTCATATGAAAGTAGGAAGAACATTTGATAAATTTCAAAAAAGAGGCCACTTAATGGAAGTGGTGTATCTCCACTGGGAAACCATGCTATTTCCATAGCAAAATGGGTTTATAAATAGACGTTTACTGTTCAAGATCGCATGGCTACCTCTTCCCCACCTGATTCTTTTGCTTTGTAAACCACTAATGCGACCCTTCCTGAAGTACTAGTCCCACGCTTGGGAGTTGCTTAGAATTCACTGTCTTCCTTCTCGGCAGAAACAATGCAAATGCTGTTCGTCTAATAGATTACGATAACCTGACAAAGGTTCTTCAACCCATCCTTTACCGGTGAAACATTGATGCTTGACCAGTCTTTTATCAGTCACTTCTGTTTGGTTTCTGCAGCAGACAGATTTAGAACATTTAGCCTAGCCATGCCATGAGAAACGGCTCCTTTGTAGCAATTACATAGTTACCTTTGCAACAATAGTGGGGTTGATATACTGGATGGATCTTTTAGCTATTCTACAAAAGAATCTGGATTGGGCGATATTTCTGTGTATTTCTATCTGAGAGGTTTGATTGACTCTTCTGTCACCATTCGAAGTTCAACAAAATATATCAAGTTACCGATTGAGTCAGATTCCTTTTTAGGATAGCTAAAGACCTTTTGTTTCTTGTTGTTACAGTAAAGGTTTGTTACACAATTAAACGAATTTGAACACTATGGAATTTGAATGTTTCAGGCTGGATGTTGTAAACATCAGAGGCAAAAGAGGACGAAAGGTGCCAATAATTCTTACAGCTGAAATGGTGAAGGCTATACTCTCCCTTATACATTATAGAGGAGCTGCTGGAGTTAACAGAGAGAATAAATATATCTTTGCTGCACCTACCAGGGACTCGTTAAAGTTCCTAAGAGGACATGATTGTCTTTCTGCTGTTGTGCAAAGGTGTGGAGTAAAGAACCCGTCTGCCATAAAGAGCACCAGATTGAGAAAGTATGTCGCAACGGTTAGTCAGATCGTCGACCTTGATGAAAGGGAGATGAACTGGCTAGCAAGGCACATGGGGCATGACCTCAGCGTGCATAAGGATTTCTATCGCCTTCATGAAAGCACAATTGAGTTGTCCAAGGTGAGTCGTCTGTTGTTGGCAGTGGATCAAGGAAGTGCTGGCAAATGGGCTGGTAAAAAACTGGATGAAATTACATTAAAGGGTAAGCTCATCATTTTCTTTTCAAAGCCTTTCCGACTGGTGAAATGAGTGTAGGAAGACCTATGTGTACTTTACATATAATCAACTATTTCAACACAATTGTGTGTCCAGAGTTTTTTACAGCCACGTTCCGATCTAGAAAGTCATCTATACTAGAATGCATTTTTAGTTAAATGATTAGAGGTTTTCATTGCAATTTTTTACGAACTGTTTGAAGTGGTCGCTTATCCAACCCCACTTTGACTATGCGTGCAGTGCTCGGTTTCCATTGATTAATAAAAGATTAACCAAAAAAATTCAAACCGCTCAAAATAGATTTATCAGTTTCTATTTTAATTGAAACAATGAAGCACACAGGAATCCAAGAAGTTAAAAAATTCAACTTGGCTCCCTACTAAAGATAGATTTGAACAATGTACTGCCACAAATGTTTTCAATTCTTTAACAATTAAGCCCCATCCTATGTGTCGGACATGTTATTAATATTTGAAAATATCCCAGATGAGAAACATTGTTAATTGGACTTAATGTCACTACTGCGTTTTGCCAATATGTATCATTGGCTGGACTGCAGTGGTGTTGAGAATGGTGTAAAGTTTTCATGGGTTAGTCACAGGAAGCCCAGGCAGTTAGGCAACTGAAAAATGATCAGTTTACAATCTTAAAATCGTTAATTGTATACTACCTTTGTGTGTTATTTGCTTCACTTCTCCACAACCGTGTTGTGTTTCATTGACTTCTGCACTACACTTCATAATTGTTCGAATGTGAAATTTCGATACAAAGTAACTTGCTGGTATTCTAATGTAGGTAAACAAGGAGTGAAACTTATCTTCAAGCCAAATTTGATAAACTGTTTTGTCCTCGCTCGTAATCCGGTATCCATGCTTCAAATTCACAACGCAACATATCACAATGTTCCTCAATCATCAAACTATGCTTTCCAATACTTTGTTTTTACATCTGCACGTTTGAAATGCAACAATTTGCAACGTTTTGATGTATGTCTCGTCAGATCACGTTTCTCACTATGCTCCCGCCGTCAAACGGTCCCAAAGCGAGCAAATTTTGAATGTTTTCGTCAGCCAACCTCGCTTAGCTTTTCACAGAATGTAAACAGGGACCCCCTGCCATACCACAGAGCGCAGTTGTTGGTTTGAATCGATCAACAGATGGATCGGGGGATCCCTGTGTACATTCAGTGGAAGGCAAAGCAAGGCAGGCAGACGAAAACATTCAAAATTCAGTCCCTCTGGGACCATTCGATGGCTGGAGCATGGGGAGAATCCAGATCTGACGAGACGTGCATCAAGAAGCTGCAAATTTTTGTATGTCAGGAACTGCAGATGAAGAAAGAAAGTATTGGAAAGTATAGTTCGATGATTGAGGAACATTTTGATATGTTGCGTTGCAAATTTGGAGCATGGATGCTGGATTACGGGCGAGGACAAAACATTTTATTGAATTTGGCTTGAAGATTAGTTTCGCTCCTTGTTTACATACATTATAGAATACCAGCAAGTTCTGTGTATCGAATTCTCGCTCTTATTTGAACAATTATGCAGTGAAGTGCAGAAGTACAGCCGTGGAGAAGTGCAACAAATTACACACAAAGGTAGCAGACAATTAACGATTTTAAGATTGTGAACTTATCATTGTTCAGTTAACTAACTGCCTGGGCTTCCTGTGGGTAGTTACCTTTTTTCGATTGTGTAATTCTACTGGATGAGTCAAAAAACGCCCGGTATTTGAAAGGCTACTGCTCCCTGAATGTATAAGCAATGATATGTTGCAATATTTGATTAAATAGCTAACGTGTTCAATCATTTTTAGAAATTTTTCTAACTAAAATCATTCACTCCGTTCAGATTCTGTAGGCTATTTTCTAAAATGAGTCCCTTTGAGAAGCCTTAAAAAAACGTGCTAAAATTGCAAGCAAAAGTCCCTAATGCGTGTACCCAACAGCGATCACTGTCAGCACTCTTTAGCACGTGCTTTCGTTTTAGCGGGTTGAAAAGTCTTCCCCCGAGTGTGAGTACCTTATTCAGGGGGAGTCCATTCTCCTATGAGGACAAAATAAATGAGCACATCCAGGAGTCATTATTGCTAGGAAGGAGAACAAAGGGAAACTTTGCTTGCTGTTTTCGCTCATTTTTGCAGGTTTCCGAAAGGGGCTTTCTGCAGGAAATCTCCAGTTTCGACGGGAAGGAATGACCGATTAAAGCCAGGAAAATTACTGAACCTAATTTTACATATCAGGGATAAAACAAGTCAGTTTTGAATATCATTGCTTTGATATTCTGGGATCAGGATTTTTTCAAACGCCGTACGTGCTTATTGACTCACCCGGTACCTTGTTGGCTAACATCTGAATTTAACCATTGATTTTTTTATAGAGCTGCCTTTGGAACAGTCTGAAAGCGAAGATGAGAGTGATAGCAACTGTTCTGAGGATATGACTACTGCTCAGGCATTTGAACAAGATGATTCCATACGTACTGATGAAAGCCCTGTGAATGGTAAGAGATTTTTACAGTTAGCCTGCTACTTTTAAATTCACAGAAATGTCTGGAGGTTTAGTTGCATTTGAGTTATAACGGACAACCCTCTCATCAGGCAACCCTTTCATTAAATTGTAAAGAGAAAAAGCCACGATGGCAGGCTGCGCGTCGGATCTTTAATCACGGATCTTTGGATCTTGCTTGGTCCAAGATGCTTGCAGCAAAGAGAAACTAGTAAAATATGAATGCAGGAACATTGCAAAACGACGCAAGAAGAAAGTCAGCGACTGTTTTTTTACGTTAAATGTTGATTATATACATGCAAGGTGATATTTTGCCTCGGCATACGAGGTTTCTTTAAAGCTAAACAAATGTAATCACAAATGTACAATAATTTGAACAATTGTTAATTGTAGCAAGATTGGCTAAGGTGTGCTACGTCGCAGGGGTGAATGTTGGTGGATGTGAGAGATTAGTTTGTGTTGCGCAGCCATGATAATCTTGGAGGAGGAAAGTGACATTCTGATGATTGCAGTATGTTATGTTACAGGTAGAATAGTAGTGATAATGTAGAATACGAAATAAAGGGATAAATAGAGGATATTCATGCCGTTTAGTGTGAGAGTGTTAGCTAAGCCAATGAAGTATTGCTTTTTGGCTCGTCTAATGCTCTCACGTTCGTTGTGTATTTGTACCAGTGGCAGTACCTGTAGGTAATTGACAGAGTTTCCAGGTTTACAGAAGTGTCCCCGAATTTGTCGGTTTTTCTGTTAATTATATCTCTGCGGTGTTCATTCGTTCGTTCGTTCGTTCGTTCGTTTGTTCTACAAGTCTGTCTCGTAATGGGCTTCCAGTCTGTCCGATGTATTGGCAATTGTTGTTTCCATTTTGTATGCATTTTTTACACTGTATGGCACAGATTACGTTAGTGGAGCTGCAGAAAAGTCACTGTTTTATGGTAAACGTCTCGTTGGTGTTAGTAAAAGTGACTATGTCATCCCCGCCCAATATATGTGAGCATGTGTTGCAGTGGCGTCGTGAGTTGCATTTGTGTGACCCTTGTGGAGCATTGGTTGCACCACTTTTTAATTTGGCGCGAACCAAATGATCGTGAAGGTTAAGGTTAAAGCCTTCTTGCAATTGTCAGTGTCTTGTAGAGTGTGGTAGTTTTGTTTGAGTATGTCAGTAAATTGTGGTAGACAAGTAACCACGAACGGTGTTCTGTTGTTGTGTCGTTTCTGTTTTGTTTTTAGGCGGTCTTGTCTGGTAGTAGCAGAGGCTTTCTGTATTTCGTTGCCTACGTGTTTTAATTTGTATCTTCTGTCCGTAAGGAAGGTTAGTAGTTCGTTGGTGCTTTTCTTTCAAGTCGTGTCGTTAGAGCAGATACGTCGTAGTCGTAATGCCAGGCTGTAGGGTATGGATTGTTTGTATGACTGGAATGTGCGGAGGAGCTGAGGAGGTACTGGTGCGTGTCTTTCGGTTTAATGTAAAGGTTGATGGAGGTGTTGTTGTAGCGTAAGAGTGACGTCTAGGAAGTTAATGGATGTGGAGGAGGTTTTGTAGGTAAATTTGATGGTAGGATGTAAATGTTTAGGTGTGGTGATGAAGTCTGTAAGTTTGTCTTGTCCGTGTGTCCATCGTCAATAAAACGCCACCATACAAGAGGCTTATATGGTGCGTTTTCTAGGGCGGTAGCTTCAAGGGACCCTATAAATAGGTTTGCAGATGAGCCATTCTAGTGACCATGGAATTACCATGCTTCTGTAGGAAAAATTGTCCATGAAACTCAAATTGTTGTTCTTTAAGATGATGTTGATGAGGTCGCATATGGTTTCTGTAGGTGGTCTCGTGTGTTGTGCGTTTGTTAAGTTGTTCCCTGGCAGCCTGGATGCCTTCAGAGTAAGGGATATTTGTATAGAGTGAGGAGACGTCCAGAAAGACAAGGAGAGAGTTGTTAAGGAGATTACCGAGTGAAGAAAGTTTGTTGATGAAGTCTATAGCGTCCTTGATGAAGGACGTTAATGAGCGGATTGACATTGTTACTGACATATTCAAAACTGCGTTCAATGGGATGGCCATTAGCTAAGACAATAGGCATGCCAGGTGGCGCCGGTCTATTTTTGTGGATTTTGGGAAGGATGTAGAATCTAGGACATCTAGGATCTTTTGGAAGGAAGTAACTGTATGTGTCTTTGTCTATTGCTTCGTTTTTTGTTTCATTTGTGCTAAATATCATGTGACAGTCCTAGTAACCTTGTTGCTGATGTCATTGCCGTGTTTTTGTAGAATTTAGTGTGTTAGTAAGTTGCTGGTGTAGAATTTAGTGTTAGTAAGTTGCTGGTTGCATTTGTCAACGTAGAATTTTTGTCCATACCCACTGTCCCCGATCCTTTGCTCATTGGCTCGATTACGATGTCCGTGCGTCTTGTGAGGTTTTGTAGCACGACCCGTTCTTGTGTGGTCAAACTTTTTGAGATTTTGGTGGGTTGCATGTTTGTTTTGTCGCGTTCTATGTTGTGGATGTATGAGTCTAGTGCAGGGTCAAGTTTTTAGGTGGTGTCCAGCTGCTAGTCTTTTTGTATGTGTCTGTTACCTCGCATGTAACTTCGTTCTCGTCGTTGCCGTCTGTTTCTGTATTGTCTTCTTCGTTTTTCTCCTGGAAAAAGTGTTTAAGTCCAAGTCTGCATTTGAGGTCTTTTAAGTGTGCGTTGAGTTCGTTCCAGTTGATGCTGTTAGGTGTTCGGCAAAAGTTGAGTCCACGTGAGGGTAGTAATTTTTCGTCATTAGTGAGGTCGGCAGTAGCGAGGTTTATAACTGTTTCTTTTTCAAGATGTTTAGGTCTTTGTCTTTTGTCTTGCGTCTCCTTACGTGTGTGATTGTTGTTGTTGTTGTTGCTGTTATTGTTGTTGTGGTCTGTTGTGGTTTGTTGTTGTCGTTGTCTTCGTCGTCTAGGTAGTTGTTGTTGTTGTTGTTTTGGTCCGTTGTTTTAGTGGGTGTAGTTATGTTACTGAAGGGTACATTAAATTCACTGATGTTATGGTTGCAACTAAGATCATCGGAGATTACAGTTCCTCACAATTCTAAAGGTTCCTTATTTTTTTAGCGAATCAAGCAGCGTCTGTCAAGCAAAAAGTGAAGAAAAAGCCCTGGACCAAAGCAGAATCCAATGCCGTGCTGAGTCATTTTGATAGCTTCATCAAAAGATGCAAGAATCCCGGGAAGGCAGATGTCGAATACTGTGTTGAGAAGAACCCGATTTTAAAAGACCGTACATGGAAAGTTATAAAGGACTACGTGCGAAACCATATTGTTAAACTACAGAAACAGATGAAAAAGTAAGATAGTGTGCGTGATTATTCATCATCAGTTACTGAGCCATTGGTATGTCTTTATTTACTTGTCAACTTCCTTGTTTCTCGCCGTGCTTGTTGAAATATGACAGAGTCGTTCTTACCACAGAAGAGGTATTCTGTGGTGTCGCAGAAGCATTTGGACTTGAAGTTGGTTAGGACAAGTTATCTTTGAATAAAGAGCATGGCTTGTAGAATTGAGTGCAATACTGGAATGATGTGTGATATGAGATAAATTGGAACATATATAAAAGTTGAACCTGGAAACAGGTAAGCCCAAAATTTATTTGTACCACTTGCAGTTATGATGGCATTCCATGTGTTCAAAATTGTGTAAACTTTTGAGTATGATATCCGTATGTTATCCAACCCCAAGCTGTATTAGCAATACAAAATATCCAAGCATCTTTAAGCATATGCTAGGCATGCCATTGATGGAGCTTTATTTATCCAGTTTCACTGGGTCATTCCATGCTTTAAAGTTTTATGAATCTGATTTCATTCTTTGAGATGGTGGTCCTTTTTGTGTATTTGTTGAGATTTTCAGAAAACCTGTTGGTAATACATGAAATCCAAACTAATGTCGCAAATTGAAATTATATGTTGGGGATGAAAATATCCATTTAGTCCATGCTGCCGCAGAAGTTAAAGTTAGCCTTTCATTGATACGTTTAAGTGAAAGTTCTTCAGATAGTCTCATTGAAGCATTATTAATTGTTGTGGTCTTTAAAATTATTTAAGGTAGTGAACATCTGATGGTTTCAGCCAATGGTGTCAGTGGAGAAACAGACTCATGTTTTCTGCTTTCAAGATTTACGTCAGCTGAAGTTGTCATCCATTGTCGTCCATGAACGGTAAAAATTCTTCTGTGCACATAGGAGGAAGCGATTATATCAAACAAAAAGCAGTCAGCGCCTTTGTCATTTGAAGGACGTGTTGGGGTACAGAGCCGTAGAGAGCAGCTGCTGATCCTCACCAATTGCTGTTTGAAAGCATGCAGCAAACTTGGCTTTATACTCGACTGGTTCTTGTGATTCCTTCCAGCAAAGAAAGTTCCAATTTCATGAGGGTGCCGTCTTCTTTGGCACAACGATGCAAAATTTATATGTTTGACAAAACAAAAGCAAAGTTAAGAGGTTTGCCTTATTAAGAGGTAGGGCTTAGTTATAGTCTAGGCATACCATCAACTTGATGCATTTAGTTTATGTTGCCATACATTCTGACTAGTTCAAGAAATATTGGCTGAAAGTTATGGCCCAAGACTGATCTTCGGAAAAACGTAAATAAGTAACGCTCACTTTAAAATTGAATATTTTCCGTTGATCCAGGAGGATCGAGACACTCAAAAAGCAAACAACATTCCTGGTAGATACTATTCATATTGTTCGATTATCTTCAATTGAACTGCTGTTGAAATTCTATCAGTAGGTTAAGGATCCGGGTAGCAAGTTATGCTGAAAAACCAAAGTTTAAATTTCAGATATTCAACGCTCATTTTGATGAGAAACATTACTGTAATTTTTGCAGTAGAATCTCTGAACGTGAGGCACTATTCCGACTGTAAGAATTTCTTGGAGAGTTTCCTAATTATTCTTAAAATAGAAGTCCACACTTGATCAAAATTTAGTAAGGACCGCTTCTTGAACCAAGATTTATAAGAAACAGCAAGATCATGAATAGAAATTATACTTTATTATAATTTGGGTTTGTGATACACTTTCTATAAAACACTTTGCAACTCATAACAAAAATTTAAAACACTTTCTTGACTTTGAATTGACCTCTGATCGTTTCAAGCAGAGTTTCTAAATTTTCCTATAAGTGGTTTGTTATAAAATATGAATGTTGTAGAAATCATAGCCTTGTCTATTGATTATGTATTTTTAAGTCTCATTTTGGCCTATGCTCATTTATTGAACATTGTATTTTATAGAATTACATGAAAGAAACGTAGTTTACCTGACATAAATATGATTAATGTTTTGGTGTGTATATTTGTTCCCACAAGTAATGGGTTTTGAAACCAACATGAGCATACACTTGTCCCCACAACTTCATGCTTACATTTTTTACACTCTCGTTGTGGGGTCATATAGCATGATGTAAATTTAAGCATAAGTAGGTAATAATAGCAATTTGGAAAGATTTTTGACCAAAAACGTTGTGGGCCAAGATGTATGTCCCCACAAATATTGCTGGTGCCCACAGTGTGGATGTGTATTACAGTTGGCGTCCTCACAAGTACGGTCATACAAAAACATACATACATACATACATACATACATACATACATACATACATACATACATACATACATACATACATACATACATACATACATACATACATACATACATACATACATACATACATACATACATACATACATACATACATACATACATACATACATACATACATACATACATACATACATACATACATACATACATACATACATACATACATACATACATACATACATACATACATACATACATACATACATACATACATACATACATACATACATACATACATACATACATACATACATACATACATACATACATACATACATACATACATACATACATACATACATACATACATACATACATACATACATACATACATACATACATATCAAACTTTATTTTTTGATTTTGCTTCATGTTATGAGTTGGTGGTCAAAGAGAACTAACATGACACCAAACATTTCACCAAACATTTGGTTTGAAACCTGTGATCAGAAGGTGCCTGTGCAGTCAACGAGACACTGCGGAGCATGCACAAAGGCATATTTATGCAAACAAAGGATGGTGCTTGGCGAAATGTTTGTTGGAGTGGTCAAACATATCCAACATTTCACACAACAACGAAAAACAAAATTTGTTTTTGACCTAGATCAAACTTTGCTCAGCACTACCAAGCAAATGTTATGAGACCCAGGACCGCCGAGAGGGGGGGGTAGCCGGGGCAACTGCCCCGGGGCCCGGGCCCCGCCAGGGGCCTGTAGAAAGAGGAGCTTTGCTTTCCATCGTATGTTGCAATGATATCATTGAGCTGGGCCCCGTAAGGTGCCCGTAAGATCGAACTTTATCCTTCAATTTAGTTCCAATTCATTTTAAAAAATTCAACTACTTACAAAACTCATTTGAACCAACGAAGTTTGCAAATTTTACGATATGACAAATTAAAACAAGATTGATAAGATATTACAAAATTACTTCAAGATTGCATATATTTGTATGGAGAAGAACTTTTCTAAAGGAGGAGCTCTCTCAGTAGATAAAATAATCGAGGAGAGAGAAAACATTTTGAGATTGATTGTTGAAAAAACAGCTAAACTAAAAACTCTAAACTTGATAATTGGAAGAGAACAGATGAAACTTTAGTCGACGACGAAAACTGATGAAGGAGATTGTTTAATTTTGAAGGGAATTTCCAAGATTTAGCTAGCACCAGTGTACCTAATAGATCATTCACCATATTGCAAGGTGTTATGACGTGTGGCCTTGTCCTTTGCTCTTTGCGATAATATCACATTCCTCTCTTCGTTATATACCGGGTGAGCCAGAAAAAAGTTCACACTTTCAAAAATTCACAGCACCAAGACTACATCACAAAAAAAATTATTCAAATTTCAGATCGAAGTATTTTTGTGATTTTTCTTGCTTTCTTACCAGCACTAGAAGTATAAGTAAATTCAGCTTAAAAAATCTTATGCTTGGATTATCAGTGAAAAAAGGCCTAAAACATCGATCAAATCGCAAGGAGTCTCCTCACAGAGAACAATAGGCAATGGGCCTTACACCTCTCTCAAGAGTTTTAAGACGTAGATTTTGAAACAATTGCTAAGGATTTTCGATTGAATGGTAATTAATGTACAGAGGATAGCTACCCATGAGAAATTGCATTTTCTTTATTGTTCTGTGAGAGGAGTCCTTTATCATTAGATCAATGTTTTAGACCTTTATCATTTGATCAATGTTATGTTTTGGACAATGTTTCAGTCATTTTGCAATCATGGAGTTTTTTGAAAGTTGAATTTACCTTTAGTTCTAGTGATTGTAAGGCACCCAGAAAATCACAAAAAAATACTTCGATCTTTTGGCTTTTAACCCAAATTTGAATCACTTAGATCCGTGAAGTATTCTTGAAGCTATGAATTTTCAAAACTGGGAACTTTTTTCTGGCTCACCCGGTATGTTCTTGCCTTACATTACTTTGAGGCTAGGACATTGCTTCCAACTATTAGTTTCAAATTCCATAAAAATATCCACAATTTAGATTGCATCGTCAATTTTTCTGAGAAATGGTAGAAGATATGTAATTTAACTGTGTTGCGAAGACTTCCATTTTAGCACTGGAGAGCAAAGGGATTTTGCGGAGTTTCAATGGATTTTTCTTTAAGAGAAACGAATTTTGCCAAAGTAGCATATGACGTTTGGGAGTGAAATGCCCCTCCTTCTAAGCAAACGTAAAGGATGTTTCTTCAAAATTTGTCCTCGCACTTTGATTTATACAATAGTGGTCACAAAATTATCAACGTTTCCTTATCGCCAATGGCGAGCATGATGTGTTGGGAGGTTCATTCTAAGCCAAAGTAAAGGGCGTGGCCTCAAAAAGTTCCCTGGGGGCTTGGCCCCCAGCCCCTCTTCACCTTACTTTCCTCACTTAATTTTTACCCTAGCTACACCGCTGCACAATCTTCACGAAATTCTCAAGTGCACTTATTAGGGAATATATAAAGTATGTATGATCACATCACTCCAGTACTGCGAGAATTGCATTGGCTGCCGGTAAAAGAAAGGATTGACTTCAAGATTTTGTTGTTGACATTCAAGGCACTTAACAACATGGTTCCAGCCTACCTGAAAGATATGTTGAGGTTGCAAACAAGTGATAGATACAAATTGAGGTCAGAAAAATCTGTGGCCTTAATAGTTCCAAGGACAAAATTTACATCTCGTGGGGACAGAGCATTTTGCACTGCAGCCCCTAGGGTCTGGAACAAATTGCCTGTTGAAATTAGAAGATCTCAGAGCGTCCATACTTTCAAAACAAGATTAAAAACCCATTTATTTGATAATCATTTTAACATATAAAGGACATCTTTTAGCTTTTCTCGCTGTAATGTAAAGGTTTTTAATTCGAATTTGTTCAGCGCTTTAGAATATATGTGTATAGATTTTAGCGCTCTATAAGTGCATATTTATTATTATTATTATATATTCATACATATCTAGATCTAGCCTGTCAAAGTAAAGACTATAAAATTTTCAAGAAGCAAATATGGGGTGATAAAATGATAGACAATAAATGAGAATGTTGTGGGATGGACTTCCCTATCCAAAACACTTAGACCTTCACTAAGAAACTTCATTTGCAAATGTTAACTAAAAAGAGTGCAAATTCAATATCAATTTTTGTAACGACTTGTATGTTTACTAATAAAATTAAGTTAAAAATTGAATTGTCATGTATCGCTGTCAAGCAAGGGGCCCGCATCCACTTGCTGCCCCGGGGCCCGGGCTTGCTCTCGGCGGCCCTGATGAGACCAAACAAGGTGGTCAAACAAGCCCAACATTTCATCAAACATTTGTTTTTGAAATGTTCGGTGAAATGTTTGATCTGTTTGACCGGGGCTTAAGACAATTTCAGATTGACTTTTTAACCAAGGGTGTTAGGACACGGATTTTTTGATTGATCATTTATTTACCTTTGTTTTGATCCCTGTGTCTTGGTCTGTTGTCTTGTTTTCTGTTCTGTTTCGTCTTCAACTGTGCGTCGATAGGCCCAACCGCTCTCAAAATGTTCAAATAGAGCTCCCTGGTATTCCTGTGTCTTAGTGCGCCTTTGCACAACAATGGTTTTTAAAAGCGGTTTTAAAAACCATTCTTGTGCGAAGGCGCACTTATTCTATTCAAAAAACTTGAGAGCGGTTAGGCCTAACGACGCTCAGTTGAAGACGAAACAGAACAGAATACAAGACAACAAAACAAGACACAGGGATCAAAACAAAGTAAATAAATAATCAATCAATACGTCCGTGTCCTAACACCCTTGTTTTAACCTGACAAGATATTATGAACAAAGATAAACATAACTATTAAATTCTACAAGAATTCTGTGCAATTGCAATCAGAAAAAGCAAACTTTTGTTTATTTCGTTGTTGGGGGAGGCATTTTGTGGACGAGTAAAAACCTCACGGCGTTTGAAAAAATTCTGCACCTTGAGAAAAAGTACACAAAATATGAGAGGATCTCGAAATCCACGATAAAAATTCTTAAAAGGGTTGATTTCGTGGTTTCTGCAATATTTCTTTCCAATGAAAATACTGATGCCCATTTGAATCACCCGGTGATCAACTTTGTCAGTCATGAAATTTCATGTCGCGTGATATTTGTGAAACGCAAAATTATCCATCCAATAGCATTTCAGTGGTTTTTTTTGCGAATATCTTTATGTTGACATCGAATTTGACAGACTGCTGTCTTGTCTTTGCCACTAAAAAACTCAAATACCTACGGTTTTATTAGGGACTTTACATCATCTGGTAGCAGAAATCAACACCTCTTAATCTTTCTTGTCTTTGGCTCAGCGTTTGAGCTCGAACACTCCCGTAGATGGTTTTTCCGTCTCTGCAACGCGTCATCATTGCTTGATTCGCTACACTTTCCAAGCTGCCTTGCGATAAAGAAGTATAAGTAATGCTTATAATAACGCGTAGGCAGTGCACTAAGTACCGCAATTGGTATTACCACTAATCTTGCGATGACGAGTGGTACAAACCTGTGTCATCTAGGCAATTGGAAAATACAGAATGCAAACTTGGAGAATGGAATTCCAGTGTTTCGAAACTTTTTATTTCTGTTTCATAAAGTTTCCTTTCAATTAGAGGCGCCGGAAGGAAGACGAACTGGATGCCGGTAATCTTAATTTGTAACGATGCTGTAGAACAATATTAGACTGGTTCTCTCAAAATAAATTGGAAGCTAACCCAGATAAATTCCAATTCATTATCTATGAAACAAAGCAACAACACAAAAATATCCCTGCTCAGCTCAAATCTATAACCATAAACGAAACATCTTTGACAGCAACATCAGTAGGAAAACATCTCGGGATGAAACTTGATGAGAATTTGACCCGGAAAGATCATATAACAAACTTAAACTCTATTAATACCGAGCTTTTTGGACCCTCGTAGTACCGGGGGGGGGGGGCACAACGCCAATATTGCAGATATGAGAGCAAAAGTTGGTAAAATTGTGTACAGTAACAAAATCTAAGCAATAACCTACTTTTTTGATTATCATTGCATCCATGATGACGTCATAATTGAGGAAAATTCCAGTATTTGCTTGCTGTTGGCAAAATTGACAATATTTAAGTTTTCATTTAACTGTTCCTTTTTTAGATGAACTAAAATGTATCACAACGCCTTAATAAGTAAAAATCTATAGTATAATATCGATTTAAGTGCATTATATATTGTGGATTCATTATTTATATACACCAGATTTTCATTGTTTAATTTGAACCCCTAATTGTCAATATAAATACTCTAAAATGCCTCAAGACGATGTAAAGTAATCAAAAAATCCTTTCTGGTCATCACATTTTTCTAATACATTTGTTATCATTTATATGACGTCATAAACATTGATGACGTCATTAAGCTTAAAATTGCTGACATCATCGAAAATGAATAAAACTCTAGATCATCTGGAAGCTCTAATCAAGATTTATTGAATGGTAGTGTTCTCAATGATCTGTGATCATTCTGTAAAAAATAAGAGTCCCTCTTTTTAGTAACTGCTGACCACGTGTTGAAAAAATCTTGGTAACGTGATCAGTGTCTACCATTTTGAAAAATTTGTTAGATTTTTAATTAGTATACTAAATTTGACGAAAGTTCACCAAGTTTCAGCTCTGTATCTTTTTATAATTGACGACACTGCATCAAATGATCTGCGCATCAAGTAATCTGCGCCGCGTTCACTTTGTGCCCCCCTCCCCCGGTAGTAATAGGGTTAAAAAGGACCTGTGCTGGGTGACTCATTCAACTCTCAAAAGTAAGAGGGTCAATGAGCAAAGAAACATTTAAGAATGTTGTCAATGCCACAGTTATCTCGAAAATAAACTATGGTGACATTGTATATGCCAGTGCCACCAGCACCAATCTGTTTTATGTCTGGTGTTTCTTTTCTTTTCTTTTTTTGTTCTCGTCGTTTTGATATTTTGCTGATTTTCTTTTTGGACATTGTGAGCCGTAATTTGTAAGTCCCATGAATGAAAACTGATCAGATGAGACATTTTCATCATTTCTCGATGATGTACAAATGCTTAAATAGAATGGCTCCTTTGTATTCATCTGAAAAATTAAGCTATAATTGAGATATTCACAGTCATTACACAAGACAAACGAGTAATTTGCATGTGCCAATGCCAATATCAACTGCGTCAAGCCAGCAAAGAACTTTTTACCACTGGAGCATTCAAGATTTCAATGCACTACCAACAACTTTAAGACTAGCTCCAAGTTTTGGAAAATTTAAGTCTTCACTTAAAACTTACTTTTTAACTACTTAATTTTGTATAAACAATGGCAACTTTCAAGCCTGTTTTATAAACAAAATGTAAATACTTCTTCTTGTAATTCATTTATTTACTTTCATATTTAATTCATGCGCTGTGAAAAACCTTGTATTAGGATCAGTATTTTGATATACATACTAACACACAAATCTCCAAGTCACTTTGAAGCATTTCTTGGGAAGTCCTTGTGGAGAATATCACACTCTCCTCGCTAGTTTTAGGCTAAATTTCGAATTCACAGGATGACTCCAATGAAAAAGGCGATCTTGGTTTTTTCGTACATCATGTTACCATCGTTCTTACAGACATCATGTCTCATGTAACATAGTCAACTCATTACTGAATGATACTAACTTATACAAATCATCTGTACTTAGCCAATAAGGAACTCGTAAAACTTTCTAGCCAATCAGAATTGACAATAACAGGAAAAGTGACTTATCTCTTAATACAATAGTTTGACGTTACACCTAGCCATTAAAGGTACTGTATCCTTAGTCAGTTTCCGAATCTCAGTTCCAAGCCGAGGCTCTTACGCATATAAGTAAGTTACAACAATGGTAAGAAAAATACTTTGACTCATAAAGTAAATAAATAAAGTTGCCGTTCGAATCAATGAACATAAAAATACTGGTAAATGATGTACTTATTTTTAGTTGCTAACCGACTTGGAATGTTTGTAACAGCAAGCATGTGGGTTTTCCCAACACACCCCCCTCCTTGACCCATTAGGGGTCAAGCATGAGTTTGGACAAAAGGCGCGCATCCTTAGCAGCAGCCCTGAGGGGTCGGTTCCTTTTTTTCGTGTCACCATTCTTTACTATTTTCTCTTCATTCTCCTTGCTCTCAACCTCCTTTCTCATTTCTTCTTCTTCTGTTAAGCTTTCATCATGGCCCACTTGTTTTTTATCATGGTCTCTATTTGTGATCTCAAGAGGATATAACTTCTGTAAAGGTCTGGTCAAAATTTCAAACTTACCACGACCAAGTTTTCTGACCTTTGCACCTCTCACCTGACCATCTTTTCCAGTAATCAGCTCTTCGATCACTCCCATTTTCCATTCACCACGTTTCACATTGTCCTCATGGATCAGCACGACATCATCTTTTGCAACATCTACTGGTTTCTGTTGTTTTAGCTTATGGAACTCTCTGAGATCAACTAAGTATTCTCTTCTCCATCTGTTCCAGAAGTGCTGAAGTTTCCTGGTGAGATAAAGAAATCTTTTAGAAAGTTTATCTGTACTTCCTTCATCAGTATCAACATGTAGGTCAATGTTCTCAGATAATGGGGAAAATCTGCGCCCAAAAATTAAATGAGAAGGTGTGAGTGGTTGCTCAAGGTCATTATACTGGTAGGTTAGTGGTCTTGAGTTCACAGTGCATTCAATTTCTGTTATTACTGTGCTCAGCTCATCAAATGAAAGTCTGGCATTACCAAGCACTTTTCTGAGGCATCTTTTAACTGTACCTACCATCCTCTCAAATATTCCTCCTGCCCACGGAGCGCGTTCCAGGTTGAAGCGCCATGTTATTCTCTTGGATTCTAAAAAGTTAACAACAGTCCTATCTTTAGCAAGCTTCTTCAAAAGTTTGACTGTAGCCTTAAACGTCTTGGCATTATCTGAAACCATTAGTGTGGGTGTGCCTCTCCTTGAACAGACACGCCTTAAACAGTTAACAAATGTAGAGGCAAGAAGGTTTTCTACAAGTTCAAGGTGCACTGCCCTTGTTACACAGCAAGTGAATAAGGCAATGTAACATTTGGTCATCACTCCTGTTGGTCCCTTAGCATAAAGTGGCCCAGCGAAGTCCACCCCCATCTTACTGAAAGGTGGAGCTTCTGTAACTCTGAAATCAGGTAACATAGCTGTAGGAGGAGAGTTAAATGCTTTACCTTCCAATTTCCTGCAAATAAAGCAATTTCTGATTACCTTTTTTACACATTGCCTCCCCTTTGTAACCCAAAACTTAGACCTAAGCTCTGCCAATGTTGCTCTTTCCTTGCAATGATGGACCTTGTGATGACAATCAATTATCACCAACTCTGTAAACTTGTTTTCCTTTGGCAGTATTATGGGAAATTTTGTCCTGAAATCTAATTCTGAATTTCCAAGCCTACCCTTGCATATCAAGATCTCATTCTCTTTCACCACTCCTAAATGTTCTGAAATTTTCTTGAAGTTAGAACTGCTCTGCAAATTGAGCTGTGATTCTATGATCCAAAGTCTTTCTGCCTTCTCTAACTCTTCTACACTCATGTTTCCAGTTTTCAATTCCTTTCCCTCTTTTTTGAGCTTTATGTTCTCTATGAATCTTTCCACATAGGCTGTCACTCTCAATAACTTACCTAAGTTGCTAAACCTGTCAATATCAATCACACTGCTCACTCCCTTTGGCTCTTTTGCTGCAGCTACCATCACATTCACTCTTTTTCTTTCACTTGCTATCTCTGTGGAATTATCCAGTTTTAACTTAGGTGGCCACTTCTCTTCCTCTTGCTTCAACCATTCTGGCCCTTCCCACCAGAGTCTACTGTCATTTAAATGACTGGCACTTACTCCCCTAGAGCCAAGGTCTGCAGGGTTCTCCACCCCTGGGACATGCCCCCAATCTTCTTTCCTAGATAGGAGTAAAATTTCATTAACTCTGTGCTGGACAAACTGTTTCCACTCTCCATTGTTTGCTATCCAAAAGAGAGCGGTCTTACTGTCCAGCCAATAACGAACACAGTCAATCTTAATTTCTGAGTCTAAGGCTTTCAACACAGTATCCATCAGAGTGGCTAAGATCCTGGCAGACATGAGCTCCAGGCGTGGGATGCTAAGTTCCTTCAAAGGAGCAACTCGTGACTTAGCACAAAGTAACTGAGTGTATGAGCCTTGTTTGGTTTTACAAACAAGAAAAACCATGGCACAATATGCCTTTTTGCTGGCATCAGCAAAACCATGTAATTGGCAACTCAATACTTCACCTTTATTCTTGTCAAACATGCACCTGGGGATAGAAATTGTTTTAACATTATTAAGATCTTTCAACCATGCCTCCCATCTAGAGCATTTGTCATCAGGGAGTGGGTCATCCCAATCAAGCTTGTCAACACATAACTCCTGAAAAAGAATTTTTGCAGTTACCCCAATGGGGCTAATCAATCCTTGGGGATCAAACAATGAGGCAAGGGTACTCAATATACCTCTCTTGGTGGGCCTTGTACTGTTGTTAATGTCCTGTCCTACCTTAGCTAGATCAAATTCCAGGGTATCCTTCTTGTAATCCCATGTAAGACCTAATACTTTGCCTTTCCCCCCTGAACTATTGGGTACACCTAAGGTCTCTTTGGCATAGGACTCATTGACGGTGGGGTCATTCTTCTTTTCTTCAACTCCCTTACTCTCTCTTTTTTCAATCTCCTTCGCAAGCACACCATCATTTGTTTTCCACTTTCTGAGGCTGAATCCTCCTGATTTCATTCTCTCCTTTGCTTTCTCATACAGGGTAAGAGTGTCCTGGGTATCCTTCCCCCCAGTGACTAAGTCATCAACAAAGAACCCCCCTAGCAATTTCCTTACAAATTCTGGGTCTTGTTCCACATACCTGTTAATATGGTGTCGTAACACGGCATTTAAAAGAAACGGGCTGGAATTACAGCCAAAGACCACCCTCTGGAACCGGAGAGTAATTACTTCAGGGTCTGGACTATGGATGTCCTTTAACCACAAGAACCTAAGGCAGTCCCTGTCCTCAGGATGTATTTCGATATTGAGGAACGCCTTTTCAATATCTCCAACCAATGCTACCTGATTTGCTCTGAATCTTAAAAGTACATCATGGATCATTGGTGTTAATGAGGGGCCCACATGTAAACAATCATTTAATGATACACCTGTTTTCCTGTCCTTACATGAGGCGTCATACACCACTCGTAGCTTAGTTGTTTCTGCATCTTCACGAATTACAGCTCTGTGGGGAAGAAAGTGAATTTTCGTTGCAGGGTCAAGCTCAGTGACCTGCTCAACAATACCATCCCTAACCTGTTGAGAAATAACTTCATTATACTTTTCAAAAATTTCAGGTGTTTCTTTCAATTTGCGAACCTGACTCTTTAACCTGGCTAAGCTGTTGGAGTAATTGGTAGCCAGAGGTTTATGTGCAACCTTCCAGGGTAATCCAACTGAATATCTCTTTCCTGTAAAGAAAATATTATCAATCACATGAGTATGGACCTCATCTTCAACTCTGATGCCAATACTCTCCAAATCCCACAGTTTGTTCAATTGTGAATCAATTTCATGCTTCTCAGAGTTCACAAACAAGGATGTAGAATCAGTCAAACAATTAACATTGCAGTCAGAAGAAGAATGCAAGATCTCACCTTTAACTGGTCCTGACAAAACCCATCCAATTGTTGTTTTCACAGCTACAGGCTCATCTGGCCCCCCTCGTATCACTTCCCCATCATGGAAAGCCCAGAAAAAGTCTGAACCAACCAGGCAATCTATTTCCAGTGTGTCTTCATACCTGCTAACATCTGAGAAATATACATTTTTCAAATGAGCATATTGTTTCTTAACAATTTCAACATGCACATTAGAAATAGTGGCTATGTCCTCAACAACAAATGCTTCAATGCTCACTTTTTTCTCTCCCTGAGGGCCTAATAAAGACAATTCAATGACATCTCTCATCCCTTCTTCAGCTTCCTTTCTTCCAAATGCTTTTATTCCAAGATTCTCCTTTCTAACTGGCCGTAATCCTAATCTACCTACTGCCTTGGCTGTGATAAAGCTTTTTTGACTTCCTGTGTCAAATAACACTCTCACAGTCACATCATTACCTTCTTTTTTAGCATCCACTTTAGCCAAGGCAGTTTGTAAGGCCACACTCCCTTCAGAACCGGTGTTTCCCACCCATACGTTCGCGTTGGGATCTAGAGAGGGCGCACTAGGTTTAGGCTGCGTTTCCTTATCCTGTGAAGAGCTTGAACAAATCGCATGGTGATGCTTGCCCTTACAAATCTTACAAGGGGCTTTGGACCTACACTGAAAAACCCTGTGACCTGGAATAAAACAATTAAAACATCTGGCATTTTTAAAAAGAACTTTCTTACGCTCCAAAGGGTCCCTCACTTTATCACAGTTCTCGGGTAGATGTTCCTCCGAGCAGAATGGGCACTTTTTTCCTCCTTCTTTGCCAGAAAACAAGGCTGTGGCTGTGGAAGGTCCTTGCTGCTTAGGCCGGCTTTGTTGTTGTCGTTGTTCCGGGGGTTTTCCTTCATTTCCTCTTTGCTGTGGATACTTCATGATCGGCACATGTCCTTCCAATACTTCTAGCTCCTTTTCCAGTGCTTCCAACAAGTCTCCAACGTTCCACTCCATATGATCTTTGCCAGAAAACCGAATCATGTTGTATCTGGTTGACTGTGGTATTTTCTCCATCACAGCAGGCACAACAACAGTGGAATACGAATCTTTGTCAACTCCCTGAGCCTCTAACGCACGAAAATGGGTCTCGATTTGGTCTCTCAGGGCACGTAAACGTTCAACACTTGTTTCCTTGAAAACAGGGTCTAAAAACAGCAATTTGTTGATGTGGGCTCTTTTGATAAATCCGGGTTTTGCGTACCTTTTGAACAGTAAATCGACAGCTTCGTCATAGTTCGCGTCAGTTAAAGCAAATCCAGTGACAACACTTTTTGCTGGCTCTTCCAAGTAGCTCCTTAAGTACTTGAATTTGTCGACTTTTGCGAGATCGTTGTCGTCATGCACGGCGCTTTTGTACCCATCCCAGAACTCTTGCCATTCAGCTGTTTTTCCCGAAAACTTTTTTAGCTCGAGCTGCGGCAGTTTCACTTTTCTGGTTCTGTTCCTCATTGAATTGGCCGATGAAGCAACTGAATTCAGGCTTTCTTGCGAATCGAATCTTGACAAGGATTTGACGCTTTCTGCTGGCGAATTATTCTGTCCTGTTACACTTCCATGTGGCGAATTATCCTGTCTCATACTTGTTTCCAAAATCACAGAACCACCTCTTCCATCTCTAATCGCCTCTAAGGAATCTTCGATAGAAACTATCCCATACGTGATCCTCTCTTTAATTTCACTAGCTTCTTCAGCTTCTTTTTCACAAACATCATCTTCAAGTGCGTTTTCGATCATCAATTCGAATATTACATCGTCCAGTTCTTTAATCGTCTTCTGCTTCTCTTTGAGTTCTATAAGGAACTGTTTCAGTTTGATGCGATCGATGTCATCTTCCTTCAAGAGATTTTCAATCTTGTTCAACAACTTGGTTGTCGTCCCTCGATGGACTCTTCGTTTCTTTCTTGCCTTGTCGAGATCTTCCATCTTGTGAAATCTACTCAGCCTCCGGACGGTGGACCAATATGTGGAGAATATCACACTCTCCTCGCTAGTTTTAGGCTAAATTTCGAATTCACAGGATGACTCCAATGAAAAAGGCGATCTTGGTTTTTTCGTACATCATGTTACCATCGTTCTTACAGACATCATGTCTCATGTAACATAGTCAACTCATTACTGAATGATACTAACTTATACAAATCATCTGTACTTAGCCAATAAGGAACTCGTAAAACTTTCTAGCCAATCAGAATTGACAATAACAGGAAAAGTGACTTATCTCTTAATACAATAGTTTGACGTTACACCTAGCCATTAAAGGTACTGTATCCTTAGTCAGTTTCCGAATCTCAGTTCCAAGCCGAGGCTCTTACGCATATAAGTAAGTTACAACAATGGTAAGAAAAATACTTTGACTCATAAAGTAAATAAATAAAGTTGCCGTTCGAATCAATGAACATAAAAATACTGGTAAATGATGTACTTATTTTTAGTTGCTAACCGACTTGGAATGTTTGTAACAGCAAGCATGTGGGTTTTCCCAACAGTCCTTATCCAACCATAATCTGCCAAATACTCGTCAACTCGTTCTACTTTCTTTTGAAAAAAAGAACTCCAAAAATCATCGTATTGTAGATAAGGATGGCGTTTGAAGAAGCTCGACAGGTCAAAAGTTTGAGATGTACGGCAAATCCCCGCATATAAGATCCTACCAAAATAAGAGCCTGGGGGCTGTTATGCATTGATTATGCATCTTGCAATTAAGAACCTGTTTCAGTTTGATGAAACATGGACACACACACACACACACACACACGCCTAAAACCCGACACGGGCATAACACAAATATGAGGATGAAAAAGTTCAAAAAGTTAAAGTCCAAAACAAATGTATTAATTGTCAGTTCCTCTTTTGTCTTTGATGTCTTTTTTGTCTTCTCTTTTTATTTGCAGGTGTAGCAAAATTAATTTTGATTGCTGTTATTAAGTTCATTATAGTCCCACTTGGCTTTTAAAGGTCGATTCTCATCCCCAATTAGTTATTAGGTCCATATTGACGCTTCAAAGCGGATAATAAGGCTAAACATCATTGGAAGATTCTGAAAGGGCCTACACGAGGCACTCTTCAAATAAGAACCTCCATATCTTGAAATTAGTCTTAGTACCTTTGAAATAAGAACCTAACTCAGCCTAGCTTTCCAAAAGTGGGCCCTTATATGCGGGGATTTACTGCAGCAGATAACCAATTTGGTCATTAAACCTTACCCGAGATGTTTGGCATCAGTTGTGTGACATCATAAGAAGAATTCATTACTTCATTTGATTTAGAATTGCTGACGCCTGCAAAAATGATTTAAACTATAAATCATTTAAAGCTCTGGTTGAGAGCAATTGAAGGGTGGTATTCTCCATGATCAATGGTCATCCTGGTAAAGCTTAGAACCTCATCTTTTGTTTCACAGCTCGCCACGTGTTAGGAAGGCGTTGATCACAAGACGATCTTTGTATCATCTTGAAAAAGACTTAAACTTACAAATTTGAGGGATAATGGCAAAATTTCAGAACTCTATGTTTCAAACTGATGGCACTGCATCACAAAATATTTTCTGTAGGCACTTTCTGCCCCCCTCGCCTCCCCCCGAGTTAGGGATAAGTTATGTAGCCAAAGAAAATTTTCAAATCTAAATTGACTGAAATAATTAGCATTTTAGTTTTGAAAATCGGCAACATTCTGTTATTCCACAGCCCGCCAATCGTGCAAACATCCCTTCAACTACCCTGGTACTTAGACTTATGACGATGAGTCTCTTGTTTCCCTGTGCTCTTTCCGAGGAGTGAATGCTGAATAGAGCTACGACAGTCATTCGATTCCTATTCGATCGATCGAATCATAATCGAATGCAGGAGATAGGCCAGGTTTTTCACTGTTTCAATATGAGTCCCTCTTGAGCAAGATTTACCGCAAGGATACAAGGGACTCAGCATCACAAGTCTATGCCAATCCCAAGAGAAAAGAATCTGCGAAGTACCATCGTTTTTTCGAATGTTTTTGAAAACTTTCATTCACGAAACAATGCTCTCTAAGATCTTTTAAACGTCTGCCAGCTTCAGGAGCAGAAGATTTCCAAAGATTCGGATCATTACCGTTTTCAGAAGAGCCCAAAAGAATACGTCAAAAATCTCTCGGAAGTCTACGGAAAACAGAATGACCAAACGAATGGGCTTTTATAAAACGTGATCTGAAGTCTGCGAAGTCTACCGTTTTCGGTAGAAGGGTACCAAAAGAATGGGATTTTATCTTCTAACGACTCTATCGTTTTCAGAAGATGTCCAAAAGAATACACCCTAGATTATGAACGAAGTTGCTGCAGCCGATAGTTGAAGATTTCGCAAGTCTGTTTTTGTCTGAAAAACAAGTAAAATGTGGCGTTGAGAGACTGATTTTGCACTTACCAGTTACACTGAACTTCCTTCTTCAGATTTACACCGAGCTTCGTCGATTAAATTTCTTCTTAACGTGGTTTGATCGCATATTCTTTACGAGGAGTGATCTTTGAACAGAGCTACAGCAGTCGTTGAATACTGGTTCGATCGATCGAATTCAGGAAATAGGGCCATGTTTTTCACTGTTTCATTCAATCTCTTCGGGGGTTTTCGGGGCCACGCCCTTCAGATTGTCGGAAAACGCCCTTTTTGGATTAAAGCTAGCAGAGTTGAGTAAACAAGTTTTAGCAACATACCCTAATAAGAAAGCGTGTAGTAGCACTACAGCCATGACTTGTGGCTGGCAAGCAGCAAGTGTCCTATATGTCTACTGGCCTAGAAAGCATTCATAAATTCATGTTTTGGCACCATTGGTCCGCACTTCCTGTTGAAATGTGGGATCAGGAGATTCTCTTCCGTTGCCCAAGTGAGTTCTTTTCGCAAAGAAGTTCAGAAAACAATCGTTAACTGATGCAAACCAATAGATTTATTTTATGAAAGTCGCGATTGTATTATTATCCAATAAACAAGCGCCTGAAGACAATCCTGATACTTGATTGACCAATCAAATCAAACTAATGGAAACCATCACTTGTGTACAATCTCCCGCGCTTTGGCTACAACAAGAGTACGGCTACTGATCTGTGAGCATGATGAATCAACATGGTCAGGTTCAGAGCCTCAATCGCAGCTTTGATATTTCATTCTTCAAATAGAGATAGCCCACTTGGAATCCAATTTAATGTAAGATTTACAGTAGTAAATATCTGAAATTTTGACTGAGTTCTGTGCCTCAGATAACTCCTGCGGCCCAATTTCACTCCAAACAAACCGAGCATATTTTCACATTAAACACATTTACCGACCCCAGATTATTGCTTGAATACCTTCAAAAAGATTCAAATAAGGTCCTCAAAGTGCTTGTTCTCAATTTCTGCATTCATCTTCTGAAGAATTGGCGCCAGAGCAACGGCCATTTTCCGTCGCTTGGCGTTGCCAAGCCAACGGTGAAATCCATAATGGCTTCCAAATTTGCCCATTTTCTGGGCAAATTTGATCGAAGTGTACCAGGGTGTTCATTCGGCTTCGTAATCAGCGGATGACGTCATCGAGGTTGTTGTTTCATTATGAGTCCCTCTTGAGAAAGGTTTACCGCAGGGATAAAAGGGACTCATCGTCATAAGTCTACCTGGTATATGCAAAGGAGTTAGCCTTGGAATTTTACTTATTAGAGCAGTATGCTTAGAGTCGGGCAGACCTGAGAAAGCAAAATTTGTCACTTTGGAAATCAATCAGAAGATCAATTATACATAGAAACACGATTTTTCCTTAATATAATTCCATACCTACATTTTGAAATTCGACCAAAGATCGCATTAAGCGATATCAAACAGAGGTTGCGAAAGTTCTCCGTCAATCGGCGCTTCCTGACTAACGTTTTGAGATCAACAGATAAAAAGTTAAGATTAGAATGACAGTGTATCTTGAATACAGATGAGATGCGAAAATAGAAAAAAATTAGTGAACGTGAGTAATACATTTTCCCATGTTTAAGAATAATTCCAACTCTTTTATCGTTGTAGAAATATTTGCTGAAATTTGGATACACGAACAAGGACTATTCTGATGGAGTAGCGACTGCTGACAGTATCAAAGACTTTGTCAAACAGTTTCAATACTTTGCACACTTGCCAATCACAGGTAGGTAAAAGCATCATAGGAATCCAATCCTTAGAAACCTGGAATTATTGCAGAATTATAAGAAAATCCAGGTGGTCCGCCATTAATGAACCTGTCAAGCCAGGACCTTTGAGGCTCTAACAATGGCTTTGGAAGCAAGGGAACATGACCTAATAAGGGCTAGGAGCCAGGGGGGCATAAATAGATAGTTTGAGAGCTTGGGAGCACATGATGTTTTTGGGAAATCATGTTAAAGATGTTATGGCTTTCATTTAAGCTTCTTGTACCCTCTAATAACTGTAAAGATTCCCTATTTCTGACCACCAGTGCAAGCTGTTTCAATGATTTTTACTATTGGGGAGGGGGCTGGAGAACTTTGAGAAAACGATGTGACATAACCTGACTTTGGAAACTTAGAAAAGAGCACGGACATTGGAATTTTAAGCCAACGTAGCATTGAACGAGGGAAAAGGCCACAAATATGACCTAAAAGGTGAATTTATTGAGCCCGCTGTATTTCCTCGCAGAATCTGACACAAAGGGCAGCCTACTTGCAGATTAACGCAACATTGCAGCACGAAAGCTAAGAATGAGAAAACAATCTGGCGGACTTGCTGCCTCTCTGAAACATCTTACTTAAATATTTTTTTGATGGATATTGCTTGAAAATTTGCAAGAAGACATGGAGTGCACTTGGAAAACGGGATTGTAGGAGAAAATTTTTTGAATGAGAAAATCGATCTCTCTCAACGATTGACAAAGGCTGAATTTTCATGTTTTTACCGGTTTTTTCTTGAAATGTATGAAGGAAACACGATAGCATTTTAAAACTGAATTTCGAAAGAATAGCCTCTTTTTTTATCAAACACGCTTTATCAGCTGCAGCTGTACCAAAATGATGCTAACGTAATGTAAACTACAAGGTAAAGACTTTTGCTTTGTGATAGCTAATTGCAAATTTTCTTTGGGCAATAACAGATGCATTTCACTTGTTTGGTTTAGTTATAGCTGGAAATAAACCCGCTTATTCTCTTCTTTTGGATTCTTCCAGCAAACTAAAAGGATCAATAAGGCATAGTTGACCACATCTTTAGGGGAAGGAGTGGAAATTGCAAAATTGCTAGATTTTTTTGCTTGCACTTTGTAAATGTACTGAAAGAGTCATTTCTGCAGAATGAAGAGATTGCCCTCAAACATTTTCCTTGTACGCATACGTATAAAAGTATTGCATGAATTTTTACTCTAACAATAGCAATATGAGGGGCAGGAAAGGCGTTCTATAGCAAGGAAAAGGGAGTGACCATGGAATTTTTTACTGTGCACTTTGCCCCATCTCATCCCCCCCATTTCATAGCAACATAAAAGAATGTGGTGGGTTTTTACAAGGCTGGTGTAAAAAAGTACAAGAAGTCATTGACTCACTATGTTGCTTAAGTTTCTCAAGGAACAGCTTTACTATAAAGACATCGCCTTGGTAACAAATGTTTTGATTGAACGAAAAATAGAAGCATTCTGGAAATTACTTGGAGCCCAAGACTAATTTCAACGGGAGCAAGGGGGCAAGCTGCTTTTTAAGAGGGGAGCAAGGAAGCAGCCACACCCCCTATCAGAGCCTCGCCTTTCAATCACAGTACAAGTCGATTAACGACCAAGCCCCCACTCGCCCTACAAAAATGTTCATCAGGCTGTCCGATTCATGCATGAGAAAACTTTGTAATAACAAAACAGACTTGGCTGTTTCTCGTTGCAAATGGGCTTCCTGACAGAAAGGCTTCTCGTATAAGGGTACTAGGCAGCAGGAAATGGAAATGATCAAATTCACAGTGAGTGCAGGATGAGAAAAAATATTGAAAACGTTGCGATGGTTAAGTTTCTCAGGAAGACAACACATAGAAGTCTGCTTCCAAGGAACTTCTTTATGAGTTATATTTTTGAGTTATTATAGAAAACAAAAGGGGAAAAAGGGGTTCATGAAAGTGGGAGAGTAGATAAATAAACCCTATTAGTACTGGGTGACTTTTTGCTTAATTTGTACTGCGCAGATGTAGTTCTGTGCATCTACCAGACTGGGCTTGCTCCCCATTTGACGATTTTCTTCCACAAATAATGCAGTAAATAGCATCACAAACATCAAATTGATGTCTATTTGCGTCCAAACATTGATCTGTGATCACAAAATCACAACATGCGCTGCGCGTTGCGAGGCCTGGGGAAGAGGCGGGAAGATGTCAAAATATCATGTGTCACGTGATATGTGTAGTGTATCCTGTGATTCCTGATTTCGTGATCATAGATCATTTTTGGATGCAAAGAGACAGCAATTGATACTTATACGATACTATTCACTGCATTATTTGTGGAAAAAAATCGTCAAATGGAGACCAAGCACAGTCTGGTAGATGCACAGAACTACAGGATGCCCTAAACAAATGAAAATAGGCGGGTACAATTGAAATTTCTGAGCCATAAACACGATGTAGCACATTTTAGAGCTAGGCCATATTTCGGACGCCAAAGACAGCCTGTCAGATTTGCTCATCTATGAAGCAAGAAAAGGCCCCCCAACCCACGGTATGGACTTTCTGGGAAGTAGTGATGTTTCATGTAAGTTTTAGACGACTTTTTAGGAATGAATTGTGTACTTAGAAAACTGGAGGCCCAGAAATGATGAAAACAAACAGGGGTCGTCAGTTCGAGGCGTATTAACTCCTTGGAACGGGAGATGTTTTGACCGGCAGCCAATCTTGTATTTCCAAACATGTGGAGAGTAGATTTCTTCAAAAAATTCGGGGAATTTCGAGCAGTTTTTTGTCCTGGTTGAGTTTTATGAGGGTAGGTAAAATTTAGAAAAAGCTTCACACGTTTCTTTTGTCTTCCTCACTTATTCACCGTCTGATTGGTCCACGAAAACGAGATTTGGTGGTTTCCGGCAATGGGCCACTAGCAAAATTCGGCTAAAACATTTGATTCCTATCTTGCTTCTTTTTCTGTACCGTATACCCTAAGGAATTAACATACAAATATGGAAAAAAAGAAATCTGATGTGGTATAATTGCACGAACATCAAAATCGAAATTATTTCAATATACGTTATCCTGGGTGCTAGACTCTGCCTCTTGTTGACTCTGTTACCCAAATTACAAACACGGGAAACATTCAGGACGATGGTTAATACATTTTGTGTTTCATATGAGTTGCAGGAGAAAAATAGGACGGGCATATCCATAATTTTGCCTTAAAAGGAAGGGGTTTATTAGGGAAAGGATGTAATAAACAGGACTGAACAGAGCTTCTCTTTCCTTTCGTTATCGTAATGAGGATGAAGTACGATGGCGGGCCAGCGCGGCACCGCAAGCGCAACGCAGCAAGCCTAGTAAGGGTACTATTTTCATTTCATTGTTTCATTTCATTTTCAATATTTTAGACTTGGCAGTCCCTCAGTTAGAGAAAAAACTGATTTACTAGGAGCCATGCAACGAAATACACTTAAGACTAAATTAAAGATATTAACCTAATGATGAATTACAAATACCAAATAAATATAAAATCGTAAGAGTTCATGGTTCATTTAAAAGCACCAAGTATACCTTTCGTCACGATTTCATCAGCCCTTTCTTGAATTTCTTTGATGTAGGCGCTCCTTTTCTTCATTCTGCAACCCATTCTAGAGACTGGCCCCTCTGAATGAAAAAAAAATCCTTGACCAGCTCATGCCATTTAACATTGGAGTCCAAAACTTTATGTTAGAATTTCGCAGAACGTGAGAGGCTGTTTCGCATACTATAGTGCACATATCACTCGCATAGGATGGCGAGTTAGTTTCTTTCAACTGACCTCGGCTTCCGATGATAATGCCATCATTTGAAGGTGTTGTGGCGCCGTGGTGTAATCCTCTGACATTGCAGCCAGAATAGTCAGGCGGAGTGGGTTCGAGCCCCGGTAGAGCCCCACCACTTGAGCGTCATGACAAGGGGTCGCGGACTCGATTAGGTCTGCTCTATTTCTGCGATCCCAGCGCTTGGCGCTGAAAAACGCAACTTCACCTTCACCTTCACCATCAGTTTTTGCAATATTTAATGATATTGCTTGTTTCCTACCGGGTGTCTCAAAAAAGTACCCCCTTTTGACTAGAAATAGGAACGAAGCAATAAGATATCATTACTCTCCGAGTAGTTAGCTAAATTTATCAATCTTCAACTTAGATTCACATACCTTGCATTTAAGAATCGTCCACCAAACACCAGAGATACAAGCTTGCAAAGACAAAATTTACAGTGCACCCAAAACCAGAGGTTTTGTAAAAGGGCCTAGCCATGATTTGTATTATGGATCTTTTCCAAAGCAGCTGTTTTTTGCTTTCAACTTTCAGTTTTTTGCTTTCGAAGAGAATAAAAAATACTCGTGGAAATCGCCCTGATGAAACAAATATAACAAAAGTTTGTTAAGAGTGACGAAGTCGTGCAACTTCTCCCAAATGAGCATGCATGTGTTCCTTTTCTTCGTCTTTGACACTTGAAGTAGAATGCAATGCACGGACTGATTCCTCAAAGGAATAACTATTTGCAGTTCAATTGAAGCATTTCAAGGTATAATTCTTTTCAATGGAAAAAGCTAAAGGTCAAAGTCGAAATTCCTGTGCAACATGCCTGTGATAGCAAATTATGGCTAGGCCCTTTTACAAAACCTCTGGTTTCGGGTGCACTGTAAATTTTGACTTTGCAAGCTTGTATCTCCAGTGTTTGGTGGCCAATTTTTAAATGCAAGGTATGTGGATCTAAGTTGGAGATTGATAAATTTAGCTATCCATTCGGAGAGTAATGATATCTTATGATTTCGTTCCTATTTCCAGTCAAAAGAGGGTACTTTTTTTTAGACACCCGGTAGTAGCTACAGTTTCAACGCAGCTAAATCGACGTTAATAGCTTCATCGATGTCAGAAGTAGAATTAGATCCAAATTGGATCCAGCATCATCGTCATTCACAGATACATGGGGATGCTTCAAACACTATTTTGGCAAATATCTAATGCAGACCAAGAAGAAAAGGAGCCCCAGGCAGAATTCATGAGGAACTCCGCAATCTATATGCTCGGTTCTAGATATTTGTCTGTTGACCCTACAAAATTGCCTTCTGTTAGCAGTTAGCAAAGTAGGAATGGAACCATCGAGACTCCTTACCCCTAACACTATAGTATTTGAGCTTTCTCAAAAGAATTTGAAGGTGAAGGTGAAGTTGCGGTTCTTAGCGCCAAGCGCTGGGATCCCAGAAGTGGCGAAGCGCTAATCGAGTCCGCGACCTCTTGTCGTGACGCTCAAGTCGTGGGGTCCTACCAGGTATCGAACCCACTCCCCCTTACTATTCTGACTTCGAATTCAGGGATCAGGCGCACAACTAGGAATTTTACGGGGCAGGGGTCCAAATCAGAAAAAGGGCATACTGTCATTTTAAAGTAGTGATGTCGTCTGGGATGTCAGTTTTTTAAAATCAGAAGGCCAGGGCAGAAATCAAGAATATTTTTCAAAAGTTCGCATCTGTAAATGTTATCTGTCAATGCAGTAACAAAAGATGCAAGGGGGGCTCAGGGGCTAGCCCCAGGAAATTTTCTTAAATCACATTCTCTAGATCATCGGACAATGGCCATTGTAAGGAATGATTAAAATTTGAAGAGACTGTGATGCCGGCCAAGGAGAGACAAGTAACATGGGAAAGGCGGCTTATGCACACATTTATGGAGAACTGTGCCCTGAACCAACTCTGTAACGGTTAGGCTAGAAAAGGGAAGCAATGTCCATTGAAAGGCCACTGTTTCTTGGGTAACAGGAGCTAGAGGAAGACATTATTGGCATGGAAAGATCTTTTAATGATAGAAATGTTCATATCCTTTAAGGATTTACCTGCTTGTAGTCGGTCACTCCATTCTGAAATCGTGAGGGACTTCTAAAGAAACTTGTTAAAAAGGTCCAAGAAACCTTAAAAATTGGCATAAGATGACGACCAAATTTTCGCCAATAAGTATTTGCCAATGTTACGCTTTAAAACTGCGAAAGGGATTACACGTGCTAAAGCCATAAAGCCATTGCTTGTGTATTAGAAAATTTGCTCACAATTTTTTCCAGCCTAGAGAGCAATGGTCTTTCAAACGGAGATTGTTTTTTCTTGTAGCGGCTTCCCTTAAAAAATGAGTCGTGTCTTTAAGCATGTGATTTGAAAGTAGAAATTTTCAGAACGAAAAGTGCGATTCAAGCACAGAGAATTCTCACACTGATTTCAAGATCCAGTCTGTTCACATTTAATGTTATGCAATTAATTGCAAATGGAAACTTCTTTATGCTAATCCAAAGTAGTTTAGATTATCGTATGACAACAAGAAACCTGGCCTGACAGCATATGCGGAGTGTGTTGAGGGATAGGGACTCTGGGGGGGGGGGGATCAGTGATGGTAGCAATTGCTGTCTTTGCTGCTCTCTCGTCTTGGGTGCCTGTTGTTCAGCATCTTTCTCCTATGATTGCCTGACATTCAATATGAAACAGATTTGAGTATTTATGTGTATAGTGCTAAATCGTATGTTTTGTATTTCGTAGTTATACATTTAGCTTTAAATATTTGTATATCTTTATGTTAATGGCCACAGGGTAGTCATTGTCATTTGCTCCTTGTGGTCAGACGTAACTTGTATTGTAAAATTTTAGATGCATATAAAAAAGATCTTTGCAATTCAAGAAGGCATTCAACGGATTTTGGTACTTTATGTCTTACAAGCCGAAAAAATACAGATCAATGATGCATCAGTTTCAGGAAATTTTCCCCAGAAAAGGACACTTTTGCCCCTTTGGAAAAAAGGGTAGGGGTCTGGATCCCCAGGACCCCCCTCTAGTTGCGTGCCTGGGGATGATTACACCACGGAGAATCTCGTTATCAACTTTGTCGCAGGCTCTCTTTAGATCAATATAGACTGCTGCCGTACATGGGTCTTTTGAAATGAGGTACCTTACATTCCATGTTTGCCGATTCTGTCTTACAATCCAAAACTTATGAAATATTCAAGAAACCTGTCAGCAACTTCAGCAGTGGATTGCTGATTATCTCTTACTTACATGCTATGGCTAGCAATACTGAAAGTTCCTTATTTGATACTCAATGATAATGATACATGATAATGATAATAATGATAAAGGAATTTTTATTGCGCCGTATATCCTTAAGGCTCAGAGTTACATACTTTACAACTAAAAGAGAAATTTGATAAAACATTATACATTGTTTACGCTAAATGATGATGATAATTCTTTTGTAAATAAGATCATTCAATTCTCCGTCCTTCGATCTAGTTACTGTGTGTATTAGCAGTCAAGCGCAGTGCAAGTCAATCCTTTCATTGAAGATCACCAGCAAAGAATAGATTTGGAGAGAATTTTGAGATCTGAAATCAAAAGAGATGGTTCCTCCCCTGAGAATTCTAGCAACATACTTATTTGAAACGATAAAGAAATCTGTTTGTTTTACGAAAATTGTAGCCTTAGTTTTGCCAAAGTCAAGAGAAATGATTAAAAAAACTATGAAAGCTTTGTCTTTCACAATGTTGATTTTTCCAAGTCAAGTAAACTGTTTGACACTCTACAATATTAGAAAATATTTTGACACCGATATGAGAGAAATTTCTTTTAATATTTGTTTTAAGATCCTACCAACTAGTAACTTGTAAATTACAAACATGCGGCCGGGTAGCTGAATCATAGTATTGTTGGATATAGAATGATTTCGAATCAGGAAAGATTGTCCCCAGAAGTGTAGACTTGCCTGAAGTCTTTCAGGTAGACTTATTACCGATAACGAAATAAACTTGGGACAAGTCTACCAAAAATACTGTTTGGCTACAAGGGGCTTTTCAACTTGATTGCCTCTGCGGAGGATTTGAAATGATGCAACGAATATTTGAAAGAGACAAACAATTTGCCTTCAGTACTTTGACCTTGCAACCATGGAAATGAATTACACTGTTATTCAAATTTGTTTTCATTGACTTGTGTTGAAAGGAAGGAATCTATAAGAGGAAGTTGATTTACAACGCATCTCGAAGCAAATTTACCGAGTGTTTGTGACTTTGCAGTGCTTGGAAATTTGAAGGTAGACTTCTCGAGCTTTTTACGTTCTACAGAAAGAATGTTACAGTTGCTGTGACGTAACAAACTGTTTTGGTGCAGAGTTTGCTTCTTTTATTGAACCAATGTGGAATTTAGCTGTGATCCCGAGGAACTGAAGCTTGAAAGTGAGTTTGTTTTGGTTTCTTGTGTTATCCACTGATATCGAGCACAGCATTGCATCTCTGTAAGTTTTGGATCTTTCTTGTTGTTTACCAGGTCCCATAAAAGCTTTCACCTTCCACATCGGCGATTTCCAAGTATTTGTTCGTAACTTGAAATGAAATCTCGAACTCCAGCGCCTTTCCAGCTTCACTGCAAAGTCACTGCAATATTTCGTTCTGATCAGTCGCAGTCACTGTGTTGCCCTATTGTTGGTTATTCTTTTCTTCGGGTCAGCCAATGTAAACCCAACTAATTGTTAGGCCGGCCAATGATAACCCATTGATTCTTCCCTTCCACCAATCAACTAAAGTCGTGGCATGTGACTGCCATTGTCTTAACAATTGCCTAATTAGCAAGGTATGCGCTCAAATCTCAAATTCACTCAGCTACACACAGATTAGTAAGCGACCTTCGGCCGCAAAACCTTTACTGCGATGATGAGCAAAGCAAATGAAGCAGCTGTTATCGATCGATAATAATGATAGCAAAGGTTTAAATTGAAAATCTCTTCTGCTTGTTTCGTTTGGGCAAATTCTTGATTCTCCTAGAAGTTTAGCCATGTCACCTTGCTAAATTTCTATTACTAGATTCGACAAAATTGCCTTTGATTCTGCCTATGCGGCTTGCTCTAAAAATGAAGTTTTCTGCATTCTTAAGTGTGATGTCCTCAAATTTTTTCTCACGGGCATGGCCCCCAACCCTCAGCTCCATTTTCTTTGTTATCAGTTTGCCCCCCCTCTAAGACACGGGATGCTGTGTTTGGTGGCCTTAGAAATTTGACGCTTTTTTGGATAGTAAACCTGTCTTTATTTTAATGATGAGTCTACTTGAAGGCTTGTTCCAGCTTTGCGAAACCTGCAAGGGAAAGTGGGGATAGTCGCGTATCTTCAAATGCTGCATGGAGAAGGAAACAATTTGGTATGAAATCTGTCTCGAAGAAATCTGAAACCCACCTTGAAATATTCAAAAGGTTCCTTTTTAATGACAATTTCGTGAAGAAATTTCTCCCATGTTTCATTTTGAGGAGGCCTTGCTTCAGTCACTACTGCATGCTTCGGTGAACTGTGAATCTTTGTTTAATGACATTAACAGGCATTGCTGTCATTCTTAGTATTATTTCTTTACAACAGTTTTCCTTTGAAGCACACGAGAGCATAGAAAGAAAAGAAAATCATTTCCACTTATATCATTCCATGGTTGACGCTATTCTCATTTCAAACAGGAAATCTCGATGTTGCAACTGTCAATCAGATGGAAAAGCCTCGTTGCGGAATGAGGGATCCTCGTGTTGAAATCAAAGTGAACAGTCGCAAGAGACGTTATGTGCTGCAGGGAACAAAGTGGCCTTTTGAAAGCGACCCTAGTGTAAGATATCCAGACTTTGATTGCAAATCAATTCAATTCTAAAATTAGTACACATACAGTTGAAAAAATCATTTTACTTCTTTCGTCACACCTTGATCAAGGATGTTTTTCACACAAGATCTCTATAGTTCCGGGTATCCTAAATTGATTACACTGGCGTCAAAAAATATGCAAAATTTGCGTACGCCCCTTCTCCCTTGATGCTTTTGTTTTTAGCAATGACCATATCATTCTTTGCCAAGGAGAAAATCGTGAAAACGTTCTGTGAAAGACTTTCAAACGATACCTTAGAAATCCCATATTTTAAGCCACGAGTTTCAGAAAACGTCATGCAAAGTTTGCCAAGGCGTTTTAATGGAGTGATTTGGCATTTGACTTGAGCACATGTATTTGTCCCTGCGCAATGAACCATTTGAAGGAATTTGAAGGACAAAAACGAAAGATCTACCTAGATTTCTGTGCTACTTTGCAGCATGCTTCAGGACTAGGTAAGTAATGAGACTTTATTGCTGATTGGAGTCCATTGACAAGATGATGTACCATGTTTCCCAGAAAAAAACAACAGATTTGATAATGGATAGCGACGAGATCTTAGATCAAATCTATCCAGAACACTCTCTAAATCGTCCCTGATCCTTGACTTGAAGATGAATACCTTGTTTGTTGATATTGGTGCATTGAGAGTGAAAATATTAATCTCGAAAGTCACGTTTTGCCTTTACCTCCAAACCAGGGTTTTTTTATTTTGGCGTAACTGCCAACTGGCCGTTTAGGTGAATCTCCTTAGTCATAAGCATGACATTAAAGGCAAATTGGGATCGACTAGATTACATTCACCAGAGTCGAATGCTGACAGTCATGGACAAAGTATGTCATGATGAGTATCAGAAAGACTTCAAACAGCTCTTTAACAAAAGCTGTTGCCGGCATGAGCAAAATGATTCACTTGTTGGGCCTCGATTAACAACGGGACAAGGAAGGATGTGAGCAAGGTTTCGTTGTTCAAATCTATGGAATCCACTGCCAGAGACTCTAAGATCAAGTCATGATCAAGAGACTTTTAAAGGGAACATTAAGATGACAAAAGCAATCATAAAATCTCAAGTTTTCATAAAGAAGCATCTGTAACAACATTCAATCAGCAAGGTTTTATCTATCATTAACTGTTTTACCTTTATGCATTGTATTCCGTTTTGAATAAATTCTAGAACTCCGTTTTGAATAAATTCTAGAACTGACGAATTTAAATGGGATATAAAAGCAGGTACATAATGGATAGCAAGATGAGGGAAAATTGTGTGCCGCTGACCAGTGTACCCCGTAGCGAGAATCTTCAATTCTACCCGCCAAATTGTTGGTTAATTTTCCTGTATAATTCTCAGTTCATACCTTGTGCCATTTTCATTCAAACATAGATGAAAAGAGTCCTTAGGAAGCATTTGCGTTACACAATGCTTTCTTGTGATCTAAAGAAAGCTCAAACAAAAAAAGAACTTTGAGACAAGTGCGGCATCCACTGAGACTACGAGAAGAATGTAGTTTCAACTGAGACTTGGTCGACATGAAACGCGAGGAAGAAATTAGCACTGTGCCGTGGAAAATATATTACGACAAGGAGTTGTATGAAAGGATAAATCCCCTGCGGATGGCAGACTGCACTTAGTGAATACAACTCATTTATCTCCCAACCATGGCATTATTGAAAACTAATGGGTCTGACCAGGATCTACCTTGCTTATACCTCGAAGCTCCCTGAAAATCCCATAATGTTACATGATGTAGTTATTTTTCTGTGATTTTTGCAATAAGGACATATCTTACGGAGTGGCTTTGATTAGGGCACTGCCTCTGCGGATGGCAGACTGTGTTCAGCGAATAAAGCTCAATTTTCTACCCTATAGAAAATTATCAAAATGTAACTGCTTTACCTGGGAATCCTTTTGTTCTCTACGAATTCTCTACACGATTAACCCCGCACTTGCAGATCAAAGGGGGTTGATTCAAATTTCCATGGTAAGTTTCAAATTCAGTAGGTACTGTCGAGTTGAATTACAAATTTTGGCTTAGAGGAAGTTGCAGAGCCTATTGATAAAGATATAAAGGACCACTTACATTAGCTTTTGCAGCCAAATTTGTTGAGTTTTGAATTCAAGAATTTTTCCTGATAAATTAGCAACATTTCTATGTGTCGTTCTGCATGTTTGGACAAATAAAGACGCAACGCCAGTGAAAAGAAAACAGTTGTTGCTCTTCTATTTCGAAATGACTTCCATTCCTTCCCTTATAACGATACACATATACAACGGTGCAACACTAACACAACTCAAAACGAAACTCATTTTGATTAACATTACACATTGACAGCTAGCCTTTTTCGATGTATTGGATTGATTGACGGTAAGGAAGAAAAGCAAAACATGACTGTGACATGGGACATAGACGAGAATATCTGATTTTCAGGCACTGTTAAAAAGGCATTCTTTCTGAAGGAAGGAGATATCTTGGTAAGTCATACGTTAAAATATTTGCTGGTCTACTCACTACAATAGTTTGTGCCTCCTGTGCTGAAATTTCTACTTATTTCCTTGCAGAGAACTCTAACTTGGAAGCTGATAAACACAGCTGCCAATATACGGTATCCGATTGTCCGTCGTGTGATGTATGACACATTTGCTAAATGGTCCAAAGTGGCAAACATTAATTTTCAAGAGGTTACTGGGGATAAGGCAGACATTATGATCAAATTCGTTAGAAGTAGCCATGCAGATCCCTATCCATTTGATGGCAGAGGTGGTACACTAGCTCATGCATTCTACCCATTCCCAGGACTAGGTAGGTTTCTGTTTTAATTTTTCTTTCAATTTGAGGTTGGCTCTCACGAGGTATTAAAGCTTGATTGCCCAGACTATGCAGAACAGCATAATTTTTACGCCTTTTGATAGGTCAAATGCTATTGGGAGGAGTTTATGACTTCTAAGGAAAGAGATTTTGTGAAATGACAACTCGCTGTTCACTGGAGTGGGAAAGCAAAGTTCATTCGTGCCAACCCACGCCAAGCCAGGCACACTGAATCGCAATTCTATCCATCTAAGATTGCAAATTTACGAAAGCACCAAGGCAATTGCAACTGCAACGAAATGTTGCCTTTGCTTCAGAATTGCAGAATCAAAAGACTCCTTATTTTCCGTTCGAATTTGCTCCAATTGCGAAACTCTGAACTTTTCTTTCAATTTCACAACTTGGAAACCCCATTTCTAGCCATCTGTTCTGCACATCTGGCCTCCAAAGTAAACCTCAGTCGTTTCGAATGTTTGTATTTAAAGAAAAAAGATGAATTTCTTGCATCTATGAGTTTTATGACGCCTCATTGTGACCGCATTCATAATATGTTGAAGGTTGTGTGTGGGAACATGTTTTGCTTTAAGAAATATCAGATGATGTTTTGGCTGCCGTTTCCGTCCTGCTTTCGTTTGCCTGTTTTAGCAAGAAGACTCGAGTAAAGAAGACGCTAGCATAATTCTTTTGTTCGAGGATGTAAATTACAAAGTGAAATCAATTTCAAAGCTCTTGCAAGTCTCGAGGAGAGACTTTGCGTAAGTTCTATTCTGAAATTGACAACCTGAAAAGTATACTTTTGAAGGCCGAACTGCAAAAATTGGACGTCGAGAAGGGAAGCAAAACGCAGTGTCAGCATATTCACAAATGACGAACATGCGAGACGGCAAACCGTTCATAGGGAATTTGTCAGTCTTTGAGTAGCTTTCTAGGAGGAAAAAGGCTGGAAGATAAGAATGCTCTATAAGCATACAGTAGTAGCTGCGTTTTCAAAGGCCTCCGCGTCTTGCTGCTAAAAGAGCCTGTTAAGTCTCTAACAGGACCTTGACTAACAGCAGCTTTGGAGCAAGCTCACCAATTTTCATCTTGTATATATATAGATAATCATTATTATTTCGTTATAGCTATTATAAGAAATCTATTACTCACAGTTTCAGGTTAGTGGTTAGTAAATTTATGAGCAATTGTAATGATAATTATACCAAATGGATCGAGAAATAAATCGATAAAGAATCGGAGTCATCTTTTTCCTGGATGTGATTTTACAAAACTTATGAAATAAATAATACGCACCATTTCAGTCAGTTGGTTAGTAAATCTATAAACAATAGTGATGGTAATAACACTGAATAGATCGTGAAATATAAAGATAAACAATCAGCGTTATCTTTTATCTCTGATGCGATTGTACAAAACCTATGAAATAAGAATTACGCACAGTTTGGGTTAAAGTTTAGCAATACTACGAAGCCTCCTTTCTCTCTTTCAGAAAGAAGGTAAAGAAGAAGTTGTAGAGGGTTGCTGGTTTCATTTTTTAGCTAACCTTTTGACGAAAATTACAACACTTCTATTTACTTTTGTTAGATTGATTGTATATTAAGTTTTTAACTTGCAAGTTTGCTCACAATCCCCTGCAAAGCAATCGATGCAGATTGGATGGGTTTCCGAAATTAAATAACTAAAAGCTAACGTGGAGTGTGGCTGTCGTAGTAGGAACTCAATGACAACATGATTCCAAGTGATCTGATAAAAACTATTTTTAAGTAATGATTCGACGATGCCAAAATTGCGTTGATGCTCAAAGGAGTACTTTTTTATCATCATTTAAAGCAAAGAGGTAAAGCAAATATATAGCGGGAAAGGATAAAAAGTCATCTGATCTCTACTGTCTATGTTGCTTACAATTCAACAAAACTTTAAAGCCAATGTGCAATGGTAAATAGGCTCCTCTATAAATAGAACTAAGAAATTACTCCGACACAGCATTGTTTCGTGGCGAGATAAAAATACTATTGTGGCACTATCCTTTGTTGACTCTGTGTCCAAGTTCGATTTGAATGAGATATTTTTTAGAATTTCTGCTCCCTGCAAGTGCAAGCTTTTAACATTGCACAAATTCTATAACAAGTAAATAAAGGTTGTCACACGTTGGATTTCACATAGCTTTATCTTAAAAAGAAGAAGAGAATTGAACGGCTCCCGAGGAATAATTACGTCGAAGTAAGTCATCAACTAACATCCAACGAGGGAAAAGTTCATTAAATTCCATTATCAAATAACATAAGAAATGAAATAAAATGGGAGGGACGCTGCTGGTAGTTTTCTTTAGTTTACTATATCCTTCCAGTCGATAAATAAATGATAGTGTTGCCTCCAAGATCAATTTATTAGCAATATTGTTTAAGCGTGGAGCATCAAAGAGGAGTAGTTCACACAAGGACTCGGATATAAAGTTGTCAAGATAAAATCCTGGGATTTCTGAAAGCTGGTCAGAGAGATTGTTAGGTCATAGATGGGACAGTGTAGGAGAAAATGGGACTTATAGATTCAAAGTTGCGCCAAAATCTATGTTCGTTCAAGGAGCTGAATCTAACACGGAGCAGTTCAGTCCACGTATGTCGCGAATTTCAAAGATACATTTCTTATTTTGTCATACCTTTGCGAGTAGTTTGCGTTAAAGTCACAAAGTGTATTTGATTCACGAACATCTTTTGCCAGTATATTCGCAGAAGATTGGCATGTGTAAAGTAAATACCTCAACTTTTATCGCACCAACATCAAATGAGTAGGTGGTATATGTTTAAAAATCAATTTTATTCTTATCGCTTGGATCCACCAAATTTGCTTACTTTTTTAGGTACACCGGTAGTATAGTTACGTCTCGATTCAAATACCAATTAAATCGATGTCGGTATAGCTTATTGCCGTATGAAATTATATTACGTTAAGTTACTATGTAGCACTACTCTTTTTAGAGTTGGGTGGTGATATGCATTTCGACGATGATGAAGATTTCACATTTAGGAAGCAGGAAGGAACGGACATTCTCTGGGTAGCAGTGCACGAGGCAGGTCACAGTCTCGGCTTAGAGCATTCGCGGAACCTCGATGCAATCATGTATCCATGGTACCGAGCTAGTAAAAGTGGTGATTTTGACTTGACAACGGATGACATCAACGGAATACAAGCTTTATATGGTAATTATTCTTCATGTTTTAGAAAATTTGTACAAACTGAAGTTAGACGCATATCATAATCCCCTAAGAAGAGATCACAGAGGCTGACGGTTTGCAGGTTTCAGCTATTTCGCTCGGTTTTACGGTTGTTGCCAGTAAAGGTAGCGGTTTTACGGTTTCATTCTTTGCGAACAAATTGCAGTTTTCTTCACTTGATATGAATACAGAACGTCTTGCAACTATCAAAACAAAGATTACCAAACATTTACTATAGCTCTTGCATGGAAATTTAAGGAAATCGACAAGTTTAACTGGGAAATTTAAGGGAAACGTAAATTCCATTTCACCCTTAGAAAATTGTGCAAAATGTTTGTGTGTCTCAAAAATTTTCCAAGGAACATCTTAGTTAAGTTTAATCATTTTGTGCAGACAGTAGAAATGTTTTTCCGTGCATTTTAGGTTTTATTTGCTTAATAGTAAAACTTACGGTCTCCTTTGCAAGACGAAAAGGAGCGTAACGTCTTTAATGACCATATTCAAAATTTAGACTTGCAGAAAGGGGATTAAATTCAGCCTCAGAAAGCAGCTCTTGGCCTATGCAGCAATCGAGGTTGCAAATATCTTGTTGAAAAGCTCTAATTTTCCCTATCCAAAGCTGTGCTATATTTATTTGTCAACTCAGTAGATTTTTGTCCATATGCATATCAATTTTCCAATTGTTCCATATGCAAAGAAATGACCAATGATTACTTGGTTATGGAGGCCTGGTTTCCCAATAAGGGGGAAGCAACGAGTCGCTATGACAACAAATACTTCACATGGACTTTGTGAAGGTAAAACTGTATTGAGCATGAAAGGTATCTCAAGGAAACTTAACTGAAAGTCACTTTCTTGTGTTAATTGATCCCTTCATTGAAAAATATTCTATTCAAACATTGAGCTGTAAGGTCTAGCACCTTGGACAACAATTATTTCTTAAAAAGTACATGAAATGTATCGATGGTAATCTCTCAAGCGGCTGTATTGACAAACAAGTACACTGGGCTTCGGCAAAGGCTCTTCAGTAATTGGCACCGTACCAAATTTATTTCTTAGAACCTGAAAAAGACATCAGTTGAGAGAAATCAAAAGCATTTTGCAAGGGAAAGCGAGCTTCTGCTAATATCCCCAATAACAATCTTTTGGGCTCAAGACACTTTTACGGTGATGAAGTCCTTTGTATTTGTTGTTGTAGCGATCTGGTGCTCCCAAAATCATAGAGAAAACCAGATTTTTCAAGATCTACTAACCTTTCCCTTGGCCATATTTCTAGACAATATCCCATTGGGTTAAGAATAGACAGAGCTCCGATTTGCAGTTAGACAAGAGCTTTTTACCATTTACTTTTCAACCTAGGCGGTTGTGTCGGCCAAGAGTTGCCTTTGTTCAGGCTCAATAATAGCCCCCTTCTGCAAGTTCAGATCTCGGAAATGTTTCTTTAGAATATTGCACTTCTGTTTCTTTTTCGAAACGGATCTTAATTTACGCTATCAAACAAAGGGGAGCCGAAATTGCATCGAAAAATGTTTAACTACCGATAGTTTTTGATTGTACTTTAGGTACGACAGCCTAAGATATCCAATTCGATACAGTTTGGGCAAAATTCGACAAATTTTTTCCTTGTAAGAGCCTACGAAAGAAGTAATAATGTCTATCTTTGAGCTATTGGGGTCACGAAAATGACAACGAGGCTGCCGTCAGCGACAAATACCGACTTAATGGGCGTATTCTTTTGGGCATCTTCTGAAAACGGTAGAGATGGTAGAAGATCAAATCCTATTCTCATGGCACCATTCGACGGAAAAAGGTAGTCTTTGCGGACTTCAGGTCGTTTTCTAAAAAAACCATTCTCTTTGTCACTCTGTTTTCTGCAGGCTTCCGAGAGATAAGTGGCGTGTCCTTTTGGTTTTCATCTGAAAACGGTAGAGATACGAGGCTCGGAAACCTTCTGCGCCTGAAGCTGGCAGATTTCCGAAAGATCGCAGAGAGCATTGTGTCGTGGATGACAAAGATTTAAAAAATATTTGAAAAAGAGAGGAATCTTTTCTCTTCTTATTTGCAAAGCAAAAGTACACTGTACTGCAATCGATTGAATTCGGTCGGCCACGTAAAAACATTCGAAGTCTCATTCTTTAAGAATATGAATTCTTTTGGCATTTTTTCTATAAAATCTGCCAATTCTACCGTTTTCAGAATTTGCATTCTTCGGGGACTGAAGACATTCTCTGCAAGGTCTGTTTTTTTCAAAAGGCTTCACAGACTTCAGATGCCTAAAAGAATGCGCCCCATATTGGCAACGCACGGAAAATTTTCATATAACTGTTTAGCTGAATTTAGATCCATTTTCCTTGGTTTTCCAAAAATATGTTGAAAATTTTGCTGCATTTGATGTCTTTATTGGACCTCGATCTCCAAGGCAGTTCTGAAAGCTTGTATTAAAGCTCTATTCTCATTGGATAGTATTGCACGAAAAACGACTTTACATGTTTGAAAATTAGTCTTCAGGACAAAACTTGATCAACTGGAACGAATCAAACTTCAGTTGCTTTTGTGATCTCTACATATTGTTGGGGATACATGTGAGCTCAAGTTGACGAGGCAGCGGATATCACCTCGGGGACTATGAACGCATGCGTAGTGCATAAAATGTTGTCAATGTGATTACGTAATGCCACTATTTTCATCATGAATTTTTAGTCATTTGAAAGGCAACTGGTTGTCAGACATTCGAAGCAAACCATATCCCCCACAGCGCAATCAATTTTCGATAGGGGAGCAGTAAAACAATTTTCAAAATCCCTCTCACGATATCATATCATAGAAGCTTGGCAAAGAAATGTCCGATATTTATCCGATAAGTTGAGGGCATTCATTGGCCTACCCAGCTTTTGTTTGGTTTTTAGTGTCTAATCGTATCGGTTGGTCTCAAATGGGCTCGTTGAAATATTGTCAATACAGCAAACATGGGTATAAAATCTGGGCTTTAGACAGCAATTTTCAGAGCGCTGATGTTTTGCTTTGACCAATTCATCCACGTGAGATCGTTCCGCTCAACATTCACTTCTGTACCAAGCTTCTAGGGCGATTGGTGATGAAATATTTCTCTACTATTTCTTCAGGCATATCAAACACAACTGCAGTCAAGGATTGATAAAACTTGATCAAAGTTTCCAGTAAATCGAGCTGCAAATCTTCCCTTGCTTCTCGGTGTCACAGCAACTTTTTCCCAACGGCTGCAGATATCTGAGTCATCAACGTATGTCTACAGCGGATGCGTTCATAGTCCCCGCGCTGATTGGCTGTCAATTTGACCAAAAACAAAGCGAAAAAACAATAGCACAGTGATCCAGGCAAGGGAATAAATAGAAAAAAATGAAACTTGTAAAATATGAAGTTTTTCTATCTGATATCGTCAAGCATACTTTGACATTTTCATTTCATTTCATTTTTCATTTCAATTCATTTCATATCATTTAAGGAGGGTGGCCCTTCGGCAGAAGCCGTTTTTCAAGGGGCCCTCCGATAAAAACTTGATTACAATATACAATTAAAAATAAAGTGACACTAGAATATGAAAAACCATAATTTAAAAGCCTATTTACAATGATAAAATATATACAATAGAAAGAAAAGGTTAACCCCTTATTGATTTCTGAAAACCATTTAGGGAGAATGCCGTTTTAGACTCAGCAGGAAGGCTATTCCATAGTTTAACTCCCCGGAAAGAAAAGCATTTTTGCCCATTTGCAGAATTTTTCTTCGGCAACCTCAGATCAGTCTCAGTGTTCCGAAGGTTGCGGGAGGAGCATGCTGAGTTTTTCGTGAAGAGGTTACACAGATATTGTGGAGCCAAATCATTGAGCGCCTTGAAGACCATCGTTTTAGACTCACTGCCAATGAGTTCTTCAATGGTCTGCCAGCCCAACTCTGCAATGAGTGGTCTGCTTGGGGTATCAAAGCCGCTATTTGTAATGATTCTAGCAGCACGATTTTGGAGCTTTTGTAGCTGGTTGGTGTCTGTAGATCCAGCACAACCCCAGGCAGAACAACAGTATCTAAAGTGGGGCTCAACAATACCTGTTTAAAGAGTTTTCAAGCTTGCCAGAGGCAGAAAGGATTTAGCATGTCTTAAAAAGCCGATCGCCCTAGAGACCTTTGTAGAAACTGCCTTAATTTGCTCTTTCCAATCTAAAGATCAATCTATTTGCACTCCAAGGTACTTTATCTTTTGAACAACTTCGAGTTCATTGTCGCGTATCTTCAGTGCCAAGGCTTCATTTCGACTTTTGAGAGAGTTGTGTTTTTGCTTGGTGGATATGAGCATTGAATGAGTTTTTGCCACATTCAACGAGAGCTTATTTCCTTGAAGCCAAGTCTCCAATTTACTGAGATCACTATTTATAGCCTCATTAAGCTGAGTCAAATCGTGAGACTGATGACAAAGACTGGTATCATCAGCGTACATAGTCACAGAGGCACCTTGGACAGCCTCAGGAAGATCATTGATATAGATGAGGAAGAGAAGAGGGCCAAGGCATGAGCCCTGTGGTACTCCTACTTCTATTTCCCCGATATCTGAATCAACACCGTTAACCCTACAGAATTGTTTGCGGTTAGATAAGTAAGACTTAAACCAAGACAGCTCTCGCTGCTGGACGCCATAAAGTTCGAGCTTTTTACAGAGAATATCGTGGTCGACCGTATCAAATGCTTTTTTCAGGTCAATAAATACTAAACCAACGAGCTTACCGAGATCAAGCCCATTGTACCAGTCATCGCTCATTTTAAGCAAACAAGTAAGTGTGGAATGTAGGCGCAGAAAACCTGATTGATCAGATGTAAATAGACCATTATCTTTCATATACAGGTACAGCTGGTTGAAAACAAGTTTTTCAAAGAGCTTTGAGATGACAGGCAAGACTGATATGCGGCGATAATTAGATTTTTCAGTCTTATTTCCATCTTTGAAAATCGGAGTAATTCTAGCTACTTTCCATGAATCTGGGAACTGGCTGGTTTCAATGGATGTGTTAAACAAGAAAGCCAGAGAGTTTTCAATATATGGCAAAGCAAGCTTCATAAAGTAGCTAGAAATATTGTCAATTCCAAAGCTCTTTGCTGTCTTAACCTTGGCAAACGCATCCCTGATATCTTTTAGCTCAACTGTCTTAAAGTGGAACTTGGCCTTATCTTTATTAACCTCATATTCACCTAATAGAAGGGGATTAATGGCAGGTTGTATTTTATCTGCTAGTTCCCTACCTATAGTGCAAAAGAAATTGTTCATTGCATTAGAAACGTCCTTTTTATTCCGAGTTTCAGTGCCAGATTCTTTGAGACAATCAATGCTACTTGACTTTGATCTCTTGTTGAGAAGTTAATTAATTGTTTTCCAAGACTCTTTCATATTACCTTTACATGCAGCGATCCTATTGGTATAATGCTGCTTCTTCAATTGAACATTAAGGGCATTGACCTTATTACGGATCTGTCTATAAGAGTCCATAAGGATTGGGGATTTACCTTTGACTGGTGACTTTTTTAGTGTGTCTCTTGTACGCATCAAATCCCTAAGATCTTTGTTGATCCATGGGCAATACTTTTCAGAGACCCGCATTTCACTCAAAGGGGCATGTTTTTCAATGATCAAAGAAAACATTTCAGACCAATAGTTGACAGGCACGTTGATATCATCACTTTCAGTAAGCATTTGTTCCCAACATATCCCAGAAACATCAGCAAGGAATGATAAAACAAATTTCAGCAAAATCGGACGTCTAGATGCAGAGATATGACATTTTGAAGTTGGAAGAAATTGATTAGGTCAAAGGTCAGTACAATTTCCGGTCGAAATTCACATTGTTGGCAGAATTTTGATAACTATGAGGCAGAATTTTATCCACTTTCCGAACTCCGATTGCGGCGACTTTTGTCTTGTTTGTACGTTGTTGTCTTTATTTAACAACTAGCTATTCATTTATACAATTTCATCAAGGATATTTCGTACTTTGCATGTTTATTAAACTATGCTGTTTTCGCCACTAAATCTCCGAAAAAATGAAGAATTCTGACTTTGAGGCTAAATACAAAAAAAGGGCGGAAAAGGGCGGAAATTGCACCTATCCCTTGTGGAAGTGTTATTTCAAATGGACATTTGTGCAAAAGGATTCGTACAAATTCGTACAGATAAGAGAGCAATGCTATTTTGAAAGATATCACTCTGGCTACATGGTTTCAGTGAAAAATCGGTCATTTTTCATAATTTTGCATTTCTTTCGCAATAATTCCGTCCTAAGTGTTTGTAAACCATCCTTGCTACTTCGAACTAATCTAATTCATCTTCCTCCGTTTTTCTTATGAGCTTTATTTACAACAAAACCAGTTTTTGAGTCCAATTTCCTTGCTGAATTGTCAAGCATTATCGTACATAGATTGTATGATTGCGTTTTCCTCTGTCAACGGATGCTCCTCAATGCTCTTTTGGCATTTTCGCTTTACAAGGATGCTTCTAGCTTTGGAGATGACTGATGATGATGTTACAAGCATGCGCACAAAAATTTCGTGGATGTTGTTTTGCCGAAAGACATTTTGCACATGCAAGAAAGAATCAATGAACTATGTGACAGCTTGTTTACAGAGAAGAAAGTGATTTCAATTCTAAAAAAATTGCTATAATAGAAGTCCCTTTTGTTGTAAGAGACAGCAAGTTACCACTTGTAGGAATAACCACTGACACATATTTGAGTTGAATGTAGAAAAACATGTAAATTTAAACAAAACTTTTAACAATGAAAACAGTTCTTTGGATTTGACAACTGTGTGCAAATTTGCATCTTTAGATATGTTTTGTGTAAATCAAGAAGTTCTTATCAAATTCCAGTGTTACATTAGCTTTGAAATTCCCTAGGGTACAGATAAGTTACTTGATACATCAAATACTTGCACGAGGTTGGGAGCTTTTTTTTATTCTAGAGGGAAAGCCAATAGCCGTTTGGTCCAAGAGCGGACTTTAGGCATGGAATACGCATGCCCAAAGCTTCAGAAGTGTTGCAGGGTGTTGGGTAAGGCAAAATTCTATCCAAAACAACATCTGTGACATTTTTGCGACCATACTTGTAACATCTTCACCAGTAATCTCTAAAGTCAGAAGCATCCTTGTGAGGCAAAATCACCAAAAGAGAATTGAGGAGCGTCCATTGAAAAAGGCAGGTGTACAATCTATGTACGATCATGCTTAACGATTTAGCGAGGAAATTGGAATTAAAAAATAGTTTTGTTGTAGATTAAGCTCATAAGAATAATGGAGAAAAATGAATTAGATTAGTTCGAAGTAGCAAGGATGGTTTAAAAACATTTAGGACGGAATTATTACAAAAGAAATGCAAAATTATGAGAAATGACCGATTTTTCACTGAAATCCTGTAGCCAGAGTGATATCTTTCAAAATAGCATTGCTCTCTTATCTGTACGAATTTGTACGAATCCTTTTGCACAAATGTCCATTTGAAATAACACTTCCACAAGGGATAGGTGCCATTTCCGCCCTTTTCCTCCCTTTTTTTGGTCCTAGCTTCAAAGTCAGAATTCTTCAGTTTTTCGGAGATTTAGTGGCGAAAACAGCATAGTTTAATAAACATGCAAAAAACGAAATATCCTTGATGAAATTGCATAAATGATTAGCCAGTTGTTAAGTAAAGACAACAACCTAAAAAACTGGACAAAGATCATTGCAATCGGAGTTCGGAAAGTGGATAAAATTCTGCCTCAAAGTCATTAAAGTTCTGCCAACAATGTGAATTTCGACCGGAAATTGTACTGACCTTTGACCTAATCAATTTCTTTCAACTTCAAAATGTAATATCTCTGCATCCAGAAATCCGATATTGCCGAAAATTGTTTTATCATGTATGTCAAAGTATGCTTGTCGATATCAGGTAGCAGAATTTTGAAGTTTACAAGTTTCATTTTTAACGATTTATTCCCTTATTTCGTTAATTTGGATCACTGTGAAGAGGGGAGTACCATGTATCCCCAAAAACATAGCACTGAACACAGAATAAAGTTAGATTTACAAAGGTATGTGTTGCTTTGAATCTCGTGAAAGGGTCTCCATCAAAATCTTGTCACTTATACCTTGCTTATAATAATCAAACGCTTGCTAGTCATCTTTCAGTAGTATTTATTAGGTCTGGATAGCTCTTAAGTGGGATGCTGTTTTTCAACAATATCATATATTTTTAGGGCCGAGGCCAGTGACAACGACAAAGAAGCCTACAACCAAGAAGCCATCAACAATGAAACCTACAACGAAAGAATTACCGACCACAGAACTTGCTACCACAATGCCTTCAACAGAAGCCCCAACTCAGGCTCCAACTCAAGCCATCACTGAACCCATGACGGAAGCATCAACTCAAGCCCCAACGGAAGCCTCAACAGAAGCTCCAACTCAAGCTCCAACGCAAGCTCCAACGCAAACTCCAACGCAAGCTCCAACGCAAGCTCCAACGCAAGCTCCAACGCAAGCTCCAACACAAGCTCCAACGCAAGCTCCAACTCAAGCCCCAACGCAAGCTCCAACTCAAGCCCCAACAGAAGCTCCAACTCAAGCTCCAACTCAAGCTCCAACTCAAGCTCCAACGCAAGCTCCAACGCAAGCTCCAACGCAAGCTCCAACACAAGATCCAACGCAAGCTCCAACTCAAGCCCCAACGCAAGCTCCAACTCAAGCCCCAACAGTAGCTCCAACTCAAGCTCCAACTCAAGCTCCAACTCAAGCTCCAACGCAAGCTCCAACTCATACTCCAACGCAAGCTCCAACACAAGCTCCAACACAAGCTCCAACTCAAGCTCCAACGCAAGCTCCCACGCAAGCTCTCACGCAAGTTTCAACTCAAGCTCCAACGCAAGCTCCAACTCAAGCCCCAACAAGGGCTCCTACACAAGCTCCTACTCTAGCTCCAACGAGGGTCCCAAGTAAGCTAGCATGTATGGAAAGTATAGATGCGGCAACGATAGCAAGTAACGGCTGGCTCTTTGTCTTTTCTGGACCATCTTTCTATCTGGTGTCATACCTGGGACTAGAATATGGCCCTTACAAAACGAAGGATTATTTTCGAAAAGTTAATGGACAAATTACCGCAGCTTACTCAAACTGGAATAGAAACCTTGTTCTCTTTACCGGTGACCAGTGAGTACATTCATTCCTTTTTCCTTTTTGACTCGTGGAGTCTATGGTATAGTTGATACTTCCTGTTGGGCGTCCGTCCTGTCATGGTGCCAGGGACTGTATCATGGGGTGGTGGAAATTGCTGTCGAAAAGGTGATCAAAGGGTACATGACATTTATCTGGCTAGAACACATCATATCATAGTGACGTCAATTGTCGCAATAAGCAATAGAAAAAAGGACACACATTCTTACCAATATTCACGAGGGCTCTCTAGACTTTCCATGTACTAATTAGGTAGATAAAAAATTATAAGATAAAACGGCTAATATTAATTGTAATGCTCCAACGCAAGCTCAGAGTCAAGCTCCAACGCAAGCCCCAACACAAGCCCCAAGCTCGAAGGGGTCTTTAGACTTTCCATCAACTGGGTTAAAGGCTAACTGTCATGGTTGTGATTGGCTAGTTGTGATGATGAATAAATAACAAAGCTCTGGCCTTTGAGTAATTACCAAGCCTGTTCATTCTTGGATCATCCTTTGTTTCGAGTATAAAGAGAATAAGATCATTATCATCTTGGTGAATTTCACTGTTCAGAGAAATTACTGAACCTTGCCTAATTCTTCTCTTCTTTATTGTCTTGTTTACCTTTGATAAACAATTATACGATAGGAGGGTTGATGTTAGTTGCAATGCTCCAACACAAGCCCTAACACAAGCTATTAATTGCAAAGTTAAGGTTCTAGACCTTACGTTTTTGATCGATCTATCAGACTAGAAAATAGGAAACCTGTACCTGAGAGAGGGATGGCGCTTTGGATAACTGTAGAATTTTTACATTTGAAATCTACTGTTAACATATCGAGTGAGGGTTGGAGTTAAAACAAATTCCAATCAAAACAGACTGCCAATCTGACCAAGTTATTTGTCTCATGTCATAGCCATGCGGTAGCCATAGTCTTTTGCTCCTCATGGCATCGTCTTTGTTGGGTAGTAAGTAGTTTGTTAAGTTTTGTATTTAGATAAATTTTTCTTGTAAATTTTCACGTTGAATGTAAGGAAGAAGATTAATTATATTCCCAGGTAGCAGGTCCCATCAGCTGCAAGCTGACATTTCTTTGACCTACTCCCACAAATAGGTATGTATACGGACAGAGCAGAACTGCGGATGCATGCGCACAACTCCTAACTTTGAGCTCCCTTAGCTCCTTGCAACAGATCCCTAAATTTGATCCCTATATCCCTAGATTATCCCTAAATTAGGCAATACTATGTATTCTATTCCTATGACTCTTCATTCATCATTTCAGAAAGCTTATCTGTCAAGCATTTCTTTATCCAGATTGGCCGATGACGTTATAACCACGTCACCATCAGATGCCCATATTTGGACAGTGGTCGCAAAAATCGTTAAAAGTGCTTTAGTTTCTTCATTTTGTGTTGAATCTCATCAATATACACTTACCTCAAGTAAGTATTGCACCAAGAAAACAAAACGGCGGTCTAAAGTTTCTTCCAACTCAAGCAACAAAATTTGAATACAAAGCACCAGTATTTACATGTTTCTCAACTGGGTATTTCAAGACAGAAAATAATTGCTAATTCGTCCTCTCTTTAATCAAGGTAAAATGAGGTGTTATTTTGTTGATTTCTTTGATAAATCAACAAAAAACTATAAACTTTAGAACAACATCGAACAAGATTTTTGCAGAATAACGAGAGGAATAGGCCATGTCAAAACGAAGAATGAATAGATCTCTTAGATCAAAGGTATCAACATTTTGTAGTTTTTCAAATCTGGGCTCTGCAAACTTCATTGCCATAAAAAAGTTTCCCTAAATGAATAGCGTAAAAGAATAAAACTGAAGCAAACAATATGGAAGTTGTTCAAGGCAAATGAACTTAAATCAATCTTAGGAGAAGTCATGTTGAAAAAATCAAGCTGGAACATCATTTGGGAAACGCAGCTTGATTAGGAATCTCAGGGCAAGTACAGCGATAAGAAACATCATGATGTTGGTTGCTTCATATGTTAATCATTTCAATTTCATTTTCATTTTGACAAATCCATGTTTTGATAATAAGTAGTGTCCAATGATAATTAAGTTGACAAGTCCATGTTAAAATTAAAATTAACAAGTGAATGACATAAATCGAGTGGCTAAGCCATATTAGTAGAACGTTTCGAACCTTCCTAGGTCCATCCTCAGCAAATAGATTGGGTGGAATTGCGATTAAATACTAATAAAGATACACGCTAAAGGAAATTGGGAATAATTCCAAACATGGGCAAAATTGCCAAATAAAGATAAAGTGTGTGCGAAAGGGGAGAAAAACAACTAAGGAAAACCGGTAAAACCAGTTATACTAGTGGAAGTACGGAAAAACAAAGGAGAAAAACAACTCAGAACAGTACCAGGGGGATTGATGATTGCAGAGAATTAAGGGAAGGATGGTCCCGAAGGATTAAAAGACTTTCGTGAATAAGAAGGTCAAAAGAATTCTCAGTTTTGCTGAGAATATCAAAATCTTCAAGGGATCCATTGTGGCCAGATTTAGAAATATGGTCCCCGATGGCGGAACAGTTACCTTTTATCTTTTGACATGCTTTGTTGATTCCCAAGTACTCTCTGCAGCGAGTATCTAGATTACGGGTTGTTTTCCCATAGTACAAGGCATGGCAGCCAGGACACTTATATGAGTAAACTACAGAAGAGCACATGAGAATGGGGAAGCGGTCCTTAAACCTAAAATATGATGACAAACGCTTGGGGGAATTAAAGATAACCTTAAGCTTAGCATCAGGGTAACATTGTTTGAAAAGTCTTGTGAGCTTAGTTTTAATTTGTAAGCTATAACTTCCTAGAAAGGGGAGGCAAAACATGAGAAACTGCTTTTCTTCACGAGCAGGTGGAGGCTTTTTACTAAACTGTTTGTCCAAGAAAGTCTTAATGACACGGTCAATAAGTGGCACAGGGAAGCAGTTTTCTTTCAAAATGCCCTTTATTCTAACAACCTCAGCATGAAAATTGGAATACGTGGAACATATGTGAAAAGGGCGGTACACAAGAACCCTAAAAAATCAAGCTTCAGTCAATTTCAAAATTCTAATCCCTGCAAACTAAGTATGAGTGATAGGATCTTGTTAGGTATATTCAAATCATGATATTTAATTACCAACCACTTACTAAATATTTCCCATGAACAAAATTAATGGTAATGTGATGAAAATAGTGTCAAACACATTCTTACCTTGGAATGCCTTCTGTCTGTTTCATCTTTGTATAATATCCATTTCGCGTTCCTCATGGAAAACTTTTGTCACAGCGACAGAGCATGCAGAATCCAAATTTGAAAATCATGAAGTATTTTTTCTTTTGCCCAAAGGAATCTATTCATTCTTTATTTTGTTATTGCCTATTCCTCCAATAATGCCGCAAAAATCTTGTTCAATGCTGTCCTCAGCTTCTTGTTAATTTCTCGAAGGAACCAACAAAGCAACATTTCATTTCATTGTTGAATAAATACTAGATAAACGGAAATTATTTTCCCGTCAAAACATCCGACAGAGATGGCCTTAAAATGCTGATACACTTGTTATGCAAATTTTTTTGCTTGAGTTACATGACACTTTTGGCCGCCGTTTTAGACGAGATGGTGCAATACTTATGTGAGGTAAATGTATATACCATCCGATTTCTCTCAATGAGTGCTTTCAATTGATGTGTGATTTATCTACATTGGCTGACATCAGCAATTTTCAATTTCTACGACGTCATAAATCTTTGTGACGTCATATGTCTAATGAATTAACAACTTTTACATGAAAATCATAAAATCACTTAAAATATTGATATAACCTTTTGATTTCATCTAAATTATGCGAAATAAATGATGTTTCCGCATTATTATTGAGCAAACAATGTTGCATTGAATCGAATCACGCTTATTTGATTATTTAACTCATTAGGAACAACAAATATTCATAAAAAGCTAAATAAATCTGAAACTATTCCTATCGAGGAGGTAGTTGGTTGGGTAGTTTGAAGCCTATTTTAGCCAGTTATATACTTAATATAAATCTACATTTTTCCCAAATAGCTCAATATAATCAATAGCTTGCATGTTTTGGCTACCTAGCAAACAATCATATGATCAGAAATCAATTGATGCTATTTTTGGACCCTCCTTTCTTCAATTATGATACACTGCAAGTTTCATTGTCATAGATATTATAGTTTGGAAGATAATTAGAGGGCAAAAAACACCCCACTCCCCGGTAGCAAATTGCTTTTTTCCACCTGATTGAAATAGGGTTAATAGATTTGCAATTATTCAAACTTTTTTGTATTCTTTACATTCTAAAATGTGCGTTTAATCATATTACATGAAGTTTTTCACTTACTAATCCTATCCGGATTCAACAGTAACGGTTCCAGTTTCATATGTTTTGATAGTATAACCATTTTAAAACTTTCCTATTTCAGGTATTATGTATACAACAATATGTGGTATAAGTCTGGACCACATCCAGTGACAGACTATGGCCTTCCAGAGGGTACAAGAGTTGATGCTGCCTTAGCCTGGAAAGGCAACAGACGAGCGAGATGGCAACACGGAATGAAAACATATCTCTTCACAGGCTTTCAATATTATCGATGGGATGAGATCCAAGGACGCATTGACCCGTAAGTAATGAGTACCTGATTAGAATTAAGAAGAGGAGCTCTTTGCTTCACATGAAAATGCAACATCAACCACCCAACACCACTTAATAAGGACGAAAAAAGTTAACAAACAGCAGCTCAGTGACCATGACAAGTCCCTGGTTTCGCAGAAAAGCATACATGTTTGGTTTGATCGACCAATGTGAATTTAGCTTCATGCAATAGTTAATCACTCTCATAATTTCCTTGAAAGTGAAACATGTCTCGTACCAAATATATGTACAGCAACTATATCATGTACCAAAATCTCACATGGGATACAAAATCCCATATATAAACTCATTGCCAGCATTTTTTCAATCGACGCTTGAAACGATGACTGATTTTAGTAAAACGGAATTTTCAGATCTAAGGTAGTCTTTGAATCATGATTGAAACATAAGTTTTGAATTTCATCTGCATGCTTTTTATTCCGCAGCAGTCGAACAACCGTCAAGCTAACTTTTTTACCCACCAGTTGTTTTTAAGGAGAAAAAAATTAGTACAGGCTCTTTCATAGCCAATATCACATTGCAATCACCTTTACAATTTTAGCCCGTCTGTGTTGCTGCTGTGGGGTCAATTTTCAAAATTTTCACACATTTGCGTAATTTTTAGGCTTAGACTTTATGTTTGTTGCCGTATATAAGTCAATCTGATAAGTGGTTGCTGATTTATGGTAGAGAAGTGGGAAGATAAGTGGTTGCTTCAAAAACAGCACAAATTCAGTTCTCCAGCAATGTCAAAATAAAGTAAATTTTCTAAGAAAGGTTACTGGCAAGGTATCAAAATGTTCAAAATTTTATGCGTCCTCTTCGTAAGTATTGTACTGAGCGAGGGATTTCTGGCAAAATCGAAGGGAGCGCTCTCAAGACTTACATGTGCGTATATGTAGGAAATATTGCAACCATTTTTACTCTAACAATAGCAAATATTGCAACCATTTTTACTATTACAATAGCATATTGATAAGGAAGGAAAGACGTTCTATTGCAAGGTAAAGGACGAGGTCTTAAAATCTTTCTGTGGTCTTCGCCCAATTAAAAGACTGCATGATTTTTAAACAAGAATTCTAACCTAAAACTGCTCTCATGAAGTCAAAAGAATTCTTCAGAATACTTGTGCTGAAAAACGACATTAATGTTTGCAAGGTGTGTACTGTATATAAGAACCTTTCTAAGAACCTTGCAAGTTGGAATTTAGAATTACAGCCATTTAATGAAGAGCCTTTTCAGACTTCCCAAGAAAACCTAGGTTCTTTTATGCGGGTTTCTACTGCAGTTTAAATTACAAAACGGCAACGAAATTTGGCTTAACTCAACCCTATTGTACCCGGGGGCAAAAGTGCCCACCCCCCCCCACATAAACTATTCATTATAAGTAGTTTCATTATAAGAAAGGAGAGCTGAAACATCCTTGACTTTTCTTAATTTTTAACTGCTAATCAAATGTTGGGTCTTTCATTGTTATAATTTCAGTCACGTGACCGGCAGATATCCATATTTGGAGAGTAGTCACAAAAGAAATCACAAAAACAACCGTAACGTCTTTGTTTTAACTTTGATTAATTCACATTGATGACGTTATATTTCTAATGAAAAGGATAAAATTCAACATTTTGATATAAATCGATGGGCAGTTATCCTTTCTTCACTTTCAAGTCCTTTATTCAGGTTACAAACCCTATTTTCTGAAATGATTGGCAATTTTTTTTGCTTCTTCAGTAGAGAAGCTTATAGCGACATGGTCCTATTATTTGGTTACCTGGCAACGAGCCACATGACCAATTAGCATCAGATGATATATTTAAACTTTTAATTGATGTTATTACTATTGTACGAAGTTACAATGACATACTAATTATGATTTTGGAAATAATTGGGGGGGCATTTTTGCCTCCCCCCCGGGCAGTGGTCTGACCCAAAGAGCCCGGGTACAATAGGGTTAACGAAGATTCATTAACCAATTTATGAAAGTTGGAGGCATCAAACCTTGGTAAGAACTCATGACTGGTGTTCAGCAGTTGGTAAGTTTGCTTATAACGATAATTTTATCAACCCCCGATGGACCTTTCCTTCAAGCGATGTAGCAATGTTCCTACAGTATATCAAATTTTTTTCCTCTATGTAGGAACTACCCTAGAACAATCAGTAGAGCATGGGATGGAATGCCGTCTCGAGTAACTGCTACTTTCACTGACTTTAACAGACAACGATTTGGCTATAATGGAGCAACTACATTCGTTCTAAAGGATCAGTACCATGTCTTCGATGATGAGTAAGTAGAGGTATTTATACAGTGGAAGGTCCCTTAATGGATTCCTCTATACAACAGATACCTTCAGATACTTCGCTTACAAATACAGTATGAAAACATTGCACATCCATACAGCAGCCGATACCTCTCTAAAACGGAAAATAGCTTCGTTCCATAGATATCCGTTTGATAGAGGTTCGAGTTTCTGCAAAAATTCTCATATCTCTGACTAGTCAAAAAATATTATTTGGGATTCAGCCCCCTTGTTTATCTCTGTTGTTTCTTGAGATGTGGCAACCAAATTTGGCACAAAGGTTGTTCATTATATGAAAAATGAATTTCTGGTTTAATTAGCATTGTTGCTATTGTTGCTAGAGGATAATTGAGATTATGACGTCATATGACGTAAAAAATGAAAGTGTGTTAAAAGGTCATAAAACTTTAATTTTCGAGTAGAAATGAAATATATATATTAAAATTGATATAAAGTCATATTTAGGATTAAGAGAGATACAATTGCTTTCTTGTTCAATACATCCATCGAAATAAGTCGTTTTCCCGACTCATGGAAAGTTACTATAGTTACTCCAATTTTCAAAGAAGGAAATAAGGCTGAAAAATCTAACTATCAACCAATATCAGTCTTGCCTGTCATCTTAGGGCTCTTTGAAAAATTAGTGACAAATCAGCTGTACCAGTATATGAATGATCATGCTCACTGTTCATCTGGCCAATACGGCTTTTTGCGCCTTCATTCACCAGTAACATGTTTGCTTATAAATACTGCCAACTGGTACAATGGGATGGATCTTGGAAAGCTTGTGGGTTTAGTGTATATTGACCTTAAAAAAGCATTCGATACTGTTGAACATAAATGCAATATTGTTGATCGTAAAGCTCGAGCTCTGCAAAAAGCTCGAGCTTTACGGGGTACACTAAAGTGAAGTCGCTTGGCTTAAATCCTACCTTTCCAACCGAAAACAGTTTTGCAGAGTGAATGGTTTGGATTCAAAAATTGGGGACAAAGAAGTTGGTGTTCCACAAGGTTCATGTCCTGCCCTCTTCTCTTCCTCATCTACACCAATGATCTCCCACAAGCTATCCAAGATTCTACCCTGTCCATGTCTGCTGATGACCAGTTTGTGCTACCAGTCTCACGATTTGACTCAGCTGAATGAGGCTATTAATAGCGACCTAAAAAAGCTGGATTCTTGGCTACAAGGCAACAAGCTTTCGCTGAATGTCACAAAAACCCATTCTATGCTCATCTCTTCCGAGCAGAAACAGAACAGTCTCAAAAGTCAAAATAAAGACCTAGATCTGAAAATTCGTGACAATGAGCTTGAAGTAGTCAAAAAGACAAAATACCTTGCTGTGCAAATCGACTGCTCCATGAACTGGAAAGAACAAATCAAAGCAGTTTCTAGCAAGGTCTCTAGGGCGGCTAGCGTTTTAAAACATGTCAAGTCTTTTCTCCCGAAAGATACATTGCAGACTCTCTACAAGGGCATTGTGGAGCCCCACTTTCGATACTGCTGTTCTGTATGGGGCTGCACCGGTTTAACTGAAATTAATCATTTGCAAAAACTTCAAACCCGTCCTGCTAGGATAATAACAAATAGCAGCTTTGATGCCCCAGGAAGACCTCTTATCGAAAGGATGGGATGGAAGACCATTGAAGAGCTGATTACTTTTGAATCTAAAATAATGGTCATTAAGTCCCTTAAGCAACTGACTCCACAATACCTTTGTGACCTTTTTACACGAAATTTGTACTGTTCTTATTATAGCCTTCGTAATACGGGGACCGATCTTAGGTTACCAAAGGAAAGGTCATCAAATGGCCAGAGATGCTTCTCATATAGAGGTGCAAAATTATGGAATGGCTTGTCAGCCGAGTCGAAGCAGGCAACCTCCTTGTATAGTTTCAAGAAAACTATTTAAAAAGTGATCCCTTTCATTTTGATTTTAGGTTTGAATTTTTCACTTCATTGTAAATAGGTTTTAAACATTGTAAATAAGGTTATATATCTTCATTTATTTAATATCTTTTTATGTTGTTTTCTAAATTGTAATTAAATTTTTCTTACGGAGGGCTCCTTGAAAATCAACTTTTTGAGCAGCATTCCTCCTTGAATGCATTAAATGAAATGAAAAAAAATGAAAAACAATGTATATTTTTCACAGAGTGGTGTACCAGAGCTTGGTTACCATTGAGACAAGGCTAAAATAGAACGCTATAATTTTTACCGTTTCATTGCTGTATGATTGAAAATTAAACTTGCTATATCTCAGAGGCATCCAGCAAACACAGAAAAACATATAAATGAAAATGTACAGGGGGGGGGGTGCGAAATCCACAACGACGATAAATGACGATGAATGAAAAACTAACGATAAAAAAGCAACTTTTGTTGAACTTTTTGAAAAAGTGGCAACACTTTGAGCAAATTTTCAGGAAATTTTGAGCAACTTTTTGAGAAATTTCAAGCAGCTTTGGACAGAGCTACCATCGAATGTTTCTGGTTCCACCCCTGAACTGAGGATCAAGTTTTAACGTTTTTCTGAATTTGAGCTATTCGCTGTCTCGTCACGAGAAATCGGACCAGTTTGAAGCATTAACACTTCAGCATATCTTTCAAGTTCATCCATCTTTAGAAAGGATAATAAGTCCTAGGGTTAAATCAATTATCAAAAATTACAGCCCAAGTAAATGATTTAGATAAATTCAAGTAGATCGGCATGTATCGAATCCATTTCAAGATCCATCATCATCAGCGTGTGAAAGTGGACATAGATTTCTATTGTATAGGGTAGTGGCAAAGGGTACCAAGAAAAGGCAAAAAAGCGCAAAACAACAAGTAGAATTTTTAGACTATGAAAGAATGTAAATTGAATAGCATCAAGTAAAGAGAAAGCTAACGAGATGACAGGAGTCAGAAATTCCCCATGGCTTTTAGTCTCCGGGATCTTTTCTTATCTTGAATCAACTTTATGTTCTTTTTTAGGAGAATAATGGCAGTGGAAGGTTACCCAAGGCACATTAAATATTTGATCAGATGCAAAAGCTCTTAGTAGAGGCAATGGGCAAATTATTAAGGACAATGGAAAAAGAATCGAAGATGAAGAAAGGACATTCATAGTAAAGTTTTAAAATTTGGGGCAAGGATAAGAGGTCAAGCTGTTCATGTTTCCTTTGAAGGTATCATGCTCCGTTCACGATTTGGTTTAGCCCATGCGAAGATCAGTCATTCATAAGTAGAAAGGGTCTACGAAACAATTGGCAAAAGCTTGCTACATTGAGTTCCAGATTTCTACCATAGAACTAAATTCATGCAGCCTTTGTTGAGACGTGTTTCACACATCATTTGAATAGTGGATTAGGTAATTACAGATAATTACTCGAACGGCCGTAGCAATCTTTCATTCTTTGTTTCTTAGACCCTTTCTGGTTTTGAATAGTGTGTCTTCTCGTCTCGTAAGCTAGATTTGGTTGTATTTCCCAAACCCCTATCAACGTTTTGCGCTTCGGGCCTGATGAAAAACTCTGCCACAGTACGGTCCAAGGCATTAAAGGCTAGAGTTCTTGTCCTTCTAAACTAATCAGAAATTGCGCACGCATGCGCTGAAGTTCTAGCCTTCTCTAGCTCCCTACAACAGATCCAGAAAGTAGGCAACATTTGATATCTTCTTTCTTGGGCCTTAAGGTCTTGTTTTATGTTTTCAAAAAGCTTATGTATCCAAACAGTTCTTCATGGGATTACTCAATGTATCACTTTATACCGTTTCTGCTCTGTCGACCATCTATCTTCTCTAAGAACATTCCTTTAACAATAGCAACATATCACACAGTGTCCTGGTGTCCTAAAAGCTATTGTATATACTACGCTTAAACACTCGAGTAAGTGTTTTCTATTTTCGAATGTCTATCTCTCTTCTCTTTGTTGTGAAGAATGAGTTGCCTTTGTCAGAAGACGATGAACTTGCGCTCTTTCCAGCCATGCCAGCAGTAGTACATTGTATTTGGAAGTTGTCTTCATTTGCAACGAAGGAAATTCCAATGGCAAGTTTTCGTGATTTAAGGCATCTTAAGATCACCAATAAGTGCAAATGGATGAATATAGAGTTTTAGAAGCCCATAGAGGTAATCAAAGCGATCTTTAAAGGAATTCGAACTTTGATTCATCCTTCGAAGGCATTCTCACTGGTCATTGCGAACAGCATACGAGCCAATACTTTTGTCGAAGCCCTCAGAAGTAGAAGCAGTTAAGCGCTGCTTCTGAAATATATGAAATATCCGAAAAGGTATTATCCGATGTTGGTTACAGAAGACCAAAAAATCAAAGATCGATAATCTCATAGCATATTCCAAAGGTTCTTTGAACTGCCTGACACTGAAAAGCAGGGGTAGTACTTAAAGGCAGTCTGTCACGTATCTGATTGGCCGCTACAATCAGAGATCAACACAACGGATTTCTTTGTGAATCTGTGTATTTGAAACAAACGAGGGCTAATCTTCTCGACTTTTTATGGCCGTAGAAAGTCAGAGGATCATCAGCCATTCAAATTTCCTATTCTTTGTATTGTCATTATCGCCCAATCAAATGCGTGACAGACTGCCTTTAAAAGTATATCAATGATCCTGAAACAATGTAGAGTAAAATACTTTCAAAAGTGGTCCAGCACAGGCAGTTCCTGCGCGTTTATATCAATGTGCCTTATGCGATGAAATCACAAAAATGAGAAAAAAGTCGATTTAGGACCTACCCGCCCCATACAACCTACGGAAAGAGAAATGACGTAGGGAAAGAGAAATTTAGAGCCCAGCTCCCTTAAGAGTCGAGATTCCGAGAAAGTCCCAGGTTTATAATATCCCGGGTGCCCCAAGAAGAAAAGTAGCACATTTGATCAGCGCTGGTGTTAAGAATTTAACTTGAATCAATCGGAGATGATATTTAAACTAATTCTCGATAGTCAACATGAAGATAAATACCTTTGATGTTGATACTGGATTACTGAGAGTAACACATTCTTATCTTGAATGTTTAGATTTCTCTCCGTCTCCAAGCCAGCTTTATCTAAACTGCAAACGCGCGTTGTTGGTAATCTCCTCAAGGAAAGGCATAGCGTTGAAATTCTGAGCATGGACTCATGTGCTTAGGTATACCTTTGAAAAGAAATGTAAGTAGTGCAAACTTAATACCCTATCAATGAGTATAGTCGCCAAGGAATTTCTTCTTTCGGTAAAAATGAATTTACAAGCAAGAAACAACTGAAGCAAGAATAAGCACTCTCAAGGATTTTTGCGGATATTTCGTTCTTTGGATGTATGCAATCGTTTGTTTTGCAGGAATTCCCTAATGAATACGTTTTATTCAAACAAGGAAAATTTTGCACACACAAGGGAATCAGTTCGCTCATAAAAAGATATTCCGGCAGATGTAATTCAAAACCTTTGTACAATGAACATGATTATGGATGTTCTGTTAACATATGAAAGTGTTGACTTGCAGAATGCTCCACTGAGCTGTGGTATACAAAAATTTTTGATTCTAAAATTTGATGGGCTATAGTCCCCAGTAAACGCTGATGCTCCTAGGACCTTTGTTTTCACAAATAGAATTCATCGGCAATGGTTGCCGATGAGATCGCCGATTATTGGCTGTGCTACTATCTAATGAAAACCATGCTTTTGGAACGAAATTTGTGAACTTGATTGTCAAGCTCGTTTTGTTCTTCGTTTTGTTCTTTGGAATTCAGAATATTCCTTTGCAAAAAAGAATTACAGGCCTATAACAGTCTTACCGGCTATATCCAAAATTTACGAAAGAACATTTTCAGGTCAAATTGCTCATTACATGGAAAATGTCTTGTCTCCTTATCTTTGTGCGTATCGTAAAGGCTATAAAACCCAACATGCACTCCTTAGATTGATTGAAATATGCAGATCTTTCCTAGATATGAAAGGTTTCGCAGGTGCAATTCTAATGGACCTTTCAAAGGCGTTTGATTGTCTGAATCACGAACTACTCATTGCTAAGCTTGAGGCTTATGGTTTCAGTAGATCTGCTCTAAAACTGGTTTATGACTATCTTTCGAATAGGAAACAGCGAGTTAAGATTAATGGGTCATTCAGTTCCTGGCAGGAATCAATCAAGGGTGTACCGCAAGGCTCAGTTTTGGGGCCCCTCTTATTTAATATATTTATAAACGACCTTTTCTTTTTGGTGGAAGAAACTGAGATTTGCAATTATGCTGATGACACGACTATCTATGTATGCGGTCATAAACTAGAACATATTGTATCTAGCCTTGAAACAGATGCTCAGAGGCTCTCTAAGTGGTTTCTCGATAACAGTATGAAATTGAATCCTGACAAATGTCATCTTTTGATTTTTGGGGAGAAACACAATGACGTATCAGTGCAGATTGGTGCAACTACAATAACAGAATCTGTTGAAGAGAAGCTGCTAGGTGTAACGCTGGATAAGAACCTAGATTTCAAGAACTATGTAAACACACTTTGTAGAAAAGCTGGACAGAAACTGCATGCATTTGCACGTATTTCAAACTATGTGGATGTTGAGAAACTGAGGGTTATGATGAACGCCTTCGTTATTTCCCAATTTAGCTACTGTCTACTTGTTTGGATGTTTCACGATAGGTCGGTTAATAAGAAAATAAACAAAATCCACGAGAGAGCTTTGAGAATCGCATACAAAGATAGTTGTTCAAATTTCGAGGAATTATTGACGAAAGCGAATTCAGTGACGATTCACCACAAAAATTTACAGTTGCTTGCTACCGAAATTTTTAAAACTCAAAGGAATCTCAATCCAAGTTTTATGAATCAAATCTTTATGGAGAAAGATACTCCATATACCCTTCGTAGTAGAAGAAATATTTCGGCACCAAAACCAAACACGACAGGGTATGGTATTGAAAATGCACGTTTTCTAGGAGCGAAGATATGGCATAAAAAGCCATCTTCCTTAAAAGAGTCCCACACGTTGAATAACTTCAAGCGAGACATTATAAAATACAAGTTTGAATGCAACTGTAGATTATGCAAACTATTTATTCAAAATTTAGGGTTTTTATGACTGTTTTATGATTGATACCGTGTATTTAAGTTTTGGTTGGCGTTAATTAGCCAATTAACTGGCTAGACGAAAAGCCAACCTAAAATAAAGTAATTATTATTATTATTATTATTATTATTATTATTATTATTATTATTATTATTATTATTATTATTATTATTATTATTATTAATTATCACCACCATTATTATTATTATTATTATTCCGTAAAAAGTACGTTAACAGCTTAGGCCAAAGCCAACACCTCTGGCTTGGAGACTGAGATGAATTTAGACTTTCAAGATTAAAATTCCTTCTCTCAAATCTCCGACTTCTACAATAGTCTCCCAGTTTACACTGTCGAGGATTGATTTAAGAATCATTCTCGATCGAATGATTCCAGCCAAATTCTTAGAGCTAGCGCTAATCAGATCTGTTATTTTTTTCTTGGACAGATGGCAGTTCAGAAGTACAAACCCAATCTAACACCAATTTAGACCAGTTCAAACCAGCCCAGCTTAGACAGAGCTGGGTAAAAAAATGCTCTTATTGGATTTCAACGAGCAAGCTTTAAATAATTTTTCTATTTTCTTGTGTAACTTTTTATCTCTGGTCTTGTAAGCACAACATTTTAGCAGTGATTTTTCAGTCTATGACAATTCGGTCCCATGAAGTTCAAAGTAGTATTTTGTGAGGGATATCATGAATACATAAGTTGAAAATCTAAAGCTTCTGGAGTGAAGGATACAGTTTATGGAAGTCTCGGGAGAGGAAGACAGCAGATTAGGAGTATCCTACCATTCACTTCATAAGCACAATGACTTAAATTTACCAACACGATGTTCATTCCCCGGGGGTACTTGAGCTGAATTTGTACATGGATGTGCCCGCCAAAAAATTTTTCTTGCCTGGCTCCAGAATCTTTTGCCTTCAAATGATACCCGATCTTAGAAAAAATCGGTGAAAAGTATACCTCAAAACACAGACATATACGGGACTAAATAATAAGCCGATCTAGCAAAATTTCTTTTTGACATACCTTGACAACCTACTCTAGAGAAATTGCTATCTGTTGATACCCCGTTCTAGACAAAATAGGCAAAAGACATACCCTGAAAAATGGCACATCCCCGTCGGACAAATGAACTAAGTATCCCCCCCTTGGGGTGTTCATGTTATTCATAAGGGTAATATTGTTCATTTGACATGTATTTTTGCAATGACATTGCTAAATCGATAACCAGATTTTACAAGCTAGTCTTTCATACCACAACCATGTCCAGCGATATTGCATAGAGATCTACTAGCATTTTATTGCAAATGTTTCTGAATGGCGCCAGCCAATGTGTACGGAGCTGCTTTGACCAGTTCAAAGTTTGGATTGCAATTGAAACCACCTACCTAAGAAAGTTTGAGTCTTTCGTTGCTTATTCAAAGCTCAACATCCATCACTATACATTCCAAGTCCACGTTTTTATGTAAAACAGAGATATCGATTTGATTTATTTGAGATTAGTAATGGAGCTGTCGTAAACGGCGTGTCTGGAAACTTTATTTTCAGCTGAAAGTGTGGTCTCAGTTCTTTGTAGTATTGTTAAAAAGTGAACTGGCAAAGATTTCATTTGCTTTGCGTTCATATAAAAAGATGGAAGATTAATCATTTTTAGAGGATTGTTAGGATTATTGCTATTAAAAATAAAATACCACAATCTCAATAAATTCGTTGGTTGTTGTAACCGATTATGATGGTCGTGAAAAATGCTTGCCAGCCATTTTCTATCAAGAAGCTAGGAACGATCAATGTTGGCAATTTGTTTTCTTTAGATCTGGAAGAGTTTCCTTGTAAAGGATCCCATCACATAGCCAGAAATGTCTCTTGAAGAGCGTGATCTTCAAACAGCCTTTTGATGAAGCATGGGTTTTGGGGAAAGCAGGAGTTCCTATCAGATTGATTATCGTTGTAAGAAATAAGAACTGCCAGGCCTACCTTTCTGTGTTATCCGTTTTTCCATCCTCTCCGTTGTCCCGTTGACTTAGCATCATCCTCATCTTGGCTGGCCTAACATGACCTATCTTGTTTTCAAGAGCACAGAGAGCACAGCCTCAGTTCGGTCTTTATCACAAAGGTAGGCCTGACAGTTCTTATTCTTTACAAGGATAATTAATCTAATAGGCACCCCCGCCCTTCCCAAAACCCATGGAAGAAGATGCATTTGGCTTCTTCGTTATTTGATAGTTCAAATTTCTGATTTAAGGGGTTAAGCTTTTAGTTCTGTAAGTTTCGAATCAAAAAGTTTCATTGTATTTAAAGTCTTTATATTCATGTTCTAATAGTTTCTTATTAATTAGATGTATCACAATTTAACCTCTAATAACTTCGCCCCCCATCAGCAAATATCTGCTCATTGTATAGAGTTAAAATTTTAAAAATTATTTTCTGAAGAGAAATGTTCGACACACTCTTTTAAGACCATGTTGTCGAGCGTTGAGTGATGTCACATGGCGTTGCACTGTGTTGCGTGACGTGACGTGGCGGTGCATGGCATGGCGATGGGGAGTGCTTCGTAATCATAAGTTCATTCTTTCTCTTCCTGCAAGTGTGGCTTGTTTTCAAAAGTTTAGGACAATTTTTTCTTTCGCATAAAAACTCTAATAGTTGCTTGGAGACATCCGGCGCTTACCTTTTGTGATAACAAGGTCAAAGACACAAAGATTCCCTAAGCTGATTACATATTCGTAGTCATTGCTACCTTCGATTTCCTTGTAGTAGGGATGCTTATATGCTTACACATCACGTGTATACATTAGATCACGTGCAGCAAATAGCACGTGCACTTCGTGTCACATGTATTTTCACGTGTAAATCCTTATTTAGCTAACCATTATCATATTGATTTTTATTAGTAATGTTGTAACAAGTAATTTATTCGGAGTAGCATACTCATTAAAACCAGCAACAAGTCTCTTCGCTGCTCTCCGTTCTCTGGCTTGCGGAACGTATTGATTCCAACTTCTATCCTTTTACAATAGTAGAGTACCCATCTTTGAACTTTCTGGCTAAGTCAACAAGTAAGCGAGCCCCCATTCTCATCGAAATCCCTCTCGCTTGGCATCCCAGCCATAAACATGCAAAACTATTCAGCGACATGGTATGAAGTCAAATGAAAACCACCTGACAATATGTCGAGAAAAGATTGTGATGCCACACATCGTTATCATCTCATCTGCCTATTATTATTATTATTATCAATTTATTTCAAGTTGGCAACTTACATAGCTATGTGAAATTAAAAAGCTAATTCAAGCCAACAAATTAAATACAATGTTACATAAATATATACAAGGAAAACAAGTCAATAAAATTACAAAAATTCATATCAATGTACAAAGTTCATATTAAAAATGGTGTAAAACTATAAAAAGCCGAGCCGAGGAATATACTGCCTGCAAAGTCTGCAGTCGCAGTCTTCATTGGTCCAATATTTGATTTTATTCTTAAATTGTTGCACAGAATTTGAATCCTTGATTTCCTGTGGAAGATAGTGCCAAATACGCTGCCCTCTGTATCGAATTGTTTCAGTACCACAATTAACTGTATGTACCATAGGAAGTAAAAATGTATTGGTATTTCTCAGATTATATCTAACACTTCTTTTCAAAAAAATTTCGTCCATAAAACTGGGGTTTAAATTATTTATAGTTTTGAACATTTCAGTCATTAGCAATTGCACATTTTTCTGGTGTATTGTTACAGATCTATCTTTTTCCAACAAAGATTCGAAGCTGGAAGCATAGTCTTTATATGCAATTCGTAAGGCTCTTTCATGCAGTCTATTGATCTTGTTATTCATTTTTCTGCTATGGAACATCCATACCAAAGGACAGTATTGGAACTGGCCAGTTACAAATGCTCTCATTAACAGTCTTAATTTATCAGTTCCTAGATATGTGGACATGCGTGACAACGCAAATAGTTTGTTTCCAGCCTTTTTACAAATATTGCTGACATGCTTTTCAAAGTTGAGATTTGAATCAATCAAAACCCCTAAAAGTTTCTCTTCTTGTGAATTATTGACTGTACAGTTGCCAATATTTATGCCTACATCTTGATTTGTTCTTTCACCAAAAATCATAAAATGGCATTTATCTTCGTTAAGTTTCATGTAGTTATTTCGAAACCATTCAATTATGATTTTGGAGTCATTTTCTAACCTGGAGACTACATTTTCTAGACGCGTATCGCACGTATAAATGGTTGTATCGTCCGCATATCATCAGGTGTCATGCAGGTTGCTAGTTATCCTCGATTATAAAACTGTCCTGTTTTCGTCGTTTACTGCTGACTCACTCAAGGTTCCTGGTGCTCTTTTGCAGACAAAAACCTCGCACCTTCTGCTGATTCAAGGTTCCTGGTCATCCATTGAAGACAAAAACCTTCATCACGATGAAGACACCGAAGCATCGTCTTGGCCTATAGAATCTGTTTTTTTAGTTTAATGCCGCTTTGATTGAACTTACCGAGCATTGGACTTGTCGTTTTAGTTTTGTAAGTTTTAGATACAATTAATTTCTGTATTGTTTTGTGTTTAGCCTTAGCCTGAACCCAAATTGTTTGCTAAGACTTTGCTAAACGAAAGTCTCTTTGGAAATTTGCCACTTCCTCAAAACTGGACAGTTCTGCAATGTTCCAACGTCGCCCAAATTCTACGATAGGAAGAATACAAGAATACTAGGTATCCAAACAAGGGATGCTAGCAATGAGCAAATTTAAGACCTCCAACGGGTTTGGCCTTGATGAAATTTCCAGCTTTTTCTTAAAGGCCGGAATATCCATCCTGGCCGAGCCATTGAGTCAGCTCTTTAATTTGTCATTGTCGGCTGGAATTTTCCCCGATCAATGGAAAATTGCTTGGATTGCTCCTATTTACAAGGATGGTAAGAGCGATAACAGATCAAACTATCGTCCAATCTCTGTTTTGCCTGTAATCTCTAGGTTATTTGAGAAGCTTGTTTACGACCAATATTATAATTTGCTCGTGTCAGGTCGTCTGTTGTATTCACAACAGTCCAGCTTTAGATTGCTACATTCAGTATTGACATGTCTATTAAAGTGTACAAACGACTGGTATTTGAATATCGAAAACGGTACATATACCTCGGTCACATTCATAGACTTGAAGAAAGCTTTTGACACGGTGAACCACGAAATCCTAATTAACAAGCTAAAACTTTATGGGGCTGCAGGCAAAGAGCTACGCTGGTTTCAATCATACCTTTCTAATAGGAAGCAGTGCTGTAAGGTAAACGGGAAGCTTTCTGACCTGGGAGAAGTAACCTGTGGAGTTCCGCAGGGATCATGTTTAGGCCCCCTACTTTTCATCATCTATATAAATGATCTTCCCCTATCTATTAAGCACTCACAAGTTAATATGTATGCTGATGACACCAGTTTATCTTTCTCCTCAAATAGCATTTCCACAATAAATGAAAAGGTTAATGAGGACCTAGAATGTCTAAACACATGGCTTGCAGGAAATAAACTGTCACTTAACGTTGCTAAAACAAACAGCATTGTGATCGGAAGTCGGAAAAAGGTTAAGGATATTCAAAGAACATCAGCTATAAAACCGTCACTTGTCATTCGTGACGAGGAAATTTCGATGATAGAGCACACGAAATACTTAGGGGTACATGTGGACCAATACCTTAGTTGGGATGTTCACATAGCCGAAATGATAAAAAAAATTTCAAGGGCGTTAGGTATGATACGCCATGCAAAACAGTATCTCCCTTTAAGCGTACTGCAGACCATGTACAGAAGTATGGTTGAGCCTTATTTCCGTTTCTGTTGCCCTGTCTGGGGTGTTTGTGGCACCACAGCACTCAACAAGCTTCAGAAGCTCCAAAATCGTGCAGCCAGAATCGTGACAAATAGCCCCTACAGAATGTCTGCACCACCCATCATCAAGCAGTTGGGATGGCTAACGGTGAACGATCTCATTGAAACTGAAACATTGAAAATGGTCTATAGGTCTATTAACCATGAAGCACCTGAGTATCTCACAGGACTGTTCCAAAGGTTATCTGAAACCAGCGCTAGACAGCTTCGTAATACCAGCACTGACCTCAATGTACCTTTTCTAAGAACTGCGTGTGGCCAAAAATGCTTCTCTTATAGAGGAGCTAAACTTTGGAATGATCTAACTAGAGAACGTAAGATGGCAAATACTTTCACCCAATTCAAATCATCACTGAAAAATGACAAATCCTGAGCACTGTCTCACATCTCCTTTTACTTTACTTTTGTATACAAATTTTTATCTTGAAATTGTAATTTTTATAGCTTATTTTCTTTTGTAACAGGGCAGTTTGTAAATCAACTTCACTTTTTGTATTGAATACTTACCCTGTATAAATATTATAAAATGAAATGAAATGAAATGAATACTGTTGTCTACGTTTCAGGTAAGAATAGATATAAACGAGTGCGTCTTCATGAAAACCATATGCGGATAATTTTGCAATTAGTAGATCATGTGGGATACAGTCAAAAGCTTTCGAAAGGTCCATCAAAACGGCCCCCGCAACATTATCATTGTCAAGGTTTTGTCTCCACTCTTCAATCATTCTAATCAAGACATGTTGTGTGTTGTATTGCTGTCTATATGTCGCTATGAACTTTGAAAGGCAATGGTCAAGATGAGGAATGAGTTGATCTTTGATTATTTTCTCATAGATTTTCGAAAAAGCGTTCAACACGCTGACGGGACGATAGTTTTTCTCCGTTGCACGAACTGGCTCACCTTTATCCAATGGAGTTACGGCCGCTCGCTTTCCTTTGTCCGGAAACTTGCATTTCTTAAAACTATTATTTATTGCATCTGTTAGGGGTATAGTCAGTTCTTCTGAAGCCAAAAGCAAAAGTTTAGGAGTAATTTGGTCTTCCCCAGTTGACTTTTTACTGTCTATGCTTTTAAACAGCTTCCTTACTTCATTTGGTTCAACTGCACGAAATGAAAAGGTTGAAAACTGGCTTTCTGGATCTTGAATTATAGCTAAGACACTAGGGTGACTGGCATATTTTTCGAGGATCAGTTTCACGATCTCTCTATCAGTAGTTTGTTCAATTGTGTCTGCTAGGCTTTGTGGCTTTTCCCCACTGGATTTCTCGACAATATTGATGTAATGATCATTAAAAGTCTCAGCAAGTTCATGATCTTCTGTAATAATCTTATCATCTTTTACAAGCAAAATGTCGTTCCCTGATAATCCCCCTCTATTTGTCAAGAATGGTTTAACTAACTTCCAAAAATCCTTATTTGTCATTACCCCATTTTCTGTCACCCTTCTGAAATTATTTTTGATTGCTTTCTTCCTAAGGGAAACGCATTTGTTTCTCTGCTTTTTGAAATTAAGTTCATTTTCTCTGATCCGGTTTTTCTTAAATTTTCTCTGCAGGCGATTTCTATTATAAATTTCTTTTCTCCATGTTTTATTCATAAAAGGTGCATCATTCCCTCTTACCGTTTTGGTTCTCAAGGGAGCATGTCTACTATCTTACGAAAATTGCATACCAAATCCTCATAGGCAGCATTTGGATCATCAGAAATGCATCCGAGGTTAGCACTTTATACATCAGACAAAAAATCTGCTGGGGAGAACTTTTTGTAGTTTCTATAAACAATCTTTTTTGGCTTAAGGCGGGGAATACATAACTTCATACATGTGGCTATCAAAGAATGGCAGTCACTTAATCCAGTCTCGAAAGCAGATGTCTTCTGAAAATTCCGTTTGTGATTTGTAAGAATCACGTCTATGGAAGAGCTATGATCTCTTGTAAAACAGGTTTTGACTTTTACTAAATTTTCAAGACCAAAAACGTCGCAGAACTCTTTGAGGTTCTCAAAACCAGGGTGTCTACGATCTTGCCCATCTATGTTTATGTCACCTATAACTACAACATTTTGGTATTTTTCTAGATCATTATTTATACAAGATGATAGTTTTTGGAAAAACATTTCAATGTTTGACGAAATAGGGGGCCTGTAGATGGCAAAAATGGCCCACTTTTTCTTATTTGTATTTAACTCGGTACAAATCATTTCTAAATGTTCACTCTCTAAAGCTGGCACTCTGTTACACACAACTCCTTTTCTATTAAATTGCATAAGACCTCCTCCGTGTTCATTTCTTTCTCTTTGTAACGGAGTTTGGTAATTTTCAACAACAAAATTTTGAGTCGGAAAATCATTGTTTAGTTTAGTTTCTGCCACTACCAGAATATCTGGCAGAGCTTTCTGCATTATCTCCCTAAGATCATAGACCTTGTTTCGCAAGCTATTTATGTTTAGATACGTAATTACTGGATTGTTTGTATACTTGTTTTGCAGCCTAATTAATTCTTCTAATTCATGAAGTTCTTCCAGAGTGCTCTCCATGTTTTCATTATTTCCAGAAATATGCTCCCCTCTTGTGGGGGTGGTTGGATTGCTTTGTAATTCTGTTGATGGTAAGGTAGCATTCATAGATGACAAACTAGATGAATTGCCCATGCTGTTATTCGACAGTCAGTTTTGTGTTAAATACTTCATGAAATTTTCTATAATGGCTTTAGTTCCATACTGATTTAGATGTAAGCCCCATTTATTTAGATGAGCTGGATTCACGTTATCATGATTTATAAAACCAATTTGACTACCTCGTAGCTTTTCTAAAAGGAAGACATTTACTGCTCTTCTCTTCGATTCCATTTCTGGGGAGACGGTTCTTCGTATTAGTCCCGATACGGTTACTTTCTGCCCGCGGGCTTGAATTCCTTGTGCGATCTCTGCGATTTTCTCGGCAATCTCCTGTGGCTCTTCATTCCTCAAATCATTTGTGCCGCAGTGCAGGATTATTTCATCAGGCTTCGACTTGAGCGTTGGCTCGATGTATGACTTCATGTCTTCGCTGGTAGCACCTGGGAATGTTTTGACGTGTGCGATGAAGACACCGAAGTCAGTGCGTCAGTGCGTATTAACAACACATATAGCACTTTTCAGCTTGTGCTCTCTGGTGTACCGCAAGGATCTGTTCTTGGTCCAATCTTATTTAACTTATACATAAACGATCTTTTTCTTTATATAAAGAAAGCTACCTTGCACAATTATGCAGACGATAATACTCTAGCGGCTTTTTCAAATACAGTCCTAAACCTAGTTAGAATCTTAGAACAAGAATCAAATGTTGCCATAGATTGGCTTGAAAGGAACCAAATGATTCCAAATCCCGACAAATTCCATGCCATATTGGTAACAAAGGGAAGATGATACAAGGCAAACAAATTCAATCTGAAAATGCAGTAAGACTTCTGGGGGTAAAAATCGATCACGGACTAACTTTTGATGAACACATTTCCGATCTATGTAGAAAAGCCGCTGCGCAGCTAAACGCTTTGAAAAGACTTGAGGGTTACATGGAATTTAAAGCCAAAAAGATATTGTTTCAAAGTTTCGTCTTTTCTAATTCTAATTACTGCCCTTTAGTATGGCATTTTTTCCTTTGAAAAGTCAATGAAGAAAATTGAGAAGATCCATGAGCGAGCTCTTAGATTTCTTTACAATGACTCTAACAGCTTTTACGACGATTTACTTTCCAAAGCTTGGAAATGCACGATGAAAATCAGCCGTCTCAGAACTCTTTGTACTGAAATTTATAAAATTGTATCAAAACTAAATCCACCTTTCATGAAGGATATTTTCAAACTAAAAGAAGCAACTAGATCAGCAAGAAACCCAAATAAATTAATTCATCATAAACCAAACCAAGTTACTTTCGGGTCAAAAAGTCTCCTATCATTAGGACCACAAATTTGAAATGCTTTGCCCAAAGAGATCAAATTAGCCGAAAACATTCAAATTTTTAAGAGAATGATAAAACAATGGGGTAGGCCAACTTGCAACTGTAATATCTGTAGCTAGCACTGAAATATGCATATTATGTAGATATAGACTTTTAGTAGTTTAAACATTCGATTTAGATTAGTTTCTACTAAATTAATTTTAGAAGCTAGAGTGAGATCGAATAAAAATAAGATGACAACAACAATATTGTTCCCTACGTACAACAGAATAGCGCATAAGGACTCATTAACTCTTTGAGAAAAATAACTTTAATTTTGGCCCTGTTCAGAGTCATTTCTTTGTTGTTAATCAATAAACATTACACAAAGCTTGCTATACGTAATAGCGTTTTCTCTGGATAATGCGAACTACTTGCATGGAAACTGCTCCGCAACCAGAACACTTTTGCTGTCAAGTTCACAAACTCGGTCTTCATTTTCATTTCATGTTCATTTTCAATTTTTTAGGCATGGTAGCCCCTTAGTTAGAGAAAACTGATTTACAGGGGACCATGCAATGAAATAAATTAAAACTAAATTAAATATTTTGCACAAAATAAAACTAATTAATAACCTAATTACAATTGTTAAAAGAAATTTCAAGGGAAAAACATTAAAAACGAAAAGTGAGGTTTTGCTTATCCTTCGAGGACAGAAGAACCTTTGATATGGCTTTCATAAAAATCTATATATATATATAAGGCAGGTAAACTATTATCCAATTAGCTTTCTTCCTTTGTTAACCATTGTGAATTGAAGAATCCTCCTTTGTAAAATAACAATAAGCAATTGTATTTGAACAATAAGTCTATTGGATGCATATCCAGGAATTGAATTCTACGGTTTTCCCTGGGCGGCGACTTTGGCCTTGGGTGCTCAGTCAAAAATCGCAATCCTGCCCTTTTGCCCTACGTGAAAACAATAGATTCTAAAAGTTCCTCAACCTATTGAATTTCCATTGGGGTACTTCTCCCTATATGTGAGAACAATAAATTTTCCTCCCATACAATTTGAAAACAATGAATTGTAAAATTTTTCCGGCTATTGAATTTACACCCAAACACATCTGCCATTTTGCCCTATGTGAAAACAATAGATTCTGAAAGTTCTTCCTCCTATTGAATTTCCATTGGGGTACTTCTTCCTATAAGTGAGAACAATAAATTTTCCTCCCATACACTTTGAAAACAATGAATTGTAAAATTTTTCCCGCAATTGAATTTCCACCCACACACATCCCCTAGGGTTTTTCCAGTTAATGTCCGGACCCGATCCCCTATGGAAGTGAAAATCCAGAGATATGCAAAAATCCCCCAAAATCCAGGGGCATGCAGAGCATTTGCCAAAACTTGACCATATTTTCAGGAGTGAAATGCCCCTTGGACAAAACAATCTTTTAACATGGACTGCAAACATTAGCCTGATAGTGATTCACATGAAGGCAACTACCAATGTTGAGAAAGCCGAAAGAAGTGCCCTAAGGGAGCTGTCATAAAGAATAGAACAGAAGGTGGCAGAAGGGATTTAAAAATTTGCCGTAAATTTATGTAGCCCGATGCAAGAAGCAAGGACTGGTTACATAACCTCCAAAATGCCTGCAAAAACAATTTGGTGGCCCAAGGGTTTCGAAATTTAGGCCCCGTTTACATGGGATCGGATCCAAATGGGATCGGATCCATTTGGATCCAATGCACTTTTTGAGGGGCGTTTACACGGGATCGGATCCAGAACTGTTCGCGTTTACACGGGATCGGATCCGTTTTGATTTTACGAACTCTTAGCAACGCTCTAGTAAACCTTTTCTCTTAATTTAATCAGATCCTTTGAAATTTTGCACTCTAATAGACCTTGTCTCATCTCTTATTCCCCTCTTTGAAATATAGAGAAAGGATTTTCAGTTTAATCGTGTCACTTCCTATCCGTACCAGTTTGGATCCGATCCCACCACTGATCTGAAAAAAAGACTGGATCGAGCAACCTATTGTTCGCCGCGGACTGTTTTTGAAGCCCGCGATTTTTGACCGGCGCCATATTGGTAGGTCCCAAGGAGCGTAAGCATTTGTATGGGACCTACTGAATATAAGGAGAAATTGCAAAGAGAAGCCTGCTATTTCGGCTCGCTGTGGACAGGAAAAGAGAAAGAACAACATCAGAACTATATCAGAAGGAAGAAGGACACTAGCAATGATGAGAAACTGGCTCTAGAGGGAGAATTTCTGTCATATTTTAACAGTAAGTCATAGTTGCTTCGGTCCAGCTTAGGCCGGCCTGTAAACCAACGATTCTGGATGATGGTGGCAAATGGTTGTAGCATTTCTTGATGTTATATTTCTTGAAACTTATGCATTTCCTTCAGTTTATCATAGGCAAATATCTAAAATTTTTAAATGCTTGATTTGGTGCGCACAATTGAGCTTGAAGGCAAGTTAACATGTCCAGTTTTCCTTGCTCTCCTTGTTCATGCCAGGAATGAGATTTCAGCTGGTTTCCCTTGACTTTTATGTACGGAAATAACGATCTTTTATTATTCGAAAAACCAGTTTGAAAGCGGTTTTGATATCTAAATCTGTTGTCAGGGTCTTTCATTTATTCCCTACTGGGTGAAATTAATTGCAAGACATGTTTATCATCTACACCACCCTACCTACATTGCCTTTCTTTATGTTTACCTACAGTTATTAGCAATTAGGGTGGCTTTGAGATGTTGAAATTTTCTCTTCATGATTTTCATCTGACAGTCATCTGGATGAATTTAGCAGTACATTCTATGAGAGCATTTTGCATCAATGAGGCTAGCAGTCTACTCTTGAAATCCAAGCTTAACTTGAAGTTAGCCTCCATAGTTGTAGGGTCAGGTGCAAACATTTAGTCACTCAAATAAACATACCAGTTAAGGTTGTTTGGTAGATGGCTGTACCATTTTTAAGATTTCATTGCCACCCATCTAACCTAGCCTGTGTGCAGACTTGACCAATTTCTTCTGAAAGAAGTTTCACCAAGAAACCTTTCTTAAACGAAACCAATCTTATCTGCATGAACGCTTCTAGCCTAATCCAGCCCTATGTAATATAATGGCAGCCAAACCATTTTGTTTTTGAGAATAGACTTGTTGAAAATTAAGTGTCACTTCAAAAATAGAGAATTCTAGTGACAATAACAATGTGCAAAAAATAGCTCAAGAAAGTCTATGAATAATATACAGTATCAAGGTCTTTGTACCTGGCAAATTTTCTCTTGAACTGATCATAAGTTGTTGTACAGTATTTTTATTAATGCAGCTTTTTGTAATGCAGTCTTTTAATGAATGTGTAGATGCAATCATCAAGGAAGCAATATGTATTATTTCAGTAATGTATGCTTGTCATCAAAATCTATAATACTATAGTTAATCAAATACAGCATGTCATAACATCATCAACTGGATGCAGCAGAAATGATTTATTATCAAAACACAAAGTTCAAGGAATAGAGTCCTGATTTTGAGGAAAACAAGTTAATGTAGATATGAGAAGTCACTATGTTTTTCAGATAATTCAGCTCTCTCAATTTGTTTACCATATGCATTCTTTTCACAAGAAACCCTGGATCAGCAGCAGGTGCTAAATATTTCTTAAATTTGCATGAAGAGTTCTGCCAAGTCCCTTGATACTTTCCCACCGCTTGTTTGATCCTAAAATCATAATGTATATACAGGTAGTTTCTACAACTGCTATGGGTGCATTTTCTTGACATATGTAAAAATAACAGTAAGTGAGAGAAGTTCTTCTGTGACACTGAAAAACATGTTTTGCAAAATCAAAGCAAGCTTTAAAATTCTGCTTTGGAAATTTCCTTTTCCTTCCCACACGTAGAACTAGAGTTCTAAGTTTTGGCCACCTCTTGCAAACAGGTTTCTTATGAAAGAACACGTATGTAATAGTACATATGTTAGTAACATCCTTCAGCAGTTTGATCGTAAGTCTAAATTCATAGAATCCGTTTGTAAATGGCAGCCACTATTTCCAAGCAACTCAAGGCTTTCCAATGATTTCAATGAAGCACATCACTGCAGCATTTAAAACTATCACCGCAAATCATCAGGCAAGTGCAAACGCACCAACACATAAACTTTGGTTTATGTGTCACTCAGCTGCAATTATTGGCATGTTCCTTGCTTGAAAAAAGAGCAGTAGGCAAGCGTTTGTGTGAAATTAGAGAAAACTGGCATCCACGGTGCTATTGATTGTATCCATCATTCTTGGACTATCACATCTACCTAGAAAAGAAATGCAAGTACAATTGAAATAGATTCATACTGTACTGATCTTTACAAAATCAGGATTGAATAACAAATGGCCTCATGGCAGAATGGATACAAGGTTTACAGTCCTTGGAAGATATTTAAAAAAATTATATTAATAAGAGATAACTGTGAACAAACTGAATCCAAAGAAATTTTAAGTTGTAGATCTATCATTCAAAAAGCATGAGCAGAGGGAAAGGGGCAAGAAATTCTATTATCCCTCATCACCAACTAAGGCTACGCAAAAGCTTTTCTACACTAAGCCAAATTTCTCTAAGCTAACTGCATTGTATTAGCCAGTTGGGACAACCTGCACAGTCTGGAGAGATAGAGAGAGGGAGGAATCTTGACAGTCGAGGTTGATCGAGCATGCATGCGCCCTTCATTTTGTTCGCCCCTTTCTCTACGACACTCGGCGGTGGTAGCGAAAACATAACTTCCTGTCCCCTTCATAAATAGAAACCTACTAAGCACTGTGTTAATTTTAGGCAAGAAACGACCCTCACAACCATCACAAATCAAAGAAACTGTCTTATGATCATACTGCCTACCCGTACGACGCCAGGAGCACGACACCCTGTCTGCCAGTGTGCCCACACCAAAGAAATATTTTGCAGGAAATATCTACATTTCTACCATGAGAATGGTTTAATGAATAAAAAGCTGCAAAGAACTACACAAGAACGAGTAAAAGGAAGTGTACAAACCTCAAAACTCCTTCCATATTTCTCAGAATGAGTGAAATTTCCTCTGTTGTTTAGAAGGCTTTACACCGTCTCGCAGCAAATTGGGACCTACCAATATGGCCGCCGCGCATTTCAGCTGGCTTCATTTTCTGAACAACAGAAGCTCGATCCAGTCTTTTTTTCAGATCAGTGGATCCCACCCGTTTACACGAGACCTTTTTGGGATCGGATCCAAGCGGGATCACTTTCGAAAGTGATCTCGTTTGGGTACGGATAGCAGACCTGCTCTCTGAACGGTCGGCAATCTAAGGCCAAAGACGTAACCTGTGGTATTCCCCAAGGTTCTTGTCTAGGCCCTCTTCTTTTCATCATTTACTTGAATGACTTAGAAAAGTGTCTTAAATTCTCCCGGGCTAGTATCTATGCTGACGATACCAGTATAACGATTGCATCGGATGATGTAGCGAAACTAGTCGAGGACGCACATCAAGAGCTTTCCAACCTCTCTGAGTGGATGAGGGTGAATAAACTTAGCCCGAATCCGAAAAAAACTGAATTCATGATCATAGGCCATCCGCTTAAAACCAAAAATCTAGAACTGCCAGACGTGCTGAAACTAAATAACTCTGACATAAAAAGAGTCGATAAGACGAAATCCCTCGGAGTCATAGTTGATGAAAAGCTAAATTGGGATGCACAGTTTAAGCGCACCAAAGGTAAAATGAGTGGAGGACTTGCAGCTCTAAAAAAATTGAAAAATGTCGTTCCGCAATCACAACTGTGTAATGTATACTATGCATTAATTGAGAGTCATCTGCGTTATGCTGATGTCATCTGGGGTAATCTGTCTAAAACAAAACTAGCTGTTCTCCAACGCCTTCAAGACCGGGCCTATTCAATAATATCAAATGCAAGAATAAAAGATGGCTGGTCGACTTCATGGTTGAACGTAGAAAATCTTTTCCGTTATGACCGGAATGTCATGACCTACAAGATTATGAACAGACTATGCCCTGAAAACCTATGGGATAAATTCCAACCGAGATCTTTTCACTCGACCTACAATACGAGGCACTGTAAAGATCTCCAGATCCCTAGATATAGGACTGAATTTGCCAAAAAAGGCTTTCATTACGCAGCTCTCACATTATGGAATGATACACCTGCCGAAATTCGTGAGCTACCGACATTAGATCGTTTTAAAAAACAACTAAAAACGCATCTAAAGAGCTAGACTCTCAAACACAACTCCCTGGAAGAACAGCAATGATTAGGTTTATAGGGCTTTAGGTTTTTATTCTTAGAGTTTTATCATTGTAATTAGATATTGTATATTTTGATTTGCTGAAGGGTTTCTTTTGTGTATAAATAATATTAAATGAAAATAAATATTAAATGAAAGACCCAAATGGGTTCAGATCCGTTGAGTCCCGTGTAAACGTAAGGCCTATCCGTTACACTTTGGGTGCGGATCCATTTGGATCCGATCTCGTATGAACGGGGCCTTAGAAGCATCTATACTGTAAAATTCAATTTTCTTCCTGTGCATCACGCTCTTGATACCGACTTTATGCGACTTCTGGTAGAATGTTTTAAGAAGGCAGAGGGAAGAGGGTGAAGATACCACTGTATTTGAATTGAGATTGAGAACAATGCTAACGATCAAGAGAGCAGGGAAAATGATGCTAAAAGTCTTTACAACAATTGTAAAATATTGTAAACAAATACCTTCATGACCCATATTAATCACTTGAAATATTTTGCTAGCCCAACATTTTTCATCCAGTAGCTTTGCTGGCCCTGTCAGATCCCTTCCGCCCCCCTCTGTTCTATACTTTATGACAGCTCCCTAAATTCATTTGGTTGTACGCAAATCGATTCTTTCGCACAAAACATCTATCACACTCAAAAATCCCCAAAAATCCAGGGGCATGCAGCTCCAGAGCTGCAAAAATCCTGGGGGAGTGACAAAAATCAGGAAAACTCCACACCTTCAATTTTACTGGCAAACCCTGCCATACGGGCAACATAGGGGTAAATTGTCTGTAAAATTGAAAAATCCAGACATTCCTGTACTTTTAGAGGCAAATTCCGGATCTTCCCACTACAATTTAGGAACCAATGGGGCTTGAAGATGCTTTTATCAATGATAAACACCTTTCATAACCCCTTCATTTCCTCATTTAGATTTTCAAGGGCCCCTGATTATCTAGCTGTCATTTTTGATGGCCCCTCTCTGTATCTAATTTGATGACACACTCCCATGCAACAAATCATATTTTCTGATGGCAAGTGGCGCAAAAGGACATAGAAAAGCTTTCAAGAGAAGAAAGTGGCATTGCACCTGGAGATTTTATGAAAAATATGATAGTTTGAGGAAAAACGCAAGGCTTAACAAAGATCATAGACGGATAACGTTTTCGTTTCAGAAAGCTGAGATCAGATTTGCTTAGTTTCCATGGCCCCTTATTATGCACTCAAGGTTTTCAGTGGCCCCCTTTCACTGCCCTAAATTTTTGGTTGCCCCTCTGAATATCTTCCAGCCCCTACCAGGTAATGACTGGTCCCTTATCAAGAAAAATCCGGGGCCTTCGACCTTGATGAGTTGTCAGCTGCAACCACCCCTAGCAAAGTTCCATTGAAAATCGATACGATTTCCCTCGTGAGACTATTCCTCGTACCGGCCAAATTATTCGGTCTACGTCAGAAATTGAGAAACGGAAAAATATCGAAAAATATCGCAAAATCTTGCAAAATAAGAAGCTGCAAAAATATTAAACAATATTGCAAAATTATGAAACTGATGGCCCAATGTAGCAAAACACATTTGGCTCCGTCGGGAAATCAAATGACAAGGATAAGAATGATAGCTTTTCAGTTCTTCATATTTTCCAGCTTGAACATGCAATTTTAAGGATCAAATGCGTAAATTCGGCACAGAGTTTATACCAAGCGACATCACACCAATCAAAATACAACGCAGTATTAGCTAAACAAATTGAAAATCTTTGGTAATTTCTTGAATTTGATATGAGTGAGGCGGGCTTAATAGAGAAGAGGGTTATCTAAAATTTTGCCCCATGAGGGGGCTTATTAGGGAGGGGGCTTAATAGAGGGGGGCTAAACAGATCTTTAACGGTTGACAGAACTTCTATCTTCAGAAACTGATCTCAAGATACGTTTTCTGAGAGCTCCGAAGGGTCAAAACCAGTTTTCCTATTGGGGCTTAACTGTGCAACTGTCTAGAAAGAGAAGCTGAATTGTCACCATCTGCAAAACATTCAAAAAGAAAATATCGACAAACAGTACAGGGTGCAATTGCCCTGCATTCTATAATCACTCCATCTTTTCCTCCCTTCACAGAAAATTGTTCATCTCTTGGTTGATTACTGTGCAAATATTTATGGAAATATTTATTGTGTGAAAATTAAACATCTAACTTCCAACTTGCAATCAACAAATTCCTCCTATTTTCTTGCATTTCTCTTCATTTCTCCCAGGTTTTGATCTGCTCCCTTTTTTACTCTCTACTATCAAGTAATGATACACTCACGGGAAGCCTTTAATCCTTAAGTTTTTAACTTTCAAAAGAAATTTCTCTCTTTTGAATTTTCAAAATTTGCGCAGGGAGGGATGCCAATCAGAGATTTCTGAACTTTTCTTTCATAATTCAATCCTTTTTCCTACTGCGCAGTAGCCTTTGTTTCAAATTCAAAGAGCATGTCTTCCTTTTTGTGGATATTTGACGTTAATATTTCTGAATTTACTAAGATGCGTCATAGGAATGACTTGAAACCTTTTGAATTCAAATTGTTTCCTCCTTCAGCACTGTAAACAGCATAAGTAAGAAACTGCATCTCTCCCACGGAAAAGAACCTTCCCAGCTTTTGTTCCGAAGTCTGAAGTGGATACGAATGGTTTTATTTTATTTGTCTACAATATGGGGGCTGGGGTACATCCATTTTTATCCAAGGTTCAACTCGCAAGGGAATAATCCTTGCACATATCCTCATCGCCGGACTATCAGTATGTTGGATCTTTATCGTACTCCCGTCCTTTATGTAACGAAAAAGCAAAAAGAGAGGCCAGGCTTACTTAGATCGCTTTCTTTTTCTAACTAAGCTCCAGAGGAGGCATAAAGGAAGGTTTTAACGAGGGTCTTGAATGAGAGGGAAAGCTAATTCTCAGCGAGATGGCACTGAAAACGTCTCAAAATCTAATGCTTTCTTTCCTCTACAGTTCTGGATTATTTTCCTCTAACTACAAAGAAACCATCATTCCTTTGAAATGATCCACAGCTTTGTTTGAGTTTGCAAGGAGGCTTATAGAAAACTTTTCAGCATTGAAATTTTGAAAGAAAGCTTTAAAAAAGGTGAATGCATTCCGTTCATCTGACGCAAGACCAAAGTAATGAATTCTTGGAAATGAGAAATCTGAGCGAGAACGATATGGATGTGTTCTATCACAGAGGGCTTCAAGGGGGATGCAGTGAGCGGGCAAGTTTTTCTTTGGGGCATTGGGCTAAAAAGAGACAGTAGCTCATGTGTTCTCAGACTTTCATTAGATTAGTACGGCTTCTTTTTCAAGCCAAGACAGGCGGCTGAAGTTTAAGAGGTTCAAAGATTCTGTTCCATACCTAGGTGAGCTTCAAGGGGGCTAGAATTAGCAAGTTCTCTTAAGAAATTACTTGTTACGAAAGCGGGCCAGCGTGGCGCTGCAGGGGCCGCGAGGCAAGCCTAGTCTTTTAGAGTTGACGTAATTTTAGTCTTTTTAGCTAAACCATTCCAAAGTTTCGCACCCTGGTAAGAGAAGCATCTCTGCCCTGTGGTCGTTCTTAGAAAAGGGACTCTTAGATCATAATCCGAATTTCTGAGAGACCGTGTTATAGAGACGTTGACTTTAGTAAACATGTCACTCATATAGGACGGTGCATCACCATTCAGGGATTTGTAAACAATCCTTGCAGATTCAAGATCAATTATTTCCCTTACTGTAGACCTTCGGCGCTCCCTGCTGTAGACCATCCGAGTGCACAAATGACTGGGGGTGGCGAAGCATTGAATGGACTGTTAATGACCAATTTTGCCACTCGATTTTGCAGTTTTTGCAATTTTCCTATAATTGATACACCAGCATTACCCCAAACCGGGCAGCAGTGTCTGAAATAGAGCTCTATCAAACTTCTATACATTGTTTCAATCGTAGCGGGTGGAAGATATTGCTTTGCATAACGAAGAATGCTAATACCCCCTGGATATCTTTTTCGTGACAATGTTAAATGGTTCGTCCATTTGAGTTCTTGATCCACTTGAACTCCGAGGTATTTTACATCACTTACAAGTTTGATATCCTCAGAGCCTATTCTAAACTATGGCTTAGGGGCATCAGGAGTATCTCTCTTTTATTTTTTTGTTGCTTCCAATTATAATTGCTTCTGTTTTTGCAACGTTTCACGACCATTTGTTGCCTTCTAGCCAACCCTTCAAAGCTATTAAATCAACGTTAATGGGTTGATTCATTGCATCAACGGAATCAAAAGAATAATATAAACAAGTGTCATCAGCGTACATTGACACATTTATTTTTTCGAGACAGTTTGGGAGATCGTTGATGAACACTAAGAAGAGAAGTGGCCCCAGGCATGACCTTTGTGGTACACCACTATTTACGACCTCTGTTTTGGAAACCTTACCATTTACCTTGCAGTATTGACGCCTATTTTCGAGGTAAGACTTAAACCAATTAAGTTCCTTCCCTTTTAGACCGTAAAAATTTAGTTTTGCCCACAAATTTTTGTGATCTACGGTATCAAAAGATTTTTTGAGATCAATAAAAAGGCAGCCGTATATTCACCCTTATCGATGTTCATGTACCAGTCATTCGTGCATCTAAGAAGACATGTTAAGACCGAGTGAAGGCTCCAAAAAAAGACTGCTTATAGAAATCAGTTTATTTCTATCGAAATAGGAGTACAGCTGGCCAAAAACGAATTTTTCAAACAAACGGGAAATGTCCGAAAGAACTGATATGGGTCTATAATTCGATCTGTCATCCTTGGGATCTTTTTATGGATATTGTTATTATTATTATCATTATTATTATTAATATTATTTTTATCACTTTAATTAAAGTAGGCCTACATATACAAATATATAATATAATATAGTATAATACATGCATATACAATAGCTATAAATAAGAGCTAATTCAAACCTATTATCTAAAAAAGTAAAATAAAACGTGTGTGTAAAAAAACGTGATGAAATACAGAATAATTAGCTACAAGTACATACATTTACAGATTTTTACAATGTTTCTGATAGTTTCCGATATTTACAACGTTTTCTTCTTCTTTTTGTTTTCCAGTACTCACAGAGCAGAAAAAAATTGTTTTAAATAATCAGCTCATGAACCCAACCTGAGCCACGAATGGTCTACATAATCTGCAGTTGTATTCCTTTCCTTTCCAGAGTTTGATTATGCTTTTGAAGCTTGAGAGGGTATTTGACTGCTTTATGTCATTGGGAAGTGCCTGCCATAATCTACACCCACGAAATGATATCGTATCCAGGCCATTGCACGTAGTGCGAGCTTGTGGCAGTTGTAGATTATCGCAGCTTCTTAACCCATATGGACTGTGCTTTTCAACAAAGATCTCCTTCATGAAGCTAAAATAAAGGCTCCCATTTTGTTTTATAGATCTCCGTCATGAGCAACTGAAAATTTCTTATGTGGATTAATGTGAAAATTTCTTAATTTCTTGTGTGAAAATTTCTTACTAACATTGTATCAAAATCTGATGTCATATCTTTGTAGGTTATCCGTATTGCCCGTTCGTGAATACGGTTAACTTTATTGTTCAGTGTTCTATCGCAGAACATCCAAACAAGAGGACAGTAGTTGAACTGGGACAAAATAAATGCCTTCATTATTCGTTTCAGTTGATCAGTATCAAGAAAGCAGGAAATTCTTGAGAGTGCATGTAGCTTTTGACCAGCCTTTTTTGCAAATTGACTTTACTTGCTGTTTAAAGCATAAGTTTTTGTCAAGAATCACTCCAAGCAACTTTTCTTCTGTACTCTCTTTTATCGTTATACTTCCGATATTTAATGTCACATCATTACTCTTGTCCCCAAATACCATCAGATGGCATTTGTCCCCATTCAACTTCATACAATTGTTTGGAAACCATTCTGCAATTTTAAGGGCATCGCTCTCCAGTGTTTGATAACACTTTCGATATTGGTATCGCAGGCATAGATCGTGGTGTCATCTGCATAGTTACACATTTGAGCTTCTTTTACAAACATGAAGAGATCATTTATGTAGATATTAAATAGAACAGGACCCAAGACTGAACCTTGTGGCACACCTATCATTGTTTCTCTCCATGCACCGAATGACCCATTTATAGGGGCTACTCAAGCGATTTTCCAGCTGTCTGGAAAGTGACGGTTGAAAGAGTCAAGTTGAAGAGCTGTGCAAACGAAGTAGCGAGTACTTCGATGCCAAACTTGAGAAAGAAGACAAGGATGAAATCTGTACCATAGCCATTAGATGTGTTAAAGTCTTTGCACGCTTTCATCAAATTTTCGGGGTTTACAGGTACAAACGCAAATTTTTCAACGTCTTTCTTACGCTCACCATAGTTGCCTGTTAAAAGAGGATTCTCTTTGTTGGGGAGTTTATCACCAAGGTCCTTTCCCACATTGCAGAAAAACTGATTCATCGAGCCAACTATTTCGGTTGGGTCAGATATGACCTAGTCTCCCTCTCGAAATTTCCATTGTCTTAGGCCTCTTGTTTGCCAACTGGTTTAAGGTTTCCTTGATGCTGCCTTTGTTTAACTCAATTTTTGAGGAGAAATGTTCCCTTTTCAACTTTCGGTTCAAGTTATTTGCTTTTCATCTAGCTAACCATCAACATATTTTTTTCTATTAGTAATCTTGTCAAATGTAATTTATTCAGAGTAGCACACTCGTTGAAACCAATGACATGTCTTTTCGCTGCTTTCCGTTCTCCGGCTTGCGGAACGTATCAATTCCAACTTCAATCCTTTTACATCCTGTGTGGATGTGAAAACCACTGTGTAAAAAGCTGAGTGCTCCAAAGCAGTGGCCTATGGGCTTCAGTGATGCTCTAGCCATGAACGAAAAGCTGCAATTATCCTTATGGACGTTTCCTTAATCCAAGAATTAACGAACCTTCCATATTATTTCATATTTCATATTTAAACATATTTATACAGGGTACAAATTCAATAAGTATATTGTTTTACAATTTAGCCCTGTGCAAATCAAAGTATCTACTAAACTATTTACAAACAAATTACGTAATATATAAATCCGACGACAATAAGCTGTCTGCAAAATTAAAGGTTATCGTACCCCAACTGTCTCAACCTTGATTTAAAAGAGTATACCGAGGGGGCCTCTTTGATATTGCTGTTAAACTTGTTCCACTCTTTTGTACCACGAGGCCTTTTGGCCACTTACTGTTCGCATTACCGGTACTGCAAGATCATTTTTAATGTTTCTTAGCTCTTGTGAATGGAAATCTGATAGTCTAACGAATAGGGCTCTACTGTGAACCAAGGGGGGGGGGTCCTCTTTTTGAAGGCCAAATAGCTTCCATGAGCTTTACCGCAGCAATGAGAATTTCCATCCGGCTGTCAAAGGTTGCCATGACTATGTTATAGCCTCGTTTCAGAGGGCTCATATGATTCTGAATTTCCGTCTCAACACTTTATATCAAAGCAAAGTCCACGAGTCCCAGTTTGAGACAAAAATCAAAGATCGTTGTTGTTGTTGTTGTTGCTGTTGTCGTTATTGTTATTGGTATTGTCTCTGCTGCTGATACTGTATCTGGGATATGTCGTGAGTCTAAAGATTTACGTATTTATTTGCAATGTGCTTAAAGGCCTTATGCAGCCAAATTTTCGACTTTGATTTTTTACCATTTTCAAGATATACAAACTTTACATTTACTGGCACCAAATTTTGCTTAATATCATTGCGCAAAGGGTCAGAAATTGCTTCTCAATGCGACATTAGGCCTTTGCGCGTGACGTCACAATTATGAATACAAACGCAGTGCTCAGTTCTTGTCAATGAAATCCAAGGCCATCCAACGCACATGGAGCTCCCGATAAGACCAAACGTCGTACCAGGGTTGCTTCATACCACAAGGTAGTGAATTATCTGAGCTTCAAGTGTCTTCTAATGAAAGTCTTCACTCAGAAAATTATTCTCGATCCAACAGTAACTATTGAGCTGTCCAACTGAGAGCTATAGCTATGGAGCCATATGGTAGGCCAGGAATGGCAGAAAATGAAGATCCACGCGGCATACCTAATAATATAATCGAGTACTAATATGAGATCTGATATTTTCCTCTGCAGAGCATGAACTTTCCCCTTTGCAGTGAAGTCAGCTTTACACCGTGCTTTCCGTACCGAATAAAGTAAGAAGCATTTTACCCTCCGGATCCTACCCAGAACAAACAATAGGTAGTTGTTGACTTGGTGAAGATTCTTGGTCCTTGAAAATGTACAGTTTTCAGAGGGGGGAGTGGAAAGAGCCCCACCCTCTATAAAACGGTAGATCAAAAAGTCATACAGATTAGGATTAAGTTTGACTTGAGAGTCATTTTCAAAGTACGAGAAAAAAAACCGATCTCCATAACTTCGATAAGGTATATCGTTGTCTGTTGTGATGTCGTCATCATCTTCCAACCAAAACATAGTTAAACCAAAAATCATCTTTGGTTAAACATACTTTCAAAAGAATAGAATACGAATCCGCCCTTCCTGGTTCATGCGGGTCATTTGACTAGTGTGATTGACACAGTGCAGTATGTCAATGAAGAAAGGCTGTGCTGACAAGGCACAGTGTGATTGAGTGATGAACGGCTGTGCTGAAAGGCAAAACACGGAACATACCGAAGGACAGGCAAAGGAAACCAAATCAAACGGATATTTACCAATGATTGGGTTATTTACTACGGCCTGTCTTTTCATTAGACCTGTAAGCAAATGCAAGTACCACAGGCCATTTTCAATATCAAAGTGGTGGAATATTGGTGAAATGGCAGAATACGGTGAAATTTGTTGAAACATTAGCAAAAGGAGACAAGTTTCTTCGTATCTTTTTGCCAGAATTAAATTCAACTATGTTTCCTTGCTTTCTTGTTTTTCACTCATTGGCATAACCTTCATATTAAGGTAGGGGACCAGGCGAGAATCATCAGATTTCTGAAAAAAAATCGAAATTTTGATTTTCTTCTTGATTTATTTTTCAGTTATCTTAGATTTGCAATATCTAAATGATATGCCAAGAACAGCAGCTAGGAAAGAATAATTTGACATTTTCTTTGGGTGAGTCAGCATTAGCCAGCCATTAATTGCTAAATGTTGATCAAAAACTGATGCAGTGTTATGTGTTTTCTTCTCCTCCCCCTTGATTGCATCCCAAAAACCTGGATACCGTTGAAAAGCTCTCTCTTTGGTCTTTTCGAAAATGCCGCTCTTTTTAGTACTTGATGTAAACATAAGCTGAAATGTGAAGCTTTTTATCCCTGTGCAAATCCTAGTCTCAACTGTTCTGGTTACGAGGCTGAACTTAAGCCATCTGATTGGCTGATTTGCCGAATGGTGAAATCTTATTGGCTGTTGAGAACAGCTGATTTCCGTTGAGCCGCTTGTGACAATATTTCCTCGATCCTGTCTTCACTTATCGCAGCTTGCTCGCAAAAAACGTTCTAAAAGTACGAATTATCTTCGTATTTATAACGAAATTGTTCATCAACATGGGAAAGACCAAGTTTAATCGTTTTAAAGGTGTTAGAAAGAGGAGGAGAAACAAGCCAGTAGTTGTACCAATGACTTTCGAAGAAGCAGCAGCTGAAGCTAGGCCCATCCCAGATGAAGAAAATGAAATAAACAACGGACAAGCCCCTTCCGCCAGCTCGAAGAAGCTTGAATTCTTTGGATTGAAACTCGATGAAATGGTTGAGATGACAAAGCAGACTGAACCAGAGAGTCAAGACAAGTATTTCTTGATGGTAGACAAGGTTTCTCTGAATAAATTGTTGTCTTGTTTATGCTGCCCAAATTGTAAGGTGCCAGGAATCGAATTTGATACCTATGAAGAGAAACACATGGGATTTTGTGCAAAAGGGTATGTTTATTGTGGTTCATGTGAAACAGTGATAAATGAAGGCTACCTTAGTGAGAGAATTGGTGGCTCTCATTCAACAAATAGGCCCTTTGAAGTGAATACCAGATCAGTTTTCGCATTTATGGGCATTGGTTGTGGATACACTGCAATGAGAGACTGGTCAACAATTATGAATTTTCCAAACTGTCCAAATAAGTATGCTTATCAATCAACTAAAGAGAAATTGATATCCGCCAGCAAAGAAACATTTGATGAAGTTGCAACAAAGTCAGTGGAAATAATACGCCAGAAACATGCAGAACTTGGTGAACTGCCAGATAAGAACAATATTCTTGACATTGCTGTTTCTTATGATGGCACATGGCAAAGAAGGGGACATTCATCTCACAATGGTGCAGGCATTGTCATAGATCTTTTGACAGGTTTGCCTATTGACTACGAAGTTGTTTGCAACTTCTGTCACCAATGTTTCAAGGCTCCAGGGCGTGATGACCCAGAGTATACTGAATGGCAAACCAAGCATCAAGCAAAGTGTGCAAAAAATTATGATGGCTCAGCCAATTCCATGGAACAAGAATGTGCAAATCGAATTTGGCAGCGATCAGTTGCAAAACATGGCCTTCGTTACACAACAATGTTGTCAGATGGTGACAGTAAGTCCTTTGAGCATCTGAAACAAAATGAGGTTTATGGCAAAGAAGTTGAGATATTTAAAGAAGAATGTGTCAACCATGTATCAAAACGGATGGGAACTGCTCTGAATAATGTGATACAAGATTGCAAGGCACAGAGGCAGTCAATTTCTGGGAAGGGGAAGTTGACAAAGGAGAAGGTTTTAAAAATCCAAAATTATTATGGGCGGGCGATAAAAGATAATGCCCATGATCCTGCTCTTGCTAAGAAGAGAATATTTGCCATTCTCTTTCATCTGACGTCTACTGACAGGAATCCAAAGCATGTTCATTGCCCACCAGGTGAAAATTCATGGTGTTTTTGGCAGAGGGCCATTGCCAGGCAGGAGAACCCAGGGCCGCATAAAGAACACGAAACCATTGCAGAAGATATTGGTAAGAAGCTTGTGCCTATCTTTCAGCGATTAACTGATGACAGTTTGTTGCGTAGATGCACAAGGAATCGCACACAAAACCCAAATGAATCTTTGCACATTGTTATTTGGAGATTTTGCCCCAAGATAACTTTTGTTGGCAGAAAGACCCTTGAAAGTGCAACCTGCCTGGCATTGTGCCAGTTTGCAAAAGGCGCTACCTTCCAAGAAACTCTTTTTGAGTTTTTGGGAATTGACCCAGGCCATTATCTGAAGCAAGGATCACTGAGAAAGTCAATTAAAAGACTAAAGAAAGCTGACATAGCATCTACCAATGAGGCTAAGCAGAAAAGTAAGAGACTTAAGTATGCCAAGGTTACAAAAGAGAAAGCAAAAAAGACAAAGGAAGGAGATACATATAAAGCTGGGTCATTTGCGTAACTTTGCTGCAGTAAGGACTGAGACATTGACAGTGACATTGAAATAGTAGTTAGTTAGTGGCCAGACAGCATTTTGGCATGTAATATCTTGTTTTGGTCCATTAATGTACTTGTCTTATGCTGTTGTTTGCAGAGTTTATGCAGGAATATGTTTGTTAGTTTTTCAACTGCAATTATCTCAGTTTTGGTTTTGCGCATACTACAACAACTCTTGGAAAGTTAATCTTTGAATTGGCTGGAGAAAAATCATCATCCTATACATCATTTTGTAGCTTAGTTTCTGTAGAGTGCAGAGGTTTATAAAGATTGTTTATTCAAGAAACATGATAGAAGATACTGTAAGTCCAAGGTAACAACATCCGATTAATTACCAACAACTAATTAACAGTGCAAAATTTAAATAAATGGTGTACACTGCATCAAAATAAAACATTCCTCTGCACAGAGCAAGGCTTCAGCTTCAATATGATACCCTGCACACATCAATATCTGTTCAAAGTTAGAATATTAAGGATCCAAAGGAGAACTGACTCTTTTTCTTTTGTTTCCAGGTTTCCATGGAAACCAAAGGCTATTTTTAGAAACTATTTACATATTCGTAATCAGCATATAAAATTTGTGCTAGTAGCATAATTTCATCTCTCTGGGACTTAGAATGTAGAAATTAGTTTTTCGCCTGGTCCCCTACCTTAAAAGAATTGTTTGAAATGAAAAATTCACAATCTACTTCTGGGGTCCAGCGAGTCAACCATGCCGTATGCCCACTGAACAGGTTTTGTAAAGATTTTGTAAATGTCGCCCGCACAATGGCGAATTTAAATCCCAAGCCTCCCAAACATCTCCCAAATATACTCAGAGACCAGAGACAAAATATCGTACATGCAACAATATGACTGACTCACCTCAACTCCATTTCCGGTCCATCAACGCCAAAGGAATTTAATTACTCCTCCTGCGGCGTAAGCCACGAAAAGTACGTTGCGAAGGAGGAATGAACCGAGAAAAACGAAATATAGATAATATTCATTTTCCCTTTCATTTCTCCTTCGCTGCGTCCCCCAGAAGTACTTATGTTCCGTTGGCGCTTATAGACCAAGGAATTTTAATTGCAGCAAGCCATTTCGGAGGCCCCCCCCCCGATATTTGTACGTAAAGCGTTATTTTGCTACTTTAGGCGCGTGATTTCGTGATTTTGATATTTTCGACTCGTGAATTCATGATCGAGGACTCCGTCGTGCAGCGTGATTTGCCACAAATTTGGTCGTTATTTCGTGAAATGGACTTTTAAAGCACGTGATTGCGCCTTGAAATTTCACAAAGAAATGCTGTTTTCCGTCATTCTAAAGGGTGTAGTCTTAAAAAAGTTTCCGGGGGCAAGCCCCCAGACCCCCACTTTTGCTCCATTCGCTTGCAACCTACTCCATATAAAGATGATATTTCTCTCCAAGAAAGTCTTAGATGGAAAGATCATTGATCTTACATGAAGAATTTCTGAGTTACCTCAAAATGATACCTGGCACTATTCAAATTGCCACCGGCAAAGTGAAAGTTACAGTCTACTTGAATGAAAATCAACTTTTTCTAAGAAGCAAATGATAAGTTACCAGGCTGTAATTTCCACAATACGGCGTTTTTTGATGTTCTAGAAAGCGAATACTCAAAAAAATTTTCCGGGGCAAGCCCCTGGACCCCTATTTATTTCATTTCACTCACAGTTTTGGCTCCGAAACTTTAAAATCCATGTCAGAATTACCATGCTTTCCCTCGTGTGTCTTCGCCAGCTATGTATCTACATAGAAATATCTTTCTGGAGCATTCTTAAAATTTCTGCAGCGTGAACGTGAAAATGCTGTTTTATAGTCCGTGATGGCGTGAAAAACGAAAAATCAACACGTGAATTCGTTATCCAGGGGAACTATGGGGAGGGGGCCTCATTTTGCTTGATTCTGTTCCTCGTTTCGTTCCATGTTTCTATTTTCAGAGAAGAAACCATGACAAGTTTTGTTGACCATTCGCTGAAGTTCCTGCTGGGTGCTGCTGGTGGACGATAACAGTCCCGAAGAAGGACAGCCGGATATTACGTGAATTGATTAATAACGAGGAATTGGAAGTTGGAGAAAAACAAATATAAGGAGCAGCTAGAGAGAACACCGGGAAGTGGAGTTAGATAAAAACAAAGTCCAACTCAAAATTCAGACGAGTTGCTTAAAAATGAATAAGAGCCGAGGATGCGCGTTCGTCCTGCTCTCTGCATTGATGTTATTGAAGTTCATTCATATTTCATTAGGAGCACCAAATAGAAATCCTTCAGAGAAGTCTGCCCAAGCGACTGACGAAGAAAAGCTAGCCGTGGTGAGTGATATCATGCCGATATCAAAGTTAATAAATCATAAATTCTTGGCTAAGTATCGAAACTTTTTGCCCTTTGCAAATTTTGAATCGTCCGTAACAAAAGCTATGTCACACTGCATAACATAGCACTCTTTACGGACCCTTGATGGTGCCACTAGCCTCATTCACATACATTATCAGAAACCTCTTGGTGGCCTATTTGACTTAAGAAACTCAAGAAGGGGAGCTTAAAAAGAGGGAAGCTTATTCATAAAATCAAATGACACTGTTACAAGAAGATTTTGTTTTAGCTCAAGGAGGAGGGGTTATTATGGGGCATAGAGGAGGCAAAATAGAGCTTTTATGACATGTCTCGCCTAGTTGATGTTATCCTATTACTGGCCCAAAGCAAAAATCGATCTTTAATGAGGGTGGATAAGATGAAATGAAATATCTTCAGTAGAATGGTAATCCAACTGCTTTATTGAGCCTATGACCAATGGGGGCTCGTGCTAGGGGGCAACTTGGGGCACTTCTTCTCCTTGCAAATGTCAACGAAGATGAAAACAATTCGGTCAGATGTCCATGAATGATATTCATTGTGATTTAAATAAAACATCAGAAGTGTTTCGGTCAAGTTCGCCCGAATATGCTGACGAAGAAGTCGTCATTGTATACATTTACGAGGAGCTGGTTTTCAAGGTGCGAAAAGATGTAAAGCTTACAGCCTACCGGTTGAAGTGAGCCACAGGGAAAGGTATCGATTTTCACAATTTTGGTATATGGAACGGCATTGATTTTTATGATTTTGATATAACGACAATGTACGGTATAATAATTGCATAATGTACTTGTTGACGAGAGTACCTTTGTTTCATTGACGAGAGTACTTTTGTTTCAAAGGATTCCCATAAAATTTATTGTTATGTCACAATGCAATGACGCATAATCAAAAATGAATCTTGAGGATCTGCAGATGACAAAACTGGCAGAGCAGTTGAATTCAGTTTTATGATATGCCAAAATTGTTACCAGATTTACAGTTATTCAATAAATACGAATAGGGGTTTAGCTTTAGCCCTATTTCGACCGGGATGAAATTTATGCATTTCTGACCGGGAGGGGGCGATCTTTGCCCCCTTCCTTATTTTCCAAACTAAAAAAGATATAACAATGAAACTTGGCTCAGTTGTCCTTTGGACAAAAAGCCTTGCAAATATAGCAAAAAAGTCTAATTAGTCACGTGGTTCGTTGCTAGGCAACTAAACTTTCGAAAAATAGTCCAAATCTGGCAATTGGCTTAAAATACATGGTTTGTAAGGAGTAACATCAGATCACAGGCAGAATCGTAGCCAAAAGTAACAAGTAAAAGTAGGGGAAGAAATTTACAAAAGAATTTTATCATTCCAATTGCAACTCTTGCTAATTAAAAGCAATTAGCAATTGTATGGACTAATTGAGATTTCTATTGTCGATTATTTTTAGACTTCTAATTAGTGAAAATAGTAAGTAATAAGAAGCACAAGACCATTTTCTGTAAGTTTTGAGATATCATACACTAATTCATTCAAACTATGACGTCATGAAGATTAATGATGTCATGCATTTTAAGATTTGCTGATGTAAGCAAATTTAAAGAAACTACTTGTTAAATGAAAGTACTCTTTAAGCCAAATCGATTGGCGTATATAACTTTATGATTCAAGTCAGTTGTGCAAAATTAGCGAGCTTTTAGTGACTTTCTTTGTGACCTGTCTCCAAATAAGGTCATCTGATGGTCACGAGACACAATAATAGGCTATGAAATTTTTAAAATTTTGCAGCCAATTAATTTTCACTAAAAGTCAGTAAGCTGCAGGGTCTAGCTGAACTAGCATCGGATATATCTGAACTAGCAGCGGATATAGCTGAGAATGTTTGGTAGGAGATAGCCCGGTCCAAATAAGGTTAAGGCAAGTTCACTTTTGAACCCTATTTTGGTTGGTGGGGGGGCAACCTCTAGTAGATTTTTTCAAATAACTCTGCCAGAAAGATATTTATAAGCGTGAAACTTCTTGAATTTTCGCAACTACTTATTGCACAACTTTTCAAAAAGTTTTATTGAAATATTTTGAAAAATGAGGGGGCGGGAGACAATTTTCTGGGACTGACTCTGAAAAAATCGCAAATTCTCAAATCTCAATTATCGCAAAAAAAGGAGCATTAGTTGAATATCTTGCAAATTTCTTGTATACCGTAGTGTTATTTGATGCATTCTATCAAAATCATCATGTTTTGATGTAAAATTTGCTCCAACTATTTTTATTGCGATTTTCCTCATTTTGGCCAGTTTCGTCGCTTTTCTGTACCACACAAAGGAAAATGCTGACGTGAGCAAAAATGAAGGCAATCTTAGGTTAATTTTCATATTTCCAGAAAGTAAATGCATGAGGCTATTAGCACAAGAAATTTGGTCGCTCTACCTATTGCCATTCAAGAGTTAGATAGGGGGGTGCTGTTTTGCCCCCCAACCAAAATAGGACTATCAAATAGCCCAACTACTATAGAGTTAAAGGTATGCAATGTAGGGCAAGCCTGCAGAGTTTTGTTATTGTGGATTTGTTGGTACGAGATCAAAGATCTTGCATTTTTGATATATATATATGCTGAAAATTATGCTGTCTAGCTGCTGAAAATTTATAAAATGCGCTGCTTGAAACAGGCGAAAGCCGAAAGCAACCTATAAGGTGCTAAAAATCGAGAGAATTAAGGTGTGCCACGGTAGTCTAACGGTTAAGACGCTTGCCCGGAAAGCAGGAGATCCGTGGTTCGAGTCCCGGCTGTGGCGCATTTTAATTTTCTCGATTTTTCCTGAGAATTTTTAAAATGTTTCCGTTTGCACCGAAAAAGGAGAAATCCTGGTTGCTCGCTAGCTGCTGAAAATTTATAAAATGCGCTGCTTGAAAAAGGCGAAAGCCGAAAGCAACCTATAAGGTAATAAAAATCGAGAGAATTAAGGTGTGCCACGGTAGTCTAACGGTTAAGACGCTTGCCCGGAAAGCAGGAGATCCGTGGTTCGAGTCCCGGCTGTGGCGCATTTTAATTTTCTCGATTTTTCCTGAGCATTTTTAAAATGTTTCCGTTTGCACCGAAAAAGGAGAAATCCTGGTTGCTCGCTAGCTGCTGAAAATTTATAAAATGCGCTGCTTGAAAAAGGCGAAAGCCGAAAGCAACCTATAAGGTAATAAAAATCGAGAGAATTAAGGTGTGACACGGTAGTCTAACGGTTAAGACGCTTGCCCGGAAAGCAGGAGATCCGTGGTTCGAGTCCCGGCTGTGGCGCATTTTAATTTTCTCGACTTTTCATGAGAATTTTTAAGAATGTTTCCGTTTGCACCGAAAAAGGAAAAATCCTGGTTGCTCGCTAGCTGCTGAAAATTTATAAAATGCGCTGCTTGAAAAAGGCGAAAGCACTAATGAGATCACAGTTACGTACTTTTAAAAGGACTAACAATGATAGGAAACCAAGGCATAACGAGGAAGAATACAAAAGTATCAGAACAGCACCAAAACCGTCAGCAGTTGCAGAAAATTTTAAGACAGAAGAAATACCTGGCCCCAAGAGCACCCAATTATTAAACGATATTAAACAACGTGAATATGAATACATAAAATAATTTGAAAAGAAGATCAATGCAGAAGAAAATGGTGAGTATTTTGACAACTCCGCACTTGACAAAATAGGGGCAGAATTAGACGCACTTGAGATAGCCCTTAAAGAATCTCAAAAGACAGCAAAATCTCAAGATGATGAGAACTATAATCGTAACTTAAACAATAATACAACTCCATGTGAAATTAAAGGAATTGGCATTAAAACAAAATTAAAATCTCGCATTCCTATACCTATTAGTAAAATAATTAAAGTTAGACGCAAATTGAGCTTGGAAGCTACTTAAGATTTGACGTCATATTAATAAATCAGTAAAATGCATATAAAGTTCTATCGTCGCTGTAAATTCATCATTTAAGCCTGAAGAGTCTGCATGAACAGACAAAACTAGTCGCAAAATAAACGAGTTGTTTTTGTTAATGCTTTCTGTTGTGTTTCGATTTATATTTTACTTGCGCACTGTATTATTTTCGTTTCGACATATATATATATATATGTATATATATATATATATATATATATATATATATATATATATATATATATATATATATATATATATATATATATATATATATATATATATATATATATATGTGTGTGTGTATAAATATTTATGTATATATATGTGCTTTGTAAATCTCGGCCTGTTGTAGGATTTACAAAGAATACTACAACAAGAATGAAATAACAGTGCCAAGCCACCTAGTTCCAAAGCATCAGCCTGAAGAAAGCAAACATGAGTACCAGCTGCGAGTAGAGCATGCAAAGCAAAAATTAAAGCAAGAAATTCAAGTACTAGAATCAAGAAGAGATACCTATGAGAAAAAGACAAAGATGATGGACAATGAAATCGAAAATATGATCCTAACAAAGTATGACAAACATCCTATGAAAAAAGAATACTTTAGAAATAAGTGGCTAGCTGAATGTAAAATGGAAGAATTTATGTCAAGCCAAATGTGGCAACCAAAGGAAATTTACATGAGGTCCAGAATGCATACATTGAAAACAAACGCCAATCCATTTGAGGCACAATCAAAGAGAAGAAAACACAAGTTGATGAAAACGGAGTGTAGACAGTTGGAGAACACAGGTAGTGAAAAGTTAATTGATAGCAATAGAATTAAACTCAGAGAGCTTGAACATGAATATATAAAGGAGTTCGAAAAAAAGATGAACGCAGCGGAAAGTGGAGAGGCCTTTGATGAATCACGACTTGAAAAGATCGGTAGAGAGATAGAAAAACAAGAGGCAGCCTTTGGAAATAGCAACAAAGAAGAAGATTATATGATTGAAAAAGAACAAAACTCTGGTAGCGTCCATAACAAGAAAAATCATAAAATTGATAGTAACACACTTAGTAGAGCAAACTTTAAGACTAAAATTCCTTTGCCTATTGAAAAATTGATGAAAACTAGGAGAAGACTGAATCTAACGTCATATGAAAATGATTAGAATTTTCCGCGTTATGAAAAAGCAAATGTATAAATATGAGAAAGAATATAAGTCAAGCCATATATCTAACGTCATATGAGAACAATTAGAATTTGTATAAAATAAAGTTGCAAGCGTAGATTAATTGATTTAGCCTGAAGAGTCTGCATGAACAGATGAAACTAGTCGCATAAGAAACGAGTGTTGTTTTGTGAATGCTTTCTTTAAGTTTCGACATATATCTTACTTGCGGATTGTAATCATTTCGTTTCGACATATATATGTATGTATATATATATATATATATATGTGTGTGTGTATATATATATATATATATATAGTGTACGATTTGAAGAGGGCCTAACTACTCAAAGAAACAGGCATCTGTGTGGTCTTTTGCGCTTTTTCTTTACCAGTGCTAACTAGTTTCGCCCACTAGGGCATCTTCAGAGCAACTGAATAAATTTGACAAGTCAACCTATATTTATAGTCAAAGACTTCAACTTTTCTTCCCCATGCGTCCAGATAAAGAATACATCATCGATGAATCTCATCCAGACGAGGGGCTTGTCAGCTGAAGCCTCCAACAACCTCTCTTCCAACCGGGTCATGAAGAGATTGGCGTAGGCTGGAGCAAACTTCGTGCCTATAGCCGTGCCCAATTTCTGCCTATAAATCCTATCATTAAATTCAAAATAAGTATTCTCCAAGACCAAGGACGCCAACCCCACTAGGGTATCAGTAGCTACGCCCTGGTTTTCCCTTCTATCCAGCGCCTCCCTGACCGCCTCTAAACCCTCCCCGTGTGGAATGCTGGGATAGAGTCCCACAACATCAACCGTACACAACATAGCCCCCTCTGGTATCTTTCCTAACTTACTTAGCCTAGACAAAAAATGGTTAGTGTCCTTAACATACGACCTACTTTGGCTAGCCAACGGGTTAAGGTGGTGGTCTAAATATTCTGAAATATGTTCTGTTATTGTACCGCAATTGGAAATGACTGGTCTCCCCTTAACACTACTAAGACCCTTGTGGATCTTAGGCAGCAAGTAAAATCTACCTAACTTAGAATCCTTAACTTTCAAATACTCAGTCACTTCCTCTAATCCCGGGTCCTCCTCCCTCATCTCATTCAACCTAGAATTAACGGTCTTACCCAGATCTACCGAGGGGTCCACCTCTACTTCTTCATAAACCTGCCTATCGTCTAGTTGTCGGTTAGCCTCACTTATGTAGTCCCCCCTATCCCATACTACAACTGCTGATCCCTTGTCCGCTTCCTTGATTACTATGTTCCTATCAGATTTAAGTTGTTTCAAAGAAAGTTGTTCAGAAGGAGAAAGATTACTAAAGTTCTTACCCTCCGGCGAGACAGACATTGCCTCCTTTTCCAGCAGCGAAAGATAGTTTTCTAGGACTGGGTCTTCTTTTGGGGGCTGCCACGAGGATTTGATTCTAAATTTGTTATCGTTATTGTCCTCTGAAAAACTGTCCTCATTGTCCCTAAAATGCCATCGTAATCTCATCCTTCTCTTGAATGCTTCGAGGTCTTCTTTAAGTTTCGCCTTGTTGATGTCAGTGGGAGTGGGTGAAAATTTCAGGCCTTTCGACAGGAGACTTATGTCTTCTGCCGAAAGTTCCTTTCGAGAAAGATTCACCACATTCCCACTGACAAATCGTCCTGTTAGCCTTCCATTTTCTGTCACCTCCGCTTCATAAGTCTTTCTATATATATATATATGTGAGGTTGCGTGTATATTTTCAGAAAATTGTTGCAAAGTCGGGGATACATTTTGGAAAATTGGTATCAGGAACTGCTATATTTTGAATCTTCGATGGTAAGTTCGCGTCCAAAATATCTGGTTCAAGTACCCCGCTCCCCTTCCGGGCAACTGTCACAACAGCAAAGAAACAAGAATGTATTGTTTTTTGCTACCTCATGACCCTTGAAAACGATTTCTTTTATCTACCGGGTGTCTCAAAAAAAGTACCCCCTTTTGATTGGAAATAGGAACGAAGGGATAAGATACCTTACTCTCCTAGCAGTTAGCTAAATTTATCAATCTTCAACTTAGATTCACATAAGAATCGTCCACGAAACACCAGAGATACAAGCTTGCAAAGACAAAATTTACAGTGCACCCAAAACCAGAGGTTTTGTAAAAGGGCCTAGCCAAGATAGGAATAAAATGTTTTAGCCGATTTTTGCTCGTGGCCCATGGCTCGAGGCTACCATTTCTTGTGTCTTCCTCGCTTATTCGCCGTCTGATTGGTCCGTGAAAATGAGGCTTTGAAGGTTTCCGGCCATGGGCCACGAGCAAAAATCGGCCAAAACATTTGATTCCTATCTTGGCCTAGCCATGATTTGTATTATGGATCTTTTCCAAAGCACCTGTAAACTTTAACTTTCAGTTTTTCGCTTTTGAAAAGAATAAAAAGACTCGTGGAAATCGCCCTGAAGATGAAGTCGTGCAACATCTCCCCAATGAGCATGCATGTGTTCCTTTTCTTTTTCTTTGACACTTGCAGTGGAATGCAATGCACGGATTGATTCATCAAAGGAATAACTATTTGTAGAACAATTGCAACATTTCAAGATATAATTCTTTTCAATGGAGAAAGGTAAAGGTCAAAGTCGAAATTCCTGTGCAACATGCCTGTGATAGCAAATCATGGCTAGGCCCTTTTAAAAAACCTCTGGTTTCGGCTGCACAGTAAATTTTGACTTTGCAAGCTTGTATCTCCAGTGCTTGGTTGCCAATTTTTAAATGCAATGTATGTGGATCTAAGTTGAAGATTGATAAATTTAGCTGTCCACTCGGAGAGTAATGAGATCTTATCGTTTCGTTCCTATTTTCAGCCAAAAGAGGGTACTTTTTTTGAGACACCCGGTATATTTTGTTCATTTAACTGATTTCTTTACAGCAGTTAAAGAACAAAAGTTTAAAACTCAACTAAGGCAAGAACAAATCTGTCGAAGCATTCTGCCACAAGTGAGAATAGAGCGACCATTTCCACTTGCAGAATGAAAATTTATCTATGCCAAAATTGCTTCAGAATGTCTCTAGAAATGCATCAAAAGGCGTTGGCAACATTTTCTGAGCATTTAAAGCGCATAGTCACTAATCAGTTTGTTGGGGTTTCTTCCTTAGACCACCTTCTCTTTCGACAGTTGCCCCACAAAACATTTTCCTCAACAGCCACCACTGCCTATGTCAATGAGTTTGCTCCTAAATTGGAACATAATAGAGCCTCTGCCGTTCATTCATTGCACACTTGTAGCCTTGCAGATGTCCTGAAGAGGCCCGTATTGCTCTCTTGCTCCCTTATTTTCCCTTTACAAAGTAGCGTGCTCCCTTTCTAGGTCTTGTCAGCGCAGCAATTTCTAAAAATTATTCGTTCAAATCATGAATGTAAAGACGGAGAGCGGTCCTTTTCATTGTTCAGATGAGAACCTTCTATCTGTTTGAAAGCAGAAATTTCATTTTGGTTTGTGAAAGTCAATTTTTGGAAAAGCAATATAATCTCATAAAACGTCGCCCAGATATCCACTGTTGGTCAATTATATTAAGCTTTTGAATCTGAGTCGCACTACTTTTCACGCAGCGGCTTTTTACATTTTATAAAATCTGGTACCCAGTTTACAAAACGGTCAACTTCCCGCTAACTGACAGATACGGATAATGAGAAGAACATCATTTGGACATTCTTGGGGGATATATTTTGCTCTAGACGCTTTCAAATTAAGATTTTACATCGAACACAGGTCTCATAGAAATTGATCACAACCTGTGAAATCTGAATTTTATCGTCGTTGACTGTCTCTCGCTGTCATTATGAACTTTCTAAATAAACTCAGATCTTTGAGAGGGGTGCCTTGTGGTTTCACGGGTTGCAGATTTGGCCAATTTTATGCTCAGGCTTCAGCTATTTCATTGAAAACTTCCCATTTTTTGTGTCTTCGAAGTCATAAAATCCAAGAGATTGAGAAATTAGCTCTTGAAGGCTTAAAACGATGCACAAAGACTCAGTGAAATTAAAATGCAGAAAGTGATCAAAGATTGATGAAAAAGACCGACGAAAAGTGATGAAAATATGAATCTTTCTTCAGAAGTACAGCTTCGAGTTTTGATTTTATTGGCTTACGAGCTCTCTAGATTTTGCAAACTTTGGTTCAGGTCTGCAGGTTCTAGTACGCCCCCAAGGCCCCCTTCCTTAAACTCTTTTACTTTTATAGGTGGATCTATGACAAAGAGACACTCAAAGCATAAGATAAAGCTTCATTTCATTTTAACTAAACAATGATAGGAAATCAACTTTTAATTGAGGTCTCCCTGGTACAAGACCTCAAATGTTTTGGCCGATGTATCAAATGTTTTGGCCGATGTTTGCTCGTGGCCCTTGGCTGGAAACCTTCAAAGCCTCATTTTCACGTACCAATCAGATAGCGAATAAGCGAGGAAGACAGAAGAAATGTGTGAAAATTTTTCTCGACTTTACCTACCTTCATAAAACAAAAACCAGGACAAAACTGCAAGGAATTTTTCCAATTATTTTTGAAGATGTCTACACACCAGATGTTTGGGTATCCAGGTTTGGGTGTAGCTTTAAATGCCTCACGGTTTGGTTGAGATATAGCGTTTTCCGATGGGCAAAATCGGCCGCGGCTTGTCTAGCCTCGTGTGCGCCACTAAGTCAGGTGATAAAACTTTTTGATAAACCTCCTTTCAATTTCAGTACTAATTTCGAACCATGAAAACTTATGCCATGAAAGGAAAGAGTAATATACTGCAGAAATTTCTCGAGAGTATTGTCATGTGACTTGAAATGTGTGAACTAACCGAAGCAAATTTTTTCAGTTCATATAGAAATCGAAGATCCATTAAATCTTGAACCAAAGAAACTGCGGTGGAAGGACAATAGCAAGAACAATTGGAAACGTAAATATTTACCGTTCTGGGTTCGTTCTTAAAACAAATTGTTATTGCAATTGTTTCTCATCCAGAATTTCTATTGTTTAAGGTTGAGTGCCTCATCGGTTTCAGAAAGGTCGTTACTCCATGAATTATTCAAACCGGCATCCAAATCTGAATACCCAAACATCTGGCTAATAGATATCTTCAAAAAAATTGGGGAAATTTCCAGCAGTTTTTTGTTCTGGTTGTGTTTTATGAAGGAAGGTAAAGTTGAGAAAAATTTTCACATATTTCTTCTGTCTTCATCGCTTATTCGCTGTCTGATTGGTCTGATTGGGGTTTGAAGGTTTCCGGCCACGGGTCAAAGCAAAAATTGGCTAAACATTTCCCTCCTATGTTTCACTTGTGGCAAAGTTACGGCAACGCTCGACAATCTTAGCTTTGCAATCATGTAATATCTACTTTCACGTCAACAAGATGCAGGACACATCCCTCGAATTAGGCCCTGTTGGAGTTGGACTATCTTCCGGGTGTTTTGAAAACTCTTCAAGAGTACTTCACAGGTTTGAATGATAAAGATTCTGCTTAAGATCTGAAAGATTGAAGTATTTCTAAAATGTTCTCGCATTCTTATGCACTAAAAGTAAAGCTAAACCAAAGTTTGTAAAATTTTCATGGTTATAAAGTGACTGAGAGGGTCTAGACATTGATCAAGTCAAACTGTCAAATTGTGATTTGAAGAGGTCTTAAGCCAGCCCTCTCCCGCAAGAAAATTGCTATATGACGTTGTTTTGGAAAATCCCTATTCTTGAGGGCCCTAAATTAAGTTTTATATTTAGATATGCTTCTGAATTAAACCAAAAATTGCTGAAAATTCATGCAAAATGTTATCAAGCTCAAACTTAGCTTCGATGCTTGATTTTCACAGATTCACAACTGTATGACGTCATTGTGACGTCATATAGCTGTGACGTCATAGTGGCGTCAGATGGCGTGGAAGCCGCTCCAAAATTACGCTACATGCTATAATTAATTTGCTCTGTATCAGTGCCAAGTGCTTTGATTCTGATAAATCTAAGACAGTATTCAGAGGTGGAGGATGGAAAGACCCCCATAGATGCAAGCTCAAAAACAAGACAATATGGATGAAAAACCAGCAGCCAGAACAGCTTGGCGAATACTGACCAGCTATTGTCCCAAACCAAATAGATTCTTGTGGCATTTGTGTCGAAGATATTGTACTGTCCTGGACTCTTGACAAATTCTGTCAACGATAATCTAAGTGTTATTCAACATGCACATGAATCATTTTGAATTGTCCAGAGCTATCTTCTGCATGCGACTTCAAACAAACATCGGGTGTTCCTGCTCTCCAGCTTATGTAAATCGATGCACGCTAAGGTAAAAATAATGCTTCTAGTGCTTTTTTTGAAAGGGCAGTCAGTTTTCGGAGGTTTCGGAGTGAAAATTGTTTCGGATTAAGTGATTATAGGAGAGGGAATGCGTAGCGAAGTACTTTGGATTAATTGTCACTTCATCTCCAGAGCGGAGTGACTGTCACGCCGGTTACACCCTCCAAAGTACTTCGGATTGCCTCAGCATCGTGTAACTGATACCCCTATCCAAAGTGAAGGGCAGTTCGAAGTGCACCCAACTCGGCGTCCTGTAACTCAGGCATAGATATTGTCAATATTGCCAATAGTAAGCAAATACTGAAGTCTTCCTTAATTATGACGTCATAATGACGCCATGGATGCAATGAAAAATGAAAAAAGTAGCCTATTGTGCAGATTTGCTACAGTACAGCATTGCAGCACTTCTCGTCCTCATATCTGCAATCATGGCGACTTTACGACCCGGGCGGCGAGTAACGTACTACAAGGGTCCAAAAAGCACGGTATTAAGAGTGTTAAAATTGTTTCATTTTCTTTCTAGAAATATCTTCAAAAATTTGGATACATAGCAGAGGACTTTAAGACCGACAAACCAACAGCGAAGAGTATCGAAAGGTTTCAAGAATTTGTAGGGCTTGAGAAGACAGGTTAGTAAATACCACTATAATGACATTGCTAAATTGTAATCCCCAACAATTAAAGACCCTTTACTGACCGGCACCCTTTGCAAGCCTTTATTATTGTTTACAAAAATTGTATAGACTGATTACAAAGAGTCCAAGTTACTTTTCATGAAAGCAAGACTGCCGCCATTTTATCTATAGTGATAGTACAATGGTGTAATAAGTCTTGTGTTCATTCCATCGCAAACGAATTATGGCGGCAAGTCAGTATCGATGAAGGATTACTGCCAGATATCGGTACAAGACCAATTGGATGTTGGAGAAATGACAGCCGATATGATTCCTGAGGGGAGGACGACTAATTTGAATTGATAAACTCTCACCTACCTGTTCTCTCTTTGGCATATTTTCCCGTTGTTGCTCGAACAAGGAGTCCAATCCAAGGAGGGTACTGTACAGCTCATTACATTTCTCACTTTTTTAATCCTTGCGTTCTTATGCATTTACTTGACGAATTTAATGCTTGATCATAACAAACAAACTAGATATATTCGACCTGAGAAGCTTTCTTTTCCGCAACTTTGATAATTTCCTCTCCACTTCTGTTCACTCTCTCAGCCATTGTGGCCTAATCTTTCGTCTGATTTCCAAAACTCCGATCATGCAATACAAAAATATATGCCTAAACACATTGTTTATGAACTAAAGAGACTATTGATATCATCCGTTGACCAATTATGCAAGACTGAGACTGAGAATTAGGCAATTCGAAGACTGAGACGGATTACAACTGTCATAATTTCTGGATGTCAGAAATTATCGCGAACGGGTCGAAGCTGTGGAGAACAGCAATCGAATGCCGCAAAGGATGCTGGTCAGGAAAGGGTCTTTAATAAGTAATCTTTGCATAACTGGCACACCCAGAAGATCCATGTGGAAGTAAAGCATAAGGGTTACTCTTATTGCTGCGAAGCAGCATAACATTCCTGCGCAGCGTCTTGAATACTGCATATATCGACTCTGTTTTCTGTCTCTTTTCAACAATTTTGCAAAGTTACTTCGGTCAGCGGCTTTTGAAATGGCTTCGAAATGATAGGCATTCGCTTTTGTTAGCAACAGAAGAACATTTACGCTACATCTCTGTTCTCCTGTTGTTAATTGACTCAAAACCAATATAGTGCGTATTCTTTTGGGCATCTGAAGTCTGCGAAGTCTTCTGAAAACGGCAGGCTTCTCATAGAAAAATGTCAGCTATCAAAAGAATGAGAGTCCTGAAAACGGCAGAGTTGGCAGACTTCGCAGAAAAAATGACAAAAGAATACGCATTCTGAAAACGGTAGGGTTTGGCAGACTTCGCAGAGAAAATGCCAAAAGAATGGGAATGGAATCCTGAGAAAATGAGAATTCGAATGTTGTTGTTCGACTGAGCGAATTGAAACCATTGCAATGCAATGTACTTTTGTCACACCAATCCCAAGAGAAAAGAATGTGTCATTGTTTTTTCGAATGTTTTTTGAAAACTTTCATTCACGAAACAATGCTTTCTGCGGTCTTTCGAAAGTCTGCCAGCGTCAGGAGCAGAAGGTTTCTGAAGCCTCGGATCTCTACCGTTGTCAGAAGAGCCAAAAAGAATACGTCAAAAATCTCTCGGAAGTCTACCAAAAACAGAATGACCAAAAGAATGGGCTTTATAAAAAGCAACCTGAAGTCTGCGAAGTCTACCTTTTTCAGTAGAAGGGTACCAAAACAATATGACTTTATCTTCTACCAACTCAACCGTTTTCAGAAGATGCCAAACAGAATACGCCCAGGTTACCGACTTGGCATGCATCACAATTCAATTAGTTAGGGCGTATTCTTTTTGGCATCTGAAGTCTGCGAAGTCTTCTGAAAGGGTAGGCTTCGCAGAGAACAATTCTATTTACCGAAAGAATGTGTATTCTGAGAACGGTAGAGTTGGCAGACTTTGCAGAGAAAAATTCCAAAAGAACACACATTCTGAAAACAGTAGGTTTTTTTACAATCCAATAAAAATTTACAATACGAATTTACTACTTACACTACTTACAGAATACTTAACGACACTACAAGGACGATGCCACTGGGTGCAAAATGATATGACTACTCCGTGGTATCACAAATAACTAAGACGATTTACACATGAATTACAAAAAGAAAATGAATACAAGACATGAAAAAGAAGCTGTGTTCACGAATAAGACAGGAAGCTGTGTTCACGAACAAGACAGGAATAGTGTTCACGAATAAAAGCAAACAAGATGTTGCTGCGTTTTAGGGTAATTTTGCGTTTCCACAGATCTCACCTCATATATAATTTGAGACAGACATTACACATGACAATTAACTAAATGATGGTTGGCTTACTAAGGGAGATCGAGGCGAGATACTTTATTCAAGGAGACCAGTACTATGTATAAAACGTATTGTTAACTCAAGGATGTTTCTATTGAGACTGCTTGGAAAATCCTTATCGCCGTACAGTAAGATTTGCAACAGAACATCATTTGCAAGATTTGCAAATCCATATGGTCGTACAAGAGTGTATATTCCAGTGAGGAGATCAGTCCTTTGAACACCAAAAGAGGGGCAGAGCAACAAGAATTGCTCTGTATCCTCGATACCATCGTTACTTGGGCACATTGGGTTTATTGTATCTGTAAAGTTGTGTTGAAATTTTGAAAATTTAACTGCTGAGACCAACCCTGAGTTGGGTAAGATGAGACGGGCCCTTCGGGTCATGAATCCCAAACACAGATTTTGTAGGGGGGGGGGGATTATAGATAATATCTTTGTCTTAAAAACAGCAACAGAAGGTGACAATCTAATTTCAGGATCAAGTTTTTTCCACTAGGACAAACAGTGAAGATAAAAACTAGATTTAAATTTTTCTGTCCTTGCTCGTATTTGCCCGAATGTGTCACGTTCACGAAGTGAATATTGGACCTGTTGAAGTGATGGTAATTGGTCCCTTGTGTAGTCAGGGGTTGTTAACTAAAACGAGTGTAAATTCAGTATCAATATCATACAACTCACTTCCTTCTTCGCAAATCTAGATACCTTCATGTAGCTCTATATTTCATTATACGATATCATACGTTTGTGCGTATTTCAACTTTATCATCTTATTTTTATTCTTATTTTTCAATAGCGGCCCAAGCTAGATAAGCAATGCCTTACTTGGGTCGCGTAGGATACCACTAGATTTTTATAGATTTAATCTGCATAGTAACAACTTGTATTTTGTGAATGAAATTGAGTTGAAAATTGAATTATTATGTGTCACTGTCAAGCAAGGGGCCCACATCCACTAGTTGCCGCGGGGTCCGGCCTCCCTCTCGGCGGCCCTGCTCAGAAGCATTGCTACCCTACCCGAGCTACGACCAGTCACTATACCCTAATATTTGAAATAAATACAAGTGTAAACACAGACAGTAATGCACCGTGTTTGTAGCTTAGAAATGAAAGCTCATTACCTCCATATTACTGCTTTTCTTTTGTTATTTTCTCTTCGGCCTAAACCTAACAAGTGCTACAAATCAAATTTAAATGGCTCATTCGTATCTAATCAGGAAATCGCAATAAGCATCAAGGAGCTTCCTACCTTGTGCCAATACAAAAACAACCAAAAACACATTTAATGAGCTGAAAGCCAGTTAAAACACAACTCTCTGGAAAATCAGCAATGTCATTGCCCTCGGAATTTTTCAATTCGTGTATGATTTTAATTAATAAAACCTCCTTTTTGTAGTATTAGACTTATTAGCTGAAGTGATCTCGTAAATAAATGATTTAAAACGAAAAAAAAACGAAAACGAATGAGCAGTTAGCTCCAACACAACGTTCTTCCTCGTTGTAAACTTCCTTGTAAAGCCTTGGTCAAATGCATCCAACATTTCATCCAACATGCTAAAAACCAATGTTGGATGAAATGTTATATGCGTTAGACCACCCATATTGGATCATGCAACATTTGCAAATTGATGTTGGATGTAGTTTGATCGAGATCAAAAACAAATTTTGTTTTCGAATGTTGGATAAAATGCTGGATGCGTTTGACCACTTGATCCAACATTTCATCCAACATTTCATATCTGGGCTTGCGCACTACAATCTCAAAAATTGATATTTTGTCATCAGAGTGCCATTTTCGACCTCTTTCAGCAGTTTGCACTCTAAATCAGCAATTGGTATTTTTAGCTTGTTTTAACAGTATTTTTAATCAATTTCAACAAGTCGCTGCACTGGCGAATGACGATTGTTAATTTTGCTAGCAATGTTGGATGAAATGTTGGATGAAATGTTGGATGCGTTGACCGCCCCCTCATCAGCATCAACAAACTTCACAAACACTTTTTAAGTAAATGTTGGATGAAATGTTGGATGCGTTTGACCAAGGCTTAAAAGGAAGCTTGTAACGAGGATGAACACTGTCTAGAAGCTAACTGTTCAGAAGCACAGGAGCCATTTCAACTTGATTTGTAGCACTTATTAGGCTTTGGTCAATGAGAAAATAGCAAAAAGCAGTAATATTGAAGCAAGAATTTTAACTTCTAAGTTAAAAACACAGTGCATTATTGCCAGTTGAAAAGAATATTCTTTTGAGATTGTGCATCTTATGCTCTTTCCAGGTAAGAGCTTGTCTCTTCATGACAGTTTGAATATTTCCCAATTGAATTTGGAGGGGGGCAGCACCCCATAAATCCCTCCTGCCAGAACAGACTAACTCGAAGATCTAAAAACAAATTGAATCAACCTTTCCGAAAAATAACATAGGGAAGAGGTGTTTCTCATATCTCGGGCCTAAAAGATGAAGCCAGCTGCCATCAGATCTAAAACCTGCAAAGAACCAACCTCGTCCCCAGGGCCTTTTGTCATTATTGGGACGGAGTCTTTTAGTCTCCGTCCCTATAATGACAAAATGCCCACGGTACGAGGTTGGCAACGAAAATCAACAGTCTGAAGCATAAGATCACAGATAAATTCTTTAAACCCTATCTGACATGGGTGATTTGAAATACTCAATACATGGGAGGCAAATTCCACCCCCCCCCCCTGTTTATCTCCGTTGTTGCTTGAGAGATGGCAACCAAATTTGGCACAAAGGTTGTTCATTGTATAAAAAATGAACTTTCGAAACAATGGTTTAATTAGCTTGTTGTTGTTGCTGCTGGAGCATAATTAATTTTATGATGTTATATGACGTCATCAAAATGAAATTGTGTTAAAAGGTCGCAAAACTTCACTTTTCGTAAAGAAGTGGAAATAGATGTAAATTCATAGTTGAGACTTAATTGGACTAATTAAAAACGATTAAGAGAGATACAATGTATATATGAACTTTCAAAGAATGTGTCACGACAACTTGGTTACCATGGAGACAACTAGAAATAGAACACCAAAATTGTTACAGTTCCATTGTTGTATTATAGAAAGTTGAACTTGCTAAATCTCAGAGGCATTCAGCAAACACAAAAAAATGTATAAATGAAAATGTACGAGGGGGTGGATTCCGCCCCTCAAAGTCAGATAGGGCAAGCCCTATTTTGGTTAGAGGGCAAATTTACCCCGCCCAAAGTACTGTAGATATTTTTCTAATTACTCTGTGCGGAAGAATTTTATAGCCACGAAACTTCTTGAATTTTTGCAACTACTTATTGTACAACTTCTCAGAAAGTTTCATTGAGATAATTTGAAAAATGAGGAGACGGGAGACAATTTCTGGGACTGACCCTGGAAAAATCACCAATTCTCAAATCTCAATTATCGCGAAAAAGGGAGCAGAACTTGTATATTTTGCAAATTTCTTTTGTACTGTGGTGTTACTTGATGTATTGTATCACAATTGACAGAGCAGAAACTGCGTACGCATGCGCGAAAACTCGTAACTTTGAGCCCCCCGAGCTCCCTGGAACAGATCCCAAAATAACGCAACACTTGATATTTTCTTCCTAGAATCATCAATGCAAAAGCTTATCGGTCCAAACACTTCCTTATCTCAGATTGGTCGATGACGTCATTTTCGCAGTTTCTACTCTGTCATCACAATTATTATGTTTGGATAGAAAATGTGCTCCAAATTTTATTTCATTGCGATATTCCTGATTTTGACCAGTTTGACCACTTTTCTTGGCCACACAAAGGAAAATGCTGATGTGAGCAAAAATGGTAGCTAATCTTTTTAGGTAGCAGGTAGTGGGGTTGGGGGGGGGGGGAGCTTTTTTTGCCAAATCAGCAAACAAAATTTTTTTACTTTTACATCTTTTTGAATATATTTTGTTTCTTAAGAGATCCCTTTTTCCGGAACAAAATCCTTTTTTCTGATAAAGCCTCCGGAAGGACCATTATTGGAACAAGACCATATTCACCTTTTTATTGCTGCCCCTGCCATTTTTTACATGGGGTGTCCTTAACCCTATTACTTCCGAATGAAACTTATAATTCAACTATAGTAATATAGTATAATGAACTGAAACATATGAAACATATGAAACATGTTTACACATGCATTCTTAAAATAGATTTGTTTGTGCATAATATGAACATAATATGTACGAATTCCAAAGAGGTATGGTATTCTTTGGATGCTACACAAAACTCTTGGTACACTTCGTCTTTTGGAGGAAATTTTGAGTTGAGATCCCCCTTCTTTGCAATGTTGAACCCCGATTAAAATATCATGAAATGAATTGACAAGTAACCAACAGGCTCAAAGAAAGTCGTCCTTTAGATGTGACCCATAAGATAGGCGGCTCAGTGAAGTTATGGAAGATGTATGAGCCATGAGACAGGTTGCTGAAAAGTTGTTCGTATATAGCTCATGGCTCAGAAACGGGTCATGGCTCACAAATGCTAGTGAAATCGATATGCCCGTTTTGAGTTGCAAAGTGTCTCAAAAAAGCAGAAAGTGCTCCACCAACTACCCACAAAAATCACAGTAGACAAAATGTGATTTCTGTTTTTGATTTCGTTTTGACCGTAATGCTCAGCTCCAATAGCAGTCCTTCACGAACTCAATTTTACGAGAAAGCAAGAAACTATGTATGGATTTATTTGACTATAAGACTACATTAGGCTGACCTTAGGAAACCCTATCATGAATTTCAAAGATACGTTTCTTGCGAAAAGAATAATTAAACTGTATTTTTGCTTCCGAAAACTTGTGTTCAGTTTTGAGATATTTCTTTATGACTTTAAAGGTCGTCTCCATTCTTAGCTCTTCTCGTTAATCGAAGAATCGAAGAAAGCCTTAACATATGAATCGGAGATTACTTTCGCAACGTTTTAAACTCTGGTAACTTACTACACTACATTACATAAGTCCCTCTGGACTACGGAGATGTTATCTATCACATCCCAGCTAAAGTATGTGAATTCAGTCAAAACATCAGTTTATCAAACTTAATGGAAAAATTAGAATCTGTTCAGTATTCCGCTGCCCGTGCTGTAACAGGAATCCGGAAGGGAACTTCACGCGAAAAGCTGTACATTGAGCTTGGCTGGGAGTCGCTAAGCTCCCGAAGATGGAGCAGGCGCCTTATTTTGTTCTATAAGATTATGAATAATCTCTTACCCCTGTACACAAAAGAGTCAACCCCACAACCTCATCAGACAAATTACTTTCTTCGCAACCAGGATGTTGTATGGCGGATGAGGGCAAGAACCGAACAATCCGGTTTTTATCCAAACTGCATATCTGAATGGAATAAGCTCGATCCAGAAATCAGGCTTGCACCGTCTGTTGCTGTCTTTAAGGAAAAGCTTTTGTCAATAATTCGTCCCCCTGCAAAATCTGTATTTGGTATTCATGACCCATTAGGCTTATCGTATCTTACCCAAATAAGGGTTGGTCTCAGTAAATTAAACTTTCACAAATTCAGTCATAATTTCCGAGATACAATTGACCCAATGTGCCCAACGAACGATGGCATTGAGGATACGGAGCACTTTTTGTTGCTCTGCCCTTCATATGACATTCAACGACGAGATCTTCTCGCTGGAGTTTCGGAATTATTACGACCATATGTTCGAATGAACAGCCTTCCAAACAACGTGCTGGTCCAAATTTTATTGTATGGTGATAAAGACTTTTCTATTGATGTTAATAAAAATGTACTCAAATTAACCCTAAACTTCATTCACAAAACAGCCCGGTTCAATTGAAGTGGTTTTGAAGAAGCTGCTTTACCCCCCGATCGCAAAGCCTCTTTTTCCCTTTTATTTGCTTTTCCCGTCTTTAATTTCTGTTTCACATTGGATGTAAGGCCTGAATTTCATCCACAAAATTTCAAACATTTTTACCTGCGTTTTTTGTGATCTATAAACCCAAAAGCTTAGAGGTGATGTCTTGAGCAGTGAAATTTTCGCCTCCACTGACCTAGCAACCAATGTGAAACAGTTTCCACCATTTATAGTATCGTATCGTATGTGTACCTTTTTTGTACGTGTTTATTTAGTTGTTTACTTAGTTATATATCCTTATGTGTTGGCCATGGGGTAGACATTGTCTCTTGCTCCTCATGGTATCATCATCGTAGTGTTGCATAGTAGTTAGAGTATAGTAGAATGTAGCATGTATTGTAAAATTTTTATATTGACATAAAAAACATAATTCCCTCTAATCTACACTCGTTGTTGTTGTCGTTATCGCTTCAGTTGAGGGAATTCTTACGCTTCAGTACAATACAGGGACTAATTAGGCCAAGTCCGCTGCGTTCACGGTGCGACGAACCAGATCGCTACTTTCTTAATACGGTCAATCCACGTGCCTATTTGTATCGTTTGATTGGCTCTAAAGTTCGACTTCTCGAAGAGAAGCGACTCTCGAAGTGACCTTCAAAGGGACGCTCGAATTTTTTTTCGCCGTTCGTAGGATGGAAGATGTTCTCAGTTTCTTCTGAGTTTTCGTAAGATTTTAGTCCCTGCTTAGAATTCGTTTGGTCGTGAGTCTATTGTATGAGTGAAATTAAAACATCAGATTAGAAATGTTGAACGAATACAAGGAATCAAGTCGTCAGTCTAGTAACTTCAGTATTCACCAGGTATAGCAGTGTTTTCTTCAGCAATACATAACCAATTTGTTTGATCTCCACACCTTGGAATGCAGTATTTCTTTAGTCTCAACATTATTTGTGATATCGTTAGTTCCGACATGGACAGCAATTATGCCAGGCTTGTGCCGTGCGACTGGTTGATGCGGTCAATCAGGTCCGCTGAATAAGCTCCGGTATGTACTTTGACGTTGGGCTTTCTGCATCTTCAGACAGACCATTCTCATTGATTCTATTGAGAATCGAGTCGCCTACAGTTATGTACTCCCTATGGACGCTATTTTTCTGGCATTCTTATGCACGGTCGGTGCCATGATTTACTTGGATAGTTATGTATGTTTTGTTTGATTCAACAAGGCCCATTTCTTGATAACACAACACAACATAACACAACGGAATTGGAGAAGATATGATACCTAGCATACAGCTCAAATCCTTACTGGTTGCTGAAGCACGCAGAAATCATCCAGTTTTACGGTATTCAGCTAATCAATAGCCCTTTTCCAACCACGTGACAACAAATTGGACGTTTGAACTGAATTCTTGAGTACTCTCACGAAAGTTGAAATGGCGACGAAGTTACAGTAATTACATGGAATTTCCTTTGATAAATCGGTAGAAGGGGTGCCCCTCCACAGTTTGTAGCGTGCTTGGAAAATTATCTCATTTGGAGCCGAAATTACATTCATTTTCCGGTCGAATAATATTGACATTCGTACAAACATCGATAAATGTCGCTGCAAATGAGATATAAGATAAGAATCTCAGTGTTTATGGATATTTTTTTTTTTTATACACAATTTAAAAATTTACAATTTAACGAAACATATTTACATTAACGATATCATTGGGAGCATGATAGGCATGGCTACCCTAAATGATCTTTAACAAACAACAAAATAGAGACACTAAAGGCTATACCAAAGTTCTGTTCCCTTCATAGGGAGAAACAGATCTCAGAGGTTGGATAACACTTTTGCCGGATCAAAAATAAAAAATTGACAGGTTTTTGGTATAGTCTTTAGTAACATAGATATATTTACAATACATTTATGATATTATAACAAGGTTAAAGATTAATAGAGAAGGATGAGATAAAAGATTAATGTACCTAGTTGCATTGGTGGTGCTACAAAAAGCGCTCTGATGAATGAATGAATTTTAGCGTTGATTCCAAAATTTGTCTGTTTTGGTCATGAGTAAAACTTTTATCACCATACAACATTATTTGCACAAGGGTTTTATTTGGCAGGTTTAAGATGTTGTGTAGTTGGAATACTTCGTTAACGGTGTCAAGGAGATCACGCCTCCGATCTTCGTATGCATGGCATTGCAGCAAGAAGTGTTCATTATCCTCTATTCCATCATTAATCAGACACATTGGGTTAACTGTGTCACGAAAGTTATGGTTGAATTTGTGAGAATTTAGCTTACTGAGGCCTACACGCAGCTGGGTGAGGATGGCAACGCCTTTTGGATCATAAATTCCATAAATAGGTTTTTGAGTGGGGCGGATGAGAGAGGAAAGTCTGTTTTTGAATGAGCTTACTGTAGGTAATTCTCTGATCTCAGAAGCAAGGCTGTTCCATTCTTTTAAGCAGTTTGGATAGAAACTTGACTCAAAGCGCTCCGTTCTTGCATTTATTCGCCCAGCTACAGCCTGATTTCTAAGGGCATAATTTGACCAACGAATTGGTGGAATAGGATGTCTTGTATATTCAGGTGCAAGTTCGTTGATGAACTTATAGAAGAGAACGAGACGCCTGCTCCACCTTCTGTCATTCAATGATTCCCAACCAAGTTCCTCGTATATTTTGTCTCTTGAAGTACCTTTCCACGCGCCAGTTATAGCTAAGCCAGCAGAATACTGGACGGACTCAAGTCGCTCCATCAGGCGATGTAAGGTGACTTCATGGCTAAAGTCACGCACTTTCTGTGGGGTGTGATGGGTGGCGTCGCCGTGGTCGAGGTGTGGGCGAACGTGGGGTTTGTAAGGTTCGTTTGGGGTTTGCCTTGGCAAGTAGTTAGGTAGGAGCCGGGGCGTGCCGGTCCCACGTCTCGCTTTGTTGGTGGCGGGTTGGATGTGGCTGGGGAGCGTCGGTCGGCTATCAAGCACGACGCCTAGGTGTTTGTGTTCGTCAACCTTCCTAATTGTTGCATCATTGAAAAAGATGGGCGGATGGTCAACAGAGATTCTTTTCTTAGAAAATGTCACTTCGACTGCTTGCTTTGTAGGGTCAGGATTGAAAGACATCCTCCAGTCATGTGCCCAACGCTTGATAAGATCTAAGTCATGATTGAGATCCGCAGCGCATTCGTTTGGGTCGTGAGCAACTGAAAAAATTGATGTGTCATCGGCAAATAACTTTACATTGCATTTGAGATCTGTTGTCAGATCATTAATGTAAATAAGGAAGAACAGGGGACCTAGAATCGATCCCTGTGGAACTCCGGCCGAAATTTTGCCCCATTGTGATGTTTTGCCATTCAACACAGTACGTTGCATACGATCCGCTAAGAAACTCTGAATCAGTGTCAAAAACTGCCCGGATACGCCATTTTGCCGTAGTTTATAGATTAAGCCATCGTGCCACACTCTATCAAAAGCCTTTGAAATATCCAGATAAACTGAACGTACATCTAAAGGAGGGTTGCAGTCGAATGCAACAAAGATAGAATGAGCGATTGAGATCAACTGATTGATAGTAGAATCTCCAGGGCGAAAACCAGATTGGTTAGGATTCAGCAGTTCATGAAGGGAAAGGTGTTCATACAATGAATCAAACATTAATTTTTCCAATATTTTACCAAGAATTGGAAGGAGGGAAATGGGACGATAGTTCTGCTTAAGGTTCTTACTGTTCTTTTTGTGAACTGGTACAACATTAGCTCTTTTCCACACTTCCGGGAAAACACCTTGTCTTAGACATGCTTCGAAGATCAACTTTAGAGGAAAGACTAAGCTATCATCACATATTTTAATCATACGAACAGATATATCATCCCAACCGTGTGCTTTATTTGGGTTTAAAGAACGAATTATATTAAGTATTTTCTCCTCCGATATTAGAAATTCTGTTAATGGAGGTGCATTTGACAAAAGCTGACCCGGTACTTCGCTTCCAGTATCTATTGTAGTACATTGGAGTACAAAGTAGTCGTTAAAAATTTGCGCTTTGGACTCAAAATCCAACACAAAGATGTCATTTTCCAAGAGAGGGGGAATTACTGGTATTTTTGCTTTGTTTAAGATTTTGTTAATCAAGGACCAGTATGTTTTCTGACCTGTTTCAGGATTTGAAAGAGTTTTGCCCATTTTTGTAAAATACTGACTTTTAGCATCTTCGATGATTTTGGAACTCTGTGCTATCATGTCCTGTATGTCCTTCAGTTTGTTTACGGGTCTACCATTTTTGACAAAATTCTTGTACGCTCGATTTTTCTTTCGGATGAAGTTTCTGATCGACTGTGTTATCCAGGGTGCCTGCCGAGGCCGAACTGTTTTGGTTTCGTTCGGGATAAAGTTTGAGAAAATGTTTGTTAAGACTTCATTCAGCGTTCTTACCTGCAAATTTGGACACTGGAGTTCCTGAAATGTTTCCTGCCAATCATACAGTTGAATGCTTCTTCTAATTGCTGGAATATTTGCTCGATCATAATACCAAAATTCTCGATTGTAAGGAGGTGGCGCTAAGTTATCTGCAGTAATTTTGGCAAATACGATATGGTGATGACATTGCTCATGTAAGGTTGGGTGGACACCAGTTTCTAGAAACAAATTGGGCTGGTTTGTGAATATGAGGTCAATGCAGGATTTGGACTCGCCAATGAAATGGGTTGGTTCACAAATCAACTGTTGCAAGCCAAGTTCGGACGTAAATGGTTCGAAAAGTCTACCTTCGTCATTTTCACGCTCGTTCTCCCACCATTGTGGAGAACGGCAGTTGAAGTCACCTGTTATGATTACACAGTATGGCTCTTCGGCAGACATCCTGGATAGCATGAGTTCAAAATTTTCCATGAAAGTATCGAATTCATCTGATGTTTGGCTTGGACTTCTATAGATCAATGAAAAGAAATATTTCCTTCGGTTTAACTGAATTTCGCAAACAATAGATTCTGGAAGTGTCACCAGGTCAGGTCTTTCCTTAGCAGGGAAGGTTTCCTTTATATAAAGTCCAACACCTCCCCGTTTTGTATTAGATGGATGGTTTCTCTTGACAAAGGTGTAGCCAGGAAGAATCAGTTTGTTGTCATCAACAGAACTGTCAAGGTGTGTCTCAACTATGCCAAGTAGGTCGTAGTTATACACAGAGTTGTAAGCCTCAATCAATGGTATTCTAACGAAGTCATGTGCGCAAATGCTGTTCAGATTCCAAGAGCAAAAGCTGAACATAGAAGTGTTAGGCCCGGGATTAGGCTCTATATCACCACTCAGTAAAATGGAACTGAAAGTAATCCATTGCAAATACAGCAAGTAGCATGTTTGAAATACTACATAAGCATACCCGTAACCATGAACCAGCTCTGTCAAGATGCGACTGTTTTGTAACAACGCAACATTAGCTATTCCAGGAAGCCTTACAATCATTTCCGAAGCAAAGTAGATAAGAAACCGAGCATGAAAATAAATATGGGCGAAGAGATGCAAGAAACAAAGCTCCTCCGAGTGGAAAAATTGGGCCGCAAGAAAATGGAGAGTAGCCGCAAGAGGGAGTATTGGAACTGAGATCAAGACAAACATACAGCAAAAGAGACATAATTTTAACAGTGACAAACAGAGGGGAACAAATCCTATATGACGGAAGACTTTTTTGTAAGTTTTGCTTGGAAGAGAAAGACTGAAAACTCCTATTGCTGCCCGCCATTGATTTAAATCAACCAGCATCGAAAGGGTAGGATCCCCCTGGCACGTTAACGCGTGTGTATCGCATGGAACAACTTTTACGGCATAATACAAGTCTATTTCTCAATTCCTTCTCTATCGACAAAAAGCAACAAATTCTAAGGCCGTATTCTTTTGGGCATCTGAAGTCCGTTTTCAGCAGATGCCCAAAAGAATACGCCATAATAAAACATAAATGCAGAGTTATAATAAGGTTTAATTTAGAGAACATTCTCACGTCGTTGCAGCGAGACAAAAGCGCATACAATGAGACCGTTAATCAATTTCAAAATAGAAACTTTTGGCAAGATCACAAAGGTAGATTGTTGTTGAAAATGGCTTGGCTAAAGTTAGCAAGATTTTAACTTTACTGAGAACAAAATGTGTGGTGTTTTGGGAATAAACAGGAGTCCTAAACTTACCATAATGGAAAGAAAACAACAACGCTGATAAAGGCGTGATGTTTTGGGAATACAACTGAAAATCTTGCCTTCTGTTCCCTTGACAATCAAAACAACCAAGACCCCATTATATTAACCACATAAATCAAAATTCTTTGACTGGAACGATGGTGAAAAAGCTCAACAATACAATCATGATTATTTCGATTGCCAAGGGAACGTACGGAAATCCTAATGAGAAAACAAAAACACCGACCAAACGAGCAGGCACCGCCCGCCAGCGCCCGAGACCCGCCCGCCGAGTAATACCCCACCATCCAAACACGCCGCCAACCATCGAAGCCCTATCTCCATGGAGCCCCATCCCCCCGCCCCAGCGAGAAACACCCGAGAGCACCCCCGCGAAGCACGCGCGTCAAAACGAAAAGCAGTGTTTTGTCTCAACTCGCACGCCCCACAGAAACGCCCCCGAGCACCCCCGCCCGAGCGGAAAAATGCCGCCCCACCGAAACCAGGCCCGATAGGCTATATGGCACTGGAAAAGCTTGAAACATAACTTGACTGAAAGAAAAATGGATTGTCGGGTGGTTTTTAGTAACGCAACCAAACAGACAAGCACTCTAAACGGCAGGCAAATCCCACACGCCAAGCAAACAACGCCCACCCGCTCGGCCAGGCATCATAGCTAAATGGAATAGTTAAGATAAATTAAATAAACAACAACGACCAGCAAAAAATAACTCAAAAGTCAAGAATCAAGTTAACATTACACCAAGTCCAGTAATTCTTCTTCTGTGTTGAAAAACTTAAATTCACCAGATTTTGTCTTCAATCCTAAGCGACAATTCAAGTCAGCAAAGGCAAACTCTATTTCACTGAGGTTTTTGGTCATCTCTTTGGCTTTAGACAAGAGCTTTGCCCTTCGTGCAGTGAGATCTAGAAGCACTGATTTACCTTTTGAAAGCTTTTTCCTACCTCGATATGCAGCAACTCTGCTATTCCATGATTTGAACTTGACGATAATGGCCTGTTCCGTCCTGTCATTGACTTGCTTCTTTTGGCCAACACGGTGAGTACGGTCAATTTCAGATTCTGGTATTTTGACTTGCATTTCCTTGAAGATTTCCTGAACAATCTTCATGCAGTCGCTCGGGGACTCTCTTGTGCCAGCATCAGGTGCTTGGATTCCATAAATTCTCAAGCAGGAGCGGCGACTATACTGCTCTGAATTATCAATTAGAACTTCCAATTCTTGCATGTGCGCTTCATACAGGGCCAGTTTATTTTCCAGAGTTACAATTCTGTCGATCATAGGCTTCGTCGCCAGCTCAATCTTCTCAGTTATTGTAGACTCACACAGATCCAGTTTATTTTCCAACATATCAATTCTGTCAACCAGGGGCGTCGTAGCAAGCTCAATCTTCTCAGTCATCGTAGACTCACACAAATCCAGTTTATTTTCCAACGTATCAATTCTGTCGACAAGGGGCGTCGTTGCAAGTTCAATCTTCTCAGTTATCAAGGACATTAATTTTCCTTCAAGATCAGTGATCAATTCATCCATGTATTTCTTCGTTGCCAGATCTTTAATAGCTTTTTCGATGATTCCTTTTATTGTTGACTCATCTAAAGCACGGGCAGGACCTGCTCTTCGACTGCTCGTTCGAACCTTTTCCTCATCTCCCATGTTTGCTTCCTTTGTCCTTGGCCTAAGCCTGGGTCGACATCGGCCTAAACACGCTTTCGAGTCGAATGATGGATATTGTCCTAAGCAACGACCCAAGCATTTCCCTTCAATTACATCTCAAAATCGCAGGTGATACTCTGCAATTTTTTTATAACAATTGGTTAAAATAGCGTTAAAATAATTAGCACAAATTTCAAATGCAAACTTAGTTGATTTTGACATTGCTGGAGAACAACAGAAGTGCCGTTTTTGAAGCAACCACTTATTTTGCCTTTTTTCTCTCCATAAATCAGCAACCACGTGTCAGATTGACCGACAGAAGGTCTCAAACTCTAAGTTGAAGCCTAAGCTATGTAGCTGTGCAAAAACTGAGATGATTGAATCTATGCCTCCCCCAGCAGCAACATAAAGTGGGCAAATCTTTGGCATCCCGAAACTAGATGATGCCCTGTAGTGTTGATAGCAATAAATCAAGTCATTTAATGTTTCTCCTAGGACGGCTCGATGGGCCTACAATAGCCAAACTTCAGGACACTCGCTGTGGGTTGAAAGATCCACCAATCACTAAGCATATCAAAGGTACGCGTCAAAGACGATACACGTTGCAAGGAACAAAGTGGCCACTCGATAAGTATCCTAAGGTAAGATTACAAAATCTAAAGACTAAGTCGACACAACTGAGCATCTGAAGCCCCTGCCTTCCTTTATGATCTTTTTAGGTTCACTGTGGAATTGACCATGAAATGCAAACTGATTGAAGTAAGCCAGTAAAATGAATACTATGACGTGCCATACAGGAAAAATTCATGTGTGGTGTGTATGCAATATCATGGTTGGAATGTACCCTAATTTTGTCTTACAATTTTTTGTTGTGTGTTTGCAATTTTGTGTTGTGTGTATGCATTTTTTATGGTGTAGGTATGAACAAGGACAGTTTTAGTTTTGAGCTAATCAGAAAGTTTTTTTTACATACGCGAGAATGACCAATTACACTACAGAATACAAAATACCCTCCCTCAAAAACCCACGACGTGCAAGTGAATCTTTGATCAGCCATGAATATTTTTACATATATCTGATAATTCTACCACCTCTAACTTTGATATTCAACTTACTTCGAGAGAAATCTTTGTTTGGATAACACCTTAAAATCTGGTTGGCGCCTAATGTTTGAGGCTCAACAAAAAGATATTTCTTCGCCGAGTAATTCTGTCCTTTGCACAGAGGCAAAAATATTGATTTTAGAATTTTGCCAGGTTTAGCATCGCAAACCATCTTTCTTGAATCTTAATTTGTGTTTCTTATTTTCTGAAAGCTAAATGACAGAGAAATAAAGCAACTTATGTTCGAGGTGTGGGCAGTCTAAAAGTAATATATTGCATCTCATTGTATTTGATCATCTCGAGATAGTACAAAGCCATTTGGAGGAGTGAAGGCTTTCGGTCATCTATTGTTTTGTTTTTAAACTAAAAGTCACATATCCGTCATTTGTTTTTGATACCCGCAATGTAGAATTGATCGATTTTTGTCCGAAGGATATCAAATGTTTTAGTAAGATCTCAAAACATGAAATAACATAATTCTCGCTCAATCAATGTCTAAACAGTTATCAAACAACTACTACTACTTACAAATAACAGTATTAACTGGAAAACAAAGTCACATGTGTGAAGGTGCTCCGTTTGGTTAACACTTTTATATGGATCGGGAGATGGATGTGGTTTTGGAGAAGACTTTTGAAGATATCCTGGACGCATAACGTTAGCAATGCAGATTTACTGATCAGAGCAAAATTTAAAAGCAAGGGTCGCAGGAAAAGAAGTAATAGTTGGCTTTTCTTTGCTTCCCTGCCTCAGCTCAATTCATTGCTTCAAGTTCGTAATGGCCTAATTCAGTTTCTCTGCAAAAGCAAGGCTGCCCTCGTTTGCGGTTTTGTAACTGAATTAGGCCATTACGAACTTGAAGCAATGAATTGAGCTTGTTAGAAAGATGTGAGTTGACACAAAGAAGAATTCGCTTGCTTTCTCCACTATAATCATAAAAATAAAGACATCACTCTATGTACATGTTAGTTGGTTAAAAGTAGTTTGTCCACTATTGTTCTCACCTTAGCAACGGTCTTATTTACCTTATTTACGTTGGAGCTAAATTCATGCATCACTGAGTCTCTATGTCCTTGATTTCTTTGGATAAAGCACATTAGCACAAACTTGAGAAGTGTACAATAGAGATCCTTATCGAGTTTATTTTCATTCTTCGAATGGGACAGACTGCTTTTAATACTTGCTTGTGGTTCTGCTCTCTAATGCTGTTGTTGGGCAAAATGCGTTGCCCCTTGTTCTACGTGTTACATGTTTGCTTCGATGCGCACGTTCTCCGATCTGATTTTCTGCATGAACGTTTATACATGAGAGGTGTAAAATCCAATTAATAAAACACAAAAGATTACAAACAAAGGGAAGGAGTCCGGGTACTAGCCCATCCAACAGAGCTGAGGCAAGGGAGCAAAGGAAAGCCAAGAAAGGCAGAAGAAACCAAGATAAAAGCACTGGTATGTTTGCGTTTACACCTTAAACTATAACTTCGTTTCCTGCAACCCATGGTAAAAGAACATTGATGGAAACGATTAGAAGAAGTAAACTGAGTTATAGGCCATTTTTGCAGAAAGAAAGGTTCGGAACATCGGTTATTGACAGGGAAAATTGAAGGTAAAATAGACAGGGGGAGGCAAAGAATGACAAACATGGATAGCTTGAAGCTGCTGACCAATGAGAGGGACCCTGGAACTTTGCTTCAAAAAGCTGATGACAGGGAAAATTGTTGAAACTGATCGTCTACGTCCGTAATCAGATACGACATAGCAATTGACTGATTGATTGATCAAACAGATGCTATTTTCAGAGATACGTTCAGAGAGGGAAGAATTGCTCAACACACAACGCGAGAGCAATTAAAGATAATGTCGAGCATTATGCTTCCGAGGAACCAATAAGCACAACCATAATCCACAAATGTCATGAGAGACGTCTTCAAGCAAATTGAAAACAAGAGAAACAAAAACATGCCATCCAGATTTGCATACAAACAATACAAAACTGCGTACGCTTACCACGAAAATGTACATACACAAACGATAAAAAATGCATACGCAAACTAAAAAAAGCTGCAAACACGCAACGAAAATTGCATGCACATCGCACAAAGTTTGGGTACATACAAAACAGTTCAAAACAATGATCAAAAATTGGAAGGGAGAACAATGCCGATACAACATTTGTAAATAGGATTTATGTTTAGATAGTTGGTTTTTATTAGTTTATATTGACTAGACACTTTACCAACTGTAAGTAAATGAATTATTATATATTATTATTATTATTACGCTAACTGGATTTTGCATACACACCACGCATAACATTTGGCGGTCTGCAATGTAGTGATAGTCATAATAAACCATCTCTAGCTCACATGGTTTACGATTTACCAATTTCATGGCATTGGAAGCTCAAAACAAGTAGAAACATAGAAAATCTGAAATCTAAAAACTGAAAAATTACAGAGAAATTACGGGAAATATGCCTGTTTCCACAAATTTCCCCAAGAAATACCATAGCGGATTTTCATCGTTTTCTGCAGACCAGTCTCTTGCAAGCGCTTCGCAATGTTTTCCTTAATTCAATTCTTCTATTTTACAGAGAACACTAACATGGAAACTAAAGAACGCAGCCAGAGGACTAGATTTCAATACAGTTCGTCGTGTAATGTATTTTGCACTAGACAAATGGTCAAAGGCTGCAAACATAAATTTCAGAGAAGTTGGTGGTGACAGCAAAGCAGATATTTACGTGAGCTTTGTTTCAGGTGAACATGGTGATCCATATCCTTTTCAAATAGGAGGAACGACCGTTGCACATGCCTTCTATCCATATCCTGGAAATGGTTAGTATTCTCTAAAAAAGTTGCACCCTTAACTACCTAGGCGCTGGAGACAGGGGCGTTGGGAGCTGCCGCTCTCCCAACTTTGAAAAAAAATTGCAAAAATCAGACATAATCAGGCAGAAAATCAGCCTTAAGTCGGGCAAAATTTTCGTAAACAATGGATTTTTTATCGGATAACCCTTCTAAATTTTATTGCCTCCTACGCTTATGGTTAACTAGAACATTGGCAGTCCAAGAAGTGACTTGGTTGTTCAAGGTGACTACCTGTCAGTCCAAAGTCAGTTAAAATAAACTATGGTCTGGAAAGAGCCAAGTCCTACAAAGAAGTTAACCATTACTTCAGGGATTGGTGAATTCTGAAGTTGAGCACATTTTGCAAACGGATTGAGGAATTCTGACGTTGAACACGCTTCGCAAAGGGATGCTCAAGAATTTTGGGTGCATAATTTCAGTCGTGATCGCAGACATTTCAGTGCAGTACCTTCTTGAAACTTACCTTTTTGGTGGATGTTTAGATTTTTCGTTTGACAACTTTGAAGATATTGCACTTGAAAGCCATCTACTCGGACTTGAATTAATCAATATCAAAATCACAGTTGAAAAATAATTTTGATTATGATCTGAACTCAGAAACAAAAACATGAGATACGGATCTGTTAAGAAGAATGAAATATTGAATCTATAATGTTTGCATGGCGTGGAAGGGTACAGGGACATGGAAAGGAATATTAGAATGGTAAATTGTCTTACCTCCTATAGTATATAACGCCAGCTTCGCGTCTGATCTCGTGCTTTGGTTGGGAAAGGCTAAAAAGACGAAAGCGAATTCGATAGAAACTTGAATATTTGCCTGGTTTTACAGTGAATGAGCAGACCGGTTACTCTTCTTATTTACTTTTATAGAGAACTGCTTATGAGAAACTCAGCTCTCGGGTCGCTGAAACAATTAAGAAACTCCAATACTGGGAAAATATATCTAAAGAAAATATTCACTTTCATAAAAGAAATCCTTAGCATATTCTTGCCTTGTCTTGTTTGCAGCATCATACATTCATATAAGGTGATAAGAAATATCTAAGCACTGGAAAGCTTCATAAAACTTGCTTTGAAATGTTCAAGAGGACAAGTGACTCTGGTCTGTGTGTGTATTTCTGTGTGTCTATAAACTTGCAATCCAGGACAAAACTCATGACATAAACTTGCAAAATGCCAATTTCCATAGCCAGTTGTTAGAGATCTATCGATCAAAATCGGGGGAGGGCACATAGCATTTTGAGGGCACGGGTATGTGCCGCCCATATGGGCAGGCTTTGGGCCCGAAATTCTCTAAACAAGGGTCTCTTTTTCGGTAAATTTTCTTTAAACATGGGTGGGTTTTCCAGAAATTAGCGAAAATAGGCAAAATGGGTGGTTTTCCGCCAAAATTCATCATAAAAGTTGGTATGACAGCAAGTTTCGGTGATTAAAAGAGAGTACTTTTCTGAAAACTGGGCAGCAGACTACCGTCCGTCCGTCCGCAAGTCATCAAAGATGATATATAAAGCCACATATCCTTCAATTTTAAGAAACTGTAAAAGATCCACGAAAAGATCTAAGTTTGGTGACTGCTTAGACCTTACTACTTTAGTGACTACTTTGCAATCCCTTAGTTAAAATTTTTCAGTCTCTCATCTTACCAATGCCCTTATCTTCACGCTAGACATTGGAGGTGATATGCATTTTAATAATGAAAAAGATTTCACATATAAATCAAAGAGTGGTACGGACATACTTTGGACTGCAGTGCACGAAGCTGGTCACAGCTTGGGACTGGAACATTCTCCACTTAGAGAAGCAGTCATGTATCCCTATATCACAGAAAACCATGCTGGAGTGTTTGAGCTGAGACAGGATGATACCTTGGGAATTCAAGCTTTGTATGGTGAGTACTGGCTGCACAATATTAGCAATCTGTGCATTGGCTTCCACAACATCATCAAATTTCACTAATGTAGTTTTCTTCGCAAGTTATCTCCTTTAAATCTTCAAACACAACTTGAAATGTTAACTTGAAATCAGATACGATCGGAAGCCCAGTGAAAATGCCCGTGAACAAAAGCGATTCCAGAGTTATGCATAACGGTTTTGCTTTGCTGCAAACCTAGCGTGAAATAGATTTTCAGTCAAACTTTGGATATGAATATTTATCTGTTCGAAATCTTTCTCTGTTCGGTAAAATCGGGCATCAAAAAAATAGCTGCTGAAATGGACCTTCAGTTACTTTCATATCATTACACATTTACGAGCACATAAGCCATGACAGCAATATGGTGTGTCTCTGTGAAATAATCAAGGAAAATATGCATTACGCTATAAAACAAAAAAAGAGCTATTTTCTTTCATTTGCATCCGCATGGAACTATTCATTTGATTTCTATCTACATATTTGGTACGATTTCCGGCCATATGCCAAACATTCTTCAAACTGTGGTCACCCATCGGTAGAAGGGTATTTTCATCACCCTATGAAAGTTATGTGTATACTGAAAGAACCAAAAAAGTTTATGCATATGTAAAATCACTCATCATTTACATTTGAAAACGAGGAAAATGCAGGTATGAGGCATATTTGGAATCGAGACCTCCCACATTCTATTCTGGTCCATGATTTATACTGGAATTAAAATTTTTTCTACAAATGACAATGGCATTGAAGTCCGGTTTCACTTCTCGCACCGTGTGTTATAATGCTACTAAGGTAATCAAAGCTGGCTTTTTTTAATCAACTGGTTGCCGAAGAAAACAGTTTGGAATATCTTGTTTTTTGGATAAGACTAAACATTTAGTCTTTTTTGTAGTTGCTGGTTATGCCAATTTGGGTACTTCTTTGTACCAAGTTACCTGAAGAACTTGTATGAATATCGTAAAGCTTAGAATCTCGAGCGAAAACTAATTGAAAGGCTGTGCATGCATCAAAACTTTCTGTGATGCAAATTTTACGACTTTCAGAAATCACCATATCATTTGTAAAAATGGTTTCCTCTTTTTTGCAAGGCAAAAAATAAAGGAATTGATTTTACCAATTCCAATATGTTTCAGGTCATCGACCAGCACCTACAAAAGCTCCACCAACCCCTCCAATACCAACAACAAAGCAACCAACGACTAAGCCACCTACTCAGCCTCCAACACAGCCGCCAACACAGCCCCCAACGGAGCCACCAACAGAAGCTCCCACACAGCCACCAACAAAACCTCCAACAGAGCCACCAACAGAAGCACCAACACAGCCGCCCACTAAACCCTCAACACAGCCACCAACACAGCCACCTACAAAGAAGGCAAAACCACGTGGCATGAGAGATTGTATGCCAAAAATAGATGCAACCACTATTGATCACAGTAAGGGATGGATGTATGTATTTTCTGGGAAGAATTTCTATTTGATTTCAAGAAGAGGACTCAGATATGGACCAATCGCATTCAACGGCTATTTCCGTGAAGTCGAAGGTGAAATAACGGCTGCTTATTCAAGGCTGAATGATCATAGCCTTGTTCTATTCAGTGGAAACAAGTAAGTTTACGTCAGACTAACAGTTATCGTCCGAGCTGCGGCTTACCTTGACTATTATCCCTTCATAGCTAAAGATAAGATAGGACAGGTAGTTGCAGAGACACAACGAATTAACCTCTATCCGATCTCTAGACGATATTTAATGATATGCAATGACGTATTTAGAATCCCAAAGCAGTTTTGAGCTTCAATTGAGAAATTTGTGCTTTGTAAATTTTGGCAAAATTTTGTCTCAAAAGCTAAAATCGAATTCAAACAGATGTTCCAAAGAAAAGTATTTCCGTTTGAAAAATCACGAAAAATTTATTATCAATCCTTTAATAAAATGCACGTTTTTATATCTCTTGTCAGTAATTGCAAACCATTCAAAGATCGTAAAATATTTATTTTCATTACTTCAAGGATAGAAAATTACGCATTGAAAACATCATTTTTAGCTTTACCCTTCTTTTTCTTGCCTGGTGCCATTTTGGTGCGATCTCTCATTTTCTTCAAATCTAAAATAATGGATTTGTTTCTTGTCACATAAGTACAGGCTCAGCATACAAGCAAGAAAATTAATCGTGCAATCGTCAGTACTCTTAGCAGCATGCTTCAGAATCCAAGCAGTCCTAAAAAAAGCTAAATCTACTAAATTCAATCAACGCCTTCGCCAAAATAAATCTCAAGATCGGTATTTCGATAAAATTTCGGAAATTGTTAGAGCAAGAGTACTTTTTAGGATATTCAGTGGCATCTTATTTCATCTTCTTTGCTAACTGACAACTGCTTCTTTTGCAGGTATTACATCTACAACACCAATTTTTATCTTCGCAAAGGGCCAGCACCAGTGACAGATTTTGGATTGCCAGCTAATGCAAAGGTCGATGCAGCAATCCAGTGGAAGGGAAATCGTCGCTCTAGATGGCAACATGGGACAAAAACTTACATTTTCAGTGGAACGAAATATTACAGATACAATGAATTAACGGGAAAGAAAGATCCGTAAGTATATAACAGAAGCTTGAAGCTTTTTTTCAATAAAACATCTGAACATTAGCTAGGATTAGCTGGAGGCAATTTTTCTCTCCATATATCAATGTGTGTTGCTACCTTCGAATTTTGATTAATTCAAAAAGTAAGGTAAGTTTCTCGAATATATTCACGCAGATTGTCATCAATTCTAAAGCTCAGTTACGCGCTGATTTCAAATGAAAACGGTACGAAATGGTACCGCTTCCTCCTTTCATTTACACTGGGACATTTTTAACTACCATCAGATTTAGAACGTTTTAAAAACTGCATGATCTTGCATTTCTATTGCAGAAATTTCCCCAAGTTTCTTATTTTAGTGAGCCTCGATAATTTTCATATCGCAGTGTTGGAAATTGGCCTTACTACTTCTCCTCAGTTAGCAATGATGTTGTTCAGTTCCTTCTCTCTTAAAGAAAATCAAACTATATCTGATAAACTAAAAATGAATCAGTCTCTAAATTTCTGTCCTGAAAGTCAACCAATTCATTTGAGCTCTGGGCAGGTCATTATTGCTTTTCAAACAGTCTATACGATAAATACATTCATGTGCATTTCTTCAAAAGTATAAATAACTTTTATCCATTGCAGTTATTATCCGAGACAAATCAGCAAAGCTTGGAGAGGACTTCCATCACGAGTTACTGGTGCTGCAACAGGTTTTAACATCGATGGCAAACCAGGACCAACTTATTTCTCAGCTGGGGATAATTTCTATATCTTTGATGATGAGTACGTGAAAAATTTACCGTTTTCACTTCGATTCATTGCCTTTGAAAACAGGTGTAACGACACGCAAAGTTTCCCACGGTCAAATGCTAACAAAGGAAGCTGGTTTGTAAACAGAGTTCACGGAGTCCAAGAAATTAACCTATATAGGCTGAATCAAGAAAATGTTTTATTTTCGGATGTCGTTTTTGGCTATCACAAAATCCTACTGGGTAAACCAGAAAAAACATTCCTGCTTTTGGAAATTTATAGCATCAAGAGAGAGCTTCACATATTTGAATGATTCAACTTTTGCTTAAACGGCAAATGATCAAAATATCTTTGTGGTGTTTCTTGTTGTCTCGCGAGCACTGTAAGTATATGTAAATTCAACATTGTAAAAATTTCATGATTGCAAAATGACTGAAAGGAGCCTAAAACATTGATCAAATCATAAGGACTCCTCCCATAGATCAATAAAGAAAATGCAGTTGCTCATGGGTGAGAGATAGCAACTGCACACTTACTACTATGGGACAACAAGGACAGATTTCGTTTTCAGCCAATCAGCGTGTTTGTTTACATCTCTGAGATTGACCAATCACACGACGTAATCTAACATCACGTGATACACTGTGATTTTGCGAGAAATCAGAAGCTGTGGGGATGAATACAAAAATAACCTTCCCCAAAAACCGACGACGTGCAAGTGGACTTTTGACCAACCATGAATGTTTTTACATTTTCTGTTAGACCACAAGCTTGCCGAAAATTCTACCGCCTCGGATTTTGATATTCAACTTAGATCGAGAGAAATCTTTTTTCGAATAATGCCTTAAAATCAGGTTAGCGCCTAATGTTTCAGATTCAACAGAAAGATATTTCCTCACCGACTACTTCCTTCTTTTGCGCAAAGGCAACAGACATTGATTCGTAGACAACATCAAACATATCTCTATGAAATCGTAGGTGTTGCACAGCTTTCAAAAGTTGCAGTTTCTTCTATGCCACCGAGAGCGATATTGTCTTCTGAAGCACTACAATCGCAGTCTAAAGGGCAAAGTCCTGAGGCAATTTCAACAAGAAACTCTACCAATAGTGTCGCAAAAAAAATATAAGTCACAAGGTACTCGTGCCTTAATGACCCAAATCATATTTCTGATTTGGGTCATTATATTTCCTCAAAGAAGAACTCACAACCTAACAGATTCTGACCAAGGACAAAAATCCTCCGACAAGGCTGAAGGAAAATCAAATTTCTATCTTTGGAAATTTGGACGAAAAGTCGAACGTCGCTTTAAACTTAGCTTCACATTTAATCTGCAAATTAGAAGCTAATAAGAAGAAGCACTTTATCTGACCAAATTATAAAAGTAGCAATCTAATTTGACCCACCCCAAATCATGGAAGTTGTGGACACAATTTGGGTGTTGATCGTGTCCACAATACCTGGCCTAAATTATCTTTAATGATTAAATGTATTTCGTTACCTTGCTTGTATTCAATTCACTGTTTATCTTCTCTTTCTTGTCTGGGAGCATAACAGCAAGAAAGCCGCATCGATCTGGGAACTAGTTCTCAGGTCGCGGCTTTCGAATCGCAGTGCAGTTCAAAACATTTATGCTATGTAGAACCGTTGATAGCATGCTTATGTGCTCCCAGACAAGAACGAGAAGATAAACAGTGAATTGAAGACAAGCAAGGTAACGAAATACATTTAATCATTAAAGATAATTTAGGCCAGGTATTGTGGGCACGATCAACACCCAAATTGTGTCCACAACTCCCATGCCTAAACATGGTGTCAAGTAGACTAATGAGTCTTTGTTTGGAAGCTGAATTACTATCAGTTTCATTTCGAGTCGATAACTATCATTCAATAGAACTCCGGAAACCAAGATTCATCACTCATCAGTCTATCTAAGGTACTATGTTTCTTTTAAAATTCAAAGCCACCTGAAAACTCCAAGCAGAAACTGCTTAAGATTGGCGTCACCACGCAACCTATTGTTGCAAAATTTCTCGCATTATTAGCTTTCAAGACGATAGAAAAAGATTTTAGCTCTTTATGAAGATACTCGCTATTATCTTATTTCTAGAAATGTTGCAAAAAGCTGCAAACGCTAAAAGTTACAGATTTTCTTTCCAGACCATATAGTCTTCAATTTGTCATTTGATATATCTGTACCTCACAATTGCTCGGTAGACATTAAATTTCAAAGTGGCAGCCTCAGCGTTGGAAACAAACATGAAATGGATAGACTTAGCAAACACTTCAACCTGAATTATTGCTTAAAAGGAATTTCGTAATAAATTATATATTCCATAGTCACTGAGGCCAAGAGACAATCAAGCAAACTATAGCAGTGGGATACTTTTAAAATTATGTATTGCATTTGTATTATGAACCGCTTAGGTTTTGTAGTGCTTTGATAAGAGATTTCAGTGCATCATTTTAAAAGGTCCACGTTGTCATGTTTATTTCAATCATATATGGCAAATTACCATAGTAATGAGGCTTCATCATGCTACCACATAATTTCGCTTTAGCCAAATGTTATTTTATTTTCATATGGCTTTGCTGTTTATACCTGAATGCTAGTCTAATACCAGGTGCGCTAAAATATACTATGCACTCTGGAAAGGTCACGATAGTTCGTATACTCAACCGATTCTGAAACTTTATGAATTGATCTTTAGCTAAGATCCACAATTAGCTGCTAATGTTTTTGCGCACTTATAGTCTTATGGAACTATAAGCGAGTTTCTTAAAATTTGAACTTCAAAAACCCTGAAGAAGGTTATAAATGTTGATAAAGATTTTCTAAATACTCAACATAAATGGACAAGCGGGAAATGCATTTCTTTGTATCATGAAAAGTATTTTTACCTTTCTTCCAATATAGAACCAACAATTGTGGAATTGACAATAACTGAGCTATTCCGTGTTAAGTGTTAATGTTAAGATATTCCGTGACCTGTCAAAGGTGCATATTTCATTGTGGCACACCCATTACCCTTTTTTTTTGTAATAAATAACAATCTTAAACCCCGTTTACACAGAGCCGCATAGATTTAACCCGCATAAAATTTGTTCAGATTGATTTGCGTTTACACTGTGCCACACAAATTCTGTCCAATTTGTCCTCCCGTTCACACTGTGTTGGATAACTGTAGTCTCGTAACCAAAGTCATGCATGAAACAATGCAAACTCCCACGATACGGGATTGGTGTTACTTTGATGAGTCATGAGCTTGCTTCCCCTTATTGAAAAAGCCTCCTTGTCGATTCAAATTAACCTCACAGTGAACATGGATAAAATTTATCCGGAAGAAACCGTTTATACTGTACCAGATTGCTGTCTGAACTAATAAATCCCACTTTCCTAGGTGAACTAATGTTTTTTCGGATAGCCGCTCTCAATTTCGTGCGGATTAGCTTAGGTCGAGTGTAAGCGCGACACTTATCTGAAAGAATTTTTATGCGGATAAAATTCATCCGGTACAGTGTAAACGGGTTTTTATATGTTCTCGCTTGTTAACAAAACGTGTTTCATGTACCTTTTCCAAATGTCATCCTTGGTAAGATTTTGGATTTTGCTTTTTAACCACATATTGCTTTGCAACAAAATTCTTTTTGTTTTTACAGGTTGGTCAGCACAAAGATTGGCTATCCTAAACACATCAAGAACTGGTTTAAATGTTGGAGCAAGAAAAATGATCCAATCTCTATTGGAGCTTTGTTTGACCCAAGACTTGAAGCAGAAAACCCATGAGTTCAAATTACACCAAAACTTTCATTAATGAATTTTGAATAACACCTAGATCTTTGCACAAACTCCAATTTTTGGTAATTACAACTTTTGATACTTAATTGATCTGAAGCAGAAATATGGAACATCATATCTATTTTTGGAACTGAAATTTTTTATTTATTATACTGTCGCAGAAATTTCATTGCTTACTTAAATTCTTTGAGAAAATTTGTCTGCATTAAAATTGGTGCATAAGAAAGAAAAGTCGGTATTGTAGGATTCAATATTTAGGGAATTGTTTGAGGAAAACGGACTTTTGCCAAAGTTACTCGAGATTGTTTGTAATGGTGTACCCCCCCTCCCCTGGATTAACGTCTTTTCAGATCGCTACCTAGGGCAGTTGTCCTTCCAAGGGTGCCATCTGACCAGCTAAAGGGTGAAACTACATTGGCACTGTTGACACTGTAATGGTAGATCCTTTGGTCCATAGCAAATGTGCAGCGGATCAGCTCCCATTTATGCTGCTCTCGCTAATTTGTCACACTTCTCATTCCTTCAATTACATAGAATCACTTTTTTTTCTGAAGCATTGCAAACTTCCTTGAGCCGTAACAACTTTCTAGCAAGTCATATATGTACCGATGCAGTGCAAACGTAACTTACCGAGTAGGAACCTTGCTTTATGGAAATGTGAAGAAAACATGGAACGCGCAAATTTTGCAGATATAAATCTTTATCGATCGTAATGCTCTGACAAACATGTGTATCTTTATCGTTTGTACTGCACTGCTACCTCAAATGTTTGAAGTTATTTCCTGACAACCGCCAAACATGAAATTTAGCGTGCAGAATTTACTTTTTTGGAGGAGACAGATAGGGGTGAAGATGAACTGTATAAGTCTGCGCATTCATTCAACTTTTTTTATTCCAGAGATAAATTCTTATCCCCCTTCTCTAATGTCTATGGATAAATCATGCTCAGTTTTCGATTTCTTGAAGGGCTTTTTCTCCCTTGCCTTGCGTTGTAAGCCATCGATCTTCTTAGTTCCAATCAATTAGTTGAAGTGTGAGCGACAACGAACAATACTTTCGAGAAATAAAACTATTTTTTCTATTTCTATTTCTAATTCTTTATACACCGAAACCCTTCAGCAACAAATAACTTTAGCAAAAAACATAAATCTAATTACAATCATTTTTAAAACAGAAAACAAACTACTGCTGATCTTCCAGGGGGCCGTGTTTGTATTGTTTTTCAGCTCATCAAATTACTTTTTAACTGTTTTTTATATTGATACAAGGAAGGGAGCTCCCTAATATTCATAGGAATCTCGTTCCAAGCCTTTAGAGCTGTGTAAGAAAATCTCTTTTTAGAATATTCCAGATTATACTTTGGGATTTGAAGGTTCTCACAAAATCTAGTATTATAGTTAGAGTAATGAGATCTTCGTTGAAATATATTCCAAAGGTTTTCTGGACATAGCCTGTTCATGATCTTATATGTCATGACTGATCGATCGAACGTAATGAGTTGTTTAACTTGTAAAAAATTCTTCGACCAGTCATCCTTTATCCTGGCAGTGTCAATTATCGAAATGGCCCTGTCTTGAAAACGCTGTAATGATTCCATTTTGGAGTTGGATACACTACCCCATATAACATCAGCGTATCTTATATGACTCTCTACGAGCGCACGATAGACATTGCTTAATTGAGATTGCGAAACAATGTTTTTTACGGCTTTTAAAGAAGCAAGGCCCCCGCGTATTTTCGCTTTGATAGCTTTAAATTGGTCCTCCCAATTGAGTCCTTGATCGATAATTACCCCCAATGATTTCGTTTTCTTCACTCGTTTTATTTCTGAGCCATTTAATTTTAGTTTTTCTTGCTCGGTTATCTTATTAGTTCTATTTGGGTGGCCCATAAACATATATTCTGTTTTTTGTGGATTAGCACTTAATTTATTTAGTCGCATCCACTCAGAGATATTACTTAATTCATCTTGGGCTTTGCGAACCAACTCATCGACACTTGAAGATGCCAACGATACTTGAGTATCATCAGCATACATGCCAGCCTTAGATGCTTTCAAACATTTTTCAAAGTCATTTAGATACACTACAGTATGAACAGAAGAGGGCCCAAACAGGATCCTTGAGGAATCCCGCATGTGACAGTCTTAGAAACAACTGAACGCTGTTAGTTGTTAGAAAATGGGCACAGGGAAAGAATTCATCTCTGAAACAAAGAGCTTCAGAGGTCATGGAGAAACTGCCTTCAAAGAACATAGCTGGTTAATTGCCAGTTTAAATTATCGCGCACATTTGTTTGCTTCTGTTCCTTCGGAGTTTTCATGATGAGCGCGGGATGCCCTTCGATTTTCCAATAAAGTTTCCCTTCAGATAGCGCCCTTCGATTTTGTTGGGGAGATGAGATAGGCTTTGTCCCAAGATGCTCATGCGGCCTCCTGTAAAGAGAGTTAAAGCTCATGCGCAGTAACGCTTTGCAGTTGGAGCTCTGAGCACTAAAAATACAAAAATCTACTGTGCATGATCTTCAACATACTGCATTAGGGAATACATTTTCATTTCATTTCATTTTCATTTTAAATTCTTTAAACACTGTGGCCCCATCAGCCACGAGCGGCTGCTTTTAAGGAGGCCGTGTCAAAAACCTACTTACAATAAATAAAAAAGGAATATTTACAATATTGAATTAGAATAAATGAAAATCAAAAGCTATTTACATCTGAGTCTACATTTAAAAGTAGACAGAGAGGGGGCTAACTTGACCTCATGTTCTAACTCGTTCCAAACCTTTGATCCACTTAACGAAAATGCTTTTTGGCTAGTGCTTGTTTTCATTCGTGGAGCAAGTAGGTCTGTCTCACGATTTCTCAAATTTACAATCTCCCCTGTCGAGTTTCTCGTGAATAGGGTAGAGAGGTAAGTGGGTGCGAGACCACTTATTGATTTGAAAACAATGGTAGCCGTCTCTTGTTTGATCATGTCGTGGACTGTCGGCCATTTGAGTTCTTTTATCAAGTTTGCTGCTGGTGCATCATAGCAACTGTTGGTAACTATTCGCGCAGCACGATTTTGTAACTTTTGTAGCACTAACAGGTGAGAGTCTCCACAGTTACCCCACACAGAAAAACAGTAGCAAAAATGGGGCTCTATGATGCCTCTACACATCTGATTAAGGGTATGCTTTGGAAGCAATTTCTTCGCATATTTTAGGAAACCCAAAGAGCGAGATATCTTTGAACGTAGGGTAGAGCCTTAGTATGCTCATCCCAAACAAGATGTTTATCAAGTTGTACTCCCAAGTATTTCGCATTATCTACAACATCAATATGCGAGTTGCCAATGGCGAAAGACGGGGTCGGTACTGATTTGTCTGATGTCTTCTTGATATTAGGCCTAGAGCCTATAACGATTGCTTGTGTTTTGATTACATTCAGAGATAGCTTATTACCTTCAAGCCACTGTTTCAAGGAGTCTAAGTCACTGTTAAGGGTTTCATTAAGCTCATCAATATTCTTAGAAGAATATGATATACTGGTATCATCGGCATACAGGGTATCTCAAAAAAATTGTTCGACGTTTGATTAAATACTAAAAAAAAAACGATAAGCTGAATGCACGATACGCTGAATGCACCCTTGGTTAAGTCATCCTTTTCCTGAAATTTTAGATTAAGTTTTGACACAAGAATCTTACAAATCCGCTAAAAATTCATGGAGCTACAAGCATTTGAAGTTCAAATTTGTGCGAATGCTGAAACCAGAGGCCTCGAAATGGCATTTTTGGTAAAAGCTCCATAGGCCGTCGTTTCTGTTATTTCTCAATTGTTTCAGGGCGAACCAAGTTGGATTCAAACAGGTTTTCGATAACCTAGCTGTCAAGCATATAGATGCTTTGAGGAAACAGATTCAATCTCTCATCGATTATGTTTTGAACCACTGTTTTTGGGCTTATGCAATGTAAGGAAATTTAGAGAATGAGCGCAAGAAATACTTTTCTGTAAAAGTCCTGTTTGGTTTGCTCTGATATCAACGAGAGGTATGACATTGGATAAGCTTCTCTTACCTCCGTCTTCGAGCTTTTTGCAATACCAGTAATCTGGGGGGGGGTCTCTGGTTTCAGCTATCGCATATTTTTGATCTTCGAGAGCTCGTAACTCAGTGAATTTTCAACCGATTTGCACGATTTTAGTCTGTAAAATTAATTCATAATCTTAGGATCAGCGTTATCTTTCCATGAGCTTGTTCACGTTGTCCGTATTCTTCAATATTGATCAAAAGTCGAACAATTTTTTGAGACACCCTGTACAACGTTACCATCACTGTTTTTGAGAGAAAGCGGAAGATCTTTTATGTATACGTGGAATAAAAGGGGACCAAGGCAAGAGCCTTGAGGAACTCCACATTTTGTTTCTTCCGTATTTGAGGCTATTCCATTTACTCTACAAAGCTGCAACCTGTTTCAGGTAAGAAGAAAACCAGGAATGTTCAAGGCTAATCACTCCATACTCTTCTAACTTGTGGAGTAGAATGTTGTGATCTACAGTATCGAATGCCTTTTCAAGTCAATAAATACAGTAGCAGTGAATCTACCTTTGTCCACATTAACATACCAGTCATTTGTACACTTCAGCGGACAAGTGACAGCGGAATGTTAGGACCTAAATCCAGACTGCCTATAGTATATGAGCTTGTTTTTATCTAGATAAAGCTGGTTAAAAACCATAAAGCTGGTTAAAAACCAATTTTTCAAATATCCTAGACAAGAAAGGAAGCACTGAAATCGGCCTATAATTTGATCAATCATCAGATTGACCACTTTTAAAAATGGGGGCAACTCTAGCAATTTTCCAACTGTCTGGGAATGCACCAGTTGCTATAGAAAGATTGAAAATGTTGCAAAGTGATTCTCCGATAACAGGAAGTGCAATTTTTAAGAAATGATTGGCAATACCATCAGTGCCAAAACCCAAGGACTTTTTGAATTTTCCAAAGACCTTCTCCACCTGAGTAATATTTGCAGCTTGAAATTCAAATTATGCGAAGCAATCTTATTTGAAAAATGCTCATGCTTAAACTCTGTGTTAAGTTTGTTAACTTTGTTGCCCATTTGATTTGCCGATGGGCTTGCATCACTATTTCAGAGTTTGAGCGAACCGCTTGTTTCTTCAGCTTATCTCTAGCAGCAGACATAAGCTTAAGATCCTTTGTGAGCCAATCATCGTTGTTATTGACAATGACATTCCAGTCAATTGAAAACAGACCGTTTATAAAGTCAGTAGAGTTGAAATTTTTGAGTTGCCTTGTAGAAATGTTTTTTGCTGTCCTTTAGAAGCACCACGAAATTTTCTAACACAGTAAACCATATAGTGATCACTGATGCTTGTTTCATGCACCCCAAGCGTGACTATATTTGATTTATTTGTAGTCGCTATATGGTCTATGAGGGTATCAGATGTTAAAGTTTCCCTGGTACCTCGGTCAATTAGCTGCTGAAATCCAAAAAGATTATAGAATTCTAACAATCTAGACAAGTGCGTATAAAGGCTAGCACAGGCTATGGGGTCCCTTCTGGTCAAAATACAACTCACCCCTTCAATTAATTTTCCCTTCAATCGGTATAATTCTTAATGACATTATGATTAATTATCTGATAAGCAAAATTAATTTTATCGCTTATGTAATTTGTCATATCTGTTTCTCCAATAGTTATTTACTTCATGTTTCCATAATTATTTTTATCTCTTCTCTCTATAATTGATTTTGTCTGTTTCCATATGATTATTAACATGATTTTTTCAGATTTAATTTTATCTTACTCTTCAATAATTATTTAGATCATGTTTTCCATAATTAGTTTTATCTCTTTGCCCTTGAATTTCCCGTAGCCAAGGCTGAGTTTCTCGTATCCAAGGCTCAATACATGAAGTTGCGTGCGTAAGATGCGTAAGATGGCAGCCCAGCGAGCGGACGTGTGTTTTCGAAAGGCTGTCTTAATCTGATCATAAATTAATCGTAGTAATGATAAATTAGTTTTTAAGAAAATAAAAAATGCTCAGTTTAGTTTGATATCACGTTTGAGTAAATTAAATCTACGATGCCTGAAGATAACAGTTCAATTGGTTTGGAAATAGTGAAGGGCCTATTGCAAGTGCAGGAAAGTGCTTTCCGTGCCATGGTCGAGATGATGTTCAATGGCCTCAAGGAAGATATCAAAGAGATTCGCAGAGATGTTGCTGATTTGAGATCAAGCTTGGAATTTAGTCAAGCAAGTATTTCGACAATTGAGTCAAAGCTAGATGCTGCAAATGATAAATTAGTTTTTCAAGGTAATGCAGTCGAGGCGCACGTGGGGAATGTTGGTGGCCTACAAGACAAGGTTGAGTATCTCGAGAATCAGTCTCGCAGAAACAATGTTAGAATAATTGGTGTTGAAGAGGGAGATGATGAAACCTGGGACAAATCGGAAGAAGTGGTCAAAGAACTTGTTAAGAAGAAGTTGGAGCTGTCAGACGATTTGCAAATCGAGAGGGCACACCGTGTGGGGCGAAAAAGAAACCATGAAGAGACACGACCAGATGGGTCAACCTACGGTCCACGTCCCATCGTTGCCAAATTCCTCTCCTGGAAACAGCGTGAGAAGGTTTTATCATCTGCTAGGCAAAAGCGTCCCGAAGGTGTTTCATTTTTCCCTGATTTATCCCAAAGAACACTTCAAAGACGCGCAGACCAAATCCCAGCATTGATCCAAGCACGAAAAGAAGGTAAAGAAGCCTATTTTATTCTAGATAAACTGATAATTAAGAACAGACCAATTCAAAGACGTAGATATGGTAGGCCTAATGCAAGCTACACAGAGACAGAAGAGAATGAAGAAACAGAAATTAGTTTTGGTTAACTGTACTGAGTGTATGAGCACTCCAACAAGTGTTGTGTTTTGTTGCTTTCAGTGATCAGTTCTTTTCATCCTCAGAAATCTAAATGAAACCTACTAATCAATACCCATCATGTGGCATTTGTCACAAAAATGTTTCAGATCGTCAAAAATCAGTTTATTGCAACAATTGCAATCTTTGGGTCCACATTAAATGCAATAATATTTCCATCTCTGAATATCATGAGCTTGAAAAAGAAAGTGATGATATTCCATGGTTCTGCTTAAAGTGCACAACAGTCATGTTTCCGTTTGGTCTACTGGATAACAACGAATTATCAAATCTATATGACTGTAATTTTCCATCTTGGGTTGACACGATACCATCCTTTGAAATTACCTCTGATCTTGTGAACTTGCCTAATCTGGATGATTACGATATTGATGAGCATATACCTTCTAATGTCAATTCTAGTTATCATACTCTCCAGGACTTATCTAGCCTTGATATTTCAGAAAATGATTTTTCCTTATTTCATATGAATACTAGAAGTCTTTCACTTCATTTTGATGAGCTTATTTCAACTCTTGCTACTCTGAAAATTAACTTTGATGTTATTGGTGTTTCAGAAACTTGGAATTCCTTTGAAAATCCTATAAGAACAAATGTTGAAATTACAGGTTATAGTCATTTTCCATGCCAGTCTTACAGTCAAAATGGTGGTGTTGCCCTTTATGTCAAATCAGGTCTTTCTCCAACTCTCAGGCCAGATCTAAGCAAAGATAGTGCTGACTTTGAAACAGTTTGGGTTGAAGTTGAAAATAAAAAGGGTAAAAATTATCTCTTTTGTTGTGCATATCGGCATCCAAACACAAATCTTGATAGTTTCAGCGACTACTTGCAAGAAATTCTGTCAAATCCAACTGTGTCTAATAAACAAACTTTTATTCTTGGTGATTTCAATGTCAATCTTCTGAATTACAACTCTCATACCCCAACTACTAATTATGTTAATTTCCTCTTTTCTAAACAATTTCTTCCCTATATCATTCACCCATCTAGGGTATCCGAAAATTCCTCAACGCTAATTGACAATATTTTTGCTAACATCTCAGATAGTGAAATAGTAAGTGGTAATATTTTGACACAAATAACAGACCATTTCCCACAATTTCTTATTCTAAAGCATGCAGGCATATCCTATAAAAATTTACAATATTACCAACATGATTTTTCCAGGTTTAATGCAGATGATCTCCTGAACGACTTTAATAATCTTGACCTTGCTTTTCTAAATGATAACTCTTTGGATGTAGATGCTAAATTCAACAGGTTCTTATCCATCCTTGATGAACTAGTCAAAACTCATGCACCCTTGAGAAAGCTTTCCAAGAGAGACATTAAATTCAGAAACAAACCTTGGATTAGCGGCAAAATACAAAAAATGATGCACCTCAGAGATAGGTTACTTAGAAATCTTGCTAAGAATAATGACCAGTCACTTAAAGATCTTTACAAAAAATTTAGGAATCGAGTCTCAGAATCCCTGAGAGAAAGTAAAGCCAGCTATTTCCACAACTTTTTCCAAAAAAATAGCAATAACATGAAGCAGTTATGGTCAGGAATTAAATCAGTCATAAGTATTAGGCAGTCAAGTAATGTTAATGTTATAAGTAAGCTTAAGGATCCTAATGGCAATGTTACGTCAGATCCTGCCGTTATAGCAAATGTTTTTAATAAGTTTTTTGTTAATGTTTCTCATAATATCACCAAAAATATACCAAGATCTAAGAAGTCACCTGTAGATTTTATGGGAAGCAGAATTGGAAGCTCCTTTTTCACTGCACCCTCAATTCCTCTTGAGATATCTGACATAATCTCTCTCCTTAAAAGTGGAAAGTCTCTGGGACCAAATAGTATTCCTATGAAAATCTTGAAACTCCTTTCCCCACTTATATCATCTCCTCTTTCTCAAATCGTAAATGAATCTTTCCAGTCTGGAATCTTTCCAGACAAAATGAAGTTGGCCAAAGTTATACCACTTTTCAAGAAAGGCTGCCCACTTGCAGCTTCCAATTATAGACCTATTTCTCTTCTTTCTATTTTTAGCAAAATCATTGAAAAAGTTATGTACAAACATCTCTACAAATTTCTTGAAAAGCATGAAATATTATATACTTTACAATTTGGATTTCGTGCAAGTCATTCTATTGACCATGCTCTTGTTAGCTTAACAGAAGCCATAAAGAATTCGCTAGACAATAGGAAATTTGGCTGTGGAATTTTTATTGACTTGCAAAAGGCATTTGACACTGTGAATCATAATATTCTGTTGACAAAGCTTGAACATTATGGAATTAGAGGAACTGCCTTAGATTGGTTTAAGTCTTATCTCATGGATAGGAAACAGTATGTATCAGTAAATGGATCAAACTCTAGTTACCTCAATGTCACCTGTGGAGTCCCGCAGGGTTCAGTACTTGGTCCTCTCCTTTTCCTAATTTACATTAATGATTTACCTCAATCATCATCAAAACTAGTCTTCTATTTATTTGCTGATGATACAAATATTTATTTTGAAGCAGAAAACCTCAATCTTCTTCAACAAACAGTTAATAAAGAATTGAAAAAAGTTAAAATGTGGCTTGATGTTAATAAATTGTCTTTGAATATTGACAAAACCAGTTTCATCATTTTCAAGTCACCTCAGCATTTTTCCTCTGACAGTATCAATATCAAAATTGGAAACCGTCCTGTTAAAAAGACTTGCTATGTCAAATTTCTTGGAGTTCTTTTGGATGAAAATCTTTCATGGAAGTATCATCTGATTGAATTGTCTAAAAAACTGGCTAGAACTTGTGGTATGTTCTTCAAAATAAGACATTTTTTACCTATTGATGTTCTCATTTGTCTTTACAATTCTTTATTTTCACCCTTCTTACAATATGGAATTTTAGTTTGGGGTCTCACATATGAGACTTATATTAATCCAGTGTTTTTGTTACAGAAAAGGATTATAAGGGCAATGTCTTTTGAACACTTTACCTCACACTCGGCTCCTATCTTTCTTAACTTAAAAATCCTAAAGTTGCATGATCTTTTTCAGCTAAAGTTGCTGAGTTTTGTATATGAATCTGTTAATAAAATCTCCCCTGTTTGTTTTCATAATTTCTTCAAGTCTGTTGAATCTGTTCATCAATATGGTACAAGACAGGCTGGCAAGGATGATATTTTTCTGCCTCAGAAAAATACTAGTCAATATGGTCTCAGATCAGTACGTTACAATGGAGCAAAATGCTGGAATGACATTCCTGTAGAAATAAAAAGGTCGCCATCGGTCAAGATGTTTCGTCAAAAACTGAAAACTTTCCTGTTCGAGCATAACCATTGAATCAGATTATTGATAGTCAATATTTACCCATAGTTTCTTAAAATTTACCTGAAAAGAGGGGGTGCTCTCTCCTCGATTAGCTTAGCTATTGAGAGAGTTCCTCCTAAGAATTCCCCTTCATACAAATCCTCTGGTGTTATGTATCTTTATCCCTGTATATGTGTTATTGTCTTATTAATTTATATGTAGTTATTTATTGTTGTAAGTTTTTAATTTAGAGAGTTTTGTATGTAGTGGAATTTAAAATGAATGAACTGAACTGAACTGAACTGAACTGAAATCTAGGTTAGCCTCGATTTAAGATGTTTTCCCGCGCTTTTTCTTTTCTTCGTCATTTCTGTAAAGTGAGAAGAGAAACATGGACGATATTCATTCCATCACAAGGAATGCAATAGAAAGTATAAATCAGCTCGCAGCACTTGTTCAGCAGTCATCACAAGGACATGGACAAAGAAGCTTCAGGCCTGTTGAATCAACAGCAACAATCTCAACTTCCAACAGCTTTAGTAGACCAAGGCCCACCAGCTCCTCTGCACAATCGGCATCATCATCATGCACCACTACTGGCAACTGTAGGCCCATCACAAGAGTCTCAAACGCATGCACCACTACTGGCAACTGTAGGCCCATCACAAGAGTCTCAAACGCACTAACAGGATTGCAAAGAAGGTTTCCTACAACAAGACCATATTCAAATCCAAATCTTCCATCATCAAGAAGTGGATCTAGATCATCGTCAAGTGGTGCTCATTCAAGACCACCCCCTGGCCGCCCTGCAGTTTACCTGGTTACCAGAGATGTGATAGTCATGGATTTTGATTCTGAAAAAGTGCCTTCAAGATCTGAGAAACCAAAAATGGAGCAGGAAAGACGAATAATCTCAGGATTTGATATAGACAGACGGTGGAATGCCAAAAGATTGCATGAAGAGTTAGAAGCTTTGCTGCCAGAGCCATGGATGATTACAGTTGGCTTTGAAATTGTCAAGAGCAGTTTAAGGTAGTCTGGTAAAACCAAATATTCCCAGGAATAAAGCAATTGACTCACAGCTACTTTTCAGATCCATTGCCCCTTCTGGAGGAGTTTATGTGAGACTTCTTGCTGGAAAGCCATCAGATGATGAAGAAGATGACATTATTTTTTGTTTTGATGATCAACCAATGTCAGTGAATGCAAGTACTGTCATTATGAGTGATAATGAGGAAAAATCTGACACAGAATTTGTTTCTGGAAGAGACCAAGGTCAAGGAAAAGACCCTGATGAGCATGAGAAAAATAAAGGTGAGAAGAAAAAAGAGTATAATTTTGGCAAGAAGGAATTATTTTTTGGTTTGGTCAATTTTAAAGTAAATTTTTTGAGTTCCTGAAGTTATGGGTTGCTTTCATAGGTATAAAATATGCTAAAAAGTAAAAAGATTGAGAATAGCATAGTTTACGAACAGGATTGAAATCAATTGAAATCAAGATGCTTTAGTATCTACAGTAAATGCATTGCATGAAATATAGCAGTTAGGCTGCTTGTCTATAGATCTGAAATTCAGACTTGATCATTTCTGGCATGCAAATTATTTTGATCTATTTTTATGCCAGAAATTATTTCCTCGGGTTGATTCTGTGTACTCCACTCTGAGCACCCCCTATCAGTTACACCCTGAGCAAATTTATCTGCTTCCATTATTTCTGTAATGATTTGCCTGACACTAGTAACCTAATACAGTATCTCTTAACTGCTTTTTATCATTCATTCATCTTATTTTGTAATCCAGCCTACCTTTGTCATATCCAGAATGGTTTCTCTTTTATGTTACATGCTCATTTTCTCTGTTAACATTGCAAAACCAAATATTCCAAGGAAAAAACACCAAGAACAGTGAATTTTCCACACCAATTATTGTTTTGTTTTAGCTTTAAATTGATGCTTAGTTCTTTTTGTTGATTTTCTTTCTGTTGCTTTTTTTCTTTAAAGAAAAATTTAAATAAATTTACATTATTGCCGCCATGCCTGTAATTAGGTAGAGCATCGAAGCAGGAAAGACCACATTTTCCCCCTTTTTGCTGCTTTTCCAAGCACTAAAGCTGAATTGACACTTAATTCTCTCAAATAAACTGTAGTGCCTAAACATTTGAAACAAGCTTTGTAACACTGCTATACCTCATCTAATTCTGGAAAGTGAACTTCAAGTTATGTGTCAACTGAGCAGCTGTTTCAACAAAACTGGTTAAGGCTATTTTACATGTTCATTTCAAGCAAGCCTGGGTGCCATTATCAAATGATGTATTTTGAGTATTTTCTTTGTTATCATCAGGAGAACCAACTGACCAGACTCAAAGCAAAATAAAATGCCCTTTTGCGATACAGGCAACAATCAACAAGATAAAAGATGCTCAAGTCATTGACCCCATTGAAGCTTTGAAAATTCTTCAGAGAGATTTTAGACAAGGCAGACCATTGGAGTTAGCCACAATCGAAGACACTATTGATGGAGGAACCAACTTCATTACAGTGGACAGAGATAACATTTTGGTATCTACTTTCAGTGAGTTGCAATATGTTGACAACTTGAGGCTCACATTCAATGTAGATTTCACAGGAGAGCAATGTGTGGATCTAGGTGGTCCAAGGAAAGAATGGATCAGGATGATGAACCATGCTATAAAAGAGAAGTATTTTGACCATGGTCTGAGAGAAATGCTGGCTGAAGATTACTATTATGTTGGAATTATGATAGCAGTTGCTATGCTTCAAAATGGAGAGATCACCGTAGCGCGAGCCTGTAAATCTGAGGCGCCGGTATATTTGAGGTCTGCCTGTAAATATGAGGTCGGCAAGATCAAACGTATTATTCGTTGGTGACACAAGCAGTCATAACCTATTGTGAGAAAGACAAAGGTGAAACCCAAGGTCTGGCTTCGAAGGAAACAATACGCCTGTCCGGGGGTCAAAATCTCTGACGAATGAGTAGCAGAAGTTAGAAATTAACTTCGCATGGGAATCCATAAGAACAAGTATCCAATTTACTTTCGTTTCTTTTTGCTTTTATGTGCTAGATTTGAATGGCATCAGTCGTAAGAAATTACTCATGTTACTCTATAGCGATAACTGTTTTTAACAAGAAACGTTAAAGTCGCTTCGTAATTCAAAATAAAAATTTTCGCATTTTTAGGACGAAAACTTTCTTATTTTGTTGTGTCTTATTCTAAGCGCACAATTTATCAACGTATGGTCGCTAACACTGACCTGTTGCAGATATATAGCTACGTTTCATGACACATATATCGAAATAAACTGTGCTATGTTATTTGCATAATATAAACGGTTTGTTAATTACTCGAGACTAAAGGTTCAACGATATATTTTATGATGTATAGTTTAACTAGATTCCGTTGATAGCTCGGCTTTTTGGGAGCGAAAACCAAATTTTGTGTCAGAAACGTTTACCGTAACCTTAAAACATCATAAAGGAATAAACAGTGTTCTGTTATGTTGAAAACATAAATGGTTAGATAATATTGCTTAAGAATGAAGGTTCAATGATCTATTCGCTATAAAATCCATGCTTTTAACTTTGAAAAGTTTCTTAGTACTTCTCAGACATAGTACTAGAGTTTCTTAAAATTTTGGCCTTCTTAGTACTAGTTTCTTATAAACCAGTTTCTTATAAAAAAAACGAGTATTTCTCTTCTTTAAACTTTTCAAAATTATGCGACGTCGTATGTCATGGCAAATGACCCTTCCTCACCCCCCGACAAATAGCGGCAGCGTCTTTGATCACGGGAGCGTAATGTGTCTGGTACGTTGGGCGGTCTCTTTACAGCATTGTTTAATTTGAAAGGCCATTCAAACAATAGCCAAAAGTGTCTGAGTGCTCCCACGACACCTCATATTTACAGGCAGACCTCAAATATACCAGCGCCTCAGATTTACAGGCTCGCGCTACGGTGATATATGTCAAAATGGGCAGTTGCCTGTTTTCATGGAGGATAACATCATACAGCAGATTATTTCTACATCTAGCCATGACCAATGTATTCTCCAATTACAGAAGGGGCTTGAGATGTTGGGTATGCTTTCTGCTTTGCAGCAGCTTCCAATGTTATCCCACTTGTTGAAGCCAGGTTTTCAGATGGCACTAAATGTTCAGAAATTATTACACTTGCTGCAGGCCAAATTTTCAGAGGAAGGCTCAAATTCACATGCACAAGAAAAAGAGTGCTACCAAATATTTATCAAATATGTCAGAGAGGTAGCCAGTGGGAGGAGATCTGTCAATGGCTCAAATTTGGGTCTTAGTGATATTCTCAGTTTTGTAACTGGCGCCAGTGAGGAACCCCCACTTGGGTTCCAGTTGCATCCTTCAATTGAGTTTACTCATCCAAAAGAGTTGAAGAGAAATGGTCAAGAAGGAGAAGCAAGTTTTGCTGCTTGCTTTGTACCAACAGCAAGAACATGTGTCAATGTTTTGAGCCTGCCAAGGGGCACCTTTCAATTTCCATTGCCGACAATGGAAAAGCTATTTGCTTTGTATGATGAAGTGTTCTGTCAGAAGTTTTTTAGTGTGCAGTGATCAATTGTGATATTGATGATGAAGGCAGCTGATAAACAGTACACATGACTAATATTGTTTTGTTCATTATTCTTTAATTCTAACTGTCTGTCTCAAAGGCATTGTTATACAGTAGGTACTTTTTGAAAGCATCCCACATTCTGTCATATTCTTTGAAATCTAGCTACACAATATAAATAGCTTGTACTGTAGGTCTAATGCTAATATCATCTTTGTTATTCTTTGTAGAGTGGTTTGTTTGCAAAATGTTAAAAGTAAAGATCTTGAGGTCACTTTAGACACATTTTCAGATGTTATCCCAAGGACATCATGTAGTGTGCTGTGGGAATGTTTCAGTGAAAAATTAAAGAAAGTACTGTTTGACAAGATCTTTGAGACAAATTTATGATTGAAGTTATGTTTGTTTGAGCTATGTTTTGTTAGAGTTTTATTGCTCTGCTGTTGCTGCGCTTTAAAATGCTGAGGCCAGGTCAAGTTCTAAAGGTAAAAAGGGCACATGATTCAATGAGCTGCATTATTTAGACATTCTTTCCACAAGTATCAACAATCAGGGCTGTATAAGCATCCTGAACTTAGAGGGCATAGCAATTCAAATGGTACTTTTTATTAAGATAAAGGTCACAAGGAAGCACTTCCCAAAACAAACAGGGCATTTTTTGTTAAAATTGCAAAATTTTGCCAATCCCCCTGCTCCTATAGTGCATCTCTGCTGACAATACTTCCCTCAATGCCCACTTTCAATTTTTGTTCGACTCAAATTACATTATAGATGTTTTATAAGAAACTTTTTCAACAAATAACAAGCCAAATTCAATATACTCTGTACCATATTCTTTCAACACTCATTTTTTTTAACCCAGGCAGACTAAACAACTCTTTTCCTTGTCAATGTTGTTTCAGTTAAGTAGCTACAGCAAATAGCAGTCAAAGGAACTTGTACCATGGTTTTGCATCCAAGAGATGAAAAGAAGTTCAGAAACTTTTGATAATGAATTTTGAAAGTTTTTAAAAGGTTAAACTTTAGTTGTTGGGGCTGATCCGATTACTGTAAAAGCTCTATAAAGCCCCTGGGGGCTTATTTGATTTTGGACCTTCGAGAGGGGGCTTATTAGAGAGGGGGGCTTATTCACAAAATCAATTGACAAGGATATATTTGGTAGCTTTTCAGTTCTTTTATCCCATATTTTGCGGAATCAACATACAATTTTATGGCTCAAATACATAATTTTGACACAGTCATCATTCCAAACCATTCCAAAATTAACATGCAAGGTTGTGTAGCTACTGTAAATGAATTGAAAATATTTGGTAAATTCTAGAATTTTGTATAAGTGGGGGGGGGCTTAAAAGAGAGGGGGGCTTATTTCATACTTTGACTCAGAGGGGAGGGGCTTATTAGAGAGGGGGGCTTAATAGAGAGGGGGGCTTAATAGAGCTATTACGGTAGTCAGAAATTTCTGTAATTGCACCTTGGAAGGACTGAAAACTTATCTGTTATTTTTAGAGAAATATCTGCTGCTTGAAAGCTTTGTGTTTCTTTATCAAAAGCACCTTTAAAAATTGTCAAAGAAACTTTATTATGAGAAGTGCCTTTTATTCAGTGTGAAGGTTCCATACTGAGAAAGTTTTCAACTGTAGATATGCATTGTAAAAAGGAAGTTTTTCCTTGATTTTGATCATTCAAAAATGGGTCTGGTAAAGCTTCTCTTTGCTCTCCTGACAGGGCCAAATTTGTTGTTGTTACATTCACTTGGTAATCATCATCTTCAATTGACATTAAACTGCCTGGGTCAACTCCATATTCCTCTATTTCTGTATCTGACAAAGCTGTGTGGTCAGAGTTCATGTTCTCAAGCATTCCCTGTTGCCACATTTGAAGGGGGGACAAGTTTCTTTCTGAAGATACAGGGCGACTGTTCATCTGCATTACAAACTCATTCAGTGAATTTTGAATCCTTGGAATGTAGATATGATGGAGGCAGTAAAGATGAATATCATTTAAGATATCCAACTCACCAGAATCTTCCAGTTGTTGGAATATGCGTGAATAGAAAAACAAAACTCCGGCATAGACATCTCTGTGCGTTCTTTCCACTCTGTAGTTATGAACAGAGGACCCTGTTATGATACTCCCTCTATTTTCCCCATGATGCTCAATCATATATGCCCCTACAAAGTAGTTTTCCATTCCATAGTCACATCTAGCACGTGATGGAAGTCCCCAGTGTTGTATTGCATCTTCAAACAATGACAAAACTGTCTCTGCTTTACTGTTATTGCAGCAGTGAGCATACATGATTACCCTTGTCTTGCCATCAATGCACACATGTATAATCATTTTGTATTTAATAAGCTTGTGTGCCGAGTCAATGTGCCACAAACTGTTGGGAGTTGGCACATAGTATTTTCTCCGTTGAATTACTAATCTCCAACGTAGGGTAGCACCAATTGGATCCACCCTCCTGATGCATGCATTTACCCTCCATCTTTGAACGTTTAAGCCCCTGCTGCGTAAAGCTCCAATAAACCTCCTCCTTCCTATGTTTGGTGTTATTATTCCTCCACTGGAATTTGAGTTTGTCAACTTAGTGTAGATGCTGTCAAGTTCATTGTCAGATATGGGTGAGTATTTTTCAAATCTCTCATCTAGACCAAATTCCCTTCGGCGCCGCTGCAGTGTAGAAATACTCACTCCCAATAATTTTGCAATCTTTGACCAAGAAAAGTAGAAAGAACGCAAATACTCTAATTGAGCTTTAGTAATGTCGAGTCTCTTGCGACCAGGTCCTTCTTGTTCTACTATGTTGTTAGCAGCATATGCCACATCAAAAGGGTCGGTATAGTTGGCAGCATCTTCACTCTGTGCGATCAACAGAAAGACAAAGTCGATGATTGTATTCAATGATAGTTTTAATTGCTGCAAAGGCAAGTCAATATCCTCCATGTTGGCGCTTATCGAAGTACCGCCATTTGTCGCCACATCATTGCAGAGGAATGTCAACGTCGCTGACGCGTCTAACAACCGGTTCTTTATGTCCACAAGGGACTCTGCAGACAGGGAGAGCTCATCTGATTGAAAAATGTTCAGCAGCCCCTTTAAATTCTGTAAGAAGACCAGGAATCCACGCTGATTTCGTTCCCTTATTATGACGGTTCTTCGTCTCGTCGGAGGCATTTTCAATAATTCAGAGCTAGGCCATCGTTTTTGTTGTTGCTGTTGTTATGCCCTAGATACGTGAAATTCAGTCTTGGATACGTGAATTTCAGTCTTGGATACGTGAAATTCAGCCTTGGATACGGGAAACTCAGCCTTGGCTACGGGAAATTCAAGGGCAAAGAGATAAAAATGATTATGAAAACATGATCTAAATAATTATTGAAGATTACGATAAAATTAAATCTGAAAAAATCATGTTAATAATCATATGGAAACAGACAAAATTAATTATAGAGAGAAGAGATAAAAATAATTATGGAAACATGAAGTAAATAACTATTGGAGAAACTGATATGACAAATTACATAAGCGATAAAATTAATTTTGCTTATCAGATAATTAATCATGATGTCATTAAGAATTATTCCGATTGAAGGGAAAATTAATTGAAGGGGTGAGTTGTATTTTGACCAGAACGGACCCCCATAACAGGCACTAGCACAATCCTCGTTATTGTCTGGGAGCACAGCAGTCTGCCAGCCATCAATGGTTCTGCATGACATAAATGTTTTGAACTGCACTGCAATTCGAAAGCCGTGACACGAGAACTAGTTCCCAGATCGACGCGGCCTTCTAACGACCGTCGATCTGGGAACTGGTTCTCAGGTCACGGCTTTCAAATCTCAGTGCAGTTCAAAACAGTTAGGCCATACAGAATCATTGATGGCTGGCAGGCTGCTGTGCTCCCAGACAAGAACGGGAAGATAAACAGTGAATTGAAGACAAGCAAGGTAACGAAATACATTAAATCATTAAAGATAATTTAGGCTAGGTATTGTGGACACGATCAACACCTAAATTGTGTTCGAATTTCCCATGGTATCCCAAGATCATTTACGAGGGTACGAATCTCGTCAATGTGAAGTAGAAGGCTGTTCACATTTAAAGACGCGATCGCCATGCCTTTCCTATGTCCAAGACCTGGCCCTTGGTTTTCAGACGAGCCGTGTGAGATAGCTGATGGATGAGCCTGCTGAGCAGGGGTCAAGCATGCACCCTCTCTGTCAATGGGACGATCTGGTCAATAACGAAGGGCACGGACTAAGTTATTTTCAAACAAATTTGCACCAGTCCTATTAAGATGAAGTAGACTTTGATTTAGATGCTTTGACGCATCGATATTTGTGTGTTCAATGAACGCGTAATCATTTTCGGAACATAAGTCTGCCAATATAAGTCTGCCTAATCTGATGCAGACTAGGGATAGACTGAAAAAGGCTGCTCTTAAGAGTAAGTCTACTATTCTCATGGATGCATACAGACAAGCTCGAAATAAGGCCAACTCTGTTAATATCAAGCTCAAAAAGCAATATTTTTCTACAAAAATCTCTGAGTGTAAAGGGAATATGAAAGAGTCTTGGAAAACAATCAATGAAGTCCTGTACAAGAGATCCAAATCCTGCAACATTGATTGTATCAAGGACTCTGGGAATGCTATTGTTAATAAAAAAGACATTTCAAACGCCATGAATAGTTTCTTCTGTACAATTGGTGAGAAACTAGCCAGTAAAATTGATGCCACCCCTAACCCACTTCTGTCTGGGGATTTTACTGAAAGGAGTAACAATGTTCAGTTCCAGTTTCGGACCATTGGAGTGCAGGAAATCAGGGATGCGATTGCCAAGACCAAACTTCAAAGAGCTTTGGGAGTGACAGTATCTCCTGTTATTTCCTGAAACTAGCCTTGCCTTTTATTGAAAACTCATTGGCATGTTTGTTCAATACGTCACTTGAAACAAGCCAATTTCCAGACTCATGGAAATTGGCCAGAGTTACACCAATCTTCAAGGAGGGAGACAAGGCTGATAAATCAAATTATCGCCCTATTTCTGTTTTACATGTCATCTCAAGGCTCTTTGAAAAACTCGTTGCCAACCAATTGTACCAGCACATGTATGATAATGGGCTCTTTTCATCTGAGCAGTCAGGCTTTTTGCGCCTTCATTCTACAGTAACGTGCTTGCTTAAAAACACTGATGACTTGTATAATGGGCTGGATCTCGGAAAGCTAGTGGGACTCGTATTTATTGACCTGAAAAAGACATTTGATACAGTTGACCATGATATACTCTGTAAAAAATTAGAATATTATGGTATTCAGGAGCGGCAGTTAGCATGGTTCAAATCTTACCTTGCCTATAGGAAACAATTTTCTAGGGTGAATGGCATTGACTCATCAGTTGAGGAAATAAATGTCGGTTTACCCCAAGGCTCATGTCTTGGTCCCCTTCTTTTCCTCATTTATATTAATGATCTCCCATGATCTGTCCAGGGATCAAGAATGTCCATGTACGCTGATGACACGAGTATCTGCCATCAATCCTCTGATATTGTTCAGCTGAATGGGGCCATTAACAGTGACCTTGCACTAGTTGAAAAATGGCTCAAGGGTAATAAACTCTCTCTTAATGTAATGAAAACACATGCCATGCTCATTTCCACAAAACCGAAGCATAAAACTTTAATGAATCAAGGTGAATCTTTGAAGTTAAAAATTCGGAATGATGAACTTGAAGTTGTGCAAAGAACAAAATATCTTGGAGTGCAGATTGACAACAAGTTGGATTGGAAGGAACACATTACGACAGTTTCCTCAAAGGTCTCAAGAGCAATTGGCTTTTTGAAACATGCAAAATCATTTCTGCCAGAAAAGACTCTGAAAACTATGTACACAGGTATTGTGGAGCCGCATTTTCGCTATTGTTGTTCTGTTTGGGGCTGTTGTGGTCTGACTGAGATTAACCATTTGCAAAAATTACAAAACCGGGCTGCACGCATTATAACTGGCAGTCGCTATGATGCACCGGGCTTGCCACTTGTAAAAAGACTTGGCTGGAAGACCATTGATGAGCTAATCAGTAGTGAGTCTAATATCATGGTCTTCAAATCCCTTCATGGTCTTGCTCCACAATACATGTCCAATCTATTCACAAAGACATCCCAGCTAACCTCAAGGAATCTTAGGAATTCAGCAACAGATCTAAGAGTACCAAAGAAAAAGTCAGCAAATGGGCAGAAATGCTTCTCTTTTAGGGGTGCTAAATCTTGGAATGGCCTCTCAGCTGAGCGTAAGAATGCTTCCACAATTTACAAATTCAAACGTGTTGACAATCAGTAGGTGTATATATGTATTTGGATTTCTTTTTATTGTAAATATTCATTTTAGATCTTAGGCTATTTTATTAGTATTTTATGAAATTGTAATTAGGTTAATTTAGTTTTTTTTCCAATATATTTTAATTTGTATGTATTTGAGTGGAGGGCCCCTTGTAAATCATCATTGTTATAGATGAAGGGCTACCCTCCTTAAAATTTGAAATGAAATGAAATGAAATGAAATATCAAATTCACTCTTTTACGTTTTGTCTCAAACTCATCACATCGTGGCACTAGGCCAGAAATAACCACTTCTGTGTCATTCACCCTCATTTCGTTTGCCAATTCAATTATTTCATGTGCAATCTGGACCGCTGATTTTTCTGCTTCGTTCCTCCTTTGGGCCACATCATTTGTGCAAATGTGGAGGATTATCAAATTAGGTTTCCTCTCTATGGTTGGCTTTGAATAGCTGTGCATGTCCTTGATATTGGCTCCATTGCAGCATTCCACATATATGTTGTTGTTCTCCCCAATTTTTTCTTCAACTCCCAAGCATAAAGATATTTTTTTCTTCAACTCCCACTATTAATCAATTGCTATCTATAACTCACAACATCTACAAAGCATTTGAAGCTTGTCCTACCCTTGAAACTAGAGCCGTCTTTCTTGATCTTTTCAAAGGGTATGATAGGGTTTGGCACGAGGGCCTTTTGTACAAATTAAAATGCAATGGTATAAATGGGAACGTCCTTGCTTTGATCCAGAACTACTTAGCAAATCGTAAACAGCGAGTTGTCTTGAACGGTAAAAGCTCGAAATGGGCACCGATATGTGCTGGTGTACGACAGGGCTCTGTCTTGGGTCCACTGTTTTTTCTTGTCTACATTAATGATCTTGTTGAGAATGTGAACTGTGATGTCAAAATGTTTGCGGATGATACCTCTCTCTTCTCGGTTGTTGAAGATGAAAGAAGATCTGCTAATGAGCTCAATGCAGATCTTGATAGGGTGCGGTTATGGGCATGGCAATGGAAAATGCAGTTTAATGTAAATAAGACTGAAGAGGTTGTTTTCTCTTGTAAAAAAAGAAAACCATTCCATCCTCACCTTCTGCTAGGCAATGATGAAGTTGAGAGAAAGTCTGAGCACAAGCATCTTGGAATGCAGCTTGACTCTGAACTGAACTTTCTTAGTCATATTAAAGAGGCTATTGGCAAGGCTAGAAGGGGCATAGGAATGATAAGATTTCTGTCTAAGTATGTAGCTAGGGATGTGGTAGACCAAATATACAAATTGTACGTGAGACCACACTTAGACTACGGAGACATCATTTATCACAAATATGACCCAGAAATGCGCTTAACATTTACGCAAAGGCTTGAACAGACCCAATACTCTGCAGCCTTAGCTGTTGCTGGTGCTTGGAGAGGTACAAATAGGCAAAGATTGTATGAAGAATTAGGATGGGAAAGTCTGTATCACAGAAGATGGTACAGAAGGCTATGTCATTTCTTTAACTTAGTGAAATAACAATCACCAAGTAACCTTTTTGATGAAATCCCTCCCGAACGTCAACTTAACTACGGTCTTAGACACCCTCGTGATTATGAGGTACACGTTGCTAGAACCAATCGCTTTTCTAATTCTTACTTTCATAATACCCTGTTCGAGTGGAATTTGCTTGGGGAAGAGATCAAAAACTCAATATCCCTTTCTCAGTTTAAGAACAAATTATTAAAAATCATAAGACCGGAGGGAAATTCTGTCTACAATATTTCTGATATTGAAGGTGTGAGATTACTCACAAAGTTGCGTTTAAAGTTTAGTGTGCTGAATGAACATAAATTTAGACACAACTTTGATAGTCTTACTCCATTTTGTGCTTGTGGTAATGACATGGAGGACAATGAGCACTTTCTCCTGCGCTGCCCCCAGTTTGATGTGATGCGGCAAGATCTCTTTGGACGGCTCTCAGAAATCCCTGGTTTAAATATTGATCTAGATGATAAACCATTGTGTGACTTACTTCTGTTCGGAGACTCAAAGAAAAGTGTCATCATCAATCGAGTAATCCTTGAAGCAACAATTTCTTTCATCAAAAATACGAAAAGGTTTTCAGATTGACCTTAAGCACAAATCATTCATTCATTCATTCATTCATTCATTCATTCATTCATTCATTTCATTCATTTTATATATTTAAGGAGGGTTGCCCTTCAACAAGTTGATTTTCAAGGGGCCCTCCAATAAAAACATTTAATTACAATTTAAAAAGAAAGTGAAAAGCTATTAAATAAATTAAACTATAAAACCATATTTACAATGTATGTTCAAAACCTATTTACAATGAAGTGAAAAATTCAAACCTAAAATCAAAATGAAAGGGATCACTTTTTAAATAGTTTTCTTGAAACTATACAAGGAGGTTGCCTGCTTTGGCTCGGCTGACAGGCCATTCCATAATTTTGCACCTCTATATGAGAAACATCTCTGGCCATTTGATGACCTTTTCTTCGGTAACCTTAGGTCGGTCCTCGTATTACGAAGGCTATATGATGAGCAGAGCGAATTTCGAGTGAAAAGGCCACAAAGGTATTCTGGAGCCAGTTGATTCAGGGACTTAAAGACCATTGTCTTAGATTCACACGTAATTAGTTCGTCAATGGTCTTCCACCCCATCTCTTCGATAAGAGGTCCGCCTGGGGCATCAAAGCTGCTATTTGTTATTATCCTAGCAGCACGGTTTTGAAGCTTTTGCAACTGATTAATTTCAGTTAAAGCGGCGCAGCCCCAGACGGAACAGCAGTATCGAAAGTGTGGCTCCACAATGCCGGTGTAGAGAGTCTGCAAAGATTCTTTCGGGAGAAAAGACTGGGCATTTCTTAAAAAGCCAACTGCCCTTGAGACCTTGCTAGAAACTGCTTTGATTTGTTCTTTCCAGTTCAAAGAGCAGTATATTTGCACACCAAGGTATTTTGTCTTTTTGACTACTTCAAGATCATTGTCGCGAATTTTCAGATCCAGGTCTTTATTTTGACCTTTGATACTGTTCTGTTTTTGCTTGGTAGAGATAAGCATGGAATGGGTTTTCGCAACATTCAGGGAAAGCTTGTTGCCTTGTAGCCAAGTATCCAGCTTTTTGAGGTCGCTATTAATAGCCTTGTTCAGCCGAGTCAAATCGTGAGACTGGTAGCACAAACTGGTGTCATCAGCATACATGGACACAGTAGAATCCTGGACAGTTTGTGGGAGATCATTGATGAAGATGAGGAAGAGAAGAGGGCCGAGACATGAACCTTGTGGAACACCAATTTCTATGTCCCAATTTTTGAATCCACACCATTTACCCTGCAAAATTGTTTTCGGTTGGAAAGGTAGGATTTAAACCAAGAGAGTTCACGTTGCTGTACGCCGTAAAGCTCAAGCTTTTCGCAGAGAATGTTATGATCAACAGTATCGAATGCCTTTTTAAGGTCAATGAACACCAATCCCACAAGCTTTCCAAGATCCATTCCATTGTACCAGTCGTCAGTATTTTTAAGCAAGCTTGTCACTGTTGAATGAAGGCGCAAAAAGCCGGATTGGCCAGGTGAAAAGTGTCCATTATCATTCATATACTGGTACAGCTGATTTGTTACTGATTTTTCAAAGAGCCTTGAGATGACAGGCAAGACTGATATTGGTCGATAGTTAGACTTCTCAGCCTTATCTCCTTCTTTGAAAATCGGAGTAACTCTAGCAACTTTCCATGAGTCGGGAAAACGACTTGTTTCAATGGATGTATTGAACAGGAAAGCAAGTGAGTTTTCAATAAAAGGCAGCGCAAGCTTCAAAAAGTAGCTTAACCGTGGCAAATGCATCCCTGATCTCCTGCACTTCTATAGTCCTGAAACTGAATCTTGCCTTACGTTCGTTAACTTCATAGTCACCTTCAAGAAGGGGATTTGGGGCTGGATCAATTTTGTCAGCAAGATTCTTACCTACTGAGCAAAAGAAACTGTTCATTACATTCGAAATATCTTTTTTATGAACAGTTTCAGCACCAGACTCTTTGAGACAATCAATGTTGCTGGACTTTGATCTCTTATTGAGGAGCTCATTGATTGCCTTCCATGATTCTTTCATGTTACCTTGACATGCAGAGATCTTATTAGTACAGTACTGCTTCATTAGTTGGATGTTTAGGACATTGACCTTGTTACGGACCTGTCCATAAGAGTCCATAATGAATTGGGACTTTCTTTTGGCTGCAGCCTTTTTTAGCTTATCCCTGGTCTGCATTAGTTTCTTCAGGTCCTTGTCTATCCAGGGGCAGTGCTTCTCTGAAACACGCATTACAGTCATTGGGGCATGTTTCTCTATGATCAAAGAAAATAGGTTTGACCAATTGCTCACAAGAATATCTATGTCATCAGTTCCAGTAAGCATTTGCTCCCAACACATGCCAGAAACATCTGCCTGGAATGCTTCTTCATTTAAATTTTTCATCTTCCGAGTTTTGATCATTTTATGGCCTTTTTCCACTGCTCCATTAAATTTTCGAATGCAGTAGACCATATAATGATCACTCAAAGAAACTTCATAAACTCCGGCTTTTACAATGTTTCTCGCACGCGTTGTAGCAATATGGTCAATAATGGAAGAAGTAGTTAGAGTGACCCTGGTTGGTCTATCAATAAGCTGTTTGAAGCTGAACAACTCATACAGATCAAGCATGTACTTTGAATTGTTATCTATGGGCTGCTCAGCTTGTTTTGGAGTGAGGTCACAATTAGTGTCCCCTAAGAGGATTATTTCTTTGCCCTCTTTGTCCAAAAAAGAGAGAACCTTTTTCCAGCTTATTGAAAGATCCAACTGGATCACTGGGCGGACGGTACCAAGCAAGAACAAGAAAAGACTTGCTTTTTGGTGGTTCAACCTCAATAAAGATAAGTTCCAAGTCACAAATGCAGCAACATTTTCGTTTGTTTGTAGTAATTGTAACGGGTGCCTTGTAAAGAGGTACTCCCATTTCCACCGTGGAGAACTGAAATGCATACTACAGTGTGCCCTTTCGGCAGGGCGGTGCGTGCTGGTTGATTGCGGTCGGTCTCTGGCGCGTGTTGCGTTCGGCGCGTGCGGGGGATCGGCCGTGGTTGCCTGGCTCGCGCTGTTTTATTATTATTATTATTATTATTATTATTATTATTATTATTATTATTATTATTATTATTATTATTATTATTATTATTATTATTATTATTATTATTATTATTATTATTATAAATTTCTTTAAAAGCTGGCTAAAAAACTACAATAGCTATGATTAAAAGCTAATTTAGGCCAACTAGAAAATTAAAATATACATGAGCGAATAGTAGTTAAAATGGTAAATTAGAAAAATATACAATGAATTACTCAGCATAAAAAATCAAAGATGTTAAAATCAAATGAAGCCTAAGTTTGGGACAAAAGTTTGGCATAATCGGCAGTGGCAGCTTTCTCCAGACCAAGATTTGATTTTGTTTTTAAACTCAGTAAGAGATGCAGAATCTTTGATAAATTGTGGAACGGTAGCCCAGACTTGCGGGCCTCTAAAGCGAATGGTTTCTGAGCCATATGTAACAGTTTTAATTCTAGGAAGAGAAAAGTCGTTAGAGTTCCTCAGATTATGTTGACTTTCTTGTTGACAAAAATCTCTCTCATAAAAGCTGGATTCAAGCCATTTTTGGTCTTATATATTTCCGTCATGAGATTCTGCAAGTTTCTCTGGTGCACAGTTATTGATCTATCCTTTTCCATTAAGACCTCAAAGCTGGATTCATAGTCCTGGTAAGTAACTCTTAGTGCTCTCTCTTGAATTTTATCAATTTTGTGACGAAGTTTTCGGCTGTGGAACATCCACGCCAAGGGACAGTATTGAAACTGGCTATTTATAAAAGCTGTCATTAAGTACCGTAATTTGCCTTGATCCATGAAGGGGGCAATACGTGAGAGAGCATACAGTTTATTGCTAGCCTTTTGACAGAGCCCGGCGACATGATGTTCAAATGTAAACTTATTGTCTATAGTAACACCTAACAGCTTTTCCTTAGTGCTATTCTGCACAGATGTATTACCAATCTTAATGGTGACCGGTTCATCACGAGAGGCACCTAGTGCTAAAAAGTGGCATTTATCTTCATCTAGCTTGAGGCAGTTGTCAGAGAACCATTTTATTACTTTTAAAGAGACGTTTTCCAGCCTTTCTACTACATTTTGTAGATTTTGGTCACATGTATATAGGGTGGTGTTATCAGCATAATTGCATATTTCAATATCATCAACAGAGATTAACAAATCGTTCAAATAAATGTTAAAAAGTAGAGGTCCTAACACCGATCCCTGTGAAACACCCAAATTCAGTTTCTGCTTAGAACTAAACGAACCATTCATTTTAACTCGTTGCTGCCTGTCACTTAAATAACTATACAAAAAGGTCAATGCATCATGGTTGAAACCATATGCATGCAGTTTAGCAATAAGGAGATCGTGCTTGACCCAATCGAATGCCTTGGAAAGATCCATGAAGACAGCCCCAGCTTTTCCTCCAGTGTCTAAGTATATTTTACATTTTTCAAGAAAACGAGTTAAGGCATGTTGTGTATTGTATCCTTGTCGGAAACCACATAACAAATCTGATAAGTAAGCAGTCATATGTTCCATCATTTGCTTGTACATGAGTCTTTCATAAATTTTAGAGACAGTGGGCAAGACGCTAATTGGTCTTAGAAGTAGAAGCGTCTTTCTTAAAAAGGGAAAAAACGTCTGCAGCTTTTAGTTCATCAGGAAACTGACTTTTGCTCACACATTCGTTGACAATTTGTTGCAAGGGTTCAGCGCAGATGTCTGAATTAGTCTTGAGTAGCTTTGGTGGGATATTACCAAAAGTTGTAGCCTTATTTGAATTCAGATTTTTTATTTCTGTTTCAATTTTGGAAACAGTGACATGCTCAAAGGAGAAACCAGCTACAACTGGGAAGCGTGTCAGAATAGTTTTTATGCTGGGATAGTTTGCATACTTTTCAATTGCTTTTTCTACTGGATCGATGATACCTTCCGTTGAACGAACATTGTCTAAATTCTCTGCAATACTAAGGGTTTCTGTTACAGTTACAAAATAATTGTTAAAAATTTCTGCAATCTGACGATCGTCAGAGATAACGTCGTCATTTTCCACTAGAACTATCTTGTTTTGAGTCTTTATTTTGTCCGAGAACAGTGGTTTGACCGTTTTCCAAACTTTTTATTGTCAGTGATGAGTTTCACGTCCAAATTATTGTAGTATCTCTTTTTCTCCGTTCGAAAGAGTTTCACGCAAAGGTTACGCTGTCGACAAAAATTATTCCAGTTTTCAGCTATTCTGTTTCGGTTATATTTGTTACGCAATCTGGTACGTAACATGACGGCCTTCCGAAGTGCCTTAGTCATAAAGGGTGCATCATTAGCTTTGTCGAAAGGGCGTGTTTCCATGATATGTCGGAGTGCTTCATTGACAATCTGCAGTAAGGTGGAGGAGGTCCTCTTTCCGAGACGCCCATTGGAGTTGCTTTTCTTTTTTTATTAAAGTATTTGTACATATATTTTGAAATTATTGTAAGTGGCTGTCGTAGTTGGAACTCGCTGACATCATGTCCTTCCCAGCTATGGCAGCCATAGAATATTTGCGTTGTCTAGTTGCAGTTTTAATGTTTTATGTGATAAAAAAGCATAAACATTTTTAACAAGCGAATTCCCAAGTATGACTGCTGAACGTTTCTGTGTTTCGCCCCAAAGCTTCGTTTTTTGTTGTGGCTTTTAGTTTTTTCATTCAAGATATTGCTAGTTGAGGGTTGGTTTTCCCAACTGCAGGAACATTGCTCATTCCTCGTTAAACAATAAAGATAGTTTCCTGGGACAAAGCCTATGTCGGCTCCCAAACAACTTTGTTACCTGTGGATGTGAGCTTGTGCCTTTTTAGCAAACACTGCGCATGCAAACACCACTGCGCCCAGGATATCTGATTGTAAATAGTCATTGTAAATCTAGTCTTTGTAATGCAAGTCCAGGAACAATAGTGCAAATTCCGCAAATATTAAACATAAGGGTATTCTACATCTACAGATCTGCATGCTGCTGCACAACGCAAATTAATAAGGGGCCGCAAACATATCGATTTTTTCCCCAACAATGTCGTTTTGACGTTTTTGGGGGGGAGGGGTTTCGCTCAAGACGTTTTCAAATTGAGACGTTATATCGAAAAAAAGGTCTGATAAAAAAGCCACAACCTGTAAAATCTGAACGTTGTCTTTGCTGACTGTCTTTTGTTGTCAACATAAGCCTTCTAAATGACAATAATGATGTTGGATCATAGAATGGAAGATGCAATGGGCTTCAATATCTAGGATAGGGGTGCAGGACCTCGATACCATTTTACTCGAATGAGCGTTAGCCTGTATATCATCCTGAAAATTTACTTGAGTCCCATTTTCTGGGCGGGATTTAAAAACGCTAGATTAGACAGAAAAGTACATCATCCAGATAACTTACGTACATGTGCATTAACTAGAGTTTGGGCATAGATGTGAATGTCTGTTGTCTTGTCGCTAACTATCCAAAAGAGAACGAAAAAGGAATCATTTAAATTTTTACTACGATACTTCATAGTCTTCGAGGTTTTGATATACTATTTTCAAAATTTTCCCCAAAAAGCCTCTTTATTTCATTTTCCTTTGTCCTAGTAACATGGTAAATTCTTCGCAGCAGGAGCATTTTCCAACGAAATGAAGAGCATAGTCTCAAAAATTTTCGCGAGTGGAGCCAGCGAAAAGATTTAGGCCCATCCTAACTGTTTGAACTCTATTCCGACCGGACTATAAAAGAAGCATACTCATTCAATTTCAAAGCATAGTCTAGAAGGAACTACCTTTCGATAGCCATGACAAATTGTACAACAAAAAACAGTTGCAGTTTCCTAGGGGGCACCAAAACTGTTGGTGCCCCGCCCCCCCCCCCGTAGCCAATGTTGAGCCACCACGCCACTGCAAAAGAAGCTCTCACACAAAACTATCAGACACATTGGACATTGGAAAAGCATCTTGAACGACTGTTGACGTCATGAATGAATGACGTCATGAATATCAAAATTTGCTGATTTAAGTAAATTTAAACAAATTTGTATATCAAATGAAAGTACTCTTGAAGACAAATCGAATGGTGTATGTAACTTTATGATTTGAGTTAGTTGTGCAAAATTATTGAGCTTTTAGTGATTTTCTTTGTGACCTGTCTCCAAATAAGGTTATCTGGTGGCCACGTGACACAACAATAGGCTATGAAATTTCTAAAATTTTGTAGCCAATTAATTTTTGATAAAGGTCAGTAAGTTGCAGGGTCATATCTAAACTAGCGTTGGGGACAGCTGAGAATGTTTGTAGGGGTGAAAAACGCCCCCCCCCCTCCGATGCAAAGAAGGTTAATGTCCAACGAAGATGAACTTCCAGAAGTCTACCAAACGTTTGGCTTTAGAAAACAGTAATCAATAGGCTTTCTCAAATCTAGTGTAGTTTTGAACAATTTAGCTGTAACCTCGTAATTTTGTGCTCTTTTGTTTTGCATTCATTTCTTTTCGTTTTCTGTAGCTGTAGTCGACCATGTATCGAAAGATATAGTATCTATGATGAAAATATTTATTTCTTTAACGAAAGCCTTGATGAAAGTTCTGATTCAAACATTAATTAAAAAATGCAACTGCTGGAGTAAAATCGCAAAATGAAACATGATCAGTTAAAAAGTGGCATAAAAAGTGATGTTTTTCAAGGCATCGTTTTCACCAATTTTTTCTAGGGTACCATAAGGACGTTTTTCTAGAGCTGGTTGTCAAAAAGGCACATTTACTCTAGAGCAGGTTATTATTTTAGCAATACTCGGTTTGATTTTTACAGTTTTATTGATTTGTCCGAATTTGCTTCAACTTTCTCATGGACTTTGCAGCAATTTGCTAAGACCAATTAGAAACAGTTCTGGAACCGGATATGCTTTACACAGACTTTTTCTAGGACAGGGTATCGATTTCAGGGAAAAATTTCTGCACCAGGTTAACATTTTTTGTGGAGGTTGCAGCCCCCATATAAAAAAGTCAAGTGCCCCCCCTCACCGGGAATGATGTGTCATGTTTTCCATATACAGGATCGTCTTGTGGCTCTTCTTACAACCTCCTGCATGAATATTTTTAGACCAATCCAACCTCGTCCCCATGGACATTTGTGATATTTGAATGGAGATAAGACATGCCACAAGCCGTGCCACAACCGTGGCCTAAGGTAATGCTTTGCTTTCTAAATTTATGACACCCATTGAGAGAATTGACACTCATGGTCAGCCGATCCCAGAGCTTATCACATCTCCTCCGTCAAAAAAAAGTAACAGACGGCTCTGTGGACTAGGTCGTTTATCGACCACAATGAAAATATGATGCTAGTACAGTCAGTTGATCAAATCTAGAATAATGAGGTACTGAAGCTAAATTTGATGACCGGAAACTCAGCGCGGGTAAACTTTGTAGTATTTGGGTCAGCTAAAGGGGGGGGCGATGTTTCAGAAACGAGAGATGGTATAGAGATGACATTTCGCAAATTGAGTAAGAGGCCTAGGAAGAATCCAATAATAAATAATAGTAATAGCAATTTGTCACGCGATTCGCTGCCAGGCAACTAAAAACAATAGCTAAAATGATAGAAAAGTGCTGACGGTTCGTAAGTATTTACAGATATGTAGCTACCTGTGCTTCCAAAGTAGTGGCGAGGAGTCTATGAAGATGTTTCAATTGATGATTTGAATTTTGAAAGTCGCCTATGTTAATTAGAGCTAATTAACGTCCAATCAACGGACACGTCATAAGATAAACCTATAGTTACCGATATCTATGAAAAATTTTGACTTATTATAGATAAAATCAGACACCTCAGTTCCTCACCACCCCATTTCAAGAAACTTTTCAAGCATAATTTACTAATTCATTCAAAGTATGACGTGATAAAGATGTATGACGTCATAGCTATTAGAATTTGCTGCTGTTAGTAAATTATGATAAATCATATATGAAATGAAAGCCCTTTTCATGACAAAGCAAATGGTACATATAACTTTAAAAAGAAAATAACCGAGGATTTAGGACTTTCTTTATTACTAGTCGCCGACAAAAGGCATAGAGATGTCACGTGACAAAACAATGAACAATGAAATATGTATGATTATAAGCCTGGTAAATTTCACGAAAGCTTCAAAGTTACAGTTTCATGGCTGAGATTTTATTAGCTCTATTTTGGTTGGGGGGGGGCAAATTTGCCTTTTTTGGGGGCAAATTTGCAAATTTGCTGGTAGATTTTTTTAATTACTCTACCAGGCAGAATTTGATAATCATGAAACTTTTTGACTTTGTGTAACTACTTATTGTGCAACTTCTCAAAAAGTTTCATCAAAATATTTTGAAAAATGTGGACGTGGGAGACGATTTTCTGGGACTGACCCTGGAAAAAACGCAAATTTTCAAATCTCAATTATCGCAAAAAAAGGAGCAGAAGTGGAAAATTTTGCTAATTTCTTTTGTAATGTAATGTTATTTGATGCATTCTATCACAATTATCATGTGTCTATGTAAAGTGTGCTCCGAATTTGATTTTGTCACGATTTTCCTGATTTTGACCCATTTTGCCGCTTTTCTTGAATACACAAAGGAAAATGCTGACGTGAGCAAAAATGTCCAATCCAAGATGAATTTTTGTAGGTAATCCAATATTAATTTTTATATTTACAGAGAGTACATGCTGAGGCTATTAGCACACCAAGTTTGGTTGCTCCAACTATTACCAGTCAAGAGTTAGGTAGGGGGGGGGGGCTTTTTTGCCCCCCAACCAAAATAGGACTATCAAATAGCCCAACCACCATTGGGTTAAAGAGCTTCGTACCGCGCGATCAAAATGCCTGTAATTTGCCATTTCCAGACACAACTTGTTACTTGAAAATTGAGAGGAATCGAACAATTTTCTATATTTCTGACGTAAGAGATGGAAACTTCCTTTTCCTCTTGGTCTCTTAAAAGGAATTGTAAGTTTCTGCTAAATTTCCGCTTCAAACGCCACAGGATATCTAAACATGTTTTGGGAGGCAACTCGATACTTACGCAAAACGTGGGTTGGTATTCTGTCTTTAGATCTATTTCTGTTTCACGACCTATGTTTAACTTGTCCAGCCTTCAAAAGTTACAACACAATAAGAAGATGTGCACTTGGATTATATCATACAGTTTTGCCCATACTCATTTACAGACAGGTGGGGCGGCGGTGGGGGGGGGTCCTCATCTCAGACAATATTCTTGATTCTTGTCGGTCTCGTAATCAAAAAGCTTGGTTTCCATTGCTTCAAAGATACAAAGATACACCAAAGACCATGATGAGACAGACGGAAATTAAATACTTGATTTTCGGTTCGATTCAAGTCAATTTCTTGCCTCATTATCTTTATTACATTAAAGGAGCTAAATCACAGGGATATCTTTTTGATATAAATTATTGTTTTTTTTTTGTAAAAAAGTAGTCCGTAGCTTAGTTGACCATGTATCATTAGATGTTAATAATAAAAATGATGCTGCGCTGATTCTGAGAAGCAATGGTGATGGAATTTCGCTTTTGTGATGGATGTCATTTTTCACCATTAGCATTTCCCCATAAAGTAAAGCGTAACAATTGCAACGCCACAGACGCTACGCAACGTCCCATGCGGGGGGGGGGGTACTCCTATAATTTTCCATAGTACCATGTTCGTAAGATGCTTTAGGATATGCACCCATCCGAAGACTTGTTTTAGCGAAACACATCCCTAATCGCGGAAAATTTCCCAGGGACTATGTCCTTTCCCGTGTAAAGCTTCTCAATTTCATGTGCCATAATCGCTGAAAATCTGTCACTAGAATTTCTAGTATTGCCAATGCAACTAAGTTACTTGAAGATGAAGAGGCTGCTCCCGATTTCCCGCCCAATTTGTACTGGTCTGCTAAGTTCTTTGACTCAGTACGAATGCTATTTTAGAAATTTCTATGCAAATATCATTGGAGAAAATTGTTAATCATCAACTACGAGCAGCACACTATGAAAGTGTGAACCATTTTGCACTCCAAAACAAAGGCCCTGGTGGGATACCAACCAACGTTGAAGAAAGGCGCCCTAGCCCTTTCTCGCTTTTTTACAGCAATATGATAACTGGCACATAGTCGGACAGAGCAGCTTGATGAAAAATCTTAGGGCAAGAACGACAACAAAAACATCATGTTGGTTGTTTTCATATTTCATTCATAGTTAAAAGTCGTTAAATCCATGTGTGATAGATTAACAACGCCCATGTGATGATAAATTAAGCAGTTGACAAGTCCATGCTAAGATTAATAACACATCAGGTTCCAACTGCCCCCTCCCCTCTCCTCGGGCGCTACGTCCAAAAGATAAACAATGGCAAACTGAGAACAAAGAACTGGTGTCCCTGTGAATGTAGTAAAACCGCATTTTACGTAAAACCAATTAATGAGGAATAGGAAACAAGGCTAAAGCAGATGAAACAGAACAACAAAAGCGAACACTGGAAACTGAGAACATAGAACTGGTGTTCCTGTGAATGTGCGGTGCAACCGCATATTTCGTAATAACAATTAATGACGAACAGGAAACAAGACTCAAGCAGATAAAAAGAGCAGCAAAAGCCGTGCGCTTCGAAATTAAGTTAGGGAGAAACAAAATTCAGTTGGAAGATCACACGAGTTGCTTAAAAATGAATCCGAGCCGAGGATACGCGTTCGTTGTGCTCGCTGCGTTGATGTTATCACTATGTATCGATAATTCTCTGGGAGCACCAAAGAGAAATCCTTTCAAGAACGTTGCAGGGAAAGCAACGAAACTACAAAAGAAAGCCAAGGTGAGTGATATCATAGTTGATAAATTACCATACCTTTTACAAAGCATTGAATCCATAGACGTAGAGGAACCGGGAGCACTGAGGACACGTGCCTTCAAGATTTTGCAATAAACAAACAAGTACCCTTATTATTATTAGAAAATGCCCCCTTTTTCTTTAGGAAAAGGTGCCTCAAGGAGTCGTGCCCCCAAAGGCTGGGATGCTTTCTGCGTCCTTGATTGAAACGTGCGAAATGAATTGTGTTGAGAAAAAGCCTCAATTGCAGGCTGTGCGCCGGATCTTGCCACAGACTTGATGATCTTACTTGGATCTTTGAATCTAGATGCATGCAGCGAAGAGCAGTGAATAAATCGTAAGGCATGAACACCGCAAAACGACCCGAAAAAACAGACAGCTATTTTTGGATTGAGCACACTGCTTATATGTAAAAATCTGACAAGGCTTCTTCAGTGCCAAACTTGAAGCTAAAATTGGAACTTATTGCCTTGCGCATATTTTGAGAGGACACTAACAAAATTTACGTCACGCACAAGCCTCTTTCAGTCAGTCAGTCTGCCTAGTGTCCAGGGGGGCTGCTCAGTTATACATTATAGCACAAGGGTGCTTATGTTACTCTGTTGGGTCTAAATTAGGGCAAGTCTAATTTTTGGCTCCGTAATTTGTTGGGTTCCTGAAGTTCTGCATTACTTTTCTGGGTCTCAAATATAGCGAATAGTAATGAAATTGGGAAAATATGCGCTATAACAAGTGCAAGTACTTCAGTAGTGGGAAAATATAACTTAAGAAACTATTTGTTTTGCCAAAGGGCATTCTTGACATGTTTCTATTCTAATTTCACTTGTTTCCTGTTGTATCTTATATCATATTACTCAGAAGGTACTTGATTCGTGTCTGAGAAATAGAAGGGCTTCAATAAACATTGTTTTGAAATGTTCAGGAGGGCACAGGAAGTGAACACGCAGATTGTTAGGAAATCTTTTAGAAACTTGTAAGAAACTCTGAGTACTCAAAAAATGATTAAGGATCCTTCTGTGCTGGCCAAAATTCTTAGTTCTCAAATAACCACTGCATTAATTGTATTTACTGTATTCAATCTGTTGTTTCTAAAAGTATGTTCTCGTTTCCGGGGTCTTTAAACATATTCTTAATATGGACGTGAGTCGTTCATATGGGGGATTTGATCAACGTCTAGCTTCCGCTACCTAACGGATGGAGATCACGAGATGACTTGTGGACGACCCTCGTGGTGGTTGGTTGTCTCGATGAAAAACACAGGATGACCAAAGTAAACAATCGCATGTTAGTTTTTCTTTTCTATTAAGCACATAGCTTTTAAACCATACGGCTACAAGCTACAAAACAACGAAATATGTAAAGTAAGAAGATAAAGGATTTGTAACTAACCTGATCTCTATCTCCCTCTCCCTCTCTGGATCTCTATCTGCCTCACTGTTCACTTCGTGCGACACAGCAAATCAACTTATAGGTCTTTACATCTATTACGATTACGATTGTTCGCGAGGCGTCTCAAGACGTTTAGGTCTTTCTTTGTTTTAAACTGTTTTTTGTAATCGTTGATGGCAGTTTGTAGGCAGTTGCTACCTCTACGATGTCGATGTCAAGCAAAACAGGCAAGGTGACTCTTTTCTTCCATGTAACTAACCAACTATAGCTAGATAAGGGTGACTCTTTTCTTCCATGTAACTAACCAACTATAACTAGATAAAAAGGAAACCAAACAGCAATGAGAAAATCACATATTTATTTGGATTGTCAAGAAACTTAGTGATATGTAAAAAGTGATATGTAAAACTTGTAATATTTTTTCTCAGCTATTAGTAATTTGTCCATGATTTTTCCAATGAATTTGAGACCATTGTTGATTATTTCTTGGTCCTAACATAGACCTTTTAGCTAGTCAGCAAAAGAACCTGGATCGACCGTCATTTTTATACATTTTGTACACATTTGAAAATTCTATAAAATTTAGCAAGGCATCGCGCTCCATTCAGATTCTTTTTCAGAATAACCAGAAGGTGGGTTATTAGAACATAAATTGGAGCAAATTATTAGGGGAGTGTCGTCTGAATTTTCACATAGTCCCTGGTTCGACGTTTAAAACTCGAAGTTTAGTAGTAATCAACCTCACCTTTCATTTGTTAGCTTTTGCATCAGATACGGCTCAAGCGTAATGCCTTTTCGTATAAGGAAGGGGAACTCCACCTTTTTCGATAAAGATATTTCTCTCTTCTAGTATCTATAAGAGTAGGTTTATGGCTAAGCTTGAATACAGTAAGTTCCAGCGTATAAGGAACCACTTTTCAATTTGGGCCTCAGAAAGTTTCTAATTTAAAGAGAACTTTTCATGATCGAGGGCAAAGTTTCTTAAACACAGGTACCATCAAGTCAATAGCAGATTCACCAAAAGAAAAGGATGGCGTGTCTACTTTCTTGTCGGCAATTTTCTTCAAGTTTGGTTGTGATCCTATAACTATCACCTGAGTCTTGACAACATTTAATGACAGTTTGTTACCCTGTACCCATTTATCTAGACAATCAAGATCCCTATTTATAACGGTATTAAGTTCTCCGATATTTCTAGAGGCATAAGAAATGCTTGTATCATCAGCATACATTGTCAGATTATATTCATGGAGTGCCATAGGAAGATCGTTAATGTAGATTAAAAAAGAAGTAGTCCTAACCAAGATCCCTGTGGAACACCACAATCAATATCTTTCAAATCAGAGCATGCACCATTTACCCTACAGAACTGACGTCTGTTTTCTAGATAGGATTGGAACCATAGGTATTCGAGGTCATCAATTGCCGTATTTCTTCAGTTTTGCAAGGAGAATCTGACAATTGACCGTGTCAAACGCTTCCTAAAGTCGATGAAGACCCTGGCAGTGTACTTTCCATTATCTATGTTGACGTACCGATCATTTGTATTATTTAAGAGGAGCGTAACTACAGAGTGTAAACTCCTAAAACCGGATTGATGCGAAAAAAGATGCTAATTTTCGTCCAAATACTCAAACCCTAGAAAATGTCTTTTCGTGTGAATTACTGGCCTTCGTATTGCCAACTTACTGTTGAAAAGAGGTCAGGTCTTATTCAAATAGACTCCATTTGTATGCTTGAAGCCGATGAAAACATTCACAAGCGAATATCACTTATAGAGTATTACTTTTAGACAACCAGTTCAGACAAAAGTCTAGTTGTCACTTCGGGGAATTTACATCAAGAGCTCCAGGTTATGATACTCTCCTGACTTAAAACTCATAGCTTTTCCAGGAACTTCAAATAACTCAAACAGGAAAACATATTTTCTCAATTAGAGAAAATTTTAATCCCTGTTTTGAAAAAGGAGGGGAGGGGGCTCAAGCCTCTGCTAGTTCAATGGTTGTGCAGTCCCTGACACTTTAAAGGACATCAATACAACAGGCCATTTAGCTATACACCACTTTGATAAACAGCCTCGTTTTGGAAATTATTCAAAATTCTTTCATATGAAATTTTGGACGCCAGATTCAGATTCAGCACCTAAACTTTGGTCTAATTACAAGTTTTTATGTTGCTACCGGTTGTAGTGTTAATTTTATGGCGATGTAAAGTTTGAAAGACTATGAGGAATTTTACCATGAAAATGACTCGGTGTGTAAAGTTTCACCCCAAACGACTTTTCACGGTCAAATCCCTTATAATTCTTTGAACTTTACATTGTCATAAAATCAACATCACAATTGTCAGCAGTTTAAAAACACGTAAAAAGACTAAAGTTTGGATGCCGAATCCGAATCTGGAATCGAAATTTTCATATTAGCAATAGAAGGAGATTTTGATAAATTTCCAAAACGAGGCTGCTTAATTAAAGTGGTGTATTCTACAAGAGAGCCTGGATCGAGAGCTATTTTTAAATAATTTTATACATGAGGCTCGATCGAGTGGCGTTAGAGCTTCTATCACTATTGTGCAAATTCGAAAATTATACAGGGTGTCGCAAACTATCGTTCGATTCCAATGCTTTTCAGAATAGCTAAAAGGTCTATTATCACTTACGTTCAAACCTACGAGTCTTTGAAAGAGTGTTGTACGGTCCACACTTTTCGGAAGTCAATGAAGCCAGCAAACATTTTTCTTGTGGGTGTTGTGAACATGCCTGTTTATGGGTTTTTTTAGCTCTTTTGCTGCGTTCAACGTGTTGCTCAGTATTTCATTGTCTGTAAGATTATTGAATAGACTGAAATTAATAATCATACAAACGGCGAAGATAAGCAGCCGGTCAGAAACAACCAATTGGATAAGAACCTACACGTGCTATCGGGTGAGCCAGAGAAAAGTTCCCACATTAACAAGTTAATAGCACCAAAATCACTTCACAGATTTGAATGATTCAAATTCCAGTTAAGAGCCTATGGACTGAACTATTTTTATGATTATTCTCGCAGTCTTGCCAGGACTAGAGGTATCGGTAAATTTTGCACTATGAAAATTTCATGGTTACAAAAATGACTGAACAAAGGACTAAAACATTGATCTAATAGTAATGACTCTCCTTACACAGAACAATACGCAATGGGCGTTACACCTCTCTCGAGACTTATAAGACATCAATTTTCAAATAAATACTACAGATTTTAAAGCCCAAAGCAATACATGGGCAGTGAATACCTCTCACCCTTGAAGAGCTGGATTTTATTTATTGGTCAGTGCGAGGATTCCGTTGTGATTTGATCAATGTTTCAGGCTGTTTTTTCAGTTATTTTGCAACCATTAAATTTTTGTAAACTTGAATTTACCGATATTTCAAAAGTACGACCAAAAACTATGAAGAGTAAACGATTTTCGATGCCATTTTGCTCTGTTTGTTTAATAGTAAAAGCTAAGGTGTCTTTCGAAAGAGGAAAAGAAGCGTAATATTCTTATGAATCATTTTCAAAATTTAAACATGCTGAAGGGGGCTCAAATCGAGCCTCGAGAAAGCAACTCTTGGCCTATGCAACCGTTGATGTTGAAAAGTATATGGTTGAAAAGCTCTACGCTAGTATAGCTGTATATCCAGATTTGTGCTCTGTGCATTTGTTAACGTAGTAGATTTTTGCCAACATACAAAGAAATGGCCTAGGGTCAGGAGATTTTGGAAAATCTGGTTTTTCTCAATGACAGGGGAAGCAGCTAGTTGCTACATCAACAAATAAGGATTTAATCACATATCGAGCATGAAAGGAGTTGAACCAAAAGTGACTTTTTCATGCTAAACGTTGCCGATTTCTTTGAAAGAATATTTTTTTTATATTTTGAACAATTAAATTTTGTATGCTAACAATTTTTAAAAGAACTTTTTCAGTGTTTCTTTGCCGTAGTGCATTGTTTCTCGCTGGCCGATTCTAGCCTCTTGGGAGATAACAATCGATACATTTATGTTGCTGTCTAAAGTGCTAAATTGAATAGCTCAACACTCGAATAAAATATCTTTTCAACGAAACGATGGAACCGAAAAATAGCTTGCGGTTAAACTCCTCTTGAGATAATTTACATGCACGATACAGTCACACTGTGACTCACTGTGTCTCACAGTGTCTCACTGTGTCTCACTCTGTCTCACTGTGACGTTTCACTGTGATAAAGTCCTCCCTATTTGTTGTCGTAGCGACTTGTTACTCCCTCCGTTATTGAAGAAATCAGATTTTCTAAAATCTGCTAATTAACCCTTGGCCATGTCTTCGTATGTAGATGACAATCTATAGGGTATACAAATAAACGGAGCACAGTTGCAGCGCCACGGGGGGGGGGGGACTGGGGGGACGCGTCACAATCCCGCAAACCACGCAAATGTGGTTTGCATAATACCCCGCCTCCGTATGGCGTAGCCACCACATCAAGCATAAAACCCCATCACGTTAACATAGTTATGTTTGTTGTAATTAGGTGAGAGGCCGTCTTGGCCTAGATACCTTCGAATAAAAAAAAAAATAATAATACCCGCCTCTGTATGGCGTATCCACCACATCAAGCATGATACCCCACCACGTTAGCATGATACCCCGCCTCCGTATGGCGTAGCCACCGCATCAAGCATAATACCCCACCACGTTAGCATAATTTCCGCCTCCGTATGGCGTAGCCACTACATCAAGCATAATACCCCACCACGTTAACATAATACCCGCCTCTGTATGGCGTATCCACCACATCAAGCATGATACCCCACCACGTTAGGATAATACCTGCCTCTGTATGGCGTATCCACCACTTCAAACATGGTACCCCCACCACGTTAGCATAATACCCACCTCTGTATGGTGTATCCACCACAGTAGTGCGTAGCGCTAGCGTGAGAAAATTTTGTTTAATAAAATCACTGAAAAAAGTAGGAAAATGCATGTAAGCAGCATATTTGGGAACAAGGATCCTACATTTTTCATTCTGGTCCATTGTTTGCTTGCTATTGAAATAAAAATTCTATTTCTGAAACCTGCCACTTCGATGCATCGATCATGGGCCAAAATGGAATGAGGAGTTTTCGATTCCCATACAAACCCTTTACTGGTATTTTTCTAACTTTGAGGTCTTAACGAATAAAGATGTGTGATTTTATTAAGCAAAATTTCTCTGATCTAAGTTTGCCTTTGACTGATACATTAACATTTTAGTTTCAGTATCGGTCAAATACTTCTCATTACATAGCCCGCAAAAGACATAAACTCTTTTTAACTCACCCGGTAGATTAAGTCTTTAACTTGGCCCAGGCCAGCTCTTAGCTGGTGCCATCTCCTATTAAGCAACTTGTAGTGAACTATTATGAGATAGGCTAGTGCCCAGATGTCTAGGCGGTAAGAATAATTCTGTGGTTTCAAGTGCAGGTGTTGATGGAATACGATATAAACTGTTATACGAGATGAACACAGGGAACCAAACAGCCTGACTTATGACTGGTGAATACAAACAGACACTAGGACACTAGGATTTGATAATCCTCTGCACTCTGCATTTCACAACCCGTAGCACAGTAAGCCCATATTATACCGGTGAGCCAGAAAAGTTCCCACTTATGAAAATTCATAGCATCAAGATTACTTCACAGATCTGAATGTTTCAAATTCTTGTTAACAGCCATCAGATCGAACTATTTTTGTGAATTTTCTGGCTATCTTACGAGCACTACAAATATAGGTAAATTTAACTATGATAAAATCTCATGGTTGCAAAATGACTGAGAAAGAGCCTAAAACATTGATAAATCATAAAGGACTCCTCCCACTGAACAATGAAGAAAATACAATTTCTCATGGTTGAGAGCCATCCTAGGTACATTTATTGCCATGGGATTAAAAATTCATAATATTTGTTTGAAAACATACGTCTTGTAGTACTTGAGAGTGGTGAAAGGTGCATTGCCTACTGTTCTGTGCGAATAGCGTCCTTGCACCTTTATCGATGTTTCAGGCACTTTTTTCCTGTCATTTTGCAACCATGAAATTTTTATATCAAGTCGAATTTACCAATACTTCTAGTTCTGGAAGGACAACGAGGACAACTGCAAAAGGACTTTGATCGTTTGACTTTTAACTAGAATTTGAATGATTGTAGTCTTGGTGTTATGAATTTCGTATTGGGAACTCTTTTCTTGCTCACTCGGTATACTTCTAGTGCTGGTGAGACAGCGAGAAAAATCACAAAAATACCTCGATACCTCGGCTTTCAACTACAATTTCAATAATTCAAGTCTGTGATGTACCTTTGGTGCTAAGAATATTTTAAATGGGAACTTTTTTCTGGCTCACCCGGTAGTTTATATCAATAGCGTGTGTTATTCTTTCAATTATTTTGGTATCGAGATAGCGCAATGATACATTTCTCTCACTTCTCTGTCTATAGCCTAGTTTTCATTAAATCGTTTTAATATTAAATGGTTTCCAAATTAATTCTTTTTCAAATTAAATGGTTTTCAAACAGCAACTGAAATATTATTTCAAGCGCTGAAAGAAAACCAAAACACGACTTGCTGGAAGAGCAGCTGCTTCTAAATAGGTTTTTGATAGATACACCGTAGATTTGCATATATTATAATGTATGTTAACAAATCCACCATCAAAAATAAACAGAAAAAAGAATATAAAAACACAACTGTTTATAAAAATACGTATCGATATTAAAAATCTTCTTCAGATACTAATATCATAATGTATTATTGCAATTAGGTTTATTTCTTTTGCTGTATTATTTCTGAAGGGATTTGTGTTTAAATAATTCAAAATGAAATGATTAATCGGTGATTAATCACCGATTATCATCGATGCTGCAAGACAATGATCGGCGATGAATTACCAATTAAGGAAAACCATGCTTTTGAAATGTTTTCTTCACAGATGCCATATATCATTGACAAGTGTGGGAAAATGATAATTGTTTTCAATAAACGGTAATACTTGCGTCCTGTGCAAAAGTGAGGTGAGGAGGGAGGCCCAGAATTCTCCCGTGCAAGATGGTGTTTTTAAAATTGTTTCATTGTTTCTAGAAATATCTTGTGAAATTTGGATACCTAAGTGATGACTTTTCAGGCGACACACCAACAGCTCAGAGTCTCAAAAACTTTCAAGAATTTGCAGGACTCAAGCAGACAGGTTCGTAAATAGACATTGATTTATTGTTAAAGATATTGTTGATTGTTAGATCTTTGATATATATATGTTCATTTTGAAAATTCTTAATTATTCAAAATCTTGGCATCCCAGGCTGAACCCATTTTTAGAACTGTTTTAAAAAAGTACATCCAATTACAAGAATTGTCGGACCAAAACTGGACCATCTTCAGGGGCCTGTGCAACATAGAGCCTTTGCGCGCCTACGCTATGGCTACCACACATTAGCAAGTTTCATTTTTCAGAGACTGTGCATTTGAAACAAAGGCGCGACTAAGGTAATAAGCTTGAAAGAAGCGGGAGAAAATGAACCTATTGTGTACTTTTCAGAGTTGACATAAGTTCTGGATGAGATAAACAGTAAGTTCAATTCAAACCTTCGTGTTATATACCATAAGGCTTTGCTATGAACCCAAACCCAAACTGAACCCAAATGCTAGCAAAAAGGGATCTTTTCCATGTGATTGCAGAGAGTCGCAAGCAAACTTTATCACTTTTATTGCAACTCGCTGCGATTATATGGAAACCATGTTTCCATATGATCGCAAAGGATTCCAACTAACTTTACTTTCATCAAATTTCAAACCAAAATGATGATCAGGGAAATGAGACTATCCCCCGAAACAATAGAGTATTCCCTGTCTAAAAATTTCCTACTCAGAGGGGTACATCATATTATTGTTGTTTTCCTTTTTTCTCTTCTCTTTTTTGTTCTCTTTTATTATCTGGAAATTAGCAAGAGTCACACCAATTTTTAAGACGGGCTCAAAAAAAGATGCAAATAATTATAGACCCATCTCTGTCATCTCAGTCTTTTCAAGGATGTTGGAAAAAATAGTTCACGACCAGCTTATTGAATATCTCATAACTAACAAAGTATTGACGCCAAATCAATCTGCTTTTCGAAAATTATACTCCACCGTAACATCCCTGATAAATAGTACTGATTACTGGTATGACAACATGGATGAAAAGCAACTCAACTTAGCTATATTTCTTGATCTTAAAAAGGCATTTGATACCGTTGATCATAGAATATTGATAAAAAAGTTAGGTGCATACGGTATCAGAGGAATCTCGGGTGGATGGCTCACATCTTTCCTAACTAGTAGAAAACAATTCTGTTCAGTTAATGGACAGAAGTCAGAAGCTAGATTGGTAACATGTGGCATACCTCAAGGGTCATGCTTAGGACCACTCCTATTCATAATCTACCTAAATGACTTTGAAAAATGCTTAGACTTCTCCAGGGCTAGCATGTATGCAGATGACACACATGTTACATTAACATCTAGTAACACTGATGGTCTACTTACAAATGCCCACAAAGAATTAAGAAACATCTCTGAATGGATGCGGATAAACAAACTAAGCGCAAACCCGAAAAAAACTGAATACATGATTATTGGCCATCCACGGAGGACAAACAAAGTTGAAATCTCAGAGCCACTGAACCTTAATGATTCAGAAATAAAGCGAATCGCAAAGACCAAATCATTAGGGGTTATGGTGGATGAAGGGTTAAACTGGGATGACCAATTCAGGAAAGTGAAAGGAAAGATTAGTGGCGGTCTAAAATCAATGAAAAAACTGAAAAATCTTATTTCACAATCCCAACTTGATCATGTGTACCGTGCACTTGTCGAAAGCCATCTGAGATACGCTAATGTTATCTGGGGGAGTCTTCCTAAATCAAAATTGAATACTCTCCAACGTCTGCAGGACAGAGCCCGCTCGATTATTGATCAGTCCAGACTAAAAGACAATTGGTCTCATAACTGGTTGACCGTTGAGCAACTAACAAAGTTTGATCGATCAGTTATGACATACAAGATAATCAGCAGGCAATGCCCCGAAAGCCTTTGGGATAAATATCATCATAGGACCCAGCACTCCAACTACAGAACAAGGAATTGCAGGGACCTACAAATCCCAAGAAACAACCTTGAATATGTCAAGAAAGGCTTTCACTATTCAGCTCTGAAAGCTTGGAACGATATTCCCATCAATATCAGAGAGCTCCCTACACTTAATAGATTCAAAAAGCAATTGAAAAATTATCTTACGAGCTGAACACAACATAAAACACGACTCCCTGGAAGAGCAGCTGCTATTAAATAGATTACTGTACATAATTTAGCTTTAACTGTATATAGATTGTATTGATGTAATTAGGTATTTATTTTCTTATTTGGTATTGAGTTGTAAGCTGAAGGGATTTTGTGTATAAAGAATTAAAATGAAAAAAAAAATGAAATATGCAGTAACCTATGAGCCCTGCGGATATATGGCGCAATATAAGTGCTTTTATTATTTTATTATTATTATTTAAAAATTTCCTACTCAGAGGGGTACATCATATTATTGTTGTTTTCCTTTTTTCTCTTCTCTTTTTTGTTCTCTTTTATTATATGCAGTAACCTATGAGCCCTGCGGATATATGGCGCAATATAAGTGCTTTTATTATTTTATTATTATTATTTAAAAATTTCCTACTCAGAGGGGTACATCATATTATTGTTGTTTTCCTTTTTTCTCTTCTCTTTTTTGTTCTCTTTTATTATATGCAGTAACCTATGAGCCCTGCGGATATATGGCGCAATATAAGTGCTTTTATTATTTTATTATTATTACCTTCAGCTTGTTGAAGTTTGCATTAATTGGTAGATAGATAGATAACTCCAAATCTTTGCAGTTTTGGTGGTTCCTTGAAAAGCACATCCCCTAGATCTGCAATCATGTTGGCCACAAAACGAACAACATCCAAATTTGATTTTCGACAGAGAGGATCAAGCCATGTTTGTCTTGTACATGACTGTGTGTGGATTTAACTTCTACACAACAGAACGCTATTTGTACATAAGGATCGAAACTATCTTGGAAAATCTGCCTGGAAATACTGTATTGTGCAATGTTTCCATTACGCATATTTCTGTCTAAGAAACTAAGAAACTGAAAGTTTCTCAAAATTATCAAATTTTGACTACCTAGAGTTTCTTACGAGTTTCTAATATTTTTCATTACAATCTTCATGTTTTTTTGACTGGCAGAAAATCCATGACTTCGAAAGTCAAGAAATAGAAAATGAGCACTAGCGGGCTAAACGTAATAAAATTACATGAAACTTTGGTCAAGTATGTGTTTTGACAGATCCAACCAGAAAAAAGTGGACGAGAATGTGACTTTATAGTACTTTGTGAGATATGAGTCATTTAAGATTTCGCTCACAAGGTACTCCTTCTCGGACAAGGATAAGTAAAACCTAAATCAATACCTAACATGATTCCCGCTCACGTTTGCAGCATTCTTGTTCCTACTCTAATTTGCCAATGCTTTCTCGTTTGTCCAAGTGAGACTAGGGGGTAGACTATACTGAGAGGAAATACAATACCAGGCTACTGCTTCGATTGGCTTAGCCTTTCAGTGTAATAGAAGAAACCTTCACTTGTTGGTAGGAGTCTTGGCATACAGGCCCGTCACAACGAAATTCATATTTGAGGGGCTGAAACGAGAAGCGAGCGAGGCTAGCAAAAATAGGGGTCCCGAGGCTTGCCCCCGGGAAACTTTTTAATGACCATGCCCTTTAGATCGTTGGAAAGCGCCCCATTTTTGGAGAACGGAAGCAAAAGATCACGACTACTGAGAGTCTGTCCATGAAAATTTTGAATTTTTCGACTTGTATGACATCAAAAGATTTATTGCATTTTTGATAGATTCTGGTAGCTTCCTCGAATATATACAATTTTGAATCTTCGTTCTTACGACGTTGGCTTTTAAAGCCTTTTTCACTTTCAAAATCAGCAAACTTCAGCAAATTATTGGGAGGGCTGAAGCCCCCCCCCAGCCCCCCGCTTCCGATGGGCCTGTTCAATAATCAGATTGTTCCACTTTACGCAGAAGACTTTCTAAATCGCTAATAGCAGCTCTGCTTGTATTTTAACTTGTGTAATGTTCCAAATTCCAGGACTGCTTGACCAGCCTACAGTTGCGAAACTTGAGCAGCCTCGATGTGGAATGAAAGATCCATCGATCAAAAAACATGTCAAAGGTAGGCGTCCAAGACGATACACGTTGCAAGGAACAAAATGGCCACTTGAGAAGTATCCTGAGGTAAGAAAGCAAGTTTCAAGACTAGATTGATGCAACTGAGCCCTCACAACACCTCTCCCCTCTTGTATCACCTCTTGAAGTAAACAGTGCTGCATTTGCTGTAGTTCACAAAATCGCAGCCCTTGTCTACAGTTGGGAAAGATTGAACGCAGCGCACTCAACTCAGTAGGAGACACAGCAAGAAAAGATACGCCTGTTGAATGATGTGGATAAACAAATGCGATTCGCTAAGGAAAAAATAACAGTAATGAATATATGATAATGAAACTATGTAAATTAATATCAACGAAGAGCAATCTCAAGAAAAAATAAGAATATTATACAGCAAACGGAAGAAACAAGTGTCATATAACAGTCAAATGAAAAGGGCATAAATGTCCGTGAAATGTCCTAAAAATATATGAATCTTTCACTAAACCAACAGAATTGCAAATATAAACGTAAAAAATTGCGAATAACTAGATAGATAAATATGTGGACAACTTACAGTCTATGAGTGTTAGGGATTTCTGGGACCAACCTCCAACATAAGATTCTACACAAAATCTAGCCAACCCTGTCACTTCCGATCACCAATCAATTATCACACCGCTCAAGAACAAGAAACGAACAAAATGACACAATCTATGACTGTTTTGACACGTTAAATGAAACAAAACAAAATATAACCTCAACCAAAGATTTTTTTAACTCTTTCCGTTTCTCTGTCTAACAAATTCCAACCAAATTTCTTCTTTCAGAGGACTGTATATACGTATCAACGTTCCATAAATCAACCAACGATCAAAATAGACTATTCAATAACCATTACACTCAGCTAGCTGTATCTTCTTCGTAGCAATCTTTCGAACACAATTTTAACACTCACAATCAGTGAAACAACAAAAATAAACTGCGACTCACGTCCCTTCAATTCTCCTCGGACTCACGTCCCTTCACTTCTCCTCTCACGTCCTTTTCTTTTCAGTTCTTCAAGCCACGTTCTCAGGACCGTCGAGAAGGGGGGGGGGGTGGGGTTGCCAGGGTAGTTACCAGGGGGCCCGAGGCCTTAGGGGGCCTGTAAGAAGTAAGGTATGCAATTTTTTCTTTGTTGCAGTTTTCTTTGGGGGGTGTTTCCAGGCTCGCGGGCCCACTAAATTCTAAATTTAAGCTCACTAAATTAAAGCCAGTGGGCCCACTAACTTATAAATTTAGACCCACTAAATTGAGGCCCGCGGGCCCTCTAATATCTTGATATACAGTACAAGGACTGTAAGAAGAGATGATCCATATTAGATCTATACAAGTGGCACATTTTGGAGAGAAATCATTGAGTCCTTTCCAGTTGCTGAACAAAATAAACAAATTCAAGCTTGATGACATTTTTTACAATGTCTGCACTGCCCTTAGAATTTTTTGCATATTGCCCGTGACTGTTGCTTCTTCTAGGCGCTCCTTCAGCAAACTGAAGTTGATAAAGAACTTTTTGAGGAGCACCATGTCACAACTGCGACTTGTATCGAAAGTGAAATTGCAAGAACATCGACTTTCAAACTGTAATGAAAGATTTTGCTTTGAAAAAGCACAAAAAGCATTTTCTTGAAATTTGAACTCAGGCTTGATGTGTTTTCGATTTGTTTTCGATTTGTTACACTGGAGACCATAGGTTCATCTTTTTCAGTTTGAGTCTTGACTGGACTTAGAAAGGTGTTTGCACCAAAAAGTTGCGTTTTCAACAGTGAAAAGGTGGGCGTTTCCATCTAAAAGCAGCGCTTTAACAGTGTATAGGAGGGCAAAACAAAGCTTAACCCTATCTCACCTTGTGGGAGCGGATTCCACCCCGCCCCTCTTACATTTTCATTCATAAGTTTTTCCGTGTTTGCGGAATGCATCTGAGATTTAGCAAGTTTAACTTTCTATCATACAGCAATGAGACTGTAACAAATTTGGTGTTCTATTGTTAGCCTTGTCTCCATGGTAACCAAGTTGTCGTGCCACAATCTTTGAAAAATATACATTGTATCTCTTTTAATCCTTTTCAATTGGTCCAATTAAGTCTCAACTATGAATTTACATCTATTTTAGTCCATATATTCATTTTTTTACGAAAAGCAAAGTTTTATGACTTTTTAACACACTTCAATTTTAATGACGTCATATGACATCATAATGGTAATTATGCTCTAGCGACAACAACAACAAAGCTGATTAAACCATTGTTTCACAAATTCACTTTGCCAAAACATTTTGCCAAATTTGGCTGCCATATCTCTAGCAACAACAGAGTTAAACAGGAGGGGTGGCATCCACCCCCCCCCTCAGGCTTTGAGTGTTTCAAATCGCCGAGGTCCCAGCTGCGACCAAACAGCCATTCTCTATAAATATTTTTAAACATAGTTTATGATGGACTGGCGTTTTTGTTCAGGTACTTTTCTTTTATTTTTATTGGTAGGATTTTTTGGTTAGTTGTATCCATTATATGTAGTTTTAGCGGTTTTTAACTTTTCTAGTTTTTGTAAGTTTTTATATGGAGGTCCCTTTGTAAATCAACCAGTTGGTTGAAGGGTCTCCCCCTCCAAAAATTGAAATATGAAATAAGAAATATAGGTCAGATAGGGTTAAAGCATGGGAAAACAATAATTTTAGTTGAGCGTAGACAGAAATGCCGTCATATCAGTAAGAAATAGTAATACATGATCTGGTTGATATTGCTGTAAATGACGTTATCGCAGCAGGTTTTGAAAAAAGAAATTGCTGTATTCAAAATTCACAGATTTCCAAGAAACTTATATCATTTCTGGAAGTGAGTTGGTGAAAATGGTTCCCAAAAACATAAAACATAACATAACGAAATGAATGAAAAGATGAGAATTTTTTCTCAAGGAATACTTTCACCTTAATTACAGCTGCAAGTCTCTACCAGTGGCTTGCAAACGCTTCCATGCGTGTCTTCCCTGATATAATGCTTCTGCTTTACAGAGAACACTAACATGGAAACTAAAGAACGCAGCCAGAGGACTAGATTTCAATACAGTTCGTCGTGTATTATATTATTCACTAGACAAATGGTCAAAGGCAGCAAACATCAATTTCAGAGAAGTTTCTGGTGACGCAAAAGCAGATATTTACGTGAGTTTTGCACCAGGTGATCATGGTGATCCATATGCTTTTGATGGACGAGGAGGAACACTTGCACATGCATTCTATCCTTATCCTGGAAATGGTTAGTATTCTATAGAAATTTCGCACCCATAAATAGAGCACTAGCATCCCAAGAGGATATTCGATATTTCAAGCTGACTGTCTATCTGTCTACCATTTCACATGTGTGTTTTTCTGTCTTTCTATCCACTCACAATCAAGAACAAAACTTATGGGACAAAGTGGCAAAATTCTTCTCTCCCTCCCCGTTCAATATTGTTTGACCGAGAGGCTAGGGAATGCTCAGCGACAAGACAATACTAGATTAAACAACACTGAATCGAGGGAACGGAATAATTTTCATCAAAACAACGTTCTGTGAGAGTTCTAGGGAAAATTCCATAATTTTTAGTGTGTCTGATTGACTTTTGTCCAGTGTGATTGTCCAGTATGTCCAGTGTGATGCCAGTTTAGATGACAGCCTAACTCACTTTAATTTCAATTTTTTAGTAAAATTTAGCGTGCATCCCACGTAACACTAAACTGATACATCCAAAACACAGCAATTGTCCAACATTCAATGTGAATCCGACTATAGTATTTATTAGTAGAAATTGTTTGCACGTAGTATTGATATTTGATTATATATTTAGATTTAGCCAAACATTAGTTGCCTGTCTCTATGTTATGGCCATTGGGTAGTCATGGTCTTCTGCTCCACATGGCATCGTTCTTCTAACGTAGTAAAGTATTTTGTAAGTGCTGTTCTTGGTAATTTCTTTATTTCAAATTTCTACATTGCATTAGAGAAAAAGAAAAAATCTCGGCATGAGCTTCTTGCTGTATGGCCGACGAATAATGATTTACAATGAGCGATCTGCTTTATTAGATTTTGTGTTTCCTTCTTGTGCCAAATCACGCGCAATAGGAGACACTTTTCCTCTTGGGTCTCTTTGTCTTGTTTCTGTATCTGCAAATGCTGCTTCTGCAAGTAGAGCAGCCACTCTAGACCAGGTTAACCCCTTTTTTATTAGAATATAGCATTATTTTCAACCGGATGTACTGAAAACTGATCATGACTTCTATTATAAGAAACAAAATATCATTTCTTAGACATACGGAAGAAAATAGTCAATTTTCCCCTCCGCAGTGGCACCACACTTTGGTGCTAAATGCTTAGCCCCCATTTTCAGCCACTAGGTCCCAGCAAAAACAGTTCACCATTACCTTACTGAATCCCCTCATATTTGGATGCTTGAAAATCATAATAGGAATTTCTTCGCTTTAAGGTAGCACCTACCTCAAAATTAACTTGGTCTACTCAGGTTAGGCTATTCGTAATAAAAGAATTGGGCTTACAGCAACAACATCTTACAATGCGCCACCGAGACGAAAGAAGGGTGATGATTCAATTTGACAAATCAAAGTGGCATAATTCTAATTAGAATGCTTCAGACCAATTCCAAGCTTCATCATCAGCGTGTAAAATAGGGCGTAAACAGCCGTTATTTACCGGCTTACCCAAAAAAGTGACCCGACACAATCTGTAAAAGAAAAAAACAGTAAGAGGCCGATTGAACTGCTTCAAACGTTGCTTTGTCGCTCAAATACCAGCCCACATTATGACTATTTTTGCTATTTTTCCCGGCTCGGTAAATTTTGCAAGTTAAGGCATTTGAGGAAGAGGACATGCCTGAAAAGTTCGCAGAAAGTCGTCGACAACAGGGGATCGATGTACTGCCATTTCAGATCTTCAAAGCAATGAGGAGTGTGTTTTAATTTCAGGCTGGAAATAGGCAAGTCTGTCAAAAGTTTCCAGGAGAAAGTTTATAGTCCCAGATACCTAAGAATTGAGAATGTCCTTGATAAACGCATATAATTTCGAAGGAACTGAACTTTCTACGTAATTCCTTATTTTCAATAATTCGTTGCAGAAAAGCAGGAGTATCCTTGTACTTTGAGATATGAATATTATAGGTATCTAGGGACTATAAACTTGCTCTGAAACTTTTGATTGAGTTGTCTATTCCTTGCCTGACATAAAACACGCTCCTCATTGTTTTGAAAATCTGAAATGGCTGTAAATCGATCCCCTGTTTTTGAAAACTTTTTAGTATTTCAGGCATGACATTCTCTTCAAATCCTTAATATTGCAAAGTTACTATGGCGAAAAAATTGAAAAAAATACCAATGATTAGGGTAGTCTCTTTGCGACAGAGTAGCGTTTGAAGTTTTCAATGGACCTCTTACGCCGTGTCACTCGTTTGGGTCACCCGGTAGCCTTTAAAATCTCTACTCGTGACCATAAAAATTGAAAGTACAATCCAACTATTTCTTAACTTTCATATGCCCAGGCGATAACACTATGCTTTAAAGGCATTTGGCATCTGGCCTTTTTTTCTGCTTCAGAGCTTTTTCCCATGCGTCACTAAGATAGGTCGGCAATGATTTATTTCTTCAATGACTGTTTCTTATCTTTCTTGCTTTAGGACCAGGTGATGTTCTGGTCGGAAATTTAGCAATGAGACGCTTGTTAGTCTTTAAATTTCCAGCCTCCATGGCAGTAGTTTTGGTTGAAAATCTACTTGCTTGCCTAGTGCACATGCTCTCTAGTAACAAGGCAAAAGTCTAGTGCGGTGGTCGTCAAGCGAAACTTTGCAAGTGGGGCTGATATTTCTAGCAATACTGCAATGTAAAAGATCGATAAAAGGGTCTAATTTTGGTGACTTTTCAGAATTTTGAAAATTTTCCAATCGCCCAATCAAAAACAATCTCTAATCTTACAATGCCTTTGTTTTCACTTTAGATCTTGGAGGTGACATGCATTTTGACGATGACGAAGATTTCACATATAAATCAACCAGCGGTACGGACGTATTTTGGGTTGCAGTCCATGAAGCTGGTCACAGCTTAGGACTAGAACATTCTCCAGTTTTAGAAGCAGTTATGTATCCTTGGTATAAAGGAAACACTGGTGGAGAATTTGACTTGAGAGAAGATGATATTTTGGGCATTCAAGCTTTGTATGGTGAGTGCTAGCTGTACAGTATTTACAAGCTGACCATTGACTTCTTGAAACCGTCAAAAATGAATGGTGAAATCTTTTTAGGTTTCGCAAACCACTGCAGATGCAGTTTCCTTCTCTGAGGGTAGCACATCGCATGTTGGAAAGGTACTGGTATGTCCTGCCATATGTCTGGGTTTTCGGAGTAACATTCTCTAAACAAACGTCATTTGTCGGCGAATTTCCCGTACGCATGTGCTCGGCTTTGCTAAATTGGCTATGAGTCGTGAAGGGAGCTAGTTTTCAGCCAAAAGTCACCATTCACCAAATACGCTGACCTCTATCGTGGATTTTTTCAGTGCCATGATTAACTGTATGTATTAAATAAGAAAATGAGAAATTGTTGGTGGTATTCCTCAAGTTATTAATGACACTGCTTTGCGTGAGGTAACATTTCATCTATAAAACGTGGATTTAAATTGATAGCAGTTTTGAACATTTCAATCATTAGCAGCTGCAGATTTTTCTGATGTATTGATACAGATTTATCTTTTTCTAGCAAGGCTACGAAGGTGGACGCACCGGGTGAGTCAAAAAAAAGTTTAGGTGTTTGGAGGGCTGTGGAATAAAAAATTATGAGACCGATATTCAAAACTAAAGTGTTAATCTATCACTCAACGGCTAACTTAGATGAGAAAATTTTGTTTGGTAAAATCAAAAATCTTTAAGAGCTAGCAATAATCAAAATGCTTGTAAGGGGTTTTATGGGAATCGAGAATTCCACATTCCATTCTGGTCCATGATTTATGTGGCATTCAAGTTTACATTGCAAGTTTGAGATGCTGAATTCGAATTTCAATAGACGGTGAATCATGCACCAGAATGGAATGTCGAATTTTTGTTCCCAGACATGTTTTTTACCTGCATTTTCCAAATTTCTCGGTCTGCAAGATGAGGGATAGCATGAAACAAAATTTTCTCATCTAAGTTGTCCTTTGACTGATAGATGAACATTTCAGTTTTGAATATCGGTCACATACGTTTTATTCCACAGCCCTTCAAACACCTAAACTTTATTTTGAATCATCCGGTATAATCAAAAACTTTTCAGCCCTTTTAATTTCTGCCTGAAGGTCGGTTTAAAGCAACTCAAACACATTTCATTCACCCAATATACCTTCAAAGCTATTCTACAAAAAGGGTCTGGATTGAGCAAGGGAAGCCCAAGCAGTTAAATGAACAATAATAAGTTTACAATCTAAAAATTGTCAATTTCAATTATGACACCATTGTGTGTTCTTCGCTGCACCTCTCCACGGCTGTGTTGTGTTTCATTGACTTCTGAGTTGCACCGCATAATTGTTCGAATATGAGAGTTCGACACGGTTTGACTTGCACATATTCTTATGTATGGTTCCTTTCATGGTATTCTTATGTATGGCTTCTATGATAAACCATACATGCAAGTCAATTCATATAGTACTCTCGCATACGAAAATTTTGCAGTGCAATGTAGAAGTCAATGAAACACAATACAGCCGTGGAGAGGTGCAAAAAAGAGCACACAGAGGTATCATAATTGAAATTAACAATTTTTATATTCTAAACTTATTATTGTTCAGTTAACTGCCTGGGCTTTCTGTGGATTGAGCAACGTTTTTTATCTATATTTTGCTGAAAGGTTATATTGAGTGGCATTAGAGCTTTTATAACTCTTTTGCAATTTCGAACATTCTACAAAGTGTAGAAGAATATTGTTCGATTCAGATTCTTTTCTAGAATAGCCAAAGGGTCTTTTCACTGATCACGGGAAAGATTTTGCCAATAAGACGTAAGAGTTACCTGTTTCGTAACTCCCTTTTAATTTTCATTGAAGTATTCCAGTAAATTGGGAAGGAGGGCAATTTCTAGGACTGATCCTGTTGAAAAAATAATATAACAATGAGGCGAATTAACATTTCAATGTTACTGCTATTATCAATCAACGTAAATTAAGGGTAAACCTACAAAGACCCGATGGAAGTATGTTGAAGAGCATTGGTGTAGCTAAAAGTATCAAAACTCATAGAGCTTGAGAAGCATTACGTGCAGGGGAATTTATCTGACGTATTTTAACACATTTAGGTGGATGTACCTTTGTGGCGTCCATACCATTGTAAGCATAACGGGAAAACCAGACTTTGTGACTCTGAAACCACATATTACCCCTAGGACCCTTAAGTACTGAGTTTTGAAAGGACCCTTAACATAGAGGGGTCATCCTCTCTGCGTAAATGCAGTGTTTCAAGATACTATATGCCAATGAAGTTGCATCTGCTATAATTGTTCAAGTTTAGAGCCAATACGGTCCATTGCAGCCGGGAGTAAGAGCAGATATGGCATAGGCACAGATAAAACACATTTCTTTCTTGTATTGTAGAAGGTTTTTTGTTTTTGATCCCCGGCAATGGAAGTGTCCTTGTGTTGCCAAATAATTAGATGTGTGGTGTCTTCTGGTTGTTTACATAATCATTGCACCTTATTTTCAATCCAGTCATTATCTTTAGCATTCATCGAGGCATCTTTCATGAAGCAATAACAGTACAAATGGGCCTTCGGTCATTCGTAAGCTACCTACTACTATTTTCCGTTAGGCCAAGCAAAGTAACAAATATCTGCCAAGCGCAATCATTCAAGTAGGCTTCCCTTTGATAGAAAAAGAGCAGATAAAAAACAACAATAAATACTTCAATGATAGTTGAAACTATGTTGAAAACATCAACTGAAACTTTGGCCTACCTGCTTTAAGACTGACCGTTGGTGGCATATTCGTAAGAAAGCTGTCATGTTCCCTGGGGCCGTCTTAGGGGATGACCCCCTATGTTGAGGGTCCTTTCAATACTCAGTACTTAAGGTTCCGTAAGGTCATATAGGGGTTTCAGGATCATAGGGTCTGGTTTTCCCGGTATGCCTACCATTATTTGATATGTTATATTGCCAAATAACTACTGCGTTAAACGCTTCCTAGGAAGTCTTCATTTCATTTATGCATGAATTAAAATTGTGCCGTAGATGTCACGATCTTCAAGAATTATTATACCATTTTGAAAACTTTTACTTGCCTTTCCTTTACAAGAATGCAAATGAAGTAACTGATTCTTGCCAATTCCATTTTTCAGGTATTCGACCAGCACCAACTGCTGCTCCATCAACTCCTGTATTAACAACAAAGGAACAAACGACTAAACCACCAACTCAGCCCCCAACTGAGCCGCCAACAGAGCCCCCAACTCAACCCCCAACAGAGGCACCAACAAAGCCCCCAACAGAGCCACCAACAGAGCCTCCAACTAAACCCCCTACACAGCCACCAACCGAGCCCCCAACTCAACCCCCAACAGAGCCACCAACAGAGCCTCCAACTCAACCCCCAACAGAGCCACCAACAGAGCCCCCAACTCAACCCCCAACAGAGCCCCCAACTCAACCCCCAACAGAGCCACCAACAGAGCCCCCAACTCAACCTCCTACAGAGCCACCAACAGAGCCCCCAACTCAACCCCCAACACATCCACCAACAGAGGCAACGACACAGCCACCAACACAGCCTCCTACTGTACAGACAAAACCACCTGGCATGAAAGATTGCATGGCAAAAGTAGATGCAACCACAATTGATCACAGTAAGGGATGGATGTATGTATTTTATGGGAAGAATTTCTATTTGGTTTCAAGAAGAGGGCTCAGATACGGACCAATCGCATACAACGCTTACTTCCGTGAAATTGAAGGTGAAGTAACGGCTGCATATTCAAGGCTGAATGACCATAACCTTGTTCTATTCAGTGGAAACAAGTAAGTGGACGTTAGACTTATCATCATTGTCCTAGCTGCTAATACTGCTACCATACCTATTATCCTTTCATCGCTCATGATAGGACTCATGATTGCAGAGACAAAGAGCCTTGACCTCCATCAATACCAAAGTACTCGTTAGTGCAGTGCTTCCACTCCATGGCTAAGAAAATGCTAACATTTATACTTTGCAGTACTGAAAACATTGATTTGTAGCAGGTGTCGTTGAAATTAACCCTACTTTGGTTGAGGGGGCAAATTCGCCCCCTAGTAGATTTTTTTAAATAACTCTGCCAGGAAGATATTTATAGCCACGAAAATTCTTGACTTTTTGCAACTACTTATTTTGCAACTTCTCAAAAAGTTTCATTAGAATATTTTGAAAAATGAGGGGGTGGGAGACAATTTTCTGGGACTGACCCTGGAAAAATCCCAAATTCTCAAATCGCAATTATCACGTAAAAAGGAGCATAAGTTGAATAATTTGCAAATTTCTTTCGTAATTTACTGTTATTTGATGCATTCTATCTTGATTATTACTTTTGGATGGAAAACGTGGTCCAATTTCAATTTTATCGCGATTTTACTGATTTTGGCCAATTCTGCCGCTCTTCTTGACCACACAAAGGAAAATGCTGACTTGAGCAAAAATTATGGTTAATTTGAGCAATATTTATATATTTGCAAAAAGTACATGCCTGAGGCTATTAGCACACCAAAGTTGGTGGCTCTACCTATTACCAGTTAAGAGTTAAGTAAGGGGGCTTTTTGCCCCCCTCCATTCAAAATAGGACTATCAAATAGCCCAACCACTATAGGGTTAAGTATTTGACATGGCAGAGTCGCTGGGCGTATAGGTTTATTGAAAACAGAGTCGATAGGAACGCGTTTTTTTGACTGGCAGAAAACACGCCATTTTGAAAGTCGAAAAATTACAAAAATGAGCACTAGAGGAGCAAAACGTAATGGAAATACATGAAACTTTGCTCAAGTATGTGTTTTCACAGACTTAACCAGATAAAAGTAGACGAAAATGTGATTTTAAAGTACTTTGTGAGACATGAGTCATTTTAGGACTGCTCTCACAAGGTACTATGCTGGTACAATAGTATAAAGACAAACATTTCTCGGTTGCATAGGCAAAAGCTTTGACAGAAGTGGCGTTGACATTATTCGATTGGCACATAACAATACTTTGTGTCATGCTGTGACAGCCAGTGTCAGAATCTGACAAGGCACCATACGACAACTACGATCATGCTTGGATTGAAAATGTGCTCCAAATTGAATTTTATCGCGATTTTTCAGATTTTTGGCCTGAATTTTTCCCATTTTCTTGACTAGACCACACAACGGACGATGCTGACCTGAGCAAAAATCTTAGGTTAATTTTTGAATTCACAGAAAGTACGTGCCTAAGGCTATAGCACATCAAATTTGGCCACCCTACCTATTACTAGTCACCCCTCCCATCACCAAACTAGGACGCATCAGATAGCCGAACATATAAAAGGTTAAAGACCTGTTAGATTTGTCACAAAAAATGTTTGTGCTCCTTTCAAAAATCATGAAACTCACTAACATACCAAAAATTAAGAGCAGGTAAAGAGCAAAAAGTCTGTAATAACGTTAAGTACCAAGTAGCTCAAATTGGTAGAGAGCTTAAAAGTGGCCTACCATGCTGTCCTTCAAAGGTTCCTAGCAGTTACAAGTGGACATGAAACTGTCAGGTAAAAGTGAAACTTTAAAATCAATTAGGTTGGAAATGAGCAAACAGTTATCTTGCTCCCTATGCTTTGAACACAATTGGAATACCATTGCAGTTATGAGGATCCTTTGCTCTGGAACTGCTCATTGTTTAATCTACTCTCAAAATCCATTCTTTAGATCCATCTCCACTGTAAATAGCTTGGTAAAAGCTCCTTTCATGGAAATTTTGATTAATTCTGTCACTTAAGCTCTAAGCTTTATGGTTTATGTAAATGAAAAATCCTTGTTTTCATAGAAGGAATCTTTGCTCCTGCAATGCTCTTGCGCTTATAAAATAGCTCTTAAGATTCTATGAAGTCGGAAGATAGTCCCAAAGCTAGTTTCAGATTTCAATTTCAAATAATAGTCTAGTACAAGTTACATGTATACTTTAAACAATTATTGAATGAAATGAAGCAAAACAAAGCAAAGCAGCAATATGAGTGAATCAATATAACAGTAACTAACAGACTAATGCCCCGGGGGGGGGGGGCTTAAAAATAAATGAAAGTAGGTTTAAGCACGCTTTGCTTAGAGTCTGCTGGCGCAAACCCTAGTAGCATTTTCCTTCATCTTCTTTGCCAACTGGATGATTTTTCTAATTTCAGATACTACATCTACGATACGAATTTTTATCTTCGCAAAGGGCCATCACCAGTGACAGATTTTGGATTGCCAGCTGATGCAAAGGTCGATGCAGCGATCCAATGGACAGGAAATAGTCGCACTAGATGGGAACATGGGACAAAAACATATATCTTCAGTGGAACACAATATTACAGATACAATGAATTAACGGGAAAGAAAGATCCGTAAGTATGACATGGCTGGAGCTAATTTAAATTTAAGACTTGAATATAGCTGAGATTAAGCTTAAGTTGAAGCTCTGATCTGTGTAGTAAAAATGCATTGGTATAGATCAAGATCTATGTGGAGAAGTGGATAGACAGCATAGGAGATTGGGTGAGAAGAAAGCATTATGAATGGCTTGGAAGAAAAACCCAGGATAGAGAGAAGTAGAGGTAATTCATAGTAGCCGGCAATGAGTAGATGGCACATGAGCAGAAGAAAACGAGCTTCAAATAGTAATATTGCTGTCTGATGTGACTTTAGTTAGGAGAAGTTTTAGGATGCGTGAATGCAAGAGAGGACATCGGATGATTTACCAATTTTCCTATCAAGACCAAAATAAGGCCTTGGCCCTTGGCTCTATTCAAACAGAGTCAATTATGTTTTTTTTTCTGATTCTGGAATTAAAGCTTTCGGTATTAAAGCTTTCACACGGAAAATGTCCGAATCGTGCCTTTTTCAATATTTTTTAATTTGGTGGCAGTTTTAAAATGTTTGAACAGTTTTCATTTGTAGCGGGCACAGTCTAGATACGACTTTAGAATTAAAAACAGCCTTTATGATAAATCTCTGACACTTGGATATAAATCAAAGTAATAAATCTTGTCAAAATTTTGCAAGTCAGACCCTGTGCTATTTTTATGGCCTGTTCATATCGAGCGAGCCAGCTGGCTTCCCAGGCTGTCTCTGTGGATGATACACTTCTTTTGTTCATATGGAGAAATTCCAGCCCGTGTGTTAAAATGAGACACCCTGAGACACGCACAAATTGTTTATTTAAGCAGGACAAACAAATGTAAATTCATCGTCTTGGTAGCCTGAATGGAGTCTTCATAAGGGAAAATTTCCATCCCAATGAGGTAAGATCACGGCAAACAGCTCTATCCCGGTAAGCGGGCTGGGCTCGCCTCCATATTAACAGGCCGTTAGAGAGTCTAGGTACGTCATCATTGCACAGTGCAAATTTCTCTTCTAATAAGAATGAGGAACGTTCACTTTTACAGATTTTACAGTTCATTCCTTTTTGAGGATGCTCAACTATATGTCATTGAATTGAAAATGATTACGATTATCTGTTTCTCTTCTAAGATTCAAACATTTTATCTGAAGTCCAGACGTGTAAATAATGCTTCCCAAACATTATATGCATATTATCACACATCAACATACATTCCCTCAAAGTGATCAATAATTTTTGACCATTACAGTTACTACCCGAGAGAGATCAGCACAGCTTGGAGAGGACTTCCTTCACGAGTCACTGGTGCAGTAACTGGCTTTAACATCGATGGCAAACCTGGTCTGACTTATTTTTCAGCTGGCGATAATTTCTACATCTTTGACGATGAGTATGTGATAATACTTTTTCTATTTGCACTCTTAAATGCATTGTTTTTGGCTCATAAGGAAAATTAAATTGCAAACCTGTTTTAGTGATTCAATAGCAGTTAAAGCTTCACACAATTTTGAAGCAAATTGCAAATAAGAGTAATAACGCGCGCTTTTCTTGCACCTCAAAACTGCTGCTTCTTACAAAGTACAGCGCACTCAGATGCAAATGTTTAGATATGATAAACACCGATTCTCAGACTATCCACAATTTAAAGCCCTCACTTCTTTGCCCTCACCCTAGAAATTATTACTTAATACTGAGTCCTAGCTCAAATGCGGAGATCTTTGATATTGTCGTTGAACAACCAATCAATGACCTTCTCGCGAAATTGCTCTCAACTTCCTTTTATATACGGCATGTACTTATCACTGCCTTGAATTTACGAATGAAGAAATTCCATTGGTTCTGTTAAACTGACGACGCCCATTTATGTTCGAAGTAAAACGAGTAGGTAGAGGGTGGAGTGACGAAGTGCACTAAATAACTAACTAACTAACTAAATAACTAACTAACTAACTAAATAACTAACTAATAACTAAAGAACCAAGAAAACTTTCCTTTTAACTACCGACGAATGCATAGAGTACCCATAGAATGCAACTGATTGCCAACTGCTGACGAATTGCTGCGCATCCGCACCATCACATCGCTGCGGTTGCTGAAGTTTCCTTGACATAGCACTACGCAGACAAACCATCTACGTCGATTATTCTCAATTTGCATCCAATTTTGATCACATTCCTACTTATTGTGGATTTAACTACGGGGCAAGGAAACTTCTAGAAGTTAGGTCCACTTTCGTTCCAAACAAGCTGAGTTTATTTTCACACTAAGCGCACTTGCAAAAACCATATTATTGTTCGAGTACCTTGCAAAAGGTTGAAATAAGGTTGCCAAAGGGTTTGCTTTCAGTTTCTCAATAATTTTCTGCAGAATTAATGCTAGAGCAACGGGCATTTTCCATCGATTAGCATTGCCTGGCAAACAGTGAAATCCATAATGGCAGCAACTCCGCCCATTTTCAGGGAAGATTTCATCGAAGTGTACCATGACGTAAGAAGACACTGGGAACGAGGTTACCACGCAACCTTATGTTAAAATGTGTCTTGCTATGTAAGCTTTTAAGACGATCAAAGCGAGCTTGAGTCCTTAGGGAGACAATATCAGGTACTGTCTAATTTCAAGATGGTAGCAAGGAGTTCTAAATGCTCGTAATTAACAGATTTCCATTCATCTGCGTGAAGTTTCAACTGAATCGTTCAATATATCAATGCCTCGCTATTGCTGAGTTGACATTGAATTTTAAAATAGCAGCCACAGCGTTGGAGAACATCTTGAAATTGAGAGACTCAGCAAACATGTTGAATCGAATTAGCTCTCACAAACATCTTGTCATGTATTATGCATTCCGTAGTTACTGAGGCCAACAGACGATCAAAATAAACATAGCAGTGGTGAACATTTACAAATAAGCATTGCGTTTGAATTAGGAATCATTTGTGATTTTATAGGAGTATCCCAAAAGAATGCGACTCATATACATTTGTACTTGGGGGGGGGGCGTTTTCGCCCCTACCAAACTCTGCTGCACTGCGTTAAAACGACATGAAATATAGCCACAAGTCCTCATTCCTCATAGTCAAATTCAATATGCAATAGACGATTGCGCCGAAGATGGTGGATTCATACTTCACGCAAAAAAATGATGATAAAAAATCCTTATCAACAAGCTACGTCACAATGCAGCCGTAGTAATGTGAATTTCGAGTTGCAACGATGAAATACAGAACGATAATTTATCAAAGGCTTACTGTCAACGTGTTCTGCAGAAATGATCGGGGGAACAAACATGTTCCGTTTTCTGATCCGAAGCTGCATTTGAGTGTTGTTCTCGCTGGTTAATCAACCGATTTCAAAAGATAAAAAGATTACAAGAGATACCTCCTCTAGCAGTCTTGTAAAGAAATTTTGGGTTCAATGCCTCCTTCGGGGGCTCTGCACGGGCACTTTGAAAATGGGGTAAACAATTGGTCTGCGCAAATTGCGCGACAAGTCAGATTTTCGCCGGGTAAACGGACGCAGCATGTCGAAATTCGACGTGAAACCACATTCTTATCCAATCCAAATCGTTGCTTGCCATTTATTTCTTAAGTTCGGAGAAAAGAAGCGATTTGATTTTTGAACTTGCGGTGAAAGTTTCCTAATTTTTATTCTTAGTCCCCTTTTTGCTCCACAAAAATCGTGCTTACTTGATACTTCCCCATCAAAATCCATTGTTAACCCTAGTTTTTCGTTTAAAAACCTTCAAACGGGTTGAGCAAAGGTTATCAAAGTGTTGCTTTTTAGTTTCTCCAATTTTCTTCTGCAATTTTAGAACGGAGAAGAACAGCCGTTTTTCTTCGGATTTGTTGTTCCATATTTCATTGCTACAGCTCACTCTCATTTGTAGAGGCAGCATTTACTAGCGTTGCTATGGATTCACTGCAGTGAAACTCGTTGAAAAGGAATCTTTTACCGTCATCCTTTGCATGAAATATGAATAGGCCATCTTTAGCGCAATCGTCTATTAGATTTTTAACGCTTCATTGTTCCAACTTGACGACAGTCGTCATACATATAGTTTATTATGTATGGCAATTTGGTGTATCATGTATGGCAAATAGGCTTATTGTGTATGACAACTTACCACATTAATGCAACTTGATTAGATTTCACTATAACTTTGCTTTTAGCCAAATGTTTTCTATATAGCTCGGCTTCTTAACAAAATGTGGTTCTTTACGTCTTTTACCCAAATATTATTCTTTACCACAGGTTGATCAAGACAGAAACTGGGTATCCTAAGCACATCAAGAACTGGTTTCAATGCTGGAGCGAGACAGAGGAGCCACTCTCTCTCGGAGCTTTGTTCGACCCAAGACGTGAAGCAGAAGTCCCATAATTTCATATGAGTCAAACTTCTGTCGATAGATTTTGTATGATCTCTTAGATCTTTGTATAGACGTATATTGGTTGGCAATTGATACCATTATATGTAATGTTACGTCATGATTTTTATTGATACTAAACCAGAAATTCTAATTACTGCTTAGATTTTTAGAGAAATATTATCGGAAATTTGAAATATATCATGTAAGAGGTTGCAAATAGAAAGTCATTCAAAAAGGATTCCATTCTCGGGAAATCTTTTCGGGGAAATGAGATTATTGCCACAGTCACTTGAGATTTTATGTAGTGGTATATCCATTGGATGAGGGTCTTGCTAGATCGCTAACTTATCTCGTACTCCTTTCCAAAAGTGCAATTGCACCGATGGAAAGAGCAAAACATTCTTGACATTGTACTGGTAGAACCTCGGATCCGTAGCTAAAGGGCGACGTGTTGCAGCTCTCATATTGTTTCTGCTAATCAGTAACTTTTCTTTTCCCTTCCATTCAAGAAAATTTTTGAGCCAAGACGACGTGTAGTGGATGAGAACCATATTGATACAGTGCAAACGTTGTTTACCAAATGAACCTATTTTCATTTCATTTTGTGATATTAGCTACAGTTGGCACTTACATAGTTACTCAAAGCCAATGAAAACCATCTATTTACAAGATACAAATTGATTACAAATTAAGCATCCACATCCTTTGCCATCCCATTTTTGATTGCTTTTGTAAAACTCCTCAAGGTAGCTTTCTTTGATCAATCATCTAGAGTGTTGCAAAGGGGCTGCCTCTAAACGAAAGAGAATTTAATCCATATCGATGTGACTGTGCTGTTGGATGCCTACATGGCCAGCTCTTTGGTGCGGAGATCATAAGGTATATTCTTTTTTAACAAAGATCTCCCAAATAAATGAAGGATTTAGATGGTTCATGGTCTTACAAATGCCAGTCATAAAACTTTGTGGACCAGCCATTTACCTGGAAGGGGCTGAAATTATATAACAAAAACGTTAGGAAACATGGAACGGAAAAATGACAAATATATGTCTTTACTGGTTGTATTATACTGATACCTTGAAATTTGAAGTGCTTTCCTAAAACCACCATACAATTGGAATTGATCAATTTGCCCTTTCTAATTGTTCCATTATTCTACCTTCTTTGTTATTGCCATTACTTGTAAGTTGAAGGAACTGAATCGGCATAAGGAGGCAAGGTATAAAGAATCTAGCAAAATCTTCTTACAAAGCATATAGATAGTTGTGTATTGGTGTGAGTTGAGGCTGGTTCAGAAACAATGCAAAGAGAAACTGGTAGCAACAAAATCTAAGATGTGATGGCCTATCGATTGAAGCTATTTTCTTCTCAGTTGTCGTTACATAGAAGTAATGTAATCTCCTGTACCAAAGGATGGTAGAAATAGCCCCTTCAGTAATAAGTACAGCTTCCAAGGTGCTTTTAAAATGAGAAGGTATTCAGATAGAAACAAATTTACCACTGTAAACATGCAATGATGAAGAACAAAGGTTGAAATCAAAGTGATCAAATGAAGTTCTTGTCTTATGTTGATTCAATTTCTTTAACTCTGCCCACGATGCTGAGTCAAATGGCACTGCTCGTTCTTAGTTTCCACTTTGAATTAAAGAAAGGATCACATGTTAATAATGATAGGTGATTATAATATACTTCAAGATATGAATGACAAAATGTAATATTATCTTAGAGCCACATCCTCACCATACTCACTGTACTTCAACACTGGGTGTCCTAACGAAGAGAAAGCAGATTTTTTGGCCTAGCGATGCGAAATTCATTCTGATTTCCATCCATGGTCAGATAACAGATCTTTCCCAATAGATAACTTGAACATATACCGAGTGTCCCAGAAAAAAACGCAACAGATTTGAATAATTCTAATGGAAGCTGTTTCATACTTGTTAGCAAACAATTATCTTTATTTAAATCTGCAATTATTGGAATAAATTCTGATATATTTTTCAGTATTTTTGGTGACTTGATTGTAAAGTTAAAAATCAGCAAACTTCAAAATTGCCTCCAGGTCAAAACCAGAGCTGCTGCATTAGTAATAGTGGATTAAATTGTCAAATTATAAACATGACAGTCTTAGCAATTACCGAAGATTGCAGGCAAGCGCTCAAACACAAAAGTTAATTGAACATTGAACAGATACTTTTATGAAGATTTCGGTAATGACAAAGTTGCTTTTTCTAAAATGGCTAGGGCATTCTTACAGTGATGCTTTCAATTGGAAATGAACACTTTGAGCTCCCTCGAGACTAAATAATTCATAAATCATTAAGGGATCCCTTTATCACAATTGCTTGACCAAATTACGTGCTTGTCTGTAATCCTGTGAAGTTGCAGCTAATGCCACGCTTGTAATTTTGCATTATCCTTTGCACTAGTTCTTGGAGGTCTGGTTTTGCCCTGGCAGCAAATTTCGAGTTTGTCGATTTATAACTCTGCAACCAGGCCACCTAAAATTCTGAAAAATATCTCAAAATTTAATCGAATTATTGAATATTTCGAGAAAAATAATTATTTAATTTTTAATTTGAAACAGCTTGTGTTAGAATTTTTTAAATCTGTTCCTCTTTTTGGGACACTTTGTATGACGTTTTGAAATATCAGGGTGCTGAGATTACGCACATCGAACCTCCAAGGCATTTCATTTAGATCTATGTCTAAACAAGGGCTTTGGCGTTTTAGTAAGAGCAAATGCCCGAGGCATGCCGAATAATAAGAAAGTAAACTTGATACAAGATGGCACGAAAAATCTGGATGTCTTAGATAAAACTTACATTTGACTTGGTTATTTAACAAAACGATAAGGTATCGAGAATATCCTAATATCTAGCAAAATTAGTTAATATTTGAATTACATGTGGATAACTTGCTTTTTGAAATTGTGTAGAAAGCATGGATACATGTGTTGGCAAAAAAATACTAGGTTGCATCTGAGGCTAACATCCTTTTACGATATTTTCTCTCCTAAAAATAGATTTCCATTCCGCTCGGAGCTTTACTGAGTGGAAATCAGCCTTAAAAACCAGGACGAAACATTTTCTGTTACTTGCGAAGTTGTGAATAATGGAGCTCAAGAGCTAACCCTAATCTCTCAAGATTTATGACGATGAGTCCCTTGTATCCCTGCGGTAAGCCTTACTCAACAGGGACTCATAATGAAACAGTGAAAAAATATGCAAATAATTTGTATCAGCCATCAGTTAAATGCAAATAATTTGAAGATTGCTTTTCTCGTAATAACTAAATTAGATTAATTGGAGCATCACATATATCAAGGTTAGTAGCATTATCTAGACCTTGATATGTTCACTTGGCTAAAGTATCTGGCTTGCCTCATCTTCTTTTACAGAATATGTTGTCAGAGGAAACCTGTAAAAAGGGCAATATTGTCCACATTTGTCAGAGAAAAGCCCGTAAAAAGGGGTTGATTTTGCCATCAAAATCAGAGAAAAGGGTCACCTTGAAAATTGCCAGACACACATAGTTACACTTAGACCCAAGAGTTGACCCGCCGGGGAGGTCTGGTTTTGCCCTGACAGCAAATTCTGAGTTTGTCGATTTATGCAACCAGGCCACCTAAAATTCTGAAAAATATCTCAAAATTTAGTTTAATTGTTGTAAATTTCGAGAAAAATAATTATTTGATTTTCAATTTGAAATAGCTTGTGTTAGAATTTTTTAAATCTGTTGCTTTTTTTGGGACACCCGGTATGATGTTTTGAAATATCAGGGTTCTGAGATTACGCACATCGAACCCTCAAGGCATTTCATTTGGATCTATATCTAAACAAGGGCATTGGTGTTTTGGTAAAAGTAAATGCCCGAGGCATGCCGAATAATAAGAAAGTAAACTTGATACAAGATGGCACGAAAAATCTGGATGTCTTAGATAAAACTTACATTTGACTTGGTTATTTAACAAAACGATAAGGTATCGAGAATATCCTAATATCTAGCAAAATTAGTTAATATTTGAATTACATGCGGATAACTTGCTTTTTGAAATTGTGTAGAAAGCATGGATACATGTGTTGGCAAAAAAATACTAGGTTGCATCTGAGGCTAACATCCTTTTACGATATTTTCTCTCCTAAAAATAGATTTCCATTCCGCTCGGAGCTTTACTGAGTGGAAATCAGCCTTAAAAACCAGGACAAAACATTTTCTGTTACTTGCGAAGTTGTGAACAATGGAGCTCAAGAGCTAACCCTAAATCTCTCAAGATTTATGACGATGAGTCCCTTGTATCCCTGCGGTAAACCTTACTCAGCAGGGACTCATAATGAAATAGTGAAAAAGCTGGCTCCATGTCATGAATTCGATCGATCGAGTCAGGATCGAACGACTGCGGTAGCTCTGTTCAACGGTCACTTCACTCCTCGGAAAGAAAATGCGATGAAAAACACGCTAAGCAAGCGTTTAATCTAAGAAACTTGGTATAAAGGTGAAAAGGGAAGTTCACTTTATTTGGTGGGTGCAAACTAAGTCTTCAGCTCTACATTTTCCATGTTTTTAAGATTAAAACAAACCAGAGAAATCTTCAGCTGCCTGCCACAGCAACTTAGTCCAAACTCTGCTCAACTGCATCATTCGAATGGAAGGTTCGACGGCTTTGTTCTGTGCCAAATCTCGCAATCTGATTGGTACTCAAGGGATCGCTGAGAATATGCCGAAACAGGGCCAGGTTTTTCAGAGTAATAATACGCTTCTCTAGTGTTACGCTGATTATATGGCCGCAGTTATCGCTATTACCTGTCTTATTTTGGTATCTAAGTCTCGTTTTGAATAGCGATTCCCGGGACTCATCGTAATCAATCTATGCACAGGGGAACCAGATTAAATGTTAACCGTTGCATTTATTGTTTGATAATCTATATTATTTTTCATTAACTTTGTTATGTGGTAATTTCTTCTATTTTCTATTTTGCTCCATTCCGTATTCATTTTCCGTGACCTCTAATATGCCGCGCAGCTTACTTTACTGCGAGTGAGCGTGAAGGGAGGGAGGAAATGCGTGGAGTGCAAAGCATTTTCTTTCCCTTTAACTCCTTTAACTGCGAGGAGCGAGGAAGTTCGCTGCGAGGCACATTAGAGGTCACGGAAAATGAGTAAGAAATGGAGCTACCTAAAAAATAGAAGAAAATACCAAATAATAAAGTTAATGAAAATTAATATAGATTATCAAACAATAAATGCAACGGTTAACATTTAGTCTGGTTTCCATATGCTTCTGACTGTATGTCTCGTTTTGAATAGCGATTCCTGGGACTCATCGTAACGTAATCAGTCTATGTGTCTCTAGACTGATTATATAGCCGTACCTGTCGCCATTGAAAGACTGCCGGGTGCGAAGGGTCTCTGTTGACTAAAGTGCCATCATCAAATCATAGAGCACAGGGAAACAAGAGATTCATCGTCATAAGTCTAAAATTCCTCTACATGATGCCAAAGCTAACGTCTTTTGTCAACACAATCAAACGAATCATGATACTGATCAAATGAATCATGTACATATCTACAGCACTAAAATTAAATAAACTGCAAAGAAAAAGAGAGACTGCTGTCCTCCTGACAACAGCACTAAGTGAAACTCTGAGGACACAAGCCGTAGAGTCAAAATGCCCTATCAGTTGCATAGCTCACATGAACCTAACGTGTGTTAACAAATAAAATTGCTTGCTTGCTTGCTTGCTTGCCTGTTCCTTTCGAATCACTAGTACGGTGGCAGTTAGCCAAAGTAAAAGGTTATAAATCCTAGGAAAAGTGAAGCCCCAGAAAGATTCGAGCGGTAAAATTGAGATTTTACGTTAGCTATGGCCTGGGGGGGGGGGGGGGTAACTACCATATATGCAGGTACCGGATGTGCCATTTCTTGGGGTGCCTTTTTTTTAGCAGAAAATAGATTTTGAGGTATCATTTTTGGTAAAATCACAATAATTCATAAATTGTCACCCGTCTATTGAAGTTATCCCCCCCCCCCGGGAGTTATGGTGAACATTTGAGCAAATTTCGCAAAAAACAAGATTTTTTCGTATTATGACATAGCACTATTGACTTTATGAAACAGAAAAATAGTCCACGCATCAAAATCAACAAAATTTGTGTTTTGAAAGCAGCTTTTGTTGTTTTTAATATGTAACAAAACACTTATTACATGCCAAGACACACGCAGGTCTGTACGTTAACAATGTCAATAGATGTTTTAGATGTTTTCCAATGGCTGAAAAGATAAATGTATGGACTTTGGGAGTGTCTTTTTATTGTCATCATTGATGCAGCAAAGGTAAAGTTATTTTTTTCCAGAAGCATTGCTTTCTTTGATGTGCCTAACTCAGTGTTGCTATTAATCTTGAGGAAAATTATGCACAAATCTCCTTTTATGATCAAAGCCTTTTTATGGTCAAGAGCCAGATTTCCTACTTTTTCCCCAGAGTTAAAGTTCCCTAAAACAATGCAGCAAATCTTAGCAATCTTAAAGCAGCAAATCTTTGCTCAAAATTATTGATCAAGAGCCTAAATAGATATGCAGGCTCTGTGCGAGGTACAGGTTTGATATAGGGATACTGTCCATAGATGATAAGACAAAAGAGAGTATGATGGAAGGGTTATGGACATGAAAGGGTTAAAGACAAAAGAACACGAGAAGACTGGAAAGTATCAGCTGTTGTAGCGGGGCTTGGTTCCGTCTAAGACTGTCCTGTTACTTCGAGTAGTGAGAATTTGACACGAGTACGACTCGTTCAGAGAGTAAGAACTGACCGCCCACTTAACACAAACATAGTTACAGAGTATACTCAATTGCGATGGAAATAAGTTATTAGGGTTACATATATTAGCATAGATTAACATTACAATGGTTGTATACAGTCCTACTACGGTCCACCCCTTCTACGTAAAAAAAGAAAGGGACTTTCTTTGTTTGCAGTTAAGTGAACGAACTAAGGATCTAAGTTACATCTACGTTCGATGTAAAGCGTGTAGTCTGTTTGAATTCGAGTCTGTCAGTAATGTGCAATTAACTTCAAAACTCATTTCTTCACGAGTGAAAGAAATGCTTCGTTTTGAATGATTTATCACTGCATCTGTTTTTATAAGGTGATTGTTTCCAAATATTAAATCACAGTCAGCGCTGGGACAACAAGCATCTGAAATTGAAACGTTCGTTTGTTGGCAAACGTGATCGGGACATCCAGGGTCACACATGGCTTTGTCAAAGTTGCATCGGCTGCTTTTAATTGACGGGATGGTTTCTTTCAGTGGAACGATATGATATGAATAAATATTTGATATGAATAAATATTTATACACGAAAATTAAACCCTTCAGCATCTAATAATACTTATATACAATCTTAAAACTAACGAAAAATTTCCAAATGTTAATATTGCTGTTCTTCCAGGGGGTCGTGTTTTGAAGTTAAGGTTTTTGATCAGCCAGTAGGTGTGCTTTCAATTGTTTTTTAAAGCAACCGAGAGTTGGGGCCTCTCGTATATCAACAGGCGTGTCATTCCACATTTTTAGAGCCGAATATTTAAAGCCCTTTTTTGCATGTTCTGTATTTAGCCTTGGGATCTGAAGATCATGGCAGTTTCTTGTTACATAGCTTGAGTGCATTGATCTTTGCTCAAATTTGTCCCAAAGGCTTTCAGGGCTTAGTTTATTCATAATCTTATAGGTCATAACTGACCGATCAAAGGAAATAAGATTATTGACGTTCAGCCAATCACAGGACCAGTTGTCTTTTAATCTGGCATTTTCGATTATCGACTGGGCTCTATTTTGTAATCGTTGGAGAGCTTCGAGTTTTCTCGTTGGAAGACTGCCCCAGATTACATCTGCGTAGCGTAGGTGACTTTCAACAATAGCGTAATATACACTACATAGCTTCGACTGAGGGAGGATATTTTTCAGTTTCTTCAGTGAAGCAAGTCCCCCACAAATCTTGTTCTTAACAGTTTTAAATTGCTCGTCCCATTTCAGATTTTCATCAACCATTACTCCTAACGATTTGGTTTTGGAAACTCGTTTGATTTCAGAGTCATTCAACTTTAACCCATTCGGTATATTTACATCTTTTGTTTTCCGAGGGTGGCCTATAATCAAGTACTCTGTTTTTGAGGGGTTAGGACTAAGCTTATTTACTCTCAGCCATTCAGAAATGTTAAGTAACTCCTCTTGCGCATCCGCTACTAATTTCTCGATGTCATTTGATGCTATTGTCACATTAGTATCATCAGCATAGATATTTGCCTTCGAAAATTCTAGGCTACGTTCAAAATCATTTAGATATATTATGAAGAGAAGGGGGCCTAAGCAAGAACCTTGGGGTATGCCGCATTGAATTTCTCTCACCTTAGATTTTTTACCGTTTAGGGAACAGTATTGCTGTCTATTATCAAGGTACGATTTGAACCAGTTTCCAGGGATCCCTTTGATCCCGTATGCTCTCAGTTTTTCAACCATGATTGTGTGATCGACCGTATCGAATGCTTTCTTAAGGTCCAGAAAAATCGTCAGATTCAGTTTTTTGCAGTTGATGTTTTCATACCAAGAATCGGTGCTACAAATTAAGGATGTCACAGTGGAGTATAGTTTTTGAAATGCCGATTGGTTTCTTGTGATCACTTTCTTTGCCGCCAGGAAATCAAAAAGCTGGTCATGAACTATTCTCTCCAAGATCCTCGAGAAAACCGAAATGACTGATATAGGCCTATAATTATTAACATCTTTCCTAGCGCCTGACTTAAAAATGGGAGTAACTCTGGCAATTTTCCAAATATCTGGGAAGACTCCACCCATAAGCGACGAATTAAAAATCATTGTCAGAGGTTTTGATACCAGATCCCCTACATCTTTAATGATAGTAGTGGAGACCTTATCTGGACCTGCTGCTTTTCCATTCTTCAACTTTCTAATAGCATTCGCCATATAAGTTTCATCTACAGATTTAAACACCATTTCATTTGACTCTGGATTGATTGGATTGATTGACTGGATGGACTGGATTGGAACGATGGATGTTTTGTTGCCGAGGGATGAAATGACTTCTTTGGCATGTTCCGAGGAAACTGAAGACAAAGGATATCCTGTTGATTGGTATTGTTATTTCATTTTCAGCTGAAACAATTGGCAACACTGGTATGCCATTTGCGGCAATTAACTCCTCATGTGTCAATGATGTTGCAATGGATTCAATGGCAGGATTTTGCATGTCTTCCTCTCGGGAGGTATGGTATTCACAGCTTCGAGGGGGGGGGGGGGGGTTACAGGGCACCAGAGGGATGGTACCTGGTACAATATTGTGCAAATGTGGTGGAACCTGGTACCAATGGTAGAGGTACCGGTACCAAGCTTATATGAGTAGGTACCAATAAAGATTTCGTCCATGGATGTTTTTGGAATTCCTAGAACGAATTTTAGCCTTTAACAGTGCAGACAGTGACACAAATACTACGATAACGTTATAAATTTTGGAATAATTGGTCTAAGGAACGGGTATGTTTTTGAAGCTTCGATGGAACGTGTCCCCGTCAAAATTCTGGTCAAGTAACTCCCCACCCCGGGCTTTCGGCAAGCATTTCTGTTCTCTGAATTACATGTAAAAATGCTTTGCAGTGTGCTTCATTGCAAATCATACACGCATGTAGACGACTGTAAACCCGAGAGCCATTTATTTCACATTTTGGCTGTCGATAACGATTGAAGTCTCGGCAAGTGTGCCGAGGGCAATTCTTTGTGAGGCGCTTTAACCCTATTTCACATGGGGGGCATTTTTCGCCCCAACTGAACAATTCAATGTAGCAGTTAGGCGACAGGCTCAAAGAGTCTGAGACTCATTGTCTTTTCCTAAAAATTAATGCGCTACCAGATAATGAAATTTTCAATTAGCTCTAATTGGTCACATGACCACAGAATGCCCATATTTGGAGAGTAGTCACAAAAGAAAACACAAATTTGGCTGTAGCTCTTGCAATTTCAAACCAATTATCCTATAAATTATATCTTTGAATTTCTCTCATCAAGACCTTTCATTTGATATATATTTTGTTTACATTGTTGTTCATTTGTAGTTTTCAGAACTATGACGTCACACTTCAATATGACGTCATTGTTCTAATGGAAATTTAAGAAATCTTTGGAAACAAGCTTTTTTTGTATAAAATAATGAATAAACAATTCAGATATGCAAAGAAAGATTAATTTAGATGGCTATTTCATCAAAATTATCAGATGTGTTTTAATGGTTAAGGAACAGTCACAAAATGAATACTCGCAATAACAATAAAAGCGTAGTAATTCCAAAAGTTAGGACAGAAACTGGACGTAAAACCTTCTCGTTCCAAGGAGCAAAGATATTTAATAACCTACCCAACAACTTGCAAACTGAAACATCACTTCTAAGATTCAAAGCATCCAGCAAGGACACAAACTTAGATTTTTAGCCATTTTCTAGTTTCTAATTTTTGATACTGTAAATATTTCAGCTTTTATTCATGTAAATCTTTAAGTTTAGTTTTGTAAATTTTACTTTGTAATATACAGGTCTTTGATTGATAACAGTAATTTAGTTACTGAACAAATTAACCTGTATAAATATGAGAGATTATTATTATTATTATTATTAATATCCCGTTTTCAGTGTATGTAGCTTCAAATTCCATAGGTGCACATTATTTGTTTTCTAGCTATAAATTCTTATGATTTGTCAAAATATATTAGAAAATTATCAAAATATAGTAGCTTTATGCTTTAAGAAGATAAGTGACCACTTTAGACTTGAAAACATTGATAATTACAAGTTTTGTCAAGAAGACAGCTCAATTTTCTCATACCTACCTTCAGAAAACCAGTTGCCTAGTAACGGGTCACGTGACTAATTAACAATTGATACTATCAATAGATCCTCCATTAGTTAGTGACGATTACTACCAAGTTTCATTGTCGTATCTCTTATAGTTTAGGAGATAATTAGGGGGAGGCGAAAAAGCCCCCCCATGCCAAAATCACTAAAAAATACCCCATGTGAAATAGGGTTAACAAGTTTCTTTGTTGTGTCGGTGTCCATGGCAATAACTGCGGAAGAAAAACATCTTGACTCGTCGTTGTCGCGTAAAATCAGGGCGAATAACGTTCGGCGTCCATGATGAGTCTGCTTTGAGAGCAAGGACTGTATCCGTGATCGATGCTAGTGACACTAATAATTCTGCATTTGGCCTATTACCTTACGTAGTTGAAGAGAGTCAGAATAAACGTGCTGCTACACGAATGCGAGAGATTTTAAGTGAATGAATGAGGAGACAAGATTACATGTTTACAGATTAATCTCCAAATCAAGAATCCCTACAAATTACACTACGTAACTTGACATACCAATGCAAAACAAAAGATAATAGACATACATATTGACATATAAGGAAATGAGGAAAATACAATATTGAGAACGAGGTTACACAATGTGACGTAATTGTACATGTGATATCCAGTTACACAGTTGAATGAAGGGGTAGGAAGGCTATTGGGGAATGAAGAAAGTCAAAGTAATACCTGTGGTGATTGGCGCACAAGGAGCGATGTCAGATAAGTTTGATAAGCATACAGAAGAAACTGGAGTTTACAGCTGGCTACAAGTGATGTAGAAAACGGCACTTTTAGGCAGCGGCGGAGCCAGCCGGCACGAAGTGGGGGGGGGGTAAGGAATGATGGGGGTCCGGGGGCGAAGCATCGGAAAATTTTTGGGACCCCACCCTTAGGAGCTTTGGGAAACGCCCATTTTAAATATAGAAATGCTCCCTTTTGAATACAGGGATGCGCCCAATTTGGATAAAAAATGACAGATGAAATCATGTTTGTATACGAGAACCTTAATACAGGGTTTTGAATTGTATTACAAAGAGTATCACAGCTTGTAAAACTTTAAATGGGTCATGTAATAATGCTAATTGTTAAATATTTATTCGATCTTGAACACAAATGGACTAAACGAAGAGAACTGAACCATATCCTCACATGCTTCTTCTGAAAATCATTACTGCAACTCGCTTAACAGGAGATCCAAGAATGGCAAATAGAATTCTCGCCTAAAAAGATCAATTGTTGAGGTGTTTTCTTCTTTATTTCGATTAGCAATGCCGTGGGTGAAAGCTGCATCAATAATAATAAATCGGAAAAGACATGAACTGGAGCAGGTAAAATGACAACGACAGAAAAAAATTTCAGAACAATGAGTTCATATCTTTTTCGATCAAATTGCACTGTGGGAGTAGTTGATTGAAAAAGCGTGATTAAAAGCTGAAGGTATACCTTCCCCTACCCTATGATATTATGAGGTTTTTGGACGAATCTAAATTACCATATTTTCAAAAAAGTGGGAGGGTATTTACCCCCCCCCCCCATACCCCCCCCGTGGCCCCGCCACTGCTTTTAGGTACAGCAAGGATATTCGGGAAGGTTTCGTTGTTGTGAAAACTCAGGAGAAGGTGAGACCTTTGCTAACTGGTTGTTAACTGCTCTCATTGGTAACAAATTAGACGAACAAAATCTTCAAATCTGAGATCAAGTGAAATGATAATAGTAAGAATGATAATAGCAATAGTGATAATAATGCAACGAATCTTTATACAGGAAGTACATTTCAACATAAAAATGCTGTCATCAACATGTGTCATGTAAAAACAAGTATTCTGGGGCTTACCTCCTGAGCCCTATTGTGTTTGCTTCGCTCGAAACTCCATCCACTCCACTTTCAAATCGCTGTGCGGTCCTTTAAAACAAAAGCATCAGCATGCATATAGAGTAATATCGCCCCTGTCAAACCATGGGAGTTGTGGACACAATTTGGGTGTTGATCGTGTCCACAATACCTGACCTAAATCATTTGTAATGATTAAGTGCATTTCGTTACCTTGTTTGTCTTCGATTCGCTGATTATCTTCTCGTTCTTGTCTGGGAGCACATCAGCATGCTATCAACGGTTCTGCATGGCCTAAATTTTTTTTTAACTGCACTGCGATTTGAAAGCAGTGACCTAAGAACTAGTTCCCAAATCGCAGTGCAGTTCAAAAAGTTTAGGCCATAGAGAACCGCTGATAGCATGCTGATGTGCTCCCAGACGAGAACGAGAAAATAAACAGTGAATTGAATACAAGCAAAGTAACGAAAGAAATTTAATCATTAAAGATAATTGAGGCCAGGTATTGAGGACACGATCAATAACCAAATTGTTTCCACATCTCCCATGAGAAGACTTGCAATAAAGTTTTGATGTTGCCCTACCTGCAACGAAAGTGTAAGTACAATTCACATTTCCTTTCATGTCTCCACACACCACGCCTATTTTGCGTCGTTTCTCGATATGTCTTTCAGTTAACATAGAATAGTCTTCATGAAAGTTTCCTCCAACTCTTCTCGTTTTACATCCAAAGAAATTTCGAGAATTGCGCAAAAATTGAGAGACCTAAGGCTCCTTTTGGAAGAGCGCTGTAACTGACATAATGCCGCCCAGGTGCGTCCACTGCGTGAAAACCTTTAGTTTTGTAGACTATTGACGCATCGTGTGGTTATAGTTGACTGAGGTCAAGAATAAGAGAGTTAAAGGGTCTCTTTCATCCAGCATTCGTTGCACGTGTCATCCCTTGGCTTGCCTTCGTTCGTCGCCATTTTCGTGAACCATGAAAATTGCGGCAACAGAGTCAAACAAAGATATGACCAGTGCAAGGCATGCTGGATGAAAGAGACCCTTTAAAAAGGGGGGGGGGTGAAATTAACAATATTTTGAAATCATTTTCAACCAAAGTAGAATTGGTCATTTAACTTTCTGGCTTTCTGGGTAAGAAAAAAAATACTTTTTTGAGCTGTCAACGGCCTTGAAAAGTTTTTGATGTGCTAAATTCATCGTTCTTCTGCGGTGGTCTGACAAGGGTGATACGGCCGAATTTAGGCGATTGAGACAGGTCCGTATTTATGTGGTTCCAGAATTACAACGAGGATACGGACGGTACAGATCTTACTTTGAGGTTTGTAGCAAGAATTGAGAAGCCTATTCAAGGTGAGTTCCCTTCCAGTACTTTGACCTCTCCGAAAATCTTAGTTTTCTAAAATGTGGCCTAATAAGGGCGACAGTACTCTTTTTCAATAGCTTAGCAATATTTAGAGATTTTGCTTTGTCAGTCTAATTTATGTCTTTCCTCTTAAACACCAGTTTCAAAAATATGATCATCACATTCACTTCTCATTCACTTCACATTCATTCACATTCAATTAACCAGCCCCTCCTTTTCCAGTCTATTTTTGAAGGTTTGAAAAAAGGTAAACGCCAAATATTGCTTGGGAATACGAAGTTTGAATGAGGAATAGAGGACAATCATTTTGCAAACAACAGATTTCAACCAACGTTTGCAATTCCACGGATCTAAGTTATTATCTATGGTTAAAGGGAGTACAAAGACCAGCATGCTTTTCGAGAAGTCAACGAATTGCTCTCCACAGCTTCCAGAATATCTGACTGCACGAAATTCACAAAAACGAAAAAAAAAACAATTGCTAAGGCTGCTGGTCTTTGTACTCCCTTTAAGTTCTGACAAAATTTTGCCTGCAAAAGATTGCAATCATTTCATTCTAAATGAGGAATCTTGGATTCGAAATTTTTATCGAATACGTTTTGGTAATAATGGCTAAAAGTGACCATGAAGCATCGCGAATATCAGGCAAGTCTTCCAACTGATTGCAATTCAAAGAATTTCTTCAATAGCTTTTTGAGCTTGTAAAGCTAGTTATATTTTAGCTCGTAAAGTTTTTTTGGATCACCTAGTGAATATACTTGGTTTCTGTTGCAGCTCTTGGTGTCTCGTCACTGAAACTCAATCCGCTTTGTCTGAAAATTAGGCCACTTGATAGTTGTGTCAAATTCATGCGTCACCAAGTACACCACGCCTGCATCTACCATGTAACGGGAACTTGCAAAGATAACGTTGTTCTACACGAAACACTGAAATATTAAGCATTTCTTACACTCCAAATTCTGGGCCTGAGATAAAGGCTTTTATTCATATACTTCTTCACCCCAGGGAAGACCATATGGCACTTGTTATCATGCTTATACAAAACATGGGGAAAGGGTACCTTGTTCAAGAAAATCAACGGATACGCGCTTAGGGACACAAATTCAACTCTAACTCGGAAAAGGAGTGCATTTTCTGCATTCGATAGGTAAAAAGTCCTTCTGTAACAATAATTTTGATCAAGTATTTTGTAATGGAATTTATAAAGAAAAAAAATAACTTGGCAGGATGAATAAAGTTTTGGATTACCAATTACCTGATAAATTTTCTCCCTCTGTGACTAATGACACATGGACACAGTAATAATGAGATAAAATTTTAGCAAAGAATTTATTAGCGATTAGGGTAGTACCCAAATTGATAAAACTAACGTGACACAGGAAAGGGTATGTTTCTAAGAAACTCTCCCTTGATTAGGGAATGTATTTTGTTAAATTATATTAACGTTTTGGGTCCATATGTTGCACCCTTGTACGAGGAAGCACAGGAATGTCCCCACAATGGGTCTTGACTATACACTGTACTGGCATTTTTTCATCGATAGAACCTCGCTAAATTTAGGGTGCAAAATAATTTTCAGGTCTAGTAAAAATCACTGTACTCTAGATTTCTAATTTCATTGGCATTAACTTTTTTTGGCATGTTTTCCAATAAACATTGAATGAGAATCACAAAGCTATCCTTTCGAAGAACAGAGGATAATTTTATGAAAATGTCCCTTACAACTGTGGAACATGGGGAGTTTCAGCTAATGTGCAGCAGAGATTGGATGCATATCACCGGAGGCAGTTATGTAGAATTCTAGGTAGGAATAAAATATCCAACACGTATATCAAATGAGAAATTGTATAAAGTGACGGCTGAAAAACCAATATCATACACCATGAGGGAACAGAGATGGAAACTATTTGGTCATATCTTGAGAAGAGAAAGAAATATACCAGCATTTAAAGCCATGGAAGTGTACTTTACAAACATAAGAGCCAAAGGATTCAGAGGAAAACCAAGAACAACTCTACCAAAGGTATATTGTAAAAACAGGATCCAAGGAACCTTAGGTCCCTGAGACCCTTACGACCATTAATTATAAGAAATAAAAGGCCCCTTAAACACCAGAGCATCATCATCACACAAAGCCGTTGGCCAATTTCATCAAGCTGTCAACAACAGATTGGGTATCATAAACTTTCTTTATTCCATTTTGCAAACTTCCACTCGTTCAAGCCAATTCAAAAATCATGGCGAGAGCTCTCAAAATAGCACTACTGGGTTTTCAGAATTACAATTGTTTGGCATTGATCGGTCAAATTGATATTTGACTATACTACCTAATGTCTTGTTTGACCAATGACCCCACAATGACCCCACAATGACCATGGTTTGAAAGATTGCTTGATGACAAATGCTTATTGTCCACCGTTGGCGATTACCCTCTGGTGTTTCAACTCTTGTACTTCCCGGGGTGGTAAGTTTAATTCATTATGGAGCTACGGGTACATGCTAACCAAAAGGGTGCGTTTAGAATCTCTAAAATCCATAAGAGTGGGTACCAGAATTCAAATTTTCCATTAGAAATGGTAAGCCTTTGATTGCTGCATGTTCAACTTTTAGGGGAAAGAGCCATGTTTAAAGGGACTGGGTCACGTGATGCAAACAAACTTTTTTCGAAACGACAATTTCTTAGTATTTTTGATAGGGTGCACAACAGAGATCTTCCATACTTTTCTCAAAATAAAGGCGTTATTTCGAAGGCAGGCTCTTGAAGCTCTATGGTGTGCAATTGCAGTGATAGATATTGATAGCTTTTTAGAAGTAACTTTATTGTGGGATTCGCCCAGTCTACCAAAATATGTGCAGAAAACAATATCCTTGTATCCATTTCCCGTATCCAAGGACATTTCGATTGATTTCATCGGGGAAAGTATTAAGGGTACCAGGGGTCGTAGAGTCCTGTGGTCCAAACTCTTTACAACATGTTATCGGAAACATCGAGAGGATGAGTAGTATTTTGATGTTTCGCATGGCCCCGGAAAAAGCTGACAAGTTGAATAACATCACGCTGTGTCGGAATCGACTGACGGTTTAGATCTTGCAGAGTCTGACATACGTAACTAGCAACCGTAGATGACGCAAACAATATCTAAGGACAAAATAAAGAGCAAAGAGAGCTCTCACAGTAATAGGGCTTTCTAATAAAACAGCTAAATGGTCGTATGTGAAAGATGTTCAAGGATGAATGTCAATAAGATTCTCGCATTCTGTTTGTTCATCGTCGTACTTCTCAAATCATGTATAAATTTGTCATCTGCAAGACCAACTCTTAAAACTTTGACAACTGACAAGAGATTATCATTTGAATTGAGCAGGGAGGAGAAAAGATTTGTATATGTAAGTATGCAAGTAGTCAAGTATCTTTAACGAGAAGCTGGTTTCTAATTACCACTATAAGTTTAAAGTAAATCACTATATTACAGTATTTCTTCACTTCATATTTTACAAATAGAAACCTAATACGAAATATTATTCGCTACCTTCAGTGAATAAGTCTTTAACGGCGATACAGAACTTTGCCATGACATGTATTTCTAACAGGACAATGTTCCAAAGAAAAGCCGTATCATAGGCAAAAGTTCGGGCACCTGTGGTAAACTGTTATACCTAGATTCTTTAACTTGATTCACCGCGTACCTTATCACCATTTCCCGTAGATACTGTACACAGAGATCTTACCGAAGCTTATAAAGAGCCCGTGACTTAGATTGCTGAAAAATTAAGAAACTCCAGTATGGGACAACATAACCCATGGGACTAATCACTCAGGGGCGAGTAAGTACTGTAACATTTTTGACCCCATGTTTGTCCGAAGGAATTTCAAAAAAATAGCCGGTTCTATGACACTGTATGACTTTCCTGCCCAAAACAACCAGTTTTTGGGACAAAGGTCAAATTTTACAATCAGACATCTTTGCCCATTAGTTTATCACAAAAATCCGGTTTTTTCACCTCCTATCTAGTTAAAATCCTAAAACTTACCTGTAAGCTGGTTCTACGTTTTTCCACCAAAATTCACAAAAAAGAAACCAGAAATTCCATTTTAAGCACTAAAGTGGCTCTTTCTTCAAAGTCAAATTTAATTTAAGCTTGATACTCACAGATCTTCAACTTCATGACGTAAAAAGTGGCGTCATAGGGCGTGGAAGCCATACCCAAATTGTGATCCATGCTACAAAAATTACTTGATCCAGAACCGTGCCAAGTTGTATCTACTTCTAATGAGTCTAAGGCAGTTCGCAGAGGGGAAAGTTCCCCTCATAACTGGTAGCTCGAAAAAAGTCCATAAGGGTTATGTTTAAAGGCCGATATGTTTGGAAAGGGGACCTAGAATCATAGACGTAGGAATCGGGGGAGGGGCAATGGGGGCACGTGCTCCCATTATTTCGCAACAAACAGAGCAGTGTCCTTTTTATTTTTAGAAAATTCCCCCTCCTTCTTCATTAAAAAGTGCCCTTGAAGTGTCGTGCCTCCAACTTTGAGATGCTTCCTACGTTCCTGCCTAGGCTGGATCAGTTCTTGGTGGAAACGCACGGAGGGAAAATGACTTCTAACCCAGTTGCAACAGGAACAACACGAACTACTTATGGCAATTCAAACCAAAGTTAAACCGAGAGTCAAAAAACTAAAATCGGCAAGTGAAAAATGACAGAAAACAAATTTAAGCAAGCTCATGGGAAGAATAAATTTGTTCAATCAGCTCTCTGTGATTCCTGTTCTAGATATCGATCTAGATATGATAAACCATTGTGTAATTTGCTTCTATTCGAGACTTACAGTATATTGTCATTATCAATTAAACAATCCTTGAAGAAGCAATTTCTTTTCAACCAGGATACGAAAATGTTATCAGACACAACTTAGTTGAACATTCTAGTTTTATCTGTAGTATCCGCACCGAGTATATTATAAAGAAGTTTCCTCATTTATGTATGTATCTTTTTGCCTTAATAACGCAATAGGACTTTACAAGTTATTATGAAATAGATACATATCAAATTAGATACAATACAATATTAAACATGAAGGCTAAAAACGTAAAAAGAAAATATCGCCAATTACAGTGACAGGGATAACATTAAAGGGTCAAGCTGACCTTAATTCCATAATTGTCCCTTTAGATGGTGCTGTTATAACAAACAATGAAAGAAAGGAAATAGTGTGGTACTGTAGTTGTTTTCAGTACAAAACACGATTCATAAGACCAAACAGGTTGAGAAAGATGATGAAGGGTCTTTGTATTAGCATAAGACTTCTATGTCAACTGCCTCTCTTTGTATATTTTGGAAAAACAATTTTCTTTGATCTTATGTTTGAATGTATTAGGATTGAAGTAAGAATTAGGATTTGTATATCAAGCAATGAAATATCAAGCATACAACAATTCCCATGATATTTTCTAGTGTTTCATTCATACCATCAATCATCTTCTGTAAGACGGAGGATGAAGTCTTCCTTGTGAGAAACAAAATCGACTTGTTCTTTATATCAACCTTGCTGTATATTTTATCATTAATGTCCTTGGCTGTCGTTGTTGGAACTCTACCTTTTCCTTAAGGCCAACACTGATCATCGATTCAAATCATCTTGGTCAAATAATAAACTGTTACCAGAAACTGTTACTAGAAGCTCTTAAACCTATTTTAACCGGGAGGAGGGGGTATCAGACGATATCGAAAGTTCCTACGAATACCAAAGAGCCATTCACTGTTGATGAAGACGATTCCATCGTCCACCTCAGAAAGGAGCAAGAAGCGACGACTGAAAATCCTGACTGTTGCCGCCAGACCTGCTGACGACAAGTAGTGATAGGAGAGTGATATGGCCTAACTTCCTTGCTGGACACAATGATTAATTAAAAACATTTTAAGACAACTGATTCTTCCATATTTCCCTTGTTTTTAACTATTTCTTTCGTTGGGGAGAGTTGTGACGTTATTAGCCTCGTTTTAGTGCTTTGTTTTAGTGCGCCTGACTTCCGTCCTGATGAAGTACGAGAGTTGGAAAATGGAGAAGTGCTAAGTGAAGCTAGTTAATTTCTTGTATTATTCCCTGCAAACTTGACTGGAAACTTGACAGAGGGTCTATTTTCGAAACTAGCATAATTTTGAAATATGGAAGGGTTGATAATATGAAGAACCAGGGAGTTATACCCGTCTATGTTCTATGTCATAAAGTTCCAGTTTTTGCCCGTCCCAGGGGCGGGCAGGTACTGTAAAATGTTTGACCCCTTGTTTGTCCGAAGGAATTGGAAAAAATAACCGTCTCTTTTATGACACAATATGACTTTCCTCCCCAAAACAACCGGTTTTTGGGACAAAGGTCAAATTTTAAAATCAGTCATCTTTGTCCATTAATTTCTCACAAAAATCAAGTTTCTCACCTCCTATCTAGTCAAAATCCTGAAGCTTACATGTAAGCTGGTTCCACCTTTGTCCGCCTAATTTGAGCTGAGAAGACCAGCATTTCAAATTTCCACATAAGCGGTTCTACCTTTGTCCACGAAAATTTACAAAAAAAGACCAGGAATTCAATTTTTTGCACCAAAGTGGTTCTACCTTTGTCCGTCATATGAAGATAAAAAGACCGGTTTTGGGACAAACCAGGAGAAATAACAACAACTTTTTAGAACTTAGGGACCACCTCAGAATTGCCGCTTGAAAACTACCAGTTTTGGGACACTGCTTCTCTATACATACAATTACAGCGGTAGTGATGCCTGCAGGATAAACATTTGTTTCGCGGCGAATGATATGGAATTTTGGTGAGCAAGAAAAATAGGTTTGGGGACACTTGTGCCTTCAAGGCTACGGGTACCACCGTCTTTCGAGAAAAGGTATTTGGCCGAAACTACCGGTTTTCGGGACAAACATCGCAAGTAATTAAATTGTCCATCAAATCGAAGAAAAGTAACAATCTAAATGTGTCATCAAAAAAGACCAGTTTTTGGGACAAAGATGGCGAAAAATTTCTTCGTGAACAACCGGTTTTTGGACAAAGGTAGGACCATCGTTCTCAGTGGACATGCCCGCCCTTGCCGTCCTTATTAGATGATCAATCATCGTTCCGACTTGGAAGGTAGTGATCGAATTTGATAGTTGTCAGCTTATTGTTTAGACATTACAATAAAATTATTCAGCCTTTCCACAATTTGACGGAGGGCTATTAGACCCACTTTACCCCGTATACCCAGATTACCCCCATCCCACACTACCTAACTAAAATTCGCTATTTTCTTGAAGATGACGTCATAGATGAGGTCATGGAAAGATAGAATTAGCTTTTAGAGATAAAATGGCTCACCTTTATGAAGTGTAATCAAGGCCAAAATCAAACCTTGATTGTGAAGAGACAATCGTGCACTTTTGTTACAATCATGCACTTTCCGATCATGCATTTTCCATCCTTGTGCTTACCATTCATGCACTTTGTAATCACGCACTTTCCAATCATGCACTTTGCAATCGTGTACTTTCCAATCATGCACTTTGCAATCGTGTACTTTCCAATCATGCACTTTGCAATCGTGCACTTTTAATTCATTTCACTTTTCATTCATGCACTCATAAAGATAATCGTGCACTTTTAAGACACTCTTGCACTTTTTAATCATGCACTGTCTAATCTTACAGTACTTAGTAATCTTACACCAAGTGCAACCATAATGTAAAATTCCGAAATCACTCAACCCCTAAGTGAAACATAGCGCGCTTATAAGATTGACGTTTGCTTTAAGCGCGCTTGCTGTTTGTCATCAGTCTGCCGGTTAGAAGAGAACTGCACATGGCAAATGTGAGAAAGTACGGCGAACTTGGTTGATCAAGCTACATTTATCACTGAGAGATATTCAAGATGTAAACTCTTTCCTTACATGCTCTAGCTGTAACCAAAGGAGCTAAAACATCAACGTTTACTTCCCATATTGTCATGAAAACCATATTAGTTTATCACTTGTAACTTTTTTTTATGCCTGTCATGGTCTCTAACTGATCGACAAATGTTCGAACTTCGATCTACTTTCTGCTTTGAAAACGTTAATTTAAATCTCGGGCAATACTTTAACAAATTTCAAACAGATTTTCTTCATTTTAGCCTGTACTTTAAAGCTTTGAAGGCAGCTATTGCGTCTTCTTCTATAGAAAAAGGATTACAGTGAAGTCCTGCCTTCATGAGAAACTCACACCCTTTATTTTTACAATACGCTGAGGTAGGAGGTATACTGTATAGTGCCTCTGGACACGGGCTGTAGTTGACGGGTGAATTCCACGACCTATGCAAATTGTGGACGAGTGGATCTATGCTACAACAAACAGCTTCAGTGTTGTCGTGAAACTTGATCCCGGATCGATCGCTGGCATCCCGATTACGGTCGAGTTATTGTAGCAACTGCCCGCACTATTTGTTCACACTTGCTTTTGAAAGGCGTGGCTTGATGTCTTCTTTTTAATGTGAGGGCTTCTTTTGTTGCATTTTTATTGACAACAAAACCAGCCCCAAACTGTGTCTCTTCTCACCATATGATCCGTGGGGGGGGGGCACTATAAATATTGTGGGTAGTGGGGACGCGCCATCGGGAAGGGTGTCGTTTTAACAACTTTTGTATAAAGCGAATACAGAAGGGTAGCAATTCCACAATGTCGGTATACATTTTTAGATATGATAAAATGAATGGAAATAAAATACACGCATTTTTGTAAGAAACTAAGAATTGGAGCCTATCCTAAATTTTCCTAAATTTTCATATTTTTAGTACTCAGAGTTTCTTACGAACAACAAGTCCCATAACAATGTTTATGTTTACCTCCTGTGTACCCTGGGTACCAGACTCTCTCTAAAAGAAAATTTTCTTTTAGAGAGAGTCTGGTATCCAGGGTACCTCCTGTGCCGTCGTGGAAATTTCAAAGGAAGTTTTTGAAGCCTTTCCAATGTTCAGTCATTATTCAAGAACCTTCAAAGTACTATTCGTATTTTTTGTAAGACGCTAAAAATTAGGGAAGGAACTGATTTGAGATCTCAAACTTTCTTGCGAGAAATAAATTATGTCCTTCCTTGATTTCCTTTATCAAAATAAATGCTTTCTTAACTTATATTTTCCCAGTACTGAGTTTCTTAATGTTGAGGCTATCTAAGTATTGAGTATCTTAGCATTTTTTTAAATCCCCACAAAAATACGTTTAAAGTGAGACAGGAAGCAAGTGAAAATAAAGTAAAAAGACTCATGTTTTAAAAGAAATCGCTCTTAAGAAACTGTTACCTCACTTTTTTTAAACTTGCAGTTTTGATTTTTCCAGGTCACTTGAAAATGTTTTGACGCTTGTACACAGTAAATGTTTTTACATTGTCTAGAGTGAGAAATGAATTACAACATGCTTTGAGATTGCTCAAAAAATCATAATCATCTAATGAGATCATAAAGATGGAACGATATGGCACAAAGGACAAGGAATAAATTTGGAATTTAATTATGTATAGGTATAATCGAGATCTTCCAAAGCTGCAAAGAACCTGTGCATCAGTGCAATAAGGTTCGTTATATTTCATCAATCCACTCCCGATGGGTTTCCTAATTTGCCGGCAGACTGATGACAATTAGCAAGCGCGCTTAAAGCAAACGTCAATTTTATAAGCGCGCTATGTTTCACTTAGGGGTTGAGTGATTTCGGAATTATGCATTATGGTTGCACTTGGTGTAAGATTACTAAGTACTGTAAGTAGACAGTGCATGATTAAAAAGTACAAGAATGTCTTTCAAGTAGACGATTATCTTTATGAGTGCATGAATGAAAAGTGAATTGAACTCAAAGTGCACGATTGCAAAGTGCATGATTGGAAAGTGCACGATTGGAAAGTGCATGATTGGAAAGTGCACGATTGCAAAGTGCATGATTGGAAAGTGCACGATTGCAAAGTGCATGATTGGTAAGCAGAAGGATGGAAAGTGCATGATCGGAAAGTGCATGACTGAAACAAAAGTGCATGATTGTCTCTTCACAATCAAAGGTTTGATTTTGGCCTTGATTACACTTCATACACCTTGAGGAAAGAAATGTCAACCATGCAAGTTGGGAAAGCATGCAAAAATGTATAAAAATGACGTCAAATTTCCTTGATAGTTTCTTGCAAGAAGGATTCATCAGTAATTGACAAAGATTCTTACAAAGATCAACTGTCTTTCTTATGGTCTTCGGCTAATTGATCAATGGTAAGTACCATGCAACATTTTTCGCCCATGAATACGGGCCAGATAGATTTTTTGACGAAATGGTGATGGGGCAGTCTTTTTTGCAGTGATTTCATACGGGGCGAGCAGATTTCTTTGCAACAATCTTTCTTCTCCACCGGCCATGTAACATGAAAAATTCTTCGCTGTCCCTAAAAAACCAAACCCTGTACTATCCTTTCATTGTTGTAATTCCTCATTTCTTTAGAAGTACCTAATAAAGTATGGATACGTCGATGGTTGGGATCCTCATTTTCATATAGATTCGATGACTTCTGGTATCAAAGCATTCCAGTCATACACTGGCCTGAAGGCATCAGGTAATTTGCGATTATATTCTTACATATACCTTGTAGCATTATGATCAATGTTTAATAGCCTTCGTGATGCACTGCTTCACTTGGCAGACCCTTGTTTGAAGTCTTCCCGTTTACTCCAGATACAACACGAGATTCTGCAGAGATCTTCAGATTCCGAGGTATAATCTAGAGTACGCCAAATAATTTTTCCCTATTCAGCTCTTAAAGCCTGGGATGAAATTCCAAAAAGCACGAGGGAGCTTCCTACCTTGTGCCAATTCAAAAACAGCTAAAAAGGTATTTGATGAGCTGAAAGCCAATTAAAACACGACTCCCTGGAAAATTAAATGACTCGTTGGGTTATTGCAGTTGCTAGATAGACTTTATACGGCATTGAAAAGCTCGCTTTCGTTGTCTGATTTCATTCTAAGTTTGAAACCACAAATGCAACACTAGGGTGTGTCAAAGTTTTGTGAAGACTTGAACAGGGTGCCAAAAATGATTTATCAGCATTAGCTGCTCATTTAGTTATGGAGAATCGATACTAATGCCCTATTCACGATTCAAGTTGAACCAGCTTAAATCAAACCATGTTTTTGAACAGGGCCTTCTGAATGGTAAATAAAAAAAAATTCGAGTCATATGATTAGTTGAAATTTAAACTGGTTTGGATAAAGCTGGCTTAACTGTGCCAGTGTGAATACAGCATAAGAGAATTGCTCCGCGTTCAATGGCCAGCAGTAGATTTATTAAATGTGCTGTAGTTTCACTCCCTAATGAACTGATAATAGCTACTACTACGACAAATGATCAAAGTATTTTTTAAATCAGCCAGAAATTGTAAAATCCCTTTTTGATCCCTAGTTCCATTAGGCCAATAGACCATTTCAACTCCATTCCTGCTCAACGATGCTAAAGCATCCTAAAATGTGCTTTATCAAGGTGGTAGAGAAAGCAAAACCTACAAGTGTCAAGATGGACACTCCTTCTTTGTCCTGCTTGGTGAGTCCCTTCACTTTGATAACAAAAGCCTAATTTCAAAGACCAAACCTTCTTAGCATTTCACAACAGCAACTCCTGCAGCTCGTTCGGCTTCTGATGATGGTAGGCTAATTCTGGAATCAATGCGCTGCAACATTGATCCCTTATTGGTCTTGTGGGACAAAATCAACCACAGTGGGTATCAAAGAGCACAGAATCTATTCAACGAGTGCATTCGAATCTTTTAGCCACCAAATGCTCTTCTTAATTTAAACAGCATTTTTCTAATTGGGATTTGTGTGAAAGTTCCTATGGTTTCTGATCCAGTGAACAGTGACATGGTTCTCATGATCATGGTTCTCAACTTTCTTAAGTAATAGAAAACAATTTTGTTCATTTAATCGACAACAGTCAGGGGCTAGATTGGTAACATGTGGCATACCGCAAGGGTCGTGCCTGGGACCACTCCTATTTATCTTCTATCTAAATGACTTCGAAAAATGTTTAGAGTTCTCTAGGGCTAGTATGTATGCAGATGACACGCATGTCACTTTAACATCTAACAACGTTGATGATTTGATTACAAATGCCCACAGAGAATTAAGAAACATCTCGGAATGGATGGGAGTAAACAAGCTAAGTGCCAACCCTAAAAAAACCGAACACATGATTATTGGTCATCCACGAAGAATCAACGACGTTGAAGTCTCGGAACCACTGAGTCTTAATGATTCAGAAATAAAGCGTGTCGCAAAGACAAAATCACTAGGGGTTGTTGTGGACGAAGGATTAAATTGGGATAACCAACTCGGCAAAGTGAAGGGGAAGATGAGTGGTGGTCTAAGGTCACTAAAAAACTGAAAAACCTTATTCCACAATCTCAGCTTCATTTCATTTTCATTTATTTTCACAGGGTAAATACATTCAGTAACTATGGACATCTACTGTTTTACAATGTGCCCTGCTTTAAAACCCTAACTTACTTAATTACATGAATAATTATCGGCATTAAAATCCAATGTATAAGAAAAAGAAAAATATAAAAAGAAAGGTGCCTCTGGAGTCAAAATATGTGGCTGATGTTGATTTCGATCATCAACTTCTTTGATCTTTCAAAAAAGATTTTAATTTCGTCCTAAAAGCAGCTAGCGAAGGAGCAGTTTTTATTTCAAGGCTTAATTGATTCCAAACAGTAACCCCTCGATACGAAAAGCTTCGCTGCCCATTTGAGGTTTTACACAAAGGAATCCTGAGGTCAGTGCTGGTATTACGTAAAGTCTGATTGCAAGACTCGCACAATTTTTGAAACATCGACTTCATATAGGGAGGTGCGAGCCCATGCAAGGCTTTATATACCATGCAGGCTGTCTCGAAGTCAATCATCTCGTTAACTGTTAACCATCCTAGTTTTGATATTAATGGCAGCGATGCATGGTCAAAGGGACTGTTTGTCACGACACGAGCTGCCCGATTTTGTAGCTTTTGCAATTTTCTTAGAGTGGTATCACCAGCACAACCCCAGACAGAGCAGCAGTATCTAAAGTGCGAATCTACTATGCTGAAGTACATCCTTTGTATGGATTGCAGTGAAAGATATCTCTTAGCATGCTTGAGCATTCCGATTCCTCTTGAAACCTTACCGATAGTAACGTTAATTTGCTCTTTCCAGTTTAATGACGGATCGATTTGAACCCCAAGATATTTTATATTTCCAGTGGATTTCGATCTCATCGAAATTTATTTGAAAGAGGGGAAAACTGTTTGAATCATTGCTATCTAGTCTTCTGAGGTTTGGTACAGTACCAAGGATCATGCTCTGAGTTTTAGCCACATTTAGAGACAATTTATTCCCCTGAAGCCACGAACTAAGATTCTGAAGATCTGAGTTGATGGCATTGCACAGGTCAGAGACAGATTTCGAGGAATAGGAAATGCTCGTATCATCTGCATACGTTGTGACCTTAGGACTTTGTAAGGCAAACAGCAAGTCATTGATATAGATCAAAAATAAGAGTGGACCAAGGCAAGAGCTCTGAGGAACTCCACATTGGATGTCTCGTATTTCAGAAGTTTTGCCATTTACCTTACAGCATTGCTTCCTATTACTTAGGTATGATATGACCCAGTCGAGCTCCACGCCTTCAGCTCCATAGAAACGCAGCTTAGCTATGAGAATATCGTAATCCACTGTGTCAAAGGCTTTCTTTAAGTCGCTGAAAGTGACTCCAGAAAAGAGTCCCTTGTCGAAACTTAGATACCAGTCATTTGTACACTTCAGAAAGCATGTCAATACGGAGTGAAATAATTTGAAACTCGACTGGTCTGAGTAGAAAAATGCGTTCTCAGTAAGATAATTATATACCTGATCGAAGACTATCTTTTCAAATAATCTTGAGACTACGGGAAGCACAGAAATAGGTCTATAGTTAGATCTATCTTCGGCGGAACCATCTTTGTAGATAGGAGAGACCCTCGCAATCTTCCAGTTTCCTGGAAAGCAACCTCGTGAAATGGACATATTGAATATATTACATAATGATGGTGCAAGAACAGGCATCGCAGTTTTGAGAAATGAACATGATATACCGTCAATGCCAGAACTTTGAGAAGTTTTAAACTTATTCATTATTTTGCTTAGTTCGTCAGGGCGAATCGTTTGGAAGTGGACAAAAGGATGGCTGGTCTCATAACTGGTTGACCTTTGAACAACTGATAAAATTCGATCGATCAGTTATGACATAAAAAATAATCAACAGGCAATGTCCCGAAAGCCTTTGGGATAAATACCATCCAAGGACCCAGCTCTCCAACCACATAACAAGGAATTGCAGGGACCTTCAAATCCCAAGAAACAATCTTGAATACGTCAAGAAAGGCTTTCATTATTCGGCACTGAAAGCTTGGAACGACATTCCCATTTGCATCAGAGAGCTCCCTACACTTAGTAGATTCAAAAATCAACTAAAATGTTATTTCAAGAGCTGAAAGAAAACAAAAACACGACTCCCTGGAAGAGCAGCTGCGTCTAAATAGGTCTTAGGTAGATATACTGTAAATATGTATATATCATAATGTATCATTGTAATTAGGTTCTGTTTTTCTTGTCTTATTTTGAAATTGCTGAAGGGACTTTGTGTTTAAATAATCTAAAATGAAAATGAAAATGAAAAAAATGTGAGATGCCGTTTCGCAAAATCACTCTCCCCAGAAAACAGCCTAGTTTTCCCAATATCATTGGGCCTATCAACAAGGGGTAAGAAAGGTGTTGCTCAGCATAGTCTGGGAAGTAAAAAGATGTATAAATCGCAATGTTTCCATCAACGCCGGCTTCACAAGTCCTGATTAATTTTTTATTTAAGAAAAGTGGATTTATCTTTTATGCAACTCTAAACATTTTCAATTCTTCTTCGCGGTATCGTTTATGCATGTATGTATGTTCTATTTTGCCATCCAAAATAGAATATATTTACTTTATTAAAGATAGAAAAGAAATCCAGTTACAAAATTTATACATTTAAAATTACAGGCAAAACTATATATCTAAATTAGAAATCTAATTTGAAACACTCGAAGATGGCAGGGATAGCATTAAAAGGTCAATGCGACCTTGTTTCCATAATGCTTTCTCCAGGAGTGCAATTCAAAAGGAAAAGAAAGAAAAGTTTTTGAGAAAAGAAGTAAAAAGTTTTGATGGAACATCGAATTTTGACTAGATTGGAAATAAAAACTTTGATTTTAAATGCCGAATAAACATTGTTATTGGTTGTTTTTAGGCTTCTAGTAATATATAGGGGCTAACATTAAAAATTTGGAGCTTTTCAAAGAATTGGTCTTTGATCTTTTGTTTGAAACTGTCGATGTTTGTTCCAGATTTTAGTCTCGAGGGTAGGCTGTTCCACATTTTAGGTCCTAAAAATGAAGGACCATTTTGTCATGTGCTGCTTTTGCGGAAAGGTAGATTTTGTTTGGCCAATGGCCAATTGCTAAGAACATCTCCGACATATATGATGGGGTTACATTATAAAAAAATTGCTTTGGTTATGTAGTTGATCTACGACTTTGCCAAGATTGATAGAAGATCTATGCTAGTTTCCCTGCAATTGAATTTTAAATTTCGTTCACGAAAACATGGGGATTCATAAATCTTTTGACTGCCTAGACTATGAGGAGCAGCATCATAATCTTGGGAAAATTAGCTGTATTCTGAGGAGGGTAATTTTGCAAAACGCCAACTCGCTATTAATTTGAGCGGAGAGCAGAGTTACCTCAAACAGCTTACCATTCACTGAGAAATAATGGAAAATTTCTTTAAATTGTCGTAGATTGTAGGTGGATGTGCTTGCTTTCTAAACATCTAAAAATAAAAAAAAAAAATTATCCGATAAAAACGTTTATCGTCCGGAAGGGTCTTTAGTAAACCTTATATTTTATCAACAGACAGAGACGCAAAAGCACTGCAAACCTACAAACCTGGTTTGGAGGAAGGTTTTGGCCAAAAATTTAAGAAGGTTTTGTTGTCAAAAATAAAATTTTACTTTGTTAGTATAGTTCTTATAAGTGTGGAAAATAAATTATCAATAAATGCATAGAATCATTAGAAATCATGTCAAATGTATGCAGATGGTAAGGTTATATTTCAAAACTATATCAAAGAAGAAAAATCAAGTTTGATCAGTCAATGTGATGAAAGAGAGAAAGTCTATGAGGAAATATGCATATATGTCAGGAAAAAAAGATTTTTGAAAAGCTTTCATTTGAAGTGTAGCAAAAACATCACAGCAAATGCAGCAAAAACTTCAACAGCATTAAGGGCGTAAAAATAAAGAAATAGATATTTTCCGGGTGTCCCGGAAAAGTAATTCTGTTTGCGAAATCACCAACATTTTGTTGTAAGATAGATCTTCAAATTTCTTTTTCTTACCAGTAGATCAAAACAAATTATTTTTGCAAGCTGATCTTCTGATTTGTTTTTAGATCAAGTGAATCAAGCTCTTTTTAGTATGTCTGGTTTTGAAGTCTTCTGCGAAAAATCACTTCATGTTTATTTGAGTAATTTCTTTTGTTATATTGAGTTTCTTGTTTGGATTATGAATGTCAGGGTGAAACGTGAAATGTTATTGTAGACTTGAAGAATACTGAAAAATTCTCAATGTAACGGCTCTTAGAGGCAAGATTAGCGATGTTGCATAAAGAGTGTTGTATAGAATGAGGTACATTATTTCATACCATACAATGTGATACATTATTTCATAATTTATTATTTTATACAATGTGATACGTTATTTCATACCCGTTAAGTAAAGAGAACAAATAATTAACCATCATTGAATATCATTGAATAATAAATTTGAATTTTTGACACAAGAGATAAAAAAATTTTATGATAACTTTCGTAATCAAATTTTAGTGATTTTGCAAACGGGAGTACATTTTTGGACACCCAGTAGCTTTTCGTTGTTCTCACCTTGAACTCTCTGTTCCCCCTTCATTGCCCCAATACCTTTCAATTAATAAATCGCTTCCTAAGAATATGGCCTCCCTTGTATTTAAACCTGGCTAGAGCCCTGATAATTTCACTCAAACAGACAAATGATATGGGAAGATTCTTAATTACATGCTTTTGCCTGGTTCACAAAACACCGTCGCACTGTTTTGAGGAATTATAAATTGTGTTAAAATGAGGAAGGCTGAGAGTATAAATTTCAGGTTTGGAGGAAGGTCAACAACTTTTTGCAGCTCTGTCAACAGATGAACAAAAATATTTCAGATAGATGAGCTATTCGGACGATTTTCGAATAGAACTTTTGCTCGACCCAATACTTCCACTAAACTCATTACGGAAAAATCAAAGTTATCACACTTTCAAGAACTTTTTATCATTTTTAGGAAAAGTTGACGTTGATACATTCATGCTGATGAACAAACCGCGATGTGGATACAAAGATCCTTATCTCAGAATAAATTTCAATCACGCCAAAAGACAGTATACGCCATCTTGGTTCAAATGGACATTCACCAGTGGCTCATCAGTAAGTTAGTAAATTTTCAACAGGAACATCGGCAACGTGCATCGTGTTACTGCAGCCTATTTTTGCCATGGGGTCGGAGTGATAAACCTTCTAGCAATTCAGAAAAAGAATCTAAATTCAATGATATTTTGATGCATTTTCAACAATTATCGAATGTGCTGTGGAAAATAGTGATAGAAGCTCTAGCGCCACTCGATCGCACCTCACCTATGAATTGCACACAATGATGTTGGATCTAGTTGTTTAGCTATTACGTAAAAGGTCTGTTAGGACTTGCTCCAGCTCCTGCTACGAAACGGAAATGTTGCATCAATCATTTCTATGTTTGTCAGCAACGATTCACAGCAATTAGCAACAAAAAGTCAGGAACGCCGCAATGGGAGTAGGACGCAAAAGAAAAGACGACATTTTTTAGGTTAAATGTTGATTATATTTCAGCGAGCTGATATTTCGCCTCGGCATACGAGGCCTCTTCAGAGATAAACTAATGTAATAATAAATGTACTATAATTTGAATAAAGGTTAAATGTAACATGATTGGCTAATGTGTGTAATATTGCAGGGGTTAATGTGGGTGGATATGAGCGATCAATATGTGTTGCGCAAACATAGTAACGTAGAGGAGGAAAGCAACATAACGATGTTTACTGCATGTTATGTTACAAATAGAATGACACTGATATGATAGAATACAAATTAAGAGATAAGTAGAGAATAAATAATTGTTTGATTATTTGCAGTAAGTTATTAGTAGAATTTATGTTAGTAGTCAGTGGTCCTGTTCATGCCTCCCAGTGTGGGAGTAGTAACCAATCCAATGAAGTGTTGTTCTTTTGCTCGCCTAACGCTCTCGCGTCCATTGTGTATTTGTAGCATTGGCAGTACATGTGGGTCATTAACAGAGTGTCCGGGTTTGCAGATGTGTTCTACAACCTCGGATTTGTTGGTTTTTCTGTTAATGATCTCTCTGCGGTGTTCTTTAAGTCTGTCAAATGGTTGTCTTCCTGTTGGCCGTATATATTAGTTACCGTTTTGCGTGCATGTTTTATACTGCATGGCCTAGAAGATGCTACTGGAGTTATAGTCTAGTCGCTGTTTTATGGTAAACGTCTTGTTTGTGTTAGTAACATGCTCTATAATTTGAATCAGGAGAGATATCTATGCATGCATCGTTTGCCAATAACCAAGATTTACAAGTTATAATGATATGGAAAAACTGATGCAATACAATATATCTGCAAGGTTAAAAACCAAAGGACAACACCCAGAGGAATAACACTTGTCGATGAGAGCTGCGCATTGCATTGGTTATACAGGCTTCGTTCCCCAGTTCCGCAGTTTGCAGTCATTGAATGGTGATGCATGACAAATCGGTTTATTGGTTATGAATCAGTTAACAACAGGAAAACAAGGATGTGATGTAAACGTTCTTCTGTTGCCAACAAAAGCGAATTTCAGCCATTCCAATACCATTGAAAAAGCCGCTGACTAAAGTTGTTGAAAAATTGTTGAAAGATTGTTGAAAAAAGTAGAAAGAAAAAAGAATCGATCGTGAAATGACAAAGACTCTGCACAGGAATATCATGCTACTCTGCAGCGATTGCAGTGGCAGGGACAGCATTGTAGGGTCAAGCGGACCGTATTTCCACAATGATACCTTTTGAGGTGCAAGAAAAGCGTATGAAACATTTTAAGCATATCATAGCTCCATAGTTCTCGTAGTTCCTCTCGTTTCGGTACAGGCATGATACTTGTGGATTTAATGAAGCATCTACCAACAGTATGTTGATAGAGGAGATATTGTTTGCAAGTTCAGATTTGATTTGCGAGCAAAATATACCATATGAATCTTTCACTAAATTTTTGTTCCATTTGAATTTGGATCATGTTCAAGGTGTCATTTGTGAACACAGTCATGACGCTCTCTAGATGCTATGAAACAATGTCTCCAAAGTTTATTTACAACCCATCTCCTTGCCAATTGATTGTGGTAGAAAATGATAAGACAATTAAAACAGCAACCAGAAAAGCTCCATAGAAATGCATATCCTGTAGCCAGAGAAAGTTGCTGTGGTATCAATTTATTCAAGAGCACATACGTCCCATATATTACATTTAGGATTGCCGAGGTTGAATGTGCAATTATCACCGCAATTATAAGTAAGAGAACTGTTTTGAATAGATCCCTTACGTACTTAGGTCTATTTGTGCCTCCATCTTCATTTCTGTATACTGGACTATCATCTGTAAAGTGCTGGATTCGTAAGTAACCTTTTGCATAGAGTCCAGTGACAAGGAAAATGGCAATGATTGTTATCATGTTTCCGCAGAGAAGCAGTATCCCAAATGAATGAGAATCTTTATCCCAGAAATTGAAAAGAAGAGTAAGGAATAAACTGAACGCAATCACTAAAGCTATCAAGATGAATACAAATGGCCTTTTGAAGACTTTATTGAGCTTTGCTTCATGATCGACGTTAGGGTTCATGTGGAGATATCTGTCTATCGCAAGAAGCTGTGTTAAAAACTGTGAAACAGGGAAGGTTGTCCACAAGACCAATGTTGCAAGAACGTTGAATGAGCGATTATACCAGCCTAATATATGAGCAGGCATTCCAATCAAGCTTGAAATGAGGTCTGATACACTTGTGCAAACTATGAGAAGGTTTGATGAATTTATGCCAACTTGCTCTGTGGCAATGAATGCTGAAATAAGAAGAGCATTCGTCGCCGTTGATATTGCAGAATATACTGCTAAAATGGTGACTGCAATATTATTCCTTAACAGCAATTGCATTTGCATGTTTGCTGACATCGTTGTGTTTGGAATGGTGGCCGTTGTTGATGACTGCAAGGAACCATTGAATTTGATGTTCATGTTTCTATAGGGTTGTGATTAAATAAAATGATTGCTCTAAGTATTTGTGAATTTGAATATTTGTCTCTTTGGCTTGTTGTCTGTATGAACTTATTTCATTTGGATATCATTTGAATCATAATCTTTCTAATCTCACCTTGGGAGTCTTTGCTGATCAACATTTTTGCTTATTTTAACCTTCTTCAAGTTGAATGTCATTTGACCTGAGACTATGTCATTCTAAAGGTTTGCCAATATAAATTTTTTCCTAAATGAATCTATGTCAATCTGAATCTTCGCTGCTTCAGATGTCATCTTAATTGAATTCTTTTTTTTCTGTCCTTGATTAGAATTCTCGTTGAGCTGAGTCGTATTCAATTTGAGCCTTGAATAACCCCAAATCAATGATCTTTGTCCATTAGATCAGAATCTTTGTTTTTCTCGGTCCCTGCTGATTTAAATGTCTGTTTATTTGACCATCCGGCGACCTCAATCCTTGGTTACCTTTCAAGCGTTCTCAATTCTGATAGGCAGCCTTTTAGTGCATCGATAAATTTCAGCGTCAACAGCTATGTACTCTCTTATTGATAACATGAACTAGGGCAACTGATGAATCGCACAAATTTGATCTCGCACTAATACTGATTTTTCATCAAACCACATTACCACGTAACGTTTGCCTCGATTGACTCTCATTTGAAGCAGAAGGAAGATACATCTCATCAAACAGCGTATCTCATACTTAGATCTGCAGACAATATGTACTTTTTGCTTTTCGAACTGCCTTATCAAGATCACCATTAGAGGTAAACATATGGCAGAGCCAAATGATTTATATACACTGAAGCCCTGCATGACGTTCATAGCGTACGTTAGACCTTATTTGCAATGCCTAAGATTCTAATTATCTAGAAAGACACAAAAACGAAATTTGATAATTATGAAAGCAGTTTCAGATCACAAATCAAACTATTAATTCATGAAAGGAGTCCATCCCTGCAAACATAATTCACACACTGCATTTTGCGTATGGTTTTTTATCCATCTTAAAAAAAACACTTTTCTTGATACAACATAAGTACCATCCATAGCCAAAAAGACACAAGGTCACCGATTTCTGGCTATGAATGGTACTTACAATCTTCAACTCGTTAAATTTATAAGAAAAAATTCACACACTGCATTTAGCCTATGTGCTTTGGAAATAAAAGCTTTGAACAAATAAATCCTAATGAGACTTTCTCAATGTTTGCTGACCTATTCATCACATCTATTAAAGGGATATTTGCATGTTTCACTAACGATATGTAACCATGTCTTTTGCAAGAGACATCCAACTAAAAATAAAACAAGAAAACCCCAAAATTAGTTCCTTTAATAGGTCATTACGCTTTGCCTAGTGCCATGGTTGTGATGAAGGTAAAGGTGTCGGCCAATCGATTCTGTTACCCATGGTCACAACGCTCAAGTGGCGGGGCTCTACCGAGTTAAAGCCTAATCTTCCTGCCTTGTCTGGCTGCAAAGCCAGGAATTATACCGCTGTAGCACGATGCCTTGTGATATCGCATTCAAATCACATACTCATTTCGGGATTTTTGTGCCAAAAATATAACCTTCCGGCAAATTACCCCCACCCTCTTGTAGATATTTTCAACAACTCTACCAGAAGAAAGATTATGACCACGAAACATGTTGGAATTTTGCTGCTGCCTAATGTGCACCTTCTCTTAAAAGTTTCATTGAAATGTTGTTAGAAATGAGTGAGAGGAGGATAATTTTCAGGGGCTGACCCTGCCAAAAGCACAAATTCTCATTCTCAATTTTGCGAAAAAATGGCAAATTTTGTAACATTTTGCTAATTTCTTTTGCAGAAAAGTGTTATTTGATGTACTCTATCATAACTATCATGCTTCTATGGAAATTCTACCCCAAATTAAATTCTACCGCAATTTTCTTGGGCCAATTTTGCCGCATTTCTTGACCACGCAAAGGAAAATGCTGAAATAAGCAAAGATGATGGCTAATTTACGTCAATTTTCATATGGTCATAAATTGTATGCCTGAAGTTATTGGCACACCAAATTTGGTTGCTCCACCTTTTACTGGTCATGATTTAGGTAGGGGATTTTGTCCCCCCCCCCCCCACCACCAAATAGAGCGTGTCAGATAGCCCAACTACTATCAGGTTGAACGTGGTGGAACATTGCTTAAAATCAATTAACAGTGCAACAATATCTCAGCAGTTTTCTGATTTTCGAAAAGTTAAGTTGAAAATGCTTGAAAATCATCATTCCGCTGACAATCTGTTGACATGTCCTAGCCTCTCTGCAAAACACGAAACCAGAGATATGGTCTTTTCCCGCCGAAGAACAAGGAAAACTCATAATGATTATGATTAGCTCCTCTGAAAATTTATAAGCGTCTTCATTACTTTGCTCATGTAGAATTAGTGATTAAAAATTTATCTCAGTTAATGACCGAAAGTCATATATGCAATCAAATTGCTTAATACAAGGAGTAAATGCGATGAGTTTCTGAGAGCTTTCGTTAAATATTGATCTGCCGTAAAGCAAATATTATCGGGTTTATCAGCAAAAATAGGCTAAGATTTAACAAACAAATTATAAAATGTACAGAGAGTTGATCTTCCTAAGTATTCGTAGATCTCTCTAACAATTTCCAAATCATCTAATTCGCACGTAGAATTCTGATTAGGAAATGAGGAGTTTACTATAAGGATTTATATTTTCTGCTATTTGTCATTGCTAAAACCCTCCTGTACCATTGCATTGTATACTTTAAGATCAATTATTCTTATACTGCTACCAGCTGTACACTTCTGTCGCACACCCAATAGAACTGATTGAAAGATCGATCAGGCGATGTCAGTTTAAAAACAAGTGCAAGAGAGCAACTTGAATTTAATGGCTATTTCTTCTGCTTGAATGAGATTATGAGTGAGAGCTTGAAGAAAACCTATCTCTGCCAATGAATAACGGTTGTCCGTTGTATAAATTGCCAACAGAGCAGCACAAAGAGCGGGAGGCGCAAGTGTTTTGAGTGGCACCTTAGTTAAAGACAATTTGTCATTTGTGTTAATAACATTCTTGGTACATGGTGCATATGAATCACAAAAGGACCCTAATAGTATGAGCATCGATTCAAAGCACTCAGCCTTGCTGCTTCATTTGTAACTGATGTCATTGAAGATCAAATAAGAATGCAGAGCAATAGAGACTCTGAGCAAATAAATCACGAAGGAATTAAATCAAGCAAGATTCACATCGCAAAGATTCAACTCAGTAAAGATGAAACTAACAAAACTTCAATCAAACCCAGTTCAGACTGAGATAATTCCAGCTTTCTAGCTTACCAACCAACCAACATATGAACGAAGATTAGAATTCAAAAAGAGGAAGAGTCAAATACACAAGCTCTTGGCAAAGAACGATTCAGAAAGGAATGTTTCAAAACAAAAAATGATAAAATCTATAACTTCTAGTTAAAGAAAGATCGAGATTACAAACACATACAAACATTCAGATGACGAAAGATTCAGACTGAGGAATATCCAACCCAACAAGACTTTGATCTAAAAGATCCAAATCTGTAGAATCGCTCAAATCTTCACACCAGAAAAGAATCAGATCTCTATACGTCCCAATCAACAATTATTTGCACAAAGAAAGATTATTTTCACAAAGAAACAGATCAAAAACGAACAAATTACACATCTTGAAGAAATTTTGAGGTATATTTGACATTCATTTTGAAACAGATTTCGCAACCTTCAACTGAACAAACAGTAACATGAAGAAATATTGAAGCAAAGAAAGGTGCGGACCTCAAAATAAGGGTCGCTAAAAGTTAGGAATAGACAGAGAAAAAATGTCCCATACTTCAAAAAAGTGCTATGCACAAACAGTAAGATAAGGAATAATTTAGTCAAAGCAAGCTTCAGATTCAAAGTAAAATAAGGTTAGAGCCTTGAAAGATAAAATCAATAAAAAATTCAAATTAAGAAAATCAAATGAGAACAGATTCAGATCAACAGAGGCCCACATCAACTAACTTCAGTAACAGCTGGTCAACAGCTCTGCAGCAGAATGGAATTGAACATTTCTTCTCTGCAAGTAACGAATGAAACAAATACATCCAATACAGCAAATACACAAACACAGTATATGTTAAAAAGTCCATATGCATTGACAGTCCTGGCAGCATATTCAGTTATTTCAGTGATTATAAATGCTCTTCTTATTTCAGCCTTCCTGGCGACAAAGCAAGCCATCGTCAATACATCAAATCTACTAATATTTTTCATAAGTGTGCTTGACCTGATCTCAAGCTTAGTAGGAATTCCTGCTGCCTTACTACAAAGGAACCACCCTGCATTCGGCAACTTATCTTTTATCATACTCGGAGCAACGTTGCCGATAACCTCAGGACTTACAGCGCTTCTTGCTTTAGACAGATTTCTGCACATGAACCCTAATTTACACCAAGAAACAATGCTCAGTAAGATGTTCAAGAGGCCATTCGTGTTCATATTGATAGCAGTAGTAATAGCCATTGGTTTCTTCTTTGATGTTATCTTTAATTTCTGGAGCAAAGCAAGTGACTTGTATCCAGCTTTGCTTCTTTGTGGAACCACGCTAATCTTTTTGTCCATGGCTCTCATCTCTGGACTTTATACAAAAGGCTATTTACGAATTCGTCGCTTTGCGGATGACAGTCCAGTGTATAGAAATGAAGACGGGACAATAGGGAGACCCAAATACGTGCGAAATTTGTTTAAGACCGTTCTCTTCCTGACCGTTGCATCGATTATTACATATTTGCCACTTGTAATAGTAAATACGATACTCGGAATATACATAGTTCAGAATCATCCACCATCTCAACTGCTGATGCAATTTGATACTTATTTATTTTACTGGTCTTTTTCAAACTGTTGCTTTAATAGCCTGATTATTTTCTATCTTAACGAAACTGCCAGGCTATGGGTCATAAGCATATTGTTCGGGCGCTGCTTCAAAAAATCCGAAGGAACCCCTGGCCCACTCGACTATAATGAAACGTCGACGCCAGAAGCATGAGCTAAACTAAAATAAGTCGATGGATTACTGGCATAAAGACAGTTTGCTACCTGCAGATATATGCAGTCCCTTGGTAGAATTTTCAGCCATTTCTAATTGTCAGCGAACATTCTATTTGTGTTCTGTTAATCTGTGATGACAAGTTAATCTGTGAAAACAGTACAGGCAGCGTTAGGAACGAAGCTTCCAAACCATAAACGCGCATCCTTTGATCTTTCATTGCTTGTTGGTTTGTTCAAGCCTCAATGACCAAATGTTGCTGAAATCAGTATTATCTGATATTGATTTTAAGTTTACAAGATCTGTTCATCTTCAGCACCAACACAGTCACCCAAAGAGGCAAAAACACTGAATCCTTTCTTTTGGAAGATTTGGGGCTTCGCCCACAAAGTGTTGTTGCTTGCAAGCTCGAAATTCTCTTAGCAGAGAAATTGTCAAGCCTACACTATTTGGGAAATCTTCTACAAAAGAAAGAAACGCAAAAAACTTTGAAAAGATTTGATTTTGCGTCAAAGGAGCTCGACAAGAGATGCGTGACCAAAATGAAGAGATTTTGCAGTCTAGTTTGAAATTCTTTCGTAGTGAGCTATTTTCACAAGACAAGCAGAGATCTTTGTCTCGATACATAGTGGAAATTAACTAACACATGTTCGCAGGCCGACTTTGTTACTTTGGGGATCGCAATTGTGCTGAAGGCATGATTCCAAAGACACATACAAAATTCCAAAAGTTAAATGGAAAAATGGCTCAATGAAATGATTGCCAGGGAAGAGTGTCTTGCAAAGGAATTTGAACCTTTATTGAACCTAACTTCTCGACTTTGTGGAAGGAGACAGTTTTAGAACTTTATGACTAGTTCTGAAATGAACAAAAAAAATTTTGAACCATCTTCGAGGTAAAATCTTATCCATACTACGAATTACTCCAGTTAAGGCGACAATTACAACGTAAACAGACATGAGAAAATGCAAATAAATTTATGGGGAATATTTTACGGAAAGCGGAGTTGGAAGAAATTATCATGGCGGGAAAAGACTCAAAGGAATAAAACGAGAGGAAGACCAAAGCAAATGATGCTACCATACATGACTGAAAATGTGACATATTGCAAGAGATCGCCGAAAGTGGCAAGGCATGACAGCCTACAACTATCCTCGGCGTAGTACATACATGCGTAGTACGATTTGCTACAGTTTTTCCACTCCTACCGCCTGCAGTTCCTTGACTATCCCAGACAACTCGCTCCTGCGGAGGGCTAAGTAAATGATCAAATTACTGAAGAACAGGTGATTCATTATAACATAACAATAATTTCTGATGCACGTGCACAAAGCTTTTATTGTAGCATTTATTAAATCGTTAAAGATTAACCCTATCTGACCTGGGGGCGGATTGCGTCCCCCTCGTACATTTTCATTTATGCGTTTTTCCCTGTTTGCAGGATGCCTCTGAGATTTAGCAAGTTTAACTTTCTATCATATAACAATGAAACAGTAGCAATTTTGGTGTTCTGTTTTTAGCCTTCTCTCCACGGTAACTAGGCTTTCGTGCACTCTCCGAAAAATATACAGTGTATCTCTCTTAATCATTTTTACTTGGTCCGATAAAGTCAAAACTATGAATTTACATCTATTTTAATCAATATGTTTCATTTATACACAAAAATTAAAGTTTTACAACCTCTTGACACATTTTAATTTTCATGATGTCATATGACGTTATAATATCAATTATGCTCTAACAACAACAACAACAACAACAACAATGCTAATTAAACAATTGTTTCAAAAATTAATTGTTTATATAATGAAAAACCTTTGTGCCAAATTTGGTTGCCAGATCTCAAGCAACAACAGAGATAAACAGGGGGCGGAATCCGCCCCCCCCAGACATTGAGTGTTTCAAATCACCCAGGTCAGATAGGGTTAACTATTCAATTTTCTTACCGTTTGCATTAAGTCTAGGTGCCAAGCATTCATATTTACTATGGCCTCATTTGCCTTGGCTGTCACCTATGTATTCATGCACTGTTTACTATAAATAATTCGATTTTTCATTGAATTAAGAATATTTGTCAAACAGAAAATGATTCGCAAGACTTGGTTGTTGTTCCTCAGAATTCAGATAATACCTTTGAATAGGGAAAACCGTTTGCAATTCTTGGATATTGTTCAAAAACGATACGCTATTGTTTCAGAACAGAGTATGAAAGTTTCTCGTAAGTGGTTGCAGGTACCAAGACCTAGGCTAGAGATAACTAGAAAGAACTTTTCGTATAAAGGTGCCAAGGTGTTGAATGATATCTCAACAGTATAAGAGATGTGGAATCTGCTACACTTTCAAAAAGCAGATTAGAAATTGTTTTTTTGGCCAATGAGACATCGGAGATCCCTTGAAACATGACCTTCCGAAAGAACAGTACGATCTTAGATAAATATTTTGTTTAAATACACTGTAAATTCTCAAGACGTTATTTCTTTGTTTTTGTTGTTTACAATTATACTGACGGAATAGCATGTGTGTGTATTTAAGAAATTAATGAAATTAAATAAATGAAGAAACTTATCACGTAGATGGGATGGCAAATGCTCAACAGTCTCATAGAAACAGAAACATAGAAAATGGTCTATAGGTCCATAAACCATGAAGCGCCTAAGTATCTTACGGGGCTTTTGCAAAGGTCGTTTGAAACTTGCGCTAGATATCTTCGTAATACCAGCATTGACTTTTTTTCCACAATTTCTATCAACTGTATGTAGCCCAAAATGCCTCTCTTATAGAGGAGCTAAACTTTGGAACAACCGAAATGGAGAAGGAAAGGTGGCCAATGCCTTAACCCAATTCAAATCGTCACTGAAAAATGACAAATACTGGGCATTTTTTCACTTTCCTATTCTTTTAATATCTATGTATTATACATACCAGGTGAACCAAAAAAAGCTTCACGAGCTAGATCGTAAGTAGCTCCCTGAAATCAAGAGCTTTTGCCAAATGGTTTCTATCACAGTATAGTTGAAAGGCTTAGCTATCTCTTGAGATGTTGCATGGTCATTTTAAGCAATGACTACAATCTGAAAAACCACATTCAATGAGAATTTCGAATCCAGTATTCCTCAGTTTGAGTGAAATAGTCACCATCACCTTCCAGTCAACAATTTGTGAAAACACGACATAACGATGGATTAGAAGTTGTCTGGGGAAATTTTTCTTTGCTAAATGATTGATCTGTGTTCCTCATTCAAATTTCATGTTCCAAAGCAAGTTTAAAATTAAACTTTTTTCACATTTTCCAAAAATGGACTGGAAAGGGAGAGAACGGTTCGAGAAATCAATGAATTTCCGCATTTTTGAAACTGTTTCTTCGGACAGTACGTATATCTTAAACTGACCAAGCAACATCTCAAATGATAGCGGAGCCTTTCAGCTATATGCTGATACCTTGTTTGTCTTCATAACATTTCCATTCAAGAAAATATTTTGCGACCTAGCCAGTGAAGTTTTTTTGGGTCACCCGGCAGTTTTTATCTAGACATTATAACTTCGTAGCTTTGTTTTGTAGCAGGGCGGCCTGTAATCAAATTTACCTTGTGTTATGCGTTGAATGCTTTCCCTGTACAAATATCATAAAATGGAAATTAAATGAAAATGAAATGCTGCAACTCGCATTCTCACGTCAACCGATCTCAGCCACTGTACCAAAATTGCTTTCCCTGATTTCCACTAAAAACTCGCAACTCGTGACTTATCACACAATTTTTCCATTTTTAATCTGTTGCTTTAATTCATTAAATAGTTGCGGCTTTCTCCTTAAATATTTATGTCTGTTTTCATTGCAGCGAGCCTTGACATGGAAATTAGAGAATGCAGCGAGAGGACTCAGCTTTCAAAGGACACTGGTTATCATACGGTCTGCTTTCAAGAAATGGGAACAGGCTGTCAATATCAACTTCTTTGAACTCAATAAGTATGATGCCGACATTATTGTGGAATTTACAACTGGTCAACACGCTGGTGATCCTTACCCATTTGATGGCAAAGGAGGCGATGTTGCTCACAGCTTTTTTCCCTTCCCAGGATATAGTTAGTAATACCAACACCTACTATCTTTTCTTTACCCTTTGATAACCGCCTGAGGCTGTACGATGTGACTGTATATCTAGGTTGTTTTCAAGCAGCGGAAATGAGGCTCTTGATTAATATCTGTGATGTTTGTTTGTTTTCAATTTGTTTTGAGTGGGCTTGTCAGGATTTCTAGCTACTGCAAGCTAATTTAGCCCCACTGTCCATGCCGCATCCAGGCATGGGACCCCTAGTTTAACGTCCCTTCCGAAGGACGGCGAGGTGAGTTGCGAGGTCAGGCCTCAGAGGTCACCGATCAGAAATCTGACCTCACTCGACCAAGCTTAACTTCAGTCACCTGACGAAGATTGTATAAGCCACTCGGCCACTCACCCCGCAATAATGTTATAATCAGTCCAGCCTGTTTGGTTTTCAAGAGTTGCTTATATTTGGTATGTTGCCAATATGTCTCTGAACTCGGCGAGCAAGAAAAAAGTTCTCACTTTTGAAAATTCATAGCATCTTGCACTGCACAGATCTGAAGTAGTCAATTTCGAATTAAAAGCCAAATTATCGAAGTGTTTTTGTGGTTTGTCTGACTGGCTTACGAGCACTTGAAACATAGGTAAATTCAACTTAAAAAAATTTCACGTGCAAAGTGACTGAAAAAGGGCCTTAAAACCCCTAAAACATTGATCAATTCATGATGGACTACTCGCACAGACCCATAAGAAAATGCAATTTCTCATGGATGAGAGGTCTCTGTACATTTATTGCCATGGAATTGAAAACCCTTGCATTTGTTTGAAACCTACGTCTTGTAACTCTTGAGAGAGGTAAAGCGCTCATTGCCTATTTTTCTGTGTGAGAAAAGTCCTTGCAATTTGATCGATGTCTTAGACCCTTTTTCAGTCATTTTGCAAATTCAATCTGCCGATACTTCTGGAACTGATAAGACATAGGGAAAAATGAAAAAAATACTTCAGTCTTTTGGATTTTAACAGGAACTTGAATCATTCAAATCTGTGATGTAATCTTGGTACCACTTTCAAGTTTTAAGTTTCAATTTCGACCTCAAACTTTAAATGGATCTAGGTTCTTTTCAATGGGTTTCTACGGTTGGCAAATCGACAAGTGTTAAAAATAACCAAGTTGAAAAACACTTCCTGTACAGTTGATGTGTAGCCAGTCTGGAAGGGATACACTACGTCTGCAGATAGCTCCATCCTTTTAATTATTAGCTTTTAAACTGAGCTACATTTTCTGCAGACTACGTTTCATTTGGTCAAAGATTCAACATCTGCGGTTCAATGGAGTTGACACTAATGTAATACAACTTTTTTTTTGTTTGGTTTACAATACTGCAAGAACATTTGGATGACACTAACCTAGATGAAGTCGGTTAGATGCCTGTAACCCTATCTGACCTAGGCGTTTTGAAACACTCAATTCTTTATCTCAGTTGATGGTTCAGATATGGCAACCTAATCTGGCACACAAGTTTTCAAGATCAATATGCAAAGGCCAATTTACGTACACGGTGCATCTTTCTGATTTACCAGTCAATTCTTCATTAAACGAATCATTGTCGTCGTGGGGAAATATTTGCAAAGATCAGAAATTTCAATGTCAAAATTTAGTTTATGGTCACGATTTACGCCATACGACTTTTCTAAAGACTCAGATTTCATGGCTTTCTTTTGAATTAATGTAGTGGGCTAAATGGCATTAGTTTGATCTCTTTTTGCAAGAAAGATATGGGAATTGCTCTGAACTTGCGATCATTTCCATTTTATCGAGCCATGTAAGAACAATGCAGGCCACCTTTTGCAAAAACATTTATCAGTTGTGAGAGCTTGTATGGAAATTTTGTAGAGCAATATGATGTGCGTAGCTGCACGGGGTTTGTCTCTGAAGGAAGTAAACAGTTTATTAGCGCAGAAGGGGAGAAAAGCAGGGCCTCGAGCCAACCCTTGAGTGAGGTCTATCATAGTACACATTGGAGTTTGCTGTAATAAACATCATTCATTGTAACTGACTGAGAGTGCTGTTCTAAGAGGAATAAATGAAGAGAAGATAATTTCATAAAAGCCATACACATAGATTTTTGCTGCAAGCAAATCATGCAGGATACAATAGAGAGGTTTCGACAAATCCATGCTGCGGGCCCATGACATATTGAGGATTCATGTCTCAAATGCACATTTTTTTTAAGTCTTGGAAAATTTCTCGGGCGATTTCTTATCGAAACAGATCTTCTCTATTACCAAATCTTTAAGGCCCATTACATCGGCAAAAGACTGCAATTTGTTGTTACTTGGATGTTAGGGTAATTTTTCGTCTCACTTTCCTTTTCTTAATACATTGTCTTTTTTGCATCCGAATTTCTTCTATACAGTTTATTCGTACAACTTTCTACCATTATCATCCTTTTCTTCGTGTGGCTCTAAACGATCGTCATTGAGCTTTATCGCCTTTGATTTGTCTACAACAGATCTATTGATTGGTTGTTTTTTAGCAAGTCACTTTGAAAACAAAATGCATGCTGAAAATTTTTTGTATGTCTAGATAATGACAAGAGAGACGAGAACGGATAAATGAGAAATACGAAAAGAGAACAGAAAATGGAAAAGGGAATGAAATGAAGCATCCCTTCGTTTTGTAGGTATTGGTGGTGATATACATATTGACAATGACGAGGATTTCAAGAAAGAGACTGATCTAACGTGGGTGGCAACTCATCAAATCGGACACAGTCTTGGCCTTATGCACTCAGGTCTCCAATCTGCAATAATGTGGCCATGGAATACGAGAAAGATTGGGACAGATGTTGATTTAACCCTAGATGATATCATGGGAATCCAAAGCTTGTATGGTAAGTACTTGTTAAAACACATCCCTGGACCAATGGGCTGCTGTATAAATGCGTCACCGATCAGAGCTCATTGCTCTAAGAAGTCACACTTGCTGCTTGTCCTTGACAACAACGAGTTTAGACTGCAAACAAATGTTATCCTTTGCCGACCGCTGCTACGTTTTTCCTTCAATCTTTCCAGTAAGGGCCAGGTGTTCTAAGCCTTTGTCACGATATCTGTGTCCTAGGAATTCCAGTTGTCTTTTTCTTATAGTCTTAATTAGTGATCTTTCTGCATTAATGTCTTTAAGAATTGATTTGTTTGACCTTTTGTCTGTCCATGATATTCTCATCATTCTTTAGTGATGACAGTGATTAAGTCATAAATGCAGTAAAAAATAGCAAATAAAAGTCGTCCTCATGGAGGAACCAACGGCCTGAAGTAGTACAAATTTACTCCTTAACTTCAGAACTTTTCCACCCTGGTTTTTCATAGGTTCCTTTTTTTTGCTGAAAAGGCATAGATCTGCGCTTCGGCTGTCATCTAATAGGGTTAGTCAAGATTGATTGCACTGCAATGCTGGTCTTTCTATACTTTATTTCTATTTACATCAACCTACTTTGGCAATCACGTACCAAGTTGGTAACTGCAGTCGGAGTTCGCTTATTGCTATTTGATCAAACTAAGAAAGAATACAAGGTTATTCCATATTTTTTGAATTGAAGATTTTGTAGATTTACATTTAACTCTACGCATCTTGTGAAAGTTAGCCTCGCACGAATGTCGTCAGCGTTTAGGTTATTTGGAAGCTGATAATATATTTTGCTTTCTGTTGTCACGGGCACAATGTGCCACAAGTTAGTAGCATTTAAAAGAATGAAAATTTGCAGATGTTTGTACGATGAAGTTATCTAGGGAGTGGCTTGTATCCCCTTGCAATTAACTTTTAAGTGAATAAACATTTCGCATGGAATGTCTCTGAGCTGATCTATTGAAAAGCTGCCACATTATGATATTTCCATTCTTTCAAGTGTTACTGGGTTTTTCTAGATAGCTGGAAAATCGCCTCAGTAGCACCCATTTTTGACAGCGGCTAACGTTATGACAGCTCTAACTACCGACCTATATCAATTCTGCCTGTTTTAGCTAGAGTCTTTGAAAAACTTATTCATAACCAATTATACCATTATTTGGACAGAAAGAGTGAATATCTTCAGCTTGCTGAAACAGTGAATATCTTCAGATGTTTATCTGTTTTCAAACCAATCTGGCCTCAGAGCTCTTCATTCTTTTGCCACCTGTCTTCTTTACAACACCGATGATCGGTATGTGAACATGGACGATGGCAGATGCACTAAACATATTTCATGTGATCTCAGAAAAGCATTAGGTACTGTAGATCTAACATTTTACTTGTTAAGTAGAGGATATATGGTGTTGACAATCTAGAACTTGCTTGGCTTACGCCTTATCTAACAGAACGCAATTTTGCTAAGTTAACTTGTTCCAAAGCTGAAGATATCAACTGTAGTGTTCCCCAGGGTTCTTGCCTTGGCCCTCTGTGGTTTCTTATTTATATCAATGATCTTCCGTTCGCTCTGAAGAAAGGTAAAGTGACGATGTGAGCAAATGATACGAGTATTTTTTACGCTTCTTCGAGTTTAGTTGACATAAACCTAACTCTAAATATTGAACTGAGCGATTTCAAGCTATGATTACGAGTTAGTAAATTCTCTTCGAATGTCCTAAAAACTCAAGCTATGGTTGTAGGCTTCCAGCCTGAACTTAAGAAAATTACTGATAAAATAGTTGATTATCCACCGTTTTTATTGATGGCCCTCAAGAGGAAAATTTAGTCCAGAAAAAATATCTGGGCGAGATAATCGACAGGAACTTAGCTAAATTGGGAAGAAGACATTGGCAATGTTCGTGCCAAGGTTTCTTTTGCAATTGGATTTCTGAAATATTCCTGGAAATTTTCACCTCAAAACACACTGAGTACAATGTATCGGGCTATTATTGAGCCCTATTTTCTGCTACTTTGTTTGGTATTAGGGAGTGCTGTGGAAAACAATCATGATACCCCTTCCATATAGATGTGATACAAAGTTTAAATAGGCCGACCCTAACCGATGTCATTGCAAGCAAACCCGCTAATGCAGTGTATAAATCGCTAAATGGTTTCATCCTTGAGTACCTGAAGTACCAAGTTTGCGCTCAGCTTGTTTGGAAAAAAGTCGGCTCTAAATGTCAGGGAACTGACAAAATGGTGAAACCGATCTTTCGATACCTATACGAAAAAATAACAATGGGCAAAGAGCTATACCTTTCCGTGGACCGAAACTTTGGATCAACCTTGAACTTGATATTGAAAAGGCATCACGTCTTGCCACCTTTAAAGACAGAATTGAATTGTTTTTATGTGAAAACTTTTTGCCACAGCCCCCTGAAAAGCAGTTCTGATGGACTGACGGGGCTATCGTACGAAAATAAATAAAAAGAATGAAATAAATCTAATATGCTCTTATTGCTTTTATCTTTGTTTTTTTTTTCAGTAAACGGCTACCATACACGGTCTGAAATCAAGGCAAAAAATAAATCTATCACAACTACATAATTCCTCAAAAATTTTGCCGCATTTCTCTAAACTTTCTCTAGCTTTTCAATATTTGGAGAGGTGTGTAAGTTCAACGCTTTACTGAAGTATTCAATTGCGAGCCTCCATAGTGTTTTGCATTGCCTCCCTTTCAACCGGGCGGGAACAGTGTCCCAAATTTCGAAGGAGCACGTTATGATCCAAGATATCTCTACGACATCAATATCACTTATGAATATTTTCTTGACAAATCAAAAACCAATTTTTACCACTAACACAGGATCTCATGATGCATTAGAAGAGAAGCTGAAACGTCAAAGACGACAGTGTAAATGTCAAAAAAGACGAGACTTTGTAAAAATAAGAAGCCTCTTATGACTTTCAAGAAATGCTCCTCTCAATAACAAAATTTTTCCAACCCTTCGACATATTTTCAGTATCAACGCAAATACAGCAAGAGTAAGACAATAAGAAAGCCTCCATGTTTTGTTGTTACTCGGAGCTTCAGGCTGTACAGCAAGCATCAGACTACTGAATGTTTTAATCAAACTTCGTACATGATCTAAAAATCGGTGTTTAAAGAATTTCATTATTGTATCATGACTCATAGTTTACTTATTTTTTACGTGAAGTTTGTTAAAGTGAATATGACGCGAAAATTTTTATTGTCTAATATTATGCATTAAAAATCGATCGACGCGATGGTGTACTTTATTTTTCAATTTAGACGACTATTCCTTCAGAAAATGGGGTTGAGCAGCTCCCACTTTGCTTCAAAAAGTGGCGGCAATTCTGCACGGTCAGACCGTTGATTACCAGGCCTCTCTGACGTAAAGTGTTTGTGGACAGAGAGCACCATGCAATGCTTCATACATGAAACCATTACGAAACCCTGATAAGTGGTCAGGTTTGGATTGTTTATTCACCATTTTAACCGATCAAAACAAAGGAATTCCACTCCTGGTTTCTTGAAATACTTCAACTGCTAAATGTACAATGTTTTCAAATATTTTTTCTCTCATCAATGTGCTAAAGAACGCTTTTTTGCAAGCTGGTTGTCACGAAACCATGCCTCACAGCAAAGCAACCTTTGCATATCTAACTCACACGTTTGAAATAACAATAAATGATAGTCTATGTTGCAAAGATTTCAGACATTTGTGACTTGTAAACGGTTTGAATATTGGCATTTCACGGGACGAAGTCCTGCACTCTGGGGAAGGAGGCTTGAGCAGACTTATGATATCAGTGATTTTACGCGGTTCTCAGTTCTCCTACCAAGAGAGCAAGTGATCAGACACCAAACTACCAGACTTGTCCTTGATTTAGTGTGATAGCGCTAAGTAAAGAGATCAGCACTTACCAAAGCAAAGTTTCTGTAGGTTCAGCGTATCTCTGGCCCTTATGAAACTTTTGACCAAAACAAGAGTCAAACTACTGTTTGTCTGAATTCTTTCCCTCCCTTCGTACGACCTGTCCACTTGAGACACTGTACAGTAAATGTTTCCTTCTGTGAGCGAAACCGTCTGTTTGTACTCTGTTTGCAATGGTTTGAAACTTGAAATCGTGAGGAAACCAAGCAAGCAGTTGTGATGAAAGGATGAGCTCATTCCCATTGTGCTTTCATTGTTTTCTCTGAGTCAGGGCCGCCGAGAGCGAGGCAGGGCCCCGGGGCACCTAGTGGATGCGGGCCCCTTGCTTGACAGTTTCAATTTTCGACTCAATTTCATTCGCAAAATACAAATTGTTACAATTGAGATTAAATCTATAAGAATTTAGTGGTATCCTACGCGACCCAAGTAAAGCATTGCTTATCTAGCTGGGGCCGCTATTGAAAAATAAGAATAGAAATAAGATGATAAAGTTAAAATAAGCACAAACGTATGATATCGTATAATGAGATACAGAGCTACATGAAGCAAGAAGATATCTAGATTTGTGAGGAAGGAGGTGTGTTGTATGATATTGATATTGAATTTGCACTCTTTTTAGTTAACATTTGTCAGAGAAGCTATTCTTGAGTTTTTTAGCGAAGGTATAAGATATAAGGGCTTTAGATGTCTTTAATCTGAGAAAGAAGTTCATTCCACAAACATACTCCTTTATTGCCTATCACTCAACCCGTGTTTTGCTTACTCGAAACATTTTATAGTCATTACTTTGAAATGTTAGATATGTGTGACTACTTTCATAAAAAACCGCACCAGAGAATTTCGTGAAAATTGTGCGGCGGTGTAGCTAGGGCAAACTAAGTGAAGACAGTAAAATGAAGAGGGTCTGGGGGCGAGGCCACGCCCTTTACTTTAGCTTAGAATGCATCTGGCAACATCATGCTCGCCATTGGTTATAAAGAAACGTAGACAATTTTATGACAATTATTGTATAAATCAAAGTGCGATGACAAATTTTTGAAGAAGCATCCTTTACGTTGGCTTTGAAGGGGGAATTTCACTCCCAATGCTCTCGTACTACTTTGGCAAAAACCCGCTTGTTTTAAAGAAAAATCAATCAAAAATCTGTAAAAATCCTTTCGTTCTCCAGTGCTAAAATTCAAGTCGTAGGAACATAGTTAAGTTACATATCTTCCAGCATTTCTCAGAAAAATTCTTACCTAACCAATGCCCCGCCATTTCTCTACGGTTTTAAAGGAATCTCGAGGACCATCTTTCAAAAATTTTTGGGGGGAGGCAATTGCCCCCTCATACCCTCCCTGTGGCGATGCTACTGAAAGCGTGGATCTTTTAATGGAATTTGAAACTAATAGTGCGAAGCAATGTCGATCCTGGTTGATTTCTAGCTTCAAAATAATGTAAGGCAAGAACTTATATTTAAACTACTAGCTTTCTGACAGAGCTAAGTTATTCGAAAACATAGGTAATGGCCTAGGCAATAGTTCCTGCGTTCGTTCTCAATATGATTTAGTGAAATCTCTGGAATAGATAATGAATTGTTATTGTTACTGCAAAGTGCAAAGGACAAGGACAAACGTCGTAGCTTCTTGCAACATGATGAAAGATCTTTGAGGTACCCTGGTGCTAGCAAAATCTTGGAACAACATTCCCTTGAAAATTAAACAATCTTCTTTAGTGATGAGTTTCGTCATCAACTAAAATTACACGTGTTCTCTCCGAATTATCAAGTTTAGAAGTTTAGCTGTTTTTGCATCAATCAATCCCAAAATGTTTAAGATATTTCAAATTGAATGATAGGCTTTTAGCGAAGGGGATTAGTTTATCCACTGAGAGAGCTCCTCCTTTAAGGAAATTCTTCTCTATTGGTGTTCTATGTAATCTTGTTGTAATTTTGTCATCTTCCGTGATTTGTCATATTGTAAGATTTATAAATTTCATTGGTTTAAATGATTTTTGTGTGTAGTTGAATTTTCTAGAATGAAGCTACGCTGAACTAACGGAGAAAGTTCGATTTTACGAGCCCCTTGCGGGGCCCAGCTCGGTGATATCATTGCAACATACAATGGGAAAGCATGGCTCCTCTTTCTACGGGCCCCTAGCGGGGCCCGGGCCCCGGGGCAGTTGCCCCGGCTACCCCCCCCCCTCTCGGCGGTCCTGCTCTGAGTCATGCTGTTATTCACAATCCAATATCTCCGTGGTTAAATATAATACCACTTCTTTCATCATAGAAAGTGTTAATTGAGTGCCAATTTGTGGAATTCAGGTGTTCAAAAGACATCAATTAATTGCCAAAATAGTGCGAGAATATAAATTCCGTGGCATTTAAATCATATGAGCATGGAGGTTTTCCGTAGGGCAACTATGAAACCCTAAAACCCTTGTGACTGCAGTACTATCCTTTGATATGCAAGTATATGCTGTCATCCTACCCAAACACTTTACGTCACAAGTCCAAAAACTCAACCCAGATCCCTGGACACTTTTTTGTGAAGAAATTTGATTTTCAAAAGGCTAATACTAAAAAGCGATTTAGTTTTGGAAAGTTTAATGTCGCAATTCGAAATCAGCACAATCAAATTGACGTTTTTCATCAATAAAAATTTTCTCGTCATATTCACTTTAAACTTATTTGAAGTTTGTTAAATTTATTCTCATGACGATTAGAAATTATTTCGGATCTCTTTTTGAGTAGTGACAATATGTTTGCTTTAATACATAGTTTTTCCGTTAGACAGCGGTTGTATCGCTTCGTCTCGTTTGAATAGGAAGCGACGTGATTTGTGATGGACCAAGTAACGTCATATTCCTGGCATCGATCTTTGGAGCTCCAAATTTGAGCGTCGTATAGGGGGGGCTCCTTGTTCCCCTGTTCCTTTGTAAGATTATCTTTCTTCCCATGCTCCCCAGCAAAATTTTGAAATGTTCCCTGGAAAAATCATGCCATACAAAAATCGTGAAACTCTTTTGCAAAACACCGTATCTCCATTTTCAGTTCATTACTTCTAGAAAGAAGGCAGGCAATCGTCGGCAGGCAATCGTCGTCTGGGACATAGAGCTGATGTCATAAATACAAAGCGCCGAAGGATTTTGTTGTAGCAGTTAATAAACTTTGCAGAAATCGACATTTAATCTGGCTTTCCTGTGCAAATTCTCAATCTTTCTCAATATTTTACAGTGTTCCCGGTTCTATGAAAGCAAACTAATTGTTCTCTCTGCAGATTTTTGTTTTGTTAAATGTTCCCCCAATCTTGCTTTGGCATATTCCCCTGTTTCCTAGAGCCCCTATGTGACAAGATAGCCGAGAAATCTACGCAGTTGGAATGAAACTTTAATCTGAACAAGCGACTACGAGTACTGTGTACTACTGATATGGCTCGCTGAGCCCTACTGACTAAATCTAACGAAATCACTTCTTAAATACTAAAAGCTGTGCTAAAGATAGTCGCATTACTTCATTGCTCTAAATAAACAAGAAAGAGTAGATCCACTCAAAAATCTAAATCCCGTGACGATAGCAACTGAATTGCCTACCATTCATATCATCAGAGTTGGGCATTGAATTCTGATCAGTCAAAAGTTTTGCACGAACGCGTTGGACGAAGCTGTGACGTTGGCCTAATAAAATAATGGAAGCTTTGCAAGATGGCAATTCACCTATTTTGAAACAAAGTAAAACCAACTAACAGCTTTAATGCATTGGTCAACTACTAGGAGCAAGATTGCAGTGAAAACCTGACGAGAATATTAATCTATGTTGCTGTGAGGCACGCATAGTTTCTTACATTGGACGAGAACCGCATCTTGTTTTCAGGTGAAATAATGCTTTAGATGTTGGGACTTAGCGGAACTTAGATGTTTTTCTAGCAGTGAAAGACCTTCGAAGTGTAAATGAAAACAAAACATTGCCAAGTCCCGTCCTCTTCTGTCAGAAACCTATGAACAAATCTGATGTATTCTGGTCGAAGTCCCGGGGGGTGCACTGCACATATTTTGGGTACGGGGACGTGCCATTGGGAAGGGTATCTATTTTCAAGATATTGGTATAAAGAACGGTATCAATTTTCACAATTTTGGTATAAGGAACGGTACCGATTTGCAAGATTTTGCTATGAAATATAAGGTAGGATATACTTTCTCGCAAAATTGGTATAAGTTCGGGTATACTTTTTCAAAAAATTGGTATAAGGAACGGGTATGTTTTTGAAGCCTCGATGGCAGGTCCCCGACCAAAATCTGGTCAAGTGCACCCCCCGGGGTCGAAGTAAGGTGCCTAGGCCCACATAAACTTCCCACAAAAACGGCCGATTGAAGCTTATCACTAACTGACAATGACTGAAATTCACAATAAAACTGTGTGTAAATGCTCAGTTTATCATATTCGAATCAAAACACCTAGCCAAACTGAAAAGTCCGTTTCTCCCATGCCAATCTTTAGACCCAGTGTAGAAGAGGACGAACAATCAACCCCCTCCCTGTGGATCACAATATGGATAATCATCTGTTAACTGATAACATACGTAATAAAATTAGAAAGTACCTTCAAACGTCACAAGTGTCCATAGAAGCCAATTATAAGCAAATTCTAGAACGAAAGGTTACCAAAAAATAAGAGACGGGAAACGCACAGTAGCCTAACGTCGATCACACCCTATACGACCCTCGAATGTATTTTGAAAACTCTGTGCTGTTTTCGTACTTCTGGGGTCCGATGGAAGTCATGTGGTTGGAATATCGCTTCTAGAAAGTGGGTTCTGTTAGGCCAATGTATGTTTTGGATTTGTTGGTGTCGTTTTTTTAAGGTGACTTGTACGTTGTAGATGAGGCTGGTTGTTTGCAGTTGCCTTTCAGGCGGCAGTTTTCCTTGTCGTTGTAATTTTAAACCTCGTGGAACTTTCTACTGTTTCCGTTGTAATTCTTTTGTTGTGAGATCAGCGAAAATATAAAAATCCTAAAGGGGTGAAAATACAATAACCATCAACCCTGTCTGAATATTTTTGAGTCATCCTAGCTATCTTATCATAGGTCCTTTGCCTGATGGCAAGAAAAAGATGACACCTTCACCAACGACGCCTGTTGAAACACCGGTGCCACCTGATGTAACTAAGCCATCTTCAACTGGCACAGTTCCACCTGATACAACTGAGACAGCTGCAACTGGTACAGTCCCATTTGATACAACTGAGACGGCTACAACTGGTACGGTCCCACCAGATACAAGTGAGACAGCTGCAACTGGCACAGTCCCACCTGATACAAATGAAACAGCTGCCACTGGTACAGTCCCACTTGATCCGAATGAGCCAGCTACGATTGGCACAGTCCTACCTGATACAGCTCAGACAGCTACAACTGGGACAGCCCAAGCTGATACAAAGTTAGCAAAGTCTAATCCATAGATTCACCGGAAATTCAAATTAACTTTATACATCATATTTCAGTAAATAATTTGACCATGCATCTTAAGTTGTTAGAATCGTCTTAAATGAAAAGTGAGGCTTTCTTAGAAATTATCAGGGTTTCTTATATAAAACGTACCCAATGTCTTGACTTGTCGAAACAGTGCTCAATGTAGTGAAGGCAAATCAAACAATAGCCAGATTGCGTGTAGCTCCGCGTAACAATAAAACATACATGTAGCCTTTCTAATTGTCTTACTCTCGCTCAAAAGTTTCTTAAATTACAGTTATGAGCATTTTCTTGGTGCACTTGCGATAAGAGCCGAATTAATTCAAATCGTTTTGGCAAGCATTGAAATGACAAGGAAATTGAAGCGATCAAGGTTTTCGAATTTACCTGATTTTGAATCATTGTCTGAAATAACAAGAAGCTATCGTCAAATCAAATTCTAAGCTTGCATCGTAACTGCAGTTGGTTAGACGTGCTTTTGACAAAGCTTTTGTATCATTCAAAATGACATGCATATGAAATAGCCACTGTCAGGCTAAACCATGTTGTTCTGCAACGAAATGCCATTCAGGGTCTCATTTAACATACAAAATAGGGGAAAACCTCCCCCCCCAGTCCAGATGCTTGCTCCCAAGTAACGATTTTTTACAGTGTTTGTCCCCTAGCATAAAAACCTTTCTTTCTCTTTCCTGTTTTAGCCCATTTAATACCAGACTATGAAATACCGACAAGAAATTTGTGCCGTTCACATAAGTAACATATTTTGTGTAACTGATCATGAAAAAAAGATTTTTTAAATTTCATAGGTTTTTAAGAAAATTATCGCTATGTTCCCATGGGGAACAATGGGAAGATACATAGACATTTTCAAACATAAAATTTTTCCCGTTACAGTAAGTTTGCAGCGTAAACATGAGTATGACAAATGAAGTATTGATCTTAAATGCATAAAAGCAATTTATTGATATCAAAACATTGTAGGTACAGTATGTATTGTAAAATACTAGCAGTAGTACTCAATATACAAGCATGCATTGTGCTGTCACATCCCTTGACTTGGTTTGACTTGATGGTACCTATGTACAAGAAACTTTGACCTTGATCATGAAAAGGTCTCTTTAAATAAGAAACTTCCTTAAGTCTCAAATTGAAAAGTGGTTCCTGGGAACAACTGTATATAACTATTATAACTATCTATCATGAAAGAACAGTTGTTGTTTTTACTTATCTCCTTCTGTATTCTTTGATTGTCGTTCATTTTCAAATTTTATAACACCATTCATAATAATATCTATTGAGCAGATTGGTGAAAACTAATACTTAGGGTCCAATATGTCTCAAAGACTTCTGGTCAAGTGATGACCATAAAAGTAAAAAAAACTCTGAACATGAGTCTTTCTACGAGTAACTTTCTGTTTTGCAGCAATGATGTTTGATGTTGTGCACCACAGGAGCAAAGCTTTTTGCTAATGATTTCTCATCTTTCAATCCAAGAGTACTTTCTGTGCAATGAAATGAATACATCTGAGTGATCCAATAACCTCGGAGTTCAGTTCATACTCTTAATGTTCCACTTTCCAGTTTACGTTTCACAGACATAAGATTTCAATCTGACTGTTACTTGGGACCTTTGCATCTGCCACGATCAAATGCATATAAAATTTAGTCTTCGCTTGCCTTGTGGGACAATTGAGCAATATTGATATATAGTTTCTGCACTAACTGTTCCTTCAGAAGCAATGATTCTCTGTCACCTTGATTATGGACATTGATGCTTTATGATTCATCTGCAATTTACCCACCAGGTAGTATGACATCAACAATCTTATTTTCTTCATACGTCACTCTAAGATGAAAACATTAATTACACTGAGGGAAGAGGGTCACTGCCAGTACTGCTACAAAGGTAATTATTTTGTATAAGAGACTATTCATCCAACCAAATGACATAAGGTGAATGTAAGGGAAATGAACACCGAACACATAGAGATGAAAAATTAAAAATAAAGGAAACATTGCACCAACTAGCTTAAGCATAACACTATTATATGAGGTCAAAAATGACATAAAACGCTTTGAGTTTACACTCCACATGAATACCATCTAGACAAAACCAACACAAAAATGTTGAGTCCAAGTAGCATACATGATGCCAGACTGATAAGTTTGCAAAGGGCACACAGACACACAGAAGATGCATGCCTGACTGTTGTTTTAAAACAATTAACCTATTATCCTTCCTTTGTTATACTTGAACTTGCAAGCGAAACAACATAACTAGCAGTCTGGCATGGGTTTTAAAAGAGTCCTCGGGCCTTTGTACACCTAAAATTTCAAAACCCTTTGTTCGCTTACAGGTATCCCCAGGTATCCATGAAATTGCTTGTTGGTAGATTAAGGTGGTCCCGTTGAGGAACTGAGTAAAATGAAACGAAAATTTCTTGTGACTTATATCATCCCAATCTTGATCTATTAAATCTTGTTGATTTTTGCTTTAGCTGGCTCTTGCAGTATCAACATCATATTTACTAGGCCAAGAAACAGAAGAATCAAACCTGAGTTTATTTGTGCTGCTCATCATGTCTAATTCTTTTGTCTTGATCTTCTCATTGAACTCTTGTGATACACATAAAATGATGAAATTGTATGGCTCATTTCCGGGGAGTCTTTTCCTCTGATGGGTCGGCAAATTTTTTCTCATGTTTTCGAGAAAAAGGTACATCATTGTCACTTTGGGCCTTGGCATAGGGTAGGCCTTCCCTTTCATTCATGAGCTCTGTGGCCAAACAATCTAAAGCATCTTTATAATAGGTCACGGGGAGGCTAAAAACCCTTAGATGAATCCCTAAAAATCAATACCAAGAGAAAATGGGTTTATTGTAATTTGCGAAAATTTTCGCATCATGCGAAGGATGCGAAATTTAGTAAAATACAAAACGGGTACTTGAAATTGTAAAATGCGAAAATTTTCCACGAAACTTTTTTCTCGTTGATAATCAACGCAAAGTAGGCCGGGGACAATGAAGTCTGTCTGTTTCACAACTGCTGTGTTGCTAGTAACGATTGCCATTAAAGCGTAACTCTTTTTGGAGATTACAAAATACGACGAACTTTTTGTAATTTGCAAAAAACATCTAGATGCCGTATTAAAACAAATCCTTTCCAGTTTATAGTATTTAGAAACCGGCCGGAAGGTGTACATAACATGTTGAGGGTAAGGTTATGTGCCTCCCATAGGGGTGGGTTTTTTATCTAAAGTTTTCTAAAAAAGGGCCCCTATTCGGCAGCTTTTCCTTGAACATCTGCGATGTAGCTATTTAAGCCATTCCAGAGACGACAAAGAGCTTACTGTATCGCGCGGCATCGGGGTCAAAATTATTTCGTCGCACCTTTTTGTTGTCGTATAACACGATCACGAAACCCAGGTTTCGTCACTTCATAAATTTACCACCACGAAACCAGAGTTATGTATTATTATTATTATTATTATTATTATTATTATTATTATTATTATTATTATTATTATTATTATTATTATTATTATTATTATTATTATTATTATTATTATTATTATTATTATTATTATTATTATTATTATACAATGTTGGCATAAAAAGGTATAAAATAGCTACACATGCATAAAAATATTTACAAGTATAGCTAATTAAAGCCAACTAATTCAGATAGCAAAAACAGAATGGATAGAAAATATCATGTTGAACAAACCTAAAACCTAAAACTTATATAAAACCTAAAAGTGGTATGAAATTTCGGCAGAGCCTACATTGGCATTGGCACTCATTTCCTTTCCAAGCTTTGATTTTGGTCTTAAATTCAATCAAGTTAGTTGAGTGTCTAATTGAAACTGGAAGTGTACACCATAACTGTGGACCCCTATATCGAACAGTTTCTGAGCCATACATTACTGATCTCACTCTTGGTAAGTTAAAATCGCGATCATCTCTGAGGCTATACTGGTTGGTTTGTGGACAAAATATTTCTTTCATAAAAAGGAGGATTTAAGCCATGCATTGTTTTGAACATTTCTATCATTAGTACTTGTAAGTTCTTCTGGTGAACAGATACACTGTTATCATGTCCTAAGAGATCTTCAAAACTAAACTCCTGATCTCTATACGTTATTCTAAGGGCTCGCTCGTGCAGTTTGTTGATTTTAGTATTTAGTTTCCTACTATGGAACATCCATGCCAAAGGACAGTATTGAAACTGGCTATTTATGAATGATGTCATCAACATCCTTAATTTAGCTTGGTCCATATAGTTTGCAATGCGTGACAGAGTATAGAGCTTGTTGCTGACCTTTTGACATAGATTACTTACATGTTGCTTACAGGGTTTCGTCGTCGCAAAATACAACGACAAAATCTAGGTTTCGTGGCCATGTTTCAAATCGCGGGGCAAAACCTGGTTTCGTCGTCGCATCCTCGATTTCAAGTTGCGGAGCAAAACCTGGTTTCGTCGTTGCATCCTCGATTTCAAATTGCGGAGCAAAACCCGGTTTCGTCGTCGCATCCTCGATTTCAAGTTGCGGAGCAAAACCCGGTTTCGTCGTCGCATCCTCGATTTCAAGTTGCGGAGCAAAACCCGGTTTCGTCGTCGCATCCTCGCTTTCAAATCGCGGAGCAAAACCCGGTTTCGTCGTCGCATCCTCGTTTTCAAATCGCGGAGCAAAACCAGGTTTCGTCGTCGCATCCTCGATTTCCAGTTGCGGAGCAAAACCTGGTTTCGTCGTCGCATCCTCGTTTTCAAATCGCGGAGCAAAACCCGGTTTCGTAAGATAGGCGACATTCGTCTGAGCATGCGCCGTGACGTTCAGGGATGTCCGAGGGTACTTGAGCTGTGGCGGGAAAAGCCCACAACGCTGACGCGATAATTTGCGTACAAGCTGCATGGGCCTAAGTATTGAAAGTTTTGCGAAGCCGTCCGAGAGTGCCTTATTCACACAAACTACGTTGAATTTAATCATCCAAACCTAAAATAGCTTTTTTAAAAGCTACTCCCCTCCTTAATTCATTGAAATATTTTCATTTATCTCTGCAAGTATGATTTCTCACACAGTTTTTGCCGGCATTGCATTACTCGTTGTCTCGTTCTTGTTTGAAAATGTCGAGTGTGTTAAACCAAAGATGACCAACAGGCAGGGCCGAGGATGAATGGACGACGGTATCGCAGCTTGGAGGGATGCTGTGTATGCGGAAAATTTTCACAACGCAGTAGGCCTTTTTACAACGCAAGAGATTCTTCCGAGCTTTGCTCAGTATTTGGAGTGCATGGTCGCACAGGAGATCTTTGTTCTAGCTGCCACAGTAGATATCACCAGCAGAGAAAAGAGACACAAGTAACTTTTTCTATGATAAGAAAACACCTACTTGCCACAGACCTAAGTTTTTTATCAAAAAATAAGTATATTGACAGAAGTTCCACTCAAAACTGTTTGAAAACATTAAGAAGTACACGGTGTTCTATGAGAAACTGGTTTATAAGAAACCAGCACTAACATGGTTATGTCTGCGAGTAGTACTAACACAGAATTACCCCGCCACTAGGAAACTCATTTTGTAAAATCAGGCTGCTTGTTTTCTTCTAAATGGACGAAAAAAAATTATAAAACAGGCTGAAAAATTTCTTATAATCAAAATATTATCTTCAGGAAAGAAATTTTCAGGCTGATTAAGGTTCTTGTATCAGGGGCTGCGATAGATTTCTGACAAGTTTGTCTAACACAGTCTTCAAGTGACTCCCAACAATGGCAGGCAATGAAATTCGATGACCTTGAAAAACAATAAATAATCATTAGAAACAGGAGTGAAAACTAACAAGGTTACGAAACTTATATAAATACCCTTACGACTTCGCATGGTTCAATTACGCAGCTACAAAATTTGCTTGTCTTTGGTGCTTGGCTGTCTAAAGGTAGGGAATACACGTTTCTTCAGAGAAATTTGTATCCCATTTGATTTCTATCAAACTGTTATCATAGTTTCAAGTCAAATTTAATCCTGAATCAATTACCGTGAAACAAATTGTAATGTTACATAATATACGATAAAATCATCAATCATAAATTCGAAGACATACCATTTTTTGCCATTCTTTACAATGAAGTAGCGGTAAACACACTAATTTTATGATGAAGACAATGAGTTTTGCTCGGCGATTTGATATCGAGGATGCAACGACGAAACCAGGTTTTGCTCCGCAACTTGAAATCGAGGATGCGACGACGAAACCGGGTTTTGCTCCACTATTTGAAATCGAGGATGCGACGACGAAACCGGGTTTTGCTCCGCCACTTGAAATCGAGGATGCGACGACGAAACCGGGTTTTGCTCCGCGATTTGAAATCGAGGATGCAACGACGAAACCAGGCTTTGCTCCGCAACTTGAAATCGAGGATGCGACGACGAAACCAGGTTTTGCCCCGCGATTTGAAACATGGCCACGAAACCAAGATTTTGTCGTTGTATTTTGCGACGACGAAACCCTGGTTTCGTGGTGGTAAATTTATGAAGTGACGAAACCTGGGTTTCGTGATCGTGTTATACGACAACAAGAAGGTGCGACGAAATAATTTTGACCCCAATGCCGCGCCATATTACTGGCTGACCGTTGGTTGATTTTTCGCAAATTACAAAATACCACGAGCTTTTTGTAATTTGCGAAAAATGTCCAAATGGCCCATAAACACGAATTTCTTTGAGTTATAGTGTTTAAAATAGTGTCTCTTAATGCGTTGTAAGCATTTAAGCCAGTCAAAAGATGACAACAACTAACGAGCCTTTTTACTTACTTTTTGTTCCCTAAGCGTTTCTTTCTCGTCAATGATCAACGCAAAGTAGGCCAAGGACAATGACGACAGCCATTGTAAACAGTGGTGATTGGTGAAACTCGTCTGCTTCCCGAAGTTGTGACAGCAACTAACGTCGTCGCAGCATTCTCGGCATTGCTCAGCATTGACCAATCAATCGCCTATCTACCCGGATTAGAATCTACTTTTGGTAGATACCCACTCGACCAAACCCAGGGTCACACACCCGAATCGTTCCAAATCCTAATTTCAAATTCCCTAACTGAGGCCTGGGCATAGCTTTGTTAAAACCTCCTTAACGCATCGGTAATTCTCCGTTTACACGTTTTTTTTATACGAACCTGGTTTATAAGAAACTAGTACTAAGAAGGCCAAAATTTTAAGAAACTCTAGTACTATGTCTGAGAAGTACTAAGAAACTTTTCAAAGTTAAAAGCATGGATTTTATAGCGAATAGATCATTGAACCTTCATTCTTGAGCAATATTATCTAACCATTTGTGTTTTCAACGTAACAGTTTATTTCTATATGATGTCTTAAATGTCAAGACACATATCTGCTGCAGTGTTAGCGACCACATTGCTAATTCTGCATTCAGAAAAATAAGAAACCAATTAAGAAACTTTTGGTACTAAAATCGACAAAATTTCATGTGAAATTAAGAAACTTTTAGTTCTATGGCCTGATCCTAGTTTCTTATAAAAAAAACGTGTATTGAGTGAATCGGTTGGTGGATCTTGAGTGCAGCTTTGCGGGCGGGTGTTACATCTTTCCTGATTCACCAGGTAGTTTCTGTTTCTTTCTATGTTAATTGTCATGGGGGTTTTCATGGTCTATTGATCCCCGTGGAATTTTCGTCCTTGAACTTTTTCACAGAGTAATTATTAGGTAGCGCAATAGGTAATTTGCCTTATAAGCTTTGGCGGAATGTAATAAAACCTGAAGGCCGAGAAAATTCCCTAAATGAAAACTCAGAACAACAAAATATCCATGACATATGTTTTTCTAGGCCTGTAAGGGCCCCGAGCCGCCTGGGAAGTACCTTGTCTACAATTGAAACTTACGTAAGAATATTTACGTAAGAATATTTACGTAAGAATATTTTTTCATTCTGTTTCAAAAATCCAATTATGATGATCGTAAGGAAAATTAAATTTCTTGGACCACCGCATAAAATTCTAGGATCCATCACCCATATCTTTCTATTAGAGAATTAGATCTGACAATATTTTGACGTGGTAAGTTTCTTTCTAATCAAATATGAAAACATTAGCTATTTCAGATTTAGCAAACTTTGATCTACCCAGCCAGTCAAAATATCTTTCTATTAGTTTTTGCGAACATAAAATATTTAAAATGTGGTAGAATTTTCATTATAGTATGTGGTGCAAATGTTTGTAAATCAGTGTCGAGAGTTAGACCAGAAAAACTCTTTCATTTGTTAGCTAAAAATGGTAGAATTCTTATGAGAACTCGCAGTTAAAACTATTTTTTGACATTGAAGAAAGGCAGTAGGTTTGAAAGTGTAGCGCATTGATAAGCCTGCATGCACACTCTTAATAAGAAGCTGAAAGAGGGTGAAAAGTGGAGACTGCGCAACTGAGCCTCTATTCTTGTTCAAGAGTTCCTCGAAAGCAAGGAGCCAAATTTTGTTATTGGTTTGGCAAAATTCTATTGTATGAGTCAGCTTAAAAATGCATCTTTCAAATGAACAAAGTTGTTGTTTCAAGTGAGAAAATGTTTGACACAGAATTAGAATTACGAGTAAATTACATGTCACAGTAGAGACTAGATTTGATTTTAAAGGTTGACTTTGCTAAATAAGGGCTGCTGGCAATTGTGTGATTTATTGTGATTTCGGTATGGTTGTGGGGATCAGCATAATTCACTTGTGTAAGGAAAAAAGGGATTGGTAATCGTCTCTCGTGACATAGAAGCTTCAAATAAAATGTCGGCGTCAGTGAACAAGAATGGTCTCGCAGACTCTATTTCTCTCCCTTCCATTCAATTTCTTATTAAAGGGCAACTAAACAAAAAAATTTATTGACTAATTAGAAAGAGAATGGTCTGAAATGTCGAAATGTGTGAGCATGTTCTTTTTACCATTTACCATTTTAGCGTTATTGGGAGTTTTATAGCGCCCCACCTTGTTTCACGATCGCATTTCTGGTAGGCTGGGTCCTAGCGACGATGACGTCATGCTGGGAACCACGCGGAAGGCCCACAATGAAAAAGCTCGCACGCCTATTCATCTCCAGCAGTCAAGTCGGTAGTGTTTAGGGAAGTTTCTCCTTCACCATTGGTCTTCCACGACGCAATTTTCAGATTTAAGTTCATCAATAGGCAGAAGAACTTTGTCTTATCAAGATAAAATCTTGGACAAATAAAATCGTTAAAAGAGGAGCATTTCTCCGATATTCTTGATGATTTAATTTGGAACTGGAAAATGTTTATGTTTATATTTCCAAGACAAATTTTCTCTGCGTTGATTAGGCCTGCTAGTAGTCATTATTGGATTTAGATTTTTGTTGCATATATGGTAAGTGCTCTCTGAATGGTTATTTGTTTCTTTCTCACATTTTCTCTTTCTATTGTAGATACATATATTGCACCATTACTTCATGCAAATTTACATGGTTGATGCATGGCTATCTCAGTACAGTAACAGAAGGATGTCAAATGAGGTTGTGCATACCACCTCATGATGACCAAATTTTGCCCAGAATAGGATATGATGCCAAAGTTATTGAACAGGAAGAAAACCAAGAAGAAATGTCATATTTATTATCATCACTTATACTTCATCTCTTGTCTTAGGCTCTTTCATGTAACGAAGAGCGAACAATGAAAAAACAGTTACATTAATATCTTAAAGAGAATAGACAACATGTTTTTATACGAAACTAAGAATTTGTCAGTTTGGGCCATTACTGAAAGTTTCTTAAAATTATCAGATTTTGAGTAGTACTCAGAGTTTCTTGAGAGTTTCAAAAAAGCTTCAGAACAATCTTCATGTTCACTACCTATGCGGTCCTGGCCATTCAAAACAATGCTTATTAAAGCCATACCAATGTCTAGAAATCAATCAAGTACCTTTCTGAGTAACATCATACAGGAAGCAAGTGTAGATGGAATAAATATGTAAAGGATTTCCTTTATCAAAACCCACAGTTTCTTAAGATATATTTCCCCAGTACTGGAGTTTCTCAATTTTTCAGCAGTCTGAGAGCTGAGTTTCTTATGCACTTCCTCAAAAAAAAAATATGTGTACACTGTTTATTGATTACATTTGGCAGTCTTTGATTGCAGCATCATACAAGAGTGCAGACATTGGATGAATTAAAAATTTTAGCCATTGCCTTTTGAATACTTTGTTCTTGTTTAAACATTTGACACTTTCCTGCCCACCATTCAAGAATTCTCATCACAGTTTAAACAGATTTTGAAGTGTTTGAATTTTTCAGAATTTTTGCAATGTAATCTATACGAGACCTGGACCTGAAGGGCCCAGGGGGTACTTGACATAAATCTGCACAGTGATGTGCCCACAAAAAAATGTTTTGCATGGCTCCAGAATTTTTGCCTTCAAATGATACCTGATTCTAGAAAAAATCCATGTAAAGTATACTCCGAAACACAAATATTGGGCTAAATAATAACCCGATCTAACAAAATTTCCCCCTTTGACATGTCCTTTGACAACTTGCTCCAGAAGAATTGCTATTTTTTGATACCCCGTTCTTGAAAAAATAGGTGAAAATGATACCCTGAAAATAGCCCATCCCTGTTGGACAAATATACTAAGTACCCCCCCCCCCCTCCACGCTGAAGGGTCATACCAGTTTACATGTTTTAGCAGTTCTTTTTAAGTTCATTCTTTTCCTTCGTTATCACTTTGGACAAACCACTGGGGGAGGTTCTCTGCCAACCTTTGAAATTGGCTCTTTCTGACAACGCAACAGTACTTTCAAACTTTGGGTAAGGGTGTGCCATCGAATTCTCATGATAGTTTTAGTGGCCAGACCAGTTTTGTGAAAATGAAATCCTTGGCTACAGCATATATGCTAACTTTTAGACCAACAGTTCCAAAATTTGGCACCTTTGGACAAATTTCACCACATTTTTTGGAGATTTCTAGAGCGAAATCACAAAAATTTCGCATTTTTGAGACACAAACTACCAAAAGTGCCTTCGCTAGACCACAACTACCAAGATGAGCTCCCTTATGAAAATCAAAATTGCTATAAACATCCCATCCAAGAACAGAAGTTTTAAAACATGCTCTTGGATCATGGCACCTGGCCCAACCTTTAGCCAGAGATCAAACTCCCCCTGTGGAACAAAATTTCTTCCCTCCAGTTTTTGTGCCATGGCTTGCAAATGTTCCACTGAAAAGGAGAGGAAATTTATGAGCGTTGCAAAATGATTAAAACGATTCAGGAAAATTGTTAAACCCGTGTACCGTAAAAAATGGGGTCCACTGGTGTAAAATGGGTAAGTAAGGCTGGGGTAAAGTGGGTAATGTTGATTGCTTGAAAAAGTAGACCCAGAACTGAGAAATCAACATTTACTTTGCCAAGGAGGGCACTTCGAAAAATTGAAGCTTGAAGAAGAAAACCGTGTGAACAGAGATTTTAGCAAAATTTATCCAGATTTTTCACATTTACATTTTAGCCCCAAACTCGCCCATTTTAATCCAGAAGACCCTATTCAGTTTTATATATAGGCAAAGCACTGCAGATTTCAAGACTCTATTGCATTTGCCTACCAAAAGGAAGTACTGTTTGGGCCTAAAGTGAGTTTCCTGTCTATTCTGGCTCCTGTCTCCTTGCTTTTCAAGCTATTTTACGGCAATAGAAAGGTTATTCTGGTTAACAAATGAGTGAGATGCAAACCAAATGTTCTTTGGACGGAACTGTTTAAAGTAAAATCGTGTCACTGCAGACCTTTGAGCCTTTACATGATGATTGGCCTAAGACGGGCAGAAGCCCTCCGCTTGGCATGACACTGCACACACATCATTTCGATAGTTTCTTCGGGCTGGGATAGACTTTACTGAACAGCTTTCAAAAGTAAAACTGTCGTGTTCTTGAGGAGCAAATGCATACCCCATCTCCATTCCTCCCATTTCAAATTCTCGTACAACTGCGAGTCCACTTTGCTGTTCCAATTCACTGTCATTTCTTCCTTTCGATCAGTTATGTCAGAACTGATTTCTAGCATCTGATAAAGCGCTATGCATCTCCCATGATCTAATACATTGCTATATTGAGCCAACAGGCAGTTTCCACGCATAAATTTGGTAGAAAAGTATCAGGATTTTCGCAGAAATACTCACAACAAACGCTTGCATGCACTGTCTTTTTGAGGTCGCGTGCAACTTCCCTTCCCAGCATGACATCACATCCGCATTAGCACCAGGCCTCCTACGAACGCAAACCTGTATCACGCAAAACACCCAAATTCCCAACTTTTTGAAGCCATAAAATCGTAGCCCCATGTCCGATTTCAGAAATTTTTTCACTTTTGACATTGAAGTGATAGTGGCTACAAATAAATGAAATAATTCTTTTTTGTTTAGTTCCCTGCAAGCTACGCATTGGTATAATCCTTTTACTTTAGGGCAGTGTTCACTTCGAAGTTGAAGCCCGCCATTTCAGCGTTTATGAAAAGGAATCGTGGACACAACTATCTCTTTTCTACTTCTTCGATACTTATGCAAAAAACAACTTCATCTTCACTCTTAGCATGGTTCATTTTACCTGGCTTATTTGGGAAGATGGTGCCCTGGGTTCTAGGACCTTAAGTCCAATCTCCATTAATACGACTTGTAGTGACTGGTTCATAAGATTGCCTGCGAACCGTAAGAAAATCGATCTCCATTTTTTCGCTCAGAATTCTTTCTGAGCACCTGGAAGGAATATTAAATGAAGATGAAATGCATATAACAAGGATTCTAACTAATAAGCCAGAAATTACAGTTAAAATCGGATCACAAAAGGGAGAAAGTTTCGTAACAAATACAGGGATAATGCAAGGAGACTGTTTAAGCGCCATACTCTTCATTTTCTATCTAACAAAATGTCTGGAGAAACCGATTAAAACGAAAATGAAAGGTTTCCTTATAAACCCAATGTATGCAGGTGATCTGACAATTGCGGGCACAAACAAAATGCAAGTCAATGAGCTAGAGCAAAAGAAGTCTAAACAACTGGAAACATATAATCTGAAGGTGAATGCTGAGAAAACAGACAAATATGAGATACCTAGACAACCACCACCATCACCTACGATGGAGGATCTCTTAAAACATAAAAATGATAAATTACTCTAGTCTGAACTTGATTGGCTTGTAAATTATGAGCCTGAAAATACTCTACCAGACTGGAGAAAATGCAAGCTGCTAGGATCAATGCTAGATACTCAAGTAGATATAAATCGACGAAAAATATTAACAATCGACAGCATGAAATCTATCCAGGATATTTATAAGTCAAAAAGAATAAGCACACCACTTAAAGTCAGAAAGTTTAATGCATACTCTGCCAGTGTTTTCCTATAAAGCTCTATTATGGACCCTAACAGATACACATACACTTGAAAAACAGATAGATTCGTTTCAAAGAAGGATGTTAAGGAGATTAATCAACATCTGTTGGCCAAAAGTGATTTCGAACGAAAGATTATATGAGAAAACAGAAATAGAAGAATGGAGCGTCATCATTAGAAAGAGAAGGCTAGATTGGCTTGGTCACTTGATGAGACTTGATAAGAAAACGCCAGTTAGGCTTGCCTTATATGAATCACTGCAACCGGTGCAAAGAAAGAGAGGCAGACCATGCTCAGCTTGGATGAATATAATAGAAAAGGATCTCTCATTGGTAGTCATTAAACTTAATTTAAACAAAAAAAACACCAGATGAAACAATTGCAACACTTTAGGGACTTGCTGAAGACAGAAGAATGTGGAGAAATTTAGTGAAGGACATAATGGCGTTTAACCGCTAAATATGTATAGATGATGATGATGATGATTTGTTCGCTCAGAGTCTATTGAAGAAGAACTAGTCATTTTTCTATAGACTCTGGTTCGCTCGATTGCTTCCGAGACTATATATATGGAAATTAAATTTGAAGTAAATTTTGTTGCTTTCGCTGGCGATCGTGGAAAAAGTTCGACCAACGTGAACTCCAGGGCGAACTGTAGTTGCAGCAACCGGCTTCAATATGTGAATGGATGAACTACGCATGCTCAAAATGCGACAACTGCTGAAGATGGCTTCGATTCGCTTTAATGACACATTTTATTCATCGTTTTTGTACGAGTTGGGTTGTGTAATTTCTATTTTTAAACATGCAGCAAAGGCTTAATGATGATCCTACACTTTGGCATCTCCGTCTAAAGAAGCCAACACGAACATCGGAGTAGTCTTGGCGAGCTTGTTGTTTATTTATCAAGTCACGTTGATGTTTTCCTCGCTGCTTAGGCCGTTGTTGCCTCAAGAATAAAACCGCTTATATTCCTCGACCAACTCAAAAATTGCGACTTTAAGTAAGCTTTGCACACTGCAAAATGATATTTTGACCCACTTGTGTACTCATTTGAAAGTCACCAAGGAATGGAAGACCAAACGGAATCTTATAAGGGAGGTAAGAGCTGCAATAGGATCCAAACTCAACGGTGCAGAGGAGGGTTTTATTATTCTATTTTTGGAAACCATCGCAGGCTTGTCAAGACGACTATCATGCCCGATGTGGAAGGAGACGAAGAAGAAAGGGAAGAACGATATGGTATCTAAGGAGGAACTTGATAGATTGGTAAGAGAACAGTGAGAGTTACGAGAAAAAATTGCAGACCTGAGTTTGAAGGTGCAAAATGAGCAGATCAGTTATGAGAGATTACTGCTCTGAAATTCAAAGAACCTAATAATGATTCCTTGCTTAGGAGAGAATTGAAAATCTTAGGAACAATAGGGCAACCAGGGAAGACCAATAAACTAAACTTCATTTCCCTGGTACATCGAATTGAGCGGGCCCTTGCAAAAGGTTAGGGTGAAATATGGAAGTAAACGTCTATTCTTGAAAACCATGTAAGGGATTCTCAGGGAACCTTGCATGCCCGATTTGGAAGAAGATGACGGGGAAAGGGAGGAAGAATACGACGATGCAGCAGCTAAGGAGGAACAGGGAGGATAGGTAAAGAACAACAAGAGTTACGAAAAAAAGTTGCAGACTGGAGTTTGAAGGTGAAAAAGTGACCAGACCAGGTACAAGAGAATACGGATATGAGATTCAAAGAGCCTTATAATAGTTCCTTGCTTAGGAGAGAATATAAAATCTCAGGAACAATAGGCCAACCAGGGGGGACCAATAATTTAAATTTCATTTCCCTGGTACATCGAATGGAACGGGCCCTCACAAAAGGTTAGGGTGAAATAGAAGTAAATGATGCAATAATTCCATCTATTAGTCCTGGGTTACCACTAAGAAGTATTCAAGAATGACTCCTGATTTGTTCCTCTCAAATCTGCGCAAAATTCTTTATTCAAATTGTAAAGAGGATCCTTCCACTGAATTGCACCAGGTCCTCTTAACCTTGACGCAAGCGCCTAATGAGATGCCTACAGGTTTCTTTCCAGTGCTCTTAAGTTGCACCAAAAGATGATGCCAATATCAAATACGACCAAGATCTTATTCAAAATGTGTTCTTTCATTCAATTGAAGCTGGACTGAAGGCTAGATATATGAGTTTAAAATTAAGGACTTTTTGCAAAGCCAAGCCATCCCTTATGATGAATTGATTTCACAAAAGAACATAATTTTTCTGACGAGCAAGAAAGGTAGTCAAAATTTAGGAAGAAGGGGCAGAAGCATAACATTGGTCGAGTGGAAAATATCACCAAAATTGCAAAGCTAAGAGACCTGCATTCAGTGAACCGAGAAAAAAGAAAGCCCTTTAGAGTCAAAATTCATTTGAAGCCAACTTAAGTGCTGTTCAGACAGGGTTATCAGAATTGAGGGCGTCATTTGAAAAATTTAAGTCTTCTAAACTTCTGAAGAGTCTGAACGTAAGTCATGACCCCTCAAGAGGTTGTAAGTCTTGCGTAGCCCAAACTAAGCCCGGAGAGTGTACACATTGCTTTACTTATGGTGATCCAAGTCATTTTGCGTATGGTTGTAGGAAAAGAAATGCTCTAAAAGCCGAGATAAGGCTATGGCCATCCAGGGAAACCCATAGCTAAATCTGTTAAAGTGCTCCACTGGCGTCATTTTTGTTCGAAAGAAGAGACAGTGGACATGCCTTTTGGCATATGCAACCAATGTAAAACTGTATTTCATTGTAGTAAAGTGTGCTAGAAATTAACTGGCAGAAGCATGGGTCGCTTTGCGATATTACTGGTATGTTGTAACAAAAACAAGTAAACAACGTTACAATCGAAATTGGGGACTCCTACGACAGCCTTTTGCCACAATCACACATAAATAATAAAAACTATTAAAAATAGTGGAACTAGTTGGTTATAAGTGTCTCATTACATGCTCACTCCAAGGAACTAAAATGCTGGCAATGTTGGACACACAGTCACATATTTCGACCATTGCAAAATCAGTTTTGGCTGAGAATTTCCCAGAAGAAATTCGTGATGTATCGGAACTTTTAGACAGTGACACAGCCCTTGATCTGAAAACAGCAATGGTTCCACTTTACCATCCAGTTGCTATCTCGTGTTATCATTTAGTTTACATGAAGGGGAAATACTGACCTTAAAGTGCCTATATTAGTCACCAATACCGATATTGAAAATGTGATCATTGCGTACAATGTTTTGCAGGAAATAATTAGCATTCATTCGGATAATTCACTTGATTTCATGGCATGCTTGAAAACTTCATTAAGCAAAGTCAGTGATAAAGATGCCATTGCTTTTGTTGACATTGCAAAAGAAACTAGAAATGAGTTTCCTTTGACTGTAAAAGCATCCGAAGATCGATTAATCATTGCAAAGAATTCTTTGTCGAAGGTTAACTGTCGTGTTAATGTGGAGCCAATGTCAAAAGCAACTTTTTTTCCTTTGAGCCAAATGACACGAAAACATGGCCAAGCTGACTTGCAATTTTTCAAGAACTGATTTTGCTCAAAAAGATTGAAAACCGGGTATCTATTCATGTTATGAACCACACTAATCATGATCCTAAATTGCAGGGGAAGCCTAGAGATAGGACGCCTGGAAAGAGTTCGCTCCGTAACAGATTTTGTTGTCATACAAAAAAAAAATACAGGTGTCGGTAAATCAGCTGACATTTCCTCAGTTGCATGGAAAGCGTCAAGCAATAAAGACGTCCTACCAGCAGAAATTTGTTTTAGACATGCTAAACAGGAATCAAATGTTTTCACAGCCAATGAATATGATGTAGGGAACATCCCGGATTTGTAGTCAGAGATAAACTCGACTAACAACGTTCCTCTTCAGGCGACATACATAATTGTCCCAAAATCACCTTTACTGAAGTAAAAGGCTTCCATTGAAGATCTGCTAAACTCAGGTTTCTTTCCTAATTCACAGTCACCATATTCATTTTCAGCTGTTTGCATCAGAGAAAAGTTGGCATCCTTAGACTTGCACTGAACAACGTTAGCTAAAATAAAAAATGATACCTGATAGAAATCTATTGACAGACAGTCGAAAATCTAGGTGGGAACGCCTGGTTCTTGTGGCTTTATGTGAATAAAACATGTCATTAAGGTTATGTCGAGAAAGAAAGCCGTCATAAAACTGCCTTCATAGCACCTTAAGTGGAAAGAGGTATGGGAAGGAATCCCTTTTGATTTAAATGATGCTCCATCCGTATTTCAGTGTTTTATGGAGGTCTGTTTAGTGGAATTCAAGATGAGATATGTTTACCATACTTTGACGATGTCATGATCTTCATTGAAAACTTTGTATTGAAGAACATGTGCAACATCTACTAATTGTTCTGAATCGTGTTAGTAGTCGTTATGTGATATTGAGAGCCAGTAAACAGCTGCAAATCAATCTTCAGCAATATTGAAGCAATAACATCAATTCAAGACAAAACCACCCAGAACCATTGGTGAATTTCGTAAGCTCCTGGGACTAGCAGGTAATCATCTAAAGTATATCCCTGATTTGCCAAGGTTGCTAAACCATTGACAGGTTTGCTGCGAACAGATGTTATTGAAAAATCATACAATAACCGGAGGAGGTCAATTGCTTTACCTAACACCCAAATTCAATGGAAGGACGTCCATCAAGCTTCTCTTAAGTTGTTGATCGAAGCTCTTACTTCACCACCAATGCTAGCATATCTTGACTTCACATATCAGTTTATTTTGCACACAGATGCAATCAAAGATGAAATTGGTACAGTTTTCTACCAAGAAGATGAGAACGGTGTCCTGGGAGTAATTTTATATGGATCGCAATCTTTGACACTGGCTGAAAGAAGTTATCAAATGCGTGCTGGTAAGCTCGAGTTTCACACATTGAAGTGGTCTGTATGTGATCGTTTTCGTGATTACTTGTTCTACGCACTTAATTCCGTTGTTTATACTAACAACAACCCACTTGCTTGTCCTAAGTTGATTTAGAAGACTTTAACTTTAAGATCAGATATAGACCAAGTACAAGCAATGGTGATACAGATGCCCTTTCAAGGTTAACTCTTCATTGACAAGGACTCTGCTCTAATGAAATCTCCACCAATACAACTGACGTGATAATCAATGGCATAAAAGCTAGAAGTCAGGAAATTACACATGGATCGCTGCTGTGAATGCAAACAATAATCCTAAGAGATATGTTGCAAGTTGTGAGGATTATACTTCTTTTAGTGACAGCGACAAAAAGGATACACAGTTGCAAGACTAAATTATATCACGTGTGCTCAAATTCAAACAACAGAATAAAAAACCATCAGCTGATGAAATCAGAACCGAATCCCTGGAGGTTAAACCTAGCTTCGTGAAGTTGACCGATTGTATTTCACCAAATCTAGAACAAAGAACATCGATCAGTAGATTTTGACCAGCTTGTATTACCAACAAAGTATCGTCCTTTAGTTTTGAAAGAACTGCACTGCAACATGGGCCATTTGAAGCTGATCGAGTTCTCGACCTGACAAGAGCGAGATTTTGCTGGCCATGCATGCATACCAAGATCACTAAATACGTTGCCAAAGTATGCTCGTGTTTGAAAGATAGAGCTCTTTACAAAAACATACAAGAGCACCACTTCAGAACATCGCATCAACCATACCACTAGAATTATTCTCTATCGATTTCTTTCAATTGGAGCTCAGTGTTTGTGGCTACGAGTATATTCTAGTTATTGTTGATGATTTCACCCGATTTGCTCAAGCCTATCCAACAAGACATAAAGAAGCAAAGACTGCAGCAGATCAGCTATTCACGATTTCTTTCTACGTTTCGGCTTTTCTGAAAAGATATTACATGATCAAGGAAGAGAATTTGAGTACAAAGTTGTTTCATCAATTGGAGAAATTAATGGACATCAAGTGGCTACGTACGGCACCCTACCATCCATAGGGCCATGGTTAAACAGAGTGCTTCAACAAAATGCTAATTGGTATGCAGAGCTGCAAAAAGTCCTTGACTTTCCTCCAAACCCTGGATTTCAGTGTTCTGTATTCCGCATTTCAAAGTTTCTTGAAACAAGGAAAAAGAGACAGTATATGAAGGGAACATCTTTGCCTCTGGGAGGATTTTTGAAGATAACTTTCTTTGTCATAGAACCCTCCTCTTGATCTCAAGTTTGCCAGTGCTAGAGTAGAAACTTTGAAAATCTGTAATTATTTTAATGAACTACAACCATCTAGATGGTGGTACTTCATAAAAATGTATCTTAAGGAACATTTTAGAGGAACCACTCCTTTGGCTCAGATGCCTCCCTCGATCCAATGAGTGCCAATGCGAAAATGGAAACTAATAAATTTTGTAACAGTTCTTCTATAAATTAATGTTAATAAGAATATTTCTGAGAGAATAAACCTTTACATTGGCTTAGAATGACTCTTAGCGTTGCAGATTCAATCGCCCCATATGACGAATAAGAAACTTCCTCCAAACCAGGTTTGTAGGTATATAGTGTCTTGTGTCTCTGTCGGCATGCTTGGAACATTATCTGACAACAGAAAATCAAATTGGAAGGGTGCTCTCAGCAAGATGGCACATGCATATAATAGTAGCACTCAAAATTCTGCAACTTGATATTCACCGTTCTTTGTGATGTTCGGAAGGAAGCCTAAATTACCTATCGATAACATGTTTGCTGAAGCTACAGCCTACCTAAACTGATACCATCTATCAATAAATGGTTCTCAGAAAGGAGCCAAGCACATCGTATTGCATCGCAAACGTCAGCAAAATCACCGTTATCGGGAAAGGTTCATTACCAAAAAAGGATGCATCATGATTCCCTCGAAGTTGGTTATCGTGTCCTTGAAAGAAACTTATCAGCATATCGGGCTTAATGGCATTGTTGCTTGTTCTTTTGTCTAAATGTATCGGTATGTCCCACACAATCTTAGCATGATCATTTTCGATGCTTGCAAGAGGTAATGCTTGCTTGTACCATGGAACTCCACGATTACTTCCATCAAATTCAAACTTTGCTCGCATTAGATGATAAATAGGTCTTAACATTCTATCATGTCGTGCTTTGTAGAGTGTTTGTGATAGTGCTCAGAGACTTTTTTAACGGATTTTAAGTGGGGAGGCAAATCATAGAAAAGGGAGCGGTTTGTCTGATTTGATAGAAACGAAGCCAGAAAGTATGGGAGAGTAGGGGCTACTTGCTGAATATTTTTGTGACCACGCCCTTCAAAGCTAATTGCAATGAATAAAATGAAGTTTATTCTCATTTGAAATTCAGACACTCTTTAAAAGTTAAAATACACGCTAGACTTAAGTCTTGTACAATGCCTTCAAAAAAATTTTGAAACAAAGTCTCGATTTTTATAAGTTTCTACATTTGGCCTTGATTCCCGGCGATCCTTCATTTGAAAAAATCTTGCTATGGCTGGCCTTGGATCATAATTAGAAGTTGGGACACCATTCCATGCAATCAACAGTCTACTTTTTAGTGTTGATTGTTGCGTCGATGTTCTTAATTTTGAATACAAAATGTTGTATGTGGAAACACTTCTTTCAACCGTCATACTGTCAGGTGATACGACAATAATAGCGGACAGTAGATTTTGGACAAATCCGGTACTTTTCCTTAGCATGGAGAGAATCCTCATAGAAAAGTCTTTTTCCAACAGATCAGTGCTTGGTCTAAAGTCAGGAAAAGTTTCAAACACGGTATCTGAAAACTCTTTAACTTGGTCCCCTGATATGCCTGCACATGCCAACAACGGTTTCGAACGAGTTATAAAGTCGGTTGGTGATTTCGCGCAGCAGATGTGTTTAATCGTCTTGATGATTATTTCCTGCTCAGAATCAAGCCGTTGTTCTAGGAAGTTGATTGCACTGGTGATCACTTCTTTTCTTATTGTACTGAATGGTCGCCCCCTGTGAAGACCATCAATAAACGATGAGTTTTCTTTGCTTGTCTTACATTGTCAGGGGCAGATTCGATGTCATCTAGGGAACCATTCTCTTTGACCCACTTCTCCTCAGCGCCACCAAAATAAGGTGCGTCTGTCATAGCAGTGAGCTTCTGGATTGCAACATCTTTGAATTTCATGATGTCAGGAATGATGATTGATACTTTCTGCAGCTATTTTTGCAAAGTTTGAAACACAAAACATACATCGGACATCAAAGAAGTGAGGTAGGCATTCACTCCGTCTTCTTTCCATACATTAAGGTTGCCTTGAGCCTTTTGCCTTTCTCTCCTATCCATAGTTTGGTCTTCTGACAAATTTGTCCAGTGCTGTAGGCTGCCTTTCAAATTATTTAGGACAGCTATGCAAACATTATTTATGTGCTGTGCGAAACGTACGTTATGATACGTTGGGTAGGCCTTCATGGTCGGCAAAAGAGTCTTGAGGCTTTTCGTTCTTACGGCGAACTTGTGGTAGTATTCTGGGATGGAGAGCAGATTTGACTTCCACATTTTGAGCTCAGGAACACTGGCTTCCATATCTTCCATAGCAAGATCTGAACGATGACAAGCACACCAGAAGTTCGTCAATTCATGACCAGCACAGTCTTCAAGTCTCTTCCACAACCCAGTATTTCTTCCAGTATTTGCAGATTCACCATCTGTAGTCACCCCTGCAAGCTTTTCTCTGATCATAGCTTCATGCACACCAACGCTTTTCATGGATGTCAGGAAACAATCTTCTAGTCCTGCAGCACCTCTCAGCTCTGAGCTAGCAACGGTAACAAACCTCGTTTTCACCTCTATTGGCCCCATTGGTGAGTTAAATCTGATGAACATGAATTTGTTATCATGCTGCATGGAATCTACGGATCCATCAATCTGAGATGAGAATTTTATTGCATCCTGAAGTTCTGCTTTAAGTTTTTCATTTTCAAGTTCAGCTATGATTGTCAACGTCTCTTTGTAAATCAAAGGGTCTCTGTAATGCAAGTCCTTTGATTTTGGTTCGAATGGCAAAAAAGGGGCATCAGTTCCATTCTCCTTCAAGGATAAAATTTGCTGCTCGGCATGTGCTGCTGCTAGGGACCTTGACGGCCAAGACCATGCAGAGAGAGTCAGTTGTTTGCTGTCATTGTAAACATCAATGGCAAGTTTGATAAGGTTTTGGATGGTAAATTGGTCTTGCTTTTGAAGAATTCTTAGCCACGGGTGACTTAAGGTCTGGTTTTCCCATGATTCTTTAAATTTCTTTGCATCAACTGCTGCTGCGTGCGCTCTACTTCTGAAATGGTCAACAATTCTCGTTAGTTTCTCCTCTGAATCGCATCTCACTCCATGCGCTATGTAAACGGTGCCATTGCTTGAGCACTTCTTTGCATCTTCTTCAAATTCATTGCAAATCAAACATTTGGCAAGTAGCCGCTTGCGGGAGCCAATCTTTTTGTGATAAATGTGACATGTACGCAGCGATATCTAACACATCAGCAATGTGAGATGAAAGATAACACGACAATTTGACAACTGTATCACTATTTTACGAATCACATCAAAAAAAGTTTCTTACCGATCTAAAACCCTTTACTTGTTTCGTTTTCTCTTCCCACTCCTTTTTACAAAGATCCTCCTCTCTCTCTCACTCTTTCACGGGTCTAGCCCCTTTAGTGTCTTTTAATCAAAATTTTACCCGGGGGTAAGCCAGGGGGTAGGTAAGAGCCCTCACACTCTCCCCCCTCTAAATAAATGTCTCCTGACATTTGACATAACTAGATAGCGTCCTTGGATTGTCCTTTTCCTTGAAATTCATCAGCTTCAAATGTCTATCAATCTCATGAGTCAATGTCTATCATCCACAGATAAAGTGCACATGTTATCAGTGATAATAGAAAGTCCAGCTGCGCAGCATCATTCAAAACGTATTTGAAGCAGTCTTCGGCAATTGTCGGCTGGTTCTTGAATACATCTATTCGTTGGCGATACAGTATTAACGAGTTTTTTTTTTCTTTGAGTCAAACAAACGATGTCTTGCGAATATTCAGCAACGATAATAAACGAATGTAACGTAGTTAAGTCGCTTTAGTAAGCATTATAAGTCTCCAGCAATTAATTGAAATAAATTCTGGTCCAGAGTCTTAAAATCTCGGATTAACGTAGCATGGTTGGGACTGGAAGTATACAGTTGGCCCCAATATAGGTGGTCCATATCCACGTGGTGTAAACGAATTAACATATTGGTTGTAGTATTGTGGTATCATCGGAGGTCTATTGTACAATACTGGCATGGGTACGACCTGTGAAGATATCGCTTGCATGTGTCCTCGAATGTCTGCTGGTTGTCCTAGACCATAATACGAAAACATTACAGGAGGGTTACGTGTTCTTTGAGGTCGTGGTGTGAAGTGTTCCTCCGCGGAAATGTCAGACGATGGAGACATAGGCGTATTCATTGTCACATTGCCAGGTTCTTCATCGTTTGGAACTTCACCTATCACAGTATCCGATTGTTCGTCCACAATTGGTAATGGCATCTCGGTTTCGGTCTGTTCAGCAGCGGCAGCAAGTTCACTTTGGTCATGAATATGTTGCGTAACTTCCGTAAGTTGATTTGGATCAAGACCTACGTCATTCTCCCAGTCATCACTCGAACGTTCTTCTTCAGATTGTACAACAGAATCTGATTGAGATAGATTTTCTTCTTGCTCTCTGCGATGATGACGGACCTTCGTCAAGTCGTTCGTAACTTTTGCTGAGTCGTTCGTATCAGCCGCGTACGGTAAGAATGGACAAGGTAACAACAAGTTACGGTGAAGTGTTCGCTTCCTTCCTGTACGATTCTCTGGTTCCACTTCATAAACGGCGTTTTGGAGATCTGGTCTCTTGATAACAATATAAACATCATCCTCCCAGAATGAGCGTAATTTTCCCGGTCCTCCACGTTCTAACAATCTCTTTACTAGTACACGATCCCCAATCTTAAGATCCGTAGCAAAAGCTCTTTCATTATAACGCTCTCTCCCTTTCTCCATACTCTGTCCGGATTTTGCTGCCGCGATAATGTAAGCATCTTCCATAGCTTGTTTCCAATCTTTCAGATACTTTGGATATCTCTTGCAGACAGTGCTCTGTGTTTTCCCGAAAATAATGTCTATTGGCAACCTTGGCTTTCTTCCAAATAGCAGCTCATAAGGTGAGAAACCGGTGGAGTCATTCTTCGTACAATTGTAGGCAAAGACCATTTTATTAACGTGATCTTTCCATTTCCATTTTTGTGTGTCAGAGAGACAACGAAGCATTGACAATAACGTCTGGTTAAAGCGTTCACACTGGGCGTTCCCCATAGGGTGATATGGCGTGGTTCGCGATCGTTTAATGTTGGTCATCTGTTCAAGATGGTGAAATAAATCGTTCTCAAACTCTGTGCCTTGATCATGATGAATCTTTTTCGGGTATCCAAATCTTTGAATAAAGTCATTAAATAACTTCTCGGCAGCGGTCTTGGCAGACTTATTTGTAGTAGCGTAGCCTTGTGCGAAACGGGTAAAATGATCAACTATTACAAGGATGTATTCGTATCCTCCAGCACTTTTCTCTAAGTGAACAAAGTCAATGCTTACAAGTTCAAATGGTGCACTTGTCTTTATGCTTTGGGCTGGTGCACGTTGACTAACAACTGGTTTCTTACGCTTTAGACACTCGCATACTTTGGTCACATAGTGTTCTATATCCCGTGCCATGTGTGGCCAATAAAACCTCTCCCTAAATAACTCAAATACTCTGTTTGCTCCAACATGTCCCATTTCTTCATGTAAATGCTTTAATACTAATCGATGATACTTCTGTGGTAGCACTAATTGTTCTCTTTCATTTGTCTTTCTATACAAAATGCCGTCATGCTCAATCTTCAGCTTGTTCCATTCATGCATTGCTGCTCGTACTAACGGATTCTCTGAACGTAATTCCTCTTGCGATGGTCTGCCATTTTCCTTGAAATGGATCAATCTACTTGTAACTGAGTCCTCATTCTGTGCTTTTCTAAGGAAATCTAAATTCATTGGCCAATGTTTTATTGTCTTTGGTGGTCGAAAGAATGTGTCAATTACTTCTGTATCAGCTGTTAGTGATGTTATCCATGCGGAATTGCTCGCTTTGGGTGTAGAAACAGCAGTGCAGATAGTAGCTTTGATATCAAATGGAGAAACTTCCTCTGTGCATTCAGTCATGAAATTATTGATATCCTTCGGCATACGAGATAAGAAGTCAGCATCTTTATGTGTCTTACCAGGTCTGTATTTTATAGAAAAGTTGAAATCTGCAAGTGAAGCAACCCACCTGTGCCCCGTGGCTGTCAACTTTGCTGTAGACATGACATATGTCAATGGGTTGTTGTCTGTGTACACCGTAAAGCCTGGTCTATATGCTAAATAGTCCCGAAACTGCTCTGTGATAGCCCATTTTAGGGCGAGGAATTCCAACTTGCCCGAATGAAGATAATAATTTTGTTCTGCAGGGGTCAATGTCCTTGATGCATATCCAATAACACGCATTATACCATCTTGTCTTTGGTAAAGGACAGCTCCTAACCCTTCTTGAGACGCATCTGTATGCAGAACAAACGGCTTGTCAAATTCTGGATAGGCCATCACGGGTGGACCAGTTAATGCATCAATAAGTGTACTGAGTGTCTCTTTGTGCAACTCTGTCCACTCAACGCGCTCACTTGATGGAGCCTGATTCGATTTAGGTTTCTTGGCTTGCTTCGGTCTCTGCGACGTTGAAACTGATTCTGAGTGATTGTCTTTCAATAAATCATAAATCGGCTTTGCTATCCTTGAAAAATCGGCAATGTATCTCCGGTAGTATCCTAAAAGACCCATAAGATGTCGCACTTCACCAACTGTTTTTGGTGCCCACTGTTTAAGACTTCTGATCGCGTCAGTGTGCTTTGGATCTGGTCGATATCCATCTGCTGAAACAATCCGACCAAGGTAATTAACTTCTTGTTGGAAAAGATGACACTTCTTTGCTTTAAGTTTCACTCCATGCTCTTGCAACTTTCGGAGGACTTGTCTTACATGCTCTACGTGTTCGTCAAATGTTCGCGAGTAAACAATTACATCGTCTAAGTAAGGAATGCAAAAATCATCACGATAATCAGCCAGAACTGTTTCCATATATCTCTGAAATTCGCTAGGAGCATTTTTTAATCCAAATGGAATTCTGATCCACTCGAACAAGCCCCATGGAGTCACAAAAGCTGTTAACTGTCGACTGCTTGGGTGCATAAAACCTTGGTGATAGGCCTTTCCTTGGTCTACAGTTGAAAACCACTTCTGTCCTGCAAATCCATCTAGTGTCTCTTGTATACGTGGGATAGGGTGTCGATCCGCGACTGTTTTGTTATTCAATTGTCTATAGTCTATACACAGTCTCATAGTACCATCCTTTTTCCTCACTACAACACAAGGGCTGCTGTATGGAGACCTTGACTTCTGGATAAAACGCCTATTCAATAGATCCTCCACATACTCTTTCAACTCCCCTATTAAAGGACGGGGTACCCCCACGTAATTCTTCGCAACGGGTGTATTGTCTGTCAGCTCTATCTTCATCTGTAAGTCGTTGGCACAGCCAATGTCAGTATCATCTTGGCAAAATGCACTTCTTTCACAAATGAGCATGTTACGAATTATCTGTCGCTGTTCTTCTGTTAGATTTTCATTTAAAACAACATCGGGAACTGCCTCTTCTTGGTCAGTGGTTGAATGATCAGGTTGCTCAGTGCCAATGACCTGGTCACTGTTTATCTGGTTATGTCTACTTATTAGTTCTTGATTCTCTACTTGGTCTTTCTGCTTGATATCAGCAGGTGTTATCGATCGAACTAATTGCAATGTACCAATGATAGTACGATTCTTTAGAACAATGTCATGTATACTTGCATTCGCGACAAATAGATTGACTTTCACACAATTTCCACGTTTCAAATAGAGTAAGGAGTCCTCTATTTCGATACCATTCGGTAACGAACCACTGACGTCACTTTCAAAAATAACTGGTGTACCTCTATCCACAAAACCTGTATTTATTCGACATGCGACTTTCTTTGTCTCTCCTGCAGGAATGATAACATCTCTCTTTCCCATCTTCACAGAGCATAAGTAAGGATCACTTTCAGATCGAATAGAGTCAACCAAACTGTTCAAGTTTCCAACAACCACATCCGGAAAACTGTCCGATAATAAAGAAATTATCTCTTCTGTCTCTGAATTTGTATCACATTTAGAGACTAATTGCTCTAGCACGTTGTAGCCTATTATTGGATGATCAAGAGTGGATTCAGTAACAAGCATTGGCAAATCACTAATACTTGTACCTTTGGTGTCTCCTTTCAATTCGCACTTAACGTTCACCCAGCCCAAATAGGGCAGAACTGTCCCATTAGCTGTTGTAAGTTCAAGTTTTGCACCGGGGTCAAGAAGGTCTTCAATCTTATTCAATTTTGTCTCTGTAAAACATTTGGTCAGCTCTTGCAAGCTGATGATTGATACCTGGGCTCCAGTGTCCAATAAAACAGGGGTTTCTACCCCATTGAGCTTACAAAGAACAATACATTTACTCCCAATTAATTTGGCAACTCTTGCCTTTTCCTTCGGTGTTACATGGGTTGCATAAACATCTCCATTTTCAGCATCAGTGAGACTCGGCTCAAACACAGATTCTTCAAAATCTTTTGAAAGGGTTTGTATTGAATCACAAATGGGCTTATGCTGCTGCCAAGCACTAACTTGACATTTCTTTCCACAATAACTTGCTGATCTGCAAGCACCGCAATGGAAAAGCGCATTCTCTTCTTTTTCAGCTCCACAAAAACTACAGCAATGGGACTTTGAGTTTCCTTCCCTGGCTACTGTCTGTCCCGCGACAGCAGCCGTGGGAAGTTTCCCTGGGCTTTATTGCAATTATAGGACAGATGCCCCCCCATCTCCACATTTCCAGCCATGGCGACATGAGTCTCCACATCCTTCAGCTCGACATTTTTCACAACCTCTACGCTTCCCTTTTACAACTCCAGCCTGATTTTTCCCTTGGGCTTCCCCCTGTCCCTTATTTTTCTTCACTTCTTCCCTGAGGGTAGCCATTTCTCCTTTTAGTGCTTTAATTTCTGCAACGAGCTCTTTGACTGAAGATTTTTCATCAGCGGTTGATTGTACTTGGTTGACTTTAGCCTTTCCTTTCTGGCCTAACCCCAATTTGAGGTTACGCTCAGATTCCTCAGTGACTGCTACATTGAGCTCATTTATCAATTCTGCATCGGTTACATCCGGTCTTTGGAGATGCGTGCGCATCCTCGTTCTCAGTGTATTGCTTATCAACCCCGTTTCTACAGCATGTAGAAACATCGACTGACACTGTGCAGGCTCATATTTGACTTTTGCATTTTCCGCTTTAGAGGCAAAAATCACCTTTTCTCTCAAATTAAGTGCACGTAGCAGAAAATTCTGTGGTTCCTCATTTGCATTTTGAACCAAATTTGTCAAGCTTGCATACAGCTCACTTGCATTTTTCTCTTGAAAATGTGCCCGCAAAATTTTATTGATTGTTTCCAAGCCTGATTCACGCATAGCCTCGATATAATCCTTCAAAGGGAGGCTGGATGAAATGCATTTTATAATTCCATCAATAACTTCTTTCTCCTCATAACCCCTTTTGAGCCCTTCCTCTATTTGCCTGTTAAGACTCATAAAGGACAAATTTTCTTTCATTCCTTGGGGCCCTAGCACTCCAACGATTCGAAATTCGCGCCTCAAAATCGACTTCAGACTCTCCATGCTTGACTTTTCAATGCTAGATCCTTCCGCGCTAACCCCCGTCTCCTTTCTAGCGGTTTCTAGCCTTTCTCTGGCGGCCTCCAGCTCCTTTTCCTGCTGAATCTTCAGCGCTGCGATACTCGCTTCTAATTCCTTTATTCTAGCTTGTTCCGCCTCAATTCCTACTTCCTTTTGTGTGGCCGTTTCCCCTTCGGCAATTTCAATGCAATCATTCAAATACGGTATTATTTCCTCTTGTTTCAAGACAGACAATTGCTTTTCAATTTCTGCTATAAAAAGCGTTGTCAAGGTCAACCGGGTTTTGTTTTCAATATCAGTCGCAGAAATCTTGAAAAGATCACAAAGCTGTTTGAGTTTACCCTTTTCAAGAGAAATAATAAGTCCCACTAACTTCGACTGAAGTTTTTCTATTTCACTTACTTCCGCCATCACAATAAATTCGTTTCAAGCACGATTGTCCTTGGATTAGTGGCATACACAAACACAAACAGAAGAACCTTTCATCATCGATAATAAAGTCTAAGAAAGTCCACGATATTTACATGCTATTTACAACCGAATCCAATAAAATCCAACAAATCCATTGTCTCCTTCACTCACGAAACACGAAACATAAACAGCTAAACAAGACCCTGTCATCAGAAAAATCATTCGACAGTACTCACATCATGTTTTTCTTCAATGATTCAAGCGTAATGTCACGTCGAGGTCACCAAATTTGTGACATGTACGCAGCGATATCTAACACATCAGCAATGTGAGATGAAAGATAACACGACAATTTGACAACTGTATCACTATTTTACGAATCACATCAAAAAAAGTTTCTTACCGATCTAAAACCCTTTACTTGTTTCGTTTTCTCTTCCCACTCCTTTTTACAAAGATCCTCCTCTCTCTGTCACTCTTTCACGGGTCTAGCCCCTTTAGTGTCTTTTAATCAAAATTTTACCCGGGGGTAAGCCAGGGGGTAGGTAAGAGCCCTCACATAAACAGTAAGAATATCATCGCCTACCTTTTCTTGGATTTTATCTATGTTCAGAATGTAACCCTGGTAACTCGTCGTCGCTTTTGCTCCATCTGCAGCTCGATCGTTATTGTCATCGATCCTGCTAGTACTGGATGATTGTGAGACTTGATCATACAGATCATCTGTGTGATCAGTGGCTTGCTTTTGATTCCTGTTTTCGGCAGCTCCTTTGCTAAAAAAAATTAGTTAGCTTCTGGCATTTTGTGGCACTTTCCTCTGTCTCAGTTCTTCTTTTCTTTAGCAAGTACTCTTTACGAGGCATGTCAAAATTGTACGTGTTTAATGTCCAAGTAACGAACGGGAGAGAATGCTGTGCTGTGTGACGATAAGCACTTTTTATTAGCAGTTTTATGAGTTCATTCATTTGAATATGTTTGTCCTTCCGCTATTGTTTATTCATTCTAGTTTTAATTATTTCCCTTTCAGATTATGACCAGGTATCATTTCACATAGTTTCAGCATTGATTACGTATGAACCTCATATTCATTCCTTTTCGGCTTTTACTTTTGGTGCATGACGAGTTGTTTTATTACCTGGGTTAATCTGTTAACGCAAATCTCGCATTAGTCATTTTCATGTTATTCTTGTACTTGATTGGTTAGTCTTAATTCGTATTTCCACGTAGTTTCTAATATATTTTGTTACTTTTGAGTTGATCTTTGATTATCGGTATGCGACCAGCTATTCCGGATCTCACTGGAGAGCCGCTAGGCTTGTACATAATAACATTTTGATTGTCAAAATTATTGGGCTGCGCATTGAACAATGAGCTGCCTCGATAAATTTCTTTCATGAAATTAGTAAACAAGTACTGTTATCCTACTCCATTCATTTACACGTGGCTTTCGCATCCTGCCTTGTAATCCAACGCAGTGATGGCGGAAATAACTTATGTTCTGAAAATAACTTAGTTAAAATAAGGGACAATTTTCTGGGGTCAAAAATTTAGAGACTGGGGGGCAAACTCTAGGGATGGGGGGGCAATTGCCCCCCACCAGTTTTAATGTTAAAAAAAGCCCTGCTATTGCTGCACAGGAGCACAGTAAATGAACGACTGTTTCTTCTGCTTGCCAACCTTGGATGCACTCATCCTCCTAAATATCAGCGGAAAAAACTATGTGCAAACCTGAAGTTGAGCAGAAATTCTTTAAAAAAAAAGACAGTGGCAAATGGATATTACGTATCCAAAAAAAGCTAATGTGTTTAGGGATTTTTTCAGGCTCCTGTTCACTCCAGTTGTGATTTCCTGCTAGTTCTTATGAGTCACCGTGATTTTGCTCTTTGTACCCGATCTAATAACCGTTCATTATGCAGGCTCTGATAGGGTATTTGGGAGCAAAGGAGCATGGCCTAAGAAAGGCCGAGAGCCAGGGAGCTTGACTAGCAAACGCGGGACCTAGAGAGCACATGCATTTTTCAAGAACTTTCTTCAAAAGCTTATACTTTTCATTAAATTCCCATGCACCCTCCAATTACTGTACATGTTGTCTGTTTTGAAATGCCAAGGCAATGAAATGCAATTAATGATTTCTTTTTTACGGAGAGGGGAATGTTGAGCCATAATTAGAAAACGGTCATGTTTTGGAAACTTTTTGAAGTGCCCACAAAAATGGGGATCTTACGACAAACCTACCGTTCCTTGCCAAAGTAAAGAACGTGCTCTTGAAACATTTCTGAGTTCATCTCTCCAGATCCCAATCTTTGCTACACCGGTGACATAAATCAATGCCCACCTTTACTAAAACACTCTTACGGGTCTGTTCAACACCTCAAGGATACACTCCAAGGCTGGTGCAAAAAATGTACAAGAAATCATCAAATCTAAACACCCCCCAGTAACGACCCCGCCTGAAATCAAAAGTACAGCGGGGAAATTATGAAACTATACATTTTCAGTGGGCATTGAAGATATCGTGACGGGGAATAAAACCCCTTAGCTATTATTTGTAATTGGAACATGAATAATATTTGACGGGGAAGGAAAATTTTCAACGGGGAAGCAACACAAACAAGGCGGGGAGAGTGGTTTAAACTCAAAATTGGCGGGGAAACATAGTTACCTGGCGGGTCATCCTTATATCTCGGCGGGGCAGCGTTTCAGCGGGGTCGTTACTGGGGGGTGTAATCTATGTATTACACAAGGTTTTTAGGGAACAGAGTCCAGTGACAGAACTGCCAGGCTTGATAGATCATGAAAAATCAGAAGGAAAAATTGGCAACGATCTTAAATACCAATCGACGACTTGGCTTTAAATATTTGAATCTAAACGAAGAATAGAAGCATCATAGGAATTATTGGGAGCATGAGGCTAAATTTGACGGTAGCAAAGGAACATGCTGCTTTTTAAGAGGGGAGTACTGGAGCAACATTTTCATTTCATTTTCATTTTTCATTTCATATCATTTAAGGAGGGTGGCCCTTCGGCAGAAGCCATTTTTCAAGGGGCCCTCCGATAAAAACTTAATTACAATATACAATTAAAAATAAAGTGACACTAGAATATAAAAAACCATAATTTAAAAGCCTATTTACAATGATAAAATATATACAATAGAAAGAAAAGGTTAACCCTTTATTGATTTCTTAAAACCATTTAGGGAGGATGCCGTTTTAGACTCAGCAGGAAGGCTATTCCATAGTTTAACTCCCCGGAAAGAAAAGCATTTTTGCCCATTTGAAGAATTTTTCTTCGGCAACCTCAGATCAGTCTCAGTGTTCCGAAGGTTGCGGGAGGAGCATGCTGAGTTTTTCGTGAAGAGGTTACACAGATACTGTGGAGCCAAATCATTGAGCGCCTTGAAGACCATCGTTTTAGACTCACTGCCAATGAGTTCTTCAATGGTCTGCCAGCCCAACTCTGCAATGAGTGGTCTGCTTGGGGTATCAAAGCTGCTATTTGTAATGATTCTAGCAGCACGATTTTGGAGCTTTTGCAGCTGGTTGATGTCTGTAGATCCAACACAACCCCAGACAGAACAACAGTATCGAAAGTGGGGCTCAACAATACCTGTGTAAAGAGTTTTCAAGCTTGCCAGAGGCAGAAAGGATTTAGCATGTCTTAACCCTATCAATACCGGGCTTTTTGGACCCTTGTAGTACCGGGGGGGGGGGCACAAAGTGCCCCCCTCCGTAAAGTCGCCAATATTGCAGATATGAGAACGAAACTTGGTAAAATGGTGTACAGTAACAAAATCTACACAATAGGCTACTTTTTTTATTTTTCATTACATCCATGACGTCACAATGACGTCATAATTGAGGAAAATTCAAGTATTTGCTTGCTGTTGGCAAAATTGACAATATTTAAGTTTTTATTTGACTATTCCTTTTGTAAATGGACTAAAATGTATTTCAAAGCACTAATAAGTAAGAATCCATAGTATAATATCTATTTAAGTTCATTGTATATATTATATATTCATTAATTTTATACACCAGTTTTTCATTGTTTAATTTAAACCCCTAAATGTCAATTCAAACACTCTGAAATGCTTCAAAACGATGTGTAATAATTAAGAGAATCCTTTTTGGTCATCAAAATTTTTCTAATACATTTGTTATTATTTATATGACGTCATAAACATTGATGACATCATTAAGTTTAAAATTGCTGACGTCATCAAAAATGAATAAAACTATATATCATCTGAGAGCTCTCATCAAGATCTATTGAATGGTAGTGTTGTCAATGATCTGTGATCATTCTGGAAAAAATTAGAGTGCCTTCTTTTCTTTTACGGCTGACCACGTGTTGAAAAGATGCTGGTCACGTGATCAGTGTCTGCCATTTTGAAAAAATTTTTAGATTCTTAATTAGTATATTAAATTTGAGGAAAAGTCACCAAGTTTCAGGTCTGTATCTCTCCAACTGACAGCACTGCATCAAATAATCTGCGCCGCGGGCACTTTGTGCCCCCCCCCCCGGTAGTAATAGGGTTAAAAAGCCGATCGCCCGGAGACCTTTGTAGAAACTGCCTCAATTTGCTCTTTCCAATCTAAAGAGCAATCTATTTGCACTCCAAGGTGCTTTATCTTTTGAACAACTTCGAGTTCATTGTCGCGTATCTTCAGTGCCAAGGCTTTATTTCGACTTTTGAGTGAGTTGTGTTTTTGCTTGGTGGATATGAGCATTGAATGAGTTTTTGCCACATTCAACGAGAGCTTATTTCCTTGAAGCCAAGTCTCCAATTTACTGAGATCACTATTTATAGCCTCATTACCCCTTTTAACCATTAACCATTCCCCCTTTAAGGTCTTCATTATGACATATGCTTTGAAGAACAACAATTGGGACTAATATGCAATTTTAACATTTTCATAGAAATAGATGGTTTTCCCAAAGGTATATTAGATCTTTACAGAGTCATAGCCCCTATCGTAGCCAGCATAGACGTAGGAACCGGGGGGCACTGGGGGCACGTGCCCCCCAAGATTTTGCAATAAACAAAGAAGTGCCCTTTTTATGTTTAGAAATTGCCCCCTTTTTCTTAAGAAAAAAGTGCCCTCGAGGTGTGGTGCCCCTCCAAGTTTGAGATGCTTCCTACGTCCCTGGTAGCAAGTAAGTTTACCGTAAGTTGTCGAAAAAGTCCCCCAGAAAATATTTTTGCAAAAAATATTTTTGGATGGGGCAAATTCGGGGAGCTTATTCGAGGGAGGGGGTATGATTTGCAGCAACCAAAAATATTACCAATACTATTCCTTTCTTTTACTTGATACTGCTAAATATGCTTAAAACGGCAGATATATTACGATAATTGCTTTCGAGACAATATCTATGGATCTATATGATTCGCGCGTTTGGGGGCAGTAGGTCAAGAAATTTTAAAGCAACCCTAAAATATTAGTTCAGCTTAATTAAAACCCAAAAATATCCTCTCCTTTTATGGTATTGTATACATAGAAACCCGTGCAAGAACATGATTGATCATGCAACAATGCAGATTAAGGTCAGAACAGCCTTTTTAAAAACCTGGACAGGGGCGCAAATGCAAAAATTTTTTGGGGGTGTGCATTCAAAGGACCGAGTTTTTTCCACGAGGGACCGAACTTTCCAAAACAGATTCTGTTGCCAAAATGCCATGATTTAATGAAAATACAACTTCAATAACAGGCATAATTTTTTTTCATAACTATCGACATGAAACCAAACATAACTGAAACTGACCCTAAGTTGTCTTTCGGTAGTATCTTTTTAGCCGTCTCCCCTGAATACGGACTTGCCCGTTGGAACAAAAATTTGGGATGTTGAAACCAAATAAGAGCGAAGCGAGCAAAAATTGGGCTCGAGGACTTGCCCCGGGGGAATTTTTTTGCTACCACACACTTGAGATCGTTGGAAAAGGCCCCATTTTGTGAAGAATTCTCCATTTAGAGGTGCAGAACGGAAGGCTTTCCCGGGAAATTCTGGAAAAAAAGAACTTAAAATCACTTAGAAATAGATTGGTTCTTACTGTAGTTCTATGAACTATAAGCATGATAGTTTGATATTTCTAATGAGTTCCTTGCACCTTCATTTCTTTTTAATCTTTTTTTTCCATAAGCCTGACTTTCAGAGCCTTCTTGCATGAAAAAGGGACAAACCTTAGCGAATTATTTTGGGGACTCCGACGGGCCTAAAGAATAGTCAAATCGAAACTTAGCAATAAGTATGCATTTTTGGCATGCAAGGAATTTCCTTTTGTCATGTTGACCACCACTATGTGTTGGTTCTGGTAGGTAGGTAGGTATTTATATTTAACGTGGCTAGCCCGCGAAAGTCTGAGAGACTTATTTCCAGCAGGGGCCACGGATGTTTTACCATCAGTCCGCCGCAGCTACCCGCCACAGCTACCAGATTTCCCTCACATGGCTCTGGTCGACCCGGGCTAGTGTTACGGACAGCGACCAAACTGTCCAGCGTGGGATTTGTACCTACGGCCGTTCTGACCTTTGGCTTACAAGTCAGACGCCTTAACCACTCGGCCACACGCTCACATTTATGATTTATTTGGTAATTTCACATTGGTGAAATTACCAAATGCCACATATCGCTAGACCACGGGGAGGATATATGTGCCACGGGCCAAAGGTGTAGACGTGGTAGACGTATGTTCGACGCTCAACCGTCCAGGGGGATGCGGAAGTGCGCTACTCTGGTAACAATTTTTGAATGAAGGTGACTAAAGTATAACCAAAAGCTATGTAGAGTTAAACGGTTTTACATCCAGAATAATACAATACTAGATATCATTTGAAAGAGCTTAGCAAGCGGAACTTGATTCTTCCAAGAGTTATAAAATTTTGTTTCCTTAAGGCGGCTTTTGGAAATTTTTTTTTCATCTCTCTGACTAGCCATTATGCAGAAGCAAAGGTTCGAAATAATGATAACTAATAAATAGCCACATTCTACTCTACAAGTTTGTAGGGGCATCTTTTTGGTTGCTGCTCAAATTTCTAAATACAGCACTCTGGAGAAAATTGAATTTACTGAATTTCAGTCTTTAGAATTTTCGAATGGAGGAAATTTGCTCTCTTGCTCACCCGGTCCATGTCAATTGTTTAGTTGGTGTATTTAACTGCTACTGCTTATCATTGTCTCCGCCCCTTCTCGATTTTCAATTTATAATAGCTAGCTGAGAAATTGTTGGTGCTTCCTTTTTGATCAAGGACTGTGGTATAGAAACCCCTCAGTCATATTCTGAAAAATGCTATGGTCTTACAGGAAGACTTGGGCAAGTCCAGGATCCCTATGGCTATGAGCTACAGTTTTTGAACTCTCTCGGCCCTGCACGCGTGCCCCGGCCAGGCTTGGTTATTCAACTTCTTCCTTCTAAAGAAGCAGAACTACTAGACAAGACTACTGTACGTTAACGTAGCCGCATTGACTTGGATCGACTCCCGGAAATTGTTCGTTAATTGGTCCTGCTAAAGAAACAAGATCACTATGGCTCACTTCGATACAGCACGGGATTAACAGCAGAGTCGAGACCGAATTCTGCTGTAACATAGCTTTGTGGCACAACCCTGTTCAGAACGATTTAAAAACATTGAGCAGTTCAAGTTCAGAGCCGGATCGGGACCGACTTTTACACTACAAAATAGCGACTGGGACAGGGTGATGAAATTATTGTGGGGGGGGGGGTTGACACTTCTCCTCACACCCCTTAATTTGCGCCACTGAAGCCAGAAATATCAGTTGAACAATATTTGATGACAAAAAATATTATGAACGTTAGCATGTATCTAATGATATCCAATTCGATTTGAAACAGCAAATTTCAAGGAAGTGCCTCATTTTATTGTTTTAATCATGATTCTGGTAATGATAGCAATCATAACTTTTTCTTCCTATTGTCATAGCAACAAAAACAATAGAGCAATTTGATTTCATCGAGTGATTTTAATTGTTTGCATCAAAAGTTTAATCATCATAGCTACAATTACCAAGGCTTTACGGTTAAGGTGGCTCTGCACTTAAGGTGGCTCACTACCGAAAAAGTTCAAAATTATGAAACAGTGAAAGGTGGCTGTATACCAAGTAAAAATAAGTTCAAAACACAAAAAAACAATAAGTTAAGGTTGCTCGCTTCTGTTATAAATTCCAAACTGCAACACACTGTGTGTCCTATCGCTCATGCTTTTACAGCAAAGAAATAGAGGAGAGTGGAATCCGCCCCCTCAGGAACTCCCAGGTTATGTAGGGTTAAAGAGTGTGTGTACATGGGAAAGAGTAAGGATACAACTACGGAGCAGGGAGTGGTGAAAAGACCAGTGATGAACCTCAAGAGTGGAAATTGAAAAATTGCCTTGCATATGAACGCCCACTTCGTAGATCGTACCTTAACAAAACAGTTATGACAATAGTTTCCCTACATAAAGTGATTAACAGCTACAAAAGCCAACGGGTGCTGCAAACTCCTCTTAAGAAATTACTGGGTACGACGGCGGGCCAGCTTGGCGCAGCAGGCACCTAGCGGCAAGCCTAGTTTCCCCATAGTTTTGGATTGAAATTTAAGGGAAATGGATAAGTTTCTATGGGAAACTTGAGGGAAACGAAAATTTCCATTTCCCCTTTGGGAAATTATGGGAAATGAGTCCGTTTCCCCAAAATTTCCCCTGCAAAAAATGTGGTGAAATTTCATCATTTTTTGCAGTGCTACAGTTAACGATTTTTTCAAGATATGAATTTAGAGCATATCCAATTTCATTCTGCATTTATCGTTAAGTGTAGACGTTGTTGACAATCCTCCCTCGATCACGAAGAAACCAGTCTCAGTTTTGATGAATTCGGAAAATGTGGATGATGTACAACGACTGGGTACATGATATTTTTTGTTACTTCCTGTATTATGGAGAATATTGCGATTACTTTTTGTTAACTGTTGATTGTAAAGTGTGATTCCATTTGCGAGACGGGAGCCCTCTGTCCTCTGCGGAGCAGTCAGTACAGAAGGAGCCAGGCACCACGGCATTGCATGCGAACTTTTGTCACTAATAAAGTGTTCATACTTTCGGAGCTTAAGGTTTCTGGAACACACAACGTGCAATATTGTAAATTTGCCTGAAACACATTTATTTGCTATCTCTGCGACGAGTTTCTGCCGTTTTTCGTTGTGCCTCCTAGACTTCAAAGTCCGTTCTGCAGCACTGCTTTCAAGTCACTCAAAGTAGATTTGATTGCCAATTATGACGTCATCAGAAAGAAATGCGCCTTTTTCGTGGTCACAAATGAAGTCAGAACCATCGAAAACCTTAGGATGCATTGAGTTTCTATTCCTGTACGACTCCGTTACCGAAACAAAATTCAGACAATGCCTGCCAAAAGTCTTGGAACGCCTCTGCTAATTTTGCCTTGTTTTGCGATTTCCCCCTCTCCCCCTTAGAACAATGTTGTTTTGTGGCCAAAAAATTGAGATGACGGGACGATCCGCGACTGTGCTGGAATGCTGGGACAATAACCTTCGAAATCAACATTGTTTCGGGAGAGAGGGGATATTTGAACCTGATGGCTATGGCTAGAAATGCGGATTATGAAGAAATGGCCTAAGTGTTCCAAGGACTTTTCGCAGGCATTGAAGGTTGGTTTCTAACTCTTTCTTAGTTTATAATTGTCATCTTTTATCTCCACTCTTTCCTGTTCATACTTAAATACAGTCTTTTCCCCTAAAAAGCTCAAGTCAGCTTTGAAATGTTCTTTTGCGTACCTTGTTGCTTCGGCAAAAGTTGACTTGAAGTTCTTTTTCCTTTTGTAATGTTGGAACGAGCGTACCAGCTTCATTCTAGAATCGTTGCTTATGTTAATGTGATGTGCCACTTTAATTTTTGAGATCTTATAGGTATCCTCCACAGACTTGAAGCCCCTTCCACTACACTTCTGTGGCAAATAGAGCAGTGCTGTTGATTCTGAGATTTGTTTTCCTTTATGCATATCGACTACCTTTCTGCTTTTCCTATCAAGATTTTGAATATCTGCTATCAACCAGTCACTTGTCCCCATGAAGTATTCTAATGAAGGCAAAGCGAAGACGATGCTAGCTGTCAGTTTTCTTGGCACTGACAGGGGTGATGTCCATATAACATTCAATCTTCGTAGATACTCCTATTTCTGCTTGTTGGAACGTGAACATGTCTAGCTGTTCGAAATTTTCATACTTTCCAAGGAATTTATACGTGTCACTAGGTTGCATAGCTGAGATTGAATCCTTTGCTCCTATTGGTAAATCTTCACTCTTTGATACTTTCCCTCTAACTATATGCAAAGAAGCACACTTTTCCAGGCCAAAGGACATCCCAATATCCTCGTACATTTCCTTAACTTTCTTTGTCACGACTGATATTTTTTCTCTGATTTTGCATACAGTTTTAAATCGTCAACGAAGAATAGGTGTGTTATTTTCATTGTCCTGTCGTGCGTCAGTTGATAACCCTCTTGTCCTCTAATTGCTCAAGCTATTGGGTCAAGACATAGTATAAAAAGCTTGACCACAAAGCTGTCTCCTTGCAATATGTCTCTCTTGACATTTATTGGCTCTAATTGTTCCTTTCCATTTATTGTGTCGACTGTTATTGAGATTTTCCAGCCTTTCATTATGTTTTCTACAAACTTTATGATTCGTTTCTTTTATTCATTGATAACACTCTAAGAATCCAAGCCTGTGTCACAGAATCAAATGCTCTTCTTACATCAGTCAAAACCATTGATAGATTCTTTTTATTCATTTTTGCATCCTCTAGGATCATTTTGTCAATCAACAAGTTGTCAGTGCAACCCATCACTCCAGCTCTGCCTCCTCTTTGATCGATATGCAGCGTCCTTAATGGTATATATTCGCCTGCAAGTGAAGTGATTGACTTGTACATTGTATTTAAGCAGGTGATGGGACGGTGGTCACGTGCTTTTGGTTGGAGCTTTTTTGGGTGTAGCCCACATTTTCCTTCCAATAACCATGTGGGAATAGGTGTCTGCTTGTTCATCAGTTCCGTGACTGCTACAGATATACCTTCATGTGTAGTTGTAAACACTTTGAGCAAGTAATTCACTATTCTACGTCATCTCCAATTACGTCACCAGTAATTACATGAGATGTGTGGTGCATGCGCGTCAAGGTCAATTGCGAAACGTGCGTCTTGGAAGTCAGTCGACCCACTTCGAGCTCTTGGTTTTTTCGACTTTGCTCGTTGTGAGTTTGTGTAAAATACAGGCGTAAATATACGCTCTGTTTCATGTTTCATATGCCGAAAGAACGAACTGCAAAGATAAAACCTTGAATCTAGGAGACAAGCATGGAAGAGAATTCAGACGAAATTCACAAGCAAGGCGGGGTTTCTTCCTCGACCTCGTGCGAGCAAGAAAGAGAAGAAGAAACGGGAAGGTCAAACCACAGGTCAACTTCAAACCCACGGGGGACAATCTCAAAACATGTGTGGAATGTACCACATACTAATTAAACAACGCAGAACGAACTGCAAAATATGAGTGAATTGAAGGATTCTATGGCGACAATGGCAAACATGTTCAAAGAATTCATGGAAGCAAACAGAAGAGGGAACGAAACCCAAATTCGTAGGCCTAAGTCAGGCAGGAAAGGAAAGAAACGCTCATGGAAGGACACAAATTCTAGCAGCAGCGAATGATCGTACGCTTCAAATGATGGAAGTAAGCGAGGTCACAGGGAAAGACGACGTAAAACATCGTTTTCCTCTAAACTTTCACAAAAAAGTGACCAGGAGAGTCCGAAAGAGCAGGAAGGCGTGGAAGGCGTGGATGCAGCAAAAGTTGCAAACAACGAAAAAGGGGAATTTCTCGATGATTTAAATGAGGAACTAATCGAAAAAGATGAAGAGGTGGATGATCCAGTGTCTGAGAAGCTAGCAAATATTGTTGAAAAACGCTGAAAAAAAATTAATTCCAGCAGAGAAATTGAAGAAATTACACAGCTTATATAAGAGGCCATCAAACTGCTCGCAGTTCATTTCACCCAGGGTGAATAGGCCTGTTTGGATGAGGATGAGAAAAGAACAGAAAGATAGTGACAGGAGAATTGCACATATTGAAGAAAATGTCATCGCAGCTACTAGTGCACTAGTGCAAGGAACTGAGCTGCTATTGAAAGCAGAAAAGGTTTCAAAGATTAAAGAGGAGGACATGAAACCTATAGCAAAGAAACTTGTGGACAGTTCCGCATTGCTGGGACACGTAAATAGAGAGTTAAGTGAAAGAAGACGGGCCATGATAAAGCCCTTTCTTAAACAGGAATACAAAGATCTTTGCTCTGAGGAAACTCAGATAAAGAAGTTGATATTTGGGGATGAATTCAATCAGCAAATAGCAGATTTGAAAAAATCGAGTAGTATCACTAACAACCCAATGAGATACAATGACAGAAGATACTCCTACAGAGGCAGAAATGATGAATACAGAAGAAACTACTCAAACTACAGTAGATATCATAACAACAACTATCAGAGCCAAAGTAAGCCTTTTTTGTCCAGAGGCAAGACTACCAACTTCAAAAAGAAAGCACAGTACAGAGACTACAACAAAGGGAGAAAGTAGTTACAATGTTGACTACCAATCCAACAAATGATGCGAGAAACGAATCTCAAATAGTCCGGCGGATTAGCTCGAAAAAAGGGTAAGATTGTGCACTTCGTAGTAGAATTATGAAATTTGGCATACATAATCAGTTTTAAATGCCAAAAATTTCTGGATATGGTGCCAAGCGAAATTTCATGTTTGGGCTATTTTACGGACTGGAATAGAATTAAAGTGCGGACCAGTGTTTGTGTTGCTTGTCAAGTAAGAGTAGCAATCTGAAATACACTGATATTCATTGTCAGTTACAAATCCATCCAATTTCTTTATCGTGCTAAGTGATAATTTTGGTCTGGGCTATTTTCCAGACTGGAAAGTGATCAATATGCGGACCAGCGTCTTTGCTAATAAATATTACTTATGAAGTTGCAGCAGCATTCTGAATTGCGCCTTTTAAGCAACACCAAGTGGCTTCACCTGTAATGGCTTCATGCTAGACATTCGATTTTTCCATTTTTTATAATCATTTCTTTAAAAATGTACTTTTCTAGACGAGTAGCTAACCACAGGCTGGCATGAAATTGACATGAAGGATAAACATGCGTTATTAACTTACATACTTTAACAGTGATTGTGCATGAAAGTGGAGCTCCATTTTCATTTTATGTACATATGGTTATACTTATTACTCAGTTGTAAGACAACTGAGATGTCATTATTTAAAGTTGCTTGCTTCAGAAAATAGCAAACTATAATTGGCCAGATAGCTTTGTCTTTGGTTGAGATGATGAACAGCTTATCAAGAATATTGTAGTTTGGACAGAGATGGATTTCTAGGTAAGATATAAAACTACATTTATCAATGCCATATCTACTTCCATTGTGTTATCAAACTTTCATCCAAATAGCTACGGCTGAGCTTTCTATTCTGATAAAAATATATCCGTTTATTTTAATTTTTCCTAAATGGAGGTTCTACTTTAGGCCATTTCCTTTCGCAGGAGACTTCTCAAAAATGGAGCAAAGTGAATCACTTCCAAATCAGTTGGAAAATCAGAACTTAATGCCTCTAGCTCGAGAGAAACCGGATATGGAGACCAATTGGACATTGTGCATTTTTTGCCAGGATGGGAAAAGTCTCGATAAATTAACTTGTCCGGCTGATTCAAGGCGATCAGATTCGGGTAAAGGTTACATAACCCTGGAGAATGACATGACAAACTTTTTGAAAATTGATGCTTTACCAAAACATATTTCTCTTCAAAGATTAAATGACGGAAGTGGCATTGCAAGCACATTGACGAAAAATTCGGCCAAATGGCATAAAATTTGCAGGGACCATTTTAACAACACTAAACTGCTTAGGCTACAGAAGAGAAAGCACGACGAAGCACAACATAAAGCTGATTTAGATTTATTGGAGTCATCGAAACGTACAAGATCGCATTATGCAGGTTGCATCAATTTACAGAAAGAAAGAGAGAGTCCAAAATGCTTCTTTTGTGAAAAAACAGGAAAAGAAAAGTTGACTCAAGCAATGACTTTTGGGTTAGGTTCAAATGTTCGATCCGCAGCTCTCAAACTTTGAGCCGAAAACCTTGAGGAAAGCCTTGTATTTGCTGAGCTTGTTTGCTTTGTAGAAGAAGAACTGTCAAATCCATTTGCACCAGTTCTAAAACTTGCAGACTTGGTCAAGATATATTGTGCACGACTACAACAGCTTGGAATTCAAACTAAAGTACATTCCACAAGATTGAAGGAGAGGCTGGAGGCACATATTCCTGGTCTGCAAGATTATGCCAAAGGAAGAGATGTTTTTCTTGTTCGAGATAAGGACATTGGGAGACTTCTTGGAAATTTTTTTGAAAAGCAAAATGACTCTTCTGCTATTTGCTTGGCTCAGGCTGCCAAGATAGTCCGCAATGAAGTTTTCTGCAACCCATCCAAATTTGACGGTTCTTTTAAGCCAGACTGTCAAGAGGACTCTTTGCCACCTGCCCTTAAAGCCTTGGTTAGAATGCTTATAGAAGGTCCAAACATTGTGCTCCAGGCAGCTTCCCCAATTCGCCAAGAAGTACTAACGATTGCACAATTAATTAAGTTTAACTGCGTCAAACACAAAAGATCACCAACAGCTGCAGTGTCAAATGAGATACGTCACCAAAGGCAACAAGAAACGCCGCTGCCACTCTACATAGGTTTGATGATCTATGGGCAGACGAGAAAGAGAGGGCTGATCGAGAAACTTTTCCAACTAGGAATTTGTGCTTCGTATGACAAGGTTTTGCGTGTTTCAACCGAACTTTCTAATGCCATCTGCGACCGCTTTCACAATGAGAACGCTGTTGTTCCATCAAACTTTAGCTCAGGTGTGTTCACTACTGCAGCAGTGGACAATATAGACCACAATCCTTCCTCCACAACTTCGACAGGCTCGTTTCATGGAACAGGGATTTCGCTTTTTCAGCATCCAGACTTTGAGGGCCAAGGAATTCGCTTAGAAGCAGCACTAGTCAACGAATGTTCCTCTAAAGTTGTAAAGCCGCTGCCAGAGTTTTATGCCTATGTTCCACCATCATCGACAACTCAACGCAATGTGAAGATACCATCGGTTCCGGATCATACACTCCTCTGTACTCAGGTCAGTGATGCAGATATAATCGATCAATATTGTTGGCTACGAAAAGTGAACGATGTCATTATGAAAGAGGACAAAGATGAAGAAAACACATCATGGTCTGCTTTCCACGCAAGTATTAAACCATTAGACAAGAACACTCCAAAATGCCAGACGTCCTTATTGCCACTTTTTGAAGATGCTGCTCATTCCGTAGCGATGATTCGCCATTCCATGTCTCTTGTTCAAAGGTCTGTTGAATATCTGAATCCTGGTCAAATACCAGTTCTAGCTTGTGACCAGCCACTTTTTGCAACAGCGAAGAACATCCAGTGGCCATGGCCAAACCAGTTTGGTGAAGACAGATTTTTAGTGTTAATGGAAGGTTTGCACGTTGAAATGGCTGCCTGGAATGCAATAGGAACCTGGCTAGAAGACAGTGGCTGGACTGACATAATCACACAAGCAGATGTTTCGTCAGCGGGAAAAGCAGAATCCTTCCTTCATTCAAGTCATGTTACACGCACGAGATATGCTCATGAAGTTACTGTTGCATCTCTTTATGTTCTTCAACGCCAAGCTCACATGGCGTATCAAATTGCTTGCCAGGAGGAAGGTAAGGTTGTGAAGAGTTTCGACGATTGGTGTCTAGATAAAGCTGCCGCACATCCACAATTCAAATACTGGCACTTGGTGATGAAGCTAGAGCTGATTGTCCTTGCATTTGTGCAATCATTAAGGTCTTCTGATTTCACCATGTATGTTGATGCTCTCGTGCGTCTTGTTCCTTGGTTCTTTGCCCTTGATCGGCCAAACTATTCGCGATGGCTCTCTGTGCACATAAGAGATATGCAGTCACTGCCATCAACGCATCCCGCAGTTGTGGAACAATTCAAGGCAGGAAAATTTACCTTCAGAAAATCGTGCCGCTCGTTCTCCGCTTTGCCCCTCGATCAAACGCACGAGCAGAACAACAAGATAATTAAAGGAGACGGAGGAGCAATTGGTCTAACAGAAAATCCACAAGCCCTTCGAAGGTGGATGATTGGCGGACCGGAAATTGCCAACTTGGTCAAACAATTTGAGGATACAGTATTCAAAGATTCAACTACCCAGTGCAGCCATCACGAGCAAGTCACTGGAAAGCAAAACCGGTTTCAAAAACATGTGAAACAAGTCGTCGAGAAGTTTGCTGAAGTGGGAAGTCCGTTCATGGATGATAGCACCGAACTCATCTCCATGGTAAGCAAGTCGATTGCAGACGAGTCTGTAATAAAAAGTACCTACGAAATTGAAGATCTAGGTCGGGAAAAGTATCATGACTTTGTGCAGAAACGTTTCATTGATCGTAGCGTCGCCATTGATGATCCAATCCCTCAAAATAAGCTTGCTAAATTTAAAGATAGGAAAAAGAAACTTTGTCCCAAAAATTCAACTTTGAAACTTAGATCTGCAAAGTTAGATTGCCAACTGTTTTCAAGGCTTTACATCGGATGCCAAAATCGAGATGGCAGCCTATCTGAATTTTTTGCCCATGAGAATCAAGCCTGTCCACCTTCAATTTCAGATTGCGGCAAATTACGTCAAACTGCGAAGGCACCTCTTGTGTCTTGTTTGGAAAGTTTTTGTGAAGCGACCCCAAATGAGCCCGAAGTTACAGTTGTAGTTCTTGATGGTGCAGCTGTCGTTCATTTCAATCCACCTGGATCATCAAAAACGTTTGGAGAGTATGGCGAGAATGTAATTGCAAAGTATATCAAGAGATGGCTAATCAAGGTTTCAAGAGTAGATTTAGTGTGGGATAGCTACATCGAGAACAGTTTGAAATCTTCCACAAGGGAAAAACGTGGCTCGAAAACCAAGAAAATGGAACGAATTCCTTCGTGTTGACAAAAACAAAGTGGAACTTTTCAGCATGCTGTCCAAAATCGTTGTAGAGGTTGATGTCAATGGGAAAGATGTATTTGCGACGGATGGTGAAAATGTTTTGTGCTCATCCAAAAGCCAAAATGTGGATCAGTTATCACCATGCAGCCACGAAGAAGCGGATACCCGAATTATTATTCATTGCCTTGATGCAGCAAGAAAAGGTCACCAAAAACTAATGATTCGAACAGTAGACACTGATGTCGTTATCATTGCCATATCCTACTATCACTTACTCAACGTAGAAGAATTATGGATTGCATTTGGTACTGGAACCAAACTTCGCTATTTGCCAGCACACAGATATGCGATGGCTCTTGGAGAGGAGAAGGCTAGATCATTGCTGTTTTTGCATGCCTTTTCGGGATGTGACACGGTATCTTTCTTCTCTGGATGTGGCAAAAAGACAGCGTGGGATGTCTGGATGTCATTTGATGAGAGCAATGCGTCGTTTCTGGCACTTCTCAATGATCCATCGAGGCTCACTGATGAATGCTTTGCCGTGCTGGAAAGATTTGTTGTCCTTCTCTATGACCGAACAAGTGATAAAAATGAGGTATGTAGAAACATTGATTACGAAATCTGGACTCCCCTTATTTTTAGCTCGAGTAACCTGCAACATTTCAATACAGGGAAAACGATTTTCAAAAAGCGGAGCTCAGTTTATTTCCATGCTTATCGGCAAATGCGTGTCTATTAGCTTGTTTCCTCTGCGGCTGCTCTTGTAGCAATTCTGCCATTTCCAAACCAATTGGCAAATTTCTATTCATCAAGACCTTGAAATACTTTGCGAGAAAAGGTGTTAATCTTTAATTCTTTGTTTGTTTCTCCCTCTGGTCTGGTCCTCGGTGTTGCTAATGATGTTGAACTCCACTACGTCGAACTTGCAAAGGAAATGAAAGTTAACTCTGAATTAAAAGGTGTTTTTGAAATTGCTCGAATTTATTTGCAACCACGTTGAATATTTATTTTCAGGTTAATGATGCAAGAAGACAATTATTCACAAAAAAAGGAAGAGGCATAGATCATATTCCACCAACTAAAGCCGCTCTGGAACAACACATAAAGCGTGCGGTTTATCAAGCTTGTCATGTATGGGGAAAAAGTCACGTTGCACAACCAGATCTTCCAGATCCTGAATGCTGGGGTTGGACTTTGACAGATGGTATTTACCAACCTCTTTGGACAACCATGCCAGAAGCTTCAAGAGTGTGCCTGGAGCTAATCTGCTGTGGATGTAAGAAAGGTTGCACAGGAAGATGCAAATGTTTTAATGCTGAGTTGCAGTGTACAGCCTTGTGTGCTTGCGAAGGTCAATGCAATACGTAAAATGCAATGTGAATATGGTATGTCTATAGAACCAATTGTGTTATGTTGACAATATTCTCAAATGAACTTATAATAGACGTTTTCGCAGCAATGTAATTGCATCAGGTCTAGATTTTGTTTGTATCTTGAAAGGAAACTTTCAGGACGCTACATTTAGATCACAACTCCCTTTTTTATCTTTGTTACTGTATTGGTATGCACATTAATCACATTCCAGTCCGCAAAATAGCTTAACCCTATCCAGACTAGGGGGGGGCACAAAGTGCCCCCCCCTAGTGGATTTTTCCACGCAACTCCTTGAATATCTCTTAGAATAGTCTGGTTTTTTGTGACTTTTAGTTTCTATCTTTGAGACATCCTTCCGTGTCAATTTCAAAATTTTCGAACCTGTTCCAGGGGGTCAACGCATGATTTTAATTTGAGTGCTCCACGAAAAAAATTCCTTTTCAGTCATAACTTTTGAACCAATGGCTCTATACCAATGAAACAAACATCACTGGACTTGTCTTGAAATAGGCTTTCATTTGATATATAGTTTATTGATTTTTGATGACGTCATCAATAGTTGGTTGTTGCGCATGCGTATTGACGAAAAACCATGTTAGGCTTCACTTTTCGAAAAGTGAGCAACATATTATGATTCAGCAGGTCTTTTTATCTACGTTTAGTATTTTTTGCTATTTCTAAAACCAATTTATAAAAAATTTTAGTCAAAATTCCCTTTTTCTGTGGACAAAATAAATAAATGCTGACATCAGCAAAAATATTAACAGTACAAGACATGAATTTCAAAATAAGAAGTCCAAGGATATAATCTTTCTATCTTTGAAATTTCATATCTGTATGTTTTATCACTTTGGAGATGCAACGCGACAAAGTCCACGTGGTTTTGCACCTAATTTAGCAACATTTGCTGATGTCAGCACTTAGTCACGTGACATAAACAAAAATAAATTACGTCATCTTGTTTGCCTGATCATGTTTGTTCCTTGTGCCAAGTTTCAAGCCTCTAGCTCTTGTGATTCTGAGAAAACAGAGGGGGGCACTTTGTGCCCCCCCCTAGTCTCCCCAAAGTTTCAAAAAGCCTAGTCTGGATAGGGTTAAGACAGACATTTTTCTTGATGTAATAAAAAATTGATGTACCTATGACTGCCAATACATAGGTGCATTTCAGATTGCTACTGCAACTTCATCAATAATTTTTACTAGCAAAGACACTGGTCCGCATATTGATCACTTTCCAGTCTGGAAAATAGCCCAGACCAAAATTATCACTTAGCACGATAAAGAAATTGGATGTATTTGTAACTGACAATAAATATCAGTGTATTTCAGATTGCTACTCTTACTTGACAAGCAACACAGACACTGGTCCGCACTTTAATCCTATTCCAGTCCGTAAAATAGCCCAAACATGAAATTTCGCTTGGCACTATATCCAGATATTTTCGGCATCTCAAACTGATTATGTATGCCAAATTTCTTAATTCTACTACGAAGTGCACAATTCCTCAGCTAATCCGCCGGACTAAAATGATTAGTGATATAAAATTATATCTAAAAGATAGAGTTAAAAAGTTTGAGGCTGGTTCATTGAGGTATAATATCAGAAACTGGGGGCCAATTACCTCAGACACAGAAATCCTTTCATATGTGTCAGGAGTCAAAATTGACTTTACAAAAAGCCCTGATTCAGGATCAAGTTGCACTGAAGCAATATTTGATGAAACCCAAAGCAAAAAGATTGATGAACAAATTGAGTTAATGCTTTCTAAGGGTATAATCAGAAAATGTGCAAAAAGAGAACCAGAATATATTTCTAGAATTTTCACTAGACCAAAAACTGATGGCTCACTTACATTGATTCTTAATCTGAAAAATCTAAATCAATGTGTTGATTACCATCATTTTAAAATGCATACGCTAGCTTCTGTTATAAACCTCATGGAAAAGGATTGTTATATGGCATCTATTGACTTAAAAGATGCATATTACACTGTCAGTGTAGACAAGCATTATCAAAATTTTTTGAAATTCAAAAAGAATAATCAATTATATACCTTCTGTTGCATTCCAAATGGTTTATCAAGTGCGCCAAGAATTTTCACAAAATTGCTAAAGCCCCCCTTAGCAGAATTGAGAAAGAGGGGTTTTGTAAACTCTCCTTATATTGATGACATATACTTGCAAGGTTCTAATTTTGACAAGTGTTTCCAAAATGTTCTTGAGACAGTAAAAATGATGGACAGATTAGGATTTGTTACACATCTTGATAAGTCTCAGTTACTGGCAAAACAAGAAGTTGTCTTTCTTGGTTTTCATTTGAACTCAAAAAACATGACAGTTAAGATGACAAATGAGAAAACATTGAAACTTTTACGGGCATGCAGAGATCTCTTGGCAAGGAAAAACCCAAAAATAAGGGAGGTTGCAAGAGTACTTGGCATGCTTGTTTCTAGCTTTCCAGGAGTGCAATATGGACCGCTATTTTATAGATCTTTAGAATATGGCAAAATTATGGCACTCAAAAATGCCAAAGGAAACTATGAAAAGTCCATGACTTTATCAGACTCAGCCATTGTTGACATTGAATGGTGGATAAAAAATGTTAAATCCTCATTTAAGCATATTTATTGCAGTAAGATTTGTGCTCCTCTCTATACTGATGCTTCCAAAACAGGTTGGGGAGCTGTGTTAGATGACAGGAAAACTTTTGGAGGTTGGAATGAAGGTGAAAAAGAGCAACATATAAACTATCTGGAACTGAAAGCAGTTTATTTTAGATTGAGGTCACTTTGTAACAATTGCAATGATCATCTCAGGCTTATGATTGACAACACCACTGCAGTCCATAATATCAACAATATGGGCACCATTAAATCACAGATTTGTAATGGTATAGTGAAAGATATTTGGAACTGGGCAATGAAACAAGGAATTTGGTTATCTGCGGCCCACATCCCTGGTAAACAGAATATTATTGCTGATGCTGAATCCAGAAGGAATGTTACATCAGCAGAGTGGATGTTAAATAGGAAAAAATATTTACAAGTTACAGAACATCTAAACTTTGATCCCAAAGTCGATTTAGTTGCATCAAGGCTAAATTGTCAAATTTCAAAATATGTATCATATAAACCAGACCCAGAAGCCTTTGCAATAGATGCTTTCTCATTAGATTGGAGTTTACTTGATTTCTATGCTTTTCCTCCTTTTAGTCTGATAAGCAAAGTATTGCAGAAGATCATAGAAGAAGGAGCAAGGGGCATTGTCATAGTACCAGACTGGCCAACGCCAATTTGGTACCCAAAATTCATGTCCCTGCTGATCACACAGCCAATGATGCTGTTTCATTCCAAAGAATTGCTAGAAATGCCAGGGAGACAAGTGGAAATTCATCCATTTCAAAGGAAATTGAACCTGATAGCGGGGCTTTTGTCAGGGAGCAAAAGATTACAAGCAATCTATCAAATGAAGCCACAGAAATCATAATGGCATCATGGAGACCAGGTACATTAAAACAATACAATGTTTACGTAAAGAAATTTAGAGATTTTTGCAGGAGGCGTGGACTTGATTCAAGCAAAACATCTTGCTGTGATGGTATTGAATTCCTAACGGAATTATTTAAACAAGGGTTAGGATACAGTGCTATCAATACTGCCAGGTCTGCATTGTCTGCTGTGATATTTGCATCAGATAAACCAACATTTGGAGAAGATCGTTTAGTGAAACGCTTTATGAAAGGGGTTTTTGAATCCAGACCTGCATTACCAAAATACACTGATGTATGGGACATTTCAAGTGTCCTGACATATTTAGAATCCTTAGGCATGACAACACAGATCAATTTGAAAACACTTACCTTACGACTAGTCATGCATTTGTGTACTTTGACAGGACAACGTTGCCAGACGATTCATGCAATAGAACTCAGTGGAATAGCATTTGGAGAAACATGCAGAATTGTGATTCAATCATTACTTAAACAGTCTAGACCTGGATACCATCTTAAACCATTAGAGTTCAAACCATACAGCCATAACCACAAACTGTGTGTTATTGAGAATTTGAGACAATATATAAGAATGACTAAGGAAATCAGGAAAAAGGAAGAGAATATATTCATTAGCTATCAAAAACCACACAAAGCAGTTTCAAAGTCAACAGTGTCAAGATGGTGCAAACAAGTCATGTCTGATGCAGGCATCGACGTAAAAAGATTTGGACCTCACAGTATCAGAGCAGCATCTACATCATCAGCAAGAAACAAGGGTGTGCCATTAGCCACCATTATGTCAGCTGCAGGGTGGAGTAATGCTGGAACATTTCAAAAGTTTTATTCAAAAAACGTGGAGAAAACATTGAACTATTCTGACCTCATACTGACATAGTTTGATATTATGTTATCCAAAACAAATTTGTGTTATTTGTGACAACAATTTGAAATTGTGTTTTGTTAGAACAAAAGCTGCATTTGTTTTATATACGAATTATGGTATGAAAATGTGTTATGCAACATGGCCAAGTAGCTTTTCCTGTCCTTGAAATCTCATGTAATTACTGGTGATGTAATTGGAGATGACGTAGAATTGGACAATTAAACAAGCACTTACCGTAGGGAAGTGTGAAGTTTGATTGAAATTCTGCGTCATCTTCAATGGAGGAGCAAGGAATTACATGCCCTCCCAGATAATGACCTCACCCAAACTACTAGTTACAGTAGTCTCGTAAGGATAATCAACAAGGCTTGTTGAATTATCAGAAAAGCTACTCGGCTTTGAAGACTGACCTTGACGCGGATGCACCGCACATCTCATGTAATTCCTTGCTTCTCCATTGAAGATGACGCAGAATTTCAATCAAACTTCACACTTCCCTACGGTCAGTGCTTGCTTGATTGTCCAATTTTATCCTTACCTGGTGACGGCCAGTTTTTTCTTTCGTTTTAAGCATATTGGTGAAGTTCTCTTTTGTGATATTAACGATTTCATCATCCTCGACTGATGTTGACTGGCTAATGGCTTGCTCAACGTCTTTGATCCATTTTGCTTCCAGATTTACCCTCAGTTCTACGCTCCAAATTTTAGGCCAGAAGTCTTCAAAATCTTCCTTAGTAAGTGTTGTTTGGCTTCTAGCATTGTCGCTTCTGGTCTTATAACTCACATCATCCGATTTATCGTTCTTCAGGATTTCTCTAAATGCGTTGTATACTTTTCTTTGGTCTGTGTCAAACAGCCTGTTGGTTTTGTTTCTCAAAATCTGACCTTTCTTCTTCTCCTTATTGTATTTCATTGATTTTACCACACTAATCTTGTGTTCCTTCATTTCCAGTAACCCATTTAGGGTTATTCTACCCTTCAGTTCTCTTTTCATCCACCTCCTATTTCTTCTCATATTTCTCGTAAGTTTCTTATTGTTCCTTATTCTCTGTATTTCCTCTGTAATTTGTGAGATCTTGCCCCTAATTTTGTTCAAATTCTCATTCATTCACTTTTCCCAAGGCTGGAATTCCCCTTTGATTTCCCTGATTGTTGCTGTTGTTATTCCCATCTTTATGATCACCCATTGCTAGCATAGCGGACAAATCTTTTCTTTGGTTCAAAGCTCCCGTGGGGTTCTCGGCCACGCTCTGATCGGATCACATTTTCTCCTAAAACTGACCAATCAGGTGCCGTCGTTGTGTTACCTCCGCGTTTTGCGGCAAATTTTAGGCCAATTTTGACCGTTTTGACCACCATCCCAAAAAAAGCATTCCACACTCGGCTGTGTCGATTTTCGTCACAATTTCAACGGGAGGAAATCCTCCATACCTCAGACCATAAGCGTTTTCGGTATCACAATGCGATCGCTAAAATTGGCCAATTCGTGGCATGTTGAAACTCATTGCAGTCATTTTTGTGTAACAAATCCTACAAAACTTAGCAAAAGGCGAGCAGAAACTGATAAATTAAGATCTATAAACCTACCTCAACTGTTTTGAAGAGAAATATCCACTTCTCTACTGCAATCCACTCCCAGTTTCACGACCAGATCGCTCCCATTTCTTATGCGCCTATTTCGATAAACAGTGCCCCAATCCTTCTCCCAACTCCTGCCATATTTGCAAGTCTGAAGCTGATAATATCAACCAAAATGTCACATAATTATATTGTCACAGCCCATACTTCTTGCATAAGAGCACAAGAGAAGACAGTGACGTCTTTCAGTGTAGCAGGTACGTGAAATAGAATTGAATTGAAGCTGTGTTTAATCTTCCTAAAAATAACAGCAAACGGAGGAAATTTACAGGGTGTCTCAAAAAAATTGTTCGACGTTTGATGAAATATTGAAAAATAAGGACAACGAGAACAAGCTCATGGAAAGATAACTCTGTTCCTAAGATTATGAAATAACTTTAGAGACTAAAATCGTGCAAATCAGTTGAAAATTAACTGAGCTACGAGCTCTCGAAGATAAAAAATATGCGATAGCTGAAACCAGAGACCCCCCCCCCCCAGACTACTGGTATTGCAAAAAGCTCAAAGATGGAGATACGAGAAGCTTATCCAATGTCCAACCTCTCGTTGATATCAGAGCAAACCAAATAGGACTTCTAAAGTAAATTATTTCTTGCGATCATTCACTAAATTTCCTTACATTGCATAAGTCCAAAAACAGTGGTTCAGAATATAATCGGCGAGAGATTGAATCTGTTTCCTCAAAGCATCCATATGCTTGACAGCTAGGTTATCGAAAACCTGTTTGAATCCAACTTGGTTCGCCCTGAAACAATTAAGAAATAACAGAAACGACGGCCTATGGAGCTTTTACCAAAAATGCCATTTCGAGGCCCCTTGTTTCAGCATTCGCACAAATTTGAACTTCAAATGCTTGTAACTCCATGAAATTTTAGCGGATTTGCAAGATTCGTGTGTCAAAAATTAATCTAAAATCTCAGGAGAAGGGTGATTTAACCAAGGGTGCATTCAGCGTATCGTTATTTTTTAGTATTTAATCAAACATCGAGCAATTTTTTGAGACACCCTGTACATTTTGTTTTTATCACGAAAAACCATTTCACTTTTCAAAAAAGACTTTTTTTAAAAGGTCCCCAAAATCAATTTCATATTTTGACCAGATATCATAGAAGATATCCTTAGTCCTCCAGTACGTATTAGGAAATCACCCCTTGACAGTCAAGCAGCAAAGCAGCATCATAGCAAACATAGATATCAGTGTTACATTCTTTTAAACTCATGGAAGTAAACATGCATTTTTTGATTTACTAAAACTTTGATCTCGTATCGAAAGTCTCTCAAAATATTTGTTTTTATCTGAGTAAAGAAAGATTCTTAAGGTCTCATCTCTTGTGCCCTGCTGTGAACTGTTTTCGGGGCACCTCCAGTGTTTGGACATTACTCAATCTTGTGAGTCTTATGACCGAGTTTCTTGCAGGCAATTTCTTACGGAACTTTGTTTACAGAACTAAATCATTTCATCTTTTGCTTATTTCTTTTACTCCAAGTTTCTTATGTGATCCCGATCTACGAGATCCCCCACCAATACCAATGGAAACCTAAGGGGCCTCCTGTCAATGGAAATCTGAAGGAACTTACGAGAAACCCTTAAAGAAATTCTCTCTCTCTCTCTCTCTCTCTCTCGGATAATAATAAGAATTCTGAGAAGCTTTCAATACTGTATCAAAGTTTTAGTATCTCAAAAATACACGTGTACCTCTAAACATGATATCTATATTTTATCTGATGCTGCTTTGTTGTTCTACTGCCACGGGATGATTTCCTATTTACTGGAGGACAAAATATATCTCTTATGATACCAGCTCAAAACGTGAAATATATTCCGTTCAAATACAGCTCCACTTCATTTCTACTTCATATGGGACCCGCTCTACTGTAACACAACACTATCATTCCTTGCGCTCTCATGTAAGAAGTAATTCACAAATTTCCGAAATTTTGGTTGACATTGCCGGTCTCCACTCCTACAGACTTGTAACTTCTATAGGAATTGGGAGAAGGATTGGGGCACTGTTTATCGAAAAAGACGCACAGCAAAATGGGAGCGATTTGATCGTGAAACTGGGAGTGGATTGCAGTAGAGAAGTGGATATTTCTCTTCGAAACAGTTGATGTAGGTTTATAGATCTTAAATTATCAGTTTCTGCTCGCATTTTGCTAAGTTTTGTAGGATTTGTTACACAAAAATGGCTGCAATGAGTTTCAAAATGCCACGAATTGGCCAATTTTAGCGATCGCATTGTGATACCGAAAGCGCTTATGGTCTGAGGTATGGAAAATCTTCTCCCGTTGAAATTTTGACGAAAATCGACATAGCCGAGTATGCAATGCTTTTTTGGGGATAGTGGTCAAAACGGTCAAAATTGGCCTAAACTCTGCCGCAAAACGCGGAAGTAAACACAACGACGGCACCTGATTGGTCAGTTTTAGGAGAAAATGTGATCTGATCAGAGCGTGGCGAAGAGCCCGACGGGAGCTTTGGACAAAAGAAAAGATTTGTCCGCTATGCTCCCGTTGCTAACTTCCACCTTCAAGTCATTGCACAGTTCACATACCAGAGGTATTTAGTTGGTTCTTACATTGGGCTATGCATTTCCAATCCCATAAGAATTCCTTGCAGGTCATGCAGCTCTTTACTTATTGGCTTCTTTTTTACATATGTGCTTAAACCACGTCTACTCCAGTCCCCAGGGATTGTTTTTACATCAAGATATTTTTGTTTGACTTTTTCTTGGATTTCTTTGAAATGATTGTCTAGCTCCTCATCTGGTGTAAAGGATTGATTTTCAATGTTCCTTTGTTCGATTTCTACATCATTCAATGCAGCATTGTCTTGTATTGAGCATTCTGTTTGTTCTATTATCTCATTTTGTATTGTCTGTTGATCTGTTGTTATCATCTTATTATTATTATTATTATTATTGAAGGTGTAATATTATTATTGTGGCGCCGTGGTGTAATCCTCTGACATTGCAGCCAGAATGTTCAGGTGGAGTGGGTTCGAGTCCCGGTAGAGCCCCACCACTTGAGCGTCATGACAAGGGGTCGCAGACTCGATTAGCTCTGCTCTATTTCTGCGATCCCAGCGCTTGGCGCTGAAAAACGCAACTTCACCTTCATTTCACTTCATCTTCTCAATGCGTGCAGCTTGGTCTCGCAAATTCTGTGCTGTTTGCCTAAATCTGCCTAACCGATTTCTTCCCAAAAGATTTTTGTGAGCTCCATCAGCCCATCAGCCATCGCAAGAAGTATAGAAACGAGACCTAGCGATAATTGCTTGCAGCATGTTACGCAAGTAAACGAAGAAATGCTGTTCAAACCAGTCGACAAAAAATATGTGATGAATGCTATCAATCAGCTAAAGAACGGGAAAGCGTCTGGTCCTGACAAAATTACCATAACTTTGGTAAAAGACGTGAGCGAATTTATCGCTCACCCTCTTATGCTGATTTATAACTCATCACTTGCGAATGGTGTTTTCCCTGATATTTGGAAATTAGCGAGAGTCACCCCAATTTACAAGTCGGGCCCATAGACTGATGTAAACAACTACAGGCCCATCTCTGTAATCTCAGTGTTTTCAAGGATGCTAGAAAGGCTAACGCACGACCAGCTGTTTGATTTTCTCAAAATCAATAAGAGTATTACATGCAACCTAGCAGTTTTTCGTAAGTTATACTCCACGATAACATCACTCATAAGCAGCACAGACTTCTGGCACGAAAACATAGATCACAGTAATGTCAATCTCACTATATTTCTTGACCTCAAGAAAGCTTTCGATATGGTCGATCACGGTATATTACTAAAAAAATAAGTGCATATGGAATAAGAGGCAAAGCTGGGAGTTGGTTTGAATCCTACCTAAGTAATAGAAAACAGTTCTGCTCTCTGAACGGTCAGCAATCTAAGGCCAAAGACGTAATCTGTGGTATTCCCCAAGGTTCTTGTCTAGGCCCTCTTCTTTTCATCATTTACTTGAATGACTTAGAAAAGTGTCTTAAATTCTCCCGGGCTAGTATCTATGCTGATGATACCAGTATAACGATTGCATCGGATGATGTAGCGAAACTAGTCGAGGACGCACATCAAGAGCTTTTCAACCTCTCTGAGTGGATGCGGGTTAATAAACTTAGCCCGAATCCGAAAAAAAACTGAATTCATGATCATAGGGCATCCGCTTAAAACCAAAAATCTAGAACTGCCAGAAGTGCTGAAACTAAATAACTCTGACATAAAAAGAGTCGATAAGACGAAATCCCTCGGAATCATAGTTGATGAAAAGCTAAATTGGGATGCACAGTTTAAGCGCACCAAAGGTAAAATGAGTGGAGGACTTGCAGCTCTAAAAAAATTGAAAAATCTCGTTCCGCAATCACAACTGTGTAATGTATACTATGCATTAATTGAGAGTCATCCGCGTTATGCTGATGTCATCTGGGGTAATCTGTCTAAAACAAAACTAGCTGTTCTCCAACGTCTTCAAGACCGGGCCTATTCAATAATATCAAATGCAAGAATAAAAGATGGCTGGTCGACTTCATGGTTGAACGTAGAAAATCTTTTCCGTTATGACCGGAATTTCATGACCTACAAGATTATGAACAGACTATGCCCTGAAAGCCTATAGGATAAATTCCAACCGAGATCTTTTCACTCGACCCACAATACGAGGCACTGTAAAGATCTCCAGATCCCTAGATATAGGACTGAATTTGCCAAAAAAAGGCTTTCATTACGCAGCTCTCACATTATGGAATGATACACCTGCCGAAATTCGTGAGCTACCGACATTAGATCGTTTTAAAAAACAACTAAAAATGCATCTAAAGAGCTAGACTCTCAAACACAACTCCCTGGAAGAACAGCAATGATTAGGTTTATAGGGCTTTAGGTTTTTATTCTTAGAGTTTTATCATTGTAATTAGATATTGTATATTTTGATTTGCTGAAGGGTTTCTTTTGTGTATAAATAATATTAAATGAAAAATGAAAATGTCTTTCGTCCATTTGGTTTGCGTGGGCAGTCAGCTCTTGTATGGGTGCTTTTGGCCTTTTCTCTGCAGGTGAGTAGATCCATATTCATTTTGGCGGTCCAGTTTGTTTTTGTTTATTGTAATTATGTAATTATGTTATTACTATATTATTTCTATTGTTATCAAATAATTAAAACTGAACCACCATCAAAATAAACAGAAAAAGATTAATAAAAACAAGACTGTTTAAAATCACATACGTTTCGATATTCAAATCTTCATCAGTGTTTACACTCCACAGAACAGCCAAGTATTTATACCCTAAAACTTACAAAATAACATTTCCATAAAATCGTGGTAAAATTCCCCCGAGTCCCCCCTAAAAAACATACCAAACAAAACACCCAGACCACTAAACTATTAGTTGTAAAGCCAAAACTTTCAATTCAAAAAAAAAATAAAAATTTTTGTAGCCAATTCCCTTACTTTAATTTTTATGTTTGCGGCATCAGAATGGAAGCTCTTTGTACGTGAAGTCTCAAGCCAAAACAGAAGCATGCCCCCTAACGATCCTCCTGGGATTTGCTTAAATTGCTAAATCCCTAGATGGCAAGACAAGGAATTCCACCCTGACACCACGTGCACCCTGACACGAAATACGGAAGGAAGCATGCCCCAAGATAAAGCGAAAGACTTATTAAAATGTAGTGACCGGATTTAGGCGGTTCCACAGGCAAACATATCCAATTCAATATCAGCCGCCCTCTCATTTAGGCCTTTGGGTGCAAATGTTCCCAATTTGTATTGCCAAAATAACTCCTTCCTTCGAAGTGAGTAAACATCAGAAGCCCCATCAATGATTTTTATGCTAACCGAAAATCACCCTGATGACCTTCGCTAAAGAAATGCCCAAAGAAACCCGCCTGTGGTACCGCTTTACCCCTGCCAAGACTGCCCTCATTGTGTTTGCGTGCATAAGTACGAAAGTATGACTTGTATACATTGAATCGTTGGCGAAATTTGGTTTTAGTGCTGCCCACATATTTTTTGTTGCAGCAATCACATTGCAACAAGTAGACCACATTTTCTGAGTTGCAATGATAAGCACCAGAGGAGACTGTAAAAGATCGAGAGTCATTAAAATTCCGAAATGTCCCCCCTTCCACAATAAGTGCACAAATTTGACAGCTTCTCCGGCCATTACATTTAAAAGTGCCCTTTTCAGCTTGTTCATCTGTTGGTTGGTAAACTTTGGCCCGAACCAGAGTATCCTTGAAATTTTTGGCCCTTCTGAACGAAACAAAAATTTTTTCTTTGAAAAGTTGTTGATGTTCAGTATCAACAAAAAGTGCATTAAGGCATGTTTGCAAAATTCCGTAAACCCTATGAAATGCTGGATGGTATGTTAAAACCAGGGGTATCTTCGTATCATCCCGGTTCTTTTGGTTCCGATCAAGAAGAGTATTACGATCCAAACCCCTGGCCCTATCAAACTGTCCCTGTATTTCACCCCTATTGTACCCCCGATCAAGAAGAAAATTCTCCAAATTTCCCAATCGTTTTTCAAAAAAAGAGTCTTCTGAGCAGATACGACGGATACGAAGGGCTTGCCCATAAGGAATACCCTTTTTCGTATGACCTGGATGACACGAAGAACGATGAAGAAGCTGATGAGTATCAGTCGGTTTCGTATAGAGGTCTGTGACTACTTTGTTACCCTGCTTTATAACCTGAACATCCAGAAAATTCACCGTTTCCTTGGAATATTCAACGGTGAACTTTATGGAGTGGTGAGCGGAATTAAGAAAGTCTACAAATTCTAATAGTTTTTCCTCCCCGTGTGTCCAAACCAGGAATACATCATCAATATAACGCCACCATAACCAAGGCTTATATTGTGATTGTTCAAGAAGTTTTTCTTCCAAAGCCGCCAAAAATAAAATAGCATACGATGGTGCACATTTGGTCCCAATAGCTGTCCCCCTAATTTGCTTAAAAAAATCACCATTAAACTCGAAAAAATTATTACTTAGGACTAAATCAGCCAATTCCACTAACGTATCTGTGGATACCGACTGATTCTCCCTAGAATTAAGAGCAGTACGCAGAGCTTCCAGTCCTTCGTCATGAGGTATACTAGGATATAGACCGACCACATCAATAGTACACAGAATAGCATCCTGAGGAATGTTCTCTACGTTGGCAAGCTTTTGTAGAAAATCGTTAGTATCTTTGACATACGAACGGACTTTTTTAGCCAGAGGCTGGAGATGATGGTCCAAAAATGCTGAAATATTTTCTGTGAAACAGCCCGAATTTGAAATAAACGGTCTCCCTGGGACACTCCTGAGTCTTTGTGGATTTTAGGTAAAAGATAGAACCTACCCAGCTTTGGATCGTTAACCATAAAATATTCCAGAGTTTTCTCATCAATGTCCCCTCGCTCCTCAATGTTGCTTATTGCATCATTGATGACACGTTGTACGAGAGTTGAAGGGTCATTGTCGAGTTTCTGATAAATTAGGGGGACAGCTATTGGGACCAAATGTGCACCATCGTATGCTATTTTATTTTTGGCGGCTTTGGAAGAAAAACTTCTTGAACAATCACAATATAAGCCTTGGTTATGGTGGCGTTATATTGATGATGTATTCCTGGTTTGGACACACGGGGAGGAAAAACTATTAGAATTTGTAGACTTTCTTAATTCCGCTCACCACTCCATAAAGTTCACCGTTGAATATTCCAAGGAAACGGTGAATTTTCTGGATGTTCAGGTTATAAAGCAGGGTAACAAAGTAGTCACAGACCTCTATACGAAACCGACTGATACTCATCAGCTTCTTCATCGTTCTTCGTGTCATCCAGGTCATACGAAAAAGGGTATTCCTTATGGGCAAGCCCTTCGTATCCGTCGTATCTGCTCAGAAGACTCTTTTTTTGAAAAACGATTGGGAAATTTGGAGAATTTTCTTCTTGATCGGGGGTACAATAGGGGTGAAATACAGGGACAGTTTGATAGGGCCAGGGGTTTGGATCGTAATACTCTTCTTGATCGGAACCAAAAGAACCGGGATGATACGAAGATACCCCTGGTTTTAACATACCATCCAGCATTTCATAGGGTTTACGGAATTTTGCAAACATGCCTTAATGCACTTTTTGTTGATACTGAACATCAACAACTTTTCAAAGAAAAAATTTTTGTTTCGTTCAGAAGGGCCAAAAATTTCAAGGATACTCTGGTTCGGGCCAAAGTTTACCAACCAACAGATGAACAAGCTGAAAAGGGCACTTTTAAATGTAATGGCCGGAGAAGCTGTCAAATTTGTGCACTTATTGTGGAAGGGGGGACATTTCGGAATTTTAATGACTCTCGATCTTTTACAGTCTCCTCTGGTGCTTATCATTGCAACTCAGAAAATGTGGTCTACTTGTTGCAATGTGATTGCTGCAACAAAAAATATGTGGGCAGCACTAAAACCAAATTTCGCCAACGATTCAATGTATACAAGTCATACTTTCGTACTTATGCACGCAAACACAATGAGGGCAGTCTTGGCAGGGGTAAAGCGGTACCACAGGCGGGTTTCTTTGGGCATTTCTTTAGCGAAGGTCATCAGGGTGATTTTCGGTTAGCATAAAAATCATTGATGGGGCTTCTGATGTTTACTCACTTCGAAGGAAGGAGTTATTTTGGCAATACAAATTGGGAACATTTGCACCCAAAGGCCTAAATGAGAGGGCGGCTGATATTGAATTGGATATGTTTGCCTGTGGAACCGCCTAAATCCGGTCACTACATTTTAATAAGTCTTTCGCTTTATCTTGGGGCATGCTTCCTTCCGTATTTCGTGTCAGGGTGCACGTGGTGTCAGGGTGGAATTCCTTGTCTTGCCATCTAGGGATTTAGCAATTTAAGCAAATCCCAGGAGGATCGTTAGGGGGCATGCTTCTGTTTTGGCTTGAGACTTCACGTACAAAGAGCTTCCATTCTGATGCCGCAAACATAAAAATTAAAGTAAGGGAATTGGCTACAAAAATTTTTATTTTTTTTTTTGAATTGAAAGTTTTGGCTTTACAACTAATAGTTTAGTGGTCTGGGTGTTTTGTTTGGTATGTTTTTTAGGGGGGACTCGGGGGAATTTTACCACGATTTTATGGAAATGTTATTTTGTAAGTTTTAGGGTATAAATACTTGGCTGTTCTGTGGAGTGTAAACACTGATGAAGATTCTATTATTATTATTATTATTATTTTTATTATTATTATTTTTATTATTATTATTATTATTATTATTATTATTATTATTATTATTATTATTATTATTATTATTATTATTATTATTATTATTATTATTATTATTATTATCATCATCATTATTATTATTATTATTATTATTATTACTATTATTATTGCAACTGTACACAGCATTAAATACTGGATTAAAACACTATCAAGTTCTGTCTCAGATCCTGAGATAGTGAGTGCTCCATCTGAGTTTCTTCCTTGTTTCTTTTCAGTCTTTTTCTGGAGTGTCCAGCACTTTCCTAACTATTCTTGCAGATCCTAGTAAACATGCTGTCTAAATGACTTCAAGTCCATTTTTGTAATCAAGTTTTTCCGGTTCCTTCTGGAGTCTTCCTGTCACCGAGCCTAATGTACCAATTATAACTGGCAATATAACGACTTTCTTCACATCCCCTCTCCAAACTTTTAGAACTTCGTATTTGAGATCTGTATAGGCATCAACTTTCTCCTTTTAGTTCTTCTGTATTCTCGTATCAAATGGACACGCAACGTCTATTACAAAGCACGGTTTTTCTTTTTTATCAATGACAGTTATGTCAGGCCTGTTGTGCTTTCTGTTCCGTTTGGATGCTGAAGTCCCAAAGAATTTTCACTTCATCATTCTCAAGGACACAATTATCTTTACTAACAAAATGCTGGTAGCTTTTTCCCCCACACTGAAAACCATACTTCTTGCACAGGTGCCAGTGTATTGCTGCAGCTATATTGTCATGCTTCACTTTTTTGCATTCATTTTGAGCAAGTTGTTTGCATCCTGACAAAACATGTGCAATTGTCTCATCATTCTCACCACACAATCTGCATTTTGCTGATATTTTCTCTTTGTCAATATTTCTCCTTATCCAATTTGTCCTAAATGCCTGATCTTGAGCAGCAACAATAAGCCCTTCGGTTTCCTTTTTTAGATATCCTTAGATATCCTTATTTTTAGATTATTATTATTATTATTATTATTATTATTATTATTATTATTATTATTATTATTATTATTATTATTATTATTATTATTATTATTATTATTACCATTATTATTATTATTATTATTATTATTATTATTATCATTATTATGTACATTTGTTGCTTACTAAATGTCAGTGGTAGTGTGTTCTCGGGGTTTGGCATCAACAAGATTTCTCAAATCTCGAGAACCTTTCTCAGAATCCTGGCAGAATGTAAGATCACAGTTTTCTGCAACTCAGTAACCCTTGTCTCTATTCCAATGTCCTCCAATCTCTTCTTCAGTTTCTTTGGTGTTGTTTCAAGTGTTCCTATGACTATTGGGATGACTATCACCCTCATACCCCACAGCTTTTTTATCTCTCGTGCAAGTTCTTGATATTTTTCGATCTTTTCTACCTCCTTGGAGTTTACTCTCGAATCATAGGGAATGGCAAAGTCTATGAATTTAGCAAACTTTGTTTCTTTGTCTATCACAATCATATCAGGACGCCTAGCCTCAATCACATCGTCAGTTTGGATGTTAAAGTCCCACAATATCTTGTATCTCTCATTTTCTTGTACTGCTTCTGGCTGATGTTCGTACCACTTTGGCTTTACTTCGATCCCATTTTTACGACACACCTCCCAATGGATTCGTTTTCCAACCCAGTCATGTCGACGCTTGTACTCTTTCTGAGCCAACTTGCTGCATTCGCTAATGATATGGTTCACTGTCTCGTCTACCTGTCTACACATTCTGCATTTACTTTCTTCTTGTGTTTTGTCTATCTTTGCTTTAATGACATTTGTGCGTATTGCTTGTTCTTGTGCTGCCATTATCATTGACTCCGTTCCTCTTTTAATTCCTGTATTTCTAAGCCAATTCCATCTATCATTGCCTGCTTCATTTTCTGTCTGTCTTAAAAACTGCCCATGTATGGTCTTTTCCTTCCAAGCTTGACATCTTTCATTCTTTTTCCGCAACTTATATTCAGTCTCGCTATCTCCTTCATATTCATTTGCCGCTCTAGCTGCTGTTAGTAACCGTTCATTACTGTTACATACATATCTCTCGAGACCAATAACTGCGAGGTTTATGACATCTTCCACATTAAGCAATCCTCTTCCATCTTCTTTTCTTGGGATGTACAATCTGTCAACATTGCTTTTTGGGTGCAGTCCCCCGTGCATTGTCAATAGCTTTCTTGTTTTTCTATCTAACTGATGAATCTCTTCCTTCGTCCAGCCTAGAAATGCTGCAGAATATCTCAGCAAAGGTATTGCCCGGGTATTTATCGCATTAATAACATTTTGCCCATTCAGCTTTGTTTCTAGTAGCTTTCTAACTCTTCGTTTGTATTCATTCCCAACCTTCTCTTTCATTTTCTTTTGCTTAATCTGATCTGACTGCAGTATACCGAGGTATTTGTATTCTTCATTCTCATTCAAAGATCTCATCTTTCTGTTATCGGGCAACTTTATTCCTTCGGACTTTACAACTTTTCCCCTTTTCAATACTAGTATGGCGCACTTCTCAATACCAAATTCCATCTTAATATCGTTGCTGAAGATACGCACCGTCTGGATCAGAGAGTCAAGCGTTTTCTCTGTTTTGCTGTACAATTTCAAGTCATCCATATATAAGAAATGGTTTATCATTTCTTTAGAACTAGCGAATTCGTATCCTAGACTTGCTTTACTCAATATATGGGTCATTGGTATGAGTATGATTACAAACAACAGAGGCGACAATGAATCTCCTTGGAATATCCCTCTCTCAATCTTCACTTCACCAAGAACGTCATTTCCATATGTCAGCTCAACTTTCCAGGATTTCATGCTTTCTTTAACAATTCTTCTAATCTCTTCATTTACACCTAGATTTTCCAGACACTCCAAAATCCATGAATGGGGAACTAAATCATATGCCTTTCGATAGTCAATCCATGCCATCGCCAGATTCTTATTTCTTCTCTTAACCTCCTGTAGCAGCATTCTGTCGATGTATAACAAGTCTCCAGTTCCTCGGGATCCCTTTCTGCAGCCCTTTTGCTCTTCTGGTAGTAATGATCTTTGTTCAAGAAAATTGTATGTCTCTTCTGCAATTATTCCAGTAAGGATTTTCCATGCCAGTGGCAAGCATGTTATTGGCCTGTAATTGCTGGGATCATTTCCTTTAGCTGGATCCTTCTGTATCAACACTGTCTTCCCTTTTGTCATCCACTCTGGCACTTTTCCTGCTTTTAAGCAATCTGCAAGGTTGTCCTTCAAGCTCTTGTGCATGCTCGTAAAGTATTTGAACCAGGATCCTTGAACCATATCTGGTCCGGGTGCCTTCCAATTCGGCAACCTTTGTAAAAACTTTCTTATTTTCTCTTCAGTAATTTCAATCATTCCTTGTTGTTCTTGCCTTTCCATCTCCTTTCTAAAAACTTGCAGCCACTTTGCCTCCTTATTATGATCCACTTTCTTGCTCCAGATTGAGGACCAGAAGTCCCTTGCTTGCTCCGCCTGGAGTGCTTGGCTCTCCTTTCGTTTTTCACCATCATCAACATTCTGATAGAAACGTTTCTGGTTATTTTGAAACATTCTGTTCTGCTGGTATTGGCTTATTCGATCACTGTACCGTTTAATGTTAGCAGTCTTTGCTGCTATTCTCTGCTTGATCTCTTCCCTAGCGACACCAAATCCTTTCTGTTTTATCTTATAACGATTCTGCAAATAATGTGTATGTTTCTGTTTGATTCTTTTCCCCTGGATCATTGCATTCACTCTTCCAAGATCCCGATTCAAATCAGTAATTTGCTGTTCCAGTCTTCGTTTCCACCAGGGCTGTTTTCTTGTATAGTTTTCTTTCCGTTTTATTCCTACCATTTCATTCACAATCACGGAGCCACCATGAATAAGATCGTTTGTTGACGTGATATCTGTTGTTACAATCTTGCCTAACACAGCATTCACGGCTTGTACAGCATTTCTCAGTTTACTTCTTTCAATACCTCTCAATGGCGGAAGTCTCATTCTATCTCTTTTCAAAATCTCCTCTATCTTCTCAATAATTTCTACCTCTTTTGGTGAAACGATACTTCCTTCTACTAACTGCAATTTTCCATTTAACCTGACCGTTTCTTCTGTATGCATTTGTGCATCAGCATTGGTTTCGTTTAGCACCTCCGCCTCCTGGTACTCACTATCACCTACTTCGTTCAATGGTTCCCCCTCATCTGTCATTCTATTTATCTCTATCATTTCCAAATCACTCAGCCATTTTCTCTTTCGAATCTGGTTAGCCTGATCAACGAGTCGTTGTTCAGTAACCGGAAACTTGTCCATTTGAAGCCATAGTTGCAACATCCTTTTTCGGTATCCATTCTTAGATGGAACACTTTCATAATAACATTTCATAACCATTCTGTTATCGTCTTGGGTCCACTTCCTTCGTCTTGTCACTGCAGCAGTAGCTTGATGACGACTGGGTCCATGCTGCTGTACCATGGAACACCTGCCGGGCGAGAGACCTTCACATTCAGTTCCAGTCTCATTGACGCCGTTATTTGAACCAATTTGATTATCCATTTACACTCATTTGAGGATAGTGAATTTTAGGTTGCACCACCACCAATGTTTTTATCGAGAACACCATCTCTAGGAGGGTTGCCAACCAAGGCTAAAGAGTCCCTCCCACCCATGAGACAGACTAGCCCCCGCCGGACGCCAACCCGGTATTTCAAGGCCTCGGGGAGAGCTAACAGGTACTACACCTTGCTCAAGGGTGACCTGGAGGTAGTTGCGGCAAATGGTAACCTCATTCTCCCACGTATTATTGTTATTATTATTATTATTATTATTATTATTATTATTATTATTATTATTATTATTATTATTATTATTATTATTATTATTATTATTATTATTATTATTATTATTATCATTATTTGCCGATTGAAAAAGTATTCGTATGCATGGCTCTGATGAAGGCTTTAAGCCGAAACACGAAAAAAACAAAAATGGCTCCTGTCGTGGTGTAAGACTTGGGATCTGAATGACGTCAGATTTCTCAAAAATTTCACTGCGCTTGAGTGGCGCAGTAGAATTTTGGAGAGTCTCTCGACACGAAGGTTCCAAGTTTGATCCCGGGCAGGGGCACATTTTAATTCTCCAATAGACCATTTCGACAATTAGAATCAGAGACTGGGGAGAGCGGTTTGTTCTGGTAAATGGCAGATACAGTTCTTGTAAAAAATGGCTGCCGCGTAGTTGGGTCGTTGAAATGAATACAGTGTTAAACATTGAGTTTTACAAGCTGTGGCGGCGATCGCTACAGCATCGGCGCTGTTTTAGAATTTCAGTTTTGAAATATCAGTTTTGAGGTATGTTCAACTGTCAAATTAAGAAACTTCGAATTATGTTCGAACTTTTTCCTCGCGTCAGTTTTAATCGAATTCAACAAGGATATTCAAAGCTAAGAACTTCGGTTGAAAATCGAAGTCAGAGTAAGCTGTCTTATTCTAAATACTTCAAATGCATTATGTATTTCGTCAACTTATGCGAAAAGGGTCTAATCTCGAAGCAAGCATTGCTGTTTGCAGCACTGAGATAATGGCTGAAAAGGAAATCAGTTGCGAATAGAGGTAAGTTACACGTTTGTCTGTATTTTGCATGGATAGCTATTTGACTAAATCCTAAGACAGCTCCATTGTTACGTCTATGCAGTGGCGCTTGCCATGTTTACATTATTCACTTCAACGGGCTCACTCCGCGGCAGCCATTTACCGGAACTGCATCCGCCATTTACCAGAACAAACCGCTCTCCCCAGTCTCCGATTTTAATTGTCGAAATGGTCTATTGTGGTAGCCCACTCGTGATAAATCATTTCACCGTGTCAGCTAATGCCGATTGAAAATGTATTATTATTATTATTATCATCATTATTATTTATTTTTTTTTTTTTAAGAAGCACCATCGCATGATGGGAATATCACACTTGATATCGGAGTTCTACCCGAACCCTGAGATGCCAAGCACTCTTCTCAAGATGAAGGCTGTACCTAGCAATGCAGCCTTCTGCAAGCATGGGACAACGAGAGGAATGTCTATTCGTTTAAGATGTTTCTCCAGCTCTTTGGATACTGTTCCCAGTGCACCAACCACTATCGGTACTACAACTGCTTTGACATTCCATAGCTTTTCAATCTCTATACGCAGGTCTTGGTATTTCGCGATCTTTTCTTGCTCTTTGGCTGTGATGTTTTGATCTCCTGGTACTGCAAGGTCGATAAGAATGCATTCTTTTTTCTCCTTATCTATGATAACAATATCAGGCCTCCGATGTTCCAGCACCTTATCAGTTTGTATTGTGAAGTCCCATAGCAACTTACATCTTTCGTTCTCTTGCACTGGCTCCGGTTCATGCAAGAACCATTTCTCATTGCAGTCTATCAAGAACTTCTTGCACAGCAACCAATGTATTTTCTTCCCTAGCTTGTCATGTCGCTTTCGATACTGATTCTTTGCTAGATTAGAGCACGCACTTACAATATGGGTTACACTTTCTGTTTTCTCTTTGCAAAGGCGGCATAATGGTGTGGTACTTGTTTTGTCTATACTATATGCAACCGAGTTAGTCCTTAGGGCTTGCTCTTGTGCAGCACAAATCAAACTTTCCGTTCCTCGCTTCAACTCTCCTGCTTTTAACCATTGCCATCTGCTCCTATTTACATGTTCTTCAGTTTCACGGAGAAATTGCCCATGCAACGTCTTTTCCTTCCACTCCCATTATTATTATCATTATTATTATTATTATTATCATTATTATTACTATTATTATTATTATTGTTATTATTATTATTATTATTATTATCATTATTATTTATTACTATTATTTGATACTTTCTTTTCATTTCGGGTATATACAATCTAGCTGCCGGGGATCATCCCGATACCTGTGGCAGCAAGAGGGTTTGTTACTCGCATGCTAAGATTGATATGCAGTTCAATGTTTACAGTTATATGCTGTTCAGATCTTTATATTGACAATGCTTTGCGAAGGAGGTGTGTCGTACTCCTGATTCGAAATCATTTTATATCCAACAATACTATGATTCAGCTACTCGGCCGCATGTTTGTAATTTACAAGTTACTAGTCATAGTAAGTGATTTACGTTTAAACACAGCAATGGACGTTGAGCTTCTTGGTTCATCGTCTGGCGGATTCCGTTCCAAAGGAGAATTTTGAAAAAGAAGGTGTTGGAGTATCTCACTGTTCTTCCAACATTTTGGTTATTGCTTCTCATATTTCGAAAATTGTAGCTTGTAGCTTACGTTACGCTCAAGGAGAATTTCAAGTTACAGATAATTAGGGAAACGGGCTTTTATCAAATTATGGAAATGGTACAATCGTCTATACCATCTTCTGTGATACAAATCCTCCCAACCAAGGTCTCTATAAGGTAGCCCCCTGCTTCTTCCTCCCCATTCACCAGCAACCCGCAAGGGCAGCAAGATACTGCGTCTGTTCAACTTTCTGTGCAAAGTTTAGACGCATTTGAGTATCATATTCAGTTTCAGTTTCAGTTTCATTTGATTTAAATTCCACTACATACAATTTATAGTCCTGAATATACAAACGAATAACTAACAACAAAGATAATATTACAGAAAATTAATACAATGATACAGAAAATTGATACAATGATCCAGAAAATTAATACAATATACAAATACAAAGAGGAGCTAAATAAATTGCATGCAGGGAATTATTTAAAGGAGGAGCTCTCTCAATAGGTAAACTAATCGAGGAGAGAGCCCCCCCCCCCTATCCTAAGATGTTAACATGTGATTTTGGATGAGTATATATAATTTTGGACTTTCTTTTCATATAGATTAATAGAAATTGAGCCAGTATTAAGGTAGCTTTGATTCATCGGTTTACACTGTTCAATAAGTAAACTTTCAGTTTTGCTTTGAACGATATTTTTGATGGAGCATTTCGGAGTTCCACTGGTAACATATTCCAAAGTTTAGCACCAAGATATCGAATTGACTTTAGACCATATTGAAGACTGTTTTTTTCGAAACATATATAAATCACCTTGACTGGCCTGTCTTGTGGAATACTGATGAACAGATGAACTGAATAGGAAAAAGTCATGAAAGCAACTAGGTGAAGTTTTATTAACAGAATCAAAAACAAAAACTAAGAGTCGAAGTTCAAAAAGTTCAGAAAGTTTCAGAAGTTTAAGATCACTGAAGATTGGAAGAGAAGGAGACATGCGAGGCTGAAATGAGATAGCTCTGACAGCTTTTTTTCTGCAATTTAAAAATTGGATCAATGTATGATGCATATGTTTGACCCCAAACAATTAGACCATACTGTAAGAAGGACAGAAACAAAGCATTGTACAAGCAAATTAAAACATCTAACGGAAGTAAGTTCCTAATTTTGAAAAACATTCCACAATTCCTAGCTAATTTTTTAGAAAGTTCATTAAGATGGTATTTCCAGTGTAGATGCTCATCCAGGAGAAGACCTAAGAACTTAACAAACTTAACTCTTTTAATATATTTCTTCCCTATTTTGATATTAGAATCAGAAGGAACATTGACAGATGAAGAATGAAAGATGATATAGTTTGTCTTGTCAATATTTAAAGATAATTTATTAGCATCAAGCCATTTCTTAACTAATCTTAACTCTTTGTTGACAATTTTAGTCAAATTAGATAAATCGTTAAATTCATAGTAGATGTTTGTATCATCAGCAAAGAGATAAAAGGTAAGTTTCTTAGAGGCATTTGGTAAATCATTGATGTAGATTAGGAAAAGTAATGGACCCAGTACAGAACCTTGTGGTACACCACAAGCAATTGAAAGTAAATTAGAACTACTGCCATTAACAAAAACATATTGTTTGCGATCAGAAAGATATGATCTAAACCATTCAAGGGCACATCCACGAATACCATAGTGTTCCAATTTTGATAGCAAAATTCTATGATTAACTGTATCAAAAGCCTTTTGTAAATCAATGAAAATACCACAACCAAATCTTTTATTATCAAGTGTATTTCTGACAGCTTCTGTCAAACTCACAAGGGCATGGTCAATTGAATGGTTTTCTTGAAATCCAAATTGTAAAGAATAAAGAACTTTATGAATTTCAAGGAATTTATACAGTCGCCTGTACATTAGCTTCTCAAATATCTTGCTGAAGATGGGTAAAAGAGAAATTGGCCTGTAGTTTGAAGGCAACTCAGGATTTCCTTTTTAAACAGGGAAATCACCTTAGCTATTTTAAGTTTATCAGGGAAAATACCCGATTGGAAAGATTGGTTCACAAGAAGAGCAAGAAGTGGGGAAACAGAGTATCCAATAATTTTAAGTAATTTAATAGGCATACTATTAGGACCTACAGATTTGGAAGGATTTAGAATATTGATAAGGTCATTAACTTCTATCAAAGTAACTGGGGTAAGGAATAGTGAATCAGAAGTTCTATTTGATAAATAGTCAAGTGGAGATTTTGGAGTCATTGGGATTGCCTTTGTTATGCCATCAGCAACATTGACATAAAAATCATTAAAAATATTTGATATTTCAGAAGGATCTGATGTTACATTCCCATCTTTGCCTTTGATTTTGTCAATTGAAGAAGGAGTGGAGGACTTATGAGAAATTATTGTCTTGATACCTGACCACAATTTTTTCATATTTTGACTGTTGGTTGTAAAATAATCATGAAAATACCTTGCTTTACTTTCTTTTAATTCATTGGACACACGATTTCTAAACTTCTTATACAACTTGAGGTTATCAGGAGTCTGCTGTTTCTTTAATTTATGCAAAATTCTATCTCGGATCCTTATCATCTTCAGTATTCTATTATTTACCCATGGCTTTTCTTTCAGTTTCATTTCCTTTCTACTCCGCCTTTTGATTGGAGCGTGCTTATTTGTCAAAGTATTAAGATCTTTCAAAAACCTATCAAACTTATTGTTCACATCTAAGTCACTGTGTTCTAGATAAGTAAAATCAATCTGATTGAAGTCATCAAGAAATGCGTCTTCTTTAAATCTGGAGTAATCATATTTGAATGATTCAGACTTATTATGACTAAGATGAGCATTTTTCAAAATCAAAAACTGGGGAAAATGGTCAGTAATTTGCATCATAATATTTCCACTCGTTATATTAGCGTTGGTAGCATTAGTGTATATGTTATCGATAACTGATGCTCTATTTTCTGAGACTCTTGTGGGATGATGAATGCAAGGAAGAAGGCTGTGTGAAAAAAGATTGTTGACAAAGTCACTTGTTGGTGTATGGGAAGCATAATCTAGAAGATTGACATTGAAATCACCCATAATAAATACCAGCTTGTTTGAAGATATTTTGGAGAGAAGATCCTGAAAATGAGATGTAAGGTTATCAATAGGGGAACTAGGATGTCTGTAAACACAACAAATTAGGAAATTTTTGTCATTTCTGTTTTCAATTTCAATCCATACTGTTTCAAAATCATCTGTGCAAGAATCTAAATCAGTTCTTGGATTGGAAGTAAGAGAATCTTTAATGTACAAGCCAACACCACCATTCTGCGTAAGTGACTGGGTCTTTAAAAAGGTATAGCCGGGAATATCAACATTTAACGATAAGGGATTATCAATGGAATGCCATATTTCAGATACTCCAATCACATCAAGATTCAAATTAGTGTGAGCAGATAAAGAAACTAGTTCATCATGGTGAAGGGATAGGCTTCTTATATTTGTGTGGATGATAGAAAAATCTCTGGAGGATAATTGTAAAGAAGAGAGTTCAGGTAAAGTGAAGTAGCGTGAATCAATATTCTGAGGCATATGTTCATCAATATCATAATCACTAAGATTGGGCAAGTCCATAAGTTTAGAAGCAATTTCAAATGAAGGTGCAGTGTCAATGAATGAGGGTAGGTCAAAATCATGAAGTCCTAAGAATTCATCATTTTTTAGAGAGCCAAATGGAAACATATCAACGGTGCATTTTTTACAAAACCAAGAAATATCATCAGGTTCTTTTTCAAGTTCTTTATATTCTGAAGCAGATATACCATTGCATTTCATGTGGACATAAAAGTTGCAGTTATTGCAAAAAATTGCCTTTTGGTTGACAAGTATATTTTTGTGGCAAATACCACATAAATATTCAAGAGGATTCATTTCTTATTATTAAGTGAAACTTGAAAAAAAAAGAAAATGATTGAGAGGGAATTACCCTTGTAGCATTTAACTTAAACACAAATTACAGTTCTGCAACAGTTATGATCTAAATGAGATCTCTTGCTCACTGTCATTACCTGCATTACCTTCATGTTGTGATATATCAGGTGGCTTCTTAGCATCTCTTATTATCAACTTGTCAAGAACAAAATATGCGGTCTTGCCCATTCTTCTGGCAGCTAGCAGCTCAGGGACCTGCTCTTCTCGAATCTGCATGGTACGCCTTGATAAATCAGCCAGGAATCTAGTTCCATCTGGCTTGATTTCCCTTGCCTTTTTGAGAATGAGCTCTTTGTCCTTCCATCTTGCCATTTTTGCAACGATGGGGCGAGGGCCATCAGGCTTGCCAGGCTGACTTTGCCACGTTTTCCTTCTGCTTACCCTGTGACACCGTTCAATTTCAAAATCCTCACTGAGTTTCAATTTATCCTTGATCACAGCCTTTACGATCTTTTCTGTATCATCCCATGAACTTTCCACATCTTTGTCCTCTGCAATTCCTGTTATTCTTATGTTATTTCGACGGCTTTGATTTTCTAAATACTCAAGCTCAAACTCAGTTGAATCCATATAATTATTGACAGTGTTTAGGTTATCTTGATGCATTGAGACCTTTCTGTCAATGTCATCCATCTTCTTTTCAGCTTCGTCAAATTTGCACTGAGTAAATTGGATACTTGCTTTCAAGTCACTGATGTCATTTCTGACAGACTTTAACTCTTCTTTAACATCTTGAATAAGAATACTGAAAGTTGCTTTGTAAGCATCTGCTTGATTTTGCAAAAGTGCTTTCACAACCTCTAATGTAACTGCCATTATCGATAGTAGTAGGGCCTAAGTACGAAGGTGATTATGATAGCTCCACTCTTAAATGCAACATAGCAGCAGCAAAATTTAGAAATAAACCAACACCATGCTCTAGAAACTGAACTGGAAATTTTTTTAAAATACAAACTGGAAAACAACTCTGGAATCTTGTTCACTAAACGGCTTTCTCATCCACAGTCCATTACACGTGCGTCCGCCATTTTGTGAGGAGACTGGTTTTCAAACATATTTCCGATAAATGATTTCCCCATTGTCTAGATGCGGTCTAACATAAAGCTTCCATATTTGATCTAAAATATCTCTCAAAACATATTTGGAAAGGTATCCTATCATCCCAAGACCACCTTTAGGGCAAAGCAAGGATAAAAAATGATAACAAAGAGATATTTTTACCTGGGCTTATTGACGATAGTATTGGACTGGAATTAAGAAGCATAAGAGTTATAAGTTGTAGGCGGTTACGTAAAGATATCTAAAACTCATTCATGTACGAAACCAAATTTAATTTGATTCAGAAATGGCAAAGTTTCAACAATGATTCACTAGTCACTAAACAGTAACATTGGCAAATAGATTTCTTCACCGCTGTAGGGCACAATAATAGAATGGCTACATCTTTGATATACTTGGCACAAAATGACTCCAAACCACAGCAAAGAATTTCAGCGATTTATCAGCTGTTTCAGTCAACCAACCTTGGTTATTGACAAAAGAAGAAAGTAAATAAAAGGGACAAGACTGATTTCAAAATTCGCAGATCGTCACTTTTTGGGCAGGAAGCATGGCCTCCTGGATTTTTTGCTCCTTCTTATGCCTCGCTTCAGTGTCATTTGCTGTAAGGCATCCTGAAGAAAGTGCTCTAGAAGGGACGTTAGATGGGAGCAGAATTTTACAGCAAAAGTTTAAAGCCATTGTAAGTCTTTTTATTTGCTTATATTATGATAATTGAAAAATATTTTTCAACTTCGTAGCAAAATTTTCAAAATATTTTGGAGCAGACGCCTCACTCTGCTATGCAAAATTGCAAATAATCCAATGCCTTCATATCTGACGGAGCCAATACCCTCTTCAGCAATCGCATTACACTCTTTGCCTTCAAATCCAAGTCTAGTTTCTATCCTAGTTGCCTGACTGAATGGAATGAACTTGACCCAGAGATTAGACTTGCACTTTTAAGAAAACACTTTTGTCAATTATCCGCCCCCCCCCTTGCTACAAAATCCATTTTCGAGATTCATGGCCCAATGGGTTTATCTCACCTTACTCAGCTTAGAGTGGGTCTCAGCAAATTGAATTTTCACAAATTCAGGCATAATTTTAAGGACACTGTAAACTCGATGTGCCATACGAACGATGGTGTGGAGGATACGGAGCATTCTTTGTTGCTTTACCATCTTTTGTGGTTCAACGACAAAACCTTCTTGCTGAAATTCTTCCATTGTTACGACCATTTGGATGTGCTAATCTTTCAAATGAGGTTCTAACGCAGCTCTCATTGCATAGTGATGAAAACCTCCCCAATGATGTTAACAGGAATATACTCTAGCTAACATTACAATTCATCCGGGAAACCGGTCGTAGATTAAGCTCTTTCCAGATTTAGCTCTGTTACAAACACGCAACCACCAAGTGCTCTTTCTTTGCAACATCTTCTTGCTTTGGTTATTTTTCATTATTTATACCTTCCTTAATAGTTATTTCTGGTTTCCTTTAAATGGTATCATAAAGTAGTTTAAGTAATGTATTTAATAATTTGTCATGTAAAATTTTTAGATTGAATGTATCTATAAAAAACATTCAAGATTATACCCATTTTTCTGCATGAGATTTACTTGAAAGAAAACTTGAAATGTATGATATGATTCAAAGAATAACTGCAGTTTTCAAGCTGTCACAGCTGTCACCAAGGCTCAATGTGATATAAATTCCCTTATGAAAATTATTCAATCAATAAATTATTTCAGTCAGAAATATTTAGCGATAGTGCTACAGGCCCACAGCAGCTGTTTTGCTGCTTTATGCATAGCCTGTGTTAATAAGCAATCATTGATTGCTTGCTCATTTGTTTGCTTGCTTAGGTTGCTTTTCTCGTTCCCAAGAGCAACCCAAACCCCAAACTAAGCAAAATATGCTTCTTGGATTTTCTGCATTATTTTGAAGCATTCTATGAATTTACGACAAATAATCGAATTGAGTTCATTGAATTCATTTCGGTTTCCAGTCTCTTTGCATCATCATGCACCTTCATAGAAACGTAATCCATATACAAACAAGCGGTGAAGGGATTTGTTACGCACACCTGTTTGTGACACTTTCACGCACGCAGCTCCTCGCGCCTACAGCTCACCTACAAAAATCAGAATAATTTTGAAAAATAAATGATGATAAAGCCTTGCCTGCGGTCCAATACGTTTCTTCGTACGGTCTCTTGAGGGTAATGAGAGAAGGGGTTTTGTACCAGATTTTAGCAAGTCAATTCAACAATAGACCTTAACCTTCGACCTTTCTTTGTGGATGGCAGCCATAGAAATGTGATGGCAGCGATCAATCTTAGCTAAAACAAGCTTTTTCATTGCATTTTCCAAACACCGAGGGAGTTAAAGCTTGCAGATAGTTGAAATTACGTTAGCTACAGCATCTATCTGGCTCGTGGTAGATCATTTCGATGCTAGGGTTGGATGTTAAAAAGTTATTGCCCGATTTTGCAGAGGCTCTCCTCTTGTTTTTGTCGCAGTGTAACAAAAACAGCGTCTCCCCTTGTAGTTTTTATGTCTTCTACTTATAAATTTACTGATTACAACACATAGATTCTTTACTCATTTCTTAGGGAAGATGTAGTTCAAGTTACAAAGTGACTACCCTTCAAACTGATTATTGACGCTTTTAATGTCTATCTGGTGTCGGTAGCTCATGAATTTGGCAGGAGGATCATTCTATAACTTGACAGCTGCGTAATGAAAGCCCTGTTCTGCAAATTCACTGCTATATCAAATATCAAACGCTAGCTCCCTGTGGCAGTAAATAATTTTTCCTGCACAAAATAGGAGCTATGCTATGGTAATAATACACTGGGTCTAATGACACATGTTAAAGCTTTTATGTCGCTATGTAAGACTAATGGCAGACATTTAGTCAGTCGTGGGATTTCTGCTTAGAGGACGGTCATGGGGTTTAGCGCAGTTTCCCTTCGAAGTTATTGAGGTGTATTTTCACATAACGCAGAATACAAAAGGCTTTGACGACCGTCTTTCATTGCGTTGAAAGGCAACTTATAAAGCGAGGCTTGATTTGTATTTGTAGCGACATAAAGGCTTTAACAGCGCAAATCTTCAGATAGCAATATCTCTTGTTTCTTCTTTGACTGTGCAATATTGCTCCTAGGTCTCTAATCGTCTCATCTATTAAGAGTCTGGAGAGAGAGACATCAGAATGTTTTGTAAAATCAATAGCACAGTCAATTTAGATGATTCTTCAAACATTGCAAATAGCTGCAATGATCCGATTGGCATAATGGCAAATATTCCATATACACTTTAGTTGATCTAGATTTTGCATGGCAAACAAGAAATTTCATTAAATCTTAAAGACTTTAATTCATCTTTGGCTTTGTCAAGTTTTGATTGAATCAGTTCCACTTATCATCTCTGGCAGTTGGAATCTACAACCTGTACATTAGTAGGTTCTGATTTACTCACTTGCCACTTGCAAGCCATGCATATTACATCATATATAAAGTGTCATTCTTGATATCATTATATTTCCTTATAAGGATACCACAGTTCACTATGCATCGATCAAACAGCAGTCTGCTCATTTCGTTAACTCCTCACAGAATATTTTCTTGAACCCATTCTTACCTGGGCGTTTTGAAACTCTCATTGCCTGGGGAGGGGCGGATTCCGTTTCCCCCTGTTTAGTTTTGTTGTTTTACTACATATGACAACCTCTTTTGACATAAAGGTTGTTCATTATATGACAATGTTCATTTGAAAAAATGATTCAGTCTGCGATGTTGTTGTTGCTAGAGCATGATAATCATTACAATGCTGTATAATGACATTTTAAATGCACGTTAAAAGTTCATCGAGCTTCAGTAATCAGTCTTCATAAAGGAATGAAAAATATGGATCAAAATGTGATTAATTTCAAGCTATAGGCTTAATAGATCGATTGAAAAAATGCTAAAAGATGGTTGACAACGTGGCTTCCAATGAAACAGCTCTTGAAATAAAATATCCATATTATATTGATCTAAAATAGGAAGTTAAACTTACTAAAACTAAGTGATCTTCTGCCTAGGCCTATATCAAACAGAATTCAAATAGAAATATACTAGAGATCGAGGGGCAAATCACTCCTCAAAATAGCGTACGTGATTTTTATGATTTTAGAATTACATGATTCTTTCTGCGATTTTTTTGTGATTTTAGCGATTTTTAGTCATTTTTCTTGTGATTTTTCTGTAATTTTTCAGTGATTTATGTATTTTTGATGCTTTTGTATGTGATTTTTTATGATTTTGTGATTTTTGTAATTGATTTTTGGGATTTTTGTATGTGATGTTTTGTAATTTCAAGGAAGGTGTACGAAAAAATCAGTGATTTGCCCTTCGCTAGAGATTGGAATCGACCCCCAAGTAATTAAGGGACGGCATTTTTGTTTTTTTTTCCTCTTTTGTCATAGAAAACAAAGAAAAAATGTTTCAAAGATTTATTTACATCAGTAAAACACTTTTGAAACGTTTAACAAAAGGGACCAAAGAAAGTTTCGAAGTTTTTTCGCGATGCTTGAGACCTTGACGGTGCTCTTGAAGGGTTTAAAGCATTTAGACGGAATCAACACTTTCTTCGTAAAACGTGTGGAGCAAATGACAATTTTGAAGTGATGACTCGCCAAAGATGCATTTTTTCAGGATGGATTGTTATTTGGATTCTATTTTTTTGGTTTGGACCGAAGCTTAGTTGATTTCAGCTCACTTTTCATATTATGGCAAACTTCAATTTGAACACAATACTAGTGTGACTCATTTCGACTAGTGGCTACCTTCACGGATAAGTTTTTTAAAACGTTAAATATGTAAACAAAGATATAAATCAAGATTACTTTCAAATTTCAAAGAGAGCATCCCACACCATTCATTCTCTAGTGTAAAGGTTGCAATGATTTCATATTTTTGGTGACCAAACGTCTCGCAACGACAGATAAACTTATGTTTTCACAAAATATTTCAGATCTCGGGTTTTCACTGGACATCTCCCCGCAAATGCATAATACGATGTTGAATCAAATTTCGAAAGCGTTTTATGACTCGCAAACGGAACACCACTCAACAATGCATTACAAAGTTTGATCGAAGTTATGAGCAACGACAGGGTTTTAGCAAGGTTTAGCTCTTAGTTTCTCAACAGATCGTTTGGTGACTACTCCAAGAAAGTAAACATTCCGAACTGAAAGTCCCTCTCGCGACCCCTTCCCCATCTCCCCCTACCTCCTATTATTCCTTCCTGATGTTTTCCTAAAAGATGCTTTCGTTCTTGGTGACAAGCCGCCTTACCTCTTCTACAGATTGAAGTTTCACGATAATATTTTCTTCAAATATCTTTCGTTCTCTTCCATTCGTCAAAAGTGTTAGTATCAAAATTTTCTTGAAAATGTATCTTAAAATTGTTGCCTCCATTGATCTCACGAAAAGTATTTAGCTCTGTGAAATTTGAATTTGGCTTTACTGTTTGAGTTAAAAATCCCCGTTTGAAATGACACTGCTCCCTTGTTATTGAGACCAATTACAAGTCGGCAAACGTATATGGAACAAGTTATTTGCACCATTGCGGAATGGAGCGAGTATCAAGAAATTGAAACTAAGTTTTGTAACCTATTTTCATAGATGTGTGCGGGATCAAAACCATCATTTGCTTAACAATTTCATAAGACCTCTTAGGCCCAGAGAGGTCAAAAAAGGATGATTTGTAGCTGAATGCTAATTTTCCTAGTAGTCCTGATTTACTTTGATGGGTGATTTTTTCAACGAATTCGCAACAATGGTTACCTATAATGAATAGAAAGCTAGGCTAGTTAAATCAACGAGCTCTCATTATACCTACATTAAGCCACTTGAAAAATGATTATTACTGGATGTTTTACCATATCTATTGTACCAAACTGTTGGTATTTTGATAGAAGGTCCATCCACTAATTTTGTTACCTATAGTAGGTCTGGGCAAGCATGCCATATTTGAAAACAAAATGGTGACATTCTGTCCATATTGGCAGATATTCCTGACTCGTGACACTTATCCGTCCACGTTGGACGAGATAGTTTTCAGAAGACTTGATGCAGAAAAATTCGGATGACAAAAACTGCTAAGAAATATTTGAATGAACTAAGAGGACCTGGGACTCTGGGGGCAGTTAATTGCTTTTCTGATAGCCTGTGTTCCAGACCCTTTTGAAACGAAAAGAAAGGACTTTCCTCTTGTTTCAAAGGGGTATGGAATACAGGCTATTCTCTGATTGAAAAAGACAATATACCTATGTTGTTTGCATAGGTAATGCAATAGATCTAGAGTGAGAGTAAGTGAACAATTGCTCACCCATCTGTATATTAAAAAGGGCCCTGAAAACACAAGAGAGTGTTTGACAGCGAAGTCGAATGTGATGTAGAATGTTAGACTGTCGTATTGAGAAGCACTTGACCAATATCAAATCGATGTATTCAAACCATAAGAAGAATACTCAGCATGCTCAAATTCCCAATCGCCACCATCATTGAAAGAATATTTTACTCTCAGGAATAATCTCTGAAAGAATAATTTCTTTATGTCTCTAAAAGTAATCTGAATCCTGGTGTAGAATTCCATTGGAAACAAAACGGTTCTTTAGACCATTAGCTAAGTTACATGATTTAATTTCAACCCTGACATGATTAAATGACGCCTAGGTTAGTGGACACCCAGTCTGACCATGGCATATGTGAAGAGAATCATGATCAAGGCCAGGAAAGGTGAAGGTGAGGTTTCAGTGTTTAGCTCCATGTGCTGGGATCTCAGAGCAGGGGCGGACTGGCTCCAAAATTAGGGCCCGGGCAATTTCAACGAGAAAGGGCCCCGAAGATTAAACGAAGTTTGCAGATATTCGCTGGAAACTTTTTTGCAGCAACACATCTCAGATAGGCTTAAAATGCTATTAGATTTATTGCTTTTATTTAACTCAAATGGGTTACGACAAACTGCATTTCTTACTGCTGTATTATATTAAGTGATTTTCGTAGAGTCATCTCATAGGATGGTTTCAACTTCTTTGAATGAGATCTGCTAGAAAACTGCTAGAATTAACATTGTAATTGTATCACTTACAGGAGCTCTTTTCTACTGGATCAGTCGAAAGAAAGAATCCCCGTTTAGAAGACCACTGCTCCCTGAATATCAAAGCAATGCTATTCTAAACTGTCTTGCTTTATTGTAAATTTGTTCACTTAGGTTCAGTAATTTACCCGACTTTAATTGGCCATTCCTTCCCGTGGATATGGGGGATTTTCTGAAGAAAGCCTCATCCAAAAACCTGCAAAAGCGAGTGAAAGCAAGGACCATATTTTTCATGGCGCTCCTTCCTAAAAATGATGACATATACATGTATTCATGTATTCTGTCCTCCTTGGGAAAAGGGAATTCCTCTGAATAGCTTATTGATACCAGGGGGAAGACTTCTTCATCCTCCCAAGAGGATAGCACGTGCTAAAGCGCACAGAAGTCATTGCTGTACGGCCCGTGCAAGGCAGAACAGTCAAAGAAATTTGTTCGTGATTTTGGGCACGTTTTGAAGGTTTCTTGACGGTGCTTTCTCGAGGAAATCCCTTATAACTTCAGAACGGAGTAGCCGATTTCAATGAGGTAAATTCTAAAGTAGTTTTGAGCATGTCTACCATTAAACTATGTATTTGTCGATATCATCCTCTTGATATCTACGGAGCCATGACCTTTCCAAACGGGGATTCTTTTTCTTGACTCACCCGGTACTACTTGTTCCTTGACCACGATCAGTGTCTCTTGCCAATCAATACCGGTCCTTATATAGCATTATCCTCATACAGCTACTGTCTGTTGCACTCTCAATGATAACGAAGCCCATCAACATATTGTTTCGATGTATACTCTTCAGTCTATATAGTTAGTATTAAAGTTAAAAAGTCAGAAGCCTAGAAAGTTCTTTCGACGTCTTTGCAAATTCTTCTATCACTTAATCGTTAGATATTCCATCTAGTATTCTTCGCTCTATGCTTAGAAGCATAAAAGCTTCTAGTTGCTCTTGACCCAACATGCTTCTTAACCTACTCTTTATTATCTTCAAGAGAGAGAAGCTCCTTTCACACTCAACCTGAGTAACTGCCAAGGTCATCAAGTGCTTGTATAAACAGTAAAGCTCTGAGTAGGCTGTGCTATGCAGACCAAATTGGTACAAGACCTTAAAAACGCACGAGAAGCAGGATTTGCAGGAATTTCCGTAGCAGCGATCATCTCTCTCCTCTGCAACATGCTCATCTGAATCTGTGTCAGAATCTTGTTTCGAATTGGTTGGTTCAGTACTTGAAGCCATATCGCACCCATTTTGGTCATTCTCAATTTCATCTTCTGATGCTTCTTCATCTTCAGGATGTTCGCCAAGGAAATCTCTTTCATATTCATCAGGCAGTGTCTCAGGCAGTGGCAGTGTCTTGGGAATGCATCAAAAAAACTAACCAGCTGCTCTTTAACAACTTCTCTGTCGATGTTTAAGCCAGAGATATTGCAAAGCTTTGATAGCACATTCGTAGGGATTTCCTTGTTTCTGAATTCAGCAAATCGCCTTGGGTTAAGAAAAGCAAAATCTCGGTAGAGATCACCTTGTTGTAGAAATCGTCGACGAAGGCTTCCCACAACTTCATCCATCACTGCACAGAATACTTCCACTCTATATCGCTCAAGAGGGGATGAAATCACGTCTTCATCTCTTTCTTCGTCTGCATGTGCTTTTCTTCTTCTTACTCGTTTGTTTGGAAATGAAGTGGAAACCTCAATCTCTTGATCTTCACTTGCTTGCAAAGAAAGGATCCTGTTGACACCATTGCAAAATTTGACCGCTCTATCGTGGATAGTATAGAAATCTCTGCTGATTCGTTGCGAGCAGTTTGTGCTACTTTCCACCATCCGCCATGCTTGCAGCAAATCGATACCACGGGTTTGGAGGTACTCAGATAGTGGAGATGTGATGCTGAAGATTCTGTTGTACAGAAATGCTGTTAGCACGGTATCAAATTGCAAAGATTTGCCAACCAGGTCATTTGTTTGGTCTCGTGTGGTCTGGTTGAAGCTTGCACTGTCACGTATGACAGAGAGCGTTACCACTACATCAGAAAATCAGAAAACAAACCTTTGCTTGCTGCTTCATCGTCATCAAAGGAACCAAAAATCTTTCGAATTGCGTTTGACTTTGCCCACCATCCCGTTGGTCCAATCGTATTTAGCTTCTTCATCCTTGAAGTACCAATCTTTGATTGTAGTGTATTTTCCCATGCATTCATACATTTGTGGGATTCTCGAAAGAAGACTGCAGCTTTGTTTAATAGCCCAAAAAGGCTGATAGACGATACATTCAATGAAGTGACGTCACCGAGAACCAAATTCAACGTGTGTGCATAACACCAAACATGTATGTGATTCGAAGCAACCTCACTGATTCTTGCTTGAACACCTTTATATTCACCAGACATATTTGCGGCCCCATCAAAACTGTCTCCCACACAGTTTGAGATGTTAAGCTGCAAACGATGTCATCATACTGATGTCATCACAGGGCTGTGCCAACTGAAACGGGTCGTCTGAAAATTGAAAAGAAAATATTTAGTTGTTATTTTTTCCCAATGGAAACATTTCCGAAAGTCATTTCAAGCCTGAGCTTTAGCAAGCATGCTTCATGCATCATAGCATGGTGATCTGTTGGCCAAACGCTTTTCCCCTTCGATGTCAGAAGTAAACAGAAATACAAAATTCGATTGCAGGAAATCTAGACAAGCTTTTTCAAGCAGACTTTGCAAATTTGTAGATCAACTACCCAGCTGAGGATGGAACGAAAAAAAATTGCAATTTTTTCGAGTACCGGGTGTCCCAAAAAATGTTTATAGATTTGGTAGACTCCAGAGATGTGAGTTTAGCTTTAATCAATGGCTGATCACTCTCAAAATGCTCCTCGATAGTTAACTTGAACATAGATACCTTGTTTGTTGGTATTAGTGCTTTGAGAGCAGAGATATCAATCTTAAAGCTTAAATCTTGCGTCTACTTGCAAACCAGAGCTTTGGCCTTTTTGCCTTAGCAAATTCCTGAAGCACATCGAAATTAAGAACTGAAATTAATGAAAAATTAAGAAACTTCCCAATGGATGACTGAGGGGTGACTTCTGGAAAACAGAATAACAAAAGATCCAATATTTTTCAACTTTTATCAAGGCTGTCATTGATTTATACGCTGTGCCTTTAGAAATTGCTTAGGCCAAAAGGCTAAAGCTCTGGTTTGCAGGACGAGGAAATTTTGAACTTTCAAGCTTAACATGTCTGCTCTCAAAGTACCAATATCAGCAAGCGAGGTATCTTATCTTTGCTCAAGTTAACTATCGAGGAACATTTTTAGAGTGATTAGACAAAATTGATTGAGGCTAAATTCACAGCGCTGGAGTCAACCAAATCCGTATACATTTTTTTGGACACCCGGTAGTTTTGATAAAAATCCACTTTTTTGAAATCAACAAAAAGATTCGAGCCAGGATTTTCGAAGACAGCGTTGACAAAAACATTGCGATTCATACATCTTTCAATTTCTCAGACCATACAACATCCTGTTTACCGCTTTTCGACAGACCGAATAATATTGGAGAAATTAACTGTTTTCTGTGGAGATTGGATGTGTGAAACGGCATCTCGCTGTGCGTTAGAGCGGAAAGTGGAGTTATCTTAAAAGATTACTTCTAAAATTTTAATTTGAGTAAGACATTGATTGTTGGTAGTGCATGGGCCTAAAATTTGGTTTACTAAAATCAATTGACTCTTATGTTGCGTTGCGCGTACCACAAGAACAGCATAATATGTAGAAAATATCAAACACTTAACGATTAAGATATAAAGTCCCATCCAAATTTATTATCTTTTCTTCTGGATACATGAAATGCAAGAATTTACATTCTCGTACATGACAAAGTAATATAAAGAAAAAAGAATTTGTAGCAGGATAAGAATTATTGACTTGAATAATTTGATCTTCTTCCCTTACCTTCACAATTCTGGTCATTATTTGGTGCTTCACTCAATGCAGTTTCACTTGTTGTACTTGAAGACGATGATAAACACTGAAAAAAGCTTGTGATACTTTTGCTCCCTGCGGCATCTTTCTTCAGACCAGCAAGAAGCTTTTCTTGACGCTTATGATGACCACTCTTATATTTTCTCTTCTTTTCTTTGTCTTCGTTCTCATTTTGCTCCATCATAACGGTGGAGTTAGCTCTCTGTGTTGCAATAGTTAGTTCATGCTCTAACTATAGCATATCTGACAGTTTACTGATTCGCTGATTGGGTGGGCTTATGAACTAGAAATATGATCTGATTAGCCAATAAGATTGAAGCATAACAGGAAACTCAAGGCAATCTCACGACAAGTGTGTTTGATATAAGAGCTCATTTTGGATCATCTATCTTATATAGGCCCGGATAAGCCGGATATTTGAATTAGCTCCTGAAACGTTCTTCGAATTGATTGATTTTTCAAGTTTTGTAGATACTTTTTGATAAAACTACTGCTATTGACCTTTCTAGAAATTCAATCACAAAAAGTTAAAACAAATCATTGCAATTAAACTTAAGATGAATTGCCAACATTTAAATTTGGGGCCTTACTTTTTTAATAAAGAGAGAGAAACTCCTTACATTTTAGCATTCCAGTTTAGTATTATTTTTATCGCATATGGACCAGTGGGCCCTTGGCCAAGGATAAATCGTGCATGTCAGGGGCCTCAAAATTTTAGAAAACAACTTTCCAGTACCGAAATAACTGAAATTGATCTTTTATTCACTTTGTACCCATTAATCTCGAGATATTCTGCGGCAAAGTGACACGGCAAGTGAAGAGACGCTAGACCAGTTACTTCCAAACAAGGCAAGTTACCATTTAATAGCAAAATGAAAAAAAAAATTTCATAATTTTTGGAGGGCCCACCGGGCGATCGCCCGGTAGCCCGACTGGCCAGTCCGCCCCTGTCTCAGAGTTAGCTAATAGCCAATCCAGTTCGCAATCCCTTGACACAAAGTTCAAGGGGTTAAGCACTACTTGGCTGTTCTGGTTGCAAAATCAGAGAATTACACCTTTGTGCCGCAATACCCGCAAATCGATGTGTTCGAAACTACAAAATTCATACTCAGCATACTCAAAGTTCCAATCGACACAATTTATTCAAAGAAGATTCTTGGTTGCGAGCCATAATCCAAATCTAAGTGCAATACAAACGAAGACGGCTCTATGGATCATTAGCTAGGCTACATGAACTAATTTTAACCCCGACCTGATTAACTGACGCCTAAGCTTTGTGGCACACATATTTCATCATCAAAATTGCGTTCCTTCTCGCTGCGTTTTTTCTTTTCAATGGGATTGTCAGGAAAGCCTGATAATGTGCTTTTTATTCGTTTTTTTTAGCAGTTCACCTCATCTCATTTGTCACTTCAATCTTTTATGATAATGTAAACTATGAATCTTTCCAGAAACACTATAAACCAGAAGCAGCTTCAGATTGTCTTCAGAAAATACACATATGAATTTGGCGCTATACATTGATCTTAAGACAAACTCTCATATGACACTAAATCCCAAGACTAACGTGATTCTATGGGCTTCTCCAAAGCCTTAGCATGCCAACCTCAGTGACACCTAAAATGTGTGCAACAAGAGCTTTCTCAAGCCTCTTGCGCCCAAAACCAATTCGTCCGACGTTAGCCTTTCTAATCCATTGCTGTTCTTCTCGAATCTAATGATACAGGCACTATTTATACAACAAGGCTGCTCTAAAACATGACAAATAAACATGACAGTGCTTTTCTAGAACCAACGAAATGTTACAAGAAATAACGCAATGTTCCTGAATTTGGGAGAGGGGTAATCGTGACTTTGCAAATAAAACAGCTTACCTAGAGCAAATCCCTAATCCTGATAAACAAAAGAAACAAAGGTAGGGGGAATGCACACGGTATTTCTAATGCCTTTCTGACGCAACAGGGGATTCCTTTTGGTACAAATAGGCGCTACGTAATAGACGACTTCCAGCAGATTACGAAAAGTGACACAAACGGGCCTAAGTAAATTCTTCAAACAAGGGCCTAAATCTAAATCTATAGTTTCTTATGAGGGAAATCCTTGTGCCAAAAATCAGCCGTATTACAATTAGACCATGGGAGTTTCGAGACAATACGTGAGGGGTCGATTCCCCCTCCCCTCTTTTTCTTCATTGTTGAATTGGCAATGATATTTTAAGTTGGTGATTAGATGGAACTCATGCAAATAATCAAAAGTCACGTGATTAAATCAAAGCAGCTCTATTGTTCCTGTTACTATTAGAATAAAAAGAAATTAAGTTGTAATAGACCTTTTAGCTATTCTGAAAAAGAATCTCAATCGAACGATACTTCGCTACATTTTGTAGAATTTTCGAATGTGCACAATATTGACAGAAGCTCTAGCGCCACTCGATCCAATCTCGTAAATAAAAATGTATAAAAATGGGGCTCGATCCAGGCTCTTTTTCTGAATAGCTTAAAGGTCTATTATCATAATTATCGGCATCGTGCTTAAAGACCCTGTGCTCACCTGCAGCCTTTGTGCAAAAGACGGATGAACAACATTGCACGAGGTGACACGTGCCAGGAATTTATGTTGGAACAAGTCCTTTGAAATTGGAGAAAGTGAAATATCGAATCTGGACTCTAGACTCTACAGCTTTGTCTAAGCTAACAGGGTATTCATTTGAAAACTTGCTGTGGTGATTTGTTTTGTTATCAGAAAGAATAGCATTCTCTCATGCATACAGTATTCGGATTCCTAAATTAGCTCACAAGATGTCGGGATTCCTTTGTTTTCCGAGGACTGGAAATCTTTCAAAAAGATCCATGGGATTTTGGGATTGCGGGATACTTGACAACCACAAAGGCGCATGGTTAGCACAGGGTCTTTAAACAATAAGATGAGGTACTACAATAATTTTTTGTGTCAAATTGAGTTGGATATCGTCAAACACAGGTGTAAGCATGACATGGTTGAATTTGAGATTAACATTTGAAACAATTGGACTAATTTGTTAATTTTGTTGACTACGCATTAAAAATTTTGGTTACCATAGCCACATTGCTACATTTAGAATCATAAAAATGTCATCCTTGGATGCAGCATAGATTTAAAATCAAAGTAGCGGAATCTTGGATTGCGGGATACTGCTAAAATATTAGCATTTGCAAGAAAAAAATTATTTGGGTTGAGATTGATTTAAAGATATCAAAAATTCTATGATTTATTTCAACTTAAGCCACTCCCCTTCGTTTGTGAGCATAAGATCTTGTGTACTTATTTTAATGCCTTTTTGTGCCTCTATCTTCTTTTCGTCAACATGAAAGGTGCAAGGGAAGCTAATGAGAAGGATTTCTAACTTGTCTAGAAGAAATACTTTGCATTATGTTCTTTGATAAGTACGCTTTCATGGTGCAATATCCTGAAACTCCATTCCAAGTGGCATTAGAATTCACATCTGTTCGAAATTTTTGGCAAAAATTGACGAAAGTCCCTTAACTAGCTTCAAAATACTAAGAGCTTATAAGTAGACTGTTCTCTATAACCTCTTCATTACCTTTTTCATTACGTTACAAAATCTCCTTTATGGAACTGAAAGACACAAATATCAATAAAAATAGTCACCATTGGGGTGCTTTCTCCTCCAATGTTTACCTACTGAGAGAGCCCCTGCTTTAAGAATTTCCAGTCGTGCATGTATCTACTGTTGTTGTTTTTTATCCTTCCTTCTTCTTTGGTGGACCACCACAAGGCAGGTTCAGCGTCACGCCCGCCAACTATCCCTATCTTCGGCCCTACGTTTGATATCTCCTTATGTTTTTGTTCTTCCGTTATCCTTCTTACGCCAATGATCAAACAATTCTTTTTATTCCTCTGCTCCTATTACCGCTTAACGTTCCTTTATTGACATCCCTTAGGAGGCCGACCCACTTCTTCTGCCGGTTATAGATGGTTGAGATCAACGTTCTTCTCTCCTCAATCTTTTCCAAAATCACATCTCTGCACTTTCCAGTCTACGAATATCTTCTTTTTCCAGTGTCCACGTCTATGATCCATGCAATAACACACTTCACACTAGAGTCTTAATTATTCTCTCTTCTTCAGCCTTACATTGAAGTTCTTCGTTAGCAGTTCTCTTCTTGAGTTAAGGCAGCCTTTGCTAGCGCAATTCGTGATCTTATTTCTGTATTGCAATATCCGTTGTTTCTCAAGGTACTCCTGAGTTATTTGAATATTATGCGATATTTTCGAGCTTTTGAATAAATTTTATCGTTTTAGGCCTTGGCAAAAGCTTTGGAAAAATATTAGTCGTTCTTGTCTGATTCAAAGTTTTTGAAAACTCTCGAAAAATTAATGTGCTTCCGGGCCTAAATATGGAGTATGGTCTTGCTCCAAAAGCCCCACAGCTTCTGGGTTCATACAATGCCATTAGCTACAAATCCATCACAAAGTCACGTGAAGTGTAAGAGCCTCATGATTGGCTCTCCAGAAAAACGTGAACAGGCAAGCACAAAATATAAACAAACACGCATAAAATGTAAACAAACACGCAAAGCCAAAAGATTTGTCCTCTTTGCTCGAGCAACATGATATCCAGTTGTTAGTAGGCATTTGAGACTTCAGCAAAAACAACAAAAGGGATTTGAAAACAGTTTTATCTAGGCCAATCGTTGCCATCGTTCAAGGAAAATCTGAGAAACTGGAAGATGGAGCTGTTCACTTGCTGGAAGATATCTGTATGGGAGAAAGATCCACGAAAAGAGGGCAAGTGTGCTTATTGAGTGTGATTTATTGTATTGTATTTGTTATGTCTGTTCGTCCCCTTTTCGTTAAGTCAGTGACGTGATGCAAGGGATGCGCCTAGACTGATTACGACGAGTCCCAAGAATCGCTATAGGATGCGCCGATTGGTCAATTCAATTGTTTACTAAGTTTCCAACCTCGTTCCTAGGGTGTTATGAGTTTCAATTGAGTTGAATTGAACCTTTTTTTAAAAACCGTTGCCTTTAGGTCCGTCAACTAACTTTAAGCATTGTTGCTCTTATTACCAAGGGTTAATTCCTTTACTTTGTGGTATACTTGATCAGATCTTCCCATGGTATCTAGTCTTTCTATTTCTCATGACCCATCTTCCCCCACTGTTCTCTTGCCTCATCCGTTGCTCTTCTCAATTCGTTGTTCAATTTCCAATACCTCCTCTTGCCCTCTTCAGTGTTGATATTTCTTCACATTCTTCGCTCATCATCTTTACCAGCATTTCTTCAGTCACCCAAGGTTTCCTTATTCTCTACGTTCTTACTCTACCTATGGCACTTTTTGCTCCTTCCATCATCGCGTTCTTCTATCTTCCTCATCTATCCTTTACAGTGGTTACAGCGGCCGTTCTTTTGGCCAGTTCGTTGTTGGTTACATACACAATTTCCTCTGCTTTTTCATTCCCTAGTTATTCTCTTTCCCATTTTATAATAGATTAGGCTTGCCGCGCGGCGCCTGTGGCGCCGCGCTGGCCCGCCATCGTACCAGGTAATTGCTTAGGGTGGAATTTTCTGCGCAAGTTGGCATTTGTATCTGTTAATCACCTTATGTGGGCAAACTATTGTCGTAATGGTTTTGTCAAGGTTAGCTCTACAAAGTTACAGTCCATATGTATGGTCGAAAATCTTTCTATTTTGACCCTTATGAGGTTCTTCACTGCTCTTTTCACCACTCCCTACTCTTTAGTTGTATCCTTACTCTTTCTCATGTACACCCTCTCTTTAACCCTATCTCACTTGGGAGTTTTGAGGCGGTCATTACCTGAGGGGGGGTGGATTCCACTCTCCCTTACTTCTTTGCTGAAAAAGTAGCTATGATCATCAAACTTGGTAATGAGATGCATTTTGATGCAAACAATCAAATCACGTGATTAAAATCAAATTAACTTGATTATTTCTGTTGCTATGACAATGAGAAGAAGTAAGTTATGATTATCATGATTACCGATCTCATGATTAAAAGAATAAATGAGGCATTTCCTTGAAAATTTTTGTTTTAAATCGAAATGGATACCATTAGATACATGTATATGTTCATGATATTTTTGGCATCCAATATTGTTCAGCTGATATTTCTGGGTTTCTTAAAAGACAATTCTGACCTTAATCTGCATTGTATTATGATCTATCATGTTCATGCACAGGTTTCAAAGTATTAAATGCCATAAAATGAGATTATATTTTTAAGTTTCGATTAAGCTGAACTAAAATATTATTTCTTTAAAATTTCCGACCCCGTATGCCTGTGTGTTGAGTACCCCTGGATATTTGATCGACTTTCTTCTTTTTCAGTCTTTTTTAATTGCTCCATTGCTACCCTCTTGAAAAGCAGCATGCTCCTTTGCTTCCCTCAAAATTAGCCTTATGCTCCCAATATTTCCTATCATACCTCTATTCTTTGTTTAGATTCAAATTTTTAAAGTCAAATGGTCCATTGGTATCTAAGATGGTTGCTTATTTTTGCTTGAGGTTTTTTATAATCTATCAAGCCTGGCAGATTTGTCACTGGACACTGTTTCCTGGAAACCTTGGGTAATCCATGGATTTGGTGATTTCTTGTACATTTTTTGCACTAGCCTCAGAGTTCATCCTTGGGGTGTTGAGCAGATCCATAAGAGCATTTTAGTGAAAAAGGGCACTAATTTGTGTCTTTGGTGCAGCAAATATTGGGTCTGGAGAGATGCCCTCAGAAGTGTTTCAAGAGCACGTTCTCTATTTTGGCGAGGAACGGTACTTCGTAAGATGCCCATTTTCGTGGGCACTTCAAAAACTTTCCAAAACATGGCCATTTTCTCATTACGGCTCAAAGTCCCCCTCCCCTTGAAAAAGAACTTACTAATTGCATTTGGTAGCCCTGGGAATTCAAAATAGACAACCTGTAGGGTGTAGGGGACTTTTAATGAAAAGTTTAACACTTCTGAAGCAAAGTCGGTTCCTGGACCACACTTGCAATAAGTTTTGCTTAATTCAAAACCCTATTTGCATTATTTTCATTCAACAACAGAAGCCAAGAAGTAGTTATTTCCTCATCAAAGGCGGGAATTTTTTTGGTAAATTTGGGCTCTGTACACCTCAGTTGTGTCCTTTAGATTCGCCAAATTTTGAGCTGATATTGAGGTTATCTACATGTCATCCCTTTGTAATTAGAGGGAAACTCCCCAGTTGTGATAAATATACGTTTGGGATTCAGAACGACATTGTACAACCCACTTTATTCATGCTCTACTTAGGTCATATAGCTTGGTTAAAGAAGATTCAAGCTTTATACTTGCAGTTTAACATTATTCATAAGGGCAAACAGGATTTTTTGGTTGTGGCCTAGAGCTAATCAGCCCGTTTGCTGCTGAAATCATATGATCAACGTCAACGCTTGCGACACTTTGCAAAGTACGCATTTGGCAATGATGACACTGTGTTCCCAGAGTCAAAGGTCTGACTTTTTCTGTATGCCATTTTACCCAAAGCAGAGAAACTCAGGCTATGAGAATTAGTTTTAACCCTATTGATACCGGGCTTTTTGGACCCTTGTAGTACCGGGGGGGGGCACAAAGTGCCCCCCTCCGTGAAGTCGCCAATACTGCAGATATGAGAACGAAACTTGGTACAATGGTGTACTGTAACAAAATCTACACAATAGGCTACTTTTTCTATTTTTCATTACATCCATGACGTCACAATGACGTCATAATTCAGGAAAATTCCCGTATTTGCTTGCTGTTGGCAAAATTGACAATATGTAGCTTTTTATTTGACTATTCCTTTTTTAAATGGACTGAAATGTATCAAAAAGCATTAATAAGTAGAAATCCATAGTATAACATCTATTCAAGTTCATTATATATACCGGGTGTCCCAAAAAAAAGGTAACAGATTTTATCAAGGCTAGCGTAAAGAATTGAGCTCAAATCAATCGGAATTCACCTTTGAACTATTCCTTGATAGTTAACTTGGAGATAGATACCTTGTCTGTTGATGTTAGAACATTGAGAGAAGATATTTTTGTCTTGAAAGCACAGATTTGCCTCCATCCCGAAACCAGAGCTTTTAGGTTTTGGCCTAAACTACAAACGCGCTGTTTTGGGGAATCTCCTCAAGGACAGACATAGCGTAGAAATTCTGAACAAGGACCAGTGTGCTTAGGTACACATTTGAATTGAAATGTAAAAACTAAAGACTGACAAACTTATCAATGAATATAATCACCAAGGAATATCTCTCTTCAGTCAAGATGAATTTGCAGAATAGAAACAATTTAAGCACGAGTGAGCACTGTCAAGGATCTTATCCTTGCTAATTTTTGTCCTTTGGGTATACGCGATTGCCTATTTCGTAATAATTCCAATGATAACAAAAATGCAGTTTATTCAAACAAGGAAGATTCTTTCACACCCAAGGGAATTATTTTGCTAATGAAAAACTTTTATTCGGCAGGTGCAATTCAAAGGTTTTGTTGAATGAAAGGAGATGTCTCTTTGGGGAAAAAATTCGTGAATTTGTTCAAGTTCGATTTGGATTTCCATCGAGAATTTTTCCGAAGCACGAGGTTTCTTGCTTGTACTTCGCTCTAATTCAGGAGATTCCACAACAAACGCGTCAACAACTTAGGCCAAAACCCAAAAGCTCTGGTTTAGAGGTGGAGGCAAATCTGGACTTTCCTGATGAAAATTTCTTCTCTCAATGCTCCTATTTCAGCAAACAAGGTATCTTTCTTCAAGTTAACTATTGAGGAATAGTTCAAAGATTATTTTCGGTTGATTCTAGCTAAATCCTTAGCGCTAGCCATGATCAAATCTGTTACCTTTTTTCTGGGACACCCGGTATCATATATTCATTATTTATACACACCAGTTTTTCATTGTTTAGATTAGACCCCTAATTGTCAATGAGGGGTCTAATTGAAATGCCTCAAGATGATGTATAATGATTAAGAGAATCCTCTTAGGTCATAAAAAGTTTTCTAATACATTTATCATTATCTATATGACGTCATAAACATTGATGACGTCATTAAGTTTAAAATTGCTGACGTCATCGAAAATGAATAAAACTATATATCATCTTAAAGCTCTCACCAAGATCTATTGAATGGTAGTGTCCTCAATGATCTGTGATCATTCTGGAAAAAATAAGAGTCCCTTCTTTTCTATTACTGCTGACCACGTGTCGAAAAGATGTTGGTTACGTGATCAGTGTCTACCATTCCGAAAAAATTTTCAGATTTTTAATTAGTATGTTAAATTTGAGGAAAAGTCACTAAGTTTCAGCTTTGTATCTTTCGAACTGACAGTACTGCATCAAATAATCTGCGCCGCGGGCACTTTGTACCCCCCCCCCCCGGTAGTAATAGGGTTAAAAAGAAACAAAAATCATTTCCAAGAGTAATCACGCTGTAACTTTAGTTAAATCTTCACTGTGAATGGAGTAAAGCATCGATATATTGCAATCGGTAAATTTATAAGGAGGAGACTTACAAACCACAAGGGAAGACTCTGAATTTGTAACGTTGCGACAAAACCAAGAGGAGAGCTTCTGCAAAACAGGGATCAGCTTCGCACAGTGATCCAGAATGCGAAAATAAAGGAAGAAAGTACAAAATATCGGAAAAATAAAATTGGTTCAAAACATTTATCGTGATATATGGTTTAAAAGAAGATATCTTAAGGTTCAAAATAAAGCAAAAAGTAGACTTTTGTGACTTCGGAGTCCGGAGATATTTGCTTGCGAAGTTGGATGAAATTGACATTGTTTACTTTTCATGTAATTTTTGGTAGATTTCTACAGAATGCTCGTTTCAACAACAAATTCATTTGCTAATATCTCCGCCCAGAGTTATCTAATTTTAGCTCTGTTTGTTTTAATTGATAGAACTACATGTCTGCTTATAAAGCAGTCGGTCACTGCCTCTTCTCATAAGCATTTTTTTGTTTTCTTGTTATTTTTCTTGAATCTGCTTATTTTCCTGAAATTGACACTAAAATGCGTAATTTGAAATTAAAAGAAACAAATTAGAAAATTAAGGAAAAGTAAGTCTACCAAACCTAGATTTTATTAAGGTAGCACATTTCAGCAGGTAGTCTGCCAAAGCAATCATTCAGGATCGTACAGGGAAAAAAACTGTGTTATTTTCAATGTGTCCACTACCACTTTTTGCTACCTTTGACCCTCCCCCCATTATTTTAATGTTTAGCTTCAGACAAACGGAGATCCTGCAGCCCAGACTTTAGATAAACAATTCTGAATGCCATAACAAGTGCTCTTGCATATGTCAGAGAAAATTTGAGTTCACTGGCTCCTCCGCAGAGGCTTTTTGTAGTTTTTTAGTTGAATTTTCTTAAGCATTGAGACTCCTATCTGTATATAATTGAAAAAAAGGATTGTAACCATGATATACTTACTGCTTTTTCGACTCGTATTTATAGAAATGCACTGCAAAAAATGATAAAATTTCACCACATTTTTTGTAGTGGAAATTTTAGGGAAACGGACTCACTTCCCATAATTTCTTAAAGGGGAAATGGAAATTTCCGTTTCCCTCAAATTTCCCATAGAAACTTATCCATTTCCCTTGAATTTCCATCCAAGAGCTATGGGGAAATTTAGATATTTTTTTGCTGTGATGATCAATACAAAGTTGTAGATGTCATCAGCAATGGCTCTTGAAACAGGAGCCAGTGAATTCAAATGTTCTCTTACATATGTCAGAGCACTTGTGAAAGAGGATAAAACCATTCAGGATTGTATATCTTAAGTCTGGGTTGCAGGATTTCCGTTTGTCTGAAGGTAAACATCAAAATAATGGGGGAGTGTTGCGATATGGACGCACCCCCTTGTTGATACATCACGTGCTAGACGCTTTTGCTGCTAAATATATAACTTGTAGTTGTTTTCGTGTCGGTGGCATCCACAGAAAAGTACCCTTGCAAACGATGCCAGAAACGTACCTTATTTGGTCGAGAGCAGACGCTCTCCGTGTTTGAACTTCGTATCATGCGAATAACATTTTATTGTTCGTTCCTATTTTTACTTAATTGTATTTTTCTTTATAAGGTAAGATAGGTGTGCCTTATTGTTCATCGTCCTGCGATTTAAGTTAGGTTTTTTAGGATTTTTAGGGAGTCGAGACGAATGCCTAGTCGATGCCGAACTATTGATGCCGCGCATCAAGACGATTTAGCCGAAGCAATTGAAGAGACGAATTAACGACGAACTACCTAGGTTTTCATTTGATTTAACGATAGTTTTAAGTTAGGCAGGATAAGCTTCACTTATTAGTCGCTGCTGGAAGTTATTTTGGTTGTTTTGATTAAAGAGTTTTCGCCAAAGTTCGTTGTCCTGCTGCCTTTTTGCCTGCTGTATCAAGCTATTAATGTTAAGGTCGTAAGTTTACCTTTATACTTATTTATTTTGGGTTCCTAAACAACTCACGCACTTGTTAAGCACGTCGGTAGTTTGACAGGAGTCAAAAATAGGAAAAAATGTGGTAGTGGACACATTGAAAATAACACAGTTTTGTTCCCTGTACGATCCTGAATGATTGCTTTGGCAGACTACCTGCTGAAATGTGCTACTTTAATAAAATCTAGGTTTGGTAGACTTACTTTTCCTTAATTTTTCATTAGGTACTTTTAATTTGAAATTACGAATTTTTGGTGTCAATTTCAGGAAAATAAGCACATTTAAGAAAAATAACAAGAAAACAAAAAAATGCGTACCAGAAGAGGGAGCGACCCACTGCTTTATAAGTAGACATGTAGTTCTATCAATTAAAACAAACAGAGCTAAAATCGGATAACCCTGGGCGGAGATATTAGCAAATGAATTTGTTGTTGAAACGAGCATTCTGTAGAAATCTACCAAAAATTACATGAAAAGTAAACAATGTCAATTTCATCCAACTTCGCAAGCAAATATCTCCGGACTCCGAAGTCACAAAAGTCTACTTTTTGCTTTATTTTGAACCTTAAGATATCTTCTTTTAAACCATATATCACAATAAATGTTTTGACTAAATATTATTTTTCCGATATTTTGTATTTTCTTCCTTTAGCTGGATCACCGTGCCTCGCTATATCCAATCTGTGAGCATCGAAATATTTTGCCATAATCCAGATAGATACTGCAGCTAACATTATACCGATTATTTGTAAGCTTTTACTCCTTCGTTGTTTGGAAAGGCATACCGGAAAACAGGGACCCGGGACGCAAAGGTGGGACGCAAAGGTGGGACGCAAAGGTGGGACGCAAAGGTGGGACGCAAAAGTGGGACGCAAAGGTGGGACGCAAAAGTGGGACACAAAGGTTGGACGCAAAGGTGGGACGCAAAGGTGGGACGCAAAAATGAGTAATGTCTGAACATTGGAAACGCTTAAAAAGCATTGCTTTCAGACGTTCATGAAAAACGATTGTGAAGATAAAGATTTTTAGGGAACCTTTAGGGAAATCGTAAGAAAGTCCGAGGACTCGAAATCTGAACACTTTAAGAAACTTTCACTCAAGAAACTGACTCATCGCGCGAAGCATTCATATTTACGAGGAAGGCACCGATCATTATTTTTCAGCATCAAAAATTAGAAATGTTGATTTGACAAAACAGGAACTCGGTGTAAACTTAAGTTAACTGAGACGTATTTATGATGGTAAAAGTCACACTTTATATGTTTAATGTGGATTAAAGTGAATGACCTGGCCTATATCGTGCGATGATGCACACAAGACAAATTTAAACCCAGGCACGCTACAGTGTCTATTGTGGCTTTGCCTTTTTTGAAACACGTATCAAATACAATAGGTTGTTGTATAAAATTGTTGTTGTTGTCTTTTAATCAATGTTTCAACTCATTAGTAAGTCATTGCTCGTGATGACGTCACTACGCACAAATCGCTTATTTGAATATGTAATTTTGCGAGGAAAAGACCAAGTTTAATGAAAAGGTGTATATATGACCCAGCTACGATGCACCATTAATCTTTTATTCCTCTGTTCTATATTTGTAAAGTATTGAATTACTTTTACAAGTTAGAGTGCAGACTTTTGCTAACAGCTGGCATGAAGTTACTTCCAATTATTCCTAGACTTGTTTCGTGTTTATTCCATGGTATTTTTGTGCTAAGGAATATAATTACTATCCTGCATGAAAGATAACTTTGCCACTGCAAAAGTGCATTACCTGCCCAAAGGGACAAAAAAGAAACAAGAGACTGACTCCAAGTTCAAGCGACCACTTCGTCTGCCTGATGAACTAGTATATTGTACAGGGGAAGTCTTTATTATTATTATTATTACTTCTTTGATTTAAAGTTGGCTGTTCGAAATAGCTAAAGATAAAAGCTAATTAAGGCCAACTATTTACAAAAGGTGTATACAAAAGAAATACTTAATAATTACAAAAAACCTAAACCATATATAAAAGTTTTGCAAATCCTACAGTTGCAATGTTTGCATTTTGTTGTTTTAAGATGTTTTTTAAAAACAGTCAAAGAGACTGAAGTTTTCACTTCTATGGGTAATTTTGCCCATGTTCTTTGACCCATGAACCTTACGGTATCTGTACCATAGCATGTGGTTCTCACTTTTGGTAGGTTTAAATTGCTCGAACTTCTTAGTTGATACGGCATTGCCTTTTCCTTAAAAATTTCCATCATAAACGAAGGATTCAAATGATTCCTTGTTTTGTAAATTTCAACCATAAGCAACTGTAGGTTCTTCTGATGTATAGATACCGAATTATCATTTTCTAACAATTTCTCGTAAGGAGAAGTGTTGTCTTTGTATGCGATTCGAAGGGCCCTTTCCTGTATCCTGTTTATCTTGTTATTGACATTTCTGTCATGGAACATCCAGATTAGTGGGCAGTAGCTGAATTGTGACATTATAAAAGTGTTCATCATCAATTTTATTTTTTTGGATTCCATGAAAATTGAAATGCGAGATAAAGCATGCAGTTTCTGGCTGGCCTTTTTACAAAGAGTCCGCACATGAGTTTTGAAGTTAAGTTTTGTATCTAGTGTAACTCCCAATAATGTTTCTTCGTCACTTTCTTCTAATACTGCCATTCCTACATGTAATTTCATCTTGTCTTTTTTCTCGCCAAATATCATAAAATGACATTTGTCCGCATTTAATTTCATATAGTTTTCAGGATACCAGGTTGATAGTTGGATGGCATCTTGTTCTAGTCCGTCAATGACATTTTCGACCTCAGAGCCGCATATGTAGATAGTGGTATCGTCTGCATAGTTGCATATTTCGGCTCTATTCATCAGAAGAAAAAGGTCATTAATATACACGTTAAATAAGAGAGGCCCTAACACTGATCCTTGTGGGACTCCTTTTTGAACTTCTTTCCAAGTGCTAAACGACCCATTAATCTTAACTCGTTGTCTCCTTTGTGACAAATAGCTGTGAATCATGAGTAGGGCACATCTACCAAAACCGTAGGCATGCAATTTCGCTACTAACAGTTCATGGTCTATGCAGTCGAAGGCTTTGGATAGATCCATTAATAAAGCACCTGCAATGCCTCCCTTGTCTAGGGTCATTTTACAGCTTTCCAAAAATCTTAGGAGAGCGTGCTGTGTGTTATAGCCTTTCCTGAAGCCACAAAGCAAAGACGACAAAAAATTCGCAGCGAAGGGCATTACCTGGTCGTATACTAGTCGTTCAAAGATTTTTGAAGTCACTGGCAACACAGTAATTGGCCTGTAATTCTTGTAAGGCCAATAATTGTAAGTCTGGGGTTGGTATGATTCGTGCGGAATAAAAGATTAATGGTGTATCGTAGCTGGGTCCTAGATACACCTTTTCACTAAACTTGGTCTTTTCCTCGCAAAATTACATATTCAAATAAGCGAATTGTGCGTAGTGACGTCATCACGTGCAATGATTTGCTAATGAGTTGAAACATTGATTAAAAGACAACAACAACAATTTTATACAACAAACTATTGTATTTGATACGTGTTTCAAAAAAAAGGCAAAGCCACAATAGACACTGTAGCGTGCCTGGGTTTAGCATTTGTCTTGTGTGCAGCATCGCACGATATAGTATCGCAGAACTTGCTCAGGCTCTGCCAATCGCTGATTCTACCAGATGTCTTTACAGTAGAGACTTCAAGTTCAATGAGATCACAACAATTGACGTTTATCAAAATATCCTCATGAAATCAACCTCCGACTAATACACGTTCTGCTGTTTCCATACACGATTCTTAATAACTCAACACTCGTTCTAGGCAATCCTTCATCTACAATCTTACCATCCTGCAATCATACAATCTCAAACTATCCTACCCTTTCACTGCTTGTCCTCATTTTTATACTCCAGTTTGTCTATTGTTCCTTCTAACCAATAAGATTAGTACTAAGGAAAGGATGTGTTTGTTACCTATGCAACAGCATTTTTCCCACAGTGACCCTCTAAATATATCTCAAAATACGTAATAAATCACTCTCTTATTTAAGGTTAAATGATGCTCTCTAATTAGCAAGGTTCTATAGCTTCCTGTGTTCCTAATAAGTAAACAAGGTTGTTACGCTAATGCGGCTTATTTCAATGAGTACAATCATCCGACCACATATCAGTCTTTGTATTCTAACAACTTCCATATAATACCCAAAAGAAACTTGCGTCATTGCATTCTAAATCCATAAATGCTCTGTTTCCTATTCTGCTCTGATTCATTAATCTGCTGTCTGTTGTTACAACTACAGCGCACATAGGGATTTTCCCGACATATAGGTCAGGTCATTCACCTCAATCCACATCAAACATATAAAGTGTGACTTTTACCATCACAAATACGTCTCAGTTAACTTAAGTTTACACCGAGTTCCTGTTTTGTCAAATCAACATTTCTAATTTTTGATGCTGACAAATAGTGGTCGTTGCCTTCCTCATAAATATGAATGCTTCGCGGGATGAGTCAGTTTCTTGAGTGAAAGTTTCTTAAAGTGTTCAGATTTCGAGTACTCGGACTTTCTTACGATTTCCTTAAAGGTTCCCTAAAAATCTTTATCTTCACAATCGTTTTTCATGAACGTCTGAAAGCAATGTTTTTTAAGGGTTTCCAATGTTCAGACATTACTCACTTTTGCGTCCCACTTTTGCGTCCCATCTTTGCGTCCCACCTTTGCGTCCCACCTTTGCGTCCCACCTTTGCGTCCCACTTTTGCGTCCCACCTTTGCGTCCCACTTTTGCGTCCCAACTTTGCGTCCCGGGTCCCGGTTTTCCCGTATGCCGTTTGGAAAAGCCACTGGAAACTTGTTTACAGCGAGAATTTAATGTTGCCGTCATATTTCTGTGGTTGCCATCAGCATCCACTAAGAAAGGTCGAAGGTTACGGCCTATTGTTGAATTTGATTGCTAAAATTTGGGTACAAAACCTCTCCTCACGTTACCCCAAGAGAGTGTACGAAGAAAGGTATTGGACCACAGGCAAGCCTTTATCGTCAGCTATTTTTCGTCGTTTTTTCTGAAATTTTTGGAGGTAAGCAGTAGGCGTGAGGAGCTGCGTGCGGGAAAGTGTCACGAACAGGAATGTGCGTAACAAAACTCTTCATCGCTTGTTTATATAGATTTTGCTTTGGCTACCTTCTTCAATTTTAGACCTAATTTCATAACCACAAGATTATGATCTGAGTCAACATCTGCCCCTAGATAGGAACATGAGTTCTTTACACTTGTCTTAACCTTTGCCTGGCAATGATGTAGTCCAGTAGCGTTCTCCTTAAGTCCCCTGGTGCTTTCCAAGTGCACCATCTTTTGTTGTTGTTTTGGAACAGTGTGTTTGTTATCTTCAGATTGTTTCTCACACAAAAATCTACTAGCATCTTGCTTCCGATGTTTCTTCTCCCCAAACCATAATTTCCGACCATGCTCGATATCTTTTCTTCTCCAAAAGTTGCGTTCATATCTTCAATAACCACAAAATAATCTTTACCTTTACATGTTGATAATTTATCTTCTATTTTGTCATACAATTCCTCCACATCTTGATCTGAATGATCGCTGGTTGGCATGCATACAACCATTATCACTAGATCCACTGGTGGCCCGCTCAACTACACCATCATTACTATGTCATTATAGCAACCAATCGCCGCTACGGCTTGGCTGGTCTGTTTTTCAAGTAGCAACACTACACCACGTTGCGGTCTCTTGACCCCCTGAGTGTATCATCCGAAAATCACCACTCTTCATATCACCTTTTTCCTTCCTTCTTACCTCTGCCATACCTAAAATGCTGACATTGTATCTTTCCATCTCCTTCATTACATTTTCCAGTTTCCTGATCTTACCAATGATCACATATTCCATGTACTAATTTTCAACATACCGTAAGGATTTCGCTTGATGACAACCTGAGAGTCCTCACTTCCTCCCCTCCCGGACGCGACACCACCGCTTATAGTGGTCCCGTTGACGTCCTTGTCGTTTTATCTTCATTCTGTACATTCATGATAAGTTGGGTTGGCACGTATTACTGTGGGTAGAACTTTCGTGAATACCCATGTAAATCACTCTATGGTTCTTTTTTAAGTGAACGTAAGGGTAACATGAAAATGAAGGTCCTTTTTATGCCAGCATAGGAGGCATGTAGATGGAGTCAGACAGCGCTGCCTTTTTCTCTTTCATACCTAAGCCCTGTTTATACGAGAAAAAACACCTTACCTGCCAGACCCGGGGCTGAGAAGAGGTGAGATTTCTCCTTCCAATAGAATCCTTTGCTGTTTCATTTGGCGTTTACATGAAGAGCGCAACACCACCACACCGGTATAGTGAAGTCCCGTCTCACCAGAGGTGGAATCTCACCTGGGTGAGGTGAAAATTTTCCATATAAACGAAACACCACCGGTATGTTGAAGTGAAGTGAAATTGTTCGCTGATTCTCATTGGGCAGTTCATTCTGATTTCACGGACGAGATACTTTATTCCACCTCGCCTCTCAGCCTCATAGCTGACAGGTGAGATGAAAAATCTCATATAAACAGTGACTGAAATTTACCTCGCCTGTAAGCCCCGACACAGCAAAGAATACCAAACTTTCCCCATAGTTCTTGGATGGAAATTTAAGGGAAATGGATAAGTTTCTGTGGAAAATTTAAGGGAAATGGAAATGTCCATTTCCCCTTTGGGAAATTACGGGAAATGAGTCCGTTTCCCTAAAATCTCCCCAACAAAAATGTGGGGAAATTTCATCATTTTTTGCAGTGCGAGTCTGGCAGGTGAGGTGTTTTTCCCCATATAAACAGGACCTAAATTTCAAATCCTAGCTAACGTTATTATTTGATTGAGATGACATATCGTTCTTAAAAAACAACAATTCTTAAATAAGCTTTAAAGATCATGGCAAACCAAATCTCTAAGTAAAGTAAGTATCAGCAAACTAATTTTCAGAATAACAACATCATAGGCTTTTACCAAGGAGACTGTGAAAAGACTAAAAAAGCCTCACAGCGACAATGCTGCAGGAAGAGTAACATTTTTACTAAACTGCTGTATTCTTAGTAGCAAGAAGAAATGAACTTATAGTATTAATTCTATCAAATGGAAATGTAATGTACTATAAATCCCTGCCCTTGTAAGTTGAATCCACCACATCAAGCATAACACCCCACACTACCAGCATAATGCCACATCCCCGTAAGTCGTATTCCTCGAATTGGTGCATATAAGTTCGCTTGCATCCTTCTTCGGGCTATTCTTAACAAATTCTTGATATTCTAATAAACAGTAAAAAGTTCCCTCAAATTCGGCACTGTTCGCAGCAAGTGAAATGTCTGGACTATCAATTTGTCTTAAAATGCGATATAAGTGCAATATTTCTTCAAACCCAGCAAGTCTTATCTGTCTCAGCATGTTCTTAGACTGTTACAACTTCTGGCAAATATATTCAAAGATTAGTGTCTAATCCATAGCTATCAGATGAGATTCAGATAAATCTTTACATTTGAAACATTTGAAAACCACCCTAAAAGCGATCAGATCTAATCTTGTGAATAAAATATTTTTCTTTCAGAGAAAAGCCTCGTATCTCTAGATCATAGATAGCTAGGATCACTCCCTTTATTTTGTATTGTCGTCAGCTATGGCTACCTTTTGCAAAAAAATCGTACAGCAGCCGACATAGCCCACCATTTATTGACTTAAGTATGAGAAACGATCAAATGCGAGAATCTCTCCATCCCTCCCCCCCCCCCCCAAGGAATTGTTAATCACATTCGGGCCTGCAAGGTTTGGGCCTGCAAGGTTTACGTTAAACTCAAGGGAGCATAACAGTAATAATATGCATGTTACTAAATCACAAGAGTCAAAGATTAACAAGGTATCAAGTCACAAATTCATACCATACCTGATTTTGCTATTTCATGAGAAAATACACGTAACGCCCTCTGTATGTTCCAATGAAAAAAGAAAAATATATTTTTCTATTTCTGCAAGAAGCACAAGATACTTGCACATTAACTAATATAAAATGATTTTATTATTTACAGACGTATTATTTTTTTACAGACATATCCGTAGCTAGCACCGAAATATCCATATTATATAGATATAGATTGTTAGTAGTTTAAATATTCGATTTAGATTAGCTTTTGGTAGATTCATATTAGAAGCTAGAGTGAAATTGAATCAAAATGATATAACAAACAAAAGAAACAAACGTTATTTGTTACCGGATTATTTCAAAATGTTTCGTTCTTTGAGGAAATCCTGTTTCCAGTGACATATAAGAATCAAAACATGCTGAATTTCCAACAATCCTGGCCATAAGGTGTTGAGAAAAAATCGACTTTCTCCTGTTTTTTAGACATCACAACCAAAATACCGTCAAAATGTCCACTTCCCCCTCCCCCATTGCAATGTTGTTTTTTTTTGTCTTCAGAAGATATGGCAGTTATCAGATTTTAGGATATCTTCACAAACAACATTGAATTGGGGGAGCAGGGGTTTGCTAAATGAAAAAATTCGAGCTTTTCCAAACATTCTCAACACTTATGGCTAGGATTGTAGCTTAGAAGATTCAAGTTTAGGATTTTAGGTACTATTCAGTGAAAAATTGTAGTTTTACGCCTATCAGGAATCAGTAATGCTACACCTCGGTGTCAAAAGAAAATGAAAACCATGCAACTATTTGCAATTTTCCTGAACAGATGAGCGTTGTGAATATAAGACAGCAACCAGTTTCAGATCCGATATTGTTTTCGAAACATTGTACAGCACCGTGTATGTTTCGAGGTAGCAAAATTGTTTTTGAGGTACATATACCTGTAAAAGCAAAATCAGTACTGTTAGTGTAAAAACAATCATTGTTTTGAATCGATTACAAACATTCCTGCAACAGCCTTGGCTGTAACATGATTATTTAGAAAAAAATTCCAAAGTGAAACTTTTCAAATTCCGTAAAAGGTTTTTTGGTGAGCTCTTTCATTCACAGCCATTTGATTTAGCTACTACTTGCCTTCCAAATCCCCGATTACTTAACCAATTGAAAGTGAATGAAAAACAGCTGAATTTTCATCAAATGATAACAGTATCAAGAAGAATAATTTCGAATTGTCTACGGTGTTCTTGCTTTCAACTTCCGTAGCGACCTACTATGCAAAACTATTAATCAAATGAATGGAGAAGATTCAGGCTTTCAGAAAGTTACAAAATCCTTTTTGTGGGTCCTGTCGACCTAAAGAAAATATTTATTTTCTGCTGTTAGCCTTCTTGTGCACCCTGTACCGAATGAGTCGAAAAATGCTTATGCGTTTGGCTGGCTTTGGGATTAAACTTAGGGAACTGTCATTTTAAATGCTGGGTACAGGGGTGGAAGAATTTTTTACACAAATAGCAAAATTTTCTTACTCCATTCACGAAATTCAATGAGATTTGACACCCCCATTTCAATATAGCAAAAAAATTTAATACCCCACTATTGAGTCATTTAGCTTGGATATATTAACTTGCACACTGAAAAACACAATCTAGACATAAAATGAATCAAATTGGAACAATTGGAAGAATCATCAAAACATAGAATCATCATCAATTCTTCAAATAACTTCTTTCTTGCCAAATGAACATAGCAGAAACAGATCAAACTTTTGTTGTGAAAGAATACATAATCCTTACTTCAGTCTCAAGTATATTCCAAAAATTTCACAACCCATCAGATATTTCACAATTTTTTCCGAAATATTTGATACCCCAATAACACGATGCCAAAAAATTTGGTACCCCTCCAAAAATTCTTCCACCCCTGTACCCAGCTTTAAAAATGATAGCTCCCTTACGTGACTGATATTTAAACCTTAAATGTTGATCTATCATTCAAGTACAAACTTTGATGAGAAAATTTATTGTGGTAAAATCACTCATCTTTAAAGGGAATAGAAACAGCAATGTATATATTTTTTCATATCCATATAAAACATTACAATACATGCTACATCTCTGTTCTACTATACTTTCTTATTACTCTACAACAATACAGCACTACAGGGACGAGACCACAAGGAGCAAGAGACGATGACTACCCGGTTGTCATTAACATAAAGACATGCAAATAGAAATTTAATAAATCAAGATTAGGTACTAACGCATACTGGAATCTGTTCCACATTGGATGTCAGGCCAGCCAACACAGGCGCGTGATGGCAAACGTATGCTGTCAGGTCAGGGTTGAGTTAACGATATCATTGGTCAGAAATAATAGCGATTTGGAGAACGAATTTCGTTGACCCTTTATGTGCTTAACATCAAATGTGAATCAGACTTACAAACGAAATAGGGAAAACGTAAATAGTGGCTGTGTGGCGTAAAGACAAAAGTTTAAAGTTATCCAAGCCAACCCCTTTTGCGAATGAAATTTAGAGTAAGTTCGAGCAAATTTTTATTTAAATCATCAGGAAGTTCTTTATTACCATACAATAAGTATTGTACCACAACGTTGTTTGGAAGGGTATTGATTTGGACAAATGGTCGTAACAATTCCGAAACTCCAGCGAGAAGATCTCATCGTTGAATGTCAAAAGGAAGGGCAAAGCAACAAGAAGTGCTCCGTATCCTAAATGCCATCATTCGTTGGGCACATTGGGCTCACCTTATCGCTAAAATTGAGGTTGAATTTGTGAAAGTTTAATTTACTGAGACCGACACTTAATTGAAAAAAATAGCCTAAGCCTATTGGGTCAAGAATGAGGAAGAAAGACTTTGCAGGGGGGGGGGCGAATTTTTGACAAAAGCTTTACTTAAAAACAGCAACGGAAGGTGCAAGCCTGATTTCTGGGTCAAGTTGTTCTATTCACAAATGCAATTAGGATAGAAGCTTGATAGAAATTTCTCTGTCCTTGCCTTTATTCGCCCAATAACATCCCGATTACGCAGTGAGTAATTTGACTGTTGAAATAGTGGGATTGGTTCTTTCGTGTACAATGGGATGAGGTTATTTATGATCTTATAGAACAGGGTAAAGCGTCTGTTCCACCTTCGGGAACTGAATGACTCCCAGCCAAGCTCTGCGTACAGTTTTCGCGTGATGTTCCCCTCCATGTTTCTGATACAGCAAGAGCAGCCGAATGTTGAACAAATTCTACTTTTTCCATTAAATTTGACACAGCTATATCTCGTGACTGCTATAAATAGGCCAGAGAAACGCCCACAAATCCAATGTTATTTCGCCACACAGTGAAACCGGATGCATCTAAGTTGCTGAGTACCATAGATTTTATTTTGACCTGGCCCGGGCCGGCTTTTAACTATGTCGATTCCCTTTAAGACTCAACAATTAGAGAAAGGTTTGCATTGGAATCAAGAATTTCACTTTCCACTCCTGTCAATGATTTATGAGCCATTAAAGTTTACATTGCCAAGTTTCGAAATGAAATTTTAATTTCAATAGCAAGTAAATTATGACCAGAATGGAATGTGGAATCCTTGCTCCGACAAATGTTCCTTACCAATATTTTCCAGATTTCTGGGTTTAAATGATGAGTGATTTTACCAAGCAAAATTTTCGCATCTAAGTAAGTCTTTGACTGATACATCAAGATTTCAGTTTGGAATAAGCCCCATACATTTTATTTCACAGCCTGCCAAACAAAGAAACTTTTTTTGACTAACCCGGCATTTCAATTCAATTTTTTCAATTTTTAATTCTTTAAACACGGTAGCCCCATCAGTTGATCAGCAACTGCTTTTCAGGGGGCCGTGGCAAAAATCTAAAAATTAAAACAAGAGACAGATAACATAATTCAAACCAGCAATTCGTAGATGCACAGTTCAATAATTTGAAAGCCATTTTAGGATTTTCCAATACACAAAGGCAAATTTTGTCTTTTATACAAGTGCATTTAAAGAAACGTTCTATATTGACAACATACTGAAACTTGTGTCACTTTCGAAGAAAGTGAAATTCACTTTCTGGTGATCTAATATCTTAGAGGCTTCAGTGTTATTATCGTGAGTTTTCCAATCTTGGGAGCCACCACCCAGCTTCCGTCTTTGTTGAGATTGATGGTTCATGACATAAAATCTCCACAACAAAGTAATGTGCCCACCACTATTCAGTTGTTTTCACTGACTTAGCTAAGTTGTTTTCTTTCTGCTGTATTCATCGAGAACGCTTGCCTGAACACAATTGCGATAAAACAAGGCATTACTATGGAAACTTTTCGAACAAATAGATCTACGACCACCTTTAGAGACAACTGAGATCATGGTTTTAAAAATTTCTACCTTCAAATATGACGATTGAGATAAAAAAATTCCGTTTCTTTTTGGTAATGCTCCGATGATGGCAATGGGCACATAGACAACGGAGGGAAGGGCAAATGGGGTATTCTGCTGCTCTAAGTCATCGAAAGTGCCCCAATTTTCAACATGCCCTCGTCTCTCTCTCTCTGTCTCTCACTGTCTGTCTCTTTTTAAACTGTGATCCTATGACTATTTTGCATCTCCAAATAAGAATAACTTTACAGTTCCTTGTACGGATGAAGGCAAGGCTGACGGCGATAACGGCAATGAAAGCAAAAAACAGCGATGAAAATGATATAGGGAGTCCATAACATACCCACATTCAATTACTGATTTTTCATGGGCTGGTGGACTTCCTCCTAAGATCTTCTGACATTTTTGGATTTTAGCTCAATCTTTCCTTTTCTCGTAGCCATTTAGTTATTTGCGTAGGAATATGCAAACTCCACAAGCAAATACAATCATATTGCATTATTTCTGCTTGCTTTCACAGGACTTTCTGCTGAAATTTGGATACCTAGAAAGAAATGAAATGGAGCATCTGACTGAAGAGCTGTTGGTTGAAAGGCTGAAGAAGTTTCAAACTTTAGTTCATCTGCCAGTTACAGGTAAGAATATCTTTTCTAAATATATATCGAGTTCACCGAAAAAGACTTCAGACTTTGAGACATCGTAGAACCAAGAGTACTGGATAGATTTAAATGAATTTAATCTTTTGCGAAATAACTGAAGTATTTTTTACGATTTTTGTTGTCAAAGGTGCCGGAGGTATGGGGGCAGCGGGGGGAGCAGCTTCTCCGGTTGCCCTGGTTGTGCAGAGGCAACACAGAAACAGCTAGTGCTTCTTCTAAAAAAAATTTCGTATAGCCTCTGCACTATAGCATATTTAGCATACAGTCTCGTATAGCTTCTCCAGATGCAAAAGATGGTTTTCGTGATTCTGTGAAAAGTAAATAGAAAGTCGTTGAGTACTGGTATGGTAGGAAAAATATTTTCCGAGATATGCTCGAAAGTGCTGAGAGAGAGTCATTTTGAGCCAAAGTAGAGGCTGCCATTTTCAAAAACTTTCGTGGACAAATTCATCAAGGCATTTTATGTTGAAAGCAAGCAGCTCTGGACTGCAAGAAGCAATCTGAAAGACAATGTAAAAGATGTTTGCACAAATGGAAAGCCATGATTAAAGATAACTATTTCAGAAGTATCAAATTATCCAATCTTTGTTTCGGTGAAAATGGGACAAAGATAGACATTTTAAGGCAAAGAAAACAATGCTGACGTGGAAATTTTCCTGGAACGCTAATTTACAAGGATAATGTTACCAATTTTCAAAAATTCCATCTCAGTATCCATCTCCCAACTCATGTGGTGGATAAAAGAACCTTGCTTCTTGCTCTGTAAGAGAGATTCTTTACCCTGTCGTTCAGTTTCTTAGGCCCATTTCAGCAACTTTGCGCGAATCAAACTCTAATAAATTCGAATTTAGTGAAGCAAGGAAGATCCAGAAAAAGTCGAAATTCATCAAAATATTGGATCAATTTGACAATAGGTATGTCACACATCGAAATTCAATGTACATGCGAACAATATTTCCTATTTGAAAAGAAGGGAAAGCTCTAATAACAGACGCTGATTACTTGGACGTTTACTATCTGAGATCACGTGATTACATTGCTACTTTAGAACAGTTTTTATCCGTTACAAAGTTGTTACTATTCAAAAGTATTTACACTCCATGCGAGCAATAATTTTACGTAGATACTGGAGGAAGAGACGCTTGATTGATTGATTAATGAGAAAAATGTAAACGAGAGGCCGATCTGAACTTTAAACGTGTTTTAGAGCTATATGTGTATATTAAATCTTAGTTTTCCACAGTTTTGTCACCCTGAGGAAGATGATAAGGTGCCACAGCTACCTATTTAGCTACCAGTCAACGTTTGAATCACTAATTTAGATCATGTATTATATTTTGTGCAAGGAATCTCCTCGGTTCATTTTTTCTAGGTGTGCACAGCTATCCAGCCCATCTATCTAAGACGTGATCAAAACATCGCTGCTTGTTTTTCATTCAAAATACATTTTAAATTTTGCCAAATATTTCCATTGCGGACTCTATGTTATCATATTCGTAAGCTCTTCAATTTAACCAGATTGACCACGTTGAAGGACTAATGGATTACAGATATTGAAATTCCTATCTCAGCGATATGTTTTTGTTTTTTTTTTTGTTTTTTGTTTCCAATTTATTTTGAGTGGGCTTGTCAGGATTTCTAGCTACTGAAAGCTAATTTAAGCCCACTGTGCATGCCGCATCCAGGCATGGGACCCCTAGTTTAACGTCCCTTCCGAAGGAGGACGGGGTGAGTTGTGAGGACAGGCCTCTGAGGTCACCCATCCGGAGTTTGACCTCACTCGACCTAGCTTAACTTCAGTCATCTGACGAAGACTGTATAAGCCACTCGGCCACTCACCCCGCAATGTACAATTTGATTTCTTTCTTGATAAAAGAATAACCATTGCCAAGTTGTTTTTCTATATATTCAATTCAATCTAACATTAGATTGATGCAAATTCAGCGTTGGAAATGTTGTTATTATTCTTGGTCAAAGGATCTTTTCCAAGGCTACAGCTTTGATGTGAATTTGAACAGACCTTTTTATGACGACATGTTATCCTCGGAAATCACGTGACCGAGGTACATTGAAATCAATGACTATGGTCAAGATAAAATAAGAGAGTTGGAGTTTCTGAATCGAAGGAATCAGTGGTTGAATGAGAGTCTTGAATGAATACTGAACTTTGAATCATATTGGAATGAAAGGTGGAGTTAAAACATGCAGGCATCAGGACAGATGCGAAATGAACTGGACTTATGATTTTCGAATGATTTGTAATATCAATTTTGTGTACGAACCGATTTGTTATGGATTTGGACGATATTTGAATTATTTCGTGCATTTAATTCGTTGATGGAGGCTTTGGGTTGGAAGCGCTCGCGCGTTCGTACTGCGATTGTAGAATTATCCTGGCAAGATATATTTGCAGTATGGTTAGCTCAAAGTTTCCCTAAATTTATACATCATGGTGCCGTGACCCGGGAACGTTGCTGGATTTATATTTTACAGGGACATGGATAGTTTGAAGAATGGCTGAATTGAAGAAGAAGGTAAAAAGTCGCAATGGCTACCGTTTATTTATCAGAAACATTTTGAGAGATTACAAGGCGGATTTGCCGGAAAGAGGCACTGAATTGACTGATGATGGACGAAAAAGAATCGAAAAACATTGCAGAAATTTGAAGAAGCAGGCTTCTGAATTGCATAATCTGGATAAAGAGATAGTCGAATTATTAGATGAGAATGCGATCGAAAAGGAAATTACAGAGAACCTTGACTTTGAATCGGAAATAGACGAAGCGATAAGTGTGTTGGATTCTGTTCTCGCGTTTAAGCAGCCCGAGAATGTGTCGACTTCCAGTCAGCCAAGCAGAAGTTCAAGCCCGTCTAATTTTCAGCGACATGCTAAACTGCAGAAGCTTACTCTGCCAACATTTAATGGCAAAGTTGAAGACTGGGTATCGTTCTGGGATATTTTTGAGTCTGCAGTGCACAATGATCCAAGTTTGCCTGACGTTACGAAGTTTCAGTATTTGCAATCCTTGCTGAAAGGACCAGCTCTGAGCTCGATTGCTGGTTTGAAGGTTACCAATGCCAATTATAAAAATGCTGTTGAAGTTTTGCAAGAAAGATTTGGCCAACAACAACCTATTATATCAACACATGTTCAATCATTAGTGAAATTATCTGCTGTTCAATCATGCTCTGATCTCGCGAGTTTGCGTGCAATTTATGACAAGACTGAATTGATCGTTCGTAGTTTGGATAGCATTGGGATAACGACGGACAATTACGGAATATTTTTGACGACAGTTTTGATGGAGAAATTGCCTGAGGAGTTGAGAATAATGTTCAGCCGGAAATTGGGTGTGAAATCATGGGATTTGAGTCGTATGTTGGAGATCTTTAAAGAAGAATTGTTGGTAAGAGAAAGCTGCAAGTTGATGCCGAGTAATGATTCTAAGAAGCAATTTACGAAGAATACTGAATGGGTTGGAAGAAGAGAACAGCCTTCTACAACTTCAGCATTATATTCCTCGGAAAGTGCTGCTAATATTGGCCCTATTTGTGTATTTTGCAAGGGAAGACACCCGTCAAGCCGTTGTCAAACTGTGACAAACAATGCAGCCCGACGTAGAATTTTGATGGACACTGGAAAATGCTTTGCTTGTTTTAAGGGTGGACATGTTGCTGCTGCATGTGATTCTAACGTCAAATGCTTTAACTGTGGTGCTAAACATCATGTTGCTGTTTGTGGAAGAAAGAGGAATACTGGTTTCGACAACCAGTCTACAGGAAAGTCATCTGTAGAGAGTAAAGAGGCTCCTGCGAATGTGCAGTCCTCAGTTAGCACTACTTCAAGTAATTTTGTTGAACAAGGGGTTAGGTGTATTCTGTTGCAGACAGCAAGGGCCAAAATTTCGACACCTGGAAAAGCAGATCAATCTGCAAACGTGAGAGTTTTACTTGATAGTGGCTCTCAGAAAACGTATATTAGTCAAAGAGTCTGCGACAGATTGCACCTTCCCGTTGTTGGAAAGGAAAAGATCCAAATAAAGACTTTCGGCAATACTGAATCTACATTACAAGAGTGTGACGTTGTCCAAGTTTGTTTAGAGTGTCCGGATGGCTTGAAAATGTTTTTGAATGGGTACTCTGTACCAGTTATTTGCAGCCCCATAACAAGCCAACATATTGGGTTTGCCCAAAGTTATTACTCACATTTGCGTAAATTACCCTTAGCAGATTTTGCAAATGGGGATGAACCCTTAGAGGTGGACATTCTTCTAGGGTCTGATTATTACTGGTCTCTTGTCCTTGGCCATCCCGTAAGGGGGGAGTCAAACAGAGGCCCAACAGCTGTGAAAACCCGACTCGGTTATGTTTTAAACGGACCCGTGGACGTTCCGAACCGAGGTAGGGCAACCAATTCTAGCGTAAACATCACTCATTTGATGAAGGTTGAGACTCTGACACCTGTTGAAGAATCTTTAACGAGTGAAGTCAAAAAACTTTGGGATTATGAAACATTAGGAGTGAAAGAAAATGAGCCGTCTGTATATGATACTTTTGTCGATCAAGTTGAATTGAAAGAGGGACGTTATGAAGTCAACCTTCCTTTTAAAGATGATGAAATATCAGTTTCGGATAATTTTTCCCTCAGTGAAAAACGCCTATCTTCTTTGTTGAACAAATTGAAAAGTCAACCAGAAGTTTTTAGTGAATATGACAAAATCATTACAGAGCAACTTAAGTCCGGAATTATCGAAAGAGTCGAGAATGTTGAGGAATCTGAAGTTGGTAAGGTACATTATTTGCCTCACAGGCCGGTTATTAGACTGGATAAATCTACAACGAAAGTTAGAGTCGTGTATGATGCTAGTTCCCATACTCCTGGTGAACGCAGTTTGAATGACAATTTGTATGCAGGACCACCATTGACACCGTTAATCTTCGATATTTTGCTTCGGTTTAGGGCTGAAAAAGTTGTTTTGATTGCAGATATTGAAAAAGCATTTTTGAATGTCGGTGTCAAAGAGAATGAGCGGGATTATTTACGATTTTTATGGTTCGATGACATCAACAAGGAGCATCCTGAGATTGTTGTGTATAAATTCCGCACTTTGGTTTTTGGCCTAGTCTGTTCGCCCTTCCTTTTAAATGGGACAATACGATCTCATCTCGCAAAATATGCCGAACAAGATGAATCTTTCGTGAAAAATGTGCTTGAATCTCTTTATGTCGATGATTACGTTTCTTCATTTAAATCCGATGAGGAGGCACTTGAATATTATCGAAAACTAAAATCAGTTTTTCGTGCTGGAGGTTTTAACATGAGAAAATGGGACTCAAATTCGGAAATTTTGTTAAACGAAATTGAAAAGGAGGAATTGGCTCATACTGAACATCCGCTGAAATCTGAACGCGAAAATTCGAATGAGAAACCAGTTTTTGAAGCAGAAAAGTGCGACTTTGATTGCGACGTTACTGCGGAGGAGGATGAAAGTTTCACTAAATCTACTCTCAAAAACGCTTCTGCAACCCAGGGAACGAAAATTTTGGGTTTAGAATGGGACAAGCAATCTGATTCATTGAGATATGATTTTAGTGGAATTTTTGGCAAAGAGGAGAGGAAATCGATTTCAAAACGCGATATATTGAGTTTGACAGCGCAAATGTACGATCCAATTGGATTAGTTTCGCCCATCTCATTACCTTTCAAAGCGTTGTTTCAAGATTTGTGTAGAGAGAAAGTTGAGTGGGATGAACCGTTGTCCGAAGATATTTTGGGAACCTGGAATGCATTAGCGTCCAGTATCAAGGAAAAAGGCCCAATTACTGTCGATCGTTGTGTAAATAATCTTGATTGCGATAACATTGAAACATTTGAAATTCATGGTTTTGGTGATGCAAGCAAATTTGCTTATGGAGCAGCAGTCTTTTTGAGAACCGTGAGAAAATCGGGCGAGTCTTCCGTCCAATTAGTAACTGCCAAAACGAGGCTTGCTCCTCTCAAAGGAGAAACCATTCCGAGACTAGAGTTAATGGCCGCACTTCTTTTGTCACGTTTAGTGAATTCGACCGTTGAAGCATTGAAAAGTATTGTCAGAATTGATCGAATTTTTTGTTGGTTGGACTCGCAAATCGTTCTATGGTGGATTTTTGGTGTGAACAAAGAATTTCAGCAGTTTGTACAAAACCGTGTAATCGAAATTCGAAAACTTGTTACCCCAGATAAATGGAATTACTGTCCGACTGATCTAAATCCCGCAGACATTGCGTCTCGAGGTTCGAAAGCTACCGAATTATCAGACAATCAACTTTGGTGGACAGGTCCTGACTTTTTGAAGAAATCGCCTGAATTTTGGCCTAACATTTTGAATTTTAGGTCAGGTCAAACTCCGTCTGATGAAATCGCAGCGGAGGTAAACAAAGCAGTTAAATCGAATCCGCGAAAAGACTTTTCGGATGTGTTTGTAAATACAGTTAGTAGTTCGGACTTGAACATCGAAAGCATTATCTCGTGTGAAAACTATAGCAGTGCAAAGCATTTATTTCGCGTTACTTCATATGTAATTCGCTTTGTACAAAATTTGAAGAGACGAGTGAAACGAGAGGATTGCGTGATTGGAGAATTGAGTCTTGATGAGTTTCTGGCAGCGAAAAATTTGTGGTTTCGCCAAATGCAAAGTTTATTGAAATCGGAAAAGGATTATCAGAAAAATTCTGTTCTTTTGAAAGCTTTTGATGATGAAAATGGCCTTATTCGTTGCGGGGGTCGAATTGAAAATGCAAACTTGCCGTTCGTTACTAAATTTCCTATTTGGTTACCAAGAGACCATCACGTGACCAAATTGTTAGTTTACGAAGCCCACGCTAATGTCGGTCATAACGGTTTGAGAGAAACACTGACAGAATTGCGTTCTACGTTTTGGATCGTTCGTGGACGTCAAATTGTTCGATCTTTGATTTCAAAGTGTGTCATTTGTAAGCGTTTAGAGGGATTAGCGTACAATTCCCCGTCAAATGCACCACTGCCGAACTTTCGAGTGAATGCAGATTTTGCGTTTTCAAATATTGGCGTTGATTTTGCGGGCCCAATTTACGTCAGAAATATATTTGGCTCGGATAAAACAATGTATAAATCGTATATTGCTTTGTACACTTGTGCAACTACCCGTGCAATTCATTTAGAGCTTTGCCCTGATTTATCAGCACCCGCATTTGTTCGTAGTTTGAAAAGATTTCAAGGTAGACGGGGCATACCTTCTCTAACGGTTTCAGACAATGGAAAGACTTTCAAAGACAAGAAAGTTCAGCGTTACGCGCTTGAGAAGAACATAATTTGGAAATTCAACGTTCCGAGAGCAAGCTTTTGGGGAGGCTTCTTCGAAGTTATGGTCAAGCTTGTTAAGAGGTGTTTGAAGAAGATCGTAGCACACGCGCATTTGTCTTTTGAGGAACTCGATACGATTTTGATTGAAATTGAAGGAATTATTAATTCGCGTCCTTTGACGTACGTTGATGTTGACTCGTTGGATGAGCCGTTGACACCATCGTCGTTGGTATCTGGTCGTAGGTTACTGACTAAAACGCCGTTTGATCCTTCATTGTCGTTGGATTCTACGAAGACTTCGTTATCGACCAGGGAAAGTTACCTAAAGTTATTATTGAAGCATTTTTGGGGAAGATTTCTGCGTGAGTACTTACCAGGACTCCGTGAGTTTCATCGAAATACTGCAACCCGAAATAATCGATTGATTGGTTTGGGAGACATTGTTATTATTCAGAGTGATAGAGTTCCACGTCAGAAATGGAGAATGGGTAGAGTTGTTACATTGTACCCTGGAAAGGACGGTATTGTAAGAGCCGCCGAAGTAAAGACTTTAGATGCAGCTGGGAGAGACATTGTTTTAAAGAGATCTATCGTACATTTGTACCCACTAGAGATTAGAGAGGAAAGAGACAGTAGTACAGTTGAGGAGGTGAATATGCAGAGAAAGAACTCGACAGATTCAGACATTGAGATTCGTTGTGTAACTGATAGTGACGTTACTAATATAATTGTAGATACATGTAAATAGTTTTTTTTGTGGCTTGTGATGAACATTGGACATTGATGATTGAGTCCCCTCAATCAGGGGGGAGGATGATGTGAATTTGAACAGACCTTTTTATGACGACATGTTATCCTCGGAAATCACGTGACCGAGGTACATTGAAATCAATGACTATGGTCAAGATAAAATAAGAGAGTTGGAGTTTCTGAATCGAAGGAATCAGTGGTTGAATGAGAGTCTTGAATGAATACTGAACTTTGAATCATATTGGAATGAAAGGTGGAGTTAAAACATGCAGGCATCAGGACAGATGCGAAATGAACTGGACTTATGATTTTCGAATGATTTGTAATATCAATTTTGTGTACGAACCGATTTGTTATGGATTTGGACGATATTTGAATTATTTCGTGCATTTAATTCGTTGATGGAGGCTTTGGGTTGGAAGCGCTCGCGCGTTCGTACTGCGATTGTAGAATTATCCTGGCAAGATTTATTTGCAGTATGGTTAGCTCAAAGTTTCCCTAAATTTATACATCAAGCTTCGTTTCCAACTCCCATTATTGTTGTTAATGCAGTATTTACTGCATGTGCCCTCCAATCTCTCTCATAACAAAGAATTTGAGTCTATACTGAAAGTTTATCATAGCCTTCAAATTTTTAGGACTCATAGTTTCTTACTAGTTTCTTATGAACTAAATGATAGTCCCTATTTCTGATTCCTTTACTAGTGTGAATTGTTATCATCATTTATTATTATTTATTCATTTAAAGTAGGCGTATAAAGATTTCTACAGAATAAAAGCTAATTCAAGCATACTGCACAGTAAAACTCAAAATGAAACAAAATTACAGAAAACATGTCACATAAGGAATGATTAAGTGTAATACATATATACATAATTTTACTATGTTTTTACAGAATTTTTAGTATTTACAATGCAATGCATTTATCCTTTCAAGAACCGAGCCTGAACCACGAAAGGTTTCCACAGTCTACAGTTGCATTCCTCTCCTTTCCAAGTTGTATTCTCCTTTTAAAGCTGGAGGCATCAGATTATTTTTTTATGTCATTGGGAAGTGCCTGCTATAATCTATTTCCTAGCACGTACAGTAGTGTCCCGCATATAAGAAACATGAATTTAAGAAACAACAGACCTTGACTGACTTTTAAAATAAAACCCCCTCTTATAAGAAACTGATGCAGGTCTAAAAAAGGCTTGTTTCTTATTAAAAAAACTATGCATATATTAGCATAGCAAATTCAGCTTTGCAGTTGAATTAGACTGTGCATAGTCAAATGCAAACAAGAATTTTACATGCAAATGAAGCAAAAAGCACATTCCTGGAATAATTGCACCTTTTCTTGGTAGTGAAAATTTTCACAAATACAAATCAAAATAATGTAGTGTATATGACAAAGGAGCTTGTGTCTAAGGCTTACATGGATTGAAATGATGAAAAAGCAATTACACGCCCGACAACCCCTTCTGACGTGTGACGTCACATTGAATCCTCGAAGCTGTGGAGGCAGGTGGAGGTCATGTGATTTTTGACCGCTCTTTTCTTGATTTCATCACGCGTGCACACCAAAAAACATTTCATTTTTGTAAGATCTGATATCGAGCGTGTTTAGTAATAAAAACTGTGCAAAAAGTGAAGATTTTGATGATTTGGATGCAGAGAAACAAACACTTTGGCTGCTAGCGGGTAAGCAGATCCTCTTCGATTTCACGAAAATCTCGCAGGGCCGGAAATGCGACTCAACAATAATATTTGAATTTCTTATCCATCTGCTGTGATATTCCAAAGATGTTTGATTTTGTTTGGAAGAACAGGCTTCAGAAACTTAATTTTCTATTGTTTGGGATATTTTGAAATGAAATTACCCATTTTCAAGAAGCGTTTAACCTTAAGACTCCCTTCAGATTTTTCTTTCGTTTGGTAAGATGAAGATTCATGATTTTCATTCAGGGTTGTGTTCTCGAGATGTGACGAGTTTATTTGAAAAGCGAAGTATCCTATAGCATGCAAAATTTATTTTTCTTCCATTTGATATGGCACTTTGCATTTTTTTGGCTTCCGTTTACGATCCTTAGTAGGCTTTGGTAGGTATTTGGTAGGTAGGTATGGTTTGGTAGGTATTTGACTTTGGTAGGTATTGCTGAAATTCCGTTCGTCGAATTCTACCAAAATTTCACTTTTTCATTCAAGGCCAATTTTCTTCCAAATGCTACGTCCTATGAGAAGGAAACCCTTCCTATGCCATGAAAAATTCATTTCTCTGTCTTTTGAGCTAAAGTTTGGTATACTTTTTGTTGTTGTTATGAAACCAATAAAAAAGTCGTGGACCAACTATGAATTTTGTACCCATTATTTTGGTTAGGCCGGTCTGTCTCCATCTTCATTTTTCAACGATTTCGTGGCTTTCTGCAGGTATGTAGGTAGGTATTTATATTTAACGTGGCTAGCCCGCGAAAGTCTGAGAGACTTATTGCCAGCAGGGGCCACGGATGTTTTACCATCAGTTCGCCACAGCTACCCGCCGCAGCTACCAGATTTCCCTCACATGACTCTGGTCGACCCGGGCTAGAGTTACTGACAGCGACCAAACTGTCCAGCGTGGAAATTGAACCTGCGGCCGTTCTGACCTTTGGTTTACGAGTCAGACGCCTTAAACACTCGCCTACGCGCTCTCTGCCCCCTTGGCATCCAATTTTTTTTCGATTTTATCTCACTATATCCAAATTTCCATGCAAAAATCACTACTCTAACGAAATTCTGGCTTTATCTTATTTCTAGGGTTTCTTTCAACTTACGTCATTCATTTTTATCGCTTCGTCAAATTTTACGGAAATTGATCTGATTCATAAGGAGCGTATTTTCTTGCAGAAATGACAAGTTATAGAATAAAGAAACGTCCTAAGCCACGTAAAAATATCTGCCTTTCTCATGATTTAAAATATAACTTGCTTATTATTGAAGTTTGTGAGCCTATCAACCAGATGCTGGCCAGGTTCATTTCTTGTTCCCTTCATTTTGGTTAGGCCAGTCAGTCTTCGCTCCAACATTTCATGCTCTCTCACGGCTCAGAAGTGTTCTCTTAGCCTACCGTTCATGTATATATCATTCATCGTCTTACAGCTGAATATACAATATGAAAATCCTAGATTGTGGAAGTAGTAGTGTCATAGTTTGGAAAATTCAGTCCTGTAACAGGAAAGTTCTCTTCCCGAAGCAGCTCGTCGACCTGTTTGATGTTGGAAAAGTTGTGCCAAATAAGGGCGAACCAATACCATATATGGGGTTTACCTGAAGAATTTATGACCGGTCTTCAAAAACACTTGATACCCGATCATTTAAACTTTTATAATGAAAACAAATTTCCCGTGAACAAAATCTCTGATAAATTTGCTACAAGTTTTGCTTAGGTTGGTTGACACAGGTCTTGTTGTTCTTTCGCAAAAATCAGGCCAAAGTTTGAGAAGAATTATGCTCCTATAGAAACACTATTACCATCAGAACGAGGCTACGGATGTCGAAATGATGGGTTGTCGGCCGTGAATTACAAACAGTAAATTTTACATTGGAAGAGGCAAGTCACCTGGCAAAGGATCGCAAAAAATGGAAGGATATTTTGAAACGATAGAGGGCAAGGGTGGTGGCATTGTGGGGTCTGTTGCCAGGCTTTTTTCTGGTTCTTGAACCTTGTTGTCCGAAAAAATTTTCTCTTTACTGTTTTGCCTTTCTTTCTAACATATATTTTCTTTTTTTCGCTCAGTCTCGCTTGACTTTTTCAGCTTTCTTTGGGACCGCATGGTTTGAGCGCCTGGGAGCTCTGGTGGTGGACACTCATAGTGACGTCACCGTTGCTACTCTACGAGATGTAAATCTGAGAAAAAGTTGTGTGGCGTTGCAACGTTATATCGTTTATGTATATATGCAGCCACCGGTGAGTCAATAAAAACGCCCGGCGTTTGAAAAAATTCTGATCCCTGAATATTAAAGCAATGATGTTGAAAACTGTCTTGCTTTATCCCCGATATGTCAAATTAGGTCCAGTAATTTACCGAGCTTTAATCGGTCATTCCTTCCCGTTGAAATAGGAGATTTTCTGAAGAAAACCCCTTTCGAAAACCTGCAAAAACGAGCGAAAACTGAAAGCAAAATTTCCCATTGTTCTTCTTCCTAGCAATGATGACTCCTGGATGTGCTCATGCATTTTGCCCTCATGGGAGAATTGAATCCCCCTGAATAAGTTATTCACACTGGGGGGAAGACTTTTCAAACGGCCAAAACGAAAGCATGTGCTAAAGCGTGCTGAAATACATCGCTTTGAGGTAAACACATTAGGGACATTTGCTTGTAATTTTAGCACGTTTTTTAAGGTTTCTCAAAGGGACTCATTTTAGAAAATTGTGTACAGAATCTGAACGGAGTGACCGATTTAAGTAGGAAATATTCTGAAAATGATTGAGCATGCTAGCTATTTAGTTAAATATTGCAAAGTATCATTGTTTATATAATGTGGGAGCAGTAGCCTTTCAAACGCCGGGCGTTTTTTTCTGACTCACCCGGTATCAATATCCAAAGAGGACAAAATACATGAACGCATTCAAGTTCATGTGTCAGCATTGCTCAGAAAAAGAACTCATGGGAATCTTGCTTGTTTTTTTAACTCGTTTTGCAGTTTTTCCAAGGGGCTTTCCCCAACCTCCCTTTTCGACCAGCAGGATTAGACGATTAAGGCCGGGTAAATTGCTGAACCTAAAGGAACATGTCGAAAATGAACAAGACGATTTTAAGTATCATTTCCTTTAAATCTAGGAAGCTGCATTTTCTGAACTCTTGGCCTTTTTTTTACTCACCAGGGAGAATTACAGCAAAGTTTGCCTAGAATTCTTTCAAACAATCTAACTGAGTGAAAGGTATAATATCCATACAGCATCCTTTCAAAAGATTTAATGCATTTGCACGAGGTGGGAGAGCTTCTTGGAATCGATTTGTGACGACTCATTTGTTCATAACATTAGTTCCCCACTGACTGAAGTACAAATTGACCGTACAAATTAAGGGATGAGTGGCTGAGTGGCTTATACAGTCTTCGTCAGCTGACGGAAGTTAAGCTTGGTCGAGAGAGGTCAGATTTCGGATGGGTGACCTCTGAGGCCTGACCTCGCAACTCACCTCGACGTTCTTCGGAAGGGACGTTAAACTAGGGGTCCCATACCTGGACCCAGCATGCATTGTGGGCCTAAAATTAGCTTTCTGTAGCTAGAAGTCCTGACAAGCCCACTCGAAACAAATTGAAAACGAAAAACAACCGCCACGTACCTAAATCAAGAAATGCCTAGCACAGCAGATTAAGTGACGTGGACTTCCCTCACTTTTTACTAAGTACAGAAATCCCATTAACAATTACAAGATACCGAGAATAGAAAAATTTTACCAAAATGATATTAAATGATAGCAACCTGAGCGATGTGCCTCTTTGATAAATCCAATTTCAGCAAGTTATTGAAGGGAGCCAGGAGTTGAAGGACGCTGACCTTGTAAGATTAAATTAACCTGATAAAATAAATTCGTAGCATAGTATAAGAATACCGATGTTAATACAATAAGCTCATGCTTTAGTAGATATAACAAACTCAATTTGAAGAGAATTTAGTGGCTTGATGAAATTTGATTAAAGGAAGGAGATTGTCAAATCTGGCTTCAATAGAACAATGACTCAAATAAAGTTTGTCTTAAAACAGGCTGCAACAATTTCATACTTTTAATCGACAGAATTTTGTCAACTGATAAGATGAATCTCAACTCAGTTGCTACCGAAAGAACATAATTTAGCAACTAATTAGAAAAAAATAACCATATTATCATTTGGAATGGGTCTCTGGTGACCTAATAGAGATTCTTCCCATATTCTACTTTTACAACAAAGGTAACAATGGCGAAAGTACATTTTTGCTGTCAGGCCAGCAACGTCTGTCTAGAGTGAAATCTCAAATTTCTAGCTGGAGTGGTTGAATTGAAAATCAAATAAAGTCAATGCAGAACGCATGGCTGCATTGGCTGAATTTGAAATCAAATAGGGTCAATGCAGAAGATATGGCTGCAGTGGTTGAATTGACAGAAAATTCAACTGAAGTCAAATTCTTTTACCGGTTCAACTACCGGGCGAGCCACAAAAAAGTTTCAGCTTGTAGAATTTGATAGCATCAAGAGTATTTCACAGATTTGAATATTTTAAATTCCAGTTAAAGGCCGAAATATCGAAGTGTTTTCATTATTTTTCTCGCAGTCTTATCAATACTAGGAGTATCGGTAAACTTAAGTTTATGAATATTTCATGTTAGCAAAATGGTTCCAAATGGCCCAAAACACTGATCAAATTGCAAGTACTCATCTTACAGAGAACAATGCGCAATGGGCGTTTCACCTCCCTCAAGAGTTGAGGGAAATCAATCTCCAAACAAATACCAAAGATATTCAGTCCCATGGCTATGAATGCTAAGTGGATGTCTTTCACCCATGAACAATCAAGTGTATTTCCTTTATGAATCTGTGCAAGGAGTCCTTCTTGATTTTATCAATATTTTACGCCATTTTTCAGTCATGTTTAAACCACGAAATTAATGCAAAGTTGAATATCCCAATATTTCTAGTGCTTGTAAGACGGTGATAAAAACTTACAAAAATACTTCGATCTTTTGGCTTTTAACTAGAACTTGAATCATTAAAATCTGTGAAGTACTCTTGGTGCTACGAATTTTTTTCGAAAAATGGGCAATTTTTCTGGGTCACCCAGTACTGCAGAGGATACTGCAGACTGCTTTGGCATAGTTTTATTTTTCAGATAGTCTGCAATTCCAATGTGCCCGCAAAGGACACTGGATGACAATCATTCCTTAAGTGTACACAACACACGCAGTGCATTCTACGCAAAGATCATCTATCTTTTCAGGCGTAATGGATAATGCGACTCTTTCTATAATGGAAAGACCAAGATGCGGTATGAAAGATGAGATAAGTGCAAAATGGAGTCGTCGTAAAAGAAGATGGGCACTTCAAGGAGAAATTTGGGATCTTTCAAAGAAACGAAAAGTAAGTAGCAAATAGGGTTTAGGCAAACAAGGGCAGATGTTGTAACAATATCATCAGTTCATATGGCCCGCACACAAGTGAGAGGTTCTCATTTCCTAATTTACCATTTCCAAGCGGGTCACTCGTACACTTTCAGGAAGGTAGGTAGATAGGTGTTCATATTTAACGTGGCTAGCCTGCGAAAGTCTGAGAGACTTATTTCCAGCAGGGGCCACGGATGTTTTACCATCAGTCCGCCACAGGTACCCGCAGCAGCTACCAGAGTTCCCTCACGTGGCTCTGGTTGACCCGGGCTGGAGTTACGGACAGTGACCAAACTGTCCAGCGCGGGATTCGAACCTCGGCCGTTCTGACCTGTTTTTACCATTCAGTTGCCTAAACCACTCTGCCACGCTCTCTAATGTGCATTGAGGACATTGTAATGTGATTTTACTCCCTTTGATTATTGAACTTTCTTCTTCGTTCAGCAACGGAATCAAAGTTCTGAATCTAGGAGCGATGTTAACAACAACTTATTCTTTATGGCACAGCAAAACGAAGCAAATAGTCTTATTTTTAAAGATTTTTCGAATTTACAACGTTCTCTTAGTTTTAAAATGCCGACGATTGTGCTATGTGATTGATTCTATTTGTAACTTACTTTCCTACCTGTCTTCATGACTTTCTTCACAAGCTTCCAACTAACACTTGCGTTGTAATGCTGCTACAGACACCTTGCCTATAGAGAAGTTCAAAATCTAACGAAACATGTAGTTCATTGAACAATGTGTAAGCAAACTCTATTAGTCTAATAGAAGGCTATTCTCGGCAGTGAAATGAAAATTAATCTTAAATTTTGATTCTGGTACTCAGGGTATAGCTCACTTCACTCACGGATAAAAAACGGACAATTAGTGCTCATAAAGTTTTCATCGAAATCAAATCGTAGTATGCTGGGGAGCTCCATAAAGACAGGAAAAAATTAAAAACAGATAAATTTGATCAATTGTAATTTGTCCCATTGCAGCGGACACTCACTTGGAAGCTGGTAAATTCAGGTGCATACCTGCCGTATCAAACAACACGACGAGTAATATACTATTCATTTGCAAAGTGGTCAAGATATGCCAACATTAACTTCAATGAAATCCGGTCTATGAACGCAGATATCATTGTGAAGTTTGTTCAGTATGATCACGATGATGGACACCCATTTGACGGAAGAGGAGGAAGAATAGCACATGCTTTTTATCCTATGGCAGAACGGTACGGTAGGCAAATGTTAATTTCATAAACTTTTGTACAGAGTGTCCCAAACATTTGTGCCCTGGCGACGTTGCCATAGAGAACCTGTAGCTTTTATTGTCTTAGTTTTGATACAGTTGCTTAGCAGTGGATTCAGTTCTGAGCTTGAGATCTTGCTTGAGTCAATCTGCCAAGTGTTTGCCGAGTTATGGCAGACAAAGGCGAAATAAGTAGTTGCTTCAAAGCAGCACTTCTATTGTTCTCGATTATCTGCCAAATCAAGTAATATTTGAAGGAAGGGATTCTAGTGTCGCATTCAAGCTTCTCTAAGATTTGTAAACGAGTTTAAAGTGTTGTCTTATGCCGGGTGAGCCAGAAAAAAGTTCTCATTTTTGAAAATTCATAACAACAAGGCAACTTCGCGGATTTGAATCATTCAAATTCTAGCTTAAAGTTGAGAGATCAAAGTATTTTTGCGATTTTTTTTACTGTCCTACCAGCACTAGCAGTATTGGTAAATTTAAATTGAACACTGAATAGCCAAATTCGCTTGCTAGACAGATGATGTCCAAAATTCAGGCTCGTCGGAAGCGATTTGCTGAAGTTTGTTGATTTTTTAAGTGAAAAAGGCTGTAATAGTGAATAGCAAAGGTCGTCGGAATGAAGATTCAAACTCGTATGTATTCGTGGAAGCGACCAGAATCTATCAAAAATGCAATCTCTTTTGATGTCTGAGAACTCTAAAATTTCAAGATTTTCATGGAATGACTCCCATTAGTAGTGATCCTTTGCTTCCGTCAATGGCACATTTTCCAAAAATAAGGATTTTCTAACGATTCTATGAAATGCTATGACTTTCTTCCATAGGATTGCTACTGTCGCTCATTTTCAAAATACAAAGGCTCAAAATAGACGGAGAAAGGATGCCCAGATTTACATACACATGTGTATATCATATATATCATAAAAACTATATCATAAAATACTATATCATATATATCATAAAAACTAGCCCATTCAACCAAAATTTATCAACCAACGTGTTTAGCGCTTTAAGAATCCTAGATGTTTGACACAAAAGTTTTTTTACAGCTTCAGTGTGTTGAACAGCTGGTGTCCGCATTGTCTTAGTTCAAAGGACTGGCGCTCCGTAACGTTTTGTTCCCTGATTTGAAGACACTTGGTTTCGTAGGGAATGCAACGAAGCCAAATCGCTGGTTTTTACTACTAGGGTGAACATTGTAATTAATGATGTAAAAGTGAACATTATGAATTGTTTAAGTCCATCCTGGCAATAAGAAATAATGAGTTTGCTATTTCAATCGATCTTTAAAAATTTGATTTTAAAATTGTCTCGGTTTCGTTCGGTTTCGCTTGGTTTGGTTTATTTCGTTTCGTATTGTTCATTATAGCAAGCCGAAATGATGTTGCTTATCGGTTTTACTAGACTATGGAATCAGCCAAAACGAGCCAATATAACCCAAACGAGCCAAAACGATCCAAACCGATCCAAAACGACCCAAAAAGAGCCATAATGACCCAAAAACGAGCCAAAATGACCCAGAACGACCCAAAGCTACCCAAACTGTTTCAATCGATTCAAAGTGAAAAAGAGTGTAGCGTCTGCATAAATGTCAGCGACAGGGACGACAGCAGTAATCATTTGAAAACAACTCGAGCACTCTCTTTCGTGTCGCAAAAACATTTTTAGGAGACGGGGACGACAGGAACGGTCATATGGAGACCAGGCTTTTATATCAACTGTGAGTATCCTCGCATAGCAGAAATTATTCCAGTCTGGGGTCTTTATACTTTCCCAGCCAGTTGTTATAACGTGTGAGGCGTGCTTTCCCCAGTTGACAAACTGTGTCAAGTAGTTATCCGTTGATTAGCCTTGAAGACAATTATCTATCGAGGGATCATCTCACGATTTGAATGGTCAGCAGGTTCAGCTTGGTTTAGCTGGATTCAGGTGAGTTTTACTGTCAAAAATTACGCTGGCCTAGCTATGCCTAGAAATTTTCAATGATATCTGATATAGTGTCGTTTGATCATCAAAACGAAACACAGAACAAAGAGATGTGCAGAGAGAGGAGAGGTAGAGAAGGTAAAGCAATGACACGAAAAACCAGCCACTGCTAGTGATTTTATTGGTCATTGGCTTTGAGATCATCTTGAATCACTTTGGCTCTTTTCCGGTTTGCTCTGGGTCATTTCGGATCGCTTGGGTCATTATGGCTCGTTTTGGGTCGTTTTGGATCGTTTTGGCTGAATCCATTGTTTAGTAAAACCGCCTTCTTATAGAGACGATGATCATGGTAAAATAAAGACAGTTTCATGAAAACTTTGAGGACCATTCGACAATCCAGTATATTACAACGATTCAGTATATTAAGGCATTCCAGAATGTTAAGACATAAATTGTGGGAATAAAATCTAGTACGAGATTATAAAGACGTAAATGGTTTGACAGGGACATCAGTACGTACGTTTAGGTAACTGAAATGGTCTATCAATCATTATTATGTAATTTAGCAAGATACGAAATCATTTTGTTATCCTCCCTGCAGCGTTGCAAAATTTGCGAATCGGAATGAAATTGCATCATTTATAGTAATTTCATTGATAATGCAAACAATAATTTCATGGCCTTGCATAATTTGGAATGAGAAGAAAGCTAAGGGGGAATCTGTCACAATAATTACCTTTGATTGACTAGCAAAAATTATGAAAGGAAGCAAGTAGACAACAAAGTATTGCCCAAAAAATTTACCAGAGGGACTTGTAGGACGGATTTGTCCAGCTATAAGTGTAAAAAGTCAGAAAGATGCTCTGAAAGCTGAGTAATTGATGGACTTTTCATGCATAATCTTCGTTAAATCATTCAGGCAATTGGTTCTGGGCTTCTAAATTACATAAATAAAGGTAAGGCCCGCTGCTATTTACTTCTGAATATATCAGTTTTGTGTACGTTCGGCTTTGATCCTTTGAATATGCATGAATATTTTGCTAATCAATGAAGTATATAACCTTGAACATTATGACAATAGGTTCAGACATTACGTTTCATCAATAGTTGGGCATGGCCCTACACTGCTGCTTAGATCTGTCATTCTTTCTTCAATTTATGCTCACAGTTTTCCCTTAATAACACCTTTCGGATATCATATTAGATACAACTGTGGGTTTGATGCATTATTTCTCGTCTGACTTTTTCACATTTACTACTTCTTTAGTCGGACATAGATACTGCTCACAATCATTGTTTCCTTTGCTTTGCTCTTGGCTCACCCATTGATTGAAATTTATCCTTGGGAAAATTTCGGAAAGGTTTGATCAAATGTCCAAAGCACTGAATGATATGATTCTACATAAGCATTCTTTCATATCATCTTTCCGTAAAGTAATATTGCATTTCTTGCAATCTCATTGGTTGATACTGCTTCATATTCATTTCATGACCTTCTGTAAGTAAGTCCTAAGTTAGAAGCTACGTTGCGTGAAGAAGCGAAAATGAAATGAATGAAAAGAAATGATGCTAATGCCAGTTGCTAATTTTACAAATCTGCTCTTTTGATCTAAATTTATGAATTTTATTTCAGCTCAAGGTGGTGATGTTCATTTTGACAACGACGAAGAATTTACAGACAGGAAAAGCTATGGATACGATCTTTCATGGGTAGCAACACATGAAATAGGGCACAGCCTTGGATTAGAACATTCATATCATAGGAATGCTGTTATGTATCCATGGTACGATTTTAAGAAGACTGGAAAGAAATTTGATCTCACATATGATGACAAGATTGGTATTCAAACTCTATATGGTAAGTCGTTGTGCTGCAATGAGCAGTTATGTACAGTAAGAAACCGCAACATAGCAGCATCTCTTTAAGAAATCTCAGGCTGATTTTCTGGAAAAATCGTATCATCATACCGGGTCTCTCACAAAAAGTACCCCCTTTTGAGTAAAGATGGGAACGAAACGATAAATTATTAGGACTTTTTGACTTCAGAGACATATTTGTCGAACTTCAACTTAAATGCAAATGTCTTGCATTTTAAAATCGTGCTCCGAAGTCAGGAGATCTGAGTTCACAAAGTCAAATTTTGGAGTGCACTTGAAACCAGAGGTTTTGTAAAAGGGCCTAGCCATGATTTGATATCACAGGCATACTGCAAAAGAATTTCAACTTTGACCATTAGCTTCTTCTTTCGAAAAGGATTATACCTTGAAATGCTTCAATTTTTCTACAAATGCGTGCATTGCATTCCATCCCAAGTGTAAAAGAAGAGAAAAAGGGGCACAAGCATGCTCATTTGGGAGATGCGGCGTGACTTCTATCATTCTTACCAAATTTTCATTATATTTGTTTAATCACGTCGATGTTCTCAAGTCTTTCATTCTTTTCAAAAGTGAAAAACTGAAAGTTAAAGTTTAAAACAGATACTTTGGAAAATATCCATGATACCATCATGGCTAGACCCTTTTTCAAAACCTCTGGTTTCGGGTGCACTATAAATGTTGACTTTGCAAGCTTGTACCTCCGGTGTTTGGTGAATGATATTTAAATGCAAGGTATACGAAACTAAGTTGAAGATTGATACATTTAGCTGTTCATCCGGAGAGTAATAATATCCTATCGCTTCGTTCCTATTTCCATTCAAAAGGGATTACTTTTTTTAGGTACACCCGGTATAAGAACTTTCTACAAGGTGTCTTGTACAAGTGCAGGGGGGCATCCAAATATATTGTGCCCCGTTTGTGTAGCTGCTATGGAGGAGCTGTTGATTCATAGATTCGATCACGTCGGATTTTACAAGTTGCAAAGGCCATTCTTCAACTTAGAGTTTGACACCTTGTATGAGTCGGTCTGACGAGTGGTTGTTGATTCATGGTAGAGAAAAGGGAAAACAAACGGTGACTTCAAAAGATATCTTTCTATTGTTCTTCAGCAATGTCGAAAAACAACTCTAAGTTGTCGAAAAAAAAGGACTCTGGCATCGTATTGAATTTTCACCACATTTTTAAAAGGTAGAAAGTGCTCTCTTATGAATAGAAAAAAAAGCTAGCCCTTTAAAGAATTTAGTGAAAACTTTGATGCGCGGCCAAAGATATTTCTTTGGAAGCGATGACTTTCACCACGCTTTAGCACGTGCTTTATTTTTGGGGCATGGAAAAAGTCTTCCCCCTTGTAAGAATAACTCAATCAGGGGGATTCTATCCTCAAAAAAGACGAAATGCATGAACATATTCAAGTATCATTATTGCTAGGAAGGAGAACAAAGGAAAACTTTTTCAACTGCCGGATCTTTCCTTGTTTCATCGGTTAGTAGCAACTTACGTCAATAAGAATCTGTCTTAGGCCGCCTCGGAAATTTTTTTGTTAAAGAAAAGTACTGCGACTGCACAGTCAATTTGGGCATGCTGGGTTGCAAACTTTAAGTTACGATCTTATCTGTAAGAGTGAGAACAAATATTTTTGGAAATCAGGCTCCTGCAAAGAAACTGTTCAAACAGTTACACTTTTTGGAACACCCGGTATAGCTTTAAACATAAAGCTAAACATGCTGTTTTGAAACAGAAATGGTCTCTTTTTTGTGGGTTCTTGGTGTTTATCTTGAAAACGCCAAGTAACTCATAAAAAAAGTTGCTGAAGTCATTGAAATCTTAATTCTTTTCCTATCTACAAAATTGTGTTGCTCTATTTGTAGAACCAAAGTGATTCCAGAGATGATACATAGATATCTCACTGCAAGAGCAAACAGTAATGAGTGGGCAATAACCTAGGGGGTGCAAGTTATTTGCAAGTTATTTGGTTGCTTTGGGAGAGTTCTTCGATTTCCAGCTTCTAAAGTTATTCCATTTCTCAATAACTGAGTTCGGTGCGAGTGCGATGATCGCCACGTAGGTAGGATATCCCAAAGACTATTTGATAGGATGAGACAATACCTGCCCCCAGTAATAAGGAAGGGTACTGACAGGTGAAACGTTCGTTGTCAACAAAAGTGAAAATGTGCGAAAATGCAAAGGTGATCCGGCTAAACAACAAATTGATTCTGCAATTGATACTCATTTGATGAGAAGTAATGAATATTGATATAACTATAGCGAGGATTGTCTCCAAATTTTGATTAGAGTAGGGCAAGGTCTTCCTTTCATTTCAAGGTGAGTTTATTAAAGCCATTGATCCAATACAAATATCGCTCTCATGACCAATATCAACTTCTTTTCAATCATGAAACAAAAGTTGACACTTAGTCCCTATTGAAATTAAACCAAAGAAATTCTTTAAGATACTGCAAGGATTAAGAATTCTTTTGTCTCTACCGCTAATGACTTTAGCACTATTGTGCGATATCAAAAGGCCATCAGCGGTTTGTCAGCAAAAATTCACGACAGCGTTAACGCTCAACTTTTCATATGGACTCAGTTCCTTTAAGCTTCGAGATCCCTCCCTCTGTCGACAAAAGGACTTTGCCTTCACGTTGCAATTTTTTTGAGTTGGATTCAAAGGTTGTGATCTTTGATGGATTCAAATTAGCCTACTTGACTTTGTTATTTTAGAATCACATGATCTTTGTCTGTGTTTTTTTGTAATTTTTGTGATTTTTAGTGATTTTTTGTGTCATATTTCAGTAAATCCTCAGTGATTTGTGAATTTTGTGCTTTTTGCATGTGATTTATTTGTGATTTTGTGATTTTCGTATGTGATTTTGATACCTTGGTCATTTTCTAGTTATCCACTAATTCTTATGACGGGCTGATGACTTCTTTTTGTTTGTAAAAAGGTAGAGAAAGTATACGAGATCGACAGTGTTTCCAAAGGTAAATCAACTCAAGAATCTTTCTTCAATTGAAGTGTCTTTCTACATGTCCCACCGATTCATGAGACAATGTTTATTACATTTATTTTACTCAGCTGAAATGTCTCCCACAACTGTAATCTTTCAAAGATCAGATAAAGCTATATTTCCATATAGAACACTGCGGTAATTTGCAAACAAAATGACTTCTTCAGATGAAAGTTAAAATCAGTGGATAACTTGAAAACGAAATGAGATATCAAAATTATTTGAACAGGATTTTATTTTCAGAATTCAGTTTCCTAAATCATTCGTATTTTAGGTCCAAGGAGACGCAGAAGCCTAAAAACAACAGAAAAACCTGTTCAACTAGTAAGCCTAAAACGACAGCTAAGCGAAAACTGGTTACCCAGGAGCCAACGACCAAGGAAATTACAACGAGGATACTAACAGCAAAAGTCATCACGACTGTAAAAGCAACGACGACGGAAGTAACTACTCGTAAGCGAACTTCAACGAAGGTTACTACGGGCAGGCCAGATACAACGGAAATCCTAACTAGTGAACCAAGTACAGAAAATATTACGACCATTAAAACAAAGATACCAGGGACCACCAGCAACAAACAATTAATCAAGGCTACGACAATAGATTCCACAGTACATCCAAGTACATCCAAAGAGAAAGAGACGTTGAAAAATTCGACAACTGTCCAGGATGTCAACATTGTCCCACTTGCTACAAAATATGACACATCGTCTACTCCGATTCCCAATAGAACTACAGCCTCATATACAAATAAACCAATGAAATCCAAAGGAAAAAATCCAACTACCATCGCAAACCACTCTGTTATAACACAGACAGTTTTAAAAAGGCAAATTACATCAAATAACAGAATAACGGAATTGATAGACCTCACAAAGACAGAAATACAGAGTCAAATCTCGACTATGATGTTTAAGTCAGCGAAGTCAAGGTATGAGGATAAAACACAGACAACTGTTCGTAGTCATGAAGTTATGAAAGAGACTATAACAACTACGCCTGTTGTTTCTAAAAGGAATAGCATTGCGACCTCTAGTAAACTGATAACTATGCGCCAACATTCAGGCCCGTTTAACAGTAAACATAGAAGCCTCGAAAGAAGTAATCAGTTACGAACTAGCAAGACCACAACAGAATTTTCGAAGAATATTATCAGTGCGAAATCAGATGACAAACGGACTGCATCTCGAACTACAAGGCTAATGACAAGACTTTATCAGAAGAAAGCCATGAAAATAGCAACGACATTGGAAACCGTTGCTGATAAAGTAACAACTGTTTCACCAACTGCAACTCAATTCTATAGACCAACAGTACAATTCGATGGAACTGCAACACCATCTATGAGACGTGTTGACACGAGATCTTGGCAAAGTAGATCAACTCAATCAAGCCAACCTCCTGTGAAGCCAACCAAAAGATCGCGAATGGACAATGCCAAAGGAAAGAAGAGACATAGTAAACTGAAGTGTCCAATTGATATAAATGCAGCAGTGATAGATGAAACAACGGGCTGGATGTATGTATTCTCTGGAGACAAATTCTATCTGGTGGCTCAACAAGGATTAACTTTTGGCCCTTTGAGCGTCCCAGATTACTTTCAACATTTGAAAGGAAATGTTACAGCAGCATATCTTAGATGGATGACGGGATTTCTTGTTTTGTTTTGTGGAAACGTGTAAGTATGAAGTTTCGCATTGATGACGTTAGTTTGGATTGGTGCTGTTGACGGGCGGTTCCCTTCTCGTGATTTGATTCCAGAACACATCTTTGAGAATGATTATTCTCAAGAAATCTCTTTCAATCTAACGAGGAAAAAAGCAAGATTCTTACAAAGCCAAAATTTGCTTCGATGAGGTTGGTGCTTAATTTTGCGTTGTCGAAACTTGAGCCAATGTAGGTCCGTTTAAAGGACAGGAGTTGAAAAATACAGGGCGTTTCAGGAAAAGCATAAGACAACAGTAATCCGAGGTCTTTAGAATTGACAAAATTTGAGGAAATGTGACAAGATGTCATGTATATCATCTGAAAGGTTAATCTTTCTGCTATCTAACGATATGCAGTTTGGATACATTAATGGGATCATCTACCATTAAATGGATACTTACATAAGTATGGCCATTTTCAAATGCATCGGCTGCAAAAGCAAAATCATTCAATTTAGTCCCTTTTTCCGTTAAAAGATTATGAAAAAAAATTTATAAACATTTTTCAGGCCTAGAAGCACCTGAGATGATGCCTTGAGGAATGCAAAAGACAAATTCATCCTCATGAGATGCATTTGTAGGTAATGATAAAATATGCTCTCACAAAGGTAGATTATCGTCTGTGCAAATCCCCTATCACCTTCCGGTATCTAAGGGCCTGATTACATGAGGTTTTTCAACCCCGGGGTTGAGTTTCAACCCACCTGACCGAGTTGAAATGAGTTTTCCATTACATGCATATTTTCACCACCGGGTATGAAAAAGCAAACCATAATATTTCACCCCCGGGGATGAAAAAGCGCGCCATGTACAATGTGTGACGCATGCGTCATTGGCGATTCATCCCCGGGGTTAAAACAAGATTGCGATTACATGGACATGCACACTTTGAAAACAATGGGGATTAATGCTTTAGAAATTTCACCTCGGCTTGCTCAAGGTGGGATGAAATTTCAGCCCCGGGTATTATTTCATCCCCGGGGTTGAGATTTCTCCATGTAATTGAAATTTGAAATCAACAAAAGAATGAATGGAGGGATGGGATGGAATTTCAACTCGGCAAGGTGGGTTGAAACTCAACCCCGGGGTGGAAAACTCTCATGTAATCAGGCCCTAAAATAGGCCTTACTTACGAACACGTCATTAAGCAATGAGAAATTCAATCAATCCACCCCAATTGGATATCATTAGAAAGAGAAAAGATCGTACTGTCAGATTGTATGCCTCAAATCAAATGCTTGAAGAATCTCAAATGAAAATTGATTGCATCTTTTTTGAAAAATTCTATAGTGCATCAAATGGTTGTTACAAAGAAACGCATTCCTTATTGCTATTCTGCAAAGGAGTCTAAATCTAGCTAGCCTGCGTACAGTCTTTCTTTTGTTAAATTGAAAGAAGGCAAAGTTGCTTCAATTTACACAAAAGAAAGACTGCACGCAGGCTAGGATCGAACGACATTTTCATTAAACTTGTATACGAGGGGCTCGATTGAGAAATGTTAGAATGAGGAATGAGGAATACTCTATCACTTCTGTGTAAGTTCAAACATCCTTCAAAATGCACCGAATGTCCCAGAAAGTACTCAAGTTTGAAAATTCACTAAAATCTATGTGCAAAGCCAATCTTCCATTTTCTTTTCTTGTCAAGTAGATTAAGGAACAGCTTACTCTCCCAGAGATACTTTATCGTGTAATTTGCTCAAAAAGTAGCAAGTTTAGCTCTTTTTATGGCTGCCTGGTTTTGAATCATACTGCTAACATGGACGAATGATTAGCAGATTAATTGTCCTTGCATTTTAAACACTTGATGCGGTCATAAACGATAGAAAGAATAGGAAGCTATCAGTCGAGTCATAATGATTAATGGAAATTCTCAAATTTAGGTCTTTATGATAAGATTAGCTAATTCTTTTAAAGACCAAGTCCGGGGTTGATCACATTATTGCTAAAAGCAACCTTACCAACTGCTGAACACTAGTCATGAGTTCTGTCCAAGTTTTGGTGCCTCTAACTTTCATAAACTGCTTAATGAATCTTCGCAAGTTAGGCCAAATATCGTCTCCATTTTGCATTTTGTAATAGTGTGCGAAGGCGAGATAAGGAGGCTAGCAATGTGAATGGTATATATCAACACATTTCGAAGCCTCATACAAGTCAATATGAAGTGACGTCATAGAAAATGGCATCATTTTGCACTTCTTAAGCTTCTTAGCAGATTAAAATATGTAGTTTTGCCGATTACAAAAGAACAAAAATTGAAAAAATGTACTGCGCACCATTCACACCAGTGTAATCTCTTGGATAATCAACAATTATACCAAGCCTGGACTTGTCCTTTAAGTTTATGCATCGAAGTTAGCTTTTTCAATATGTAATTTTTAGCCTAAGATTATAGAAAAACAGAACTGTCACTCTGAATATTCTTAGGTCATTGACACAACAAATCAAAAGCAATTCTCATCATAGATCTTGGCAATCGAATCGCTTTTTGTTGACTTTTTAAACAGGAGCACCTTTGGGAACACGATATCAAATGTAGCTTGATTCAGCTTTTTTTCAAGGATATAGGAGAGCGGTCTCTTGCCGATTTTTCAGTAACTTGTGATATTGAAATCTGAAAGTCATAAACTTGTGAAAACGCTAGTTTGCTAATGCAGACTAACAGCAAAAGTCGTCGTTTTGAAGCGGACCTTAGGTGAGCTGCATGTCAAAGGGAAGCTTCTCTTTTAGATCAATGGCGACAATGCTGCTATTAATTGCCCGAGTGAGCACATCATTTGACAACAACGTTGGGAGGAGCTGGGGGAGAAGTGAGATTGCATTGCAGAATGAATTAGAGATTTTAGTCCGTCTGTCAAACGATGGAAGTTTCTTCAGGCCACAAACTGAACAATGAGTAACCAATGGCCTTCTCTTTTAGCTACTATGAATATCATGGTTTTGATCTGAAGAACGGACCAGTGTCAGTCAAAGAACTAGGTATGCCTGTAAACGCACAAGTAGATGCTGCATTAGTATTCAATGGCAACAAAAAGAGCTGGATACAAAATTGGTGGAATAAAGTGACCAAAACATATTTATTTGTTGGCAGAAAATATTATAGACTGAATGAACCAAGAAGGAAAATTGATGCTGGTTACCCCAAGTATAGTAAACATGTCTGGAGAGGACTACCGTCTCGACTCAGTGGAGCAGTAACAACTTTTCCCACAAGATATGCACCAGGGTCAACTATTTTCTTCGCTAAAGAAAAGTACTATGTGCTTAATGATAGGTATGCACACACATTTTTATCTTTTAAACTATTCATAAGTAACTCAACTCAAAGATCGCCAAAAAATTAACAACTTGCCAGTCCTGGGAGAATATGAGCTCAGGAACTATAAATTTTTTGATAAAGGAATGTTTAATTCTTACGTCTTCCTTCACTTGTTATTATATTACTTGTAAGGCACTGGAGTAAAAAGTCTAACATTGGAAAGGCATCTTGAAAATTCGTTCTGAATTGTTCACAGGGCATAGGTAGGGAGCATGACGTTTCTTATGGAAACTTTAAGAAGCTCGTAAGAAACTCAAGAGTACTCAACATCTGATATTCTAAGAAGCCTTTAATATTAGCCCAAATTCCCAGTCTCTTATAAAAAATTACGTGTGCTACTGCTCACTTATAGTACGACCAAAAACTATGTAGAGTAAAACATTTCGCGATGCCATTTCGGCTCCATTTTGAAATAGCATGTTAAAGCCAACTCGCCTCCTTGCCTCGTGGCCTAACCGTTCCTTGCTCGGCCGCCATTAACATAAAACAACAACAACCACAACAATAATCACTACATCATTCCCCTCTTTCTTTTGAAAGGAAACGTAAAGTTATCAGAGTTTCTAAATGTCAAAACTAACAAAGTATTATCGACCAAAGAAACGATTAATGGGTTTTCCGATTACCTAAACAAATTCAGTAGGAAATAAATCTCCATACCTGTCTACTTGCTTACGTGTGCGTCCTGATCTCCTAGGTCCCTGTTCCACATGTACTTCTTCCCTCGCCTCTTCTTCTCTAACTAATTCTTCATCATCACTGCTCTCTAATTCATCTTCACTCTCCTCCTCAGCTTCTGTCTCGACTTCTGCAACCTTCTTGAAGTGTGAAATGTTCCTTGTTATCACATATCGTCCGTTCCTAGCTGTGATTCTGCTTCCCTTCCTCTCTGTTACTCTCAATTTGTTAGGACTAAACTTTGATGACAGTTTGTTTCGAGCTGGTTGTAAGCATATGACTGTATCTCCAATTTCGATATCTGCCTCTTTCGCTCTCTTTCTTTTGTCATAATACGCTTTATTCGTTTCTTTCTGCATTTCAATGTTTGCTTTCGCCATCTTGTGTTTGTTAACTACTTTATTTGAAGTTAATTCGGGAAGTTTTCCCCGAATTGTTCTGTTAAATAGGAGCTCACATGGTGCCACTTTTGTCGTGCGGTCGAAAGGACAATAAAAATTTCTGAAGTTCCTGTCTCCAGTTCTTGTTTTCAATCTTTGCTGACTGAAGTAATTTGCCAAGGGGTTTCATGACACTGTCAGCATTTGCATTACCCTGTGGCCATAGTGGCGTACTTGGCTTCCAGTTAACTCCCAGCAGTGCCATATATCTTTCAAATTCTTTGCCATTGAATGGTGGCCCGTTATCAGTTGTGATCTTTGCTGGGATTCCATGGCGGGCAAATATTTTATCTAATTGTGGAATGACTGTCTTCGCTTCTGTGGAACGAACTACTTCAACTTCTGGATACTTGGAGTAAACATCTGTTACAACCAGTAGATATTCTGACGTGTTTGGAACAGGCCCTTTGAAATCGATGGCAACCGTGTGCCATGGTGTATCTGGCGTTGGTGTGATACGCATTGGTTCTGGTGGGTTTTGCTGTCCTGTAGCTTGACAAGCATTACATCTATCAATAATTTCTCTGACTTTCTTGTCCAGGTTTGGGAACCACACTTTTTCTCTCATGAGACTTTTTGTTTTTTCTACTCCCTGGTGCCCTAAGTGTGCAATCTGTGTGGCTCTCTCTTGCAAACTTGCTGGTATTATGATACGATTTCCCTTTAACAAAATGTTCTCTGCCTTATTAAACGAGATTTCCTCTGAACATCTGTGATATATTGTGATCTCTGGATCATTTTCATCCCATTTTCCAGACTTTAAACATTCCTTAACTTTCATTAGAACTGAATCATTCTCTGTTTCTGCACTTATTTCAGTCAAACTCATAGCCTTTGGTACTGCATGACTGATGACAAAATTTACATGATGCTCAGCCATCTTCTCAGCAGTTGTTTCTTGCATTCTTGGCATTACTGGGTGTCGACTTAAAAAGTCTGCTTCATTCAGAGATCCCTTTTTGTAAATAACGTTGAAGTTATAGGGCTGTAGTCTGAGCATCCATCGCTCAACCCTTGCTGGAGGTTTAGATCTTGGGTTGTTGAATATCGACTCTAAAGCTTTGTGATCAGTAATGACATCAAATTCTGATCCTATCAAAAACAAACGAAAATGCTCTATGCTCCATACTAAACTTAAACCTTCTATGTCTGTCTGTGAGTACCTTGATTCTACTGGAGTTAAGCCTCTGCTGGCGTAAGACACGATTTTGTAGGGTGCTTGATTGCTTTCCCTTTGACACAAGATTCCACTTATGCCATGTGGTGATCCATCCACAATGAGAAGGCTACGTTTCTCAACATCAAAATATGACATCACAGGTGCCTGCGTGAGGGCTTTCTTGAGTTGATTAAAGGCTTTTTGATGGCTGGGTGTCCACTGGAAGATTGCATTCTTTCTAGTCAACTCTCTCAGGGGACCTGTAATTTGGGCATAATCTTTGATATATTCATGACATGTGTTGGCCATGCCCAAAAAACTTCTTACTTCTGCTGTGCTTCTGGGTGCGGGGGCATTTGTAAGGCTGCTGATCCGTTCTGGGTCTGGCTTAGTTCCCTTTTCAGTAAAAATGAGGCCATAAAACTTGATTTCCTCCTCCAAAAATTTGCATTTTTCTCCTTTAGCTTTCAAATTCAGTTCCTTTAGGCGCTTCAAACAATTTTCTAAGGCTCTGTCATGATCTTTTCTGGTCTTCCCATATATGATGATGTCATCAGCTATGTTTTTAACTCCTGGTATATCAGCTAAGTTTTGTTGCAATACGTTTTGAAAACATTCAGCAGCACTGGAAGTACCATAATTCAAGCGCTTAAATTGAAACAAACCTTCATGTGTTGTGAATGTTGTGATAAACCTACTTTCTGGTGCAAGTTCTAGCTGATGATAGGCCTGACGCAAGTCAATTTTAGAGAAAAATCTTGATCCGTTAACATCTGCTTTAAAATCTGATAGTGTGGGCATGACATGTCTCTCTCGCTCTATTGCCTGGTTTGCTTCTCTCATGTCTACACATAGTCTAATGCTACCATCCTTTTTAGGGGTACAAACTATGGGTGAGATCCATGGAGTGGGCTGATCTTTCATACGCTCAATTATGTCTTCATCTTGTAATTTCTCCAGTTCCTTGGAAACAGCTTTACGAAGGTGATATGGTATCCTCCTTTGTGGCTGCATAACTGGTTGAACATTGTCCTTAATGTGTAACTTGACTTGTGTGTTTTTCAATTTCCCTTCCCCCTGAAAGACACTTTGGTATTCTTGTATGATTTCCTGTATTCTTTTGTCCTTTGTTTGTGGAACATGTCCTACCTCCTGTGACTTTGGAGGGGCAACAATTTCTGACTCTTTGCTTTCAGCTTGTGTGGATACTCTGTTGACCATTTGAATAAGATTGAGATCTTGAGCTGTCTTAGCACTCAATAGATTACCCCCTGCTCCTTGAACTACATAAATCTGTGTTACAGCATATCTCTTTTTTGATTCAATTAAAGCTTGGAATTGTCCTTTCAATGATAATGGTGTTTCTGACCCATATGGATATATCTTGGTATTTGTATTAACAAGTTTCACAGTACCTTGCAATTTCTCAAATGTGGGAGAGTCAATGATATCTACTGATGCACCTGTATCCACTAAAACCGCAGCTTCAACTGAATTTATTGTAACTTTAATTCTGGTACTAGGTTGTTTTCCTCTGACTGCATAAGCATATTCTGAATCTGAGCTGTCATCTGTGTTGTCCTGTAACGCTATAGCATGGGCATGTTTTCTTCCTTTAGTACTTTTAGGCCTTGGTTTTGTGTCAGCATTTGTCCTCCTTTCAGATCTTTTGTAACTGACATCTTCCTTTTGCTTGCAAACACGAGCAAAATGCCCTTTTACTCCACATTTATTGCAGGTTTGATCTTTGGCGGGGCATGGGCGGTTCTCATAATGGGGATATCGAAACCCACAGTTGTAACATGTTCTGCTGCCTTTCTGTACCACATTTACTTGGGATTCCTCGGTTGATTTGGTTTCCATGCCACTTGCCTGGGCTGAACTGGTTTCAGATTTTCTTCCCTCAATTATCATGTCTTGCAATTTTAGCTCTGGTTCTCGTAACGCTTTCTTTCTTAGTCTAGAAGATTTCCCATTACATACGATCTGGAGTTTTATTTCAAAATCTTCATCATGAAAATCACAGTGTTTTGCTAATTGTCTCAATCGTGTATGAAATTCATCAATGGTTTCGTCCTCCCGCTGTGAGGCTTGTCGAAATAAGTAGGTTTGATACAACGTATTCTTCGCAGGCTCAAAATATTTCGTAAGTGCATCCACCGCAGCGGCATAATCATTATCTTCCCCTGTGTCTGAGAGGGTTTTGAATATTTTGTAGACGTCATCTCCCACTTGATAAAGAAGTAAAGCACGTTTCCTACCCTCATTTGTGATATTGAGGGCCCTGATATAATTGTCAAATCGCTCCATCCATAACGACCATCGTGCACTCGTATTCGTGGGGTCACTTTGTGGCAAAAATGGACTCATCGGTTGTAAATGATTTGCCATCGTATTCCTCGTATGATATCCTGTACGATTCGTCCGATCTTTATCGTCGTCGCCAATGAAATAGCATGTTAAAGCCAACTCGCCTCCTTGCCTCGTGGCCTAACCGTTCCTTGCTCGGCCGCCATTAACATAAAACAACAACAACCACAACAATAATCACTACACATTTCTCCATAGTAACAGCAAATCTTTCTTCCGAAAGTGGAACAGAGGCACGATATACTTATAAAACATTCTCGAAATTGAAAAGTATACGGCTAAAAAGCTCCATCCTAGCTGCATCCAAATCTGTGCTCTGTTTATTGTCAACTCAGCAGATTTTTATCTTATATGAAATTACCAAGGGTTAACAGATTTTGGAAAATCAGGTTTATCAGCTTTTGTTGTTTCCCATCAGGGAAAGCAGCAAGTCGCTGCAACGACAAATAGCAAGGACTTTATCATAGTGAAACCATAGTTACTATAGTGAAACTGTATCGAGCATGAAGGTTATCTCTCAAAAAGGAGTTAAAACTGAAAATCAATTTTTCATGCTAAACATTGATGATTTCTTTGAAATAATGTTTTACTCATATTCTAAGCAATTAAAACTGGTAAGATCTTATTCAATGTATCTTCATAGTAGCGCAGTGTTTCTCATTTGCCGGCCTGGCCTAAGGTCACCTTACGTTTAATTTGAAGCTATTCTATTCTATTTTTATTTCTTTAGGCACGGTAGCCCCGTCAGTCGTGAAGAACTGCTTTTCAGGGGGCCGTGGCAAACAGTGAAAAAAAAACCGAGAATTGGTATGAAAAATGGGGAAAAAAACCCGAATTCACAAATAATAATGATAATTTGTGAACAATAATGACAATAAATTATCATTATTGTTCACAAATTACCTTTCAATCTTCGTTTGAAAGTGGCAAGGGAGGGTGCCTGTTTTATATCATAGTCAAGCTGATTCCATAGTTTAGAACCACGAAAAGATATACCTTTTTGTCCATTGCTTGTTTTCCTCATAGGTAACAGAAGATCAGTTTCTGTATTTCGCAGTTGTCTGATATTTCGAGTAGAATTTTTGACGAAAATTTTAGAAAGATATTCTGGAGCAAGACCATTTAACGATTTGTACATGGTTGTGGCAGTTTCACTTTTGATAATCTCACTTATAGTTGGCCATTTTAGATTGTGTATTAATGGCCCAGCAGATGAATCAAAATTGCTTCTTGTAACAATTCTAGCTGCCCGATTCTGCAGCTTTTGAAGGGTCTGCAGTCTGGTCACCCCACAGCACCCCCACACGGAACAGCAATATCTAAAGTGAGGCTCTACGATTCCTCGATACATCTTACTCAGGGTATTTTGGGGTAAAAACTTTCTGGAATACTTCAAAAACCCTATGCCACGAGAAACTTTAGTACGAACATTATTGATATGCTCAGCCCAACATAGGTTCTTGTCAATTATTACTCCCAGATATTTTGTCTGGTCTACATTTTCAACCTGAGAGCCACCAATGAGAAACTGCGGACGAGCAACAAAATTATCAGTAATTTTCTTAATTTTAGGTTTGGAACCCACAACTAGAGCTTGAGTTTTTAGGACATTCAATGAAAGTTTGTTGCCTTGCAGCCATTTCTTCAAATGACCGAGTTCATTGTTTAACGTTTGATTTATATCTTCCATACTACTAGAAGAGTAGGAAATACTAGTATCGTCTGCGTACATCGTCACTCTACCTTTCTTAAGAAAAAAAGGAAGGCCATTGATGTAAATCAGAATCAAGAGAGGACCAAGACAGGAACCCTGTGGGACACCACAATTGATGTCTTCAGTTTTTGAAGAAACCCCATTAACTTTGCAATATTGTTTTCTGTTTGTTAAATAGGATGAGAACCCAGCAAATTCTAGATCATCAACACCATATTTTCGCAATTTTGCAAGCAAAATATCATGCTACCTTTAAATGAGGCTGAGTCAGAACTCTAATTGGAGTATGATTGGTTTAATTCAAGCTGGGTTGGTTTACACTGGGTTTACACAAATATAGCAATGCACAATGGTGGTCAGTGAATTCCTTGTTGCATTTTGCTAGGGTTTTAACTATATATCGTTTTGGTGTTAGCAATTATTGGACATCTTTAGAGCAAGGGTTCCCCACTATGAATTTTATCGTTGCCTTCTTACAGGAAATTGAAGGTTCGACCCGGACACCCGAAACATATTCGCAAATTACTGAAATGCAGAGTTGATGAAGAAGCTAGCTAACATCTTATGATAATGGGCCTTCAGCGATGGGCTGATCAAGTTGAAGTTAGAAGAGATTTACTACATTGGAAGATGGGCATCGATGAAGGAACAGTGTGTATATCAGCACGTTAGGGAGTTATCATTTTCAAAGCTGGCTACAGGAGTGGAAGAGGTTTTGGAAGGGTACCGAACTTGTAGACTTTGGAAGGATACCAAGCTTTTATTGCGGTATCAAACAATTGGGCAAAAGTTCAAAAAGTATGGTGGGCTGTAACTTTTTAGAACATATTTCAAACTGATCTGAGAATTACATATGTTTTACCAAAGTTACATGCCACTGCTATGTTCATCAGGCAGGGAATAAGTTACTTGAAATAATTGGTTAATCGTGATGGTTGCTTGTTTTGATGTGCTTCTTAGTAGTTCAGTTTTTTCATATAAGTCCAAGATAAGTCACTCAATGATGTGGTACGAAATTTTCACTATCTTGAAATGGGATACTACCGGGTGAGTCAATGAAAACGCCCGGCATTTGAAAAATCCTGCTCTCTGAATATCAAAGAAATGATGTTGAATACTGTATTGTTTTATCGCCGATATGTCAAATTAGGTTCAGTCATTTACCAGGCTTTAATCGGCCATTCTTTCCCGTCGAAAGAGGAGATATTCTGCAGAAAGCCCCTTTCGAAAACCTGCAAAACAAGTGAAAAAAGCAAGTAAGATTTCCCGTTGCTCTCCTTCCTAGCAATAATGACTCTTGAATATGCTCATGTATCATGTCCTCATGGAAGAATGGAATCCCCCTGAATAAGTCATTCACACTAGGGGGAAGACTTTTCAGCCCGCCAAAAGGACAGCACGCACTAAAGCGTGCTGAACGTCATTGCTGTGAGGTAATTACATTAGGGAGTTGTCCTTGTAATTATAGCACGTTTTTTAAGGTTTCTCAAAAGGGAATTTTAGAAAATCGCTTAGGATCTGAACGGGGTGACCAATTTTAGTCAGGAAAATATCTAAAATTAATTGAACATGTTAAGTACTCAATCATGTATTGCAAAATATCATTGCTTATAGACTCAGGGAGCAGTACCCTTTCAAACTTCGGGCGTTTTTTTTTTGACTCACCGGGCAGATATCAGCAAACGTGGCCAATAGGGTAAGAAAAAGTTCGTATTTGTCTTAAAAATCCTTCCACCCTTGTCCTCAGCATTAGAAATGACAACTCCCCAACAGATTAAGAGGAATGTAGGTTGCAGAAGAATGAATCAGTGAACATTTCATAATGTGTACTATTGCATATTCCATGTTGTACAGTATAATAAGTATTGGGGTTTAAATAATATATGTAAATTTCAATGTTTGTACTGTATTTGAGCTTTATTGAAAGATATCTTTATGTACATATATCTAATGGATTCGACGGTTGAATTAGCGGTTCCTGTAAACCGTGGAACGAGCTAACGACTAATAATGACCTAACGACTAATAACGAGTTATCAAAATTTAGTATTGAGTTGTCTATCCAAATGGGTGTATCAAGCTGACCACCATTAGCATGGAATGTGATGATCATTGAGTCTAAGAGACAGTGGATCCTGTGAATTTCTGTTTCTGTTGAAAACAAAGTAAGAAACAAGAAAGCAGATGGGGATCCTCTTTCTTTGCTAGCCTGGTGGTTAAGAAATAGACTTTGGTTTTAATTCCTAACAGAAACTTCCATAGTCGTTCATGATTTATTTAGGAAACTGAGTGGAATTTATGATGACAGCTGTATGCGTCTTTTTAAACTTGTTCCGGGGCGGCATTTCATCATTCGTTTTCCCATTTTAGGATGGTCCTGAGCATTGCTGCATGAAGCTTAAAAAAGCTCCGAGCATCAAACCCGTTCGATGGCCTTAGTACCTTCATTCTCAGTCTTTCTTTATTTTATATTATGTTATGTTATGTTTGTTATGTTTGTTATGTTATGTAATGTAATGTTATGTTATGTTATGTTATGTTATGTTGTGTTGTGTTGTGTTGTGTTGTGTTGTGTTGTGTTATGTTATGTTATGTTATGTTATGTTGTGTTGTGTTGTGTTATGTTATATTATGTTATACGTTATATGTTTGTTATGTTATGTTATGTTATGTTATGTTATGTTATGTTATGTTATGTTATGTTATGTTATGTTATGTTATGTTATGTTATACGTTATATGTTTGTTATGTTATGTTATGTTATGTTATGTTATGTTATGTTATGTTATGTTATGTTATGTTATGTTATGTTATGTTATGTTATGTTATGTTATGTTATGTTATGTTATGTTATGTTATGTTATGTTATGTTATGTTATGTTATGTTATGTTATGTTATGTTATGTTATGTTATGTTATGTTATGTTATGTTATGTTATGTTATGTTATGTTATGTTATGTTATGTTATGTTATGTTATGTTATGTTATGTTATGTTATGTTATGTTATGTTATGTTATGTTATGTTATGTTATGTTATGTTATGTTATGTTATGTTATGTTATGTTATGTTATGTTATGTTATGTTATGTTATGTTATGTTATGTTATGTTATGTTATGTTATGTTATGTTATGTTATGTTATGTTATGTTATGTTATGTTATGTTATGTTATGTTATGTTATGTTATGTTATGTTATGTTATGTTATGTTATGTTATGTTATGTTATGTTATGTTATGTTATGTTATGTTATGTTATGTTATGTTATGTTATGTTATGTTATGTTATGTTATGTTATGTTATGTTATGTTATGTTATGTTATGTTATGTTATGTTATGTTATGTTATGTTATGTTATGTTATGTTATGTTATGTTATGTTATGTTATGTTATGTTATGTTATGTTATGTTATGTTATGTTATGTTATGTTATGTTATGTTATGTTATGTTATGTTATGTTATGTTATGTTATGTTATGTTATGTTATGTTATGTTATGTTATGTTATGTTATGTTATGTTATGTTATGTTATGTTATATCACGTTGTGTTCTTTGTTGTGTTGTGTTGCTAGGTATTCTATTGCGTATGGTAAAACTATTACTGAAGTACCTGATCCCCAGGGCCTTTTATCAAGGCCCTGGCGACGAGGTTGTGGAAAAAAGGAGAAAGAAACAGATCCACTGATCCACTGGTCAGTCTATTCCATACTCATGGTGGTCCGGTTGATACACCCATTTGCACAGACAACTCGATACTGTAATTTGATAACTTGTAGTTAGTCCTTAGGTCGTTATTTGTCGTTAGGTCGTTCCGCGGTTTACAGGAATCCAGAATGTCTGTATTGGAACACATTTCATCGTTCTAATGAAATATCAAGTAAACATACTGACTGATATGAGTCTTTTGTTTTGTATGAGGTTCCGTTGGTTAAGCATGTTTGTATAAGCACAAGCGATAACAATAGTTAGGGAGCGCTTTGTCCGGGGTTTACTCACAAATCTTTACGTAACAATTAGAATCAAAAAAATTACAAGTTATCATAATACCGGGTGTCCCGCAAAAAGCTTTCCCTATTTGAGCAGTTATTTTAGTAAAACTGTCTTTAATATGATAATGATTTTAAGAAATCTGTCATACACTGCTCAACTTAGATTTGAGAATTTGTTTCATTTCTGTATCTGCGTGCATCGATTTTCTATGATAATTTTCCTGAAAAACAGAATACCTGAAATGCTCAAGAAAGAGCTAAAACGGTTCATCGATAGCATTGTTGACCTTCCACCTTAAAATCCATGGAAACTCTGTTTTTCAACTAAATTCCAACAGTACGGAACTTGAACTCCATAAAGGGACCCAAGAAAAATCATATTTGTCAGTTTTGTCAGTAAAAAGCACGATTCTGCTTGATGTTCGAAGAAAAAGGATAGTACACAAGAAAAGGTCCTGTGGTCCGCACTTTAGCGTATTGCTGACTTTGAATACCAATGTAAGAAATTGACAAGCGGTTGTCTGCCTTCACGTCTGTGATGTAAAACATGGAAGGTATGGAGCATACCTCAATCGCTAGATTTCCCACCTTTTCAAGGACTTCTCCAGCATACGATTTTCGAAAAATCCATATTTTGGAAGTCTTTTGATCAGGAAAAAAATAGCGCAAAATAATATGGAGCCAAGTGAGCCTTTAAGCAAGAGATTGTCGTTTAAATCGCATAAAACGAGGCAGTGGTTGTTGTTCTGGAATTGTTCAAACGGGGAAAGTTGTTTTTGGGACACCCGGTACATATAAAAAGTAGATGAATATAATATATATAAACTTTAATGTTAAAAATGTAAAGGAAACTACCCCTAACTGTGGTGGCAGAGAGCATACAAGTCAAATCTTTCAATAGGGCACAGGGAAACCAGTAAATTTTCCAATTTCACGCTTATCAGCCAATGGTGTTGCCGTATTCTCGTCACATGACCGAAAATAAGCTCTTTGAGATGAATTTTCGAGTACCCTTACGAAAATCAAAATGGACACTCGAGTAATAAAGATACAGAGCTGCTTTTGCCACGAGTCGATTCTACAGGCCCTACTTCACATTTTACATTTTGCATTTCAATAAAGTCTCATCAGGGATCAGCACTACATCGAATTTCATGCAACCGAAAATAGGCCTATATTCAAATATCATTTGGGAACGCAACAAATAAGATATAGCTTCCGAAATTTCACACCTTCCGTGAATTATAGCAAGGAATAAGCTAAAGATGTTTCTTTGCTTCAGTTTCCCAAATCCTTGACGAGTCTCAGCTATTTGCGACGAAGAAATCTATTGGGCCTACCTTCATCCACTGCATAATACCATTATTCTGTTTCAAATCGGCTTCCTTGCTGTAGCAAGGTAGCAGAGCTATTCACCAACAACATAACACCAATTTCCACTATTCTCCGCTGAAAAATTGCCATCAACTTTGGTAAAACGCGATGAACTTTCAACAGCTCTTCGCCACACTATCTATTCCAAGTTTTGAAACTGTGCTCACGTGGAAACATTTCTGTTATTGTCAAAGCGCTCATGATGTCATGGTCAAGAGGTAGGTCTCGTATCATCCTCTCTCTACAAAGACTTGGCCTTTGTTTTAGAATGAAAAAGTGGAAGGGATTGAGGCCGGGCTTTCAAAATTATCTTTATTTCTTAAAAAAAGGAAAACGGTGAATGCATATTTCAAAATAATTTGGAAATTGGTCTTATGTTGTTGGTGGATAGCTCTGCTACCTTGCTACAGCAAAGAAGCCGATTTGAAACAGAATAATGGAATTATGCAGTGGATGAAGGTAGGCCCAATAGATTTCTTCGTCGCAAATAGCTGAGACTCGTCAAGGATTTGGGAAACTGAAGCAAAGAAACATCTTCAGCTTATTCCTTGCTATAATTCACGTAAGGTGTGAAATTTTGGAAGCTATATCTTATTTGTTGCGTTCCCAAATGATATTTGAATATAGGCCTATTTTCGGTTGCATGAAATTCGGTGTAGTGCTGATCCCTGATGAGATTTTCTTGAAATGCAAAATGTAAAATATGGAGTAGGGCCTGTAGAATCGACTCGTGGCAAAAGCAGCTCTGTATCTTTATTACTCGAATGTCCATTTTGATTTTCGTAAAGGGTACTCTAAAATTCGTCTCAAAGAGCTTATTTTCGGTCATGTGACGAGAATACGGCAACACCATTGGCTGATAAGCGTGAAATTGGAAGATTTATGGGTTTCCCTGTGCCCTATTGAAAGATTTGACTTGTATGCTGTGGCAGAGATAACATAAAAGGGTAAGCTGACCCTTTTTCCACAATGGTCCCCTTAGAGGGACTGTTAAAACAACAAAACAAGAAAGAAAAGAAAATAGGAAGGTACTGTAATTGGCAAATTATGCAGGCAGTGCCTTAAAGTAAGGATCATTTTATAATTCAGAAATCACGAGAACTAAAAGTAGTAACGAATTAAATGACATACGGTGCTCCAACTGAGTCAATTCGCCATACAAATAATGCTGCTTTTGTTTGCTATGCAATAAGACATCACCATCATACTTTTCAATATTGCGCATGCACTAATCTTTGTGGTGGTTGCACACCACAGGGATATTATTTGACAGCCACAATTTGGTCTGAAAAATTGTTGAAAACAGACCAGCAGACAAAATTGGCATGGTCTATTAACCAGACCCTGGTCTGGTAGGACCTAGGACCCTAGGACCATAGGACCAGGACCCAGATCAACCAGACCATAGGTAAATCCCAATCTAAAAATAACATTTTTAGTTCAGAAGTTGAGCTGAATCATAGACTGTCATATGATTTTGTGAATAAGCGTTTTTTATAAGAAACTTGGATCAGGCCATAGTACTAAAAGTTTCTTAATTTTACATGAAATTTGGTCCATTTTAGTACTAAACGTTTCTTAATTGGTTTCTTATTTTTTGAATGCAGAATTAGCAATATGGTCGCTAACACTGCGGCAGATATGATTCTCGACATCATGAAGGAATAAACAGTGTTCTGTTATGCCGAAAACACAAATGATTAGATACTATTGCTCCAGAATAAAGGTCCAACGATCTATTTGCTATGATATCCATGCTTTTAACTTTGAAAAGTTTCTTAGTACTTCTCAGACATAGTACTAAGAGTTTCTTAAAATTTTGGCCATCTTAGTACTAGTTTCTTATAAACCAGTTTCTTATAAAAAATGTGTAAGCTCCCCTCTCTAATAAGCCCCCCTCTGAAGTTTCTGAAATTGAATAAGCCTCCCAGGGGCTTAATAAAGCTTTTACGGTAGCGATAAATAAAACTTCCTAGAAGGTCTGGTCAGTATCAATACTGGTCCTACAGTCCTAAGGTCTAAGGTCCTAGCAGACAAGGGTCTGGTTACACGTGTTTTTATAAGAAACTGGTTTATAAGAAACTAGCACTAAGAGAGCCAAAATTTTAAGAAACTCTACTACCATGTCTGAGAAGTACTAAGAAACCTTTCAAAGTTAAAAGCGTAAATATTATAGCAAATAGATCGTTAAACCCTTATTCTTGAGCATTACTATCTATCTTGAGCATTATTGAGCATTCAACATAACAGAACACTGTTTATTCCTTTATAATCTTTTAAATGTCAAGAAACATATCTGTCGCAGTGTTAACGACCACGTTGCTAATTCTGCATTCAAAAAATAAGAAACCAATTAAGAAACTTACAGTACTAAAATGGACAAAATTTCATACGAAATAAAGAAACTTTTAGTACTATGGCCTGATCCAAGTTTCTTATAAAAAAACGTGTAATAGACCATGCCATTCTGCATTCAAAACATAAGAAGCCAATTGAGAACTTTAAGTACTAGAATGGACAAAATTTCATGTGAAATTAAGAAACTTTTATGGCAGTCTATGGTTCAGCTGAACTTCTGAACGAAAAATGTTATTTTTAGACTGGGATTTACCTATGGTCTGGTTAATATGGGTCCAGGTCCTATGGTCCTAGGGTCCTAGGTCCTAGCAGACCAGGGTCTGGTTTATTGACCATGCCGACAAAATTTAGTTCGAATCTATTGACCAAATTCGCAGCAACTTCGCAGCAATAAATGCAGGAAACATTTGCTTCATATCGACACTGGTTTAATATTTCTATGGTTCCTTTTGATAGCCTTGATGGACAAAAATACCGGCTTAAGGTTACTGTAACCCTTCAGACAAAAAATTCTCGATTTTTCGTTTTCGACATAATCTGATGGTTTAAGCATTTTAGTACCATTCAAACCAGCTCACTTCCAGAAATAGCCACATTATTTGGAAATATGAGCATTTTTAAAGAAGCAGTCCTGTTTCTTGAAAATTGCAGGAAAAGACATTAGGGGATTAAAGTAACCTTGCTTGACCTTGCAGCTGCATCCATAACATCCCGTGCTGTTATTTGATGGCATAGCTCTTTACAAGACCGCGCATAAGCTTTATTTCTTGACCTTTGCGGGTTTTTGTGTAAACTTTCATGCATAATCGTTTCTCCCGCCTTTTTTGCTTCATTTGATAAAAGCCTGATTTCTCGAAACAGGATTCTAGGGTACTGGTGGGTACTAAAAGATCTTTGTGTACCCAACGGGCCAACCAAATCGCTTGAAACTTGGCCAACAAGGTCACAAGGCATGTAACTACGAAACAGTGTCAGCGATTTTCAATAGATCCACTAGTCTGATTTTTACAAAGGCTTGAAGCTTAAAAAAATATTTCAGACACTGACACAAATTTGAAATGTCATTATTTCTAGACAGTACATTTCATCAAAAATTCGTGACACAGTTTTGCAGTTCAGGACCTTTAGTCACGGGTAAATAAATGGTTATGGTCCTACAACGCTCGCTGGGGTGCACAAAGATTTTTTCGCAAGAGTGGTCCATTTTGTCTAAGATCTGAAATGAATCATTTGTGCTTCTACTAATACAATTGCATATATTTTTATGATATTCTTCATTTAATTATGCATCGAATGATATATAATCTTGTTTGGTATATCTTGACGAACGGCCGTGGCGAACAGAGTTTCTTAATCGCTGCCTGAAGGGTTACAGTAACCTTAAGAGTTGTCTCGTTATGCTGAGGTCCTGCAGTCCATGAATGGAATGACTTCCTCATTAAACATTGTGAAGCTTGCTTTGTGCTCTGTTGTTTGCGAGCCTGCAACCATGATGGAAGCTGCTTTACAACGAACATTAAAGTGTTTGCTTTGGAGAGCAATGCAATGATTGAGCCTCAGTTTTCCTTTCGTAGGGTATTTGATTTTCAACGTTAATCCTCCGGCAAAGAGTCCAGGGTTCAGCGTGAGCTCAGTATTTCCAACAAGTTTTGAGTGGTGATTACACTTGCCAAAATCTATTTCTTAAAAAAAAATCGGGAAAGGGATGTGCGTAATGTTTCGTCTTTAAATTTCAGACAGGTATATTACAGATGACGAAAAGAATTTGGGGTAGTTGAATTGGTGATCTGTTTACTCCGAAAAATGCCCATTTGAGACCAAAACTACCCCAAGAACGCTATATACCACCCTTTCATGTCAAGCTGCTTCTCTCAACAGACTACCGAATGAGCCAAAAGAAATTTCCAACTTTTTAAAATTCATGGCATCAAGAGTGCTTCACAGATTTGAATGACTCAAATCCTAGTTAAAAGCGAAAAGATTAAAGATTTTCGTGATCTTCCTCGCCGCCTCACTAGCACTAGAAATATACAGGGTGTCCCAGAAAAATTGTGCCCCGTTTGCCTGAAGATTGCGAGAAAACAGCAAAAGATTATTACTAACCTTTTCCATGACATTGCTCTTCAGATGTTCAATTACAGTTCGTTTCCGTGAAAATCCGTCGAAAAATGATGTAGCTATGACTTCAGAAGACCAAATCTGCCTGTTGATTGAAACCAGTAGTCGGCCATTTTATCTTACTATTTTGCAAAGATAAACAGCTTCATGGATGAACTGAAATAGCAGCCTTTAATGTCATAGCTCTCATCAAAGTTCCAATAATCATCAGAGAGTTAAGACTATTTTTTACCCCACGATCTTTGATAGAATGCAAAAGTGAAGGTCAGAGTTCCCAAAGTAATAAAAAATCAAAAGCTTCGACAAAAATATATTTCACATTTAATTTGTCGCCATCCCTTGCGTATCCCTACTCAGATTTCTCCCTTCATTTGTTACAAGCAATTGTTGATTTACTACCGAAGACAATGAACTAAAAGAAACGAGAAGGGCAAAAGATTTTTGGAGCTGTATTGTCTCATTTTGAACTGATAGATAAACTAAATAATTGCTGCACTCACCACACCTGCAAAAAAATGTGACTATATTTTTGTCATTGCCTTTCGATTGTTTATTTTATCATGGGATCCTCGTCTTCGTTTTGACATTCAATAAAGGATCATGGGGTAAGAAATAGCTGAAGTCTCTGATGATTATTGAAACTTTCGCGAGAGCTATGAGATTGGAGGCTACTGTTTCAGCTCATCCATGAAGCTGATCATCGTTGCAAAAATAGTACTACAAAGTGGCCGACCGCTGGTTTCAGTCATCAGAGAAATTTGGTCTTCTGAACGTCATAGCTCCATCATTTCTTAACAGATTTTTACGGGGATGGAAGCAAACTTTAATTTAACATCTTGCGAGCAACATCATGCCAAAATATGGTGACGACCTTGTGCTGCTTTGTCGTGGTCTTCAGGCAAACGGGGCACAAATTTTCTGGGACACCCTGTACGCAAATTCAACTTAAAAAAATTTCATGGTTGCAAAATGACTGAAAAAGGACCTAAAACATTGATCAAATCATAAAGGACTCCTAGCACATGTTGATATAGAAAATGTAGTTGTTCATGGGTGAGAGATATCCACTATACATTTCTCACCATCGGACTGAAAATCTGTAGGAGGGGCGGACTGGCCAGTCGGGCTACCAGGCTGGGACCCGAAGGTCCCCTCTCAGCAAAGGCCCTCTTGGGCCCCATCTATGCTTGAAGAAAAATACTTCAGACTTGTTAGATAGATGACTGAGCATATCCGTACAGATATGCACGGAAGGCCTGCGTTCCTAGATGTCTATAATTATCGTCACGGTGAACGTAAGAACGTTAGAAATAATGATTGATTAAACTTCAACTCCATTTCATAATCTTCAAATTCTTCCAATAAATGATATTACACGTTAAGACTGATGAAAATTATATCGTTAGTTCAGCGTTCCTTCGCGAAGAATTGTAAGTGGCGAGATGAGAGAATCCGATTAATTCGTGAGCGATTGATTGTTCCGTTTCTGACTTGATCCTTGAGCATTTTCCCGTCGATTCGAATGAGATTATGCAAGTCCACGAGTTATTTAGTTATTTATCGACATGTATATGTATTTGATATAAACTGTACATTCTTGATTACTTCCAAGCGTTCGTTCACGTTAATGCTCTGACTTGCGTTCGTTATAACTCTATCTCCGATCTCTCTCGCTTCAAGCCTCCTCTCGTCTTAGTCTGTCGACGTCTCTCATCTCGTCACCGGTAGACCATACGTTAAAAAATATTCAGCAAGACAGTTGATTTTGGATAAACTTTATGCCAGTGGCAAAGAAAGCATTTGAAATCAACGAAAATTGGTTATAAAGGGACCTGTAATAATTCTTTCAACAGTAATTCTTGTTTGTCTAACAGTTGACGACATCCAAGTGCACGTGTGCAACGTGGGCCCCAATTTTTAAAGAAAGGGTGACGCGAAATTTCAGTTGGCGCTGTCTGGTTTGTGCTGAAATACTTTCTACTGGTAGGTGAACATGGGAATCTGCAAACGTAGAACTTGACGAAATTGAAGCAGCTCTGGACAAGGGGGCCCAAAAAACCAGGTCGAGATAATGTCTTGTAAGCAGGGCACTTCTCAGTTTTCCTCCTGACCTTGCAAGTCTGTTAATTACAAACAATGCATTTGCCCATATCTACACTCGATTTACAGCGATCTAGGAGGCCCTGATAGGTGTATTTTATGAATAAGGTGCTTAGGAAAAAGATAGAAGCATTTAACGTTAGAACTTTGAGATGTAAGATGAAAATTTTGAAGTTTTGAACTTTAAAATAAAAATTTCTACTTTAATGAAACGATAACAGAACGATAACAAGGACGCTTTTACAGTACATGACTTAGCTAGGAGGCCGTTTGTGGACGATTTTGATGCTCCACTTTCAAGAATGCTCCCAATTTTCCCAGAAAGGTCTTTCGTCACAGGCCTTCCATTTCATGGGTAGGTAGATCTTGAAGTTCGAAGACAACTAAGGCATTTCTCAGCAATGAGCCTGGCATTCCCCAAGAGCGAAACGGACACGGCCTTGAAAGGTCTTCTGGGGGCCTCGCCCCTAGACCCCATTTGGACAAGTCCTCCAGAGTTCTTGACGGCTGGCACTGCCATTAAGATTATCGTTCTCCCTTCAAACTCCACATGCTCTTAAGCCTATGTTAAAATTGCATTCTCCAAACAGGTCTGCTGGAAACGGGGAGCTGAGGGGCTTCAGCCCCCAAATACTATGCTGAAGTTCTTTCATTTGTCAAGCAGAAAAAGCTGTGGAGGCCAAACTCATGGAAATGAAGATCTAAACTTATCTTTATTCCAGAAAGTTGCCAGAACTTATCAAATGATCGAATATATTTTGCAACTCAAAATTATGTATCTAATCGTAAAATTGAAATCATTTCACAATTTCTAAGGGTAGGAACCACATCACCTGTGATGCCCTTCTCCTTTAAACGGCAAATCCTCCAAAAATTGGGCGTTTTTCAACGATCTAATGGGTTGTGGTCACGATAATTTTTCCCGGGGGCAAGACCCCGGACCCCCTTTGCTCGCTATACTCGTAACTGTCTTCAGCTCTCCCCAACATGAATTTGATTCTTACGAGCCTGTCAAACATCACTTGAGAAAGTAGATAGCAGCATGCAACTCGCATAGAAACCATTAAAATTGTTAGAAATTGAGTCCAATGTCATTTGAGGCCAATCTTGAGAGTATGTCCGCGAAAATTTTTCCAAGGGGGTGCCCTGCAAAGTTTTTGCTCGCCTTCAGTGTCGGGCCCCTTCACTGCAAAATCGCCGGGGCCCCAATTATACTGCCAGTCCGCCCCTGATCTGTAGCATTTGTTGGAATAACTCTTGAGGGCGTTGAAACGCCAACTGCGCATTGAAACGCTTAAGTATAACAAATTGATCGATGTATTAGGGCCTTTTTCAGTCATTTTTTAAACATGACATTTTCACAAAGCTCAATTTACCGATAGTTCTAGTGCTTGTAAGACTAAGGGTGTTAGGACACGGATGTCTTGATTGATTATTTATTTACCTTGTTTTGATCCGTGTGTCTTGTTTTGTTGTCTTGTTTTCTGTTCTGTTTCGTCTTCAACTGAGCGCGGTTAGGCCCAACAGTTCTCAAGTTGTTCGAATAGAGCTCCCTTGTATTTCTGTGTCTTAGTGCGCCTTCGCACAGGACTGGTTTCCAAACCGCTACGGTTTGAAAACCATTCTTGTACGAAGGCGCACTAAGACACGGTAATACAAGGGAGCTCTATTCGAGCAACTTGAGAGCGGTTGGGCCTAACCACGCTCAGTTGAAGACGAAACAGAATAGAAAACAAGACAACAAAACAAGACACACGGATCAAAACAAGGTAAATAAATAATCAATCAAAACATCCGTGTCCTAATACCCTTGGTAAGACAGCGAGAAAATCGCAAAAACACTTCAATGTTTTGGCCTTTAACTAGAATTTTTGAATCATTCACATCTATGAAGTACTCTTGGTGCTATGAATTTTCAAATGTGGGAACTTTCTTCTGGCTCACCCGGTATGAAATAGCTCAGTTCAGTTGTACAGCTTGGAAATCTCATTCTTTGGCTATGCACTTCAAATTCTAGACTTATTACATGAGTCCTTGTTTTCGCTCCATTTACCCCCAACGATACCCCCACAATACCCATTCCGCTTCAACGCAGTAACATAAAGTTTTAGAGGAATGACTATAACAGTAAGCAAAAATTCAATTCAATGGAGCAAAACTTAGATGAAATCATCGGTCCATTCAAATTCAGGCTTCCTCAGAAAACAACCCGCTTGTTCAAATGTCAGTTACCAGGGGAAATAAATGGCTCCCAAGCATTTTAACTGGAGGAGGATTGGTCTCTGAATAAAATGTTAAAGCTGCCGTATACGGAAAAATGCTTGACTGAGAAGAAAGAAAATGACGTCCTGCGGACATGTCAAGCGGACAGTCAAGCGGAAATGGCTCAATACCCAGTAAAGCCCCATCACTTGAGCGTCATGACAAGGGGTAGCGGACTCAATTAGCACTGTCCTACTGCTGTAATAAAAAAGCAGCTTCGCCTTCACTTTCACCATCCTGGTTTCATTTAACTCCCCTTCCCAAATCACTACATAAAATAGCTTTAAATGCAGTAAACAGCCTAGAGCTTGAAGTAATAAACGTTTCAGGCTTAAGCCTGTGTCAGTGGTGAAACTAGTTCTAGCTGGTAGTAGAATGGCCCCTTCTCCTTATGTTTTGTGTATTGTCTACCGCAGGGTACTTAAAATCCCAAAGCATTGTGTTGCTAATGTGGTTTGCTTAGAGAACAAAGGGAACAAAGCGCAACCTGGGATTAAATCACGTGATAGCCGTTCTCAAAGCTGTTTGCTTCCAAGTTTCGCAGGGACCGATTAGTGGCTGTTACAGAGCAAGGCTGCGAAATGATTTTTATGCGCGCGCAGCTATCCATCAAAACCGAGACAATATTGAAATTTGAATCATCACAAACTCTCCTTGACTCAGCTGAAGCAGTGACTACTCCCAAAACATTGACAGCAACAGCAACGAGAAGATTTAAAGGGCACACGTACATAGCTAAAATGGAACTTTACCGAATAAACCAAAACAAAAGAAGACAGCTTCACTTCGACCTCCGTAGTTTTTCTCAGTTTATTAATCGCTAACCAACTTGTGAGGAAGTCAAGCTCTCTCATTCTGTGCAGTTTTAATAGTGCAAAGCCTTGAGTTCCTGTTTTCAACTAGCTAGTGGATGGCGTAACCTTCCTGCCGTGCACATTGTCTGCGAGAAAAAACGACAAATAGCTGAATCTGACGAGCAAGTAAATCTTCTGGATGCAGAGCCGAAGCCGATGGTGGACTGGGGGCCGGGCGCTCCCCCCCCCCTAAGGAGACCATTTGTCGGAAAATGTTGCCTTCTTGTCGGACTTTTTGTGGTTTATATGATTAGTTTTGGAGAATTTTGAGGAGAAAAAATGTATAAAAACATGAATTTATTAGTGTTAAAACATTAATTACAACAAAAATTATTGAATTTATGGCATCTTCACTTTCAAGAACAATCTTGAAATGTTTGCAGCACATGAACACCTAGGTTATGGTTCATGTCACAATTCTAAAATCTTATTAGGATTTGATACCATATTTTTTGGCGTTAATTTGCTAAAAAGGCCTATGAATCACAGCGAAGCGGTAAAAAGGACGTTGCTCTACATAATCTTGATATTCGAAAGATACATAAATGGAAATGTTTTTTTCAGGCTGGCTTCACAAATTGTTTTTCGACATGTTTGGTTCATTTCAGAAAAGTGAATTTATCTCCAAAACTGCTGGAAAACTGTTTGGCCTTCTCTCGCTATGTCTTTAGCTAGGCTGTTGATCTACGACTTTAGCAACTGTGATTGAGAAAGCTAGGCTAGATTTTTCGCAATCGAACTATTCCTTCTTGTTATTTTTGGACAGCGAGGGGAAGAAACCTTGGTCAGTGCATTAGCACAGCCACAAGAGGGCTTTGAAAGCTTAACAAAGCTTAACTTCAGATCTGTGTTCATTGTGAACTCAGAGAGAAGTATGTGAATGCTTACAACGGTCTCAACCCAGGGTCGAAGCCAATGGGGGGCGGGGGCGGAGCGCCCCCCAAGAGTCCATTTGTCGGAGAATGTTGCTCTCGTGTCGGAATTTTTGTGATTTAAAGGACTAGTTTTGGAGGATTTTGAGGAGAAATAATGCATAAAAACATGAACTCATTAGTGTTAAAAAAGCATAAATTCCAACAGAAATTATTAAATTTATGATATCTTTTTTATTGATATTCACTAACTGCATTGATTTCAAGGTTGGATTGCAAAATGTGGCCAAATTTTAGTTACTGAGGAGTTAAATCGGTCATAAAATGCACAAGTTTAACGTATGTTCCAACAACTGTTGTTGTTGCTGTTGTTGATGGTTTATCATCGGAAAATTTTGGTTTTTCGCCGCCGCCCCCCCCTAGGCAGTCATGGCTGGCATCGGCCCTGTCTCAAACGACAAGAATGGGACAGTTGTGAAATTGCAAAAAAACATTAACAACATTTAAAAAAATAATACTTCAACAAATACTTGTAAGTATTCCAACGATACTTATTCACAGGAAGCCCATATTACAGATTATTAGAAAAATATTTTGTTCAAGAAATTATTTTCCTTTCTTTCACATATCATTGTGTGTTGTTCTCCTTTCGTCCTTTCGTTTACATTCACAGCCAATCCGTGTTATTCTTCGTGAAATAAAAATTTTGAAAGGAATTGAGACTTGGATATAGCATCTCTAACAGATCAGGTTCATTCTTTTACCTATGGAAACAGTTCAGAAAGTTGCTTTACGTTTGAAAGCGTGATTCGAAACATGGTAATAAGTTGACCAAGGTTTCTAACCTTCGCAGTCGCAAAGTTAACAGAAATACGAAATTTGATTGCGAGAAATCTAGCGTAGCTTTTTCAATCAAATGTAAAGTTATCGATCAACACATCCTAGGTAAAGATATAGCGGAAGAAAACCAAAAAATTTTACGAGAACTTTTTGAAGAAAGTCTACTTTCTGAAATCAACAAAAAGTTTTAGAAAATAATTTGCAAAGCCAGCCTTAACGGAAACATTGCGATTTATGTATCGCTCGATTACCATGACTTTGCAGAGACCGTCCTATTTACCGCTTTTGTTAGACAGAATAATATTGGAGAAATAAACTGTTTTCTGAAGAGAGTGGTTTTTAAAAACGGCAACTCGTCGCTGGCTGGAGCGGAGAGCAGAAGTACTGTATGTTCGTAACCCAGTTCATACTATGCAAGGTACAAAGCTCTACACTTGAATGACTAAAAGGTCTCCGCAATATGACGATGGGAAAAACTTTGTTCGCTAACTTGTTCTGTTCTCGTAAGGTAAATCTTTTTCGATTTGATAGAATGTACCTAGGCGGGGAGGGGGGGGGGGAAATCACTATAGGCCCAACAAGAAAGTGAGAATTTGGGATTTCTACTCTCGGGGGGGGGGGGTATCTCGACCTATCATCTGACGGGGACGTGCCATTTTGCCCGAAAAATTGGTACCCATAATTCCGTAAATTCTGGTGGATTTTACGGTCATAATTCCTTAAATCGAATGAAAATATGGGCCATAATTCTGGAAATTATGAAAAATCCCTCGAAAAGGACACCCATACTTCCGTGAAATGTTCAAAACTTGAGAAAATGATACCCATAATTCCGTAACGGTTTAAAAACGTACTCCTAAAAAATGGCACGTCCCCGTACCATGAAAAGTACTAAGTTACCCCCCCCCCTCGAGTTTCTACTATAATCAAAGCCCTGGATACATGCCTACTTTGTTTGCACAGGGAAAAACCGTGTGCTTTAAAGTTATGCCCTGACAGTTTTAGGTTAGGGAAGCACTTCTTCACTATTTCTAGTCCAGACCAGACCTAACTCTGCCGGCATATTTGGAAATTGAGCATTGCGTAGAAAGAGCGTCGCAGGCAGCAATCTTTTACAGAAATTTCAGACCTTCCGCGTTTTTCATGTTTTCCTGAAACATTCCTCATCCTCCTTATGGTGGGAAGAACGAGGCAAAAATGTCAATCTTTGCCAGAGTGTATACGAAACCACTAATCAAGAAATTCCTTAAATTGCATATACAAGTGTGCGTCATACACGACTCTTCACAAATATGAAACATCCCACCCTTAAAACTTGCATAAGAAAACAAACATGACAGATTACATAGTTTTCTTTAAGTGCTAATTCAAAACTTTACCACATTGCCAATGCGCAAATATAAATAGAGACTTGTCTCTAAGAAAATATATTCTCAACATACGAGCAATCTAAAACTACATCCTGCATTAAATAAGTGAAACGTTTTCAACATTCTCAAACGTAACTGATGATATGTTCGATAAGATGACGCGTAAATGAAAATGCTGGAAATGATGGATTCGCACATTGAAAAAGTCTTTGCACTCCTACAGTCTATTAAGGGGTTTCATGGTGGATGGGATAGGATTTCCTCATGAGCCTTTGTGGATTGAAATAGAATCGCAACAGAATCAAACCAGATATAAGAAGGAGATAAGCTGAATAATCTAACGGCTGAGTAACAAAAACAATACGCAAAAAGGCTGAAAATATTGATCCCCCATAAATATCAAAGCAATCACTGAGAACTTCCTGTTTCGCTGCCAATAAGATCAATTAGGTTCAGAAATTACTCGGCGTCAGTCAGTCATTCCTTCGCGTGGATATGAAACATTTCCAGAAGAGAGCAAATTCTAAAAACATGCTAAAACGAGTGAAAGGAAGGACCAAAATTTCTTTGGTTTGACACGACCAGTCTCTTCAAATACGGCCACATTTACTTGCAATACCGAATTTCTCTTATCATCATGTGTGTCATCATGGATGGTAACGGGCCATGGTTACCCAGGGTCCATTGCAGGCAGGCCGCAATTTCACACTGTGTTACAATGAGTGGACTGCAGATAAATGCACCTGTAAAATATGTCGCTGACTAAAAAGTTATTTTTCTACTTTGTATATATTATGTTGGTAAAATTTGGTTTGAATTAGTTACATATCTTTCAATATCAATATCAATATCAATATCAATATCAATATCAATATCACAATATCAATATTTAAAGTTGGTATGTACAGTAGTATCAAGATAAAACTAATTCAAACCAACTATTTACAAGCATGATATATATACAAAGTAGAAAAAACAATATTTATAATCAGCAACATATTTTACAGGTGCATCGATCTGCTGTCCAGCCTTTGATCCTCTTTTTAAAAAGCGACAGTGTTGGTACTTGTTTGATACTGTCATCAAGAGTGTTCCATAAGAAACTACCTTGAAACGACAGTGAATCGAGTCCAAAGCCAAGTGTCTTAACTGTTGGCAGCTTACACAAGTTTTGTATTCTTAGGCTGTACGTTATTGGTTTCTCTTCATGAAATTCCCATACAATTGACGGGTTCAAGCGATGGGCAAATCACTGCTTAAAATCTCGTACGCTTTCAAAAATAATCACAACTTAATCACAAATTAATCACGTTAATCACACAAAAATCACATTAATCACCAAAATCACCAGTCATATTAATCACAAATTTTGAATGTTTAACCCAGTTTATGTGTTTACTTTTATAAGAAGTGAAAAGATTTGATTGTCCCGGTCACCATTTTCCGCATTAATGTGAACACACTATTAGATATGCAAAACAGAAGCGCCAAAGCATGAACAGCACAAAAGTGCAAGATTCTGGATCCCCTGTGATGGAGCAAAAAGGAAAGCCTCGTTCTTGCGTTACAAACAACTCTGCCAAATCAAATTGGCATGGTAGTCTCTGACTTCATTTATGGTGAAGAGTTTACTGTCATGTGTCATTATTTGGTTTATCAATCTTGCTCTGTCTTGCCTTATTCATACAATTGTTATAGTACAGGAGCTCATTTGAGAACATTTTGAAAAGTGTGATTTATTCTACAATAATCACAAATTAATCACTTAAATCACAATAAAATCAAATTAATCACAAAATAATCACTTGTGATTATTAATCTCGTACGCCATTTTCAGGATTGATTTGCCCCTCGGGTTCAAGTGATTCATGGACTTGTAAATTTCTGTCATCAGTTTCTGCAGATTTTTTATATGTATGCTATTGCTGCCACATCGAGCAAGCAATATTTCAAAAGAAGATTCGTAGTCTTTTATAGAGGATCCGAAGTGCACGGTTATGAGTGCGGTCAATTTCTTTATTTGCACCTTTATTGCAGAATAGCCATATCAAAGGGCAATAATTGAAGTTTGACAAAATGGCCGCATTACAAATTGTTAATACTTGCTCTCTAGAGATATAATTCTTCAGCCTAGCAAATGCACTGACCTTTTTATTGACTTTGGAACATAACGTTTCAATGTGTTTGTTAAACGTTAATTTGCTATCAATTTCCACTCCTAGAAGCTGAACGTGACCTGTTGTAGGTACTTTGCTACCCTCGATGTTAAGACGCAGTCTTATTTTCCCTTGCAAACCAAGGAACATTAGCTGGAATTTTTTATGGTTAGCAACCATTCCATTGCTTTTAAACCATTCTAGTAATTTACGGAGATCATTCTCCAAATTGGTCACTATTTCTTGTAGATCATGTCCACATGATTATAAGGTGTTATCATCTGCAAAATTGCATATCTCAGAGTCCAGGTTATTGAGAAAGAGGTCATTGATAAAGATATTAAAGAGCAAGGGACCTAGGACCGATCCTTGTGGGACCCCAATTTTGATTACTTTTGCGGTACTTCTATGTGAACCAATTTTTACCCTTTGAAGACGGCTATCCAGATAACTGTACATTAAGCGGAGCCTATTTACATCTAGTCCATAAGCTTCCAATTTTGCAATAAGGAGGTCATGAGGCAGATAGTCATATGCCTTGGATAAATCCATTAGAATGGTCCCTACTATACCTGACGCGTCAAGACATTGCCTCCACTTTTCTATCACTCGTATCAAGCATGTTGCGTACTAAACCCCTCCCTAAAACCACATAAGAGTTTTGAGAGTTTATCATAAAAGTACGAGCTAATTTGTTCTTTAGAATTCTTTCGTAGATTTTGGAAACAGCAGGTAAGACACCAATAGGTCTAAAATTTCCCTTAAACGTTGAATCAGCATTTTTGAAAAAGAGGGCTAAGACAGACCATAAGACCAGCTTCCTTCAGTTCATCTGGAAACTTACAATCATAGATAGCATTATTGATACAGTCAGTTAGGTAAGGGCAAACTATTTCCCTCATTGCTTTCAAAATACTAGTTGGAATATTCCCACTACTACATTTATTATTGTCAAGTAGATCTATCTGCCTCATGACATCAGTTGGGCTTACATGAGAGAATTCAAAGATGGCACAATTCGTTGTTACAAGTTGTTTAATCACCACGATACTGGGGTGATCTTTATATTTATTTATCGCTCTCAAAACCATTTGATCTATTGTCTGTTGTTCATGGACCACCTTGAAAAGGGGGTCAATATCAAGACTATCTGTGATGTTTGTAAAACACTCATTAAAGCACTCTGCAATTTGCTCATCATTTGAAAGGATCTTGCCATTTTCAATCAAAGTAACTTTTTTACACATAGGATTTCTATTTGAGAACAAAGGCTTGACAGTCTTCCAAAATTGTTTCTCATTGTCAATTGTTTTCGACTGTATCGACATAGAATGTTGCTTTTTAGCCTTTACATTCAATTTTATAACTAGCTCCTTTGATCCTTATATTTTCTTACATCTTCCTCTCTTTTGGTCCTGTTTGCAATTTTTTTCAAAGTAGATCTTCTTGTCATAGCCCTCCGTAACTCTTTATTTACGCGTGGTTTATTATTAGCCCCGACTATCTTTGTTTTAGTAAGGGGCATTTGCCTCAAGTGTTTTCATATAGATCGATTCAAAATTTCTATGCACAAATGGAATTATTTCATCGGCATTATTTCGGCATTATTTCATAATTTCTATACACAGATGGCATTACTTCATCGGCATTATATCGGCATTATTGCAATACTACTGCAAATACCAACTTTAAATATTGATATTGATGATGATGATACAATCAAACTTGGGCTAGGGGAAATGGATCCACAATGAAATGCTAAGCTAATAGAAAATATCGACTTCAATTGAATTATCAGTACTTCAACAACTGCAGTGTCGATCTAGATAGTCGACTAAGCCCAAATTTCATTTGCAGACAATCTGAAACTGCAGTGTGCCCGCAAAGGATTATGGTCGGCAATGGCTCTTTAAAACCTAATACGACACATTCATCGAATGAACTTGAAAAATTTCCATACCCTCGTCAAAACATGAAGTAACCCTCTCCCTGCAACTGATAAACTACAAATTAAGATGAAATGAGGGGTGATTCAAAAATTGAAATAAAGAAGCACAAAAGAATATAACGATTATACTTTCAGATAGCTACCTTGATTTAGCAGGAATCAAATCGTTACACGGGTGGGTGTCAAATTCGATTAAATTTTTCTTTGAATTGATATGCTTGAAAAGATTTTTGGATAATTTGCTGTAAATCTGTCGTGGCAGTCTTTGATATCTTCCTTGTTTCGAAATGGCGACATTTAATTTCTGCTTGCGACCATATTGTAGGCCTTCGTAAACAATGGTTTTTTTGAAGGTTGCATCGATTTTTCTCAAGTGATTTGGGATTTACTATGATTTTAATTTTTTGCGAATATTTGATGAAGTTCTATCAAAATGATGAAAATGCCACCAAATTTGAAAAGAATCAAAAGATTAAAAAATCTGACAAGACAGAGTTACAGAAAATTATCAAAAAGTCATTACAAGTCATTCAAATAATAGCAAAAGCTGACATAATTTTACACCAATCTTTTTAAAGATTTGAAAAATTTGCGCCCAATTCTCCGTAATTTCCCCTCCTATACTAAACTGACATACTCATAAAATAAATTTAATCTTCTCTCGTGAAGCTAAATAAATAAGATTCTGATCAAAAGGATTGCACACTTGACACACGCAAAAATACTGCTCTCCTATGTTCATGTATCATCACACTAAAAGGTAGCTAATCAATTCCCTGATTGCGATTCTGCAGCTATTGAAGCTTTAACGAAAAAAATGAAATGCTGCCACGTTTCACTTGACAGCCTAGCAGCCTATGAATTTGCAAACGAATGGCCTGCAAAACTATTACGCTATCAAAGACCGCATGAGACTTTTCCACAGAGGACTATGGTAAGGCAGGCTGCTTTTCTGGAAGATGGTGGATACACAGTCCAGAAGGGAATTTTCTCCACGATGAAAAAACTGCAATAAGGTTGCAATGGGTAAAGCTGTAAATGAAATATTGCATTTGACTCCAGTAACTTAGCATTAAGAGAATAAGAAAGACATGCAATGTGAAAGTAAAGAATGACTTGTCACGGTACAGTTATATTAGGCATATTATAGAAGGAAAGGTTCTGTTTCTTTAAGGTCGAAAAATTTTGATCCCAATCTGCTGAGCTTACTAATTAACTAGTAAAAATATTTTGAAAAACCTTATGTTTTCAATGATTTCCTCTGTCCTTAAGCCTCCTAACAAAGGGTTATATGTCTCTCCAGCCCTGACCACAAAAATGCAACTTTGGTGGGAGAATATTCGTCCTGAAATGTATTCGTCATTTCGTCTGCAGATAATCAAAATCAAAGAAAGCTGTCTGTGAAAACATCACTGTCCCGTATAGAATTGTCTTCTGATTCGATGAACTGTGTACCAAGAAAGCTGAACATGGAAAGCAAATACAATACCTTTGGGCCTACCCAAATTTCAATCTATTTTGATCAGAAGTAAAGTTGGCCAAAGAACATTTACACTATTTGAAGAAAGATGGTACTTCAAAGTGTCACCATATCATGCTGCTGATGGAGGTAAGCCACGTTGTAAAAATGTATTCCAATCACCAATGTATTCAGATCTCCAGGCACAAATTCATTCTTGACAATACTATCTCATAGCTTCAGCATCTCTGCATCCTAAATGGGTAAGATTGATGTATTAATAAAACCATGAAAAAGTACGCCAGTTTGAAAAATCATTAAAATTTTGAGTACAAGGCCCGCCTTCAGCATTCTTTTCTTGTCCAATGGACAAGGTGCCAGATTGTCTTTCCCACAGGACGTCTCAAAAATTGTTCGACGTTTGACTGAATACTGAAAAATAACGATACGCTAAATGAGCACTTGGTCCAGTAACCCTTTCCCTGAGATTTTGAATCAATTTTTGACACAAGAATCTTGCAAATCCATTAAAAATTCATGACAAGCCTTGAAGTTCAAGTTTGTGCGAAAGCTTGAAACTAGAGGCCTCCAAATGGCATGTTTGGCATAAATCCCATAAGCCATCGTTTCTGTTATTTCTCAATTGTTTCAAGGCGAACCAAATGGGATTTGAACAGGCTTTTGATAACCTAACTGTCAAGCAAATGGATGCTTTGAGGAAAAAGATTCTGTCTCTCGTCGATTATCTTATACTTTGAACCACTATTTTTGGACGTATGCAATATGAACCAAATTCTGACAATGATCGCAAGGATTAAAGCATCTTGAAAGTCCAATTTGGTTTGCTCTGATATCAACGAGAGATATGACATTGGGCAAGCTTCTTTCACCTCGGTCTTCCAACTTTTTGCATTACAGGTAATCTGGAGGTCTCTGGTTTCAGCTATCGCATATTTTTTATCTTTGAAAGCTCACAAACCAATGAATTTTCAACCGATTTGCAAGATTCTGGTAACCAAAATCATTTCATAATTTTAGAGGCAGGGTTAGGGTTATCCCATGAGCCGGTTCACGTTATCGTTATATTTCAATATTCAATCAAACATCGAACAATCTTTTCAGACACCCTGTAGATGTAACTCATCTTGTTACTTGTTTAAAAATGAGTAATTTTAGCTGGATGGGCTTAGGGCTGCCTTGGTTTGAATCATACTGAAAAATGCACAAATGATTGTCAAATCAATTTCTGCGAGTATATAAACGCATTGAGTCCGTATAATTAGCGCGTTCATGACCAATATAAAATTCATTCAGTCATAAAACAAAAGCTGTAATTTACTCCCTAGTGAAATTAGACGAAAGACATTGCCAGGGCCAATGAAAAGATTAAGGAGACTTGGTCTCCTCTACTAATGACATTGACACCAATGTGCAATAACAAAGGAACGTCTTAATAATTTTCTTGAGAAGCATAGCTGAAAATTAAGCTTTCAAGGGTGACATTTTTCACCTCTGTTTATTGGAAAACAGAATACTTATCATGTAACCGACACAAAAAATCAAAAAGACAATTTCATCTTCAGTTTAACAATCGATCTTTGGTGAATATTTAAACAGGAGTAATGTTTTGTGACACTGGTAGAAAGCTTTCTTTCACTCTCGGAAAGTGAGATGAAGCCAAACAATACAAATCACAAGATTTGTAGATATGCACACAGTATTTCGTACATTTGAGTCCTTTGCTGGTGAGTAATGCAACATGTTTTATGGGCAAACTTATGTACGGACTTGTTGGCATATCAAAATAATGTCTGACTGCCATGATGAGCATTAAGACTAATGGATGAGAACAAAGGGTGTCGAAGGGCAAACTAACAAGGCAGATACCATTGGTTCTGCTTCAAAACTTCCGATCCATATCGTTAATTTCCTATCTACCTCTTCGCCATTTTAGCCATTCTTTTAATTTCATCGTACTTATTGCATTTCAATGAGTCCACTATGCATGAACAAAAACTGGTTGTGAAGGGCATATCTTTTTTCACAATGGTAAGGCAAGTCGGATGCATTTGATTGGTTGATATTTAACAAGTTTCAGTTCAAGCTGGCTTATTAACTAAGTCAGTATGAGTAGGGTAATAGCGCCCTACTTTTATCAAAAGGGCTGTAAAAATTACCCATTTCAAACGAAATTAATTACAGTTTGAAAACAAAGTACATTCTGAGATCATTCGACAACTTCGTGATTTCGTTGGCATTTAGAGCTCTACAGGGGGGGGGGTGTATTCATGTTAATCCTATCTAATGAAAGGATCGGGATTGATGGCCACGGAATTTGAATTTCCAGATTAGTGTGTTTGTTTATCAAGCTTATATGGTGATCAAGACCTTTCTACTGAATTGAACAGAAATATACTTGAATTGACTTTGCGCTTCATCCACGATACTGGTCGCTTTGATTAAAATCATTTGCAACGTCCGTACCAAGCAGCCACCAAGTCCTTTAAAGTAAATGTTCTTTTTCTTTGTAATTCTGTTTCACATTAGATGCCAGGCAGTCTTACCATCTTTCAACTTCACGGAACGACTTGTTCTCGTGACTACATGTTATTTATCTGCAGCCCTGACCAGACATCTAATGTCAAACAGAAACTAGCACATTATCCATTAGGTCTTAAATCGTAGTGTAGCTGTTTGTCAGTTTAATGTTGCGTGTTTTCTTATTGGTCATGGGGTAGTCATTATCTTTTCGCACCCCATGGTATCGTCCCTGTAGTGTAGTATAGTAATTAGAAATTTTGTATGGTAGAAAGTAATATTGTTATTTGTAATATTTAATATCAATATAAAAAAAAAAAAAAAGCTTTTTCTGAAATGGTGGCATTGTTTTCAGAAGCCTTCCTCTTTTATATGTAGCACTTAGCAAAGCAAAGTTCTATCGAGTACGAATATAACCCATCAACGAAGCTTTATGGAAGACAGCAACACCTAAACTTGAACAAATTAAGAAAGGAAAACTTACCGATTCCATGTCCGATTCATCCTTGTATGGTCGCATGCCATTTGGTCTGGGATCATATCCATTAACCTCTTCAATCAAATCTTCATCTTCTCTGCCTGATAGCTGGGAATATCTGTACGTGTTTGCACTGCAATGAAACGCGAAGAAGGATTCTTGTTTGCTATTCTCAACAGGCCTTTCTACTCCTTAAAAAAGAGGTCTGGCTCTCGCGCCAAAATCTGGTCAATTTTTGAAGGAAAAAAAAGCATGATCCCCGCTCTCGATATAAACACTGCTAGCTCTGGCAAGATGTTGCTCTGGGTTTCCGACGTCTTTTCAGAGAGCTGTTTACCGAAAAATTTACGCAAAGTGAGTTAGAAGTGGCTCAGTTTACACAGAGATAAGTACTATTGGTATTTTTACTTTCTTTCTCGTTACTTTCATTCATCGTTAGCTGACTTTTCTTTCAACTGAATAACAACGGTTGAAAACAACAAACTTAGATTCGTAACTCATAAAATGAAACCCTTGCATGCTGGCGCTTTTGAGCGTTTACTGTTACACCGCAAGATCGGAAGCAAGAAACATGGCCAAAAGGCAAATAACATTAAACAGGAACACTTGCAGTCAATCTGAGCCAAGTTACGGTTAATCAATTCTCTGAAAGTGTACTGTAATTGGAAGCAACTTCTTGCCACAGCGAGCAGTATTTCTACCGAGCACGGGGTGATGCATTTTCTTTTCTTCTCAAATTTACCAGATTTGGACGCTCGATCCAAGCCCTTCATCAAAATTAAAAAGGTCTATAGCGTAATTGGCATGGAACTTAGTGCAAAAAGGCTGTTTGTAAACCACGAAACCACGAAATCATGGAACGAAATAGCGAAATAGCGAAACGACATACATTTTTTGGAAATGTATATCTGAACTACGAAAAAGTAGTTTATATGAATAAATCGAGGCCTAAGTAAGAAAACTTGACCCGTTGACAGTAACTGCAGTCCTTATTTTCCTTAAAAAATTTAGAAACCCCGAGGGCATCAATCCTTTGTGTAATCCAAATTTTCATCCTAGTCAAATTTTCTCAGAAGCTGGCCAAACATCAAACTGAAGCTGAAACACAATGTTGATGCTTTTTTCGTCCGACTTCTAATTCATTTCGAATTTGATACTATTGCGAACTAAGCTTAACATCTTCTGAGACTGGAGCAGTCTGCAGAGAAACTTTTCGTCGAACAAAAAGCAATCTAGTGAGTGCAACAAACGAACAGTCACAGTCATTACTGAAAGTTTCTATCCTTTCAAATCTTTTTATGATCAAAGAACGAACATACCTATTTCTATACAACATTGCTTTTCTAATGAAATAGACAGTTCCACCAGCGGCTATGACGAGTACCAATAAGATGGCAAAAACCAGCAGTCCTTTATGTGGTCCTGACTAGAAATAGAAGACAGAATGTAATAAATACATCACTGTAGCTTACCTTTGCCATACTTAGTATTTCAAAATGATTTGAATGATAGGATTTACACGAAGAATGCAAGATACTCACATTAATAGTGATAGAATATTGAGCACGATTATCCCGGCGGACATCGAATTCAACTTCAAAATGCGATGTAAGCAAACATTAATTGCCGTAGATGATCTCTTTGATTTCATAAATTTCTTTAGGATGAAATGGACACTTCACTTGCACAGGACCTAATCTGTGCAAGACCTAATCTGAGGCTCCATTTTGCTGCTTGCCAAATTCCTTCTGTCATCAGTCTTCAGTTACAGAAACAGCATAGTTTTGCTTTTGAAAACATTTTTTAGCGATGGATTGCTATACAAAGAAAGCGACAAAATCAAAAAACACTTTACCTTTTTATGCGCCATCATTTGTTGATCTTTCAGCGTAAAACCATAGTTATCAATTTCCGTTGCCTTGCAAGGCACTTTTGTATCAATATATTTGATGGCATCAACAACCAGTTTGTCATCTCCTCCTTCACATTTGTCTCCTGGTATCCGGCGATATCTAAGGTGAGAAACCAGATGAGTCAAAATGCATAGCACGAGGCAAGACCTATACCAATGTTATGACCTGCCTACCAGTTTTGTGGAATCATAAGTCGTTAAATGTGGCAGATGGAAAATAATAGAAAGTAAATAGAAAGATTAAGTTAGGAACAGGCTTTGTTCCGGTTAATTTCATATTTCTGTATTTTCATAAACAATGTAAGTTGTAAACGATCTTGCTCAGAAATGTTCGTCGCTCTTTAAGTGTTGGAAAAAGCCAATAACTATTAATTAGAATTCGACCATCTTTACGTTTAACAGAAATAACAACGAGCAGAAGGCCATTCTTTGCGAGAGGGGTGTGGTTGAGACGTTACGACCCCGAAAGAACTTCCACAATGTTCCCATTACAAAAAGAATTACCACAAACTGTGACAATACATACCCCTTCCCCTCGACGATTTTCTCCTCATCTCCATTTCTGCAAACTTCAAGTTTGATGTTATTATCTCTGAAGCAATTATTGACATCATCTTTTTGGTATCCATACTCACTAGAATTGATAAGGATAAATTACTAATGCCGCAAACGCCTCAAAGAACAAAGAGAAATTTTCACCCTTCTTCAAAATGACAATTGCAAGCTTCGTACCAATCATATGTTTTGGGAATTTTGAAGATGTCCAGGACTTATTACTGATATAAGTTAAATAATAACATGTGCTTGGCACTTAACAGTATCCTACAACTGACAAATTTTAAGTCTATTTAAGAAATGGAAAAAGTTGAATATTTGCACTATCAACGCTTAATTATATTTCGTTGTTCATTTATGAGCCATTGCAATACACGCGACCAAATGAATTTTGTTATCTTTAAGGGCAACAGTCTAAATTGAGATAAACCATTTCTGCATTATGTAAAAACTTCCAACTAACACCTCCAGCAGGATATAACATGGGTAGAGACGAAGCCCATAACAGATATGTGATGATGGTGTGAATATCGTTGAACGCTTGTTGGGCAATAGAATCACTCGGCTCTTCGATCAAAATTATCTTACTTACAGACACTTTACGGACTAATTTGCACTGCGTAAGGACCTTAACCCTCATTAAAAATATTGGGAGACGGTGGTTCAAAATATACCCAGAGTGGTCAAATTTTACTGAAACAACGAGAGTGATCATGTAATTAAAAAACCGAGGGTGCTCTCCTGGTTATCGACGTACTGAATGCATGGCAACTCGCGAACTCAGGCATATGATGAACGGTTACACATTTTTGGTATTCAAGAATCAAAGAGTGCGCAAGTTACTCCAATAGGAACGAGTATAATATATGGGGAAAGGCGGTTCAAGATATAAACAGAGTGCTCAAGTTACTACAGGAAAAACGAGCGTAATTTTGTAATCAAGAAAAGCAATGTGCCCTCTTGGCTGAGTACTCTGTGTATATCTTGAACCACCTTCTCCCGATATATTAAGCTCATTGCTCTTGTAGTAACTTGAGCATTCTTTGGCCTTGAATACCAACAATGTCTAACCGTACATCGTTTGCCTAAGTTCACGAGTTACTATGCAGCCAGTATGGTGGTAACAGGGAGGGCACTGTGGGTTCATTGATTACATAACCCTTATTATAACAAAATTCAATAAAGCGATGCAAAGAGATCCATACTGCAAGAGTAGGAGAAGATAAATCCTTTCTGGATCTTACCATTCAAGGTCTTGCTTTGTGCACTTGCAATGCTTCGTCGTTATCTGTGGCTTGTAATCTTCACCACTGTAACATCTACAAAGGAAACACGAATACTGTTAAAGTCATCATGCCAACTAGCTGTGTCTTTAACAGACGTTTATGCATTTACGTGCTAACTTTGAGTGGAAAAAACGAATATAGCTCACTGGGCAAATCGACTGGCACACAAAAATTCTTTAACAAATAGCATCATCTGAGTTAAATTATCAGCGGCTCCATTTTCTTACTAATATATTTGCGAAGATATCAAAACTTGCAGAAATTTCTTGTCAGTTACAAACTTTGGAGTACACAAGCACTCAGGGTGAAAAAGCATATTTTGGTCTCCTGGCTGATTTCTCAAAATTTGTAGCTTATCCTTGGAACTTTGCACCACAAGTGTACCGGGTGTTGCAAAAAAAGTTTCTCCATTTGGACAGTTCAAGAAACGAACAAAAACTGCGTCATTTGGAACGATGTAGACGGCAATCTCTGGCTTAAGGGCTGACTTGAATCCACATAATCTTTCCCAATCTTTTTAGCTCACCAAAAGACTTCTAAATTATGAGTTTCTGAAAATCTTATGCTCGAAAAACCAATGAAAAGGTGATATGTCTGGCGATGGAGATGGTCCATGCTTCCAAGTTTTACATCGCTAGTTTGAAAGCATAGAGCCGCTTGTCGATTTCGTAAGTTGGTATTCAAACTCGGAAATACGCTAAAATGCGGACCACAGGACCTTGCATTGCGAAGGATACTTTCTCTTCAAGCACCAAGCGAAATCGTGGTTTTTACGGATAAAGCAGACAGAAATAGTTCATCTTTAGTCTTGCTAAAGATTTCAAGGTACATAGCGTTGGAATTCATGACAAAGTTGAATTTCCGTGGATTTTGAGGTGAAACTTCATTCATTCATCAACCACTCCTTAGCTCTTTATGGAACCTTAAGGTATTCTGCTTTTCAGGAAAATAGTTGTAGCAAATCAATGGGAGCAAAACAGCAATGAAAACATGGTCATACCTCAGCTGGGCATTTTATGATTCATTTATTTTATAATCTTTATCAAATAACAGGCACTTTTACGAAAACGATAACTCAAATCCTGAAACCTTTTCGGGGAAACCCGGTAGTGTGAACCAGAAAGTAACGAGCATCAATAAAACTCGTCCATCAGCGCATCATCTTTTTCACAAATTCTGAATGATATGAATTTGAAGTCCACATGACTTCTACATGAGAAAGGGTAGCAAGATGGTATCATAATAAAAAATATCTTGTACCTGCATCATAACCCCCAGAAATAAATCACTGATCCTATCATTGCATTCAGTGACAACAATTGAGATTGCAGCCTGCTCGTATAAATGCCTCAACAGATTTGCACCGGAAAATCTAATCGATCTCTTGGAAGTTAAGGAATGCTGCAGAATACTGAGATCAAATAAGAAAAATATACTGAAGCTAACAATGACCAGAACTAAAACACTCGACATCAGAGCTTTTAAATATGCTGCTCCTGCAGTATGGAACTCTTTACGGGACAACATAAAAACACAAAATGCGATTAGAAAGCTTTAAGAGGTGCCTGAAAACAAACTGATGTCGGAAAGAGTTGTGTATATCTGTAGACATATACAATGTATTTTTTCCAATATGTCATTGAAAATTGTAAATTCTAATATGTTTTTTATCTTTCTTGCTTTCATACACATCCTTAATTCAGATTCTTAAATTGTAAATAAGACCTCAATTGTACATGCTGGGGTATGGGCAGCCACGCAGCTTATGTGACCTTGCGGCACAACGGCTTGTACCCTCAAGAGCTGCCATGCCGCTAACTACTTGTTTACCCCGGGGGGGGGGGGTAATTAGTATATTTGTCCGACAGGGATGTGCCGTTTTTCAGGGCATCGTTTTCGCCTATTTTTTCTAGAACAGGGTATCAAAGAAGGCAAATTTTCTGGAGCAGGTTGTCAAAACATATCAAAAGAGGAAATTTTGGTACAAAGGGTTATTATTTAGTCAAATTTTTGTGTTTTTGAGTATACTTTTCACTGATTTTTCCTAGAACAGGGTATCATTTGAAGGCAAAAATTCTGGAGCAGGGTGAAAAAATTTTTTTTCGTGGGCACATCCCGGTACAAATTTAGGTCAAGTACCCCCCCCCCCCCGGGTTTTTTACCGACCTCAAAAAGATCGGCAACTGAATTGGCTCTTGGCTTGTGTTTTGTGGTTCCAAAGACGGGATTCCAGCCATGCAGGTAGGCCAAACAGGATTCTAAGGGGCCCTTTACATGAGAAAACTCAGACCGGTCTGAGTTTCAGATCGGCTTGAAATTTTGCTACGTCTGCTATTTTGCATTGCGTTTACATGGAATTTCAAACCGGTCTGAAATTATACTAGCGCCACGTTACGCATGCGCTTAATGCGACTGAGGCACATGTGACTGTAACTTCCTTTCTCGTGTTTTGGATATAGGCCTATTCTAATCATGACACCTAGTCATCAACAACACAAGATGTTATTAAATGGATAATCAACAATAATCAAGTGTTTGTTTGCGATGCATTACAGATCTATTTTGGTTTCATGGTTCAAATACTCCTTCACAACCTGAAAATAAAATAGGAGGTTGATCTGCCTCAGATTGTTATGCCTAGTTTCTTAGTTTTAGCACTGCAAATTACTGTAGTTTTAGTTCTTTTGTTATCTACACTACAGGTGTAAACAAACAAACGACCAAACAATAAGACTGGCTCCCAGTGGTACAATATCACTTCCGCAATGACATTCACAACTTTCAATTCGCCCCGATCTGAAAAAAATTCTGTTTACATGAGAATTTCAGGTCGACCTGACTTTTCAGATCGGTCTGAAAGACCGAAACGAACCCAGACCGGCCCGAGTTTCATTTCGCCTGTTCTCATGTAAACACTCTAAGGGCTCTGACCAGACACCGAAATGAAACTCATGCCGATCTGAAACTCAGGCCGGTCTGAGATTGCTCATGTAAAGGGCCCCTAAATATTGCATTTTAAAGAATTAGCGACACCACCAGAATCACATGAAAAGGTTGATCTGCGATCAATATTTTACTTAAGCTTGGTAACAGTGATATAAGTGCAAAAATTGAGCATAAGCATCTTGGTATGATTCTTGATTCTAAATTAGATTTCCAAAGTCATGTTAGAGAAGCTATTGTTAAAGCAAGGAGAGGCATTGGCATGATAAGATATCTTTCCAGGTATGTTTCTAGAGAGGTTCTCGATGTGATTTATAAGTTAAAGGTAAGACCACATTTCGACTACGGCGATATAATCTACCACAAATATAACCCTGAAATGCGCTTAACCTTCACACAAAAGCTTGAACAAACGCAGTATCTTGCTGCACTAGCAGTAACTGGAACATGGGGAGGTACAAACAGACAGAGACTGTTTAATGAGCTAGGTTGGGAAACATTGTATGATAGAAGGTGGTATCGTAGATTATGCCATTTATTCTCCCTTATCAAATCCAAATCACCTGAATACTTGTATAGTGAGCTTCCCAACGCGCGACAAATGCAGTATAGTCTGAGAAATCTCTCTAGTTTCGAACAACCAGTCAGCAGAACAGCTCGTTTCGCTAGCACATATTTCCATAATGCGCTATTCGAGTGGAATTTACTCGACGATGAGACAAGAAACTCAAAATCTCTGTTTCAGCTTAAGCATAAATTACTTGAAATTGTTAGACCACTAGGAAACTCCACATACAAAATCTGTGACATTTCGGGTGTCAAACTGTTGACAAAACTCCGTGTGCATTTCAGCGCCCTAAATGAACATCGCTTCAAACATGCTTTTGACTGCCTCCGCCCAGTTTGATTCTGTCGTAAAGACAATGAAAATAACAAGCATTTTCTCCTGTACTGCCTCCTATACGATGTAATTCGTGAAGATCTCTTTGACCAGCTCTCTGATGTCCTAGGTCTAAATGTCGCCAGTATCAGTAATATGGATGATGATACTCTTTGTCATCGACTCTTGTTTGGAGATCCATCTCTTGGTACTATTGAGAACAGAGTAATACTTGAAGCAACGATATCATTCATAAAAAATTCAGGCCGATTTGATTGATACAGCAATATCAAACCAGCAGCAGTTCCCTATTCCTAATTCCCCATCTTCGTGTTTGTGCTCTTTTCTGTTTCTCTTGTTTTTGTGAGAAAGACTAAAAACTGGACCCCATTTATTTTTATTTGTAATGATAATATTCATAGCCATTGTTCATAATATAAACATTACCCCCGTCGCAGAACGAGACAAGAAAACAAAAGGATCAAAAGCGGAACTTGACGGACACACATTGATTTTCATTCATCGATTTTGTACGAGAGTTGTGTTTTGATGAAGTTTTGAAGTTGTTTTCGCTGAATTTGCAGTGTATTTTCTGTTTTAAACCTCAAGCAAGGGCTTTATGCCCGAGCTCACACTTTGGCACCTCCGACTAAAGAAGAAATCACGAGAATTGGAGTGCTTTTGCCGAGCGTGTAGTTCATTTATCCACTCTCGGTGATGTTTTGTCTCGCTGCTTAGGCTGTTGTTACTTCGAACATGGAACAAATGATGGACCTCGACCAGCTGGAAATTGTGATTTTAGGCAAGCTTTACACGCTACAAGATGATGTTTTGACCCACTTGTGTACACATTTAAAAGTTACCAAGGAAGGGAAGACCAAACGAAATCTTTTAAAGGAGGTGAGAGCTGCAATCGAATCCAAAACCAGTGGTGCAGAGGAGAGTGTCATTCGTCTATTTTTGGAAACCATCGCAGGAATTATCATGGAGCCTAGCATGCCCGACTTGGAAGGAGACGAAGAAGAAAGGGAGGAAGAACACGACGATACAGCAGCCAAGGAGGAACTAGAAAGATTGGTTAAAGAACAACAAGAGTTACGAGAAAAAGTTGCAGACTTGAGTTTGAAGGTGAAAAAGCGACCAGACCAGGTACGAGAGATTACAGATATGAGATTCAATGAGCCTAATAATAGTTCTTTGCTTAGGAGAGAATTTAAAATCTCAGGAACAATAGGCCAACCAGGGGAGACCAATAAATAAAATTTTATTTCCCTGGTACATCAAATTGAAGGGGCCCTTGCAAAAGGGTATAGTGAAGTGGAAGTTAATGAGGCAATAATTCGATCTATTAGTCCAGGGCTCCCATTGAGAAGTTTTTTAGAGTGTACCCCTGATTTGCCCCTCTCAAAATTGCGTAAAATTCTTCGCTCACATTATAGAGAGAAATCTTCCACTGAATTGTACAAGGCCCTCTCAACTTTGACGCAAGCGCCCAATGAAGATGCCCAAGCGTTTCTTTTCAGAGCTCTTGAGTTGCGCCAAAGGGTGATTTTTACGTGTAAAGAAGCTGATTCCAAGATCAAATACGACCAAAGTCTCATTCAAAATCTGTTCCTTCATTCAATTGAAACTGGACTGAGGGATGAATCCGTGCGTTCAAAATTAAGGCCTTTTTTGCAAAACCAAGCCATCCCTGATGATGAATTGATTGCAGAAATGAACGTGATTTTTTCTGAAGAGCAAGAAAGGGAGGCCAAATTGGGGAAGAAGGGCCAGAAGTATACCATTGGTCGAGTGGAAAATATCACCCAAGTTGCACCAGCCCAAGAGCCCTGCATTCAGCGCACCGACAAAAAGAAACCCCCTGAAAGTCAAAAGTCATTGGAAGCCACCTTAAGTGCTGTTCAAGCAGGGTTATCAGAATTGAAGGCATCATTTGAAGAATTTAAGGCTAAACCCACCAAAGAGTCTGAAGTTAAGCCACGACCCCCCAAGCGCCCGCCAAGAGGTTGTGAGTCTTGCGTAGCCCAAAATAAGCCTGAAGAGTGTACACATTGCTTTATTTGTGGTGATTCGAGTCATTTTGCATATGGTTGTAGGAAAAGAAATACTCCAAAAAACGGGAGAGGGCTATGGCAACCCAGGGGCAACCCATAGCTGAATCTGTTAAAATGCCCCATCAGTGTCATTTTTGTTTGAAAGAAGAAACTGTGGACATGCCTTTTGGAACATGCAACCAGTGTAAAACTGTATTTTATTGTAGCAAAATATGCCAGAAAAGGGACTGGCAAAAGCATGAGCCACTTTGTTGTGTCATTGCTTCGGAGCAAAAACAAGTAAACACAGTTAGAATCCAAATTGGTGACTCTCATGACAGTCTTTTGCAACCATCACATTTAAGTGATAAAAACTATCAAAAAATTGTGAAACTTATTGGTGATAAGTGTCTCATTACATGCTCACTTCAAGGTACTAAAATGCAGGCACTGTTGGACACAGGAGCACAGGTTTCAATCATTTCAAAATCAATTTTGACTGAGCATTTCCCAGAAGAAGAAATTCATGATGTGTCAGAACTTTTAGGCAGTGACACAGCCCTTGATCTTAAAACAGCAAATGGTTCCACTTTACCATACAGTGGATATGTCGTGTTATCATTTAGTTTACAAGAAGGGGCAAGTAATGGCCTCAAAGTGCCCATGTTAGTCACAAATACCGATATCGACAACGTGATCATTGGGTACAATGTTTTGGAGGAGATAATTAACAGTCATTCTGATAATTCACTTGATTTCATGGCATGTTTGAAAACGTCATTAAGCAAAGTCAGTGATGAAGATGTCATTGCTTTTGTTGACATTGTAAAAGAAACCAGAAACGAGTCCCCTTTGACTGTAAAAACATCCAAAAATCCATTGATCATTGGAAAGAATTCTTCATCAAAGGTTACCTGTCGTGTTAATGTGGAGCCAGTGTCAAAAGCAACTTTGTTTTTCTTTGAGCCAAATGACATTGAAACATGGCCCAGTGGACTTGACATTTTTCAAGAACTGATTTTGCTCAAAAAGAATGAAAACCGGGTATCTATTCATGTTACCAACCACACTAATCATGATGTTAAATTGCAGGGACGTTTAGAGATAGGCCGCCTGGAACGAGTTCGTTCTGTAACTGAATTGGAGGTAACACAAAGAAATCTAGGCAGTGGTAAGTCAGCTAATGTTTCCTCAGTTTCTGGGAATGTGTCAAGCAACAATGACATTCTAAAATCGGTTAATCTTGACACCCTTACAGTAGACCAGCAGAAAGTTGTTTTGGATATGCTCAAAAAGGAATCAAATGTTTTCTCAGCCAATGAATATGATGTAGGGAACATCCCGGATTTACAGTTAGAGATAAACTTGACTGACAACATTCCTGTTCAGAAGTCATACATAAATGTGCCTAAACCACTTTTTAATGAAGTAAAAGGTTACATTGAGGATCTACTGAATCGAGGTTTTGTTCGTAAGTCACAGTCACCATATTCATCGCCAGTTGTTTGCGTCAGAAAAAAGGATGGTACCCTTAGACTTTGCATTGATTACCGTCAGCTAAATCGAAAAACAATACCTGATAGACATCCATTGCCTAGGATTCAACAGACAGTCGAAAATTTAGGAGGTAACACCTGGTTCACATTGCTTGATATGAATAAGGCATATCATCAAGGTTATGTCGAGAAAGAAAGTCGTCACAAAACTGCATTCATAACACCATGGGGTTTGTACGAATGGGAACGAATCCCTTTTGGTTTAACTAATGCCCCATCCGTATTTCAGCGTTTTATGGAGGACTGTTTGAGTGGACTTCGTGATGAGATATGTGTTCCATACTTAGACGATGTCATTGTCTTCAGTAAAAGCTTTGAAGAACATGTGGAACATCTACAACTGGTCCTGAATCGTCTTAGCAGTCGTGGCGTGAAATTGAAAGCCAGTAAGTGCAAGTTTTTTCAGCAGGAGGTTTGTTATCTTGGACATGTCGTCTCCAAAAATGGCTACAAGCCAAACCTCAGCAATATTGAAGCAATAACATCGCTTCAAGACAAACCACCCAGAACCATTGGTGAACTTCGTAAGCTCCTGGGACTTGTAGGTTATTATCGAAAGTATATCCCTGGATTTGCCAAGGTTGCTAAGCCATTGACAGACTTGCTGCGAACAGATGGTACTGAGAAACCACCTGGTAACCAAAGAAAACGAGCACCAAACAACGCCAGAGGAGGTCAGTTGCCATCCAACACCCAGATTCAATGGAAGGACACCCATCAGGCTTCTCTTGAGTTGTTGATCCAAGCCCTGACCTCACCACCAATCCTAGCATATCCTGATTTCACACGTCAGTTTATTCTGCACACAGATGCAAGCAAAGATGGACTTGGTGCAGTTTTGTACCAAGAAGATGAGGATGGTGTCCTGAGAGTAATCGGATATGGATCACGATCTTTGACACAGGCTGAAAGAAGTTATCATATGCATGCTGGTAAGCTCGAGTTTCTCGCATTGAAGTGGTCTGTATGTGATCATTTTCGTGATTACTTGTTCTACGCACCTAATTTTGTTGTTTATACTGACAACAACCCGCTTACTTATGTCCTAAGTACTGCAAAGCTTAATGCTACTGGACATAGGTGGATTGCTGAGCTAGCAGACTTTAATTTCAAGATCAGATATAGACCGGGTACAAGCAATGGTGATGCAGATGCCCTTTCCAGGTTACCTCTTCATTACCAAGAACTCTGTTCAAAAGAAACCTCAACCGATACAATCGACGCGATTATCAATGGCATAAAAGTAGGAAAGTCAGGAAATTCCACCTGGATCGCTGCTGTGAATGCAAACAGTAATCCAAAGAGTCATGTTGCAAGCTGTGAGGATGCTACTTCTTTTAGTGATAACGAAATAATGGATGCACAGTTGCAAGATCCAGTTATATCACGTGTGCTCAAATTCAAACAACAGAGTCAAAAGCCATCAGCTGATGAAATCAGAATGGAATCGCCAGATGTTAAAATCTTGCTTCGCGAATGGGACCGATTGCATCTCACCAAAGCTGGAATATTGAGACATCGCTCAGTAGATTTGGACCAGCTTGTATTACCAGCAAAGTATCGTCCTTTAGTCTTGAAAGAACTGCACAACAACATGGGCCATTTGGGAGCTGATCGAGTTTTTGACCTGACAAGAGAGAGATTCTACTGGCCACGCATGCATACCCAGATCACTGAATACGTCACCAAAGTATGCCCGTGTTTGAAAGACAGAGCTCCAAATAAACATACGAGAGCACCACTTCAGAATATCGTATCAACCATGCCACTAGAGTTAATCTCAATCGATTTCTTGCACCTGGAGCGCAGTGTTGGTGGTTACGAGTATATTCTAGTCATTGTTGATAATTTCACCCGTTTTGCGCAAGCCTATCCAACAAGAAACAAGGAAGCAAAGACCGCAGCCGATAAGCTATTCAACGATTTCTTTCTACGTTTTGGCTTTTCCGACAAGATATTGCATGATCAAGGGAAAGAATTTGAGAACAAGCTGTTCCATCAATTAGAGAAATTAATGGGTATCAAGCGACTGCGTACTACACCTTACCATCCACAGGGGAACGGTCAAACAGAACGCTTCAACAAAACGATAATTGGTATGCTTAGAACATTATCTGACAAGGAAAAATCAAATTGGAAGGATGCTCTCAACAAGATGACACATGCGTATAATAGCACTCGAAATTCCGCAACTGGATATTCACCGTTCTTTCTGATGTTTGGAAGAAAGCCTAAGTTGCCTATTGATGCTATGTTTCCTGAAGCTACGGACAACCTGCCTAAAGTGACACCATCTGTCAGCAAATGGTACTCAGAAATGAGCCAAGCACATCGTATTGCATCGCAAAATTCAGCAAAATCACGGTTATCGGGAAAGGTTCATTACGACAAAAGGATGCATCATGTTTCCCTTGAAGTTGGTGATCGTGTTCTTGTAAGAAACTTAACACCAAGGCAGGCGCCCCACAAACTTCGTTCGTATTGGGAAGACAAAGTACATGTAGTTGTTAGTCGGAAGGAAGATGGTCCAGTCTATGTCGTGAAACCAGAGATTGGAACGGGACGAGAGCGCACACTACATCGGAACTTACTCTTGCCTTGTAACATGCTAGTTGATACAGATCCTGAGAAAGAATTACCAAAGCGCAAACCGTACGTCCGTACACCCAAGCCAAAAGAACTGAGAGTGACAGAACGTGCTACAGATGAAAGTGACGCTGATTCGGAAGAATTTCCAATGTTCTTGCCCGCTTTTCAGCCCGAACCAATTGTTACAGACAACACCTCATCAAATGAAGATAATCAAGAAGTTACCCAACTGAATGAAACGGCTGGTGAAGAACCTGAAGCAGACCAAGCCAGTCCGCCACGGAACATTGAGGAGCATTCGCCACCACAGTCGGGATTATCACCTTTAGCTCCAACATTTAGTCCATCAATTTCAGTATCGTCAGAATCATCGGATGCATTAGCAGATAATCAACACTGAAGACCATTGCGCATTCGCAACCCACCAATTATGCTGAACTATGACCGGTTTGGATCTCCATCGAACATTCAACATGCTAGCGTTCAACCATTGCAAGTCATGTCAAACTTTCCAATGTTCAACATACCAGCATTTTGCCCATGGTACTATTCACCGGTTATGCAGAATCAAATCTACCCTCGTCATGTCACAGTTACATGTTAGCTTAGCCACAAGACTCAAATACATTTTCATCTATGCTGATTTAACATTTGCTTTATATACTCGTCGAGATGATCAAGTTTCCGAAGCAACGCGCAGTCGTTGATATTTTTATCAGATACACTGATTCAAGAAGTTACTAATTGTACTATTCTCTTCTGTTTGAACAGTCATTAAGAGGAAGTCGTGTAGTAAAGTTTTCATTGAGAGATTGGCCATCTCCAGCAAGGATTGTTGAGAATGACTTCGTTAGTGGAAATCAGATTCGCATAGCCGTAGCCAAATGTTCAGGAGAACATTTTTCGAACGAGGGGCGTATGTGAGAAAGACTAAAAACTGGACCCCATTTATTTTTATTTGTAATGATAATATTCATAGCCATTGTTCATAATATAAACATTACCCCCGTCGCAGAACGAGACAAGAAAACAAAAGGATCAAAAGCGGAACTTGACGGACACACATTGATTTTCATTCATCGATTTTGTACGAGAGTTGTGTTTTGATGAAGTTTTGAAGTTGTTTTCGCTGAATTTGCAGTGTATTTTCTGTTTTAAACCTCAAGCAAGGGCTTTATGCCCGAGCTCACACTTTGTTCGGCATTGCTGAGGTAGATTATTGGGATAAACCAAGCATTGCAATATTTCCCCCTCGTTTTACAGCTACCAGTTGAATAGCTCTAATTTCTTTGAACAGTAATCTGCCTTGGCTCTGTTGTTTTGTTGTCGTTTGTGCGCATTGTATCTTGGTTTCGTGGTTTTGCTCTTTTTTGTATAGAAAATTTATTGATTTGTAAGTGCCATTCATAGTGAAGACCCGGTGACTTTATGTCTTTTTTCACTATGGATGGCACAGTGTAATATAACTTTATATATTGTAGTTTGTTAATCTTGATAAAAAAATATTTTACTTGGACTTTCATTCATATCGCAATTTGTGAGCCCCAATCAATCTAGGGTTTAAAAATAGCTTCTGACAATATGTTGATCTTATGTAAGGCTAAACCAAAGGTAGTGTGCGTGTACTGTTGTTGTGATGTCCGAACTAAACATGAAATAATGATGAAGTCCAATGATTTACCCACCGACGTTGTATCTTGCAACGCTCGAGAGTTCAAATTATCGAACTAAACTACGACAGCATTCCACCTCCAAAACTAGCTCATATGGAAATATTTGGAAGAAGTATGTTGTAGTAGTTCACTTGGGATTTAAAATTTCAACTTTTGAGCCTAAGCAAGACACAATGTCGGAAAATACATAACCTGATTTCATTGTTATTTCATAGTTACTTCGGATATCCCCACAATAGGGCCTCAACTGCCCATGCCTAAACAGAAAAAAAGATAACATTTCTACGAACAGGACACCCTCTCTCTCCAACCGAGCACCTTTCCGCCTGCTTTTTCCTGAAGCTTCAATAATTGACATAGCTACATTTGTTTTACAAGTATCTGGCGGTCTTACAGCTACAAAATTAACCAAAATCTCCCTGAAAGGGAATATAAGCCTACATAAGGGGCAGTGCAAGATTTATCATATGACATGTCCGGTGGAGAAGAAAAGTTTCTGGAAAAACATCTGCTCGCCCCGTATGAAATTATTGAAGAAAAACTAACTGTCCCGTTGCCCTTTCCTAAAAGTCCTTCAAAATGAATCTGCCCTGTATTCATGGACAACAGAAGTAGCTAAAGACCATAACAAAACCAATTATGGTACTTACGAATGTTTTTCAATGGAAAATCTACTTTGAAGATTAAGAGATATGACTGATGCAATTAACTGCGTCATCTAAAATATATATCCTTCCAAGAATTTCACTGCTTGCATGATTCACAACCTTGCCCTCAAAATGAGACATTTTACATTACAAAGTTTATCTTGAGCTCATAAAAAAGCGTCTACCTCGCTGATACTTGCTTCAAAAAGGTGTTGCCCCGTTACGTCTTGCACTGGCCATTTTATAAAATAAACTTTGCTCTGTCCCTAATAACTGGCTCCGAGCCACAAGGCTGAAACTGTCATTCAAATTTTAACCAATCACAAGAAGCTATTTACGATTTCACTTGATCACTTTGACTGAAGCCCCTTACGCGACGCCACAGCGGGCGATCAGCAATGGCGAAGGAAGTTGCTTCCCTGTCACTCCGCCGAGAAGGGCAAAACAGATAAGAAATGGAAAGATGTGTTCCTTATTCATTGGTTACCGTGGTGACGGCTGAGGAATTGCATTTCCCTGTTCATTGGCTACCGTGGTGATGGCTGAGGAATTACATTTCCTGAAGAAATCGAACAGCTCTTTGTTCAGTTACCAATTGCTGAAGTAGATGGTAACATGACAAACACAGCAAAGCTCAACGGGCCTTAACGTATCTTGGAACAGGGGACTCATCACCAAAGCTAACAGAACGGAAGCTATGGACAAAGGACCAGTATTCCACAAGGAATACTGATAATAAAGCACATTCAAACATTCAACAAAGCAGCCGAGCCTAATTTTCAATACAGGATCGATCCCGACATTGATGGCTATGACAATCAAGCAACTGATGACATTTAGTGAGTGCAGCTAAATTACCCGTTATTCTTATTAGTTTTCTATGACTTCGAAATTGTGGAAGTTAGGAGGAGTGGATCTGGCCCGTCTGGAAGCCACAGTGAACAACAAAATCGAGGTTCTCGTCGCAACACAGATTTGCAGATCTCACTTTCACGTGCACAGTTACGAAGCGATATTTATGCGCATGCTATGGCATATCTATTTATAGAAAGCGTCTGATATATACCTCTTTTCCCTTTCAGCTTCTTCATTCTAGGCAGTTTATGTCTCGTTACTTTGCACGAAGTTTCCTTGTCTTATCAGGACTGCAGGAAATCAAGGAGTTCGTTGAAAGTTGTATATGCTACTAGAGGGAAATGGTTTGGTCAACACTGAACAGGGGGAAAGGAGGGTTCGATAACCGAAAAAGTAATCTAAAATATGCCAGAGTGCCTTGAGTTTTGTCCCCGATTGTAGTATGCTGTTACTTACATGGCATTTTTCTTTACTCTTGGATATTGTTCTTTGTAACCCAAATAACATCCATCTTTTCTACCAACAGCATGTGCATCCCAATATTCGTAGTCGTCTTTCTGACCTGGGAGAAAAGATTGTCAAAACAGGGACAACATATATCCAACAGTGTAGTGACATTTGAATAAGGCAGTTGTGTACGCATGTTGTCATATCTTTCACCGAAATTTTCGATTTTGTGCAAAAACCTTTCCTTTTAAACAATGGGCAACTATTGTCATCACTGGATAACTGCACACATAGCACCAGAACCTTTGTCTCACCAAATCCTTTCAACTGAAAGAGATAACTGAAAATCGCTGGCGTATTTACGCCTGCAGTAAAACATTTAGTAACACCAAACACACTGCAAGATTTGAACGACAAACTTCCTTCGAAATCCGATCTCACAATCGCACTATTTACAGAATGCAGGATTTGAAACCAACAAATATTGTTGCAGCAGAGGTTGCCTTGTCATAGCACTAGAAAGTGAGCAAACCTTGTGTAAGTTTCGTTTGTTGTAGTTTTGAACTGAATGACAAGCAAAATCTTACGGAGGTAAGACAACTGAGATTTTCAGCCTATCAAAATCTACTACCAATGCTGCAATATCAAAACTGAATACAGAAAAGTTCCTATTGTTAAAAGAAAAGGCAAAACAACTTACATTTCTTTTTCAATAATTTTCCAAAATTTATTGTGATAACTTGCCAATTCTTTGCTCCGTCAGATTTCAATATTCCCCACAGACTAAAAGTCCTCTTTCTCGAGCGTGGTTCTGTAACGAGGCCTCTAACAACTATTGGATCATCGGTGAACTTCATTTTGTTCCAACATCGCCCTTGGTCTAACGAGTAACTGTAAAGTATGCAAAGCATAGGGTGAGTAAAGGTATCCACCATATGAGAGATTAAGCAAAGAACAGCTGGAAACCATTCTAACAGTTTAAATACATCACCTGACTGAAGATTCAATTTGATTTTGGGATTTTCCTTGGAAACTTTAGGGGTTTACTCATCCATAACATAAGGCATCATCCAGAACTCACATTCTTCGAAATGCTCAGGAAAACTCCAATGAATTGCGCCTGTCTTTGATTGGAGACCATTGAAATAGTTTCTTAATAACAAGAACACAACATGCGAGCTAAAGAAAACATTATTCCATACTTTGATAATGGAAAAGTAAATCAAATTGAAACAATATCTTCTTTCTAATGACAAAGCTCATGAAAGCATGGTTTTGGAGAATCTTTAATGGACAGCAAAATCATCCATTATGAATTACAGAGAGTTCTGCACACTGAGAACTCAGTCAGGCAACTGAGTTAAAACTTACGAATTGGTTGAAGGGCTTCTGCCTTACTATTTTTCTAAGAGTGGACACATTTTGAGCTCACTCAGTGGAAATACATCAGTGCAACTGAAGACAAAGTAGAAATCCTTAACTTCATCAGCAAGCTTCTCACTTTAAATCTCTTTTGATAACTTCTAAGACCAAGTTTTTTTTATTCATATAATATTGTTACAATACAAATCTTACATTCTACTTTACTACCCTAATTACTTTACTACACTACGGGGACGACACCATGAGGAGCGAAAGACAATGACTACCCCAATGGCCAATGCATAAAGACTCACAATATTAAACAAAGATAGAAAGAATGCAACTAAACAAGGTAAACTAATTACGAATACAAAGTAAACCGACAAAAAGTAGGTGCTAATGTATGGGAGTTTGCAGCAATGGAGCATGAATGAATTTGAGGGTTGCCTCAAGTAGCTTCTTATTGGTGTCGATGGTTAACCGGTCGTCACCATACAAAATGAATTTGAGTAAAACTTCATTGAAAGAGACGAAAAACCACGAGGGTGCAATATTGCATTCAGACTATTGAGAAGATCAGATCTAAGTTCATCATACGAATGACAAAGCAGCACGAAATGTTCCGTGTCCTCTACCCCATCATTTGCGGGACACAAAACGTTGACTGTATCTCTAAAGTTATGCCAAAATTTATGAAAATTGAGTTTGCTCAGTCCTACCCGTAACTGAGTGAGAATAGCTAGACCTTTTGGATCATGAATACCATATACTAATTTAGGAGTGGGTCGGATAAGTTTCAATAATTTCGTTTTAAAAAGTACTCAGTGAGGGTGATAACCGAATTTCTTGGTCAAGCGCGTTCCACTCAGAGAGACAATCAGGACAAAAGCTGGCCTTGAATCTTGTCGTTCTTGCCCTTATCTGCTCAATTACATCTGCATCACGAAAAGAATACATAGCTTGTGGTAATTTTGGAATTGGGTATCTTGTGTAATCAGGGGTAATATCGTTGACAATCTTGTAAAAACGAACAAGGCGTCTGCTCCAACGTCGTTGGCTTAGAGATTCCCAACCAACTTCCTCGTAGAGTTTTTCACGGGAAGTTCCTTTCCATGCTCCAGTCACTGCTAGTGCAGCAGAATATTGAACTGATTCAAGTTTTTCCATATGATTATTCAGCGAGGTATCTGGACTGAAATCGCTTTTTTGGATGGAATGTGGTAAATGACATCACCGTAATCTAAATGTGGCCGCACATACAGTTTGTACAATTCAGTCAAAGTGTTGCGGGGCAGATAACTTGAAAGAAACTTTTTATCATTCCTATTCCGCGTCTACATTTTAGTATAATTGACTGAATGTGAGTGGCAAAGGATAATTTAGAATCAAGTATGATACCAAGATGTTTATGTTCATTCATCTTAATGACTCGGATGTTATTGAATAGAACTGGTGGATGATCGGCTGAAATTTTCTTTCTTAAAAAAGTCACTTCGACTGCTTGTTTCGTTGGATCGGGATTAAACAACATTCGCCATTTATGTGCCCAACTTTTGATGATGTCAAGATCTTGATTCACGTCTGAAGCAGCTTGATCAGTAATATGTACAATGGTGAAGAGTGAGGTATCATCAGCAAAGAGTTCAACATTACACTTTAGATTATCTGTCAAGTCGTTGATGTACACAATGAAGAAAAGTGGGCCTAGGATGAAGCCTTGAGGAACACCGGCGGTAATTGAACCCCATTCCGATGTTTACCATTCAAACTGTGCGCTGTTTTCGGTTTGCAAGGAAGTCTTTGATGAGTGAAAGTAAGCTTCCTGAAATACCACAACGACGAAGTTTATATAGAAGACCTTCATGCCAAACCCTGTCAAAGGCTTTGGATATGTCGAGATAGACGGATCGAACATCTAAGGTTGGGATACAGTCAAAGGCAGTAAATATTGTGTCATAGTCATATTTACTTGGTCTAAAGGAGCTAAACATTCATACCCGCAGTAAATCGATGCAGAGCGATGAAGCAAATAATCTATATGCGACAGCCTTGCTGCCAAATGGAATCGTTTCACAATATAATCATGATTAAGTACTCCCAAGAATGACGCAGACAAAGCTGGTTTTGTTCACCCATGTGCCATCTTACTGCAAAAACTGTAGACCAGGTATCATTCAAAGGGGTTTGATGAGATGAACTTGAATCTCAAGCGAAAACAAGCGATGGAATTGAGGATACGGATCACTTTTTGTTGCTCTGCCCCTCTTCTGATATTCAACGACAAGATCTTCTCACTGGAATTGTGGAATTATTATGACCATTTGTGCAAATCACCGATCTTTCAAATGATGCTTTGACACAGGTTTTATCATATGGCGATCAAGACCTTTCTTATGGCCTGAACAAAAATATACTCGAATTGACTTTACGCTTCATTCACGAAACTGGTCGCTTCGACTAAGATCTTCCAAACTTCAGCTATGCATAAAGCAACCACCACGTCCGTTAACGTAAACGTTCCTTTGCTTTGCAAATTCTGTCTCACATCAGATGTCAGGTCCTTGAATAACTGTAAATCATACTCATTACAATGTAATGATGTGCTCATAAATTTATGGCAACATTGACTTCACGTCTGATGTGAGACGGAATCTAGTATTGTTTGCATCCATTAGATATTAAATTGTCCGTAGTGCTTGTTGTATTTAGGTTAACATCGCGTGTCTTGTCATATTGGCCATGGGGTAGTCATTGTCTCGCTCCCCATGGTATCGTCCCTGTAGTGTTTTAAGACCTACTTGTCGAGGTTTCTCCTGTCAAGCTCTATAAAGAACGTATATGATCAAATAAGCGACCATATTGCAATCTATGACATGCAATGATAAACAAGTAAATAAAGTTAAGTAGAAGCACTTTGATGTGAATTGAAATAAGATCTTCGTTTCGAGCATAGTCCGTTTTCAAGCCAGGTCTTAATAACACGTTATGCTCGAAACGTCGTGCTTATTTCAGTGCGCATAAAAAACTTATATTTTACTTCATTTACTTGTTTATCTTTGTAAATTTGTTCTACACACAACAAGAAGATTCTGTTTATTATGACATGCAATGGCAATAGCAATCATTGTATACAAAATTGAACCTCATCTCATTGTTTGCGAAGAACTGCGCTTTCGAATGATTGATGTGAGATCAAAAGCTTAGCGTAAAAACAATTCCTTAAACCCATTAGACTAAGACCCCAAATTTTCACACAGAAATTAATAGACCTTTCAAGACTAAAGGCTTTTTCACAAAGCTCTTTCGAATGGTCTCTAGTTTTATGGCAATATTTTGCAATAAAACGACAGTTCTGTAGCAAAAACATTTCTGGGCTAGAGGTTTCAGGCGAATTTAGTCACGTAGTTTGTCTAACTTGTGAAACATTCAGATCCAGAAAACTTTAAGGTTTATCAATATATTCAAGCACTTGCAGAAAATTCATTTTCAGTACGCTGTATGCTGAAATATCTCAGAATGCCTTGGTAGAGAAACCTCCTCAGCGTGATTTGCGACTCAATGGCAAATGTACAGCAATTATAAAAACATGATACTGAGCCGAATTCTAATAAGACGTGCTGTATTGTTGCGGTTCCAATTTGGCAATTATGTTGTGACGCACATACGCCTGGTGTGGGCAGATACAAGTCTTGTTACGAAGCAGCATTCACTTTACATTCTTACAATACTATCGGATGAGTCAATAAAAACGCCTGGCGTTTAAAACAATCCCGCTTCCTGAACATCAAAACAATTACATTGAAAACTGTCTTACTTTATCCCCGATATGTCGAATTAGGTTCAGTAATTTACCCGGCCTTAATCGGCCATTCCTTCCCGTCAAAACAGGAGTTTTTTTGCAGAAAGCCCCTTTCGAAAACCTGCAAAAAGGAGTGAAAACAGCTAGCAAGATTTTCCTTTGTTCTCTTGCCTAGCAATAATGACTCTAAGATGTGTTAATTTATTTGGTCCTCATGGGACAGTGGAATCCCCCTGAATAAGTTATTCACACTACAGGGTGTCTCAAAAAAATTGTTCGACGTTTGATTAAATGCTAAAAAATAACGATGCGCTTGGTTAAGTCACCCCTTTCCTGAGATTTTAGATTAATTCTTGACACAAGAATCTTGCAAATCCGCTAAAAATCCATGGAGTTACAAGTATTTGAAGTTCAAATTTGTGTGAATGCTGAAACCAGAGGCTTCGAAATAGCATTTTTGGTACAAGCTCCATAGGACATTGTTTCTGTTATTTCTCAATTATTTCAGGGTGAACCAAGTTGGATTCAAACAGGTTTTCGATTCGATAGCTGTCAAGCATATAGATGCTTTGCGGAAACAGATTCAGTCTCTCGCTGATTATGTTCTGAACCACTGTTTTTGGACTTATGCCATGTTAAGGAAATTTAGAGAATGATCGCAAGAAATAATTTACTTTAGACGTCCTATTTGGTTTGCTCTGATATCAACGAGAGGTATGACATTGGATAAGCTTCTCTTACCTCCGTCTTCGAGCTTTTTGCAATACCAGTAATCTGGAGGGTCTCTGGTTTCAACTATCGCATATTTTTGATCTTCGAGAGCTCGTAACTCAGTGAATTTTCAACCGATTTGCACGATTTTAGTCTCTAAAATTATTTCATAATCTTAGGAACAGGGTTATCTTTCTATGAGCTTGTTCACGTTGTCCTTATTTTTCAATATTTTATCGAACGTCGAACAATGTTTTGAGACACCCTGTAGGGGGAAGACTTTTCAACCCGTCAAAGGAAAGCACGTCTTAAAGCGTGCTGAAAGTCATCGCTATGAGGTTAACACAATAGGGATTCTTGCTTGTAAGTTTAGCACGTTTTCTAAGGTTTCTCAAAGGGATTCATTTTCGAAAATCGTTTACAGAATCTGAAAGGAGTGACCGAGTTTAGTCAGAAAAATTTCTAAAAATAATTGAACATGTTACCTATTCAATCAAGAATTGCAAAATATCGTTGATTATATACTCAGGGAGTAGATGCTTTTCAAACGCCGGGCGTTTTTTTTTTCTACTCACCCTGTATATGACAGTGAGTTGGAAGAATTTCTAGTTATTTCTACTTAACTTGGGCCCATTATGCATGCCGCATGCTAGCATGGGATCCCTGAGTTAAAGTCCCTTACGAAGAACGATGCGGTGGGTTGTTTGGTCAATTGCCCGAAAGGTCACTCATCCGGACAGACGATATATGTTAACTTAGTAACATAATATACAACGTATAAGACGCTCGGCGATTCATTCTGCGTAACTGACATAGAAAATAACGCTTGAAATAAGACCTGCGGTATCTGGATATATAACTCGCGTATCAAGAATCAATGAAATACCATATTCTTCATAGAATTCCAGCGTCAGACATGGTCGTTACAAAAGAAGCTACTTACGATAAGACATTCTGAGTAATGTTGGTCTCACTCTGCATTGGTACAGCAACAATTAGGTTTCCATGGTCACCAATTGCGTAATGATGAGGACCATCGAGCACCTAAGAATGAAACGATATACAAGACAAGACCTCATTTCAAAACAGTGAAGGGGTATAACTTTGATTTGTTGTTCATACGTCACTCTCCCTGAGGCTATGCAACTGATTCAAAATCTGGAAACAATGCCAAGGCAGAGCTTTTACGGTCTTAAATTTAAAACACCAAGATCCAATGCTCTGCAGCAAGTTCAAATAATAGTGAGATGAATAATGCGTACAAATTACAAATAGTCTAGAATCTTCCTACCATACCCTACAAACTATGATACGTAATTCATTTTGAAAAATATTAATATTCATTGCATTTGTATGTGACCGATTAATCTCGAATTTGCTCCTTCTCTGTGCTTTTTTGGCAATAGCCTGCTTTCAAGTTACCTTCTCATATTAAGTGATACTACTGTCCTTAAGTTTAAGCTTGCGAGAATGATTTTAGTTTTCTCCTAGAACAATCTAAATCAGTGCCAATACATGTATGAAACATACAGTTGCTGATGACTGAAATTTATAAACAAAATGCAGTCTGAATCCACTATTCTGAGGAACATTTTCACGCAACGAAATATTAGCTACAGTCTGAGGCATGGCTATGAAGCTCAACTGTCACAGGTACGAACTATGTCCTTTGGAGTTGAGTCCATTACTTTCCTTAGAATCAAATTGTGGTAATATTTACCACAAGAAATTAAAAAATCAAGCAGCCTCCCTATCTTCAAAAAACAAACCAGATGTCCCAATGGTGAAAAATGCAACTGTAGGCTCTGCAAAGTACCGGACAAGTTAATAAAAGAGTCTGGCGTTTGAAAAAATCCTGCTCCCTGAATATAAAAGAAATTGAAAACTGTCTTTTTTATTCCCGATATGTCAAATTAGGCTCAGTATTTTATCCGGCTTTAAAGCTAATGTGCAATGGTAAATAGGCTCCTCTATGAATAGAACAAAGAAATTACTCCGACACAGCATTGCTTCGTTGCGAGATAAAAATCTTATTGTGGCACTATCCTTTGTTGACTCTGTGTGCAAGTTCGATTTGAATGAGATATTTTTAGAATTTCTGCTCTGTGCAAATGCAAGCTTTTAACCTTGCACAAACCCTTTAATCGACCATTTCTTCCCGTCGAAATAAGAGATTTTCTGCAGAAAGCCCCTTTCGAAGACCTGAAAAAGCGATTGAAAACAGCAAGCAAGATTCCCCTTTGTTCTCCTTCCTAGCAATAATGACTCTCGGATGTGTTCATGTATGTTGTCCTCATGGGAGAATGGAAACCCCCTGAGCAAGTTATTCATACTACTGGGAAGAATTTTCGACCAATCAACAGGAAAGAATGTGCTAAAGCGTGCTGAAAGTCATCACAGTGAGGTTAACACATTATAGATTCTTGATTGTAATTTTAGCATGTTTTTAAGGTTTCCCGAAGGGAATCTTTTTAGCAAATCTCTTACAGAATCTGAACGGAGTGACCGATTTTAGTCAGGAAAAAATTCTAAAAATAATTGAACGATTTAGCTATTCAATCAGTATTGCAAAATATCATTGCTTATATACAAAGGGAGCAGTAGCCTTTCAAACGCCAGGCGTTTTATTTTGAATCACCCGGTATAGGCCTTATTAGCCTTAATTAGCAGTAATGTAACTATTTCATTTCTTAGCCTACCTTAAATAGATATTTCATAGCAACAATGATGATGATAATGATGATAATATTAATAATGATGATGATGATGATGATGATGATGATGATGATGATGATGATGATGATGATGATGATGATGATGATGATGATGATGATGATGATGATGATGATGATGATGATGATGATGATGACAATGATAATGATAACAATAATAATGATAATAATAATAATGGAATCCCCACTGAAGAAGATTTTACATCGAAATGTTTGATATAGAGCAGTTGTGTTTTTCCTAATTTCTTTCTGTTTTATTTTGGTGATGTTTTGAGTATGGTAATAATGATTATGATAATAATAATAACAGCAACGGTAAAAATGATAATAATAATCATAATAATGATGATAATCAAGAAGTTATGCAGATCAGATCCAAACTGAATGGATGAAATATCAGGGCCGCCGAGAGCTTTTCGAGGCCCAGGGGCAAAACTGCGAACTGAGGCCCCTAGTGAGCGCAGCAACCAGAAAATTTTCGATCGCCCCATTTAGATTGGCTTAAAATGCATTGCAGAGCACTTGCTGCAGTCGAAATGCCAAAATTCTCCTATTATGAGGCCCCATAGACCCTGAGGCCCTGGGGCAAAATCCCCCTCCTGCTCCCCCCTCTCGGCGGCCCTGGGAAATATGATCAATGGCATCATCGCATGGGCCGCGAATGCACTACGATACATGGCATGTGTTGCGGATTGGACAGTGGAAGAACTGGTCAGCATGGATAGAAGAACAAGGAAAATTTTGGCAATGGATGGATGTATTCATTACCACATTACACAATGATGTTAGAAAGTAATGTTGCGAGATTAATGTTCCGCCAAGGAAGGAAGGAGGAAAGGACTGATAAACATTGAGGAATATGTAAACAAGGAGAGCAAGTTCTTGCGTGGCTATCTCAGAGCGACCAGAGTGGATGCTACAAGCTGCTTTGAAGGAGAAGGTATTAAATGAACAAGAGAATCTCCAGGACCACCAGAATAGGAGGCACGAGGAGAAAATCAGAAATTGAGAGGAGAAAGACATGCATCGGGGATTTGTGCGACAAACTGGGTGAGTGGCCAAGTGGCTTATACAGTCTTCGTCAGGTGACGGAAGTTAAGCTTGGTCGAGTGATGTCAGACTCCGGATGGGTGATCTCGGAGGCCTGACCTCACAACTCACCTCGTCGCCCTTCGGAAGGGACGTTAAACTAGGGGTCTCATGCCTGGATGTGGCATGCAGAGTGGGCCTAAATTAGCTTTCAGTAGCTAGAAATCCTGACAAGCCCACTCAAAATAAATTGAAACAAACAACAAACAAACAACGGCAGATGTAGCTGGAGAAGATTCCTGGAGATGGCTTAGGAATGGTTTCTTAAAAAAAGGAGACAGAAGGTTCGATCCTACCTGCTAAAGAACAAGCTGTAAGAACAAACTTGATCAAGCATGGAATAGATAAGACTTCAGAGACACCTCAGTGACGAATGTGTGGAGACTTCACTGAAACTGTAAAACATCATCAGTGGATGCAAGAAGCTGGCCCAGAGAGAGTACAGGAAACGCCATGACAAGGTGGCCTTGCGGGTGCACTGGGAGATTTGCAGAAATTACCAATTAGAATGTACCGATAATGGTATGACCATCAGCCATTGGCAATCGTAGAGAATGCGGATGTTCGAATTACCTTGAGGTCATGACTGCTTACACAGATAAGAAGCTGAATCATAATTGACCGGATATTACCTTAGTACGGAAAGATACAAAGGAATGTTTGACATAGCTGTACCAGGGGACCAGAACATCATCAATGCTGAGGAAGAGAAAGTGGCTAGATAACAAGAACTAGCATTCGAAATTAAGAGAATCCACCGGGCATCAAGTGATAGTGAACGTGAAACTTGGAACAATCTCAAAGAACGCAAGGACCTGAAATGGGAAGTTAGACATACCTTACAGCGTTGGAGATGCACAGTTGTCGACCATCATTGGAATAGCTCACATATTGCGGAAAGTTCTGTGTTTCTCAGCTGCAGAAAGTAGCTGAGGCAAGCCAAAGACCCAGACGAACACCAAAGAAATAGAGAAAGACGCAATAATAAGAATGAAAATAATAATAAATGTTTTCACGATTAGGCCTGAAGGCATTGCAGTTACCTTAGTCCAATTATATCCACCATTTCTTGACATGTAAACGCTGGTGCTGTTGGTATGTAAGGCATCTCCACTCACACCTGGATAGAGGAAATAGATTCTTAATTAAATTAAAAGCATGTATGAAAAAACCTACCCCAAAGTATTAACAGTGCTAGCAAGTGAAACGAAAGTAAGGACACCCGTAAACTTAAGTGATGATGCCACCAAGAGATAAACAACATTGGATTATCGCTCAAATGTTTGAAATCTTTAAAAACGTAAGTTTAGACTTCTGTTACAGTTTTCTTTGAACTTAAGTGCTTGAAAAGACAATACTTTACCTTACTGTAAATGTGCCGTGGAAGTCTTTGAAGATATCAATTGTTTTCAAAATGGGGGCGTATGTATACTTTTTTGAAAGAATTCATCGCAAAGACTGAAACTGTGCAGATCATCGTATGATACAGCCTTTAAAAAAACATGGATTTGGACGGGCTACCATATAGCGGCAACCAAGCACTGCCACTCTTCTGGTTTCCGATTTAAAAATCTGATAACATCACGCAGTCGAATATGATAAATGGCGCTACTTCCGCAATTCTCTAAGATATTGCAGCAAAGTAAGTTATGTTTCCTTCATGCCATTTAATTCAAGGGATGTCTAATATAATTTTATAACTTCACTTTTATCATTCCAGATTCATCCTGTCTATAAAAAGATGCGTTGAAGTATTTGTGATCTTTATTACCTAACTCAAATTCCATTAGCAATCAGCAGTTCTCCTTTTTGTACCATCGGCACTTCTTTTGTACCAAAGACACATTTAAAGATTTCGTCATCAATCTCTTACGTGGTTGGAAGATTCGAATTTCCACGTGAAATTATAAAAAAATTAGAAATTGAAATCAATGAATAATTGTTCGCAGCGAATGTAGCACAGCATGAGGAGTACCCAGGTACACCATTGCACAAAGCCACAATCACCAGGCTTCCCCCGAAATACCAATAAAGAAGATATTTCCTAAGCATACTCACCGTGCAACATTATAATTCCAAGAGCTGTTTCAGTGCTTAGCGGGCTGGGCACCATATGACCTCTCATCTGACTATACGTATGATGGTAATGTAATGAACACTTTGCATTCCCCTTTGAAACGAAAGTAAAAGCCATCATAATTTGATCAATATAAACAATATTGCTATGTGTATACTACAATGTAACAACTTTTGGCAAAATCAAACACGCACGAACCATGCTGGTAACTCAAATTTTTCTGTACAGATTGTTTATCAAGGATTTCAATAAGAAATCTGCAATACATTTTACTGGCTACGCTTGTTACAATTGACCACTCGAAACTACTAATATGATGCCACGGACAGCTAAAGGCTACGTCTACCCCGTCGTAATCACATCAAGATTATACTACTTCACAATACACTTTAGATAAATACAAAAACGGAAGTTGAACAAATAGACTCAAAAGAGATACAAAACAAGCTCGATGACTTGGTGGCTAATGAAGGGATAGGGTGAAAAACTTCATTCGGCTAGTTTCATGCATAAGAATGAAACGTAAGCTCGGGGATATGAAATTTAGTGTGTCAGACAACTCTTTGCCGCGATACAATAAAAGCTGTTATAATGCTTCATTTGCAAGATTGGCATATCCAAGTAGTCGCATTAATACATAGATTCCACCGAAGAGTTCTAATCTGTAGACATCAAAGCAAGGCTAGAGCATGCATAAGTGCTCCGAACCTTAGATGCAGTCTTTCATATTGAAGTTCACTTATCAGTCTTCAAAATCGGCCTATGACTTACTGTTACTGGTTGAAAGTGCAAGCCTATTTCTGGCACACCTAATAGACACTCTCAAGAAGGAAATGATAGAATGTTAGCAAACTGGAAGATTAAGTACCTTTAGAGCAACGCCTTTACATTGTTCTTCATCAAGAAATAAAGGATGCCAAGTAGTTCCTCGGTCAAATGTTATCACAGATTTCAATGTTTTATCTAAAGGAAGCAAAGTACAGAATATACCAAGTGCGCTAAAACTATTGGCTTTTGACTAGCTAAGATACATCACTGATTGGACCGATTTTGGAGATTTATGACTCAAAACTTTTGCAAAAAGCCTAGATTAGAGTCAAGGGTGTTTTGAAAATTTGTTTGTTTTCTTATTTCGAGCTATAAGCGAGTTTTCTAATTTTCTTGTCTTCAAAAATACTGAAAGAGATGAAAGAACGTCGATCAAATTCTCCAACGACTAGACATGAATGGATTAAGACAGAGCTTGTTAGTAGCGTTTTGAGATATCGGGATCCAGTGACTGTATTTTGCTGTACGAGTGTTGGTTCTTTCTGGGGTGAAATTTAACATTACTTTCAATGAATTTCCTTTTGCAATTTTAACGTATTTATGCTTTAGTCCAGGTTGCGTCCCTGTGTCAAGGGAGTTGAAAAGAGCTGAAGACACAAACAGCAAAACGTCAACTTGTCATGCAGGCATGACGTTTTGTTGGATTTGTGATACAGAGCACAACTTGGCGAGCCACTTCATCGCAGCTGCTTCAGAATTTTGCAACAATCGTTGAATAAGTGCTCGTACGCAAATCGATTTCTAAACCCCAAAGCCACTACGTCGAATCCATCCCTTGTTCCCTTCATACTGAGTCTTAAGAAAGTTTGATCGCTGCTTTTTGATCTCTCTTTCAGAGTTTTCGAAAACAAAATTTCAAGAATATCGTTTATAGCTTTAAGCCTTTCAGGCTTTTTGCTAAAGACTAATTCATAAATCATCGACATCGGCAAAGTGTACGATTGACTGTGGACTGCCAAAGTTGGAAAGCCTATTTGGCACACCGGTGGAAGAATAACAAACTTTCTCAGCAACGTCACACCAGAAAGAAATTTGACACAAACGATGCCTAATTCGTATCATATGTTCCGGAGCATCCTTATCCATTTTCAACTGAGTACAAAGACACAATTTCACGATGTCAATCATCTCTTTATAACATTGAAAAACCGTTAAGCTGTACTAAACAGAAAACGGTTAAGGCTATCGGAAACATGTCCTACGAAGCATAAGGCTCAAATCTTTAAAAAAGTGGGTGTAAAATTCTATTATATTTTGCCTTGAATTAAATGGTTGGAAAGGAACTTATACTGCATTCACATTGACGAAGTTAAACCATCTTTATCTAAACCAGTTTAAATTTCCACCAATCAAATGACTGGATTTGTTGGATTGACCAATCAGAAGGCCTTATTCGAAACCTGGTTTAGTTTAAACTGGTTTAATTTGCAGTGTGAATGGGGCATTAGCGTAATTTGCTGTATATCTGCTACGGAAAGTTTTTGACGCCTAACTAAGATTGAAAATGTCAGCATCTACTATGCTTTAGATCTTGAACAAGAAGAGTGACAGATTTCTGCTTGCCAGCATGTTTCGGACCTTAGTCAACTGTGATTTTCTTGACAATTGTATCGATGTTCCCTTACTTTTCAGGACTTGCGAAGATGTCATTTCTTTCAAATTTTTCACGAATTGTTGCCAGTATTACCAAAATGATGCTACTTTAACCCTATTTTGGTTGGGGGGGAAATTTGCCCCCCCTAGTAGATTTTTTTAAATAACTCTGCTAGGAAGATATTTATAGCCACGAAACTTCTTGACATTTTGCAACTACTTATTATGCAACTTCTCAAAAAGTTTCATTGAAATATATTAAAAATGAGGGGGTGGGAGACAATTTTTTGGGACTGACCCTGGAAAAATCGCAAATTCTCAAATCGCAATTATCGCGAAAAAAGGAGCATAAGTTGAATATTTTGCAAATTTCTTTTGTAGTGTACTGTTATTTGATGCATTTTATCACAATTATCAAGTTTGGATGGAAAGCGAGGTCCAAATTCAATTTTATCACGATTTTCCTGATTTTTGCCAATTCTGCCGCTCTTCTTGACCACACAATGGGAAATGCTGACGTGAGCAAAAATTATGGCTAATTTTAGCAAAATTTTTATATTTGCAGAAAGTACATGCCTGAGGCTATTAGCACACCAAATTTGGTGGCTCTACCTATTACCAGTCAAGATTTAGGTAGGGGGGGGGGGCTTTTTTGCTCCCCCCAACCAAAATAGGACTATCAAATAGCCCAACCACTATAGGGTTAAAAAATAATCCTGATATGGAAAAATGTCGACGGTAGACTTACAGCAAAGTAACCTACGTTCTTTTTGGGCAATCCTCTTAAAAGAAAAAATGACAGAATTTTACACCTACCAGTTTCAAGATCTGTAAACGTTGAACCATATGCTTTCATTCAAATAGGCCCGTTCACGGAAGGAAAAACATGCTGGGAAGAAAGGGGAAATTTCAAGATTTTGACACCACGCAGCTTCGAATTTCACCAGGTTTTATCGAGACTTGTTTCGCAACAAAACCTCTTTCCTGAGCCAGGACAAAGCTATTAGATATCTTTGTGCATATCGATAAGGTCTTTGGACTTCAGGGATTACGAAATAGCAATATGTTTTTCGACCTGCTTTCTCACTATCTTTTCATATGACCACAAAGAAACCCGAGGAAGTTTTGAAAATCGCACAATCAGCCTTAGGCCCTTAGGACCAAACGCCACACTTAGGCACATAATTCTGTGATCTAACGAGGGAATCAACTGAAATTCAAAATTATAGCACTTCATTTATCTGTGAAGTCAGATATAAATTTGCAGGTTGCTATCTAAACGTATATGAATTCAGGGAAGTCAGACAGCTCAGATCACATGTCGTCCTTCCCAATGCAAACTTTTGACTAAAGTATTTTTACAGAAACCGAGTTCAATTTTCCAACAAAGCAAAGAAACCCTTCTACTGCTGATTTCTTCACCCAAACATTGTTGATAGGTGTATTTTCTATCATTTCATTGATATTTATAGCACCTACAATTTTTGAAGTATTGTCTCTTCAGAAACTTATTTTAGCTCTAAAATCTAAGTAAGGCTTAGGCCTTTGACTGTTCCTGGACTAAGCGATGAAAACTGAAAACACCCATCAAAGATATTCTGTTATGTGGGCTATTTTGGACATTATCTCCTTATCTATTATTCAAGCCAAGCAAAAAGATTTAACATGATATCTAAGGTTAGTATTCTGAGAGTTGCATGCCCTTTGGAGGAGAGGGAATTAATTCTTGAATAAATTTTAAGGTAGTTCTGGCTCGCTCTTTGTGCTTATCTCCATCTGTTGTTTGTGTCTCTCCATTGCTTCTCTGTTTCATTGTAGCAAACAAAGCTGATATGGTTTAACTCCCACAAAAAAGGTGAGGATAAATGAAGAGGATTAAAGATCTGCAATTTTGGCAACAACTTCAAACCAGCACAATATTCATAGAAAATAAAGTAACTGTATTTCTTATACATTTCATCTAAAATTTACAACATATATTACCTAATAACACTTCTTACAAAATACTATACCGTACTACGAGAACAATACCATTTGGGAGCAAAAAACTACGACTACCACATGGCAACATAGAACTGAAAACACGAACATGGCACTACACGTAACGACTTAAGAGCAACTGTATTCAGCATCTAAATACGAACCTGGCATAAGCTGATGGGTAATGAAAACTCCTCGCATCGATTCAACTTTATAGAAATCAGTGACTTCGTTGTTTGTGTACTAGAACGGATAAAATTGAAGTCAAAACATATGTGCGGCATGCAAGGGAACGGCACAAAACAGCAAATGTGTCTTGAAGTAAATCATGAGATACAAATACCTCTAACTCTTTTATTCGCAAGCACAAAGAGAATACACTAGCCCGCACCGTCAATTGTATTTTCACTATGTTGCCCATCAGTTGTTCGCCGACAATCTGTGATTGCTGTCGTTTTTCCCACGTGTGAACAGTTAAGAAGGAGAGAATGAGATACAAGCGGATCAGATCAAACTTTACAGCATTAAATAACTAATCCGTCTTGTGCCATGACTTGAAATAAGATTTTCATGTTGGAGAGACGACCCATTAGCCATCGATAGATCAACAATTAAAACAACCTCTTGTACCTTGTTACCTACATTTTTGTCCAAGACAAAGGTAAAAAAACTGCTCACCCTTGTTCTACGACATTTTGATATTTGAAGTCCTTAGAAAACAATCTATTTCAAGTTGTAGCTTCTATGAAAAGGAAAGCTTCATAAAGCAAAGGATTCAGGTCTATTCCAGGCAAAAAGTTTGCAGCCACAAGAAGAAATTTCACACCTTTAGCGCAGCTGGTCAGGAAGTTTTACTTTCTCTATTTATTATAATTCGATTCAGTTTGCTCAGGGGTGCGAAGTATATTCTTTCGGAGGTAAATCGCTTGTCTTTTTAGAAATCTGATTACTTTGCATCATAACATTTGCACTAGTTACTTCTATCATATTGGAAGAAAGTCAAATGGTTGAAAAGAAAGGCTCTTGCTAACAACTTGCTAACAAGTAGTTTCTACACACATTCTTCGCTGAACAACCAGGAACGGCAGGCTCGAGGTGTAGGAGGTGAGCACGTTGCCAAGGCTCCTTTCGAGCTTGGAGAAAGGGAATATCAAGTTTTAGACTCTATGACTTTGTCTACACTAAGGACCCACTATCAAACATGCTCCTCTGTCTGCCGAATGAAAAGCAGGCAAAGAGAATTTAGGCCAGAAAAGTCTTTCAAATAATACGAAACTCGGCTTTTGCATCCAGAGAGGGGGGGTCACTTGATTTTCCAAGTTGCGGGGTTAAAATCGTGAAAGTACCACCCATAAATCCGGAGAAATTTGAGAAAAGTATACCCATACTGGGGAGGGTTGTAACTGTAATATCTGTAAATAGTGTTCCTGTACATCAGTTTAATTTAGTTGGTATTTATTAGTTTGTACGTTTTGCACAAGCTAGATTGTTATCCAACTGTAAATAAAGTGATTATTATCATTATTATATTATTATCATTATTACCCATAAATCCGGAAAAATTTCTGAAAATCATACCCAAAAATCCGGAAATGCCGAAAAAGCTCGGCAATAAATACATTTTTACAAACATCTATACCCATAAATCCGGACTCTATTATAAAAACGGTACCCTAAAATGGCACAACCCTGTACCATGGTGAACTTAAGTTACTCCCCCCTCCCCCCGGACTTTTTGTGCCATAAAGGATCATAGTTAGCAGTCGCCCTTGAAAAGTTTAGAATTATCTTTAGTATCTGTTAACCCTAATCTATACAGGCTTTTTTCGAGTTACCATTTATGGAGGGGGGGTTCTTTCCACCCCCACCCTCTGAAAACTGCTTTAGCCTCTTCAGAATTCAAAGCAACTTGGCACCGTTATATATCAGGTAGTTCCTGGCATGTAGAGTAATTTGAGTGTGGTTACCACACCTTATGACGTCACAGTGACGTGAAATTAAACTTTTCCAAGTTAAATTTGAACTTAGAGAAGGAGCAGTTCTTGGTTCAATTTAGTCACAAAATTGATATGAAAATATAATTTCGTTGCAATTAATGAATTTGGAGTGATATTTTGGAAGAAATTAGCCAATTTGAATGACGTCATCTATGCAATTTGTTCTCTGTAAAAATAGACAATGAGAAGCTGCAAAGTGGTAATTCTCCATTACAAACACATCACTGGAGTCTTTTAAATTGAAAAATTTCGAAAAGATTCAAAAAATTTGCTAATTAGCCCAAAATGGCGGCCAGAATGACGTAACTATCAAAAATGCTGACATCATCAAATTCCAGAAATTCTGGCATCAAATTAAAGCTCTTATGATAATTCATAATTTGATCAAATCTTTCCATTGAAATTATCAAAAACAGTGATTTATTTGCTACCTGCTACCAAATATGGGCATGTCACGTGACCTGTGAGCTCTATTGTTTGAACATTTTTTGGTTAAAATGTGGCAAATAGATAACTAGTAAAAGTCAGAGGGGTTTTGGGGACATAGTTGATGTCTTTTAAAAACGCGGCAAGAAAAACCTCGAGGGGGGGGGGGGCGTGGAAAACACCCCCATGTGGATTAGGGTTAAAGATTTGCAATACTGTTTGCAATTACACATAAAATTACATAAGGATACTTACGAAATGATCTTCAAGTGACTTTGTGTACATAATGCCATCATCATCAGAAACGAATAGATTTCCCTTTCCAGTATCTTTGAACAAATCATTAAATCTCATGAGCAAGTCATTAAATCTGCCACAAAAAGGCTTAAGTAAAGTCATCCAACTAAAGTATCAAGAGAAATTAAAATTTGTTGGAGAAATCAAATGCTCCCAAGAGGCAGTAGTCTATAGGAGAGCAATGTATGGGGAAATAAAAATTTTCTCGAAATAATGAATCTGCGAGGTAAAAGGCAGTTGTGATAGCGAGGCTGAAGCATCCTCAACTCTTCTTTTCACTTTCATTGATTTCTTTTCAACAGTCGAGCCGGGAGACAACTGTTTTGCTTTTTTCTATTCTTCTCAGAGGCACGAAAGATTAGCGTGATAGCGTGCGTTGTGTTTTATAAAAGTGAAGTGAAAAAGACAGTTGCAAAAATGCCACGAATGAAACAAACAAAGATTAACAGAAGGAAGCATTCCATACATACCCCCATTTTCATCAACATGAAGGAAAACTTGGCCTTCACTCATGTCTAAGATAGCGTAGAACTAAAATAAGGAAAGAACAGGAATTTCATCTAAGAGTTGGGGCGCTAACACTTTCAGCAATGCTGGATCAAGGTCATGGATGTCATTCACAACACTATTGACAAATTCGACTCAAGATTGGAGACATATTTGTGCAAAAATGGCCTTCGAAGGTATTTATGATTTATACCTATTTTTACCCTATTGGTATTACCCTATTGGTAAAGTATATATACTTGTTTTATTCGTTTTGGAAAGGAGATTAAGTAAATCTTAACAGAACCACCATTTACTCAAAGAAAGCACGGAAGCCAGTCTTACAAGTCACCTGTATTAAACGGCCGCTTTTACATGAAGTTGGGATAGTCATGGGTTCTTGGTTCCCGGGAAGTTAAAATAAGTATAAAACATAGGGTACTTTTTCTTACCCTCAAGTCTGCTAATATCTACCGGGTGAGTAAAAAAAATGCCCGGCGTTTCAAAAGCCACAGCTCCCTGAGTATATAAGCAACGATATTTTGCGATTCCTGATTGAATACATAATACATAATACATAATTGATTTTATAATGCATCCCTATATTATACAATACTCTGCGGCGCATACAATTTGTAGGTACAAGTAATAAAAGTAAAGAATTGCATCAAATCAAAATAAATTAGAATTACAAAAAGTTTCTAAAATTGCAGCATTTCCAATGAAAAAAAGTACTTGGAACTGAAATTCTTGTTCGAAAAAATGAGTTTTGAGCAGCTAACATATTCAATTATTTTACAAATATTCCTGGCTAAAATTGGTTACTCTATTAAGATTCTGTAAGCGAATCCCTTTGAGAAACCTAAAAAAAGTGCGAAAACTACAAGCAAGAATCCCTATCTTTACTTCACATTGATCACTTTCAGCACGCTTTAGCACGTGCTTCCTTTTATTTCGCCGGGAAAGAATGACCAATTAGAGCCGGGCAAATTACTGAACCTAATTTTATACATCGGGGATAAATAAGATAGTTCTGAATACAATTGCTTTGATATTCAAGGAGCAGGATTTTTTCAAATGCCGGGCGTTTTTATTGGCTCATCAAGTACACTTCAACCCGTAATCTCTTTGAGCATTGTAGATATCATTCGGAAATCAACCAAGCAGAGTTTCATAGGCAATTTCCCTTCCCCTTCACGTTGTTCGTCCTTCGTTGGTATACTTTATTCCTGCCCTTATAAAACAAAGATTCACGCCAACTTTTACACGCTGTGAAAACATAGAATAATGACTTAGATCTTTTACTTACGAGCACGGATGGTCGAACTGGACTAGCGAAATGACTATCGACTGGATTTATCACTTTAATACTGAATAACGGGCAAGTCACCGAATAGAAAGATTAATTGGAATGAACATGATCGCTTTAATCGTCGTTCTTGTCCTCGGAATCATAACTTGCATCTGTTTGTGCCAAGGGCGGATCCATTCCGAAATAGAAGAGGGGAGTAATCTGCAGAGTGGGCACCAAGAAAATGATAACAAATAAGCGCGATGATGGTGCGCAAAAATTTTTGGGCCTTTATGGAAGAAAAATTATCTGGTTTTTACGCCGAATGACGCCTTAGTTTTGTTACCCCACATTCAAAAAGGAAAAATAGAAAAAAGGGTGCACTTGGGTCAGGATAAAGGGCACCAAGCTGAGTTTTCATCATGAAGGGGGGAGCTGCCCCCATCAAACCCCCTTAACTCAGCCACTTGTTGGTGCCAAATTTTTCTTCACAGTATACCAAATTTGGTAAAACACCTTTGTCTATTGTATATAAATGGCGCTATAGAAATGCCCTAATAATGATCTCGACTTCAAATGATAATAAAAGTAACCGAAAGTCAGACTAAAGCACTGACGCCTTGATACTCGGTTGGGTGAAAATTGATCCAATGATATTTTGAAATAAACCTATTCCAGTTATTTGAATAATGAATTTATATCACCATCCGTGTCAAATCTGCAAAAATATGTTTGTTAGGTAAATCAGTGCAGTTGCGTACTCTCTCTGGCGTGACTTCTGGAACACGGACTCTATGAAATAAGCCACCATTGTTCTTTGAAACGTGCATAACTCTTGTTTTGTTGCTCTATGAAGAGAAGGAATGACAAAATTAAAGTGTTGTCTCTAGGAAGATTAAACGAGGCAACAAAATGCATGTGCAAGCCTCAGTGTGATCATCGACATACACAGGGAAGGGAGAGTTCCTTTAAATCATGTGACAATTTAGTAAGATGAAGGTGAAGCTGCAGTTTTTAGCACCAAGTGCTGAGATCGCAGAAGTAGCTAAGAGCTTTTGGAGCAGAAGGTTCAGCATGCCTGTCAAGCCTGCTAAACCTACCGTTTTCGCCAGATACACAAATTCTGAGTCTTCTAAGTCTACCGTTTTCAGAATTGGTACCAATCAAACACACCCATACTTCACATTCCTTATTAGAGAAGTCATGTACTGTCGATTAACAATTCGCATATACGAGCTCTAGGAGTGTCATACACAACATATCATATTGATTAGTATTTGTAAATTTTCACTTCGAGTACATGCTACAATTATCCAACTAGAAGCTTTTTGCTTAATTGAATACAAAATTTTCGTTTTGATTTGAAAAGGTTAACAATTCAAAAGTGTCGATACATGATTTTAAGTAAGAAGCAAGCTTCTTTAGACCTGTGCCAGTTATAAAATGGGGAGGGGGTATCATCTTGAAAATCAGGGTCTGTGTTTCTTAAATTTGCCCTCTTGTGTGTGGGACACTACTATACCGCAAGGTCTTTAATAAGCATGCCATTGCAAAAATGAATTTTTGAAGGAAGTATTTTCGAAGACGGGGGTTTAGAAGGAGGCGTTTTCGAAGACGGGGGTATAAAACGGGCGTTTTCGAAGACGGGGGTATAGACGGGGGTTTTCGAAGACGGGGATCGAGGATTTATGGCAATACTACTAAAGCTTGTTATGAGAACAGATTTTTTTCCTGCTATCGGAAAAAGTCAGATTCAATATTCGTGCTTGAAGAAAAACAGAAATATTTTTCAACCATAGGAAAACTGGGTTCTGGATTCACCACGCAATTATCAACTTCCCAGATACCATCATAAATACATTTGGTCATAGAGATACCGATTATTGCTTTTACTTATCAAATCATAGATTCCGCTATGGCTTTTACACCCCCCCCCTCTCCTCAGGTCGATAGCATTCATGAAAAAGTGATGCAGACGGATGCAGATGAAGTTTGAACCCAACACACGAAACCAGTAAAATTCAAGCATGGAGGGAGCTGGGACAATTAAGCTTTTTAATGAGTTCACAAATTGTATCATTATCTACAGTATCAATGTATTCGAGATACAGCTAGATGGGCTACTTTTGCTTGACCTCGTTATTCTAAACAATTCCCAGCAGATTGAAAATTTCCCGTCATCATCTAGTCACATGTCATGCGGATTTTCAAGCCTTTTTACTTACCAAGAATTAACATTAGGTAAAATCGATTTATTGAGAAAGTAAACCACGTACTAACCCTATCCAAGTCAACAGATATAAACAAGAAAGATCCTTGTATTCCAATGCTATAGATATGCTCATGCAGCACTGAAACAAAAATAACACATTTGAGTTTGAAATATAGGCCCCATTCACACTACTTCGTTTTAGCATGAAAACGGATAATTTTCGCTCCGTTTTTGGCTCTGCGTTCACATTGATCCAGCCCAAAAACGGATCTAAACGAATACGCTTACAAAAACGGAGCTGAATAAAACGGAGCTAAACAAAAACGCACATCTCTGATGTGAACACCAAAAACGGAGGAATTTGAATACACTAGCAACAGCAAGCCTTGCTGGACTTGTAATCCAATAGAGGCAGTCAGGTGAGTTTTTGAGAACAAGTGTGAACACTTGTTGAAAGATATCCGTTTTTATCTGAAAACGGAGAAGTGTGAACAGAGAGGAAAATTAGCTCCGTTTTTACGAGCAAAAACGGATCTAAATGAAAACGGACCAGTGTGAACGTGGCCATAATATCATTCCTTAGAACATCGTCTTTGTTTTTCTTCATTCATGCAGATAATACATCAATTCATAAATTAGTTAGGCCTGGTTTCCATATCATTATTCCCCCTCCCCCATGCAAATATGAATATATACAATATATCTTACATTTGATTATACCTATTCCTATTACTATAAAACATTACAGGCACGATACCATGGAGACCGAAGGACAATGACTACCCCGTAGCCAATATAAAAAGAAACCCAACGTTAAACTACGCTTTTTCTCACTTTTTGTTCGCGCGCCTCGCTTTCGATCTCTCTTTCAAAGCATTACGTTATAGCTTCGCAATCGCAAAGGAGGCTGAGAGGAAGGCCTCTTTATCATTTGGGTTATACAACTTCATGGGGTCCCTGTGACTACACTACAAACAATTAAGTTCTGATGCATAATGCAGTAGATTCTGTTCCACATCAAATGTTAGGTAAGGGTTGTGATGTTGTGTCACAAGCGCAACTCTGTTGATAGTAGTTAAAATGCTGGACATTTGATGTGTAAAAGAAATTAAAAGGGAAAAATACAAAAAGGGGGTTGGTGTCCCTCGTTCCTAATCTGGGAAGTTCTGCATTCTGTGTGCATAATAGATAAAGCTGTACTGACGTTTTAAATACTGGCTCACCTAGGCTGGCTGCCTCACCTAAGTCCGTTTCACACTTTCCATGTCGACCAAAAATATATGAAGCATCTAAAGCTTTCATTAAGCATAAACTTAGGTTGTCTTTTGCAGATACTCACAAATATAGCAGAGATACATATTCAACATGTGCACTGTTAGTTATCTTATATGATTAAAAACAAAACGATATCAGATCACTGGAATTACATCAAATGAATTTCCTCACTGTTAGCTGAAATTGTTAGAAATTTTTGCAGCGCCTGATAGAGGAAATTTCAATCCTGATTGTGGCACTTAATCCAGATTTTTACGACAGACTTAGATTTCATGCTGGAAGGAATGTTAGTCGAGGGGCAAAACGTTGAATAAATAGAAAATATATTCACGCCCGACAACCCCTACTGACGTGTTACGTCACACTGAATCCTCGAAGCTGTGGAGGCAGGTGGAGGTCATGTGATTTTTGCGCGCCCTTTTCCTGATTTTATCACGCATACACACCAAAAAAACATTTCATTTTTATAGATCTGATATTGAGCGTGTTTAGTAATAAAAACTGTGCAAAAATTGAAGATTTTGATGATTTGGATGCAGGGAAACAAACGCTGTGGCTGCTAGCAGGTAAGCAGATCTTCTTCGATTTCATGAAATTCTCGCAGGCCCGGAATTGCAACTCAACATTAATCTTTCAATTTCTTATCCATCTGCTGTGATATTCCAAAGCTGTTTGAATTTGTTTGGAAGAACAAGCTTCACAAACTTAATTTTCTTTTGTTTGGGATATTTTGAAATGAAATTACCCATTTTCAAGAAGCGTTTGATCGTAAGACTCCCTTCAGATTTTTCTTTCGTTTGGTAAGACGAAAATTCATGATTCTCATTCAGGGTTGTTTTCTCGAGAAGTGACACGTTTACTTGAAAAGTGAACTATCCTATACCATGCAAAATTTATTTGTCTTTCATTTGATATGGCGCTTTGCAGCTTTTTGGCTTCTGTTTCAAATCCTTTGAAAAAGGAGCGGATCAACTTCGCTATGCAACTCCATTATTTTTGCTAGGCAAACAAGTCTCAATCTAGACTTTTGGTCTCCTTCTCAGTCATAAGTTCTCTATTTGATCGATAAGTTGGCATTTTCTGGAACGACATTCATACTATCTTCCAAAAACCAATTAAATTGTGATTCTGTAGCTTTTTCCTAATTTAGAGTTGCATTCCACCTGCATGTTGAATTGCTGCAATTCCGTTCTTCGAATTTTACCAAAATTTCACTTTTTCATTCAAGACCAATTTTGCTCCAAATGCTACGTCCTATGAGAAAGAAACCCTTCCTATGCCATGCCAAATTCATTTCTCTTTCTTTTGAGCTAAAGTTTGGTATATTTTTTGTTGTTATTATGAAACCTATAAAAAAGGTGCGGACCAACTATGAATTTTGTACCCATTATTTTGGCTAGGCCAATCTGTCTCCATCTCCACTTTTCAACGTTTTCATGGCTTTCTGCTGCCTTGGCATCCAATTTTCTTCGATTTTATCTCACTACATCCTTATTTCCATGCAAAAATCACTACTCCCATGAAATTTTGGCTTTATCGTGTTTCTAGGGTTTCTTTCAACTTGCACGCCATTCATCTACTTATCGCCTCGTCAAATTTTACGGAAATTGATCTGATTTATTAGGAGTGTATTTTCTTGCAGAAATGACAAGTTATGGAATAAAGAAACGTCCTAAGCCACGTAAAAATTATCTGCCTTTCTCGTGATGTAAAATATGACTTGCTTATTATTGGAGTTTGTGAGCCTATCAAATAGGCGCTGGCCAGGTTCATCTCTTGCTCCCTTCATTTTGGTTAGGCCAGTCAGTCTCCGCTCCAACATTTTATGCTCTCTCACGGCTCGGAAGTGTTCTCTTAGCCTACCGTTCATGTATATATCATTCATCGTCTTACAGCTGAATATACAATATGAAAATCCTAAATTGTGTAGGTAGTAGTGTCATATTTTGGAAAATTCAGTCCTGAAACAAGAAATTTCTCTTCCCGAAGCTCGTCGACTCGTCGACCTGTTTGATGTCGGAAAAGTTGTGCCAAATAAGGGTGAACCAATACCATATATGGGGCTTACCAGAAGAATTTATGACCGGCCTTCAAAAACACTTGATACCCGATCATTTAAACTTTTGGAATGAAAACAAATTTCCTGTGAACAAAATCTCTGATAAATTTGCTACAAGTTTTGCTCAGGTTCGTTGGCACAGGTCATGTTTTTCTTTCGCAAAAATCAGGCCAAAGTTCGAGAAAAATTATGCTCCTATAGAAATACTATCACCATCAGAATGAGGCTACGGAAGTCGAATGATGGGTTGTCGGGCGTGTATATTGCGTTGTTCTCAAAAGAAAATGATGAAAAGAACTGTTATTTTCAAAAGCTGCAGTATTTCGATTAAAGTTTCCTCAACCACGAGGCTGCATTCCTGGTACTATGAGTCAATTTAAGGATGGGTCATTTCTGTTCCTTAATTTTGACTTTTGTTAATCAGATTTGGTTTACGTTGTTTACAAACATTGCTGTCCGCAACCGTGAAGTTAACTGATAAAGATTTTAATCGATACCTTTTGCAAAGTGACCGTTGTGTTTTACTATTTTATTTTCTGTTATTTCATGATGGTGCTTTTTGTTCAATATGAACAATAAGTTGCTGATACTTACGATGGAAAGTACTACCAAGATCGGTTGATCTAAATAAAGAGCTCTCCGGGCTGACGAAGATACCTACAGCGAAAGAAAGGACATCTTTGAGTGGGAAGACTTTAGCCTTTTTGCTTAAAACAAAAGTGACGAAAATGATGACATTCTGCAGCTAACGTATGCACTAAAGATACACGAACAAGAAATCTGAGGAAACACAACTGGGTAAAGAGCAATCGCATGGAGGAATTCTGACAGAGAAAAGTTGAGGTGAAAACCTAATAGAGATCTGGTGCATCAAGTCAATTTAAATAAAAAGTACAAGAAAAGTCTTCATATTTAAGATTCTAAGAGAACATCAGAAGATAAATATCATTTGCTGTAAAGTTAATCACAAAGCCTGGGTAGGCTCCCAAATGGCTTTCAGAAATGCTCTTTTTTGAAAGCACAATATAATAAACACGGCCACATACAAACCAGTCAAAATGATAAAAATAAAGCAACTAACCCGCAAAGAAATGCTTCACAGTAATAAAGATTGTTCTAATATCATTAGCACTGCCTGTGTCGGCACCCCTGAAAATATGTAATAGCAATACGTTACATGAATAGAAAAATATTGCTTTGTTCTCAAAACAAATGCAATGAACAGAATTGTTTTTTCAAAAGCTACAGTATCTCGATTAAAGCTTCCTCCATCAAGAGGCCTCTTCCCTTGTATTAAGAACCACTTCAAAGACGGGTCATCTCCATTTTCCAACATGGCAGTCTCATAGTTGCTCTGATTGGGGAAGTTGTGGGTTGAATAAATGGAAAACCTTGGACAAATTACACAACAGAGCTGTAGCTGATCCTCTATTTCAGCGGCTTGCCTGTCCTTCAATTGATCAACTGATTGATCAAGAAGCATATACAATGGTAATAAGTCCTCAAATAATCCCGCACCTGAGAGCCTAGGTAAAATTCTCTCATTATTGCCTCATGCCCATTCCCCATTATTATTGTTATTATTATTATTATTATTATTATTATTATTATTATTATTATTATTATTAATTTCTTTATAGTAGGCGTTTAAATGAATAGCAAAATTACAGCTAATTGAAGCCTACTAAAACAAAAGCAAAAGTGAAATAAAAATAAGCCTACAAATCTAACATAAAACGATCTTCCTAAATATATACATATGTTACATATTTACAGGCGATTTTTAGCTTGAGATAAGAACAAGGTTAATTCAAGAACCCAACCTGTGCTATGTTTTACCCAACCCAAGTTTTACAAAATGCCAAATGCAATCTTGCTGTACAAAAACTGAGAACAACTTGTGGCCAAAAGTTATTTGAGTTTTGTGGAGCTGATGCACCGACTAGACGAAGCTCGGATGAATATGCTCTATTGGATCCAGTCATTCAATAAATCTGTTTCCATCTTGTAATGTGTAACCTTATCATTTATCTCGTTTCCTTCTTTGTTCGGACAACTGGAAAGCATTCGCTTCACCTATTATGAAATTGAACTGTACTAAGCAATTTTGCCTACCGGGTGTCCCAGAAAAAACGCAACAGATTTGAAAAATTCTAATGGCAACTGTTTCATACTCATTATCAAACGATTATTTTCATTTAAATCTGCAATAATTAGAATAATATTTGATATATTTTCCAGTATGTTTGAGCAATTGGTATTAAAGTTAAAAATCAGCAAACTTCAAAATTGCCCCTTCGTTAAAACCAGAGCTACTGCATTAGCAATAGTGAAATATAATGTCAAATTATAAAACATGACAAGCCCAGCAATTACCGAAGACTGCTGACAAGCACGCAACACACAAGTTAATTGAACATATAACAGACACTTTTCATGAAGATTTCGGTCAAGGCACAGTTGCTTTTTCTAAAATGACTAGGCCATCATTAGACTTATACTTTTAACTGGAAATGAACACTGACGGCTCCCTCGAAACTAGATAATTCATGAATCAGCAAAGAATCCTTTTGTCACAGCTTCGTGATCAAATTGCGTTCTTGTCTGTAAGCCTGTGAAGTTACGTGTATGCCATGCTAGTAATTTTGCAGAATACTCTGCACTAATGCCGGCGGCTTTGGTTTCGCCTGAGAACAAATTTAATGTTTGTTAATTTTTAACTCTGCAACTAAGTCACCAAAAATTCTGAAAAATATACCAAAATTTAAAATAATCATTGCAGATTTAGAGAAAAATAATTATTTAATCATTGATATGAAACAGCTTCCGTCAGAATTTTTTAAATTCGTTGCGTTTTTTTTTTGGGACACCCGGTAAATATTTCGGAAATGGAATCGGTGCTTGGAGAATTTGCTTCTGGTGGTGTCATGATATCAAATAAACACAAGCGTAACTAATCATCATCATCATCATCATCATCAGCATCATCATCATCATCATCAGCATTATCATCATCATCATCATCATCATCATCAGCATTATCATCATCACCACCACCACCACCACTAAAACCACCACCAATGCAACATCATCACCATCACCACCACCATCCACCATCACCACCATCATCAACGCAATCACCAACCTTCATCTCTTTTACGGAGTTGATTTTGGCGGCACAAAGGATCATCGCTAGCAGTGACTCTTTAAGGCCCACAATCGGCGATACTTTTTGATATTCTATTAAAAATTCTACCATCGAAAAATACTTCACCTTGATTTCATGGACCAATCAGAAGGCAAAAAAGCGAACAAAACAAAAGAAACCTGTGAAAATGTTTCTAAACTTTACCACTTTTGTAAAACGCGACCAGAACAAAATCACACTCGAGGTTCCCCAAACATTCTTAAGAAATCTACGCTCTAGATTTTTGGATAAATAGGTTTGGATGCTGGCTTAAATATATCACAGTTGTCAAGAGTTATGACCTCTTCAATGGAAAAATCGGCTATGGCTTGTCCAGGCTTGTTTACGCCACTGCAATTCAGGCGATAAAATAGCTTGATAAGACCTCTTTTCAACACATTTCGCACCAAGAAAACTTGTGCGATGAATGCAAAAAGTAGTTTAATATAGAAATTTCCCAATTTTAATTTAGCAAACTACTTCAAAACAATACGCTCAGAGTAAATATCAAATTCGAAATCAGTACCTACCACTTTACAGAGTGTGCTTGGTCTCTCAGATGTTTCCAGTTAAACCCAAAATCTATAGATAGCCATGCCTAGATGACAAACGAACAGTGAATCCATTTATGTACTCGCAAGTGCCAACAGTCTTGATAATTTAGTGGCACGGTGAAAAAGTTTGAGCATTTAACAAGTCTTGATCAGTGGAAGGTAGGTATTTTAACAGAAAGCTTTATTAATGGTAGCTCTGATTGGTTTCGCCTAAGTTTTAACTCACAATTTCAATGAAACTGACTATTGACGGGTCTTGACAACACTAAGGAGAAAGCAAATTATTCGAAATTTGATCAACATGGGCGCACATCTTTTTGGCAAAGGTGAGTATGCAATATAGGCCTTCAGCAGAATTATACTGGGTGAGTAAGAGAGAAGTCTGTGCATTTGGCGACCTATGGAAAATAGTCACGAAAAGCTTAAACGTTGATCTTTCAGTCAAAGGCTAACTTAGATGAGAAATATAGAACAATGTCTGTAAAGGGTTTATATTGGGATGGACAATTCCACATTCCATTCTGGTCTATGACTTATGTGCAACTGACGTTTAAATTCAATGCCATTGTCAGTGTTCGAAAAACGAAAACTTACTATCAATAGCATGTAAATCATAGACCAGAATGGAATGTGGATTCTCCTTCCCAAAAATGCCCTTAATCAGCATTTTCCTAATTTCTGAGTCGAAGTGATTAGTGATTTCATCAAACAAATTCGTTCATCTAAGTTACCCTTCACTGAAGATTAAAAGTTTAGTTTTGAATATTGGTCACATACTGTTTACTCCATAACTCACTCAACGCGTAAACTTTTTCTGACTTACCCTGTAAAGACGGAAACCTCCTTCTAGTACAACGACAATAGCAGTTTCTCTTGAATTAATGTTTAAAGAACAACTGACAGGTAAGCAAAGGTAACGCATCCTGCTACAAGATCGGACAACTTTCGGTCATGAAGAGAAGACTCATATCTCATGTGGACAAGCATTTTATTCAGATATTGCTTTCAAATTGCTGGACGACGGGTATCACTTCAATATTTTTTTAGCGGACTTGTGGGTGCTGCTCCAGTAAATTCTGCAAACCTTCAAGAAATACAGGAATTGCTCACTAACTTGCAGAACTGAGCTTGCAAATTTTGATCAAAGTGGAGGAACTGGAAGCCTTCCATATCAAAAGATTGCAGAATTAAAGGGAATAGACATAAGTATGTCTCGTTGCCGCTATAAATAGGCTAAAGAAATTGATAATGCATAAATTGATTCTTTGGCTCCACGTCGCACGTGTCGAAGTTATCAAATACAATGGATGATATTTTTATCTTGGCCTGAGCTAGTTTTCAACTATGTCAATTTCTGCTAAGGAAGAGCAATTAAAGCTAATGTGCAATGGTAAATTACGGTGGCCCACAAGTGTCAAGGCAAAACTCTTTTCCTCAAGGCAACACTTTCTCTTTCAAGGCAAAACTTTCATTTTCAAGACAAAACTTTCTTTCCCAAGGCAAACATTTCTTTCTCAGGACAAAAATTTCTTTCTCAAGGCAAAACTTTCTTTCTCAAGGCAAAACTTTCTCTCTTAAGACAAAACTCTATTATTCTATTAATCTATTATTGATTGCTAATTTCGATATTATGGTGCATAAATTCTAAGTAATATATAAAATGACTTTTATAGTTTCATTTGGTTGACATCTTTTAGACTTATTTTCTTAGGTTTTAATTAATGTTTATCATAGAGGTCCTTGAAAGCCAGCTTAAGTTGAAGGGCGGCCCTTCATAAAAGAATTTAATATGACAAATAAAAATTACATATAACATAGATATGAAATAAGAAAATGGCAAGTCCCATCAGTTTACAGGGCAGGGTCTGTTGAGGGTAGCCTTCTCGCTTTTTCCTAGAACTTCTATTTCATAAAACCCAGGCAGCAAATACATTGCCATGTTTCAGTTGAACAAAAAACATTGTTTACTCCAATTGCTTTAAACAAAAAAACATTGTTCTTGCAAACATTGGAGGAGCACCGTACCCCCTAGCTCTTTATATTCCACCTCTTACTCTGTCTTCTGCAATATTATGTTGACTTACCCCACGTCTTCCTCCATCTTCCAGGGCCAAGAGCCAGTTTTCTTTCTTTGGGTGTGAAATTATTGGTTCGTCGTGCCTCAGTTGAAATGGCAACTTTACATCACTCCATGTTCGTGCTCCATTTTGGCTGATATATAAAGTCGATGGTAAAGAGCTAATTGATATATCGTATCCAATGAGAATTACCTGCATCAAAAAAGACGAGAAATCGTAAGAGAGCATGCAAGCTCGTAGCCTAAGAGTAGACCTCTTATTCAAAAGAAGAAAGGGTCTATGAAACAACGAATGAAAGCTTGCTACGGCCACTCGAGTAATTATATCTGATTATTCTAATCCGCTATTCAAAACGCTCCTCAACAAATGCTGCATGAATTAAGTTCTAGAAACCTGGAATTCACTGTGGCAAGCTTTTGCCCATTGTTTCGTTTCATTATTTCGTTCTTCTTTTGAATAACGGGTCTTCGCGTAGTCTAGCAAGCTTGAAAATGAGAGGCTGGTTGCCATTTTGAAGTGCAGCACAATCTAAGTTAAGTTTCAAGGCAACGGAGTGCAGCAATTTTTCTCTGCAACAAACAGTCAGGTCCAAAGCATGAGTCCCAATGCTCAAAAACTTTTTTGTCGTTCCTGGTAGCAAGCTAACCATTTTTGTGTCTTCTTACTTTCTTCTTCTTTCCCAATATAGTTCCCAGTTCTACCGCATTTCCTTATTCTTCTTTCTTTCCTTTCCCCTCTCTTTCCTTCCCTTCATTCATCCCGTACTCTTCTTCTCCATTCCCTTCCCCCTTTTGTGTCTTTTCCTTGATCCCGTCTCCCAATGTGGGAAATTTGAGCATTTCAGCTACCTTTCAGATAGCGTTGCACACAAAACTGGTTTCGACGTGGTACATAATGGCCAAGAAAATGTAACAGAAGAAATCATGAAACTTTAGCAAAATATTGAAAAAATTCGCTGCTTAAGAAATTAAGGTAATATAGATGGTTTTTTGTTGATTGATAAGAACAGAATGACTCGGAAACGGAACTCAGACTTTCAGGCAAAATCGTTTAGCCAACAAAGGCAACCAAATATCGCCTTTTCAAGGAACAGATGAAACATTATAGCAGGAAAATACCTCTAAGTGAATACTGTACCTTCATTGGATTTGTCTCACTTTTAACAATACCAAAATTATTTCTGATATCGGCATTTTTTATTGCATCTGTAATTGGCTCATAAGTGAGTCCATCATTTATGCTGTGTAGATAGAAAACATATGGTCAAAAATGAAATACTGTCTGGAGAAAATACCTAACCTGGTACACAAAAATGAATACCGAACCTGGCATGCAATAAGGCCCTGTATTTAAGAAACCTCCTAAAAGAAACTGTTAGGCTAGAAAAAATGAATTAGCTTCCCTAATCATAAGACGTGCAAGAAGTTCGTACCTGAAATAAAGTTTCTTGTGTTTTGATCGACACTAGGTCCTGGTCTGATGGTCTGGAAGTATTCCGATTCGTGCAGATTTCATACGAAATTGCTTCGAAGATATCCTAGACTAAATGATTCTCGTGACAATCAATTTTAGCAAAGAACGCAAGATACGCAAAAATTTCCTCCCTTCAAGAAATGAAAGAAGTATACATTTCAAATTTCAAATTCTTAGCATAACTGTACGGTACATACCTTTGATATAACTTAGTTTGTTTCCTCATATGAAAGATGAAGAACCTCTTTTCAAAAGATGTCAATAAAAGCTGAGTCTAAGGGCAAAAACAGAGATATGTACACAGCAGTATATGGTATCCAAACAAATTGTTCACAGTTTCATTTAATGTAAAAGATAAAGAGGCGATGAATGGACTTCACGATACGATAACCCTGTACCTTAGATCTTAACTTTATTTTCGACTGAGTAGGGTAACTCCTATAGGGGGCTCAATATACATGAGCCTGCCCAGGTTATGGCTCAATCATTCATTCATTCATTCATTCATTCATTTTATATATTTAAGGAGGGTTGCCCTTCAACAAGTTGATTTTCAAGGGGCCCTCCAATAAAAACATTTAATTACAATTTAGAAAAGAAAGTAAAAAGCTATTAAATAAATTAAACTATAAAACCATATTTACAATGTTCAAAACCTATTTACAATGAAGTGAAAAATTCAAACCTAAAATCAAAATGAGAGGGATCACTTTTTAAATAGTTTTCTTGAAACTATACAAGGAGGTTGCCTGCTTTGACTCGGCTGACAGGCCATTCCATAATTTTGCACCTCTATATGAGAAACATCTCTGGCCATTTGATGACCTTTTCTTCGGTAACCTTAGGTCGGTCCCCGTATTACGAAGGCTATATGATGAGCAGAGCGAATTTCGAGTGAAAAGGCCACAAAGGTATTCTGGAGCCAGTTGATTCAGGGACTTAAAGACCATTGTCTTAGATTCACACGTAATTAGTTCGTCAATGGTGTTTCACCCTATCTCTTCGATAAGAGGTCCACCTGGGGCATCGAAGCTGCTATTTGTTATTATCCTAGCAGCACGGTTTTGAAGCTTTTGCAACTGATTAATTTCAGTTAAAGCGGCGCAGCCCCAGACGGAACAGCAGTATCGAAAGTGTGGCTCCACAATGCCTGTGTAGAGAGTCTGCAAAGTTTCTTTCGGGAGAAAAGACTTGGCATGTCTTAAAAAGCCAACTGCCCTTGAGACCTTGCTAGAAACTGCTTTGATTTGTTCTTTTCAGTTCAAAGAGCAGTCGATTTGCACACCAAGGCATTTTGTCTTTTTGACTACTTCAAGATCATTGTCGCGAATTTTCAGATCCAGGTCTTTATTTTGACTTTTGAGACTGTTCTGTTTTTGCTTGGTGGAGACAAACATGGAATGGGTTTTCGCAACATTCAGGGAAAGCTTGTTGCCTTGTAGCCAAGTATCCAGCTTTTTGAGGTCGCTATTAATAGCCTTGTTCAGCCGAGTCAAATCGTGAGACTGGTAGCACAAACTGGTGTCATCAGCATACATGGACGATATCTGAAGGAATCAGCGATATCTTGCCTGGGTTATGAGTCATGTTTTGTGAACTTGGCCCTGGCTCTGGGTCCGCTCTACAGAGATTTGCCTTACTTATGGGTAAATGTTAGCAATTTACAGCTATTCGTAACCATTATTACAAAAAAATTTCGTAAACGAGGAATTTAGCTCCACATTTGATACGAAGCATAGTCTTGTTACGATGCTTGTGGAGAATTTAGCCCTGCTTATGGGGTAATATTTCAAAATTTTTCCCTGGTTATGGGGATTTTTTTTTCAAAATTTTGCCCTGGCTATGGATCCTAGCTCTGAATGCTCAAAGGTAAATATATACCAGCTGGCTATAGAAGTTTCTCCCCCTCCCCCCCCCACTCGTTTTAGACACCACAATCTTGCAGATATGCTGAATATTTACTGAGTTGCTAAAGTCCATGTTGTTTAAAAGCTGAAGCGAGAGACCTTTTCGATGGTCAAAGTAGCATATGGTTATCTCTTGTTTGCTTCAGCATAGGCCCCGCGGCCACACAAATATGGCATAAAATTGTGCCGTATTGGTCTTATTTTCAAACATAATCGCCGTTGAAACTAAACCGGCACGAAATGAATACAATAAATTTTGACCCAGCGCAGAGCGAAGATTTATCAAGGCAAATGCTCTCACTTGCCAAATTAGGATATCGCCTTAACCTGAATCTCCGTTTACACCATGCCAGTTGAGTGACATAGACAGTCAGCATGCCGTATTCATTTTGCACCGTATTTGTAAACGTATTAACGTTGAGGCTACATAAAACAGAGTCACGAAACGCATTGCGTTTTAGGTAGGTACATTTCAGCACAGGGAAAACTTCAGTTTACAGTAAACACCCACTTATAAGAACCTAGTGATTAAGGACCTACAGGCCGACATTTTGACATTAGAGCCCCTTCTGTAAGAACCCATTCGCCTCAAAATTTGAAATATGTTCTTAATTGTAGGGATCATTAAATAAATTAAAAGTCCAGTTGCTTAGTCATTGAACCGAAACACTAATAATAACAAAAGCGCACATTGCAAAAAAATCTATGAATGCAGAATTCAATGTCCTGTTCAGTATTTCAAGTAGTTCTGTTTCAAGTGGCTCTTTGAAAGCTTTTCTTTCGTTTCTACAAACTCAAGTGCTTGTGAACTGACAATAAATAATAGGCTTGAAGTTTGAATCTGAACAAGAGGAATAGGAAAAAATTTAAGAACCTGGATAGCCTCATTTGCTAATACATACCCAATATATAAGAACCTAGCCAGACTGACTTGCAAACCTGTAGGTTCTTGTACTCGGGTTTTTACTGTACTATACTAGCATAGTGTAAACGGGAGGCCAATACGTCACAGTTTGATACCGTATTCGTTTCGTACCAACATGGCGAAAAATTGGATCTCAGAGCCTGTTCACATAGAGAAAGTTTTCCGGCATTTCCCCGCTTCACATGGCTCAGTACTCTGCCAAGATCCCGCCTCATGTGGCTTTACCACATATTCGTATCCATGTTAAATTATTTTTGCATAAAATCCCTTCAGCATAAGAAAAAGAAAGTCATAAAAATTAAAATTACAATCTATAACATGATTTATAAGTTTGAGAACTATTAGGGCCTATTTGCTGCTCTTCCAGGGAATCAGTCGTGTTTCATGTTAAGTCAGCTCTTTAGGTGAGTTTTTAAATTTCTTTTGAACTGCGGGAAGGTTGGCAGTTTTCTGATACTGATGGGGATGCTGTTCCATTCAATAAGAGCTGAATAATGAAAACCTCTTTTCACATATTCGAGGTTATATCTTGGAATTTGGATGTCCTTGCAGTTTCTCGTATTGTAGTTTGAATGCAAGGATATTTAGGGGAATTTATCCCAAAGGCTCTCTGGGAACGTCCTGTTCATAATCTTGTATACCATGACTGATCAAATCGAATGAAATTAATTGTTCAACATTAAGCAAGTTATATGACCAATCGTCTTTGATTCTAGCCCATTCAATTATGGTTCGGGCTCGGTCCTGTAGATTTTGTAAGATCTTTATTTTGGAACTAGGAATACTGCCCCAAATAACATTTTTGCATACCGCAAATGACTTTCTATGAGGGCTCGATATACATTACCTAGTTATTCTTGTGGCACCAGGTTTTTCAGTTTCTTAAGAAATGCCAGACCTCCACGAACTTTCCCTTCAACAACTTTGAAATGTTGTTCCCAGTTCAACCCTTCCTCTCGATAACCCCAAGTGATCTTTTCTTCTTTGCGCGCTTTATTTCTGAGTTGTTTAGCATAAGCGGTTCGGAGACATCCAGTTTGTTAACCTTGCGGGGTGACCAATCAACATATATTCAGTTTTCTTAGGATTGGCAGTCAGCTTATTAATTTTCATCCATTCTGAAATGTTGAAAAATTCCCTTTTAGCACTCTCAAGTAGATTTTCAAGGTTGTTGGATGTTATGGTAACATGTGTGTCATCTGCATACATGCTGGCTTTCGAAAATTCTAAGCATGTTTCAAAATCATTCAGATAGATTATGAATAGGAGTGGACCGAGACAAGAGCCCTGGGGTATTCCACAAGTTACCATTTTAGCCGATGACTTGTGCCCGTCCACTGTGCAAAACTGTTTCCTATTTCGCAAATATGAAATAAACCAGCCGCCTATTATCCCTCTTATGTCGTATCTCTCTAGTTTTGCTAACAAGATGCTGTGGTCGACTGTATCAATGCTTTTTTCAGGTCGAGAAAAATAGCAAGGTTCACTTCTTTTCTGTCCATGGTGGAGTACCAGACTCAGTACTGTTTATCAAGGATGTTACTGTGGAATACAATTCACGAAAAGCAGCCTGGTTCATTGTGAATATAGGCTGAAGAAATTCAAACATCTGGTCATGCACAATCTTTTCTAAAATTCTTGAAAAGATAGCAATCACAGAGATCGGCCTGTAATTGTTCGCATCATTTCTTGGATCGGCTTTAAAAATGGGAGTGACACTTGCTAATTTCCAAATGTCCGGGGAAACACCAGTTTCCACGGATGAGTTGAATATCATTGTTAATGGTTTCCAGATAAATCTCCAGAGTCCTTTACTAGTCTTGTGGATATTTTATCTGGTCCCAGTGCCTTTCCGTTCTTTAACTTGGAAATTGCGTTTAATACATAAGTATTGTCTATAAACTGAAACTTAAGCTTTTTAGTTTGAGCGTTGATCTTGATCAGAGGGTCATCATCATTCTTTGATTCCAGTTTTTCGGCTAATTTTGGACCTACTGTAACAAAGTGTTGATTAAGGGCTTCGGCTGTGTTTTTCTCTCTGGTAAGTGTTCGCCCTTCGATGTCGAAGCTAGAAACCCCTACAGAGTTAGTGTCTCTATTCAATACCTTAATTACAGCAATCCACGTACGTTTAGGATTTTCTCTATTCTCATCTATGATATCAAGGTAGTATGACTGCAAAGCATCTCGTATTGCTTTAGTCACTTTGTTACGAAGTATCTTATATGCCTGCCACAGATCAAGAGAATTTATCGCAACCTTCTTTGCCTGATCTCTTTCCTTCATGAGTTTCCTTACTTCTGGAGTTAACCATGGTGCAGGATCAGGACGTATTCGCTTTTTCCTCAAGGGTGCATGGATGTTAAGGATTGATTCAAAAATCTCCTGAAATGTGGCTGCTATACCGTTTGGATCATTGGCAAGGGGGCTGAGGATGGTTTCCCACTCTATCTGGTGTAGGTCATACTGAAAAGCTACTTTATCACACTTTACGTACTCCATACACCAAATAGTGATCAACCATCCCCAGCTCCAAGACATCTACCTCAGATATGTATTGTTTTCTAGTGGTAGAGAAATGGTCTATTAGCGTTTTGCTGGTTCTTTGTTCATTATTCTCATTGGTTGTTATAGAAACTCTGATATAGCTTTTAACCAATTGCTCAAGCTTGACCACAGAATATCAAAAGCGTTCATATGAGAAACCATTTGGCGGGCTAGCCAAGATCTCGCTTGAACTGTACCGGGATTCCGATTAGGCGATGAAACATTATTCTACGTGAACACATTTCCCGGCTACGCGGGGAAATCTCTTTTGTTAATGGTTAATCCTTTGGCGTCAGAAGCAAGGCGCTATTGTTCTTGTCTCCAAGTGACGGGAAACTTTCTCGTATGAAAGGTCAAGGAATACTACCTCGGTCGAGAGATTTTCCCGGTTAAATGGGAAAATGCCGAGGAAACTTTCTCCATACGAACAGGCCCTAAATCCTTAAATTTGAGTGGAACGGTGGTTTAAACTTATATGACCTATTTCTTGCCCAATGGCTTGAAAGAAACTTTAGCTACTTTGCTATTATTCTACCATTCGAATTTTCATAAATCTTGAATATTCCTCTTGTTCAGGGCGAGGGTACCATCGCCCTGAACAGCCAGCATTCTATAAGTTTCATGTCTGTTTCTAAATTTACAGAAATAGCCAGAACACAACCTTAACTAATAAATGGAAATAAAGTGTGAAAATAGATTGCTGACACAAATCTTGCCTTGCATTCGTATTAGCTTGTTCCCCCGTAATTCACTTCTATGCTGAGAAGAGATTTTCCAACGCATTTGGAAGTTAACAGTAAGTGTACCTTCATTTCTCCATTTTCTCTTTCCAGCAACATATTTGTTTTGATTCATTTGCATTACAAAATGATTGCAACCTCGAGCATTTTTCAGCCTCTTTCAGTGAAGAATTCGAAAAGACTTTCGAGTTGCTAATTTCTGTTCGTTCGTTTCTATTTCAAAGCTAGTCGATTGGCTATAAATTACCCTGATACTCCATAGCGTGTGATAATACTCGCGTCGTGAATAGCTACCGTCCCTTTTTCCGTTGGACGCCCCTATGAATAAATACACGTAGGAAATAATCTTTTGATTCTAGGGAAAAATTTCCGGCATCACTGACCTTTCATGGAGTAGGAAGAAGCATTTTTAGGATACTATGATGCTGGTAGTGCATATATGAGGGGTGGAAACAGGGGAGGAACGAAAAGCTTCGACTTTAAATGCAACGAAAGTTAATTACACAACACATAATACCATAACACATGGTTTTCTAACAAAATAGTGCACTTTCTTTTTGGGATATCTGATTGCGGTAAAATGAAGGTTGGCGGTTCAGGGTGATGTAATTTATTTAGACCGACCTTTATCCCCATTTTGTTTTAGAAAAATTACCTGGAAAATCGTAGATTTTGCCATTTTTCAGCTTTATGACGTCATAATGACGTAACCTAATCAGGTGCCTACACCCAAAATTGCCAGTCAGCTAAAATATTACACCCTTGCCATGTTTGAACGAATTCTTACCAGTTCAAGGCTATTTACAGAAGGGGGAGGGGAACACCCCCTGGCTATGTTAAGTCAAAAAGAGTTAGGTAGGATTAGGGTTAAAGGGGCCGGAAAAGAAATCTCATAAATTTCTAAACTGATGCTTTTTCGATGGCCAGTATTATTGGAACAATTTCACATATATAATTACAAAATGAGCAATTTATCTTGGAGAATACTCTTTCTTGTCTGTTCTCAAAAAATAAAATCTTCATATGCATTCGGACTGCAAAGATATGAATAGACATCCCTTGACTCAAAGATCAGCCAGTATATATCTAGATGAAGGTTTCTACCGTTGAATGTAATTATTACAAGAGGAATTTTTCTTTTCATTGAGCGCTGTTTGACGCACCATTGTGGTTTTTCTGGCATATTTCCCATTCAGACCTTTCAAAAGGTTGGAGAGGATAAAGATATCACATATTGCAAATCCTATTGATCAGACTAGGATTTATGCCCTTGGAGCCATAATTTCAATTTTTCTTACACAGGAGAACAAAAAACTGCCAAAAATACGTAAAATTATTGGTTTCATATCCCCTTCATATCCACAAAATGAAAATTTAAAGTTTAGTAGTATATTTTATTATGCGTAATTTTCAAAAAGGGTGTAAGTCATCTTCAACTGATTAAGTCAAAGGCTCTGACAGATTTTAGGTCCAGCTCTCTTGAGCTGCCTAAGCATGACCTAAGTTAACAAATAATGAAAAGTATCAATCTCGTTCCCAGAGTGAAATCGTTGCTCTACCTCTACTCTGGGATAAAAGAGGCCGTTCGGCAATCTGATTGGTTGTTCAGCATCTTGGGCGGTAACCCCGTTTTGCGCAAGGTAAACAGTCGCGGAATGTCAAAATTCGAAGAAAAACCATATTTACATATTCCGACTATAATTTGCAATTTATTACTACAATTTATTTCCGAAATTCGAAGAATAACGAGCCATCTCATTTTCGAAGCTGTGCTGAAAATCTCTCAAAATTGCAACTTAGGTCCATTTCGCTACAAACAAACTGAGCTTATTTTCTAATTAAACACACTTGCCAACCCCAGATTATTGTTCAAAAACCTTCAAATAGGTTGAAATAAGGTCATCAAAGTGTTTTTCGTTTTAAGTTTCTCAATCTATCTTCTGCAGAATTAGCGCTAGATGAAAGGTCGTTTTCCGTCGATTAGCATTGCCTAGCAAACCGTGAAATCCATAATGGCTGCTAATGCACCCAGATTCTGGGCGCATTTCATCAAAGCGTGCCAGGGTGTACATTCGGCTTCGTCATCAGCGCATGACGTAGGAACACCCTGGGAACGAGGTGTGATTCTACGTATGTCAACCTGAATTACTGTCTAACAGATGCTTTACTTACTGAGAAATTTTCTCCAATCCACAGTATCTTCATGTTAACATTATTGTCATCTTTCAGGGCAAACTAGAAGGAAACAATATACAGAGTTAATCTTTGCTAACCAAATTGAATCTTTTTAAACCAATTTAAAAGACAAAGTTCTGATATTCTCCAATATTTTTTAGCCTCAAAATGCCGTACTCAGTTTTCAAAAAAAGTCTATCATAGCTCGAGATTTTAAAGATTTAACTTGAATTTTCGAAAAGAGTAGATATGTATGTATGTATCTATAAGATGTATAAAAAAGTTTTTTTCAAAATTGACCTGCTCGTTGAGGATATATAGTAATTTCAATGTATATGTTTTCATCGACGCCAAAAAAATTAGGCCGGAAATGGTTATGTAAACAGAACTTGGCATCATAGGCCAACTTTAAAAAATCATAGCTCTGGACTCACAACTCCGATTTGAAATTTTTTTGTTTTGTTCAATAGTATCGTGTCTCTTCCATATAATAAAACTACCAAATAGCTGATACTCGAATTTTCATTTTTTGGTACTATTAATTCCATGATTTCTAAAGAGCTGGATCACAGTGGAGTGAGTACTTTCAAGGATCTCACCCTTATCGATTTTTCATCCTTTGGGTATACGTGATTGCTTGCTTTGCAATGATTCCAATGATAACAAATGCAGCTTATTCAAACAAGGAAGGTTTTTTCACACCTAAGTGAATCATTTCGCAGATGAATGACTTTTATTCAGCAGGTATAATTCAAAGGTCTTGTGGAAGGAACAGAGATGTTTCTTTGGGAAAAGTTCGTGAATTTGATTTTGAATTTCGATTTGGACTTCTATCAAGAATCTTTCCGACGCACGAGGGAGGCTTCTTGGTTGTACTTCGCTAAGATTCAAGAGATTCCACAACAAGCACGTCAACAGCTTAGACCAAAACCAAAAAGCTCTGGCTTGGACGTGGAGGCAAAGCCAGACTTTCATGATAAAAATTTCTAGTCTCAAGGCTCATTTCATTTCATTTCATTTCATTTTAACTTATTTATCCACGGTTACCCCGTCCATCGAAGATTGCTTTTCAGGGGGCCGTGCTTAAAATCTAAAAAACAAAAATTCATCGTTTCAAAACCCTATCCTAATTACAATAATACATAAAATAAATAAGTAAATAAATGAATAATAAAAAGAAACAGCAAAATAAATCATCTTTTTACAGCGTCTTTAAATGCTTTGAAAGAGGATGCTTGCTTGACTTCCAAATCTAAGTGGTTCCAGACTCTAGCACCACGATATGAGAAAGCTCGTTGACCATTGCACGTTTTCATTAGAGAGACTTGGAGATCAGTTGCCATGTTTCTCAAATTTTCCTACTGCATGCCGAGTTTTAGGTAAAAATTTCTGACAGATAGTCTGGAGCAAGATCATTTATTGATTTGTAAACCATGCAAGCTGTCTCGACTTTTATCATATCCGCTACCGTAGGCCAATTTAGAGTTTTTATCAAGGCACTAGCAGAAGAATCATAACTACTGTTGGTCACAATTCTAGCGGCACGGTTTTGAAGTTTCTGCAGCACCTGCAACCTAGCCCCCCCACATGCCCCCCAGACTGAACAGCAGTAGCGGAGGTGCGGTTCAACGATACCACGATACATTTTACAGAGAGTGTCCTGTGGCAGTAACTTCTTGGCATATTTAAGGAATCCAATTGCACGAGAGACCTTAGATCGTACAAAATGGATATGTTCATCCCAAGCCAGATGTCTATCAATCTGCGCCCCTAAATATTTGACGTTACCTACCATTTCGACATCGGAGCGCCCAATAGTAAAAGAGGGAGGTTCCACTAGCTTTGTCGAAATCCAATAACCATTGCCTGGGTCTTAAAGACATTCAGTGACAGTTTATTGCCTTGGAGCCATTTCCGTAAAGAATCAAGCTCTTTGTTCAGCGTCATATTCAGATCGTTGGCACTTTTTGCAGTAAAGGAGATGCTGGTATCATCAGCATACATGGTCACCTGGCAGCTCTCCAGACAAAACGGAAGATCATTGATATAGACTATAAAAAGAAGGGGTCCAAGACAAGATCCCTGAGGTACACCACAGTGTATTTCTTCTATTCGTGAAGAAACACCATTGACCTTGCATGACTGCCGTCTGTCTTGGAGATATGACGTAAACCAGGCAAGCTCGTTACCAGAAACTCCATATTTCTGCATCTTTTTCAGCAGGATATCATGATCAACAGTATCAAACGCTTTTTTTAGGTCTATAAACACCAATGCAGTGTATTTCCCCGTATCCATATTTTTATACCAGTCGTTGGTGCAGGACAGGAGACTTGTTACTACAGAGTAAAGGCGTCTAAAACCGGACTGTTTGGGAAACAAGTGTTTGTTTGTGTCCAAGTACTTATAGAATTGGTTGAAGATCAGTTTTTCAAAGATTCTCGAAAGCACAGGGAGAACAGATATAGGCCTGCAATTAGACTGATCATCAGTTTGTCCACTTTTGAAAATAGGGGCAACCCTAGCAATTTTCCAAGAATCTGGAAATACTCCTGTAGCAATCGATAGATTAGATATATCACAAAGGGAGTCAGAAATAACTGGGAGACCGATCTTCAAAAAGTGATTGGCTATGCAGTCAGTGCCAAAGCCCATAGAGGTCTTGAATTTCCCCAAGACAATGGCGATGTGGTTTGAATTTACTGGTTGAAAGTGAAACCTTGTTCCTTCTGGATTTACAGAATATTAGCCCTCAAGCAGCGGGTTCTGTGTGGCAGGAATTTTCTTACTAAGGTCTTGACCGATGTTACAAAAATAGGTGTTCATATGCTCTGCGATAGCTTCATGATTTGATATTTTTTTCCCATCAACATCAAGGGTCGCAATTTGCGTGGTTTTTGATTTTTATCCAATATCAACAAACAAGGTATCTATCTTCAAGTTAACTATCGAGGAATAGCTGAACGATTATTTCCGACTGACTCAAGCTAAATTCTTCGCGCTAGCCATGATCAAATTGGTTACCTTTTTCTGGGACACCGATCCGAATGTTTGCCAGGTTCAGGCAACAGCTTTAATTAAAAAATGAGGCCTCTCTGCGATCCCATCACAGTGATCCAGGCAAGGAATAAATAGAAAAAAAATGAAACTAATAAAATATGAAGTTTTTCTATCTGATATCGACAAGCATACTTTGACATACATGATAAAACAAATTTCAGCAAAATCGGACGTCTAGATGCAGAGATATGACATTTTTAAGCTGGAAGAAATTGATGAGGTCAAAGGTCAGTACAATTTCCGGTCGAAATTCACATTGTTGGCAGAATTTTGATAACTTTGAGGCAGAATTTTATCCACTTTCCGAACTCCGATTGCGGCGATTTTTGTCTTGTTTTGTACGTTGTTGTCTTTATTTAACAACTAGCTATTCATCTATACAATTTCATCAAGGATATTTCGTATTTTGCATGCTTATTAAACTATGCTGTTTTCGCCACTAAATCTCCGAAAAAATGAAGAATTCTGACTTTGAGGCTAAAAACAAAAAAAGGGCGGAAAAGGGCGGAAATGGCACCTATCCCTTGTGGAAGTGTTATTTCAAATGGACATTTGTGCAAAAGGATTCGTACAAATTCGTACAGATAAGAGAGCAATGCTATTTTGAAAGATATCACTCTGGCTACATGGTTTCAGTGAAAAATCGGTCATTTTTCATAATTTTGCATTTCTTTCGTAATAATTCCGTCCTAAATGTTTGTAAACCATCCTTGCTACTTCGAACTAATCTAATTCATCTTCCTCCGTTTTTCTTATGAGCTTTATTTACAACAAAACCAGTTTTTGAGTCCAATTTCCTTGCTAAATTGTCAAGCATTATCGTACATAGATTGTATGATTGCGTTTTCCTCTGTCAACGGACGCTCCTCAATTCTCTTTTGGCATTTTCGCTTTACAAGGATGCTTCTAGCTTTGGAGATGACTGATGATGATGTTACAAGCATGCGCACAAAAATGTCGTGGATGTTGTTTTGCCGAAAGACATTTTGCACATGCAAGAAAGAATCAATGAACTATGTGACAGCTTGTTTACAGAGAAGAAAGTGATTTCAATTCTAAAAAGATTGCTATAATATAAGTCCCTTTTGTTGTAAGAGACAGCAAGTTACCACTTGTAGGAATAACCACTGACACATATTTGAGTTGAACGTAGAAAAACATGTAAATTTAAACAAAACTTTTAACAATGAGAACAGTTCTTTGGATTTGACAACTGTGTGCAAATTTGCATGTTTAGATATGTTTTGTGTAAATCAAGAAGTTCTTATCAAATTCCAGTGTTACATTAGCTTTGAAATTCCCTAGGGTACAGATGAGTTACTTGGTACATCAAATACTTGCACGAGGTTGGGAGCTTTTTTATATTCTAGAGGGAAAGCCAATAGCCGTTTGGTCCAAGAGCGGACTTTAGGCATGGAATACACATGCCCAAAGCTTCAGAAGTGTTGCAGGGTGTTGGGTAAGGCAAAATTCTATCCAAAACAACATCTATGACATTTTTGCGACCATACTTGTAACATCTTCACCAGTAATCTCTAAAGTCAGAAGCATCCTTGTGAGGCAAAATCACCAAAAGAGAATTGAGGAGCGTCCATTGAAAAAGGCAGGTGTACAATCTATGTACGATCATGCTTAACGATTTAGCGAGGAAATTGGAATTAAAAAATAGTTTTGTTGTAGATTAAGGTCATAAGAATAATGGAGAAAAATGAATTAGATTAGTTCGAAGTAGCAAGGATGGTTTAAAAACACTTAGGATGGAATTATTAAAAAAGAAATGCAAAATTATGAGAAATGACCGATTTTTCACTGAAATCCTGTAGCCAGAGTGATATCTTTCAAAACAGCATTGCTCTCTTATCTGTACGAATTTGTACGAATCCTTTTGCACAAATGTCCATTTGAAATAACACTTCCACAAGGGATAGGTGCCATTTCCGCCCTTTTCCGCCCTTTTTTTGTTTTTAGCTTCAAAGTCAGAATTCTTCAGTTTTTCGGAGATTTAGTGGCGAAAACAGCATAGTTTAATAAACATGCAAAACACGAAATATCCTTGATGAAATTGCATAAATGATTAGCTAGTTGTTAAGTAAAGACAACAACCTAAAAAACTAGACAAAGATCATTGCAATCGGAGTTCGGAAAGTGGATAAAATTCTGCCTCAAAGTCATTAAAGTTCTGCCAACAATGTGAATTTCGACCGGAAATTGTACTGACCTTTGACCTAATCAATTTCTTCCAACTTCAAAATGTAATATCTCTGCATCCAGAAATCCGATATTGCCGAAAATTGTTTTATCATGTATGTCAAAGTATGCTTGTCGATATCAGGTAGCAAAATTTTGAAGTTTAAAAGTTTCATTTTTAACGATTTATTCCCTTGTTTCGTTAATTTGGATCACTGTGCATGCCTTCTACCTTCAGGCGCAGAAGTTTTCTGACGCCAGGTCTCCACCATTTGATTAGAAAAATACAACAAAAAATTATCGCAAACCTACGGAAAACAGAATTAAAAAACCGTGTTCTTTCGATGGAGTCTGCGAAGTCAACCACTTTCAGTATAGCGGTCAAAAGGTAGGGGGATTTTATGGGGATTTATGCTACGATCTCTGCCGGCCAAAACTATCGTTAATCGCATAATTTTGCTCCTTTATCCTCTTTCTCCCTTACAATGTTGGTTTCCTGGGCGATTACACAATGCTTTAGGGCCCGACGACACAGCCGCATTGCTATTTTTTAGTTATTGGTGATCACATTCAAAACCAACATTTTTTAGGAGATCTGGGGGTGGGAAAAACGCTGCAATAAAGTTCCTGCCGCGTAATTCAGATGGTTAAAGTGATCTGCTTTCCGCTCCTGAGAGCAGCGAGTACCTGTGCTTTACATAACAATTTTCCCCATAAAACAGTTAATTTCTATCAAAAGGCGTTAAAATAAAGCTGTTCACATAGTCTTGGCAATCAAAAGATATGCAAATCACAATGTTTCCGTTGAGGTTGGCTTTGCAAACTACCGGGTGAGCCAGAAAAAAGTTCGCAAAATTTGAAAATTCATAACACCAAGACTATTTCACGGATTTGAATCATTCAAATTCTAGTTAAAAGCCGAAAGATGAAAGCATTTTGGTGATTTTTTTCGCTGTCCTACCTGAGCAGTACACATATAGGTAACTTCAACTTTACAAAAATTTCATGGTTGCAAAAGGATTGCAAAATGGCCTAAACATCGATCAATGCATAAATGACTTCTCACTCAGAATAATGAAGGACATTGAATATCCTCTGTATTGGGATTGAAATGGGATTGAAAATCTTTCGCATTTTTTTGAAAATCGATGTCTTATAACTCTTGAGGGTAGTATCCTTACGATTTGATCAATGTTTAAGGCCCTTTTTCCGCCATTTTGCAACCAAGAAATTTTTATAAAATTGAATTTACCAATACTTCTAGTGCTGGTAGGACAGCGAGAAAAATTACAAAGAAAAAACTTTGATCGTTAGGCTTTACTAGAATTTGAATGATTCAGATCAGTGAAGTAGTCTTGGTGCTATGAATTTCTAAAAGTGGGAACTTTCTTCCGGCTCACCAGTTATTTTTTCAAAACTTTTTTATTGCTGTAAGAAAAGTGCATTTATCTCCAAAACAACTCGAACATTTATGGTTTTCCTTCGCTATATCATTAGCTAAATACTATATCAAGCCAGGGGCCAGACAAAAACATTGAAGAAAGAACATTATTTGAACTAAACAGTGAGATCTAATCAGGTTCCTTTAATCGAACCTTTTGGGTAGGCTCTAGAGTCTATACTTTATGAACAAATTTTACCAAGTAGATTGAAAAAGCTAAGCTAGATTCGGTGTAATGAAATTATATTTCCGTTCACTTTTTGATAGCGACGGGTAGAAACCTTGGTCAACTGATTAGCACATAAGAAAGAGTTGAGCCCTTTTGTAAAAAATTTTAGTTTCCGATCTCTTTTCACTGTGGACATCCAGAGAAATTGACATTTTGTGAATGCTAATCAAAATCTCAAATAGGACACAAAACGGAAGGTTGTGAAATTGCTAATAACATTTAAAGAAATGATACTTTCCACACACGCTCCACGGATCTCTATTGAGACTTGAATATAGCAATCCCAACAGATCATGTTCATTCTTTTGCCAACAAAAGCATTTAAGAAATCTATTCTACGGCTGAGTGCTTGAAAGAGTGATACCTAACATCGTAATCTGTTGACCAAAAGGTTTCTACCATTCACCGTCGAGAAGTAAACAGAAACACTAAATTTGATTGCGATGAAACTAGGCTAGAGCTTTTTTCAGTCAGCCTTGTTTAAGTTGAGCAGTAGATCAACAACCAAGCTAAAGAGATTGCAAAAGAAAATATAAAATGTTAGAGTAGTTTTGGATTATCATTATTATCATCTTATTTAAAGTTAGCAACTTACATAGCTAGATATAAAAAAAATGCTAATTCAAGCCAAAAACTTAATTTAGAATTAGTCAATAAAATTACAAAATTCATAAAAAATTATATGATCTATAAAGCTATGTGTATGAAACTACAGTATAAAAGCTACCACATGTAGAAAACTGGAGATAATCCACTTTTCTGAAATTGGCAAACTGACAATAATTTACAAAGCTAGCTGTATTGGAAACATAGTGATTTGCATATCTCTTGATTACCAAGACTATGTAGAACAGCATCCTTTCTACTGCATTTCAGTTGACCGAATACCTGCACATAAAAGCCTACCAAATTAATAACCTTTACCCATCAGAAAAGCTTCAGCTTGCAGCAAGCTTGTGCAAGGGAGCATGATTTTGGCTTGAAGGAGATTGAAATGAGTATATTGACACAATTTTGGTCAGTTTGCATGTATGATTAGAGCTTGATAAAGCTTGACAATAATCACATGTTGAAGTCATTCTCAAGCATACTACAATCAAGCTTGAGTTTGCCTTCCAGAAGATACATGCTGCAAGCTAGTGCAAGTGGTGCAAAATTCTTACTTGAATTAAGCTCCCAAAAACACCCAAATCATACTCAAAACCAGTTAGTATCAAGCTTGAAGCATGCTCTCAACATACTTATCATTTTGCTTTGGGTAGATACATTTAGCTAACCACTTGGATAGCAATAATATCTCATCGCTTGATTCCTATTCCCAGTCATAACGGGGTACTTTTATATGGCATCCAGCATGTTATACAGTAATAATAATATAATATAATATAATATAATATAATATAATATAACATAACATAACATAATTTAATATAATATGATACAATATAATATAATATAATATAATATAATATAATATAATATAATATAATATAATATAATATAATATAATATAATATAATATAATATAATATAATATAATATAATATAATATAATATAACATAATATAATATAATGGTATTATCGACTTAGGCCATTGGCCTGTACGAAAGTCTCTTCTAATGCAACTTGGCCCAGGTCTGTCTTCTGCTGATCAAAAGACAGATAAAAGACAAAAAGAAGGTTGAAAATTTTGAAATATGAAAAGCAGAAGATGAGACAGACCTGTACCAAGTTTACTTAACAACTTACCATTAATAAAACAAAACTCCATGGGCTTCCACAAGTGTCCTAGGCTGTTGCTACCATCAAATAAAGGGGGAAGGTACAAGTGACCTTTATTTGAAATGGGTTGTGCGAAAGATATAAGATAAAGCTGACTTTTTTGAAAGAGTTATTTTGAAAAAGAATAGACAGCTAATAGGCAGCTATAAAGTAGAGCACAACCAAAAACCAAGTGGAGCAAAACCACTCCCAGCCACAGAACCACCAACACCCCCCAAAAACAATGCAGACCAGAATACCAATGAAAAAAAAGCAATAGTAAATAATAAAGCAATAGTAAATACAACTTTAATCATGTGTTTTTCAGCATGCACTTTTTGATGCACAGTATCTCATGCTGCTTTAATTTCCTGTCTAAAATTCTAATATCCTAACATATGAATCTATCAAGAAACAATGTTTGACTTCATGCAGGCATAGAAAACAATTGAGATAGTAGCTTATCTTAGCAACACCTGTTGCCTCCCGAAAACACATCTATAATTTGATTGTTTCTTTTAAGACTAGTACCACATAGACCTTGTAATGAAATATGTTATGAGTCACAACGTTATCATGAAAAAATAACAGCAAGGACGTGAGTGAGATGGTATTGAAAAGAATTCTTGATGTCCTGGTACATAATTATTTCATAAATTTGAGTGTATTTTTGCAATTTTTGATAAAACATATCAAAAAACCTATCATTTGCCACAATTTCTAGGAGATGAAAAATTTGTATCCTTGAATGATGAGGATCTGACTGGAGTAAAATAATTAGAATAGGTACAAAGCCAAGTTTATTCTTTTTCCATACAAAAACTATGCCAGCAGGCTGTTCCAAGGCATCAAAGTACCCAGCAGAGTATCTCTTGCTTGAAGGAGAACCAAGGTGCATTCCATTTAAAACATGCCAATGGTACGCGGAGCCCTAAGCTTTCATATGTCAGGTATTTTCAGGGAGACAGAAGGTGCTAAAGATCTGAGAACTCAAAATCTGATTATTTTAAGAAACGTTAAGTACTGGCTCAAATTCTTGGTTTACTGTAAATACATGTCTTATCTAAAGAAACTGCCAACAGATTCAGGACAACTTCACATGTTCCTTCCAAGGTAGGCAGATTTTAAAATGCCATCACAACGAGAACCAGTTTTATTGAAAAAATGATGCTGCTATGCCAACAAAAAGGTCTGCACCCAAGATCTTTGGGCCTAAATTCATAAAATGCACCTGGAGGAGAACCCTAATCAACTGCCTGCTTAGATAGTCTAGTGTCTGTACTTCCAGATTCTGAAACTCCTCCTACTGCATTTAGAATGATTTGAGGATACCTTCAACATCCATGAATCCATTTGAATAAGATCATGCTTTATAAAATCTTACTTGAATAAGAAAATATTGAAAGTGTGAGCTTCAAGTAGAGCTTGCTAGAGAGGGCAATAAAAGCTAGGATTCCTTGGAAATTTAATGAAATTTCTTGGCAATACAAGCTTTCTTGGCTTTCTGCCAAGCTCTTGAAGTACGGAAGGGCAGAAAAGTGCTGACCCTTTCTCAACAGATTGGAAAGTTTGCATCTTGCGGGAAGATCAATAGGTTCTTTGTTTCTTGTCAACTGGGTGGCTCAGGTTGAAAACCGAGTATATCCCTGTGAGCGTTGTATCTTGCACACACAGGACAAATTTTCTGATCTGGCTTTCTCACACATGTTCTTTCTCCAGGGTGCAATCTATGTAAAACATATGCTGAAAGTATGCTTAGCTCTAAGCTTTCCTACACCAGGTATTGTTAGTGAAAGAGAAGCTGCTAAAATCAAAATCGAATGATTTTAAGAAAACTTGTGTGGTAATGACCAAAATTCATAGTTTTTAGTTTCTTATCAAAAGAAACTGCTAAACGATTGACCAGTGTGGAAAGTTAGTTTTTGTTATGCCAAAGGTTTACGCCATGCCAAAAGTCTAAAGACAATAGACCTATTGTTCTCCTATTGTTCTTGATGTTTCTCTGCACCAAAGATATTTGGCTTAACATATATGTTTTCCAGCATGGACGATTGAGGACAACTTCATATTCACGCCAAGGTAGGCAGATCTTCAAACGCCATCAAGCCAAGAACCAATTTTAGTAAAGAAATGATACCATTACGCCAACAAAAAAGTAAGGCTTACGCCAAAGATCTTCAAGCCTAGTGCATGGAATGCACCCTAGTTCTTTCTTGTGATCAATGTTGAAGAAGCTCATGATGTCATGTCATCTCATCAGCAGCATTGGTTTTGTTTCTTCCCTGCATGCTATTAACAAAATCCATGCCGTTCACCATCATGTGCTCCAAGCAACTCTCTCCCTTACGCACGAGTGATAATGGCAACCACCAAGAAGTTGCTATAATGTTAAATGTGTGTGTATGGAAAACTTTTTTCTTTAAAAAATATTATGCTGTCGTGTTGGATATAGCAGTAAGCTGAAATAGCAGCTAGGAAATAAAAATTAATTGTCACAAATTACCTGATGCCTCACAGGAGCATCATCCAACTTTGGACAATTCTCTCCAGGAATATCTCTCCTCTTTCTTGACGACAAACTACCTTTATTGGCATTTAGGCCAATGTTGATACGGTCAAAAATGGCTAGGCCAATGTCCTTGATGTGCGCTTTCGGACTCTGTGCTTTAACAACGGTGACGACCAGCGTGAAGATGAGCTGCAATAAATATTTCCTTAACTCCATTATTTCATAATTGTTTCAGATTTGAAGGATCGCGGTGCAAAAATGAAAGTAAAAAGGATTTGAAACTCTTCCTTGTTGAAAGAAAGTACCAAAAAGCCACACGTTTGTTTTCTTGTGCAAAAAGAATCTTAGATTACGTCACGATTGGTGTTGTATTGTACAAGTACTTCATGTAAAAAGTGAAGAGACACGGATATTATCAATTAATCTATCGTAATGTGAAAGGTGAATTTGTAACAAAGCAACAACCAGTTGTCCAGGTGCTGTGAGCAAATAAATCTGTATAACTTGATGACGTATACGTGTAACGTGATAAACAGGTGTCTCAGCAGCAATCTGTCACCAAGTGGCCACCTTCAACAATTATTGGACTCGTACTCATGTTAAGGGACTTTCGTTCATTATTAAAGTCCTCCATACTATCATTTAGGTACATCTGGTTGTTTCCTATTTTTTCAAAAAAAGTTTTTTGGTTTCTCTTTTCACTGGGGGGGGGGGGGCTCTCTCGATTAGTCTCTCTATTTAGAGACTTCCTTCTTAGTCAATCTTAAATATAATCTAGTAGAGTTATCTTATTTTGATTAATGATTGATAAGTGTTTGAAATGTAATTTTTGTAATGTAGTATTAGTAATGGTGTAAAGTTGTATTTCGCTTTAAATTGTATACATTTAAGATTAATTGACGAGTCAATGAAACTGAAAGTGAGGTGGCGAGGACTGGCGAGGAACTTTTCACTGTGATGCATTTCCGTCCAATCAACAGTCATTACGGACTCTATAGGGATTTTCTAACAGAACGATGAAAAAAGTTCCTTGCTGCCATCTTTATCGTAACTGTATTTTGTGGCTCCTTGAAATTAGGGCCACATCAGGAGTGGCTGACAACTCCAAAGAATTTGGCCAATCACGTTGCATGAAAAAAATTACGAAGGCAACTTTAGACAAATTTCTGAAGGTTTTGCTGTTCTCCGTCCCTGCGTGCAGACGTGCAGACTTCACGTTTCCACTGCGAAAAAGCCCATGAGGAAGTATTCGCAGTGGACAACAAAGTCTGCACACATACCACCGTCCTCCTCGATACTATCTTCTGCTGGAGGATCGTTTATTACTCATGCAAGATATAATCAAGAGAATACGTCTTTTTTTATATCCATATAAAATATTACTACAAAGGCTACATTCTACTATAATTTAAATAACTATGCAACACTACAGGACGATGCCATGGGAGCATACATAGATCACAACACCACAGCCATAACATAAAGACATAGAGCAAGACTAACGACTACGATACAGCTTGCTAATTAACCCTCTAAAGGGCCGTGCCCCACCCCCGCCCAAATGCACATAAACATATTTGTGGGCAGCATTGCATCTGGAATCCTAAGTAGCTGGTTGTTTTTTCAACATTTAGAGGAGGAAATAAGTCCATCAGAATACGTTTGGGTTCTAGCCGATGTGAAACTGATGGGTTTCCATGCAGCAATAAATGGCATTGCAAAGAGAGGCATCGTAAAATGAGTTATGTTTCTCCATGAGTTATCTTAGCCAAATACTTGGGAAGTCGTAAAATCGCACTACTTCGGTCTTTGATTACTTGGCTCCACTGACCCCTGTTTCAATGTTACCTGAATCAAACACCATTCGACTTTCGCCAAATTCATTTAGGGGGAGGGAGGATAAAAAGATTTTAAACCAATGATTCCGCCTCGATGTTATAGGAAGCATCACGTAACATGCAAATTTGCGAATGCCGCACTTGTTTGGCCAGGATTGTATTATCATTGCCAAAGACCTCCATATAATCTTGGCATTTACAAACAGAGTGTCCCAAAAAGCTTGTGCTCCGTTGAACGACCGCTGTGGTGGAGTGGTGAATCAGTGGTTTCTGTTTGAGCTACATCAAGTTCACACAGACAAGAAACTAAACATTTTTGATTGGGCTGTCTAGTTTCTTATGGCTGGCAAACGGTTGATATAGAAGCTCCAAGATGTTCTAAATTTACAAGGACTAAAGAATTAGATTTTTAGAAATCTAAATAATCACACAACGCCTTACATGTGAAAACATCAATTACAAAAAGTTGGAAATACTTTTAACGTGCCAATAGGATTATAATTTTTTCACAATTTTAAAGAAACTGCAGAAAACAACACTGTCAAATTTCATAAAAGGGAGAAATTAGTGCTAATGCTGGCAGCCCACAGTTGCTTCCATGCGACGTTTCTATTTGTGGGGACTTACTGATTTTGAAGGAAAGAGGTCAACTTCGAGGAAGGGGGCAATGATTGAGAGGTTGATATTAATGTGGCTGACTAATAAGGTATGGACCTATTTGCGACATTCTGCCCGGATTGCGCGTCATTTTTCCCATCCCATCAGCTTGTCCTATCAGCTTTTCGAAAGTCTGCTGTATGCAAAGGTAAATGTTACTTGTTCATTGCTATTATTGGCTACCATGACCTAAAACTTTCGAAAAAGGAAGTTTAAATTGTTGAAGTTAATGAAACGAGAAATTGCAACGCTTGGACACAAATGAGTTGAAGCCAGAGGTCCACACAGTCAGCGTCAAAAACTTGTGTAAAAAAAGCAATGTCACTTCGTTAGTTAGTAAACGTTACTTAAGGCTATCTTTGCAATAGTACTGGCCAGTATAGTCTGCTGCAGATCTAGAAACAATTCCTGCTTTTCGAAAGAGGACATGAAGAACACAACAGTTACAGGTAGTAAACCCAGTAAAGGTCTCTAGCACATAGTTTTCGCCAGCAGCCACAAACCGCTTCTTTCACTTTTTATGTGCGAAGAATGAGCACATTATGTGATGGGGCTGAAATCTGTATAGGAAGGAAACGAGGTAGGTAGGTAGGTAGGTAGCTATCTACGGACGCTTTTCGTGCCAAAAGTGTAACAATAGGTTATGCATACCTGAAATAGTTTGACCTTTGAAGTTGTCATTAGAATTGCAATTAGCTAGGAGTATTACTTAATAGCAGCAATTTCGAAGTTTCATCTGGCAACTTGACAGGCAGAAACCAAGGTTTATGATCTGAAGATCTTTCAGGCTCTCAATCCTCCACAATAAAAACTATTACACCAAAGATGGCAGTGAGGAACTTTAACCAAGATGCATTGCGTTCGTATTGCGAATCTTTGACGATTCTGCAGAAATTTTATTAAATAACGCAGTGCATCGTCGTAAAAAGTCCCTCGCCGATATCTTTCGCCCAGTCGCCCATAATGAGGGTTGCTAGCAGGCTAATTCTTGCCCTAGTATTTTACATGCACCGGAATTCTTCGCACATCCCCATAGGGTACCTATTTTTTAAATAAATGTCACAAAAATCCTGAATCAGGCTTGGAAATATGAGCTTTTAGCGATAAGAAAGGAAAAACTGTTATTTGTAAATTTTCTTATAATTTCCTGCTCTTGGGAAATTTACAACTTAGATTTGATTATATATTTTCTTTTTACAGGGTGAGTAAGAGACAACAATTTCATTTTGAATAACCACCGCTCTATGGATCATCACGATGTATAGTATTTGATGGTGGACATGTAGACTCACGCATTCCAAAAGTCTCTTGTTTCGCTTCAAGTGAAGCAATAACAACAGCAACAACAACAGCAACAGCAACAACAGCAACAACAACCGAAACTGCAACCAAACTTTCTAGATATTTCTACGTTACAGAAATGGCTTTAACACCTTGTGTTATCCTCTTGCAATGATGAAATCGTGGCAAGAAACCAAGGTATTGCACCTTCATCCTCCAAAGAGGTAACCTGCTAAAACAGGTCTGTTTTGAAGGTTTCTTGAAGGAGCCTTCTTGGCAAAACCGATCATAATTTCAGAATGCAGTAGAAGATTTCAGTTAGATAACATCTTTAAAATATCTGAACATGTCTGAACATATATCTTAACTTGTTTGGCTCACTTGATGACGGGCTCAGCTCGAAACGTCGTGATTCGAAAAACTCTGCTCAAGGTAAGATTAATTTTTGTTCTTGAATGTTAATATCTAAATCTATATCGTACAACAAGATTACAATAAGACAGTTTGGTATATTTGAACATGTCTGCTACTGAATGATATAATTGCCGATATCATTGACTTAAGATCCAAAGAGCAACAGCCAATCAGCTGGGGTTATCTTTAACTAACCTTACAGAAACTAAATTTCAAACGGATCCTTGGTCTGCTGCAAGGTTTAGAGTTGGACAAGTCGTATAGACATAGATTTCCCCTCACATTTAATCAAAAGAAATAGACAATAAGTAAGAATATGAGCAAATATTAGTTATTAAAATTGCAATCTGAATTACATTACAGAGCTTGAAATTACTTTCTCATGTGGCAGTAGAGTTACTCGTGGCTCACAAAGCTTCATTCGAAATCCGAAGAAAACGGAAACAGACTACAACCAATTATGAGAATCGAAAACATATACTTAGTAACAAATATTTGGTTAACTATAAAAAGGGACAAAAAGATGTTACTAACATAACTAGATCGCAATAATGATAGGGCTAAGAAGCAAAATCTTAATCCTGGTTTCCATACAGTCGCAAGTATAGGATAATCATTCGCATAAGTTGAAACATAGGTTCCAAATCTTTATACTGGTGTAAAACGGCTGGTGTAAAACGGCGGGTGTAAAATTCTGTGGCCTATTTCTTTTATTTGAATGATTTGAAAGGAACTTCAGACACTTTTCTACAACAGTACCGTTGGAATTTTCTGAAATCTTGAATATTTGTCAAATTACACCCAAATTTATGGGCGTATTCTTTTGGGCATCTGAAGCCTGTGAAGTCTTCTGAAAACGGTATGTTTCGCAGAGAAAAATTTCAGTTACCAAAAGAATGGGAATTCTGAAAACGGTAGAGCTTGCAGACTTCGCATAGAAAAATGCCAAAAGAATACCCATTCTGAAAACAGTAGGGTTGGCAGACTTCGCAGAGAAAAATGCCAAAAAAATGGGAATGGAATGCTGAAGAAATGAGAATTCGAATGTTGTTGTTCGACCGAGCGAATTGAAACCAATGCAATGCAATGTACTTTTGTTACGCCAATCCCAAGAAAAGAGCCTGCGAAGTAACATTGCTTTTTCGATGTTTTTGAAAACTTTCATTCAAGAAACAATGCTCTCTGGAATCTTTCAAAAGTCTGCCAGCTTCAGGAGCAGAAGATTTCCGAGGCTTCGGATCTCTACCGTTTTCAGAGGAGCCCAAAACGTATACGTCAAAAATCTCTCGCAAGTCTACCGAAAACAGAATGACCAAAAGAATGGGCTTTTATAAAAAGTGATCTGAAATCTGTGAAGTCTACCGTCTTCGGTACAAGGGTACTAAAAGAATGGGATTTTATCTTTTACCGACTCTACCGTTTTCAAAAGATGCCCAAAAGAATACGCCCTATATTTCAGCTCATTTTAAGACGTACGTCATCAAATCTTTAACCCTATAGTGGTTGGGCTATTTGATAGTCCTATTTTGGTTGGGGGGGGGCAAAAAAGCCCCCCCCCCCTAACTAACTCTTGACTGGTAATAGGTAGAGTGACCAAATTTTGTGTGCTAATAGCCTCAGGCATGTACTTTCTGAAAATGTAAAAATTAACCTAAGATTGGCCCTCATTTTTGCTCACGTCAGCATTTTCCTTTGTCTGGTCAAGAAAAGCGGCAAAATTGACTAAAATCGGGAAAATCGCGATAAAATTAAATTTGGAGCACTTTTTCCACCCAAACATGATAATTGTGATAGAATGCATCAAATAACACTACACTACAAAAGAAATTTGCAAAATATTCAACTTACGTTCCTTTTTTCGCGATAATTGAGATTTGAGAATTTGCGATTTTTCCAGGGTCAGTCCCAGAAAATTGTCTCCCGCCCCCTCATTTTTCAAAATATTTTAATGAAACTTTTTGAGAAGTTGTACAATAAGTAGTTGCAAAAAGTCAAGAAGTTTCATGGCTATAAATATCTTCCTAGTAGAGTTATTAAACAAAATCTACTAGGGGGGGCAAATTTGCCCCCCCCCAACCAAAATAGGGTTAAATCGTAAACCAGAAGCGTGAAAGAGTTTTGCCTGATACCATATCGCAGACATTTATAAGCTATGGTTTTCGTCGATATCATTTGAACTTTTGGCAACAGGTTTAGAAATTACGATAGCTTTAATTTTTTCCGAAATATTTCTTGAATTCTTAAAAAAGGAGACAAACATCTTAATTCTTAAAATATTCACGGCTTCAGGAAAGTCAAACGGAAGATTTACAGTGAAATAGCTAAAGTTTCTCTGAAGCCGTTCAGATCTGAGAAAAAGGTCATGGAATTTTACACCCACCATTTTAACAATTTGAAACCAATGCTCTAAGCCGCAGTAATATCAAATATCATGAAAGACGGTGAAATAATGGTAGTAATGACTGGATGATCACAAACAGGAAAACTATTTAACGTTCTGTAGCGGGCTCTATCCACGGAGTGTCAGGCCTCCAAGAATTTTCAAGGTTTCTAGAAATGAGCCATGGCTGGAGCAAATTATAGTCTCAGATGGTGATGTCCACACCACGGTCACATGAGGAGAGAATGATCCCCATTCAACAAAAGAACAATATCAATTAATATCAAGCTTTACTAATACATAAAGCAGCCATTCATTACGGCTATCCTACATTTCTATGTACCCTAAGATGCGACCATATAAAAGCCAGGCTTTAGGCAGAGATGCTGAGCATGATGTTTCTCATGGTAACAATTAATAAACTTCTGGCGCCGGTTACAAAACCACCACCTAAGAGGTTGATTGCAAATCCACATTTAACTTAATTGGTTCAGAGACAAATTGACAAAGTTTAATTCTTTCTCTTAATGAAAAATTGTCTGCCACATCAATTGATTTCCAGAATATTTATGCCAAGAGTAAATTTGGGACTTTGTTTTGACGAATAACGAAAGTTCGTCCTTCGAATACTTAAACTACAGTATAAGATGTTCATGTACACACTTCAATGTGCATTACGTATAGCCTTCAGCCACTCATTTGGACAATGTTTCGAGATTTATGATCATGTATTTCAAGACTTTCCCACAGATATGCGACGCATAGTAACAGCGATGTCACAATCTCTCTTTGTCAGTTTTTACATTCAAAGCAGCCTATGATTTAACTGATGCTCTGATAATATCTATTGAGCCAAATGACATATCTTTAACAAATTCATCACCATAATTTCTTTTGCCTGCTAACCCTTATCCTTGCGATCTGTATAAAATATGCCCGTTGAGTTTTTCCAATTGTAATCAAGTCGTAATGGCTTAAAAAGCCACTGGTGTATGGACAATTACTATAAAGTTCCGATCGAGCATGAGTTAAATCTCGCCAAGTTCTTGCCCGATTCTATAGCTAACCATTTTGTTCCAGTCGATTCTCGTTCGAGTGAGAGGCAGTTGCCTTCGCAGTGCTTTGAATGTTGTCTCCGACATTACATTGTAATTCTCGCCTATGGCAGACTGTTGGAGAGAAAAATTAAGGCATATTGGCATCAATAAATCACAGTTCCTCGAGTAAATGGTTCGGTCTGGGAGAAGAATTGAAGGTGAAAGAAGCATCATCGCAACTTCACTCATAAGAATCGATATCATACTATAAAAACTCTGTTCTCTTAAGGACAGAGAAAAAACTTAAATGTTTGTCAAAGTGATGTCAGTGTTGACAATGTTATGTCTATTACGGTGTTGTTCAAGACCACAGAAAACATTAAGCATAAACGATGCAGTAAAGAAAATGCAAACACTCTTGTTACCACACCTACACAAAGCAAACCAATTAAGTTCGGTATTTCTTGGACAACAAACTGCATCAATGTTACATTGCTGACAAAATAAAACGATTCCCTCAAACGTAATAGCTTAATAGCAAATAAATAGCAAATAAATACCAAACGAGTCTCCGTGAATAAATGAAAAGATTTTAGCAAACCTGATAGCTCTCCTCTGCCTCTTTAATAACTTTCGTCAGCTCTTTTGCTGTTCCAGCTGGATCCTAAGAAAATGATATATCATATGCCAGGTGAATAAAAAACGTGGAGCGTTTGTCGGCCTGTGGCATCGTATTTATCGACTCGATCATCGTGATCTAACTTTTTCCTAGCAGCCAGAAATCTAACTTAGATTATAAACCTTTCTCCACTGAAATCGGTCATTTGATGCATTTGTTAACAGATTTTCTTCTTAAAATCTTGTATGGGAGTCTTGCAAACTGATGACATCTCTGACCCATCCGTCTCACCATCTTAACCTTGCCAGCGATGCAGGTACATGCAGCATATTTAGTTAGTTAAGTCTGCTTCAAACTAGGTGGTTCAGGTCGCTACGTTTGTGAAAAAAGGCCCAAAAGACAAAGACACGGGGTTGGAGTCTTTGTATTTGAGGCCTTTGTGCATGACTCTAACGACTCAAAAGATCTAGTTTGAATCGGGCTTTAGGAAGTATCGCCTCCAAGAAGTCCCATTGCGATTTACGCACCGCTGATCTGCTTGAACGAAACCTCTTCGCAAGACAAAGAAGCACAAATTATCAATGTTTTTCGAACACATTCTTCAGGCAGGGAACGATATGAGAAGATATCCCAGGCGAGAAAATACTATCTTTTAACTATTTCACTTTCCTCTGATAATACCACGTGCACCTGCAACTTTTGCCAAGATAAAATACGGAAGGGGCTTGGTAAAAGATTCACCAGTTTGCAAAACTCCCACATAAAGTTTTATGAAGATAATCTTCTTTTAAAAAATGTATCATATGATCGATTTTGATGGGGAAAGGTTTATGATCTAAGCGAGACTCTTGGCTGCACGGAAAAATCTTGTAGACGAAAATCGGGTGGCTAAATACGATGTCACAGTCTGCCAAACGCCCTACGTGTTTTCTGGCTCACCCGCTATATTGAGTGGACAAAAACTGCAATTTCCTGCTATAACTAAGATGACTTATCAATCGTCTTCCGAACTACTTTGATTGCGGTTAGCATTGTTCAAAACGAAGGTAGCCCATAATATACCTTTTTTGGGAAAAGCTAAGTCCACATATATAACGAAAAATACGTTCTTCCCTGCATGTGGGATATAAATGCAGAGTCCAGAAAAAGTCACGGTTCCACGGCTGTGAGCCGGAGGAAGGTTTTGCTTTTTACTGTCAGTTTTGAGGAAGGTTTACTAATTTTATTAACAATCCAGTTTAAGGAAGATTTTCGGTTAATATGACATCTGACTGAGGAAGGGTCAGTCATTTTTGTCAAAAGCTAAAAATAATTTTGGGTTTGATATGTGACTAAACTATGTATATTTTCCTCAAAAATACAGTGTTCGCTATGAATTTTCATGGCATATTTAACTTTCATAGTAATAGGAAACCATTTGGAATCACATACAGTAGCTATCTGATGGGCCTGCCTTTAGGGGGGGGGGGCTTGCAAAGTGAAGAATTCTACATTTTTCCACTTTATGGTTCTTAACTTCTCTCTCAAGGCTATTACCACATAAAATTTATATTGCAAGACACTAAAGCATAATCCTAAAAGATCGTTGATCATTGTACATTACCATTTTCCTATTGCTTTGGAAGTCGAATATATTTGAAAGTGCATAATTTTAAGGACCCAAGCCTAGCACTTTTACTAGGCCTAAGAAGTCCATTTATCTGTCAAGGTCAGGTACCTGTTCTAAAAACTGTCAATTCCGTCATGCACAATAATCTATTTCTCTGGGAGTCTGGATCTCTTATCTCGACTTTCATTTCAATTTCATGTACCATCATTAATTGATTTCGTAAGTGTGAAAGTCAGCATCACATGTAGTAATAAATAAACCTCATCATCCATCTATATGATCCATGAATTAGCAGAAACTAGCCAGTCTTCTGTATGCAGTCTTCATCTTTTAGCTGTTTTTCTTTCAGCATATGCTTTAGCAAGCAAGCCAACAGATTTAAAATGATTGCATGAAGACAAGACAAGCCATATCATATGAATTCCAGGATCCATCCACATAAATTTCTTCATTAAAAGTCTCAATTTAGTAAACTCATCCTCCAGTGACTCTAATGTTTCTTTCATGGACATAATCCTATCAACTTGGTGTACTTATGGTTCATGATAATGGAAACATGATGAATTAACACATTACACATAATTTGATCTCTCAAAAACGTCCCTTGCCATTCGCCATTCTGCCTCCATTACAAACAGTGTTTGGCTTCCTGTCTAGCCAAGCCTCTTTTCCACACATGTAAACGAGACAACTTTGGCGGGAAGCATCCGGGGGCCGGGGGGCTGCGGGACGCTGGGTGAGCAACACATGAATCGTATTATTTGTTTCCATTTTTAACAAAGAAAATATAAGTTTCTGTTGTGGACAAAAGCGTAGAAAAGATAACCGCAAAAGAAACACAAATACAAAGCATCATGGACAACCATTTTAGTCCAAATAAACGGAGGGTCAAAAGCATCTGAACATTAAGCATGAACCCTCTCAACAGAAAGAAATAACTATTTCTGCTTCTTGGACAAGCCGAGTTGACAGATGTGAAAAAGTGATGTGGATGCTGTAGAAAACAGCAAAAAAAGACTTGCGGATTCTATTCCATAATCAAGGGAGATCACAGGCAGTGTCTAGCAGATCAAGGGTGGCTGTGGAGCAAAGAAAAGAAAAACAAGAAATAAAAGCTGTTAATGCTGAAATGACTTAGCTCACATTGTCGATTAATTTAATGCACACATAAGAAATTAAGCAATTTGACACTCTTTCCGAATTCAACGCAGTCCAACAATCAAATGATAAGGTCAAACCTGACTTTGCGATGTTCATAATATTTTAGGACAAACTCACTCTGTTTGAACAATTTCAGTTGAATGAGTTACTGAAGAAGATGAAAGTCGAAACTTCACAAAGTCGTAGTATATTTCTGAATTATCAGTTGAATTAGTAAGTGTGACTTTTGTAAACGGTTTCCATCCTATATGATAGAATGCACTTAGAATGTTCATATTCCCTGAAAAAAACAATGCAACGAGTTCGAAAATCTCGTTATCTTGATTTTCTAAAATGAGGAAGGTTCAGCCTTTTCAACTGACAGCCGGAGGAAGGTTTGACCTTTTTCTGGACTCTGTATAAATGTACCATTTTCTGGGAGGAAATACTTCTGTATAGTGATTATTCCAATGAAAGAAGATAGTCCAACCTGATATACGATGAACACAAGTAAAAATTCAAATGTAACGAAGTATTTAGAATAAGGCACAATCAGCAAAAATGCAAACAGGTTATATAGATAGTGGGAATATCTAATGTAAAGTTGAAAAGAGCCTAGCTACTCAAACAAAACATTTAATAAAGAAGGTGAATATTTATAGAAAGTGTCTATTTTTAGGTAGGGTTCATTTTCATGCTTAGTTTCCATCCAGAATTTACTGATTTCTTTTCAAAGAGCAGAGAAACATCTCTGAAAAGAAATCGGTTGATTATGCACGCAGGCTACTTCGTGCCTCACCCTTTACACAATTAGAAACTACATTACCGTCGTCTTAAGATCTTTTGCGATTTCTTTGTGTGAGACAAGCTGTACATTTCCATCCTCGTAATAATGAACCTGCGTAAAAATAGTGGAGCTACAGAAAGGAGAACATAGGCTCGCAATGACTCAGTGCTTCCCAAGATCTTTTGCAGTCCTAAAGAGAGCTTCATACTGTACGAAAAGATATTCAGCACAGCAATTACAAGGCTTTATTGTCTGTTCAGTGTTCAACTAGGGCATTATTACACCATCACTTTTGAACTGAAACAACAAAAATTACTGAAAATATTTGAAAAAGCAGGGAAGTCCCACTCCCAGTAGCTATTTATGGTCCGTCACATCAGTGTGTGTTCAGGGTATTTTTGCAGTCAATGTGATAATTTGACTCGTCAGGCAGTGCAAAGAATCATGGGGGCACAGCTTCTTTAAAAAACTTTGCATTAGCAGGGCTCAAAAATATGATAACTCGAAACAAGGGTATGGACTCATGGAACAAATGCCCGTTTATATTTATTGATTAGTTGATCAATTCATTTCGATTCATGAAGCGTGTGATCAATGGCAGTTGCAAATCAACTAAGGTTGAGAAAATTAGATCAACTTTAATATAAATTGTAAATTGACTTTACCTGTACACGAACTAAACCCTTCAACTCAGAGGTAGCATTTGGCTTTACAGTAACCACCCATTCTGCGCGCCATCTACCATTCCTAAAGAAACAAATTTCAAAAAACTCATTCGTGTTGAAGAAACCAAAAAGCTTAGCATCAGCTTCAAATCATAAAAAATAATGAACGATTTAAAAGAAAGTTTTGGAGAGCTTTTGTGGTATATTTTCGTAGGTGTGCTATTTTCACCATCCTAGCGCCCCCCCCCTTCCCCCGGTATAAAGAATTCAAGAATAATATAAAACGCATGCAAACCATGATGATTTCAAAACCGGATGAAGGAAAAATTGTAAAATCTTTAGAAAACTTTTGTTCATGAGTGTCTATAGTACGGTTGTAAGCAGAAGTGCGAGATTGAACTCATGGTTTTCTGCAACAAATGCTGGGATTACAGAAGTAGAAGTAACCTGATCAAGTTTGCAAACAGTTTTTCATAACGATTCAGTGGTTCGGCTCTACCTGGGATCAAACCCTGACTGACTGACATTTCTGACAGCAAAATAAGAGGATTAAATCCCTACACCCGTAGCTCTTCTTGTGTATGATTTGTAAACCTGATAACCTCGCTATCTCAAACAATTTAAAAAGTAAAACGACCACAATTTGAAAATAATCACAAAATCAAGAAGCAGTTATAGCAATGTGTCCGAAGCTGATTTCGTGTCATTCAATCCAATTAAAGATGCAGTAGCCATTCTATACAAGCAATTTTCAATTTGACGCCATTGTCACCACGTATACCATCATTTTGAAGGCAAGAAGCCAATGAAAACGTTTTAAATTGTCGGCTGGTACTGTAGATCTGCAGTTGTGCAGGACACAACATAAATGCATTATGACGTAATATATGACAAACAGAAGTTCTATGAAACATTTTCAAAGAAGTCGTATGAAATTCAGTAATCTCATCCACTTTTCTCCTTTTCAGACATCACAAGTTTCAGAAAAGGTAAGGCTTCTTTTCTGCTTGGGGGAACATTTCCTTTTGAAAGGTGCAAATACATGGACCGTTGCTTTCGGCATCGAATCCAAATGGATCCGATTCACTTTTTGAGGGGCGTTTACATGGGATCAGGTCCATTTCGATTTTATGAACTCTTAGCAACGCTCCAGTAAACCTTTTTCTCTTATTTTAATCAGATCCTTCAAAATTTTTTACTCTAACAGACCTTATCTCATCTCTGACCCCCCTCTTTAAAATTTCGACAAAGGATTTTCAGTTTAATTGTGTCACTTCCTATCCGTACCAGTTCGGATCCGATCCCACCTGTTTACACGAGACCACTCTGGGATCGGATCCAAATGGGATCACTTTCGAAAGTGATCCTATTTGGGTACGGATAGCAGATCCAAATGGGTTCGGATCCGTCGAATCACATGTAAATGCAAGGCCTATCCACTACAGTTTGGGTACGGATCCATTTGGATAAGATCTCGTGTAAACGAGGCCTTATACTCATGTGACAGTGTTTAATAAATACGCTTGACTATCCAAGTGAAGAGGTTTGTGCAGCATAGCTGATTACAAACATGATCATTTGCCTTGACCAAAATTTCTTCGCTTGAATTCAATCTTATATTAAAATTTGCATAAAGAAAATTCAAATTAGAGTTTGTCCATCTCATGCTACGTGTGAAGGTAATTATGACAATGATTTCGCTATGATGGTAAACAAAAATTAAGGGTTGTTACCGTCGACAGAACCTACCAAAAGTTATGAGGTTGAAACTGATGATGCTCTATGCATACAGTCAGTATTACTCCATCATCCCCTTCTTTGCCATAAACCTATAAACAATGAAAGACTGCTCTATGTTGGTTCGTTATGCGACGAACAAGTCATGGCAAGAATGTGGGAAGTCTGATTTCAGAAAATATAATTAACAGATTTTCCTGACAAATCTGGGACATTGTCATGATCATTTGACACATTTTCTAAAGCATTATAACATTACCAAATGCTGCAATATCATATTTAATCGTCTATTTGGAGTAATTTTGCCTCCTTGAAATTGCTGTTTTTGTGTCTGCAAATTATAAAATGGATAGCGCCATTCAAATTTCTGGCGTACAACAAAGATGAAAGAATGACAAAATTTCAAAATGTTAATACAACTCGATGAAAAATCATATTTTTTACACCTGTAAGAATTTTTTGACTTCAGTTTCTAAAATCTGAAACAATTAGCATGTGCTGTTTTTTCCATCACGGAAGCATATATGTGACATAGTCCTTTGTTTGGGCGCCTGGCAACAAACCATGTTACCAATTAAGACCATATTCTATAATTAGACTCCTTAGAGATGTAGTTACTACCGGGTTAGTAAATAGAAAGAAATCCCGTTTGAAGGGCCAAGCCTCCGTGATATCAGGACAATTACACCAGCAAATATATTATCTAATGGGAGGCACGTTCAAATTTATTTCAAAATTTACCAAGCTGAAATCGGTCCCTCCGTTCTGAAATGATAAAGGATTTTCTTCAGAATACCTCTTAAAAAAACCTTCAAAAACCTTCCCCAGTACACGAATAAAGCTCCCTAACATTTCTGCCTTATATTGGCCTTACAGCAATGACTTCTGCACGCTTTAGCACGTTGTATCTGCTTGGGAATATGAGCAAGACTTTTTCCATTGGTATGAATAATCTATTCAGGGGATTCCATTCTCCAAGAGGAAGAGATACATGAATACATGTGAGTGTCATCACAATGAGAAAGGAAAATCAAGGAAAATTTTTTCGTCGTTCTCAATCGTTTTTGCAAGGTTTCTAGGGGGGGGGGGCTTCCTAAAGAAAATCTCCGAAATCCACGGGACAGAATGTCAGAATAAAGCCAGGTAAATTACTGAAGCTATATCAAGATACTGGCAATAAGACAGTTTTCAACATTATTGCTTCGCTATTCAGGAAGCATTGGTCATTTAAACAGGGATTCTTTTTTCTGACTCACCGGGAAGTTAAAATTGCATGGTAGTCAGCATTCTTTGCCCTCCCCTTGCGAATGGGTCTAGCAAAGAGAGCATTGATAGAACAGGGTTGATGATAAGATCAATTAGCTGCAAAGGAAAGCAATAACTATTGATCACTGACAATTGGTTTGCTACGCAGATAAAACGATTTCAGCGAGCCCTATGCTAATAGAGAATGCGAACTACTAACGGTGCAAGCTCCATTTGGGTAGTGATTCTTTACGTAAGATTGAACTTCGTTATCTACAGCTGATCTCCATGATTCCACATTTGCACCAGCACTTTCATTCGGCTCAATATTTGTTGCTTCCTGTAAAATATGGAAAAGATGACAACATATCACACAATGAAATTCACATGAACAGTCATTGCACAACATTATCAGAGAAACAGTTTCGGACATTGTCACGTAAGTTTAAATGACTACTAAACGTGATCTTCTATGTACCATTTACTTTAATCATTTCATTATTAAAACAACGACACTTTAATTGCCATGTTTATCAAAACATTTCAATTGTTGCAAAAAATGCAGGGTGTATCAAAAGAGGCTACTGGACGAAAAATCTAAATTTCTCTGCAAAAGGAACATTTGACGAAAATGAGATAGTGATTTCCTGAAAGCCTGACTCCAGTGATTTCTTTCGATTTGTCAGTTCTGCAAAGAATATCTCTAGGGAATTCGCAAGCAAGAAGACAATAACCATGTATGCCAAAATGAGTTAGGCATAGCCATAGTAGAAAACGCCTCCCACTAAAGTCTTCGTTACTTTGTACATATTCAAACTGGCTTAACAAATAGGCAAAATGACCACAAGAAACAAAGGACTCTACACTAAGCATTTGTTGTGAAATGCAGGACATAAACTTCGTCCCACAAACTTTCAGTGCAATGTGTTGGGCGCATTCGATATTCGTCTCGAGGTACAAAGAACTCTTTCTGTTATCGTCAAAGTGGTATAATTTTAGAAGTTACAGGGTTCCTGACCCTGTTCAAGAAAGATCCGATCTCCCAAGAGGGGGCTGACAGGAGAAGTATTTGGTACGGGTACCAACTCACAACTTTATTAAGAATAGGTTCCAAGAAAATCCTGTGTGATCCACTGCTGTTGTTTACTGTTTTGCCTCTGGACAGGCTTCAAGGAACAAAAGGCCTGTTCATAGGCGAGCTGGTGTACCTTGGACTTTCTTGGTCGATGAGATCATTCCCAGAACAGTTTTCTTGAAGATGTTTAAACGGAATTCAATAAACTGGTTAAAATACTCAGTGCCGTAGTACCGTAGTGCCGGAGTGCCGTAGTGCAGTGGTGCCGTGGATTAGCAAATGCCAATTTAGATCCACAGTCTATCGAGGCAAGTGATGTTCCTGGCAGTGTTTCAAAAGAACTGACATCGATGTAAAAATGATCTATTCACATCAATGTGAATGACGTCATCGATAATCAATTTTGTTGATGTCAGCAAATAAGAAAAATACACATTTATGTATGAAATTGAAACATTCATCAAAGGCAATCGAATGGTGCATGTTTGGGATGAATCGGACAAACGAGACAAATACCATGAGCGTTTTAAGCATTTTTTTTGGCTAATCTCAAAATATGGCATCTCTTTGGTCACATAATCAGAGTTGGAACAATGAAATGTTAAAATTTTAATTGCCTATTAAATGAATTTGACTAACAGCTACAAAGACTGGTAGCTATACATTTTGTTCTTCTAGCATTGCGAAGCAAAGTTTGGTAGGGAGGCGAAAACGCCCTTTGTTTGTCATTCTGTAATAGATTTCTTTAATGATATTTATCAAATAGCACGCACTTGTACTAAACAACAGCTCAGATTGGCAAACTTTTATAGGACACCCAGTATATCTACTTGTGCATTTTTGCTATTTGCAACAGTTTTGCAGTAAAAGGATCCATCAAGCATAAATAATGCATACCAATAATGGATGTTGATGCATTATAATGTATGGTAATGTATGATAATAATAACAATAATAACATATGACAGTGATAATAAAATGACAATAATGATAATAATGTCTGATGAAGATTTTAAAATCGAAACGTTTGGCTTTTTAACAGTTGTGCTTTTATCTTACTTTTTCTGTTAATTTTGATGATGGTCCGAGTTTATTTAACAATAATAACAATAATAACAATAGTAACAATAATGATCAGGGGTAGGCAAAGCCTTTAGCTCCCAGTGGGTATTTGGCCCAGTAGTATTGCAAAGTAATCCCTGTAAATAGTGCACACCATAATATGCATCGTAACATTTATTGGATTATGTATTTATAACACTAATAATGCCAAGGTTTGCATAAATTTTGAAATGAAATCTCAAAAATCAAACAAATACCAGATAAGAGAATGAATTTAGCTTTTGATTACAAAATCTATTGAATGGGAATCATGCAGCTTAAACTTAAGTAGCTTGTAACTAGTTACGGAAGGAAGCTACACAAAGTTGCAAACTGAAAATATAACAAAACTGGCTTAACATCACAACTAGATTGACAATAGGATTACTGCACCTTTCTAAGATGGTCATATTGGAATTTCTGTTTACTTCTTGGATCAGCAAATGTTCCATCAGGCAAAAGTCCATGCTTTGTGATGAGAACCTATGACAGAAAATAAACAATGATCAAAATTACAAAGAACATAAGTGTCCAAAAGTAAAGATTCTTTCTTAGCTGAATGGGAGACGCTAGTTAGAAATCTAACACTAAGTAATGGACTGCAGAACAGAGACTAACTAGAGGATGTCCATTTCTATTCAATCCTGATAAAAAATTCAAAACTGGAACTCAGTAACACAAAATTTTGTGAAATTTGGGAGTAGTATAAGGTTTGACTGTAAGGGTACTCTTGATACCAGATTGAACAAAATAAACTGACTTGTTAACAAATTTGCTATGCAAAGATGTACGGGAGTACATCATAGTTTGCTTGAGAGCCAAAGGCTGGAGTATGAAAAGTGATTTTGCTTTCATTTTTCTTAGTATTTAAAGCCACATGAAACTGGATTGCTAAAAGTCTTTAAAACGGTACAGTTTTCGTATTCACTTTGTCATTTTACCTTTCTTATCATGTGCCATGGCACCTTGCAAAAGGAATACCATGCTTAAAAAATTAAAAGTAGAAACAAAAATGGACTCATGAAAAATGTCTTTTTCTTCAAAATGTATAAGAGAGGGATCAGTAGCTGCCTTATTTAGGGCAACATGCACATCCATTTCATTTCCCTCATTTCCCAAAGTGATATGTTGCAGAAATATCATATCAAAGACATTGTTGCTTTTACGTATAAAGGTTGCGTGCAACCACGTGACCAATTTTGCAAATTCATGCTGGGGTCGCCATATTGGATGACAAGTTTCTATGGGAGCATGAATCAAAATGGCCGCGCTGGGATCTCGTGCAGAGAATCTTCTCGGCCTCTCCAAATATGGTCCGTCCTTAGATGCTGTGATGAAGGAAAGATGCATGGAAAAAGTAGAAACAACCGGTTTCGATCCCTATGCCGATCCCTAAAGGTGATGTGAAGCGAAGATTTTTATTGATTCAATTAATGGCACTGTCGAATGATACGGACTCCTGTTTAAATTTCTTTGATATCTCTTTTCGTTTTCAAGTTATCCATTGATATCAAGTTTCAGTTGATGACATCATTTTGTTTGCAAATTGCTAGGATGATGTACTGGAATATAGCTGTATCTAAGCTGGAAAGGTTACAGTTGTCGGAGACATTTAAGTTGAGTTGAATAAATGTAATAGAAATTGTTTCATGGACTCATATGATGTTTAGAAAGGCATGCCAATTTAAGAAATGTTCATGGAGTCAATTTCCTTTAGGAAACATAGCCAGCCTCGTACGATTTCATTACTTTTGCAAACAAAATGACGTCATCAGCCAATCATACAAAATAGTGTATAATTCGAAAATGAAACAAGGTATCGCAAAATGGTAAACGACATTCTTTATCATTCAAAAGTGCTATCCATTTGCATCAATAAAAATTTTCGCTTCAGATCACCTTTAAAGCCATTGATGACCAAGAAAGTTCAAGAGAATCCCAGTTTGTTACCTTTCATCGAATACCCAAGCCTACGCGTAGACCCATTATTCAGACCGGTCGGAATGAAATGTCATATCACTGCAGAAGCGATGCACTGTCGATTAAAGTTAAGGAAGGTTTAAGTTTGATTCATAAATTCTTGTACTGCTGGATACATTGGAAAATGCAGACATCGTTCCAGAACACAAGTGGCAGCATAATTACACATTGAAGGAAAATTTGACAGGAGTGCGAGCGAAGCGAGAAAAAGTCGAAAATGTGATTAATTTGATTTTATACAGGGTGTCCCAGAAAAATTGTACCCCGTTTGCCTGAAGATTGCAAGAAAACGGCAAAAGATTATCACTATCCTTTTCCATGACGTTGCTCTTCAGATGTTCAATTAAAGTTTGCCACCGTTCCCGTGAAAATCCGTCGAAAAATGATGGAGCTATGACTTTCAGAAGACCAAATCTGCCTGTTGACTGAAACCAGTGGTCGGCCATTTTATCTTACTATTTTGCAAAGATAAACAGCTTCATGGATGAACTGAAATAGCAGCCTTTAATGTCATAGCTCTCATCTAAGTTCCAATAATCATCAGAGAGTTAGACTATTTTTTACCCCACGATCTTTGATAGAATGCAAAAGTGAAGATCAGAATTCCCCAAGTAATAAAAATCAAAAGCTTCGACAAAAATATATTTCACATTTAATTTGTCGCCATCCCTAGCGTATCCCTACTCAGATTTCTCCCTTCAGTTGTTACAAGCAATTGTTGATTTACTACCGAAGACAATGAACTAAAAGAAACGAGAAGGGCAAAAGATTTTTGAGCTGTATTGTCTCATTTTGAACTGATAGATAAACTAAATAATTGCTGCACTCATCACACCTGCAAAAAAAATGTGACTATATTTTTGTCATTGCCTTTCGATTGTTTATTTTATCATGGGATCCTCGTCTGCGTTTTGACATTCAATAAAGGATCGTGGGGGTAAGAAATAGCTGAAGTCTCTGATGATTATTGAAACTTTCGCGAGAGCTATGAGATTGGAGGCTACTGTTTCAGCTCATCCATGAAGCTGATTATCGTTGCAAAAATAGTAATACAAAATGGCCGACCGCTGGTTTCGGTCATCAGAGAAATCTGGTCTTCTGAAGGTCATAGCTCCATCATTTCTTAACGGATTTTTACGGGGATGGAAGCAAACTTTAATTTAACATCTTGCGAGCAACATCATGCCAAAATATGGTGACGACCTTTTGCTGCTTTGTCGTGGTCTTCAGGCAAACGGGGCACAAATTTTCTGGGACACCCTGTATTCTGTGCCAAATAGACTTACACATATCAAGTAAAAGGGGTGTCTAAGTCGGATTCAAAGAAGCTAATGAAGCTGCATGCCTTGCCTGGACATGATGATAGAAGGCCAGGTGGCACAAAGATGATACAGTGACGCAAGCACGGAAGTGGCAGCAAAGCTAGCAGAAAATTTTAGATTCTTTTGTTTGCTAAATCGTGCCATGAGGTTATTTTATTAATGCAATAATTTCATTTGTTTTCCTTTGTAACATTGACAAACCACGCTACCACAAATGTTGGAGAAAAATGCAGCTTTCCAACCCCCCCCCCTTCAGTTTCTTAACGGAGTTGGAAGAATCAAAAAACTCATCTTTGGCGATGATTGGGGGGGTGGCTGCCCTCTGTGCCCCCTGGCTACGCTGCTGAGGCTACGCTACGAATCAATGTGGGCATTGGGGCCAAGTCTCTAAAAAACTTTGACAGCAAGTTTGCTATTTAGGCTTAAGAAATATCCGGATTACATCTAAACTTTTTTGAGTCAATATCTCTCACTTTTGCTCAGAGGGCCTATCTGGCCCCAATGCTGACCATGTCAAACTGGACCATTTGACTTGTTTGTCAAAGTTTTCTATGAATCACGCCCTTCAGAAATTTTTACGCAAGCACCCTGTACTTAGGCTAGGGATGCTTTTTACAATCCAGTGTTAGCATGCTCCAAATTAAAGGTCTTGAACATTCTGAGGTAGTTCAATTGGGAACATTCAAATACGCCAACCTAAACTTTGGCGTAGAGACCCTTTCTATCACAACTTTCCCCTTGTTTTGAAAGAACCCTGACAAATATATTGAAGCAAAGGGAGAAATGTCGCATCCCTTCAATTGGCAACTTCATTGTTCAAAGCTTTTGTTGACGGAAAAGTGTACACATCTGCAATAAAGGTTTCACATCCATTTTAGATTGCACTTGAGAACACGCTTTTCATTCATTTAGAATGAGAAATCATGCAGGAATGGGGCCCCTTGGTCATTTTATCACAGCTACAGTATCAGGTATAAGCTTCACTGTAAAATAACAAAGGAAGGTTGGGACCCTTAGTTTTTGAACTAAGGGTAACTTTAGTCCGTTACGCCACTGGTTTCATCTCGCTTCTTTGGATCTTTATGCTTTAGTATCTTTGGGATCCTGAAAAACCCTTTTCCTTGTCCCGTTTGACATTATTTCCGGATTCAAAAACGACACACAACTGGCATTGTTGACGCGAAAATGACTAGATGTTGCCGATACATTTAGGCCACGTGCGCTGAATATCGAATCACCACAGCAAGTTGTCATCCAACATGGCGGCACATTCAATTTAGAATCGGATGTGACGTCACAAGCACACCACCTACAAAGGTTTAAGACTACTGTATATATCCTTGAGGAGGGCAACAATGTTTGAGTTAAAAAGCAATTTTGTCGCAGGCTCCAAGGAGGTCTCTCGTCATACAGTTTGAATTTGATCTTTATAGATCAAATTTTACCTATAATTTCAATGCCCATAAGAATAGAATAAAATCCCAACATACTTTGAGTCTATTGCCCAAAGTATTGCCCACAAAGCAAATTTTGAATCATGTAAGAGTCTTTTTGCTTCAACCAGTAATTGTCATTCAAAATCAAACCTGTTCATCCGCCCCATCAATCTTGCATGGTGTAAACTGATCCATGTTGTATTGAGCTGCAGTTCTAAAACAAATAACGCTTTTAGTTAGGAGTGTCATAATGAGTGGCTCTTGCAGTCCTCAGGTACTACTTTTCTTGTATACTTTGGGAACACCAAAAACATCTGACCTAAATTCACATACCAGGTGAGTCACTAAATGTTTACAAGCTGGCTGGCTGTGGGATAAAGCATGTGACCGGGCCTATGATGATTTGCGAAGTTTTTGCAAAGTTTTTTCAATGCATCTAATGCAGAGCTAAAAACTGTCCAATGCACGGTGAAACGGCTGAAGATAAGAAAATTGAGTGAAATTAGAAACTTTCAGAAAAACTTCGCAAATTATCAATTGGACCCCTAATTGATAATTTGCGAAGTTCTTTTTCAACGGCCCAGAATTGGTTACGAGCGAGGGGAGAGCATTATGTCTCCTTAAAACATTGCAAGACCTGTATAATCACAACCAGAAACAGCCTTTTAAATCGTTTTCCCCGTGTTTATGAGGAAACTTGCAATAACCATGTGACCATGTGCTTAGGCTCGAAAATGTAAAATGCTTAAAAACAACAGGCAAACATGTGCGCGTTGGAGTATTTTTATTCAAATTTTTTTGCTGTGGTACTATGTCTATAATAAAACACAGCAAGATCAAGTAGCAGGCACAGTTAATGGAATTTTAGAAAAACTTCGCAAATTATCAATTGGCCCCACTAATTGATAAATTGCGAAGTTTTTTTTTGAAACGGCCAAGAACTGGTCAGCAGCCAAGGTAGAGCATTGTAGATCCCTTGTAGATCATTGTAGAATATGTCTAATCGTCATCAAATCCAACGTTTTCAACAACTTTTGCCGATGTTTACGAGGAGACTTACAATCACCACACGCTTTAGGCCTAAACTATGAAATTGTTCAAAACAACGAGGAAACGTGTCAAAATTACTTTATTTGCTCCTAAAGCAGTTTTCCTTGATGCTGTCTTGATGATTAGACACAGCAAGATCAAGTATCTGGCACATTTAACAGTATTTTAAAAAAACTTCGCAAACTATCAATTGGCCCCCCTAATTGATGAATTGCGAAGTTTTTCTAAAATACCATTAATCGTGTCTGATAACTGATTTTGTTGTGTCTTACCATGAACATACCATGAACATAGTATCAAGACAAGAAAATTTAAGTACAAATACTGTAAGGTTTATGCGTTTGCTCGTTGTTTTGAACAATTTCATAGTTTAGGCCTAAAGCGTGTGGTGATTGCGAGGCTCATCGTAAACATCGGCAAAAGTTGTTTAAAAGGTTGGATTTGATGAAGGTTATACGCATTCTACAATGCTCTACGGATCCAGAGTGCTCTACCTTGGTTCCTGACCAGTTCTTGGCTGTTTCAAAAAAAACTTCGCAAATTATCAATTAGGGGGGCCAATTGATAATTTTCGAAGTTTTTTTAAAATGCTGTTAAATGTGCCAGATACTTGATCTTGCTGTGTCTAATCATCAAGACAGTATCAAGGAAAACTGCTTTAGGGGCACATAAAGTAATTTTCATGCGTTTGCTCGTTGTTTTGAACAATTTCATAGTTTAGGCCTAAAGCGTGTGATTGTAAGTCTCCTCGTAAACATCGGCAAAAGTTGTTGAAAACGTTGGATTTGATGACGATTAGACATATTCTACAATGATCTACAAGGGATGAGGCCCCCCATAGTACCCCTGGATAACGGATTCACGTGTTGATTTTCGTTTTTCACGCCATCACGGACTATAAAACAGCACTTTCACGTTCACGTTGCAGACATCTTAAGAATGCTCCAGGAAGATATTTCTATGTAAATACATTCCTGGCGAAGACACACGAGGGAAAGCAGGGTAATTCTAACATGGACTTTAAAGTTTCGGAGCAAAAAAGTGTGAGTGAAATGAGATAAATAGGGGTACAGGGGCTTGCCCCGGAAAATGTTTTTAGCATTCGCCTTCTAAAACATCGAAAAAACGCCGTATTATGGAAATTAAAGCCTGGTAACCTTTCATTTGCTTCTTAGAAAAAGTCGACTTTCATTCAAATAGACTGCATCTGTTACTTTGCCGGTGGCAATTTGAATAGTACCATGTATTATTTTTAGCTAACCAGAAATTCTTCATGCAAGGTCAATGCTCTTTTTATCTAAGACTTTCTAGGAGACAAATATCTTTATATGGGGTAGATTGGAAGCGAACCCTTCAGAATGACGGAAAACAGCATTTCTTTGTGAAATTTCAAGGCGCAATCACGTGCTTTAAAAGTCCATTTCACGAAATAACGACCAAGTTTGTGACAAATCACGCTACACGACAGAGTCTTCGATCACGAATTCACGAGTCGAAAATATCAAAATCACGAAATCACGCGCCTAAATTAGCCAAATAACGCTTCACGTACAAATATGGGGGGCCTAAGGGATCTACAATGCTCTACCTTGGCTGCTACCAGTTCTTGGCCGTTTCAAAAAAAACTTCGCAATTTATCAATTAGTGGGGCCAATTGATAATTTGCGAAGTTTTTCTAAAATTCCATTAACTGTGCCTGCTACTTGATCTTGCTGTGTTTTATTATAGACATAGTACCACAGCAAAAAAATTTAAATAAAAATACACCAACGCGCACATTTTTGCCTGTTGTTTTTAAGCATTTTACATTTTCGAGCCTAAGCAAATGGTCACATGGTTATTGCAAGTTTCCTCATAAACACGGGGAAAACGATTTAAAAGGCTGTTTTTGGTTGTGATTATACAGGTCTTGCAATGTTTTAAGGAGACATAATGCTCTCCCCTCGCTCGTAACCAATTCTGGGCCGTTGAAAAAAAACTTCGCAAATTATCAATTAGGAGGGCCAATTGATAATTTGCGAAGTTTTTCTGAAAGTTTCTAATTTCACTCAATTTTCTTATATTCAGCCGTTTCACTGTGCATAGGACAGTTTTTAGCTCTGCATTAGATGCATTGAAAAAACTTTGCAAAAACTTTGCAAAAACTTTGGAAAAACTTTGCAAAGTTTTTAAAAACTTCGCAAATTATCATAAGCCTGTGACCGATGTTCAAAACCAAAATGTTATATAATCTATCAGTGAACGGCTAACTTGGTTGGAATCTCTTTTTGGTAAAATTTCTCATTTTTAAGGCCGAACAAGTATCAAAATGCCTGCAAGGAGCCTGTATAGGAATTAAGAATTCCACAAATCCATTCTGGTCCATGATTTATTGGGCACTGAAATACAAATTCAATGTAATTGTCAGTTTCAGAAATAAAACTCAAACTTCATAGTAAGTAGAGCATTGCAGAATTCCCAGAAAAAAGAAAATCATACAAAATCAATAATCAATAATCAATAATCAATAATCAATAATCAATAATCAATAATCTCCTTGCAAACCTTTTTCTAATTTATGGGTCTTAAAGATGAATTATTTTACCAAAGAAAATTTTCCACCTTACTTAGCCTTTGACTGATGGAATAACATTTTAGTCTGGAACGTAGGCCACATACTTTTTATTGCACAGCCTCCCAAATACACAAACTTTCTTGCCTTTTGGAAGGCATTGCCCCTAAACGTATTTCTTCTCTGTTTATGTCAAAGGCAAGCTCCCATCTCTCATTTGCTCCTCTGTTGCTTATCGTTACATGTGTCCTGGCTGGCATGCCTCATACCTTGGGAAAACAACCCGTAATTCAGTTGTTCGCTACAGAGAACATGTGGGAATTAATAAAGCAGGTCAAAAGATAAAGAGCAGTCCTTCAGACAATTTGGGACCACATTTCCAGGTCTGGCCATGATGTGTTCCTTGAGAACTTTGAAATCATCCGTAGGAAGTGCAGTTCCTTTGGCCTTCTTATTCACAAGACACTTTAAATCCTACGAGACCGGATTATGCTTAATCGACAGTTGTCCTCTATTCCCCCAGCGATTCTTATTTAGTTGTTTACTCACTTTTGCTGTTTTTAGGTTTCCCCCTGTTTCAGTTTGCCCTCTTGATGGATAGTTTTTCCCTCAGCCGTCATTTTCGAATGTTTTTCGCCTATATTGGTACCCTTTGTTACTGCCTTGTTTAATGGCTTTTCACATCCTATTTTACACGCTGAGGATGGACCTTGGAATTGGTCCCCCCCCTCCAAACATTCCTACTAATCAAATTATTATGGCTTAGCCACTTGGATTTGACTTATGGATTTGTTGTTTTATCAATTATTACCTGGATTTGTAATCTTTGAAAATGGACAAGATAAAAAATCAATAATGATATCCTGAAAACGGTTGGAACAAAATTTCCAAAAGCATGATTTTCTTTGTTTTCGTTCTTTTCCTTCGATTTTTTTTTACTTGCCCTGAAGAAGTCCTGCAAGGCAGGACAAAATATATCATATGAATTCTCAAATTTTAACATATTTGCTGTTGTTCTTATGCGTTGCGGGGTTCCTGCTTTCAAACTTTTTTTGACTTGCCTGGTACATTACAGGGTGCTGTACCACCCTTGTGTAAATCAAATAATTCTTGATAGTTCTGGAGTACATACTGCAAAGGCAGATCAGGATTTTTAATAAAAGATAAAAAGTAAGAATCTTGTTGCAGGAACTTTAACAAAGTTTACCAGAAATTTTTGACACTGAAACAGCTGCTAATGTACTTAAGGTCTTTGCAATCTATATGTAGTAAATTCATACATCTTAATGATTCGTGAAAGAAGATTGTACAAAATGTAGCATATATGGAATGAAATACTGACTTTAATCCGTGTTCTTTCAGCAACTCATCACTGCCAAGAAGAATTCTGCAGTCTGAATTTAAAAAAAAGTAACAAATTTGATAATCCACAGCAATTTAGAGGGCGACCTGCAAGCTTAATAGGCCATACAAACTAATTAGTTGATTCTCATCAGAGCTGTATAAAATATTTGGGAGGGTGGCAGTTTTATATTTCATATTCTATAAATGGGCCTAAATCTTATTAAACTCTATATTTGGCCCTAAATAGCCAGTCAGTCCTTTCGTTTTTCCATCCTAGCTTAAAAACCATACTGCAGGCAAGACCAATTCCAAAATGACACAATCTGCTGCCATCTATGCCATTTTCAGCCTTTGGCTAGCCTTTGCGTAAGATCTGAGACAATGAAATGTTCTTTACCTCTTTGTGAGGTGAAAATATTGCTAATATATCGGGCCAGGTCCATAACGCGGAACACGCGGAACTCGCGGAATTTTTTCCGCGAAATCAAGTTCCGCGTTTTGTCCTCGCGGTATAGGGCCAAAAACCAAAACGCGGAACTCGCGGAACTTCATTTGAACTCTATAAAATAAAGCCTGTTCTTCCTTCCTTTGCCTACGAAGGGGTTTATCTGCCTTTTATATGCCTTGTATTGCTGGGGTTTATCTGCCTTTTATATGCCTTTTATTGCTGAAATTTTAAATAACTACTTTGTAACTATAACGGAAACTTTGGGTATCGCCAGTGAACATGAGCAAGAGCCTTTGAATGATCACGATGATGATTCTTGCTTAACGTTTGTAAAACGTTTTCAGTCACATCCCAATGTCCTTAGGATAAAGTCGTCCGTCAAGAGCACCATAAACTTCTCCTTCAGGAAGATCACAGTCGAAGAAATGCTAGAACAGTTGCAAAATTTAGATCCTAAGAAGGGTTCACCACAGGAAGCAATCCCTGCAAAAATATTAAAGTCTAACGCAGATTTGTTCTGTTTTCCTCTCACGGACCTTTTTGATAAACTTGTTGAGGAAAGCAGCTTCCCAGATGATATGAAAAATGCTGATGTTTCTTCACTCTTTAAGAAGGATGATAATATGAGCAAGAAGAATTACAGACCAATAAGTCTCCTTCCCACAATCGCAAAAATATTTGAGCGACTAATGCATAGGCAATTATCTGAATTTACTGCACGCTTTTTTTCACCACTATTAGGAGGGTCTAGGCAAGGGTACAACACACAGCATGTCTTGTTAAATTTTTTGCAATACTGTAAGAACAGCATTGACAATAAGGGACTTGCAGGGGCAGTGTTCATGGATTTTTCAAAGGCTTTTGATTGTGTAAACCATGGTCTGTTAATAGCAAAACTGAGTGCCTATGGGCTTAATATGGATGCCCTTCAGCTCATAAGAAGCTATCTAACAAATAGACAACAGAGAGTAAAGATCAACAACTCTTTTAGTGCTTGGAAAGAAGTAAAGATTGGAGTACCCCAAGGGTCGGTACTAGGGCCTTTACTGTTTAATGTGTTTGTAAATGACATATTCTGGTTTCCACATCGCACAAAGATATGTAACTATGCCGATGATACCACAATCTTTGCATGCCATCCAGATCTTGATACTATTATCAAACAACTAGAAGAAGACAGCTCTGTGCTAGTAAAATGGTTTTCTGACAACTTTTTAAAATTAAATGATGACAAATGCCACCTGATGATATTTGGCGATAAAAGTACTGAAGCAACAGTCTCAATTGGAAATTCCAGGATTAATGAAAGTGATTACGAAAAATTGTTAGGTGTGACATTTGATAAGAAATTAAGTTTCAAAAAACATGTTGAGGATTTGTCTAAAAAGGCCAACCAAAAGCTTCATGCGCTTGCTCGCTTGTCGAATTACTTTGATCCCATTAAATCAGAAATTTTAATGAATTCTTTCATCCGGTCGCAATTTAATTATTGTCCACTTGTATGGATGTTTCATGACAGAGCAACTAATTCGAAGTTAAATCGCATTCACGAAAGAGCATTGCGGTTGGTATGCAAAGATAGTGAATCAGAGCTAGAAAAATTGAAGAAAAAATATGGAAATATTCATCAGCACAATCTGCAACTGCTAATGATTGAAATATTCAAAACGAAAAACAATCTAAATCCAACATTTATGAAAAACATTTTTACAGAGAGAAATATTCAATACAGTTTACGAAGTGAAAGTCATTTGCGGTTGCCAAAAGTTAAGACAACAGTGTACGGAATAGAGAATATTCAGTACAGAGGTCGTCATTTGTGGTCCTCATTACCGAGGGAAATTAAAGATTCCAACACACTCGCTGAATTCAAACGAAAAATAAAATCGTGGGATGGAAGTACTTGCATCTGCAGATTGTGCAAAGTTTTTATTAAAGATTTAGGGTTTTTGTAGGTTTATTTTGGGACACTGTAAAATAGGTTTTAAATTATTTAGTTGGCCTTAATTAGCTTATTAGCTATGCATATATATATATATATATATATATATATATATATATATATATATATATATATATATATATATATATATATATATATATATATATATATATATATATATATATATATATATATATATATATATATATATATATATATTCATTAGCTCAATCTCAATATGTAATAAAAATAGATATAGACACTCAGAAAGAACACATTCGTTTAAACGTTTCGGCCAAGGCCTTCATCAGTAATAACTGTTCAAAATCAGACGGAGCATACATAAAGATATCGAAATTACAAAGAACACAAAACAATAGCCTAAGCGGGTCCTACCTATTACAAAGCGTAATTATGATGTGTTAAAGCAGCCGGTAATTACAAAGGTAGCGGGAGAAAGATCAAAGAAAGCGCAGAGTAGAGAGCTGCTGAAGTCGGTGGCTGTGTCTGTCTCGCCGAAGCTGAAAAAGATCGCACGTTACAACAAAACAAACAATAGAAAGATCCGAGAGAGGATTGGCAGAACAGAAAACCCTAAAAAACAGCGTGTGTCCCTAACGAAAAGCTCAGCGCCAAAATTAAAACAACACAACAACCAAAATGTAAAAAATTATGAAATCTATGTATCAACCTGCCTAGTGTTTAAACCCTTAGGGGCAAAGCAATCCAGCCGATATTGCCAGAAGCTTTCCCGCATCCTATTTCCCCCCGTTAGCCTATCAATTATCTTAACACTAATATCCTTCAGAAACCCGTGGTGGCCTTCTTCAGTAAAATGGGGTGTCTACAAAACGTGGCCTACACCATTGGCCTACCTCTTGGCTCACTCTTGGCTTACCTTTGGCCTACCTGTGGCCTACCTCTTGGCTTACCTTTGGCCTACGCTTGGCCTACCATTGGCGCACCTGTTCGTTGATTCCCTGTGTTCTAATGTGAAGACGAGGCTGAGCAGCAACAGCAACCTCCCACCTCGCTCGGTGGCTCGCCCAATGCCACACCACGCTGATCCCGCATTGCGAGTTGCTGTGTGCTCAGTCTCGAAGGTATGTATAAACTTCTCCTTTTACTCTTTGATCACAATTACTCGTTGATCACAATTTCTTGTTGATCACAATGTCTTTATGAACATTCTAAGCGGAGAGACTGTTTATGAGTTAATGAAGGAGAAGACTGAAGACTGTTCCTTGTGTATAAAGCCCCATCTCAAAAATGGGGCTTTTGGCATATAAGGCCCAGAATGGACCAGATGGATTACCAATACTGTGCAAATCAGCACAATAAGCAATGTCACATTTATGACCAGCAAAAACAATTTGCCAAATAACCAAGACATATAATAAGGTTTATACAGTACTTAGTAATGTGAAGACTGAATCACAGATTGGTTTTGGATTTTTCATTTTCTCAGGATTTTTCAGAGATAATTTTCACTTTTACTTGTATGAAATGTGCATTTCCAAGAAAGAATGTGATAGCACTATGACTGATGTTTGACCAAGTCACTATGATTGCAATATATCACAGCTTTATGCTGTCATCTTCCTAGGGCAATGGACATCAAAGGAAGTGGAGATGATTCAGATGTAGAAATGTGAGTCCACATGACTTAATATTTATTTATTTCAAATGAAACCCAATGCATTACATTGAAATCTCACAACTCTTATATAGTCTGATAGCCTTTGGTGGTGATATGGAACATAACAAATTATGTTTGAAAGACAACATGATATGAGACTTTAACACAATTTCCTCAGTGCAATGATAAACTGGATAATTTGATCCATCTTGTTTTAGAACAAAGATAACATATGCAATTAAAGGATTGGAATCTCCAAGCAAGGCTGTCGCAACAAAGGCCTCAGGTGTAAGTCAGTTATATATTTAAACGGTATGAATTTATCTGCTACTTTCATGAAACCAAGAGATTATGTAGCATACTTCTTTGCAATGCTATCTCTCTTCAAATCATAAGAGACGGTGTTGTGTGTAACATCTTTTCTTGGCCGGACCAAAGAACACATACACACAACTAATTTTGTGTAAGAAATTCTTAGTCTCAACAAGGGCCTTCCTCTATGAAAAGCCTCTGTGTCATTCCATATGAAGTGATCACAGCAACAAATAATAAAGTCTTTCAATATCAATGAAATTTGGTACACTGATTTGTATCAATGTCAAAAAGAATTCCTCCTGATTTCAGCTTTTTATCTTGTTCGGTTGTCAAGTTACGGGCTATTCAATTGTAGGTTGTCGCACCCCTTTTTGCAGCCCCACACGCTCAAATTAGTGTAAGTCCATCATTATTCATCCTACAAGGGTGAACAATAGCTCATTTTGAAGGGTTCTTTGAGATCTGTTTACAGGTCCACATACCACCCCCTTAACCTCTACAGACTGTTTGGAAAATTGTGACTGCAAATCAAAATCAAAGACCTGTTTGAGCAAAGATAGACCATAGCATTTTTATGATTTCTTTGTGCCCTCCATTCAGATAGGGGCATTTCATGGTCACATACCTCTATAGCACTCTAGCATTTCAAAATTTAATTGATCTTTAATTATTACCGCACAGTTCATTTATTTTTCTAGAGTGGTAGTGATGATTCATCTATAGATTTTGAGGATGAATTTCCAAAATTGAAATTTCGGAGCTCCAGGTAAGGATTATTTGTATTCACCAAACACATTTCTAAAAACAGATTTGAAGCTTTTGGAAGTCTCTCACAAAGTAGTCACAAAGTTTGTTTATGTGTTAATCTAGAGTTAAAGCCATAGAGAAATATATTATCTCTCATTATCTAGCCCATATTTTCAAGGACTTTCCCCAGTCATCTTGTAAGAAGGAATGAGACAACTTGTAATGAATGAATACTGTAGTTTACAGCTGGATAGCACAGCTGTATCTAGCCAGGCAGTTTTTGGTACAGTAGGCAGTGCCTTTTATCATAATGTTGATCACTGGTGGACAAGATACTGTTTTTCCCAGAAAGAAAATGATGGTAGCAAAGTAACATTCAAACAGAAATAGCTATCATTTCAAAACCAGTACTGCTTCTTCAGTACATTTGCGCAACCACTTCCAAAACAGTGCACCTGGGAAACAGTTAGAATTGACCCTCTGGTTTTCAAATTCTTTGCGGCTGGGTCATATTACAAACATCAGGTCAAGTCAGGTCACATACATCTTACGAATAATTAATGAGGAGCTGTTAGGGACAAGTTCATTCTTTCATGAAGACTTGGGCAATCCCAATATCTTCAATGCTAAACTTCCATAAGTCATATTGACTTGCTTTTAAGTCGGATTGTTTCTCTTGGTCCAAGAGATAGATGATGTTGGTAGAACTAGCCTGATAATAGAAACAGAATATAAACAAGAGCCAGACTATGTATACAGTAGATGTGTTGTGTTCACCTCTTCTTTGTAAACAACCAAGTTCAATAACTGATACCACCACATGGAAGAAGACAATACAAGTTTTCATTTGAACCCAAATGGATTTATTGACCTTCAGCGCAAGCCAATTTACAAAAGAAATTAAATGCAGCAATTGAACATGTGGACCTAAACAAAGACCAATGCTTGAATCTCTCATTTGCAATCCCTAGAATATCAGCAAAATTAGCTTCCTCAAAAGTAACCGGTCCTCTATACTTATCAGGATAGAGACAAAGACTGTGCCCTGCAGCAACACCAGAATATCCGCAGATTCTGAGAAGATAATTGCTCATCCATAGTGACCAGAAAATAGATGAACACTGAGCCTCACAGCAATGCCAGCAAACGCTGAGTACAATTTTTTGTCTGTTTTCTTGTTACTACAGAGGATGTAATGAGAATTTGCTGATGTTCTGGCATTGCTTTGGGGCACAGTCTTTGTATGTATCTTGCTTACTATGGAGGAGTTGTTATTTTTAGGGAAGCAAATTCTCCCATATTATGGGGAGTGCATAGGAGCTGTTCAAGCACGTGTTTTGCTTGAACTTATGCTTAGGCCTATGTTAACCCTATCTCATCTGGGCGATTTGAAACGCTCAATGCCTGGGGGGTGGGTTCCACCCCCCGTTTATCTCTGTTGTTGTTTGAGATATGGCAGCCAAATTTGGCACAAAGGTTGTCCATTATATTAACAATGAATTTGTGAAACAATGGTTTAATTAGCGTTGTTGTTGTTGTTGCTAGAGCATCATTAACATTATGATGTCATATGACATCATAAAAATGAAAGTGTCTTAAAATGTCGTAAAACGTTGCTTTTCGTAAAGAAATGAAATATATAGATCAAAATAGATGTAAAGTCATAGTTTAGACTTAATTGGACCAATTTAAAAGGATTAAAAGAGATACAATGTATATTTTTCATAGAGTGTGGCATGACAACTTGGTTACCACGGAGACAAGGCTAAGGGTAGAACACCAAAATTGTTACAGTTTCATTGCTGTATGATAGAAAGTTTAACTTGCTAAATCTCAGAGGCATTCTGCAAACACGGAAAAACTTATAAATGAAAATGTAAGAGGGGGGATGGAATCCACCCCCCAGGTTAGATAGGGTTAAATCCCGGGATTTAATTTCTTTTGTAAATCAGCTTACTTTTAAGATAAAAAAATAGTTACCAGTAAATGTCTTTCTCTTCCAAACAGAAACACCATACGACAACTGTTTGGTAAGACTGAAGCTGCTCTGTATCCTGGTTCACTCCTCATTGATGAGACTGCCATTAAGTATAAGGAGAACAAAGGCTTGATTGGAATTTCCCATGCATTTATAAAGTCATTTGACAATGATTTCCTTGTTCCATTTATCTTAAATGCCATGACTAAGTATCCAGAACATGTTAGTACAAGCCAGCCAAGAAGCGTTTCCAGCAATGTGTGCTTTTTAGTGGACCTTGATAAGTTGAATGATCCCAGAGATGTCATGTGTGATGATCTTGGAGCATGGGATCAATCAAGAACATCAAAAAAATGGTACAGTGTCAACAGAGACAGTTCCGGCAATGCTGTATCACTGTCTTTTGCCAGAGAAAAAGAAGGGAGTTATGAAATTGTCAGAAGGCCCTTTGTTAATCTTTCTGATAATGCTTTGAAGAAAACTATGGTGAGCCTAACTGATCCGAAAGGTCAAAATTTTAACATTGTTGCAATCATTTATCAATTCACTGGTGAGGAGCACGTGGTAACTGTAAAGCCCCATGGCAATAGCAAGTGTAATATCCCATTCCTGCGTACCTACCAGAGTACCAAAATGAAAATTGCCAAAGAGTCAGGCAAAAGTGTGCCATCACGAGCTTTTCACAATGTTTCAAGGGATGTTGGAGGGCTTGGAGGTGCAGAAGCTGCTGGGCAGCTCCCAAGAAACTGCAGGCAAGTGTCATACTATGCTAGCAAGATAGCTTCTAAAGTTGAAGATCCCATTTATTCGATAACTGCACAAATGCGAGCTTATTGTGATAATGATGAAGAAAGATATGTTCGAGCATATTCTTTGGATGATTCCTCGGCAAAGGTTGTTCTTTTCACCGACACACAAGTTGATGATATCATAAACTTTTGCTGTAATGACAGTGATGGTTATAAGTCATTACTGTATGCTGACATCACATTTGAGCTGGGTCCTTTTTTCTTGTTAACAACAAGCTACAAAAATACAGCATTGATTGACAGGAAAAGTGGCAGCTCCCCAGCAATGATTGGGCCTATGATGCTTTGTCTGTTGAAGGACAAAGAAACCTACCTCACTCTCTTCCAGAAGCTTAACTCAAAGGCACCAGGGCTGCAACTGTACTTACAAGGATATTCAACAGACAGTGAAAAGGCACTTCGGCAGGCATTGGCACATGAATTCCCACGTTCGTTGCAGTTCCTCTGCTATATCCATGCAAAACGAAACATAAGTGATAAGTGCAGATCAAAATTTAATTTAAGCCAGCAGTTAACAAGTGAGATACTTGCTGATATATTTTCACAGTCAGGACTTGTATACTGCCAAAGCACAACTGAATTCAGAGAGATGCTGAAAAGACTTAAAATGAAATGGGATTGCTTGGAGGAAAGAGAGCGAAGATGTGAGCCAAAGTTTTCAGAATACTTTGAAAAGTACAAAGAGACTGACATACTGAATCACATGCTGGTCAAGACAGCAACAGACGCAGGATTCGGAACAAATTTGCAATCAAACAACATTCCAGAGTCACTTAACGCAAAGATAAAGCGCTGGCAAAACTTTAAAGCTGCTGATATGGCACAATTTGTGGAAGACATGAAATCTCTTGTTGATAAGCAAACAGATGACACAAACCGTGCTTATTTGGGACTCTCATCTCCCTACACTGTGCGGGAAGAGTTCCAAACAACATCCCAAAATCATCCATTCAATGTTCCAAAAGGGCGTGAACGTGATCAACTAATTAAAGCAAAGCGTGTTATCATTGATCAGAATCTTTTCAAGACAGTGAAAGGCTATGTACCCCATGCTCATGTGCCACAAATTTTACAGGAGGCAAACAATGAATATAGCGAGGAAAAGCTTGATGACTTACACAAACAAATCCCCGAAGTGTTACTAAGTACCAACGGATCCCTGCCTGCTGATGACAATGATGACTACCAAGAATTGCGAAAGGTATTTTCTGCTGTGGAAGTGCGCACCCTCACTGAAAAGGCAGCTTCATTAGTACATGACTGCATCATGAAGGGATTTTCTGATGACTCTTACTTCGTTAAGAGTATCTCAAGCAGCAGCCCCCATACAGTAAGACTTCTCAAGAATGGTGGCATTGTTTGTGATGTTTCGTGCTTAGGATTTGGAACCAGAAAGATTTGCTCTCACACCCTTGCAGTTGCCATCCACACAGGTTCCTCCAAAAATTTCATTAGGTGGTATGTTACAGAAAAGCATGATGCAAATTTGACAAGGCTGACAACATTTCAAGTAAACAAAAATGCTGGAAGGAAGGCGCCACCCAGAAGACAAAGCAGAAAGAGATCACCTGATGCTTCAAGTGGTCAGTCGCTTGGGGATTTCATCAGAAATCCCCTTCATACACCAAGCTATGCTGTTGCATCCTCTCCAGGAAATTTAAAGGTTGTCATAAAGCGAAAAATGCCCCAGAAACCTATAATCACACCAACAGCTCATACTCAGTTTGAGCTGATTGATATCACAGGTTGCATAAGGAAATGTGCTGGTTGTTATGGAGAGCTCAAGAAAGGTCCAAATGATTGTCCAAAAACAAGATATGATGAGATGATATGTGTACGCCACAAGGAACGGGACTACGCCCCTATTCATCCAAAAGGAGGTGAGCCTTCATGGAAGGAAGTATTCGAAAATAGGCATTATCACATATCTTTTGATTGCATCAGCAGGCGAAATCCAAAGTTTGATGCTAATGATGTAAAAGTGAAAATAAAGTCCCAACTCACAGCTGACCTGTTGGCATTGTTAACGTCAAGATTGCAATCAGAATGACATTAAGGCTTATACCTTCAGCCTTCATTGCTGTTTACTAAATTTGTATGCTTCAGTTTGTTTGTTTGAATTTGTTTAGCATGCATAATTACCAGGTAAGATTTCATAGGCTATTGCATTGTTTATTAAGCAAGGGAAAGGATTGTTGTTGTAATGTTCAGAATGTCAGTATAACCAACAGTTCTCTTGGGACCTTGTGTAAATAAACATATATTAGCTTGATAAATGAAACCACCTATTATCAGAAGCAAGTGAAGTATATACATTGCTATGTCTTCAGGAGCCATCAATATTGCAATTGTTGTTATTTTAATGGCATTTGGCCGTCGAGAGCGGTTGGGGTTTAGGTATTGGACTGCTAAGAGAGGAGGAAATTCTCCGCAGCAACCGTAGTTATTTTAAAATCTATATCAATTTTGTTTATCATCATACTGAAGTATTTGAAGGCCATACCTTTGTTATTGTTGTGATTCACAAAGCACGATCCCCGCTTTCAAAGCATATTGAAACATTAGCAGGCTATAGAAAGGGTTAAGTTACCTGGAACTTGTCATATGTAATATTGTGTGCACACGTATTTTTTATAAGAAACTAAGAAAATTATCAGACTTTGAATGCTCAGAGTTTGTTATGAGTTTCTTAAAGGTTCCATAACAATCTTCATGTTCACTTACTGCGCTCTCCTGGATTCTTCAAACAATGTTTTTGGACAGCATTCAGATGTTTATACATCACTCAAGTACATTCCGAGTAATATGATACAGGAAACAAGCGAAATAAAGAAAAATATCTTAAGGATCCCCTTTGCTAAAATAAATTGTTTTTTATGTTAGGAGTGTGAGCAGTTTCTTATAAAAAATACGTGTTTTGTGCTATAAGGCCGTGTTTATATGAGGGAGAACACCTCACCTGCCAGACACGGGGCTGACAGGCGAGGTAAATTTCAGGCACTGTTTATACGCGACTTTAAACCTCACCTGTCAGCACCGGGCTGAGAGGCGAGGTGAAGTAAAGTCTCTCTTCCGTGAAATCAGAACGAACTGACCAATAAGAAACAAGGAATAATTCAGTTTACCTCACCATACCGGTGGTGTTTCGTTTAAATGGAAAAATTTCACATCACCCAGGCGAGATCCCACTTCTGGCAAGGTGGGATTTCACTATACCGGTAGTGTTGCGTTTGTCATGTAAACACGAAGTGAAAATACAAAGGATCCTAGGGGAAGGTGGAATCTCACCTCTCAGCCCCGGGTCTGGCAGGTCAGGTGTTTTTCCTCATAAACAGGCCCTAAAAACTGGATATGGACTGCCTATGCAGCCAAGATCAAAATGTTATGTTAGCTATTCATTGTAACTGATTGATGGTTATGTTTGGTTCTGTTGTGTTAGCACCAAAATTTTCTTTCTCTTTATCTCATTTCTATGAAATTAGGAAATATAACATCGTACATCAGCTGCATAACTGCAAACCTTTTGCTGAGTCGGACACATAAAGAAAATTGGGCGCGGCAATCAAAAAAGTGAGGTCTCGGACGAAAACAGTAGAAACCCACATGTGTTTACTTTTCGTTTATTCTATTAATGTCGTTTAAGAAGTGTTTTCGGACCGAGAATGCTTTCTGTTCTGAGCCTCACTGAACAAATGTCGCTGTCAGGTTGCCAGATAAAAGTTCGCAATTATCTTGCCTAATTAAGGCTGTGATGAGGGTACTCCTCTCGTGATAACTTTAAGTGGCCAAACTATTTCTATGTAAGGAAGTTACCACTAGAAAGTATAAAGCAACAGAAGTATCAGTAAACAGTTGTCAACCCGTTGCCAACAGCAGTTGTTGAAAGAAATCGCTTGCAAGAAACCCAGAAACAACAAGAGCAGTGCAGTGCAGAGATTTGCAGTTTACCATGTTTTTGGTCGAGCTGCGAATTGTTTTTCCCAAACAAAATGATGTACTAAAAAATTATTCTTTCTTGTACTTCTTTAGACTTAAAATTTTCTCGAAAGTCATCAATCTATTTTAAGAAAAACAACGAAACACTGCATTGCAAAAGTCTGCATACAGTGCTACAAAACAAGAAATGTGCCCCCATCGCGCTGTGGAGTTCATAAATCACATGCAATCGATGTAAAATTGATGCAAGAATAAGCATAGTAGGCCACAGGTGCGCCAATGGTAGGCCAAGCGTAGGCCCATAGAAATAGGAGGGCTAGAATGCGCGGTCTATTGTTCTGCTATATTTTTCGCGGCACAACTATGGGCAGTCAAGATGGCGGACGTTGGTTGGCAGAAGCTGCGAGTGGTGGTGTCACAACATCGTACATATGAGGGACTTTTGACGAATTCCCGTGTAAATAAAGGCACAATGATGTTCTAAGGGTAGAAGGCCAACAGTTACAGATCAATCTATGTAAGTATCAATATCGTTCGCCTATTTGTTGTCGTTGCTACGGAATTTCTTTGCTGTATTTTTAGGCCTTGTTGTAAAACGGCGGAGAGATGCTCGCTACTATTTCAATGCAAACGCACCGCTCACAAAGCTGCTAGACATCGATTTGAATGCAAATAAAATAAAATTGAATCATTCACGATCCTCCTAAATAGCTCTGGATTAACCTTACGACTAAGTCTTCGAAGCAAGGGCTGGAGGCTGCTGGGGAGAAAAAGTTGATCAAAGGTAATGGGCCTAGGCCTACCGTGTGCAATGTTAGGAGGTGAAATGTGGAAATCAGACTCACCGATCCTGGAGACACAAGACACCAATGCTTTCACGTCGTTGACTACTGCTTAAAAATACCAACCACGGTGACATCAAAAAGTCTCAGAGTTCAATTCAATGCATTGACCAAAGATTACGAAATTCCCTATGACTATCATTTTCCCACACCCTACATATACTTATTTAATTATATTCATCACATAGCAGATATATAGCTAGTGTTCCTATCAATGTTCGAATGATATTAAATATTAAGCTTAGATTCTTGCTGATATGATTAAAATGAACAATTGCTTATCAAAGGTTTGGCATTTCCTCCATCCCTCACTACTTTACCCAGGTTACTTAACCGCCGCCTGGTACTCGGCGTTACCTCATGAAAAGATAAACAGTTGTTCATTCATTTTGAAATAAAATCAATTTTGTGAGTTTACGCCTCTTTGATGCCTTATTGTTTTTGAGAATTCTCTCTGTAAATACCCTTCCAAACTGATGATAAAAAATAATGAGATACTGTTTGACAATTTCCTTGATGATAATTGTAATATGGTCATCTCTTAGACTTTGATCTAAAATATGGCATTCCTTGCTATGCTCACTTATTGACTGAAATGCATCATTCTTCATTGCAGACAAAACATCTGACAAGATCTGAGCATTAGTTTCTTTGGACAAGGACGCCCATTTACACAATGCAAGGCGTGCTTTTCTGTCAACACAGTTAACAACCTTGTATACGGAGCTTGATGGTATCAGCAATTCACCATACTTTTTGCATGATAGAAGTGAAAGATGACCATTATGAAAACTTTGTGCAGTTTCAGAGCTTACGTGTAATGCTGCAGCACAGTCAGGACAATCTATAAACTCAAGCAATTTCTTAACAATGTATCCAGAGATGTAATGTAAGACATCTGAGCGCCAAATGGTGGTTGATAACAAGAGATTTGATACTCTTGAGTTAACTTTATTTATCTCACTTTTATCATTAGTGGAGACATTAATGCAGTTCGCAGTAGAAGGAGACTCAATCTTATTTTTCAAGAGCAGTTGTCTGATTGCATATTTGAACTGCAATGCTGTTGGATTGTTGTTCCATCCAAACCGACTTCTGATTTTGGCAAAATACATCTCCAACTGATCTTGTGAAAAACGATAGGTCAAAACATATTCAAATGGTGTTTCAGCTCGTTGTAGTAGATTTTTGCTAATCCTCAATATGGATAGTGCTGATATGTAAAATCCGATCACAAACATTTTTCGTGGACCGGATATCAGTGTTAGACCATTGGCATCTTTCAAAAACTTTAACGTTTCAATGCCACTTTTCAGATAGCCCTCAACTTCAAGCATATTTTCAAGAGTAATTGGTTTTTTATAGTTCTTGCCAAACTTACTTTTACTGTTCAAGATATCAAACAAGTTATTCATAAGTAGAATAAAGTCACTTGTTGGTTTGCTATCTTTGAATTCTTTAAGTTTTAAATTCCTTAAGAATGTTAAAGCTGCATACACAGAATGGCTTAATGTCTGAGCAGCAACACTCACTTTCATTTTGTGATTTTGCCATTGAACATGCTTGGCTTTTAATTTGTTCCCAAGATGGAGGATGTCCTTTTGTTGGGCTTTGTGAAGCTCCCTTATGTATTCCCAAGATATTTTCTCTCCACCAGAGGTAACAAAGACTTGCATGTCAGCAAATGCATTTCTTGCAAGTTTTAGCATGTGGCAAATATCTAAGATGACATAAATTTTGCCTCCTGGCATTGCAGGGTGATCAAAAGATCCATCTAGGTTTTTTATGTCACATCCAAACTTAGTTGCCATGCCAAGATTTTTAGGGGCACCATCAAAAACAACAGCATGAACATCAGCCCCTTTTTCTGTTAATTTTTTTATAGCCTCAAAGACTAATTGTTTTAGAATTTCACCATTGAGACAGTTTGTTAAGAAATAAGCAATTGGAACAAACCATGGCTTCTGAAGACCACATGCCATGATAACAAGTGCATTTGTAGCCTCAGTGTCAACTTCTTCTGCTTTTATTCCTCCATAGTCTACTTGGCCAATGAATTTGGAGGTTTTCTGGTCCCATTGGACTTGCTTTTTTATGCTCATTTCGTCAAGTAAAATTATGGAATCTTTTTGGCCTTCTGTGACTTTCTGCTCAATGTAATCAAAAGGTTTTTCAAGGAAACCTGGCTCACAATTTATGTTAACACACCACGATCTTATAGTTGCAGGGTGTGGTAAATGAAGAGCTTTCCTCACAAATTTATATGCTCTTGGGCTGTAAAAATGGAGGGTTAAAGCAAATTCTTTGATTTCTTCCGAATATCTTGAACCAGCTGATTTCTCAACATTTTTGCATTCATTTCTAAAAAGGGCAGTCGCCATATGGCCAAAGTTTTCATTTAATGTTTGAGCTAAGTCTTCATTCAGTAATTTGCATGCTTGCAATTTTGAGATCAAGCCACAAATTTTTTTTTCGAGTCGTAGATTTTTCTTTTTTAAGTTTCTTAATTTGTCATTTTTTTGTTTTAGTTTTTTGCGATATTTTGCTTCCAATTTTCTAGGTGAGATTTTATAAGCATATGTATGATCATGAATTGATGTTTCTTTTGGATTTGGCTTCTTAATCTTTTGTAGTGGGAAAGCCGATGCAGATTGTGAATTTTGCCTTTTACAAGGGGAACGCCTTAATTTGGTTGTTTTTTTCAAATGATCAGGAAAATTAAAAACTGTTGGGACTGCTTCTTTTTTCAAGTACTTCTTGCCGATAGATTCAGATGGGTTCAGGGATGGGGGAAAATGATAGTCACTTGGGAGGAAGTGCTTCTCACAAATTCTTTCATTGCGTGTTGGCTGCCAATCTTTGCGATGCATTGCAAGGACCCATTTCTTAAGCAATGCTGCATTATCGTGTGGAAACCTGAAATCAGACCAGCTTGAAATATTTCTTCGTTTTTTGGAAACAGTTGCATCCCAAAAACTTATTTGGGGATGGTGTCCAGTGTATTTGCCAGTAAGAAGTTGGGGATCTTACATGTTTACCCCAGAAGACATATCAGTCAGACACAACAGAATTATATTTAATGATTTGATAATGTCAACAGAGGTAAAATGGGTAGGCTGGGGGATAAAATAGGTGATGCTGATGGCAAGGGCAGTGGGTTATCAAACTGTTAAACAATATTTCCGAGAGTTAAGTTCTTGACATAGCTTATTTACGTTTGCTCCTTGCAGACTTTAACCCCAAGCTGGCCCACTCCCGGCCCACTTAAGCCCTGTTCACTGCAGATCTCCTGAAACTGAAAGGCTGCAAATCCCTTCTATCTGATCTAAACCATTTTAGAGCTCATAGATCACATTTCACCATATCAGCGAGAAGGAATGAAGAAATAATAATTATTCCAGGCCAGCAAATGCGACCGGCCTAAAATCTTACCGGTGAAAAGCGAGATTTTTCTCGCCAGGAGCAAGATCTTTCTTTAATCTCCATCTGTTTTCGCAGCCAAAAGCCGCGCAAGAAATAACCATCTTATTTTCAGTTTCAATCGAAGAAAAACCAAGGATTTTGACGAAAATAGCGCTGCAATAACTGTTCAGCCTGGTCTAACATCTGTTTACGCACTGAGGTTCACAACAAACGGCCCACGCTTTTGCCAACCAACGTCAGCCATATTGGTTCCGCATAGTTGTGCCGTGCCACGTGATCAACCACGCATTCTAGCCCTCCTATTTCTATGCGTAGGCCAAAGGTAAGCCAAGAGGTAGGCCACAGGTAGGCCAAAGGTAAGCCAAGAGTGAGCCAAGAGGTAGGCCAATGGTGTAGGCCACGTTTTGTAGACACCCAGTAAAATGCCTGAAGAATTCCACCTGGGGTACTGAGGCCCCCGAATTAAACCTACGACTGCACGCCTTGTAATTGTTAAACCTAAGCCTAAAAGGCGTGCAAGTGCTACCAACATATTGTACACCACAAACGGTACATTCCAACAAATACACAACATTTGACGAGTCACAATTAAACGAATAATTTATCCTATATTCCCGGCTATCTATGTTCGAATGAAAATGCTCACTATTACTCATGACATTACACACTTGACAACGAGATTTACCACAACGAGAACATCCCTTCTTATCAGTCCCCCCCATTTCCCTCACTATTGAGCCTAGCCCTAACCAGTATATCCTTAAGGTTCTTACATCTCCTAAATGCTATGAGCGGTGGCTCAGGAAATACCTCCCTATGCTCCTCCGAATTCGTGAGCATAGGATGGAGTATCCTGGCAACTTTCCCCAAACTATTGAGCGCTGGATGGTATGTCGCAACAAGAGGAACCCTTTTCCCCCTCCCTTGGTCATTGGTCCTATTTCCCGAGTTTGCTAGAAGAGTTGTCCTATCCAACCTACGTACCCTATCTATTTGTTCGTTAACTAAAGACTCTTCGTAGCCCCTGTCCTTAAGCCATCCAGCTAACTCGCCTACCCTCTCCTGAAATTGGCGATCTTCCGAACATATCCTACGCAACCTAAGAGCCTGACCATAGGGGATCGCCTTCTTTGTGTGCCAGGGGTGACAAGACTTCTTATGCAAGTACTGATGTGTATCAGTTGGCTTGCAGAACAAGTCTGTCGAAAGGACCCCCCCCCTCCCCCAAGTTAACCTGAACATCTAAAAAGCTAATCCTATCCCGTGATTGTTCGCTAGTAAACTTAATAGTTTCGTGGCTACTGTTGAGATGATTGATGAAAGACTTCAGTCTTTCTTCCCCATGCGTCCAGATAAAGAATACATCATCGATGAATCTCATCCAGACGAGGGGCTTGTCAGGTGAAGCATCCAACAATCTCTCTTCCAACCGGGTCATGAAGAGGTTGGCATAGGCCGGAGCGAACTTCGTGCTTATAGCCGTGGCCAATTTCTGCCTATAAAACCTATCATTAAATTCAAAATAATTATTCTCCAAGACCAGTATGATACTGATGAAGGCTTCGGCCGAAACGTTTACAAGAATGTGTTATTTCTGAGTTCATATATATATATATATATATATATATATATATATATATATATATATATATATATATATATATATATATATATATATATATATATTTTTATAGCCAACGTAAAATAAATTGTTAATAATAATAATAATAATAATAATAATAATAATAATAATAATAATAATAATAATAATAATAATAATAATAATAATAATAATAATAATTGTTCGAATCGGTTTTCGATCGAAGATATTCATCATTGGGCCTAAATCGTGATCTGGCCAGACAACGACAAAACCAAAGCCTACGAAGATTGTTTTGCTCACTTGAATTGCGAAATTACACAGCCAGTTGTACGCAAAGAAATAGACTTCAGTTTAATCGATCAAACTCGACGTAAAAAGAGTTTCTTATGTTGACAGACAAGCTCTACAAAAACTTCAAAATCGGGCTGTTAGAATAGTTACTAACAGTAGATATGATGCCTCTGCAAAGCCTATCATCAAGAAACTTGGATGGCTCATTGTTAGTGAAATTATTCAAATGGAGACATTGAGTATGGTATACAAATCTAGCAATGATCTGGCTCCCACTTACCTTACAGAAATGTTCTCAAGACTCTCGGATAGAAGTAAGAGAGAATTACGCAATACCAGATCTGATTTAGAAATTCCCATGCGAAAATCTGCAAATGGCCAAAAATGCTTTTCATATAAAGGAGCGACAATGTGGAATTGTCTCAGCCTAGAATCAAAATTGTCCCCGACATTGAAAACTTTCAAAAAAAGCATAGCAAACCTTGAATCTAGCTAATTCTCTCTCACATCACTTTCTACCATATCATGATCATATCTACAATTTTTTATACACTTTGCTAATAGCTGTATAGATCTTATTGATTGTAGTTTTATTTTTGATTTATGTGTAAATTTAGACTCTTTTCTTTTGTAAGTATTTTCTAACAGGGTACATTGTAAACCAGTTAGCTGAATATTTTACCCTGTATAAAGATTATAAAATGAAATGAAAATGAATGAATGAGCTCCGCGAAATCAAGTTCCGCGTTTTGTCCTCACGGTATAGGGCTAAAAACCAAAACGCGGAACTCGCGGAACTTCATTTGAACTCTATAAAATAAAGCCTGTTCTTCCTTCCTTTGCCTACGAAGGGGTTTACAGTAAAAACCCGCGTATAAGAACCTACAATTTTGCAAGTCAGCCTGATTAGGTTCTCAAATATTGAATATTTAGTGGGAAATTAGGCTTGTGAGGTTCTTAAATTGGTTCTTATTTCATTCAGGGTTTTCAGGTATTTCTTTTGTTCATTTTGAGACCATTAATTTACTGTCAGCTCAAAGGCATCTGGGTTCATGAGGCCTCATTCATAACGGCAGTGCATGGAACAATCAGAAATTTTACAGAATGCAATGAAAAGCTTTCAAAGCATCTTTAGAGTTCTTTGCAATTTGCACACATCACAGTATCAGTCCATAAAGCCTCGATGACAAAGCAGCTGGAGTTTTTGTATCCAATTTGGTGATATCTATGAATAAGAACCTATTTCAATTTTCACGCTGAATTGGTTCTTATGTACTGGGGGTCTAAATTTCAGAATTTCAGCCTGTAGGTTCTTAATCACTAGGTTCTTATACGCGGGATTTTACTGTATCTGCCTTTTATATGCCTTGCTCGAATCGTTTTTCGATCGAAGATATTCTTCAATGGGCCTAAATCGTGATCTGGCCAGACAACGACAAAACCAAGGCCTACGAAGATTGTTTTGTTCACTTGAATTGCGAAATTACACTGCCAGTTGTACGTAAAGAAATAGACTTCAGTTTTATCGATCAAACTCGACGTAAAAAGAGTTTCTTATGTTGACAGACAAGCTCCGCGAAATCAAGTTCTGCGTTTTGTCCTTATGGTATAGGGCCAAAAACCAAAACGCGGAACTCGCGGAATTGATCAAAAAGCCGTATTTACTTTTCTTCGTTCGTGTTTAAACACAATACCCTATCGGCAAATATTTAAAAGAAACATTTTGTATCAACTTCTCATAATAAAGCTGCTCTTCCAAGGCGTTGTGTTTGCGTCGCTCTTCCTGAAGAACTCCCTCAATCCCTTGGTGCTAAAGAAGTGATCCATCTGCATTTTACTTCTATAGACCTTTTAGCTATTCTACAATGGAGCCTGGATCGAGCGTTATTTTTATACATTTTTATACACGAGGCTCGACTGAGTGGCGTTAGACCTTCTATCACTATTGTACACATTCAAAAATTCTACAAAATGTAATGAAATATCGTTCGACCAAATTCTTTTTTTAGAATAGCTAATAGCTAAAAGATCTACACGCTTTTTTTAAAAAAACTAGGATCATGCCATAGTACTAAAAGTTTCTTAATTTCACATGAAATTTTGTCCATTTTAGTACTAAAAGTTTCTTAATTGGTTTCTTATTTTTTGAATGCAGAATTAGCAATGTGGTTGCTAACACGGCGGCAGATATGTTTCTTGAAATTTAAAACATCACAAAGGAATAAAAAGTGTTCTTTTATGTTGAAAACACAAATTTTTAGATAATGTTGCTCAAGAATAAAGGTTCAACGATCTATTTGCTATAGTATCCATGCTTTTAACTTTGAAAAGTTTCTTAGTACTTCTCAGACGTAGTACTAGAGTTTCTGAAAATTTTGGTCATCTTAGTACTAGTTTCTTATAAACAAGTTTCTTATAAAAAAATCGTGTATTTCCGCAGGATTTATCAACTTCACCGGGCCTTTTTTTTTGATCGAAGGAATTTTGCTAACGTGTTAGACTGAAATAAGAGAGAATGAAGCATCCTTTTCGGTGATTCCCTGAATCATGAACTTAAACACGAAATGCAAAACACAACGCTATTAACGCTTCTTAATGATAGTGCAAAGAGATATCGTTAAGACACTAATGCCTAAGAAACTCTTTTTACGTCGAGTTTGATCGATAAACTGAAGTTTATTTCTTTTTCAAATGAAGTTCCGCGAGTTCCGCGTTTTGGTTTTTGGCCCTATACCGTGAGGACAAAACGCGGAACTTGATTTCCCGGAAAAAAATTCCGCGAGTTCCGCCGGTTCCGCGAATTCCGCGTTATGGACCTGGCCTAATATATTGTTGTACTGCATTATTATTATTATTTTCATCATCTTATTTAATGTTGGCAACTTACATAGCAAAATTTAAAAATGCTAATTCAAGCCAACAAATTGATTTACAATAATACAACAAAATAAGTAAAACAAGTCAATAAAATTACAAAGTTCATAAAATCTATATATACAATCTAAAAGAGGTGTAAAACTATAAAAAACCGAGCTGAGGTATGTATTGTTTGCAGAGTCTACAGTCACAGTCTACATATTTCCAAAATTTTATTTTATTCTTGAATTGTTGCACAGAATTTGCATCTTTTATTTCCTATGGAAGAGTGTGCCAAATGCGCTGTCCTCTATAACGGACTGTTTCAGTACGATATTTAACAGTATGTACGATAGGAACTGTGAATGTATTTGAATTTCTCACATTATAAGCAGCATCTCTTTGAGGAAAAATTTCCTTCATGAATGTGGGAGATTGATTATTTATTGTTTTGAACATTTCAGTCATAAGCAATTGCAGATTTTTCTCATGTATCTTTACGGATCTATCTTTTTCCAACAATGCTGCAAAACTGGAACAAAAGTCTTTATATGCTATTCTGAGGGCTCACTCGCGCAGCCTATTGATTTTGTTGTTCATTTTTCTGCTATGAAACATCCAAACCAATGGACAATATTGGAACTGACTAGTAACAAATGCTCTCATCAAAAGTCTCAATTTATCAGTACCTAGATATGCAGATATTCGTGACAAAGCAAATAGTTTATTGCCAGCCTTTTGAAAAATATTGCTGATGTGCTTTTCAAAGCTAAGATTTGCGTCAATTAAAATGGCTAGCAGCTTCTCCTCCTTTGAATCATTGACGGCACAGCTGCCAATATTTATGCTCACCTCTTGATTTGTTCTTTCACCAAATATCATAAAATGGTACTTGTCTTCGTTCAGTTTCATATAATTGTTTGTAAACCAATCGATTATAATTTTAGAATCATTTTCTAGCCTAGAGATTACATTTTCGAGACGAATATCGCATATATAGATGGTTGTATCATCCGCATAGTTACATATATCTGTTTCTTGAATCGATAACAGAAGGTCATTGATATAGATATTGAAAAATAGAGGTCCAAGCACGGATCCTTGAAGAACGCCAAACCTTAGATGTTTATAGCTGCTGAAAGAACCATTGATTTTTACTCGTTGTTGCCGATTTTCCAAATAGCTGTAAACAAGCAATAAAGCTTCACGGCTGAATCCGTATGCGTGCAACTTTGCAATCAGTAAGTCATGTCGAATACAGTCAAAGGCCTTCGAAAGGTCCATGAAGATAGCCCCTATTTCCCCACCGTTGTCCAGGCAAGCTTTCCATCTTTCAATTGCACGTTGTAATAACAATCTAGGGAAGGGTGGATCTTATCTAATTTCCTTGAAATTATGCAATACTAAATATAAATTTTGCTAACTTTCTATAAATCTAAGATGGGCAGAGCCTTCATATATAACTATGAAATATGAAAAAACCTGAGACAGCATCCAAATATGAGATTTTTGTTTAATGATCAAGTAAAGGCTGCAGATTACTTTATACTTAGTAATAGCTGCCACTAATCAATGCTCGCTCTTGGAAAAGAGATTAGCAAACTGTACCCAACTGAAAACTCCAGTAAGAAGAAAGTCACACAATAAAGCAATACTTGTCAGTGGAATCCTAGGGACCCAGAAACAACTTAGGGTTCGGAAAGGCCTGAATGCCTCATTTCCTCTTCAGGAATGAGTATCATGACATTTGACCCAATGTGGCCTAACACACATAGAGTTTCTCTGTATGCAAAGGAAGCAACTGCATCTACCTCAATCTGTTACTGGCAAGACAGACCCAAGCTTAGTAGCTCTGAAGCATCTCAGATTTTTCAGATACTATGGGTCCCTCCATGATGTCTAAAGAGAACAAGATGACCTGACCACAGTTGTTTACATGGAACTAATTTCAGTAAACCAGGGCCGCCGAGAGCTTTTCGAGGCCCAGGGGCAAAACTGTGAATCGAGGCCCCTGCGAGTGAAGCGACCAGAAAATTTTTCGATCGCCCCCTTTAGGTTGGCTTATCATGCATTTTAGAGCATTTCCTGTAGTCAAAATGTCAAATTCTCCAATTATGAGGCCCCTTAGACCCCGAGGCCCTGGGGCAAAGTGTCCCCTGCCCCCTCTCTCGGCGGGCCTGCAGTAAACTCTTGATTCTTTCAGCTTTATTCAACAATCATAATCTGTCATTGATCAAGAACAGCGGAAGTAAAAGATTATCTTCAACATTGCAAGAGAACAAAAGCTATTCAGCACCAGCAACATTTCATTGATGGCTGACGCGATCTCTTGACGCAAACCTCCACTCTGTCGTTGACAAATTTTGCTGACTCATGCTGGGAAAAGTAAATTCAAGCCACCGCAAAAAAACATTTATAAGCCTGTAGCCGATTAGATAACCTTGGTTTGTGAACTCTTGTGCACTCAGCTGCGAGCACTAACTTGATGCAGTTGCAGTTGCAGTTGTCACGTGCCTTCTTAACAACACAGATGACTGGTATGTGAACATGAATGATGGCAGATACACTGCAAATATCTTCATTGATCTCAAAAAAGCATTTGATACTGTGGATCATGACATTTTACTTGCTAAGTTGCGGAAATATGGCGTTGAAAATCTAGAACTTGCTTGGTTTACATCTTATCTAACTAACAGAAAGCAATTTTGCAAAGTTAACGGTATATGTTCCAAAACTAAAGATATTCATTGCGGTGTGCCCCAGGGTTCTTATCTTGCCCCTCTCTTGTTTTTTATTTATATCAATGATCTTCCGTTCGCCCTAAAGAAAGGCAAAGTGACGATGTACGCAGGCGATACGAGTATTTACAGTTTTTATTGGTGGCTCTCAAGTTGAAAATGTTGATCCAGCAAAATACCTGGGTGTGATAATCGATAAGAACTTAAACTGGGAAGAGCATATTAGCAATGTCCTTACCAAAGTTTCTCGTGCAATTGGCTTTCTGAAATACTCCAGGAAATTTTTACCTCAAAACACATTGAGTAAATGTATTCGGGTATCGTCGAGCCCCATTTTCGGTTCTGTTGTTCGGTATGGGGGTGCTGCAGAGTGACCAAGCTGCAAACCTTACAAAAGTTGCAAAATCGAGCGGCTAGAATCGTTGCGAAAAGCAGTTTTGATACCCCTTCTATAAGTTTGATACAAAGTTTGAATTGGCCTACTGTAAGCGACATCATCAGAGGCAAAACCGCAACTACAGCGTACAAATCGCTAAACGGTCTCTTCCCGGAGTACCTTTCCAGCTTGTTTAAAAAAAGGTCAACTCGAAATGTCAGGGAACTCAAAAACACCGAAACTGATCTTTCGATGCCTTTTAGAAAACTAACAATGGACAGAGGGCTATATCTATTCGTGGACCTAAGCTTTGGAATAGCCTTCAACTTGATGTTAAACAGGCACCATCTCTTGCCACCTTTAAGAGAAGAATCAAATCGTTAACTGTTAACGTTTGTGCCACGGCCCCCTGAAAAGCAGTTATCTTAAACTGACGGGGTTACCGTGCCTAAATAAATAAAAATGAATGAAAAAAATGCATCTTCTTCCTATCCATCAAATTAGCAGTCTTTATCCTAAGTGATGAAATGGATCACAAAGAGAGAATTGTCCTTTCATTGTTTGAAAACAACTTCACAATATACAGTAGTGCTGTAAAGAAGTTGATTAGTGAAAGAATTCTGCAACTATCATTGAAACTTTTAAATCCCCTAAGAGGTTACCAGTCCTGGCCGTAAGAAGTTTTAGCGGTGCGCGGTAAATCATGCGCCTTGCTTAGCGCGGCGCGTGATTTTGAGCACTTTATTTTTCTCTATGAAGAGGGGTTTTGGAAGCTGAGGATAAAAAAAACAATTGTTCAATTGTTGTTACAATTGTTACAAAACAATTGTTGTTACAAAAAAAACACATTGGAAATGAGTTTGAATAACAACAATCAATATTGTATTTTGAAAGGTTAACATCAATAGAAATAATTGCTTTCCTGTTTTCAGACTCTTCTATTTAGGCTGTTTGATAATGAATGCTTTTTCATCCAGTTACACTGTATCACTTCGCGGCTGGTGTAAAATGGAGGTCACCGCAACAGGTCACCGCGAGGGCCAATGGCTCATAGACTGCACAAAGGAATCCTGTTGTGCACGAGTTACGAGAGCCGCTAGTGTGTTGACGTATTCCTTTATTTGTATGTATTTGTAAATTGCAAGATCCGCAAAAGATAGAGGGTGACCAAATGAGTTATTTATTTCTAAAAGCTCACAAAACTGTGTAATAATGCCTCTTCCTTTGGTGTTCAAATGTGAATGCAATCCTAGTCTCGTTTTTGTCATTACACAATGCCTTGTTACACCGTGAGAGATGGTTATCAAATCCCTTTGTTTTTCATTTTACACAAAGTGACAATAACTTGACATGGAAGAAAGCTGCCCTAACCCCATGACGGTACTCTGCGCAGAAATCAAATGACTGAAAACACACTAGCGGCTCTCATATCTCGTATACAACAAAATTCCTCTGTGCAGCCTATGAGCCATTGGCCCTCGCTGTGACCTGTCGCTGTTACCTGCAAAAATTTGACCTGCATTTTACACCAGCCGTATTACTGGGCTATTCCTGAGATGAAGAGAAACTGAATACCTTCAATTCTTCCACATCAGGTCATTCAACATTGTCTCCATGAACTCAAGATCAAGCGCTGGAAAGCAAAGTCCATAGATTCAGGACACATGTATACCAGCAGCATTGTTCATCGCTGTTCGTCGTCATGCAATCTGACCTTCCTGTGACTTTGTCCTTGCATTTCATTTAGATAACAAATTAATTTATTGATTTCCTTTTTGGAAAAAGATATCAGTTTTCAAGAATATGAAACACTCGTTGTCTCAACGATAACTGCCAAAGTGCGTGATTTTGAGGCAAAGACATTCTAGGTGCGTGGAGAATAACGCTTCTTGAGGGCATGAGGTGCATGATAAGGCCCGCGCGCGATCGCTTGCCTCAAACGGTCAGGTATGGGTTACAGAAACACACTGGAGTACTAATTTTTTTTTCTTGAGCAAAAACATATCAGCTGTAATTACGATGGTTGATGGAGCTGATGTGTTCAATGAAATGAAACAAGTACTGTAATTTCGAAACAGTGCTAATGGGATTTCATTGTTTCAAAACAGCATACGAGATTTTGTTAGAACAAAAGGATTTTTAATATATTTCTCTTGAAAGTAATGAGGGTTTGCCATTAAAGGTCTATTGGTGGGGCTGGGGCTGGGGCTGGGGCTGGGGCTGGAGCTGGGGCTGGAGCTGGGGCTAGGGCTAGGATGCGAACTCAACTCAAAAGTATTGCGCTTATAATAAAAGTAACATACCAGAGAAAACTTCATTGAATTCACCAGGTGGAGCATGCTTGATGAAATCACAGATGATTCTTGCCTAAGGATAGAAGAGATGATGATTGAGATAGCATTTGATAATTAAAAGGGTATTGGCCAGAATCAATGTTGATGTGGGAAATAAAGGTCTATGTGGGACTACCGTACCAAAATAACTGGGTATTTCCTAGGAACTCCTAGTACTTCTCTGGGTAAATTGTTCCCCAATTTCCTAGGTTTCCTAGAAATAAAAAAGCTCGGATTAAGAGCAAAATTCTTTGGAAAGCTGGGTACATTTTTCGGCAAAAATAGCTGGGGAATTCCTAGGAAACCTGGGAAACTGGGTAAACTGGGGAACGGAGCAAAATTCCTGCGAAAGCCGGGAAAACTGGGAAACGGAGCAAATTTTCTTGGAAAGGTTGGTAAAATCTATGGCCTAAATTTTTCCGGAAACTTTCGGCAAATCGAAAAGCACAGATATTCAAAATCGTTTGCGAAATTAGTTGTAGCATTCACCTCGATATATGATGGTTAAGAATGCTCTTCTAATTCTTCAAATAAGTTTCATCCCAATGAAGCAAATACAAATGAATTCACTGAGAGAGGGGGCAACAGTTCTTCGCAGAAAAGACAGAATTTCATGGCAGCGACATCAATGAACAAATCTCGCAAATATCCTTTCGCAATATATACATTTAAGAAATGTTCAATGTCCATCTTCTGTTCAGAGTTGTCCTTCCGATGACGTCGACCAATAATCCATTGTCTCAAATCCACCTGTAAATATGAAAAGAAAGATCCACTTGAATCTGGAATTTCTCGCTGAAGACTAACGTCAAAGGGCCGTTCTAAGGCAAGCAAATCAAACGTCTTTGTGAATGAAAAAACTTGGAAAGCAATGATAAAAAGATGACGTTAACCCTATCTGGACCGGGCTTTTCTGAGCATCCTCAGGCCGGGGGGGGGGCTAAATTAGCCCCCCCCCCTCAGAACTCCGAATTGATAAGTGCTAGAAAGATGAAACTTGGCTGTCTAGTGTAATTTGATGTGAAAAGTCCGAATATCTGATTCAATTTACTGTAATTGTTGTACTTTCGATGACGTCATCAATTTTCTTTGTTTCTGGTCAAAAATAGTAGTCTTACTGATTTGACTGTAGAAACTTATTCAGAGGGAATATTACTCTTGTTTTGAGTTTAATTATCAGATAAAGCATCAAGTTATTATAAAACATAGCTTTTAAAAAATAATGAAATTTGTTATCCTATATTCATTACCTAAATTCATTAGATATGTGACGTCATGAATTACGTCATCAATAAGAAAATAAAAAAATTGAGCATTTCCCATATTCTCGTATTAATTGAGGGTTGCGCAGAAAATTTCATTAAGTCATCTTCATTCTGTCAAGAATTATCATAGTTTAAAGTTATAAAGGGTTTGACCATAAAACAAACCAAAAATAAAACTACTCTCTCAAAAAATTATTGTATTTCCAGAAATAAATAAGATATCATAACGAAATTTGAAGAGAAGATGTGAAAAAGATAGTTAGGAAAAGTCACGAAAAAGAAATAGCCTACGAATTATCAAAAAAAGTTACGCAGACAAAACTGGGAGGGGGGCTATTTTAGCCCCCCCCCCCCGGTCCAGATAGGGTTAAGACTATTAGCAAATATTGCCGCTTCTCCTCTCCCTTGTATTTACTCCTGATTTCGAACGATATCTTATCACCAGTGTATTTTTCGTCGTGGGTAAATTTTAGAATAATATCTAGATATCCGTAGGTAGCTGCATGAAGATTTCACAACAACCTTCATGAGGCAAGCCGAAACAAATCTGAAAAGAACAGTAATTCGTAGATTGTAAAATGCTACGTAGCAATTGTACTTGCAGTTAGTTAATTTTAAAAAGAAACAAACGAGTCTCACCTTGGATCCTTTGTCTTTTGTTTGCTTAAAGTTTCAGAGCTTCAAACTACTTCCCTCCAAAATTTTGAAGTCTCGCGCTTGCAGAATTTGAAGAAGAAAGAGATCGAAAGACGACGATCGAGATTCGATTTGAGATCGAATCGAACGTGGTATCGTGGATCAGCCAATCAGAGCGCGATATCTCACGAATGAAAAGCACCAGCGGGCTTAAAAATTGGGTGAAAGCCGGGGTAAAAACCGGGGAAAGTGAAGGTTGTTGTTTTTTCGTACTTTTCAAGATGGAGGACGTCCAAGAATTTTTCGAAGGGGAACAAAATTAGATGTTTTTATCATTTCAGCATATGTTCACTCCATTTTGTCAGAAAGACTTTCGACGACGTCGCTAACATTTTACAACTGGATGGAACAGGAAAGATTGTCTCTGTTCCAACGGTAAGGTTAAAATCCCTTTCGGCTTGAAAACATTCTGAAAAGAAGGACAAAGAAAGTAATAGATAGCAGACGGGTTCCATGTGGTAAATTAAATATCGTTAGACATCGTCGCTTAGTGTGCGAGACGAAGACTTTGATAAAAACGTTCAAAAGCCTGAGACAAATAATGGCATTTTAGTTTTGGTGGAGAACAAAGGGACTCCCCAAAGAGTCGTCACTGTCGCTTGTTAAAGAAAATGCGACAATGCGTAGAAAAAAAGAGAATCCCTTAAGATTCGTTTCTTTGGTTTCTAATAGAGAATGCAATAATACAAAGCGAACAAAAGGACTCCCCTTAGATTTGCTATTATCGCTTCTTAAAGAGAATGCGACAATAAGCTTAGAACAAAAGGACTCCCCTGATACCTGCACCTCGTTGCCAGGAAAATCAGGTCGTTTCAAGTCATTTCAGCCTCGATCCCGATTTCGACAGCTCGTTTCAGATGGTTTCAGCTCATAACTTATACAGATTACGGTCCGCACGACGGTTTTGAGAAAGGGCCAAGCCATGATTTGCATCATGGATATTTTCCAAAGCACCTGTAAACTTTATCTTTCAGCTTCTTGTTTTTGAAAAGAATAAAAGACTTGTTGACATGCCCTGATTAAACAAATATTGTAAAAATGTGCCAAGAATGATAAAATCGTACCAACCTCAAAAATGAGAGAACTTGTGCTCCTTTCCTCTTCTTTGACACTTTGGATGGGATGGAAAGCAATGCATGGATTGATTCCTCAAAGGAATTTCTTTGTAGAAAATTTGAGGCATTTCAAAGTACAATTCTTTTCAAAGAAAAAGCTAAAGGTCAAAGCTGAACTTTTTTGCAATATGTCAGTGACATCAAATCATGGCTAGGCTTCTTTACAAAACCTCTGGTTCCAAATGGACTCCAAAATTTAACTTTATAACCTCATATCTCCAGTGTTTGGATGACAATTTTAAAATGCAAGGTATGTGCATTTAAGTTGAAGAACAACAAATATGCCTATGAACTCAAAAAGTCCCTATATTTCATTGTTTCACTCCCTTGTTTAGTCAAAAGGGGATACTTTTTTTAAGATACAGTACCTGGTACACAAATCTAATATCCATTGTACATGAATGGCAATACAAAATTTGATACGATTAGTGTATACAAATCGTAGCTAAAATTTTATTCCAGTTGTATATATGACTTGAAAAGAACTTTGTGCACAAATGAGTGACCCATGCCCATTTTCCTTCCTGTCAACCATGAAAAGATGAACAAATGCAATCCAAAAATTCGAACTCCCTATACCTTTGCATGGAAGGGGGTCTGCTGCCCAGTTTTCAGAAAGCTACTTACACCAAGGGGCAATCATTCTGTAAAATCTTGTACACCTTTGGCTAAAATCTTCTTATCTTCAAGCAAACTCTGTAAAAATCCCCGAGAATCCCTGTGTTAAGAAGTCTCATACACCTTTTCACAAAGCATGATACACTCCTTGTTATGAACTTCCATAGAATCTGCAAAGTTTCAATGTATTTGCAAAATGCAGTATGTGTCAGTAGTAGTGGCTGCTTCATTCAGTAAGACTGATAGGATCACCCCTTTGCTATCAAAAACCTAAGTATTGAATTTTTCAATGGGCATTTCACTCATTCTCAAAAGTGCATGTGCAAGATTTTTTCAGAACTAAGGTTCTCTACTGATTTTTGATGGATTTTCTTGAGAAAAGATTATTTTTGTAAAAGATGCGGGAGATTTTTGGGGGTGAAATGCCACTTGACTTTTTCAAGTATCTCGGCAAAAAGCAACTTGACAAAACTGTAATTTTGATTTCACCCCCCCCCTCTAGTGACGGATTCAGGGTGGGTCCACTGGATCACAGGACCCAGTCAAAAACAATCAAAGTTGGGCTATTAATAGATTGTCCATCATCCTTTTAAGAAAACTTATTCAGTCATGATAATCTCCTCTGAGTGAGATGTATTTCGAAAATATGAGACTGTAAATTGTCTTTGGATTTGATCCCAGGGCTTGAGTCAGTGGTCCGGTGATTATGCCTGTTGGTGATTATTTGATAGTTTGGTAGATCAGGAACTTTGTACCAGGGTTTCATTTGCTACAAAGTTTTCATGGTTCAGGATAGATTCTGCTGAACTAGTTCAACACAACCAACAGGAGCAACACAAATTGGCAGTAAGAACAGCTGTAAATTTTTTTGATTTACCTTCCACGAATGGACCAAGATGGGAATTTTGAGGGAGTAAGCTTTTGCCAATTACGTAGGTTTCTTATCAAATTTTGATAATGTCTCAAGTGTTCCTTGACTCTTTAAATGACTCCTCAGAATCATCCATAAATATGCATTTTGTAACATTATTGCGGCCGAAGGTCGCTTACTAATCTGTATGTAGCTGAGTGAATTTGAGATTTGAGCGCATACCTTGCTAATTAGTCAATTGTTAAAACAATGGCAGTCACATGCTACGACTTTATTTGATTGGTGGAAAATAAGAATGCATAGGTTATCATTGGCTGGCCTAACAATTAGTAGGATTATCATTGGCTGACTCGAAGAAAAGAATGACAATAGGGCAACACAGTGACTGCGACTGATGAAGGAAATATTGCAGTGACTTTTGCAGTGAAGTTGGAAAGGGGCTGGAGTTCAAGATTTCATTTCAAGTTACGAACAAATACTTGGAAATTTCCGATGTGGAAGGTGGAAGCTTTTATGGGACCTAGTAAACAACAAGAAAGATCCAAAACTTACAGAGATGCAAAGCTGTGCTCGACATCAGTGGATAACACAAGAAACCTAAACATCCTTGGAATCAAAGCTAAATTCCACAATGGTTCAATATAAGAAGCAAACTCTCCACCAAAACAGTTTGTTACGTCACAGCAACTGCAACATTCTCTCTGTAGAACGTAACAAGTTCGAAAAGGCCACCTTCGAATTTCCAAGCACTGCAAAGTCACAAACACTCGGGTACTTGCTTCGAGTTGCGTCCTAAAATCAACTTCCCCTTGCAGATTCCTTCCTTTCAACACAAGTCAATGAAAACAAATTTGAATAACAGTGTAATTCATTTCCATGGTTGCAAGGTCAAGTACTAAAGGCAAATTGTTTGTCTCTTTCAAATGCTCATTCCATCATTTCAAATCCTCCGCAGAGGCAATCCATTTGAAAGAGCCCCTTGTAGCTAAACAGTACTTTTGGTAGACTTGTCCCAAGTTTATTTCGTCATCTGTAATAACTCTACCTGAAAGACTTCAGGCAAGTCTACACTTCTGGGGACAATCTTTCCTGATTCGAAATCATTTTATATCCAACAACACTATGATTCAGCTACCCGGCCTCATGTTGTAATTTACAAGTTACTAGTATAGTTAAAGGGTTGTTGTTAAAAAGAGAGTCTAAATATTTGATCACATAAATGTTTGATTCCTTATCTAGGGAAATTTTGGGAGAATAAAGTTTCGTGAATGTCACATTAAAATAACTTTGTGGAAAACTGAAAAGTTTCCTCCAGAAAAAGCTTCTTCCTAAAGTAGTTTGATTACTGAGTCCAAGAAAACTGTGAGGAACTGTCCTTTTTGTTGTGTTTGGAAAGAGTCAGTAGAGTCTATCACTTTGTCCACAAACAACCCTGGGTGGCATTGGGACATTCATCTCTGCAAAAGACACTGTTGACAATAGAACCCACCAGAATAATGTGCCTTCCTCACTGATTTGCCCACATTTGACAAAATGATTTATATTAGCCAATATAACTTATATATACCTGAGACATGAAATATAAACCTGCCACCTTGCTATAGTTTCTAAAACTTTGTTATGGGAGCCTATTAATTCATTCTACAGTATGTGGCCCTATACAAAATATATTTGGCTCAAATACAATTCATACAAATCACATATGAATCATACACAAATTGATATGAATTCCAAACCATCATGATACAAATTGATTTACAAATGGCTGCAGAAATATTGTATCAGTATCATATGGCATAATGCTACAAATTCCCTAGTATACAAATCTGGTATGAATATTTGGAGACCATCCCTAATCCTTCAAAACTAACTGCATGATCAGCTTCCTTTTCAGCCCTGGTAGAATCTTTGTATGCTATATATAAGCCACACACATTCACCAATTTATTTTTGTGTTGTCGTTTTTATTGCTTAACTCTATCAAGCCAAGGGGGCTGAATCAGCCCCCCCCCCTACCAAGTGCACTTATAACGTTGAAACTTTCTGACTTTTAGTTTTTATCCTTGTCATGATCTAAAATCAATTTTTGAAAAAATCAAATCCATTCCAGGGGGTAAACACCATCGGTATTTGAGAGATGTATGTGTAAAATTTTGAATAATTCCAAATAAAATCTACACCTAATGTGATAAAATGATGAAAAAAGGGAGTACATACTACTTTTGATGCTCTATCCACCAAATTAGCTACTTTCTAATTTGAAAGCATGGTTTTGCAGATTTTGGCACTACGCATGCCTATATTGTTTGCATTCCTGTTTGATGGCATCATCACTTTTTGTTAGTTTTTCTTCACAGAGCAAATGCTATTTAGACCCAAATACAATTAAATTAGACTGATGTCTTTAATGCTTTTCATTTTCTCATAATCAATGATTAAAAACATTCAGTACTGAACCCTACTGACTTTGAAAATTGAACAATGTGACGTAATGAAAGGTCACGTGACATATCTAAAAATAGAGTTCATTTTGGCTTTCTGCGCCCCTAAAACTGAAACTTCAAACTTGGAATGTTCCTCATAGACTGCAAAGCCTCTTCTAAGATGGTTCCAGGCTGCAGAGCAGGGCACTTTTTAATGAGATCTCTGATGTGCAAGGAGAAATGTCTTTTGTTCGCTATTGTCTATTTTGAATAGTCTATTGAAACTCTCTGGTGTAAGTGCCATGCTCTGCAAACCTGCGTTGGTATAAGAGGCAACAAGGCAACATGGATCAACCTGTCATGGGGGAAATTCTCTCTGTCTGCTTCCTCATTCAATTCCTATTTAGAAACCTCACATCATCATAGGTTTCCTGCTCTTAAAACAATTTACTCTTATGTTGAAAGCAAGTGTGCAAACCAAACCATGTCAAACTTAATTTGGTGTTGTAATGTCCTTGTTGTGCTTGTGAAATGACAAATCTGTAAATATCACTTGTCTTGCAATGTCCTGCTGAGGTAAACTGTTCAATAACCTACTTTTAGCTCAAGTTTTTAACAGACACACTAGGGTATAGGCGGCATTTGTCGGACGGCGGCATTTGTCGGACACTTTCAGAATAAATTCCTTTAAACAGATACAGACACTCGCAAAATAAACATAAGTCAAACTCACCACCTTCATCATATTGTACTCTGTCTTTTTTGTACAAATAGTATTGAAATAACAAACTTTATATTGGGGCAACATGCCCACAAAGGCCAGCGGTGCTTCGTGCGAACCTTCAAAATGGCGCCGAAAACACACATGAACAACAACAAGCCTCGAAATCGGGATCTCTCTGGAGGTTAGCTTGAGCGCGAAAACTGGACCAGTGACAGCTATGCATTGTTTAGTTCGTAATAAATCACATAAACTAACAATGAACTCGATCGAACGCGGCAATCGCATTGACAGGGGGGTCTTGAGGGAAGAGGTTTCAAGAAACATTGGCGGCATTTATCGGACACCCTTAAACTTATCCATCGTCATTCTCACAGAATCACGAAATTAGTTACTTTTATGTATGGCAATGATATTCACTGTTTTATTGTATTTATTGAATGAGAATCAATTATATTTAGTCCCGCCGAATGAAGTGTGATGATTTACATTTCATCCCCCCTTGGCGTATAGAATGGCAGCTCGCATCATCTCGAAGGCCGTCGGTTGAGGGTTACAGGTCACTTTTTGAAGGCGATGCACAGGCAATAAGAGACACTTTGCAGCAAGATAAGATTTTGTCTTGTTTGCAGTAAGTAAACCTAATGTAATCCAAGACTGCAATCGATAAAAGACACGAAGAGGCTCGCAAGTTAACTTTGAAGATAATCAGGTTTGTTTTGATTTTCAAATTTTCCTGAAATATCATCAGGTTGGGACCAACCAACAATTAACTTAGTTAAAAAATTGTCTGAAGGAAGACCAGTGGAGCAACGATGATAATATGTTGAATATATTTTGAACAGATTGTCGAATATATCATGGTCTAGACTCTGACTAAATAGTCTCAAAATTTATTTATAATATCCTGGTTGTGATGAGGTAAAACATAAAAGATGTCAATGAAGTCAACAGCCTTGCCTACCTACTTTCATTTCATTTTTAGGGGGTCCTCCGATAAAAACACTTAATTAACTACTAATAACTACTGAATTTCAGCCCCTGAAAAAACACTTAATCCCCTATTGATTAGGGGACCAACAGAAAATTTGTTTAAAAACCTCAAAGACTGCGATGAAAACGATGCTAACGTGACACACAAAATTAAGGTAGAAAATTTGTACTAACCCTAGTAAACTGTTAATGATTTACATATCGGTTGGATAAGCTCTTGCAAATTTGTAATGTAATCCTTACCCTGAAATGCACTCATTTTTGCGTAGGTCGTACTACAGACATGCCTGCTAGGAAACATGAACCGTTTAAAAGGAAATGGACGGACGAGGTCATGAAAGCTGCAGTAACATCTGTTCTTAGCGGGCAACTGTCTTACAGACAAGCAGCTATGCAATACGATATTCCAAGAAGCACCATAAGAGACCATGCAAGTGGCAGATCCCAACCGGGGATAAGGAGAGGGCAGCAGCCAATTTTGAAACTTGAAGAAGAAGAGGCCCTGGTTGAATGGAGCATTAAAATGGCCGAAATTGGATATGGCAGAACGAAAGAGGAACTAAAGGACACTGTTAAGAAGATTCTGGACCGCCAAGGTCGTAAAGTATCAATTTTTAAGAATAACAGGCCTGGAAAAGACTGGTTTTACCTGTTTTTGAGACGACACCCTGAACTGACAGAGAGAAAGCCAGAAAGCCTCCAGATTTCCAGAGCCATTGCTTGCTCGGAGAACAAAGTGATGGCATGGTTTAAAGGCTTCGAAGCCCTCCTGAAAGAAAACGGCATCGACAGTCCTTCGCAGATAGCAAATGTCGATGAAACTGGATGCCCTTTCCAGCCTGGTTCCACTGGTAAAATAGTCGTAGCCAAAGGAATCAGCAACGCTTACCAAATTTCATCCCCATCTAAGGAGCAGATTACAACGTTGGTTTGTGGCTTTGCAAATGGGACAGTTCTACCACCCTATCATCTTTATCCAGGTCAAAGGATCAACGCTCAGTGGACCCAAGATTGTGTTGATGATGCATACTTTGGTGTCACGTCAAAAGGTTGGATGGAGACCGAGGCATTTTACAGTTGGATCGTTAACCGGTTTCTAAAACAGATTCCACCCATTCGACCTATCGTTCTTCTGTTGGATGGTCATGAATCTCATATCGACATGTACACCAGTAAAGTTTGCCAAGAAAACAACATTCTGTTGTATTGCTTGCCCCCTCATTGCTCGCACATTCTCCAGCCATTGGACGTTGGATTTTTCCATCCGTTGAAGGTGCAATGGAGGAAAGCATGTAAAGAATTTTCAGAGAAGAATCCAGGGGTGACCGTAAACAAAATGAATTTTAGCAGGGTTTTTAAAAGTGCATGGGAGAAGACGGTGACGATGGGAAATGTGGTGAGCTCATTTGCCAAATCAGGAATCTGGCCGGTTGACCCAAGCCGAATAAATAAAGAATCATTTGCTCCTTCCACCATATATAAAGAGATGCCCCAAACCGCTCAAGTGACATCAGACAAGGAAAATATACCACCAACAGTGGGCTGCGCAAACAGTGCTCATCAGGAGCAAACAAAGTCAGATGCAACAAACAGCGATAGCCACATGACAGCCCTTCAAATCTTTGAAAATGCCCTTTCCGAAAGCCAAGTCGCCCTCTATCGACGAAGAATGAATGAAGGTTTTGATCTGGGTAAAGATAAAGATCCAGTTTACGAGATTTACAAAAATGTGGTGGCTGCTGACGTTTCTTCGCAGGTGAGCACAAGCACCACAGCGTGTGGAATGGCGAAGGCCAGACGTCAGCTTTCCTTCTCAAATGATGGTCCCAGGAATGTCCCTGAAAGCTTGAAAGTTTGTTCAGAGATCTTAACGTATCCTGGTGTCACGAAGAAGAAAGAAAGAAAAAGATCAGTCAAGCAGTCGTTGCCCCGACATCTGTCATCACGAGAGGCGATTCAATTGATGGAGGCAGAAATTGCGCGGAAGAAAAAAGAAGAAGACGACAAAAAGAAAAGGCTCGAAGAGAGGAAAAGAAAGAAAGAAGAAAAAGAAAAAAAAGTAAATGAAAAAAATGAAAAAAAGAAACAAGACCAAAACAAAAGAAGAAAATCGAAAAGGGTACCAAAAATGGTGTGGAGATGCGCGGAATGCGAGGGAATTTGGACCGATAAAAATGATGAAGAGGAACTTTGGATTGCTTGTGACAATTGCTTTCTTTGGTTTCACGTTGAGTGCACGGGAATCGTTACGACAGATGATTTAGATTTAGATGACATCGAGTTTTTCTGTGGATATTGTTAGTGCCACTGTGTACAGCCCAATTTTCCTGTAAGAGCAATTAAAACACAAATTACGTATCATAGAAAACTGAATCAAATAGCAGTATTCCAATTGATGGTTTTCAAAACAACGAAGCCCTGCTATTTAGCCCCTGGGAAAAACCGGTGCAGTGGTATGGCACAGTTCTGCATAACATTGATAACTAATTCAGTTTTATTGAACTAGCGATGTATGTCCCTCAAAGAGTTCGATTGATATTAATTAAGAGAAGTCTCTCTCCACCAAGGATCATAATTTCTCTGTGTGTGGATGCTAACTATTGCATTTTCCCTTGTTCCTGTTTATTGGGTATCATTCATTTGAATTGTAGTTAATTTTATGAAGTTGTAGTCAATGAGGGGGGCTTTAGGGTTTCACAGGTTGCAACTGCAAAGAGAGTCAGTGAAAACGATGATGTTTGAAATAATCAAAGCAAATGAAAATAATTGACTTTTGCTCTGGGTTTTCTGTTGTTTGCTAAGTTTGGTCTGGGTTTGCAGTTACTAGTACCCCCAAGGCTCCCCTCAAATGATGCAAACATGAAAGCAATCCATCTTAATTTCTTTGTAATTATTCTACCTTCTAAGATTTGAGCTCACCTTTATCGAAAATTATACCAAATATTCTGAACATTGGTTTCAGTTTCAATTCTTTTCTTAGATCAAGCTCCCCACATAAAATCTTTCATCATTCAATACAATTACATAGAATCAGGGTCAAAGGAAGCTGCCTAAACTCTAACTTTCCTGAGGACCTAGGATTAACACTAAGTGAGTCTCTCCTTTTCTTGGGGTGTTCTGGTACCCAAATGCCAAAAGCAGTGCCCTTGTGCCCCTGGCTTTGATAATTTGATTATGCGTGGCAGGAATTTCTGCCATGGCCTAAGAAAAACACGTCTGGCAAAGGGAATTTCAAGCGCGGAGAAGAATTACCTTGCAGTAAGAATGACTCAAGATAAGCATTTTGTTAATAATTCCTGATCTGAAAGATTTTGTCTGCATCAAGAGCGTCAAATTCATGTTTAAGATACGTGTCCGGTAAATGCCGCCACAGGGCGATAAATGACGCCATTATCATCGTGAGTTAAGGCTGCTGCAGATTGCTAACGAGGAAAGAAATTTTAAAGAAAATCAGGTAATATGTCGATGAAAGAGCAACACCACACTCGAATACCTTTACTTCTCGTTCCTCGCTTTTATTTACGAGTCGTGAATGCGAAAACCTAAACCGTCCGACAAATGCCGCCGATACCCTAGACAACCTTACCCGACTAGGAGTGCAACTTTTCATCGATATTTGTGGGCATGAAACCTTATCCCTAACAATTTCACGACAGTTCTGATTAAGTGATTTCACAGCATACATGAATGCCTTAAAATTGCAGCAAACTCTATGAAGGTGCCTTATTTTCACATCTTCCGTTTTTAGGCTAGCTCTCATACTTACCCACAGAATGTGGCAGTTAATGTGGCCTAGCCTAAATGTCAAAGGTGTCAATTGGATGAAAGGCAGCTGAAGACGTAAAAACTATCAAGTTATTACCTTCTCCTGGTCTGAAATTGGTTCTTCATAGTCTGCCATACTTTTTGATGTAATTCTTCTAAATTCTAAGCGAAAATTGACCGTCCTGAGCTTATAAAAAAGAGAACTCCTTTCACCAACAAGAACAAGGAAACTCCCAGGTTCACCAAAGATGGCTGCCTAAACTGCGCTATTTGTCATGACTGTAAAGCACGTTTTTGAGCGAATCGCAAAGGGATCCCAGCGGCTCGTACAGATCAGATCGCAGAGGGAATGATCTTTTTTTCCATCCAGTCACCAGAAAAATTTGAAAATCGTATTCATTTATTTTGACCTTTTACACTGTCAAAGTTCTGAATTCTTTATGTCCAATCTTTATTCTTTTTATCTCCTTGTCCAACTACATTTTTATTATTTATTTATTTGTTTGAGCAGGCCAGCTTATGGGCAGCATTCCTGTTGATTTTGATATGACTATTACACACTGCTAATGATGTTGATGCTTACCCTACTAATAATTTTTTATTCTTATACATTTCATTCATTTCATTCTTAAAAAGACAAATACTTTGCACACTCTCTACACGTCAAATCGGGCATATGGCCAAAAGGCCTAGATAGCTCCTTATGAGTTCTTGCCATTTGTCCGACTGCAAACTCTATTGAACTGTATATCTGTTACATATAATTTTTGTACATTAATCTTAATTAGTGGTTCGTTCTATCATTTAATTCAATGTACTAAGTTTATTGCTGTGAAGGAAAAGTTTTAGTTTGAGTTTGAGTTTGAGTTTGTCCATCTCATAAACTAACTCATTCTTGGGAGCTGTCATAAAGTATAGAGCAGAAGGGGGCGGAAGGGATATAACAGGGTCACAAAATTATTGGATGGAAGACATTGGGCTATCAAACTCCTTCAAGCGATAAGCATATGGCCATGAAGCTATTTGTTTCAGGATTTGTTTCAATATTTTACAATTGTCTTAAACACAGTCAGCGTCATTTTTGCTGTTCTCTTATCATTGATATTGCTTTCCATCTCAATGTCTCATAAATTGGTATCTACAGGTCCTCCTGTCTGTTAAACGTTATAGGATAGGGCTTATACCAGATCCCACAAATAAAGTATTGACTACATGATGCATTGGGAGAAACTGAAATGTAAAGAGCAGACAATTTTTCTTGAAGAAGCTGAGCCACAAAGTCCACGTTGAAGCCATGGGGTCATCAAATCATATTTGCAGATGTTTAGGGCCTATTTAAACAATTTCTGTTTCTTGCATTGGGCTACATAGTTTTACGGCAAATTTTGAAATCCCTTTCGCCCCCTTTCTTCCATTCTTTATGACAGCTCCCTTATGTCCTTTTTTGACTTCTTTCAACAATGGACAATGGTTCTTTTCTTCACAAAGGATGGTGATCATAAATTTCATAGATGATGCTGTTAGGTCAGGGGTCTTCAAAGGCGCATAAATGATGTTCCTCAGGCTTATCTGTACCGAATTATGCACACCAACAGAAAGTTTTCGTCTGAACGAAAAAGTAACATACAAGAAAGGGGAGAGACAAAAAAGACCTTGTGAAGCAAAGAGGAAAGAGATGCGAAAAATCTTTGCCACCATGACATTTATATCGCAGGGGTCCTTTGCCCTGCCTAAATGGATTGGGTTTTAGGTTACATTTTATTTTTTCTGGTTCCAATTTGCGCAATACTGGGTCTGCAAATGCCAGTCACGGGCCGTGAAAGAAACTGTACACAGAAGAACTAACTAAGGAAACGAAAATATATGCGAGGAAAGGAGGAAGTCACTGTATGCTAGAATAGAAGTTCTGGGAAATTTTGGAAACAGAACAGAATATGCATCTCCAAAAGTACAATTTCTAAAGGGTGGATTTTGTTTTCAGATTTCTGTACACCTGCAATCCTTCACAAAATATATTGAGACCAGCAGGTACAATCCCGACATTTTAGTATTCCCATTTCTCTACTGCAGGAAAACCATTGTTTTTCTTGCCACTGTCATTTCCCCTTCCCCCTCAGTCAATGCTGTAATTGTAGGCAATGTTTCCCCTGAAAATTGACATCCAGTCACCCCAGAGTCAAGCGAAACAACATTGACTGAGGGGAAAGGGGATGCAGTCTCACACTTTTTGTGAAGGATTCAATCCTTCACAAAATATATTGAGACCAGCAGGTACAATCCCGACATTTTAGTATTCCCATTTCTCTACTGCAGGAAAACCATTGTTTTTCTTGCCACTGTCATTTCCCCTTCCCCCTCAGTCAATGCTGTAATTGTAGGCAATGTTTCCCCTGAAAATTGACATCCAGTCACCCCAGAGTCAAGCGAAACAACATTGACTGAGGGGAAAGGGGATGCAGTCTCATAATTTTTGTGAAGGATTGTGGATATCAGTTTGAAAAAACGATGGCATTGCGTCGCCAGGGGAAGGCTGTGGGGTGGGCATGTTCATCACACTCATGGCCGTAAGTTCAAAAAAGAGACGCTTCGAGCGAACAAATATTTTCTTTTACTGATATGGTAAGCGAGTTGCGAGTTCAAATGCGAGTTGCGAGTTGCCTATATTTTGCGAGTTACGAGTTACGAGTTGTACTTATTGTGCGAGTTACGAGTTGCGAGTTGCAGCTATTATGTAAGATGCGAGTTGCAAGCTAAACGAAAGTTACGAGTTGGAAACTCAAAAGTGCGAGTAGAAAACGAAATTGTGAGTTGCCTGTTCGCTTCCCGGCGTCAACAAATCGCTTCCCTGGTGCCCAGTACCCTCAAACGAACGCGGTCGACTTGACGCAGGGAACTAGGCTGTGTTAAACCTAAGTCGTCTAACCTCCTTATATAAATTTTCTAGTCATAATTCTTACTAAGGTTTTTGCAATCTAAATGTCGAGGTATTGTTGACATCATGTCCGAAGTAGTTTGTTGTATTTACTTCAGTCACAGACTTGCGTTCATAAGAAACTATACTGGTAATCCTGAAAACAAGAAACTCTAAGAAGAGATTAGAGGTCAATTCGTAGTTAACAAACTTTGTCAATTGCCTTGGTTATGTGTTGCAGATTGTTTTAGACATAAAGGATACAACCAGCTCATACAATACCAAAGAAAATAATTTGCTTATATGATTTCATCTGGATTTGGCTCTCCCCAAAGCAATTCGCTAAGCTTGAAAGCAAAACCTACATTAGCAGCCCTTTGCGAATTATGCTAAATTCTGAAATTCGATTGATGAAAATCAAGAAACTCTTCTCTATATATCCCTGATTTTATAGAGGCTATCCAAAAAATCGCAGTTTTTTAGCTACAAAGGGTGGAAATTTGACATTTTTTCAAAGAACTCGCAACTCGCATTTTAAATGTACCAAGTCACACTTTTCACTGTCAACTCGCAACTCGCAACTCACAAGACAGGAGCAGCTTGCAATCGCAACTCGAAACTCGCAACTCGCAACTCTCACTTTACCAATCCACTTCTTTCATAGGAAACTGCTTTTAAGAAATTCAACTCTCAGATCGCCGAAAAATTAAGAAACTCCAGTACTTGGAAAATATAACTTAAGAAATTATTTTTTTGATAAATGAAATCCACGACATATACTATTCTAGTCTCACTTGTTTCCTGTATCACATTACGTGGAAGGTAGTTGAGTAACGTATGAGCATTGGAAAGGATTGAATACACCTTGTCGTGAAATGTTCAGGAGGGTACAGGTAGTGACCATGAAAATTGTTATTATACTTTTGATGAAACTTATAAGAAACTCTGAGAATTCAATGTCTGATAATCTTAAGAAACTTTCAATACTGGCCCAAATTCTTAGTTTCTTGTAAAAACTATGAGTATACTCGTTATCAAGTGAACTTGATGTCCCTTTTCAATAAAACTTTCCCTTTATTAAAGTTGCACGGCCATGGATGTGGATGCTACCCCCCCCCCCTATTTCTGTGAATGATTGTCTCGAGATTTGTTTGATAGCCTACTTTTCATTTCATCATCAATAACTCACTTCTAGGTAAGTGCTTCACAGGAGTATAAAGTAAACAAAAACCAAACTCAAGTAAAATAAAAAAATCTAATCTAAAATGAATTTAACTGAGCGAAAAAATCAACTCCTAAATCCAGAATCTCAATGACACATTTCGTCGTATTTTCGCTATTTTTTGGACTTAGATGACGTAGATCTTACTGTTTTCAAAGGAGAGAAAGTAAATAAATTTGCATGTTGAATCCATGCGAGTGAACAAGAGAATTTCTTGTTGGACCGTGATATAGAAGTCTTTTACTCTTGGCAATCCATTATACAGTATTATTCATTTTCGACGTAACTGCTAGTACAAGCGAGGCTCTTTTGTTCACCTGGGTAATGTTTTCCTTTCACCTAGTCTCATTTCGAAGGCTTTGATCACCGAAGCTAAATTTAACTACGGTCGCATCTTGAAGGACTGGTAACTGCGCAATTTATTATCCTTCTTTGATCGACCAACTGTGGAAGTTGTAGCTGGAGGCCAGCATGCATAGAAGGCACTGTTGAGTTTTCTTGTTGTCATATTCGTAAAGGTCGATGCCTTCATATTCCTAATTCTACAAACATCAAGCTCTAGGTTGATGACCTGCTTGTCTAAACAATGACATCTCACATAACAAATACAAAGCAGTTGGGCATACGTAGAGAAGGATAAGAATGCTTTGAGAAATGCTAGAAAGTGACTGCAAAGGTCGAAGATGGTGATTCATAGAATCCTTTTTCGCAAATTTGTGAGATATTCCAATTTCGTTCTGGTGAAGGGAGGATGAAGATAAGCATCCTGAGCTAGGAAAATTGATGCCATAGTAAAGTTTTGCAAATTTGTGAGATATTCCAGTTTTGCTGTTGGTGAAGAAAGGATGAAAATAAGTGTGCTGTCCTTAGAAAATGATATTTGCACAATATTTTCCTAGGGATGCTAATTTGCAAAGTAACTGAAGTCATAGATTCACAGTACAGTGAACTAATAGAACACTTCAGCTGATAAAGTAAACTATTATATCAGCTAATCTTACAAAAGGACAAAAAATTTATGAATCATAGCAAAAGGGACAAACAATCATATTTTGACGCCGGGTAACATGGGATCGGTAGAGGTGTGCTTAACCAAAATAGAGGATGCGACCTCAAAGCCTTATTCAGAGGCTTCACCCAAAGCCATTCATTCTGGTACTCTCTCACTTTAATTTTTCAGGCTGCAACTGAAACCCCAAACCTAACCCTAACCCTAACATCAATCAAAGAACCCAGTTAGCATTTTAGATACCCATTTTATGTTACCGACCTTGATACCCTAGAAACATTGGCAGGTGGGCGACTGATGATCAAATGACTGTCAGAAATAAACAACAACATACAACAACAACAACTAGAGAGCAACGGAGTGGTCAGGATAAATAAAGTGGGGGCCAAGGAGCGAGGGGGTCTGTGGGGCGAAGCCCCCAGGAAAATTTTTGGGGCCACGTCCTTTACTTTGGCGTAGAACGCATCTCCTAATATCATGCTCACCATTAGCGATGAGGAAACTTATAATTTTGTCGCAGTTATTCTATGAATTAGAGCGTGAGGAAAACTTTTTGAAGAAAAATCATTTGATTATGCGCAGAATGCATCCTCTGATTCCATATTTACCAGTGCTACAATGGAAGGTTTGACAATTTGTTATACAGTATCTCATATATCAGGTAATACATGCCCCCCAACTAGTTTTTCTTTACTAATGAAAACAATTATAATAAATGCATGTAGAGAGAAGAAGATTTACAATGCCATCTATGTCGTACATTTCCTGATAACCAGTATATTACACAAACTAGATATTAGAGTACCTTTGGGTGAGCTAAAAAGTCCCACTCTTGAAAATATATAACACCAAGAGAAGAGTACTGAGTGGTATTTGATATTATTTATTGACATTTGATTTTATTAAGGAGGGTTGCCCTTTAACAGAGTTGATTTACAAGAGGCCCTCCACTTAAAAAAACTACTTACAATATACAATTACAATAGAAAAACCATAATATAGAAACCTAATACAAAATTTACAAAATCTAGTATAAAAGAAAAAGAGAAAGTTCTAAATAGATTTTAGTGGTTTGGAATGAATTAACTTCTGCTTGATAGTCGAGACATTGAAGCACTTTAGGACATGTTTTTTGAGTGGCAGAAAACTGTCATTTTCGACTATCTAAACTAAACTTGATATGAGAAATTGTCGTTCCTTTTTCAAGTGTCAGCAGGATTGCCGTTCAAAAGAGAAAACATTGAATTTCTAGGTCCTTTTTTCTCCATGATTCTATGACGCTTTGTTCTCGAGATATAGATAGTCAAAGTTAGAAGTAGTTGGTGAGCCACTAAATCCTTGGATTGAATGAGCTAAAAAGTCTGTCAGCAATAAATGGATCTTAAGTTGGTCTGCGAGACAATGCAGGTTGATTGACGACTGTATTGTCTCCTCTATAAGATTAAACTACCAATCTTTGATCAATGAAAACAAGGACAATCCAAAAAACATGTGGAGAACCATAAATAAGGTGCTAGATAAGGCCCCTAATTTGACAACTATTATGCAAGTCAGGGATGGCAGCAAAACAGTTAAAGATTCAAAACAAATTGCCAATGTCCTAAATGGCCACTTTTTTAATGTCGGTCCGAGACTTGCTCATAGAATTGAAGTTAAACCTGGAGATGATCCTCTCTGTCATCTTAATAATCCTACAGAAGAAACAGTCTTCCAGTTCAAACATGTAAATGAAAGAACAGTTCTGAAATATATCCAAAATCTAAAACAAGGAAAATCTGCTGGTCCTGACAAAATACCAACGGCAACTTTGAAATACACTGCTAAATTTCTTTGTAAACCACTAACGATGATATTTAACAGTTCCTTAAGGCTAGGGACTTTCCCCGACCGTTGGAAAATAGCACGAATTACACCAATTTATAAATCAGGTGCCAAAGATGATACGAATAACTATAGGCCCATTTCAATTTTGTCAGTGTTATCTAAGTTATTTGAGAAGATTGCACATGACCAACTTATTGATTTCCTCCAATCTAACAAAAAACTAACGCAGAATCAGTTCGCTTTCCGTAAGCTTCATTCTACAATTACCTCACTGATTGGTGTCTCAGATCATTGGTACTCAAATATCGACAACAAAAAGCTAACTTTGCTCTTTTTCTCGACTTGAAAAAGGCATTTGATACCGTGGATCATGAGATACTGATAAGTAAATTAGCAAAGTATGGAATAACAGGTATTGAGAACAACTGGTTTAAATCCTATTTAACTAACAGAAGCCAGTACTGTTCCATTGATGGTCAAGTATCTGACATTATGGAAATAGAGTGTGGGATCCCTCAAGGTTCATGCTTGGGACCGCTGCTTTTTATCATTCATTTAAATGATTTTGAGCACTGTCTCGAACACTCAAGAGCCAACATGTACGCAGATGATACTGAGATAACAATATCCTCAAACAACCAAGCAGAGCTTATAGAAAAAGCACAAGCTGAGTTATTAAACATCGCAGAATGGATGAGGATTAACAAACTCAGTCTCAATCCCACCAAAACAGAATACATGATAATAGATCATCCTCGTAGAAGGAAGAATAGAGAATTATTACCGCAAGTATTCATGAATCGAGAAAAAATTAAGCAGGTTGACAAAACAAAATATCTTGGGGTAATAGTTGACGATACTTTAGGTTGGGAAGAACAGTATGAATCAATTAAGAAAAGGTTGCTGGGGGCCTCGCAGCAATGAAGAAACTTAAGGGCATCCTCCCACAATCAATGCTTTTTCAAGTGTACAAAGCGCACGTTGAGAGTCATCTTCGCTATGCTGACGTAGTCTGGGGGAGTTATCAGAAACTAAAATAACAGCCCTTCAGAGACTGCAAAATCGTGCATTTGAAATTATTCAAGGATCAAAAATAAAGGATTCTTTGATTTTTATTGTCAAAAGCATCGATCAGGTGTTTCAATTTGACCGGTCGATTCTGATGTATAAGATCATCATCATCATCATCATCATCATCATCATCATCATCATCATCATCATCATCATCATCATCATCATCATCATCATCATCATCATCATCATCATCGTCATCATCATCATCATCATCATCATCATCATCATCATCATCATCATCATCATCATCATCATCATCATCATTTATTCATTTATTTATTTATTTATTTATAGTAGGCTTAAATTAGAAATAGCCAAATTAAAGCTAATTAAGGCCTACTTAAAAAAGAAATAAAAAACTTTTTACAATGTCCATAATAAATTTTCGATTACATAAAAGTACTATATATATATATTTTACAAGATAAAAGCAGAAAAGGCCCCCCCCATAGAGGCCCAGGACGGCGACCAGCCCCGGGAGACAGCACACATGCCGCCCGAGCCCCCCCCCCCCCGACGCATACATCGACCACGGCGGCCTATGCGTCGGGGGGGGCTCGGACGGTGTGTGTGCTGTCTCCCGGGGCTGGTCGCCGTCCTGGGCCTCTATGGGGGGCCTTTTCTGCTTTTATCTTGTAAAATATATATATAGTACTTTTATGTAATCGAAAATTTATTATGGACATTGTAATTAACAAGATATTGTAATTAACAAGATAACAAGATAATTAACAAGATATGTCCTGAGAGTCTGCACGATAAATTTGCTGAAAGATCCTCGATAGGCAAGTATGATACTAGAAACAAAACTGATATCCAAATCCCAAGGCTAAATCTAGACTTCAGTAGAAAAAGTTTCAATTATACTGGTCAGTGGCGGATTTAGGGGGCAAATGGGGGCAACTGCCCCCCTTCACGATGAAAACTAAGCTTTGGCGCCCCCTTTTTGGCAAGAAAAGCGACCCTTATCCTGACCAAAATGCACACTTTTTTCAGTGTTTCGTTTTGAATGCGGGGAAACACGTAAACTAAGGCGCTATTCAGAAGAAAAACCAGAGAACTTTGTTGAACGAAGCCAAAAAAATTTTCGCGCGCCTTCGGCGCGCTCACTTTTCATTTTCTTTTTGGGGCGCCCTCTCCAAATTGCCCCCCTTCAACCTCGGGCTGGATCCTCCCCTGATACTGGTCTAAAACTTTGGAATTCTATTCCAACACACATAAGAGAGTCTGGCACACTTACCCGGTTTAAGAATGGGCTAAAAAGTCATTTTCTAAGCTGAGGAAAAAATATGTTTTTGCACGAATCCATAGAAGAACAGTACTGGCTTTTATGCTTGCTCAATAAACATGCTCTCTTTATTGTATTCTTTTATTATACTTATACACTGAATGGATGTCGTGAATAAATAAGATAAATGATGATGATTGTTGGTGCTAATGCTATGTGAGATGTTAAAAAAAGAGCACTAAATGAGCACAACAGTCCTTGACATGTAAAATTGTCAGACCTCTTGCTGGCTCGATCTTAAGCTACTCATTAATGTTATCAACAGTAAATCAGTGTTAGGACCATATTCGGACTTCATAGAATCTTATGAGCTCATTTTATAAGCGCAGGAGTACTCCAGGAGCGAAGTACAAAACAAGGATTTTTCATTTATAAAAAATTTCCATGAAAGGAGCTTTTACCAAGCTATTTACGGTGGAGATGGATCTAAAGAATGGATTTTGAGAGTAGATTTAAACAATGAGCAGTTCTAGAGCAAAAGATCCTTATGAAAGCAAGGATATTCCAAGTTTACTCAAAGTACAGGGAGTGCGCGATAACTGTTCGCTCTTTTTCTAGCCTAATTCATTTTAAAGTTTCAGTTTTACCTGACAGTTTCATGCCCACTTGTAACGGCTGGAAACCTTTGAAGGACAGCTTGCTTGGCCACTTTCAGGCTCTCTACCAATTTTGAGCTACGAACTACTTAACGCTAATAAAGACTTATAGCTCTTTACCTACTCTTAATCTTGGTATGTTAGTGATTTTCATAATTTCTGAAAGGTACACAAACATTTTTTGTGACCAAACTAACAGGTCTTTAAGAATTTTGGAGATATTGGTAGCTCCTTGTGTTTTAGGGTCTATTTGCTCTCTAGCTACTCACCTTTTGTAACTTGGAAAAATGAGCAAGAATTGACAAATTGTTGTGGGCACAAGAATCCTGCAAACGTGAGCGGAAAAGTTGCATTACTTTCGAAAACTTTCCTAAAACCTGCTTGGCAACTAAGATGCTCTTAGATCGCTCATTTCTAACTAAAAACTGCTCCTCTGTGTCTTCAGAGCTAACGAAGGTTCCTTGTTAAATATTGATTTAAGTTTTACTTATCCTCGTTCGAGAAGGAGTACCTTGTGAGCGAAATCATAAAATGACTCATATCTCACAAAGTACTCTAAATTTACGTTTTCATCTACTTTTATCTGGTTAGGTTTCTGAAAATACATACTTGACCAAAGTTTCATGTAATTTCATTGCGTTTTGCTCCTCTAGTGCTCATTTTTGTAATTTTTCGACTTTCAAAATTGCGGATTTTCTGCTAGTCAAAAAAACATGTCCTTTATGAACACTGAAAGTACAGGTAAATTTGACTTTAACAAAATTTCATGGCTTCGATTGCCCGAAAAAGGCTGAAAAAACGTGATCAAAGGAACGACAAACTCCTCGAACAGAGCGATAAAGAAAGTACGATCTTCACAGATGAGAGATATCGTCTGCATGTTTGTTGCCATGCTACTGAATAAAATCTTCAGTATCTGTTTTACAATCAGTTTCTTGTATAAAAAGTCTTGAGGAAGAACGCTTTTGTGCATTGCTCTATGTGAGGAGATAGCTTATGATTTGATCAAGTGTTTTTAGGCCCATCTTCAGGCATTTCGCAACCAAGAAATTTCTCAAGAAACGATACCTCATTTTTGGTGCTCTTGAAAAATGTATGACCTCATAGATCACGTTCGAATCAAAGGAGAGTTATCAAGTAATTCAATTACGCAATCTCATTCGGCCAAGATTTTTACCAAACCTGTACCCCGCCATTTTCTCTTCGATTTTGAAGGAATCTCGAGCACTATCTTTTGGCAAAAGTGGGGGGCACCCCCATACCCCCACCCCCTGTGGACACGCCACTGCTAGAGAGTATTTATAAAAAATTGTACCTCTAATCAAGCCATCACCCAGCATTCCATTGTATTCTTGCATGAAGCTTTGCCTTTAATTTCCCACTTCAAACTTAACACACGTAATTGATACCACAGCAAGGCTGCGAAACATGTCTGGATGAGCAGGAGGTTGTTGGTACTACCCCTTTATTTCCTTTCGTTCATCTTATCATTATTTCTTATAGCAGTGAATTTTTTGCATTTGACATGGATTAATGGGCCATCGTGATAATAACTGTGAGAACCCTCAGTTCCTCTTGAAATATCTGAGATAATTTCGCTCCTCAAAAATGGAAAATCCATGGGGCCAAATAGCATTCCTATGAAGATTTTAAAGACCTTTTCTCCACTGATATCTTCTCCACTTTCTCAGATCATAAATGAATCATTTCAATGTGGGATATTCCCAGACAAGATGAAGTTGGCCAAAGTAATTCCTCTTTTCAAGAAAGATTGCCCACTTACAGCTTTCAATTACAGACCTATTTCTCTTCTTTCTGAGTCATTGAAAGGTCGTGTATCAACGTCTCTATAAATTTCTGGAAAAATATGAAATTTCATATTCTTTGCAATTTGGTTTTCGTGCTAGCCATTCTATCAACCATGCCTTGGTTACTTTGACAGAAGCAATCAAGAACTCATTAGATGATAGAAAATTTGGATGTGGAATACTTATTGATTTACAAAAGGCGTTTGACACAGTCAATCATGATATTCTTTTGACCAAGCTTGACCATTATGGAATTAGAGGAACTACCTTAGATTGGTTTAAATCTTATCTCTCAGGTAGGAAGCAATATGTATCTATAAATGGAGCAAACTCTAGTTATCTTGATGTTACATGTGGAGTACCACAGGGTTCAGTTCTTGGTTCTCTCCTTTTCCTGATATACATTAATGGTTTACCTCAATCATCATCAAAACTTGCCTTCTATCTATTTGCAGATGATACTAACATTTACTATGAGGCTGACGATCTCATTCTTCTTCAAAGAACAGTTGATAAATAATTGAAAAAAGTTAAATTGTGGCTTGATATCAACAAATTATCATTGAATATTGACAAGACCAACTTTATTATTTTCAAGTCTCCTCAACTAAGGGCTTTTCATTAAGGGCTTTTCATTCGAAGTAAAATAAGTCGACAACAACAACTCAACATTCTTCCTCTGAAATTATCAATATCAAAATCAGAGACCTTCCTGTCAAAAACCACTTGCTATGTGAAATTTCTTGGGGTTCTTTTAGATGAAAATCTTTCTTGGAAGTATCATTTGACAGAACTGTCTAAAAAACTGGCAAGAACATGTGGTATGTTCTTCAACGTAAGACACTTTTTACCTATTGATGTTTTAATCTGTCTTTACAATTCTTTATTTTCACCCTTCCTGCAATATGGAATTTTATTTCAATAATAATAATAATAATAATAATAATAATAATAATAATAATAATAATAATAATCATACTAATAATAATAATAATAATACCTAGGGGTACTGCAAAGCGATAAGGAGAAAAGCAAGGAAATGAAAGAAATTGTAAGAAAAGAGTATTTTCGAAGACTGAGGATGATCCTAAGGTCCAGCCTCAATAGTGGAAATACTGTGCAGGCAATAAACGCCAGAGCTGTTTCGATAATTAGATATGGTGCAGGAATAATTGAATGGACGAAAACAGAGTTGAAGGAAATCGATCGAAAAACCAGAAAGATGTTTACCATCTATCACAGTATGCATCCGCAAGGAGATGTAGATAGACTTTACTGGAAAACAAAAGAAGGTGGCAGGGGATTGTTAAGTGTACAAGACGTGGTCAAAATAGAAGAAAACAGTATGGGCTTCTACATAAAGAATAAAGAAGAAACGTTACTCGCAGAGGTTGTCAGAGAAGGCCTATTTGATGACAGTGAAGACCCAAAGAAAATGAAGGATGAGGTTGTAAAGAAGCATAAGGCAGCATTTGAAGAAAAGACCCTGCATTCAAAGTTTATCAAGGAAACAAGTGATGTGCGTGATAACAAGAATAGCTGGTTATGGTTGCGGAAAGGCTACCTTAAGAAAGAAACGGAAGGACTGCTGCTAGCAGCGCAAGATCAAGCATTAAGAACCAGGTGGATAATGAAAAACATAGACAAGAAAGATGTCCAAGACAAATGCAGGTTGTGCGGAGAGAGGGACGAAACAGTTGCGCATATAGTTTCTGAATGTAAACAGCTGGCCCAGAATGAATATAAGAAATGTCGACATGATAAAGTGGCTGCCATGCTGCACTGGAGCTTGTGCCAACAATATGGATTCCCTTGTACAGAAAAAAGCTATGAGCACGTCATCACTAAAGAGATGAGGGTTCTAGAGAACGATGAAGTAAAGGTATTGTGGGATTTTCCGATTCAGACTGATGAGAAGCTGGAACACAACCGACCAGACATTGCCATTGTAAAGAAAAAGAGGAGAACCTGTATGTTAATAGACGTGGCGTGTCCTTTTGACACCAGAATAGAGCGAAAAGAGAAAGAAAAAATAGAAGTGTGCACAGACCTAGAATATGAGATCTTGAAGTGCTGGAGGAACGAAGTGAAGACAGTCATAATTATCCCGGTCGTTATTGGTGCTCTTGGCATTGTGACAAAAAATCTTGAGAATTACCTATCAAAGATAGACTTTGCACCAGGTATCGAACCACTTCAGAAAACTTGCCTACTTGGAACAGCCCGTGTACTGAGAAAGGTTTTGGACTACCAGCAGTAGTTAAAAGACACAGAAGACATCGACAAACAGACAGTTGTTACCCTAGGCTACTGGTTGTGGCCCGGTAGCAATTGAAAATAACCGGCTCAAAGCAAGATCAAACATTAGCCGTGAGAAACAGTCAAATAATAATAATAATAATAATAATAATAATAATAATAATAATAATAATAATAATAATGATAATAATAATAATAATAATAATGATAATAATAATAATAAAGAAACAAAAAGCACCATCTAAAAATAACAGAAAACTAAAATAAAGAAACACAACTGCAATTTTGCTAAAAACGTTTCGATTTAAAATCTTCCTCAGTTTACTTACAATTGGGGACAAGCCAGGTTTTATACCTTGTAAACAAATTAAAATTAACATAAAATTTCCATAAAATCAAAATTAGAATACCCTTGATACAACTCAGGCGACTTCTTTGCTTAAACAGCTTGAGCTCATGTCCTCTCGTATTGTTTGTGCTTAACTTGAAGAAAGTTGTATAGTTCAAGTCGACGATACCTTTCATGGTTTTAAAAACCATTATCATGTCTCCTCTCTTTCGTCTATATGCAACAGTTGCGAGATCAAGGGCAATGAGGCGTTCTTTGTAACTCAAGTTTCTCACCGACGGTACTAATTTCGTAGCTCTTCTTTGGACGCTTTCAAGCGAACGAATGTCTTTATCAGGGCTTGGGCTCCATACGGCACCGGCACATTCTAGTAAGGGTCTAACTAAAGCTTTGTACAGTGTGTTGAAGGTTTCAAGACTAAGATACTTGATCGTTCTCTTTATCGATGCTAGGACGCCATTCGCTTTTTTTTATACAATTCGCGATTTGTTTTTGAAATTTTAGTTTGGTATCAATGATAACTCCTAGGTCTTTTGTCTCTTCCGATTCCTTTATTTCGATTTGCCAATCGACAAATCGAAATAAAAGAATCGGAAGAGACAAAAGACCTAGGAGTTATCATTGATACCAAACTAAAATTTCAAAAACAAATCGCGAATTGTATAAAAAAAGCGAATGGCGTCCTAGCATCCATAAAGAGAACGATCAAGTATCTTAGTCTTGAAACCTTAATTTTGGGGTCTTATTTATGAAACTTACATTACAGTAAGGCCCCGCATTTAAGAAACCACCTAAAAGAAACTTTTAGGCTAATGAAAAATGATTAGCCCACCTACCTATAAGAAACTCTTGAGGCTCACACCCAAAATAAGGTTTCTTGTATTTTGAGTGACACTAAGTACTGCTCTGATAGAGTGGGACACTATACTCATACAGAATTCATTAAGAAATTGCTAGCAAGATATTTTGGATTTAACAGATTTTTATCTCAATTTTAATTCATGTCCTTGACAATCATTGTTGACATACACATATAGCTGAATATACCTGATATTACCATAGACAGTCCCATTGTGGTGTAGCTTATTTGCCTCTGACTTCCGAGAAAATAAATTAGAAACTTAAGAAACTTGAGCGTAAAACACGAGAAGTATCAGAGACATAAGAAACATTTTAGGCTATGGTGTGAAAAAATAGTTTCTTAAGGTAGTTACACACCATTAAATTGCAGAGTTTTGAAAATTTTGTCAAATTTTCGTAGTTGAGCTATTTTGTACAATCTACATATGCTCTTTCAACTGGAGCATTGATATTGCCTGTATAAGCCTTAGTTTGAGAAGAAAAAGCAATTATTTGTGACCTTGTTGTCTTCAAGGTCCTTAGCAACCCCTTAGCAACCAAAATTTCATCTAAATATTGCTAAGGTGTTGCCAAAAAGATTTAAAAATTATTGGCTAGGGTCCTCTATCTCTTGATCTATGTGTCCTGTCCCTTTTCCGGCTGCCTCAATATCCAAACAAGCCTCGTTTGAGAGACTTTCCCTTCGTTCTCATTTTTCAGTTGATCATCTTACACTTAGGCCGTGTTTCGAATATTCTCAGAAAAGTTTCACTGGCATGCAATGGGTTCAAAAAGGAGCAAAAGTAGAAGTCGCAGGACTGCATTCAAGAAAAGGAAATTCAATGGAAATCGCTTCACAGCTGGGACAGAAAAAGAGATTCATTCTTCCACAGAAAAGCGGCCAAATGAAGTTGGGCCTAATAACCATGATGATGGGGCAGACTTTTCAACACCCAAAAGGCCAAAACTGGCACGTGAAGATGATTTGTCCCAGGGTGTAGATGAAGAGGATTACTACATGTTCGTCAATTTTAAGGTTCTCAAGCAAATGGTAACCTCATTCTGCAAGTGCCCTTCTTGTGGTGATGTCATTGATATGCGCAATGTTGCAGAGTCGAGGATGGGATTTGCAAACAAACTGGAAATTGTCTGTTTAATGTGCAACTGGAAACACCAGTGTTTCATGTCAAAAGAATGCTCACAAGATGGTAGGACTACAAGGAGTCCATTTGAAGTGAATTTGAGAGCTATGACTGCTTTTAGGGAAATTGGCAAGGGTCATTCAGGAATTGAGAATTTCTGCAGATGTATGAACATGAATGGGATATCTCAAACTGCATACAGGAAACTGAATCTAAAGCTTTCAGAGGCTTATGAAGCTGCTGCTGAAGCATCAATGCAATTAGCTGCTTCAGAGGTCAGGGCATTCGGGGGAGAGAAAATTCAGGGCAATACACTTTGCCAATGCTCATTTGATGGTTCATGGCAAAAAAGAGGCCATTCATCCCTGAATGGATTGGTTACAGCGATATCAAATGGTAAATGCATTGATGTAAAAGTTTATTCCAAGAAATGTCAAGCCTGCCAAAGATGGGAGTCCAGGAAGGGAACTGAAGCTTACGAACAGTGGAAACTAGACCACTATTGTAAGATAAATCATCAGCGATCATCCGGTGCTATGGAGGCTGCAGGAGCTTCTGAAATCTTCTGCACTTCGGTTGCAAAGCACAAACTCATTTATAAGGACTACATTGGAGATGGGGATACATCATCTTTCAAGGAAGTCATTGAGGCCAAGCCATACAAAGAGTTTAATGTTACTCCAAATAAACTAGAATGCATTGGCCATGTGCAAAAGCGGCTTGGCAATCGCCTTAGACAGTTACGAAGAGGCTCCAAAAATACGAGCACGCCACTTTCTGGAAGAGGGAAACTCACAGACAAAATGATAAATTCATTGCAAAATTACTATGGTTTAGCCATACGTCAAAACCAAGGTCAGCTTTATGCAATGAAAAAGGCCATAGGAGCCATTTTATGGCATTCCACTGAATTTGAAAGTAGTGATTACAGACATAGATTCTGTCCACAGGGAAAGGATTCATGGTGCAAATGGCAAAGAAGTAAATCAATTGTTGGCTACAAATTTAAGGAGAAGCAAGGTATTCCTTTATGGATACATGATTTATTGAAGCCAATTTTCCAGGACCTTAGTAAAGATGAGCTGCTAACAAAGTGCCTCCATGGACAGACCCAGAACTGTAATGAGGCACTAAACAACATGATCTGGACAAAATGCCCAAAAAATGTATTTGTGGAGAGGGAAACACTTGAAATGGGAGTGAATTTGGCAATTCTTGAGTTTAATGCTGGTCCAAAAGGGATCTACAAAGTTTTGAATTACTTCAATATGGAACCCGGTATAATTACGCAGAATTCTTCATCAAAGAAACTAGCAAAGAGAATTAGAAACTCTGAGAAAAGACAATCTGATGTGGTCAAAAAGAGGAGGAAACATCTCAGGGGCATCAGAAAAGGATTCACAGATATGGAAAAGGAACAGGAAGGAGGAGAATCATATGTTCCTGGTGGATTTTCATAACAATGCACTTTCGTACACTTTAACCTGCATTTTCTCAAAACGTATCTTTCGCATGTATTTAAAACTTTCATGCCGCATTTCTCAATGTTTTGTCAGTTAAATCACTTGAAACTTGGCAGATGTACTGTACAGGGACTGTTGCAGGACCTGATCTAGAACTTTTAGAAAAGGACGAAAAATGAAAATTTTATGCCAGGTATTATTTGTAAACCATGCACGGCATTGTCAGAAAAATGTCTTTTCTATGACATGAAAATTTCTGAGAGAGCAAATAAAAAGTTTGTAGTTCTAGTCCTTTCCAGAGTTTTCAAGAGAACACATAGCAAGTTTGAGCTCAGTTGACCTAATAGTTCCAGAGAAAAGTGGTATCAAAGATTTGTTGCATTTTCGCATAATTATGTAGATGACGTCATCAATTATGCAAATTTATGCAAAAAAATTCACTGAAAAGTTTTTACAAAGCAAGCTGATTATGATGACAGGCAGCAATTTCATATATCATTCAATGCCTTTGAAATGTTTTAAATGGTGTGCAACCACCTTAAATGCGGGGCCTTACTGTAATCCAGTATTCTTGCTAAAAAAGGGTCATAAGGGCAATTTCTTTTGAACACTTCACTTCTCACTCTACTTCTATCTTCTCTGATTTGAAAATCCTAAAGCTGCATGATCTTTTTCAGCTAAAATTGCTGTGTTTTGTATATGAATCTGTTCATAAAATCTCTCCCATTTACTTTCTGTAGAATCTGTTCATCAATATGGTACAAGACAGGCTGGCAAGGATGATATTTTCTAACTCGTAAAAATACCCAGTCAATGCGGTCTCAGATCAGTAAGCTACTATGGAGCAAATTGCTGGAATAACATACCTGTAAATATAAAAAGGTCACCATCTGTTAGTGTCTTTCGTTCTAAGCTTAAAACCTACTTTTTTGAAAATAATTATTGAAAATGTTTTCCATACAGCCATAATTTACCCAACATAGTTTCTAAAACTATTATCTGAAAGAAGGTGCTCTCTACTCGATTAGCTCTGTTACTGAGAGAGTTCCTCCTTAAGAATTCCCCTTCATGCAAGCCCTCTAGTGTAGTGTCTTTACCTTTGTTTTATTCTATGTGTATTGTCTTAAGTATTTATTATAATTGTTGTATAGTTAAGTATTAGAGTATTTGTATGTAGAGGAATTTAAAATGAATGAATGAACTGAACTCAGGGCCGATACCAGCCATTACTGTTTAGGGGGGCGAAAACCAAAATTTTCCGACGAAAAAACCATTCACAACAACAGCAACAACAACATTTGCAGGAAAATACGTGAAATTTATGCATTATATGACCGATCTAGCTCCTCGTTAACTAAAATTTGCCACATTTTGCAATCCAACGTTGGAATTAACAGAATTAGTCAATATCAATCACAACTATGCCATAAAGCCAATAACCTCTGTTGACATTTATGTTTTAACACTAATAAATTCATGTTTTATGCATTATTTCTCCTCAAACTCCTCCAGAATTAGTCATTTAAATCACAAAATTTCCGACAAGAGAGCAAAACTTTCCGACAAATGGTCTCCTGGGGGGGCGCTCCGCCCCCTAGCCCCCATTGGCTTCGGCCCTGACTGAACTGAACTGAACAGAACGATGGGCCACGCCGTCAGAAAGTGACTTTAAAAGCTGACATCACAAAAAATGAAGTGGCAAATTCAGTTGTAGACAAAATATTTCCCCTTTTAGACGCGCACCTTTCAAATGCTGACGATTGTATTGTTATGTTGCTTCTTGGGATTGTTTTGATGAATATTTCTGCGTATATTTTCAGTGTTTGAAACAATTTGCTGGATGAGGTTCTCCCCCATGAATAATTTTTTGTTGAACCTTCAGCTTGTTTTGTAGTGTTTTTTCATGCTTCTTTTGTCTCAAATGAATTAAGTTTCGTTTTCTTAGACATTATTTGACTTTTTCCTTCCTTCAATCTTTTTGCAGAATTTTCCTTCCATAGATTACTTCCCTCTATAGATTTCAGTTTCATTTCTTCTGTTTCTAGATGTTTTTATCGTTTTAAATATCTTATTACCAAGACGTCACTTCAAAACCAGTATGCAAATGATTGGCCACCATGGTTGTCGGAGATGAAGGAGAATTTCGTGTAGCAGATGTGAGAATGGCAAATGGAAGTATCATTTCTCTCCTAATTCATAGACTATACCCATTTGCAACGAACCTAAAGAAGAAGCCAAGATGGAAGATCAGACAGAGTACAATGATGTAAAAACAATGATCCCAAGAACATTGACCAGACCAAAGAGAAAAGTCGCAATCGTAGCAAGTGAAAAGACATGTAACAACTACCAATTCTTCACCTAAGTGCTATTTTTCAGAACTAGTCAAGGCTAGGGAGAATGCCGGATTTCGTGAACTTCGGGACATTATAAAAACCAGTCTGTTCTCATATTTTTCAATTTTTTGTCGCTTCCTCTGCTTAAATTCTGTCCTGTGTCGGAGCTAAAAGTAACAGGAGCAAGCAGAGGCGGTTAGGCATCATAATTGTGAGGTGGCTAGCAAACAGAAAGGGCCCGGTTCAGGATGTGGCAGATGATCTTTTACCACACCCAATGAAGAAATCACTTCAAACATGCTTAGTCTTTGAAATTGCTCATTGACATATTGATAGACATGCTGAAGAGCACAGCTTGAGAAGCATAGGGGCCCATAAGATCGCGTCTGATAGGGGTCTCTAACGGATATTTTTGAAAATAGGACCTCAATTTCATGAGGATACGGATTATTTTTTAGTAACCTGATATCAAAACAAATAGCTTCATAAATTCCAGAAAATTCCTCAAACACAGAGAGCTTTTATTTACACGAGCTTGTACCTTTCGCAGCCTTTTTTTAGTTACAAAGTGAATGAGCTTCAGAAAACCTTGGGAGAGGGGAGACAGAAGTCCTCAAGCCCTCATGTTCAACATTCTTGACTGAGAATGAAAAAGAGGTGGGGTAAAGAATGGGCAAGATGACTATATAGGCAAGTTTATTTCCTAACAATGAAATAAGGGCTTTATATAAAGCCTATGAGACTTATGGGAGCCATGGGGGAGGGGAGGAAAAGTAGGACTAACTTGTACAATTAAGCTCCTATGGTAGCAAGTCCTATGGTGAAAAATATTTCTCTAAATTTTGTCTCTGTGCACTGGCGTAACAGAGAAGCGCGAGACCTTCGTAATTAGGCTACTCACTGGCCTCCTCCGGCTGCAAATACCAAGATCACCAAATGTTTGATCAATTTTCAAAATTAAAAACAATGTTTATTAGCAATATCATTATGAAGGCAAGCCCACCGTAGAACAGGTTTTATGCGATGGCCCATTTGCATTAGAATGACATCGAGTTGATGGGTGGCTGAAATACGATTTGAGGCAAGCCAAAAAATGGTTTCTAATGCACCTCCTCAGCAAAATGTTTTTACAAGACAGGAAGACAGGCAGTCTACTAAAGGAAGACGATCAGTCTACCAGAGGAAGAAGAGAATTCTACCAGAGCCAGAGAAAGGCAGGCAGTCTACTAAAGGAAAGCAAACAGTCTACCAGAGGAAGAAAGGCAGTCTACCAGAGGAAGAAGAACAGTCCACCAGAGGATAAACAGCAGTCTACCAAAGAAAGACAGGAAGTATACCAGAGGAAGACGATCAATCTACTAGAGGAATGTAGGGGAGTTTAACAGAGGAAGAAAGTAGTCTACCACAGGAAGACAAGCAGTCTACTACAGGATGAAAGAGGAGTCTACCAGAGAAAGAAACAGTGGTCTGCCAAAGGAAGACAACTTATCTACCACGTGAAGAAGATCAATCTACCAGAGGAAAATAGAGGAATCCACCAAAAGAAAGACAGGCAGTCTACCAGAAAAAGAGAAGCAGTCTATATGCATGCATATATAAAAAGGCATGGCAAAGCATAGCTATAGCAAGCAGAAATATAAGAAAAGAAGAAAGAAGAGTCTGCCAGAGGAATTCAGGCAGTCTACCAGAGGAAGACAGGCAGTAAACCAAAGGAAGACAAGAAGTCTACCGGAGAAAGAAAAAGGAGTCTACCAGAAGAAGACGAGCAGTCTTCCAGAAGAAGACAGAGGAGTCTAAAAGAGGAAGACAAGTAGCCTACCAGAGGACGACAAACAGTCTACCAGAGGAAGAAAGAGGAGTCTACAAGAGGAAGAAAGAAGATTCGACCAAACGAAGACAAGTGGCATACCATGGGAAGAAGATCTAGCTACCAGAGGAAGAATACCAAAAGAAGATAGAAGAGTCTGCCAGAGGATATCAGGCAGTCTGCCAGAAGAAGTCAGGCAGTCTGCCAGAAGAAGTCAGGCAGTCTACCAGAGGAAGACAGTCAGTGAACCAAAGAGGGGAATACCAGAGAAAGACAAGCAATCTATCAGAGCAACACGAGCAATCTTAAAAGAGGAAGACAGAGGAGTATATGAGAGGAAAAATAGCAGCCTACGAGAGGACGATACGCAGTCTACAAGAAGCAGACAAGCAGTTTTCCAGAGGAAGACGATCACTCTGCCAGAAAAAGATAGAGAAGGCTACCAAAGGAAGACAGGCAGTCTACCAGAGGAAGACGATCAGTCTACCAGAGGAAGATAGAGAATTCTACCAGAGGAAGATAGAGAATTCTACCAGAGGAAAACAGGCAATCGACCAGAGGAAGACAAGCAGTCTACCAGAGGAAGAAAGGCAGTCTACTAAAGGAAGAAGAACCGTCTACCAGGGTATAAACAGCAGTCTACCAAAGAAAGACAGGAAGTATACCAGAGGAAGACGATCAATCTACCAGAGAAATATAGAGAAGTTTAACAGATGAAGAAAAGTAGTCTACCACAGGAAGACAAGCAGTCTACCACAGGATGAAAGAGGAGTCTACCAGAGAAAGAAACAGTGGTCTACCAAAGGAAGACAACTTATCTACCACGTGAAGAAGATCAATCTACCTGAGGAAAATAGAGGAATCCACCAAAAGAAAGACAGGCAGTCTACCAGAAAAAGAGAAGCAGTCTATATGCATGCATATATAAAAAGGCATAGCAAAGCATAGCTATAGCAAGCAGAAATATAAGAAAAGAAGAAAGAAGAGTCTGCCAGAGGAATTTAAGGCAGTCTACCAGAGGAAGACGGGCAGTAAACCAAAGGAAGACAAGAAGTCTACCGGAGAAGGAGAAAGGAGTCTACCAGAAGAAGACGAGCAGTCTTCCAGAAGAAGACAGAGGAGTCTAAAAGAGGAAGACAAGTAGCCTACCAGAGGACGACAAACAGTCTACCAGAGGAAGAAAGAGGAGTCTACCAAACGAAGACAAGTGGCATACCACGGGAAGAAGATCTATCCACCAGAGGAAGATAGAAGAGTCTACCAAAGAAAGGCAGGTAGTCTACCAGAAGAAGACAAGCTGTCTACTAGAGGAAGACAAAAATATACCAAACGAAGATAGAAGAGTCTGCCAGAGGATGTCAGGCAGTCTGCCAGAAGAAGTCAGGCAGTCTACCAGAGGAAGACAGTCAGTGAACCAAAGAGGGGAATACCAGAGAAAGACAAGCAATCTATCAGAGCAACACGAGCAATCTTAAAAGAGGAAGACAGAGGAGTATAAGAGAGGAAAAATAGCAGCCTACGAGAGGACGATACGCAGTCTACAAGAAGCAGACAAGCAGTCTTCCAGAGGAAGACGATCACTCTGCCAGAAAAAGATAGAGAAGGCTACCAAAGGAAGACAGGCAGTCTACCAGAGGAAGACGATCAGTCTACCAGAGGAAGATAGAGAATTCTACCAGAGGAAGATAGAGAATTCTACCAGAGGAAAACAGGCAATCGACCAGAGGAAGACAAGCAGTCTACCAGAGGAAGAAAGGCAGTCTACCAAAGGAGGAAGAACCGTCTACCAGGGTATAAACAGCAGTCTACCAAAGAAAGACAAGAAGTATACCAGAGGAAGACGATCACTCTGCCAGAGAAAGATAGAGAAGGCTACCAAAGGAATACGATCTACCAGACGCAGGTTACCAGAAGAAGACGATCAGTCTACCAGAGGAGATTAGAGGATTCTACCAGAGGAAGATAGAGAATTCTACCAGAGAAAAACAGGAAATCTACCAGAAGAAGAAAGGCAGTCCACCAAAGGAAGAAGAACCGTCTACCAAGGTATAAACAGCAGTCTACCAAAGAAAGACAGGCTGTCTACCAGAGGAAGACGATAACTCTACCAGAGAAAGATAGAGAAGTCTACCCGAGGAAGACAGGCAGACTACCACAGGAAGACAAGCAGTCTATCAGAGAAAGAAAGAGGAGTCTACCAGAGAAAGAAACAATGGTCTACCAAATGAAGACAACTGATCTACCACGGGAAGAAGATAAATCTACTAGAGGAAGATAGAGAAGTCCACCAAAGAAAGACAGGAAGTCTATCAGAAGAAGACAAGCAGTCTACGAAGACAAGGATATACAAAAAGAAGAAAGAAGAATCTGCCAGAGGAAGTCACGCAGTCTGCCAGAGGAAGAAAGACGAGTCTACCAGAAGAAGAAAGACGAGTCTACCAGAAGAAGAAAGTGGAGTCTATCAAAGGAAGACATGACGCATACCACGGGAAGAAAATCAATGTGCCCGTGGAAGATAAGAGTCTACAAATGAAAGACAGGCAGTCTACCAGAGGAAGTCAGGCAGTCTACCAGAGGAAGACAGGCAGTGAACCAAAGGAAGACAAAAGTCTACCAGTAGAACAAAAAGAGGGCAACCAGAGAAAAGAAAGCAGTATACCAGAGGAAGACGAGCAATCTTCCAAAAGAAGAGTCTACAGAGGAGTCTACCAGAGGAAGACAATCAGTCAACAAAAGGAAGACAGGCAATCTACCAGAGGACGTTAAGCAGTCTGCAAGTGGAAGAAAAAGGAGTTTACCAGGAAAAGACAAGCAGTCTACAAGAGGAAGGAAATAGCAGTCTGCAAGAGGAATAAAGAGCAGTCTACCAAAGGAAGACAAATGGTCTACGGGGGGAAAATGATGAACCTACCAGAGGAAGATAGGGGAGTCTACCAAAGAAAGACAAGCAGTCTACAAGAGGAAGACGAGAAGTCTACGAGAGGAAGACAGAGGAGTCTACCAGAGAAAGACAGGCAGTCTACCAGGGGAAGACAAGTAGTCTTCTAGAGGAATGGAAAGACAAGAATAATACCGGAAGAGCAAATTGGATTCTCCTAGGGAAAGAAAGGCAGTCTACTAGAGGAAGACAAAGAGTCTAATTGAGGAAGATAGGCTGTTTACCAAAGAAAGAACAAAAACCTTCGAGAGGAAGATAAGCAGTCGACCATAGGCGAGCAGTCGACCATAGGCGAGAAATTGTTCCCTTCTTTACCCTAATTGGAAATTGATAATGTCTAATGGGATCGCGTTGTACGTGTGAATTTCATTGCACATGATTGCCTGAGATCCATTTGTTCCCTAGACAGTTTGTTCATTTATGATAGGAGTGCAGTCGGTTCATGTTGTTCCATTCACTGTCGTTCTCAGAGAGATAGGGTAGGATGCTCTAAACTGTTTCAGTGCTAGCGAGACTGCCATGCAAGCAGCTGAACAGTCAAACCATTGGCAACTCACTTCGAGCCAACCTGATTCCCTTGGTAAGCATATGCTTTTTTGGCTTTTTCTCTAATTTAGTAATTCTAATGTTCATTTTGGAACCTATTCTTATCGACATCTTTCGGGATCTTGAGTTCCTCTCTATTACACATGACTGCTTTTTAATGATTCTTATGAACATATTCATTTTTAGGTTTACAAGAAGACTCAACTGTTGTCATTAAGATGTATATGGCACGTCAAGAAAGACAATTGTGACCTCGCACACCAGCTCATCAGCTCAAAGCGGCTTAACATCGATCAAAATTTAGCAAAACTGCCCGGTATTAACTTTTTCATCTCCAGCATTACCGGTGTCACAAAGAACGAGAAAACAGAGAAAGAAAAGAAAAAGCAGAAGAAAGATGAGGACGTACCGAAAACACAAGAACACCCCGATTCTCAGGCGGAAGCACCACAAAATGAAGCGGAAGATCATCCTGTACCCGAAGATACGCCCGTGTGGAATCCGGCAATTGCTTATTTCATTTCATACACAGAGTCGCCCCTATGCAACGAGGATAAGATTTATGCAATGCTTCATGAAATGAACATAAATGCGACCGTTACACCTATTCGCACGAGAAAGCGCAAGACAAGGGATGAAACAGAGCTCGATGGAAAATATAAAGTTCTGATGGAGCTACAGAGTGTAGTGAAGGACCATAAAAACGCGGCGATTCAGCGCATGATCGAGACGTCCAACAGATTTTGCTTTGAGAAAGCATTGGCAAGTCATTTAATTCAAAATCCCTCTGCCAGGCCTCCTGATGATGAAGTGATGTACATTCCAAACTTTCAGCACAAAACTGCTGGAAATGAATCGTGCATAACTTACGTAATAAACAGGAAAGAGTTTGGAGAGCCACTAGAGGCGGCATGCAGGAAGTTGCAAAGCGATGGCCTGATCCTTAGGGTCGTCAACGGCATGATGAAGGAGCAGCAACCTGCACAAACACCAGAGCCGTCCAATGACGTATCGATCGCCCTTGAAATGGTTAAGAATGCAATGGCAAAGCTGAATCACGCTCTATATAAGGGTGACATATATGCCATGCCACCAGGGACTAAATACACTTACGTGTATATGATGGATGTAGACGAGTATTTGAACAGAATTCTGGCTAATGAGATGCTTAAAGAGACACTTATTTGCTGCAAGCTGAAAGTATTATCTTTGATGTCCCATCACGCTTGCAAAGTCATTCCGCAAATCAGATTTGACATGGATCTTATTGAAGTTGCAGAGCCGACAGGGATGTGTTTCAAGATCTCTCAAAGAAGCTTTAAAGAAGGATGCATACAAAAAGAGCAAGTTGGGAAATTGTCGCCACGAATGTACGCTCCATATGATTCCAGTAAAATTCCAAACCCAAAATACTTCAAAGAGGCAATATTCAATAGTTTCCCAACTGTCAAATGCAGAGCAAATTTTCTAAACAAGTTTTATCAATGCTTAATGTGTGGAACGATGCCCCACAAGATTCCCAAGCTCGTAGTCTGCGGTCCAAAGGATAGTGGAAAAACCTCTTGGGCATCAGTGTTTTTTGGCTTTATTCCTAGAAAATTCATCGCCTCCATAACACAAGAAAATCAGTTCTCAGCTGCCATGATAAATGAAGACACACAACTGGTATTCTTGGACGAATGGTCAAGCAATACCCTGCAATCAGACATGGCAAAGACCGTCCTGCAAGGAGGATACCTCGTCAAAGCAGTTAAGCATGGAAAGCCTGTGAACTTCGAAAACAAAGCGCCATTCTTCATCACCACCAATGAGATGCCTTATTTTGGCAATGAAGATGAAAACGTGCGGCGAAGAGTGGCCATTTTCAAGACAAAAGCATTGCCTAATTGTATTTCAAATGTTGACAGATGGCTGAGAGAAAATACAATGGAATGCGTCGCTTGGATAGCAGAAGAGATTGAGCGTGAAAGGCATCACATCAGCAAGAAGGAGCTATGGTATGAGGAAGCATGTTCAGCTGAAATCGGTCTTCCTATTACTGATCGTGGCATTTTCACTGGTGTCGACATCGCAAATAATAGCAAAGATTTGATGTTTGACGCTGAAGTCATTCGTTCCATGACAGAAAGTGATCTGCAGAGCCAAGAGAAAGAATCGGCATACGTGCTGGAATCGCAACATCCATCCCATTTCATAAGCAACCAATTCAGAGAAGCGGCCGATGAAATACTATCGAAACTTACTGAAGAATTCAACGAAAACAGAGATTCACAAGAAGCCGAGCCTGTAATGTCTTTTCAAAAGTTGGAAAGCACCGTTGTCGCAGTTGTCGGTGATGCAACAGACTGCAGTGAGTCCAGTATCGCACCTAGTGGCAAGACACGATCGCCTCTTTCTGATTCCAGTAGTGAACCGAAGGACTGGATGTTGGCTGTACATGATATCTTAGCCAATGATTTCAACAGGCCAAAATTGTCTCAGGTCCATGTCTTTGCTTTCAGAAGAGGGCAGAGACTGAATACTTTAAGCCGTGGGCCAAGTTATGATGCGTGGATGCTGGTGCTGGGTGAACGTGATGAAAAACGTGGATTTCACCCGAAACTCTTCTTAGAAAGATATCCCGAAATGGTGGAGAAAATTTAAGAAATTCGCAGAAAGGTGGACGTATCCGTGTGCAAGGACAATGACCCTTTGATGGAATGCTAAATGACTCATTAGTCAAATTGTGTTTATTTTGTGAAAGAATACATTATAATATTTATGTTGCTAGCCAAAATTGTGCTTATACTTTGAAAGAATTCATAGCGATGCTTAAGTTATTAGTCGAAATTGCGCGTATACAATGAAACAACATTACTTCTTTCTGAATTTCATCGCGTATATATCTCTGCAACAATAGCTCTTATGATAAGTGGTGGGCTACTCAACAATGCTAGCCCGTCTCTAGCCCGTTCATTTCTATAGGACCATAATGGAAGCCCGGTAGCCCGGTAGCCCGGTGATGGCGAGTTAAGTTTAAGACAGCAATAGTAACATTTCTATGTGGAGGAGACATAGCTGTTAGGCCATCTCTTGGTGAGGAGGAGGTTACGTACGTCCATCAAAAATTTGCAGTTGCACAATACGCGAGTTTACCAAGATGCACTGCGTTCCTTTTAATCCGATTCCTATTGAATCGTTAAAGATTCGTAATTCGAGCGCAGTGCATTTTGGTAGAAGTTCCTGGCCGCCATCTTTGTGTAATCGTCTATAAAGGCCGTCCTCCACTTTCAGTAGTTTAAGTCGGCGACAAGCGCACTCGCCTTGTGCGCATGCTCTGTTACTAAAGAGCATGTGCACTAGGCAAATGCGCACGTCACCGACTAAAACTACTGAAGTGGAGGTCGGCCTTAATGGGCTACTGAACAATGTTAGCCGCCTCTAGCCCGTTAATTTCTATAGGAACACAATAGAAGCCCGGTAGCCCAGTGACGGAGACAAAGATATTTAATGTAGCCAAAAGAAAACGAAAAATGACAAAGTGGTAACTTTTTTGTTTGATAAAATGCTTTGTCTGCACGCAAACGTCCATTCGTTATATGTCTATGCTTCAAAATTATAAATGTTCCCTACAAAAATTCAAAAAAGCTCTTGATTCCGATCTTTTCCTAAGAGCCACTGCTGTTCTGCCGCGAATGAACCTCAAGCTGGAGTCTTTCAGGATAGATTCCCACCTTTGGCCATGCTTGCGTAGGCCTTTCATGAGAAATTTGTCTTCTTCTCTCGTGAATGACAGCACTGACCTGCGTTCTTTGTTTCCAACTGGCAGAATCTCGCAGATTTTGCTCGTGATCTTGGTGCTAGTGGTGTCATTCTTTTCATTGATTGCAGATGTAGTGGACACTTGGAAATCATCAGTGATACTTTTAAGTGACCTTTCAACTGCGGCTCCGCTCTCTCCTCGCAGTTTCTTCATACAGCTGCTACCTTTGGCGGCAACATCTCTGGACCTTTTCTTTTGGTAATGGAACTGTGCAACTTTGGAGCTGTGCTTTTGATCCTCGGAAATTGATTCTTGTTCGTTTTTATCCAGTACCTGGACACTTGTCGTTTCAATGATCTGGCGATATCTTGTTGGGTGTAATGTACTTCCCAATAGCGTCATAGATTAGTTTGCTGAACAGATCTGTTAACTTTTGGAATTGCTGGCCGTTCCTGTTGACAAGCACAAAGTCACTTTGTGGTCTGAGCAAAGGTCTCACATGCATAATGCAGTCGTTTAATATGGCTAAACTGACATCATCAAATAAGACTGAGTCAAATCCATATTTGTCAGCTGTCTTGAACTTTCTTTGATCGACAAGGCCGTTGTTGTTGTTTGCGCTGTCGACCATGGCTAGTGTTAGATATTGGTAAGTCATGGGTCTTGTTCCTTTGATTTGTAGGAAAAGAAGGCCAATAATGAAGCGTGTTGCAAATGATACCTCTGTTTGCGAGATGCAATCTGGCGTTGCTTTACATCTGTGGAGAACACTCTTATAACTGTAAAGGTGGAATGGAATGACACTCTGCAACTCATCCATTGTCGCCCAAAAGTTTTGCTTCTCAAGGGAATCGATATCAAGCTCCGTTGTCCAATGGGCTTTGAGTTCTTTTGCAAAACATTTGCCCGATCTTTTTACGTACATTTCTGCTGCAACAAAGCTTTGAAGTGTCCCTGGTGGCACTCCTTTGAACTGCTGGAAATCCATTAGCTCTAAAATTGCATTTACATATCCGATTCTCCCAGAGATGCCAACGGATACTTCTTTTTCCAGGAAGTCCGTAAATTCAACAAAGTGTTGCCTTGACCCCAGATAAAAGTTAACAGTTCCGTTATCTAACTCATCTATCTCGATATCCGCACAGCAGAAACGAAGGTACTTCAATGCCCTCGAGACAACTTGATCTGCTACTGTTCCGGGTTTTTTACCCCCTGGTGGGCTGATGAGCCAGGCCTTCAACGCGGTGCCAAAATCACTGTCCTTTGGAAAAGATGGCAGACTGTATGTTAACGACCTTGGCCTCTTCTTGAAGTCTCCGACAGCCTTCAATTTGTCTGCGGGCAAATTAGGACGTTTGTCGAAGAAGTAAAACCATCCATGTTTTGTTGCAATGTGCTTGCGGCATCCTCTTTTACTGTGAAAACCATCATGTTCACAAGTATCAACGGGGCATTTGAAGTATCCTTCTTCTTCTGCTTCAAGTTTCAGTCTTCGTTTCGTTGCGAACGCCCCAGGAACTCCTTTCCAGTCCACGCTCGTCTTCATCACGTTATTCAGTAAAGCAAATAGACTTGTTTGTTTGAGTTACGATTCTTTGCACCGCCTTTATAAGAATTCTTACACACTAGGCCTGAATGAGCATACCAGTGTGCCGGTCTTTCTAGCGAGGCAAGCAGGGGTAAATTTGGTAATAATAGAAATTTCAGTTTGTTTACATTTTGCACCATAGCCAATCAACGAGCTCCAATTCGATCACGTGATAAACTACTTTGCGCGTCGAGAGTCGTAGCTGTGGAGAAAACCATGGGAAAACTACCCTCTCAACGTTTGGTCGCCGCGAAAATATACTTTCGAAGAAGCCTTAGAAATTTTAAATCTGTGTTGTCAGATAAATTTCCTAACCAGGGTTGCTTGCCCACTTGTCTGCTATACCTGGTTTTTGCGAAATAATTCCTTGAAACTCCGTCATTTCACGGAACCTCTCACCTCCTTTGAAGTAGCCGAGGTTCAGCGCGAAAAGGAACGATAAATATGGCACTCTTAACATCTAAAATCAGTTCCAGATTGGAAATTAAGGTTACAAGCATTTTATTTTGATTTACCGGAAAGAAGTATTTCAGCAACCATCCTAAGTGGCCGTCAGTTGGCCCTGTGGCCCTGTCAACAAAATTTGCATAACAAGGAAAATTAGCATGTAAGGGTTTCTCTTGTTAGTGTTTTGGCGGGAGTTTTGTCAATTCATCCTCTAATTATTCAAAACTTGACTGAAACATTATTTGGTTGCTTCGATAAATGATGAAAACCTTGGGACAATATTGAATAAGATTGTGGCACCTTTTGGCAGCAGAACTGGTAAAATAGGAGATAAGATCATGAAGAGTTTGTACAATTAATCAGTCGATGAGAAATAGAATGTTGTTTCTGACATCTTGATTTTGCAAACTCTACGGCCACGAAGGTTTCCCCAACGAGTGACATAAAAGAAGGGAGCAGAAAAGTTAAAAGAAGTCAGTCTTGAAAGGTAAGTGGATTAATTTGTAAAAGGATGAATCACATAACTCATGTCTTCTTAAACGTTGGATTTAACTTCGCCTTCAAATAAAATAGGAGAATGATGAACTTTTATAAATACTTCCGAATTTATGAATTTGAATTTACACACCTGGGTCGGAAGCATTCCAGCTACAATGATTTATGTGACATAGAATTGAAATTCAAGATGTTCTTACCTTGGAACAGGGTCCTTATCAAATTTCCTTGTACGTTTTACACTCAAGTTTTATTTGGAGAAACTCAACCCATAGAAGATCACTAAAAGGCTAAGAAACTCGAGAACTGGCAAAAAGCATTTTGAAATTTCCAGTTTAGCCAAGGAAAGCCTCGGCACGATTTTATTTCATGTATTTTACCTTTTTCCTGTCTTATATTACTCGGAAGGTATCTACTTGAGTTAATGTCTAAACATACGAGTACTGTTTTGAAATTTTTACGAGGGTACAAGTGATTTTTATGGAACGCGTAAGAAACTCGATTCTTGACCGAAAATCTGATAATTCTGATAATAAACCTTTTGATTAATAAATCTCCAATACTTGACTAAATTGTTAATCTCTTACAAATAAATATGTATTCTTTCAACATTCATCGAAAGGAGAATTTATCGTAATCACTAAATTTGGAGAATCCAAATTCAAATAACACAAAACTTTGTTGTACAACTCTGTTGTGCAACTATTTCTTACTCTATTCTTTCAGTTGACCAGCCAAAGTCTTGTTTAGTGTTGTCTTAGTGTTTTTATTTTCCGAAGAAACCAGCAAATGATTCTTCATGTTACACTCTGATCTGTCGACGAGTTGGCAAAAACACCCGCTAAAACACCCACAAGAGAAACCCTTCCATGCTGATTTTGCTTGTTCTGCAAATTTCGTTGCCACGGACGACCGCTTAGGATAAGTTGCTGCAACACATTGTTCTGGTAAATCAAAATTTAAAGGAATTATTATTTTGGAACTGAATTTGGCCGTTTAAAGTGCCATTTTGTCGTTCCTAAAGACAAAGATTAGCTTTATTGCGCTGGAACTCAGCTCTATCAAAGGAAACGAGAGGTCCGTGAAACGAAGAAGTTTCAAGAAATTATTTCGCAAAAACAAGGTACGGCAGACAAGTGGGCAAGCAACCCTGGCTAGGATATTAATCTGACAACACAGATTTAAAATTTCTAAAGCTTCTTCGAAAGTATATTTTCGCGGCGACCAAAAGTTGAGAGGGTAGTTGTCTTATGGTTTTCTCCACAGCTACGACTCTCGAAGCGTGAAGTTGTTGATCATGTGATTAAAATGGAGCTCGTTGATTGGCTATGGTACAAAATGTAAAAAAACTGAGATTTCTATTGTTACAAAATTTACCCCTGCTAGCGAGGCAAGGTTTTCAATGAAAGAATTTTCGCAAGTCTCAGAGGCAACTCACGAAAGCCAGTTTCACAATCTCATGGGGAAACATGCATAAGATATTACAAAATACATGCCCTTGTCTGTGTCGTGAAATTATGAGGTGGCATTGTTCTAGAGACACTGGCTATAGGCCTGTCGTGTTAGTGTTTACAGCACCAGGCTACCGGGTTACCGGGCTCCCCGTTGTGTTCCTATAGAAATGAACGGTCTAGAGACGGGCTACGATAGACATGAAGCCTGTCGTACGCAGTTTCAAGGAATTTCTCGGAAGTTGTCAATTTTTACTAGAATACTTACGTAATCTCCTGCGCGTAACCAGACTGCTGCGCAATAACACCTCCTTCGCATTAACAATCTGATGCGCATGGACTATCGGTCTCCTCCACATGACACTAACTGACATCATGCACTACATGTCCACAAGTTGCTACAACATGTCCAAGAAACATCATGACATCAGGAGTGCACGAGGTTTCCATGAGTGATCACTATATGGTTTACTGCATTCGGAAATTCAATGGTGCAGTAGAAAAAGGTCACAAAACGATTAAGACTCGCAAAATGAAAAATTTAATGAGGAAGCATTCCTTGCTGATGTTTCTGGGATATGTTGGGAGCAAATGCTCACTGAAACTGATGACATCAACTTGCTTGTCAACTACTGGTCTGAAATGTTTTCTTTGATCATAGAAAAACATGCCCCTTTGACTGAAATGCGTGTTTCTGAAAAGTATTGCCCATGGATCAACAAAGATCTCAGGGACTTGATGCGTCCAAGAGACAAATTAAAAAAGTCTGCAGTCAAAGGTAAATCTCCAATCCTTATGGACTCTTATAGACAGATCCGTAATAAGGTCAATGCCCTTAATGTTCAATGGAAGAAGCAGCATTATAACAATAGAATTGCTGCTTGTAAAGGAAATATGAAAGAGTCTTGGAAAACAATTAATTAACTTCTCAACAAGAGATCAAAGTCAAGTAATATTGATTGTTTTAAAGAATCTGGTACTGAAACTCGGAACAAAAAGGATGTTTCTAATACAATGAACAATTTCTTTTGCACAATAGGCAGTGAACTAGCAGATAAAATACAACCTGCAAGTAATCCCCTTTTAGTAACCCCCTGCAAGTAACCCCCTAAGATAAGGCTAAGTTCCACTTTAAGGCAATTGAGCTAAAAGATATCAGGGATGCATTTTCCAAGGTTAAAACGGCGAAGAGCTTTGGGACTGACAATATCTCTAGCTACTTTATGAAGCTTGCTTTACCATATATTGAAAACTCTCTGGCTTTTTTATTTAACACATCCATTGAAACTAGCCAGTTCCCAGATTCATGGAAAGTAGCTAGAATTACTCCGATTTTCAAAGATGGAGATAAGATTGAAAAATCTAATTATCGCCCAATATCAATCTTGCCTGTCATCTCAAAGCTCTTTGAAAAACTTGTTTTCAACCAGTTGGACCTGTATATGAAAGAAAATGGTCTCTTTACATCGGATCAATCAGGTTTTCTGCGCCTACATTCCACACTAACTTGTTTGCTTAAAATGAGCGACGACTGGTACAACGGGCTTGATCTCGGTAAGCTCGTTGGACTAGTATTCATTGACCTGAAAAAGGCATTTGATACTGTCGACCACGAAATTCTCTGTAAAAAGCTCGAACTTTATGGGCTTCAGCAGAGAGAGCTTTCTTGGTTCAGGTCTTGCCTATCTAACCGCAAACAATTCTGTAGGGTTAACGGTGTTGATTCAGATGTCGGAGAAATAGAAGTGGGAGTGCCACAGGGTTCATGCCTTGGCCCTCTTCTCTTCCTCATCTACATAAATGATCTTCCTGAAGCTGTCCAAAGTTCCTCTGTGACTATGTATGCTGATGATACCAGTCTTTGTCATAAATCTCGCGATTTGACTCAGCTGAATGAGGCTATAAATAATGATCTCAGTAAATTGGAGACCTGGCTTCAAGGCAATAAGCCTTCGTTGAATGTGGAAAAAACTCATTCAATGCTCATATCCACCAAGCAGAAACACAAATCTCTCAAAAGTCGTAACGAAGCCTTGGATCTGAAGATACGCGACAATGAACTCGATGTACTTCAAAAGACAAAGTGCCTATGAGTTCAAATCGATTGCTGTTTGAATTGGAAGGAACAAATTAAGGCAGTTTCTACTAACGTCTCCAGGGCAATCGGCTTTTTAAGACATGCTAAATACTTTCTCCCTCAGGCACGTTTAAGAACTCTTTACACTGGTATTGTCGAGCCTACTTTCGATACTATTGTTCTGTCTGGGGTTGTGTTGGATCTACAGACACCAACCAGCTGCAAAAGCTCCAAAATCGTGCTGCTAGAATCATCACAAATAGCAGCTTTGATACCCCAAGCAGACCACTTATTACAGAGTTGGGCTGGCAGACCATTGAATAACTCATTGATAATGAGTCATGAGTCTAGAATAATGGTCTTCAAGTCGCTCAACGATTTGGCTCCACAATACCTGTGTAATCTCTTTACGAAAAACTCAGCATGCTCCTCCCACAACCTCCGGAACACCGAGACTGATTTAAGGTTGCCAAAGAAAAAGTCAGCGAATGGGCAAAAATGTTGTTCGTACCGAGGAGCTAAAATATGGAATAGCCTCCCTGCTGAGTCAAAGACAGCATCCTCCCTGGATGGTTTAAGAAAACTGTAAAGGGTTAATTTCTTTCTTCATTGTATACATTGTATAATTGTAAATAGGCTTTTAGATAATGGTTTCTGATTTTAGTTGTGATTTATTTTAATTATTTATAGTATGTAAGTTTTTAATGGAGGGCCCCTTGAAAAACGGCTTCTGCCGAAGGGCTACCCTCCTAAAAAGATTCAAATATCAATATCAAATATCAAACTGATGCCGATAGCCTTATGTCTTCACCACCGGGCTACCGGGCTCCCATTGTGTTCCTATAGAAATGAGCGGGCTAGAGACGGCCTACGATAGCTCTATAGCCCGTTGCTTCACGACCATAACAAGATATCTCATTCAAATTTCTATTTAAAGAGAAGCCGTCCTATTCAGACTTTTGTGGAAGATATCCCCTTGGTGATTGCATTCAACGTTACGAAATCATAGTTTGAAGTGCATGAGTTGTTTCTCTTGAGATCAATTTGTACATCTGGTTTGATTGAAAATTTAGATCCAATTTTTCCAACATGCTACTGGAAGGCAATGAACAATTTTATGTCACTTAAGTACACGAGTTGTTCTCCAATTTGAATGATATGTTCCGTAAATAGTGATTCAGTCGTGGATCAACATGTTCCAGAACTAGGGATCAAATGTGTAGAACAATGTGAACCTTTCCGAACTGCACAAGTTGTTCCCCTCCCATTATGAACAATGCGTTCCATTCAATTTGCTGATGAATGTAAGATCAAAGTGATCCTCTGCGGGATTGAAATGAAAGAACAATCTGCTCCGAAGACCAATGAGGTCCGTTATTCCTTTTGAAAGAATACGAACTGTAGTCTAAATTTGTTCATATTTAGGCCTATTCACAAAAGTTTCTTCTAGGAGCAAGTGCATGCTTTAACTGGGACTTTTGCAAAGTTTTATCAAAGACAGTGTTCCTTCAAGATGACCCCAAGCTGCTGAGTGCATTCTAAATCTGATTTGAAGCGCTACGAGTTGTTTTGAATAACTCGTCTTTGCCGTGGTAAAGAATAGAAAAACATGAGATCATAGGAAGACAGGTGGTCTAACAGAGGAAGACCAGCAGTCTACCAGAAGAAGACAGGCAGTCTACCAGAAGAAGACAAGCAATATACCAGAGGAAGAAAGAGTAGCCTACCAGAGAAAGACATGTGGCCTACCAGAGGGAGACCAGCAGTCTACCAGAAGAAGACAGGCAGTCTACCAGAAAAAGACGAGCAATATACCAGAGGAAGAAAGAGGAGCCTACCAGAGAAAGACATGTGTTCTACCAGAGAAAGATAAGCATTCTACCAGAGGAAGATAGAGGAGTCTACCAGAGGAATGACGACAGTCTACCAGAGGAAGAAAGGCATTCCACCAGATGAAGACAAGCAATACACAACAGGAAGAAAGAGGACTCTACCAAAGGAAGACAGGTGGTCTACCAGAGAAGGACGAGCAGGCTACTAGAGGAAGTCAGAGGACACTATCAGAACAAGGCATGCAGTCTAACAGAGTAAGACAAGCAATTTATTAGAGGAAGAAAGAGGAGTCTAACAGAGGTAGACAAATAGTAGAAAGACAGACAGTCTACTTGAGGAAGACAAGGAATTACAAGAGAAAGACAGGCGTCTAAAGAAAGGAAATAGAGGAGTCTACAAGGAGAAGACACGCAGTCTACCAGAGGAAGAAAGAGGAGTCTAGACCAGAATAAGACAGCCATTCTACTATAAGGAAGACAAGCAATTTACTAGAAGAAAAAAGATGATAACAAACGAGGTATAAATGAAGATGAAGATAAACGAGACCAGACGAAGATCAAGGAGTCCACCATCAGAAGACAAGTAGCAAAGGAGAAGAAGACACGATCAGTCTACCAGAGGGAGATAGGTAGTCTACCAGACAAAGACAAGCTGTCTACCAGAGGAAGACAAAGGATTCTACCAGAGGAAGACAGGCAGTCTACCAGAGGAAGACAGGCAGTCTACAAGAGGAAGACAATCAGTCTATCAGACGAAGACCAGCAGTCTACAAGAAGAAGACAGGCAGTCTACAAGAGGAAGGAAGACAAGCAATATACCAAAGGAAGAAAGAGGCGCCTACCTAAAGAAAACAAGTGGTCTACACGAGAAAGACGAGCACGTTAACGAACCTATAGGGATTCGATTATAGAACGTAATACATCTTGGTAAAAAGTTCCTCACCGCCATCTTTAGCGTAATCGTGTATGAACGCAAATGACTTGGGGGCTTAAAGAGGATTTATACCGAGTGCCCCAAGGGTTATAAGCGTATGACCAGTTACTGCGAAGGAGCCTTGGATTCGAGAATCTTTGAGTTCATTGCATAGATGAGATCTCAGCTTAGATTTTAGGACCTTGCTAGTCCAGATTGGGTTTGCATTCGCAGAGTAATTCACTAAAACAGGCGACATTTCTGAGGGAGCATAAGACAGATGGTTATTGATTTAAACAGTTACTATCTATGTGAATTTGGCAAAAGCTTTTCGGGAAACCTCAACAATAAATCATTTTTGGAAGTTTATTTAGATATGAATAGGAAATTTACTCTTCATTAATTCCAAATTCCAATATGACCGAACACTGACAACACTAATGAAAGTTGGGTTAGAAAAATCCTTCAGTATTATAACAATAAGTGACAAAGTTCACACTTTTCAAAGAACACACTTTTTTGGTATTTTTGGCTTATTTCATACTTAGGATGTCATATATTTAGAGATTGTCCTTCATATTCGTAGTTCTTAACCCTAATCCGCATGGGGGGGGGTGTTTTCCACTTCCAAGGAGGTTTTTCGTTCCGTGTTTTTCAAAGTCATCAACTATGTCCCACAAACCCCTCTGACTTTTACTAATTATCTATTCGCCACATTTTGATCAAACAATTTTCAAACAATAGAGCTCACAGGTCACGTGACATGCCCATATTTGGAAGCAGGTAGCAGAAAAATCATTGTATTTGATGATTTCAATGGAAAGATTTGATCAAATTATGAAGTATTATACAACAAATGAATCATTAAACGAAGAGCTTTAATTTGATACAGGAATTTCTGGAATTTGATGACTTTAGCATTTTTTGATGATGACGTAAGTTTGGCCGCCATTTTGGGCTAATTAGCAAACTTTTTGAATATATTTGAAATTTTTCGATTGAAAACACTCCAATGATACGTTTGCAATGGAGTATTACCACTTTGCAGCTTCTTTTTGTCTATTTCTACAGAGAACAAATTCATTGCATTAAATTTCGTCATTCAAATTAGCTAATTTCCGCCAAAATATAACTCCAAAATAATTAATTTTAATGAAATTATATTTTTGTATCAAATTTTTGGCTAAGGTGAACCAAAAACTGCAAAATGTTCATGCAAAATCTTCTTTAAATCCAAATTTAACTAGGAAGCCTGATTTTCACTGATTTTCAACTTCATGACGTCACTGTGACGTCATAAGGTGTGGCAGCCGCACCCAAATTACGCTTCTTGCTAGAAACTACCTGACCTATAACGGTGCGGAGTTGCATTGAATTCTGAAGGGGCTAAGGCAGTTTTCAGAGGGGGGGTGGAAAGAACCCCCCATAAATGGTAGCTCGAAAAAAGCCCATATGGATTAGGGTTAAGGTTACTGTAACCCTTCAGACAAAAAATTTTCGATTTTTCGTTTTCGACATAATCTGATGGTATAAGCATTTGTGTACCATTCAAACAAGCTCACTTCCAGAAATAGCTACACTATTTTGAAATATGATCATTTTAAAAGAAGCAGTCCTTTTTCTTGAAAATTGCGGGAAAAGACATTAGGGCATTAAAATAACCTTGTTTGACCTTGCAGCTGCATCCATAACATCCCGTGCTGCAATTTGATGGCATGACTCTTTACAAGACCGCACATAAGCTTTATTGCTTGACCTTTGCGGGTTTTTGAGTAAACTTTTATGCATAATCGTTTCTCCCGCCTTTTTTGCTTTATTTTGTTAAAAGCCTGATTTCTCGAAACAGGATTTTTGGGGTACTGGTGGGTACTAAAAAATGTTTGTATACCCAACGGACCAACTAAATCGCTTGAAACTTGGCCAACAGGGTCACAAGGCATGTAACTACGAAACCGTGTCAGCGATTTTCAATAGATGCACTAGTCTGATTTTTACAAAGGCTTGAAGTTTAAAAAAGACATTTCAAAAATTGACACAAATTTAAGATGTCATTATTTCTAGACTGTACATTTCATCAAGAATTCGTGACACGGTGTTGCAGTTCAGGACCTTTAGTCATTGGTAAATAAATGGTTATGGTCCTACAACGCTCGCTGGGGTACACAAAGATTTTTTCGCAAGAATGGTCCATTTTGTCTAAGATCTGAAATAAATCATTTGTCCTGTTACTAATACAATTGCATATATTTTTATGATATTCTGCATTTAATTATGCATCGAATGATATATAATCTTGTTTGGCATATCTTGACAAACGGCCGTGGCGAACAGACTTTCTTAATCACTGCCTGAAGGGTTACAGTAACCTTAATCAGAAATTTCAACACATGTTCATTGTTAAAGATTTTGAGAATTATTGCTAAGATGGATATATAGTTTAAGAAAATATAGGTATCTTTGCTATTAATTCACACTCTTTTTATCACTTCCCTTGTCAATGCAAATGGCAATGTATTTCATGGGCAAAAAATGAAGTTGCTAGCAGTGGAAACATTTTGTTTTGGCTTTTCTACGCTGGAAAATTTCGGACACTAAATGTTTTGGATTACAAAAGATCTTGGACATTGAAATTTCCAGACGCATGGAAGCCAACCTTTGGATTTGTTGGAATTCTAGCATCAAATGAGAAAACTCCGTCCTTCTGCAGTGATAATAATCATATAAAAGATGCTTGCTCGAGTATCAAAAGCAGCAAAATAAACTTCTTTCTATGCTACCAGGTGTCCCAAAGATATAGGCTTCTGAGCAGTTACTCTGAAGGAACCTTGTGTTCAAAAGTTTCATTTTCAGTTTTTCGTATAGATGAGATCTCAACTTAGATTTTGCGACGCTGCATCTTCAAATTGGGTTTGTCTTCGCAAGGTAATTCACCGAAATAGGCAAATTTTCTGAGGCAGCAGAAACAGATGGTTATTGAATGATGGTACTACTATCTCTGCGGCATTTGAAAAGCACTTTGAGTCAGCTTAATCATTAAAGTTTCTATTCTTATAAATTTCCTGATCAACTAAACTATTACGCTGTGAGGGAAATTGTTAAGAGATGATGCAATAACACTTTAACAGTTGGCAATGACTTTTTAGCTATTCTGAAAATGAATGTGGATCGAATATTTCATTACAATTTGTAGAAATTTCGAGTGTGCACAATTGCGATCTAAGCTCTAACGCCAATTCATCGAGCCTCGCGTATAAAATTGTATCAAAATATCGCTCGATCCAGGCTCTTGTGTAGAATAGCTAAAAGGTCTATGCAACTTTTTAGGACTGAAGAACTAAAGGAACAGGAACTGTGCTAAAGAAACTTTCCTTACAGATGTTCAGTCATACCTGGCTTTTGAATTATTGAAGAGTAAATTTCACTTTCACAGCTCAACAAACTACCAAAAATGATATGTTGTTGAAAATCCCCAAAGCTTTTACCAAATTGCGCATAGAGAGCAACTGCACAATTCAAAACCCTCTGTCTCAGGTTGTTTCAGAAATGTTAATTGTTTAGGTGAATTACTCTGCGAATACAAACCCGATTTGGAAATGCAAGGTCGCAAAATTTAAGTTGAGATCTCAGCAGTGCCATAAACTGAAAATACTAATTTCTTAAGCCAAGACCCCTTCGCAGTAACTGCTCAAAAGGCTGTACATTCCTTGTGATACCCGATATCGTTATTGCTCCCACGAGCCTTAAGATTTGTTTCACGCAGATTTGCGTTCACATAAAATTACCCATGCAGACCTCGGTGTCTTTTACGAAAAATTTTACCTTGCATCTAATGGGAGGCAACCGTTTTATGTTACTCTCACCTTCCAAAATAAACACTGAATGCCAATTCATGTCTATCTGAAATTGATGTCATGTGAAAATGTCCCGGAATAAATTCAATTGAAGTACTTTACTAGCGTATTTATGCGGTTTGCAAATCTCACCTACTGACATGCAATGTGAAACAGGCTTCATTGGAAAGCTGGATTAATGGTATATGCTCTCGACTGTCGTTGTTGCTGTTACGTTTATTACTCATTCAAATCAGTTCGGGGTTGAGTACTTTTCATTGAATCTACCCATTGCTCCCATGGAGAAATGTTGTGTGATTTTGTTGATTCCATTAGCTCGAAGAAGATTTCGAGTTGTTTTCTGTTTTCGTGCTATTCTCAGACTCCCATTTATTACGCTAAGCAACGGTGACAATCTAAGCCAATTAAAACAGCGAGAAAAAGTCCTTGCTATTCAGTCAGTTACCAGTTATATGCAACCTGCTCTGCTTCTGGCCATTAACAAAATCTGAATTAAACTGGTATCTATTTGGAGCTTCATGAGAAGGATCGACATTGTCTCACCACAGTCTGTTTATGTTTGTACAGTCAGTAGAAATTCCAATGCCAGCTTCAATGCCATTGATTGGAATTCATAGTTCTAAATGGTTACTTCAGCATCATATCATACAGTAGGATAAATCTGTTCACTCTAGAAAAGGTTGAATTGAACCAAGAAGTGAATACGAGATCAAGGTATGCTTTCTTAGTTCCCTTTCATATTTTAAGTCTCTGTGGCCAAAGCGACATTCAGCTTTGATACGTGATTTTATAGAGAGCTCTCTAACTGGTCAGCATCACACTAAAGTACAACCAAAAACTATGTGGAGTAAAACAGTTTTCGCTCATCATGGAGAAACGATTAATCTCCAAAATAACGCAAGTTAGATATCATTCGACAGTATTTAACGAGCGGAACTCTATTCTTGTATGCATTGCAATTTTTCTGTTTTTGTAACCTCCTGCATCATTCGAAAATGTAGATCTTCGCAAATAATAAAATATCATTAAGATATCAAGAAGTTCTTTATCCTTTCTTGCCAGTGATATAACGGTTGAGTTTGCACAGACTGACTTGTTTGACTGTCACCCGTCACAGAATGCACTGAGGCCAGTTTTCCTCCAATACTCCTTTAATGAAATTTTTCAGAAATAGCCTCGATCGAGGGCTAGTCCACAGCTCACGGTTTAATAAGAAACGACTCTTACCGCATTAAGCTTGCCAAATTGCTGATCGAAAGCCATCACTGTTTCATGAGATTCCAAAATTTGTTTTGCAATCTCGATCAACAGAAAAGACTTCAAATAATTCCCAAGGGACTGAACCCTCCTTAAGAAAACAAGTCTCTGCTCTCAAATCTGCCTTCAAATGATGCTTAGCATGCAGAAGTTTATAATATGAAGGTAGTCCTAGTTCTAGTTTTAAGACCAAGAACTATATTACTTTAGATAGTTTTTGGCACTTACCTTCGATATTTTTGCGTTGTGAGATCAGATGAATTTCGTTAAGATTGTTTTTCCTTTGAAATCATTACATGATTCTTAAAAACATGTTGAATGTTGTAAAGGGTATCCTGAAAACAGTGTGCCATATTTGTATGGCTGTTACAAGGAAGGGTCAGCAATGGGGGGGGGAGGGGGCTCGGCAAGCTCTGTTGTTCCATTTTGATACGGTCACATAGGATAAACTTCACATTAAAGAAAAAATTGGTCAATAGTGTTGCACTATCAGTACCCAGTACACTCAAAGCTCTTCTCAGCTGTAAAAAGTCCACTACAGCACTAGGAACCTCTTTTTGCTGTATTCCATAAGAACCCCTTGTTTTGAAACAACCACTTGTTTAACAATCTCGTCACTGCAAATTCCTCATTCTCAGCAAGAATAGATTAGCAATCCAAATTCTTTTTTAAGCCAAATTAATCCTGAAATACCATAAATGAAAAATATTTTCTCGAAACAAGGTTCTTAAGAATTCATTTCAAACCAAGAATTTGCGTATTCTCAAAACGAGGAAATTTGTCCTTTAAAACTGTAACTTCCAGAATGAAGCAAATATAATCTTTCATTTCATTCATTTCCATTTAAAATGGTTTATACACGGTAGCTCCATCAGTCTAAGACTGCTTTACAGGGGGCCGTGTTGACAAATTACACAATTAATAATACCTTGCTAAAATAACTTAAGAGCTAAAACCTAAAATACCTAATACAAGTACTTATATCTAAAAAGTCAAACTAAAGACTAAAGTCAAACCAACGAAAGAAAGTAATATAACAATGCTCGTATAGTCATCTAGTCATGAAAAAACAATTCTCAGATAATCTTCGATTTTAGAAAGTACGCTTCTTCCACTTTCACTGTAACTCAAATTATCACACTGTTACAAGTTGCTTGAAGCCATAATCATCACTAAAGGCCCAGTCAGTGAAATTTTCCGAGCAGACAAAGATTCTATCTCACTCTGGAACTGAACATAAATCTATAGCTGAGCAACGTTTATTTGTAACGTTCCGCTCGCTGGGGAGATTCTTCTGACTCTAAATCAGCCTTATTGATAAAGTTAAGCACAAAGCAGTGCACTATGTTTCCATTGCTTAGCAGCAATACATTTCCTCGTTGATTGACATTGCTTTGGAGAGGGCAAATCAAACTTACGGAGAAATAGCCCATGCACCATTATGCCGTTGGTGGAAATCGAGATCCCTCTTCTGTATTTGTTCCAAGGAATTTGTTTGTATTTTTCAGCATGAAGTTCAAATTCCTTCCTACAATCATTTTGACAATGGTATTTCGGAATACGTTTGCACAAGACTTTTCCTGTCCAAACCATCACTATTGCGATACAATTGAAATCAAGTACAGGGCCTTCTCAGGTTTGAATGACACATACTTGAACAGTTCAGAGCACGTGATTCACAGACTGCCAGTCAAGGCGCAAATTGACTGCAAGAGACAATGTGTACATACTTCGGGATGTCAATCAAGCAATCATTTTCAGCCAATGAACTCAAGCGTAATGATGTGTGAATTAATTGCCGGAAACAGATGGTCAAATGCAAGTAGTCTGATTCCACGGAAGAATTCAACGCATTTCTTCATTCATGTATGTTTTCTAAAGTATCTCTATGTTTCTGAAGGTCGGGCAAACTTGGCTCTGTTTTTGCAAAGGCACATCAGATATCCAATTGAAAGTGTGGTACGAAGCCATGCAAGGCGTTTCCAAGACCAAGGACTCATTATTTTCTAACCATCGCTTCCCCCGTTCGAAATCTTGGGTAAGATGCATGCCCCGTCCAACATCACATCTGAAATAATGACATGGGTAAGGCTTCATTCACATTGCACAAATGCCCGTGCAGAAATCCGCCATACTAATCCTTTACAGTGTTCATAATGCACAAAATTTTTGCAATCTGTACACTGTAAGGGACTAGTATGGAGGATTTCTGCAAGAGAATTTACGCGCTTTCAAAAGATTGTGCAATGTGAATGCAGCCTAAAGCGAGGTAACGCAAAAACTTGTTGTTGATTAATCCGGTATTAATCTGGTTGGGAATAGGCAACTCAGTCGAAAGTTTCCAGAGAAGGTTCTTTGTCCCTAGGTACATATGCATTTGGAATTACTGTGCCTCGTAAACTCTGGAATTTCAAAGGAATTCAATTTTCCACGCAAATCGAAATCCTGAAGAAATTCTTACAGAAAAAGCAGGAGTATCCTTGCCCCTTAAGATAAAAACATTTAGGTACCTAGGGACAAAAAACATGATCTGAAAACTTTCGAATGAGTTGCCAGTTTCCAGCCTGAGGTGGAACACGCTCCTCGTTGTCTTCAAGATCTGAAGTGGCTTTAAATCGATCCGCAGTTTTGGCGGCTTTTTAAGGATTCAAGCCTCCGCCCTTTTCCTCAAAATCCTCAATTCGAGAAATTTACCACGCTTAAGAAAATTTCGAAAAATACTTAGAATGTAGGGTAGTCTTTGAGCGGCAGAATTATGTTTGAACCATCTCAATCGGCCTCTTAGTTGTTTTTCAATAACAGATCACGTCGGGTCACTTTTTTGGGTCACCCAGTATTAGTTTGCTATATTTCCAACATATACCGGGTGTCCCAAAACAGTTTACGGATTTAGTGAACCAGCGATGGAAATTTAGCTTTGATCAATGGGTAAGCTTTCTGTCAAAATGTTCCTCAATAGTTAACTTTAACATGGATACATCGTTTGTTGGTATTGTTCATTTAGAAGTAGATGAATCAATCTTGAAAGCTCAGAGATACTTCAACCACGAAGCAAGAGGCCAGGGCATTGGTGCTTATGCCTAAAATAATTATTGAAGCATAAGGAATGAATCAACCATAGCCTTGATAAGATTAGAAAAATATTAGATCAACTTATATTTTGTTTGCTGTGCACAAGTCACCCATTTTGCAAACATTTCAACTCGCCTTAATTTCAGTTTTGAATTTTCATGTTCCTGAAGACTTTGCTTAGGCCAAGGGCCACTGCCTTGGTTTGGAAGTGGACACAGATTTGAGCTTCAAAAGCTGATAGGTCTACTCTCAAAGCACCAAAACCAACAAACAAGGTGTCTGTGTTCCAGTTAGATATCGAGAAACATCTTGAGAGCGATTAGCCATAGCTCACATCGCTGGATCAAATCAAAACTTTATACTTTTATTTAGGACATCCGGTATGTTATGATATCTAGGTGATCTTGTGCTTCTCATTGGGATGTAAACTAGAATTCTTCTGGAAGACACGATAGTGTCAAGTCATATTAAACGTATACCTGGCAGTTAAATAGAAAGATATCCTAAAAGATGACATTCTGAGTCTTGATATTTTCAGAGTCCTTGTGCATCAAATCCTTGTCTGCATGGTGGTACATGCATTTCCTTGGATCAGCAAGCAACCTACAAATGCGCCTGTGCAAATAGTAATTATACAACACATTTTGGGGGAGAGTATTGTGAGATTGTCAAAGGTGAGATAGCGATGGATTGCAGCAAACTTATGTTCTCAATTGATGGGATCTTTCTCTCCAAAGACATATGCATACCTTGATTCATCCAGCAATTTCCACAGGAAAGATATCAAGCAAGAGTAATGCAAGGACTAATGTGTCCTGTAAAATGCCCCTGTGCTTTGTTAACTCTAGCTACGCAAGCATACAGTAGAGAAATGTACACTAGAAACATCAACTCAACGCTTCAAATTCTTGAACACAAATATCAAAGCCTAAATGTTTAACGTGTAATATTCAATTCAGATATTATAACAAGAAAAAAGAACTGTTGGTCTTTCAATCCACTGTACGTTAAAGTATCTTGATTTTCAATTTTTCCGACTATTGCGAATTTTTACAACTCAGTTTATTGACTTTGCTTTGATTTGAAATGAGTTTAAGGTATTATTTAAATCTGTAATACGGTCAACATAGACAATACTGGTTTCACATGCGACCACATGTCGTTTTCAAGAAAATGACCACACATTCTAAAACGGTCATAAAATTATTCGCAGAAGGTTCCTGAACATATCCTTTGGCAGATGCACTCGAGACATGTTCTTATTAACTATTATGTTTTTTTGCTAAGACACCGTTTGACCCTGTCTTTTAGATTTTCAACTGTTTTTATCAAAATATCGGTTTTTATCCTCTAGTATAGTACTATCTCGTAATTTGCGAAATCGGTGAAATTTCTAATTTTTTTTCTCGATTGTATGAATCAGAAATGATACTGAGATGTATACAATCAAAATAAAAAACGAATTTCAAGAATCGGATCAGTGTAGGCAGAGAAACTGAATTTTGAAGTTAGCCTAAATTGACTGTTCATTGCCTATTTGATGTGAAATTTGTAAACTTGTGATTTCTTGAAACTTCAAAAATCAGTTTCTTGGCTCTCACCGATCCGATTTTGATAATTCTTCTTTTATGTTGATGGTCAATCATTGCTCTTTCAAATGAGCTATGATTTGATTAATTCTGAGAACTTTCATTTTTCGGCATTTATTACATTTGCTGGACCACTATGGGTTGAACTCTTTCTTATATCCCAATCAGTTGACCAAGGTTTCTTCCCTCCGCTGTCGAAAAGTAAATAGAAATATGGCATTCGATTGCGACAAATCTAGCCTAGCTTTTTCAACTAGACTTAGGAAGGTTGTAAATCAACAACTTAGCTATAGGTATAGTGAAAGAAAACCAAAATTTTTCGAGTAGTTTTCGAGATAAATCCAATTTACTGAAATCAGCCAAAATTTTTGAAAAATAATTTGCAAAGCCAGCCTTTATGGAAAAATTGCGATTTTCATATCTTTCGATAGCCAAGACTATGTAGAGCAACGAATTTTTTGCCGATTTTCGATCGACCGAATAGTATTGAGAAATTAACTGTTTTTTTAAGAGAGTGGTTTTGCAATACAGCAAATCGCTGCTCACTGGAGCGGAAAGCAGAGTTACCTTAAAGCCGTCTTACAGAAAAAATACTAGAAAACTATGTCAATGTGTGATATCTCTAAGACCGGAGACACGGGGGGGGGGGAGACGGGGTTGTTCCTCAGTACACCAGAACCGAGTTAGAGATAAATGCTTGAGACTCTCATTTTCTCATTTTCCTACCTGAATTTAGGATGAGTAGCCGCAATTGCACTTTTTGGTCTAACTGTTGTATTTTCAATGACGTCAACAATGTTCTTTGTTACCAGGCCCAACAGCTAACATCAGTATTTGCATATGTTTGTATATACTGTTTCTAAAACACTTTTTTCACACCATTTTTGCAGCAGGAAGAGCAATTTTTTATAAAAGCATGACTTTGCTGTCAAATTTTGAGCCTTATAAGTTTAAAATTACTACCTAAATTCATCAAAATAATGACTTAATCGATGACGTCAAAACTTGAAATAGAAGAAGCAAGCATTTTTACATCTTACTATTGAGTTCTTGATATGGCGAAATTGTACGCCTCTCAATATTCATCTTGATCTGAAATTCAAGTGTCGGAGTGAAAAGACATACAATTTGAAAAATGCATCTGAGAAAGTACTGTAGTTTATTTCCAAAACCAAATGAGATATTTCGACCAAAGTTTGGGTATGTGCCTAGACAAATCTTTAAGAAAATGCAAGATTAAACTGAAAAGCTCAGGAATTAACCGAGAAAAATTGCATGAAAAAGCTGTTCAAATCCAAAAGCCTCTCAGGGCATTTTGTATACTGGGACGGAGATGACTTCATTCCTAAAGGAAAAAAGACGCTAGGAGCGAGGCTCAACGATCCTGATCCAGTAAGGGTTTACCATTTTTGTGTCAGTAAGTTGCATCGTTATTCATATCAATCGAAAGTTCTTTCCTTTGCTGGTGCTCTTAAATTTGACCTATGTTGTTTGACAAGGTAATTGATGGAAAATTAGAAGTTGTCGGAAATGCAATCGTTTGCCATCGATGAATGGAAATAAGAAAATCCACGTGGGTCTGGTAGGAACACCCCTAGTGAGATTAGGGTTTATTTAAGACTTATTGATCAAAAAATCGTATTCGCTTATGTTTCAGTTGCTGAGCAAACAGCTAAAGTTTACTACAACTTTGATCAAGAAAATCCAATTGATTTGAAAAGCAAAACAAATCAATTAATGCCAGCAAAAGCAACTGTGTATACACTTCACGTGCCTGAAAGAAAGACCCCTGTGCTATACATTCCTGGCACCTCCGAACATATTACCGTTGGTGGCTACCAAGGACAATGTGTGACGTAAGTATTTCAAAAACAGTTTAACAAATTGCGCTTTTAAGATAACACACATTGCTTCACAGATCTTGTAAGGAGACGGGCTTTAATCGAAAGTATACGAGTGTGGTGTGACGGACGGACATATAAGAACTTCGCTTCAAGCATTTCGAAATCATTTTAAAAGCATCCATCGATGATCAACATGAGCATGACTATCTTTCCCTCTTGATATTAGTGCTTTGAGATTTGAAATATTCAATTCAATTTTCGACCAAAATTCATCTGGTAGAGCCAGAACAAACAAAGAATGGTATTGATATAAAGAAAAGCCAACTGCCAAATGGCAGACTAAATGTATCTTTTTATAAGAAACTGATTTTAAAATAGCCTTAAATAACGGGCTTATCATACTAAACCAATAAACGCAGAGGACACCGTTAACTGTAGAAATAATACTCTCAACTCCTGTAAAAGAAATACCACCAAATCAACTCTGTGACTTGAAAGGAGATTGTTGAAAAATTCAAGGGAAAAACAGTTTGTCTTCTACCTCAAGGTCTTAGAAGCGATGTTTACTAAACTTCAAGGTCCCTCCCTCTGCCGACAGAGGGAGTCTGTTTTACCTTGCAATCGTTTTGAGCTGGCGCCAAACTGAATTTGGAACTAAACTCTTGTTCTGATAATTCAACTTTCCTCAGAATTTCAATGAAACCTTCCTCCAAACTAGGTTGCTGGCTTTGTAAGTTTTTGCATCTCTGCTTTTACTCCATTTCATATCGCTTAAAAGCGAATCAAAGAGTGTTTGTTAGAATCCTCTCGAAGATTTACGCTATCATGAATCCACCTATTCTTCATTGATTCTTTTAGTGGCTGCTCCACTTTGCTGTTCCTCGGACGCATCTGCAAGCATGAATTGTCTTTGTGAAGTTTTTCTAAAAAGGTTGAGCAATAATATACTTCCTTTTAGCCATCCATTAACATGCCGTCCTGGTAATGAGAATAACAATGGCTTGTCTGTATCCATTTGGTTCAAGATTCTCAGAAGAACCAAAACGAGATTCGTCGTTAAAGGTTGTCACCGCGTGAAAGCCGTAATTGCACGTACTTCCGTGAGTACGAATACTCACAGAGGCTTCGAAATGCAGATTACAGGCTGCTCAATTGGTATGATGCGCTTCATAGTCCTGGATGAAAGACAAAATTACAGGTTACAATGGGGGGATGCCTACAATGAAACTTTTTACGAGAGATGGACTCATGTGGTCGCTACATATGCTTCCGGCACTGGGATCATGCTTTACATTGATGGCAATCCTGTCAGTCACGTGTCGGTGAGTAGAGCATCATCTTCATCATTAACATTATTTAGAGTTGGGTTATTAACCTAGTACATGGCACTAATTTATTCCAACTGTAAAGTAAAATATCAAATGCTATAATAAATGTTCTATATATACCTCCCCGGGGGGGGGGTAACTTCAATTGCGGGTGACGGGGTGTGCCATTTTGACGTCTGAAATCACACCCTGAAATTTATAAATTTTCACGAAAACGATACCCCAAAATTTACAAGCCATTGAAAACGTATACCCTAAAATTGTGACAACTATCTAAAATTTTAGCCAAGTAAATGAAATTTGATCAAAATCAATACACTAAAGGGTGATTTTTCTTAAATGACACCCCATCATTTATGAATCCATGTGATTTTACCAAAAATGATACCTCAAAGTTTATTGTCTGCTCGAAAAAGGCACCATAAGAGATGGCACATCCCGTGCCAGCATATATGGTAGTCACACCCCCCAGGGATAAACCTAAACAAAGAATGTTATAAACATAGCCTGCAGGTGCACTTGTCACCATTCCATGACTTTTCCATGACTCCATGATTTTTAAATGATGCAAGAGATGGACTTCGATTGATTTCGTCACTAAGTGTGTTCCATACGAGACTTCCACTGGAAGAAAGTGACTCCGAGCCCTGTTTCTTGATCTTTTGAAGTCTAAAAAGATCTTTAGTCCTTGGGTCACACGTTACTTTTCCCCTCGTGAAATTCCCATAAATGTGACGGGCTTAGTTTTTTGACTGACTGGTAGATTACAGTAATCAATTTTGGAGACATTTTAACATAGATAGTATGGCTGTTATCTCGGCTCAGTAGTTGCTGGAAAGAGGATTCATAGTCCTGGTCGAGTATCGGCAGACAACGTTTATGTGCTCTGTTTATTTCATCGTTTGCAGCATCACTGCAAAAAAGCCATACCAGTAATTGAAATTCGATAGGATTATGGTGTTACAGATTTTTGCTGCTTGATCCGGAGAGAGATACGTATTTAACCTTGCAAAAGCACCAACTTCATGATTAACCTTTGAACGGAGTCCGTATATGTGTTTATTCCACATAAGCTTGTTATCAGTCTGCATCCCTAGGAGTTTCACTGTATTTGTAGCAGGTGATTTTTTTCTCTCTTTCTTAAGGCGCAGCAGGCGCCTTTCGTCTCTTAGACCAAGGGATATAATGTGGAATTTTTGAGGAATTGCTATCATTCCACTTGTTAAATCCAGTCTGAAAGAAGACGAAGGTCATTTTCTCATTTGATTGCAATTTCTGGCATGGTATTACTGCATGCAAATATGCTAGTAGCATCAGCAACGTTGCATGTTGAAAAGAACAGAACCTTGAACAGAGACCCAGAACCCAGAACAGAACCTTGTGGGACACCAAATCACAATTTTTTGTCGTGAACTTTTACATGAACCAATCTTTACCCTCTGGTATCGGCTCTCTTGGTAACTACATACAGGCTGAAGGTTGTCATTGCCAAATCCATATGCCTCTAATTTCGCCATTAGGAGGTCACGGGGCAGACTGTCGTAGGGGTTAGATAGGTCCATGAGTATCGTAACAGGGACTCTAAATCTCTAAATCGCTGTAAAAGTGGTTAGTTTTAAATCATATGACTTATTCCTTAAAAAAGAATTACTTGACAAAAAACTTTTGCCATTCATCTATGATTCTACCATTTTCTACTATTGTACTTTTCGGGGGGGGGGGCTTCATCATCTTTCGAAGTTATGTACAGCCATGGCCAATTGGTCAATGGTACAGCGGATCTTGAAATTCAGCTCATTGGAGGAAGTGACGTCATTATAAATTTCTAAATCGTATAACAGAAGAGCGACAGACTTCCACCCTACACTATATTGCAGACATCTAAGGACTATGGTTTTTTTGAAAATCATTTCTTGCCTCCAAAAATCTTACGGCGAAAGGCCCCCACACCAAAGATTTCTACATTACGCTAAAACGACAAAAGATATAGCTGCCATTCTTTGTGACTTTTAGTGAAATTTAATAGGTAATTAAATCTTCAACATTTCATTGCTCTGACTCTGATCATGTGACCACAATGATACCATATTTTGAGAGCGGTCAACAAAAAAAATGCTTGAAACATCCCTAGCTTTTGTCTCCTTTGTTACATAGATCTGAAACATGCACCATTAGATTTCGCTTGATAAATGCATTCATTTATAAGGTGCATCTTCATATTTGCGGACATCGGCAGAAATTAAGATCGATAACTTATTCATATTTAAGACTTCATTACATTACTAAGTAAGTGTAAAAAATAAAGATATCGTCTTATTTGCGTCAGCTTATCCATTTGTTTCCTTCTGAGTCCATTATTATTATTATTAATTATTATTATTATTAATTATTATTATTATTATTATTATTATTATTATTATTAATTCTTTATTTAAAGTAGGCTAATGTACAATAGCTAATTTAGAGCTAATTAAAGCCTACTAACAAAAAATAATCTGAAAGAATAATTTTACAATAAGAAAGAATGCTATTTACAATTTCAAATTAAAAACCCTAAATTTGGAATAAAGATTCGACAAAGCCTACAGTTGCATCTCTCCCCTTTCCACGATTTTATTCGGTTTTTAAAAACAGCCAAAGAGCTAGCAGTTTTTATTTCATTTGGTAACGTCTGCCAAAGTTTATGTCCAATAAAAGGTGTGGTTTCAATCCCAAAATTTGTGGTCCTCGCACTTGGCTGCAGAAGACCATTGCCACTTCTTAGGCTGTAAGGCACATCATTAGTTACAAATATGTCCTTCATAAATTCAGGGTTTAAATTTACTTTTGTCTTATGAATTTCGACCATTAGCAACTGTAGGTTTCGTTGATGGACTGTCACTGAGTTGTCCCTTTTCAGCAATGTTTCAAAATCAGACTCGTAGTCTCTGTATGCAATTCGCAGTGCTCTCAAGTGCATCTTATTTATCTTATTGTTCAAGTTCCTATCGTGAAACATCCACACTAGAGGGCAATAGTTAAACTGGGACATAATAAAGGTTTTCATCAATAAGACTATTTTTTCCGTTTCCATGTATTTTGAAATCCTAGCTAGCCCATGAATTTTCTGATTGGCCTTCTTACAAAGAGTGCTCACATGGGGTTTGAAGGTAAGGTGTTTGTCAAGAGTTACTCCCAACAGTTTTTCCTCAAAACTTTCCTTTATTTGAGCTTTGCCAACATGTATGGAGGTATCAGTGCTAGATGCGCTGAATGTCATTAAATGACATTTTTCTTCATTTAATTTCATGTAATTGTCTGGAAACCAAGTAATTATTCTCTGTGTGTCCCTATCTAAGCTATTAACTACATTTTGTAATGATTTATTACATGCATACAGAGTCGTGTCGTCGGCGTAGTTACATACCTCAGTGTCAGTCAGCCCCATAAACATATCATTAATGTAGATATTGAATAAAAGGGGTCCCAAGACTGATCCTTGCGGTACACCTTGTCTGACATTACTATAAGTGCTAAACGAACCATTCACTTTCACCCTCTGTTTTCTATTAGTTAGATAATTGTGGATGACGTCTAGGGAGGCCTTCTTGAAACCATATGTGTGCAGTTTTGCCAGAAGAAGTGCATGATTTAGGCAATCGAATGCCTTGGAGAGATCCATCATAACAGCACCAGCACAGCCTTTTTTATCTAAAGCTTCCATATTTACTTAATAAAAGAACGAGACTTAAACAATTGCGAAGAAAATCGGCACATGAAACAAAAAGCAACTTTGAAGCTAATTGTGCTAAAAATGGGAATTTAAAATTTTGAATCTGTAACATATTGTTTTATATCATCAATTAAAAATTTACAATACAAGGTGCTTACTACACTACTTGCAAAATACTCCACGATACTGCAAATACAATACCACCAGGAGCGAGATACATTGTGTACCCCATGGTTCAAGAAGGAAAAGAAGAAGGAAAACATAATAAAGCAAAACGATATAGAACTATACTCAAAAAGAAAAGTCGCTGAAAAGAGGACTTGTTGGCTGCTTGAAGCATGGCAAAAAATTTGAACGAATTCAATCAAATCGACCAGTTTTATGGTTAAAACGTAGAGTTAACTCAAGGATATTTCATCAGGGAAGTTCCTGTTACGATACATTATCAGTTGCGTTAGAAGGGTTACTTCAAGGCATGCATTAACAGTTTTGCATTAAAACCACGTTAGAAGGGTTACTGAGTCCAAACGGTGGTACTAATGCAAGAACTCCAGCGAGAAGATCTCATCGTGAGATCTTAGAAGATGGACAGAGCAACAAAAAATGTTCCGTATCCCCAATACCATCGTCTGAGAGGCACATTGGGTATATAGTATCCCTAAAATTGTGCTTGAATTTGTGAAAGTTCAATTTGCTAAGACGAACCCTAAGTTGAGTAAGATCCGAGAATACTCTTGGTTCATGAACACCAAAGATTGATTTTGGAAGGGGGCGGATCTTGGAGGGCAACTTTCTCTTAAAGACGGCAAATACATACTGCTTTGATATATTTCCTACTGTTTGGTAGAATTTGGAGAGAATTGGTTTAGGAGTTAATAAAATAGAATATTTCTTGTTAAGAAGGTATAAATTTGCCAATTTTCCTGTGTTTTCTGGTTGCCTACTAACGAATCACGTCACTTATTAATTGCTACTGTTATATTTGAAAATATAATTGCCTAAAGGTAATTACAATAGGGGTAAGTCTTATTGTTATACCCTTATACAAGGTGTCCCAAAAAAGTTCCTTCGTTTGATGGAACACAGAGAAGGCTGGAGGGGGACAAACAATTGCTCAACATAACCAAAGACCACCTTGAGTTGAAGTGAATTACTTGAGTTGAAATCTGAGATCTCATTGTTTTATAAGTAGCCTATTTTTTTTCTTTATCACATAAAATATTAAAACAACAACTGCAACGCAAATATTCTATGGATGCCATAGCTGCAAAGGACATGATGTCAGCGAGTGCCAACTACGACAGCCACTTACAATAATTTCAAAATATGTGTACAAATAATTTAATAAGAGAAAGAAAAGCAACTCGAACGGGCGTCTCAGAAAGAGGAGCTCCCCCACCTTACTGCACTTTGTCAATGAAATGAAGCACTCAATCATATCATGGAAACACGTCCTTTCGACAAAACAGGGCGCGCCAGGCAACCAAAGCCGATCCCCCGCACGCGCCGAATGCAACACGCGCAAGAGACCGACCCCAATCAACCAGCACGCACCGCCTCGTCGAGAGGGCGCACTGTAGTATGCATTTCTGCTATCCACTGTGGAAATGGGAGTACCTCTTTACAAGACACCCGTTACAATTACTACAAATAAACGAAAATGTTGCTGCTGTTTTGTGCTTAAGGTCAATCTGAAAACCTTTTCGTATTTTTGATGAAATAAATTGTTGCTTCAAGGATTATTCGATTGATGATGACACTATTCTTTGAGTCTCCGAACAGAAGCAAGTCACACAGTGGTTTATCATCTAGATCAATAAGTAGCCTATTTTATTTCATAATACAGCGCGTGGTGACAGATGGCAAACGCAAAGGAAACCATGGAGGGATTAGGAGTTCCTTTGCACCAAACGTTGGAAGAACGATCTCCAGATTTCTAGACAAACATTTCAACGCTGTATTCGCGAGGCGAGTGTCGAAGTTGCTGCAAATAGACCAAAATAGAATCAACAAAAGGAGGTCACTGCAAAAGCTTAACGTGTAACTGGCTTCTAGCAATACGCCAAAGAGTATCTTACTACTGCAATTGTGAAAACCCTTTACAGTAGCATCGTTGAGCCTCACATTTGGTCTGTCTGCAGTTGCTGCAGTTCCACGTACATCTTGCAGTTGCAGAAACTTCACAACAGAGCAGTTCGTGCAATGATCTATAGTCACTTCGATTCTGCAAGTAACCTTTGCAACAAAATTGACGAGCGATCAAGTAGTTTATTATTATTATTATCATTATCGATTTATTTCAAGTTGGCAACTTACATAGCTATGTGAAATTAAAAAGCTAATTCAAGCCAACAAATTAAATACAATGTTACATAAATATATACAAGGAAAACAAGTCAATAAAATTACAAAAATTCATATCAATGTACAAAGTTCATATTAAAAATGGTGTAAAACTATAAAAAGCCGAGCCGAGGAATATACTGCTTGCAAAGTCTGCAGTCGCAGTCTTAATTGGTCCAATATTTGATTTTATTCTTAAATTGTTGCACAGAATTTGAATCCTTGATTTCCTGTGGAAGATAGTGCCAAATACGCTGCCCTCTGTATCGAATTATTTCAGTACCACAATTAACTGTATGTACCATAGGAAGTAAAAATGTATTGGTATTTCTCAGATTATATCTAACACTTCTTTTAAAAAAAATTTCGTCCATAAAACTGGGGTTTAAATTATTTATAGTTTTGAACATTTCAGTCATTAGCAATTGCACATTTTTCTGGTGTATTGTTACAGATCTATCTTTTTCCAACAAAGATTCGAAGCTGGAAGCATAGTCTTTATATGCAATTCGTAAGGCTCTTTCATGCAGTCTATTGATCTTGTTATTCATTTTTCTGCTATGGAACATCCATACCAAAGGACAGTATTGGAACTGGCTAGTTACAAATGCTCTCATTAACAGTCTTAATTTATCAGTTCCTAGATATGTGGACATGCGTGACAACGCAAATAGTTTGTTTCTAGCCTTTTTACAAATATTGCTGACATGCTTTTCAAAGTTGAGATTTGAATCAATCAAAACCCCTAAAAGTTTCTCTTCTTGTGAATTATTGACAGTACAGTTGCCAATATTTATGCCTACATCTTGATTTGTTCTTTCACCAAAAATCATAAAGTGGCATTTATCTTCGTTAAGTTTCATGTAGTTATTTCGAAACCATTCAATTATGATTTTGGAGTCATTTTCTAACCTGGAGACTACATTTTCTAGACGCGTATCGCACGTATAAATAGTTGTATCGTCCGCATAGTTACATAAATCTGTCTCCTGAATCGACAACAGAAGGTCATTGATGTAGATATTGAAAAAGAGAGGTCCAAGGACGGCTCAGAGTTGATTGGTAAACAATCAAATCTGAGGATTTTAGATGCCTCAACGACCTTGCGTGGGAATATCTTAGTAATCATTTAACCAAACACGTTTATTGCACTGCGCGGCTTACGAAATACAAGCAGTGACTTCAGGCTACCTTTCGAAGGCTCTTTGTACAGACAAAAATGCTTTTGTTCCGGGATGCTAAAATCTGGAAAAGCCTTTAGTAGGCTTAAGCAGTGACTTATGTTTAACTTTGCAGGCAATTAATTAATGCCCATAAATTTCGCATCCATTCTAGACCGATAGGCAGAGAAAGTACTTTGGATCCTCGTGTCCTTTCTTATGAATAGATTTTAGCACTGTACATTCCAGTAGATTAAGAGATATCCAGCTCGTGGCAAAGTATTTCGATGCTCAGATCGGATATAACGAAGTTATTGCCATAAATTGCAGACGGTCTCTTCTTTGTTAAGCAAGAATCTTGCAAATTCGACTTTTCTTTTTATTGATGGCAACATTCCACAAAGAAATTTCTCAACGTCAAGATGTAAAGTTGAAGTTTATGACCAAGTTTCGAAGTAATTACTTTCAGAAATAATTTTTGAGAGATAAACTTTCAATGTGTTTACTCCAATGCCTCGCTGAGATTTTCCTGGTATCTGCCACGGTAAAACACGTAGGACGCTGATACCTAGAGAACGTTAAGTACCAATGAGAAAAGGACTGTTTTTACCGACGGCCTATCACCGTAATAATCCTTGCGACAGAACAGAATGATAGGCCTAATAAATTTATCTAATGATGACTTATGGAGGCAATGTTCTTGAGCCATGTTATATTGAGGTATTTCGAGACGAGCTTGCCCAATCCTCAGCTAATAAAACCAAAATGCGTGATTCAGAAACGAAAACTGAATTCGTCAACTTTCTATAACTTGCTAACTTCATTCATTATTCAACAAGGAGTCATTAACCTCATTGACCTCTTAATCTCATTAACCAATTGGAACTGTCTCATTAGTCAACTGCAATTGTCATTTATCATCACTTAATCAATTGGAAATGGACAATTGAATTTGTCATCTTGATCAGCCTATCTGCGGGGCTGTTCCTAATCATGATTTTCGTCGCAGTAATTGTTATTAATTCATCATCAAGCTGCACTTCCCAAACGATGCTTCAAGTTAAAAGAATTAAATTGCTTTGCACAATATTTCTGCTTGTAACTGCCCAACGGTCTTTGAAACTATAGATTCGTAGCCTTTCTCAGTGGGTCACATAAACATGAATAGTCGCTGACTGCTGAGTTTTTTATGAGCACTGTAGTGCCACTTTCAAATTTTTGGCTCCGAGAATGGAAATAATTGATATCATGTTACCTGCAGCATCTTTCTACTTTGCGGTCGGTATAATGATTCAAGCCTCAGATTGGCTATAAGAGTTATTGTCATGTTTTGCAGAGGCTTGGAATCGTCGCAGCGTTACAAATTCAGTGTTTTCTCTAGTAGCTTTTCGGAGAGTAAATAGACAAGTATTATGTTGCCTTTAGCATCTGTCTACCTTGTGGTACAATGATTCGATCCTAAGATTGGATATACAAAGTTATTGCCATGTTTTACACTTTTCTCTTTGCATCGTCACCGTGTTACAATTGCAGTACTTTCTCTAGTTTTTCCTCAGTGAGTACATAGGCAAGTATCGTGTTACCTGAAGCATCTGTCTACCTTGTGGTACAATGATTCAATCCTCGGATTGGATATAAAAAGTTATTCCATGTTTTAAAGAGGCGTTTCTCTTGGTATTTTCGCGGTGTTACAAATTCAGTGTTTACTCTAGTAGTTTTTCTTTGGGTACATAGACATGTATCGCCCTTTCCCATGCAAGAATAACTTCAACTGAATGAATCATAGTTAGCAGTATTGCATCAATGCCCTAATTTTTAAAGGCAGTAGTTTCCCTCAATGTGTAGCTTTGGTTGCTCACCAGAACAGGCTTGTCTGCTTATAGGATAAAATCTAAAAAGAAATTCTTGCAAAGTGCAGATCATTGCGAGAATGCGATGCAAAATAATAAGTTTCCAAACAGCTTGTCCTGGACCAAGAGCAGCAGATTCACGGAATGCAGGCCGATAACTGTCAATGAGGCTTGCATTTATTGTAAATGGAGGGTCCGCTACGCTTTTTCTGAAGTCAAACCAAGTCAAATTAAATGAAATGAAAGCAAATCCATCATACCATGAGCATGGAATACGTTTCTCGTATCTCAATACGAAATATTTGCTTTTCAGAATCATGTTACGAAAAGTGCGCCTAGTGATTCAAGTTCATTGTATTTTGGGAAAAGTTCAGGTGGAAACTTCGAAGTGTACATAGATGACTTTGCTGTTTGGTATAATCTCTTTACGATCGATGACGTCAAAGCTGTTTACAAGGAAGGTAATAATCAATCATGACTAGACTTGCTCCACGTCTATTATAATGGTTACTAAAAACTAGACTTACGGCAACTCTAAGTCAGGATATCTCGTCTTTTTGTCTGACGGCACAAGGAGAGTAGGTTTAACCATCCCCTTGATGTTCGTTCCCTGTATCTTGATGTTTCAAAAGCTTCTGATAGGGCGTAGCATGATAGTCTGATTTATAAACTAAAACGATGTAGCGTCTCAGGACAATTTCTCTCTGTCGTCCAAAGTTTCCCCATCGAAAACAGCGAACTGTCTTGAACGGGCAGTGTTCTAATTGGAGAGATATTTTAGCAGGTGTACCCGAGGGTTCTCGGGGTTCTCTACCAGGACCATTCCTTTTTCTTGTGTATATCAATGATCTCACCGTTAACTTGAGATGCAAGGTAAAGCTTTATGCCGATGATAAATCCTTGTTTACAGTCGTCTAAGAAGCTAATGCAAATACCGGGGACTCGAACCATCATCTTGAGTTGGTAAGCAAGTCTATCCATGATTGGAGGATGTTATTTTATCCGGATCCACAAAAACAAGCTGTCGAATTACTACTTTCTAAGAAAAAATATTAAATAGAACATCCAGATATCTTCTTTAAAAGACAAGTCCGGGGTAGCTACAATTGTTGCTACATATTTCAATAGACACTACGTATTTCAATCTGCTAAGAAGTGCAAAATGACGTCATTTTATATGAAGTCACTTCACGTTGACCTGAGCGAGGCTGTAAAATGTGTTGATAGTATATCACTGATATTGTTAGCCTCCTTGTCGCGGCTTCGCACCCTCACACAAAATCAAAATGGCGACGATCTTTGGCCTAACTTACGAAACTTGATTAACCAATCTATGAAAGTTGTAGGAATAAAAACTTGGAAAGAACTCACGATTGGTATTCAGCAGTTAGTAAGGTTGCTTTTTAGCCCCCTTGCCCTGTTTACCTCTGTTGTTTTCTGAGATATGGCAACCAAATTTGGCACAAAGATTGTCCATTATATAAACAATGAATTTTTGAAACAACAGTTTAATTAACCTTGTTTGTGTCGTTGCTAGCGCATGATTAATATCACGACGTCATAAAAATGAAAGTGTAGAAAAATTTTACTTTTCGCAAAGAAATGGAAATCATATAGATCAAAATAGAAGTAAATTCATAGCTTAGACTTAACTGGGCCAATTAAAAAGGATTAAGAGAGATACAATGTATATTTTTCAAAGAGTGTGGCACGACAAATTGGTTACCACGGAGACAAGGCTAAAAATAGAACACCAAAATTGTTACAGTTTCATTGCTGTACAACAGAAAGTTAAACTTGCTAAATCTCAGAGACATTCAGCAAACACGGAAAAACGTATAAATGAAAATGTACAAGGGGGGGGGGGACGGAATCCGCCTCAAGGTCGGGTTAACAATAACAGAGAGCTTACGAGTCTTGTTTCCGCATGCTACCTTTGACAGATCACCCAAAAGGCCAAAATGGGGTCCCTTATAACTCAGAGATGCCTAAAACCATATTTTTACCTTGACGACAAACATTTAAAAAGACCGAGATTTACTTCACAGGCCCAAATCTGTATTACAGAACGCCAGAAATGCGGTTTCCAAGTTGTGAAATCGAAAAGGACAACTTCAGAACCTCTCAAGGGAAGTAAATTCGAACGAAAAACAAGGAATCTTTCTGAAGCAAAGGAAACTTTGCGTTGTAATTGCCGTTGCCGTCGTTGTTTCGTAAACTCACTAATTAGGTCTAAGATAGGACTTGATCTAAGATAGGAACCAAAAGTCTTAGCCGAGTTTTACTCGTGGCCCCCTGGCCGGAAGCCTTCAAAGCCTCATTTTCACGGACCAACCAGAGACAGAAGAAATGTGTGAAGACTTTTCTAAATTTTTACTTACCTTCATAAAACGAAACCAGGACAAAAAACTGCTGGAAATTTCCCGAATCTTTCGGGAGAAGTCTACTCGGCAGATGAAATTTTCGTGCAACCATCCATCAAAAAGAGAATATGGACAAAGTTTTATCTTTTGATTTTCTTTCATATAACGTCATTGATATAAAGTATGAATTTAGACAATAAATATAAGGTTACAAATTCCATAATATTTTTCGAAACGTCGTGTTTCCAAAAACATTTGGATGCTTCATCTGTTAATCAAACTTCAAACAAGCGTAATAGTTCTTCCATGTAAATTGTTACAGTCAAATCAGTAACGGTACTATTGGCAAAAACAAAGAAAGTTGATAACGTCATCGAGAATACGACAATTAGAGTCAAATAGATTAGATATTCGGACTTTTCACATCAAATTACTTCAGACAGTCAAGTTTCATCTTCCTAACATTATCAATTCGGAGTTCGGAGGGGGGCTAACCTCTGGCTTGAGGATGTTCAGAAAGCCCTGTCTAGATAGGGTAAAGCCTGTCTTTGTATCCAATTTTCGTCAATCTACATTTGAGAATGATAATTAAGTGTTGCTTTCATAATTCTAACGTTGTAGAGATTCAAGGAATAAAATTGCCATTGCTTATGATAGAAACTGATTTTCTTCGTTAAAACGAAAGACCAATGAATATAGTCTGAAGCAATTTGCAGCACACTGTTTGCTCGGTCTTACCTTGTGACAAATAAAATCATATATACTTATTGGAGAAATTGATCTTGATCCAACAGGCTATAGAAGAAATCAACATCAAATGTTACGCTGAAGAGATGCAGAAGGGTAAGCATTGCTAAATGAAATAGCCTTTAACATAGAATTCTAGGCATTCAAAGCTGGCTGAAGCCCACTATGCATGCCACATTCAGCCACTGGACCCCTATAGGTTCAGGAACGCACATTAGGGGGGTGTGGGGGTGAGACACTCCCCAATATTTTCAGAGTCGGTCCAAAATTAAATGAAAAGTCGGTCAACGATAAAGCAAGGATAGTGTGAATCCAAGTTGGCCCGAAATCTGAATGTTTAGAGAAAAGGTTGGTCCATAACGATAGTTAGCAATTTCACAAGAAGTGCTTGACACAGTGATCGGGAGAGTCGTTCTAAGCCAAATAGGAGGACGGAAATTAAAAAAAAAGTTTCTTCAGACATGCTATGATCCAAGCTTTTGCAAATAATCAAAGTTTCCTGTCTAGTACTGGGGTTTCGGTAATGGCTTAGAGGGGAGTAGTGCGCAATTTGCCCCTGGGGCCTCCGGGGGGGGGGGCTTCAAGGTAAAGGGGGGGGATCGTATTTGAAAACCTGTTATCAATTTGACTGCAGGAAGTGTTCTATTGCATTTTAGGCCATTCTATTGCATTTTAGGCCACTTCAAGTAGCATGATGACAAAAATTTTCAGCTCACTTCGCTCTAAATGGGCCTCATTTTTTACAGGTTTGCTTCTGGGCCTCCAAAACTTCTCGACGGCCCTTGTGTTGGTAGTGGCATATGAAATCGGGCACTTCTGAATGATTTCCAAGAATGAAAAGAAAAATTGGTTATAAATGATATCCATTAAACGTTGTATCTTTCTCAACTAAACGCTAGCATTGAAGATACTAAAAATCACGAGAGAATGCCTTCTTAAAGGAAACAAGCATTCTAAAGCCAGCGCTCTCGCTGTTTTTTTGCAGCGAAATCGTTTTATTGAAGATCACACCGTTATTTGAAACTCCAAATCCATGATCAAATGAGGCAAAAATCTCAACCAAAGAAGATACGTGACGAAAGATCGTACTTAAGACAAAAATTTTTAGTGAAATCTCCAAAACACATAACAAGAACTGCTATGCGGCACAAAATAGGCAGTAAAGTGAAGCAAAAGGGTCTGTAGACGGAACACATTACACGTTTCAAGTATACATACTGTCCGAAGACCACCGTCTGGCCTGACAGGAAAAACGTCCACTGCAAAAGCAAAACAGGCAAAATCGAATAAAAAGCTTTGAGAAAATATGTATGAGGCTCCTCTTTCACCCTTAGAGCGATTTTAGCTTTGTTTGCGATCAACTTTTTTTGTGAAAAAATCTGCTTACCTGAGCCATAGAGAGTGGAGTTAACTGGACATTTATCCGAAAGATGCCAATTTTTGAAAAAAAAACCTGTTACAAAACGGCAAAAGCTCTCTCATAGAGCCGGCGAACATCTGATCACTAAAGGTCTTCTAAGCCCAAGTAGAGGGGGTGCCCTCAAATATTTCCTGGGGCTTTGCCCCCAGACCATTCATTCATTTCATTCATTTTATCTTATTTCATGACGACATCCATTCAGTATAATAATAAAAGAGTATAATGAAAGATAATAGGTTTAATAAAAGATGTAAAAGCCATACTGTTCTTCCATGGATTCGTGCGAAAACATATTTTTTCCTCAGCTTAGAAAATGACTTTTTAGCCCATTCTTAAACCGGGTGAGTGTGCCAGACTCTCTTACGTGTGTTGGAATAGAATTCCAAGTTTTTAGACCAGTATAATTGAAACTCTTTTACTGAAGTCTAGATTTAGCCTTGGGATTTGGAGATCAGTCTTGTTTCTTGTCCTTTATTTTTTATGCTTGAATAATTTCAAATGCACGATTTTGCATTCTCTGAAGGGCTGTTATTTTAGTGTTCGATAAGCTCCCTTAGACTACGTCAGCATAACGAAGATGACTCTCAACAAGCGCTTCGTACACTTGAAAAAGCATTGATTGTGGGAGGATGCCCTTAAGTTTCTTCATTGCTGCTAGGCCTCCAGCAACCTTCTTCTTCACTGATTCATACTGCTCTTCCCAACCTAAAGTATCGTCTACTATTACCCCGAGAGATATATTGTTTTGTCAACCTGCTTAATTTTTTCTCGGTTTATGAATACTTGCGGTAATAATTCTCTATTTTTCCTTCTACGAGGATGATCTATTATCATGTATTCTGTTTTGGTGGGACTGAGACTGAGTTTTTTAATACTCATCCATTTTGCGATGTTTAATAACTCAGCTTGTGCTTTCTCTATAAGCTCTGCTTGGTTGCTTGAGGATATTGTTATCTCAGTATCATCTGCATACATGTTAGCTCTTGAGTGTTGGATACAGTGCTCAAAATCATTCAAATAAATGATAAAGAGCAGCGGTCCTAAGCATGAGCCTTGGGAAATCTCACACTCTAGTTCCATAATATCTGATACTTGACCATCAATGGAACAATACTGGCTTCTGTTAATTAAATAGGATCTAAACCAGTTGTTCTCATTACCTGTTACTCCATATTTTGCTAATTTACTGACCAGTATCTCATGATCTACGGTATCAAATGCCTTTTTCAAGTCGAGAAAAAGAGCAAAGTTAGCTTTTTTGTTGTCGATATTTGAGTACTAATGATCTGAGACACCAAAAAGTGAGGTAATTGTAGAATGAAGCTTACGGAAAGCGAACTGATTATCTGAGCTAGTTTTTTTGTTGGTCATGTGCAATCTTTTCGTATAACTTAGATAGCACTGATAAAATTGAAATTTGCCTATAGTTGTTCGCATCATCTTTGGCACCTGATTTATAAATTGGTGTACTTCATGCTATTTTCCAACGGTCTTGGAAAGTCTCTAGCCTTAAAGAGCTGTTAAAGATCATCATTAGTGGTTTCCAAATAAAATCAGCAGGGTCTTTCAAAATTGCTGTTGGTATTTTGTCAGGACCAGCAGATTTTCCTTGCTTTAGATTTTGGATGTATTTCAGAACTGTTCTTTCATTTACATGTTTCAACTGGAAGACTGTTTCTTCTGTAGGATTATTAAGATTACAACGAGGATCATCGCCAGGTTTAACTTCAATTCTAGGAGCAAGTCTCGGGCCGGGATTAACCTCCCTCTCTTAGCACCGTCGTTAATGCCTACTGTTTGTATCTTGTATCAAAGTTCCCAATGAGTTACCCTGGGTACTAGAGCCTCAAAGTACGAGCAGCCTATTACGTTCAGTCGGTCCAAAAAAATTTAGTCAGTCCAAAACATGCTGACAACCCCCAAATAAAATTTGAATGTGTGCCTCTGTATAGGTTAACGTCCCTTGCGAAGGATGGGTGAAGTGAGCTTCGAGGTCAGGCCTCGGAGAGGTCACCTATCAGGAATTTGACCTCACTCGACCAAGCTTAGCTTCAATCACCTGAGTCAACTGAAGGAGGGTTGATATTAAGCCACTCGGCGTCCCACTAAACGGTTGTGGGCTTTTTTTTATTCTCTGAACTCAGTCTTCTAAAGTTCTCAGATAAGATCCATTAAAACATCCTAAACTCATCCCGTCTTGCACTGCTCCATCAGGTAGATGGATCAGCTTCGGTATATGGCGTGCTTTTTTTATTTCCAACTTCACTAATCGACCATAAAGTTTGCCTTTGTTTGCTTTCAGAAATGATTTTGCTTCCAATGGTATCCGAAAAAAGCTCTCCTGCTTACTTAATCACCCAAACTCAACTATCAGAGAGATTTTTCATCAAATTTTTGTCTTGATCTCTTCTTCAAACATCAAACAGAGCTACATTTGCTAGCATATGCTTCAGGTCTTTAAAAAGCTGGATGTAAAATTCTATGACCTATTTCTTTGAACAGATCGGCTTCAAAGAAACTTAAACAAACTATTTTACAGTAAGTCTGCCGTTGGAATCTTCAATCTTTTCAGAATTGCAGTGTTTTTCTTCTTTTTTAACTTAAAACTATCGTAATTTCTAAACCTCTTGACGAAAGATCAAATAATTTTCAAGAAAACCATAGTTTATGGATGCCTACAATATGGCATCAGGCAAAACTCTTTCACTCTTCTGGTTTGTGATTTAGAAAATTTGATGACGTCAAATCATAAAATGAGCTGAAATATAAAGCAGGCTGTAATTTCGGTAACAATTCAAGATTTCGGAAAAGTCCAACGGTAGAATCATGGAAAGATGGCTAAAGTTACTTTCAACTCATTCAGTTTAAGGAAATAGGTCATTTGAATTTTACACCCGCCTGTTTTCGTAGACTTAAAGATTTGGAAACTATGCTAAATTTGTTGAGACTTGGCAAAGCTGCAAATGAACAGCCCAGCAAGCTAAAGGGAATGAAAATCAATCTGGAAACGGAAGGAATCAACCGAAGGAGAAGGAATCAAAGACAAAGTTTGAAAAGACAGATATACAAGTCTTTCACTTACCAAGAATTTTAAAAAACCATGCATTATTCGTAGAACTAATGGACGTACAGAATAGTATTCTCAAGTTACTTGAATTTCAAGGTGGATGGCTTGTGAAGCGACAGAATTACCTTAGTAGCTTCATTTTTATAAAAAAAGGCTAAGAAACTTTCGCATTTTGACTTTTCCTATTGCTCGCTTTGATATCTTAATACGTACTTTAGAGGCCGATTTTCACAAACAAAAAATAATGAGAGAGACCTTACGAAACCTAGACGGCAAAGCCAGCCAGAGCATCACTTGATATTCGGCAAAGCAAGTATTGTTTCCGTATGCTACCTCTAATTCGTCATACAAAAGGCCAAGATGAGGCCTTCTATTACTCAGAGATGCTTGCAAAAACCGTATTTTTTCTTTGACCAAAAACATTTAATCGGAGGCCTAGATCTGCAGTACAGAACGCCGGAACGGGAGTATCCAAGTCGTGAAACTGAAAAGGAAAACTTCACAGAGTCTCTCAAGGGACAAAAATTCGAACGAAAAGCGAGGAATCTTTGGAGTCTTGGAGTTATGAAACAAAAGCAACATTGCGTTGCAGTTGCCATTGCCGTCATTGTTTCGTAAACTCCCTACTGATCATATAGTCAGAAAATTAAGCAGTAACTCGACGAGCATTTGGCAGCAAATACGTCCTAAAATTCAAGAAACTAGCTGCTGGTCCCAAATAAAGGCTTCGTAAAAAATAGTGTTGTCAATGTTTTTTATTTTGCACTGCAGGGCTCTGAACAGATGAAGCAGTTTAATTGGACGGTGGTGACAGCAAATGGCACAGTGGCGGAGAATACGACATCCAAAATCAAGACTGAAAGGCAACATAATTAATCTTTAAAGGTGCATTCCTCAAAAAAGACAGGATATTAGTGAAATGAGCTGTCTTCATTTAACATGAATATAATCATCAACATGCTTTGATATTTCACCAACTTTAATAAACTTCAAACAAAGCCACAAACGTGTCGTTATGGCCTATAAGATCATGAACAGACTCTGCCCAGAAGATTTCTGGGACAAATTCTAACGAAAATCCCAGTGCTCCAGCTTGGACGCGTGATTCTGCAGAGATCTTCAGATTCCGAGGTATAATCTGGAGTATGCCACAAAAACGATCTTCCTTTTCAGCTCTTAAGGTCTGGAATGAAATCCTAATGGGTATCAGGAAGATTCCTACCTTGTACTAGTTCCAAAAACAACTAAAACATATTTGATGAGCTGAAAGCAAATCAAAGCATGAATCCTTGGAAAATCGGCAATGCGATTAGCTGTCAGTATTTCTCTTTTTTGTATATGATATGTAAGTAAGCTGAAGGAATTTGTGTATGAATAACTTAAAGACCCTTTCCTTACCTGACCAGCATCCTTTGCAGCATCCGATTGCTGTTCTCCAAAGCTTCGATTCGTTCGCGATAATTTCTGACATCCAGAAATTAACACAGTTGCAATCCGTCTCAATCTTTCACTGAAATCGCATAATTGGTCAAAAAATTATATCAATTGTCGCTTTAGTTCATAAACAATGTATCTACGCATATATTTTAGTATTGCATTATCAGAGTTTGTAAATTAGACAAAAGAATCTTGGGTCACGATGGCTGAGAGAGTGAACAGGAGTGAAGAGGAAATGATCTAATTTACGGAAAAGAAAGCTTCTGAGGTCGAATATATCTTGTTTCTTTGTTATGGTCAAGCATTAAATTCATGAAATAAATGCATGTGAACGCCAGGATAAAAATTGAGAAATGTAATGAGCTGTACAGTACCCTCCTTCTTGGGTTGGACTCCTTATCGAGCAACAACGGGAAAATATGCCAACGTGAGAACAGGTAGGTGAGAGTTTATCAATTCAAATTAGTCGTCCTCCCCCGAGGAATCATATCTACAGTCATTTCTCCAACATCCAATTGGTCTTGTACCGAGATCTGGCAGTAATCCTTCATCGATACTGACTTGCCGGCATAATTTGTTTGCGATGGAAGGAACACATGACTTATTACCCCCATCGTACCATCACTATGAATAAAACGGTAGCAGTTTTGCTTTAATCAAAGATAATTTGGACTCGTTGTAATCAGTCTGTACAATTTTAGTAAACAATAATAAAGGCTCGCAAAGGGTGCCGGTCAGTAAAGGGTCTTTAAAATGAAAATGAACGAATGAAACGACATCAATATTCTTTAAGGGAGGTAATAAGAGCTCCAACATAAATTGGAAGTTGAATCCGCGCCAGAAAGCAAGTATTATCGGTAAATTCGATCAATTCTCCTGCCCGCAGTCGACCGTGGACACGTCTGTTGAGAATGCAGAATGCAACGGGATATTCAAAAACACGACTCAATGACTGACGCGCGACAAGTCCACCAAGACTCACTGATGACCAAACGACAGGCAATAACGATGAGATGCAAACATTGTTCGTCATCAAAGATTGATGAAAATGGTAGGGGATTGAAATTAAACTCAGACTAAATGCTTTCCTTTCTTTCATTTCTATCTTTCGTTTGACATGCGCGATGAACGAAAGCAAAGCGTTTCCTAGAACTGCCGCAATCTGCTCTCGATCAGGATGACAATATGAGTATTCGCATGAATTAATTTTGCAAGGAATGCGTCTTTAAAAGAAATTGTTGCTGAATGACTACTTTTTGTCAATGCAAGGGTAAAATTACAATACATGAAAGTTTTTGACGAAAATCGAATCAATCACAGGATAAATTTACGTACCATGATCGATTCCGCACAAATAGAGCGCTCGTGACTATTATCAACTTTTTTCAATCATCAAACAGAAGTTATCATATATAGTACTGGCTACTGAAATTAAACCAATGGAATTCTTAAGAATAAAGAAATTGATCAAGGATTGTGTGAAGACAATGGGCCGTCAGAGGTTTGTCAGCAATAACTGAGGATAGCTTTAACGCACATGTAGCTATTTACACGGGCTCACTGTCTTTAATTTTATTGAACGACAAACTGTTATCCTACTGTGAAATTTTTCAAATCTTGGTTGTTTTCAAGATTTGGGCATTTTTCTATTCGTGTGTGAAATTATCCTAGCTGCCAATAAAAAATAAAACTGCAACAGATACCCCTAAAACCGGAACTGCTAGCTCCCACTGTGTTCTCAAATTGAGGGGAGAAGTGAAGTTCTATCGAATGGAAGGATGAATCTAGACATCTGCTCGAGGCATTGTAAAATGTAATTACAACAAATGAGCTTTTAAGAATCGGGACACCGCGTTTTCTAAACTCATTCACAGTCAAAGCAAAATATACGTACTATGTAAATTCGAAGATTGTTTGAAAGAAGATTTTCATAATTGGATGACTATTCGAATACTGCTTTTGTTATTTTCTTCCGCTTTATTCGAGTACTACTTCCGTTTGGCGGATCATAATGAATTACAGTAGGAATTCTTTCCCTTGAAATCCACAATGAATAAAACATTAAAGGATTTTGCTATGAAAAGAAAACTAAGGCCCCGTTTACACTATACCAGATAGAAATTGTCGCGCCGCAACTTTCGTATCGCATAGGGTGCTGTTTACATCACGCCAGAGCTATCCGATACATGACGCTCCACAAATCGGAGCGAAAATCACTTCGCTTCGTAGGTGCTATGAAAATCACTCCGGCATGGTTTTGGCATGATGTAAATGGTGCTATCCGATACGTTTCGTTTTACAACTACATTTCTTTTCTTTGAGAGCAATGAAAAACAATTAAACTGAAAAACAAAAGGTTAAGAAACAATGCTGGATTGATCCTTCGTAATATAAACACAAATCCTAACTGGCATGGAATTTAAGACAATAGAAAGCAAAGTTGTTGAGCGAGTTGTACGTCGATTGTATCAATAAAAGTATAAATTTTTCAAATATTCGACTTCGTACAAAGATAATAAGATAGTTACAACGTTTCGAGCTTAACTCTTCATCAGGTTAAAGGAAAACAGCACAATAGAGCGTAGATAAATAGATTCGAAGGGTAATATCGAATGAAAGATAAGTGATTAGGAGAATGCCAGCAGAATAAGGCATAGAATGTGACGTGAAAAAACCGTGACGCGACGAGCCACGACGATAGCTATCCGGTATAATGTAAACGGTTGCCTTCTCTGATAGAGGTCACTCGCAACGAGACGCGACGATAGCTATCCGTTATAGTGTAAACGGGGCCTAAATCCAATTAAGACACTATTCTGTTTTGAACACTGAAAAGAGATGGTACGTGGCTACCACTTTGACTGTAAAACCAATGGCAATTGACAAAACAATGTCAATCTCATCAATTTGGTAGACATCTTCAAAGGCCTCGACAAAATCTCCAACTGGGACAAAAGCGATTTAGAAGGTATTTCTGTGGCATTTTAATGCGTTTCTTTGCACTTCTACTCACCTATGAGACTAGCTTTTATGCAAACTTTCTGAATTTGGCAAATAAAGCACCTGAGAAAGATGATTACCAACAACTACCGTTCTTACTTTGATTGAGACATTGCCATCACCGTTCTCGTCCAGGCTTTCCTCGCACGAAGCGAAGCGGCTGGAAGTGCTGCATTAGAGGAATTTAGAGTTTTGCTAACATTGACTTTCTGCTTAAGCAAATGCATGACTGCGCTAAGGATAGCGGTAAGAAAATTTTTATTAAGATGCCTTGCACTCTTAAATCGAATCCCTGTAGAATCATTAAGGATTCTTTATTGGAACGCAATGCAAATCAGAAAAACGTTTCTCACCGTTATCATTAGCGTAGTCGTGTATTCTCCTTTTCTGCAATCGCTAATCGCAATATGCTGGCACGCCAATCAAAGCATGCTGATGCTATTGTTAAAGAATCAGCTCTTCTACATGTTCAGATGACAAGAGATTTTGATATTAACAGGATGATCATTATGTTAGAGACTTTTCCAACAGCCACTTACGATTTGAGTTACCGATTAAGTTTACGTATTGCATAGTTAATCGCTAAATTACGGAAAACTGTTTTGTTATATGTTGAAACTTAGTAATGTACAGTGCAGAAGTTGTAATTGCGCAATAGTAGTAGAAGCAATAGTAGATTTGCAATGTTTTATGGAAAGCAGTTGATTCAAAGTTGATTGTTGTGCATGATAGAAAGCATGTTGTGCTGCATATCTAAGCTTGGTGATATTCAATGCAGAATTTGTAATTGAGTAGCAGCAGCAGCAGTAGAAGTAGAAGTGGATTTGCAATTTCTGATGAAAAACCTGTTGATTCACGACTGGTGTAAAAATTGAAGGTTGTAACACAGCAACGTTCTTTATCTTGGTGCTTGGTGCAAATCTCGACCATCAACTAAACTTTGACCTCCACATATCTAATCTTTGCAAAAAAGCAGCAATCCAACTAAATGTACTAAAACGACTAAAGCCTTTTCTTGGTTTCACGGAGAAAAAGGTTCTCGTTCCACGCTTTGTCTTTTCTAACTTTAACTATTGCCCCTTAGTATGGTTCTTCTCGTCAGCTAGATCTATGGATAAGATCGACAAAATACAGGAAAGAGCACTACGTTTTCGTTATGATGACCATGATTCTTCGTATGAAGAATTACTTGGAAAATCACAAAAGTGCACAATGCATGTAAATAGGCTTAGATACCTTTGTATTGAGATTTTCAAAACTGTAAACCAGCTAAATCCTACATTCATGCAAAATATCTTCGAAACAAGAGCCTCAAATCGACCTTCCCGTCGTCAAAATGATTTACAGCACTACAGGCCTAACCAGACAACGTTTGGCACAAATAGTCTCAGGTCCCTTGGGCCGTAGGTTTGGAATCGTTTGCCAAATGACATAAAGTCAGCTGAAAATCTGGTCCAATTCAAAAGGCTAATCAAGAGCTGGGATGGGGCCACCTGCAGGTGCAATGTATGCCTTCAAAATTAATCTTGTTAATCTTATACATTTAAATAATGGAATTAGACTACCTATTGGAATTACACACAACCTAACTACCTAATGGAATTACACACACACACACACACACACACACACACAACACACACACACACACACACACACACACACACACACACACACACACACACACACACACACACACACACACACACACACACACACACACACACACACACACACACGCACACACACACACACACACCTGGATTTCCGACAGGTCAATGCTTACTGTTGAATCTCCACAAAGCTATCATACACTGAAATACTATGCGAACATAAAAAGGACAAAGCAGCAACACAGCGAAAGAGAGTTGCTAGCAGTGACCAATAGTTAGGTTTCGTTGTGTTTCTTCTCCTTTATTAGACAAAATGCAGTCAGATGTGTGCAATCTATTTTTTACGGTATCAAATTGCTTTGTCACGTCCAAGACCTTATCCTTTTATATCACAAAGTTTACTGTTGTTCATGAGAGAGATGATGTATGAGGAGGGGACGTTAAATCTGCCTGATCTTGAAAATTTGCTCAAACATCGTCATCTGTATCAAAATTACCGATGAGTTATCGCAAAATGGTCAGGTTTTCTTTTTCTTTTTGTCGAATCCGAACAAGCACAAATATATATACAAGAACCACTTTAACAGCATCAGATTTTTTATAGTAGACATGACAGAGCAGAGTTTGTTTCCAGTTTTCACTGCATCAAATTGTCTTGCCACGCCAGAGACTTGAATGTTTGTGTCATAAAATTTACTACTGCTGATTAGAGAGGTAATGTGCATGGAAAGGACATGCAATCTTACTACTCTTGAAAACTTACTTAAAACAATCAGAATGAGCGTAAACAGATGGCTGATAAATATTCTTTAAGTCTAATTTCTACAAGGCGGAACATTCTGCTCGCAACAGCTTCGTGCAGCCATCTTATTGACATGCGGATTGATGCGGAAAGCCAAAGTCACACACAAATAGAAAACCATTCAACTTTCGAGCGGAATCGCGCTTGCGAACAAAGGAAGATCTTGGCGAGAAGAATTTTTCACCTACTGGAGAGTAGGCTTTCGAGGCCCTCTGCTATCATTTACCCTTTGCATACTTCTTTCCTAGACAACTAGGGATGATACGTGTAGGGTATGGGAAGTTTGTCCGTTGCAAAGGCTCCCTTCAAAACTGAAGATAGCGAAATATCAATTTTGAGACTCTTTAACTTTGTCTCTGCTAAAGACCCATTGTCAGACACGAGCCTCTGTGTGCAGACAGAAGAGCAAGGCAAAGAGAAATTAGGTCAGAAATGACTTTTAGATGGTGCGAAGGTCCACTTTGGTGCCAAAAAGGATCATGGTAAGCAGTGGTTCTTTACCTGCATCAGATTGCTTCTTAATGTCACAAGACCCGAATCTTTTGCGTCACAAAAATTACTGCGGCAGAGGAGAGCCATGATGTGTGTGAAGAAAACGTTGATTCACACCCACTGACAAATTTACTCGAAGTTGGTTATTTTTTCTGTGACCAGTATTGACTTGAGGCACAAAGAGAGGTCACCTTGATACTGAAGCCTTGTGTGCCTGAATTATTTGGCTTGGAGACATCAGTTACGCCCATTCTGAAAATGAAATGATAAACCTTGCAGCAGTGCAAGGAAATGCCAAATCCATGTTAATGATCACGAATGATATGGAGACAGTTTTTTATACACAAAAAAGGATTTCATCTGGGTTATTGCTTTGGTTACGTTTCTGAGATATGCGTTGCTATTTCAGTTAGCATTTCAATAAAAGTCAAACCCTGCTTCACAACAAATTTCGAAAATATAGCATACTCAAAGGACGTTTCGCTTTCATTTCACCAGGGAATGCTCTTTAATAATTTGGGGCCTACCTGCAGGGTGAGTCAGAAAAAACGTGGGGCGTTTGGCGGACTGTGACATCGCATTTAGCCACCCGACTGTCATGAACTAAGTTCTTTCGTGCAGCCAAGAGTCTAACTTAGATCATAAACCTTTCCCCATTGAAATCGGACATTTCCTGCAATTTTAGAAAGATTTGCTCCATAAGACCATGTACGGGAATGTTGCAAACTGATGAAACATTTTGCAGGTCCTCTTCCGAACTTTATCATCGCAAAAGTTGCCGGTACACGTGGCATTATTAGGGGAGAATGAAATAGTTAGGAGGTAGTATTTTCTCCCTTGGCAAATCTTATCATAGCTTGCCATGCTTGGAAAATACATTTGAAAGGCATTAACAATGCGTACTTCTTTGTCTTCGGAAGAGATTTCTTTCACGTAGATAAACGCTCTGTAAATTGCAATTAGACTTCATACAGACAACACATTTTCCTTAAGCCTGATTCACATGGTCCTTGACAATAGATTCAAAGACAATGGATTCAAACTCTGAGTCTTTGTCTTTTGGTTCTTTCTGCACGATCTTAGCGACCTAAGCGACCTAGTGGGAACCAGGCTTACCTTTTTCAGTATCCCCCGATAATACAACGTGTACCTGCAACTCTGGCAAGGCTAAAATGCAGAAGGGGCTTGGTGAAAGACTTCAGCAGTTTGCAAGACTCCCGTACACGGTCTTACGAAGAAAATGTTTTTTAGCAAGTGCATCAAATGACTGATTTCGATGGGGAATGATTTGTGATCTAAGTTAGACTGTAAGCTGTACGGAAAAATTAGTTCACGATGATCGAGTGGCTCAGCGCAACGCCACAGTGCGTCAAAGGCCCCACGTTTTTTCTGACTCACCCTGTATAAACCTAAATTATAATGAGGTAATATGGGATGGCAACCTGCTTCACTACGGATTTATTAAACTATATTTCAGCTATCTGCAGTAACATACCGGGTGAGCCAGAAAAAGCTCCCACTTTTGAAAATTGATTGTACCAAGTGTACTTCACAGACTTGAATGATTCAAATTCTAGTTAAAAGCGAAAAGATTGAAGTATTTTTGTGATTCTTCCTCCTGTCTCATGAGCATTAGAAACATACGCAAATTCAACTTTTTTTTCAAATTCAATTTTTAAAAAAATTCATGGTTGCACAATGACTAAAAAGGGCCTAAAACATTGATCCAATCATAAGGCACTCCTAGCACAGATCAATAGAGAACATAAAATGGGTGAGAGATATCCATTGTACATTTCATACCATAGGACTGAAAATCTCTAGTGTTTGTTGTAAAACTCGTGTCTTATGTCTCTTGAGAGAGGTGAAACGCCAGTTGCATATTGTTCTGTGTAAGTAGAGTCCGTTCAATTTGATCAATGTTTTAGGCCCTTTTAAGTCACTTTGTAAACATGATTCTTCCTCCTGTCTCATGAGCATTAGAAACATACGCAAATTCAACTTTTTTTTCAAATTCAATTTTTAAAAAAATTCATGGTTGCACAATGACTAAAAAGGGCCTAAAACATTGATCCAATCATAAGGCACTCCTAGCACAGATCAATAGAGAACATAAAATGGGTGAGAGATATCCATTGTACATTTCATACCATAGGACTGAAAATCTCTAGTGTTTGTTGTAAAACTCGTGTCTTATGTCTCTTGAGAGAGGTGAAACGCCAGTTGCATATTGTTCTGTGTAAGTAGAGTCCGTTCAATTTGATCAATGTTTTAGGCCCTTTTAAGTCACTTTGTAAACATGACATTTTCACAAGGTTCAATTTACAGATAGTTCTAGTGCTTGTAAGACAGTTGCACAAAAATACTTCAACGTTTTGGCCTTTAACTAGAATTTGAATCATTCATCTCTATAAAGTACTCTTGGTGTTATGAATTTTCAAAAGTAGGAAATTTCTTCTGGCTCACCCAGTAAATGCAATGTCACTCAGGGTGCACGAAAATTCACCTTGAAGGATAAAAGTTTTCTCATTTGTCAATTAAAACCAATGAAGTTATTGGCTATGCGTGAAAATGATGATTTTGAGATCAATCCCCGTCCAGCACTAAGGATTTGAAAGAAATTGCATACTTCATGATCTCTGGTTTCTGTTAATCATCTTCCATCTCATCATCATGTTCATCATAATCATCATGATCTTCATCTTCTTCATCTTCCGCATCCATGTCAAATATTCGTACCCTTCTTCGATTATTTGCAAGCTACAAACAGGACGAAAAAGTACGTAAATCTAGGTATAGCACCCGGTACGATGTAGTACAGCGTTGTTGTGGTAAGACAGGAGCAAGGATCACGCAGTGTAGGAGACGAAATGGACAGCTAAAGGTAGCCTCTGAGGTATTAATAGCTTTCCTAAATCTTTAAAAGGCGGGTGTGAAGTTCCACTTCGTACTGGGTGAGTCAACAAAAAGTTTAGGCGTTTGGAGGGCTGTGGAATAAAAAGTATGCGACCAATAATCAAAACTAAAGTGTTAATCTATCACTCAACGGCTAACTTAGATGACAAAATTTCGTTTGGTAAAATCAAACATCTTTAAGACCCAGCATTAATCAAAATGCTTGTAAGGGGTTTGTATGGGAATCAAGAATTCTACATTCCATTCTGGTCCATGATTTATGTGGCATTGAAGTTTATATTGCCAGTTTAAGGATGCTTAATTCAAATTTCAATAGAAGGTAAATTATGGACCAGAATGGAATGTGAAATTATTGTTTCCAAACATGCCCTTTACCAGCATTTTCCTAATATCTGGGTCTGTAAGATGAGGGATACTACCAAAGAAAATTTTCTCATCTAAGTTGACCTTTGACTGATAGATGAACATTTCAGTTTCAAATATCGGTCACATACTTTTTATTCTACAGCCCTTCAAACGCCTAAACTTTTTTGACTCAACCGGTAAATAAAAGGTTTGAAAGAATTTTAATGTATTTTGCCGTAAATCTGCTGGGAAATTGTTTGATACATGGCGTCAATTAAAAAGATTGCAGATGTGGTGTCATAAAGTTCCTAAATTAGAACCAGTAGAGTGACAAAGTATTGCTTGACACCATATCGTGGACCTTCACAAACTATGGTTATCTTAAGTATTGTATCTTTTTCCTCTATTTGTTTAGGATCTAAGATAATTTTAGCTTTTTCTTAGACTTGACATGAATTCTTTCAAAGAAAAAACGCCGCATTTCGAAAATAGTACAGCTGTAAAACAATTTCCATGGCCTATTTACTGCAAAGTACCATGAGATTCTTTCAAGTCATTGAATTCAAAGAAAAGTGTAAAAGAATTCTTCATCCACCTTTAAAGACTTGAAACACTTGAGCCCTACTATAGTTTATTATCAAAGCCATGGTTGGCTTTGCCTCTTTTCATATCAGTATCTATTGCCGCAATTAATTTTATGTAACTAAGTAACGTCGACGTACTTAGGCGGCAGTTGTAAGAAGGAGATTCGGCACAATGACAATGATCACAAAAGATTTCACTGGATTATCCGCTGCCATTTGAAAACTTTATTTTACCAGATTCCCGGCCATTTTCCCTCAAGAAGGCGTCGAGGAGACTGTGTGACGTGTGGGTAAAATTTCACATCGGATCTCATGTAAGCAGAACTTCAAAAATTTTCATGACAGCATGAGTTTCATGTCATGTCTCATTTAGAGGGCCTCTGGTGCATCTTGCACTTTAAATTTAGTGTCAATAAAGCATTACTGTATCTCAATGACTTTGCATAGAATGGATGAGTAATAAAAGCTTACATGTATTGGGAGTTTACGTACCAAACATGACACTTTGCGAGTACCACTGACACCCATAATCAAAGGATCGAAGGAATCAATGAATCGCCATTTAGTAATGGATTTAGAAATGTCCGTTGACAACCTGTTGATAAATCCATCAGTAAGTTACTTCATCAATCAAACAATCAATCAATCAACCAACCAATCAATCAATCAATCAATCAATCAATCAATCCATAAGACGAAAGTTTCCAGGTGGATCAATGAATCACTGAATCAATGAATAGACAAATCAATGAATGAAACCAAGTAAATGAAATCAATAAGAAATGAATGAAAATGAATGAAAATCAATGAAAAAATGAATGGACCAATCGATTCATCAATCATTCAGGCAAAAAGCAATCCACGAGAGCTTTAAAATCAATTGTTTTAACACACCTGGAAAACCCAAATTCAAACAATTTTACACCAATTTGCATATGAAACCAATGTATTCCGATCACGTGACCGAGGATAAGCGTTTTGGGACAAATTCTATTGAGAGTTATGTAATGAGTATAGAGCATCTTCCGCAACCACGTTGAAAAATAACTAGTAAAGACATAGATGGAAGCACATAAGCATAAGCGTCAATGCAAGCACAGAAGTTTAATAGTAGGATGTAAAACAGATCAACGACGTACATATCTTGCTTGAAGAATCTGCCGCATTCATAAAAAGGGAACTCAGCCAACGACGATATATCGACTTGGGCCAATACTTGAACTGGGCTTGGATCGTCTCCTTCTGATTCCACAAGCAGCACAGTGATATAATCTGTGTCGTAAAAACTAACATCTCTAATGACAGTTATCCCAGATAACGATCTACAAAAGAATTTCAAAATTGTAACAACAAAACAAACACGGCTAACAATAGACCTTTTAGCAATGACACAAAAGATTTGAATCGAGCAATACGTTTTCATGTAAATGCTGAAGTCCATTTCTCAGCAAATTTATCAGACTTCTACAAAATGCATAAAGGCTTGTTCGATCAAGAAACTTTTGTGAATATTTCAAAATATATATTTAGCCCTATCAATATCTCTTTGTTTGATAACCACATATACTCGAAACGTTGTCTTTATTCAATACGTATCAAAGTGCACACATATATATCAACTTATTCACTTGTTTATTTTGTAAATAGTTGGAAGGTCCATTGGAATCTAACAGCAATTCTTGAGTGTCGTAGAAAAGAAACCCAAATGCCTGCAAGACCTTACGTTTCCCAACAACTGCTCTACAACATCTTAGGAGGACCTACTTATCCCAAGGCTGGGCAATGCAAGATGAGGACAAACCTTCCAGGAGTGTCTTTGCATCGAAATCTACAAAACTTTCTCGAAAAAAATCTTCCTTTTCTGCAGGCCACCTTTCAACGTAAGAACAAACAATGAGGTCAGCAAAAACCATTCATGGCAGACCAAATCAAGTTGCCTTCTGTTCAAAAAGATCACATATTTGGAAAATTCTAGAACAAGTAATCAAACTTGCTGAAAATGATCTAATCGTAAAGCGACGATGGTCTGCATATAGCTGCAAATTACGTTATTGCAGATAGCATCATCAGTAAAATTGTAATATAGTAGAATGCTATCATAAATATTCCATACTGATTGGCTGCGTTTGGAACTTAAAAGACTGTCCACTTAAAATGAGATGACAAACAAAGAAACAATTCAAAAAAACTTTTGCACTGTGATGCTGCTTGAAAATATCGCAACAACAAAGAAAAATTCGAAAACGAACTAAATATATATTTCATATATTTCATATTTGAATTTTTTTTTCATATTTGAATTTTTTAAGGAGGGTAGCCCTTCGGCAGAAGCCGTTTTTCAAGGGGCCCTCCGGTAAAAAACTTAATTACAGCATACAGTTAAACTTAAATATGACTAGAATAAAAAAAAAAACCATACCCTAAAAGCCTATTTACAATTATACAATATATACAATAGAAATGAAAAATCAACCCTTTATCAGTTTCTTAAAACTATTCAGGGAGGATGCTGTCTTTGACTCAGCAGGAAGGCTATTCCATATTTTAGCACCTCGGAAAGAAAAGCATTTTTACCCATTAGCAGACCTTTTCTTTGGCAATCTCAAATCAGTCTCAGTGTTCCGGAGGTTGCGGGAGGAGCATGCTGAGTTTTTTGTGAAGAGGTTACACAGGTATTGTGGAGCCAAGTCATTGAGCGACTTGAAGACCATTGTTTTAGACTCATTGCTAATGAGCTCTTCAATGGTCTGCCAGCCCAAATTTGCAATAAGTGGTCTGCTTGAGGCATCAAAGCTGCTATTTGTAATGATTCTAGCAGCACGATTTTGTAACTTTTGCAGCTGGTCGATGTATGTAGATCCAGCACAACCCCATACAGAACAACAGTATCGAAAGTGGGGCTCAACAATACCTGTGTAAAGAGTTTTCAAACTTGCCAGAGGCAGAAAAGATTTAGCATGTTTTAAAAAGCCGATCGCCCTGGAGACCTTTGTAGAAACTGCCTTGATTTGCTCTTTCCAATCTAAAGAGCAATCGATTTGCACTCCAAGGTATTTTGTCTTTTGAACAACTTCGAGTTCATTGTCGCGTATCTTCAGTACCAAGGCTTCATTTCGACTTTTGAGAGAGTTGTGTCTCTGCTTGGTGGATATGAGCATTGAATGAGTTTTTGCCACATTCAACGAAAGCTTATTTCCTTGAAGCCAAGTCTCCAATTTACTGAGATCGCTATTTATAGCCTCATTAAGCTGAGTCAAATCGCGAGACTGATGACAAAGACTGGTATCATCAGCGTACATAGTCACAGAGGAACCTTGGACAGCCTCAGGAAGATCATTGATATAGATGAGGAAGAGAAGAGGGCCAAGGCATGAACCCTGTGGTACTCCTACTTCTATTTCCCCGATATCTGAATCAACACCGTTAACCCTACAGAATTGTTTGCGGTTAGATAGGTAAGACTTAAACCAAGACAGCTCTCGCTGCTGGACGCCATAAAGTTCGAGCTTTTTACAGAGAATATCGTGGTCGACCGTATCAAATGCCTTTTTCAGGTGAATAAATACTAATCCAACGAGCTTACCGAGATCAAGCCCGTTGTACCAGTCATCGCTCATTTTAAGCAAACAAGTTAGTGTGGAATGTAGGCGCAGAAAACCTGATTGATCAGATGTAAAGAGACCATTATCTTTCATATGCTGGTACAGCTGGTTGAAAACAAGTTTTTCAAAGAGCTTTGAGATGACAGGCAAGACTGATATGGGGCGATAATTAGATTTTTCAGTCCTATCTCCATCTTTGAAAATCGGGGTAATTCTAGCTACTTTCCATGAATCTGGGAACTGGCTAGTTTCAATGGATGTGTTAAACAAGAAAGCCAGAGAGTTTTCAATATATGGCAAAGCAAGCTTCATAAAGTAGCTAGAAATACCGTCAATTCCAAAGCTCTTTGCTGTTTTAACCTTGGCAAATGCATCCCTGATACCTTTTAGCTCAACTGCCTCAAAGTGAAACTTGGCCTTATCATTATTAATCTCATATTCACCTGATAGAAGGGGATTAATGGCAGGTTGTATTTTATCTGCTAGTTCCCTACCTATAGTGCAAAAGAAATTGTTCATTGCATTAGAAACATCCTTTTTGATTCCGAGTTTCAGTGCCAGATTCTTTGAGACAATCAATGCTACTTGACTTTGATCTCTTGTTGAGAAGTTCATTAATTGTTTCCAAGACTCTTTCATATTACCTTTACATGCAGCGATCCTATTGGTATAATGCTGCTTCTTCAGCTGAACATTAAGGGCATTGACCTTATTACGGATCTGTCTATAAGAGTCCATAAGGATTGGGGATTTACCTTTGACTGCTGACTTTTTAAGTTTGTCTCTTGTACGCATCAAATCCCTAAGATCTTTACTGATCCATGGGCAATACTTTTCAGAGACCCGCATTTCACTCAAAGGGGCATGTTTTTCAATGATCAAAGAAAACATTTCAGACCAATAGTTGACAAGCAAGTTGATATCATCAGTTTCAGCAAGCATTTGCTCCCAACATACCCCAGAAACATCAGCAAGGAATGCTTCCTCATTGAAATTTTTCATTTTGCGAGTCTTAATAGTTTTGTGACCTTTTTCTACTGCACCATTAAACTTCCGAATGCAGTAAACCATATAGTGATCACTCAGGGAAACCTCATGCACTCCTGATTTCACGATGTTTCTGGGACATGTTGTAGCAACATGATCAATGACTGTTGCCGTGTCAAGAGTGACTCTTGTTGGCTCTTCAATAAGCTGTTTGAAGCTGAAAAGCTCATACAAACTAGAAATGTGCTTTGAGTTGTTATCAAATGTCTGATCAGTTGACTTTTTGGCAAGATCACAATTTGTGTCACCAAGGAGAATAATTTCTTTGCCCTCCTTGTCAAGGTAAGCTAGAGCTTTTTCCAGCATATCAAAGGAGTCAACAAGGCCACCTGGAGGTCTATACCAGGCAACGACAAGAAAGGGCTTGCTTTTTGGTGGGGAAATTTCAACACAGAGAAGTTCCAGTCCATCAGAGGGCACATCATCCCTCGGTGTCATTTTAATAGAGTCTCTTACGTAAAGAGCAATATCGCCACCATTGCAGGTCCTGTCAAAGCGCTTTTGTTGATAACCGGAAATTTCCGTAAGCACTTTTGGAACAGAAGCATCAAGCTTAGTTTCATTTAGGGCAAGAATATGGATCCCCTGGTCATTTAAAAGCAACTTAATTTCGTCATGATGACTGCGCAAACCATTGATATTCAGGGACGCAATTGCCATACCCTTCTTAAAACCTAGACGCCGATGACACCCAGTCGATACAGTATCGCGAACGCCAGCATCCTCCCTGGTTGAACAATCACCCTCTTTATCTACATTATCTAGTCAAATTCTTAATGCACGAAGTAAATTGTTACCAAGAATGTTATCACCAAGTTGGTTAAGATGGATCTGACTTCTGTTAAGATGTTTGTTGGCATGAATATTGCTGTGCTCCAAAAATGCAAGGCCATTCTGTGAGCACAAATCCTGGAGTACAAAGTTTACCTTCTTTCTCTTCGATTCATACCTGTCGCCAAGTGTTATAAGCCCAGAAATGATGACTTCAATACCATTATCGCTAATTGACTTGGCCAGATTGATAATTTCCTCAGCAATTTGTACCTCCGTTTTTTCTTTTCCATCAATTTTCAGAGAAAGATCATTTGTACCGCTGTGCAGGAGAATTAGGTTGGGCTTTCTTTCAATCGAAGGCTGAGCATAACTATACATGTCTCTGGTTGTTGCACCATTGAAATTCTTTACAAAAATATTCATTCCACGATTTCCACACTTCTCTTTTAATTCCCAGCCATTAATATTCTTTATCAAAGAGTCGCCCATAATGACTGCAGTGCGTTTATTTCTTTCTTGTGAGGGAGTTTGCGTTTTGTTGCAGCGTATAACTTTCCAGGTGTCACTGTCTGATGGAGACAGCTGCTCGTTGATCGCATTTGAAGAGGCATCTGATGCAACAGAATCGGGATTTACTGGAGTTGCCGCGTAGTTGTTTACATTTTCATTACCTTTTCTTTTGACTGAACTAATCGTTGCGACCTCAGAGCTTTGCGAGGCTGCTGGATGTTGTCAGAACTGGCATTGCAATTGGCTGTTGGTGCAATGGTCGTTGATGGTAAGGCCTCCGCTGTGGTATTAATTTCAACTTGCACTTTAGATTTCTCAGAATTGTTTACCTGTTCACTTGGATTTGTGGAGCGATCTTTGTCCTTGTTTGCAGAATTTAACATGCTTGATCTCTTTCGCCTTTGTCTTCTATTCTTCGCTTTGCGACTATTTCTATTGCTGTTTGGACTTCTATTGTCATTTGTTGTTTGTTTTGTACTCTCGAACACAATAGAAGGACCAATCCTATTGTCCGATTCATTTTCCAAGGTATCACGTGATCGATTTTTAAGATTTCCATCATGGCGAAGCTTTGATTGAAGGTCAAGGTTTTCCTGCATGAGGCGGTGGCATTTATCCCGCTCCTCTAAACAGCTTCGGGCTTGTAGTATTTTAGCTTTTCATCAGATTCATTCACTACGTAGGTGGCTAGGGTACAAGGATGTACCGAGTGTCCCAGACAAAAGCCAAAAGATTTGATCAGGGCTGGCGCTAAGAATATGGCTCGAATCAATCGGAAATAAGATTCAAAATAACGCCCGATAGTTAACTTGAGGAGAGATACTTGTTTGTTGATACTGAAGCATTGGAAGTAGACATTTTTTATCTTGAAAGTTCAGATTTGCCTTCACCTCCAAACCAGAGCTTTTAAGTTTTGGCCTAAACTACAAACGTACTGTTTTGGGGAATCTCGTCATGGATAGGCAGAACGTAGAAGGTCTGATATCTGAGGAGGGTCCCATGTGCATAGATGCGCATTTGAATACAAAGTAAAAAACTGAAAAATGGTAAACATATCAATACATATAGTCACTAAGGAATATCTTTCTTCAGTCAAAATGAATATACAGAAAAAAATTTGAAAAAAGTGAGCACTTTCAATGATCTTATCCTTGTAATCTTTAATCCTTTGGATACAAGCGAAAATTCCCTGTTTCGTAATAATTTGAATGTTAAAAATGCACTTTATTCAAACAAGGAAGATTTTCTCACTCCCGAAGGAATCATTTCCGTGAAGAAGAACTTTTTTCGGCAGAAGTGATTGAAAGCTTTCGCAGCATGAACAGAGATGTCTCTGATGGGAAAAAATCTGTGAGTTTGATTGCCAAGTTCGATCTAGATTTTCCTTCAGAAATTTTCCAAAGCACGAGGCCACTTGTGTATACTTCGTTAAGATTCAGGAGATTCCACAACAAGCGCGTTGCCAGCTTAGGACAAAATCCAAAACCTCTGGTTTGGAGAAAGGGAGCAAATCTAGACATTCAAGATTGAAATTTCAACTGTAAAAACTAAAAAATCAACAAACAATGTATTTTTCTTCAATTTAACAATCGAGTATTTGTTTGAAGGTTATTTTCGATTGACTCGAGTTCTTAACCACAGCCGTGATAAAATCTGTTACCTTTTCTTTGGGACACCCGGCAGTAGGTACTCACGATCAGCTGTATGTTTCTCACGCTAAAACTGGGAAACTAAAACTCCGTCCCATTGTAGTAGCGAAGAAATGTTTAGGCTCTTTGGCTGGTTATAAACTAATGACAAACATTGCTGATATCGGAAAATGCTTGGTGCATGAAAGTAAACTTAATGTTTTGAAAAAAGGATGGATTGGAGCATTTAGAAAGGATGACGGTTTCTTCCTGTTAAAAAAAATCTTGATCAATGACATGAAGACGGATTATCTATTCATCCACTCAGGAAATAAATGGGCAGAATGAGATTGAATGTTCAAAACTGGTCGGCTTTTTAAGTTCGTTTGGTTGCTTGGTCTCATTTCACACGTTTGCCGGGCTACGGAAGCAACTCGCAAAAACATTCGGGTGGGAACTTGCAACTCGCAAAAACCTCTGTGACAGCTTAGTTAAACGTACGAAGTCGCATGGCAGCTGTGATTTCATGTCCTGCTAGAATAAATAAACGTCAATTATCTTTGCTTTCACACAGAAGCATAGGTCAGGCTTCAACTTAGAGTTTTGAGAATTTATTTCGGTCTAGCATCTAACGTCCGTCTAACATCTAGAGGCTGATTCATGGCAAAGAAAAGGTGAAATAAGTGGTTGCTTCAAGAGGACTTCTGTTGCTCTCCAGCAATGGAGAATTCAGTAAAATTCTACAGGGTGTCTCAAAAACATTGTTCGACGTTTGATGAAATACTCAAAAAATAACGATACGCTGAATGGACACTTGCTCATGTAACCCTTTTCCTCAAATTTTAACTTGATTTTTGATACCAGAATCTTGCAAATCCGCTAAAACTTCATGGAGTTACAAGCTTTGGAAGTTAAAATTTTAGCAGCTGTAACCAAGTGCCTCGAAATGGAATTTTTGGTAAAAGTTCAATGGGCCATCGTTTCTGTTACTTCTGAACTGTTTTAGGGCAAACTACTTGGGATTTGAACAAGTTTCCGATAACCTAACTTTCAAGCGTATGGATGCTTTGAGATAACAGTTTTAGTCTCTCGTCGATTATGTTTGGAGCTCCTGTTTTTGAATACACGTGATGGCAAGCAAATTTTGACAATGATTGTAAGGAACAAATCACTCTAGATGTCTTATTTGGTTTGCTCTGATATCAACAAAAGCTATGACATTGTTTAGCATTCTTTACCTCGATCTTCGTGCTTGTCTGCATTACAAGTTATCTGAGGGTCTCTGGTTTCAGCTGCTGCACATTTTGATCTTTGAAAGCTCGCAGCTCAATGAATTTTCAACCAATTTGCAAGATTCTAGTATACAAAATTATTTCGCAATCATAGGAATACGGTTTTCTTCCCACGAGCCTATTCATTTTATCATTATTTATCAATATCTAATCAAACACCGAACAATTTTTTTTGAGACACCCCGTATTATTGGCATTTTTTGCATTTTCAGGGGGTATAAAGTGATGTTTATTATATGAAAACAAGGCCAACCGTCTTTACAAATGCAGAGAAAATCATAACGTTAGAACTCTTTCTCTGAAACATTTTAGCATTGCTGGAGAACATCTGGACTGGTGCTTTGAAGTAATCGCGTCCTTTGCCTTCCTTCAGTCAGGGATCAGCCACCACTTGTCAGATTGGACGAAAGAATGTACTAAATGGTAATCTAAAGTCTGACCTATGCAACTGTGGAAAAACCGAGACATTTGAAGAAGAGGCTCCTCCACAGCCAAAAATGGAGCACAATTTTCTTGTAGCATCTTGATAGGTGGAAATATAATATGGCATTTCATTTTGTAGTTGAACAGGCGACTTGGTTGTGTGATCTGGTTTCAGTGATTTTCAAACATGTTCACAATTGTGAGACATCTCGTATTGCTGTTACCTGTCTTGTGATGAAATCTTGGATAAGTTAAATGAGAATTTCTGCATCTGCATTGCTACGTTTCTGTGTAAGATAATAGAGAAGCGATACTTATACATGAGTAAGTTGCTTAAAAGCTTAGATGGCTAGCATCTGCCAACACAGAGCCAACAAAAGCTTGAACAAACAAAGTACCTTGCTGCACTAGCAATAACTAGAAAACGAGAGGCAAAACAGGCAGAGACTGTTTTATGAGCTACGTTGGGAAACATTGTAGGTGGTATCATAGATTGCATCATTTCTTCTCCCTTATCGAATCCAAATCGCCTGAATACTTGCATAGTGAAATATCCAAATAGGCACCCTTGTAGTATAGCCTTAGAAATCCCTCTAGTCTGAACAACCAGTCAGCAGAACGGCCTGTTTTGCTAACAAGTATTGCCATCATGCGCTATTCTAATGGAATTTATCCAACAATAAGGCAAGAAACTCCAAATTACTGCTTCAGTTTACATATAAATTGTTGCCATTGTTAGAAAACTAAGAAACTCTACAAAAATTTTGTGACATGTTGTGTCTAGAAGAAACTCTGTGTACAATCATCCCCTAATGAACATCTCTTAAAAGACGCTTTTTGACTGTCTGAGATTAGTTTGCTTTTGCAACAAAGACCAAGCATTTTGTCCTGCATTGTCCCCTGTACGATGCTCTTCGTAGAGATATATTTGACCAGCTCTCAGGCGTCCCAGAACTAGGTTTTGGCGGTATCGAATGGATGATGATACTTTGCAATCGACTTTTGTTTGGAAATCTTTGGATATATTTGAATTATTGATAAGGGAGATCACAAAACTTTTTGGAAGGTCTTACAATTGAGATTTGATGATTTTCAAATGACGGTACATGTTTGGACATAATGAGCATAATCATTTATTTTATCATTAATCATAGCATAACAACTCCAGAAGCAAATGTTTGCCCATATGAAAGAGACTTTAACATGCAAATATTACTCGTTCTTATCACCAACAACGGAAAAATTTAACGAAATTCAAATTTCTGAAAGACAGGAAGAGCTTTTAAAAATCAAGATAATCTTTTTACCGCCACTTACGTGTCATCAATTGTAATTCTGTAGAAGTCACTTGATGCACAAACACATGGAAGGAAGCAAAGTGATACTTCGTCATCTGAGTCTTCTGACGACCTAAAAAATTGGAAGAAGAAGTTTACTCATATTCTGTATTAGAAACAAACGATAAGAAACTGCAGTAGCCTTTTCCAGAAAATCATGAAACTCTACTAGAAGCCATTAGAGGTGTTCAGAAGATTCCGACTTTTTTGGCCACGAGTTTGGTGTGTTGCTAACCCATGCGATGTTGAAGTGTGAAACTTTTGCAGCTAAAGTTCTCTTGTCCTAAACTGTGAAATTCATTCATAAGAAAATTTAGATACACTGTCAGAATTCTTTGCAACAAGCACTGAACCAAAGCTGAGAGTCCATGCTAAATACTTCACAGCGAAATTTCTTACAAAAAGACCGAATTTCAATCAAGAATTGACTCATAACATAAAGAAAAGTGTTCCATTGTAAAGTTAAACAAGATTCCTGTTTAGCCCTATGCCAAATAGCCAATCTCTTAAATTCGCGTGTACACAGATGCTTCCTTGAAACAATTCTTCACACGAGGTCACCCAATTTTCAGCCCTAAGCCCCGGTCAAACAGATGAAACATTTCACCTAACATTTCAAAAATAAAAGTTTGATGAAATGTTGGGCTTGTTTGACCACCTTGTTTGGTCTCATAACATTTGCTTGGTAGTGCTGAGCAAAGTTTGATCTAGGTCAAAAACAAATTTTGTTTTTCGTTGTTGTGTGAAATGTTGGATATGTTTGACCACTCCAACAAACATTTCGCCACACATTATCTTTTGTTTGCATAAATATGCCTTTGTGCATGCTCCGCAGTGTCTCGTTGACTGCACAGGCACCTTCTGATAACAGGTTTCAAACCAAATGTTAGGTGAAATGTTTGGTGAAATGTTAGTTCTGTTTGACCACCAACCCACAACATGAAGCAAAATCAAAATACAAAGTTTGATAAATGTTTTGTGAAATGTTTGATCAGTTTGGCCGGGGCTTTACAGGAATTTCACGATCACACTATATTAACTGTACGATTCCTTTTGGAAGATTGCTTATCAATTTACTTTTTGGGGTTAAACAAATTTCGGACATTTCGTTGGGCTGCATAATTACTAAAAATGGACAAACATTTTTTTTAAAAAGTACAGAAAGAGGAAGATGACGTATACGTCTTCTACTAAGACCCGTCCTCATCTCTCTCAACCATGCTTTGTCGCAAAAACCGTATTTTGTACTGATAACAACTACAGTACTTTCCTGTTTTCTGTTTTCTGTTTTCTGTTTTCTTTTCTCTTTTTGTTCATCTTTTCTGTTATACCAGCACCTCTAAGGGGCCCATTACGGAAATAAGGTCTGCTTGACCCTCTCATGCTGTCCCTGCCACTGTCATTAGGGGTGTTTTCCATTCACGTTTCTAACCTTAAATATTGTATTGTATCTATCTTTATATTCATTATAATAACTTGTAAATATTTTATGTGGCCAATGATTCTTACATACATACATACACACATACATACATATACAAACTGGGTATATCACTTACCAGGAATACCTCGCTGTGCATGTCTCTTCATGTACGTAACTGAAAGCAAAACTTACGATATTTTACGAAGGAAACCGCTTGAAAATCTACTGTCAGGAGAGGGTGAAGGTAATGCATGTCTGTTTGCTCTTCACTACTAAGCGATTCCGGGTTGAAAATTAAATTCATAGATTCAAGTGTGATAAACTTTGGTACGTTACGGAAATGTTTCAGTCGGTTCACAGTATCATTAGATGTATACAATGACTCAGTTTTCCGATTTTTCCAGAACTAAAGTTATATCATGATCCCACAGCGTAGCAAACTGCCGATTAACGCAACCGAAAGATTTCATTTAGCCACACGTCATTATCGATCGATTTTTCAATTATTGGGAGATGCGTTAGGATACTTGGATAACTGTTTTTCGCGATTCTCAATTTCATTGTGATTTTACAGAAAAAATGAGGTAATCTAGGTCAGTTGGGGCTGTTCTCAATGCATCTCTGTAATGGAAACGTTAAAGCAACTAGAAAATAAGTGAAAAGAACGAAACAACAACGAAATGAAACATCCGTATAAACGTACATACATTCATTTGACACATTTCACGCCTCAGTAATCTCAGACGATTGAAGATATCAAAATGGTCAGTCTTATTGCCTGAAGTTGCGTATGAGTACCAGAGACTCAAATATGAAGGAATTATTTCAAAGATTTAAACGAAACTTTTTCTGCATTTCCATGCTTTCAAGAATTGAACATTGCATTATACTGTGTCACTGCATCGAGATCGCAATGGCCCTGCACTGGCAAAGCATTTCGAGATTGTTTCGTATGGGCATCTTATTGTGACATTGCGTTGGTACGTTAAATTCGTAATTTTCTGCTTGCTTCAAGTCTCTGACTTAAAATCGGTCACAGTTATCCATAAAAAACGCTAGTTGCTGATTTGAAACCACGTTGTTTGAAATTTTTCCCTGTGATGGCTGATACATTTCTCTGCGGATTTCTTGAACAAAATATAATCCAGCATCACTTACATGTCTTTTTCCATCCTTGGGCCTTCTTTTGTTGAAAACGACTCCGTCATTGTAAGCTATGAAAAAACCCAAACATGTCGGATATTTGAAAGTGGACGAGTTGATGCCTTTGTGAGAAATTATTGGAGGAAACAATTTTCATAAATCACTCATAAGTAGAGTCAGTTTGGCCGATGGTAACTACTAAATTTTGCACTTAACTTGACATCTAACTTAACTTTAACATGAATATCTGTTTGAATGAGTGCGATGAATCATTAAAAAATCAAAACTCGTGAAAGTTTTATTGCTTCTCTAACAATGCACAACTTTTGAAACAACTATTCATTAGATTTAGAATTGCTAGAAGGTCACATCAAGGATGCTACGCCTGTACTGGGGAAGCTTGAAAAATGAATACTTCATGATATCGCTTGGAATGGAGAATACGACATATTTTAGCAGAACGAATGCTGATGTCTAATTTTGAATATCGGCAACCAATTACCATCAGTTCAAAGGAATGAAAAAAGAAATGACTTTGAAGAGTACAGAAATTTTGCTTACTCTCCCAATAAAACAAATATTCTAAAGAAAATAAAATGTTTACAGCATCTGCAAGACAATTAACTTTTTTCCCCGGTCACCAAATACTGACAGAAAGAAGCGGAAATCTGACCTTGCTTAAGAAGCCCGAATTAACCATAAAGATGATATAACACCATAGCAGGACTCATGGCTCATATTATCCAAGTTTGCATCTATCAACAGCTACGGGTAGCCCTGGGAGATAAACAGCGATGACTATATGGCAGGAACAAAACTTTGAGTCGACTTTTTCAAGCCAGAACTTATATTACTATCATCATTTTGATAAAGTTGGCTGCTTACATAGTTACGTGGATATTTCAAAGAATAATTCAGGCTAAATAATTAATTACAAAGTTAGATTAGAAAATATATAGATAAAAAATGTCAGTAGAATTACAAAATTCATATTAAATCAACATAGAAACACGATGTATAAAACTATATAAAAAACTGAGTCGAAGAATGTGCAGTTGGCAGAGTCTGTAATCGCAGTCTAAACTTGACATATTTCAATTTTATCATAGCATAGCTTAAAAGAACTTGAAGCTTTGACTTCCCATGGAAGAGAGTGTCTCTGCTTCAAATGTTTCGGTATCACAAGTACTATAAGGAGATTATCATCGAAGGTTTCCAAAAAAGACGCCCTACCTTTACTCTTTCAAAAATTGCTTCTACTTTCTGGTGAAGTTCTTTTGCCATATCCAGAAGAGACGTCGATTCTTCCGGCAAAATTAACAATGAATTTTCTAGCAAGGAAAGGAGAGACATAAAAATGGAAGGCATACGAAATTAGACTGCAAAAGCAGATTCAGTCGAAAGCGAACGTCTGCCCACTGAGGGTATGCGCGTGTGAATGAGTATGGAGTTTGAAAGGGTATACCAGAAAGAGCTCCCTGCATTCAACAAGAAATAAAATAAACCTGTTCAATGGTTTGTGAATATTAAGTCTTCATGTCTATCTTAACGAATACATAAACATGCTCGCCCTTGTCGATGGCTTTGCTCAGATTCATGTCGTCACCAGAAAAACATTTTCTTCTAAGCCTCTATCTCAAAGGAATGCAAATTGTCCAGGAGTATTAACTCGATTTCTGTTGTCACTGTAAAACACTTTCTTTTCGAATCTCTGCTTCAAAGGAATCCAGTATTGCCAGAACAACTAAATCAAATAACAGTTCCCTTGCAAATCAAGGACGAATACGAATTTGAAAATGACCTTGAATGATGGAGTCATTGTACTAAACCCACAAGCGCAACAAAAATACTGCAGTCGGTGGAACGGAAACTGTTAATTCCTGTAAAAGAACAACAACCACAATAAACTTGCAACTGAGAAGAAAACTCTTGAATCCTGCAAGGGAAAAACGAATAAATCTTAAACTCTCAGAGGAAAGAAGTTATTCCCAAGTTGAAAACGTAGACCAGTCAAAGTATATGGGTGTGATAATAGACAGGAGTTTAAGTTGGGAAGAACACATTAATATTCTCCGTACCAAAGTTTCTCGAGCAATTGGGTTTTTGAAATATGCCAGAAAATTTTTACCTCAAAACACATTAAGTAAAATGTATCGGGGGATAGTGGAGCCCCATTTTCGGTACTGTTGTTCTGTGTGGGGATGCTGTGGGGCGACCAAACTGCTAACCCTACAAAAGTTGCAAAATCGAGCGGCGAGAATTGTTACCAAAAGTAAATTTGATACGCCTGCTATGGAACTAATACACAATCTAAATTGGCCAACTGTAAGTGATATTATTAGAAGCGAAACAGCTACTTCTATGTACAAGTCTCTAAATGGACTTGTACCTGAGTACCTATCCAACTTGTTTGTCAAAAATTCAACTCGGAATGTTAGAGAACTTAGAAATACTGAAACTGATCCTTCGCTACCATTGCGGAAGACTAAAAATGGGCAAAACGCAATATCGTTTCGTGGACCTAAACTCTGGAATCAACTCGAACTTGATCTTAAACAAGCACCCTCCCTTGCCGCCTTCAAAAAAAGATTAAAAAATTGACTCACGCGTTCTTTTCTTTTTCTTATCAATGTTATTTGTCTCTTGTTTTAATTTTTAGACCTTTGCCACGGCCCCCTGAAAAGCAGTTGCTGATCAACTGATGGGGCTACCGTGTTTAAAGAATTAAAAATTGAAATTGAATTGAATTGAAAATTGAAATTGAATAACCAAAAAGCGTTTTGTCGCATACTTGTCAGTTCAGTTCGTGCGGAGAAGAATTACCGATACACCAGACGAAGAAAAAAAATGGAAAACTAGGTGGCAGTAACTCCAAGACAACAACTGCCTAAACTCTATTAACAGCTGCAACAGACCAAAGTTGTTGGTGCCAAATCAAAAATTCGCAATGTGAAAACAAACTCCACCTGTCGACAGAGCGAAAGACATCAAAGTTTTATAAACACCGCTGCTAAAACATTGAGGTGGAACCCTGACCTTGTCCTACCCAAAATTCAAAAACAATCCTCGAAACAATCCTTTTCCAGAAGTGAATGACTTTAAACGTGACTGCAGCAAGGAGCATAAAAATTCAAAAACAAAGCGTCAGAACGAAAAAAGGTCAACCTGGGAATTTGAACTCCCATTCTCAACTTTAGCTTCGAGTTTAGCTCAGAATTAAGTTCCCCATTCATTTTTCATTAAAGTTGATCTTGGTTGTAATCTGGACGAATTAAAAAGAGCCATTGTTACTAAGGATCCTTTGCAGGCGTGCTACAATTTCAGACTGTCTGAACGTCTGAAAATCAAATTTGACGTAACGGAAACTATGGATACACGGAATAGTATCTGTAGAGGTATGGGCTAGGGTTTCTTATTCCCCAGTGCTTTTTGACTTGATTATGGTGCTTCAGTAAACAGAGGCTCATAAAATTACTCTCAAAGACCTGGCCCTATTTAGGCTCAAACTCCGCGATTCCTACCGGGTGTGTCAAAAAAGACGTCCGGCGTTTGAAAAATTGTGCTCTCTGAATATCATCGTAATGATATTGAAAACTGTCTTGTTCTATCCCCGGTGCACCCAATTAGGTTCAGTAATTTACTCGGTTTTAATCGGCAATTCCTTCCCGTCGAAATAGGAGATTTCCTGCAGAAAACCCCTTTCGAAAACCTGCAGAAACGAATGAAAACGCCAAGCAAGATTGCCCTTTGTTCTCCTCCCTAGTATTAATGACACTTGCATGTGTTCATGCATTTTGTCCTCTTGGAAGAATGGAATCCCCCTGAATAAGTCATTCATACTAGGAGAAGATTTTTCAACCCGGCAAGAAGAAAGCACGTGCTAAAGCTTGCTGAAAGTGGTCGCTGTAAGGCAAACACATTATGGAAACTTGCTTGCAAATTTAACACATTTTCTAAGGTTTCCCGGGGGATTTTTTTTAATCACTTGCAGAATCTGAAAGGAGTGACCGATTTTAGTCAGGAAAACTTCTACAGATAATTGAGCGATTTGCTATTCAATCAAATATTTCAAAACATCATTGCTTATATTCTCAAATAGCAGTTGCTTTTCAAAAGCCGGGCGTTTTTTTCTTTACTCACCCGGTAGGGCGCCAATCAGATTGCTAGATATGGCAAAGAGCAATGCTGCCAAATTTTTAATTCGAATGATGCAGTTCACTATAGACTTTGAACGAAGTTGCTGCGGCAGGTAGTCCAGGATTTCTCTGGTTTGTTCTGGAGGCGCTTGGTCACAGAATGTGGTCACAGGCTCCATGCATCAATCCTTGCGTTGACGCTAAAATCCGCAAATCTAAGCTCATTTCACACTCAGAAACTTTTACTGTCACAATCCAAATGTAAACTGTCTCTTTTGAATGAATAAACACCGATTGAATCACGGTATTTTTTAGGATATCCACAGGTGGGAAAAACGGCCAAAATGGCCCCCAAGTTTTTACGATGTGAGTTTACATAAAAAGTTCCATTGTTCTCACGCAATCCAATTCAATCACAGCTTAGGCCTTTGGGCACAAAACAAAGTATCATCATAGTTGTCAACAAAAAGTTTCTATTCGCAGTTCTGATCAGTGACTTTATGAGATTTTATTTGAGCTAGCAACTAACAACAATAACATTGTTTTGCTTACAAGGGAAATGAAAAGGGCCTGATGTTGACTTAGGCCACCAGGGTAAAAGTACAAATTATCCCTTCACTGTTGGGACAAGCAAAAGGATCTACCGAGACAAATGACCCACTAAACAGTACATTAAAAAATGCCATCGATCATCGAATAAATAGAAAACTTTTTTACCAGTTTATCTTACCTCTTAATGACTGCGACGCTTCAACAAACTCATACCAAGGATTTGATGACTGATCCTATTGGGAAAGAGGAAACACGATGAAAAGGGGCCATTCGTTCAAAGAGGGCTACCATCAAGGGCTAATACGGTATAATTTCTATAAAAATGTTCCAAACACGGCTGCTCTCTTGAGGAAAAGCTGGTCTCATCTGCGATGCAAACTGGAAATGTCAGCAGCCTACCCATACCGAAGTTTAGCCGCTACCTTTCATGTAAATAGCTCGAGTGCGACAGAAAAAGCAAGTTGAAATCGAAGCCCTCCGTCCAGAATCTTGAAGTGTTCAAGTAAGTAAAAGTAGCCGAAAGCGACAGGTTGGCCCCTCTGTCCTTTGGGGTGGACTCGAATCGCATCCCTGATCTGAATCCCACTTAGCCACAGCTTGTCAAGTCAAAAGTAAGCTTTATTTTTAAAGAGTCCTGAGAGCCAAGCCAAACATGTTCAGTAGGCACCTCATCCAAAGACCTTACACTCTTCTCCGAGGAGAAGGATAAAGCTGGTGGATTCCAAGGCGGCTAGTAAGGCTAGGTGAAAAACCCACAGCCTCCTGCGGAGAGGTGAGCACACTGAACACAAGGCTAACCTACCACCAACGGCTTACCATGGTGCAATGATAAACTACATAAACATAAGATACATTTACCTCCTTCGTATCCAGGTTCCCTTCTTTTACGTACTGCAATTTGAAAAAAAAATGAAATCAAATTGTTAGTGGTGGAGTTGAAGATGAAGGTGTAGTTCTTAGAAGGGACCGTAGAAATAGAGAAGACCATAATGAGTAAGCAATTTCTTGTGATAGCGCTCAAGTGGTGTGTTCTACCTGGGATTGAAACATGTCTTACCAAACTGCAAAGTCAGAGGATTACAACACTGCGCTACATCATATTCAATAATGTAATTTTCGAAGGTCAAAGATTGGCAGGGGAGGGTGAATTGATACTTAATCAATCAATCAACCATTCAATCAATATCGATATTTAACTCATTGTAAGGTGGTTGGTTTTCACGAGAAAAGACTTGAGAAAACAGCAAATTCCCGTAGATGCCGTATAATTCCTGTATATACTTTAAGCAAAGACTTTCACAGGGAGAAACTTTCGCGAGTTGAAAAAAACGCAAATTCACGAATCAACTTTCACAAATCGGACATGACTGGAAAAAAATTTACGGAATAAACTTTCGACATTTAGGCTTCTTATCAAAGTTTATACTGCCTCAAATGTTCTTCGACTCTTCTATGACTCCTCTCAACTTCCCCTCCCCTTCCTATGGTTGTTAGTAGCACAGTTTTAAACAAGGTTATACATTACTTCCGTTCACAACCAACAGTAATAAGAGGAACATCAGTATATGATTCTATAGGCGGTGGTAAGTGTTTCATTCATTGATTTATCTGATGATTTCGATATTTCTGTTTCCACCAAAAAGGAGACTCCTGGTTGCTCGCTGGCTGTTGAAAATTATCTTCATAGACATTTGATCTTGCATGTTATGAAACTTCGTGGGAATAAGCTTTGGCGAATTTCACATTTTAGGCAATTTCGCTGAATAAAGGTGTGCAGAACTTGACCGAAAGCACGAAAAACACAAAGGTTGTTTCCCGTGACGGTTTCTCTCCTTTCAGAAATGGGAAAATCCTCCCTTAAAAGCGGTAAAATGTCGTCACGTGAGTCGGTAGATTTTCCCAATGTTGGGAACACACCACTAAACGAGCGTACATCGAACAAACTAAATACTTTCTGCGATTCCTTCAATTGATTATACTAAATGTTAAATTAACTTTTTTACTGCCGGTGGCCGATGGGTGATGGGCTGGTTGGTGGTGCAAAGTGGCTTCAGAAACGGTCATTTGATGCTGTGTCGTCAGTTCGTAAGACAAAAAGCTGAAACTTTGCGACTTTTCCTAAATCTAATAGACTAATAAAAGATCCCAAATCTCTTTTAAAATGGTACACAGTGACCAAGTGACCAAATTCCTTTCAACACATAATCAGTTATTAGATAAAAGAAGGGAGTATGATTTTGGCCAAGATGACTGTAAATCATTGAAAATACCACCATTCATTAGACCTCGATGAGAGTTTTCATTTTCAGATGATATACCGAGTGTCTCAAAAAAGTACCCAGTTTTGATTGGAAGTAGGAACGAAACTATGGGATATCATTACTCTCCGAGTAAACAGCTAAATTTATCAATCTACAACTTAGATTCGCATACCTTGCATTTAAAAATCGTCCACCAAACACCGGAGATACAATCTTGCAAAGTCAAAATTTACAATGCACCAGAAATTAGAGGTTCTGTAAAAGGGCCTAGCCATGATTTGATATCACATATCACATGCCTATTGCAAAATTACTTTTTCTGAGACAGCCTGTATACTTTTATTGATTTTAGATGACATTAGAAATTTTATAGTTAATGATATCATCAAAGTTTATGACGTCATATTAATTACAATAAATGTATCATGTAAACTTCTATGGTCAAAATTGATTCTGTTGATCGCTATCCATAATTCTAAGGCATTTCAAAGATTTGCATCAGCAATTAAGGGTTTAAATGCAACAATGACAAACTGATGGAAATAAATATCGAATATATGACTTAAATAAAGACCTTAAATAGATATCATGGTGCGAAATTCTATTTATTGATTTCTTGTGATACATTCAAGTTGCATGGAGAAAGAAATGATCCAAATAACATAAGTATTGTCAACACTTTCAATGGGAGGCAAATACTGCCAATTTCCTCAATTACAACATCAAATTGAAGTCATGGATGTAATGAAGAGTCAGACAAGTCACCTCTCGTGTATATTTTGTAATTGTTCAACACTATATCAAGTTTCGTCCTCATATCTGCAAAATCATATTGACGACTTTACGGAAGGGGACCTTGTGCCCTTCCCCGGTACTAAAACGGTCCAAAACCCCGGCATTAATAGGGCTAACTGAGGCATCAGGCCCGAAAGCTCCTGGAACCCCTTATAGTTTTATAAGGTGTCAAAGGCAATACGCTCATGTTAGATAGGAGGTATCACTTTAAAGTCTCTATGCTGAAACTTCTATTGTGTTGATGGTTTTGTTATCGATGACAGTTTTCAGGGAAGTTTTTGGAATACCTTAAATGATAATTAGCATTAAATGTAATACATTCTTCCTTTCGAGTAACTTTCCAAAGTTGAGAATTTTCCCCGGTTGCTATATGTTAGATAAAGGGCTTTGATTTGATTACAGATTCTGACAGGTGCCAAAACAAACATGTTGTTTTTCATTGATAAAGGTTAACGGTCAAATAATTGAGTCTAGAATCAAAGTTGCTCTCCTTTTTACTGCGAACTAAACTATTTGCAATATCGATGTATGAAGGTAAGGTTTCACACTTTCCACTTTTTTCTATTCGCTATTTGGTAGCATAAATGCACATCTCTTGCTTATCTTAATTCTGATTGCTTATCTTAAACCAGGAGATGGCGCTAGTTGCACATGTAAGTGCATGTAAGTACCTACCAGCTTTATTACATAGTTTCGAAAAATATCTATTTCACTTTACCAGTACTCATATTCGATTTTGATTAGTTAAAACTTACATATTTGATTTGAATATTGTTAGCCATTCTGTAGATAATCCAAATCGAATGAAATTGCACTTATAAGCTTGCAATTTTTCGTTGCAAACGTCGAAACATTGAAAGAGAAACAGCGAAAGTATCCAACGTTTACACAATATTGCACCAGTGGTTAATGTATCTTTCGTTTGATTTAGTGGTTTGGACCGAATATCCTGTATTTTTTGAAGATAGTATTTTGAAAATCTAGATGTCTTTATCATTCAATGATCTGACGTCTATGCAAGAGAAAACTATGTAAAGAATACGTTTACCTGGTGAATCTTCGGCAAGTCATTGGGTAGAAAATCACATGTGCAGGGATGAATGGATTGGTTACTGACAACCACTAAAGTACCAACTCTCCGATATTTCCAAGATGCTTTCCGAGACTACGGAGCACCGATAAACGATGCCTTAAAACGAAAGGTCACTGAAGCCCATGAAGAACACGCAAAAACTTCTAGGGTAAAATCTTGAAAAAGCTCAGGTCTGAAATAGCTGCGCAGCATGTGACTGTGAAAGAGCTCATGAGAAAAATAACTGAAAGGAACAATAAAAAATTGAACACATTTGGTAGTTCAAGCGCATCAAGCAACCAACTCATTTTCCAAATCTGGTTCTTTAACGAATATTTTGAATTCACGGGGTACGACAAAGACATGAAAACTTTAAAAGATATCGTGAAAAATTGTTATCACATCTTTCACTGAAATGAACGGCTTGAGAAAAGCTTTTGTGATTTACCGCAATTCTAGAACGTGGACATTGATATGGGACGACTTTAAACGCTCTATTAAGTCCAAAGGGCGTAGGGGCATATTTGAGAAAACCCCAGAGCAAGGCTTAAAAGAAACGCGGCCTTCTAAGACAGGGTTTTTGTCCAAATTCAAAAAAGAAACAATACATAACAGTTATTTACGCCGCTTTTCCTCGTATCCCTACCAAACAACATACCATTTTTTCTTAATCCAATAAACAATTCTAGTCATTGCTTATCTCAGAACACATAACACTCCCGTCTTAACTTGGCTTAAAACCAAATAAAATCGAAAATCTCTCCTAATTAATCGCATTTTACTACGTAAGTGAAGGGGTGATAAAAGAAGGGGGCAGCTTCAAAATTTTGGCTTAGAAAGGAGAGACTTATCAGAGAGGAGGACTATAGATAGGTAGCATTAATAAGAGCTTTCGCTCGCTGTATAATTAGTGAATGATTCACATCCGTACGAAGATCGCACATATTTGTTCAATTCGGCAAACAGCGATTTTCTTAAGAACCTGTTACCAACTGCTTGCGCCAAGAATAAACACAACACTTCAACCAGTAACCAACTGATGGATTCATGTGTATGCCCGCATATCGACCTTTACCAGTAAGTTTCTAACAATAGGATTCTAAAATTGGTTTCCGAAAAACAAGAAGCATAAAGAACAACCATTGGCAACCTTCCTGGCTGACAAAAAAACAAGTTCAAAAGATTGCTTTACAATAGATGATTGTAGAAAAGATGGCGCCAACATGCATTTAACAAAGATGCATTGCGCTCTACATTGGAATCAATCGTGATTGTATGAAAAAAATTGACCATTAAATGCAATGCACGTTGGTTAAGTGCCAGTCACCACTATCCTTTCCGTAACTGTCCTCGCGAAACGTTTTTATATGAAACAAAGAAGTTGGGCCAGTACTGAAGCTCCTGAAAATTATCAGATTTGGAGTAGTCAGTTCTAACGAGCTTCTTAAAGGTTCAATATTCATAATCAGCAACTGTGCCCCCGTGATGTTTTCAAAACAATGTCATTTGAAGCCTTTCTGATATTTAGACATCGCTCAAGTACATTCCAAGTAATATGATGCAGACAACATGTGAAATAAAGTAAAAATAAGTTAAGGATTTCTGTGTTAGAAATAAGCATTGAGTGAGTTAAAAAGAATCCCAATTTGAAAGATCACAGCTCCCTGGATGTTAAAACAATAATAGTGACAAATATGCTATTCAATATTGAACACGTTACCACATTTTCTAAATTTTACCGATCTGACATCGGCCACTCCGTTATGAAATTAAAAGCGACTTTCTCAAGAAACCATCTCTAAAGGCCAATTTCCAGTCAGCGGAATATCCCGAGCGGGCGGAATTTTAGACGATGAAATGTTGCTCAGCCGTAACAATCTATTCAATTTCAGAGCGACATTTTCTCTCGTAAACAAAAGAATTTCCGCCCGCTCGGAAAATTCCACTGACTGGAAATTAGCCTTAAAGCCTGATTTCCACTCAGAAAGTTCTCAGCGAAATATTTCGCGCGAACTTTTTTCTCGAGAATTTTTTTCGCTCTTCAATTTCCACTATGTGTGAAATATTCTTGCGAAATCATTTCTGAAAATTGTCTAGGCCAGTTCTAAATCAACACGATTGTTTGCCTTACCCATGAGGCTCTCAGTCATTTCAGGAATGCGGCAGTGCGTCATCAGCTGCATCCTGATTGGCCAAATCATTATTTCGCAAGCGAAATGCGAAAAAAGGTGAACCAAGTTCAACTTTTTTTCGCAGAGAAATTTTTTCACAGAGAACTGACGAGATTTTAGTGCGCATGAGCAGACGGTTCTTCGCGACAAGTATTTCGCATTTCGCAAAGATTTGTCACAGTGGAAATCGGGCTTAAGAAACCTCCAAAATATTCATAAATCACGACAAAATTTTTCGAATGTCTATGTTTTAAACCAATGGCTTGTTCATGCTTTAGTACATTCTATCCCTTTGGGAGGACGAAAACGTCATCCTTGGGGCAGAACAATGTTATTCCGAACTATACAAAACATGCTCGGATGTGTTGAACTCGTTCAGATAAGGCAGAATATTCGGCAATTCTTGGTTGCTGTTTTCAGCCTGTTTTGAAGATTTCCCGAAAAGGGCTTTCAGAGGCTTGTTCGAGAAATTTCTTCACAATCTCAGTACGGAGTGGCCATTGTCATTCAGGTAAATGTTGAGGTCTCTTTGAGTATGCCTTCTGTCAAATAGTATGCCTCCCCATATCACTATCTTGATATTCAGGGAATGGTGATTTTCAAACAGAGACTCTTTTTACTGACCACCCGGTAGTTTCTTAAGTTAAATTTCCCAGTATTGGGGTTCCTTCACTTTTTGGCGACCTGAGAAGTGAGTGTCCTGTAGGCAGCTTCGTATGAAAAATATATGTACGTAAAAGCTCACTTTACTGCTACGCATGACTACTCCCTTCACTGTACTGCTGCAATGACTGTCTAAGGTACTTAGAGCACTCAGACCATTTCTTACAGGAATTGACTCTATATAAATAGTTGAGCGTTAACGCTGTCCTAAATTTTTGCTGACAAAGCGCTGACAGCCTTTTGTTATCGCAAAATAACGGTGAAGTCATTAGCAGTGGAGAACAAAGACTTCTTAATCCTTGCATTAACCACGGGAATTTCCTTGGTGTAATGTCAATAGGGATTAAATGACAACTTTTGTTTCATAACTGAAAAGAAGTCGATAGTGGTCATGAAAGTGCTATTTACACGGACTCAATGCCTTTAATACGTTCTTTGGCACTGTTGGTGATCAACTGAGTAAGAAAATTCCACATACTAAGTACTCTCTCCTCGAAGGAGATGTTACTGTAAATCCTGAAAGTGTCGTTTTCTTTCTCTCCAATATCTCCTCAAAAGCTAGTCAAAGCAATAAACAAGCTAAAGAGAGCTTTGGCCTAGATCTCATTTCCAGCCCTGCTATTTTCTCAAAATTGGGATGCCCATCCTTGCCAGCCCTCTGAGCCAACTTTTCCATCTGTATGACTCAGGGGCTATCCCTCGACAGTTGGAAATTGCCCGTTTTGCACCTTCATAAAAGTGGTCCAACTGATGATCAGTCGCATCATTGACAGATCTCAGTTTTGCCCGTTGTTTCACATCTATTCGAAAAACTTGTTTTCGACCAGATGTATTCTTTTCTGCGTCTCTATTCGAAGCAGTTAGGATTCAGAATGTTGCACTCAGCTTTAACCTGTTTACTAAAGCGCACGATTGACTGGTATTTAAATGGAGACAAGGGCAAATCACGTCAGTGACATCCATAGATCTTAAGAAGGCTTTTGACAAAGTAAATCATGAAGTTCTCCTCAAGAAGCTTTACTTGTACAGCATAAGAGAAAAGGAACTTCGTAGGTTCTGCTCATGCCTTTCGAACAGAAAACAGTATTGTAACGTGAATGGGCAGATGTCTGAACTTGGGGACGTTACATGTGGCGTTCCACAAGGCTCATGCCTAGGGCCTCTACTCTTTTTATTATACATCAACGACCTACCCCTATTACTAAATTATCCTGAAGTGAATATGAATCCCGATGACACCAGAATCTCGTTTTCCTCAGATTCCATCCAAAACATAAACGAATGTGTTAATTCGAGCCTTATTTATTTAAAAACCTGGTTGGAATCAAATAAGTTGTCTCTCAACGTCTCCAAGACACAAAACCTCCTCATAGGAGGTAGAAAGAAGCTGAAAGACATTGAAAATTCTGAAACGCAAAAATTACATATTTCACTTTCATTTCATCTTCTATTCAATTAAACAGAGTAATGCTATCAACGATTAAATAAATTGCTTTACAAGCTGCCCTGTGCAAAGAGCCCATAAACCCTTAAACATTTTACAATATATAAGATAAAATAATAAAATAAACGAAGTTAAAGTTCTCGATCGGCAGGAATAAAAAGGGTTCCCATATATTCTAGAGTTTCGAGACAGGATTCACATTGTTTGAAAGTTTTTGTTAACTTTGATTTTGCGTCGAGGCTATTCCATAGTTTCGCCCCTTTAAAAGAAAAGCATGTTTGGCCACATGTCGTTCGTAGAAACAGGACACTAGGAACAGGAAACCTGTCGAGCAGGCATGCAAGATAAGAGGCAGCTTCATCATTCGTACACGTATATACCATTTTCAAAGTTTCTTTTACAAAATACCTGTATGACAAAATATTAGTGAAAGTTATTGTTGAAGAACTTGTATTATTACAAAATATTAGTGAAAGTCATTGGCGAAGAACTTCTGTTATTACAAAATATTGGTGAAAGTTGTCGGAGAAGAACTTTTGATATTACAAAATATTAGTGAAAGTTGTTGATGAAGAACCACTTTCCACAGTTAAACACATAAAATACCTGGGGTTGAAGTTGACTAATTTCTAAGTTGGGATGATTATATTTCCGCTGTGACTAAAAAGATTTCAAAAAGGAATTGGAATGTTACGCTATGCGAAAGATATCTTCCCTTAACTACGATTCAGTCAATGTACAGAAGTCTCATTGAGCCATATTTCTGATCCTGCTGTTCCGTGTGGGGAGTCTGTTGCACCATCGCGTTAAATAGACTACAGAAACTACAAAACCGTGCCGCAAGGATTGCTACTAGTAGCCCTTACGATGCGTCTTCGCAACCACTCCTGAAGGAACTAGGATGGCCAACGGTCAAAGAACTTATTGAAACGGAAACCGATAGGATGGTTTACAGGTCGATTAACAACTTACAGCTCTGCTCGACAGGTTGCCAGATATTTGTGCTAGAGAGCTTCGTAATACCAATACAGACCTCAAGCTGCCTCGCCTTAAAACTTCGAGTAGTCAACGGTGCTTTCCTTACAGAGGGGCACAATTATGGAACAACTTTGGCGCTAAAGTCAAGACAGCACCCATTTTGAGTCGATTCAAAGCTGCTTATAAAAAAGCAAGTAATCCTTTCGCTTAATTCCCTACTACATAGTTTTTTTTTCCTTTTTGACTATTATTCTTGCATATAAAATTGTTATGATTACAAATATTAAGATCTTTGCATTCATTTAAACAGGGCAACAGGGAAATCAGTATGTTTTAAGCTGTAACTAAACCCTGGATAAAGAAAATCAAATCAATTAATCTCGTGCATTGCATTTCTGTCCATAGCGATTAGTTTACGCACAGTCACTCCCTCACTCCCAAAACAATGTACACTTGCAAGGTTATTGTCACATTGTCACAGCATTCCATCAGAGTCACGAATCATCTGGATATCCCCATTTTATCGTCAAAGAACAACATTTGTCTAAGAGAGAGGGGGGAGGTGTAATCACAAAACAAGGCAAAATTAGCCAAGGTGCTCTAAGACTTCAGACAGGCATTGTAGACTTTGCGATTTACACGGGACTTTTGAAACCGTTCCGTATGGAAAGTGCTTTGAACTGCTTGGAACTTTTCCCACTATCCAGAGTTTAAATGGGATCGGTTCTAAAAAGTTTCAAGGGCTTTGTTCAATCATGAATATCTTTTCAATACGAAGATGTTAACGTCTCTTTTTTCCAACGCAAAGATGTAAATTCTTTAAATTCCTTCATTCAAGATGTCCTTTGTTCATCTAGTGCTGAAAAAATCAACAGCAGCGTCATTTTCTAGTCTTTCTCGTTTGGAAACGGCCCATCCGATTACATGAGACTTTTTTGGAAACGGTTCCAAACGGGATCAACTTCTTAGAGGGACCCATTTCGGTATGAATAGCAGTTCTGTTTAGAATGGTTCCAGCAGGTATCGGCGTGTAAAGCAAGGCCTAAGCGTACCCATTTCGATATGGTTCCAAATGAAACCAATCTAAAACCAACTACGCGAGTAAACGGTGCCAATGATTGACACGCACATTCAAGAAAGAAATTATCAAGATCGCAACATAATCAAATTCAATGATTTTCGGCGAGTTGCCCTTGCTGAGTAAAATTGATATTGTGTTTATATCATTGCATTTATGATCTGCGTTTCACTTTTACAGATGGCTGGACTCTGCCATGTAATTCTCATTCTGGCTTTCATATTCCATGTTTCACACGCTGCCAATGTGAAACTACTTGAAAACATCGCAGCAAAGTTTCAATACACAAACACGGCTTTGGGAACATTTTCAAGATCAAAGATTGTCAATGCTGTTTCAAGGCAAATGAGAGGGGAGAACGCTGAGAGTGTGCAGGAAGGCTTGAACCAAGCTATCGTCACCCTCGCAGTGCTTGATGTAGGCGGAGGAGCCATTGTACCGTTAGCAGACAAACTCATTGACACTATAACAACGGATCGGGCTTTTACCAACGTTGCAGATGCTATGAAGCAATATGGTGACCCTATGGCAAGCAAACTGGATGACTTGAGAAACCTGGATGATCAAGGCCTGAAGGACTTGTTGAAAGCGAAGAAGATAAAGGCAGTCAGACTGTTTGATGCTAATGTCAATAGACTTAGCACAACACATCGAGCACTGAAGCACATAAAAAAGGCACAAAAATGGCTCAAAGTGAAGAGTGCAGGAAAAGTCCTTGGTCCTCTCTTTGATATGATCAGTATTGGAGTCAATGGTTGGGCATTGGGAACTGCTATTAGAGACTGCGTAGCAGATGCAGAGGCTTGTAACCCAGCATCGATGACCGCCGCATCCTTAAGTATTGCCTCAGGTTTAGTCGGTGTGGGTACTTTTATTGCCTCTCTCATGGTCAGTGCATCAGTAGCCTCAGTGGTGGGTCCAGTAGGAGCGATAGTGGGACTGGCACTTGCGATAACAGCTACTTTAATTGAATTGTTTTGGAAGCCAGGACCAACCCAGGCACAGCTCGATCGACTTATGAAGGAACGGTTAATGAGGGAACTCGATAGAATATCAAGGCTTCAGTTGTACAATGCTAATAAATTCCTCACAGACAACGAAGTTGAAAGAAGTGATCTATATGTCATCAATCAAGGACATCTGCCGAAGTGGTTTTCACAGCATTCCAATGCCGTTACGTTTGGCAAAATTGCAGCCAATAAACCCCGGAAGAAGAGGCCATTAACTCAAAGTTGTTCAAACCCTGTTTTTGGCAACGCACCGATTCCTATGGGTCCGGGCAGCATTGGTGGTGCACGGCCAAGTGTTTATCGATGTCCCTATCTTGTAGATGGTGAAGAATTGCGCACAACACGCACAAGCCAATCTTTGGGATATGGCTTTTATGGCTTTACCAAAAGTGCCAGAACATACATAAAAAGAGATGAGCGTAAAAATCCACCAGACCCACCTTACGGAGGCACAATGCTCCTAGTTGGCACAGATCAAGTGCAACCCAGCAAACTGGCAAAGTACAAGAACATGCAAGCCAATCTTAGAGGATTGGATATAGATACGGGTGCAAAGAAGGGGGCAGCTGGAGATTTCGATGATCTCGTCGCAATTGCAGACATGCATTCTCTGGACCGAGGGGAAACCATAAAAGTAAGAATGGGATCTGGGAATGATGCGCTGAATATTGATGGGAGACTTGGATCATTCAGTACCAGCAATGTGCTTGATGCTGACTTGGGTTCAAGTGGACACAACACACTTTCATTCGATGCAATCGCAGCTGATTCGCCAATCAAAGGCATTGAGTATAATGCAAAGGCTGGTGTTCTTCAATTTAAACATGGTACAAATCAACATCAGCGAGTGGGTACAGTGAGAAATATTGAAATCTTGGCAGCATCCCCGTTCAACGATGAAGTCAAGATGTATGCAGGAAAGCCAGGCGAAGGAGGCTTCGATTTTACTGTCTTCAAATTTAAAGGCAAGGGTACCTATGAGGTAAACATTGCTGATCTAGCAAGTCAGTCAGAAGTCAGACACTTCAAGGTCGTTGACAGCACAGACAATGGTAGAGATGAAAACAACTGTGACAATCATGTACCTCTGCTAAAGCTCATCAATTTCGATGCAAGTGCCGTGGCGAATGATGTTTTGTACCAGGACGACCGCATTAAGGTGTACGGCAAACGTGCCAATAGAAGGCGATCACACTTCTCATTGGCACCAGGGGCAGCAAAGAAATCAGATAAGAGAACGGCTCGGTGCAGTGGAGAGCCAGCTGATGGAAGTCACCCAGAAGGAGGAAAAAATGGGAAAGTTCTCCTTGCAACTATAGCGTTCTATTCGAAATGCCCTATCGAGATTGAAACAAAGAATGTGGGAGGCTCATGCATGATGACCACTAAGAAGAAATCCGAGCTTGATTTAGCATTCTTCCAGGGAAAGAAACTGTTTGCTGATTTCTCTGCAAACGTTGGAGCAACAATGGGTGCAGACCACTGTTACTTGAAGTGTCCTTCTGCCACAGTTACTACAGAGAGGTGGATCAATCTAAGTCGTGGGTCACGAGACAAGGTCATCATCAGCAGTGAGCTCTTCCTGGATCCCTGTGACATTGACGGGGAATCAGTAAAAGTAACAATGCAACGAGACAGTGTAAATAGATGGTTCTTTGTGGTTGAAGGAAATGAAGATAAATTTGGTGTAAACGGAAAGGTTCATGGGTTTCAAGGAGTTGAACAGATCATCAATGAATATGGCGATTTGGTGATAGATTTGAAAAATACTCAGCAAAATCGTTTTGATTTGTATGCAGAGTATTCAAAAGCGACAATGAAGAGAATTGCTTCCATAGCTGGGCATGAGCGAACACGTGAAGTCAAGAATTCTTTGCTGCAGTGCACGAAAGAAGAAAGTGAAATGTCTGCTGAAGAGAAAGAGATATGCTTGGACATCTCTTCTGGCTGATTTCTTGACGATAATTGACAATTCATACAAGTAAAACCATACGCACTTCTGAAACATACGAAACAAATTTGTTTTAATAATTTTGTTAGTCATCATGGAAGACACAAATCCCAAGAAATCTCATCGACAAATTATGACTATGCATTTTCTTCCTCAAAATAATCATCTTCTTACTGATCAATAGAGAATTGCCCTAAAGATGGCGGCGAGGATTTTTTTACCGAGATGCACAGCGTTTGAAGTGCAAATTTTTAAACGATTCTATAGGAATTCGATTAAAGAGCGCAGTGCATCGCGGTAAAAAATTCCTCGCCGCCATCTTTAGCGCAATCGTCTATTGTCGCGTCGTATCTCATTAATGAAGCTGACAATCAATGCCTTCGAATATCCCTGTCATTATCGACCTTTTGAACGACAGTTCCAGCGCTCTTGCATTGATCAAGTAGTTTCAAGTTGTCCACGTGCGTTCTCCTTTACCTACATCTGTCTCTTTTACGCTGAATTGCTTTGTCCGTAGCAACTGATGTGCTAAACTTTTCCTGTAGAACTGATAGCTTCAAAATTCTTCTTTAGAATGCCCCTTTGTAGCTTTAGATCTGCCCAAATTTTTGAAAAAAAGGCTTTCATTTCATTTCATTTCAATATATTAAGGAGGGTTGCCCTTCACCCAATTGGGTGGTTTTCAAGGGGCCCTCCACATAAAAAAATACAATACAATAAATAATCGGTTAAAAACATTTAAAACTACTTACAATATATATATAAAACTAAAAAGTAAACCCTAATTTGCTAAATTAAAAGAAATGTACATAAAAACCAGTAGATTGGGAAAACTTCTCCAACGATCAAGCAGCCAGGGCACTCCCCGTCCCCGCGCCCGACCACCGCCAAACCAACGACGGAGACCCCAAGATAGATCTCCATCGCCGATCCAGCAGCGAATCAAGCACAGAGACCGCGGGCCGCGGCCAGCCACCCAACCTCAAGAAAAGTCCCCCAGTCTATTGAATGTTCTGTTTGAAGACGGCAAAGGAGGGTGCCTGTTTGATCTCAGCTGAGAGGCTGTTCCATGGTTTTGCACCTCGATAAGAAAAACATTTCTGCCCATTTGCGGATGTTTTCTTTGGCAGCCTCAAGTCTGTTTTCGTATTTCGAAGGTTGCGAGAGCTGCAGGCGGAGTTTCTTGTGAAAAGATTGCTCATGTACTGCGGAGCAAGCCCATTAATAGATTTATAGACCATCAGTCTAGAATCCTGGTCAACAAGGTCTCGAACGGTTTTCCAACCAAGACTCTCGATGAGAGGCCTACTTGGAGCATCAAAGCGGCTGCTCGTTACAATTCTGGCGGCTCTGTTTTGAAGCTTTTGGAGCTGATCAATATCAGTTGTGCCACAACAACCCCATACAGAGCAGCAGTATCGAAAATGGGGCTCCACAATACTCGAGTACAATGTCTTCAAAGAAGCAATTGGGAGAATATTCTTTGCATGTTTTAAAAATCCGACGGCTCGTGATACTTTGGTGGTTACCGTTTTAATATGTTCTTTCCAATCTAGACTATTGTCAACGTGAACACCAAGGTATTTGGTCTCATTGACAACGTCAAGTTCACTACCACGAATTTTAAGATGCAATTTTCCTGCAGCATTGTTTAAAATGCGATGCTTTGGTTTGGTTGCGATTAACATAGATTGTGTTTTAGCAAAGTTTAGTGAAAGCTTATTGCCCTTCAACCATGAGTCTAAGTGCGCAAGATCGTCATTAATAGCTTCATTCAGCTGAGAAATATCTCTTGATTTTAAGCAAAGGCTAGTATCATCAGCATACATGGATACAGTTGAACCCTGGACAGCACTAGGGAGATCATTGATGTATATCAAAAAAAAGAAGTGGCCCCAGACCCTTGGGGTACTCCTATTTCAACGTCCCCAGTTCTTGAATCGACCCCACCCACTCTGCAGAACTGTTTTCTGTTAGAGAGATAAGACTGAAACCAAGACAGTTCCCTTTGCTGAACACCGTAGTGTTCAAGCTTTTTGCAGAGAAGGTCGTGGTCGACTGTGTCAAATGCCTTTTTAAGATCAATGAAGACTGTACCCACCATCTGTCCAGTGTCCAACCCACTATACCAATCGTCGGTATTTTTAAGTAAGCAGGCCAAGGTAGAATGAAGTTTTAAGAAGCCTGATTGACCAGGATGAATAAGTTTATTCTTAACCAGATACTCGTAAAGTTGATTAAAAACAAGTTTTTCAAAGAGCCTTGAGATGACAGGGAGAACTGAAATTGGGCGGTAGTTAGACCTTTCAGCCCTATCACCTTCCTTAAAAATTGGTGTGATGCGAGCATATTTCCAACAATCAGGAAACTGACTTGTCTCAAGAGAGGTGTTAAACATGAAAACTAATGCGTTTTCAATATAAGGAGTGGCTAGCTTTATGAAATAGCTAGATATGTTGTCACTTCCAAGGCTCTTAGATGTTTTTATCTTACCCATTGCATCTCTAATGTCCTGCACTACAATTGGTCTAAAATTGAAGCGCTTATTGTTAGGGTTCAGATTATATTTACCTGTAAGCATGGGGTTGGGGGCATCCTCAATCTTGCTAGCGAGATCCTTACCTACTGAGCAGAAATATTCATTCATAGTGTTAGAGATTTCCTGTCTATTTACAATTTCTCTTCCAGGTCCCTTCAAAAGATCTATGTTTGTGGATTTAGATCTTTTATTTAATACCTGGTTGATCGTTTTCCAAGACTCCTTCATGTTACCTTTGGCTTGAGCAAGTCTTTCCGAAAAATACTGCCTTTTCAACTCGAAATTTTGTTTGTTAATTTTGTTTCTAATATGCCTATAGGAGCTCATAAGAAGCTGAGATTTGCTTTTAACAGCAGCTTTTTTAAGTTTATCCCTGCTTCGTATTAGCTGCTTTAGGTCATCATTCACCCATGGGCAGTACTTTTCAGAAACACGCAATGCCTTGATGGGAGCATGCTTGTCAATGATCAAAGAGAAAAGGGTTGACCATTGTGTGACGAGCACATTAACATCATCCGTTTCACTAAATCCTTGCTCCCAACAAATGCCAGCAACATCAGCAAGGAATGCATCTTTGTCAAAGTTTTTCATAGATCTGGTTGTGATCACTTTATGGTCCTTCTTTAATGCACTCTCAAACTTGCGGACACAAAAGACCATATAGTGATCACTCATAGAAACCTTGTGCACTCCAGATTCAATGATGTTTCTGGCAGATGTTGTAGCAATATGATCGATGATGGAAGATGAAGTAAGTGTGACCCTGGTTGGCTCTTCAATAAGCTGGTTGAGGCTAAAGAGCTCATAGAGACTGCAAATGTGCTTGGAATTATTCTCAGCAGGCTGGTCTGGGGCTGTTATTGTGAGATGACAGTTCGTGTCTCCGAGAAGAATAATTTCTTTGCCCTCCTTATCCAGATAGGAAAGAACTTTTTCCATCTTACTGAAGGAACCAACGGGGTCACTTGGTGGCCTATACCAGGAAACGACAATATAAGACTTGCTCCTGGGTGGCTGAATCTCTACACAAATTAACTCAAGACTGTCAGTGGGTACATCATCCCTGGGTTTGAATTTTACGGAGTCCCTGACATAAAGAGAGACACCTCCACCATTGCAAGTCCTATCAAGGCGTTCCTGTTGGTAGCCAGCCACCGCAGTGAATTCCTTAGGGTATTGAGGATCAAGCTTGGTCTCATTCAAAGCAAGGATATGAATACCTGAGCTCTGTAAAAACAATTGAAGCTCGTCAAAGTGCCCTCTAAGCCTATTTATATTCAGAGATGCAATGGTCAGGCCTTTCTTAGAACTCAATGGATGATGATAATAGCCTCTGCCTTCCCCTCCATTGACTGGATTGCTATGTATCCTTTCAAACACACTGTAGCTTGTTCAGAAGATTTTGGGCGAACCTGGCATTACCATGTTGATTTAGGTGAAGTCCTCTACGACCAAGCTGATCGATCATAATGTTACTATTATTTATAATGTCCAGTTTCAATGCAATTATCTTTTCACAAACCTCCATTAGGATTCACAAACCTCCATTAGGATGGAGGTTTCTTAATTCCTCTTAATTCCTCTTCCTCTTAATTCTTTTATTTCATAAAATGGAACCATTCGTGATATCCTATCAGGTGTGTCGAAAAATATCCATTTTTGACTGGATAAAGAAACAAAATGATACGGGATTTTCAAAATCGTCCATAAAACACAAGAGACTCGAATTTACAAAGTGAACATTTAGAGTTCACCTGAAACCAGAGGCTTTAAAGGGACATTCCGCGAAAATCAAATGCATACAAGGGTCTATATCGTTATCCCGATCGAAAAGCAGATGTTGTCAGCCCTCAGAAATCGTTTTCCTTTCCTCGATCGCACTTCTCAAAGGTAAGATATGGAGAAAAACATTGAGCCGATTTCAATTTTAATACCCTACTATTTTTGTGCTTCGTTGTTGGCGAACAAAGGTTGCAAATTTTCGTTTGAGCATTGATGGGTTTGTTGGGTGTCGCTCTTAGAATTGAGTTTGAAAATCCTGTAATATTGGTTCATTCATGTGTCCACGATCGACTACGACCAAAAGAAATGATCGGCTTTAACGACAATTCTCGGTATCTGTCTCAGATTCAAATGCGAGGTTACGGCTGAGTTCTCGGTCTGTCGTTTGTGGCCGGTTTGAGCTTTATTTAAGGTGGAGAAATATCAGGAAATGTTGATAATGATATGAATGTTCGTTTTATATGCAAACGACGCAGTTCGCCGATATCCAGTTTTTTCCCGCGGAATGCCCCTTTAAGAAAAGGTCTGGTCATCTGAGTTGACATCACGGCATTTTGCAAGCAAATTTTCTTCTTTTGGGTTTAGATTTTACTTTTAAAAAGAATCATACGTCAAGATGCTTCAATTGCCCTTGAGATTACTTTTAATCCGCCTAATGATACTGCTTAAACATTATTAGATTACGCAAAGATTTACCGGGAAACGCAAACATGTCCCCTTGTTTGAAGAATCATTGCAACAAAAGCAATTTCACTATAATCATAGAAATTAACTTTCCTGATAGCTAAGAGAGTGAACTACCGGGTGACCCAACAAAACTTCACGAGCTAGATCGCACATATCAAATATTGCCCTGAAAGCAAATGTTAAGAAGACAAACAAGGTATCAGCATGCAGCTGACAGGCTCCGCTATCTTTTGAGATCTTGCTTGGTCAGTTTAAAATATGCGTACTGTCCGATAAAAAGGTTTCAAAAATAAGAAAATTCATTCATTTCGCGGACCAGTTCCTTGCTTTCAAGTCCATTTCTTGGAAAGTATGAAAAGAGCTGACTTCAAAATTTGCTTTGGAACATTAAATTTAAATGAGGCACAGAGGTCAATCATTTTGTAAACAAAAAGTTTCCCCAGATGGCTTCCCATCCATCACTATGTCGAGTTTTCACAAAATGTTAACTGGAAAATGACAGCGATTATTTCACTCAAAAACGAGGAATCTTGGATTCGAAATTTTCATTGAATCGTGTTTCTCGGATGGTAACCATTGCTTAAAATGACCATGCAGCATCTCAAAAGATAGCTAAGCCTTTCAACTAAACTGTAATAGAAAGCATTTGGCAATAGTTTTTTATTTCAGGGAGCTACCGGGTGTCTCAAAAAAGTACCCCCTGTTGACTAGATAAGGGAACAAAATGATAAAATATTGGGGCTCTTTGAGTTCATAGGCATACTTGTTTAATCTTCAACTTAAATGCACATACCTTGCATTTTAAAATCGTCCTCCAAATACCGGACAAACGAGTTCACACAGTCGAATTTTAGAGTGCACTTGAAACCAGGGGCTTTGTAGAAGGCCTAGCCGTGATTTGATATCACAGGAATATCGCGAAAAACGATTTCAGCTTTGACTTTTAGCTTTTTTCTTTTGAAAAGGATTATGCCTTGAAATGCTTCAATTGTTAATCTATAGATAATTATTCCTTTGAGAAATCAATCCGTGCACTGCAGTCCATCCCAAGTATCAAAGAAGAGGAAAAAGGAGCATAAGCACGCTCATTCTGGAGATGCTGCATGACTTTATCACTCATACCTTACTTTCATCATAATTGTTTGCTCAGGGGATGTCCAAGAGTCTTATATTCTTTTCAAAAGTGAATGACTGAAAAATAAAGTTTAAAGCAGGTGCTTTTGAAAATATCAATGATTCAAATCATGGCTAGGCCCTTTTCGAAACCTCTGGTTTTGGATGCACTGTAAATTTCGACTTTGCAAGCTTGTATCTCCGGTTTTTGATGGACGATTTTTAAATGCAAAGTATATGAATCTAAGTCAAAGATTGATAAATGTAGCTGTATACTTGGAAAATAATAGTATCTTATCATTTCGTTCCTATCTACAGTCAAAAGGGGGTACTTTTTTGAGACACCGGTAGTTGTGATCAAGTTCGTAAATTTTGTTTTGGGTCATCCGGTACTATTCTTATTTTTCACTTAAAGTCAAAATAGTACTGATAATTAAATCAAAGGGGTCAAATTTTCTTCGGTAATTGAAGTAAAATAAAAAAACTGTGTATTTTTTGGCTCTACCATTTGCATTGCTTTATACGTAGATTACTTTATTTTGTATTTCAAAAGTTAATTCCTAATTGGTAAGTTAATTGGTAAATTTGAAAGATTGAGAAACCTGTCCAGGGGCGGATCCAGGATAAAATCTGACCGGTGGTTGAAAAGTTTTTGTGACCACACCCTTCAGTTGACTGGAAATTAAGGCCACGCACATCTATTGGCAAATTGTTATAAAAACCACAGGAGGCCTTTTCCGTAGTAAAGGTACCTGGAGATGTGCTACCCGCAAGGGTATCCCTTTTCGTACTTCTAGTCTGGCCAAGGGTATACTTCTTGGCAATCTTAGTTTGGGCAAGGCAAGAGTATGCTATTGGACAATTTTGTTCAAAGAAATGCCAAATTTTGGTGATTCTTGTAAAGAAACCCAAAGTTTTGGTGATTTTAGTCTAGAGAATGCCCATTTGGCAATCTTTGTGTAGAAAACGCCAGGCACTTTCAATGTAGAATTTAGTCAAGCAAAGCCTAATTTTCACAAAAATTGGTGCAGCCAACGGTACCATTTTTTAAACTTCATGGTCTAATGTTTCATGTTTTTGGTGTTTTGAAATTGGAGACTGCTTTTTGCTTTGCAAGAAGGCATTAAAATATTCTATGATTTGTTGATGAACTGATGAAGGCTGATGAAACTCTAACAACAAGTTAATTAGCAAATTTCAATAAAACGGAATTCCGAAAATTTATCTTGTAATGAAGGCGGGCGATCGATGCCACAACAGGCCTAAATACTCCATCATCATTGTAAAAATGCAAACAAATGTTGGCTGGAAAAGCTGTAAGATCTCAAGCAAACTTATGATTAACACCTCAGCTGCGTGGAATAAATAATATAACGTATCGTAACAGGAGTCAAATACCAATTGAAAAGCAACATTGCTAAGCTTTGCTCTTCAAGACGGAATGGTCCGCAATTTACCGCGATTTGCATTCGTATCATTGCAAGTTCATAAGGCACAGCGTGACAAACAGACCCAGTTTAGGATGTATCAAGATATTTTTTGGTTGATAAGTAGAACAAAATGATGTTGCAGATCATTTTCGAAACAAATCAATAATGGGTTCATGGATTTTGACACATCTATGAAAATCTGACCGGGGCTCGAGCCCCTCTTGCACCGGTCTGGGTCCGCCTCTGCTGTCATACAGAGTAGCCGCAAAATGGCAGAGATAGCACTCTCGAGCCTTGCAAATCTACTGAAATCCATTTCAAATCTTTCTGAGAATTAGCATGAATGATAAAATGTTAAACTTTAACTGAGAAAAAAACTGATATGAATGCCTTACTCGTGCTCTGATGAAAGGAAATGGTAAACAGTGAAATTGACAAATTGCCTTTTCTCTGTTTCAAAATGCACTCTCGAACCTTGCAAATCTACTGAAATCCATTTCAAATCTTTCTGAGAATTAGCATGAATGATAAAATGTTAAACTTTAATTGAGGAAAAAACTGATATGAATGCCTTACTCGTGCTCTGATGAAAGGAAATGGTAAACGGTGAAATTGACAAATTGCCTTTTCTCTGTTTCAAAATGCACTCTCGAACCTTGCAAATCTACTGAAATCCATTTCAAATCTTTCTGAGAATTAGCATGAATGATAAGATGTTAAACTTTAATTGAGGAAAAAACTGATATGAATGCCTTACTCGTGCTCTGATGAAAGGAAATGGTAAACGGTGAAATTGACAAATTGCCTTTTCTCTGTTTCAAAATGCACTCTCGAACCTTGCAAATCTACTGAAATCCATTTCAAATCTTTCTGAGAATTAGCATGAATGATAAAATGTTAAACTTTAATTGAGGAAAAAACTGATATGAATGCCTTACTCGTGCTCTGATGAAAGGAAATGGTAAACAGTGAAATTGACAAATTGCCTTTTCTCTGTTTCAAAATGCACTCTCGAACCTTGCAAATCTACTGAAATCCATTTCAAATCTTTCTGAGAATTAGCATGAATGATAAAATGTTAAACTTTAATTGAGGAAAAAACTGATATGAATGCCTTACTCGTGCTCTGATGAAAGGAAATGGTAAACAGTGAAATTGACAAATTGCCTTTTCTCTGTTTCAAAATGCACTCTCGAACCATGCAAATCTACTGAAATCCATTTCAAATCTTTCTGAGAATTAGCATGAATGATAAAATGTTAAACTTTAATTGAGGAAAAAACAGATATGAATGCCTTACTCGTGCTCTGATGAAATGAAATGGTAAACAGTGAAATTGACAAATTGCCTTTTCTCTATTTTAAAATGCACTCTCGAACCTTGCAAATCTACTGAAATCCATTTCAAATCTTTCTGAGAATTAGCATGAATGATAAAATGTTAAACTTTAATTGAGGAAAAAACTGATATGAATGCCTTACTCGTGCTCTGATGAAAGGAAATGGTAAACAGTGAAATTGACAAATTGCCTTTTCTCTGTTTCAAAATGCACTCTCGAACCTTGCAAATCTACTGAAATCCATTTAAAATCTTTCTGAGAATTAGCATGAATGATAAAATGTTAAACTTTAATTGAGGAAAAAACTGATATGAATGCCTTACTAGTGCTCTGATGAAAGGAAATGGTAAACAGTGAAATTGACAAATTGCCTTTTCTCTGTTTCAAAATTCACTCTCGAACCTTGCAAATCTACTGAAATCCATTTCAAATCTTTCTGAGAATTAGCATGAATGATAAAATGTTAAACTTTAATTGAGGAAAAAACTGATATGAATGCCTTACTCGTGCTCTGATGAAAGGAAATGGTAAACAGTGAAATTGACAAATTGCCTTTTCTCTGTTTCAAAATGCACTCTCGAACCTTGCAAATCTACTGAAATCCATTTCAAATCTTTCTGAGAATTAGCATGAATGATAAAATGTTAAACTTTAATTGAGGAAAAAACTGATATGAATGCCTTACTCGTGCTCTGATGAAAGGAAATGGTAAACAGTGAAATTGACAAATTGCCTTTTCTCTGTTTCAAAATGCACTCTCGAACCATGCAAATCTACTGAAATCCATTTCAAATCTTTCTGAGAATTAGCATGAATGATAAAATGTTAAACTTTAATTGAGGAAAAAACTGATATGAATGCCTTACTCGTGCTCTGATGAAAGGAAATGGTAAACAGTGAAATTGACAAATTGCCTTTTCTCTATTTCAAAATGCACTCTCGAACCTTGCAAATCTACTGAAATCCATTTCAAATCTTTCTGAGAATTAGCATGAATGATAAAATGTTAAACTTTAATTGAGGAAAAAACTAATATGAATGCCTTACTCGTGCTCTGATGAAAGGAAATGGTAAACAGTGAAATTGACAAATTGCCTTTTCTCTGTTTCAAAATGCACTCTCGAACCTTGCAAATCTACTGAAATCCATTTCAAATCTTTCTGAGAATTAGCATGAATGATAAAATGTTAAACTTTAATTGAGGAAAAAACTGATATGAATGCCTTACTCGTGCTCTGATGAAAGGAAATGGTAAACAGTGAAATTGACAAATTGCCTTTTCTCTGTTTCAAAATGCACTCTCGAACCTTGCAAATCTACTGAAATCCATTTCAAATCTTTCTGAGAATTAGCATGAATGATAAAATGTTAAACTTTAATTGACGAAAAAACTGATATGAATGCGTTACTCGTGCTCTGATGAAAGGAAATGGTAAACAGTGAAATTGACAAATTGCCTTTTCTCTGTTTCAAAATGCACTCTCGAACCTTGCAAATCTACTGAAATCCATTTCAAATCTTTCTGAGAATTAGCATGAATGATAAAATGTTAAACTTTAATTGAGGAAAAAACTGATATGAATGCCTTACTCGTGCTCTGATGAAAGGAAATGGTAAACAGTGAAATTGACAAATTGCCTTTTCTCTGTTTCAAAATGCACTCTCGAACCTTGCAAATCTACTGAAATCCATTTCAAATCTTTCTGAGAATTAGCATGAATGATAAAATGTTAAACTTTAATTGAGGAAAAAACTGATATGAATGCCTTACTCGTGCTCTGATGAAAGGAAATGGTAGACAGTGAAATTGACAAATTGCCTTTTCTCTGTTTCAAAATGCACTCTCGAACCATGCAAATCTACTGAAATCCATTTCAAATCTTTCTGAGAATTAGCATGAATGATAAAATGTTAAACTTTAATTGAGGAAAAAACTGATATGAATGCCTTACTCGTGCTCTGATGAAATGAAATGGTAAACAGTGAAATTGACAAATTGCCTTTTCTCTATTTCAAAATGCACTCTCGAACCTTGCAAATCTACTGAAATCCATTTCAAATCTTTCTGAGAATTAGCATGAATGATAAAATGTTAAACTTTAATTGAGGAAAAAACTGATATGAATGCCTTACTCGTGCTCTGATGAAAGGAAATGGTAAACAGTGAAATTGACAAATTGCCTTTTCTCTGTTTCAAAATGCACTCTCGAACCTTGCAAATCTACTGAAATCCATTTCAAATCTTTCTGAGAATTAGCATGAATGATATACTGCTAAACTTTAATTGAGAAAAAAACTGATATGAATGCCTTACTCGTGCTCTGATGAAAGGAAATGGTAAACAGTGAAATTGACAAATTGCCTTTTCTCTGTTTCAAAATGTCTTTGATTATCGTGCGCTTTAGGCCATTTTCTGAATGTCGTGGAACACTAATCTTTAAATTTTTTGAATTTACAACAGAACAACTCGTTTTGAAAATTACCAAAAGACACACAATATGTGTAGCTGAAAACCTGCTTTTCATTAAATCGTAATTCACTGCCGATCATCGGCGATCTTATCAAGATCATAACCTATGAAATACGATTTACTAAAACTAGAGTCTTGGGAGCATCGGCGATCATCAGAGACCATCACTGATTAACTTTCAGAATAAAAAAATTTGTTTTCCACAATGTTTGGATGCTGGAGGTCAACAATTTCATATGAAAACAGAACGTCGGCGATTCCTTATGTGTTAAGGTGATACAATGTTCAGTGAAGCTAAAAGGAAATGGAAAGTAATGAAATAAGAATAAAGCTCAAGGATAATATCACCTGACCGACTTTTTCCAAAATGAAAGAGTTGTTTCCATCTTTCTGTAAAAGGATAAAATAATTTGATAGATAATTATTGTTGTCATTACTATTAATTTCATCATAGTAGGCGCTTAAAGTAAAAGCAAAATTACTGCTTATTGAAGCCTACACGAAATATACCTACTCTAAGCATGGTTGCATAAGCCTACTGCAAAAGATGACAAAGCCTTGACCTTGATTGATTGAATTGCTTGAAAGAAACTGAAACTACTTTGCTATGAAGCTACTTTTAGACAATTCCGATCCTCTCGATACTTCAAGAATATCAAACCATCGTAATTCTTACGATTTTGAAGGAAATGTGGAATAATTTCTAAGACAAACTTGGTTTATGAACAACTACACATAGCATCAGGCAGGTGAGTTGAAACGTAAAATATGCTGTAATCTCCAAACATCCATGAATTCATAAACTTCCAACGGCAGAATTAGAACGACTTATCCAAAAGTATTTCTGTTTAACAAATCACCAGTTTGACTACAAGACTTGTAAATCGTGGGTGAGTGGCCAAATGGCTTAGAGAGTCTGCGTCAGGTGACTGAGTTAAGCTCGGTCGAGTGAGGTCAAACTCTGGATGAGTGACCTCGGAGGCCTGACATTGCAACTCACCTTGCCGTCCTTTGGAAGGGAAATTAAACTATGGGTCCCATGCCTGGATGCGGCATAAGCACACTCAAAACCAGGGATCTCCGCTCAAAACAAATTGAAAACAAACATTACCGGTTTTCGAATCTATTCTCTGACTTCTTCAAGTAGATCAAAACTCAAAATTATTTTATCCAGGAACAACTAATCTCCTCATTGGTTTTAGAATTGGCAAAATTACCGTAAGTCCTCGAATAAACTCCCATTGGCTTATTTCTCAAAAAATATTTTGGGGTAGGGGCTTATTCGAAGGGTGGGGCTTATTTTGCAGCAGCCAAAAAACATTGCCAGGAATAATTGTCTTCTTTTACTTGAAGCTGGTCATTACGCTTACAAAAATCGGATATATTTGGATATATTTCTTCGAAGCAATATCTAAGGCCCCGTTCACACTGCTCCGTTTTTGTTATGATGCGTTTTTGTTGCATCAAAGCTACCCGTTCACATTACTCCGTTTTCGTACAAAAACGAACAGAAAAACGTCCGTTTTTGTCCGTTCACATTGATCTGCCTGATAACAAATACGGAGCCAAAGGTATCCGTTTTCGTGCGTTCACATTGCTCCGGTTTTGTGAAGCTCATTGTTGGATATTACAGCGTTTTCAAAAACCTCCGTTTTTGTGCGTTCACATTGATCAATTGCGTTTTCAAAAACCTCCATTTTTGTGGATATCCACTTTTGATAGCGTTTTCGAAAACCTCCGTCCTTGTGGCGTTTTTGTGCAGATCAGTGTGAACACTCTCACAAAAACGGAGAATTTGCTCTCCGTTTTTGTACAACATCGGAGCAATGTGTGAAAGGGGCCTAAGCCCAACTACGTTCGAAAATACGAAGAAAGTCAGTCAAAAAAAGAGAATCAAAGGTATTTACTAAAATAACGCAAAGGTTTCATCAAGGATGCGTCCCATGGGGTCTTATTCGAAGGAAGTGGCTTATTTTGCAAAAGCTATTATCTGATGGTAGCCTGTTCGAAGGGGGAGGATCATTCCAAGGCGGGGATTTATTCCAGGACTCACGGTTGCTCTCTTAGCCTTGCTGGGCTTTGAAGCATAAGAACCGATCATTACAAGATTAATCATTTCTTGTATGCTTACCTTCTAATCTTGTGATACGTGGCAGAGAGACATGCTAACTATAATTGGAGACTTAAAGGATAACGCAAAGTCTCAAAAGAAGTACTCAAGGGAAAGATTTAGGTTCAACCTTATTGAGTATGGGTCAGAATAAAGTTTATGTCCTGTCAGTGTACTCTAGGTACGAAAACAAACATGTTCACATCATTACATATACTTGGATCACTGACGACGTTAAGAAAGCTTTGCGATCTAACATAAATCAAATTCTAGAGATTTTCAAACGGGCGTAATTTTTGGAAGTAAATGAGGCCGATCAAGCATGATAGAACTGCCATTTAAGTCAATCTTTTTGAATTTTTACGTAATGGTTGCATGAAAGATTTGTAAATAATAATATTTTGAATTAATCTAATCCTTACACATAGCCAAATTAAGTTTCGAAACGTTATCCACAGTAAAGTCAATGGCTGCGGTCACACTAGGTGGTTTATCCCATTGTTTCCTTTTGAAACAACGGGCTCATAACGTTGTTGTAAGTGACCGCTCTTCCTGTTCACATACAACGCTGTCACAACGCTTCATTCTTGGGGTAAGGGTCTAAAAAAACCATAGTGTCCAAAACAACGGGATAAGGAAGGCTCTGACCTAAATTACAGCGTTGTTTAAGAAAAATTAACCAATCGTGATTTAAAAGGGTAATCACGTGACAATTACTTTTGCGCAAAATAGCTAGCCACAACACGGACAGCTTTGCAAATGACGTGACGGGCACAGTGTGACGGGATATCATTGTATCGTTAAAGCGCCGTACTTTCTGGCGTGGAAGATCAATAGACGATTACGGAAAGGATGGTGGACCTCATTTCATGCAATGCATGATAGGAATATGCCCCCTAGCAACGCATAGCTACCAAAACTTACAACTGCAGCATAAAATCTTGACCACAGCTACGATAGACTGAGGCTGTCACAACTTCATCGTGAAGTTGACACTCTTCCAAGCCGTTGCTCGCAATAAGGTACAGTTTGTACAGTTTCCCTGCAACATCAAGATGTAGCAGCCTCCTGTTTTCGTCGTTTCATCAAGATTTCAAGAAGATTTTTGGCCTCGTTTACATAACTTATTAGAGAATGGAGATGTGAATAAAAACATTCGAAAAAAGAACGAACATTGCAAATCACCTTCTCTTGTCTTGTTGAGATTTGCATAATAACACTCATAACAAGAGCACTGCAATGGCTTCAGTTCACTCCACCGAACACAACATTCGAACTCTTTAACTTTCTTTCCGAGTCCTCATTCTTTTGGGATTTCTCTCCGCCAAGTCTGACGACTCTCGAGACTGCTGTTTTCAAAATTTGCATCCTTTGTGTAGCTGAGGTTTTATTTGCGAAGTCTACCGTCTTCAGAAGACTTCGTAGACTTCAAGCGCCCAAAAGAATACGCGTAGATTTCACGATAAAGCTGCGACGGCCTAAGTCTATCGCATCGTAGCTGTGGTTAAGACTTTATCCTGCAGTAGTAAATTTTGGTAACTATGCGTTGCTAGGGGGCATATTCCTATCATGGATTGCGTGAAATGAGGTCCGCCATCTTTTCCGTAATCGTCTATTTCAAGAAAGTGAAACCATTCAGCTTATAACGGGATTAGATTCTAGTGCGACCGCAGCCAATATGAAAATTATTTCATTAAAGCCTAGATGTAAAAAAAAGAAACAAATAGTTGTATCTTGTATCAGGCTACCAAAAAACAAATTCACATGCTACATCGTAACTAGGTCCCTTGAATCAACAGCTATTATCAAATGCTTTGCATTAGAACTTAGTTGACAGGCTTACCTACCTTTTGGGTTGCACAATGGTTTTCAGCAATGGTGGCCATTCGAAAAACCAGATTCAAAGAAAATTTCGCACCCCAGACTCATCATTTTGAGCGAAATAGTGTCTATCATTTCCCAGTCAGCATTTTGAAAAAACTCAGCGTAGAGATTGATTTGAAGTAGCCTGGGGAAAACTTCTTTCTTGCAAAATGATTGACCTCTGCTACTCATTCAAATTTCGTGATCTAAGGCAAATTTTGCAATCAACTTCATTTACATCTTCAAAAACATTGACTGGAAAACAGCACAATGATCGGGGAAATGAATGAATTTGCATATTTTCGGGACCGTTTTCCGGACAGTAGGCGTACCTTAAACTGACCAAGCAACGTCTCAAAAGACAGCTGAACCTTTCAGCTACATGCTTCTACCTTTTTTGTGTTCATAAAATTTGCCTTCAAGTAACAATGTGCGCGATCCAGCTCGTGAAGTTTCTTCAGGTAGCACGGTAGACAGGCTAAAGAAAATGCTTTAACACAAATTGTTACCATTGTAACATAATGTAACAGCATGAGCTGAAATTACAGAATACAAATACAAATTAATTACCAGCAGGATACTTTCTCTGCCAAGAGACCTTGGGTCTGCGCCAGCTTTTGCTTTACCTATTTCCATTTAGGTAAAAAACACATGCCTCTTTCCACTCCGGAAGAGTTACACAAAAAATGCGCTACTTTGTGTATCTTTTTTTAGAGTACTTGACTCAGGACCTTACAAGCCAGTTAAATCGATTTTCTATTCATTACAATATTGGTTTCAGTTACAAAAGCATGGAAAAACATACCGGGTGTCCCAAAAAAGTATACGGATTTCAAAGACCCTAGCGATAAGAATATAGCGTGAATCAACCCGAAATTATTTTCAAAACATACCTCGATAGTTAACTTGAACATAGATACCTCGTTTGTGATATCGGTGTGTTGAGAGTGAAGATATTAGTCTTCAAAGGAAAAATTTGCCTCCACCTCTAACTAGAACTTTGACGTTTTGGCCTAAGCAAATTCTTGACGCGCAGTAAATAAAATCAACAAAATTTGAAGACGGCACAGCAGATGCGTTTAAAAAAATACAGCCCACGTGAGACCTTTCGTCAAGGGAGCTCCGAAATCAGCTTCATTCATCTCAATATCATATCGACAATTTGATTTAAACATACTATTCATTCGTGAAAGTACTCTCTTGAGAAACAACGCAGTTTTGACATCGTCGAATAGTTACTTGAAAAGAATCTTTATCAGATCTCTCGAGATCAGATTGATCATTACATATCTTCAAATTTCCTGCGGACAACTTTTTGCCCCCAAAAGATCTCCAGACCTTCCTGTTTTGACTCCCGAGAGATCTCATAACAAATTCTTTTGAAGGAATGATTCGATGGTTCCAAGAATGTGTTGATACTCAAGGGAGTACTTTCGCAGATGAACAGTATGAGTAAAATGGATTGTCGATATTGAGAGATGAATGAAGCTGATTTCGCAGCTCTCTCGACGATAAGTCTCAAAGAGGCTGTATTTTGTAAAACACATCTGTTATGCCGTCTTCAAAGTTTGTTGATTTTATTCATTTTGTTTCAAGAATTTGCTTAGGCCAAAACGTCAAAGCTCTGGTTTGGAGGTGGAGGCAAATTTGTCCTTTGAAGACTAATATCTTCACTCTCAACGCACTGATATCAACACACGAGGTATCCATTTTCAAGTTAGCTATCGAGGTATGTTCTGAAAATTATTTTGGATTGATTCACGCTATATTCTAGTCGCTAGGGTCGACCAAATCTGTATACTTTTTTTGGGACACCCGGTAGATTCATTGCAAGTTGCCAGTAGTAGGCCTTCATGTCAATAAAATTTGCCTGGGAACCTTCTTGCCGTGTTGGGCACCGCTGTACTGATACTCTGGAGTACCGAATTAAACGGGGGGTAAGAATAATCGGGGGGGGGGTTGGAAATGATTCGATATAACAGTTATCGGGGGGTTGGAATAATCGGGGGGGTCTTGGAGAAATAGAAAATAGTCGTTTTCTAAGGTAAACACGTCTCTTATATATATTTATGTGAACAGTGATGTTACTAATACATTTACTTTTGAGTTCTGTTTCTGTTGAATGCACTACTTGCGACTCTTTCTTGCGTTTATTCAGAAATTATGTTTACTATCATTTCATTTTTCCAAAAATTAATAATAGGGGGGGGGGTTGGAATAAGAGCGGTGGGGTTGGAAAATTTTTCAAAAATTAATAAGGGGGGGGGTGACGATTATTCGGTACTCGAGAGTATATTAAAATTGATACGCTTCTCACCTTGACAAGCTGTGTTTGTAGAAAAGCAAGGATATGTGCGTATTCTTCTTGACTAAACTGAAAAGAAAATACTGTAACTTTAACAAGCTTTCCCTTGTCCACCGTTCAACAAAACTTGACCAGAACCGATATAGCGGGGAAGAGGTGTTGAGAGACGACACAATGTTCATTGCATTTCTTCCTTCTTTTCACCTTATCACCAATTTTTACACCGGCCCTAGATGGCACTAATTTTCGTTACGCGGCGTTGAGGGACCGGCGGAAGAAGGGCCGGCGTTACGAGTGGCCAAAACGAGTGGAATATTTTGAAAAGTCACGTTGATTTTCTAGAATTTATTCTTGCTAGTGTGCACAAAAATTTAGGCATTTTGTATAAAAGACACGCAATTCTAAGTCTAAGATCTTGAAGTACCTGTCCCTTATGAAAAACTGGACATTGATAGGGCAAACATGAAATGTAAAAGAAGTCCACTGCTTGTGGGTTTTTCTTCTAAATCTGTGGCCAAATTTGCTCAAAATATTTATAAAACAGAATATAAATCAGAAAATTGAAAGCTCTTTAAGACATTGTATCAACCACGTTAGCGTGCTGAAACAGATTTCCGCACTGATGGGTTTTTTCCAATTTTTCTTTCCTCGCTCTTTGAGCGGCATGAAACGTGACCCTAAATGGCGTTAGAGCAATTTTGGGCCTGGCGGAAGTTGGGCCGGAGTAAAAAGGCACGCGTTAAACTTGAGCTGGTGTAAAAAGGGGCGATAAAGCAATCTGCTTGATTTAATTTTCACCCTTACAAAAATCGAAACAAAATCAACCACGAAAGAATATCATACGAGAATTCTGAAGAATGACAAAGTGGCTCTTATCCTTTAAACGCCAAACCATAAATGGAACATAGCATTCAACATCAATTTGCTTCGAAAAGTCTAACTTGGATCAAATTAGCCATTCAAGTGCTAAGAATAGTGCTAAGAATGGGGATGTCGTTTGAAAATATATCAGAAAAGTCGAGATTTCAGAAGTTGCGTCTTAAATGTGTGTATTTGGCTTAGGTAGTCTTTTCCTCGATAAAAACTTACCATGAGTACCAGTCTGGCGCTGTCATTCAAAGCAACGCAAAAAATTGAGACTCGTGAAGGGAATACTAGCATCCAAGAAAAACCTTTATATTCAAGTATCATCACTGTCGATGAAATGGTTGATGATCGGTATAGTTCAGAGCAACAAACAAACGTGGAGCAAATTGTTCAATTAATTTTTCGACCATACTCAGTTCCAGCTGCCACATAGATGTCTTCTTTCAGTCAAACATGGACAACAAAGTTTTTGCAAAACTTTTCTTGGTCATTTGCCTAATGTTTTCTAAACATTGATCAAAGAGTTACCCGTAAAAAAGGACATACAATTAAGGAACTCAGATACTGAATTTTTCAAAATACTTGAAAATTTTCCCTTGACTTGAAGCTAAGGCCGAAAAGCTGGAGATGTTGGAGATATTGGAGCAAACTATCAAAATTTTTCAACTCCGACTTTTCATTTTTGCCCTATATGCTGTGAACAAAAGATCGGAGATGTCGGAGGAGGGATTTTTTCCCTTTAACTCAGTGAGTGAATTCTCACTGTAAAATACTCTTCTTCAAAGGCAATTTTCGATGCTCCATGGAAGTGTTGCTCTTAGATAGCCTCGGAGATTTTCCTCCGACTCATAGTTCTTGCCCTATGATGCTATAAACGGAGAGTCGGAGACACTTCCAAGGTGCAACGAAAGCTTTCTTAGAACACGGGCATTTTACAAACATTGGATAGGGGAGAAAAGTCCCTGTTCAGATATCTCCGACTTTTCTCATATACCATATAAAGCATAAAAGGAAATTCGGAGATGAAAAAGTTTCAAGGTTAGCTCCAATATCTCCGAAACCTCCGAAATACCCGAATTTTTGGCCTCACCTTGAATCGAATTGGATAAGAGGAACTCAGTATTTTGTTGTAAATATGCAGCAGAAACTTGTCTTATCTATATCATTTTCAAAATGGCGGCATTTTTAGTTTCTCAATCATTCAGAGTTTTGACAAAGTTAAACTCATCGTAAGTCCTAAAACATGGAGGAAATTGATAGCGACAATCTTCACGATAACTAAAGTTTATGAAGGCGGCAAGTGAAATCTTGTTTCCGATTTAAAAATTTGATGACGTCACACTTTCCAATACAATAAATGCTCCCATTTGAAAATATCTAGAATATCAAAAGCTTTCACGGCAGATTTACGACTAGGTACACTAAACTTATTTCAGGCTTCTTGATAAAAAGAAACATGTAATAAACTTTCGTATCAAGCTTTCAAAGATTTGTGTCCTATGCTGGCTCTGTTTAAAAGTTTAGACTCAGAGGGTTGCCCTTGAATATCACGTGATTCCCAAACAAATCAATATCACTAAAATAACAGAAAAATGGGATAAGTTTTTGGATACCTCTTTGAAAATAGTTGGTATTGGTTCATCTGATATGCGATACATCACTGTAAAAGACAAGGAAAATTGAACACAAATATAAATTAATCTTTGGCAAATTATGGATGACATTACAAGCTCTCTGCTGGCCATTCCAATTCATCCAATACTCTAAGTGTGCTATCAGTATTCTGAAATTTCCATTTGGCGCATCCAGAAGCAGATATGTGGTATCGTGGCTCAATGCAGCTACCTTTTGCTGCCTTGCCTTTCAGCTTACATCCAACGACGAAATATTCTTGCTAGAATTTCAGCAGTATTGCGGTCATTTGCTCAAATCAACAGCCTTTCGGACAACGTTCTGATAAGACTTTTTATTGTATGGTGATAAAGCCCTTTCTAAGTGACGTTAATTAACATTTACTCGAACTAACACAAAGTGTCATTCACAAATTGGTCAGTTTCACACAGGAAATCCTTAACTTTTTGGTTTACACTCCATAGTCATGAGGTCCTCTTAATTATCTTGATTTGGCTTGCAAGTCTTTTTCACATTGGCTGTCACGGTGATTGGGCACAAATACTTTCCAATGCAAAGCTGAATCTTCAAATGACTCATTTGCGGAAGAAAACCTGATTATTCAAAGTTTACCAGACATACAAAGTGAAACGTACTTTAGTATTGTATCAGTAAAAATCGTCATGTCCATCTTTAGTAGCTGTAATTTCAGTTTAGTTGCAAGTTCTTCATCTTAATGACCGCGGAGTTTTCATGGTATCTTGCACTCTGTGGTATCACCCTTGAAGCGAAGTAAAGTAGCCCGTACCTCGTATCTTAAGTGGCTTTGTAAATGAAAATGAAGAAGACAGCTAGTCAGCAACCAAAGCTACATGATCATAGGTCAAAAACGCTTCTGCGCTTCTAACTACGAAGCAACTGAGCAGACAAAACGTAGATGATTTGATTTTAACGGAAACATTGAGAAAGACTGATAAGTGTACGAATAAAGGGGCCCACTCGTATCATGCATGCCTGTTCGACAATCTTCGGAGACCAGTAATCGGAATACCAAAACCGATCTTCTCGCTTCCCGTACCTAGAAACAACACGTGGCCACAACACCCTTTGCTTTAAGGGCAGAAATTATGTTTAAGGGCAGAAATTATGAGATGGCCTCAAGCCAAAATTGAAATAAACGAGAACAGTCATAAAAATTATCTTGAAAAATCCAGGGCGTGGACGAAGCCATGTCGATTCCTGCAGATCGCTCAACTTTGTCTGGCTACTTGCTCTCTATTATTCTACGTTGTGAATTCGGATTGTAAATTTAGGACTGGATAATCTTTTGTACAGGGCAGTTTGGCAAACAATTATCATGTCCAATTGATAACTTAATCCTGTCTGAATAAAACAAAACAGAATGAAATTAAAACAAAACTACAAGATCTTACCTCCTGAAACCCATTTGAAGAAAGCTCTGAAACTCTTGAGATCTCTATCAATGACACTAGGAGTATGAAAGCATGTGTAATGGCAGAATTTGACCTTACCAAAAATCAGACTGTAACTTGAAAAAGACTAGCATTTTTCGCCGCTAAAATCAATACCATTACAGTTGGTATTGATTGGTATATATATATCATATTATATAAATATATATATAATATGTTTGCGAGTAGGATTTACTCGCAAACAGCTAAATCTGCTTCAAATGTGAAGAAAGGAGCATGGTAGACTGGTTCCATTTCTCTGAAACGGTTCTTAAAAAGAGATTAAGGGGCATTTTTTAGTAGAAGCTGGCATCCGGTTGATATAGGGTATTTCGACCATGCTGATTACGAATTTGGCGGATCCCACGCGAAATTCGCTAATCTATAGGCTTAATTTGCATATTCAAAATGGCTGCCGGTCAGAAGACTTCAAGGCATAATCAATGCACCCTCCACACCACAGAAGTTTCTGGAAAGTGGTAGAATTGATAGTATTTGCTGGCCTGATGCTCTTTCACGCTGGTTTGCTCATTTTGCTTCCAATTTAACAAATTCTGATCTCTTTAGTAGCCAAATTTGCTAATTCAAAATGGCCGCCTATTCAAAAGTTTATATTGCCATCCTATAGCCAAGTAACTTTCAACAGTAAAAAACCAACGTTTTGCAAAAAAATCAAACTGAAATCCAATCATCCCAGAATGGATTCCTATACATGACTATTTATCTTGTGTTATAAAAAGATATATGGGATCTCTGCACAAACCCAAAACAAAACCCACTAAACCTCACTAAAAGCGAACTTCAGACTCTAAGCGGACTTGAAACGTTAAAATTTGTAAAAGAATGAGCAAATAAGGGGAGGGAGGGGCAAAATCGTCTTGTGGCTGCGTCAAATGTACATGTCAGAGACATCAAACAACTCAATGACACGAAAATACTACCAAAAACTAGACCAGTACTAAACGAGAGAACAAGCGCTTAAGATTGAGCCATTCCCGACAACCATCAAGTCCAAGGAATTCCTAAGCGAATCAAGAATAAAATACCTAAAATTCACAAAGAGGGCATACCAGGACGCCCCATTATTTCAGGTTGTAGTTCTCCGGGTGAAAAAGTCTCCCGATTCTTAGATCATTACTTACAACACTTGTGCGAGCATTGCAATCCTACGCCAAAAACACAAATGTCTTCCTAACGCAAATTCTCTACAATAACTTAAAACTACCAAGAAACTCAATCGTAGCGTCTTTAGATGTCAACTCTCCATATACCTAACAAACCACAAGGGGAGGGCAATCAGACAATGAGCAGATGCATCAATATTACGGTCAAAACTTACCAGTACCAGTTGTAACACAAATGTTCAATTTTGTCTTTAAAAGCCACTATTTCATTTTCAACAATGAATTCTACCTACGAATCCATAGAACTGCAATGGACACACCTTGCTCCCCAAATTATGCAAACCTTTTCATGTCTAAGCTCGAAAAGACAATTCTCGACTAAAAAAACTTTACAAATCAAACCCTTTTATAGTTAAGATTATAGATGATATTTTCATGATTTGGCAACGCAGCGTAAAAGAACTGACATAGTTTCACAAATCTATCAACATTATACACCAAACAAACGAATTTGAAATCACATTTTCAAGAAGCAACGTAAATTTCCTAGACACTAACATGGACGTAAACGATATAAGCCAATTAGATAGTACAATACCGGTTGTCCAAAAAGTTTCATCGTTTGAGCGTTTCCAGAAAAACAACCACTGTCCGGTTTTGAACGATGTATAACAGCTATCAATTGCTTAAGGCCCACTTGGATTCACATAACTTTTTCTGACTTTTTGCTCATCAAAGACCTCCAAAATATGAATTTTCCAAAAAATGTGATGATTGACAAACCTTTGAAAAGGTGGAAAGTTTAGGGATGGAGATATATTCCATTCCTTCCATGTTTTACATCATAGGTGCGAATACATACAACCGCATGCCAATTTCAGAGATTGATATTTTAACACCGCAATATGCTGAAGTGCAAACCACACGACCTTGTTTGTGCAGCATACTTTTTCTTCGAACATCAAGCAAAAAATCGTGCTTCCAGGGATCCAGCAGGCAAATGTGATTTTTCTTTGGTCCCTTTATGGAGTTTAAGCACCGGACTATTGGAATTCATTATAAGGGCAGAATTTTTGTGGATAATGAGCGATAGATTTGGCGATCTTATTGATTTACTGTTTTAAGCTCTTTCTTGAACTGTTGAGATGTTCTGTTTTCAGGAAAATAATTATAGAACATCAATGCATGCAGATATAGAAATGAAACAAATACTCAGATCTAATTTGGGTATTGTATAACAGATTCCTTTTATTAATTGCTTTAAATAACGCGGAATTTTGATAAAATAACAGCTCAAATAGGGAAACTTTTTTGACACACAAGGTATACAATAAGCCAACTGACACATGTGCATTGCTTCACCGCCAATCTTTCCAACATGAACACCCAAAAAACAAGCGCAACCTTTTCTCAAGTGTTAAGGCTGATTTCGACTCAGTAGAATTTTCCGAGCAGACGGGAAATCTTTTGTTTAGGTGAGAAAATGTCGTTTTGAATTCGAATAAAATGTCACACGTGACCAACATTTCATCGTGCAAAATACTATACTGATAACAGTGAGTCCCAGATATCGCTCACCATAACGAGGCTACTGCTTGTTAAGCCGAGACCGCGCAATTTTTAGCGGGGTATATTAGTTTGGTGGAGGAGCGAAACTACGGCTTGTAATCAGTCTGGTAAAATACCATCAGCTAGGAAAATTCTACTGAGTGGAAATTAGCCTTTATGGTATCGTCGAGTCATTATAAAAGATGGATATCTCGTACAAAACTTACAAAAACTCAGAGATCAACTTCTGCAAAGAGGCTACAAGTTCTCTAAAAATCAATTCACCATTCAACACATTATTCATTAAAAAAAAACTCTTAATCAGTAAGAAACAGCAACAACAAGGACAGATTTCGTTCTGAGCCAATCAGCGAGTTTGTTTACATCTGTGAGATTAACCAATCAAACTACGTTATCTAACATCACGTGATACACTGATTTTGCGGGGAATCAGAAGCTGTGGGGATGAACAAAAAAATACCCTTCCCCAAAAATCGACGATGTGCAAGTGGATTTTTGACCAACCATAAATATTTTTACATTTTCTGTTAGACTACAAGCTTGCCGAAAATTCTACCGCCTCGGATTTTGATATTCAACTTTGATCGAGAGAAATCTTTGTTTGAATAAAGCCTTAAAATCAGGTTAGCGCCCAATGTTTCAGGCTCAACAGAAAGATATTTCTTCACCGACTACTTCCATCATTTGCACAATGGCTACAAACATTGATTCAAAGACAACATGTAACTCATCTCCTTGAAATTTTCGGTGCTGCACAGCTTTCAATAGGGACAGTTTCTTCTACGCCATCGAGAGCGGTTTGCTTTTCTGAAGCACTACAATCACAGTCTAAAGGGTCAAGTTCTGAGGCAATTTCAACAAGAAACTCTACCAATAATGTCACAAACACAATGTAAGTTGCAAGGTACTCACCAATTCTCCATTTTCTATGATGAACCAACATTGGATGAGTCCAAGAAACCATAGGCTGCATGCGAAGAAACGAGCTAAGACAGAAAATTGATTATTTCCACAAGTTTGAACACTATTATTATTTCATTATTTCACATTATTTCACTGCGGTACAGTGTTGATGAAATGTCTACTCCTCTCAAATTCTGAGCTTAAAATGGAGCAAGACTGGTCACATCTCAAAAAGTAGCATTAGTTTGCATAAACAAGTCGATTTCAGATCTTTAGATAATTATTTCGCAGTTTTTGAGATAACAGTTTGGGAAATAGACAACAGTACAGGAGAATAAATGAGTTGTATATTTCACTTGACCTGACCCCTTCATCAGAACCTATCCTGATCCTATTGTCTATTTCCCAACTTTTCCCTCCATAAACCGACGAATAATTATCTAAGGATAAGAAATTGACTTGTTTATGCGAACTAACGCTACTTTTTGAGACGTGATCAGTCTTGCTCCATTTTTAGCTCAGAATTTGAGAGGAGTAGACGTTTCATCAACGCTGTAGTGCAGTGAGGACTGTGCTTCTCAAACTAGTGGAAATTATCAATTATTCTCACTTAGTTCGTTTGTTCACATGCAACCTATGGATTTTTCGACTTAACCAGCCTTTGTTTATCATAGAAATGAAGAACTAGTGAGTACCTTGTGACTTGCATTTTGTTTGAGACATTATTGGTAGAGTTTCTTGATGAGTTGCGTCAGGACTTAGCCCTTTAGAATGTGATTGTAGTGCTACAGAAAATGATATCGCGCTCAGTATCATAGCAGATAGTGCCCATTTGACAGCTGTGCAACACAGAAAATTTCATGGAGATAAGTTTCATGTTGTCTACGAATCAATGTTTGTTGCCTTTGTGCAAAATATGGAAGTAGTCGGTGAAGAAAAATCTTTCTGTTGAACCTGAGACAATGGGTGCTAACCTGATTTCAAGGCGTTATTCGAACAAAGATTTCTCTCGATCTAAGTTGAATATCAAAATCCGAGGCGGTAGAAATTTCGGCAAACTTGTAGTCTAACAGAAGATGTAAAAACATTTATGGTTGGTCAAAAATCCACTTGCACGTCGTCGGTTTTTGGGGAGGGTATTTTTGTATTCATCCCCACAACTTCTGATTTCCCGCAAAATCACAGTGCATCACGTGATCTTATATTACGTAATGTGATTAGTCAGTCTTACAGATGTAAACAAACTCGCTGATTGGCTCAAAACGAAATCTGTCCTTGTTAACAGCAACAACAACATTCCATCATTCAACTCTTTTTTTGTTCCATTTGACAAAACTACACAATCAATCAGAAGCATTCTAAAAAGGTATTGGCATCTCGTTAATAGTCCCCAGTTGAAACAACCATGGCCAGCCACGCCAATCCTGGCTCTATAAAAGCATCCAAGCTGACAAGATATCTTAATACGTGCAGACTTACCAAACACAAAACAACGAATTGCCCCTACTGTTTAGAAAACCATACAATGTACATCTTTGAACAAAAAAGCAACCGTTAACAGTGTTCTACGACGGAAAGCAATGGGGGCACCCACACGACTAGCCTGCGCGCAGACTATACCCAAGAAAATGGTATAGTCTGCGCAACGCAGCTCGCTGTTGTGTAGTGCGTGCTTCAGCATCTATGTGATAACAAAGAAAATGCATTGTTGAACCAGCCAGTAAAACAGCTTTCCTGCGAAACAAGGAAGCAATCAGATTTGAGAACGGCTATCATGTGATTAAATCTCAGGTTTCGCTTTGTTCTCTAAGCAGACTACATTAACAACACAATACTCTGGAATTTTAAGAACCCTAAAATAAACAATATACAGACGCTAAGTAGAAAGGGCCATTCACACTGCTATTGAAATGAAATGCTGACTCATACAATACGCGATATTGAGCGGTGTTGAGCAGACTATACGTTTGGGTATTGTCTGCACGCTGGCTAACACACGACCACTTAACGTATCCTTTCTTAATTAGAGCCCAGAAGCGTTAAAATGGGATGAAGATTGATAACCAACAGTTGATCAACTTGCCAACAAAACCAAATAATAACAACAGAAATAAGAAAAGCTATAGCGAAATTACATAACTTAATTATACCAGTAAACCCAACAACTTAATAAACTCGGGGTCGTGGCCAGGGTCCATACGTTAACATCAGGTTGTTATTACTCTTTTATGAAACAATTTTAAAGTTGATGACGTCATCGAGTTTATGACGTCATCCAAATAATAACAACTATCATAGATAATTTTTAATGGTCAAATTTAGTTCTCTTCGTCTTTGCAAATAATTCAAGGCATTTTGGAGTATTTCCATCATTAACTAGGGCTTTAAATGAAACAATTACAAACTGATGTAAATAATTCATGAATAAGCGATATAAATAATGAGCTTGGATGGAAATCAGATATCTGATCTTTACTTTTTGATGCTTTTTGACGTACTTTAGAGGTATTATAAAAGGACTTATCAAATAAAAACTGAGATGTTGCCAAAAGTAAGCAAATGCTGCTATTTCCTCAATTATGACATCATGATGACGTCATGGATGTAATGAAACATTTAAAAACTGCCCTTTTGTGTAGATTTTGTTACTGTGCACCATTTTATCAACTGCTGTCCTAATATCTGCTGTATTGATGAATATCCTAGTCAAATGCTGTGACAAGGGTTGTCATGAAAGCTTTTTGAAGATTTCGACTAGCAGCCATTTTGAATATGCAAATTAAGCCCTCAAACGAGCGAATTTTACTTGGGATCCACCAAATTCGTAATTAGCATGGTCGAAATACCCTAATCAACTGGATCCCAGTTTCTACTAAAAAATGCCCCTTGTTTTACATTTTCTGGGAAATGGAATCAGTCTATGGCAATTGTTGCTAAATTTCGCAGAGAGTAAAATGGAATGTATTATTTGAAAAAAGATAATATCAAAACCGTCCCAATGTGCAGTTTTCTACGGAAAAAGAGCCGCAACTATCAACGCTGCTAGCTACCAACGCTGTGATTCAATAACCGCAGTCATCGGAGAACCTGATCATTTTGCGTGTCGTAAGGAGTAAACTAAGCAAAGAAACATACATGCTTTGCGAAGACAGCTATCGCACCCAACCGAAAAGCGCCTTCTTGGCTCTAAAGTAGCTCCATTTGATTTCAAGATACACTATTTATTTTTGTGGTAAAGGTCACAGAAGCGACAGAAAAAGGAAGGATTTTGAATTAATCCCAGTGAGAACATTCAAATTTCATATGACAGTGGAGCAAATTTGCCAGGACAGAAATGATGGCTGGGCAGTCAAAGTGAATTATAGAGTGAAGACAGCAATTGATCTCCATGTGGCAGATGCAGTGTACCATAAGCAGTGCAGTGTGAATTTTCGCACAAGTAAGACGATAAATCATTAGCTCCTTAAAATTATCGAGAGGCATTTGATGAGTATTTTCGAAATCATTGAAACTTCGCTGATCGTGTTCATTGATTTTATGTGTACAGGTAAGCATATACCATAATCTTTTGCTGTCGTACAAGGGACAATTAATGCTAAAAAATTAAGGCGAGTAAGACCTTTAGAGGAGGAAAGGCTTCAGGCTTTTGAAAGAGTTATTCAGTATTTCAAGGAAAGTGACGAGGAGCAATTGACCATCCAATATTTGGCAAAGAAGATGGAGAAATTTTTAACAGATTCAAAGAGTTAGCCTCGTTTTTCATATGACAGTGGAGCAAATTTGCCAGGACAGAAATGATGGCTGGGCAGTCAAAGTGAATTATAGAGTGAAGACAGCAATTGATCTCCATGTGGCAGATGCAGTGTACCATAAGCAGTGCAGTGTGAATTTTCGCACAAGTAAGACGATAAATCATTAGCTCCTTAAAATTATCGAGAGGCATTTGATGAGTATTTTCGAAATCATTGAAACTTCGCTGATCGCGTTACCTCGTTTTTTTTTTGTCATGACAGTCTCAGAGGTCGGTCACGTCTTCTTTTGCTGATCGTTGAAGGCAAACTGATGCTGTCACAGCAACGTAATTGTTAGTTTTGGGCCAAAGTCAAACACCCGACTATATGTGGATAAGTATGCACGTCTATTTGTACTTTTAGAGGCTAAGATGGCATCACAAACGCGTTCAAAAAAGTCCTCGAGAAGCGATACAGTAGGCCAAGAAGCCATGAGTGCAGACGCAACGATGTCATGCTTTGAAAGGTTGCTGGATAAAAAACTCTCTGAATTGAAAGCGGACCTCGCTACGAAAGATTGCATTAAAGAGTTGAAAGACATTATCACTGTCCAAAAAAACCGAATTGATGAATTGGAAAGCAAGATCGTTATTATGGAGAAGTTAATTGAAAATTTGCGGGAGGACAATGATGATACGCAGCAATATCAGAGGCGTTTGTGCCTCAGAATTGGTGGTGGAGAGCTCACGAAGGGTAGCAATGGCGAGTCTGGAGAAGAATGTTTAAAGATTGTGAAGAAAATTTTCAAAGAATTAAACGTGAGTGTCCCCGATACAGTGATTGATAGAGCACACAGGATCGGAAAGACGAAAGAGTACAGGGGGAAGCGTTACAGGCAAATCATCGTCAGATTTACGACATGGCGACACCGCACAGCGGAATATCGTGCCAGGAAGAAGTAAAAGAAGTATAAGATTTGGTTGGATCTGACCAAGAGAAGATTGAAGACCCTCGATGAAGCAAATAGTATTTTAGAGGCCAAAGAGAAATCAGATGATTGCTTCGCTTTTGCTGACGTGAATTGTAGGTTGTGCGTCAAACTGGATGGTGAGTTTCATTACTTTGGAAACTTGGATGAGCTCAGAAACCTTGTTAATGACACTGAAGGTGAAAATGGTGATGAAGTAGTTGAGGATGATGGACAGGCTAAGGATGATGGACAGGCTGAGGATGATGAAGATACTGAGAGTGAGGAAGAACTAGATGATCCTTAGGCCAATGACATTTAAGCCTTTATTTTGGCATCCACGTTAGTTATTCGCTGTTTCCTGTAATTTCGTATTACCTATTTTCTATTGGTCTCTATTTTGGCTCCAAAGAAAATGGTGTCTCGAGGGAAATTTTTATTAATTGCTAAAAGTATACAGATTCAAAAATCTAACAATTGAATGGTGTGCTTAAATCACCTTAGCTTAATACCCTCGAGACCTTCATTTTGGAAAAATATAAAACAGCGCTGAAAAACAGCATCAGCTAGAATCGCCTGAGACCGTTGACAATTGAACATTATGTTCATCTCTTGTGTATTTATTTTCCATTTTCATGTTGGTTATTGTTTTACTTGTAACTTTTGTCCAGTACATTTATCATCGTTTGCGTTAGGACTTATCAATGGTGGATTCACGGTGACTTATTGCCCCATAGGACCAGTGAGCAGATTTCTCTATTACGATGTCGGTTGAGATAAATCAATGGCGAGCAACAATAGGGTGTTTCCGTGTATCCATCCAACAAACATCTCCAATGAGAAAATATGCTAGGCCCCTGTCAATGCTGTATCAAGTTCTCAAGTTATATTGGTTTTGTTGCTGTTTCATTGCGATTTCCGTCCCTGTTCTACCCTGTACCATTTTGGCTCAGTTTCTTGCATTTCACACTGTGGCAACACAGTCGTGTTTCCTGCCCTTTTTCGCCCGCATGCATCATTTTGCGAAGGCAGTGATTTATTTGACTGGAGAACTCCTGAAGCGAATCCCGTTTGCGCTCATATACTTTGTTCGTTATAAGCCTTTTGCTGTGAAGCGATTTCTTTTTGCGCTGTATCTTTATTTTTACATTAGCTGCGTAACATGCTTCACACTGCATTCACAATGGCTGGTTTTCAAGACGATCCTACTCAGTGGTGATATAGAAACAAACCCTGGCCCTGAGACTCTTGATTTTTGCTGTTGGAACTTAAACAGTATCACTGCGCACGACTTTTTGCGTGTTTCCCTTATTGAGGCATATAATTCAGTCTATAACTATGATTTGATTGGTGTAGTCGAGACCCACCTTGACAGCAACGTCACTGAAGACAGAATGACACTAGATGGCTACTCCTTCATTAAAAACAACCATCCGCAAAATGTCAAACGGGGTGGGGTTGGGCTATACTACAAAGATTCCCTTCCTCTAAAAAATCGTTCTGACCTGGTAACTCTCCCCGAATGCGTCGTTTGTGAGATTCAAATAAACAAGAAAAAGTACTTTTTCGTCGTAATTTATAGAAGTCCAAGTCAGAGTCAGAGTGAATTTGATAACTTCACAATTAACTTTGAGCTGTTGCTATCGAAGATGCATGCTGAAAATCCTTTTTGCATTGTTATTACTGGTGATTTCAACTGCAGATCAACACAGTGGTGGGAACATGATATTGAAAATAGCGAAGGAAAAATATTCGAGCCATTTGTTTCAGAGCTTGGCCTCCATCAGTTAATTTCAGAGCCAACTCATTTCATGGGCGATTCTAAGTCTTGCATTGATCTAATTTTTACTGATCAGCCTAATCTCATTATTGAATCTGGTGTTCATCCATCACTTCATGAGCAATGTCATCACCAAATCATCTATGGAAAAATTTCAGTCTCAAACATAGCACTACCACCTTACCGACGCAGGATCTGGTATTATGATAAGGCAGACTTTGTAGCCATTATGAAAAGCATTGAAATGTTTCGTTGGCACGAGCATCTTGATAACGTGATTTGCCCAAACGAACAAGTTAAATTACTCAACGAAGTCCTCTTTAACATTTATTCTAATTTCATTCCAAATATAGTCAAAACGATAAGGCCTCGCCAAGCACCCTGGGTGACGCAAACAGTCAAGAATTTTCTGAGGAAAAGGAATCGTGCTTATAAGAAATTTATGAGAAAAGGTCAGCCTGAGGAAAAGCGTGAGGGAATTGAGAAGATGATATCTGAAGGTTCAAAGTTAATTGAGGATGCCAAAAGAAATTACTTCAGGAAAGCTGGGAATTCTTTAGCTAATCCAGGGACTGGCAGCAAAACTTATTGGTCTTTAATTAATACTATTTTGAACAAAGCTAAAATACCCATAATACCACCGCTTTTAGAAAATGGGATATTTGTAACAGATTTCACTGAAAAAGCACAACTATTTAATGACTACTTCATACTTCAATGTACAACGATTGATACAGGCAGTGTTATTCCAGAATATGCCCAAGAAGCTACTACTCTGATAAATGATTTTGTTATTTCTGATGAAAAAATCCTAAGAATAATAAGATCGCTGAATCCTAATAAAGCACATGGCTGGGATGAAATATCTGTGAGGATGATAAAATTAAGCGATGCTGCATTAGTCACTCCATTGAAAATGATATTCTCTAACTGTTTGAGGCGTGGTGTGTTCCCAGAAATATGGAAACGTGCAAACGTTGTTCCTGTGCATAAGAAACATGAGAAAAATTTAAAGGGTAACTATCGGCCAATTTCCCTTCTACCAATCTTTGGAAAAATACTTGAAAAACTCATGTACGATTCTATATACTCTCATTTGGTTTCCTATGATCTACTAAATCCAAATCAATCTGGATTTCGTCCTGGTGATTCAACGATCAACCAACTGATTTCGATAACTCATACGATTTTCAAAGCCTTCGATTGCAATCCGCCTCTCGATGTTCGCTCTGTATACCTTGATATCTCTAAGGCTTTTGACAGGGTATGGCATGATGGTTTAATGTATAAGCTTAAACGCTGTCGTGTGTCAGGTCAACTTCTTGTTCTTATTCAAAGTTTTCTTAAGGACCGAAAACAACGGACTGTTCTAAATGGAAAGAATTCCAACTGGGGAGATATTTCAGCAGGAGTACCACAGGGTTCTATTCTTGGACCCTTATTTTTCCTTGTGTACATAAACGACCTCAGTGCAGACCTGAAGTGCAATGTTAAGCTGTTTGCTGATGATACATCACTGTTCACTGTAGTTGAAGACCCAAATACGGCTGCGAGTGACATGAATCATGACTTGGACCGGATAAAACAGTGGGCTTACGATTGGAGAATGTCCTTTAATCCTGATCCATTGAAACAAGCTGTTGAAATAAGATTTACTAGGCGAAAAAGTGATATTGATCATCCAGTGATCCTATTTAATAACACGCCCGTGAAGAAGGTGGACGAACATAAACATCTTGGAATAATTCTTGATTCAAAACTGACCTTCTCTGCGCATATTAAAGCAGTCATCTCTAAAACAAGAAAGGGTATAGGTATGCTGAAATATCTCTCTATTTATCTACCCAGACATACCCTAAATGAACTATATAAGCTTTATGTACGCCCCCACCTAGATTACGGGGATGTGATTTACCATATTCCTGGAAAAATGTGTGATTTCAGTCAGAATATCACTTTGTCAAGTTTAATGGAAAAATTGGAGTCTGTTCAGTATTCTGCTGCACTAGCTGTAACGGGAACATGGCGGGGATCATCGCGAGAAAAGTTGTACGCCGAACTTGGGTGGGAATCATTAAATTTACGAAGGTGGAGCAGGCGTCTTTTTTTGTTCTACAAGATTATAAATGATTTAACACCGGAATATACCAGAGCTCCAATACCATCTCTTTATCAGTCGCAGTACTGCTTTCGCAATCAGGATGTGATTGGGCGAATAAGAGCAAGAACAGAAAAATTCGAGTCCAGTTTCTATCCTAACTGCTTAAATGAATGGAATCAGCTTGACCCTGAAATTAGACTTGCACCGTCGCTCTCGACCTTTAAAACAAAGCTGCTAACCATTATTCGACCCCCTGCAAAATCAGTTTTTGGCATCCATGACCCATTAGGTCTATCTTACCTTACTCAGTTGAGAGTTGGTCTCAGCAAGTTAAACTGTCATAAATTCAATCACAATTTTAGAGATACCATAAATCCTATGTGTCCTACGAATGATGGTATTGAGGATACGGAGCACTTTTTGTTGCTCTGCCCTTCTTTCGTGATGCATCGGCGAGATCTTCTCACTAACGTCCTTTCCCTAGTACGACCATTTGGATATATTAGCCTTTCAAATAAAGATTTAATACAACTTCTACTTTTTGGCGGCAAAGATCTCACTAATGAGCTAAATAAAAAGATTATCGAGCTAACGCTGCATTATATCCACAACACAGGTCGATTTGATTAATATAATTTCAAATACGGTTTTTTTTTTGCAACGGAGCCACCATGTTACCCCACCGTTACCTAGTCCCTTTTCGTATATTTTCTTTGTTTGTCAGTCGTTCCTTGTAATTATCTGTAGTGTTAAAGTCTATCTTACATTGGGCGCTACACGCGAAAGGGCAAAGAAAACTTGCCACAAGGGAGCAACTTTGATTGCTTCCTACCAAAATCTATGACGTCTAATTTGAGGTAGACTTTAAGTTCTTTTTTGTCTTTTCTTTATATGTAAATTTTTTTTTCTTTTTTTTTTTCTTTTCTATGTTAAGGCTGCGGAGTTGCCATAGATATTTGCTCTCCGTGGTATTCGTCCTTGTAGTATAGTAAAGTAGTTTGTAAGTAGCGTTAGATAAGTAACTTGTATTGTAAAATTTGATTGAATATAAAAAAAAAAAGTTAGCCATATAGCACTGTGCACATGAAAAAAAGAATAATTGACAGATTTGGTGAGCGTGTAGTTATCGCAGAAATACATGGAAGAACAGATGTTGTGAAATGAGACCAACAGCGGCCAGGATTTTGCAAAAATTTTACTACGAGCCAAAGCAACAAATACGGCAGGGGAGGAGACAAGGTTAATTAAAGCTGAAGCTGCCATGATAAAAAAGATATAAAGGCATGTAGGGCATCAAAACAGATTTATCCAAAGAGTGAAGATATGCCATTGCCAGAGAATGCGTTGCGTTTAAGTGTCAAAACAAACACACTCAAAATATCACTTCCTTTCTCAGCCATAATGAGTTCCATTTCGAAAATGATGTAGTGTTCTACCTCCTTAATGGCAAAACTATCAGTGACAATTATACAATGTTCCGCACTTGGAATTTTCGGGGACCTATTTTTGGAAAGATTCTAGGTGTCAAACTTCCTAATGCACTATATTTGGCTTGAGTTGAAAGTAGTTGTGGACCAAATCAGGTATTTACTGGACTATAATAGTTGCAAATTCCCGAGCAGCAGTGTAATTGAAAGTTTGCTCTCAACTTAAGAAGTTTCTTAAATTTGTCAGCAGGTCCGCCAACACTGTCAATCAGAATCTAATCAAAGCTCGATCCTTCCTTCTGACTGTATTTCCGAACGAAACAAAGCACCTTCAAAACACATCTCAACGTAACCGTGTTGTATCGCATAATTTATCTTCACTGCTGGACCAGCATTAAGAAAGTTGTATCGACTTTGATGATGATAAACAATGCGCTCATGAGAAATATCTGTAACTATTGGCATAAAAACTCACCATAACAATTCTCTTATTTTTAACATGAACGAACCCAAATATCTCGATGCATCTGTGAAAACAAATCAATCTCCTAAAAATGATCTCTTATGCTGGGTGAGTAAGAAAAGGTGGACTACTTGTCATTATTCATTCATGTTGTCTACTTTGTAAATTTTCTTCTGAAAAGGGTCTGTATCATCCAGCATGCCCTGCACGTGTAGTCTCTTGGTTTTACCTTGTTGTTGCCAGTTTCATGGGTCATGCAAATTGCGGTAAAAATGCCAACCAAGAGACGAAACGCGCAAGGAATGCTGGATGAAACAGAACCTTTAAATTCATTGCCCAAAAGAACAGCAACTTGAATATACAGTTCTTTTCTTCGAAATCAGTCTTTCCGTTCTACATTAGGAGCATTTTTTAATAAAATAGTGTTTCACAAAATTCCTAAATAAGGCCTCTGATTAGATTGACATTCATGCATGTGATAACTCCTAAACTATGACAAAGATCTGTGTATCTTCAAAAAAGTTGAAACAAGGTGTAAGAGCAAAAATGGCTTATTTGTCATATCTCTGGTAGCACAGAGTGAATCCGAATGTTAACGATGATGGAACTAAAATACTGTACCAAGGAAACTAAAAGTTGCGGTAACTAAATAGAGAGGGAGTAGTGCCTACCACTTATAGGCTATACCGGCTGTGGCTTAGCCTTCGCGAAGCCTTAACTCCTCTACAGCAGTTGAGGCTTCACGCAGGCTAGCTGCGGCTCTACAGAATATGCCAGGAAAGGTTGGAAAAAATCGAGTAGCCTTTGTGTGCGTATCATGCTGGTATAAGTGGGTAGGGTATGGTTGGAATGGAGGGGTTTCCGAACAGCATGTTGAATAAGGAGATCTCGATTAAAACGAGTAGTTTACGGCAGGAATCAGTCCAATTAAGCAAATTTAAATGTCTATATGATTAAAGACCGACTTTACGCAACTCTTATAGCTAAAAAACCACACTGGATATTTCGAGTCTTAGTTTAATTTCAAATAAAGCACACGCTCAATAGGAATCTGGAAACCTACGTGAGAGAAGCCTTGGAGACAACCCTTTTGAAATATCGGATAGCAAGTCCAACAAAACTAGTAGTATCATTCTTTGCCATTATTGTTGATTTGCGCTTTACTGTAGCGTCCTGTCTTTTATTCTAGTTTTTGTTTATGTCAAATATAATTGTTGAATTGTAAGTAGCAAGTGCAATGAAAGAAAGATAACCCTGAGTTATCTCCTTTGCGAACGGCACATAGTAACTGCAGTATCGATGGATGAAGATGAATCTGTAGACCATGACATTTACGTCGTTTACACAAGGGACTTTTGCCCAGGACACTTGGAGCATGCTGTTGTTCTTGTATGAATTATCATTACAGCGGTAACGAATGCGGAGAATAAGGAGATACTAAAGTAACTTAGATATTTTTTGTTTCGATGCCTTCATGGAAATACAAGCCTTAGTGAAAAACAGTGTTGTAGAGCTAGATTAATAAATGGGGGGGGGGCTCAGGTAGACAGCTGCAGAGGGGTGTAGCCTTTGAAGTATGCAGGGATTCAGAGGTATGCCTGGAAGTACTGTTTTACATCATTAACCCGTTGGAGTTATACACTTATTCACCGGAATTTATTTTCTCTTTATTTCAAGCATCAATACTACTTGAAGTATACTACTTGAAGTATAACCAAAACTATGCAGTGTTAAATGGTTTCTGACCATATAGCTACCATCGTTTCAAAAATAATGCAAAACTAGATATCAATTGACAGAGTTAAGCGATCGGTGATTCTTGCTGGAGTTGTAAAATTTAAGGAAGTTTTTCGTTTCTTAAATTTTCCCTACCCCTTATTGTACGTCATTCAAAAATGAAGGTCTTTTTAAACAGCACTATATAGGTACATTGTTAGATTTTGCATAATAAAGTGTCTGGTTTGACCTTCGACTGTCATAAGGTACACTGTGATCAGTTTACTGTGATCGCATACTTTCTTTAAAAAATTTCGCAGAAATAACCTTACCAGGGGCTTTCCAGAGCTCACTGTTTCATGGCGAAAGACTTTTTCCGAATTAGCTTGCAGATTCTTAATCAGAAGGCACCACAGTTCAAAAGAAACCAAACTTGTTTTGCAAGAAACATGAAAATTCCCTTAAATATGCCAAGTGCTGCAACTCTTGCAAGATTGAAGTTACTCTCGCAAAACTTTCGACTGATATTTAGTTTGGAATATTTTGGAAAATAATGGTAGTTCCATAGCCAAAAGTCATTTCACTCCAAATCATTACAACAGCGTCCTTTCATAACTGCATACAGACATCAATCAATGTTTCATAAGCAGAGTTTAGCAACCTTTTTGTTGAAATAGCTTCAGATAGAGATATTTCAGCAGAAAATTTGTTGAGTTGAACTCTGTTGAAATCACTAAATGATGTCTGCTTGCAATTCCTTGTTTGTCATTTGCACTCTTGCGATCCAGAACCATTCTGACGTAGCATTTTTTGGCATCATCAGCAGGTCTATTTATGCTGATAGACATAAATGAAGATATATATTTCAAAAATAACGAAGATCTCATCTTTTGTCATAATAAGCAATGTAAGAAAATCAAAATTTCAGTAGAATAACTTGGGGGGCTAAAGCCCCCCAAATCATGGAGAAAATAACTAAGGGGCTGAGCCCCCCAGAGCCACCCAACTCTACACCACTGGAATGAGGGGTTGCATTACAGGAGGAGGGGGGAAAGGCATCCTGTAATGTCAGCAGAATGAGAAAAGCCTAGTACTTAATTCATAATCCATATGTTGGTGCAGTTTCTTCTCATTTCCCAAAACGCCGCACTCACCAACAAATATTCCAATATTGTTATTTCAATATTTGAAATTTATTTGAATCAGTGGAAAAAGAGATGAAAAATATAATGTTTGGCTTGACAATATAGCGCTTTGGTGAATTTTTAAACAGGACAACCTGTTTGGGGTACCCATTATGTACTTAATGGCTTGTGGCAGATGAGAGATACAGAGTAAAAGGCAATGACTTGACTGTGCCAAAGTATGTATGCAGTAATGCTGTTTATATTCAAATGAAATGTAGACTGAAATCATATTGTTTACTGTAATTACAATAAATACATAAAGATTATCAAGGTGTCATCGCAGAACTATGCCTTGCATGCTAAGGTGTCTCATTATCATTTTTGGAATCCTCTACGCTGATTTTCTCTTTCCTTTCGAAGATACGTTTAATAGCATTTCTGAGATCATGCATACCAAAGTAGAATATTATCGGATTCACTGCACTGTCCAAAAGCAAGACAAATTTTCCCCATGCGACTGCGACAAGCGCTTTTTCAGACACGCTACAAATATCATGCGATCTCGTGCTAGCAAAGAGAAGCAAGACAGTACAGAGTGGGCCACACAGAATAAACATCAGTGCAGTTATAATCGCAGTGATGCAACCCGTAATGTTCTCTGAGCTAAGTCTCTGCATCTCAGCTCTGTATTCAGTATCCGCAGCAACTGATCCTATCTGTCGTCGTTGCCGTAGAAAACTAGAGCAAATTCGAGCAGAGAACCCGATTGTCTGCGAAACGATGAAAATCAAAAAAGTTGCACCGTAATATAGAGCTCAGTTTGGCGAGGATTCAACGATGGAAAGAGTTGGAGCAGACAGCAGAAATGCAAGAATTGCGCCAAAAATGCACTTCTTTATTGTGACAACTCTTGCATACCATAATGGGTGGCAAATAGCAATGTACCGATCCATTGTCATAAAATAAGCCAAGAGGAGAGATAGATTTTTTACAATGATAACAGAGTGTTTTGAATCCACCCATCGATCTTGAATTCTGTTTCCAGTAATCATTGAGATCAAGCTTGCGTAATAAAAGGGCTGGATGATAATTCCCACTATCAAGTCACTGACACACAATGCTCCTACCCAGATGTTGAAAGTTGTGTGCAGAGATGGTGTCTTGACAAGTGCAGTAATACAAAGGGCATTTCCAACTATAGCTATCAAGGTTGGAAAGATATTGATCGAACATAGTACAATAACTTTAGTTATCGAGCTTTTATCTGAAAGCCCTTGTCGTGTTGTGCAACTGTTCATATTGTTGCTTGTCTCATCAACCTGGAAGTTTCAGATGATTTTATGCTGACAATGGCGTGGTTCATACCATTCCTGTAATTTTCCTGTTGCGTATCTGTTTTAGCCTTTGCCCGTTCTGTTACACTAGCCTTTTTTCATCTGTCCATGTGACTCTGTTTATGCATCAATGCGACCACTTTATCTTCTCTCTTCGCTGGCACAAGAGCAAATGTTCATCGATGGTCCTCACTGACCTTTGTAGCTAGGAATTCTTTATCTTCACTATGTATGGGCACGAGAGCAAATGTTTGTAAGTCTATCAGCTTCTCAGTTTATGAGTTTAGTTTTGCTTACTTGTCTCTCACAAAGATGACGTCAAATCAATATGTGACAGGCAGTTAGGCGTCAAGTCAATATCAGATACCCACTATTTCATCACACTGAACGTGTTTGAAGCAACTGTATTGCAATGAAATTCATTTCAACATAAGGAAGATAAACAGGAGGTACTTCACTCAAACTTTTATTCCTCGCTTCATTTTGGAATTCAGAGCATATTCAAGGAGTTACGAGTAAACCTCTTCACAACGCAAGACGCTAAAGGATGATGAAGCATCTGAACTTCTAAAGTCAAGTACATTCAGTTCAAGAATCAGAGACTTTGAACGTGTGCCCATAACCCATCACTCAATGATCAAAAGCTTTTCGGCAACTGGCATGCATTGAAAGTGAAGGTGAAGCTGCGGTTTTTAGCGCCAAGCGCTGGGATCACATATGTTAAAAGTGGATGAACCATTTGAATTTTGACAAATTTAACTCATATTCCTTTCAGAGCCCCTCCGGTAGTGCATCAATAAACGGTTAGTAGCTGCGGAGGATCAAATCAAGAATCTTTCAGCAATGACGAAATTTTGAATGTAAACCAACGATGAAATGTCTATAAAACGACATTAATAAAATTAGAATATTTCAAATCTCTCTTTCGTCCAATAATCAATCAGTCCACATCTTCCTTTTAATCACGTAGCGCAGCCAGCGGCTAAACAAGGGAGCTGTCAGTCCTTTTCTATTATGTACGGTTCCTTGCGATTATTCTTCAAATTGCAAACTTCGATAATATCAGGTAGCGCAGCCAGCGGCTAAATAAAGGCGCTTTCAGTCCTCTTCGTGGTCTGCCAACTCTTGTACGATTAATAAAAAATATATATTTCTAACGATTATTGAGGTAGCGCAGCCAGCGGCTAAACGAAGGCGCCTTCAGTCCTTCTTCTTATTTCTTATCTAATCACGACATCCATTCAGTATAAAAAAAGTATAACAAGAAATAGTATGCTTAATAATAGATATAAAAGCCAGTACTGTTCTTCCATGGATTCGTGCGAAAACATATTTTTCCTCAGCTTAGAAAATGACTTTTTAGCCCATTATTAAACCGGGTGAGTGTGCCAGACTCTCTTATGTGTGTTGGAATAGAATTCCAAGTTTTTAGACCAGTATAATTGAAACTTTTTCTACTGAAGTCTAGATTTAGCCTTGGGATTTGGAGATCAGTTTTTTTTCTTGTATCATACTTGCTTATCGAGGATCTTTCAGCAAATTTATCGTGCAGACTCTCAGGACATCTCTTGTTAATCATCTTATACATCAGAACCGACCGGTCAAATTGAAACATCTGATCGAACTAAATGTGGGTCGAATCAAAGAGTCCTTTATTTTCGATCCTTGAATGATTTCAAATGCACGATTTTGCAGTCTCTGAAGGGCTGTTATTTTAGTTTCCGATAAGCTCCCCCATACTACGTCAGCATAGCGAAGATGACTCTCAACAAGCGCTTTGTACACTTGAAAAAGCATTGATTGTGGGAGGATGCCCTTAAGTTTCTCCATTGCTGCAAGGCCCCCAGCAACCTTTTTCTTAACTGATTCATACTGTTCTTCCCAACCTAAAGTATCGTCAACTATTACCCCAAGATATTTTGTTTTGTCAACCTGCTTAATTTTTTCTCGATTTATGAATACTTGCGGTAATAATTCTCTATTTTTCCTTCTACGAGGATGATCTAGTATCATGTATTCTGTTTTGATGGGATTGAGACTGAGTTTGTTAATCCTCATCCATTCTGCGATGTTTAAAAACTCAGCTTGTGCTTTTTCTATAAGCTCTGCTTGGTTGTTTGAGGATATTGTTATCTCAGTATCATCTGCGTACATGTTGGCTCTTGAATGTTCGAGACAGTGCTCAAAATCATTTAAATAAATGATAAAGAGCAGCGGTCCCAAGCATGAACCTTGGGGGATCCCACACTCTATTTCCATAATATCAGATACTTGACCATCAATGGAACAGTACTGGCTTCTGTTAGTTAAATAGGATTTAAACCAGTTTTTCTCAATACCTGTTATTCTATATTTTGCTAATTTACTGATGAGTATCTCATGATCCACGGTATCAAATGCCTTTTTCAAGTCGAGAAAAAGAGCAAAGTTAGCTTTGTTGTTGTCGATATTTGAATACCAATGATCTGAGACACCAATCAGTGAGGTAATTGTAGAATGAAGCTTACGGAAAGCGAACTGATTCTGCGTTAGTTCTTTGTTAGATTGGAGGAAATCAATAAGTTGGTCATGTGCAATCTTCTCAAATAACTTAGATAGCACTGACAAAATTGAAATTGGCCTATAGTTATTCGCATCATCTTTGGCACCTGATTCATAAATTGGTGTAATTCGTGCTATTTTCCAACGGGCGGGGAAAGTCCATAGCCTTAAAGAGCTGTTAAAGATCATCGTTAGTGGTTTACAAAGAAATTCAGCAGCGTCTTTCAAAATTGCCGTTGGTATTTTGTCAGGACCAGCAGATTTTCCTTGCTTTAGATTTTGGATATATTTCAGAACTGATCTTTCATTTACTTGTTTGAACTGGAAGACTGTTTCTTCCGTAGGATTATTAAGATGACAGAGAGAATCATTGCCCGGTTTAACTTCAATTCTATGAGCGAGTCTCGGACCGACATTAACAAAGTGGCCATTTAGGACATCGGCAATTTGCCTTGAATCAGAAACTGTTTTGCTGCCATCCCTGACTTGCATAATAGTTGTTGAATTAGGGGCCTTATCTAGCACCTTATTTATGGTTCTCCACATGTCCTGTTCGATTTTCAACTTCTTTCTTGTGCATCGGCACTAAAATCCTTCTGTGTTCGGTGTGCATCTGCACTAAATTCATCTTTGTTGCTGTGCTTCGGCACGAAAATCCTTTTATTACTTTGCGTGCATCGGCACGACGATCCTTGGTAAAGACTTAATGTCTTTTCTTGGGCTTCGGCCCTATAAAACAGTCTTTTCCACTGCTTTCTGCAAAACTGTGTTCTTGCGAACCAGCGAATGTGATAAACAACGACTTGCGACCATGCATCGATGCGCATCGATTAACCCAATTATCCATAACAGAAGATAGGAATCAAATGTTTTAGCCGAATTTTGCTCGTGACCTATGACCGGAGATCGCCAAAACCTCATCTTTACGGACCAATCAAATGGCGAATAAGTGGGGGAGACAAAAGAAACGTGTGAAGATTTTTCTAAATTTTACCTACCCTCATAAAACGCAATCAGGACAAAAACTGCATGAAATTTCCGGAATTTTTTTGAAGAAATCTACTCTCCATACATTTGGGCCTTCAAGTTTGGATGCCGGTCAAAAAATCTCCCGATTCCAAGGAGTTATGGCGCCTCAAACTTGCGACCTTTGTTCGTTTTCAGCATTTCTGAGCTTCTAGCATTTTTAGTACTCAATTTAATCCTAAAAAGTCTTCTAAAACGTACCTGAAACATCACTAATTCCCATAAAGTCGATGCAGTGGGGTTGGGGACCTTTTCTTGCTTCGTAGATGAGCAAATCTGACACGCTTTCTATGGGGTCTAACATATGGCATGGCTCTAAAATGTGATGAATTACATTTTTTAGTAAGAAATTTCAAGAGTACCCACCTGTAGTTCAGTGTATCTACCAGATTGTTCTTGGTTTCTATTCGACGATTTTCTTTCACAAATAATTGGGCAAGTCGCAAATAAAAATCCGTTTTCTTTGTTTCTTCGCCCAGGCACTCATCGGTGTCATCACGAATCACAACATGTGATCACGTGGTACGTGATGTTTTGACATCTTCCCGCCTCTTCCCCAGACCTCGCAGAACGCAGCAAGTGGTGTGATTCGTTAAGCAGCACATTTGGTGTAATTCAGCACATTTTAGAGCTAGGCCATATTTTGGACCCCATAGAAAGCGTGTCAGATTTGCTCATCTACGAAGCAAGAAAAGGTCCCCAACCCCACTGTATCGACTTTATGGGAATTAGTGATGTTTCAGGTACGTTTTAGAAGACTCTTTAGGATTAAATATAGCGTACAGGTACGTAAAGATATTTATGAAACCTTTCAGAAACTCACAAGAAATCCAAAGTACTTAAAATATTTCGTCAATTTAAATATTCACCCCTGTTTGGCTCCCCCGTCCCAGGTGAAAGGGTTTCCCCGATCCTTTTTACAACAAGCTAACTTTTCTGTCATCGGCTTGTGACGGCGAGGCTTCTTGGAAACACAGCAAGAGTGAAATCAGCGGGAAGTTTTGCAAAAATGACGAGAGATCGAAGGGTGGAAATTTCAGAGGTTCACCATAAATGTATAAAGACTCTTCATTTCGGAAATCAGGTTGATGGCTGCCTCGGCACAGAATTTATTGCTGAAAGGGTCTAGGGCGGTCGCTGGGCCTTGGCGGCGGTTTTGTGCAAGGAGTAAAGAGTCGTCGGTGTTTGCGAAGTTTCTTCATCATTTCTGAGAATGTTTAGAAAAAAAGAAAACAAAAGATATGTTCCTTGGTCACTCAGGTAGGTCCAGCTACGTTTTCATCAGGTTCCAATACGTTGATGCAGAGAAATCTTGCATTATGTGACGATAACCAAAAAATTCTAAAATCCAAAATTACACGCCGCCTGGTCTAGAAAACTCCATTCGAATCCCCAGTTCGATCTACCGTGAAAGGGTCTATTAAGTACTAACAATGTTAGAAGCTCAGAAATGCTGAAAACGAACAAAGGTCGCGAGTTTCAGGCCCCAAAACTCCTTGAAATCGGGAGATTTTTTGACCGGCATCCAAACTTGAATGCCCAAATGTATGGAGAGTAGATTTCTTCAAAAAAATTCCGGAAATTTCAAGCAGTTTTTTGTCCTGATTGCGTTTTATGAGGGTGGGTAAAATTTAGAAAAATCTTGACACGTTTCTTTTGTCTCCCCCACTTATTCGCCATTTGATTGGTCCGTAAAAATGAGGTTTTGGCGATCTCCGGTCATAGGCCACGAGCAAAATTCGGCTAAAACATTTTATTCCTATCTTCCATAACAGTGTACAACTCGAAACAATAACGCCATTGTTATGCTCAAATGAAAAACAACGTCAGATAAAGACCCCATTGAATGTTGCGATCTTAGTCTTTTGTGTAGGTAAATCGCCTCGTTGCCTTAGTAACTCTTTCTGAATGGGTTCGAAACGGAACATTCTCCCCCCCCCCCTTGATCTCTTGAAATGAGATCAACTTCTTCATCCAACTTCGGTAGTGTGTCAGGTGGTACTACAATGCTTGGTGTCTGCGTTGGTTCTATTTGCTCTCATTGTCTATCAACTTGATTGTGTTGAATCTCTAATCGATGTAGGCGTTGAACTGGACGTCTTAATTCACCCGTCTTTGTTTTCAAAGTTGCAGTGAGAATAAGACCATCTTTTCCAGGATGAACTTTAATGATGCGTCCCATTGGCCACTTTCCTCTCTGAACATTGTCGTCTGAGATAAGAACAACATCTCCGATTTCTATTGATGGTTGCTCTACTTTCCACTTGTTCCTGATCGATAGCTTTTGGAGATATTCTTGTCTCCATAGTTTCCAAAAGTGATTGAGAAGTCGTTGATGGTAGAAAAATCTTTGAATAACATGTCCTCTGTCTTATTTCTTGATTGATCCACTTGGTATGCTATGTAGTGATCTTCCAATTGCAAGGTGAGCAGGTGTGATTGGCTCTGGATCTCTTGTGTCATCTCCCACATAAGTTAGTAGACGGGAATTGATCATGGCTTCGATGTCAGTTAGGATTGTGTACAACTCTGTACTCGAAAGAAGAGCATTACCAAGTACTTTCTTCAAGGGAACCTTTACTGACTTGACTATTCTTTCCCACCAGCCACCTCTCCATGGAGATCTCTCTGTTATAAACTTTCATTTAATGCCCAAAGAAGCAAGCTCTCTTGCGACTCGGTTTTGATCTATGTGCCTCATCCTTCTGATCTTTGATGACGCCAACAGCTGTTGTAGAGTGCGATCAGCTGCTTTGAATGTTTTAGCATTGTCAGATTGCAACGACTGACACAATCCTCTGCGATTTATCATCCTACGAAACGCTTGCAGGAAATCATCTGTGTTAAGGCTATCTGTTAACTCTAAATGTGTCAAGCGTGATGACGCACACGTGAAAAGGCAAATATATGCTTTGTTGACATCATTCTTTGTACGAGTGTATAATGGACCAGTGAAGTCCACTCCAACATGTGAAAATGCAAATGAAGACTGAACTCTTTCTTTTGGCAAGTTTCCCATTTTTTGGAAAAGCTGTTGCATGCTGTCGTCTGCATCTTCTGCAATTTCGAATAACTCGTTTAATATCACGTAGGCCTTGAGTTATCCATATCTTTTGACCTAGAATGGACAGAGTTGTTGATGGACCTGCACAAACTGATTGGTGATGTACTTGCATGATCTTCTTCTCGACAATCGGATGTCCATGGGGAAGAATTACTTGGTGCTTTGCTTCTTCACGCAGGTCTGAATCTTGGAGCCTTCCACCAACTCTCAATACTTTGTTTCTGCTGTCATAAATCGGATACAACATCAAAATTCTGCTCGACTTTGAAATTTGCTTGCCGTCACTCAGTGCTTGTAGCTCTTACTTGTATGTCTCTGATTGCACTCTGCGATACCAATACATCTCTGCTTCTTGTAGTTCTTCTTCAGCTAGTTCTTGCCATGCTTGCTCTGGCTTTGGATGCTTTGTTATCCCCTCGAATTGCTGAACAGCTCGAAAAACGATGGCTGTGACTCTGATCAGTTTGAACCACGAACTGTCTTTCAGGATCTATGACTTCTTTCAATTCGATTGTTGCAAGTATCTGCACAGTTTTCCATGATTTCCTTGCATGCCATATTTGCTACTGTTTCATCTGCTGCAATGTTACTTGGCCATTCCTTTGATGGTAAGCTTAACCAAGATGGACCTGTCCACCATTTCTCTGTTAGATGAAGATCTTTGCAGGTTAGGCCACGTGTTAGACAATCTGCAGGATTTTCTTTTCCTGGACAATATCGCCAATGATCTGGACTGAATTTCGACTGAATCTCTTCTACTCTGTTAGCTACGAAAGGTTTCCATTTATAGCTTGGTCCTTTGATCCAATACAAAGCAATTGTGCTATCTGCCCACAAAACAACTTGACTGATTTCTCTTTTCATCGATTCGGCAACGAAGGAAACTAACCTCGTATTGATTACTGATGCTAAAGCTCAAGCCGTGGAAGTGCAACTCTCTTTAATGGTGTCACTCTTGACTTGGACATTACAAGCTTGGTGTTGATGTGTCCATTCATATCGACTGTGCGTACATATACTGCAGCTCCACATGCTTTTGGAGAAGCATCTCCAAATCCATGAATCTCTATTCTCTCTGGTGTGCCTGTGTTGGCTGTAAAACATCTTGGGATTTTGATATCACAGATATGTGAAAGCTCATTTTTCCATGATCTCCATTGACTGAGAATATCAGATGGCAACTTATCATCCCATTGCAGCCCTCTGCTCCATAGTTCCTGGATCATCATCTTTGCTCTAACTACATATGGTGATAATAACCCCATAGGATCAAATATTTTCGATGCAAGGCTCAGCAGACTTCTCTTGGTTTCACAATCTTTGCTTTCAAAAATACTTTTTGCAATGTTGAAGAAGAAACAATCTGTACTTGCTTCCCAGCTCATTCCTAACGCTTTTAAGCTCTTTGTATCATTGAAACTCACTGTGACTGAAGGTGCTCTTTCCTCTGGTTTAATTTCTTCGATAACTTCATCTGCATTACTAGCCCATTTGGTCAATTGAAATCCACCTGACTTCATCATAGAAGACATTGAACGTCGTAACTCTATTGCTTCGTCAGCATTCGGTGCACCAGTTAGGCAGTAGTCAACATATATATTTTGTAAAACTTCTTTTGCGGCATTTGGAAACTGTTCTTTGTGTCTTTCAGCATGACCTTGTACCGTACTTATTGCTAAAAAGGACTACAATTCACTCCAAATGTAACTCTATGCATCCTGTAAACTTTAGGCTCTTCATTTGTCTTCATGTCACGCCAAAGATAACGATGAACATCTCGATCTCTCTCATCAAGCTCAATCTGCAAAAATATCTTCTTGATATCCGTCATAAGTGCTACTAGATGACTTCTGAAGCGAATGAGAACTGACACTAAATTCGGTTGTAAAGCAGGACCTCGTAGGATGTAATCGTTCAAAGATAGTTCATGTCTAAATTTTGCTGAAGCATCAAAGACTATCCTTGTTTTCGTAGTTGTCTTGTCTCTTCTGTAAACTGCATGATGTGGCAAATATCGCACTTTGTTTTCTGATAGATGAATGTTCTCTGGCTTTACTTCCTCTGCAAATCCTTCTCTGACATACTGTGTTATAGCTTCTGAATAATCTTGCCGTTTGATTTCATCACCCTTCAAATTGTTCTCTATACTTTTAAGCCTTTGGACTGCTTGATGGTAATTATCTTTCAACTCTGGATGACTGCGTTTCCATGGGATTGAAACTTGATATCTCTGACCATCATAGCTAAGACCTTCTTTGAATAGTGCTATTGCATCAACTTCCTCTATTGACTTTGTCTGACCTTTATCATCTGCTCTACCGATTGATTCTAAATCCCAAAAGTGCTTGAGACTCATTGTGGCTTCTTTTACATCAACTGTTGAGAACATTGCAGTGGTTGTAGGATGCTGCTGTCCTTTAATTGAACCGCATAAAATCCAACCTAGCTTGGAACTGACGGCTGTTGGCTCATCACTATATCTTCCGTTCTTAACTTCACCTTCGATAATCTTATAATAGTAATCTGCTCCAATTAGTATGTCCACTTGCTCTTTTCCACTTTGGTATGTATCAGCTAGCTTTATTCCTTGTAAGTGTTGATACTTTGACAAATCAATTTTGATGTCTTGTAATGGAGCACAAATTTTGTCTATTGCCAATGCTTCAACTTCAATTGGACTTTCATTCATACTGCACTGTAATCCTTGAATGTTAACCTTAACTCTCTGCATTATGCTGATGCTGTTTGAAGTAGCACTTGTTTTGATGTGTGTGAGGCTGCTGTTAATCCACTGGTTGCTCCAACTTGCTGATTTTGATTACTTTCTTGACTATCTTGATGAAGTAAACGATTGTGTTTTCTTCCGCATCCTTCTACCGTGCAGCTTGGGTGCCTACAGTTTCCTGCGTTATGACTTCCATTTGATGGCTTTAAACAATTGAAGCAAAGCTTATTTTCTTTAGCAACTTCCCATCTTTTTTGAGGGCTCATTTTCTTAGCTGAGTAACATTCAACAGTTTCATGGCCAGATTTATTGCAGAAACCACATTTGCTATTTCTTGGCTGATATAGATTTCCCATCAATTCTGATGCGGAAGAGATTCTTTTCTTGTTGAAATTATTGGCTTTAGTCCTATTGAAGTTTTTACTGCTATTATGGCCACTTGAAGCGCCGCTCTCTAATTGGCTTCTTTCTCCTGCCTCTCTTGATAATACATGGCGATCCAAAAACTTGAAAAGTAAATCAATCGTGATTTCAGTGTCCTCAAGATCTGACACTTCAAATTCCCATCTTTCTGCTAAACTCTGAGGCAACTTCATTTCTAATAGAGGTATAAGAACCATCTGAACATCTGGATTGTCTTCTGATTTGAACCCTAGGCCTTCTAATGCTCTTATCCTGTTCTGAAGGGTATCATGCAATTGACGTAGAGTTGCTGCTTTCGCATTATCTTTGATCTCAAACTGAACGATCGATTTAACCAATGAGGCAACAATGATTCTTTTCCTTCCAAATCTGTGCAAAATGGTTGCAACTGGAGGCTCATAATTTGCATATGTTGTTTCAAAACCGTCGATAGCTTGCAATGCAGTGCCTTTAAGACTCGCTCTTAGATATGAGAATTTCTGTGCAGCTGATAAATCTCTGTTGTCATGAACAGCACACTTGAACTGATCCCAATAAGCAGTGAACTTGAGAATATTCCCACTAAATACGGGTAGATCAAATTTAGGCAACTTTATCTCCTTATGATGCTTTCCAGACGAATTCACACTGTATCAGCAGCAACGGATAGCTCGGCAATAAACCTTTGAGCTTTATTCATAGCATTTCGGATCTTCGATGATATTCAAAAAAATTGTTGACATTCATCGTCTACCTCTTCGTCTCCAATCAAATCTATTATTTCATGATTAAGACTTTCATGCATTTGTCTTTGCTTGTTTAGTTCTTGAAGGCTATTTTGTACTTCAACCACATTATCTGATGACTGCATGAAATCGACTATATCATCCATGATACCATTGATATTCACTTTCAAGCATTTTTCTCTCCTTCTTTTATTTTTAAGCTCTGTTGATTTTGGGCGTTTTGAACTGGAAAATGACGTAGCAGGGCTACTTTCAGGAAAAATAGCTTTATTTCTTATGTGAATCAAATGATCCTTCAAGCGCTTAGCTGCCGTTCTCCTATTTCCTTTAGAAGAAAGTCCCCTCTGCAGCTCTTCTCTAATTTCTTCAAGTGATAACTGGTCAATTTTGACCACTTCGAAGCTACGGGGCATGTCCAAATCCATTCTGGGTAATCAGTGTCAAACGATGATCAAAGGGGTACATCCATAAAATAAAGTGTGTCCGATGAATAAAGTGTCCGTTAGGTGTTCGACGTAAGTGCTTCTATCCATCCGGCTCGGTGGACCATGTTAAAAGTGGATGAACCATTTGAATTTTGACAAATTTAACTCATGTTCCTTTCAGAGCTCCTGCGGTAGTGCATCAATAAACGGTCAGTAGCTGAGGAGGATCAAATCAAGAATCTTTCAGCAATAACGAAATTTTGAATGTAAACCAACGATGAAATGTCTATAAAACGACATTAATAAAATTAGAATATTTCAAATCTCTCTTTCGTCCAATAATCAATCAGTCCACATCTTCCTTTTAACCACGTAGCGCAGCCAGCGGCTAAACAAGGGCACTGTCAGTCCTTTTCTATTATGTACGGTTCCTTGCGATTATTCTTCAAACTGCAAACTTCGATAATATCGGGTAGCGCAGCCAGCGGCTAAACAAAGGCGCTTTCAGTCCTCTTCGTGGTCTGCCAACTCTTGTACGATTAATAGAAAGTATATATTTCTAACGATTATTGAACAACTTCTTCGATAAACTCAGGTAGCGCAGCCAGCGGCTAAACATGGGCGCTTTCAGTCCTGTTCGATTTTCAACTTATTTCTTGTGCATCGGCACTAAAATCCTTCTGTGTTCGGTGTGCATCTGCACTAAATTCATCCTTGTTGCTGTGCTTCGGCACGAAAATCCTTTTATTACTTTGTGTGCATCTGCACGACGATCCTTGGTAAAGACTTAATGTCTTTTCTTGGGCTTCGGCCCTATAAAAAAGTCTTTTCCACTGCTTTTCTGCAAAACTGTGTTCTTGTGAACCAGCGAATGTGATAAACAACGACTTGCGTCCATACATCGATGCGTATCGATTAACCCAATTATCCATAACAGTGTACAACTCGAAACAATAACGCTATTGTTATGCTCAAATGAAAACAGCGTCAGATAAAGACCCCATTGAATGTTGCGATCTTAGTCTTTTGTGTAGGTAAATCGCCTCGTTGCCTTAGTAACTCTTTATGAACGGGTTGGAAACGGAACGACGGAAGTAGCTAAGCGCAAATTGAGTCCGCAACCCCTTGTCATGACGCTCAAGTAGTTAGGCCATATTGCGTCTCGAACCCACTCCTACTGACTGTTCTGGCTGCAAAGTCAGAGGATTACACCACTGCACCTCAACACCTTCTAATTACAGGCCTATTTGTAAAGTTGCCTAATCATATGCTGCATTAAATCATCATTGTGACGTCACTCAATCCAGCAGCATGTCGCTGCTGCTCCATCCAGATACGGTCGCATTTATCCTTAAATTGGATCCGGATTGGATAAAATCTACTGAAAGTAAAACAAACGATTCCAATGCATGCAGGTTGCCAAAGAGCCGTGTTTAAATAATTTTAATACAGTAGTTAAAAGTGTTGCTTCCGAAGTACGCGAGATCTTGAAATGCCTGGAAGTTGCGACTGGATTGAAGCACCTCTTGTCTTGAATGTAGCACATTCTTAAAGCTCCTTTTTTGTGGCTCCTTACTTCGATGTGATTGTATTTTTTGGTAAAACCGATCGATTTTCAGACCCATTGATAACCATAATACTTGTAAGGGTTTTGTATGGAAGGAGACTTCTACGTCAAATTCTGGCCCACATAATTTACCTCTCAATAAAGTTTAAATTCAGTTTTTGAAACTGACTGTGGTATTGAAAAAATTTTGAATTTCAATTCCAAATAAATCATGGATTGAAATAGAGCAAGGATTCTCGTTCCCATAAAAGCTCCCAAACAACATTTACTAATTTCTGGTTCGACCTGATGAGTGATTTTACCAAAAGAATTTTCACATCGAAGTTAGCTTTTGAAAAATATATGACATAATTGACAATTATTGGCCTATTATAAAGTAATTTATCTCCATAAGGGTTTGTATAAAAGAGCACTCGCTTGTAGATTATGGCTTTTCGTTGTAAGAGACAATCAAGTTCCCCGAAACATTCAATTTTTGATATGATGGATGATCACTCGAAGCTTCACGAAGCTCAAACAAAATCAATGAGGTAGAAGCAAGTACGAACGAAAACAAAAAAATATGCATTTTGATGTATTTGAAAAATAGCATGAATGATTCCGAGACATTCTTCACGTGTTAGCATGGCCAATTGCTACAAAAGTGTTTGACGTTGTACCCTTGCTTGATCAAATTCGGTTATTTACAGGCAATTTAGTTCCTGATGTAAAAGGAACAACGGATTGACTCGCTTTGAGACATAATCAAGGCCTGCTTTGAATCTCGACAGCTGGGAGTACCAAATTTGGATTCAGCAAGCCTTCCTTTAGCAATCAAAACTATCAAGATTTCATTCAAATCTAACCAGCCCCATCATAATGCTTTGAAATGAAGCAATGTTGGAATCTTAGAAAATATGATCGTGAATGCATTGATTGTCAAAGGAACACAAGGTCAGCTCGAAGCATGGCGCGACAAAATTTCAGTAGAATAACTAGGGGGCTAAAGCCGCCCCCCCCAAAGTCATGGAGAAAGTAACTAGGGGGCTGAGCCCACCAGAGCCCCCCCCCCTCCAGCGCTACACCACTGGTGAAAACTTTTCCTTTCAACTCATAGGCTCTGTTTAATCTATTCGAGGTCTAAATATTTTAGCATGAGCGTCAAATCCGTCAAACAAATGGCTCGTACAGTAATGTCCCGCATATAAGAAACAACGGTTTCAATTTGAGGTCTGATGTGTTTCTTATAAAATGAAATATAAACCACCAATCAGGGTAAAGTTTGTTAAGTTTCTTATTAGCAAAACTATGTACAATCAACACACTACTCAGACACAAGCTGCATGATTGTCATATAAAATGCACTATTTTGATTTATTTGCAAGCAAAATTTTCGCCTCCATTTGAATAGGTACAGGCTGATTCAACAGCAAAGCTGAATTTGTTATACTCTTCGAATTTCTACTGTATACTTAATCTTTGAATAAGAAACGTAAGCCATTTTCAGACCTGGACCAGTTTCTTACAAGATGGGGTATTATTTCCAAGATCAAGGTCTGGTGTTTCTTAAATTCATGTTTCCTACATGCGGGACACTACTGTATGGTTATCGTATCATCCTTTCTACGTAACGGAATTTCGATGAAGCGATTGGTTCCAAACTAACAGATGAGTTTTTTGGAGAGAACTATTTCTGAAAACTGGCCTTTCGTGCAGAAACCAGACTTACCTTAAAAGCACAGTGCCATGCATCATAATGGCTGATAATTCCTATGAAATCACTTACAAAAGTATTGGCTCTTCATTAATCACCATACCTTAAAAAATTTGAATCATGCTTCCCTTTAGGAGTAAAGAGAGTCTAATCACATTTACGTGCTGGGTGAGTAAAACATTATACCTGTTTGGTGGGCCGTAGGATAAAAAGAATGTGGCTGATATTCAAAAATGAAATGGTTACTTATCAGCCAAAGGCTAACATAGATGAGAAATTCTTTCCCATTACGACATCACATACGACCATTAGTGAACTTATTAAACAAACAGGCCATTGTGCAAAGAATCCTGAAGGAGGCAAACAATGAATTTGATCTATCAATCTTTGAGAGTTTATCAATTTTGATCTTACTTCATCATCATCATCATTCGGTGACTGCTTCGAGTCAGAAGATTCGTCGTTATTCCTCTCCAGTAGTCATGATCTTCAGCTCCTCTTATGCATTGCTCAAAGTTTAACTTTGTCCATTCCATGATGTTCTTCATCCATGAATTACGTGGACGTCCCTTTGGTCTTTTCGAACATATTTTCCCTTCCTACAATGATTTTTGCATCATGTCTTCCCTTACTAAATGTCCAAAAGATTGTGTCTTTCTCATTTTTATGTTCCTTTCTAGTGACAGACCTTTTTCATGTATACGTTTTAACACCTCCTCATTCGTAGTGTGACTTGTGTATGAGATCTTAAACATTTTTCGATACATCCACATTTCAAAGTTGTTTATTTTCTTACATGTATCAGCGTTAAGCGTCCAGGTTTTACTTGCATGTAAATAAAAGTGTTGATAAAACATAACATCTGGCTAAGCGTTTTCTTATCTCAATCTCAATGTTTCTTGCTGTTAAAACATCACACATATTAAGGAAAGTCTGTCTTGCTATTTCAATACGTTGTCTTATTGCAGTATCTGATCTACCATCAGATGTGATCGTTTGCCCCAGGTACTTAAAAGTTTCCACTTGCTCTAGAGTAGTTCCATCCACCTTTATATCGACTTTAGGATTCACTTGATCTCGACAGATTACCGTTGTTTTTGTCTTCTTTATATTCATTTTTAGGCCTCTCTTTAAAGTTACTGATTTAACTACATCTACAATGAGTTGAAGACCCTGTGCTGACTCCGCGATCAGGGCAGTGTCACCTGCATGCCTAAGATTTGTTATATTTTTCCCTCCTATGTTCACACCAGGTAACTTGTCGGCTTCCTTGAATATTTTTTCATTATATAAATATAATTTTGGGGATAGAATACATCCCTGCCTCACTCCTCTTTGAACAGCAAGACTGTCTGATTCTCCTTCTTCTAACTTTATGCTGGCTATCTGATTCCAGTAAAGGTTATGTATCATTCTCAGATCCATTGCGTCTATGTCACACGATTTTAACTTACTCGTTAGCTGATCATGATAGACCCTGTCAAAAGCTTTTTCATATTCAATGCAGCAGACAAATACATTCTGTTTTACTTCCAAATATTTATCTAAAATCAGCCTTAGATTTAGTATTCCTTCTCTCGTTCCTACACCTGAACTAAAACCTGATTGTGTTTCTTCGATCTCATGATCTATTGCCTTCTCGTTTCTTTTCAGGATCACTTTAAGTATAACTTTAAGTATAACTTTGGTGACATGGCTTATCAAACTGATTGTTCTATGTTCTGAGCATTCCAGCGTCCTTTTATTCTTTGGCATTTCAATGAAAATAGCATGGGTGAGATTGTGGGGCATAACTCCCGATTTGTAAACTTCTTGACAAATTTTTACTACAACGTTAATCATTGTATCATCTAACGTCTTTAAATGCTCTATCATCACATTATCCGTACCCGCTGCTTTTCCTGTTTTTATGCCCTTTATCGCTAATATAATCTCCTCCTTTAGTAATTCTAGCCCTTCTTCTCCTACTTGACTATTTTCAGAGTCTGGTCTATTCTCGTCTTCATACAGTTCTTTGATATATTCTACCCATCGCTTTGCAACTTACTTTTTGTCAAAAAGAACACGACCGTTCCGGTCCTTGATGCATCCACTCGAAGTTTTGATTCCTCTCTTCCTGTCCGTGATTTCTTTCACTTTTTTATGCATTTCTTTCACTTTATGGGACTTTTCAAGATCTTCTACTTCTTTACATAATGAATTGTACCATTCCTCTTTGCGTTCTTTACATCTCTTTTTTACCATCTTGTCTATTCGCTTATACTCTGAAGTTCCTTTCTTTTCCCTTCTCTCTTTCATCATTTCTAGTATATCATCCGTCATCCAGATCTTATCTTTCTTTTTATTCTTCTTAGGAAGTACCTTATCTTGCGCTGCAATGATACTAACTTTGAAGCTATCCCATTGTTGATCTATTTTATCGTCCTCTTTTTCATATTGCTCTAATTCTTTGCTCATCAAAGCAATTCGAACGATTTCGAACTTTAATTCATTGTTTTTCATTTTATCAATATTCATACACGAGGTAGCATAGAGCTCAAATCTTTTAAAAAGGTGGGTGTAAAATTCTATTGCATTTTTCTTTGAATGAAAGTTCTTGAAAGGGACTTCAGGTAATTCGCAATAAATTTCCCGTGGCAATTTCTTGATACCTTGACTACTTTCAAAATGGTGGCATTTATTAATTTTGAGGCTGTGACGTCATCAAATTTCTAAATACTTAACCAGAAGAGCAACAGATTTCTGCTTGCAACCGTGTTGTAGACCTTCATCAACTATGGTTATCTTGAAGATTGTACCAATTTCTCTCGATTGATTTAAGATTTCCGATGATTTTAATTTCTTCAAAATTTTCGATGAATTTTTGTAAAATAATTCAAAATGCCGCAATTTTGAGAATAATCAATATATCAAAAAATTGCCACGGTAGATTTACAGCAAATTACCCAAAGTTTCTTTCAAGCGCATGAATTCAAAGAAAAATGTGATACAATTTTACACCCACCTTTTAAAGATTTGAAAGATTTGAGCCGTATGCTACACGAGGTCCTTTCAGCAAATCAATAACCTATTGACAATATTTGTTCAAAAATAGTGCGAGAGAAAGAAAAAAATAGTAATATTAATTACTGCTCTACCAACGGGTCGTGTTCGGTTCCTGTGAAAGGTTCAAAAGATAATCTCTAAGACCTGTTCTAAAACGAGCGATTGAGTCTCTTTCTCGAACGTTGTGAGGGATATCATTCCAGTTTTTGACACTAGAGAAGTAGAAATTTCGTTTTGCATATTCTAACCTAACTTTAGGAATTTGCAGGTCTCCACGGTTTCTGGTTCTATACTCTGAAATCATGGATCTTTCAGTCCCTTTCAGTGAACTTATGGCGAAGATCTTCGGGACAGAGGTCATGCAAGATTTTATATGTAATGACTCCTTGGTCAAAGGAGATCAATGACTTTACAAAGAGCCATTTGCAAGTCCATCCGTCCTTATGCTTGGCATTCGCTATTAGCTTCTTTGCCCTTGTCTGTGATCTTGTAATTGGGATAGTTTGGTGTCGGAAAGAGTACTCCAAACGATGCTGCCATAACGAGGATGGCTTTCAAAGAGAGCTTTGTAAACTTGATCAAGTTTTCTTTGCGGAAGGATGTTTTTCAGCTTTCTTAAGGAGCTCAAGCCCCCTTTCAGCTTATTTTGGATAGCTTTGTACTGCCCTTTCCAACTAAGGATTTCGTCGATGATGATCCCTAGGTATCTTGGCTTGTCAACCCTTTTGATAACTTCATTATTGAGGACAAGATCTGGCAAATCATTACCTATCTTATTTAGTTGTCGCCTATGGCCTATAACCATACATTCATTTTTGCTGGCATTCAAACTAATTTTATTAATCCTCATTCAATTCGATATATTTTCCAGCTCGTTTTTCAAATCTGTTAGAAGATCATTGAGGTTTTCTGATGCAATATTCACACATGTATCATCAGCATACACATTTGGGATTGTGCTTTTTAGACAGTTCTCAAAATCATTAATCTATAGTATGAAGAGTAAGGGTCCCAAACACGAGCCCTGCGGAATACCACACTCAATGCTGCTTTTGCTGGAAGTGGATCCGTCAAAATAACAGAACTGCTCCCTATTGGTCAGATAAGAAGCGAGCCAGCTGTTGGAAGTACCCTCAGCACCATACTCTCGCAACTTCGACAATAGGATTTTATGGTCAACGGTATCGAATGCTTTCTTAAGATCAAGGAATATACTCAAATTTATTTTCCCTTCATCAGAGTTCTTGAACCATGAGTCTATAACATTCAATAGACATGTCAGTGTACTGTGCAGTTTTTGGAATGAAAACTGGTTCAAACAAAGCCTGTTTTGTCCCTTTAGAAACGCCATTAGTTGGTCGTGTACAATCTTTTCTAAAATTCTCGACACAACTGACAACACTGAGATAGGCCGGTAGTTGTTTACATCTGGTTCCTCCAGTTTTATCTCCAAGGTACTTTAGAGGGTCATCGGAGGGCTGAACTTCTATTTTCACCGCCAACTTAGGTCCAATCTTTGTAAAAATTTTTGTTTAAAGCTTTTAAAATTTCTGAAGATGATTTTCGTTCTGTGCCTTCAAAAATGATGTTTTGAGTTACAGTGTGATTTGAGTTCTTATGTAAAACCTTATTTATTGTTTTCCACATAGCTTTCGGATTGTTTTGGGTTTCATCAATAAAGTTATGTTAGTATTCCTGGCAAGTTCAGAAGTGACTTTGTTCTGCAAACTCTTATATTCTGACCAATAGGAAGCATCTTTCTCGGACCTCTTTTTTGCTAGCTTCATCAGGTTTTTTATTTCTACAGTAATCCAAGGAGCGTGATGGCTTTTAATTTTTCTACGTTTTAGTGGTGCATGCACCTCAAGCAGAGATGAGATAACACTATTAAAGACCGAGGCCATGAGATCAGGGTCGCCATTAGTTGGGGGCAAGAGTCTCGTTCCAGTCAATGGCTGACAACTCGTCCAGGAATAGCTGCTTATCATAGTGTCTAAGGCTACGTGTTTCGACCATTTTCACTTGCTGATCTAAAATTCGCTTTGCATTTATTTTCCTTACTGCAAAGATAAGGTAGATCATATAAGATAATTAAGATAATTGCAGTGAGATAATTGCAAACTGCTCTCTATATTCATCTTGTTTTAACAAATTTACTTCATAGCCATCCTGTCGCTGGGACTTCTATGGTAATTTCAGCTTAAGTTTTAGCTTTGTGACAAGCAGATTGTGGTCGGACATTGCATCTGCTCCTGGATATCTGGATATCCTGGATATGTGCTCCTGGACATTGCATCTGCTCATGATCTTACTCTTTAATTCTAATTTTATCAATTCTATCAACTTTATCAATTGCAGTGGCGGCGGACAGTGCTATTAATGCTAATACTTTATTAGCAGTTTTTTTTGCAAAGTAATTGTGTAAAATAAGGCCTAAAACAAGCTTCGAAAAATTTTGAAACTGACTTGTCATTCCATCGAAACGTGAGGTCTCTTTGCATTTTTTGGTTGCTGCAATGTATTGCAATATCACACACAATCATTTGTGTGGTGCATTTGAATCCTTTTCTATCGTCTAATCCCGTGAAAGGAACCGCCTACATTCCCTTTCTATTGATATCTGAACCCTCCTCAATTGATGGCCACGCTATTACTCGGCCAGTTTTAATAGTGAATGCAGAGGAACAATTGAAACTTGCGTCATATTTCCCGTTGTTCGTTATGCATTGCCCATTGTGGAATATGCAAATGACTACACCGTGCTAATAATTCTTCGAAGTTAGTAGCATCGGATCACTGCGGCCGTTTCAACACACTGCATAAACCAATAAACGATCTGACCCAAATCGCAGAGATGAATTGAGTCACATCAAGTGGAGTTAGATGGGGTGTTTCAAAATCTTCTGGCTTTTTTCTTCACAAGGGAAATTAAGTCATAAACAGCGCCTTCATCTCCAGGAAGACGGGCGACGATATCCCCCTGTTACCATAAAACATCGAACCTCTGTAGGAGTTAGTGTGTGATGGCTGTTCTTGGATGTGTGGAGACACCGAGAGAAAGACGATTTTTTAGACATGTCTTGTTATGGGAGATCTGTCGACGATAAAATTTGTAGCGTGTATTTCAATTTGAGTAAAGACATCAAAGACTCAACTCTGTTTAAAAAAAAAGGATTCTTCGTTTTACTTTCGTTTTAGTATGGCTTGTCTAGAAAACTTGAACCTTTACCGCAGGAACTAATTCCAAATTCTACCAGAATCATCATTACTTTGACTATTTTGCTTTCTTGCCTTAGTACATTTCATATTAAACCATTGGAATTCCAAACAAAATCGGAAGCTCGAGAGCTAACAGCCTTGCTGCAACAAATGCCTCGCAGACACAGTAAGGGTGGCCGCGCTATTAAAATTTGAAAATTAATAGTGGGGCTATCACTAAGTGGCAAGTGGCCGCAAAGGCTGAACAAACCATCCTGGAGCAGAGCCGCATAGCCCCAACCAACTGCGGAAATAACGAACGATCATGTGAACAACCAAAGAAAAGCCATTGATCACTCGATTTTAGTATGAAGTTTGGAAATGTCATATCGACGTTGCAGCATTCTCCCACTGCAAGAATTCGCACTTAGAGGTCATAGCCAATCAAAACATGCTGTTCAAATTAGGCTGTTCAAACTATCTCCATGACTTGCGACTGATGGCGACTGTTCCTTCACAAGGCACGCATATGACCACTAAGTCAAATAATCAACGGCGTTTGAGAGGTTGTAAATAAATCCTATGCATTCTTTAAACAGTACCTATTTGAGGAAGGTTGTTAATAAGAGCTATCGGTTTGTTGTTACCTTGCTGTTACTTCTTGCTTCCAAAAAATCTTTCTCGATGTTCTTTTTAAATTTTAAGAATTTCTGCAAGGAATAGTAATCAAAGCTCTGGAAAAGACTTGGAACTGCAGTAAAACAAAAATATGCCCTTTTCCCAAAGTAGGAGTTTCCATGAATATGAGGGACGTGGCTCTAAAAAATTTTCCTGGAAGCCTTCGGACCCACAGTTTTTCACTTGCAAGTATTAGCAAATTAATTTACCTCCCAGCCACCCCTGATCAATTGATAAACTTTTATTAATTTCAATCTTAAAATAGAAAGCTGCTAAACGCACAAAACTCCCAATACTTTGTTCAATATTTTGTTCTGATCCCTGCCGTATTCATCTTGTTTAATTGCTTACTTTTTCCATGTTATCTTAACAGAATAGTTAAACCGGTTTCATGATCAATGCTATATAAACATCATGTGTATTCTAATTCTTTAGCTGAGGATGGCACCAGTTTGGCAGAATGGCAACGTCCTGATAATTAAATTCGAGTACATCTTGAACATGTCTTAATTAATATTTGCTGGATTCGCCACAAATATGGACTTGCAAATATTTATAAAACTTGGATTTGTCGATTAATTCTTTATCACTTACTTAAATCTTTCCATCGTGTCATCTTTGAGGGTCAAAAAAATTTAACTGTTTGTCACCACACTTGCCACTTGGTTGAACAAATATTCATTAATTCAAAAAATGGGGAGCATATCATACGTACCTTGAACCTTTCTCTCACAAAGTCCTAAAATTCCATATTTCTCATACCATCGAGCCATGCCAAGAACTTCAGACAGCACTTTAGATAAATCATAACACAGTCTAGAAGATGGAAAGATAAAAATATTTTCAAGTAGCATAGATGAAGAATCAGCAGATAATCTCTTCAGGGCCCTCGAGATCACATCAATCTACCACCACGAGCGTGGATTAAAACAGCACAATAGCAGGAGAAGTACACACAAAAAGAAAACAAGTCGAAATATCACGAACGAAATGATAAATAAGGATAGGAGTACCTTGATGCATCATGCATAAACCTTTCCCAAATTTAGCACTCCCTACAGTTTGTGCCTTTACAACATCAAAAAATTAATGCTGTGATTGTTATATGATGCAAAAAAATTCTAACACCAAGCATTTCGGCCTACAAAAACTTGGAGCAACCAATTCATTGCTTACATGAAAATAAAGCTTTCTTCGAAAAATTCTTAAACAGGACCAGAGCTGCCCTATCTAGCAGTCTAAAATGATGATTACCGTAAAGGTACTTACGATTGAAGATTATCAACAACGTGGCTCTTGATATTTGCATATGAAGAATTCACATCTACGCCCAATTTCCGAAGTCCCTATGAAAGGAGTATGGAAATGAAGTGGGAATTTCATACACTGCACATAAGATAATGATGCAGAGGCTGGTAAAGGAGTTTAGGGATACATCCACCTATCTAGATGTTGGCAAATGTAGCAATCATCAGAAAAGCAAATACCGATATCAAGAAGAGCTCGATTGTCAGTTAACTCACAATATGATGGATGATGGAGGCAGAGCATATGTGAAGTCATTTTATGCATTTATCGCTTAACATAGCTATACAGACAAAGAAACAACTTATACATGATGATTCAAAATCTGTAACCGTTTGAAAATATCAGGCGCAGAAGATTTTTTCTTTAGACGTTTTGGAGACTGTAAGTTCCCTGAATCAAGCAATGACAGCAACACATTGTCAGATTTAAACGTGTGCCTACATAACACTTCACGATCAACAATATTTAATAGAATTAAACCACAGACTTTTAGCCGCTTAGCGGTTCATATGAAACGCAGCTGAACAATCGGAAAAAACATCATTTTACCCAATACACAAGAACTTAGAAAAATACATGAAAGCCATCAATTTATTATATCAGTCATGACGTTAAAAAGCTGTTAAGGCATATGTAAGTAAACTTTCGCAGGAAGAAATTTCGCGACAAAAACCATGAAACTTCGAAATTAACCTTCGCGGATTTGCTTTCTAAGAAATGTGTCAAGAAAAAGGCAATTGGTAAAAAATCACGTTTCTCTCAAACAAAAGTTCTGATGTAAATTATATAACGACTTCTGATAGCACGACTTGCGTAGGTTGCATTCATTTGATGAATAGATGTTTTAGCATCTATTCGCGACAGTAGTATTCTTATTGCATCGTTTGATGTTACTGCTACCAGTACACCTTCATCACACAAAGTGACCCGTATCGGTTCAAAAGAATTGACAAAATGCCCCTTTTTCGTTGCTTTTGAGTGTTCACAAAATGCTGATTTCAAAATCTACTGTTTCAAAACTGTTGGCAAAAAATCCGTCGATTTAAGTGAACAGGAGACCTATTCGTCACAATACTCTCGCTGTTTAATTGCACCAGTATCATTTGAATCAATCTACCAATTTCAGTATGTACGCAGCTTGAGATTCCAAACTTCAAAAATTCTATGCGGATCTTCTATGCAATCATATCCATCAAAGCACACAAGTCAGGCTAGCCAAAGATCATGATCTCCTTAATTTCAGATCTTTCGTTCCAGAAAAATGATTTTTCTATTGAAGACATTTTCAATTGGAAATATTTTTGGTTAGTCTCTGTGAACTATTTGCTTCTGTAAAATTGTAAAACAGGGAAGGTATCTTTCCGTGGGCGTAGAAAAAATCTATGCATACAACAGATAATTCAATACTGAAATAGAATACACTGAGACGGCTTACTTAAAGATATGTTTGGTATCTCAAAACAGTGCCTCCTTTTTAAAAATCATTGCAGCAAATTTCCTTGCGCTATATAATCATAATGAATTTTCAAGAAGCTACGAGATAGAGGTATTTTTACTTTTTTGGTAATTCTCAAAATAGTGACTCCTCGGAGAATAACGCAAGTAACGAGCTCTTCTTAATTATAGAAATTTAAAAGAAACTTGAACAACATCCAGAAAATGGCCTGACACGCACGATCAAAGACGTATCAGAATAAAAAAAATGGACTTTCCAATTATCTCTTTCAGAATAACAAATAAGATATTATTCTCAGTTTACATTTCAATAACAATTTATCATTCTATCGGTTATGATACTTCTCAAATGCAGTGTAAATTGATTTCAAGAGATCTAGAAGATCTCATGATACATCTTTGGCTATTTTCTGGTTGCTCTGTAAAACTCGTTCTGTTAACCCTACTTTGGTTGGGGGGCCAAATTTGCTCCCCCCTAGTAGATTTTGTTTAATAACTCTGCTAGGAAGATATTTATAGCCATGAAACTTCTTGACTTTTTGCAACTACTTATTGTACAACTTCTCAAAAAGTTTCATTAAAATATTTTGAAAAATGAGGGGGCGGGAGACAATTTTCTGGGACTGACCCTGGAAAAATCGCAAATTCTCAAATCTCAATTATCGCGAAAAAAGGAACGTAAGTTGAATATTTTGCAAATTTCTTTTGTAGTGTAGTGTTATTTGATGCATTCTATCACAATTATCATGTTTGGGTGGAAATGTGCTCCAAATTTAATTTTATCGCGATTTTCCTGATTTTAGTCAATTTTGCCGCTTTTCTTGACCACACAAAGGAAAATGCTGACGTGAGCAAAAATGAGGGCCAATCTTAGGTTAATTTTTACATTTTCAGAAAGTACATGCCTGAGGCTATTAGCACACAAATTTGGTCACTCTACCTATTACCAGTCAAGAGTTAGGTAGGGGGGGGGGCTTTTTTGCCCCCCCCCCCCCCAACCAAAATAGGACTATCAAATAGCCCAACCACTATAGGGTTAATATTCGGGCTAACAAAGGAACTACGGTGGTCACTTGGTATAGACTTAGAAAACTTAAAAAAGATTTACAAAATTAATCTTGCAGAACAGCAGGAATATGCCCTACAACGCAAGACCAAATCTTCCGGGTTTTCAAAAATCAATTCGAAATCCTTGTGAGAATTACAATAGCTACTAAATTGATCAACTGAAAATGAGAAAGAAACTGAAATTCATATTCATTGCTATGAAAACAGGAGTCCAGGAAAGGGAAAAACTGACCAGATTCGTTTCTTTTATTTCGAGATACATTTCACAGTAAGTTTAAGGTCATTTTCTGGATACTCTGCAAGACAAATGTTGGAATCTTTCGAATTTACTATGCTTGAAAATACCAAACAACCATCACAAATACCTCAATACTTTAGCTAATAGGAAATTCAATCTTTGTAGCTGTAGCACAAATTCTTTTGCTGCAATCATTTTTCAAATAGGGAGGCATGTTTTAGGGTCACCGGGTATATAGAAAAAATTACCTTCATAGTCAATTCATTGACCAGAAACGACTGCAATTCCGCACTGTGAAAAAAAAAACAAATATAACTAAGTCCCAACTCGTGCATTCCTTTGGGACTTTTTCATTTCCAATGCATATATCAATCGAATCTAGCCACTATAATATGGATTCAAATAAAAAATGATATGGTGAACACGATTGGACTTCTGAATTTACTTACTCTATTTTTGGTCATCTGGTTTTATGCTTACTTTTAAAAAAATTCTTTTCAGTTTTCTTTTAGGGGGGAGGCCCTCTCTCGATTAGTCTATCTACTTTCAGGACTCCTCCTTAGACAATCTTCCTAAATACAAATTGTAGCGTTTCTTATGTAATCTTTATCTTCATTGTTTTTTCTTTGTATGTAGATTTTGATTTTCATGTATTTATTTAGAGTTATTTAGTGTATTTGTAGTAGTTGTATTGTATTTAGGATGATTGTCAAATGAAACTGAAACTGAAACTAAACTGACTGGAATTCAAGTCTCGGTGTTGCTGGCTTTTGAAAAGCATCATATTCCGTCTGCGATACATTTCTTAATGATTGAATCGGCAGTCACAGCATAGTAACTAAAAAAGCTCACAATGTTTTGCAAGCATTTCTCTAATAGATTGATTATAAAGTTGCCTGAAATTGATCGTAACGAAGCTACAGGTTCGTCGAAAACATCGAAATTCTAATGCATACTGTACTCGATTCTCTGAATCTTAAAGCTCATATATGCAACTATTCATATTATCTTTCTTTGTGAATCTGCCTATCTCAACTTATCTCATCCCTTTCCTTTTGTTTCGGTCTCAGATGATCAAAGACCTATATGACAACTAGAAAATCACTTCTCCATGAAATATGAACATGTTGATAAACAAAATCTTAGATACCTCAGAGTGCCACAAGCAAATGCCATTAAGAACTCATCTGATACACTTGTGTCTGCTGGAAGCATCTAAAATTGCAAAAAACGAAAGTACATTCCTGAAACCATCACAGTCGTTTTCAAAAGTTTTGCCATCCAAAGACTATTTCATGCGCAAAGATCGTACAACGATGGGCGTCGGCATTGTCTGGGTCTAACGGGTTCACCTAATCCACTATTTGAGTAACAATAACGTATCTTTGACTGTGTTGCCTTCCTTTAACCCTGACCAATGATCTTTGGAAATTGTACTGTCTCTATCATGCAGTATCTCAACAAAGGGTCTTTGCTTCCCTTCCCCTTCTTCTTATCAGTTTCTTCATTTATGTCAGGTCTCCCTCAAATGTCATCACCTTCGTTCAAAATGGTTAGTAATGGCAATGGAACCTTATCCGAAATCAGGAGCCTCATTATTATTTAAATTGAGTGACTTCAATGATTGGATTCGTGGTGACTATGTGTTACAGTGACACGAAATAAAAAACTGATTGAATGGCCAACAAGTTGAACATTGTTAGAATCTGCCTGATTTTGGCCATTCTGTTCAGATTTTAAAAGGGGTTTTCTTGAGACATTTCGATAAAACTTCTACCCCATAGCAATCATCTAACAGCTGCTGCTGCATTAGAATATTACCAGGACCAATGGATGAAGTTGGCTGACTTAGCTGCATTACCTACCGAGTGTCCAAAAAAAATAATAACCGTTTGAAGAGTTCCCGAGAAGGAGCCTTGGTTTCAAAAAGTTTCGCATTCAGTTTATGGTTTATGTGAGATCTTAACTTATATTTCGTGATGTCGCATGATCAAATCGGATTTACATTCACAGAAATCACCTAAACAGGCAAACCTTCTGAGACAGCCTAAGTCGCATGATTATTGAATTATACTACTGCTATCAATGCGGATTTAAAGAAAATTTTGAGTCAGCTCGACCACAAAATATCTATCCTTAAAATTTTTCTGATCAATTAAACCATTACATCGATTAAAGATAATGTAAAGAGGAGCAAATGTATTTACACTGTTCACGGCAACTCTTTAGGATATAAGGAGATAGCCTGATTCACAGACCAAACGAATTCCTGGTCTGATTCCTGGTCTGTGAATCAGGCTAATAAGGAGAAGGAACGGTGTCAAGTAGTGTCTTCTAATACTAAAGAACTTATCTCACAAAAGTTTCGCTGCTGTTGTGGTTGCTCAGTGAGATTGGGTTTTTCAAATAGTGAAGAGTAGATTCCACTTTCATAGCTCAACAAACTCAAAAGAATAGGGCATTGCTAAGCTGCTCCAAAGGCTTTCCAACTTACAAATAGATAGCAACTGCATAACTCAATTATAATCTGCCTTAGATTGCGCCAAAAATTTTGACTGTTTAAGTAAATTACTCTGCGAGTACAAACCGATTTGGGAATGTGAGATCGGAAAATGTTAGTTTAAATCTCATTTACACCATAAACTGAAAATGAGAATTTTTGGAATTCAAGGCTCCGTCGCAGGAACCATTGAAATGGTCATACTTTTTGGGACACCCGGTATTGATCAAGCAAAGAAGCTGACATACGCGACAATGGTTCGCCGATTGATTAAAGAAATGCCTCAGCTCGCATCCGCGATGGCAGCGACTGTTTTTAGGGGACGTCACAAGCACGAGAGAGTGGGGCAACTGCCACAGGGGTATGCAGCTGCAGTCATGAATTCAAGCAAAAATTGATGATGTTTTTGAAACGTTTTGATGTATTTCCTTCAGATATAAAAAGTCCATGACAATCAAAGCTTTCGAAGGCTCTGGTACCCAGGGTAATCGGGCATGAAATAAGGCAGTTTTCCATATCATTGCCTTCATATTCAGGGAGCCGTACTTCTAAAACGCCAGGAGCTATCAACTCAAGCAGTGTTACTAAATTTTCTGATCTAGATAGCCTTTGCAATACAAACAAATACCACTATATCGCCTTTAGCATAAGGATAGTATCACAAGATTTCAAACAAACCAAACTCGCGATCTGAGTGATGCTTTCAACTAGTTTGTGGTTTCATAATTTGTAGAAAATTCTTACCACGGGAAGCATGGGCACTGAATCTTGAACAAGAGAAATTCCCCTATGAAAGCAATGGCATGAGCAATGGAAAGCGCAAAGTGTGGTCGCATTTGGATAGCTTTACCCTCTTCTACAAAAGGATGGTGATTAAAAGCGAATTACCATTCAGTGCATTTTGCCATCTATTTCTAGTCTGGGCATGCACACCTTGAGTCATTTGGTAGCGAAATCAGAGTGCATGATCTCACACAAAAGCAAAAGTTCATCCTACTACTTGCGACTGATCACCAGCAATGCAACCAACCCACAAAGATCAGGTGGCAGTTAGGCCAGTTGACTAGACCATGAGCCTTGGTTTCTCTTCTTTTTCTCGCCTTCCTCTTCTCTTTTGTTGGAGTATCAATAGCTTGAGTCTTCTATTAAAAGAAGTCATCTGTGATCATGTTATCATTTCAGCTTAAAGATCCCTACAAACTCTTAATGGAAATTGAAAGAAAGTTATGCCATAACAAACCGTCATGCGCACGACAAAAATGATTGAATGGAAACTCACCTTAAGTGAAACAACTTGAAATTCTCGTTCCTAATGCTTGGGAATATATGCAATCATAGGGACTAACTGTTATTTTAATATTTAGATGCTTGGAGGAATAACAACGTCTTGAATAGATTTATGACCAAGGAGACACAGACCCTGTTTATGACGATGAGTTCCTTGCATCCCTGCAGTCGACCTTGCTCAACAGGGACTCACAATGTAACGGTGAAAAGGTGACCCTAGCATCTCTACATTCACCATTCGATCAATGATAAAATCATGGCTACGAATCTCGTCCGAATGCTATCAGTCGCTCAGTCAAATCGAGAGCTCCATCATATTTGCCGTCACCATAGTAATTCAAAATCTCGCAATCTGATTGGTACCATAGGAAGCCGAGAGTTTGGGCATAAATAGGGACTTGTTTTTCAAAGAAATATGACTAGTCTCTGCTCACCAACCGCCATCGTTAAATCAAGAAGCACAGTGAAACAAGGGACTCCAGGTCACAAGTTTATGTCTTGAGGTCTTATAGGTCGCTTTTACTAAACGGTATTTTTGTTCAAGTGAATTGTGAAGGTGGTGCAAACCTAACCGAAAACTACCAAAATCTGCCAAAGCTCATGAGGTCATTGTTCAAGATTCAGTGACAAGACTAGCACAAGCAAAGCATCAGTGCCACACATTGCTCGGCACTCATGCTCTTTCATTCGTGCAACATCGTTCTTCCTCAAAGTATCCCTATCATTGGCTGCAACACATTGCGTTCCCTTTAAACCTACCTTTAAGGTAACTCTGCTTTCCGCTCCACTGAGCAGCAAGTAGCTGTTTTGCAAAACCACTCTTCTCAGAAAACAGTTAATTTCTCCACAACTATTCGGTCGATTGAAAATCGGTAAAATGGACGTTGTGCTACACAGTCTTGGCAATCGAAAGATATGCAAATCGCAATGTTTCCGTCCAGGCTCGCTTTGCAAATCATTTTTCAAAAGTCTTTGTTGATTTCAGAAAAGTGGATTTATCTCCAAAACTACTTGAAAAATTGTTGGTTTTCGTTCGCTATATATTTAGCTGGGTTGTTGATAACTTTACCAAGTCTGATTGAAAACGCTAGGCTAGATTTGTGGCAATCGAATTTTATATAACTGTTTACCTTTCGACAGCGAAGGGTAGAAACCTTGGTCAACAGATTGCCATGTTACGAACCACGCTTCCAAACACTCAGCCTTAAAATAACTCTCTGAAATGTTCCATTGGTAAAAGAATGAACGAGATCTCTTGGGAATACTATATTCAAGTCTCAATAGGCATCCTTGGAGCGCTTGTGAAAGAGTCATTTCATGAATGTTGCCAACAAAACCAGAAATTTCATAACCTTGCGTTTCGTGTCCTTTGAGACTTTCATGAGCATTCACAAAATATCAATTTCTCTAAGAGTCCAGTAGGAAGAGAGATCTGAAACTAAACTTTTTACAAAAGGGCTTTTGCTCTTTCCTTTGTCCTAATGAGTTGACCAAGGTTTCTACCCTTCAATCTCGAAAAGTAAACATATATATAAACTTCGATTGCGACAAATCTAGCCTAGCTTTTTCAATCAGAATTGGTAAAGTTGTAGATCAACAATCTAGCTAAAAACATAGCGAAAGAAAACCAACAATTTTTCCAGTAGTTTTGGAGATAAATCCACTTTTCTGAAATGAACAAAAATTTCTGAAAAAATAATTTGCAAAGCGAACCGTACCGGAAACATTGCGATTTGCATATCTTTCGATTGCCAAGACTGTATAGAACGACGTCCTTTTTACCGATTTTCGCTAGACCGAATAGTATTGGAGAAATTAACTGTTTTCTGAGGAGAGTGGTGTTGCAAAACGGCGACTCGCTGCTCACTTGAGCGGAAAGCAGAGTTACGAATTTAGTCGATGAATGATGGTTAATCATTTTGTGGTTAGGCCATACAACACGTCCTATTTTAGGTGAGGGGGGGGGCAAAATAGCCTCTATATCTAACTCTTGGCTGGTAATGGGTAGAGCAACCAAATTTTTGTGTGCTAATAGCCTCAAGCATGTAAGAATTAACCTAAAGCTAGTCATTGTTATTGCTTACGTAGCATTTAATTCGCTTGGTCAAGAAAAGCGGCAAAATTTGCAAAAATCGGGAATAACTATCATAAGATCAAATTTGGAGCTTACTTTCCGTCCAAATATGAAAATTATGATAGACAACATCAAATTACAATAATCTGCAAAAGAAGTTTGCAAAACATTGCAATTTTGCTACTTTTTCACGAAAATTTAGATTGGATAATTTTGAATGTTGACAGGGTCAGTTACAGAAAAGTGATTCCCTTCCCCTCATTTGTAAACAATTTTACTGAAACTTTTTAAGTAGCTGCATAATAGGTAACAGCAATAAGTCAAATAGTTTCATGGCCATGATTTTGCATCTGGCAGAGTTTTTCAAAAGATCACTTGGGGGGGGGCATAAATGCCCGCCGCCCACCAAAAACGCATCGTTAATTGGCAATAAATTGTCCCAATCGGCTGGTGGTTCTTGGGTGCGGCTTTATGGGATGGTGGTATATCTTTCTTGACTCACACGGTAGATTCTATTTCTTTCTATGTTAATTGCCGGGGTTATCATGGTCTATTGCTCCCCGTGGTTTCATAGTCAGAGTAATTGGTAGGCTAGCGTAAAAGGTAATTTGTCTTGTAAGCTTACAATGGCATAAAATCAATAGGGTTAATGAGACTGCAATGAAAAAGTTATGTGAGCAATGAATATGATTTATCTATCATTTCGGATTGATACAGTCTTCGTGAAATACTGAAAGAACAATCAAACCTCTGAGAAATTATCCAGCTTTGAGCTAACTTTCTGTAAGATATTCTCCCAAGAATCGGAAACTTGCTTCAATTCATTGTCAAATTTCTGGCAAGAAAAAAATTATTATTAAAATCGAATTCAGGATTGGAAACTGCATCGTAACATTATATCGTTGTGGTAGATTTGTAGAAATCGGTGTATGTGGCGGTGAGAAATTTTAAGCATTCCAACATTACAAAAAACCATACAAAAGACTTCAACAGACACGAATGGAACTGGAATTTCTATTAACGTAATCCAGTCCTTCGTTGATAAACGGTTTAATCAGACTTGCCCTACTAGCCTAAGCTCGAATCTGTCTTAGAGGCAGTCTGTGACACACCTAATTAGGTAATAAGAAAAACAAAAGAATAAGAATTGAATGACTACTGATCCTAATATATTTCTACGACCGTTGCAAGAAAGTGATAATGATAAGCTTTCATTAATTCCAAATGGACAGATCCACAAAGATATCCGTTATCCGTTTTGTTTAGGTCTGACTTTTTGTGGCCAATCAGATACGTGACCGATTGCTTTTAACATTATAAAGATATTTAACTGGAATAAAATTACAATGAGAATGACGAACGTCACAATACTTGTTATTCGTTTTCTAGCAAAACTTCGTTTCGCAGTCATTCACCAGTTTTAATTTTCAACTTATTTGCAAAATGTTTCTCCAAGTACTAATGGTTATAGTCCTTTCCACAGTCAGCATGATATAAGTATCAAGTATTCATTTTCTTACCTCTAGCAATGAAGATATTGTTTCATACTTATTCGCTAACGTTTCGATCTCTTCTAGTCGTGAAGACAGCAAATCAAAAGAACGCTGAAATATAAATCAAGTAAAAAAACTTAAATAGTTAGATGATAATTTTAATAAATCAAATAATTTAAAAAAATTAACAAAAGAGACATAATTAACTACTTTGATTGAAAGCATGATTTCAGCGAAAAATTATACTTCAAGTTGTGGTTGAAATGAGACCAATGACGCCTTGCGCGCTGTTTCTGACCAATTATCGACCGCCGGGGGACTTTCAGGTGGCCTGAAAGTCCTCAAGAGAGGCAAGCATTTCGCTTCAAGATTGCTTCTACAACAACGAGAGAAAAGTTGATTTGCAATGGATACTTAGAAGAAAAGGGTTGTCAAAGATAGCCAGCGGAAAGCAGAATGGTCCATCCTTCAAGCCTGGCATGATAGCCGTAGGTACTTACCATCGTCCATGCCAATCTTGCGTTCACGTTGTTTTGCTCATGTGCGGCGCACACAGCCTAATGGTTAACAGCGGGTACTTAATCTTCTTCGCTCTCCGCACGCACAGAATTCGAAGATGTTTGAAAAAGATCTTTTCTCACTATGAAGTCAATGAGAATCGCTCTTTGGGTCAATGATCTTCCTCTGACATCTGACTTGAAAAAGTCTATGAAAATATTTCTAGGAAAATATTCATCACAATATCCAGCTTCTGAATTTTTTTAATGAATAATGGGCAAGATTTGACTAAGATATCAGCAGCAACGATTCACATGCTACGTTTTTCACCTCGAGTTATCAGGGTTTGACGCAAAACTGCTGGTGTGGACAGGCACAACATCTTCAAACAATGAGCAAACTGCAGTAACGGGAATAGTGTGCAAATCTGTTGTACTGCAAAAGACCTACTCATATGAGCCCATTTTCCGGGAAATACAGACAAGACTCGCGCGGTATAGTTTGCAAAACTACCAATCACAAATGCAAAAAATTTTAACGATGAAGAAACGAAAAATATAGTGATTTCGAAATATATCACGTATTCGTGTTTAAGTGGCTTCGGTCTTTGACCGAATCAGTTTACACACAAGATTGTCCTTCGTCGAAATATTTAACCATGGCGAGCCAATAATCTGCAGCATGTAGACCTGGCCGCAAAAGTCAGTCAACTATGCAGAAACAATTGAAAAAGCATAGTAAATCTAATATGATCATGCAGGATGTGAATTAAACATACAAATTTGAAGTATCTTTCGCCATTTTCAACTCCGTCAACTTCCATAGTATGGACCGAAAAAAGCATCTTGAGATTCCTTGACATAGATAAACTTCTCACAGGATACTTCTGCAATGAGATAGAATATTAAAGTTAATGACCTAATATACAGAATGAAATCTCAAAGGTCAATACATGATCTATGAGATTCTGTAATATAGGTGCGTGTACCACCAAAACATACCAAACAAGTAACTTCATAACTATTTTGGTTGAGTCAGAGAAACGTGGGGTATTTACCAATTTCTTTCAATGCAGCTTACTTTGCCAAGCCATTTCTAGAAACTCCATTGCATAGAAGAAGGGCTGCCGTACCGGGTGAGTCAAAAAAAAAAAATGCCCCGCGTTTGAAAAGCTACTGCTCCCTGAGTATACAAGCAATAATATTTTGCAATACCTGATTGAATAGCTAACATGTTCAATTATTTTTAGGATTAAAATCCCAGCTAAAATCGGTCACTCCACTGAAATGCTGCAAGCGATTTTCTAAAATGAATTCCTTTGAGAAACCTTAAAAAACGAACTAAAATTGCAAGCACGAATCCCAAAAGTGATTACTTCACAGCGATGACTTTCAGCACACTTTTATCACGTGACTTCCTTTTGGCGGGTTGAAAAGTCTTCCTCTAGTGTGAATAATTCATTCAGGAGGATTCCATTCCCCATGAGGACAAAAAATACATGAACACATCCAAGAGCCATTACTGCTATGAAGGAGAACAAAGGGAAATCTTGCTTGGTGTTTTCACTCGTTTTTGCAGGTTTTCAAAATGGGGCTTCTGCAGAAAATCTCCCATTTCGACGGGAAGGAATGGCCGGTTAAAGCAAGGAAAATTACTGAAACTAAAACGACATATCGGGGATAAACAAGACAGTTCTCAATATCACTGCTTTGATATTCAGGGAGCAGGATTTTTTCAAACGCTGGGCGTGTTCATTGACTCAGCCGGTAGTAGATATGAAACGTTGTATGTTCAAAATGGGTTTATCCATTTCATAATGACGAGCGACGTTAGCAAAATCATTTTTCGCATGGCCCTACAATCGCACTTCAACTAGATTCGTATTCATTCACTTATGACCATCTAAATCATGGAAAACATACTTTTCTCAGCCAACAAATTGAAGCAAGGCATACATTTTGTTAGAGCACAAAAATATATAATTATTGTAGCTCACGCCTTATCCTTTGGGAATATAAATTTGATTAGCATCGTTAGGCAGCAGAAATTCTTGCAATGGCAATCCTTTGCAGCAAAATAGCTGCATCACAAATGGCAGATTGATATGGAAAGAGATGACCCATTTTAACAACATACATTTCTGTATCTAACTCAAACCTTAATCTGCAAAGGAAAACTTCAAAACACTCGAATTGACTTGTTCTTCGCTTCAATATGGCTTGTTCAACGCCCCAAAGTTTCTCTGACGCCCTCGGTGGATTCTTTTATTTGTACTATTTGTAGGCCATACCATGCACCTAGGGTGATTCTCTTGAATTCATAAACAATTGTGAATACATAACGTCACTTGTAAATAAAGTTTGTGTTGTGATAAGAGCAGGGCCGGTTGGAAAATAATATGGATGTTGTCTTATAAATAGACAACACTGCTAATTTTTTTAAAAACTTAGAAAAGAAACTTTTCCAACGCAACAACAGTCTTCTTAAATCTACTCGATTTCACATTGACACAAGGCTGCCTCGTTAGTGAAACACTTTTCAAATTGTTTGCAAACGATCAAATTAAACTAGTTGAATTGGTAAATCCAACTCCCCCATTCCTCAAAAACAATGTAAGTTGCCATTTATATGCAGATGATCTCATCTTATGTCTTTTGAGTCATTGTGGTCGAGCGGTAAGACCCAGAAGACAAAGGATTCAAACTCTGAGTCTCTGTCTTTTGTGTCTTTATGCGTAATCTTTGCGACCTAAGCGACCTAGTGGTGTGAACCAGGCTTAACTTTTTTAGTATCCCCTGGTAATACCACGTGTACCTGCAACTCAGGTGAGGCTAAAATGGTGAAAGGACTTGGTCAAGGATTTCATCAGTTGGCAAGACTCCCATACAAGGTCTTGCGAACAAAATATTTTTTAACAAATGCATTAAATACTCATTTCAATGGTGATAGGTTTACGATCGACGTTAGACTGTTGGATGCATGGACAAATTTAGTTCACGATGATCGAGTGGCTCGATGCGACGCCACAGTCCGACAAACGCCCCCACGCTATTTCTGACTCACCCGTACATTTTCATATTCGAATGCGCCCTGAATGAAGTCCAAACACCAAATTTCCTACTCAAATGTTATAATCTATTACCAAGGACTAAATATCTAGGTTAGCATGTTCTTCTCCAATTCAACTTCTTTCAGATCTAATATCCTATATCCATGACATTTCTAACATCCGTTCTCAACTCAGTCTAACCCATGTGCCTTCAGGTTAATAACAAATAACTGATTGCTTTAACTTACGACTAATCATTTTAAATTCGTTGCTGTTTTGCTATGTAATCTTCGTAGATTTTGTTTTTACTGTATTATGCCATGTCCAATATCATAATAAAGAATTATTTTTGAAAACTGCAGAGACCAAAGAAAACTCTAAAGCCCTATTTTTGTAGCAACTTTAAATTTTGCTTCCTATGCACGCCGACAACCCCTACTGACGTATGACGCCACAGTGTTACCTAGAAGCTGCAGAAGCAGATAGAGGCCATGTGATTCTTGCGCGCCCTTTCCTAGTTTTATCACGCGTACACGCCAAAAACATTTCATTTTTGCAAGATTTGATGTTGAGCTCGCTTATTGATAAAAACTGTTTAAGAGTTGAAGATTTTGGTGACTTGCAAGCAGAAAGACAAACGCTGTGGATGCTAGAATGTAAGCAGATTCTCTTCGATTTCACATAATATGGTATGCCTAGGTTTACAACTCACCATGATTCTTTGAATCTCTTATCTATCTGCTATGATATTCCAAAATAAAATTTGATTGTTTATTTGGCAGAATAGGCCTCACAAATTCATTTTCTTTAGATTGGGATATTTTGAAATAAGATTACCCATTTTGCAAGCAACCTTTAATTTTATGACTCTCTTTAGATATTACTTTCGCTTGGTGCGATGAAAATTTATAGTTTTCATTCAAAGGTGTTTTCTCGAGAAGTGACGAGTTTATTTGAAAAGCGAACTATTCAATGCTATGGAAAATTTATTTTTCTTTGTTTTATATGACACTTTGTATGTTTTTGGTTTCCGTTTCAGATCCTTTTCAGGAGCAGATCCACCTCGCTTAGCAACTCTATTAATTTTGCTAGGCCAACAAGTCCCCATCTCGATTTTTTGTCCGTTTCTCAATCAAAGTTCACCATTTGATCGATAAGTTGGCATTTTCTGAAACGATATTCATACTTTCTTCCAAACACCAATTATATTGTGATTCTGTAACTCTTTCTGAACCTAGAGTTGCATTCGACCTGCATGTAGAATGACTAAATATTCGTCCCTCGAATTTACAAAAATTTCACTCTTTCATTCAGGGTTAATTTTCTTCAAATGCTACGTCCTATACGAAAGAAAACCCTCCTATGCCACGCAAAACTCATTTCTCTTTCTTCTGAGCTAAAGTTGGGTGCATTTTTGGTGTTGTTATGAAACCTATAAAAGAGGCGTGGGCAAACTATGAATTTTGCATCCATTATTTTGGTCTGTCCAGTCTGTCTCCATTCCACTTTTGCACTTCTTCACGGCTCTCCACTGGCTTGGCTTCTAATGTTTTTCAATTTTATCCCACTATATTCACATTTTCATGCAAAAATCAATCCCATGAAATTTTGGCTTTATCTCTTCTCTAGGGCTTCTTTTAACTTGCACCCCCATTCGTTCACTTATCGTTTCGTCATATTTACGGAAACTGATCTGATTCATTAGGAGTGCATTTTCTAGGAGAAATGACAAGTCATAGAATAAAGAAGTCTTTTAAGCCACGTAAAATGATCTGCCTTTCTCGTGATGTAAAAGTTTACATCCTTATCATTGGAGTTTGTGAGCCTATTGACTAAGCGCTGGAAAGGTTCATCTCTTGTCCCCTTCATTTTGGTTAGGCCAGTCAGTCTCCGCTCCAACCTCGTATGCCCTCTCACGGCTCAGAGGTGTCCTCTTAGCCTTCTGTTCATGGATGTATCATGCTTCACCTTACAGCTGAATATACAATATGAAAATCCTAAACTGTGTAAGTCGTAGTGTCATTTTAGAAAATTCAGTCCTCTGACAAGAAATTTCTCTTCCCGAAACGGCTTGTAGACCTGATTGATGTTGGAAATATGTGTCAAATAAGGGTGAACCAACACCATATATGGGGTTTACAAGAAGAATTTGTGACCGGTCTTCAAAAACATTTGATACCCGACCATTTAAACTTTTGGGATGAAAACACATTTCCGGTGAGCAAAATATCTAATAAATTTTCCCCAAGTTTTGCTCTGGTTGGTTGACACGGGTCATATATTTCTTTCGTAAAAATCGGGCCAAAGTTTGTGAAAAAAAACTATGCTCTTATAGAAACACTGCCGGGTGAGTTAATAAAAACGCACGGCGATTGAAAAAATCTTGATCCCTCAATATCAAAGCAATGATGTTGAAAACTGCCTTGTTTTATCCCCGACATGTCAAATTAGGTTCAGTAATTTACCCGGCTTCAATCGGTCACTCTCTCCCGTCGAAATAAGAGATTTTTTAAAGAAAGCCCCTATTGAAAACCTGCAAAAACGAGCGAAAACTGCAAGCAACATTTCCCTTTGTTCTTTCTTTCTTTCTTTCTTATTTCTTATTTATTCACGATATCCATTCAGTGTAACTTAGGTTTAATAAAAGAATATAATAAAGAAAGTATGTTTAATAATACATATAAAAGCCAGTACTGTTCTTCCATGAATTCGTGCGAAAACATATTTTTCCCCAGCTTAGAAAATGACTTTTTAGCCCATTCTTCAACAGGGTGAGTGTGCAAGACTCTCTTATGTGTGTTGGAATAGATTTCCAAGTTTTTAGACCAGTAAAATTGAAACTTTTCCTACTGAAGTCTAGATTTAGCCAGCGAAGATGACTCTCAACAAGCGCTTTGTACACTTGAAAAATCATTGATTGTGGCAGGATGCCCTTAAGTTTCTTCATTGCTGCGAAGCCCCCAGCAACCTTTTTCTTAACTGATTCATACTGTTCTTCCCGACCTAAAGTATCGTCAACTATTACCCCAAGATATTTTGTTTTGTCAATCTGTTTACCTTTTTCTCGATTGATGAGTACTTGCGGTAATAATTCTCTACTTTTCCCTCTACGAGGATGATCTATTATCATGTACTCTGTTTTGGTGGGATTGAGGCAGAGTGTGTTAATCCTCATCCATTTTGCGATTTTTAATGACTCAGCTTTGCTCTATTCTACACTTGTAAAGAGACTAGCATTATAAGCTGAAATTTCACTGCTCAATAATCTGTTATCAGATAGGGAGAGGCTTTCCGGGCTACCAGGTACTTAGCGGGTTAAGACATAATTTTTAAACTATGGATTTTCAACAGCAACAAGAAACACGCTTACCTTTGTCGTTGAGGAGGCATTATCACTAATCGACGCTATCTGGAAGGTGCCATTCACAAATAACTTAATGCAGCCATTCTGTGTAAAAAACAAAATTCAAAATAGCGTGTTTAACAAGAGGGGTAATAATTGATATAGACGTGCATAAACATGGGAAGATGGGAATAAAATTCCAGGCAGCTTTTTCCAGAGCAATGCTTTGCAAGCAGTTTTTCGTAAGTACTTCGTTAAGAAATATAATTGTTATCTGTTTCTAAAGCAATACTTTGCAGGCAGTTTCTTTCAATAATTCTTTATGACATGTAATTGCAGTTAGATGGTGAATAATAGCAGGCAAATGGTGACAAATTGCTCTTTCAATCCTTAATGCGCATGCTCCAACCAATATTCTTCTTACTTGAACTCCTCAAAGCTGAGATTCTGAAGCAGCCCTTGACGTCTTGATACTTTTTTTAACGATACCTGGATACTTTTATTACGAGTGCTCAGATACCTTTACACGGGCCTGGATACCTTTAAACAATGCTCAAGTTCTTACGACGCAATTGGTTCCTCATAAATGCAAACCTTACTTTGAGTAGATGTAAGGAAACACTACTACCTCACTACAAGAAAATAAACCGCGTGCGTAATTAAGCCGAACAAAAAAATAATCGCCTTAAATTCGGCTCAATTATACCATGACTCACAATAAGCAAGTGCTGGGGAACCTTCGTCACTTGACTCCTATTATAATTCCATGAAACCATGAAACTGTTCGTCGTGACACTTGCAATAAATTTCATATTCTGGCTGCGATTTCCTAAACATATTCCAATTTCTACTATAATTCAATAGAATTGTTCTTGTAACCAGGATCCCTTCATATTTTTTATGAGAATGAAAAATACTTCATTGCAAAAATGGAACTTATCCTTTCATGTATATTCCAAGATCTTTCATAGAGGTGAGGCTTAATTTGTGCAAACTTTTCACAATTTAAGAGCATTGAACCTTAATCAACGCGCGGCTTAATTTTGGCGATCTTAATTACGCACGCGGTCTATTTTCCCGTAATAAGGTAGCTAAATGCCATATCATTAACATCTTTACTTATGAATTAGAGAGGGACAGTGCTTTACCATTCTTAGATGTGCTTCTTGATAATGATAAAGATTTTTTCTCCTCTAGCCTATACAGAAAAAAGACTTTCACCGGTCTTTATAGCTACCGAATTTTCTAGCCTTGCCCCTACTAGGTATAAAGGTAAATGATCAATCTAGTTAGGGCGTTAATTTATCGCACTTTTCATATTTACTAGTCTTATCATAATTTTCATGAAGAAATTGTTCGCATTAAGAATATCTTGACCAGTAATTGCTTCGCCAAGAGCCTCATTGACGGTATCATAAGAACTTTTTGAATCGCCAATTTGATGCCGGTTCTTTAACTAAATCGGATAACAAAGTCCCCCTTCTGTTCTGTATACCTTTGGGGCAGTATAGCTTGCAAATCAAAATTAGGCTAAATAACGCTATCCTAATACCCAATTGCCAATTGAAAGTTATTCTTCGGTCCCCTAAACGCATTGGGTCAATTTTTCCTCTTAAAGACCGCCTTCCCCCTCTTACGTGCTCATCTGTCATTTACAAGTTTCAGTGTCCTAGCTGCCATGCCTTGTGCGATGGAAAAACATCACGTAATCTGACTACTCAATGCAGAGAGCACTTGGGAGTTAATAAAGCTGGTCTTAAAACAAAAGGTAGTCCATCTGCCATTGGATACCGTATCAACCAATCAGGGCACGCCGCGTCGCTCAAAGATTTCTCCATTTTGGACAGAGCAAACAAAGAGTTCGATTTACTAATTCATGAAACCTTTTCAATTCTACGGGATCGACCAGTACTTAATTCCCAACAGTCGTCTATTCCCCTGGTTTTCCTCTGATTTTTTCCCCACTCTATCCACCAGAGGCTTAGGCCTCGGGTCCCCTGTGCGTAGGAAATGCAACTCACGCTTGTTTTTCGTTTTTATAGATTGTTTGTCTCTTGGTATAAATTGCCACTCCTTATTATTTAGATTCGCTGAAGATAAACCTAGTTGGTTAGAAATGTTCGAATAACAAATAAAACATGTTTACGTCTAACTAATTAATTTTTGTGTCTCAACTGGAAACGTCTTAACAACTGTAATTTTCTTAACAATTGGAATTTTGCCAAAATAACATGGGATGTCTAAGAATAAGAAGTTTAACACAACGATTGTCGTCGCTTGCCTCATCCTTCGTTTCATAATCAAACTGCGTTTCCCACAAAACTGTTCATTAACATCTTATTGAAAAGATTATACGCGATTCAAGGTTGTGATACGCCAAGATACTGGTCATATGATGCTGTATAATAACTTACCTTAGTTCCTGCCATTAGCACTGACATTGACCTAAACATTGATATCAGGAAGAAAGGTTTTAAGTATCATTATCATCATAAACAAGTTTTATACCTACATACACTTAACACAATTGCTAATTTTTTTCTATTCATATAAAAATATTACAATAAGACTCACATTGGTTGCTACCATACAACACTACAGGGACGATACCATGGGGAGCGAAAGACAATGACTACGCCACGGCCAGTTTGAAAGGACACATGATGCTAAACTAAAGGCAACAACACAAGGGACGATTTTAATATCTAATGATTACTATAACTAGATTCTGTCCCACATCAGATGTAGGTCAGGGCTGAAGACTCTTTACGAGCATAACTCATTTCAATTGCTAATTGCCGACACTCTTGCAAGACTTCAATAAACAAATAAAACTGGTAGCCTGCAATTTAACATCTAAAACCAGTCAAAATCCCATTTCAATATCAAAACATACTAATAACATGAAAAGGATCTTTCATGGTTTGCAAACAGGACAACATACTTGCCGTTCTAAGTAATTACCAAGTAGTTCTTTTTGATATCTTGTAATTAATAATGTGCAAGTCATTGTAAATTAATATTAGATAGAAGATAGATAGATAGATCTAGCAAATGATTTTCAAGCGGAGAATTCAACTGATAGATTTACCGCCGATTGGATGAAGAAAACTAGCTATACCCGGGCAGCATTCTATTTTTCAATGTTCCACCGTTTAAGGTCAAAAGCCACAATGGTTATACCGAAATACACATCGGTGATTTGAAAAGTTGAAAGCAACCGAGTCCAATCAAAAAACTATTGGGCGTCCCGAAACTTATGAAGATCTTTTGAAGCAGCCATGAGAACTCAATTAAGGTTAATTAATGGATACTCATTCTAAAACTGTTCCTTCGTCGTCAATTTTCATATACATAATTGTTTCTGGCATTGATGCTCCGAGCTCAGAAATTATTGATGGTGAAAGCAGACATATGCATCCACCTCCAAACCAGAGCCTTTGACATGTTGGCCTTGGGAGGCTCTTGAGGCATAGCGGATCAATGATAGCCTTTACAAAATTTGAAAAATATCAGATCACACTAAATTCTGTTTGCTAGAAGCCATCCATTGTATGTATTATTTGCCACATGAAAATATTCACAAGTTATTATAGTAAATACAAAAAATAGATACTAAACAATACTTTAAGGTTAAAAACGTAACAGGAAAACACCCCTAATTACAGTGGCAGGGATAGCATTAAAGGGTCAAGCTGACCTTATTTCGATAATTGTCCCTTATAGGTGCTGGTATAACCGAAAAAGATGAAAAAAAGAAATCAGAAACGTACTGTAGTTATCGGTTGACACAATGATGAGCTTTGAGAGATAGACATTCTTACTCTCAAAGCACAAGTATCAACAAACAAGGTATCTTTGTTCAAGTAACCTTTCCAGAAACACTTTGCAAATGATGATTCATTGTAAATTTGCATCACTGGACCCAATGCAATCTGCATAGTCCTTTGTGACACTTCTTACACACTTGTCAAAGGCAATAGATTGCAAAAGATAGTAAGCTACCATCTGCCGGTGAACCGTATGATGCAACTACGATGAAAGTGTCAGGAAAGGATATTGACCTAATCTGTACCTCAATGTCCAATGGAAGCAGGAATGATTCTTCAATAGCGAAAGTTCAACACATTCTTCATTACCAAGAGGGATTCTCGAGCTTCTACTCTTGTTTCTCTGTTATTTCTCACCCATAGAAAAATGGACTGCCGTTGTGTGATTCTGTGCAAATATCCCCCAAGTTTTGAACTGCTTAAGTCAAAAAAAAACAACGGGACATTTTCAGGCTACCCCATATTAACACAGCAATGAAAGTTGTTGTTACTTTGTTGAATAGCTGATATGTTGAATCCATTTCAGAAATGCTCCTAACTGAAATCGAAGAGTTTCTTCCGAAAACAGAAAGGAGTTTCTCAGGAAGGTCCCACCAAAAGTGGCCTAAAATTGTGATCAAATTCCCGTAAGATTCTGCCTTACATGACTTGATCACGCTCAGGCGAAAGTTTTCCTATTGAGAGGAGGAAGAGATCCTTAACACTAACCTTAGAAAATTACTCTAGAGGATTCCCTTCCCATGAAAGAAGAGAATTAGCTAATATATACAAAATACGAATTCAGCAGCAGCTTTCTACTTGTCTAAATCCACTTCAGATCAAGTGATTGTCTTTCTGGGAAATCTTTCCATTAACACAAGTTCTCTTCTTCAGTTCAGTTAATTTCATTTTAAATTCCACTACATACAATTTTTTCTCAAAATTAAACAACATCAAACATAAACTACTGACTATAAATTACAATACAAATATAAAACTAAACATTACTACAGAAATATTAGAAAATTTGTATGAAGAGGAATTCGGTGAGTCTCTCTCTCAGTAGCTAAGCTAATCGAGGAGAGAGCACCACCTTTCAGGAAAATTTTAATGGCCGAATGTAACTAAGAAACATTTTTTGGGAACAGGAGAAAACGGACGCAAAAAATCAGACAGATTTTTCAGCACACTGAGGCCTTTCAAACTTGTGTTATCATTAGAGTCTGACTAACTGTAGAGCTGGAGTGTTTCCACGGTTTATAAACTCAATAGAGATTACCTACAGGAAATGTAAGATTATTAGTTCATTAAAGCATGTCCTTTGTTGAAAAGTTTACTTTCGTATTCTAAAAGGAACTTCGGGTCGCAAAGTGTCATAAGTGCGTAAATTTTGAAGAAAGGTTCTTTAAGGTTGTTATTAGATTTTCCGCAGTTGTGTACATGTTTCGGGAAATTACAAGATGATACTCCGCTTCGTGATTTTGAAATGTGAGTGTTCATTCTTTGACGTAGGTTCGTTGTTTGACCGATGTAGTTCATTTGACCATGACACAAATTGCATGACAGAAAATATATAACATTTTTGCTATTGCAAGTAATTTCTGATTTTATGTCCCATGTCGTTCCATTTGCAGTTTTGAAGCTCTTTACTGGTTGTAGATATAGGCGGCATAATTTGCATTGTGCTTTATTGCATAATTCAATTCCGGGTTCTTGTTTTTCAATCGAAGAGATGGATGTAAATTTCGCATTCGTTAGAATCGAAGTAAGGTTTGGAGGTTGCTTTAATGCGAGGATTGGTTTGGTATCATTAAATTTTCTTTTTGTTTCTAGATCTTGAATGCCTTTAAAGAGGTTTGATATGGTCTTGATAACGTGGCTGTGGTTTAAACTTGGGAAAAATGTCATGACTAGTGGTACAATATCTCTTGTTTTGTTAGGTGCAGGACCTTGTAATTTTGCTTTGTGGAATGCTTGTTCAATCAAGAAGTTGGGATATCTATGACACTTCGCGACCCGAAGTCACTCTTAGAATACGAAAGTAAACCTTTCAACAAAGGACATGCTTTAATGAACTAATAATCTTACATTTCCTGTACACGCCCGACAACCACTATTGACGTGTGACGTCACATTGAATCCTCGAGGCTGTGGAGGCAGGTGGAGGTCATGTGACTTTTTCGCACCCTTTTCCTGATTTCATCACGCGTACACAGGAAAAAACATTTCATTTTTGTAAGATCTGATATTGAGTGTGTTTAGTGATAAAAACTATGCAAAAATTGAAGATTTTGATGATTTGGAAGCAGAGAAACAAACGCTGTGGCTACTAGCAGGTAGGCAGATCCTCTTCGGTTTCACGAAAATCTTGCAGGCCCGGAATTGCAACTTAGCATTAATCTTTGAATCCCCCACCCATCTGCTGTGATATTACCAAGATGTTTGATTTTGTTTGGAAGAACATGCTTCACAAACTTAACATTCTTTTGTTTAAGGACATTTTGAAATGAAATTACTCATTTTCAAGAAGCGTTTAATCTTAAGACTCCCTTCAGATGTTTCTTTCGTTTGAGAAGACGAAAATTCATGACTTTCATTCAGGGTTGTTTTCTCGAGAAGTGCCGAGTTTATTTGAAAAGCGAACTATCCTATACCATGCAAAATTTATTATTCTTTCATTTGATATGGCACATTGCATCTTTTTGGCTTCCGTTTCCGATCCTTTGAATTAGGCGCGGATCAACTTCGCTTTGCAACTCTACTATCTTTGTTAGGCCAACAAGTCTCCACCGAGACTTTTTGCCTCCTACTCAGTCATAAGTTCTCTATTTGATCGATAAGTTGGCATTTTCTAGAACGACATCCATACTTTCTTCCAAAAAACAATTAAATTGTGATTCTGTAGCTTTTTCTGAACTTAGAGTTGCATTCCATCTGCATGTTGAATTGCTGCAATTCCGTTCGTCGAATTTTACCAAAATTTCACTTTTTCATTGAAGGCCAATTTTCTTCCAAATGCTACGTCCTATGAGAAAGAAACCCTGCCTATAACATGCAAAATCCATTTCTCTTTCTTTTGAGTCAACGTTTCGTATACTTTTTGTTGTTGTTATGAAACCTATAAAAAAGGCGTGGACCGACTATGAATTATGTACCCATTATTTTGGTTAGGCCGGTCTGTCTCCATCTCCATTTTTCAACGTTTTCACGGCTTTCTGCCGCCTTGGCATCCAATTTTCTTTGATTTTATCTCACTATAACCATATTTCCATGCAAAAATCACTACTCCCATTCGTGTTTCTAGGGTTTCTTTCCAATTTGCACGCCATTCATTTACTTATCGCTTCGTCAAATTTTACGGAAATTGATCTGATTCATTAGGAGTGTATTTTCTTGCAGAAATGACAAGTTATAGAATAAAGGAACGTCCTAAGCCACGTAAAAATTATCTGCCTTTCTTGTGATGTAAAATACGACTTGCTTATTATTGGAGTTTGCGAGCCTATCAACTAGGCGCTGGCCAGGTTCATCTCTTGTTCCCTTCATTTTGGTTCGGCCAGTCAGTCTCCGCTCCAACATTTTATGCTCTCTCACGGCTAAGAAGTGTTCTCTTAGCCTACCGTTTAGGTATATATCATCCATCCTCTTACAGCTGAATATACAATATGAAAATCCTAGATTGTGTAAGTAGTAGTGTCATATTTTGGAAAATTCAGTCCTGTAACAAGAAATTTCTCTTCCCGAAGCGGCTCGTCGACCTGTTTGATGTTGGAAAAGTTGTGCCAAATAAAGGTGAACCAATACCATATATGGGGTTTACCAGAAGAATTTATGACCGGTCTTCAAAAACACTTGATACCCGATCATTTAAACTTTTGGAATGAAAGCAAATTTCCTGCGAACAAAATCTCTGATAAATTTGCTACGAGTTTCGCTCAGGTTCGTTGACACAGGTCATATTTTGCTTTCGCAAAAATCAGGCCAAAGTTCGAGAAAAGTAATGCTCCTATAGAAATACTATTACCATCAGAACGAGGCTACGGAAGTCGAATGATGGGTTGTCGGGCATGCCTGTAGGTAATCTCTATTTAGATTATAAACCGTGGAAACACTCCAGCTCTACAGTTAGTCACACTTTGATGATAACACAAGTTTGAAAGACCTCAGTGTGCTGAAAAATCTGTCTGATTTTTTGCGTCCGTTTTCTCCTAGTACCTTATCCTTTAGTATAAACAACAGTACCAAGTTTTGGGAAAATAGTGCTGATGACTATCTAATATCTGCTTTAATAACTTTTTCCGAAGAGAAAGGCTTTGAGTCTCTGATGAAAGATATTTACAGACGGCGACAGTTTTATTTCTACAGGAATGTCATTCCAGCACTTTCAACCATGGTAATGTATAGATCTGAGTGAGGCCATATTGATTGGTATTTTTTTTATTTAAAAGATTCAGCCTTGCCAGCCTGTCTTGTACCATATTGATGAGCGAATGCCACAGATTTAAAGAAGTTGTGGAAACAAGTAGGAGAGATTTTATTATGCAACTATGTCATCGGTCGGAAAATCAGCCTACCACTTGTCTAGGATTTCCGGAAGTTGACGGGATGGCTAAATGCTGTCCTTTTATATAGATACATTTCCTTTAAAGAGGCTTTGCCACCACACTGCCTTGTGAGTGCATCCTCATGTGGTCTTATCATTGCCATCATCTTGATGCTCCATGAAAATGAACAGCAACACAGAGACGGCATGTGTGAGCCATGCCATTCATGTAAAATGGGATGGTTACTGATTACAATGGTCATCTTGAAGCTATTATGAAAAGTACTTGCAGAAGTTTTTCTCCCCTGTGATATTTGTTCAAAATTACGTACCTTAGGTTGCGAATTTCCTAGCAAAACAATCTGCTACAAAGTCTTCTGGCGTCTAGAAAAATGCCATAAGCCAGGTGCATGTGTTAGCGAAAAATGTCTGGGACTGTTGATAGCAATATATCAAAAGTGCTTGAAAGGTATGAAAATCTTGCTCACCCTTTGTTCCCTGCAACCCATTGCAAAGATGTGACAGGATCATCAACATCATAAGAATGCATGCAGTTGCATTTCTCAACTTCTACTAGCTTCACAAGACAATTTCCACTGCCAATAGCCAGAACTGGTAAATCAATAAATCAATAAATTGATAATTCAATAAATCAATTCAAATTCAATGTTAACTAAATGAATACAGCAAAAGACGAAACAACTTAAAATACTTGCATTTTTGCAAGGACAAAATCAAAAATGATGTTTAAACAAAGCCCATTATCAAGTAAACTGTGTTCCAGACCCCTTGAAAAAATGATCCATTCCTAGTCTGTGGTTTTCCAAAGGGGTCTGGAACACAAGCAACAAGACTATTCATCAAGTAAAGAGAAATCATGTTTGTTGGAAAGCCCAAAATCAATCAAAAATTTTAGAATGCAGAGCAAGATGACAAACATGTTTGCTTTTATTCATAGCATTAGATAAATCAGTTAATAAAGACATTTTGGCACAATCAATGTGCTAAGGAACCTGATGCCAAATAATAAACATAGGCTTAAATCATGCTCCTGTACGTTTTGAATCTTCCACGATTCATTATCAACACAAAAACTAAGAGTAAACAAGCTGTTTATAACAACAAGATATCAACATAGCAAAATGCATAGAAAGTGAAGGAAGAGTGAACTGAAATTGATGTGATGACTGAGAATGAGAAAAACATAGGAATGAATGTAAACTAACAAAAATATTTGGAAATCTTGAGATGGCACTATATTTGAAAAACTGCGTTTCTATCTTTTGCACAGGATACGCCAAAAGCTTTACACAACCATTGAAATGAAAACAAAAAACAAAAAAATAAGAAAAATCAAAAAAAGAAATTATAAGAAAGAAATAATCAGTAAAAATAGAAAGATATATATACAGTATATAGAAAAATAACACAAAGCAACAACTTGAGTGGCAATGGATGTCAAAACATAGGAACTTTGAGAGGATGGCACACCTTTTCCATCAGGACTCCAGGCAAGAACAGTGCTCTTTGATCCCTTTTCACCATAGTTCCAAACTTTGCCCCAATTCAACCTGTGTACACGCACCTGCAATGGATGAAGTAAAAGATGTAATAGTAATCAAGTTGCAAGGGGAGGGAGGCTCTCTGTACAATGATAACAGTGACAGGTATATTCTAATACTTAGTTTGATAAAAATTTGATAGTATCATGTGATACGGTGTGAAGTTCTTGTGCTGCACTTCTCATCTTAGAAACAACAGATTTCTTGAGGCATTCCCCACACTAAAAACTTTGAGCAAGTACTGTGCCAGGCGTGCCAAGGGTTATTCCATTATAATTCTGACAGCAGGCCAATTTCAAAAGCTGATGATGTACATAATATGTACTAAATATACTGGGTGTCCCAAAAAAATGTGCACCTAAATATCAATAGTTTTTGAATAATAAAATAAATTGACTGCACCACCTTCCATAGCATTCTTAAGTTGCTTTTAGCATATTTTCAGTATCCACATTGTGATTCTAATGACAGAGATATTTTGACTTTAATTGAAATCAGCTTTTCAGCGAGTGCTCAGATCTCCTTAACCAGGATCTTTTAAGCTGGATCATGTGCAATCTTTCTGACATACATTACTGAGTCAGGTCACAGCATTCTTCTTTGTCGATTTCTATCTTATGGGGAAATTACGTAAATTTTATGCCATAAGTACTTTGAGGGATAGCAACAAAAAGACAACAGCACATCTTTTAACATATCTTTTTCACTAAATGCCACAAGCAGAGCATTAGCAAATATCCTCTTTGCCATCGTAGAGCCTACAATTCCAGAGAAGTACTGGGTGTCTCAAAATGTACCCCCTTTTAACCAAACTACTGAATGAAATGATAAAATCGGACAGTTTTGTGGAAATCACAGTTTAATTAAGAACCGAAGGATGAGGCAAGCGACGACAATCATTGTGTTCAACTTCATAATTAGAGACATTCCATGTTAGCTATATTTTGACAAATCCAGTACAAATCCAGTGAGACAAATTCGAGGTTACATTTCCAGTTAAGATAAAAATTAATTAATTAATTAGACGTAAACATGTTTTATTTGTAATTTGAACGTTTCGAACCAACTAGGTTCATCTTCAGCGAATCAAACTGATAATGAGTGGCAATTTAAACCAAGAGACAAACAAACTAAAAGACGAGGTAAACAAGCGTGAGTTACATTTTCTACCCACAGGGGACCCGAGGCCTGAGCCTCAGGTGGATAAAGTGGCAAACAAACTAGAGGAGAACCAGGGGAATAGACGACTGTTGGGAATTGAGAACTGGTCGATCCCGTAGAATTAAAAGGCTTTCATGAATGAGTAAATCAAACTCATTGTTGGCTCTGTCCAGAATGGAGAAATCTTTAGGCGACGCGGCGTGCCCTGATTGGTTGATATGGTCCCGAATGGCAGATGGACCACCTTTTACTTTAAGACCAGCTTTATTAACTCCCAAGTGCTCTCTGCAACGAGTAATCAAATTACGTGATGTTTTCCCATAGTACGAGGCATGGCAGCCAGGACACTGAAACTTGTAAATGACAGATGAGCGCATAAGAGCAGGAAAGCGGTCTGTAAACGGAAAAAGTGATCCAATGCGTTTGGGGGACCGAAAAATAACTTTCAATTGGATATTAGGGTAGCATTGTTTGATAATTCTATTTAGCCTAGTTTTGATTTGTAAGCTATACTGCCCCAGGTAAGGTATACAGAACAGAAGAGGGACTTTATTATCCGGTTTAGTTGAAGAACCGGATTCAAATTGGCGATCCAAAAAGTATTTACAAAGAACTTCTGTATACAGGCAGTACTCCAGGAATTTTATATGGTCTACCTAAGGTCCACAAAGACAACTGCCCTGCCAGACCGATACTATCTGCAATTGGCACCTACAACTATAAAATAGCTAAATTCTGTGTTCCAATCTTACAGCCATACACCGTTAACGAGTATACTGTTAAGGATACATTTTCGTTTGTGTCAGAAATAACATCCTTCCGAAAGGAAGAAAATCTTGTTATGGCCAGCTTTGACGTATCCAGCCTATTCACCAATATTCCTTTGGAGGAAAGTATTGACTTATGCATTGAGCTACTATTTAGTGACAATGATAGCTTGGAATATAGAGATTGCTCTCTTAGCCACTCACAGTTTCACAAACTACTGAGCTTTGCTGTAAAAGAAAACCATTTTGTCTTCAACGGACAGCTTTTTGACCAAATTGATGGCGTTGCTATGGGTTCTCCACTTGGGCCAACCCTTGCTAATATTTTCATGAGTGTACTGGAAACTAGATATTTGAATAACTGTCCTTCTGAGTTTAAACCTGTACTTTATCGTAGGTATGTTGATGATACTTTTTGTTTATTTAGAAATAGAGATCATGTGTACAGTTTCCTAGAATATATGAATCGTCAACATCCTAATATTAAATTTACTTATGAATTAGAGACGGATAATGCTTTGCCATTCTTAGATGTGCTTGTTAATGATGATAATGATGGTTTCTCTACTAGCCTATACAGAAAAAAGACTTTCACCGGCCTTTATACGGACTTTTCTAGCCTTGCCCCTTCCAAGTATAAGTTCAATCTAGTTAGAGTGTAAATTTATCGTGCTTTCCATATTTGCTCGTCTTATCACGATTTTCATGAAGAAATTGCTCGCATTAAGAAGATCCTGACCGACAATTGCTTCCCAAAGAGACTGATTGACCGTATCATTAAGAACTTTTTGGATCGCCAATTTGAATCCGGTTCTTCAACTAAACGGGATAATAAAGTCCCTCTTCTGTTCTGTATACCTTACCTGGGGCAGTATAGCTTACAAATCAAAACTAGGCTAAATAGAATTATCAAACAATGCTACCCTAATATCCAATTGAAAGTTATTTTTCGGTCCCCCAAACGCATTGGATCACTTTTTCCGTTTAAAGACCGCTTTCCTGCTCTTATGCGCTCATCTGTCATTTACAAGTTTCAGTGTCCTGGCTGTCATGCCTCGTACTATGGGAAAACATCACGTAATTTGATTACTCGTTGCAGAGAGCACTTGGGAGTTAATAAAGCTGGTCTTAAAGTAAAAGGTGGTCCATCTGCCATTCGGGACCATATCAACCAATCAGGGCACGCCGCGTCGCCTAAAGATTTCTCCATTCTGGACAGAGCCAACAATGAGTTTGATTTACTCATTCATGAAAGCCTTTTAATTCTACGGGATCGACCAGTTCTCATTTCCCAACAGTCGTCTATTCCCCTGGTTCTCCTCTAGTTTGTTTGCCACTTTATCCACCTGAGGCTCAGGCCTCGGGTCCCCTGTGCGTAGAAAATGTAACTCACGCTTGTTTACCTCATCTTTTAGTTTGTTTGTCTCTTGGTTTAAATTGCCACTCATTATCAGTTTGATTCGCTGAAGATGAACCTAGTTGGTTCGAAACGTTCGAATTACAAATAAAACATGTTTACGTCTAATTAATTAATTAATTTTTATCCTAACTGGAAATGTAACCTCGAATTTGTCTCACTGGATTTGTACTGGATTTGTCAAAATATAGCTAACATGGAATGTCTCTAATTATGAAGTTGAACACAATGATTGTCGTCGCTTGCCTCATCCTTCGGAAATGATAAAATATAGGGACTTTTTGAGTTCATAGGCACATTTGTTGATCTTCAACTTAAATGCACATACCTTGCATTTCAAAACCGTCTTCCGGACACCAGAGATATGAGTCCTCAAAATCAGATTTTGGTGTGCACTTGAAATCAGAGGCTTTGCAAAGGAGCCTTAGCCATGAGTTGATATCACAAGAATATTGCAAAAGAATTTCAACTTTGACCCTCAGCTTTATCATTTGAAAAGAATTATACCTAGAAATGTTTCAAGTGTTCTGCAGATAATCATTCATTGAAGGAGGTTAACATGACAAGTGTCAAAGAAGAAGAAAAGGAGCACACACACACTCACTTTGGAGATGCGGCACAACTTTATCATTCCCACCACAGTTCTATGATATATATTTGTTTAATCAAGGTGATGTCCATGAGGGTTTTACTCTTTTCAAAAGTGAAAAACTGAAATTTAAAGTTTACAGGTGCTTTGGAAGATATCGATGATAGGGTAGGGTGGGGTAATGTGGGTCTAAGGGTTAAAGTGGGTTTTTGGTCTTTGATACTGAGGTTTTTGATAAAAATATCCTTCTTTGTCAAAACAAAGAAAGGCGGCTATTTTTATCATAATGTCTTCATAATGAGCTGTCTTTGATATGAAACATTTGTCTTCCCAGGTGTCCCAGAAAAAAGGTAACAGATTTAACCGGAGCTGGCGCTAAGAATTCTGCTTGAATCAACTGGAAATGACTTTTAAACTAATCCTCAATAGTTAACTTGAAGATAGATAGATATATACGGGTGATTCCATATAACCTCATCAGATGGATGTCAAGTCATGTTTTCGAAATCTTCCCAAATTTTTTCTCTAGCTAGTTAATCACGAGCTGATTTCAAATATTTAATTTCAGCTCAATATCTCATTTGGTTGACAAGCAATAATTCATTGAACTTTTGGCCCATTTGTCAGTAAGGTGTCACTTTTCACGAGGCAGCATGTTTGAGACCCAATGGAACTAAAATAACATCTTATTAGAACCGCTTCCACTTTGCTGTTGCTTTACACAGTTGAAAGCTTCACAAAAAAGTCAAATTTGAATTAACTATCGAAATCGTTTGCATGTATCGCTGCTTTAAAATCACACAAATGTCATGCGTTGATGCGTTAGAAATGAAGCACTCGCATTTTTTGGTAATTATGTCTTTTAAAACATAAAAGCTGGAAATTCGGTAGCTAGTACCATGAAACTGTGCCCATCGAAGAATGGAATAAAAATGAAACTGCAGTGTTTCACATATCAATGTGTTCAGTTAAGGCCAATGCAATGTTGATTAGACACCTCGGACCACATTTTTTGGCGAACTTTGTTAACTTTCAAAAAATGTTTTCGAGATTTCTGTTCAATCGAAAATTTCCGAACTTGTTTCTTGATAATGTGCACTTATAAAAGTATGCTTAAGCGTTGAAAAAATCAATTTTATACTTTCACAAGATACACATTTCGCCCTTTGAAATGGCTCGAAATCCAAAATGGCGGATATATGCCATGTTCAGCTGCCTGAAACCATATGGTCCGGAATAATGATTGCGATAGGAAAAATTGTGTTGATTGTCTACGTTGAGTTCTCATCATGACGCGATTCCAGAGATCTAACGAGAATTGGAAGTCTGTTAATTTCAATTATGAAGTAGGCGTTGTTGACAAAAGTGACTTGTGTAGCATTATGTATGATACACATGTTTTATTCTTTGTTGATTAAAGATTCCACCGTAACACTATAGTCACAACACCATGGATGTAAGATCCAGTTTTTGCATCACATGTGTCTCTAGATTTTCCCATCCTTGCTTGATCCATCATTCCTAATCGTAATGGGAGGGTACAGCAGCGGCATTTTGAATCCATTTGCATCCAAAGTATCTCAAGTTTCAGAGGCATTTACAGCATCAGTTATAATTACCAAATGATTGTCCTCCATGCTTGATCACTTATTTTGAATGTCAGAGTACAACCAGTGGCATTTTGAATCTATTCACATCAATTGCATCTCAAGATTTAGTTCCATATAAGTAGCAGTTATGATTATCAAATGGTTGTCCTCTATGCTTGATTTATTATTTCTAATGTCAGGGTTTAAACATTTGCATTTTTAATGTTTCATATGCATCTCAAGATTAAGAACCATTTATGGTATCAGTTCTGATTATCAAATGATTGCCCATTGTGCTTTTCTGTTATGTCTAATGCTAGGGTGCAAACAGTGCTTGGTCCATTACCTGGCTCAATGCCACTGTTTGTACCCTGAAATTCAAAATAACAGATCCAGCATGGAGTACAACCATTTGGTAGTCACAGCGGATACAAAATATGGCTCTAAATCTCGAGATGCTTTGGATGCAAATGGATTCAAAATGCCGCTGCTTGTACCCTCCCATTAGGAATGATAGATCAAGCACGGAGGGTAATCTTTGGAAATCACTATTGATCATAAATTTGTTTTAAAATCTAGAGACACACGTGATGCAAAAACTGGATCTTACATCCATGGTGTTGTGACTATAGTGTTAACGGTGGAATCTTTAATCAACAAAGAATAAAACATGTGTATCATACATAATGCTACACAAGTTACTTTTGTCAACAACGCCTACTTCATAATTGAAATTAACAGACTTCCAATTCTTGTTAGATCTCTGGAATCGCGTCATGATGAGAACTCAACGTAGACAATCAACACAATTTTTCCTACCGCAATCATTATTCCGGACCATATGGTTTCAGGCAGCTGAACATGGCATATATCCGCCATTTTGGATTTTGAGCCATTTCAAAGGGCGAAATGTGTATCTTGTGAAAGAATAAAATTGATTTTTTCAACGCTTAAGCATACTTTTATAAGTGCACATTATCAAGAAACAAGTTCGGAAATTTTCGATTGAACAGAAATCTCGAAAATATTTTTTGAAAGTTAACAAAATTCGCCAAAAAATGTGGTCATAGGTGTCTAATCAACATTGCATTGGCCTTAACTGGACACATTGATGTGTGAAACACAGTAGTTTCTTTTTTTATTCCATTCTTCGATGGGCACAGTTTCATGGTACTAGCTACCGAATTTCCAGCTTTTATGTTTTAAAAGATATAATTACCAAAAAATGTGAGTGCTTCATTTCTAACACATCAACGCATGACATTTGTGTGATTTTAAAGCAGCGATACATGCAAACGATTTTGATAGTTAATTCAAATTTGACTTTTTTGTGAAGCTTTCAACTGTGTAAAGCAACAGCAAAGTGGAAACGGTTCTAAAAAGATGTTATTTTAGTTCCATTGGGTCTCAAACATGCTGCCTCGTGAAAAGTGACACCTTACTGACAAATGGGCCAAAAGTTCAATGAATTATTGCTTGTCAACCAAATGAGATATTGAGCTGAAATTAAATATTTGAAATCAGCTCGTGATTAACTAGCTAGAGAAAAAATTTGGGAAGATTTCGAAAACATGACTTGACATCCATCTGATGAGGTTATATGGAATTACCCATACTTTCTTTGTTGATATTGGAGCACTGGGAGAGAACATTCTTATCTCGAAAGTATAGATTTACCTCCACCTGTAAACTAGAGCTTTTGGGTTTTGGCCTAAGCCAAGCTGTTGATGCGATTGTTGTGGAATCTGCTGAATTGTAGTGAAGTACATGCAAGAAGCCTTGTGCTTTGGAAAAATTCTATAGGAATCCAAATCAAACTTGACAATCAAGTTCACAGATTTCGTCCAGAAGAGACACCTCTGTTCCTTCTACAAAAGTTTTTAATTATATACTGTGTACATATGCTGAACAAAAGTTCTTTATCAGCGAAATGATTCCCTTGCCTTGGGTGTGAAAATTCTTCATTATTTGAATAAAATCCATTTACTTTGATTTGAGGTTTTCAGGAAGAGTTTAGAAGCCTTTCCAAGGTAAGTGCCCTTCCGAAACTTGTTTCGACCTTTCCGAAAACCTTAGTTTTCTGAAAAGTGGTCTGACCATCAGAGGGCGATAATACTCCAGGGGTGCATTTGATCATGCACTTAGGAACGAAGATCTTCGGCGTAGACCTAACTTTTTTGTTGGCATGGCGGCGTCATTGTTTTCAGCAAAATCGCTTTGTGGCGTGAAAGGCGTTTCAAAATCTGCTTACCTTGACGTGAATGTGAAGTCGTCCCGGATCTTTCAGCATTTTCTTTTGAAGATACATGCATTTCTTTGATACTAAACTAAGAATTTTGGCCAGTACTGAAAGTTCCTTAAAATCATCAGTACTCAGATTTTTAGCAGCTCTCTCTCCCTGAAAATACCCGGCGTACGAAAGCTTAGGGCTTTGCGTATCTTCGGCGTAGGTTTTACATGGCACGCGCCCTAGTAATACTCTCTAATTAATGTCAATGGCCGACCCCTTTACTCACTTCACCATCCAGAGTCAGTACCGCGATCAGATCATTCTTAGGGCTCCATGTCATTTCCTTAATCTCATTCGCACATGGTTTGTCGCATATTTGACGGAATGCTTTCGAACTCACGCTCATCTTCAGAACTCTCTCCATTTTGATGTTTAATGAAATGTTGCCTTCGCGCCATTGACAGTCTCGTTATCAAGTTGAGATCGATGAAGTCCGGAGGGTGAAGGGGGAGTATTACAACCGGACGAGGGACTTTATGGGACAATGTTTTTCTGAATCAATTTTTGACGTAGATTACTAAATTGGGTGTTAATTGACGACATTGGGGGCTTTTTCAAGATATAAGGGGTTAAGGCTAAAAATTCTGGGATTATTACGAAATGGGTAAATGGAAAAGAAATGATTGTGTTGTTGGGTGTTTTGCGACAGAGGCTTTTCACGTAAATGTCAAACAAATAGATATTCTAATAAAAGGGGGTTCATCAGGGGGAGTCAAGGGGTGAATTAGGGGGTCATGCTAAAAATGTAAGACGAGCAGGTAAACCCTTTCAATGTAGTCATTTAACGTCTCTAAATCGTAGTAATGAAAATAATAATAAGAAAGGAGAACTTGGATATTTGTTTTACCAGTTTATATTTTCCCTGACACCCTAGCTATATCAGCCCCCCTTTGCCCTCCCTAGGTAAAATTGTGTTAATACGTGTTGTTGTTTTTGTTAAATTATTTTAATCCGATTGAATAAACTTAGCTAACAATATATATACATATATACATATACACAAAGTTAACTAATCTAAATCGAATAACACTACTTGAAATAAGATAAATGTTCATAAATTTCAAAAATCAAACTTCACTAGCTGACAGGTGAAGGTGAAGGTGAAGGTGAAGGTGAAGTTGCGTTTTTCAGCGCCAAGCACTGGGATCGCAGAAATAGAGCAGACCTAATCGAGTCCGCGACCCCTCGTCTGGTCTTATAAACTTGCCTAATTTAGATGATTACGATATTGATGAACATTTACCTTCTAATGTTAACTCTTGTTATCATACTCTCCAGGACTTATCTACCCTTGATACTTCAGATAAAGATCTTTCCTTATTTCATTTAAATATTAGAAGTCTTTCTCTTCATGTAGATGAGCTTGTTTCAACTCTTGGAACTTTGAAAATAAATTTTGATGTTATTGGTGTGTCTGAAACTTGGAATTCTTTTGATAATCCTATTAAAACTAACGTTGAAATTCCCGGTTACAGTTATTTTCCATGTCAGTCACATAGTCAAAATGGTGGTGTTGCACTTTACATAAAATCAGGTCTTACTCTGATTCCTAGACCAGATTTAAGTAAGGACAGCACTGATTTTGAGTCAGTTTGGGTTGAAATTGAAAATAAAAATGGTAAAAATTATCTTTTTTGCTGCACCTATCGTCATCCAAGCACATCCTTTGATACCTTCAGTGAATATCTGCAAGAAGTTCTGTCTAATCCAGCTGTGTCTAACAAACAAGTCTTTATCCTCGGAGATTTCAATATCAACCTTCTGAATTACAACTCTTGTACACCTATCACTAATTATGTTAATTTTCTCTTCTCCAAGCAATTCTTGCCATACATCATTCATCCATCCAGAGTATCTGCACATTCTTCTACTCTTATTGATAACATCTTTTCAAATATCACAGATAATGAAACCATAGGTGGTAACATTTTGACTCAAATAACAGATCATTTCCCCCAGTTTCTAATTGTCAAGCATGCAGGAATGCCTTATAAGAATTTGTCATATTTTCAACATGATTTTTCTAACCTCAATGAAGAAAATCTCCTTAATGATTTTGCAAACCTTGACCTTACCTTCTTGAATGACAGTGCTTTAGATGTAAATGCTAAGTTTAACAGACTCCTGTCTATCCTGGATGAATTAGTGAAAACTCACGCTCCACTGAAGAAACTTACTAAAAGAGATATTAAGTTCAGGAATAAGCCTTGGATCAAAAGCAAAATTCAAAAAATGATGCGCATCCGAGATCCGATACTTAGAAAGCTCAAAAAGAACAACAATCAGTCTCTTATTGATCTTTATAAACAGTTTAGAAATAGAGTTTCAGTTTCCTTGAATGAAAGTAAAGCCAGCTATTACTATAACTACTTTCAAAAGAACAGCAACAACATGAAACAATTATGGTCAGGTATTAAATCAGTTGTAAGTATTAAAAAATCAAGCAACTTGAATGTGATTAACAAACTTAAGGACTCAAATGGTAACATTACATCAGACCCAGCGGTTATTGCAAACATTTTTAATAAATTCTTTGTTAATGTTTCTCATGACATCACTAAAAATATACCAAGATCCAGTAAGTCACCTGTGGATTTTATGGGTGACCGAGTTGGAAATTCATTTTTCATTTCACCCTCAGTTCCTTTTGAAATATCTGATGTAATCTCAGTCCTAAAATCTGGAAAATCTCTTGGGCCTAACAGCATTCCCATGAAAATTTTGAAGTCTCTTTCTCCATTGATATCTTCTCCACTTTCTCAAATCATAAATAAATCTTTTCAATCTGGGATATTCCCAGACAAGATGAAGTTTGCCAAAGTAATCCCACTTTTCAAGAAAGGTTGTCCACTAACAGCATCAAATTATCGACCTATTTCTCTTCTCTCTGTTTTCAGCAAAATCATAGAAAAAGTCATGTATGAACGTCTCTATAAGTTCCTAGAAAAACATGAAATCTTGTATTCATTACAATTTGGTTTTCGTGCCAGTCATTCCATTAACCATGCCCTGGTTAGTTTAACAGAAGCCATAAAAAATTCACTAGACAATAGAAAATTTGGTTGTGGAATATTCATTGATTTGCAGAAGGCATTTGACACTGTGAATCATCGTATTCTTTTGATGAAGCTTGAGCATTATGGAATTAGAGGAACCTCCTTAGATTGGTTTGAATCCTACCTTTCAGATAGGAAACAATGTGTCTCGGTGAATGGATCTTACTCTTGTTATCTCAATGTTACCTGTGGGGTTCCACAGGGTTCTGTTCTTGGACCTCTTCTTTTCTTGATTTACATTAATGATTTACCTCTCTCATCCCCAAAACTAGCCTTTTACTTATTCGCAGATGATACTAATATCTATTGTGAATCTGAAAGTCTTGATCAGCTTCAAAGTGTGGTAAACAAGGAATTAAGAAAAGTGAAAATGTGGCTTGAGGTTAACAAATTGTCACTCAATATTGATAAAACTAATTTCATAATTTTTAAGTCACCTCAACATTCTTCATCTGAAACTGTCAGCATCAAAATTGGAAAGTTCCCTATCAAGCAGACTCATTATGTCAAATTTCTTGGTGTCCTTCTGGATGAAAATCTTTCATGGAAGTATCACTTGACAGAACTATCCAAAAAACTGGCTAGAACTTGTGGTATGTTTTTCAAAGTAAGACACTTCTTACCCATCAATATTTTAGTCTGTCTTTACAACTCTTTATTTTCTCCATTTTTACAATATGGAATTTTAGTTTGGGGTCTTACCTATGAGACTCATATCAATCCAGTATTTTTGTTACAGAAAAGGGTTATAAGGGCTATTGCGTTTGAACACTTTACTTCTCCCACTACACCTCTCTTTTCTGATTTAATGATTTTAAAGCTATGTGATCTATTTAAATTGAAACTGCTTTCTTTTGTATATGATTGTGTAAATAAAATCTCTCCTTCTTGTTTTCATTCTTTTTTTGATTTAGTTCAATCCGTTCATCAACATGGTACACGGCAAGCCACTAAAAGTGATATTTTTCTAACTCAGAAAAATACTTCTCGATATGGCCTTCGATCAGTTCGTTACTTTGGAGCTAAGTGCTGGAACGACATTCCCTTGGATATAAAAAAATCACCCTCTTCTATTAGTTTTCGTCGTGAACTCAAAGCTTTTCTCTTTGAAAATAATTATCAAGATTGATCATAGAATAGGCACAAAAAGGTCACCATCTGCCCTTGTCATATAATCTCAATGAAAGTCTTCACATGTATCTGAAATACTATTAAAACAGGGGGTGCTCTCTCCTCGATTAGTCTGACTACTGAGAGAGCTCCTCCTTAAAGTAATTCCCCTCCATACAATTTATCTTCTCTGTTTTGTGTAATGTATATTGTATTAACTTTGCTTACTGATGTATTAATTTTCTGTATCTTTTATTCCTGTAGTTTAGTTATTTGTCTGTTTAGTTGCTTCATAAATTGTATGTAGTGGAATTTAAAATATGAAACTGAAACTGAAACTGAAACTCGTCATGACGCTCAAGTGGTGGGGCTCTACCGGGACTCGAACCCACTCCACCTGGCTATTCTGGCTGCAATGTCAGAGGATTACACCACGGCGCCACAACACCTTCTTACACACGGCGCCACAATGCAGTGACAGGCAGGCACTGCATTTGCAAGAGGGTCCGTCCCAATTTTTTATTAGATTCTTAAAATTTTTCAAATTATCTGCTGATTTCCGCTCGTTTGGTAGACCATTCCAAATCTGTGGCCCAATAGACATCAGACTGTTAGACCCGAATGTTGTTTGATTTGGCCTTACGTGTGCTAAGTCATTTGGATTTCGTAAAGAATAACGTGAAGTCCGTAATTTAAAAATGTTCTGAATGAACGGTGGGTTTAACTGTTTCACTGTTTTGAAAATTTCAATGCTAAGGGTTCTTTGGCGAGAAATAAGCATCGTGCATTTATCTGACTTCGAAAGCAAATCGTTATATGAACTGGTATGATCATTATGGAGAAATCTCAGAGCGCATTCTTGTATCTTTTCTATTTTTTGCAGAGATTTGGAAGATGAAAAATACCAGACCAGGGGACAGTAATCGAAATTTGAATAAACAAAGCTGTGAACAAGGATTGTTTTCTCCTCAAAGCCAATGAACGACTTTAGTCTTTTAAGAACATTTAACTGTGTTGCAGCTTTTTTTGCAAAGATTCGAAATATGAGGGTCAAAATCAAGTTTATAATCCAAGGTTACACCCAAAAGTTTCACAGTCTCCTCAGATTTGATTACTTTATCGTTAATGTTAATCTTCTCTCCAATAGTATTTGTCTGATTTTTTCTGAGCAATATAGCATGGAAGTTTTCGGGGTTGGCAATCATTTCATTTTGTTCCAGCCAAGATAAGGCAACTCCTGTTTCGTTTTCAAGAATTTCTACAAGATCGGGCATGCTTTTGGAGAAATAAGCAAGTGTATTGTCATCAGCGTAATCATAGAGCGTGGCCTGTTTTATGAAAAGAAATAAATCGTTTATGTAAAAGTTGAAAAGGATTGGTCCCAGCACAGAACCTTGGGGTACACCAGATATAACCTCTTAAAAAGAACTATATGTATTATTTATGCGAACACATTGTTTTCGTCTTCATTGTTTTTGCTTTTAGGAATGATGAAATCAGGAAGCTAGCTGGGGTGGTAAATATCATCGAGAAAGCAAAGGAAGGAAGATTGAGGTGGCTAGGGCATGTAATGAGAAGAGAACCAGAAAATGGGGTGAGGAGAGCATATGAGACGCCAGTGAAAGGGAAAAGGAGCCGAGGAAGACAAAAAGTGAGGTGGAGGGATGTCATAGCAAGGGATATGAAGCAGAACAGGATAGAGGATGGTGCATGGAAGGACAGGAACAATTGGAGGAAGGTCTGCAGAGCGGCCGACCCGGTCTAGTACTGGAAATGGTCGTATAGTTAAAGAAGACGATTGTTTTCGTCTTTTGAGATAAGAGTAGGTAAGGACTAGCGCATCTTCATCAAATCCATATCCATGTAATTTAGCAATAAGCAAGTCATGTGGGATACAGTCGAAAGCTTTTGAAAGATCCATTAGGATTGCACCTACGAGAAAGTCGTTGTCGAGGTGAGACTTCCAATCTTCTATTAGACGTAACAAAACGTGCTGGGTTCCATATGCTCGTCTATAGGCCGCAATTAAAAATAGAAAGCGTGTTGTCTAAATGTTGGACCAGCTGCTGTTTTAGGACCTTTTCGTATATCTTTGAAAAAGTATTGAGAACACTAACTGGGCGAAAATTCCTTTCTACTGTGCGATTTAGCTCCCCTTTATCTAATGGGCAAACTGCCGCTTTTTTCCCATCATTTGGAAAACGGGAATTTCGAATGCTACAGTTAATGGCCTTAGTTAAAGTGTTTGTAAGCTCATTAGCAGCAAGAGAAACAAGCTTCGGGGGTATTTTGTCTTCACCGGTGGATTTTCTGCCATCCAAGGATTTAGATAGTTGCTCAACTTCTTTATTATCTACCTCCTGAAATGTGAAAGTGTTCAGGATTTTACTCTGAGTTTTGAATTATAGCTAGGACACTAGGGTATGGTCTTTATGCTTATCAAGAATCAAGCGAACAATTTGACGGTCATCAGAAATTCCGGTATCTTTTGCAAGGCTAACAGGTTTCTTGCCACTGGAACTTTCTACAATATTTACATAGTGATTGTTAAAAATCTCTGTTAGTTCCTGGTCATCAGTTACAATGGTATCATTTCTTACAAGAGAAATATCGCTACTCGCAAGTCCCCCTTTATTTGAAAGAAAAGGTTTTACAAGATTCCAAAATTCTTTATTAGACATAGTACCATTTTCAGTTGCTTCCTTAAAGTGGTTTTTCATTGCCCTCTTTCTTAATGAGACACATTTATTTCGTTGCTATTTGAAATTATTTCGATTTTCTGCAGTAGGATTTTTATTCAACCTTTTTTTAAGCCTTGATCTTGTATAAATTTCCTTTTGCAATTTCTAATTCATAAAAGGGGCAGTATTTCCTCTCTGAACCTTCGTTTTTAAAGGAGCATGTTTATCAACAAGTTTTCGGAAAGCAGATGAAAGATTCCTGTACGACAAATCCGCATCATTTGGATCTACATTAAAGTCAGTATTCGCTACATCTTGGAGAAACATTTCAGGATCGAATCTTTTATAACTACGATATTTAATTACCTTAGGTTTGAGATGGGGTATGTGTGTTTTCATTAAAGTGGAAACAAGACCATGGAAGTCGCTCAGACCAGTTTCAAAAACGGTGGTATTTCGAAACTTCTGAGTTTATTCGTGAGCAATACGTCAATTGACGAACTGTGACCTTTTGTGAAACATGTCTTGTCCTTTACTAAATTTGATAGTCCAAAAACATCACTGAAAGAATGTAATTTAGTGTATCCGGAATGCTGAAAATCATGTGTGTCGATGTTTATATCGCCCATAATTATAACATTATCGTATTTGTCCAAGGCTGAGTTTAGCGACGTAGAGAGTTCTCTGAAAAATAATTCTAGGTTGGAAGCATCTGGGGGTCGGTAAATACTAAAGATAACCCATCTCTTTTTGCAGACCATCAGATCAGAACAAATGATCTCGATAGTGGAACTCTCGAAAGTAGAAACTCTATTGCAAACAACTCCTTTCCTAACAAATTGCATTAAACCCCCACCAAATGCATTCCTATCACGTCGAATCGGTTTTTGGTAGTTATTTATAAGAAAGGTCTCAGTTTTAAAGTCTGAATTTAGTTTTGTTTCCTCAATTACCAAAATATCAGGCAAACACTTTTCCATCACCAATCTCAAATCAGTTATTTAATTTCGAAGACTGTTTATATTTAAGAAGCCAATCAAACGTGCACTTTGTCACAATTCTTCAACACTCCATTTCACGTATGTGAGTATCAGCAGTTAATACATTTCACATATCGTTGAAAGTCTACATCTTCCTCGATTTCGGGTGAGAGTAGCTTCAAACTATTTGTTGATTATTTCTGCCAACAATTGTATGATGTATTTAGGGGGAGAAGCTGTCATCCAATTCTCAGTGAAGTCTTTCTGCTATCCATAGACCTTCGTATCTCTCATTCCCATCATGGGCGTCAAAGCCTGTTGCCCAGATATCTTGCGACGCTGTTTGCTCTTTGGATATGAGGCAATAAACTGCTTGCAGGCAGCAGTGACATTTTATGTTATCCTGTTTCCCAGAGACTAGTTTTTCCACAATATTTTCTTTTTCTTTTTCGCTTATTCAGTGAAACGAGACGTTTCTCGCCGTGCAGCTGGAAATCAACCTTCTACACTGTTCACAATGTTTCATCCTGCTCATGCTTCTTTGCCAGTTTTGCTGAATGTTGTTCAAAAAGCTTTGATTTTCTGCGCTAAATACCAGCATGCTTTCTTTCATATTTAAAGATCATGTGCATCAATCTTGAGTGCATGGAAAAGCCGATGGTATTTGCCTTTGACCATAAAGTAGCTATGTAGGCAAGTAGGTGGCAAATCAAGTAACTTGCTGTTCTTACTAGTTCCGTTAGGGACAATGCAAAGTTTATTTTATAACATGGCCGGTGCAAAACGTAACGGGGCAACTATTTTTTTCGAGCTTGTACCACAACTGGGTCAACACTTTTTACGAAGCAAATATGAACGAGCTTGAACGGGGCAGTAACTTTTTATGGGCTCAAGATAGGATGAAGTTTTAAATATGAAACTGCTCACCTTGAGATCCAAATTGCTGATCATACAAGTTGAGAAATGCATGCAAAGATGTGGTATGAATAACGCCAAATTTCCTAGTTAGTTTCTTTCAAGAAGGATTCCTCAGTCATTGGCAAAGACATTTATGGAAATGAACTGCTTTTCGTATGGTCTTTGGCTAATTCATTGGTGGTACTATAGTACTATACAACATCTGTTGTTCATGAATACGGGGCAGATGGATTTTTAAGGAAACGGTTTGAACGGCAAATATTTACGTTTCCAATTGTTCTTGCTATTGTCCTTACATCGCAGTTTCTTTGGTTCAAGATTCAATGCCCATTCGATTTCTATGTGAACTGAAGAAATTTGCTTCGGTTAGTTCACACATTTCAGGTCACATGGCAATACTCTTGAGAAATCCAAATCTGGATACCCAAAAATCTGGCGAGTAGATTCCTTCAAAAAAATTCGGGAAATTTCCAGCAGTTTTTTGTCCTGGTTGCGTTGTATAAGGGTAGGTACCCGGGGGGGGGGGTACTCATATATTTTTCCGTACGGGGACGTGCCGCTGAACAGGGTATCATTTTCAGGATTCCGACTCCGGGACAGGGTATCAATTTGTATAAATCGGCTCCACGACAGGGTCCATATTTGTCATTTTTGAATCTGAAAGGTCGTTTTAGGCCATTTTCACTCTGCGAATGTGATTCAAATCGCTTAGATGGCAATATTTCCACATTTTTCGATAGATTTCATACAAATTTCCTTGCAGAGCACAACTTTGTCCAAAGAAACTAAAGGACAGGGTATTGTTTAAGAAAATTTTACTCCGGGACAGGGTATCATTTTCGGAAATTTGACTCCGGGAAAAGGTAGCTTTTTAGATTTTTCAGTGGCACGTCCCCGTATGTTCGTAGGCCAAGTACCCCCCCCCCCCGGGGTAGGTAAAGTTGAGAAAAATTTTCACACTTTTCTTCTGTCCTCCTCGCTTATTCGCCGTCTGATTGATCCGTGAAAATGAGGAATTGAAGGTTTCCGGCCATGGGCCACGAGCAAAAATCGGCTAAAACATTTGATTCCTATCTTGTACTGTTGTCTGTTTCGCAAATTGTTATCTCAAAAACTGCGAAATAATTACCTAAAGATCTGAAATCGACTTGTTTATGCAAACTAATGCTACTTTTTGAGATGTGATCGGTCTTGCTCCATTTTAGCTCTGAATTTGAGAGGAGTAGACATTTCATCAACACTGTAGCGCAGTGAAGACTATGGTGTTCAAACGTGTGGAAATAATCAATTTTCTGTCTTAGCTCGTTTGTTAGCATGCAACCTATGGTTTCTTGGACCCATCCAATCTTGGTTCATCATAGAAAATGGAGAATTGGTGAGTACCTTGTGACTTACACTTTGTTTGTGACAGTATTGGTAGAGTTTCTTATTGAAATTCTCTCAGAACTTGACCCTTTATACTGTGATTGTAGTGCTTCAGAAAAGCAAACCGCTCTCGATGGCGTAGAAGAAACTGTCCCTATTGAAAGCTGTGCAACACCGAAAATTTCATGGAGATAAGTTACATGTTGTCTTCAAATCAATGTTTGTAGCCATTGTGCAAATGATGGAAGTAGTCGGTGAAGAAATATCTTTCTGTTGAACCTGAAACATTGGGCGCTAACCTGATTTTAAGGCGTTATTCGAACAAAGATTTCTCTCGACCTAAGTCGAATATCAAAATCGGAAGCGGTAGAAGTTTCGGCAAGCTTGTAGTCTAACAGAAAATGTAAGAATATTTATGGTTGGTCAAAAATCCACATCGTCGGTTTTTGGGGGAGGGTATTTTTGTATTCATCCTCGCAGCTTCTGATTTCCCGCAAAATCATAGTGTATCATGTGATCTTAGATTACGTAGTTTGATTGGTTAATCTCACAGATGTAAACAAACTCGCTGATTGGCTCAGAACGAATTCTGTCCTTGTTGCGGTAGAGCGGTTCTTTTTCATTGCATGGATCACGTGGGGGGGGGGTTCTTCCATAGTAAGGGTACCTGGGGATGTGCAGCCCACAACGGTATACTTTTTCGGAATTCTAGTCTAGCAGTCTAGCCAAGGGTATCATTTTCACAAAAATTGGTCTAGCCAACGGTCCCATTTTGAAACCAGGGAGCGCCCGGCGCTCCCTGGATACAACCATCTATACATGCGATATTCGTCTCGAAAATGTAATCTCTAGGCTACAAAGTGATTCCAAAGTTATTATCGAGTGGTTTAGAAATAATTACATGAAACTGAACGAAAACAAATGCCATTTTATGATATTTGGTGAAAGAATAAATCAAGAGGTGAGCATAAATATTGGCTGCTGTGCCGTTAATAATTCAAAAGAGGATAGGAGTTGTTAGGGATCTTAATTGACGCGAATCTTAGCTTCGAAAGCACATAAGCAATATTTGTCAAAAAGCTGGCAACAAACTATTTGCTATGTCACGTATGTCTGCATATCTAACGGGTGGCCCAGAAAAAAGTGGCCCGGCGCTATCGGTTATAGAAAACAACTAAGAGGCCGATTGAGATTATTCAAACGTAGTTCTGTCGCTGAAAGACTACGCTACATTATGAGTATTTTTCGCAATTTTTTAAGCTCGGTAAATTTCAAGAATTAAGGATTTCGAAGAAAATGGTAAGCTTGAATTCCTGGAAAATTCGTCAAAAACAGGGGATCGATTAGTGATCGATTTACAGTAGAGCCATTTCAGATCTTCAAAACAACGAGGAACAGGCTTTATTTCAGGTTGGGAATAGGCCACTCATTCAAAAATTTTCAAAGCAAGTTTATTGTCCCTATGTACCTAAAATATTCTTTTCTCGAGGGAAAAGGATATTCCTGCTTTTTCTACAAACAATTCTTGAAGATTTCGATTTGCATGGAAAATTTAACATCTTTGAAATCCATCAGCCACAACAAAAGATAGGAATCAAATGTTTAAGCCGATTTTTGCTCGTGGCCCATAGCCGGAAACCTTCAAAGCCTCATTTTAACGGGCCAATCAGACGGCGGATAAGCGAGGAAGACAGAAGACGGAGGGCAAGCACGACAACAAACAAAATCATATTTGTGGCATATTCATATTTATAAATCATATCAGCATGTCTATTTTCAATTTCTCTTTTTTTGCCATTTTCAAAGATTTGACTAATACACGTTTTTTATTTATAAGAAACTAGGATCAGGCCATAGTACCAAAAGTTTCTTAATTTTGCATGAAATTTTGTCCATTTTATTACTAAAAGTGTCTTAATTGGTTTCTAATTTTTTGAATGCAGAATTAGCAATGTGGTCACTAACACTGCGGCAGATATGTTTCTCGACATTTAAAACACCATAAAGGACTAAACAGTGTTCTGTTATGTGCTGATATGATTTATAAATATGAATATGCCACAAATATGATTTTGTTTGTTGTCGTGCTTGCCCTCCGTTTTTGAAAACACAAATGGTTAGATAATATTGCTCAAGAATGAAGGCTCAAGGATCTATTTGCTATAATATCCATGCTTTTAACTTTGAAAAGTTTCTTAGTACTTCTCAGACATAGTACTAGAGTTTCTTAAAATTTTGGCCATCTTAGTACTAGTTTCTTATAAACCAGTTTCTTATAAAGAAGACGTGTACTGCATCAGTGTTTTGTTTGAAGATAGAGATTGATTGTGGAAAAATGCGAATGGAAACTCATATAAAGCCGAACGCTAGTTAGATAGAAGATGAAGATAAACAGCCCGTGCTTTTTCCATTGCACTGCATTTTTATCTCTAGACTACTTCTGACGATTTTTATTCAATTCGGAATTAAATCCCTGATAAATACTATAGAAGTAAAGAGTTTCAAAAATATAGAATGCTCATATGACGTTTCGCTTTCGCTTCATCGGAAATATACCCTTTACAATAATTTGGGGCCTACCTATAAACATAAACTACAATAGGGTCACATGGGTACAATAACTTAACGGTAGGACCGACCTATTACACTCTGTCAAAATGAAAATGGATTAAACGGGGAGAGGGCCGAAAAGAGAGAAGACAATAGTTGAGAATAAAGGCGGTGTACCGAGGAGCAGATGAATGGCACCGTCTGTCCCCGAGGGAGGCAACAAATAACAACGATCGACGATGGAAATTAAGAGGTAAACGGACAGGTGACGGGCACGATAGGTGCAGACCCCTTGGCATGTTGACATACACAAAAACCGACAAGAAATGGAAAACATATGCAACCCAAAATAGAAATTGTACTGAACTGCGGAGCAGCGGTAGGTCTAGGAATCCACAAAACTGACATTGAGCCCCTTAGGTGCAAAAGTATCCAACTTAAACAGCCAAAAACCTTCCTTAACCCTTGAAGTACATAGCTGAAGCACATACTATAGAAGTAAATAGCTTCAAGAACGTTTGTGACAAATCGTCTTTCGTGCTTCAGTTTTTGCATCAGGCAAAATGTCGATTTACGCCCTGTCCCAGTTGTTTTGATTCCTCTTCAGGCCTGAAAGATCAATTAATTTGCTTACTCTTTCATAAAAATGAATATGTGATAAGTAAATATTACATCTTCGTCGCGTTAGTCAGTCACACTCCGATTGTAACTTAAGTTTGAAATTTGAAAGGCCCTAGTGGGCTAAGAAAAGTTTTCGTTTTTTGCATCTGCCTCTAAAGTATCTATGTCATAAGTAATGTGATTCGATCAGATTATCAGCAGCACTTTAACTTCAAAATATATCAAAATTTACAAAATTTGAATGAGGCTGAGGCTGGAGGGATGGTCGTAGCTTGGGAAGGGCATCGGTGGCATTAGAGTCATATCCATCCAGGTGGAGGTCTATAATCAATAAGTACAGTCTAATCGTAGAGCTTGTCATACTTGGCGTTTTGCTACAGGACTAAGAATCCTTCACCCTTCGTTTAGATTTGAAGTCCTAACTGGAACAGTGTATCATTATCGTAAAAGCTCTGTTAAGCCCCCAGGGGCTTTTTTGATTTCAGAAAATCCAAAGAGAGGAGTAATAGAGAGGGGAGCTCTTTAGAGAGGGGGCTAATTCACTAAGTGAGATGAAATAGCAGAAAAATGAATAACAAGATCAACAGACTGCATGAAAGAGCCTTACGAATAGCATATAAAGACTATACTTCCAGCTTCGTATCATTATTAGAAAAAGATAGATCTGTAGCAACACCAGAGAATTGTGCAATTGCTAATGACTGAAATGTTCAAAACTACAAATAATTTAAACCCCAGTTTTATGGATGAGATTTCTTGAAAAGAAGTGTCATCTATAATTTGAGAAATGCCAATACATTTTTACTTCCTATGGTACATACAGTTAATTGTGGTACTGAAACAATCCGATACAGAGGGCAGCGTATTTGGCACTCTCTTCCACAGGAAATCAAGTATTCAAATTCTGTGCAACAATTTAAGAATAGAATCAAATATTGGAACTATGAAGGCTGCGACTGCAGACTTTGCAGGCAGTATATTCCTCTGCTCGGCTTTTTATAGTTTTACACCATTTTTTGATATGAACTCTGTAAATTGATATGAATTTTGTAATTTTATTGACTTGTTTTCCCCGTATATATTCATGTAACATTCTTTTAAATTGTTGGCTTGAATTAGCTTTTTTACTTTTACATAGCTATGTAAGTTGCCAACTTAAAACGTTCTATCCCAAACCATATCAAGTTAGCAAGCGTAGTTGTTTAGCAAAAGCAATGAAAAATCTTTGGAAAATTCTGGAATTTGATTATATAGTGGGCTAAACGGAGTTATCACGTTTTGTACATACCCTCATTGTAAACCATGTTTATTTCTTCAGGCAATAAATAGTAGTACCAAGCAGCAAAATCATCGATATACATTTCCAGTCCTCCACTTGAATATCCAAATTTCAAATAGTGACTATGAGCAGCATCAGCATCGAATACCTCATCTGGCGCCTGTGAATTAAGAGCCTGATTAAGTACACCAAAGTACACTCATCCGAGTGCTTTTATCAAAGCAGTACACTGAAGATCTCGGGAATCGGATTCTCTCCAGATGGACCTCCTTGATTGTGTAGTTATCTTTTTAATATTGAGTCAAGCATTGACAGCCTTTTTGGACACCATATAAATCTGGCATACCGGAAAACCAGGACCCGGGACGAAAAGGTGGGACGCAAAGGTGGGACGCAAGGGTGGAACGCAAAGGTGGGACGCAAAAGTGGGACGCAAAAGTGGGACGCAAAGGTGGGACGCAAAGGTGGGACGCGAAAGTGGGACGCAAAGGTGGGACGCAAAAATGAATAATGTATGTCTGAACATCGGAAAGGCTTAAAAACATTGGTTTCAGACGTTCATGAAAAACGATTGTGAAGATAAAGATTTTTAGGGAACCTTTAAGGAAATCGTAAGAAAGTCCGAGTATTCGAAATCTGAACACTTTAAGAAACTTTCACTCAAGAAACTGACTCATCCCGCGAAGTATTCATATTTACGAGGAAGGCAACGATCACTATTTGTCAGCATCAAGAATTAGAAATGTTGATTTGACAAAACAGGAAGTCGGTGTAAACTTAAGTTAACTGAGACGTATTTATGATGGTAAAAGTCACACTTTATATGTTTGATGTGGATTAAGGTGAATGACCTGGCCTATATCGTGCGATGATGCACACAAGACAAATTTAAACCCAGGCACGCTACAGTGTCTATTGTGGCTTTGCCTTTTTTGAAACACGTATAAAATACAATAGGTTGTTGTATAAAATTGTTGTTGTTGTCTTTTAACCAATGTTTCAACTCATTAGTAGATCATTGCGCGTGATGACGTCACTACGCACAATTCGCTTATTTGAATATGTAATTTTGCGAGGAAAAGACCAAGTTTAGTGAAAAGGTGTATCTAGGACCCAGCTACGATACATCATTAATCTTTTATAAGCTGTTAGCAAAAGTCTGCATTCTAACTTGTAAAAGTAACTCAATACTTTACACATATTGTACAGAGGAATAAAAGATTAATGATGTATCGTAGCTGGGTCCTAGATACACCTTTTCACTAAACTTGGTCTTTTCCTCGCAAAATTGCATATTCAAATAAGCGAATTGTGCGTAGTGACGCCATCACGCGCAATGATTTACTAATGAGTTGAAACATTGGTTAAAAGACAACAACAACAATTTTATACAACAACCTATTGTATTTTATACGTGTTTCAAAAAAGGCAAAGCCACAATAGACACTGTAGCGTGCCTGGGTTTAATTTGTTTTGTGTACAGCATCGCACGATATAGGCCAGGTCATTCACCTTAATCCACATTAAACATATGAAGTGTGACTTTACCATCATAAATATGTCTCAGTTAACTTACGTTTACACCGAGTTCCTGTTTTGTCAAATCAACATTTCTAATTCTTGATGCTGACAAATAGTGATCGTTGCCTTCCTCGTAAATATGAATACTTAGCGGGATGAGTCAGTTTCTTGAGTGAAAGTTTCTTAAAGTGTTCAGATTTCGAATACTCGGACTTTCTTACGATTTCCTTAAAAATTCCCTAAAAATCTTTATCTTCACAATCGTTTTCATGAACCTCTGAAAGCAATGTTTTTTAAGCGTTTCCAATGTTCAGACATTACTCACTTTTGCGTCCCACCTTTGCGTCCCACCTTTGCGCCCCACTTTTGCGTCCCACCTTTGGGTCCCACTTTTGCGTCCCACCTTTGCGTCCCACTTTTGCGTCCCACCTTTGCGTCCCGGGTCCCGGTTTTCCGTAAATCTTATTGACATCTTATTGTAAATCTTATTGACATCTTTCACCTGTTTACACTTTTCTGTGACCTTGTTGGGAATACGAAAAACCAAAGTTCAAAGGAACTGTTATTCTTTAAAAAGGAGACCTGCGATCATGTGCAGACAGCATGTTTTGTTTCTGGAAAGAATGTGGGCGGAGAATCCAACCACGATCCAAACAAGGATTAGCAGAGAAACAAATAGATTCTTGCGCATGAAAATTGGGAGTTTACGAAACAAGGACGGCAACGCCAGCCACAACGTCATCTGATACTCTGTAAAGCCAAAATGAGGCCTCTTGCAACTCAAAGATGCCTGAAAACCATATTCTTTTCTTTGAAGACAAACATTCAAAGAGGCTGTCCAAGTTGTGAAATTGACAAGGACATCTGCTGAGACTCGCAAGGGAGGCTAATTCGAACAGAAAATAAGGAATATTTTTAATCTAAAGTTCTGAAACAAAAGCAAAATTGCGTCGCACTTGCCGTTGCCGTCGTGGATTCGTAAACTCACTGATATACGGTGGCCCATACGTGCCATTTGACGAGTTCTGACTTCCGACTTTCCTGACGAGTTCCGACTTTTTTGACGACTTTTCTGACGACTTTTTCACGGGGGTAAGCTGCTTATTACACTCTCCAAAGAACAATCAACGGTCAATAGCATGCATTGTATTCTATTCTAACTGCTACCCCCTGAAATTACAACATTTTCTAACTGGTTTATAGTATTGCGACTGGTTTATAGTTTTGCGACTGGCTTATAGTTACGCAATTTGTTTATCAGACGAGTTTTTTTCAGGGGGCAATCACTGCTCTCTGGTCTGATGTCACGTGAACAGGGCAAGCCGAAACGATTCTTTTGTTTTCATTCATGGGCATTTTTAAATCCACTTTCAATACTGCTTTTATTTCCTGAGCAGGGGGTAAAGGCTGCTTTTAAATGCCCATTCATCTTATTCATAAAGTATACTTAGGCGTGCCTTGTTTTCAATGCATATCTCATCTTTTGGACAAACCTCTCCCCCTGCTCTCATCATCCATTGCGCAAAATTGCAAACATGGCTAAGATCATGGGAATAAATGCTGCGTCATGGCGGAAGAAGGTGAAGGAGAAGGAGAGCTGCCTCTCCTTCTCCTTCACCTTCTTCAGCCATGATGCAGCATTTATTCCCATGATCTTAGCCATGTGTGCAATTTTGCGCCATGGATGATGAGAGCAGGGGGAGAGGTTTGTCCAAAAGATGAGATATGCATTGAAAACAAGGCACGCCTAAGTATACTTTATGAATAGGATGAATGGGCATTTAAAAGCAGCCTTTACCCCCTGCTCAGGAAATAAAAGCGGTATTGAAAGTGGATTGAAAAACGCCTAAGAATCTTGCCTAAGAATGAAAACAAAAGAATCGTTTCAGCTTGCCCTGTTCACGTGACATCAGACTAGAGAGCAGTGATTGCCCCCTTAAAAGAACTCGTCTGATAAACAAATTGCAAAACTATAAGCCAGTTGCAAACTATAAACCAGTCGCAAAACTATAAGCCAGTCGCAAAACTATAAACCAGTCGCAAAACTATATACCAATGAGAAAATGTTGTAATTTCAGGGGGTAGCAGTTAGAATAGAATACAATTGAAAAGTCCATGTATAAACAATGAGCATAAGGCAAATAAAAGACACACTTCTTTCACTTCAGGGAGACACCATAATAACCTCGTTCTCTAACAGCCTCGTATAGAACATTACATTCCTCCCTTATTAACAAATGAAACACAACAACAAAATTGATAACAAAACATAATGTGGGTCTATTGTGTCTATTGCATTGTTAGATCACAACTCAGTCTGAAAGTTCTCATCTCTGTATCTAGCAGGTGCTTGTCTTATTCTCACCGGTCTCTCTATTGGCACTCTATCCTCTTCTTCATATGGTGGGATGACATTGCCTTCTCTTTCATCAATGTCAGGTGACAGTTGTTGCATTGTGTAGTCTTCTTCACTACTTGACGTGTTTTCTTCCAGCCTTTGCAGCTTCTTGAAAAATGTAATGTGTCTTGTGATGGTTCTTGTTGCACTTCTGGCTGTAACTAAGCTACCTTTCCTCTTCACAACAACCATTGGCTCTCTGTCTCTCTGTTGAAAGGTGTGGTTTTCTTGTTAAGCTTTGCTTGTCGGCACAAAACTGTATCCCCTACTTTAATGTCCAGTTCCTTTACATAGCTCTTGCTGTCTGCATTCTGCTTCATTGTTTCTTTGCTGCTTGCATCGTTTGTACGCACCTCTCTGTCATAAAGCAATATTTTCTTGCTAGTAGGGGCAGGAAGGCGCGTCTTGTATCTTCGTCCATTGAAAAGGAGACTGGCTGGAGAATGCTTTGTCATTGTGTGTGGAGTAGCTCTATATGCCCTCAGATATTTCTGCAATTCTTGTCTCCAGTTTAGACGCTCTTCTGTGGAGGAGCGAATGAGTTTTCCCAGGTTTTTCATGAAGTTTTCGGCCATACCATTTGTCCATGGAGCATATGGTATTTTCTTTCTGTGTTCAAAACCCATATATCTTGCGTACAATTTGAACTCCTCACTGTTATATGGTGGCCCATTGTCACTTGCTATTTCATCCGGGATTCCTAATGTTGAGAGAATTTTGTCCATTGCTGGTATGACTGCTGTACCAGAAGTTGAACGAAAAATTTCAACCATTGGAAACCTGGAGTATAGGCATTGAACTACCAACATGTATTCACCAGTGTCTAATGGACCATAGAGATCTGTTGCGAGTTTTGACCATGGCTCTGTGGGTAATTCTGTTGGCTTGAGTGGCTCTTGCTGGTGAATATCTGTGTTTGCTTGGCATGCCATGCACTGTGCAACTTCTGTTTCAACCATCCTATCTAATCCAGGAAACCACAAATGCATGCGTAAATATTGCTTTGTTCTCACAACACCTTGATGTCCCTCATGGCCAAGAGTCGTCACAGACTGCCAAAGGCTGGCAGGAACGACAATTCTACACCCTCTGAGTACTAGGCCGTCCACCACCGATAGCTCTGGAAATATATGAAGCCAAGTTTGCTTTCTTTGAGGATTGTCAAGGTTTCATCCTCTAACGTTGCTTTCAACATGTGTTCCTTTGTTACAGCTTTGGGAAGATCTGCTCTGACAACTGCATCAATGTAAATCATATCTTCTTCTATGGATTTCTTAGTTACTGTACACAAAGCAGCTAATACAACAGGATGCCAGGAAAGATAATCAGCTGGATTTGTCTTTCCTGGCTCATGAATTAGGGTGTAGCTTTAATCTTGCAACTTTAACTTGTCTCGCGGGATTCGTGCTGGAAGTTCTGCTTTGTATTGGTTATACAAGGGTAATAGAGGTTTGTGGTCTGTGCTTACAATGAAATGTTGAAGGCCATGGAGGTAGATATGATTTCTCTGCATGGCAAATGCTACTGCGGCACTTTCAATTTCAATTTGTGAATAGCGGCTCTCGGTGTCTGTTGTCGCTCTGCTGTCATATCTTATTACTCTGTATTGCTGTGTTTTGGGCTCCAGTTGTGTCAACATGCTAGACAGGCCATATTTGGATCCATCTACAATGAGTTTTGTTTCTCGTGTAGGGTCAAAGTATGCCATGATGGTGTCTTGTGAGAGAGCATCTTTAATTGTTTGAAAGGCTTGTTGACAATCATTGGTCCACATGAAGGTAGCATTCTTTCTAGTGAGCAATCTCAACGGGGTTGTAAGAGCAGAATAGTTGGGAACAAAATGTGCACTGAAATTTGCCATTCCCAAAAAGGAACGAACCTCGGCTGCGGATGCAGGTGGTTGGGCATCATGTAAAGCTTGTACTTTGTCAGGGGATGGTGACTTCCTGCTGATGAGAAAGTCATGCCAAAGAACTTTATTTCTGGTTGGTTAAAACTGCACTTTGACATCCCAAGTGTCAAACCACAGTCATCAAGGCGCTGTAGTACTTGCATAAATGCACGATCATGTTCTTTCTGAGATTTTCCAAACACGATAATGTCATCATAAATGTTTTCAACATTTTCAATATCCACCACTGTTTGGCGAATTTCCTCATTAAAAATCTCTGCAGCTGAATTAGTGCCAAAGTTTAATCTTTTGAAACGCCTCAGGCCTTGATGAGTGTAGAATGTTGTAATGTATCTACTCTCTGGGCTCAGCTCAAACTGCATGTAGCCTTGACGCATGTCAAGCTTTGTGAAATGTTGTGCTCCATTCAATTTGTACCGCAGCTCTTCCAATGTGGGAATGACATGACGTGTGCGCTGGATGGCACTGTTTGCAGTAGTCATATCAAGGCTCATCCGCAGCTGGGATGGATCAGCTTTTGGTGTCAAAACCACATTTGAAACCCATTCTGTTGGTCCGTACACTGGCTCTATGATGTCTGCATCTTCCAGTTCTTTAAGAATTGTTTCAAATTGCTCTCTCTTTGCAAAGGGTATTCGGCGCTGTGGTTGAATTTTTGGAGGTACTGATTTGTCTACAGACAACTTCACAACCCTGTATCGATGTTTGCCAATACCTTCAAAAACCGCAGGGTACTGATCAACGATGGCCTTGACTCTATTAGATGTATCCTGCTTATGTTTGTAGATATTATCTAGCTGCTGTTCGGTGGACTTTTTAGAGGTGAGATGCTTGGCCATAGCTGAATATGACATGTGACGCGTAGCGTGGTCGTTGGCCTTTAAATCCTCGTTATCCTGTTTTCTCTCCTGTGGCAGATGATGCATGTCTTGCATATCTGCGGTTAACTCCTTCACAGTGATGCTCAACAGAATCAGATCAAAAGCAGTGAACTTTCCAATGAGGGGCTTTTGGCCTGATCCAGGGACAACATATACGGTGGCAATAGCCTGTTTTCCATTGGCTGTGAGCTTTGTCTGGAAGGAGCCTCTCACTGGAATGGGTGGAGAGTTGTACGGCTTGAGCTTTACTTGTGTTCGTCTAAGCTTTGGCTTGGGGAGGAGCTGGTGGTAGAGGCTTTCATCAATGATATTTGCATCTGCACCTGTATCGATTTACATTTTCATTTTTGTGCCCCCATCAAACTTGACCAGCACCATGGTATCTGGATACTGTTTCTTGCTAGGGATGGTATGAGCTGGTTAGGTGACTGCATCCAACTTAAGTACAGTGGATGCTTGCACCAGATTGTTGTAAATATAACTGGCTTGCTCTGTATTTTCACTCAGGTTTTCTTCATTTTCAACCGTTTTGACTGACTTTGTTGATTTCTTTGATTCGCAAACACTAGCAAAATGATTCTTTTTATTGCAACTGTTACAGGTTACACCCATGGCCTTGCATTTCCCTTTATGTGGTGATCGCAGGGGTGTCGTGGCCAGGGGGGCAGGGGGGCCATGGCCCCCCCTATTTTCGAAATCGTCGGATTTTTCGGAAATTTTTATGTTTCGTCGGAAAATTTTCGGACTTTTGCTGTTGGCAAACATAGGGGGGGGGGAAGAAACATTTTTTGGTGAAAAGAAAATTTGTTTGGCCTTAAAATGCTCTGTAATTTGAAAACTATGCACAGAATTTCGGACATAAAGGACATAAACTTAAAAAAGAACGATAATCTATACCTTGGATACATAGATCAGACGAGATCCGATCAAAAAATTTTCTTTATCGAACGTCACAGCTTTACGGTACTTGAGTACTGAAGAAACAGTTCAGCTTTGATTTAGACTTGCCCCAAGTCTATTTCGTCATCCGTAATAAGTCTGCCTGAAACAGTGAACCTTTTCCCTTTCCTAATTTTCCCTTGCCCATTTTTTTTTATTGACGAAATAGACTTGGGGCAAGTCTAGCTTTGATTCTTCTCTGATTTCTACAAATTTTCATCCTCCGCACTACGTAGATACATTCTAATTACCAAATTTAACTGCCCGGTACGTCAGCAAAGAACAATGAACGAAGGCTTCCCACTCTGTAAAACTGAAGGAAGGAGAAAAGATGAATCCATTGCAAAGCAAATTTCAGTTCCAGAAGTTTCTAGCGAACTGGTTTTAACCGGTTTGTCACATCGAATGAAAGGACTGGTCGAGAAACGTAAAATCATTTTGAAATCACTCTGTTTCTGTCAAGTTCTAAGTTCACGTACGAAACGAATCAAAAATTAAAAAAGTGTTTCGGCAATTTTTACTAAATGACTTCATAATGTCTCCTTGACTGCAGTTCTTCATAGTTTCATCCGAATACTTTTGGTTTCTTATCAACGTATCATTTTATCAAGGGCAATAAATTGGTCTAGTCTAAAACACCACACCAATGGAACACCAATGAACACCAATGAACACCAATGAACACCAATGGAACACCAATGAACACCGATGGAACACCAATGAACACCAATGAACACCAATGGAACACCAATGAACACCAATGAACACCAATGGAACACCAATGAACACCAATTAACACCGATGAAAGTTTTCTGGAATTTCTCTAGTTTCGTAATCTCACTTGTATCCATGACAAAGATAATCTTGTCAAGATCAGAAATCTGTGATAAGACATCTAAGCATACGGTGGCCCATACGTGCCATTTGACGAGTTCCAACTTCCGACTTTTCTGACGAGTTCCGACTTTTTTGACGAGTTCCGACTTTTTTGCAGCTTTCTTCAAGGGGGTAAGCTGCTTATTACACTCTCCAAAGAACAATCAACGCTCAATAGCATGCATTGTATTCTATTCTAACTTCTACCCCCTGAAATTACAACATTTTCTCACTGGTTTATAGTTTTGCGACTGGTTTATAGTTTTGCGACTGGTTTATAGTTTTGCGACTGGTTTATGGTTTTGCGACTGGTTTATAGTTTTGCAACTGGCTTATAGTTTTGCAATTTGTTTATCAGACGAGTTTTCTTCAGGGGGCAATCACTGCTCTCTGGTCTGATATCACGTGAACAGGGCAAGTCGAAACGATTCTTTTGTTTTGATTCATAGGCGTTTCAATCCACTTTCAATACTGCTTTTATTTCCTGAGCAGGGGGTAAAGGCTGTAAAGACTTTTTTGCAGCTTTCTTCAAGGGGGTAAGCTGCTTATTACACTCTCCAAAGAACAATCAACGCTCAATAGCATGCATTGTATTCTATTCTAACTTCTACCCCCTGAAATTACAACATTTTCTCACTGGTTTATAGTTTTGCGACTGGTTTATAGTTTTGCGACTGGTTTATAGTTTTGCGACTGGTTTATGGTTTTGCGACTGGTTTATAGTTTTGCAACTGGCTTATAGTTTTGCAATTTGTTTATCAGACGAGTTTTCTTCAGGGGGCAATCACTGCTCTCTGGTCTGATATCACGTGAACAGGGCAAGTCGAAACGATTCTTTTGTTTTGATTCATAGGCGTTTCAATCCACTTTCAATACTGCTTTTATTTCCTGAGCAGGGGGTAAAGGCTGCTTTTAAATGCCCATTCATCCTATTCATAAAGTATACTTAGGCGTGCCTTGTTTTCAATGCATATCTCATCTTTTGGACAAATCTCTCCCCCTGATCTCGTCATCCATTGCGCAAAATTGCACACATGGCTAAGATCATGGGAATAAATGCTGCATCATGGCGGAAGAAGGTGGAGGAGAAGGAGAGGCAGCTAATCCTTTCCAACGCCGAGACAAGGTAAGCCAGTCAGTTTTTGGAATTTATAGAGAGCTTTAATCAAATGAGAGGATGATATGAAAGGGCAATGGTCGACCATGCTCCTGTTTTCCCGATGTAATAAGGTTTTTGTAATCCCTCGTTTCCCTTAACCCTAATCCGCATGTGGGGGGGGGTGTTTTCCACCCCCCTCGAGGTTTTTCTTGCCGTTGATGTCAGTGATTGCCCCCTGAAAAAAACTCGTCTGATAAACAAATTGCAAAACTATAAACCAGTCGCAAAACTATAAACCAGTCGCAAAACTATAAACCAGTGAGAAAATGTTGTAATTTCAGGGGGCAGAAGTTGGAATAGAATACAATGCATGCTATTGACCGTTGATTGTTCTTTGGAGAGTGTAATAAGCAGCTTACCCCCGTGAAAAAAGTCGTCAGAAAAGTCGTCGAAAAATTCGGAACTCGTCAGAAAAGTCGGAACTCGTCAGAAAAGTCGGAAGTCGGAACTCGTCAAATGGCACGTATGGGCCACCGTATAAGCATGTATTAAGCATTGATTATTAATGGATGTGAAGGAAATGAGCTTCACAAGGGTACATTACTCTTTTGAATCTGAATGGCATACCGGAAAAACCAGACTCCATGAACCTGAGACCCCTATGACCCCTAGGACCCGTAAGCACTGAGTTTTGAAAGGACCCTTAACATAGAAGGTCATCCCCGCTTCATAAAGGAAGTGTTTCAGGATGCCATATATGCCAATCAGGTTACTTCTGCTATAATTGCTCAAATTTAGTGCCAATACGGTCCATTGGAGCCTGGGGGGCGAGAACAGACATGATAACGGTACAGATAAAAACACAATTCATTCTTTGAATTGCAGAACAAGGGGTTTTTGATCCCCTGGCAATGAAAGTGCCCTTGTGTCGCCAAATAATTAGATGTCTTCTGTCTTCTGTTTGTTTACATAATCATATAATCTATTTCAGTTTCTGTCCTTTTCAGGCTCTTACAGATGCAGTAGGCATGTCAGTTTCCCGTCATCAGTTATGAAAAATCCTTGCACATTATTTTCAATCCAGTCATTATCTTTGGCATTCATCGAGGCATCTTTCGTGAAACAAAAACACGAGGAATTGGCATTCGGTCATTCGTGAGATACCTAAAACTATTTTCTGTTAGGCCAAGCAAAGTAACAAATACCTGCAAAGCGCAATCAATCGGGTAGGCTTCTACTACCCTTGAATACAAAAAGAGAAGATAAAAAGCAACAATAAATACTTCCATGATAACTGAAACCATGGTAGAAACATCAAGTGAAACTTAGGCCTACATGTTTTAAAACTGACACTAGGTGCCATATTCCCTAGAAAACTGCCATGTTCTCTGAGGCCAACTCGGGGGATGACCCCTCTATGTTAAGGGTCCTTTCAAAACTCAGTACTTAAAGGTCATAGGGGTCTCAGGGCTATAAGGTCTGGTTATTCCGGTATGCCCTTTTGACTAAATTACAAATCATATTTAACAAAATAACTTCACCAAAAACTGCATCGCTGGTTGATCTCAGCGTGAGGCGTCTCGCCCTTTGAACAGAGACCTTCGTCCCCGTTCACATGGTACCAAGTTAAATCAGGGTGTGCCAACCATGCAGAAGGGAACGCAGTGAAGGAAAATTGATAAGCTTATTAGCTGGGACATTTCTGGAAATAGGGAGCTGCTATCTGATTTTGTGTGCACCTTTTCCTTAATTTTAACAAGAAAATCTTCATAAAAAGCTCAAAATCTTCATAAACAATTAAACAGTTAATTAGTATTGGTGTTTCATTAGTGTTCATTGGTGTTTCATTGGTGTTCATTGGTGTTCATTGGTGTTTCATTGGTGTTCATTGGTGTTTCATTGGTGTTCATTTGTGTTTCATTGGTGTTCATTGGTGTTCATTGGTGTTCATTGGTGTTCATTGGTGTTCATTGGTGTTTCATTGGTGTTCATTGGTGTTTCATTGGTGTTCATTGGTGTTTCATTGGTGTTCATTGGTGTTCATTGGTGTTCATTGGTGTTCCATTGGTGTTCCATTGGTGTTCATTGGTGTTTCATTGGTGTTCATTGGTGTTCATTGGTGTTCATTGGTGTTTCATTGGTGTTCATTGGTGTTTCATTGGTGTTCATTGGTGTTCATTGTTGTTCATTGGTGTTTCATTGGTGTTCATTGGTGTTCATTGGTGTTCATTGGTGTTTCATTGATGTTCATTGGTGTTCATTGGTGTTCATTGGTGTTCCATTGGTGTTCATTGGTGTTTCATTGGTGTTCATTGGTGTTCATTGGTGTTCATTGGTGTTCCATTGGTGTTCATTGGTGTTTCATTGGTGTTCATTGGTGTTCATTGGTGTTCATTGGTGTTTCATTGGTGTTCATTGGTGTTCATTGGTGTTCATTGGTGTTTCATTGGTGTTCATTGGTGTTTCATTAGTGTTCATTGGTGTTCATTGGTGTTCATTGGTGTTCATTGGTGTTCCATTGGTGTTCATTGGTGTTTCATTGGTGTTCATTGGTGTTCTTTGGTGTTTCATTGGTGTTCATTGGTGTTCAATTGGTGTTTATTGGTGTTCATTGGTGTTCCATTGGTGTTCATTGGTGTTCATTGGTGTTCATTGGTGTTCATTGATGCTCATTGGTGTTCATTGGTGTTCCATTGGTGTGGTGTTTTAGACTAGATCCAATAAATTCGGTGGAAGCTCTTTGCTCTCGATATTTGAAATCATTCCATGATTTTTCATGCAATTCTAGAGGGGGGTGACAGGGGTAGTCATTGGTAACCGGTACCAACTCATAAGGTACCAGGTTCCACCCAAATTGAAGGTATTGATACCACCAATTTTGGGGGAAGGAGCTAATAACTGATAATTAACATAGTACAGTTAATCATGAATATGACGAATTCTGAAAGGAGGTCTACGTCAGTTCCTTGTGAGACCAATAGGCAAAACCAAGTCACTCCTGACCACGTCACCGTGGCATCTGTGTCACTGTCTGCACTGTTAAAGGCTAACATTTGTTCTAGGAATGCCAAAAACATCCATGGACGAAATTTTTATTGGTACCTACTCATATAAGCTTGGTACTGGTACCCCTACCTTTGGTACCAGGTTCCACCACATTTGCACAATATTGTACCAGGTACCAACCCTCTGGTACCATGGTACCACTACCCTGTCACCTCCCCCCCCTCATTCTACTATTTAATTAGACTGAAAAAATTTGCAATTTCATAACAGGCTAACCATTTTTTCATGGGGGTTGCCCTAGCAATGATATATGAATGGGGCCCTAGTGAGAGTCCTGAAAACGAGGCAGACATCTCAAATAATAGTGCCCTAGTGCTCAAAATAATACGTCTATAGCCGTCGTCCGCGCAAGGTCTGGTAAACAATGGTTGATTCTTGGAAAGGATTTTCATGAATGCTTGCTTACTTCAAGAATCATAGAAGGGAGTAAAGGAGACTTAACTCCATTTATTTCACATCTTTAGTGGATTTTTGAATCTTTGGATTTTGGAATTTATTGACCGGATTTTTGGATTGTTGCCAGATTCTGCCGGATTTTCTTGGATTTTGCACAGAGTTTACGAAGATTTTTCGAGTGAAATGCGCCTCGAAAGTACTGCACTGGTAACATTCAAGAAATGATACTTTTACAAGCGCTCTGAAGATGTCTATTGAGACTAGGACCTTGCATTCCCAACAGATCACGTTAATTCTTTTGCCAATGGCAACCTTTCAGAGAAATTCCAAGGCTGACTGTTTAAAAGCGTGTTTCATAACATAGGATTCTACCGGGTGAGTCAATAAACGCCCGGCGTTTGAAAAAATCCTGGTCCCTGAATATCGAAGTAATGAAATTGAAATCTGTCTTATTTTATTCCCGATATGTCAAATTAGGTCCAGTAATTCAGCCTGTTTTAATCGGCCATTCCTTCCCGTCGAAAAAGGAGATCTTCTGTAGAAAGCCCCTTTCGAAAACTTGCAAAAACGAGCGAAAACAGCAAGCAAAATTTCCCTTTGTTCTCCTTCCTGACAGTAATGACTCGTGAATGTGAACATGTCCTTATGACAGAATGGAATCTCCCTGAATGAGTTATTCACATTAGGGGGAAGCCTTTTCAACTTGTCAAAAAGAAAGCACTTGCTAAAGCGTGCTGAAAGTCACCGCTGTGAGGTTAATACATTAAGGACTTTAGCTTGTAATTTTAGTATGTTTTTTAAGGTTTCTCAAAGGGGCTCATTTTAGAAAATCGCTTACAGAATCTCCACGGAGTAACCGATTTTAGTCAGGAAAATTTCTAAAAATAATTTAACGATTTGGCTATTCAATCAAGTATTGCAAAATATCATTGCTTATATACTCAGGGAGCAGTAGCCTCTCAAACGCCGGGCGTGTTTTTGACTCACCCGGGACTGACCAAGGTTTCTACTGAAAAATTAACCGAAATCTAAAATTCGATTGCAAGAAATCTAGCCTAGCGTTTCAACCAGACTTGGCAAAATTGTAGATCAACAACCAAGCTAACGATATAGCGAAAGAAAACCAAAACTTTCCGAGTAGTTGTGGAGATAAATCCACTTCTTTGAAATCAACAAAGAGTTGTGACGAATGATTTGCAAAAGCCAGCCTTAACGGAAACATTGCCATTTATACATCTTTCGATTGCTAAGACTATGTAGAACAATGTCCATTTACCGCTTTTCGATAGATCAAATAGTATTGTAGAAATGAACTGTTTTCGGAGAAGAGTGGTTTCGCAAAACGGCAACTAACTGCTCACTGGAGCGGAAAGCAGAGCTACCTTAAAGTGATGTGGCATTAAAAATAGAAAGAGGATAAGTAACTGAAGAAAACCCTTTTCAATACATTTCATATTTTAGTACACAAGAGCTTTTTGCGAATGAATTTTTTACGACCTTCCTGTTCACTATGATACTAGTAACAAGTGAATAAAGTAGATAGCTTCTTAAAAATGTTTTCCTTGATTATATTAATTTTCTAACGATCGGAGAATTGAGTTTCTTACAAGCAGTTTCCTACGGAAATGTGTATGTAATACTGCTTATATTTCGCATTCTCTAGGCACATTATTAAGGTACTAGTCATCTTATTTTTCAACATGTTTTTACTTTTCGTTGTTTTTAATGCTATCTGTGCATGGCATCATAGCAGTGTTAAGTAAGCGGCAGTGTGGGTACAGAATATTGCTCTATCGGCATTCATTGCAATAGCTGGTCACATCCTCGGCTGTACTCATTGTAGGATATTGTGACTTTCATTAAGTTTCTATCGTAGGTTTTATGACCCTTTAGGACGAGCCGACTATAACCATGTATGTCATTCATTGTCATCACGTGTGATATTTTAGTTGTCTTTTGTGTTTCGTCATGTTGTTATTTTCTTACATTAAAGTATATATGAAGAGCAACTTTGTTACTTATAGAGAGAACAGCTATGGCTTCGTAAGACTCAGTCAAGGATGCAGGCGCAAGAGGCTTGCGAAAGCTCAATCGTTCGGATGCCTTAGGATATGGCACTTTGTTGTTTTAGGCTTTATGTGCGGTGCTTGCAAAAGGCTGTATCATTTAGTTCCTACGTGTACATTATTGTATTTTGGGTGGATTTATTGAGCTCCACCAGAGTAGACTAGTCTTGGCTTCGATTAATAGAGGAATTATCATCAAACTTACGAAGAACGCTAAAATTGTTGTCGTTTGTTTGAAGACCGCTCTTGCCCGCAACCCTGAAAACTACACATCATTCAAACCAGTTCACATGTAGTTTGCAAAGTCCATTATCATTTAGATCCATGGATGAGCCCATTCCATGTTAACGATGGCTCGGTTGACACACCTATTGGGACATGTAACTCGTTACTGTAATTTGATCACTCCTTATTGTTTATCAATTCGTTATTGGCCGATAGGTCGTTTCATGATTTACAAAAACCCCACTAACGGTTCGGTCAAGAAACATCATGATTTATTAAAGATTTGTTGAAATGGCTATAGAGAAATTTTGCAATCTCTTGGAATTGGAACGGAGTGGCCAACTTCAGTGAAGTAAATCTTAAAATGGATTTACATATGTCCACCACTAAATGATACTTTTGCAACGTCATCCTCGTAGCACATTTCATATTTTCGTGTTTCTTACTTATTTAGGGAAAATTGGATTTCAAGTGGGAATTGCTTTTTAATTTTTCACCCCAAGCAGCAAGAGCATCCAATTAGCCTGCTAGAGCAGCAAAAGCAGCCAGAGCATTTAGTGATCCCTATTTCTGAAGTTCTCGCAATGGACGACTGGAGATGTAATCGGCTGTCTGTTCCAAGCTTAATTAAGAAAGACAGGGCAATCATCATATACAAGATAATCAATGATTTGTGCCCTGACAGCTTGAAAGAAAGATTCTGAAAAGGTCACAGTCATCTACTTCTGCATTACGAAGCTCGCTAGATATCGACGTGCCGATATCAAGTTTGGGATTTTCGAAAAGAGTGCTAAAGTTTGGAATAAAATTCCATTGAACATACATTCTTAAATTTGCTAGCAGTGACGTTGCAAAATAGCCAAAAGTAATGACTTCATGACGATGGTCGTACCTCAAGCTCATCAAAAGTGGTCAACTACAGGGTTTTGACTTCGATCAACTGTAAGATTACGACAAAATCGGCATCTTATCTTTGGAATATGCAACTGATATCCTTTCACAATACAGTGTGGTTTTTGGTACTTTGCATTAGAACCAAAAGTACCATCATTGTGTACAGGGTGAGTCTAAAAAAAGTTTAGGCGTTTGGAGGGCTGTGGAATAAAAAGTATATGACCGATAATCAAAACTAAAGTGTTAATCTATCGATCACTCAAAGGCTAACTAAGATGACAAACTTTTGTTTGGTAAAATCAAACATCTTGAAGACCAAACAATAATCAAAATGTTTGTAAGGGGTTTGTATGGGAATCGAGAATTCCACATTCCATTCTATTGAAGTTTACATTGCCTGTTCGAGATGCTGAATTCGAATTTCAATACATGGTAAATCATGGACCATTGGACCAAAATGGAATATGGAATTGTTGTTCCCAAACATGCCCTTTACCAGCATTTTCCTCATTTCTTGGTCTGTAAGATGAGGGACACTGGCAAACAAAATTTTCTCATCTAAGTTGACCTTTGACTGATAGACGAACAATTCAGTTTTGAATATTGGTCACACACTTTTTATTCCGAAGCCCTCCAAACGCCTAAACTTTTTTTTGATTCACCCGGTATGATGGTAAGTTTTAGCTTTTAGCAGGAATAATGAGTGAGGATCACAGGGAGCCGCGCTTTCTCCTCCACTCATTCCCTCCTCCTCCTCCGCAACCGCCAGGAGATAAATAACGATCATGATATCGGTAACTCGATGAACAATTATTTCTGCAGTGTGGGGAAGAATCTCAGTGACAAGATACCCGCCCAGCCTAATCCCCTTCTGTCTCATCAATACGATATAACGAATCCCTCGAATGGAAGGGAACCATTCAAATTCGTTGCCATCGACAAGAGGACAATCGAAAAGGCCTTAAATAAGATCAAGACTTCGCAGTCTGGTGTGGATAACATTGCCAGCTATTTCTTAAAAGTAGCCTTTCCTGTTGTTTCTGATTCACTCTGTGATATTTTGAACCTTTCATCATCTTCAGGAGGTTTTCCTGACAGCTGGAAAGTTGCTAGAGTGGCTCCCATATTTAAGGAAGGCCCATCTGATGAAAGATCAAATTACAGACCAATAACTGTTCTACCAGCTGTTTCCAGATTATTTGAAAAACTGGTGTACGACCAACTTTATCGATACCTAGACGAAAACAAACTCATATGCTTGCAACAGTCTGGTTTTCGCTCTTTGCACTCTGTTGTCACGTGTCTTCTAAAATGCACGAATGACTGGTATGTCAACATTGACAAAGGGAAATATACAGCTATGATATTCATTGACCTTAAAAAGGCCTTTGATACCGTTGATCATGGTATTCGTCTTGATAAGATGAAATTTTATGGTATCTGTGGCTTGGAACATGATTGGTTTCGGTCGTATTTGAATAACAGAAAGCAGTTTTGCAAAGTGAATGGCGTCTCTTCTGACATCAAAGATATTGATATCGGAGTGCCACAAGGGTCTTGTTTGGGACCACTTCTTTTTCTGCTTTATATAAATGATCTTCCCTTTGCACTAAAGAAGACTGAGACAAACATGTATGCTGATGATACCATGATTTCATATTCCTCCAAAACTTTAGATGAATTGCACATGGTGTTAAACGCTGAACTTGTCGATATCGAGAAATGGCTTCAAGGTAACAAGCTATCCTTGAACGTCATCAAAACACAGGCTATGATAGCTGGGTCTATGCAAAATATAACTAAAATGGCAGTGCAGCCTACTTTGTTGCCTGTGTTTCACGTAGGTGGTACTGATATTGACTTAGTGAACAAAGTGAAATACCTTGGTCTCCATATAGACAATAGTCTAACGTGGAAGTGCCAAGTTGAGAATATTAAAGGGAAAGTTTCTCGCGCAATAGGCCTTTTAAAATATTGTAAAAACTTTGTATCAATGGAAACCTTGAAGGACATTTATTGTAGTATTGTAGAGCTACATCTAAACTATTGCTGCTCCGTTTGGAGCTGTAGTGGTATTACGAGAATAGAGTCTCTACAAAAACTACAAAACAGGGCTGCTCGAATTGTTACGGGCAGTCCTTATGATGCACCTTCTGTGCCATTGCGCAAAGAACTTGGCTGGTTGTCCGTCAATGAAATGACTGTGAAAGAGACATCTACAATGATGTATAATTCTCTAAACGATCTTGCACCACAGTACCTTAGAGACCTATTCGTTAGACTATCAGATTTCCACACACGAGAGCTAAGAAACACTAAAAATGATCTTGCAGTACCGTTAATGCGAACAGTAAGTGGCCAAAAGGCATTCTCTTACCGTGGTACAAAAGTGTGGAACAATTTTAACAACAATATCAAAGAGGCCCCCTCGGTATACTCTTTTAAATCAAGGTTGAGACAGTTGGGGTACGAAAATCTTTAATTTTGTAGACAGTTTATTGTCGTCAGATGTATATATTTGTATCCAATTTATTTGTAAATAGTTTATTAGGTACTTTGATTTGAACAGGGTCAAATTGTAAAACAATATACTTATTGAATTTGTACCCTGTATAAATATGTTTAAAATATGAAATATAAATATGAATATATGAAATATCGCTAACTCGCTCCGTTTTTCCGTCTTCATTGCTCCTTCGCAGATGCTGCGCTCGCTTGATGTGTCTCCTCAGGGGGGGGGGGGTAACTTAGTACTTTTCATGGTACGGGGACGTGCCCTTTCTTAGGGGTACTTTTTTGAAACCGTTACGGAATTATGGGTAGCATTTTCACAATTTTTGAACATTTAACGGAATTATGGGTGTCCTTTTCAGGGGATTTTGAAGTAATTTCCGGAATTATGGCCCATATTTTCATTCGATTTACGGAATTATGACCCTAAAATCCACCAGAATTTACGGAATTATGGGTACCAATTTTTCGGGCAAAATGGCACGTCCCCGTCAGAAAATAGGTCGAGATACCCCCCCCCCCCGAGTGTGTCTCACTGGTAAAGGACGGGTAGAGGACGCATTGTGTCTGGTTTTCGCTACTTTTTAAGGGGGCTCCCTGTGGTGAGGATTACCGAAAAAATCTCCTGATTCTGATAAGAAGACACTCATCAGCTCAAGAAAAGTGCGACATTCAGTAAGGGCTCAGTACATACCCTCTTCACTGCAACTTGGACACCATTAATGAACATAACGATGCCTTTGGAACGGGAAAATGTGAACATGAAATGAGACCAACCCTGTCTCATAGCTGAGCCACAGGTTGATCCGCAGGACAGCGAGTGTAGACGGCTAGTATCTCTTATTGACACTTTGATTGCATCGTGTGCACATGAATTCATGGATACAACAAAACCAAAGTGGCTGCTGACATTGGTTGATGTTTTTACAACGTCATTGTAACGAGTCTTGCATGCATTGTTCACACTTAATGATCTCTTTAATATGCGGAACCAGAAGGACACTGAAAGTCCATCATAGTCTTGTTCAATGCCATTTCCAGGAAGACAATTGTCTGTTTTTCTGCCAAAAGATAAAGTGCACTTGGTTAGACACAAACTAGTGTGACCAAACCGAAATCTTAAATATTTGCAAATATAAATCTTCAATTTGGATTTACTTCAAAAGGTTTTGAGCGAGCTCAGAAGATAAACTCATGGGCCAAGAAGTGCCCTCCATGATTGAAATACTTCTGAAAAACTAACCAAATGCAAAAGTGGAGCAAATACCGGGTGAGTCAGAAAAAACGTGGGGCATTTGGCGGACCGTTACATCGCATTTAGTCACCCGATTGTCGTGAACTAAAGTTTTGCGTGTAGCCAAGGGTCTAAATTAGATCATAAACCTTTTCCCATCGAAATCGGCCATTTGATGAATTTTTGAAAAAAGATTTTCTTCGCAAGAGCTTGTATGGGAGTCTTGCAAGCAGGTGAAATCTTTTGCCAACCCCCTTCCGCATTTTATTTTGGCAAGAGTTACAGGTACACGTGGTATTAGCAGGGGAGAATCAAATTTTTAGGGGATAGTATTTTCTCCCCTGGGATGTCTTAGCATAACTTTTCCTACGTGGAAAATATGTTTGAAAGACATTTAGAATGCGTACTTCTTTGTCTTGCGAAGAGGTCCCAGCGCTCTGTAAATCGCAATGGGACTTTTTGCCTACAATGCATTTCCTAAGGCTTGGTCCACAATAGATCTTTTGAGTCACTCCAGTCGTGCAGAAAGACCCAAAAGACAAAGGATTCAAACTCTGTGACTCTGTCTTTTTGTTCTTTCTGCACGATCTTAGCGACCTAAACGAGCTAGTGTGAACCAGGCTTAACTTTTTCAGTATCCCCTGATAATTCCACGTGTACCTGCAACTCTGGCATAGCTAAACTGCTGATGAGGCTTGGTTTAAGATTCCATCAGGTTGCAAGTATCCCATACAAGGCCCTACGAAGGAAATATGTTTTTAACAAATGCATTAAGAGACCTATTTCAACGGGGAAAGGTTTATGATCTAAGTTAGACTGTTAGCTGCTTGGAAAAATTAGTTTACGATGATAGAAAGACTCAACACATTCCGAAAAACGCCCTACGTTTTTTCTGACTCACCCGGTAGATATGATCCAAGCGCAGCATAATAGACCACCTGTAAACAGTATCAGTAACAAAGCTTGGCATGCGCTTCCTTTGCCTTCTTGCAACGCCATCAAATTCTTGATCATAGGCAATTCATTATTAACTGATTTTTCGTGAGGTTTGAGAGATTTTTGCAGATATCAATGTCCCAAAGTTCAAAATAATTTTATTGGTCCAATTTCAAGCCATAATCACATGAAGTTTGCAAGACTCTGCATTCCCCGATGCATAAATACATTGCATGTCACTATCTTCTACAATACTGCAGCATTCTAAAGGATGTAAACTTGGTGATCTCCCAAAGCAAACTCTTTAATCAAAAACAAGCGAACGATAAGAAATGAAGATATGGCTGGAAATATAACATTGCTCTTCAATGCTCTGGTAAAACATTGAAATAGACTAAATTCTAGCTCACATGCAAATCAAAATTTCGGCAAATAAAGACAAATTGTCAAGGTTTTGAATGAGTAGTTCGCGTCATCGCAAATCATATCTGACATCCATTGTACGCCGGACTCTAAGCATTGTTTATTCCGTTACCTGCCAAAAATTGGGAGATCCACAAACTTTATGAGCAACCAAAATTAAGCGTACGCTTCAAACTAAGCATCATCAACAAAGTTGAACAATTGGTTGGGTGGATCATACATTTTCAGCTGTTTCCCTGTCAGTCATTAAGTATGGCTTCTCAAAGATGGATTTTTAAAATTTCATTGCTTCTCTTATTTCTTCGATAAATTTGACATATTCGCAGCCTGTCTTCAAGAACTTCCATGTTCAACTTTCAGAGATTATGCATCAACAACCTAAGGTCTAAATAGGTTCCTTTGAATGATAGTCAATGATCTGCTATGGCTTTGGAGGTGGAAGTAAATTTGAGATTTCACAGTTTTACTCTCAAGGCTCCCGCTAAGCGGGAGAGGGAGAAGGTGAAGTTGCAGTTTTTAGCGCCAAGTGCTGGGATCACAAAAATAGCTAAGTGCTAATCGAATCTGTGACCACTTTTCTTTACGCTTATGGTAAATCTGCTTTCCATTCCAGTGAGCAGCGAGTTGCCGTTTTGTAACACCACTCTCCTCAGTTCTCCAATACTATTGGGTCGATTGAAAATCGGTAAAATGGACGTTGTTCTACATAGTCTTGGCAATCGAAATACATGCAAATCACAATGTTTCCGTTAAGGTTGGCTTTGCAAATTATTTTTCAAAACTTTTTGCTGATTTCAGAAAAGAAGATTTATCTCCTAAACTACGGGAAAAATTTTTGGTCGTCTTTCGCTATATCTTTAGCTAGATCGTTGATCTCCAACTTTACCAAGTCTGATTAAAAAAGCTAGGCTAGATTTCTCGCAATCGAATTTCATATTTCTGTTTACTTTTCGACAGCAAAGGGTAGAAACCTTGGTCAACTGACTAGGACTTAGGTAACAGTTGAACTCTTTGCAAAAAATTAGTTTCAGATCTCTGTTCATTGTGGACTCTTAGAGAAATCGATATTTTGTGAATGATCATGAAAGTCTCAAAGGCCACGAAACAAAAGGTTGTGAGATTGCTGGTTTTGCTGTTAAAATTCAAGACATGATACTTTCACAAGCGCTCCAAGGATGTCTATTGAGACTTGAATACAGCATTCCCTACAAATCTCGTTCATTCCTTTGCCAATGAAGCATTTCAGAGAGTTATTCTAAGGCTGAGTGTTTGAAAGCGTGAATCGTAAAATGATAATCTGTTGACCAAGGATTCTACCCTTCGCTGTCGAAAAGTAAAGAGAAATATGAAATTCGATTGCGACAAATCTAGCCTAGCTTTTTCAATCAGACTTGGTAAAGTTGTAGATGACAACCTAGCTAAAGATATAGCGAACGAAGACCAAAAATTTTTGGAGTAGATTTGGAGATAAATCCACTTTTCTGAAATCAACAAAAAGTTTTGAAAAATAATTTGCAAAGCTAGCTTTAGCGAAAGTATTGCGATTTGCATGTCTTTCCATTGCCAAGACTGTGTAGAATAATGTCCTTTTTACCGCTTTTTGCTAGGCCGAGTAGTATTGGAGAAATTAACTGTTTTCTGAAAAGAGTGGTTTTGCAAAACGGCTACTCGCTGCTCACTGGAGAGGAAAGCAGAGTTACCTTAAGTGATGTGGTTCCGCAGGCTGTCGAACCCTGCCCACCTGACTGTTCTGGCTGCAAAGTCAGAGAATTCAGCCACTGCGCCACAACGCCTTCACCTGCTAAAGCATCAGTAGCAAAACAAGGCATTTATGTTCAATTCAACTATCAAGGAACATTTTGTGAGCATTTAGCCATCAATTAAAACTAAGATCAGATCCTATTGCTGGAACAAGCTTTATGTACATGACGCTAGTCTTGGGCACTCGGTATTTTGACCGAGTTTTCCCGGTCGGCTATGAAGTTTCTTGAACGCCAGATGAAAGTTGCTTACGTGAGGCATTGATTGCGATATTTAGCACTCATAGTAGTGGTTGTTGTTCCCGGTAAGTATAGAACAGGGGAATTTCTTTCTGGAACTCGCAATGTGTACATGGTGCTCTGTGAAGTCATTTTCATATTGTATGTGCTCCTCACATCGACTGGATTACCTTGGTCAAAATTGAAGAAGACTTTGGCTGCTTCTTCAGCAACTGAAAATGAGAAATAATTGTTTCACTCAGTATAAAAACAAGAATAGAGCTAGGGATAGTTGTGGAAAGGGAACGTTGCATTGGAGCATATTATTAAGTTTATGGTCACGGTAACCAACCATTCTGCTTGAACAGATCTTTCAACATACCAATTCCCGAATCCAAGTGGCAAGGCGAAAGAAGAACCAAAGCGCTGTGCGTAGGATTAAACATCAGATTGATCTTGCATTTCATAGAGCTAACTGAGTCTCACCTGACACACTGACCAGTGGATGTGGGCTTTCGATGCAACTGGGTAAGAAACCACTACCTGACCGTTCCATAAGTTCATCAACGAATGGAAGTTTACTACTACTGATTTGAATGTCAAATTCATAAAGCCACTGATTAGCTACTGGTAGTGAATGCACCACTCACACCCAAAATTAGCAAAGATTAATGCTGGAAATATATAAATGCCTCAATTCGAAAAAATCAATCTTTTATGAAGCAATTCTTCTTGGCAAAAACGTAGCCAATAACCGAAGGACTAACCATCTTTCTTATACAGCTACCGAGCACAAACACACAGACACATGAGAATGATTCATTATCCTTCGGGGGTGCCATCCTTTGGAACACTCTACCTGACTCATTAAAAAGTCGGGCAACCAGTGCTAGCTTTAAGAGATCTATTAACCCTATTTTAACCTGGTAAAAAAAAGTGATTTTCTACCGGGGGCGTTTTTCGCCCCCCTTAATTATCTTCGGAACTATAATAGCTATGACAATGAAACTTAAACTGTGTCATAATCAAACAAAGGAGAATCCAAAAATACCATCAATTAATTTCTAATCACGTGACTGGTTGCTAGGCAACCAAATATGGGGCAAAGTTTGACGAAATTGAGCTATTAGGAAAAAAGCAGATTTACATTAATTAACTGGCTAAAATAGGTAAAAAACTATCCAAATACTTACATTTGTGGTTCCTAATTAATTAACTAAGTAAATAATGGTAACTCAATTCAATGCAAAATTTTTTGCTCGTTAATAATGCTTAAACATCATCTATTTCACATAATGTAGGTAAAATCAAGTAGTTTTATCAATATTTCAAGTCATTACATAATTTTTTATATAAAAATTGCTAATTCATTAGAAATATGACGTCATAAAGATTTATGACGTCATAGAAATTATAAATTGATGACATCAACAAATATAAATAAATCATATGTCAAATGAAAGTACTCTTTGAGACAAATCGAATGGTACATATATTGATGTGATTCGACGTAAATTAAGAAACTACCGGGTGTCCCAAAAAAAAGTTCCGACGTTTGATGGAACACAGAGAAAAAGTTTATAAACCTAACGATTTCTATTCGTTAGACATTTCAACTTGAAGTTTGGCATATTGTGGGAAGAAATTAGTCATCTGAAAATGGAATTATGAGCTCTAACATTTCATGTACATGGTCAAGACAAAACCAGAGAGATTTGCACAGCATCCTGCCTCATGGTGGTAAAAGGGGACTCCCTCGAAGATCAACACATACACTGAATTGGCGATGCTTTCATTCCCTTGACAAGGGGTAAAGTTTCTCATCACTGAGCACATCCAAAGTAAAGGCTATTTTCCAGTCAGTGGAATTTGCCGAGCGTGGAGAAATTCTACTGCTAGCAATTAACGCTTTTTCATTGTTGAAGTGACACCTGCTCGAAATCATTTTGTGGACTGTCTTGGGACAAACAGTTTGCTCCTTTTAATGTTGCATTATGCCAACTGGGAATTTCAAATGGGAGTTTAACTATTCCACAACTTCATAGTTCTTTTGTTTAATTAAGATAGTTCTGAGTTCCTTGTTCGACGTGCCATGCAATACAACATTTCATTCTCCGGCTTCGTGCAGCTCAAATTGAGTGGTAAAAAGTACCAACTTAGTATGTTCCCCCGAGACCTATTCCCTATTGGATTCGATTTTCAGACTTTGTTTTGAATTTGCTCAATGAGCAGAACTCTTGTTGTTCGTCTGTTGCTCATCCGGAGATTCCCCCTTCATTGCGACGATGAAGAAAGGCGTACAATCAACCTCGATTCCAGGGCTATCATTGTCTTCAGCCTCACCTCTGGGTTCGAGGTTGGCGTACAATCTCTTTGGTTTTGCTTTGAACATAAACATGGAATGTCAGAGCTCATAATTCCATTTTCAGGTTACTAATTTCTTCTTACGATATGTCAAACTTTAAGTTGAAATGTCTAGCATTTAGCTAGATTGACTAGAAATTGCCAGATTCAACATTTTTTTATCTGCTCTTAATCAAACGCCGGAACTGTTTTTTGGGACACCCGGTAGAACAGTTTTAACGATTTCCTTGTGACCACTCTCCAAATATGCGCATCTGGTGGTCACGTGGTCAAACAATAGGCCTTGAAATTTCTATTTTCTGATTGTCAGTTAAATTTTAGTACAAGTCAGGAAGTTGCAGTGCTATGACTATCATCGTTTAGGAGCTATTGAAAAAAGTTCGGGAGGAGGGGGGCGAAAAACGCCCCCAGTTAAAATACGGTTAAGAAGTGGCAAGGTGATAGTTGCTTGTGCAAAATATGTTGATAAAAAGTCAGTGGGAATTTCATCAGAAGCATACTTACAGTTTGATTATGTCTATAGTTGTTATAATCAATATTTATTTTTGCGTAAATGGCTGGTCTTAATTTGTGCTCAAGCTAGAACTATCTTTATTTCAACCAACTGTAAGTAATGTTATGATAATTGTAATATTGTCTTTGCAGCGCTGTTGATTCTAGGATCATTTTCGAGTCTCCTCATATGCTAATTTGAAGTCCAAAGGATGTCATGCATGCCATTAACTTAAGTAATGCTGTGTTTGAATTCACGGGTGAGTACGATACTCGCTACGTAGGTAAGATGTCCCACAGACTCGTGGACAGGATGATACAGCACATGCCGTAGCTATAAGGAAAGGTGCTGACAGGTGCAACGGCCATAGAATGACTCCTTGATTGGTACTCAGTTATTGTATACTGATGAGTATAGGAGTAGCTGTAGCAAGGACTGCTTTTTAGCTAAGCCAGCGAGTGGCTCAGGCGTCATGTACAGAAAATCCTCGCATATAAGAACCTCCTTTTTTGAGAACCAGGCTAAAGTAGGTTCTCACTTCAAAGGTACTAAGACTAATTTCAAGGTAAACAGGTTCTTATTTGAAAGGTGCCTCTTGTAGGCCCTATCAGAGTCTTACAAAGATGTTCAGCCCTATTATTTGATTTGGGGCGTCCTTGTGGACCTAATAACTAATATGGGAGGAGAATCAGGCTTGAAAAGCCAAGTGGGACCAAAATGAGCTTAATAACAACAATCAAAGATCAACTTTGCAACCCCTGCAATAAGAACCTATGTTTCGTCAAACTGAAACAGATTCTTAATTGCAAGGTAATTTAGTAAAACGGCCTCTAGGTTCTTATTTTGGTAGGTTCTTTTATGTGGGATTTACTGTACACGTGACTTTCAAATTTCTTTTCTCTTTCTGGTATTAGAGCGTCCTGTTTTTATTATTGATTTCATCATAAACCAAACAGACGAGTGTGTGACGAGACACGTTTGTCGTTATTGAACGTTCTTCCTCGTTGCAATTGCTGATGAGTTACTGACCCCATTCCTTTCTTTTCAGATATTAAGAAAAATTCCTTTTCTCTTGCAGGTTTCAACGGTCTTCTTCCAAGTTACAGGCTCATGTTGGCCATTGTTCTTTTACAGGATTTTATGGCCTTCATTCAAAAAAATACGGAGCGTTATGGGCTTTGTCTGATAAGTCTGTTATCAAAGGCTATTCAAAAAATTTTTGCCACAAAGCATTTGTTTAAAAATCTTTAATTTGACGTACCTCTGACTGTTTCGCAATATTTTCCTTCGAATCGCACAGTATGATTACCGTTTCTGCAGTCACATTGAAACTTTGCCTCTTGGTCCAATGATGTGCACGTTGCACCGTTCTTGCACGGGTTTGAAGCGCAAGGGCTCTAGAAGAAGAGAATCATAAGTGAAAATCTAAAGGGATAGTTGATAGAAATGATTTCACTCTTCGTCAGTCTTCGTGCAGGATGCTACGGTGGAGCCTCCATTTAACTGACACATATGGGGCCGATGTGTCACTGCCTGTTATGGAGGGGTGTTCCCTCTATGAAGGTATCACCATTTTGTCATAATGTATTTGGGACGAACATATTTGGTCCGTTCAGCTGAGATTTCCTTTTTTATCTAGGTGTCAGTCAATGGCATTTTCACTGTAGTTAATTCTTTCTCTTTTCGTTATTCGAGTAAACATAGATTGCCATCATATTTTATGTCTAACAGCTAGAGCAAACAATTTATTGCCGGAGATTCCTTTCTCCTATCCCCGCATGCTGATAACGGACGCACTTATATCATAGATACAGGGAAAGCATACCAGCCATGTTCAATCATTGCTTTCACTGGCAATTAGGAGGTTGTGATGAAATCTTATCGAAAAATTTTCCTGAAGTTTACAGAGAAATTGGCATAGCAATGCTTCATTGGAAAGTGTCTATTTATATAAAGTACGCGTTTGGATCTAAAGGAGCGCATCAATGACAGAAGACACCTACGGAATGATATGAAGATGTTGTAACACAATTGATTAATCCTCTGACACTGCAGCCAGATCAGTCAGGTGGACAGTGCTCAATAAGATGAAGTGCCTCAACACTGGAGTGTCACGAAATGAGGCCCCAACTGGATTAGGTCTTCTTCTACTTTCGCGATGCCAGTGCGGGGAGTTAAAAACCATAACTTCGCTTTCACCTTCACCTTCATTCAACAATTTTTTCAATAAGTGTTCATACTTGTTTTCAAAAATGCACCTGGTCGTCTCTTTTGGAAATAATACCAGCAAGGATTGTTGTTCTTAGAGCACTCAAGTTCCTCCGTTGTTTATTTTCACATGACAGAGATTTTCATTCAACAGAGCTTCTTCGAAATTCGGGCCTTTTGTCTGTTGCTCACCGGGTAGTTTCCAAATCTTAAGATGATTTTTAACTAGCTCCCTAACTATCATTGTGCTCCAAACTGTGCGATACAAATTCATTGAACAAATTTGCGAATCGTAGACGAATGGCAGAACTCTGGTTTGGAGTTTGAGACTCTTGACTAGGCAAAATCTATTTCTAAACCTTTTTTTGAACACTCGATGGTACAAAACGTGATACAATGAAGGGAAACATTAGGAACTATTAACAATTTTATTGCTTCACTTACCTGAATAAAAAAATGTGTTGAATTCATCTTCCGAATAAGTCTACTTGCATTTGACCATCTGTTTCCGGCCATTATTTCACACATCATTACGTTTGAATTGATTTTTTGAAAATAGTTGCTTGACTGACAACCGGAAGTGCGTACACATTCTCTCTTGCAATCAAGTCGGTTCTTGATTGGCAGGTTTCGAATCACATGACCTGTACTGTGTAAGTATGCGTCGTTCAAAGCTGAAAAGGCCCTGTACTTGACTTCTTTTGTATCGCAATAATGTCTGTTTGGGCATGAAATTGCCTCTGCAAATACACACATCGATAGCACAGCAGCACCGCGTGATAGGAAACTTGCAAAAGCCATGCTGGAAGAAAACGTGAGTGAGGTTTTTCCAGTAATTTTTGGTACTCATTTACTCTAGTTTAGATCAAAAATTGTGCTTTTCAAGGGGATCCGCAAGAAAGATTGTCGCCATTACTTGCAATTAAAAAAGAAATTCTTTTCGCTGCCATTTCGCCATGTTTCTTGTCACTATCGAATTAAATTCAATAAAAAAAGGGGATCAAAGGCTGATTATAAGTAAGACCACGTTTACATAATGCCGGTACACTTGATGACAAGCTACGGAGTTGTTCCTGTTTAAGAGCGTTTTCACCGCTTCAGAATAAGATCTCTCCATCCAAGAAGGAACATGATTAGCAGGAACAGTGTGAACGGACTGACGATCCGAGGTCACTGATCCAAAGTTGTACGGGTGCAGCGTAAAGGGGATCCTACGGCCTGATTGTGTGAGTGTTCAGCTTCGGGGTTGAGTTTCAACGAACTTGGCCAAGTTGAAATTCCATCCCACCCTTTGTTTTCTTCCTTTTTCGATTTTTATTTTCAATTACATGGAGAAATCTCAATTCCGGGGATGAAACTTCATCCCGCATTCAACTAGATGAGGTGAAATTTTTGAGGCGTTAATCCCTATGTTTTCATCGGCCCGGTTTATTCGATTTAGATCCATTTTTATTCCTAAAAACGGAGTTATTTTGCCTCCCCGTTCACACTGCTCCGTTTTCAGATAAAGACGGACATCTTTCTATAAGTGTTCATATTGTTTTCAAAATGCACCTGGCCGTCTCTTTTCGAAATACTACCAGCAAGGATTGTTGTTCTGGCGCATTCCAGTTGCTCCGTTTTTGGTTTTCACATTACAGATATACATTTTTGTTTAGCTCCGTTTCCGTTCAGCCCTGTTTTTCTCAGCGCATTCATTTAGCTCAGTTTTGAGATGGATTAATGTGAACGCAAAGCCACAAACGGAACTGAACATATCCGTTTTCAAGCAAAACGGATAAGTGTGCATTTTCATGAAATTAAAATCTTGTTTCGACCCCAGGGATAAATTGCTATTCACGCAAGCGTGTCACATTGTGCTTGACGCTCTTTTTGTCCCCTGAGGTGGAATGTTATGGCTTGCTTTTTCATACCAGGTGGTGAAAATACGCCATGTAATAGCAAATCCATTTCAACTCAGTCATGTGGGTCGAAACTCAACCCTGGGGTTGAAAAGGTATCATGTGATCAGGCCCTTACACCTCACTACATTGTACCATTATAATTTTTCATCCATAACTGAAGAGTAATGGATTAGCCTCCCCCTTAATCGTTCGTGCTAAGTCGCAACACCTTTGCTCCTTCAGTCGGGAGAAGATTTCTGCTCTGCAACAGAAAAACGCTCTTGAACCATTACGACAAGATAGGAATCAAATGTTTTAGCCGAATTTTGCTCGTGGCCTATGACCGGAGATCGCCAAAACCTCATTTTTACGGACCAATCAAATGGCGAATAAGTGGGGGAGACAAAAGAAACGCGTGAAGATTTTTCTAAATTTCACCTACACTCATAAAACGCAACCAGGACAAAAAACTGCTTGAAATTTCCGGAATTTTTTTGAAGAAATCTACTCTCAATACATTTGGGCATTCAAGTTTGGATGCCAGTCAAAATATCTCCCGATTTCAAGGAGTTATGGCGCCTCAAACTCGCGACCTTTGTTCGTTCTCAGAATTTCTGAGCTTCTAGCATTCTTAGTACTCAATTTAATCCTAAAATGTCTTCTAAAACGTACCTGAAACATCACTAATTCCCGTAAAGTCGATACAGTGGGGTTGGGGACCTTTACTTGCTTCGTAGATGAGCAAATCTGACACGCTATCTATGGGGTCACAAAAAAAGGCCTAGCTGTAAAATGTGCTGAATTACATTTTTGAGTAAGAAATTTCAAGAGTACCCACCTCCCTTCGTTTGTTTAAGGCATCCTGTAGTTCTGTGTATCTACCAGACTGTTCTTGGTTTCTATTTGACGATTTTCTTTCACAAATGATTGAGCAAGTCGCAAATAAAAATCAGTTTACTTTGTTTCTTCGCCCAGGCACTTATCGGTGTTATCACTAATCACAACATGTGATCACGTGGTACGTGATGTTTTGACATCTTCCCGCCTCTTCCCCAGACCTCGCAGAACGCAGCAAGTGTTGTGATTCGTGATGACATCGATGAGTGCCTGGGCGAAGAAACAAAGTAAACGGATTTTTATTTGCGACTTGCTCAATCATTTGTGAAAGAGAATCGTCAAATAGAAACCAAGAACAGTCTGGTAGATACACAGAACTACAGGATGCCTTAAACAAACGAAGGGAGGTGGATACTCTTGAAATTTCTTACTCAAAAATGTAATTCAGCACATTTTAGAGCTAGGCCATATTTTGGACCCCATAGAAAGCGTGTCAGATTTGCTCATCTACGAAGCAAGAAAAGGTCCCCAACCCCACTGTATCGACTTTATGGGAATTAGTGATGTTTCAGGTACGTTTTAGAAGACTTTTTAGGATTAAATTGAGTACTAAGAATGCTAGAAGCTCAGAAATGCTGAAAACGAACAAAGGTCGCGAGTTTGAGGCGCCATAACTCCTTGGAATCGGGAGATTTTTTGACCGGCATCCAAACTTGAATGCCCAAATGTATTGAGAGTAGATTTCTGCAAACAAATTCCGGAAATTTCAAGCAGTTTTTTGTCCTGGTTGCATTTTATGAGGGTAGGTAAAATTCAGAAAAATCTTCACACGTTTCTTTTGTCTCCCCCACTTATTCGCCATTTGATTGGTCCGTAAAAATGAGGTTTTGGCGATCTCCGGTCATAGGCCACGAGCAAAATTCGGCTAAAACATTTGATTCCTATCTTCATTACGACTTAGTAGCGGATCAAAACCGCACCGGTGCAGTAAAATGTAGTCTAAATCACGTCAGCTAGACCGATTTAACCAATGGCCAGCAAAGTGACTTTTAAATTGAGAGGAAACTGGCATTCCCAAGAGAATTTTTTGATAGATGAAAAGTAATTGTGTTAGTTTGTATCTACTGCGGCTTAGTAATTTTGGCTTCTCGCAGTGAAGCTTTTATTCATATCAATAGAGCCCTTAATCTAAATGGTAAGGAATAACTCCTTGGACAAATGATCTTGAAGGATACTCTATAAAGGATGTGTTGTAGAGTACCCGGAGGGAGGTAATTTGAGTCTTGGGATGACGGAGACATGCTACCAAAAATTTTAGGGGAAGACCAATATTTAAGGATTTTCGGTCGATTTTCAACCCATTTTTGATGAATTTTGGGGTGATAGCGCCTGTTCAACTTCCCAGAAATCACGTTTCATTATACTTTAAAGGTACAATATGAAGGCATAGTTGCATCCGAGTTTCAGAGTTAAACCATAAAAATGCAACGTTGCAGATACTGAAATCGACAAATTTTTCGTTGTAAGTCTAAAAGCTACAAATTTCTAGTGGAAAACTTCAAATTTTGAGACCCATTCTTAAGGATTTTAGGTTATAGACCCATCCTTATGGGTGGTGCGTACCCGTCGCTCCATCGATGGAAGTGACCTAGGACAACAAAGAAGGAGAGAACTGAACAGTTACGGATCCTAATCACTATGTATGGAAATACGAAAACATCCGTCGGGTTGAGCTCTGACTTTATTGCAGCCAATCAAACGCGTTGCAAATTGCAATTAAGGTCGCAGATAGCCTTTGTGGCTCATTGAAACCCATAAAAAAAGAAAAAAATTCACACCGTAAGAGAACTTGCCTGCATGCTGTAGTAGAATTTAGATGAGTTTTTAGACCTGTTTCAAAGCATTGGGAAAACGTTCTCTCTTTTCCGCAAGTAGTTACTTTTGTCGATATTTGAAGTTTTTTAGGGCTTTATTCTACAATTGAAGCATTGGGAAACGTTCAGTGACATACTAGTAAAACATACAATGGGTCAGCAAGATGGTATGATTAATGATATGAATTAAAATCGATGCAAGAAAGATATCATCTCCATCCCGATTTTTCAATTGCAACAAAATGTCTCTGTGATAGCTAATTGTGATTCACGGAAAATGTGCAAAAAAGAAAATTAACGACTTACCTGCAACTCAGAAACGCATCTTGTGACAAAATTTTGAAATACTGAAAACTTTATCAATTATAGCCACAAGTATTATTATGCATTAATTTGAATACGGGGGGTATGAAGGAATCTGATTTCGGTCTTTGCGGTTGCCACTGCTTCTCTTACGTCTACCTGCTTGTATTTCTCAGAATAATTTTGTCATCACGCTTAAAGATTTTTCCCATATCTTTGCCCGTGATGATATTACTTGTATAGGTGCATTATGCTGGTAATGTAGGATGCAGGATTAAGGGGCTTTTATAAGAACAAGTAGATTTCAAATATTTAAATATGCATGTTCTGATGAAGGCCCCTTAATCCTACCTCCTACATTACCAGTATAGTGCACCCATACAGGTCTGGCAAACAAGCTTCATCATCTACGTGTAGTCTATAGTGATCGCTTTTTACTTAAAGTAAAGTCTGCACGCAGGCTAGCATATTCCCGTATATGGATCAGAAAAAACTAAGAAATTTGATGAGGGCATTTATTACCAGTCAGTTTCAATACATGAATTTATTAACAGTACAATAGGAAAATTTTTTGAAGTAGCATTGTTAAGTTTCTTAAGGGAATACTGTTGCACGCTCTCCATGGAAGCGTGCTTAATAGTCAAATATTAAAAGCTCTTCAAGGCGTGGAGAATCACAGGTCGATAGCAAGTACTTTTACGAAAGATAGGTGTGCTGTTTGTGCTAGGCCATGTCTGCGACCGAAGAAAATTCGCAGAGAGAGACCAGACAAGAGATGGAAACCAGAGACACACAGTCACAAAGTGGCCAAGAGACATTGGACAACGTCGAAGCGCTGTCGCTGATGCAGTCCTACTTCGACAGCAAGTTCAAAAGTTTGAAACGTGAGCTAACGCACGAGTCGGACGACGATTCAAGGAAAATATTTTGCCAGCATAGAGAATTCAAATTCAAGTCCAACAAGATGCAATTCGAGTTCAACAGTGGAATAATCGATAGTATTGAAGAAGTAACAAAGCTTTTGGAAACGGGAGCGAAGACCAAGCCCAAGAAGCGGTTAAATTTGATTTGTGAGGAGCTACGCAAACGAAACAAATTGATAAAGATCGCTGACAGATCCCCAGCTAGGTGGTCAACTGTGGACGAATACGTATCAGACGAGATTGCGAGTGATAGTGAGGATGAGAAAAAGCTTCGTGCAGCAGAATCCAGAGCAATTGTTAAACGAAGAAATGCCTCCAAGCAGAAGTTTCATAACAACTCAATGCAGCCATTTCTTGTCGTAAGACAGCAAGTTTTGCAACCACAAGCGTGCTTTCCCCAACCGCAGCCATTTCGTCCCCCCCCCCCAGCAGGAAGAATTAGCTACTTCAACAGTACCCAACACTTCCAGCGTCCGGCCTTCAGGATGCAAGCTAAACCTACCGACCTTTGCCTGGCATGCGGACAATTCGGACACCGGCGTCGTAATTGCCCAGTCATCAGTAACCCAGCCTCTTTTGGGAGATCGCAACCCCAACAAAAAACAAAAACCAAGATGAGTATTTAAATCGTTTATTTATCAATGAATTTGATTTTCGTTCTGAAAAAGATTATTTTCTTGATTTTGATGTGGATATGTCCGCTGAAGCATGTGCGAAAGGAAATTTGGCTAAAAACGTTGCCTTTTGGGAATATATTAAGGTGTTTCGTTGGCATGAGCATCTTCAATCTTTGATATGTCCTACTTAGCAGGTCAAACTACTCAATGAGGTCCTGCTGAACATTTATTCTAATTTCATACCTAACAAGGTGAAAACGATCAGGCCTCAGCAAGCACCCTGGGTAACACCAACCGTTAAGAACTTTCTTAGGAAGAAGAATCGTGCTTACAGAATCTTTATGAGGAGTGGTCAGCCTGACGACAAGCTCCAAGGAAAACAAAATATGATATCTGAAGGTTCGAGATTGATCGAAGAAGCTAAAAGGGGCTACTTTCTTGAGGCAGGGAGAGCTCTGGCAAATCCTAAAATTGGTACCAAAAAATATTGGTCCCTGATTAACACCGTTCTAAACAAGGCAAAGATCCCAATAATACCGCCTCTTCTAGAAGATGGAATCTTCATTACGAAGTTTGCTGAAAAGGCACAAATATTCAACGATTCCTTCATACAGCAATGTACAACGATTGATACTGGAAGCCAACTTCCACAACATATCCCAGCAACTATTACTCAATTGAATGATTTTGTAATATCTGAGGAGAAAATTCTGAATATCATTAGATCACTTAATCCTAATAAAGCACATGGCTGGGATGGAATATCTGTGAGAATGATCAAACTTAGCGATAATGCACTGGTTATCCCGCTAAAGATAATATTTGAAAACTGCTTGAGACGAGGAGTCTTTCCCGAAATATGGAAATATGCAAATGTAGTGCCAGTGCATAAGAAAAATGAGAAAAATTTGAAGGGAAACTACCGTCCCATTTCTCTCCTTCCTGTTTTTGGGAAAATACTCGAAAAACTTATATATGACTCTTTATACTCACACCTCGCCTCGTGCGACCTTCTTAATCATGTCAATCAGGTTTTCGACATGGCAATTCGACAATCAATCAGTCACTTTCGATAACGCACACAATCTTCAAAGCCTTCGACTGCAATCCTCCTTGTGATTTTCGATCTGTGTATTTAGATATTTCCAAAGCATTTGACAGAGTGTGGCATGATGGCCTCCTGTATAAGCTAGAGCGTTGTGGTATTTCAGGGCAACTTCTTTTTCTGGTCAAGAGTTTCCTTAAGGATCGAAAACAAAGAACGGTTTTGAATGGGCAGTGTTCCTCCTGGGGAGATATTTCAGCTGGAGTACCCCAGGGCTCTATTTTGGGACCTCTATTTTTCCTCGTGTACATAAACGAACCTACTGAAGATTCAAGGTGCAATGTTAAGCTCTTTGCTGATGATACTTCGTTGTTCACAGTAGTTGAAGATTCCAATGCCGCAGCAAATGACATGAATCACGACTTAAAATTGATAAATCAATGGGCTCATAGCTGGAGGATGTCTTTTAATCCTGATCCACAGAAACAAGCTGTTGAACTAATATTTTCAAGGAAGAAAAATGAAATTGATCATCCTGTCGTTCTCTTTAATGACACACCTGTGAAGAAAGTAATTGAACACAAACATCTGGGTATTGTTCTTGATTCAAAGTTGTCTTTTTACGCTCACATCAAAGCAGCTATCTCTAAAACAAGAAAGGGTATTGGTATGCTGAAATTTCTCTCCAGGTATTTGCCCAGACATACACTTAATGAACTTTATAAGTTGCATGTTCGTCCCCATCTAGACTACGGAGATGTCATCTACCACACCCCAGCAAAATTATGCGAATTTAGTCACAACGAAATTTTCATAAGTTCTATGGAAAAGCTAGAGTCCGTCCAGTATTCTGCTGCCCTGGCTGTAACAGGGACATGGAGAGGAACTTCGCGAGCGAATCTGTACGCAGAGCTTTGCTGGGAATCACTGAATTTACGAAGGTGGAGCAGACGCCTCACTCTGCTCTACAAAATAGTAAATAATCTAACACCTTCGTGTATGACAAAACCAATCCCCCCCCCTTGAGCAGTCAAATTACACTCTTTGCAATCCGGATGTCATAGGGCGAATAAGGGCAAGAACAGAAAAATTCAAGTCTAGTTTCTATCCTAGTTGCCTTACTGAATGGAATGAACTTGACCCAGAGATTAGACTTGCACCGTCTGTCACTGTTTTTAAGAAGAAACTTTTGTCGATTATCCGCCCCCCTGCAAAATCTGTTTTCGGGATTCATGACCCAATGGGATTATCACACCTTACTCAGCTTAGAGTGGGTCTCAGCAAATTGAATTTTCACAAATTCAGGCATAATTTTAAGGACATTGTAAACCCACTGTGCCCTACCAACGATGGTGTTGAGGATACGGAGCACTCTTTGTTGCTTTGCCCATCTTTTGCAGTTCAACGACAAAACCTTCTTGCTGAAATTCTTCCACTGTTACGACCATTTGGATATGCTAATCTTTCAAATGAGGTTCTAACGCAGCTCTTATTGTATGGTGATGAAAACCTCCCTAATAATGTTAACAGGAATATACTCGAGCTAACATTACAATTCATCAAGGAAACCGGTCGTTTAGATTAAGCTCTTTCCAAACTCTGCTACAAACCACGCAACCACCAAGCACTCTTTCTTTGCAACGCCTTTTTGTTTTGTTTATTTTTTCTTCTATATCTTTCTTAATAGTTCTGTCTGGTCTTCGTTTTAAATGTTTTTCTTTTTACCTTTCTTTTTTTAAGGCCTTGGGGTTGTCATTGTATTTTGCTCCTCTTGGTATCGTCGTCGTAGTATTGTAAAGTAGTTTAAGTAGTGTATTTAATTTAGTAATTTTGTCATGTAAATTTTTAGATTGAATATACATATAAAAAAGATATATACCGGGTGTCTCAAAAAAAGTACCCCCTTTTGACTGGAAATAGGAACGAAGCGATAAGATACCATTACTCTCCGAGCAGTTAGCTAAATTTATCAATCTTCAACTTAGATTCACATACCTTGTATTTAAGAATCGTCCACGAAACACCAGAGATACAAGCTTGCAACGACAAAATTTACAGTGCACCCAAAACCAGAGGTTTTTTAAAAGGGCCTAGCCATGATTTGTATTATGGATCTTTTCCAAACCACCTGTAAACTTTAACTTTCAGTTTTTCGCTTTTGAAAAGAATAAGAAAGACTCGTGGAAATCGTCCTGATTAAACAAATATAACAAAATTGTGGTAAGAATGATGAAGTCGTGCAACATCTCCCAAATGAGCATGCGTGTGTTCCTTCTCTTCTTCTTTGACACTTGGAGTGGAATGCAATGCACGGATTGATTCCTCGAAGGAATAACTATTTGGAGAACGATTGAAGCATTTCAAGGTATAATTCTTTTCAATGGAGAAAGGTAAAGGTCAAAGTCGAAATTCCTGTGCAACATGCCTGTGAAAGCAAATCATAGTTAGGCCCTTTTACAAAACCTCTGGTTTCGGCTGCACTGTAAATTTTGACTTTGCAAGCTTGTATCTCCAGTGTTTGGTGGCCAATTTTTAAATGCAAGGTATGTGGATCTAAGTTGAAGATTGATAAATTTAGCTGTCCACTCGGGGAGTAATGATATCTTATCGTTTCACTCCTATTTCCAGTCAAAAGGGGGTACTTTTTTGGGACACCCGGTATATTAAGGCACCAGAGAGTGTTATCGTACTGATTAAATTTGGTTACAGAATACCTTTCATAAATACACCGAAGCAAGCTATGTTTAGAAATAACAAATCTTCTTATCTTAATCAAGAGTTTGTTTCTGAGAGCATTTTAGAACTGTTAAGGCGCGGCTCAGCAGTGGAAGTCAGTTTTACCCCACATGTTGTGAGCCCTCTGTCTGTTGCTGCAAATTCGTCAGAAAAATTGAGATTGATAATTGATTTACGATATGTAAACAAACATTTATTCAAAGAGAACATTCGTTTTGATGATTGGCGTTCTTTTGAGCCGAACTCTTTTGTTTTTAAATTTGATTTGAAACAAGGTTATCATCACGTTTATATTTTTCGAGATCATCAAGCCCTTCTCAGCTTTTCTTGGATATTTGATTCAGTTGAAAAATTCTTTGTTTTCACTGTTTTGCCTTTTGGTATGTGTTCCGCTCCGTATGTCTTTACAAAGCTTCTAAGACCCCTAGTAAAACATGGGCGTTCTCAAGGGATCAAAGTATGTGTTTACCTTGATGATGGTATAGCTATTGCTGACTCCAAACCTAAGGCTCAACTGCACTCCAATATTGTGAGAGATACCCTTGTGAAGGCGGGTTTTGTTGCAAATGATGAGAAATCTGTTTGGGAGCCAACAAAACCGTTAACATGGATTGGGGGTATCCATGGACTTTAATACCAATATGTTATTCATACCACAAAGTCGGATAGATTCAATTTTCAATCAGATTAATACACTTTTGCATAAACCCTATACAACTACAAGAAAGTTAGCTCAATTCGCAGGTAGATTATTGTCAACAAAATATGTTCTAGGAAACATTGTAAGCCTCAGATCAAGATACTTATATGCGGTAATTGAAGGCCGATCCTCTTGGGATGCTGTTCTAAACATACTGAACTTCCCTGGGGCTCACTTAGAAATTCTTTTTTGGCAAAATAATATTAAATCGTTAAATCTCCGCAATATTAAAGAATCGAATCTTCCATCGGTATTTGTCTCTTCAGATCCTAGTGCTACAGGGGTTGGAGCGGTGCTCGATAATCGTTTTAAAGCTCATAGAAGGTTTTCCATTAAAGAATCATTGAAAAGCTCAACTTGGCGTGAATTGACTGCAGTACTTTTTCCCCTAAAAAGTTTTCTCCCGAGAATTAAATCAAGAAGAGTTTTGTGGAAAATTGAAAATTATGCAGCATCTAGAATAGTGCATGTTGGTAGCAGAATCCATGAACTGCACTGTATTGCCTTAGAAATCAATTCAATTTGTAGAGAAAACGACATATTGCTTCAGGTTTCATGGGTCCCCAGAGTAATGAATGCTGATGCTGACAAACTATCTAGGTACACTGATGTTGGAGATTGGCAAATAACTCCCATCTTTTTCGCTTTCATAAACTCAAAATGGGGTCCATTTACTATAGATAGATTTGCAAGCTCTCAAAGCAGGAAGCTTCCACGATTTAACTCTAAATTTTTCTGCCCAGAATCTGAGGCAGTTGATGCCTTTTTGCAAAACTGGGAATGTGAAAATAACTTGCTGGTACCTCCAGTCGAGGATATTCCGCGACTTGTTAGATACATTAGTGGAAGGAAGGAACGAGGGACCTTGGTTATACCTTTCTGGGAATCTGCAGTGTACTGGCCAATGCTATGTGCAGGAAATAACACTTTTCGTCACTATATTAAAGATTACATGATATTTGAAGATATGGATAGTATTATAATACCTGGCTCTTGCCCATTTTCTGTCATTGGTTCCTCTTGTATGAAAGGAGGAATTATAGCACTGAAAATCGAATCCTAGGTAATCTTAATCATGCAAATTGCTCTTCCGTACCTTGGAGGTCGGTGATAGCTTTCTAGTGTAACTGTAAGTGCCTTGGAGGCCAGTTATAGTTATTTGAAGTAACTGTAAGTGCCTTTGAGGCCAGTAATAGTTATTTGGAGTAACTGTAAGTGTCTTTGAGGCCAGTAATAGTGCCTTTGAGGCCAGGAATAGCTGGTTAAAGTAACTGGAAATGCCATGGAGGCCTGTAACCGCTGTTCAAAGTAACTGTGAATGCCTTGGAGGCCAGAAATAACTATCTAGATTGATCAGGACTGCCTTGGAGGCCAGTAATACATTAAACTATTGGTAACGCTTTGCATTATTGAAATTCTTTAGATATTTGAGCTTCTATGCTGTGACTTGGAGGGCAGCTAATATACCTGGCTAATAGTTCCTTTTTCCTTCCATTAAGTAATAGAAAAAGTCTACCCCGTGTATGGCAGCAGTAGCCACACAGACTTTCCTCTGTAATTGGCATTTATTTGTCCTTCTTCACCTCTAGCGTCAATTGAGACGGCAGTCAAAGATCAAGTTCAAGATGAACAACTGAAGCAGCTGGCAATGGACATACCTACTTTTTTGTCACAATCAAGGTCTAAGAACGCTCAAGATAGATATAAATCTGGCTTTAACAAGTGGTTCAACTGGTCTGAAAAATTTGCTGAGATTTCGAGCCTTCCTGCAAAGCCAATTCACGTTGCATTGTTCCTGACAAAGCTGATCCGGTCTAATGACTCACTTTGTGTGATCGAAAGCGCATTTTACGCAATTAAGCATTTTCACAAGATTGCCAGTCTTGACGATCCAACCAGTTCAGATCTTTGTAAGAATAGGCTCGAGGCAGCTAAACGAACTACAACGAAAGTTACCAAAGAGAAGGAATCTATTTCATCATTGCACTTAGGCCTTATTTATGATCATATTGGGGGTGCATCAGCTAATCTATTGCAATTACGTAACTTTGTTAATTTTTTACTGAGTTTTGCCGGTTTCTTCAGCGGAACCATACGGAATTCAGAAACCCTTTGTCAATTTGAAAAAGAGATTAAAAATTTGGTACGGAGAAAATTGTTCCTGCAAATTACGCTGCATTTTCATTCTAAACTTGGACTATTTATGATGATTGCTTTTAGATATCCGTCTTAATTGTATATATTGGTAACTTGTAAATACTTTTATCTGTTACTTTCTTATCTAATATTGTTTATACATCTTTTAACGTTGGAATTAATTAGCTAATGTTTATTCTAGCTATAGTATTTTATTATCCAACGATAAACAAATTGATAATAATAAATAATAATAATCACTGCACACAATTCGCTAATTTTCAAAACACAATTTCAAGGAAAGAGAATACTGGCGGGAAATGTACGATACTCCATTCTTGAAAGTATCATTTTGTATTCTATATATAATCAATCCTACCGAGCCAGGGCCTGTCCTTTAAATCAACTACAGTATGAAATACATCGCGGCAGTGATTTTACTGCTGGTTTAGTAAGTGCCCCCTGCTCTGTTTCATATTCAACGATACAAGACTCGAAGAGGTTAACAGGAGGTCACAACTATGACAACTTGATATGAATCTGTTATCAGCATTGTTGGTAGCAGTATTATGAAATAGTAGATGAAACATCATTGAGGTATTCTCTCTTATCACTTGATGAGATATTCAGAGAATACTTACAATGCACGAACATGTGCAAGGCGAACAGAAAAAAAATTATAGAATGAAGCTCTCAAGCCCTTTGCAAGACTCCTGTAAACTGATGAAGCTTGTGTGGCTAACATATGAACTTTAAGAAGAAAAAAATTATTTAGTTTGTGAAAATCGGTTGCATTGCTGCAATATTGCAAATCGCTTTTTGACACAAGCTCCATCTCAAAATTTTTTAAAGCATGCCTAAGATTCTTGGTCAAGTGAGGTAACCACATGCTCGTTTTTACAATGATAACGACACAGGTGTTGTCAATTGATTAGAATAGGATGGATGGTTTGAGCGCTAAAGGCATTACAGCATCTAAATATTTGCCTACTCAGCCGCCATCAAGGATCATTGCTCAAAACTGTCAGACGACAAAGATACACCACGTTTCTAACGAAGGAGTTAAGTTTGCAATTTCAAAAATTCTTCAGTCCTTAACCCTAATCCATACGGGCTTTTTCAAGCGACCATTTATTAGGGGTAGGAGGGGTCCTTTCCACCCCACCTGACAATTGCCCTAGACTTATTAAAATTCAATACAACTTGTCACAGTTACAATAAAAGAAGTTGAAAAAGAATTGTCTTCCTTGTCCAGTTTCAAAGATACAAGATTTTCAAAAGTCATTTAGAGGTCAAACCTATGCCAAATTGATATGAATCTGTTACTAGCATTTATGATATCTTGCTAGCATTGATGGTAGCAGTGTTAAGGTTACAAAATAGTAAGTAGCAAAAGATTAATGCAACATTACGGATGCCACTTGATATGATGAGATCAAAGAAGATCCAATGCAACTGAGAAAATCGTTGCTTTTGAATTCAAAAGAATTTTCGATACAGTTGATCTTAGAAACACAAACATTTACCAAGTACGGATCAAGTAAGGGGGCTGGAGTCATACCCCCTTCCCAAATGGCAAGAGTTCTCAAAAAAGTATTGTCTTTATTGGATGAAGGGAAGAATTTCAAACCTTTTTCCCCCAAAATAATGTTAACGACAAGCCAGTCTACCTAACTCACAAAGTAACTTACTATTGATCGAAAAGTTTGGAAAAGATATGAAGTTGAATTCTAATAATGATCAACAAAATTGCATTGTCTGAGATCGAGATTGAAAACCTTCTGTTTCTTTCACTTTGTCGAAGAATCGGAGTAATTCAGGACCTTCTAGTGAACTTAACTGTTGAAGTATATTGTTGATAAATTTCGCTTTGTTGATGGTGATTAAGACTCATATCTTCAGTTGTGATAGAAATGTGATTGTAGCAAAGTAACTTATTAAGCCGCAAGAATTTTGATAACTGGTGACTCGAATTTGGGAACTTATGATCAGGAATTTCTCAGGATTGTCTAGTAACTTTGAAATGGGAGTTCACAACAAGCTAACTGAGAAAAATTCAGTCTTTCTGATATAATTTCCTCTGATGAATGATCAAAGATAGGTTTAAACGTAGAAATGTCCTTGTTGAATACTAAAAAGACATGAAAAGATCTAAGAAATCAAAAACTGAAGACGAGGCAAATACAGCAGGACCCAATCATCTGGATTGGTTGTATTGTATTAAGTAACAATCATCTAAGAAAGATAACAAAGACTTGAAGCATTGCTAATTTCTGTAAAGAGCAACATCTTCAATACATTGCACATATAACAAGACTAGGAAACGATTCACTTCAAAAGCAACTATTCTTCGCAGTGGACCTTAAAAAACATGCACGTGACCGATGGCTAAAATTTGAAAAAAAGTGAATATCAGTGAAGGTCAAATAAAAAAGATAAGCTGAGTTTATGTCATTAGTTGAGACACGTAAAGGGTACAAATGTACCTAATAGAGAAGTTTGATTATGATGATGATGAAAGGCCTTTAACTTGAAGATTTTTTAGATCTGCGTCATTTCTTACGGTAAGTTTGCATTTCCATGGCGGCGGGGCTTTTTTTGCGATAGGCATTCTCTAATTGGTGGTCACGATAAACATTTCACAGTCCTTTACTTTCCCAAATGACTGCCTGTTACCTTTTGCACAAAAATGCCAGTTGTATTTCAGGAGGAATGAAGTTTAAATGATGAGCTAAATGATCGATGATGAAGCGAAAAGGGCGTTTCCCACATTTTTCGAGAATATGAAGGGCGTTGCAACGTAAGATTTTCCTGGAGGCTCCGCTCTCAGACCCTCGCATTCCTTCTATTTAACCCTTCTCAAACTCCAAGGCTGGATACGCCCCTGACAATTCCTAGGAGGGTAGAAATAATGCATATAACGTGTCGCTCAAACCATTTGCAAGACCCATTTGCAAGACTCCTGCAAACTGATAATTAGCTATCACAACAACTTCTGTACATTAGAAACGAAATCAATTTAAGCAATGTAATTAAAATGATTAATGTCACATTCCTTCAAAACAGGAAGGAGAATTTTATTGATTAAATCCGGAGCCTTGCACCGGAACAAGAAGACGTCTTCGGCCATTGACTGTCTTTTTCTGGATCGGCATTCTAAAATCAGTTTCTGATTAGCGCTGAATCCGTTCTGCACTACCCGAAAATATTATGATGATTTTTTCTGGTATTCTGGGGCAAACGAATTCAAAGATTTATAGGTTAGCAGGGATATCTCTTTTTTACAAGATTACTGATGTTTGACCAGCCAAGATTTGGAATTAGCTGAGCAGAAGAATAATCGTATGGGCTGTTTATTGCAATTGTTGCTGATCTATTTTGGATATTTTGCAAAACGTTGATTTTCGATTCATTACAGCAGCCCTACAATTACTTAAATGGGGCTAAGCAATTCTTCTGTACTTTATGATTATACAACCTGATGATCGATCTAACCATAGCCTGCGTGCAGACTGCGTGCAGAAATTGAAAGGGTCTGCACGTAGGCTACCCCCCGATCGATATCTGTCTGCTTGTTTAACAGGCACGGTATTTGAAAAGCGTATTCATAACCAACTGCACGATCATTTTGACAAAAAACAAGCATCTATTTTCAAATCAATTTAGCTTCGGAGCTTTTCACTCTGTTGTCACTTGGCTTCTTAACAATGTAGATGACTGATACGCAAACATGGGACGATAGCAGATATACTCCAAATTTTTTCATTTATTTTAGAGAAAGCATTTGATATCCGTGGACTATGGCAGTCTGCATGCAATTTTCAGTAAGTATGGTGTTGAAAATCTACAACCTGCTTCGTTACATCATTTCTAACCAATAGATGTAACCAACCAATATGTTTCATGACAGAGCCACAAATAGTCGAATCAATAAGATTCATGAAAGAGCTTTGCGAATTGTATACAGAGACACTGAATCCTCCTTTGATGAACTTCTTGCAAAGGATAACTCAGTATCAGTTCACCAAAGAAACTTGCAGTTACTTATGATAGAGATATATAAAACCAAAAACAATTTAAATCCATCGTTCATGGAAGATATCTTTGTCGAAAGACCTAACATACCATACGACCTTAGAAATAATGATGGTCTTCTGGTACCAAGGGCAAATACAACTGCTCATGGTATAGAAACCATACGATATGTTGGAAGCAGACTTTGGCAGACATTACCAAGTGAAACCAAAGAGTCTCGCACCCTAGAAATCTTTAAGGGTCGCATCAAAAACTGGAAAACAGACAAATGCAACTGCAAGCTTTGCAAAACATTTGTTGCAAACCTTGGATATATCTAGCTTGCACTTGTATTTATGATTTTAGATTTTTAAAAATTCATGTAAATAGGCTGTTTATTTCTTTATGTAGTTGGCTTTAATTAGCGTTGCTGCTATCATAGTCGCCAACTTAAAATAAATTGTATTATTATTATTATTATTATTATTATTAGAAAGCAATTCTGCAAAGTGAATGGGGTATATTCTAAAACCGAAGAATATATTTGCTATAGTGTGTTCCAGGGTTCTTGTCTTGGCCCTCTTTTGTTTGTGATTTAGCAAACATAGACCAAACTTTGAACAATTAACTGAACGATGTGAAGCAATGGTTGTAAGGAGATAAAATTTCTTTGAAGGTTCTAAAAACACAAGCTCTGACAGGGCTCCCAGCTCAACATTTAAAAAAATTTTTGATAAAACGGTTGATCATCCACAAATTTTTATTGTTGACTCTCAAGTTAAAATGCTTTTCGAACAAAGTACCTGGATGTGATAATCGATAGAAGCCTAAATTGGGAAGAACACACAAGCGATCTCCGTACAAAGATTTCTCGTACGATGGACTTTGAATGAAATATTCCAGGAATTTTTTACTTGAAAGCACGTTGCATATACTTGCATATACTTGAAAGCACAAAATGCATATCGGGATATTGTCGAGCCCCACATTTGATTCTGCTGTTCGAATTTGGGGGTGCTGTGGGGTGACTAAACTGCAAACATTGCAAAGTTGCAGAATCGAGCACTAGAATTGTAACTAAAAGCACATTTGATACGATTGCAATGGCACTAATTTGCAGCTGAAATTTGCCAACTGTGGCATTATCAGATGTGAAACAGCTGCAACAATGTACAAATCATTAAATGAAGTCGTCCCAAAGCACCTTTCAAGCCTGTTTGAAAAACATTCGACTATTCAGAAAATTTAGAAATATCGTAGTAACCTTTCACTACCCTTACGGAAAACTAACAGTGGGCAGAAGGCTATTTCTTTTCGTGGACCTAAGCATTGGTATCAACTTGAAATCGACGCCAAACAAGCAACTTCCCTAGTCACCTTTCAGAGAAGCAGTAAAGTTCGTAGTATCTATCTTCTAATTTGAAAAAGTTTTTGCCACGGTCCCCTGAAAAAAAACAGTTCTAATAGACTGATGAGGCTAACGTGCCTAAATAATCAGCGACTAATGCATGAAATGCGTTAAAAATGAATTGCACTCGTGGCTTTTTACATGAATCCGTAAAAAGTTATCAGGTTTAAACAACTGTTTACAAAAAATATACACTTACCTCACATAAGTATTGCACCAATGAAAAAAAATGGCGACCTAAAGTTTCTTTCAATCAACAAAGTTTGCATAACAAAGCACCAGCATTCACAGGTTTCTCTACTGGGTTTTTTTTTGGGACAGGAAATAACTGCTAATTCATCTTCTCTTTACTTTAATCCAGTTAAAATGAAGTGTTATTTTGTTGATTTCTTTGATAATTTAACAAGAACTTTAGAACAACATTGAACAAGATTTTGGCAGAGTAACGAGAGGAGTAGGCCATGTTGAAACGAAGAATGAAAAGATTTCTTATATCAAAGGTAACAAAATCTCGTAATTTTCAAATCTGGATTCTGCAAACTTCATAGCCATGGCAAAATTTTCTCTCCTTGAATAGGGTTAAAGAATAAAATTTCAAGTAAACAAGAAGAAAGTCATTCAAGTTAAATGAACTTAAATTAATCTTAGGAGCCGTCATGTTGAAAAAAACAAACTCCAGTCACTTTCTAGATTTTTATCGCCTTCAAACTATACCCAAGTGAGAGGATTTTGTTGTTTTATCCAAATCAAGATATTTAATTGTCAACAACTTACCTAAAGTTTCCCATGAACAAAAATTAATGCTAATGTGATAAAAATAGCGTCAAGCATATTTTTGCCTTGGAATGGCTTATTTCCGTGTCATCTCTGTTTTATATACAGGTCGCATTCCTCATGCAAAACTCTTGTCATAGTGATAAACTTTGCAGAAGCCAGATTTGAAAATCACGAAGTTTTGCTATCTTTGCTCTAAGAAATCTTTTCATTCTTCGTTTTGTTATGGCCTACTCCTCCAGTTAACAGCAAAAATCTTGTTCAATGTTGTCCTCGGGTTTTTGTTGATTGTCAAAGAAACCAACATTTCGTTTTATTGTCAAGTAAAAAGTAGACAAACAGACAATTATTTCCCGCCAAAACACCGGGCAGGGAATCCAAAAATGCTGATACTTTTGTTATGCAAATTTTGTTGCTTTACTTACATGATACTTTGGCCGCCATTTTGGATAACGTGGTGCAATGCTTATGTGAGTGCAAACAATGATGAAATTTCACCACATTTTTTGTAGGGGAAATTTTCGGGAAACGGACTCATTTCCCATAATTTCACAAAGGGGAAATGGAAATTTCCATTTCCCTCAAATTTCCCATAGAAACTTATCCATTTCCCTTAAATTTCCATCCAAGAACTATGGGGAAATTTTGATATTTTTTTGCCGTGATATCATAGCGATGACAAACATCCTGATGACTAGATTCTAAAAAGGCACTTGTTTGCCTTATTTGGACAAGTCCATGATATGTTCCTGCATGCCTTGTTATGTTCCTGCACAACAATGACTCGGCATGATTGGTGGGCCAGCGCGATACCACAGGTAAGGCACAGCAAGCCTAGTCAGTTCTAAAGATAAAAAAATCTTCATTGTGTAGATTCCGAAAATTTGCTTGTTTCCACTAGTTGGTCAAGTTATTGATGCATTGTGATAGTTCCATTGTAATAAAGGGTTGAGTATTGTCAAACTTCCTTTGAAACGTTATTCTCCGAATGGATTTTAGCAAAGTTTGGATGTTTTTTTGTAGAATGAAAATCTTGCAGCGATTGTTATAAATTAGAGCTTCGTACCCTGTCGGTACGAGCAGACATGGCCACCGCATTGACTACTAATTCCAGGTTTTCAATCAATCAAAGTCATTGCGACGTCACATGTGAATGCCACAAAATTCCACAATGTGGCATCGATTTTTGGAACTTGCTTTAAAACGCTGGATAGTGAAGTTACAATTGATCAAACTAAAACTGCATCATTAATACTATTTTGGTTGGGGAGCCTGGTAGATTCTTTAAAATAACTCTGCAAGGAAAAATCTTATGGAAATGGAACTTGTTGACTTCTTGCAACTACCTATTGTTCAACTTCTCAGAACATCTCATTAAAAAATTTTGACAAATGAGGGAGAGAGAGACAATTCTCCGAAACAGATCTTGAAAAGGTCGCAAATTCTCAAATCTCAGTTATCCCAAAAAAGTAGCAAATTTTGACTATTTTGCAAACTTCTTTCGTAGGGTAATGTTATTTGCTGTATTCTATCATAAATATCATGTTAACCCATGCGGCTACGGAGAACGGTTGCAAAGAAACAATTCAGTGGCGGTCAAGGGGTCGTATCCAAAATAACACAGCATTGTACAACTCTACACAAAGATTATACTCGTTAAGTACCATACGCCTTGTTGTTGGTAGTGGGTGCCATTCTCCTCCACCGCAGTGTGAGGTAGTATTTCTCCTCCACCTCAGCAAGAGGTAGTAACAGTCATTCTCCTCCACCGCAGTGTGAGGTAGTATCTCTCCTCCGCCTCAGCAAGAGGTAGTAGCAGTCATTCTCCTCCACCACAGTGTGAGGTAGTATCTCTCCTCCGCCTCAGCGAGAGGAAGTATCAGTCATTCTCCTCCGCCGCAGCGTGAGGTAGTACCAGTATTTGGTGTAGTCCTTGTAGTAGTTGTCTTAAACTACAATAAGCTACCTACACTAATAACTGGAGACGACTGCTTAATGAGAGGAGGCTAATACGGGGGGCATGTTCAATCCCAATTTCTTAAGGTGCAAACAAGTATAGTTAACGTGGCCACCTATTGTGTGGCCCCAAACCGCCAAAGTACAGCCAAATTAGTGCTCCCTAGACCCAACCACTGATATGGATGTGTATATATATATAAACCCAATCATCTATTTTTTCTACCCTTTTTCCTTTGTTTCGTGCCTTAGCATAGAGACCAGACCATAGATGACGGCACTGCTGTTTTCACTAGGAGTTTAGGGACTCTACTTAAAATATCACTAGATGTTCTAATATGCCTTGCAAAGCAGTTACTGGACCAGCGTCCCAAAACCTTTAACAGCCGGTCAGGAATGTTCGCTGCTGCTGCTGTCGTTGCTGCCCCACTCCTGATATTGACTGAAGCTGTGTAGCAATTCAAGCTCCCCCTTTAGGTACTCCAGACTGCTGGGGGAATCCTTGTTGGCAGTGGATTGGCTCCTGGGGCCAGTTGAAAGAACCTGCTCCCCTGTGAATGAAAAAGAGCATCGGCGAGAACATTGGACGTCCCAGGAATATGTGAAACGTTTACAGTAAAGTTGTGCTTGGCTGCAGTGAAGAACAATTCACGCAGGAGGTTAGCAATTTGGGGGCATTTTGATGTGTGTTTTGACCATATATCAACGACTGCTTTGCTAACACAATGGAAGAGAGGCTTTTGCCAATAAAACGCTCTGTCCAGATCTCGCATGCTACATATATAGGAAATAGTTCCTTCCAAGCAATTGAATAACTCTTGAACTGGGCTGACCACCGTTCTGACATCCAGACCCCTTTAAAATAAATTCCAAATCCAAGCTCTCCTGAAGCATCTGTAAAGAGTTCAATATCTGGACACTTTGTGGTGAAACGGTCTAGGCTTTGCTGCTTACTGTTCCAAGTAGGGACAAATCAAGCCACCATTAAATATCCTCTCGTGCTGAACTGTTTAAGGAAATGAGGTGGCTAGGCCTATCAACTGTAGTAGACAGATCAAGTAAATGTCTTAGGAATGTGTGGCCTGGAGGAATGATTTTTGCAGCAAAGGATAATTTACCAATCACGGATAATGGATCGTGTTTTGTGCAATTCTTTTTTTTATTCCAAACCTGGAGCAACGATAACAAGTCATAAAGTTTCTCCTGGGAAAGGCGAGTAACCATAGCAGCTGAATCGATTACTTAGTAATTGATTGGGAATTTCCCAGGTAGGTTAGCTCAGTTGTGGGGCCCACCATTTGTTCAGGGGCTAGTGGGATGCCCAAACGATGAAAAAGAGTTCTTTAGTCTCTGAATCTTGTGTGCACAAGATGCCTCATCTGCACAAGAATTAAAATAGTCAACCCACAAGGGGAAAAGACCAAGTAAATGCCAGTCACTTGGGGCAACTGGGCACATCCTAAAGGCACTCTTTACATATAACTTGGCTAAAAATGTACCTCTTCCTAGTTCCGAAACGATATCAACTGCCCTATTAAAGTTTTCATAATGGACAATTGCTTTTTCATCAGGGATATAGTCATTGATGGAGTAGCCTTTTGGAGATGAAAGGTCTGTAATCATCCGAACTTTGTTAGATTCCTTTTTTTTTATCTTTTTTGGGGGGGGCCATAATCCCAATTGGGGATGTTCTTAAATTTTGAAAGTGGTGCAGTGTGAAAATGGGGCCTGCAATGCGGTGGGCCTGGATTTTAGCCAATATATTCATATAATATCAGTAATAAGTTGTAAGTGACTTTCTGCTGATTTCAGGATAAAAGCTGTGTTGCTAAATTCTGGGCCTGAGTAACCTATGACAAAACCATAAGTAAAAACAGATAAATAAAAGCTTCAAAATGTTTGTTTGGGTGGTGCATTAGTTCTCTTTTAAATTCAGAAACCTTCACTGGGGTGCAGATTGATGAAGGCAAAGGTTCAAAATTTGTTAGACGGGTATGTTTTGCAATATGCTCCTGGATGATTGCCTCCGCACTTGTTGCAGGCATGACGGTGAGGGCAGTGCTGAGAGTTGCAGCGGTCACCTGCATCGAATTCCCGGCAATTGGTATGTAAGGGGTTCTTGTATGGAATGGAGCTTGTCTTGGGTCAAAAGGGCTCATTTGCACTTGTTTTTGCGGAAAAGGCTCACTTGTGCTTGTTTTGGGACGAAAGACTCATTTGGGCAGTTGGAGGAGTAGTGCCCTGGCTGAGAACATCTGAAACAGGTGGGCTGGCCATATGACTGGGTGGGCTGGGTACATAGAAAGCGGTCAAATGCGTAGTCATATAGCTTGTCCCATCGGGCTGTTTTGTCCCTGGCGATATTCAGCCGAAATGCAACATCGTATCTATACCAGGCTGTGAAGTGGTACACCCAGATTGACTCCTGGTATGCTAACATCTGGGGGGCAAGGTCCAGATGATAGTGGACCATACCTCTTAAAAACACATTCCAAGCTTCAAACCTTTGGCTTGTAGTGGTTACGCCACGCTTTCTGGCATTTGAGATTGAAATGCTACTTGAGCAGGCCTTACATCAGATGCAGACAGGTCACAAAGCAGGTGAGGTTCTACAGATGTTGCACCATACAGGATTTTTGGGAGAAGGGTTGCTAAATCAATGTACTCATTGCTCTTAAGGGCTTTTATGACCTTTTTCTGATAAGGGAGGGAGGGAGGTTGATGCATACTGTTGATAAATTGGCAAATTTATACCTGCTAATGATCCATGGGCATCTGCTGCTGGCAGTACAGGCTGAGTGCTGGGGCGCTGTTGTTTTGGTCAAGCTTTGGTTATGTTGGAGGGGCAAAAAAGCAGAATCAGATTGCCTTCTGTGGCTTCTTGAACAGGGTGAATGGCAGCTGCTGAAGCTGGAGATAATGGAGGGGCAGGATGCTGCTTGGTGGGAAGCTGTATGGCAATAGAAACCTCTGATCTGATCAGGGCACAAAGTTCTTGCAGTGAGAGCCCAACTATTTCTTTGCTAGCCGTCGGGGCTGAGTTTGACTTTTGAGTAGATTCCTGTGATCTGTGTTCCTGATTTCCTTCTGTAATCACAAATGATGCATCTTTTTTTATTTTCATTTTTATTTAATATTATTCATACACAAAAGAAACCCTTCAGCAAATCAAAATATACAATATCTAATTACAATGATAAAACTCTAAGAATAAAAACCTAAAGCCCTATAAACCTAATCATTGTTGTTCTTCCAGGGAATTGTGTTTGAGAGCCTAGCTCCTTAGATGCGTTTTCAGTTGTTTTTTAAAACGATCTAATGTCGGTAGCTCACGAATTTCGGCAGGTGTATCATTCCATAATGTGAGAGCTGCGTAATGAAAGCCTTTTTTGGCAAATTCAGTCCTATATCTAGGGATCTGGAGATCTTTACAGTGTCTCGTAGTGTAGGTCGAGTGAAAAGATCTCGTTTGGAATTTATCCCATAGGTTTTCAGGGCATAGTCTGTTCATAATCTTGTAGGTCATGACATTCCGGTCATAACGGAAAAGATTTTCTACGTTCAACCATGAAGTCGACCAGCCATCTTTTATTCTTGCATTTGATATTATTGAATAGGCCCGGTCTTGAAGGCGTTGGAGAACAGCTAGTTTTGTTTCAGACAGATTACCCCAGATGACATCAGCATAACGCAGATGACTCTCAATTAATGCATAGTATACATTACACAGTTGTGATTGCGGAACGACATTTTTCAATTTTTTTAGAGCTGCAAGTCCTCCACTCATTTTACCTTTGGTGCGCTTAAACTGTGCATCCCAATTTAGCTTTTCATCAACTATGACTCCGAGGGATTTCGTCTTATTGACTCTTTTTACGTCAGAGTTATTTAGTTTCAGCACTTCTGGCAGTTCTAGATTTTTGGTTTTAAGCGGATGCCCTATGATCATGAATTCAGTTTTTTCCGGATTCGGGCTAAGTTTATTCACCCTCATCCACTCAGAGAGGTTGGAAAGCTCTTGATGTGCGTCCTCGACTAGTTTCGCTACATCAACCGATGCAATCGTTATACTGGTATCGTCAGCATAGATACTAGCCCGGGAGAATTTAAGACACTTTTCTAAGTCATTCAAGTAATTTGAAAGCCTGTCACCGAGTAAATATAAGGTTAACCTTGTCACAGTCCTGGTTTATCGCGCTTTTCATATTTGTTCCTCTTATGCGCATTTTCACGACCACCTGTGTAACATCAAACGATTTCTACAGCAAAACTGCTTCCCCAAACATCTTATCGACAAACTCATTAAAAAATTTTTGGATGGGCAATACATACCTAAAATAAGACCGGCCACCGTATCTAAACTCCCGGTAACTTTTTGTTTACCTTATTTAGGCCAATACAGTCTCAGGGTGAAAAAGAAACTATGTAAATTTTTAGGTAACGCGTACCCCCATGTCGATTTTCGCGTTGTTTTTCAATCAGCTAAACGCATTGAAAACCTTTTCCCTTTCAAAGATCACATCCCTACGAACATTTGTTCTTCTGTTGTTTACAAGTTTACGTGTAGTAGCTGCCAGGCTGCTTATTATGGCAAAACATCACGCCACTTTGTTGTTCGTTGTAGGGAACATTTAGGAATAAACAAGAAAGGAATAAGTATAAAAAGTGCTTCTTCATCCATTAGGGACCATATTAATGAAACTGAGCATGCCGCGTCTTTTGATGATTTTTGTATTTTGGACAAAGCCAACAACAATTTTGATTTGTTGATACACGAGAGCCTTCTAATCTTGAGGGACCGCCCGACACTCAATCAACAGAACTCCTCTATACCGTTGTATCTTTTTTAATCTCACTGGACTTTCTTATTTGGTTTAACTTCAATGGACTTTCCTTATTTAGATATCGTATGATTGATAATTTATTATGCATTTTCTCTAGAATAGTTATCACTATAAAAACCTCACACGTGTAACTTTGATTTAGCTGAAGATGAGACAAGCTCGTCTCGAAACGTCCTGAACATGTCTTAATTAATCAATTTTTTTTGCTAATGGAAATGTCGTCTTAACCAACTGGAAATGTCGATTTAACTACGTTTGTCTTTTCTGAAATGACTCTCAAAATGATGTTCGTCGTGGTCCTAATGTTACGATTTATAATAAAGCTGCGCTTTCCAACCAATGTTTCATTCAAGTAAATGATGAAAAGAAGAGGGCCTAGACAAGAACCTTGGGGAATACCACAGGTTACGTCTTTGGCCTTAGATTGCTGACCGTTCAGAGAGTAGAACTGTTTTCTATTACTTAGGTAGGATTCAAACCAACTCCCAGCTTTGCCTCTTATTCCATATGCACTTAATTTCTTTAGTAATATACCGTGATCGACCGTATCGAAAGCTTTCTTGAGGTCAAGAAATATAGTGAGATTGACATTACTGTGATCTATGTTTTCGTACCAGAAGTCTGTGCTGCTTATGAGTGATTTTATCGTGGAGTATAACTTACGAAAAGCTGCTTGGCTGCATGTAATACTCTTATTGATTTTGAGAAAATCAAACAGCTGGTCGTGCGTTAGCCTTTCTAGCATCCTTGAAAACACTGAGATTACAGAGATGGGCCTGTAGTTGTTTACATCAGTCTTTGGGCCCGACTTGTAAATTGGGGTGACTCTCGCTAATTTCCAAATATCAGGGAAAACACCATTCGCAAGTGATGAGTTATAAATCAGCATAAGAGGGTGAGCGATAAATTCGCTCGCGTCTTTTACCAAAGTTATGGTAATTTTGTCAGGACCAGACGCTTTCCCGTTCTTTAGCTGATTGATAGCATTCATCACATATTTTTTGTCGACTGGTTTGAACAGCATTTCTTCGTTTACTGGCGTAACATGCTGCAAGCAATTATCGCTGGGTCTCGTTTCTATGCTTCTTGCGAGCCTTGGTCCAACAGATACAAAGTGGCAGTTTAAAGCTTCAAGCACATCACGCTCTTTTGTCAACGTTTTGCCGTCGATTTCAATACTGGCAAGTGTCGTGGACTTTGCATCTTTATCCAAGACCCTGTTTATTGTTTTCCACATTTTCTTTGGATCCCTTTTATTTTTCTCAATTAAACCCTTGTAATAATCCTGAATAGAATATCGAATTTCTTTGGTTACTTTATTCCCCTGCTTACTATAAGCTGACCATCTTCCATATTGGAACTGCCTTCGCCAGGTTGTGGTACGTTAAAATGTGTAAAAATGCGCTCTGATAACGAGTTCTTTGGGCCAGTCGTGGCTTAGGCCATAGTGGGCACAGCGAGCTTTGAGAACTGCTTTGGCTGTTCTTCTCCAATCACGCAGGGTTTTGACCCGATCTTCTGTTTCCGATGGATGTTTCTTTGACAAAGCCCCCATCCGAGGCCGACATGACGGTGATACTAACACAGATTCTTCTAAAAATCCCACAAAAACGAGCTCAAAATTCGAGAAAGAATGGCTTACACTTTGCATGTGCTCTCAACCACATTGCATGCTGGGAAGGCGGAAGCAAAAGGCGGGAAATGGCCTCCGCAGGGGGGATGAGGTGAATTAACCTCCGCCTATGTGTTAAAAAACATTTCTGGGGCATAAATCTGCTACTTAGATGGAAATAGTGCTCCAAATTTAATTCCATCGTAAATTCCCCGATTTTGGCCAATTTTGCCGCTTTTCTTGAGCACGCGAAGTAAAACGCTGACGAAAGCAGAAATGACGGCTAACTTGAGGTTAATTTTTATAATTTCAGACAGAAGTGCATGCATGAGGCTATTAGGACACCAAATTTGGCTGCTCTATCTATTACCAGTCAAGAGTTAGGTAGGGGGAGGGGGGCTTTATTGCCCCAAGCCAAAATTAGACGTATCAGATAGCCCAGCGAAGATAGGAATCAAATGTTTTGGCCGATTTTTGCTCGTGGCCCATGGCCGGAAGCCTGCAAAGCCTCATTTTTACGGACCAATCCGACGGCGAATAAGCGACGAGGACAGAAGAAACGTGAGAAGGTTTTTCTAAATTTTACCTACCTTCATAAAACGCAACCAGGACAAAAACTGCAGGAAATTTCCCCAATTTTTTTGAAGATATCTACTCACCAGATGTTTGGGTATCCAGGTTTGGATGCCGGTTTAAATACCTCACGGTTCGGTGGAGATATAGCGTTTTCCGATAGGTAATATTGGCAGAGGCTTGCCAATCCTTGTTTACGTTACTTCAAATCAGGCGATAAAACCTTTTGATAAGACTTCCTTTCAGTTTCATTACTAATTTCGAGCCATGAAAACTTATGCCATGATACAAAGAGTAGTATAATACAGAAATTTCTCAAAAGTATTGCCATAAGACTTGAAATGTGTGAACTAACTGAAGCAAATTTTTTCAGTTCACATAGAAATCGAAAGGGCATTGAATCTTGAACCGAAGAAACTGTGGTGGAAGGACAATAGCAAGGACAATTGGAAACGTAAATATTTGCCGTTCTGGGATCGTTCTTAAAACAATCACTATTGTTATTGCTATCGTTTCTCATCCAGAATTTCTATTGTTTAAGGTTGAGGGCCTCATCGATTTTGGAAAGGCGATAACTCCGAGAAACCATGGAATACTCAAACTGGCATCCAAATCTGGATACCCAAACATCTGGAGAGTAACTATCTTCAAAAAATTCGGGAAATTTCCAGCAGTTTTTTGCCCTGATTGCGTTTTGTAAGGTAGGTAAAGTTGAGAAAAACTTTCCCACATTTCTTCTGTCTTCCTCACTCATTCGCTTTCTGATTGGTCCGTGAAAATGAGGCTGTTAAGGTTTCCAGCCATGGGCCACGAGCAAAAATTGGCTAAACATTTGATTCCTATCTTAGCCCAACCACTATAGGGTTGAGGACTAACAACGTATATGTTAACGACACAGGTATTTTTAGTTTATAAGAATCTGATTGATGGACTAACACGGTTTTTTATTGTTCGAAAATAGACGTTAAAACTACAAAATAGTTACACTTCTATGTAAAAGCCAGAGCAGAGAAGGACAATTGATCATCTGGTCTCCTGGCTGGAACTTATAATTCAACTATACCAGATTTAAAAATAAAACACAACTAACAAAAAATAAACATGTCAAGGGAGGAGGATTGCTGCTTTGTTTTATGACATGATATACTGGCTGAGTCAAAAATTCCCACCGACGTGTGGCAAATGAAAGATTCTGTGCAATCAAGCCATTTCCACCCTCCATGCCACAGCAAAATACCCACCAAGATGTTGGGACCCAACCCATCGTATGCCACTAAACAGAATCGTGCAGAAACTCACATGGTGTACAGGATCATCGCTCAAAAAAGTCTAACGACAAAAGACGCACCATTTTTCTTCGACGAATAAATCAAAGTTAGGGCTTTAAGGATCCCGTCAAATATTCGGCATTGATCCTTTGATACTGTTTTACTAAATGCCCCTTCATTATACAATTTCTACAGATAGAAGATTGCCGAATGTCAATAGGTGGTTGAAACTATGACAATTTGATATGAATAGGTTATTAGCATTCATTAGCATTGTTGGTAACAATATTAAGGGTATAAAATAGCAGCGAAAGCTTAATGAAACAAAATGCATGCCACTTGATGAGATCAAAGGAGATACCTGCAATTGAGAAAATTGCTGCTTTTACAATCCAAAGGAATTTTCGGCGGAATTAATCTTAGAAACACGAAACTTATATTTGCAGAAAGAAGTATACTTTCACGTAAAGATATGGAAATTTAAGTTTTGGGGATCTTGAGCGACAAATTGGGATACTTTTTGCGCAATACCGAGCAATAGTTAGTTTAGTCCATCTCTACTATTGCGTCACTCCATCATTCCAAGTTCAAGTTTACATTTAGGCCTCAAATTATGGACAAATGATAACATTAAATATCCGCTATATAAATATTGAACCTTTTATAGGTAAAGCATCTCGACTATCCATGTTAAATTTGTTGTAAATATGTAAATTTCTGCATGTAAATATTTCAATACACCACTTTAATGAACAGTCTCGTTTTGGAAACTATTCCAAATTCTTTCATTTGAAATTTTGGACGCCAGATTCGGATTCAGCACCTAAACTTTAGTCAAACTACAAGTTTTCATGTTGCTAGCGGTTGTAGTGTTAATTTCATGGCGATGTAAAGTTTGAAAGTCTATTAGGGATTTGACCGTGAAAATGACTCGGGGTGTAAAGTTTCACCCCAAACGACTTTTCACGGTCGAATCCCTTATAAATCTTTGAACTTTACAGAGTCATAAAATCAACATCACAATTGTAAGCAGTTTAAATACACGTAACCAGACTAAAGTTTGGGTGCCGAATCCAAATCTGGGATCGAAATTTTCATATTAACAATAGGAAGAGATTTTGACAAATTTCCAAAACGAGGCTGCTTAATTGAAGTGGTGTATACATCGAACATGCAGAATTCTCCATCTTTAACTTCATACTGTATTTGTAATTCCATACTTCTACATGGATGGAAATGTTCAATTATTAGAAGTTCTTAAAGTTAATTTGCATTTTCACATCTTCAATGAAAAGCATGTCTCACAGAATAGACCTTTTAGCTATTCAGCAAAAGAGCCTGGATCGAGCGTTATTTTTATACACTTTTATAAACAAGATTCGATTGAGTGGCGTTAGAGCTTCTATCACAATTGTGCACATTCGAAAATTCTACAAAATGTAGCGAAGTATCGTTCGACTGAGATTCTTTTGCAGAATAGCTAAAAGGTCTATTGTGCCCCATTTGTGCGGCTGCTGTGGAGGAGCCGTAGGGTTAATTGGCTTGGCATTTATGCGTGGCATAGGATAGGATTTGAGTCTATTTGAGAAGTGTCTGCTCATTTATGACAAAAGAAAGGCAAAATAAGTGGTTGCTTCATGAGTGTCAGGACACTTTTTAGGTGAATCAGAAGGTAGCATTAATTTCTTTGCTTACCTTGAAATGCCATTAAATTCTCTTCCTTGTCATTAGCAGCCTTTCTCGGCCAAACTTCCTTGCCTTGAACTGAAGAGCTCAAGCACATGTGCTTTCAAAATTTTTGGGCCTAAATGACCTTTGCCATCTCCTGCGCATTGATGTGCCTACGCAGCGGTATCGAAGTCGAACTGCGCAGGAGATGACAAAGGTCATTTAGGCCTAAAAATTTTGAAAGCACATATGATGGAGCTCTTCAGTTCAAGGCAAGGAAGTTTGCCTGAGAAAGGCTACTAATGGCAAGGAAGAGAATTTTAAAGGCATTTCATGGTAAGCAAAGAAATTAATGCTACTTTCTGATTCACCTAAAAAGAGTCCTGACACTCATGGTTGCTTCAAAAACAGCACTTCCATTGATGTAGGAGTTGCGGCTAAAAGTTCCTCATAATCCCCTAATTTCCTACCTGAATATCAACTCAGTGAGAAACAAGTTATGAAATTTCATCGGAATGATTTCAGAGTATGTCGATGTTATCGTCATAGCAGAAACAAAACTAGATGACACTTTTCCAAAAAAACCGATTTTCACTGCCAGGGTTCAAAGCACTTCTTCGGCTAGACGGCACTGCAAATTCTGGTTGACTGTTAGTTTTGATAAATGAAAAGATTCCTTGAAAGCAAATCACAATCATCACAGTCCTAGGTGATATTCAGGCTGTCCCTATCGAGCTGAAAATTAACAACTCTAAGTGGCTGCTTTTACCCATTTATAAATCTCCTTGCCAAAATGAGGCTTTCCTTGATGAAATCCAAAAGGTTGTCGACTTTTGTGCTAAATCAGTGCAAAAGCCTACTTCTTTTTGGAGATTTCAATACGAATGCAACTAACCCTATGCTTTTATGCTTTCGTCCTTTATTGATGGAAATCGTTTGCTTAGTGTGATTAGAATACCTATTTGATTTACATTAACACAGGGGAGATGCATTGACTTCATGCTGAGCAACGAAAAATGCAGTTGCTAAGATACTCGAACCGTTTAGGCAGGTCTGAGCGACTTACAACATTTGAGGAATACATTTCCTCCAAAGACCATAAGATATAGAGACTATAGAAAACATTCTGAAGACCGAAAAAAGGACACAGGCTAAGAACAGCAATACAGTCTCCGTTTTTGGCAAAATCTAAAAAATTGGACTGGGGAGGGTTGCAATTGTAATTTTTGTAAATAGGGTTGCTGTAAATTGGTTTAAATTAGTTGCCAAATCTAAATAAAGTGTTCATCATTCTTATTATTATTATTATTATTGTTATTATTATTATTATTATTATTATTATTATTATTATTATTATTATTATTATTATTATTATTATTATTATTATTATTATTATTATTATTATTATTATTATTATTATTATGTGCAGCATCGTCTTCCTAGAAACATCTTTAATTTTACCATAAGATACATGAACAACTCTCTTGCTTGTTTTTCTAATTTAGCAAGATGGGGCATAAACGTCAGTGCAAGCTGTTCATTCTGTAGGGAGGTTCAGACCACAAAGCATATTGTAGCTGGCTGTGCATCATGTTTAAATCGCTACACATGGCGACATAACTCGGTGCTGTTAAATTTAGCTACATTTTTGCAACCAATGGTCAAAAAGCTTTACTGTGACATTCCATCGTTTTTATCACCCGAAATTGTGACTGGTACTGCTGCACGACCGGATCTACTCGTTGTGGACAGGATGAACACTCTGTTTATAATTGAGCTAACAGTAGGCCACGAATCTAACACGGCGGCAAATGCTACAAGAAAGGCAAAGAAATACGAACATCTCTTAAATGATGGTGACCTAAAACGTTCGTATCGAAAAATCTGTTTTGTGAATCTCGTGATGACTACTATCGGCATCTATTCAAAACATTCAGAGGATTTCTTCAAATTGCTGAAAGATTTAAACATTGACAACACAGCAGCAACATACATTTCTACAAAGCTAACAGAAATTTGCATACGTTCGTCTTATTATATCTTTTGTATGAGAACGAAGGAGTGGACGGAAGTGGATCTAATGAACTTCTAAGTTGAACCTTACCTTACTTTTGTTAACTATTTTGAAGCACCTATGCGAATGCAGGCAGACTATGCCTACACCGTAGTGAGTAGTCTGATTCTGTTACTGTTTTTAAGTTGTATGTAATTAGTTGGATTTTATCATGAAAAGTTTCCATTATTATTATTATTATTATTATTATTATTATTATTATTATTATTATTATTATTATTATTATTATTATTATTATTGTTATTATCATTATCCTTGAAAAATTAAGTAAATTGTCAGATTGAGAATTCTTGGATATTGTTTGTTTTGTTTTCAATTTGTTTTGAGTGGGCTTCTCAGGATTTCTAGCTGCTGAAAGCTAATTTAGTCCCACTGTGCATGCCGCATCCAGGCATGGGACCCCTAGTTTAACGTCCCATCCGAAGTACGACGAGGTGAGTTGTGTGTCAGGCCTCAGAGGTCACCTATCGGGAGTTTTACCTCACTCGACCGAGCTTAACTTCAGTCACCTGACGAAGACTTTATAAGCCAATCGGCTACTCACCCCGTAGCTTGTCCCGGGTATTGTTTGAAAGTTTTAAATTTCTAAATGGGATGGGCAAATAGTGATGTTTATCTATATGACAACACTTTCTGAGCAGAACGGTATCATGGCAAGCATGGAATAAATCGTCATTGTTGAGTACTCCCCATATGGTAGCAAATTTTGCAAAGCAGTGACAGGTTTTGCAAAAGATGAGGAATTGGAAACAATGCACGACACGGAAAAATGTCCCACGCTGGGCTCTATATTTGGCTGAGCTGGGCATTTGTTCATTAGCGATTTTGGTTACAGGGTCTTTGATATAATCTTTTTCAAAAGCTTATTGCTCTGTTAACACAGATGAGAATGACAGGCGCGCAACTACGGAGGGGCTCTTGGGGTCTAGACCCCTGCACTTTTTCTCCAATGGATGGAAGTGCCCTTTCTATGAAAAGTTTCCATTAATATGACACATTACGAAGGTGTATTTTGATGGTTTCTTACGGAGAAGCATCGATATGTATCCTTGCTCAATGCTATTCAATATATGATTAGGGGAAAAAGATGGCGTTGAGGCGCATTTGACCAAGATGCATTGCGTTCTATAATAGAATCAACAGTGATTCCACAGAAATTCGACTATCAAATGCAATGAATCTTAGTCAAATGCCCTGACGCCATCAATCCTGTAGTCGTCTGTTGTAAAGATTTTGAATCAACTTTGAGAGTTTACATCAAAATCTAACTTTTCGTTCCGAAATCAATAGCGATTTTTTGCCCAGCGGCTGAAACACTAAGGAAAATCTTTGCAACTTTAATGTTTCACAAAGCACGTGTAAAAGATTATTTCCTAAGAGACTACCAGTCTACAGCCATTCAAACAAGAACAGTATTACTTTTTCATTCTCTTCGCTAGTGCTTACCTCTTTTCAAGATAGGCGTTGTACAACGATCTACCTGGATGGAATGCTATAAAAAATTTCTCAGGGGCTAGCCCCAAGACCCCTTTAGAACTTTCAAATCGCTACGTTGAATCACGATCTTGAAAAAATAAATTTGTGGGTGTCGCAGTGGAAAATGCAGTTTAATGCTAATAAAACGGAGGAAGTTATCTTTTCTTGTAAAAGGCAAAAACCGAACCATCCAAACCTCAGATTGGGAAATGATGCAATAGCTTCCAAGACTGAGCACAAGCACCTAGGATTGATCCTTGACTCAAAACTTGATTTCCAAAGTCATATAAGAGAGGCTATCCTTAAAGCACGCAGAGGGATTGGTATGATAAAATGCCTTTCAAAATACGTTTGTAGAGAAGTTCTTGGGCATATCTATGAGCTTTACGTTCGACCGCATTTCGATTATGGGGACATCATATACCACAAACATGACCCTGAAATGCATCTTCACTTCACACAAAAGTTAGAACAGACCCAATACTGTGCTGCACTAGCTGTGACGGGAGCTTGGAGAGGTAAAAGTAGGCAAAAACTCGCTAACGAATTAGGATGAAACCCAGTACCATCGTAGATGGTATCCCAAATTATACCATTTCCATTCTCTGTGCAAATCCAAAGCACCGGATTACCTGTATTCTGAGATTTCCCAGCAGCGAAATCTGGTCTATAATCTAAGAAACCCACATTGTTACGAACAACCTAATGGAAAAACAATTCCGTACTTGAACTCGTATTTCCAAAATACCATATCTGAATGGAACTTATTGGATGATAAGGTAAGAAATTCTCTTTCGATTTCCCAGTTTAAAAACAATCTGCTTGCTATCATACGGCCAAGTAAGAATCCTACCTACAACATTCGTGACATCCTGGGTATCAAACTTCTAATCAAGCTTTGGGTTGAATTTAGTGCATTAAATGGGCATAGATTTAAACATAACTTCGCCTGCTTAAGTCCAATGTGTGCCTGGGGCACTGGTACAGAGAACAATGAGAATTTTCCCCTGCACTGCCCTCTATACAGCCGATGTTAATCCGAAAGAACTTTGTCCTTTACTCTAGTTTGGTGATCAAAATTTGGGTACATTTGCAAACAGAATCATATTAGAAGCAACCATCTCCTCCGTCAAAGCCTCGGCAAGGTTAGATTAATGTCGAAATGCAGCAGCAGCACCCCCCTTTTTCGTTCTACTTAATTTTTGTTTTATTGAATTAAATTCTTAGTTGAATTGTAAGTGGCATTCAAGGTGAGGACCTGGTGACATCGTGTCTTTCCTCGCCATGAATGTCACAGTTAATGCAATTGTAGTTTTTTAGTAGTTGTAGTTGTTTTTTTAATTGATGTATATAAAAAATCGCTACGTCGAAAGTTGATATTTCTATTTTCATTGCAAAAAGAAACGTAATAAGCAAGAGTTTGCCCATTTCCTGGTTTGGACTCCCACCCTTTGCGCACCCGTGAATGAACAAATTCTCATTCAGTAGATGTAGGTATGACATGCTGTAATTACTGGCAAATGAATTTTCATCGAAATATTGCAGTCATGGAGTTTTTCCAACATTTTTCTAATTTGAAGGCTCTTTTTTTGGCCAACCTGCCCATAAGTTTCATTCTCGTCTTAGTGTTATAACTGGATGCGCAACGGGTTACTTAAGTTTGTTTGTAATGTTTACGAGAATTGGAAGAAAGAGAAGTTATAAGAGATGCTTTTCTAAAGTGAATGAAATGGCATAAAAAATGAAATTTCATACATTAAATGGTCTATTTTATTTGAAAATATTTCAAAGAGGCAATGGCGTTTCTTCCCCGCCCTATTCATTAATACAAGAAATCTTACCTTACGTAATTTAAAAGATGTCCAACGAACGCGATCGAAAACCGTCTTAAGCTTGGTTCCTATATAGGAGAGCATGGGAAAACTTCTTGAAAAAGAGATTTAATTTTCCGAAAGGCAAAACGATATAAATGAAATGAAAATAAACAGAGGAAGCAAAATATTATGGTCGACTACGTCGAAGGAATCAAATAGGCTATCAAATCGCTTTGTCTTCAATCGAACTGAGACCTTTGCTTTATAGAATGGAATCTTGCTATTTGGGAGTGTTTACTGCAAGTTAGAAACAATTTGTTATTCATGGAAGCAGGCATTTAGTTCGTGATGTTTGCTACAGCAGAGCATCGCATATTCATCATTATGACGTGATGCGCTTGTGAAGTTGTATAAATTTTCCTAATGGGAGAAAATCTCCACAGGAAACCAGACAATTACTGTACCAGGTGAACCAGAAAAAGGTTCTCACTTTGAAAATTCATGGAACCAAAATCACTTCACAGATTTGAATGGTTCAAATTCTAGGTAGAAGCTTAAAGACTGGAGTATTTTTGCGACTTTTCTCACTGCCTTGCCAGCACTAGACGTATCTACATTTCCTTTCAGCCAGCACTACCTTTCCTTTCTTTGTCGGTCGTTTCTTGTAATTATTTGTAGCGTTAAAGTCTATCTTAAATTGAACGTTACACACTTAAGGGCAAAGCTAACTTGCCACAAGGGAGCAAATTTGTCTGCTTCTTTTGAAATTTATGACGTCTAATTTGAGGTAGATTTTACGTTCTTTTTGTCTTTATATAAATATTCTTTCTTTCTATGTTAAGGCTGCGGAGTTGCCAAAGATTTTTGCTGTCCGTGGTATTCGTCCTTGTAGTATAGTAAAGTAGATTGTAAGTAGCGTTAGATAAGTACCTCGTATTGTAAAATTTGATTGAATAAAAAAACTAGAAGTATCGGTAAATTCAACGTTATTAAGTTGCATGGTTGCAAAATGACTGAAAAAGTAGTCTCAATGCTATGATCTTTCAAAAGTGGGACTTTCTTCTGGCTCACACAGTACAATATCTTTTTTAAAGACACCACGAGGAAAATTTCGGTCTCAAAAAAATAAGAAAAATTGTTTCCGCTCTGGCTTCAGCGTCAAACGGCGAGGCACAAAAATCAATGAGCTTCTGACCCATTGCCGACCGGGCTGCAGCATAAATCATTATTGTATGTTGAAGGGCTCCGTCTCCAAAATATCTGTAAATACCATTGTTTTAGGAATGTGCCTTTTGCCTTTTGCCTTTTGTCTTTTGCCTTTTTCACTTTGTTCGGTGGCTTCACCAAAGCTAAGCTATCAAAAACTGACTGTTAAAAATCTAATTATATTTGAGCAATCGTAAAAGATATGAGTGTTTGCGTTGTTCCTCTGTGAAGTGCCAAGATCCATCTTCAAAATAATGCATCAGTTTCGAAAAAGCAGATGAAAGTCTGCGTGATATTGCTCATCAAAAAACTGCATGATAACAGTTGCAACAAAAATATCGAGATGGGGTCCCCTTTAAGAAAATACTCGGAAGAAAGGGAAAAGCACTTTGTCACCAGAAGGCTGTCTTATCTTTCATATTGGCATATCACTTAATAACAATGGTATTTAACCATCTTTGGAGTGTTATTGAAGCTGCTATAAATTTCTGAGCAATGAACACGCTCTCTAATAGCAGAAAGTGTGCAACGCTATTATCAGACTTAAATCTATACCTACATCTATTTATATAAACATAAATAAAACTTATGAAATAAAGAAATATGTAACAAATGTTTCAAGGTGAACGTCACAAACTCGCTGATCATAACACACGCCAGTCATTTTTTCATTATCTTATTAATGATTAGTGATAATGATCAATAATTAGCCTAGAATAACCCATCATGATGGCTCGATACCTTACTTCTGTCCACAGCAGTATTTAATGAGTGATTTCTGTACATGCCACACTGTCCTAGCTTCTCCGTGAAGTTCTGACTCTTTGCATGAAAGCAAGATGGCATCGTGTGTACGCTCGGCCTTGTTGCACTGTGAGAATGAGAAACACACTTATAGACACTCTCTATAGATCTGCATTTCCATAGAGAAACACAGTCAAGCAATTTTATTCTTTTTCAGTAATGGGAAAAGCCGAATAGGAAAGCAGGTCAAAGAGTATAATTGAACGTGAAGTATTTTACCCTATATTTCCGGTCAAAGATATTGAAAAGAAACTCAGCAAATCATCTTAAAAAATAGAATATGGATAATGCAAAATTTTGCAAAAAAATGGTTGAAAGAGGAAAGAGTCGAAATATGTAAATGAAAATGCGGAATCACTAGCAGACGTGAGATGTTATCAAAGGGATAACTTATCGAACTGGATAGGGACTAAACCTGGCTTCAGTTCAATTTGCTAAATAATTGGTTAATCGGCGACAAAACTGCTGGAAGCAGTTGTTGGCCAAGAGACTATGACATAGTTAAAGTCTATTTCTCGCGTAATAAGCAATTTCTTCAAAACTCTTTGTCTGGAAACTGCGAAAATAGGTCAAAAAATGCCTTTCGAAGTACAGTAAATCCCCGCGTATAAGAACCTACTTTTCGAAAGCCAGGTTGAAATAGGGTCTTATTTCAAAGGTACTAACACTAATTTCAAGGTATAGAGGTTCTAATTTGAAGGGTACCTCATGCAGTCCCCTTGAGAGTCTCACAGAGATGTTCAGCCCTATCATTTGGTTTGGAAGCGTTCCTTTGAACCTAATAAGTAATTGGGAAGGAGAATAAAACTTTCGAAGACAACTGGGATCACAATGACTATAATAACATCAATCAAAGATCAACTTTGCAACCCCAGCAATAGGGAGCATACGGCTCAAATCTTTCAAATGTTTAAAGAATTCATGTGCTTGAAAGAAACTTTGTGTAATTTGCTGTAAATCTACCGTGGCAATTTTTTGATATATTGATTATTTTCAAAATGGCGGCACTTTGACTTATCTTGCAAAAATTCATCGAAAATTTTGAAGAAATTAAAATCATCATAAATCTTAAATGAATCGTGAGAAATTGATACAATCTTCAAGGCAACCATAGTTTATGAAGGTCTACAACATGGTTGCAAGCAGAAATCTGTTGCTCTTCTGGTTAAGGATTTAGAAATTCTATGACGTCACAGCCTCAAAATTAATAAATGCCACCATTTTGAAAGTAGTCAAGGTATCAAGAAATTGCCACGGCAAATTTATTGCGAATTACCTGAAGTTCCTTTCAAGCACTTTAATTCAAAGAAAAATGTAATAGAATTTTACACCCACCTTTTTAAAAGATTTGAGCTCCATGCTGCAATAGGGACCTATGTTTCATCAAACAGGTTCTTAATGGCAAGGTGCATAATTTAGTAAAAACAGCCTCTAGGTTCTTATCTTGGTAGGTTCTTATATGCGGGGATTTACTGATCATGAAAACTGAGCCGATAAGATAACGAGAAGACTGATGGATAATCGAAAAATGCCTTAGTTACAGTTAAACCTCCATATAAGGTATGCCTGTTGAAGAGAAGAGTCTCCTGTATGGAGGTGCCATCTTTTGCCACACTGTATTTTTTGTACATTGATGATTGACTACGGAAACGCATAGACCCTCGTGCAACAGATCAGCGAGTGATGATACCCTGCTTGAAATACAGAGAAATCAATTGGCAGCAGCTGGGGACCTTTCATTTCATCACGTTGCCCATTTCCCTAGAACAGATTCCTGTATTCACAAGGGTAGTAGAAAGATTTCAAACACTTTTGAGAATACATTATTGCATATCATTTTATTATTTCAAATGATATATTACCTCAAAGAAATTTCAATGTTTATGATTTACGATCCGCTATTAAATACCGGTCTTAAATTACAAATATGTTATGCTCCCACGAACCCTGTGTAGAACTGGCATAATAAAGGTATCTCTAGTATCATTTACATTTACATCAACCTTTGAAATTGACCTCGCGTTAAAGGGCATATGTCGCGATAGCAGTTGGTAAATACAACAAAGAAGTTTGGAGTGGAATTCCATTGTTTCGTGAAACTTTATTTATGCTTCGTGAATTCTTACTGCCGTAAAAATTGTATAATTGTAACAAAAGAGATAATTGTATTGCATTAGCTAATCAGACTCACGACACGTGCTCTTTAAAATTATCAATGTGGGCTGACGGTTCACGCTTTTACCCAATTTTGGACAGGTTTTTATGGTCTGTAGCAGCAAAATTTGCAGTGTATAGGTTCCTTCCTCTCTTAGTGGTTTTCAGAATTATTCAACAAATATCATTCGGGTAGCCAAATTAGTGCAAAAATGTAAAATATAAAGCTACAAAACAGCTGTCAGTTTGATACGGTGTTGGTGAATCATTGCTGCCAGCTGATCTAAGGCACTAAAACTAGCTTTTAAGTTTTGGGGTCAAGAAATGATCATGATGCAGCCATCTGGAAAATACAATTAAGGATACAATATATATGCAAAGCACAGAAGATGTCATGACCATTTCAATTGAATATAAAGGCTGTTTTGACACTCCTCTTAATTCAAACATTTAAAATAAAGTAAATTGCACAGCGAAAATTTTGATACCCCCTACTACCTCCCAAACCACGATCCTTTAACAGTAGGAACATTGCTCCGTTAATTTGAATGACTTACCCGTAGTCCATGCCACTGGTTCTATACATCGGGTTTGGCTCTTTTGTATTATAGCCTTCAAAGATATCTAAAAGAAGTGATGATCCTCAAAAAATGCAAATGATAATAATGATAATGTTATTACAGTGTCCAATACAGCAGCATTTCTACTAATTGGTGATACAATCAATTTTTCCAGAATTTTTTTCAGAAATTCAACAATCTAACAAGCTTATCTCTAAAAGTAAATAAAAGCGTAATTCAAAGATAGACCCCATATCTTGGAAGGAACGAAAAAAAAGGTCACCAAAGTAAATGTTACAAATTTAAGAGCCCTTATTGGACAAATCACTTGTCTCAAACAGTCTATAAAGCTAAGAGCCAACTCTTGTCTTTCACGACTTGTTTTCTCATAAAACTTACCTGCAGATTCAGTTTTCCAACTGAAGATTAGGCTTTGAAAGTTGATCTTATATAAATTTTCATCTTGAAATATATATGTTGTGAAATATTACAAGGGTACAAAACAAAACCAAAATATTAGAAAAGATTTTTAACCCCAATCCTTACATAGGGGTGTTTTCCACCCCCCTCGAGGTTTAGTAGCAGGAATAATACCTCTTGCCTCCTTATCATTAAACCTCGCTTTCACTTGCATGAGAATGTATGAATTTTCTTCTCTGTGTATTTCACTTCCTGTAAGATCTGTATTTAAGTTGTAGTAATATGTAAATTCAGTCAGTCAGTATCATGATATTCGTCATACAACGACGTGTGTCCATTCCTGGCTCCGTGTTAGCGCACGAAAAGCAGCGTACAGTTATTGTAACGCCCGTCCCCGTGATAAACGATGGAGGACCCATTATACGGGGTAAAAGTTACACCGTTACAAATGGTGGAGGACCCGTTCGTATGGCAAGCCCAACACTGGTGCAGAACAGCTCTACATATATTAACTCAAGCAACCGCATCCAACCGCACAGTCATACAGACGGCCATTCATGCAGGTTCGGCAGCACATCCTACACAAAGCTGGTCCGAGGCTAAAGCAACAAAGCTGGTCACTGTGAAGTTGATGCTGGATTCGGCAGTATACCCCTTGCCCACCAAAAGCTGGATTCATATCACCAAAGGCTCGGTAGCATATCCTTTGCCAAAAGAAAGCTGGCATCTAAGGAGGCGTACGTCAACGAAGATACAAATGAGAAGTTTCGCGGACTCTTGGGCTGTTAAAACACGCTAAACGATATGCCCCCCTTGGCATGCTTAATAGCATGTATAAAGGCATAGTAGAGCCTCATTTCAACTATTGTTGCTCGGTCTGGAGCTCCTGTGGGACCACTAGGTTGAACAAATTACAAAAATTGCAAAACAGAGTATCCAGAATAGTAACGGATAGTGATTTTGATACATCGGCTGCACCTTTGATTCAAGACTTAGGATGGCCGACAATCAGACAACTTATCCACAGAGAAACATCAACAATGACCTACAAATGTCTGAATCAGCTTGCCCCTGCTTAGCTTAGTGACTGTTTTTCTAAACTGTCTGATTCTCATACACCATTTCTTCGGAACTCTGGGAATGACGCTCATATACCTCGAATGAGAACTTCAACCAGACAGAAATTTGTCGCTTCTTGTGGAGCCAAAGTTTGGAACGACCTTGATTCAGAGACAAAGCTGGCATCCTCTACTCAGTGTTTCAAATCGAGACTAAAAAATTACTTGGGCCTCTAATGCTGGATAAGTCCGCTTTCTTTTTCCCCCTCTTTATTTCGTTCCATAGTTGGCATGGCATTGATTGATTGAAAAAGGTTTAAAAGTAAATATAAGTTTTTAGTTGTAGGTTTGAATACTTTATTTTGTAGTATTTTTTCACAGGGCCCATTGTAAAGCAGGTTTCAACTCAGAATTGTTACCCTGTATAAATAAATTTGAAATGAAATGAAATGAAGCGTGATATCCCCATATCATGCCAAAAGGTTTGTAACATTTGCTTAAGCACTTAGATCCGCGTACTGTGGTCTGCCAAATCTGCCTAAAAAATGGTACGTTTCCATCTCTCTGCATAAATCCATCGCATTATTCCAAAACACAGGTAGATTCCAATAATTCAACTTTCTTCTGACAAATTGAGACACCAACAAAATGACTTTTTTCAAGATTCGAGGCATAAAAATGAAGATGAAACTTGCCATTTCGGCTCCAAGCAATAGGAGACTTGTACGTACGCCATGTGTTGCGATTTGAAAATGCCCTGTTGCTTTAGCCTCGGACTGGACATCAAAAACATACAGGTGGATCCGAGATCGCTACTGTTTCATCTACCATAGGGTACCAAATAAACTTATCTGTTTGAAAATTCGAGGCATAAAAACGCGAGTGTCTAACATCCATTTCTGCGCCTTTGGATCACCTGAAGCTGCGGGAGAGCTTCGAGGATCATGATAGCATGTCACATGAGGGCAGTGGAAAGCAAACAAACAATATTTGCATAAAATTTCAAGGATTGCATGTCAAATTAATCAGGAAACAAAGAGCTTTAATTTGATACAAAAATTTGGGCAACTTGATGACATCAGCAATTTTTTAATTTGAAATCATATTTACCGCCTTTTTAGCTATTGTTATAAATTTTATCATTCAGCCGTCTATTTCGATCTGAGACACACTATTTTCACAATTGCAATCGGTTTTTCCTGCTATCACTTCTGCATTGCTTCTTTTTACCTTACAGAGAACTTCAGCATCGGTGACGTCATCAAAATTAGCTGTTTTCTTTAGAAAAATCGTAAAAATGCATTTTGTATGATGAAGTTAGAATTCAAAGTTTCTTTTTTCACAAACAGTAATTTAAAAAAAATACAGATTCACGAGATGCGTCTTTTCTCTTTGAAATTCTCTTTGAAAACGTAATTTTCTTACATTTTTAGCTTTATGACGTAATTGTGATGTAGCAGGGTGTGGCGGCCACACTCAATTTTGGCTACAAGCTACAAAGGGGTAGCTGTATAGCTATGCAAAGTTTTATGTAATTCCAGAGGGACTAAGATTGATTCTAAAGGGGGGGTGGAAAGCACCCACTCCCCATTTGGGCAGTTGCAAAACAGCTTGTAAGGATTAGGGTTAAAAGCTAAATGAAAGCTAAAGGCTCCTCAAATCATTACGTAAACTGTGAATTCATCAAGTGAGGACAATATAGCCCATCCCTTCCCCCATATCCAACCATCGTGTAATAGCTGGGTCTTCAAAGTTCATGCTCCATATTCTTTAAAACTGAATGAATTGTCTTTACGGAAGGTGTGACTGTCACTGACCTTTGCTTTTTAAACTCTGATTCGTATTTGTTGGGCAAGTGAAGACAGGGTTACCAGGGTTATAAACTGCCTGAGCCTCAGATGTACTCATCAAATCTGTCAAAAGTAAAAGATGATATACTGCATTTCTTTTCAAGTTTGCTTACGAAGGCAAGCAACTCTTACTTTAAGGGACATTATACGTAATACATTATGCAATGATTGATGACACCATGGCGACCGATTTCAAGTAACAATCTTCCAGCACAAGTTCCTGCCTAGTTACACAATTGCGTGAAGAGATTGCACGTTGTGTCTCAAAATAATTTTCCCAGTTTGAACATCTACAGGAAGCAAGCAATGAGCTATTCGTATTTGTCATGGCAGCCTTCTACTTCTGCTGTCTTGTCCAATTCTTACCTTGACCATCGCCTCTAGGGACTCTTGCAGGTATTTGCACATAAGATGTTCCCTGGCCCCTGGGTACTTGATTAAAGTTTCATCACGCTGAACCGCCATCTTTCAGATAAAGACCTGTTATGCGCTTTATGCTAGGGATCAAAAACAGCTTACCCTTAGAAAATACAGGGCCTTGCAGAGACAAACCAGGCCATAATCACTGATCATTCATTGATCATTCTAAGCCTATCTACCATTGCAAGAACGTTGCAATTGTTTTACTTGGCTCTTGCAAAAATGTTGACTTGGTGCAAGGCTTGATTTAGTGCCTAAGGGATTGCATTAGAACTGCAGCAGCGATATTTTTGGCAGTCAATGTTAGGCTAATACAACGCTCATGTTAGGTTTATTGTTGACATCTTTTAGCAACAGCGCTCTTTCCATGCCACGCTCTAGTTAGGGTTGAATTAAAGCTGTCCTCCCGTGGGAATACGTAGATAAAAGTGTTAACTCTGCAAATAAGTTGGATTTGAGCTTGAAATAAAGACGAATAACAAGAGTTCAGCTGAGTGTCAAGTTTTGTCGAAGGTTCGCTACAAGAAACTTGAATACACCAAGATGAATAATGGTTGATGCATCCACTAGGTGAGTATAATCGTCTTTATCGCTATCTGTATATTACTTAGCTAACACTCACTAACGAGTATATAAGCTAAGGGTGTTTGGTGTTGGGATGCCTGATTTCCACTGAGCCCCTCTATTCACATGAAGCGAGCCTGCTCAACCTTCAGTGGGCTGTTAGAGCACAAAAATATGTGCAGAGATGTAAAAACACTACACACCCACAAACCAGGTTTGGAGGAGGCTTCGAGCAAAAATTAAAGAAGGTTATTTTTAGAAATGAGAATTTATGGTTATCTTGTGTCCTCATATCGGGAAATTAAATCTGCAAAGCTGAGAGTCGTTCTAGGCCAATGCGAAGGTTGATTTCCTCAGAAATTTTCCAACTACCGGGTGAACCAAAAAAAGTTCCCAATTTTGAAAATTCACAACACCAAGACTACTTCACGGATTTGCATCATTCAAATTCTCGTTAAAAGCCGAAAGATCAGAGCATTTTTGTGATTTTTCTTGCTGGCCTACCAGCACTAGAAATACTGATAAATTCAACTTAACAAAAATTTCATGGCTGCAAAATGACTGAAAAATGGCCCAAAACATCGATCAATTCAGAAATGACTTCTCGCACAGAATAATGGTGGAAATGAAACTTCTTAATTGGTGAGAGACATCCTCTGCACATTAAAAGCCATGGGATTGAAAATCTTTCGTATTTGTTTGAAAATCGATGTCTTATAGCTCTTGAGGGAGGTGAAACGCTCATGGCCTTTTGTTCGGTGTGAATAGAGTCCTTATGATTTGATCAATGTTTTAGGCCCTTTTTCCCTCATTTTGCAACCACGAAGTTCTTATAAAGTTGAATTTATCAATACTTTTAGTGCTGGTAGAGCAGGGAGAAAAATCACAAAAATCTTTAGACTTTTAACTAGAATTTAAATGATTCAAATCTGTTTAGTAGTCTTGGTGTTATGAACTTCCAAGAGTGGAAATTTTTTTTCTGGCTCAAAGGTAATCAATTCGTACGAGAACTGTCAAAATTGTAATAGTTTCCATCCTTGCATTGGCAAATATTGGATCGAGAAAGGTATTCTGAGCCAAGCTAAGGAGTGTGTATGGAATATTTTCTTAAGCATGGTGGTGATTCGGGTGATTCAAGTAAACATGCATAAATTTGTCAAAGTTTCCATTCTAGCACTGGGAAACTCGATATCAAGAGTGGCGTTCTAAGCCAAGGTAAAAGGCGTATCTTCGAAAACCTTCCAAGAGGCAAAGACACCTCATTTCAAGTCTCCCATAAAGTTACCTTTGCGACGCCACCATATCTGACTGACTGACATTATTCAAAAAGTCATCCAAAAATCGTTTGAATTGAGACTTCAACTTGGTGTGCTAACCACTTTTTGAATTCCTCTAAAGTTGTTGTGGCGCCATGGTGTAATCCTCTGACAATGCAGCTACAACATTCAGGCGAAGTAGGTTCGAATCCCGGTAGGGCCCCATCACTTGAGTGTCATGACAAGGGGTCGCGGACTCGATTAGGTCTGCTCTATTTCTGCAATCCCAGCACTTGGCGCTGAAAAACGCAACTTCACCTTCACCTTTCCAGACTGCAAGCAGTACATTTTAACCCGTGTAATGATTCTGATATATCATGGAAAGGAAAGATCAGTCAATACCATTCTTAAATATACAAGACCCTTTGTTCCTTCTTTTCACGAAACTTTGAAATGAGGAAGATGGGACCTTGAAATCCGGGTGGTTTGGAGGAGGGTCAAGGACTTGCTGCAGCTCTGATTATGCGAATTGTGCAAATTGTGATAACAGCATGAAACTTGGTAGAGATGGGCAGCTTGGTACGCAGAAAAAGATGGGATGTGGACACAAGCTGAGAAATGCCCCTTGTGCTATTTTTAGACTGGAGTGCAATGCTCCAGACCTTTAATAGGGATATCGTAATAACTTCGCTGCAAATTGTGATAACAGCATGAAACTTGGTAGAGATGGGCAGCTTGGTACGCAGAAAAAGATGGGATGTGGACACAAGCTGAGAAATGCCCCTTATGCTATTTTTAGACTGGAGTACTATGTTCCAGACCTTGAATAGGGATATCGTAATAACTTCGCTGCAAATTGTGATAACAGCACGAAACTTGGTAGAGATGGGCAGGTTGGTACGCAGAAAAAGATGGGATGTGGACACAAGCTGAGAAATGCCCCTTGTGCTATTTTTAGACTGGAGTTATATGCTCCAGACCTTTAATAGGGACATCGTAATAACTTCGCGGCAAATTGTGATAACAGCATGAAACTTGGTAGAGATGGGTAGTTTGATACGCTGAAGAAGATGGGATATGAATGCAAGCTGAGAAATGCCCCTTGTGCTATTTTTAGACTGGAGTACTATGTTCCAGACCTTTAATAAGGATATCGTAAAAACTTCGTTGCAAATTGTGATACCAGCATGAAACTTGGTACAGATGGGTAGCTTGATACGCTGAAAAAGATGGGATGTGAACACAAGCTGAGAAATGCCCCCTAGTGCTATTTTTAGACTGGAGTACTATGTTCAAGACCTTTAATAAGGATATCGTAAAAACTTCGTTGCAAATTGTGATACCAGCATGAAACTTGGTAGAAAAAAGAAAAAAGAACTTTTTTCTTCTCCACACTGTGTATTCAATACAACTGCAACAACACAACAGAATTTCAACACAACAGAATTTGTGGCCTAAGCGATTGGAGTCTCCGTCATCAATAGAGGATTCAAGAGAAATTTAACACAGTTAACTAGCAGGTATGATTCAATCTTAGAACATTTGTACGTACTTAATCGTGCAAACATTACTGAACCATTCTCCGCCACCTGTGGTAGAGATGGGTAGTTTGATACGCTGAAAAAGATGGGATGTGAACATAAGCTGTGAAGTGCCCCTTGTGCTGTTTCTAGACTGGGGTACTAGGTTCCAGGACTCCTAAACGGACATTGTAAAAACTTCGCTGCAAATTGTGATAAAAATAACGATATTTCATGCATACGTGCAGTTTAATATGCTGAAAAAGATGGGATGTGGGCATAAGCTGAGAGATGTCCCCTTTTGCCATTTCTAGAATGGGTACTGGGTTCCAGGCCTCTAGAAGGGACATCGCAATAACTTTGTTACGAAGTGTGATATCACGGCGAAAATTGGTAGAGATAGGAAGCTTGATACACTGAAAAAGATGGGGTACGGAAACAAACTGCAAAATACCCCTTTGCGCAATTCTGAGAATGGGGTATTAGGTTCCAGGCCTCTAATAAGGATACTGAAATAATTTCGCTGCAAATTGTGATCTATGTCGTGATATAGCAATGAAAACTGGTAGATATTGCTGATGAAGGTTTAAAGTCATTCAAGTGATACGAAATCCTGACGGATTGGACAGACTGGACAGATCGAGCGCATTGCAGGACGTGAATGGATGCTGCAAAGCACTGTTCACCAAGAAAGGTCACCGCGTCAAGGCTGTACCACTTCCAGTAGCAAACAAACTGGAGAAATAACTTGGAAAGCTAGGAATTCCTATGATTTTCCCAGTTTTTCTCAAGAAATTTTTGAAAGTTGGGAGCTCTGTCTATCAGAAAGCTGGGAAAACTGGGGAGTAGAAATTAGCGTCAAATCAAGATCCAGTTTAGATCGCCATTCTTGCAATTTTTTCTTTAAGGATAATTAATTTAAGGATGTCAACAAAGAACAAGTACCCAAGTATTCAAAGTTGTGAAATCAGCCTCTCTTTTGCTTTCGATTACGCGTGAATTGGAATACCGTGATGCTTAACCGTATCAAGCCTAGACGCAGCCCCCTTAGCGGTTTGCGTCAGTACATTTTTACCAAGTGCACTTACAACGATGAAAATTTCTGACTTTTATTTTTTATCCTTGTCACGATCTAAAATTAATTTCTTGAAAAAATTAAATTCATCCCAGGGGGTAAACGCGATCAGTATTGGAGAGATGCATGTGTAAAATTCTGAATGATTCCTAATAAAATCTACAGCTAATGTGATAAAACGATTAAAAGAAAGGAATGCATTCTAATTTTGATGCTCTATCCAACAAATCAGCTGCCTTTTAATTTGAAAGTATGGTTTTATGGATTTTGACACTAAGCATGAGCACATTCTCTGCATTCCTTTGTGATGACGTCATCACTTCTTATTAATGTTCTTCGCAGAGCAAATGCTATTTAGATATAGAATGAAATGAAATTGGACTGATGTCCTTAATGCTTTTTGTTTTCTCACAATCAACGATTGCAAATTTTTAGTACTGAACCCTATTGACTCTGAAAATCGAGCAATGTGACGTTATGGAAAGGTCACGTGACGAACCTAAAATAGATTTCATGTTTGGGTTCACCATATGATGTTCTATGCACACGCAAAGTTTCATAGCTCTACAATCCTCGCCAAAACCCTCATGCAACAAGTGTCCTGAGTCGAGGCAATCAACATTGACTTGGGGGGAAGGGGGGTTTGCAAAAATATTTCAGCTGAATTAGAAGGAGCTGTGATTTTTTCGGAAAATGCCGAAAATCTTATTTTATGTCAAGAGGTTTTGGCGAGGATTGTCCGAGGGCAAAAATTTTTGGAAGAGCTCAAATGTAAACTTTTTCAGTTGTATGGTACTAATTCGATGGCGCTTGTTCCAGATATGAGGTCTGTTTTGTGATTAGTGATCTTGATCGTTCAATTTGACGTCACGAAATGAATGGGGATGGTTTATGGCTCTGAAATCATAGAATTTCCACCTTCAATCAAACTAAACACGTGTACTGGCAGCCAAATAGCATCAATTTTATGAAATGATGGTTTCTTAGTAGACTAGCATAGTGATACTGCAGAAATTGGCACGGGTCACACTACGGGTCACACCACAGGTCACACTACTAAAGGGCGATATCCATTGAAATTATATAGAAATTTGGCACGGGTCACACGGGTCACACGGGTCACACTGATTTTTATAAAAAGATAGTACATACTATTTTTTTATAAAAACAGGTGTGACCCGTGTGACCCGTGGTTCTCTGTAGCAAAAAGTGCATTTTAGCATCTAGGAAGGTTGTGACCCGTGCTGTGACCCGTGCTGTGACCCGTGGTATAACTCGAGGTGGGACCACACTCTGCTATCCAACAGTCTGAATTTGAACTGAAAACCAGCCACCTTCAATTGATGGAAACATTCAAAACTTCGACAAAATGAAAGTAAAAGCTCTCACAACCTCATACAATTATCGTAGCATGACTGCTCTTCCATGCAATGCATAACAAACCACATAGAAAGAGCCTGAGCAAGGGATCAGCTTCTCAGTTATTTTTCATATTTTTGATGCTGACACTGCAGCACCCTCCAGTCAGACGATGGTGGTTATGGAAATAGTTTGCGATGACTATGTCTTACAGGCAGACATACCCCTTCGCGTTTTCAATGATTTCCTCGCGTTTACTTGTTTTTTGTGCAGGTCTTACATGCCTAAACATGCATACCTCCATTCACTCGACCTCAGACAATCCTCGCCAAAACCCTTGGCACAAAACGGAAAAATGTAGATCTGAAGAGCAAATGCCCCCCTTTGCCCCCCAAGTCAATGTTGTTGATATCTGTAACGTAGGCAAAATCATGCAGCAAGTGTCCTGAGTGGGGAAAGGGGGGTTTGCAAAAATATTTCAGCTGAATTAGAAGGAGCTGTGATTTTTTCTGAAAATGCCGAAAATCTTATTTTGTGTCAAGAGGTTTTGGCGAGGATTGTAGGTTGTCCAGAATCGAGATAAATTAAGGGGGCTGAATCAGGCCTCTAGTCTTCCTAGACGATCAAATACCCTAGGCCTGATAGGGTTAAACAGTCCCCTAAATTCCTAAATTACCTGTTTACGAAACATTTTGAGAAGATGGACTAGTTTTCCCTTTCTCAATCGTTGCAGACATGATTTTCCTCAAAACGGAACTTCATAAAAATAACTGAAACTAAGGTTCTCTGACAACACACAAACACCACAAAGTTATCAAAATAACTTGGAACATCCAGGACCCAAGTGCCATGCTCTTCTTACTTACAAGGTGTTCTTTAACATATTTATACAGCTCACTTGCATATCTTAGCGTTCACGAGTACATATAACTCTGGATTAGAAACGCCAAAGAAAAGAGAAGGTACTTCTATCAAATAGAGAATGCTCCTTCTATTCTCCTGCAACATACAATCGTGGTCAAAATAAGCTGGGACACAGTCAGATTTTGGTGTTTTTTAATGATGTTTTCTAAAATATCGACGCACAAACTTACGTTTAGGACTATCTAATCCCCCTCCCCCCTAATTCAATGTTGAGATGGTCGAATGGCGTTTGATTCGAGCAGCATTGAAACAGGGGGAGCGGGGGGCACGTAATCAAAGACTGAAGTAGTGCAATTTTGTGACGGTGAAGGTGAAGTTCCGTTTTTCAGCGCCAAGCGCTGGGATCGCAGAAGTAGAGCAGACCTAATCGAGTCCACGACCCCTTGTCATGACTCTCAAGTGGTGGGGCTCTACCGGGACTCGAACCCACTCCGCCTGACTATTCTGGCAGCAATATCAGAGGATAACATCACGGCGCCACAACACCTCACCTTCACCTGTGACTTGTCCCTAGTATTTTGACCAAGATTGTAGCTAAAGTTTGCCGTTGGGGTTAGCACAATATTTTTCGATATTCTTAGCACAATAATTAGATGATAAGATGGAGATCGAAATATAGGCACTATTTCTATTGACAACAAGATTTTCTAAAGGACGAACGAAAATACACGGCCTTGCAGAGACAAAACCAGGCCATAATGAGGCGTTATTGCTCATTCTTAGCCATAATTGATTTGCGCTGCAAGCAGCAAATCTTTGAAATAGGCTCGAAATCAGTGAACCAGAGTCTAATTCGAAGTTGTTGATTGGAAGATAGCTTTGCACAGGCTAGATGTAACGTACAGGTTTTATGTAGCTCGTCAGACAATAAGTATTGCTATTTTAGCCAATTAAATTGAGCCCTGTGAACAATGGAACAAACATTGTCTACGTCAAGCTGAGAGTAACTGCGTCATAGCCAATAACACCGGCAGTCTGTAAACCACGGAATCACGAAACAGCGGAACAAAATGACGAAACGACAGAATAATATGACGGAGACACATAAGAGTGTAATATTTCTAGTGCTAGGCTCCTCCCTAAACGTATTAACACGATACGAATGCCTCAATTTTCTTTTCCTCTAAATGGAAACCAAAACTTTCGTAACGTGGCTTTACAAAAACAAGAAAAGTAGTTGGGGATTCCCGGTGCGTTCGGCATGGCATGAAGAAACCCCTGTCCCCATATTAGTACGCGAAGTGTTATTTGGCTTATTTATACACCCAATGACATGACTTTGATACTATCCACTCGTGAATTCGTGATCAAAAATTATTTACTGCAGTTTGATATGTTGAAAATAAGGGCATCTAGACTGAAATGGGGGAGGGATAAAGCCCCTTTTGCGAAGATAAGCTGAAGAATTTAACGATTTACAAATCAGTTTTTGGTGTGGATTAAGTTTCATTGATTTTTGGGAGCAGATCAAGAAGTTATTTAAGTCGGAAGAATTTGATCACTTAGGTGTTACCCAGGGTGTTACCAAAGTTTTCGTTTCCATTTAGAAAAGAGGCAACTTGTAGCATTCGTATGTCGTTAACGTATAGTCAGTAGGAGCCCACGACATAGATATCTTACACTCTTGTATGACTCCATCATTTTATTCCGGCATTTCGTCATATCGTTCCGACATTTCATCATTCCGTGGTTTACAGACAGCCAATAGCTCTTGTTGTTATGCGCCTGAAAGCCAATATGCTGATTTGTCACGCATTTCGATTCAATGAACGTAAACATCGGAAACACGGAACGAAAGTCCACAAAGATTTTGCAACCCCTTTGCGAGTAAAGCCAGATTATCACGCGTCCCATTGACTCTTGTAGCTTGATACAGTGTCTCTTTACGAATCATTGGAAGTTGTCCTATTTTTCCTTCTTTGTAGAAGGAAATAGCGTGTAAGACATAGAACCTATTTCATCAAAATCAGCTCGCCAGCCTATAAGCATTAAACCGTAGTTTTCACTTCTAGTGGCGACTTTTGTGCATTAATTCAAATTCATATCTAAAATTGAATTTGACCAGAGCGCAAATCATCGGATAGTTATATCCCTTGTTCAATATTGCAAGAACATGGTCATTTTTTGCAAGGGTCGTGGAAAGACGTTGACTTGGTGCAAGGCTTGATTTAGCCCCTTATCAGGCCTTGCATTAGAATCGAAGCAGAGGTGTTCTTTGGCTATCAATGCAATGTTAGGCAATCAATTTATCAATTCAATCTATATCATGTGCTAAAGAGAGGCATACACATATGAAGTAAAGGCATGCCTAAGTCGGATTCATTGAAGCTATATAGCTGCATGCCTGCACATCAAAGTAAACTAGGCGGTACTAAGATGATGCACTGCCGCACGTATGGAAATGCGAGCGAAGCGAGCAGCAAATTTTTTGATACTTTCGTTTTTTTAAATCGTGACAAGCTGTCTTTAAGTAGGATTTGTAAATTGCAGTTCAAATGACTTGCCTTCTGGTTTCTGCTGAGTGTAACTTTCACTTGATTTGCCGATTGAGATTTGGCCAGGGAGGGGTGCCGCACCCCCAGCACCCCCAATGTAGCTACGGCCCTACGCCTATGTAGTTAGGCTAATGTAACGCTCATGTTGGGTTTGTTGACGACACCTTTAGGCAAAACCCTTCTTTTGTTCATAATCAAAAATCGTTTATGCCATGCTCTTGTTGGGGTTGTATTAAGGCTATCCTCCTACGGGAATACTTAGAAAAAGGTATTTATTGTGCAAATACGATGGATTTCGATTTGAGTTTGTAAGAAAGGACGAAGAGCCAAGTGTAAGACAACAAGAGTCAGGCTGGGTGCAAAGTTTCGTCGAAGAATTTTCAAAAGGTTCGCTACAAGAAATTTAAACACACCAAGACAAATAATGGTTGATGCAACTACGGTATTAGGCCAGTATAAATGCAGTATCAACGTCCAGTTTATGTCGCTAGTTTTGCAATTTTATTCTCTCTGCAATCGTTAGGATGGAAACAAAGATCAGCGTATCCAAAATTGCAACGACCATCTCACTATCGCTTTCCGTTAGAAATAATTTAGGACATCCAAATGCAATTCTCTACTTACTTGCCAATTGTGGTTCTTTAAAAAGTGAAATTCTCATATACTACTCACTTGCACACCTTAGCTTTCACGAGAACCCTTACAACAAAAAGATCGTTTGTTGTAGGAGTTAGACACCATTTTCAAAATGGGGGACATCATTTTCAGTTTATGAAAGATTCGTCATCCACACGTTCCTGCGTCGTTCGTTATAAGCATCCTTCAAGATGGAAATGGAGATCGAAATAAGGGCAATGCTATTGACAAAAAAGTTTCCTAAAGGTCAGGCAAGAATGCAAATTCAGACAGCATGGAAACTTAGGAAGCTTGAAACTGTCTCCAAACTCTATTTGAAAATGTTTGCATATTTCGTACTTTGAAAACTTTGTCCATGTTATCCATCCCATTTGGTCTACGGAAAATGCAAGAAGTAAAGATTGGAAAAATCTTTCCAAAGTTTTCGAGTTTTCCGAGCCAGGCACGGTGCCAGCCGCCAAAAAGTGAGATGGAGAGGCGAATGAAGCGAGGAAAAATGGGGGCCTCAAACCTCGCTTGCAGAATTTTAGGATCACGCTCTCTCGAATGTCAGAAAACAACTTCTTGCAAGCCTGGATAAAATTCGATTCAACATGTTAAAATCCCGTAGGCTGAACTTATCGTTGAATTTCAAACGAAAAGGAAACGAGTACCGATTTCTGAGAAGCAAAAAATGACCTGCCGCACTTTTTTCATTGAGTTTAGTTGAATTAGAAAATGGATCCCAAAAAAGTGGGCTGGACACCCGGTGGGGCCGCCCCTGTAACCGAAGCTGTCCAAATTTTCGTCTGGAAAAGATTCTCAAACTGAAATGATCGAATTGTTTCCAGGCAGTTGCAAGCATGCTTGTGGCCTTTTTTGGTCTTGCATGCCCCTAAAATAAGCCAGGCCCCAATTGGCCCATACAAAGGCCTTTCAAATGCCAGGCTAAATGGAAGGCCTGTTTTAGGTCCATCCATAGTATTTCATTTTCAGTCTCATTTTATTCAAATTCACCAAATACAATTTATGTTAACAATACAAACAAATAACAAAACTACAAAGACTGAAAATAATGTCACAGAAAATTAATACAATATACAAATACAAAGGGGTCTAAATAAATTGTATGCAGGGAATTATTTAAAGGAGGAGCTTTCTCAACAGTTTAACTAATCTAGGAAAGAGTCCCCCCCCCCATATCCTAAGGTATAATCAAATGAATTTATGTGAGTTTAAATAATTTTGCATTCACAGTACAAAAATAGCTAAGATTTAATGGTCATCCTTGAAAATAATTAATTATCATTTTCGTTTTGAACAGTAGTTTTGTTGGAGCATTTTGGAATTCCAAGAGTAATGTATTCCAAAGTTTAGCGCCATGATACCAAAAAGATTTTAGACCATACTGTTCCTTGTTTTTTAAAAAAAAGATCACCTTTACATGCTTGTCTTTCGAATAATAAGGAACAGACGAAATGAGTAGGAAAAGTGTGCTGCAATGCTGCCTTTTCAATTCAAATGTTAGGCTCATGCCAGTGTGAAGTGTGGCTATGGTTGTAAGACCCTGTTTAGGCTGATGCAAGGCCATGTATTTTCATAAGGGAGGCTAGGACAAAAGCTCAGACATCATTGAAAACTTGGGTTGCTGGGAGTTTTTTCAAAACTTTACCTGAAAAGGTTTACTACATAGCCTGATAACCAGACCCAAGTTCAAAGAACTAGTGGTCTGTAAAATACTGCCACAAAGCTTGTTCAACGTCCTTTCAATAATGCTCAGAATACAAGATTTTGATAGAAATTCATGCAAAAAACTTGACAACTTTTTGTAAACAACCCAATTATCCATGTAGCTCTTTGAGTTTCTTCTAAAAGGAATTTGCAATTTGAATTTGACCTAATTACTTTTTGGTCCACCTTGAATAGAAATTTATTCTCTGACTCTTTGCGGACACCAATCATGCAATCATACTACCTGTTGAGAAAAAAGTGGTATTCTAACTGCAATGTTTCATTTTCAGAAAACTTGCAAAGTACCACATGATGGGTTTGTTTACAAAAAAACTATTTGCATAAATTTCCATTGATTCCTTGGATTCTGGAAAATATCGACACATGGTTTAAACAAGATCTGTGCCCGTGTTTAACAGACCACTAGTTCTTTTGAACTTGGGTCTGGTTATCAGGCTATTTGTTATATTGCTATCTTGAAAACTTTGTCCATGTTATCATATTTGGTTTTGACAAGTAGGGAAATCAATACAATTTGGAAAAAACTTTCCAAATTTTTTAAGTCTTCCAAGCCCAGTGGTACCTGACCTACAGTTGTATGGGATTTTCCCCATGGAAAAATCTCTTTACATGGCTCCAGAAATGATGCCCAATTCCGGAAAGAATTGGATAAAAGTATCCTCCAAGACAAATAATTGGACTAAATGATAACCGATCTAACAAAATTTTCCCTTTGGATATGTTTTGACAACAGGCTCCAGAAAAAATGCTCTCTTTTGATACCCCATTCTGAAAAAAATAGGTGAATATAATACTGTGAAAAATGGTACATTCCTATCGCACAGATATACTAGGTACCCTCCTCTCAAAGTTGTCCAAATTTCTGTCTGGGACTGTTTACTCAAACTGGAAATGATCAAACTATTTCCAGGCAGCAGCAAGCTAACTTTTTGCCTCATATCAGCCTTGCAAGTGCCCAAGAAAGCCAGGCCCGAATTGGCCCATGCAAAGGCCTTGCAGACTTGGATTTCAGCCAGGCTAAATGTAAGTCTCGTTTATGGCCCATGTATAGTGTGCTGCAAGGCTGCCTTTTCAATTCAAATTTTTTAGGCTATGCCATATGAAATATGGCTTTGGTTGCAAAGCCCTATTTAGGCTGATGCAAGGCCTTATATTTTTGTAAGGGTCAGAGTCACACATGTTCCTATCCTGCTCCTGACTGAAACCCAGCAGAAACCCTATCAAGTGTGCAACTCTACAATAGCCCGATCATATCATCAAGGATGTTATATAATATGGATGGAATAAACATTTATGTACACAGGCCTTTCTTGCTCTGTTGGGACTCCAAAGATCATTTCCTGTCTTGTAACCAGTGGTTCTTGCACTAAGACTTGCTTGCTTGCTTGATTTATGCCTGCCTCTTCCCATCTCAAGAAAAATTGAACACCTTCAATCACCAAGGAGGCCATTTGGTAACAAAAATTGAACTAAGACATGAATCAACATTCAACAAAACAAGAGACAAATTGAGAAGGCTTTGTAACAATTGTAACAACCAAGGCTGGTGAATCTGAAAAGATCCACAGAAGACCGACATCATAAGCTCCTATTCAACTCATCCAACTTTAGCGCTGTGTTGTAATCCACTGACATTGCAGCAAGAACAGTCAGGCGGACGGGGTTCAAATCCCAGCAACACCTTTGAGCGTCATGACAAGGGGTTGCGGACTCAATTAGCACTTAGCTATTTCTGCGATCCCAGCACTTGGCGCTAAAAACCACAACTTCACCTTCACCTTCACCTTCACCTTTGCACATTCACAGCAAAAACATAAAAGGTCATTATCATGGCTTACCAGGATTGTCAAATCTTGGTGGTATGTTCTTTACATCATAGTAGTCTGATGTTTTGGCTCCTTGGCCAGGCTTAGTTTCCTCATACTCTCGATCCTGGAAGGCATATGGAAAGGGCAAATTTAGCATAGGTTCCAAATCTTTAAATCTACAAAAAAAGGCATGTGTAAAATTCAATAACCTATTTCTTTGATCTGAATGACTTGAAGGAAACTTTAGCCACTTTTCTAGGATTCTACAGTTGGACATTTCAGAAATCTTCATGATTTGTCAAAATTACAGCCTATCTTATATTTCAGCTCATTTTATGATGTGACATCATCAAATTTTTAAATCGCAAACCAGAAGAGTGAAAAAGTTAGAAATTACCATAGTTAAAGGTTTTTTTTGAAAATTTTCTTGAATTCTTAACATAGAAGAAAAATACTGTAATTCTGAAAATTTTGAAGATTTCAGAAAAGTCCAATGGCAGATTTAGTGTAAAATAGTTCAAGTTTCTTTGAAGCCATTCAGTTCAAAGAAATAGGTCATTGAATTTTACACCCAGCTTTTTAAAGATTTGAAACCTATGCTGGCAAATTTAGTCAACAATTTTGTTTTACAATTCAAAGGCCTACAATCACTTACGAGCTTGTTGAGCCATTCCAAGGTTTTCCAGTCACCCCCCCCCCCTCATCCCTTGTTAATGTTGCAACACCACAAAAAAGTTGCCAAGTCACTTGTGGCATTTTGATCAAGTATTCAAAAAAGCAATGACATGGGGGATGCAAGGACAAAAGTGTCATTTTTAGAGGTGGCTTAACAATTTTGTAAGTGATTGTAACCAACTAGTAGAGGCCCAGAAAAGTTAAAAAGATTCTTATGAGGCATGAACTCTTGAAAAATTCTTTCCTTTCTGAGGGATGATACAATTCCAAAATTTTCACACCTAGAGCAGCACTGTCTCCATGAATGGGTCTAATAACAAATAGATAACTAGATATTCCAAGATATTCTTATCAAAGTGCATGACTAGAAATGTTTTCTTTGTGGATCGAAGACTATATACATGTAGCCTTCATTTCCTTGCTAAGTGGTATGTCTAAGCCAAAGATATCTTTATTCATATTTCCTCTCAAAACTGTGGCTAATCCGCCCTTCGCCCTGATGGGTCTAAATATTGTCATATTTTCAGGGCCTTCAGCAGGGAAACTTTCTTCTACGAATTTAATCAACTACTTCAATAATGAAGGCTCTGTTGAAACTTTACTGGCAGGGAAGCCAGGAATCTCGCTCTAATTATTGCACTGGAGTGGAGCTTTAAAATATGCATATGGCATCGTGCTGTAGGTATAAAACAAAGATCAAAATGCAATATAAATTCAAATCAATCTTCGGACTGAATGAAAGGTCTGCCACACATTGGATCACTGATTAGGAGGCCCGATAAGCCCCAAACATTTTCGTCCATAAAGCGTCAATCAAATCACTGTCAATGTACTTACTAATTTTTCTCGCAGTTCTCTTGTTCTTTGTGACGTTCCCATTCTATCAAAGTTTTCTACAAGAACACAAAGCGTCCACCACTTTTTAGGCCCACTAAAATGCTACTACCAGTTGCTATGGAAATGTTTGTTTTTTCCAAGATAGTGCCCAGTCTCCAAATTCGAGCAAGCAGCCAACCAGAAAGTTCACCTGGTTCACGTTGGGGACCTCAGGGACGGTGAAAAATTTATTTTATAAAATGGCCAGTGCAAAGCGACGCTACGGGGCAACTACTTTTATTGAACTTATCAGAGGTGGGTCAGCACCTTTTTGAAGCAAATATCGACGGGGCAGTACCTTTTTATGAGCTCAAGGTTGAATTTGAAATGTAGAATGGCTCAGGGCAAAATTGTGAATCATGCAAGCAGAGAAACTCAAACTCAAACTCAAACTTTCATTCACAGCAATAAACTTAGTACATTGTATTTAAAAAAGAACCGCTAATTAGGATAAATCTACAAAATTACATATAACAAATAAACAGTTCAATAAAGTTTGCTGTCGGACTCAGGAAAGAACTCGGAAGGAGCTACAAGGCCATATGCCCGACTTGACGTGTAAGAAATTGTACAGCCTATGTCTTATTTAGAATGAAAAGGAAAAACTAACAATAGAAAAAGAAAATATTAGTAGGTTAGTATTATTAGTAGTGCATAATCTATAATAGTTAAATCAAAATTTTAGTAGTGCAATGAATGGTAATAAGGTTGCATAGGTTTGAAAAATAGATTGATTCGACTCTAAGAAGTAGCTTTTTAGTTTTTTTGTGAAGGATGGCTTGTTTGGTGACCTTTTTATATGCGCTGGCAGCGAATTCCAGATCTTGACTCCTTCGTCGTAATTGATCTTTGTTTGTAATTTGTGGAGACCAAAGGGAAGGAGAAATTGTCATTTGAAGATTGTCTTGTTTCATGATGGTGACGTATGTTCGTCTTGATGAAAATGTCATTGAAAATTTCATTACTATTTTCGTGATAAATATCAAACATGAATTTAGCAACTTCGATTTTATACCGGGTGAGTCAATAAAAACGCCCGGCGTTTGAAAAAATCCTGCTCCCTGAATATCAAAACAATGATGTTGAAAACAGCCTTGTTTTATCCCCGATATGTCAAATTCGGTTCGGTAATTTACCTGGCTTTAATCGGTCATTCCTTCCCGTCGAAATGGGACATTTTCTGCAGAAAGCCCCTTTCGAAAACCTGCAAAACGAACGAAAACAGCAAGCAAAATTTCCCTTTGTTCTCCTTCCCAGCAAAAATGACTCTTGGATGTGCTCGTGTATTTTGTCCTCATGGGAGAATGGAATCCCCCTGAACAAGTTATGCACACTAGGGGGAAGACTTTTCAACCGGCCAAAACGAAAGCACGTGCTAAAGCGTGCTGAAAGTCATCGCTGTGAGGTAAACACATTTGGGATTTTTGCTTGTAATTTTGCACGTTTTTTAAGGCTTCTCGAAGGGATTCATTTTAGAAAATCGCTTACAGAATCTGAACGGAGAGACCGATGTTGGCCAGGAAAATTTCTAAAAATAATTGAACATATTAGCAATTCAATCAGATATTGCAGAATATCATTGCTTATATATTCGGGGAGCAGTAGACTATCAAACGCCGGGCGTTTTTTATGACTCACCCGGTACATGTTATCGAAATCAAGAAGGTTATATTTCTTAAATAATGGTTCACTATGAGCTTGGTATTTTGCAAAATCAATTACCGTAACAGCTTTACGAAGATCACGTTTCAATGGTTCTAAATTAGTTTTTGCAGCACTACCCCAGTTTAGTATACCATAAAGCATGTGAGATTGAATAAATGAATTGTAGAGTGTACATCGGGTGTTTTGAGGTACGAAGTGTCTTGTTTTGTAAAGTAAGCCAATGCTCTTTGAGATCTTAATATTTAGTTGCTTGATATGCTGTTTCCAATTTAGTTTTTCATCTATGATTGCGCCAAGGTATTTAGTGTAATCTTTTCGCTCAAGTTTATTGACAGCGACACCTTAGCTACACTTACTCGTGCTTTTGTAACATCAAAATTGGACTATGGTAACGCGCTGTTGTATGGTATTCCAAAAACCACAGTGTCGAGGCTACAGTACGTGCAAAACTGTGCAGCCAGGTTAATTAGGGGTGCTCGGAAGTTTGATCATGTGACACCCTTGCTAATTGACTTACACTGGTACCAATGACATACAGACCAATGTTTAAGATCCTCCTGACTGTGTTTAAGATTCTTCAGGGAAGGGCCCCTGAATATTTGACAGAATTGATTACTTTTTACAATCCTGGTAGATATTTGCGATCGAATGGGAGTCTAATTTTGAATGTTACCCGTTCTAACACGAAGAGTTGGGGCGACAGAGCTTTTAGCATTGCTGGTCCCAGATTATGGAACTCGCTCACGATTGAACTACGTATGACCACTAACATTGCAGAGTTTAAGTCCAGATTGAAGACTCATTTGTTCAAAGTGGCATTCGAGGGATACTTATAATTTTATACAACCTTTTATACCTGATTTGTAACTAATTTTATCTGTTTTTCTTTACATTATCTAAACTTGTAAAGGCGCCTTTGAATATATTTTATTGTAGATAAATGGCGCTATAGAAATGTTCTAATAATAATAATAATGATAATAATAATAATAATAATAATAATAATAATAATAATAATAATAATAATAATAATAATAATAATAATAATAATAATAATAATAATAAGCAGAATAAGCAGAATAAGCAGAATAAGCAGAATAAGCAGAATAAGCAGAATAGAATGTTCGAAACAAATCAAAAGAGACTGCATGAAATCATTGACGGCCTCCACAGGAATAACGAAGAAGCACCTAACGCTGGAGATTGTTTAGAGTTTTGGAGTGGAATATGGAGTAAGCCAGCCAATCACAACGCCGATGCAGAATGGCTTACAAAGCTGGAGAAAAAGCTAAAGAATGTTGAGAAGCAAGATGATATATTGATAGATTCTGGAAAAGTTCGGGTACAGCTCAGTAAAGTACCCAATTGGAAATCACCGGGGCCTGATGGACTGCAGGGTTACTGGCTCAAGAATTTCACTTCGTGTATAGACAGGATCGCTAAACATTTCCAAGAATGTTTGGTTACGTACAATGTGCCAGGGCGGATGACCAGAGGAAAAACGAGTTTAATAATGAAGGATACGGAAAAGGGGCCTATAATAAGCAACTTTAGACCAATAACATGCCTACCTCTAATGTGGAAGCTGTTGACCTCAATCCTTGCAGATGCTATGTATGAACACCTTGACGGAAAAGGACTGCTCGTGGATGAACAAAAAGGCTGTAGAAGGAAATCAAGAGGTACGAAAGATCAGTTACTAATCGATAAGATGGTAATGAGAAGTTGCAAGAGGCGTTTATGTGGGTTAGGAATGGCTTGGATTGACTACAGAAAGGCATATGATTTGATACCGCATACATGGCTGTTGAACTGCATGAATATGTTTGGAGTTGCAAGCTATATGATATCCTTACTGGAAAACAGTATGAATACTTGGAGAACGGACTTAACATCAGGCAAAAGTGTCTTTGGAGAAGTTAGGATAAAGAGATGGATATTTCAGGGAGACAGCTTATCTCCTCTCCTTCTTGTATTGGCCCTAATTCCATTGACTTTGATTTTGAGAGAGGTTAAAGCAGGGTATGATTTGAGAGCAAAAGTGAGGATAAATCATCTACTATTTATGGATGACCTGAAATTATATGACAAAAATGAAAACCAAATAGATACACTTGTCAGCACAGTAAGAGTATTTAGCGATGACATCAGAATGGAATTTGGAATCAGCAAATGTGCGATCTTGATCATGAAGAGAGGAAAGATTGTGAAATGTGATGGTATTGTTATGCCAGGTAATGAAGTTATGAAAGGTCTTGAAGAAGAGGGGTACAAATATGTAGGAATTTTAGAGATCGACAACGTAAAACACGAAGAAATGAAGGAGAAACTGAAGAGGGAATATATCAGGCGGGTTAGATCAATACTGAAATCCAAACTGAATGATGGAAACATCATCCAAGCAATAAATGCCAGGGCTGTATCAATCATCAGATATGGTGCAGGAATAATTAACTGGAGGGTAGATGAGCTGAAAGCCGTCGATAGGAAAACCAGAAAGTTGCTAACAATCTATAGAGCATTGCACCCACAGGCGGATGTTGACAGACTCTATTACAAAAGAGCAGACGGTGGCAGGGGTTGAATCAGTATTGAGGATTGCGTTGAGATTGAGGTAAACAGTTTGTATAGCTATGTAGTGCGGAGCAAAGAACCATTTTTAAAAGCAGTAAAGGAAGAAAACTTGTTGGGCTCTGGGATGCCAAAGGAGGCAATCAGGGTAAAAAGAATGGAATCTTATAAAGAGAAGGTTTTACATGGTCAGTATGAGAAGTTGACTGCAGGCATAAGAAGTTCTGATTCATGGGAATGGCTGAGGACAGGTACGCTGAAGAAGGAGACTGAGGGGATGTTAATGGCAGCCCAGGATCAGGCGTTGAGGACGAATGCTATTAAGAGCCGCATAGACAAACAAGATCTTTCACCTGTTTGCAGAATGTGTGGAAAACGAGAGGAATCTATTGCGCATGTAGTGGCTGAATGTGAAAAGTTGGCCCAGAACCAGTACAAGAATTGGCGGCATGATAGAGTTGGGAAAGTAATTCACTGGGAGCTTTGCAGGAAATATGGGTTCGATCGTACAGAGAAATGGTATGATCATATTCCAGAAGATGTTTTAGAGAATGAAAAGGCAAAGATCTTATGGGATTTTAGAATTCAAACAGATCAGCAGTTGAATCACAACCGACCTGACATTGTAATACACGATAAAGAGAAAAATGAATGCAAAATCATTGACGTTTCATGCCCGTTTGATGGAAGAGTGATCGAAAGAGAAGAGGAGAAGAGGGAAAAGTATGAAGATCTTAGAAGGGAAGTAACAAAACTATGGAATGTCAGGAAAGTGGTGATAATACCAATCATCATCGGAGCTCTTGGTAGGCTGAGCAAAAACTTTAAGAGATATGTTTAGCAACTTGAAATGGGACAAATGACATCTTTATTACAAAAGACTTGTGTACTTGGCACGGCGAAGATAATTAGAAGGAATCTGGACACCTAAGATTGAGGGATTCAATCCGCTGCCCAGAAAAAGCCACCAAACAACAAAAAGGCGTGAAGAAAGGACAATAATAACAATGATAATAATAATAATAATAATAATAATAATAATAATAATAATAATAATAATAATAATAATAATAATAATAATAATAATAATAATAATAATAATAAACAGGATGTGGCAGCTAAGAACAATTACATTGCCAATAGTAGTTGGAGCATTAGGAATGTTAAAGAAAGGAGCCAGTGACTTTATTGATCAAATCCCGGGAAAATCAAACATCTGTGAAGTTCAAAAAATTGCACTAACATCGACAGCCCATCTCCTGAGGAAATTTCTTTCAATGTAGTTATCGATTTGCGGAACCATCAAAACATTATGACACTTGGTCAACTTTCCAGAAGTAATGTCATGACATAGTTGCTAGCCTTAAGTCTCTGGTAGTGACTCGGCTGGTAACTAAAAATTACCTGAAATCAAAGCTAAAAATTCAATTCATAATAATAATAATATCGGATATGATTTGACAAATTAAGAACAAACTGTAATAAATGTCTTATAGTCAAATATGTTCCTTGCACATCACCAGAAGTCAGCAGTCCTACTGTCCATGCACTTTTTTGCACCTATTTCGCCATATGATGCTACCACAAATCATGTTTGATACACTGCACCACTTCATTGTCTCTTTTGCCTCTTCCCCTGACAGTCCTAGCCTTTTCAAGTTTCCTCTTACATTCTTATGTACGGTCCCAAGTGATCCAAAGCACATAACACTGATACTTGTCGCAATTCCATGTCGATTCAGTAAATTTATCACTGGTTGATACTTATTTCTTTTCTCTTGATAAGATGTATCCATATACAAATCAAAGCAGACAGTGACTTCAACAATTTCGCATTCTCTCCCGTTCACTTTTATCTCTAATATATCAGGCTTCCTTTGGTTTAGCTGTTGCAATGCGTTTTTGATATGTGGGAAAGCTGTTTCTACCATTTTGTTGACAAATAACGTTGATGTTGAATTCTTTTTTCGGATTTTTTGCTCTAGGAATTCTACGACCCGATCGTGCCTACGCGAATATAAATCTTTGTAGTTTCTGCAGGAATTCATTAAGTGTGCCATTGATTCAGTCCTTTCATTGCACATTGAGCATCTTTTATCGTGATCCTTATTCCACATATGAATTAGCTGGTTACAAGGGATTTGATTCATACGTGCACGTAGAATAAACTTGACTAAGCTGTCAGACAGCTTCCATCCGTAATAAACTTGATGCGAAATCTTTTTGTCTATATTCTCCATTCCTATAAAGTTTCCCTGCATTTGGAGCTCACAGCTCTTAATGATATCCTGTTGCTCTAATTCTCCCTCGATTTCTCTTTTTAAATCTTTCCTATTCAGCTCCTTGCCATTAACGACAACCACAGCAAAGCCATCCTTGTATATAATTGATCCATTAAACTTATTAGCATGAAAAAGTAGATCCGGCCAATCAATTGAATCTAAAAATTCAATTCATAATAATAATAATAATAATAATAATAATAATAATAATAATAATAATAATAATAATAATAATAATAATAGCAAATAAAGCGGAATAAGTAGATAACAGATGTTGAATGGGAAGCGATCCAGCGGAAGCTGAGGATCGATGATGGTATAGAGAATGAAGAAAGTCGGAGTAATGATAATGATGTAAGTACAGCTGAAGAAGAGGTAAATATCTTTGAAAATACCAATTCACAACCTAGTAGTGAGATAGAAGATACAGAGAATAGCACGTTATTGAATGCTAGAAATGATGTTGGAAACATGGATGAGGAAGATGCTGCTCTAGTAGGCAGGCTGAAAGAGATTCTTGACAAGGAAGAGATAATACCATGTGGTAACCTTCGCTCGATTGAATTCTGGAAAGTTAGGAAAGAAACTGAACAAGTGGACAAAATATTGAAGTATTTTTCAACTAGTAACATCACAGAAACAAGAAATCTTATTACAGCTGCTAGTGTACTGGTGGGAGAACTAGTGGGAGTGAAGCCGACAAAGAGGAGTAATGGAAAAGAACCGTGGTGGAAGAAAAGGATTGAGGGAGATATTGCTCGGTTAAGAAGTGACCTTGGGAGATTAAAGGCTTGGAGTAATGGAAACTGGAAAAGGAAAAATGAGGGAAGGAAGAAAGATCTTGAGAACAGGTATCAGATCAAGAAGAAAGGAATCCATGCAGTCATTGAAGAGATAAAACAAAGAATAAGTGCAAAAGCCTACAAAATCAAGCGATATACAAATCGCATTAAACAATTTCAAAATAATAAGCTGTTTCAAAATAACCAGAAAGCAATTCTACAGAGAAATGAGCGGGAAAGAAGTCACAAACGATCAACCAAATCCAACTGAAGTGACAAATTTTTGGTCAAAAATTTGGGGAGAATGAGCTCAACATAATGATAAAGCAGATTGGATCAGGAAAGTGAAGAACGAGTTGAAAGGAACACAACAACAAGAACCAATTAGTGTCACGATGAACGACGTGCAGCAAATAATATCATCCTTTCCGAAGTGGAAATCACCAGGGCCTGACGGCATACAAGGTTTTTGGCTAAAAAGACTTACAACTCTCCATGAAAGGCTAGTATCCAATCTCAACGATTGCGTTCTGACAGGAAATGTTCCAAGTTGGCTAGTAGTAGGACGTACGACCTTACTATTAAAAGATTCATCTAAGGGAGCAGAAGCCTCAAATTATAGACCTATTGCTTGTCTAAATCTACTATGGAAAATGCTATCAGGGATATTTGCAGAAAAAGTGTACAAACACCTGGAAGATAATGACCTCCTCCCGATAGAACAAAAAGGATGTAAAAAGAAAACCAGAGGTACAAAAGACCATCTAATGCTAGATAAAGCTATACTCAAAAATTGCAAAAGAAGGAAAACCAATCTTGCCATGGCATGGGTTGATTTCAAGAAAGCATATGACATGGTTCCGCATTCGTGGATACTGGAGACTTTATCAATGATTGGCATAGCTGATAACATCAAACAACTGATCCAAAATAGTATGCCTTTGTGGAAGACACAACTCTACCATGACCAAGAAAATCTTGGAACTGTCAACATTAAAAGAGGAATATTTCAAGGCGATTCATTCTCACCACTTCTATTTGTAATAGCATTAATACCAATTTCACGTGTATTAAAGAATGTCAAGATGGGCTATAAAGTTGATAAGCAGAGCTTAACTATTAACCACATGATCTTTATGGATGACCTTAAATTGTTTGGGAAATCAATGAATGAAATTGATTCATTAGTTAAGACAGTTGAGACGCGTTGCTCTGATATTGGGATGGAGTTTGGCATTGCTAAGTGTGCAGTTTTGAATTTAAAGCGAGGTAAATTGGTAACATGTGATGGAATAGAGCTTCAGTCTGATGATAAAATTGAGTGTGTTGATGAAGGTGGATATAAGTACCTAGGTGTACTGGAAATAGATCAAGTGTTGCATGGAGAAATGAAAGAGAGAATACGTACTTCATATTATGATAGATTGAAGAAGTTGCTGAAATCCAAGTTGAATGCAGGAAATTTGGTCAAGGAAATTAACTGTTGGGCAGTAGCATCTGTACGTTACAGTGCTGCAATTGTTGACTGGACAAAGGAGGAGCTGCGACAGTTTGATCGTAAAACAAGAAAATTACTAACCATGCATGGTGGATTTCACCCGAAGAGCGATGTCGATAGACTTTATCTGCCAAGGAAGCTAGGAGGTCGAGGAATATGTTCGATAGAAGACTGTGTTGAAGAAGAAAGGCGAAGCATTGCCATGTATTTGTCGCAGAACCTGGAAGAATTTTTGACGTTTGCAAGGAAAGAGCTGAAGCTGCCAACGGAGAACGAATCAAAATTAGAATTTAAGAAGAGAAAGGAGACGGAAAAGCTTTCATCTTGGAAAGAAAAGAAACTGCATGGGCAGTTTGCAAAAGATACTGATGATATCAAAACAAATGAGTCATTCAATTGGCTGTGCAAAGGGGAATTAAAACGTGAAAAAGAATCTCTAATACTGGCAGCTCAGGAACAGGCGCTGAATACAAACTCTGTAAAGGCAAGAATTTATCACTTACAGGAAAATGATACATGTAGATTGTGTGGCGGTGCGGCCGAAAATGTCACGCACATTGTTAGTGGCTGCAAAAAAACTTGCCCAAAAGGAGTATAAGCGTAGACATGACAAAGTTGCGTGCTTCATCCATTGGCTCTTATGCAAGAAATATGACCTGGAGCATACAGACAAATGGTATCAACATCAGCCAAGTCCTGTTGTAGAAAACAAGAGATACAAACTCTTGTGGGGTTTCTCCATCCAAACTGATCGAGTCATAGAGCACAGAAGACCGGACATTGTCATCGTCGATTGGGAAGAAAAAGAATGCATTGTCATTGATGTAGCCATTCCTGCTGACCAAAATATTGCAGACAAAGAATGGGAGAAGATCAGCAAATACAGTGAACTAAAGCTGGAAATAATGAGATTATGGAATGTTAAATCAAAAGTGATTCCAATAGTGGTTGGGGCCCTTGGCTCCATTCCCAAAAAGTTAAAAGAACATTTGAAGAGTTTAGGATTACCAGGTGATATTCACTGCATCCAGAAGTCAGCCCTCCTTGGAACAGCTGGGATACTAAGAAAAGTATTGAGTGTCTGAGGCTGCTTGTTGCAGCTTGACATTTGATGAACCATTCCTCCAGACTATGAACTTTAGGAGTGAACTCGCAGATAATAATAATAATAATAATAATAATAATAATAATAATAATAATAATAATAATAATAATAATAATAATAATAATAATAACAATAAGTTTTTCATTATCAATCTTAAGAACAATAGGTTTATCAATCTTTTTTTATTTGGATTTATAATCAGAAAATTGGATTTAGATACATTTAAGGAGAGTTTGTTGGCCATTCAGAAATATTTTTTAACTCCGAGTTTACTGTTTGCTCAAAATTTTGTAGATTTTTGCTCGAAAAGAGAAGACTGGTGTCATCAGCAAAGAGGTGAAATCCAACTTTTGTGAAGAAACATAGATATCATTGATGTATAGCAAGAAGAGTAATGGGCCTAATACACTTCCTTGTGGAACTCCACAGTTTGCCATTTCACCATGTACTGAAACAGTTTGTTTTCTTTCTGTAAGGTAGGATTTAAACCAAGCATGGGTGATACCTCTTATTCCATAGTGCTCTAGGTTATCAACAGAATATTGTGATTGACTGTATCAAAAGCTTTGGAGAAGTCTAGGAAGATACAGAATGAAAAGCGTTTTCCTTCAATGTTTTCAACTAATTTTGAGTAGAGATTTAAGATTGCCAATGTTGTTGATTTGTTTTTTTGGAATCCAAATTGATGTTTGAAAAGTATTTTGCGTTCATCCAAAAATCTAGTCATACGCGAATGCATGGCCTTTTCCAGGAGCTTGCTAAATATTGGCAAGATTGAAATAGGTCGATAGTTAGTAAGCTCGAGTTTTGATTTGCCGTTGTGCATTGGAGTTACCTTTGCAAATTTCAGTTTCCCTGGAAAAATTCCATTTTCGAATGAGGAATTAGCAATTAAAGAATAAAGAAGTGAAATTGTGTGTCTTGCCAGTTTTATGAGTTTTATTGGTATATCATATGAATCATTGGCTTTAGTTTCATTAGAATGGTAATAACATCAGACAAGTAACCAAAACGAAATGCCTTGGGGTCACCATTGACAGTCATTTGTCTTGGTCTGACCATATATTGAATATTACCAAGTCATTTAACAGTAAACTCGCATTTTTGAAAAGGATTTCCTTCTTACCCCAACCCGTCATGGAGGAGATTTACTTCAAGACTGTAATCCCATCGGTAGTATATGGGATGCTGGTCTGGGGAACATGTTTAGAGAGCAAATTGTCACCCCTTGAAAAGTTATATCCCAGAGCAGCAAAAATTGTCTGCAAGCTCGGAAGAGAAACCATTTTCGATCAGGCCATTTTAACGACAGGGTGGATGAAACTGAGTTATATCTATAAGAAGAGAGGTGCTACATTCATGCATGATTGCTATTATAAAGCTACTGATCCCTGCTTGGCAAACCTCTTTGAGAAAGACACCGCTAGAAGCACAAGAAATAACAAACTGAAAGTGATACGACCAAACATTGAGCTAGGAAGATTATCCCTACGATACAGGGGACCAACTGTATGGAACTTTTTACCAAACGATTTAAAGACAGTAGAAAGCCGGGAAATTTTCAAAAAATGCGCTAACAAGACACTCCAGACATATAAATATGATTTCATTTACCAAAGGGACAACTTTCAACCACAACAAAGAGAAAGATTTTATATACTTTTAATCTAAAATGGGCATCTTTCATGTTATTTATTTTACGCAGAGCTATCATATTTTGAATTAATTGCATAGAACCAAATTGTAATAGGTAGGTAGAGCAGGCCCACATCAGCAGTAATGCTGCCCGTCCCTGGCCTGCTTCAACAAATAAAGATGTATGTATTTATGTATGTATGTATCTAAGTTGTTAATTAAAACATTGATTTCTTGTGGTGTAATTGATTGAATAAAAAAGCTTCTTGGGTTTGGAATTTTAAGATAATCTCTGAAATGCTTCTTCGTAGGTTTCATTTTGTCAACTAGTTTTTGTGCTACTGTTGTGAAGTATTTGTTGAAACAGTTTGCCATGATTTTTTGATCAGTGGTCAACTTGCCATTTATTAGAAGGCAAAAGTCATGTGAGCGCTTTTTTTGTTTCTGAATAATGTCATTGATACCAGACCAAACTTTTTTCGAGTTGTTTTTGAATTTGTCAAGGTAGGAGACATAGTACCTCTTTTTGCTTTTTCTTATCAAATGAATTAAAAAGTCTCTATATCCTTTATATTTTTTGTACCATGTAGAGTCTTTTGTCTTCAGAAATTTTTTGAATAGTGTCTATTTTTGATTGAAATCGATTTGAGAATGCCAGTTGTGATCCAGGGTTTAGTCCTTAATTTGTGCACTGCTATGAAAGGATATATTCTATAGAGAAAATATGAAAGAATATAGAGATAGAGAAATGATATAGAGAAATGCTATCCTTGAAAGGATGTATTTTAGATGACGCAAAATTTCATTGTCAGTTGGAGTTGCATGCAAGAACGATGCACCAGTCATATCTCTTAATCTTCAAAGTAAATTTTTCATTGAAAAACATTTGTTAGTACAATAATTAGTTTCACTATGGTCATTGCCTACTTCATCGGTGATATGTACTGTAAAGCATCTGTTGTTCATGAATACAGGGTAGATACATTTTTAAGGATTTTAAGGAAAGGGCGACGTGGCAGTTAGATATTCTGCAATAACTTCATACGGGGCGAGCAGATTTTTTCCCAAAAAGCTTTCCTCTCCACCGGCCATGTACTATGTCTGAGAAGTACTAAGAAACTTTTCAAAGTTAAAAGCATGGATATTATAGCAAATAGATAAGTTGAACCTTCATTCTTGAGCAATATTATCTAACCATTTGTGTTTTCGATAAAACAGAACACTTTTTATTCCTTTATGATGTTTTAAATGTCAAGAAACATATCTGTCGCAGTGTTAGCGACCATTGATAATTCTGCATTCACAAAATAAGAAACCAATTAATAAACTTTTAGTATCAAAATGGACAAAATTTCATGTGAAATTAAGAAACTTTTTAGCACTATGGCCTGATCCAAGTTTATTATGAAAAAACGTGTACGGGAAGCAAGTAGAAGCAAGCATAGCAGGCAAGTAAGCAAGTTAAGGAGTCAAGCTTAGTAAGCAAAGCAGAGCAAACAATCAAAGTAAACAAAGCAAGCAAGCGGCAAGCCAAGCATTGCAAGGAAAAATGCAAGCAGCAAACATACCAAGAAATCCAAGCATAGCACAGCAAGCAAGCATTACACGAAAGCTAAGCATAGCCAGAGAAGAGGTAATCAGGTATATTTAGGATAGCGGTGCTCAGACTGGGGTACGAATCATGAGCAAAAAAATATTGTTTAGCATTAGAATGGACCTCAAAAAGGTTTCAGACCCAACATATCCAAAGGTCACGAAGTCAGTTTCTTAAATCGGTGGAAAAGTGCCCTAACTGATAAGATTTCTTATAACCTGTATTTTCATTTAGTGATTTTAGCTTAACTTGCTTACAAGATGGTTTTTCCTCAGTCTTTTACTGCTTCCCATATTAGAGACGCAAAAAGTAATCCAGAATTACAGAATTTCAGAAACCCGAAAAAAACTGCACAAATTATTGACCCGAAATGATCAGCTTTTTCCAAACTTTAGACCCATAAGAGTAACCTGAGCATGCCTTTATTAGATATACCAGGGTATTCCCCCTGTGCAAGCATAGCAAGCAAGCATAGCAAACATAAAGGGCATAGCAAGCAAACAAGCGAGCTACATTTACAGCTATCAGAAATGAGCGCCACCAACCCAGACAACTTCTAGGCACTACTTGTAAAAAAGATCAAACCGACACCACTGGGAATATCTTTTCTATGCAAGGTAAAAAGATTAAATCTGAAGCTTCAGGAAAGTTGCTTGAATAAAACTTTAGAAGAGAAAGTAAACCTCCAATCTATTTTCAAATCTTGGCTTGAGGCATAAGTTATTTGCAATTTGGGCTCTTCCATACATCTTTTACCCGAAAGACTCAAGAAAGTGTTCGAAAGCTTCTTTCCGAAGTTATTTTCCAAATCTGTACCGTCCAAAGGTTTTTGATCTTAACGTATGTCAATGAAATCGTAATTTCAATTAACATCCAAAGATTCATTCTTACCCTCCCTCCATAATTGTGAGAAAATTAAACAAACAGAGAGAAAGTGAGTTACTCTTCTGAATCAAAAGCAAACATATGGTGCTCAAACCCAAAGCCTGATTTTGCTTGGCCTTTGTCTAATTCCCTCCCTGGTGTCCAGAGCAGCTAAATGCTAACCTTATCAAGGATGTCTAATTCCCGTGCTTTTGTGCCCCGTGCTTTGTGTCCGTGCCTAGTGCTTTCTCCCCGTGCCTAGTGCTTAGTAATTGTGCCTAGTGCCTCGTGACCGTGCCCAGTGTTTTTTGCCCATGCCTAGAGTTTTGTGCCCATATTTAGTGCTTAGAAATTTCTAGGAGTGTCATACATAGATTCGTTTCAAATAGATAAAAAAAATGTGGCTCCCAGGGTACTTCTTTGAATGGCCATATTTTTAGTAGAAAACCTTTCCCTTCCACGATCTAACATCACTTGGAAACATTGCGAACGCACCCAACCACTTTCTTCTCAAATTTGAAAGAAATGCAAGTGCAAATATAAGCTGAACAATGTGCTTTTTTGAGCATATCCTTTCAATTTGCTTTTTACAGATAAGAGATCTTCTTTTTAGCCACGTTGACTCGTCTTTTCATTCCAATTTCGATCCTACCTACGAAATTTTGAATTTTTGGTAAAATTTCCTAATCTTTTCGAATTTGACAAGTGGCACTTCACCCATTCGAAAAAGCGTGCGAGATTTTTTCAGAGCAGTAGAATTTTACGGCTTTTGGTAGACATTCATGGAAACAAAAGGATTTTTGCCGAAGATGCACCAGAATGTTTCGAATGAAATGCCCACCGGAATTTAGGGGCAATGTCCTCCAATGCCCCCAAATTTCTGCGACTGTTACAGGAGCCAATCAATCTTTAAAATTTCTCTAGTGCCTTCGCAGAAATACAAGAAACTGCGAAGGCAGTAGTAATACTTATTTGCTGTTTAATATGATACAGGAAATAATAGAAAACAAGTAAAACTATGACAAGGCTTTCCTCGAATGAATTAAATAGCTTCTAAGTTATATTTCCTTGCACTGAAGATTCATAATTTTTTGATGATCTAAGAATTGAGTTTCTTATACGCAGTCTTTCATTAAAGAAGCATTCATGTACAACTGTACACTTACAAAAACAGATGTGTGCATTGATACATGAGGAATCAGAAATAAGCTTTTCTGTGAGAAAATACTATGGTATGCTATAATTCAGCTTTTCATATGAATAAACTTAGATTTTGTTGAAATATCGAATATCTGATAGTGCTTGCCCGGAAAAACTGGGGTGGAAATAGAATTGATGGCCAGAAGGTACACCTAACGGTTTTTACGTCATTTTTGCTTAAGAATGAATACCGACCTGAGGAAAATGAGGTGGACATATCCTCATGAAATTGAATTCGCTAGCTCTAAGATCATGAAAATTTGCAAAAAAGTAGGGCGCTGAATGTGAATGCGGGGTCCGAAACTTCATATGACGCAAGCTTAAGAAAGTTTCTAAAATTTTGAAACGAAGCCGCTTAATTTTGAAATGTGTATTGCTCAGCAACTGCTCAAATGGAGGATTCAGTGGCATCAGAAATGATCTTTCAATCAACTCAATTGGACCCTACGACCTTATGACCCCGGACCTTATGACACGGGGCCGTACGATCCCAGACCATACGATCATGCGACCATTGGACCATACGACCCCGGTCCAAAGTTTGATATATATAACTTATAACATAATTACACCACCGATGGCTTAGTGAACACGCAAGACATTAGTTCGTGTCCCGGGGGGGTAACTTGAGTTTCCAAGATACGGGGTTGTGCCATTCAAATCGTAAAAGTACCACCCATAAATCCGGAGAGATTTCTCAAAAGTATACCCATAAATCCGGAGAAATTTCTCGAAAGTATACCCATAAATCTGGAGAATTTCTAAAAATCATACCCATAGATCTGGGAATGCCAAAACAGCTCACCAATAAATGAATTCAGACAGAAAACTATACCCATAAATCCGGAAGATGCCAAAAATTGTTGAAAACCATACCCATAAATCCGGAAACTATCATGAAAAAGGTACCATAAGAAATGGCTCAACCCCGTACCATGGACAAGTTAAGTTACCCCCCCCCCCCCCGGGGTTCGTGTAAAGTTTTCTTGGTCATGTAGAATTCCGTGTATTCGTACTGAGCGAAGAACGAAGCAAGACATTTGAAAGCCAGTTGTTGTAAACAAAACCGGCCCCTCTGCATACAAATAGAATAGGATGGTCGAGTGACCCTTTTATTTTAGATTCTTCATTAATGTTTGACACAAGAATCTTGCAAATCCGCTAAAAATTCATGGAGTAACAAGCCTTTGAAGTTCAAGTTTGGGAGAAAGCTGAAGCCAGAGTCCTCGAAAGGCCATTTTTGGTAAAGATCTCATCAACCATCGTTTCTGCTATTTCTCAATCGTTTCACGAGAAACCAAATGGGATTCGAACAGGTTTTCGATGACCTAACTTTCAAGCATATGGATACTTTGAGGAAACAGATTAAGTCTCTCACTTATTATGTTTTGAACCACTGTTTTTGGACATATGCAATGTTGAGCAAATTTTGGCAATGATCGCAAGGATTAAATTGCCTTGCAAGTCCTTTTTGGTTTGCTCTTATTTGAACGAGAGGTATGGCATCAGATAAGCTTCTTTTACCTCAGTCTACGAGGTTTTTTGCATTACAAGTATTATCTGGGGGCATTTGGTTTCAGCTATCACATAGTTTTATCTTTGAAACCTCGTAACTGAGCCAGTTCTCAACCGATTTGCAAGATTCTGGTTTCTAGAATTATTTCATAATCTTAGGGGCAAGGTTATCTGACCATGAATCAATATTTAATCAAACGTCGAACAATATTTTGAGACACCCCGTAGATTTCAAATAAACTTCTGCGTTTGTGGGCAAGCTACAACAGCATTTTCTTCTAACAGAAAGTCATAAATGGAAACATTCAGTTTTCAGTTTTGACCAATTGCGGTCTCTTCGCCTTCTTGACCTATTCACCCCCTGCAATTCAAACATCCCCTAAAACTCGAGACTGGCAGCCCTTGTCAAAATAGCTTATAGCTGCATCAGGCATCATCATGAGTTTCCTATTTAAAGTTGCTATTGCAGAAAATGTAAGAAACAGTGCAATGTCATTTATTTTGACCTTCGACCCCCTACATTTTGAAAACGCCCCCTAATGACCCAAGCAACATACGGATTGGTATTCTATAAAAGAATTGAATTAGAAGAGGATGGCCTGGTAAATTGCCCGCTCGAGTGATAACGCCCCCCCCCCCTCCAGCCTCTAGTCTATTTGACGTGAATTTTGTTGTGAATACGAATGTTGAGGTTGCTGAACACTGTCAACTATCGCCAGTGATAACCTTTCACTTCGGTTTGCAAAAGGAGGAACAAACCGGATTCGTTTACTTGTGGTGACTTGCTTGTGTACCATGCACCGTCAATACCATTATCTTTACAGAATCTTGATAAAATGAGTTCATTCCGAGTAATTACAACATTTCTGGGGCTGGGAATTTATGAAAACCAGCCTTCCTCAATCCTTTCTCAATTTTAATTGTCAAAGTCGTCTTGTAAAGGAATAAAAGTCTCTGAACTCCTTACAAGAAGACATGGGCAAGTCCAGTATTAACTAAAGCAAAATACAGAGTTGTTTTAATAATTCATCACAAATTGGCATCAGTATAAAATGTCACATAGGAAACAGGTGTTGCGGTCTTCTTTGCTTCTTCAGTATCCAGTAAAGAGCGAACACAAATATATACTGATTCCATAATCAATTGGTTAAAACATTCAGGAGTTGCTATGATAAAACATGTTGCTAAGGAGATGAATTTATATCAGCAACAATTATCTTGTAGTAATTTGATATGATCAATATAGCTACCAACAATTGCTTGTGTTCCATTCACTGCCAATAACCATAGAGTCAATCTCCCAATATCTTTCAGCAATTCTTTAACGTTTGAATCATTAGGACAGGGGGTGTTCACTAAAGCCAAGTTTAAGACAGAACAGGAGTATAAATTTTGCTATTAACAGCTGCTGTAGGAAAGACTGCTTTTTCTTCAATTTTGGACAGTGTGTGTTCACTAAAGCAAATTTATGGCATTAGAACAGATGTTTGAATTTTCCCCATAGGGAGCTATGAGCAACTTCTGTGGCAATAGACTGATTTTTCTTCAACTTTAGAGCATTCGAATACATCATTGAAGAAGATGAAGAGCCCTTTGCCAAGATGAATTGAAATCCATTAAAAAACTGCCTACGATTACATCGAAACTCAGTTGAAGTACGCAGTGCATGTTGATGGAAACCTTTTGCCCCTTCCATCTTTAAATTAATCGTGCATAGGTGTGCTTATACTACAAAGTAATCTTCCTCATTTGCTATCAATGATTTCAGAACTATCGTGCTCTTGATTTCCCCCAAACAATTGCGTTCTACGGACGATTAGCAATCAAGTTGTTGTCAATTTGGAGTGACTTATAGACATTCCCTTTTGTTTTGAACAGCAGAGAAAAGTAAGATTTCTGCCCAATGTTCACTGCGGGAAAATAGTTATGTTGTCAATATTTTGAAGTACAATTTGGTTTTCAGTGAGGTCGATTTGAGTTTGAAGCTTTCCTTAATGTTACAGCTTCAATGAAGCTCTCGTTACTTGACATATGAGACCTACTTGGAAAATGCCTCATTTATTGCCTTTTTATTATTATTATTTTCGATTTATTTAAAGTTGGCTTTCTATTTAAAATAGCTTAAATAGTAGCTAATTAAGGCCAACTGTAACTTAAAGAAAATAAATTATAATTTACAATGAAAAAGAACACTAAAAGAAGACAAAATTAATTAATCTAAAAACCCCAAATCTTTCATAAAAACTCTACACAATCTGCAGGTGCATGAATCGCCATTCCACTGTTTTATTTACCTTTTGAATTCTTGAATTGTGCTACTGTCTTTCAAAAAACTTGGAAGTGAGGACCATAAAAGGCAACCTCTATATTGAATATTCTCTGTACCATATATTTTCGTCCTTACTTTCGGCAGTTGCAAATGATTTGTATTCCGCAGGCTATAATAGTTGACTCTTTCTGCAAAAATGTCTTTCATAAAAGTTGGGTTAAGATCGTTCTTTGTTTTGAAAATCTCTATCATAAGCAACTGCAGATTGCGTTGGTGTGTGGTCACAGAATTATTACATATATACAGAAAATCATTTCCACTATCTTTGCATACAATTCGCAATGCTCTTTCACGAATTTTGTTCACATTAGAATTGATTGTCCTGTCATGGAACATCCATACTAGTGGACAGTAAATGAACTGCGATTTGATGAATGCATCCATCAGCAATCTTAATTTGACAGGGTCCATATAGTTAGAGAGGCGAGCAAGTGCATGCAATTTTTGGTTTGCCTTTTTGCATAAGTCTTCGACATGTTTTGTGAAATTCAATTTTTTGTCAAAAGTAACTCCCAAGAGTTTTTCATAATCACTTTCTTTAATTATGGAGTTACCAATGTTGACCACTGAGTCTTTACATTTGTTACCAGGTGACATTTTTCTTCGTTAAGTTTCATGTAGTTCTTTGAAAACCACCTTGCGAGTACTGCACTGTCAATTTCTAATCTATTAATTATGGTATTGAGATCTGAATTGCATGCATAGATAGTGGTGTCGTCAGCATAGTTACAAATGTCGGTATTATTTACAAAGAAGAAAATATCATTTATGAAAATATTGAATAAAAGAGGCCCTAGAACTGATCCTTGCGGTACCCCTATCGTAACATCTCTCCAACTACTATATGAGCCATTTATTTTGACTCTTTGTTTCCTCTTTGATAAATAGTTAAATAGCCTTCGATAAATAAATAAATTGCCTCTCAGCATATTAGTAATCAGAGATGCTTCCTGCCTGGCACATCCTTAATAGCCTTCTTTGAGACTTTGTTTCTACAAAAATAATTTCCCAGTTATCCCAAGCAGCAAGGATGCTAAGAAAATCAGATAATGTTTTGAAGCTAACAAGTAAAATACATTAAAAAGATGCCTTTTTATAATCAACTAAGAGAATAAAACCTGAAAAATGCAACTACTGTGCCGATCATGGCGGGAATTGACACTACGTCATGGAAGTTCCCACCATTAAAAGCAATCATTCATTAGGAAAAAACCACTACAAAGAAAAATTTAATGTCTGTCGCAGATCTTATGTCTGACAATAACATCAGCGAGTACTGAAAAGTTTGGAACAGCATAGATGCAAGATAATGAAGAGGGACCCCTACGCGCTCACGGACAGCCGCCACTCAATGTCACATGCGCAATCTAAAGCGAGACAACACCGACATTTTCCTTTGCTTCTTTTTTTACTTCGCTTTAGTATATAAGACGCAAAGGTAGGAAAGATGTTAGGCTGGTAAGTTATTTTGGAGGGCTTCATTCTACTTTACTAGATTGAACCAGCTATCAACTTAGGTCACATATTTGAAGGACTTGCATTCAACAAACAACAACGGTCGACGATAATTTCTCTTAGTTCGTCAAAGAATTGGGGAGAGGGAGTTGATCTGAATTCTTTCATGAAAAATTTTGAAGGGCCTTGCAATTTAAATCATATCCATTCTTGTCTGGTAAGCGGATGCATGGCGAGCTTTACTGTTCGTTTCGTTCATGCAAGTACGAGGTCTCGTCCCCAAGGCCATTTGCCATATTGGAAAGGAGATCAAGAGAATCTTCTCGTTGTCGTCCCAATTTGACAGGAGGTCTTGGAGACGACGTTGGAAGATACGCCCAAAGCCATGTTTTACAAAATATGCTGCTAAAGATGGCTGTTTTTCAAACAAATTACGAACTAAGTCATAATCTAGAAAGGGTGTCCCCCACGTTTTCCAAGAGTTTGCAGGGCTTAGTCACGAAATCTTTTCTGCGGGCTTTTTTTTCTAAATCTATATAAGATTTACAATATATCAACAAACAAATTACCATGCAAGACGTGCAAGGAAAGGAGCATAGGAAAGGACAGTGCAAGGAGCATAAAAATACATTACAACCCTGCAAACATTACACTTAACATCACACTATGTACTGAATCTACTCAGTAATTACATAGTTACACTTAACGTAAATAATACTTAACATAGATACTACTACTAATACCAATACAAATGCTATAGATGTTAACACAAATACAAGAAAGTAATCTACAGGAGCCACATGAAGAAACAGAACCGCTGCGATGAAGAAAAAGAACCGCTGCGGTGAGCACTCCGCCGAACGAACTGTCAGAGAACCCGTGAATGAATCGAGATCTCTTTAACAAGGAATCCATAGAACTGAGAATTAGTCTGCAGGGGCTTATTTCCCTGGAGAATAGATGCTAAAAAAAGGATCCATTGAACAGACGAATCGCCATGTGGCGAGCACACTGTAAGTGTACGTTAAAGAAAAGATGGCATTGGTTCCATCAAAGCGTACTTTTTTGTATATTTACTTTATTGTAGCCTCAATGATCATAGTATTTGACGTAAGTGGCAACCTTTCATTAGCATAAAGAAGGGTTTTGAGAAGCGCTTCATTAGAAAGGTTTGATAAGCCTTGAGATTCCAATATAGAGTTAATGGCATTGAGAAGATCCTGTCTTTGCACATCGTAGCTATTGCAGTGCAAAAAGTGCTCAGTATCCTCAATTCCATCATTGATCGAGCACATTGGATTTACTGTGTCTTTAGAGTTGTTCTTAATTTGTGAAGAATTAGCTTACTTAGACCTACATGAAGTTGTGTCAGAATTGCGAAGCCTTTCTGGTCGTCGGTCGTGAATGCAGTAAATTGGTTGGGGTAGGGGACGAATGCATGAAAAAAGTTTCATTTTGGTAGTCGTCTTATCTCCGAGGCAAGTTTATTCCATTCCGAAAGATAGTCTGGGTAGAAGCTTGCACCAATGCTCATCCATCGTTCTTGCACGTATTTGCCCGACTAAAGCTGGTCTACGAAGGTGATAATTAGATTGTAGAAGCGGTGGAATAGGATACCTTGTATACTCCGACGTTAGGTTGTTAACAATCTTGAACACTCTGTTTCACCACTCCTTGCTCTACTTGTGAATCAGTCTTTCCAGTCTGGAATTTTTCCTGATAAACTTAAAATTGCCAAGGTAACTTTTCTATTCAAAAAAGGAATACTGAGCTTTCTTCAAATTACAGAGCAATCTCTGTTCTACCTATTTTCAGGAAGATATTTGAGAAGCTAATTTAAGACAGCTTTATAGATTCCTTGAAATTCACAAGTCTCTTTATTCTTTACAATTTGGGTTTCAAGAAAACACTCACAAGAGATCATGCCTTTGTGAGTCTTACAGAAGCTATAAGAAATACACTTGACAATAAAAGATTTGGTTGTAGTATTTTAATTGAGCTGCAAAAGGCTTTTGATACAGTTAATCATAACATTTTGCTCTCAAAATTGGAACATTATGGTATACGTGGATGTGCCCTTCAGTGGTTTAGATCATATCTATCTGATAGAAAGCAATATGTTTCTGTCAATGGAAGTAATTCTGACTTACTTTCAGTTACTTGTGGTGTACCACAAGGTTCTGTACTGGGTCGATTACTTTTCTTCATCTATATCAATGATCTACCAAATGCTTCTAAGAGACTCACTTTTTATCTCTTTGCTGATGACACAAACATCTACTATGATCCAAAGATTTAGCTAATTTTGACTAAAACTGTCAACAAAGAGCTGAGATTGGTAAAGAAATGGCTTGATGGTAATAAACTATCATTAAACATTGATAAGACTAGCTCTACCATCTTTCTTTCTTCATCTTCTAATGTTCCTTCTGGTTCTAATATTAAAATAGGGAAGAAACAGATTAAAAGAGTAAAGTTTGTTAAGTTCTTAGGTACCCTCCTGGATGAGCATCTTAGCTGGAAATACCATCTCAGTGAACCCTCTAAAAATTAGCTAGAACATGTGGAATGTTTTTCAAAATTAGGAACTTACTTCCATTAGATGTTTTAGTTTGCTTGTACAATGCTTTGTTTCTGTCCTTCCTACAATATGGTCTGATTGTTTGGGGTCAAACGTATTCATCAAACATTGATCCAATTTTCGAATTACAGAAGAAAGCTATCAGAGCCATATCATTTCAGCCTCGCATGTCTCCTTCTCTTCCTATCTTCAATGATTTTAAACTTCTGAAACTTTCTGAGCTTTTTGAGCTCCGACTCTTAACTTTTGTTTTTGATTCTGTTAATAAAACTTCACCTACTTGCTGTCATTAGTTTTTCCTACTTAATTCACCTTTTCATCAGTATTCCACTAGAACATAGGCTCCAAATCTTTAAATCTACGAAAAAAGGCGGGTGTAAAATTCATTGACCTATTTCTTTACACTGAATGACTTGAAAGAAACTTTAGCCACTTTTCTATGATTCTAGCGTTGAACTTTTCAAAAATCTTGAATATTGGTCGAAATTAAAGCCTATTTTATATGTGAGCTCATTTTATGATGTGACGTCATCAAATTTCTAAATCACAAACCAGAAGAATGAATGAGTTTTGCTTGATACCATATTGTAGACATCCATCGACTATGGTTTTCTTGAAAACTTTTTGATCTTTCGTCAACAGGTTTAGAAATTACGATCGTTTAAATTTTTTTTCGAAAATTTTATGAATTCTTAAAAAAGAAGAAAAACGCTGTAATTCTGAAAATATTGAAGATTTCAGAAAAGTCCAACGGCAGATTTACTGTAAAATAGCTCAAGTGTCTTTGAAGCCGTTCAGTTCAAATCAATAGGTCATGGAATTTTACACCCAGTTTTTTAAAGATGTGAAACCTATGCTTTTCACAAGACAGGCCAGTCAAGGTGACCTGTATATGTCTCGAAAAAACAGTCTCCAATATGGTCTAAAGTCTATTAGATATCTTGGTGCCAAACTTTGGAACGCATTACCAGTGGAAATCAGAAATGCCTCATCCAAAACATTGTTCAAAATAAAACTGAAAAGTTACTTCTTGAACAAAGTCGACCGATAAATCTTAATCTATGCTACTTTGCAACATAGTACTGAAGATGCAAATTACTTGAACTATTGAATTTACCTGATCTAATGAATATATCAGAACAGGGGGGGGGGCTCTCTCCTCGATTAGTTTACCTATTGAGAGAGCTCCTCCTTTAAGTAATTCCCTACATGCAATTCATCATTTAGCTACTCTTTTGCACTTGTATATTGTCTTTAGTTGTCTGTAATATTATAACATTGTATTTTTCGTTGTTGTAAAAATATATATTCAGTCTATGTAGTTTAGTTATTTGCATGTACTGTAGAATCATAAGTTGTATTTAGAGAATTTAAATTATATGAAACTGAAACTGAAATTAGAGCAAGACGTCTCATCCAACATCTAAGATTAAGCAATTCCCCACCCAGCTTATTATACAGCTTCTCCCTGGATGTACCTTTCCATGCACCAGTTACTGCTAATGCAGCAGAGTATTGAACGGATTCAAATCTTTTCCATCATATGATTCAGTTTCAGACTTTACTGTAGTTGCACTTAGTGGCAACCATGTGATAGATAACGTCACTGTAGTCTAGATGCGGTCTTACGTATAGTTTATAAAGCTCATTTTGAGCCTGTCGAGGTAAATATTTGGAAAGATAGTTAATCATTTCTTTTTCTCGTCTAGATTTGGAGACAGTTGACTTGATATCCTAGAAAGCTTCAGGATGCCCCGAGCCCCATGCTTACAGGTGATTAAAATCTGAACCCTGATGATAGGCGCTTCAATTTTAGGCCAATTGTAGTGCATGACATCAGAGATGCAATGGGTAAGATAAAAGCATCTAAGAGCTTTGGGAGTGACAACATTTCTACCTATTTCTTAAAGCTAGCCACTCCATACATTGAAAACTCTTCTTCACGTTCAACAACCCTCTTGAGACAAGTCATCTTCCTGCTTCTTGGAAAAATAATCGCATCACAACAATTTTTAAGGAAGGTGACAAAACTGACAGGTCTAACTACCGCCCAATTTCAGTTCTCCCTATCATCTGAAGGCTCTTTGAAAATCTGGTTTTTAACCAAATTCACGAGTATCTGGTTTGGAATAAAATTATTCATCCTGGTCAATCAGGCTTTTCAAAACTCCATTCTACATTGACCTGCCTACTGAAAATCACCGATGACATGACTGGTATAGTATTTTCATATATTTTCATATTTTGAATCTTTTAAGGAGGGTAGCCCTTCGGCAGAAGTCGTTTTTCAAGAGGCCCTCCGATAAAAACTTGATTACAATATACCGATAAAAATAGTAAGTCACTAATACATAAAAACCATAATTTAAAAGCCTATTGACAATTAAACAATATGTAAAATAGAAATTAAAAGTTGATCCATTATTGATTTCTTAAAACCATTCAGGGAGGATGCCGTTTTAGACTCAGCAGGAAGGCTATTCCATAGTTTAGGTCCCTGCAATGAAAAGCAGTTTTTCCCATTAGCTGAATTTTTCTTTGGCAACCTTAAATCAGTCTCAGTGTTCCGGAGGTTGTGGGAGGAGCAAGCAGAGGTTTTGGTGAACAGGTTACACAGGTATTGTGGAGCCAGATCATTGAGCGACTTGAAGACCATTGTTTTAGACTCATTACCAATGAGTTCTTCAATGGTCTTCCAGCCCAACTCCACAATAAGTGGTCTGCTAGGGGTGTCAAAACTGCTATTTGTAATGATTCTAGCAGCGCGATTTTGGAGCTTCTGCAGCTGGCTGATGTCTGTAGATCCAGCACAACCCCAGACAGAGCAACAGTATCGAAAGTGGGGCTCAACAATACCGGTGTAAAGAGTTTTCAAACTAGCCGTAGGCAGAAAGGATCTAGCGTGTCTCAAAAAGCCGATCGCCCTGGAGACCTTCATATAAACTTCCTTAAGTTGCTCCTTCCAATCTAAAGAGCAATCGATTTGCAGTCCAAGGTACTTTGTCGTTTGAACTACTTCGAGTTCATTGTCGCGTATCTTCAGATCCAAGGCTTCACTTCGACTTCTGAGAGAGTTGTGTTTCTGCTTGGTGGATATGAGCATTGAATGAGTTTTTGCCACACAGCCAAGTCTCCAGTTTCCTCAGATCGCTATTAATAGCCTCATTCAGCCGAGTCAAATCGTGAGACTGATGTCAAAGATTGGTATCATCAGCATACATAGTAACAGAGGAAGCTCATACAGCCTGAGGAAGATCATTGATATAGATGAGGAAGAGAAGAGGGCCAAGGCATGAACCCTGTGGGACTCCCACTTCTAAATCCCCGACATCTGAATCAACACCGTTAACCCTACAGAATTGCTTGCGGTTGGATAGATAAGACCTAAACCAAGACAGCTCTCGCTGCTGAACGCCATAAAGTTCGAGCTTTTTACAGAGAATATCATAGTGAGTTGGACACTGGACAGATGGTGCGTCCTGTATTCGTTGATCTCATAAAGGCATTTGGCTCTGTCGACCATGACCTTCTCTGCAAAAAGCTGGAGCACTACGGTGTTCAGCAAAGGGAACCACCTTGGCTTCAGCTTTGTCTCGCTAACGGACAACAGTTTTGCAGAGTTGACGAGGTCGTTTCAGACATTGGGGAAGAGGATGTAGGAGTACCCCAAGGATCTTGTCTGGGCCCACTTATTTTTTTATCTACATCAATGATCTCCCTAGTGCTGTCCAGAGTTCAATTATATCCATTAATGCTGATGATACTAGCCTTTCTTTAAAATCAAGGGATATTTCTCAGCTGAATGAGTCTATTAATGACGATCTTGAGCACCTAGACTAATGGTTGAAGGGCAATAAGCTTTCGCCAAATGTGGCTAAAACACAATCTATGTTAATTGTAACCAAACCGAAGCACCGAACACTCAACGTTGCTGCAGAAAAATTGCATCTTATTATTCGTGACAGTGAACTAGACCTTATAAATAAGACCAAACACCGTGGCGTTCACGTTGACAATAGCCTGGATTGGAAAGAACATACTAAAACAGTCTCCGCCAAAGTATCGAGAACCATGGGATTTTAAAACATGCGAAGAGTATTCTCCCGATTGCTTCCTTGAAAAAAATTTTTTCGAGTATTTGATTAGCCCCATTTCCGATACTGCTGCTCTGCATAGGGTTTATTGCACAGCTGATATTGACCAGCTCCAGAAGCTCCAAAAGAGAGCTGCCAGAATTGCAACGAACAGCGGACTTGATGTTCTAGGCCACTCATCCGGAGTCTTGGTTGGAAAACCGTTCGCAAGCTTATCGACGAGGATTCTGGAGTGGTGATCTACAAGTCTATTAATGGACTTGCTCTTGACTAACTACGTCAGTCCAAGTTTTCACTCTATTCATTGAATTAGCTGATGGCACTCTGCTGCAAGTTGGCTGATAATCATTCAATCTGAAAATCCGGCCAAAATAGCCGTGAAAGTGGCGCAACCAATGAGGTTGCAGAGTTCCAAACAATAGTTGACTATGTTCAAACTGACAAATAGGATATCGAAATTTCAACCTCTTTCCAAGAATTAGCCTCTCGTTAGTCCCGAGGCTTCAAAATTAATCAAACGTGCCAGGGTCTCTGTCGATTGCTCTGGTGAAACCCTAAGGATAATTTGGCCTTTAAAAGCAAGTCTCCTATGCCAAAGTGAAGGAAAGTTCAAGCAGTACACAGAAGAAGTATTCATCTTGACTCAGGGTGGTTTGGTTTTCTTTACAAATGAAAAACGACTTTCAGGCGCTTTAGAATTGTTGAGTTGTGATCGTGTAGAATGGGCCTGAGCTCTTGGCATCCAGCATCAAAGCGAGGTTACTCAATTTCTGGCCGAACTTTTTATTTGTTTGATTATGAGTTGTAGTTGAAGCAATTATCAGCTTACCAACGAGCAAAACTCCAACGCTTTTCATCAGTCTAGACTTGCTCCGCGGTACATGAGCAATCTTCTCACAAGAAACACCGCGTTTTCACCCTCCATTTCCGTGTTCAAACAGAATTTTTGATAGGCTGAGGGGCTTTTCTTGCGGTAAAGTGGTTGGTTGCGGCCTGCGGTCTCTGTGCTTGATGGATCGGTGATGGAGATCTGTTTTCGGGATCTCCATTGTCGATTTGGCGGGGTCGGGCGTGGGAACAGGGGCTGCCCTAGTTGCTTGATTGTTAGGGAAGTTTCAAAGTCTATTGCTTATATTTACGTTTCTTTTGCTTTTGAAAATTAGGGTTACTTTTTAGTTTGTATATCTATTGTAAGTAGTTTTTAGGTGCTTTTATCCTATTTTCAATGTAAGTTTTATGCGGAGGGTCCCTTGAAAATCAGCCACTAGGGCAAAGGGCCTCCCTCCTTAATGGATTGATATGAAATGAAAAATGAAATGGTTCATGGTTGAAATGAAAAGAATTAAGTTTTGTCTTCCGATCGCCCCTTTAGTCCACTCCTTAACTTGGAAAGCAACGAAAATTTTATTTCCTGCACTATGAAAATATTTTCAAAGTTTGCTTTGGTCAAGAATTTTAACTGCCACTCTCCTCTTTTTCCACATAGATGGATGAAAGGTGTAACAATACTAATTTAACTATCATTTTGATAATGAAGTGGCGGGACACGGAATTTCATCTAAAAATGACGGGAACGGCGGCTTTAAGTGAAAATGACGAGGAACGGCGGATTTCTAGCCCCCTTGACGGCCCTACATTAAGTTCAAGTCGGCAATGATCATTCAAGTCTGCAATTCTATTTGATCAGTGCCGACATTAAAATCAATGCTAAAAAAAGAAAACAGTATTATTCAGTGTGATGAACCTGTGGCGGTTTGAATAACAAATCTGTCGATCATCAGTTATTTGACATTAAAAAAACTGAAACTCAATCATTGGTTGCCTCTTACTGGTGGCTCTAAATCAACGCAAAATAGATCTAGTATGCGTGGCTGATAAAACCTTAAAAGCATCTGGTGTGCAGGCTTCAAATAAAGAACTACCCCCCGAAAATTCATCGATAGTTGAAAGCATTGTTGTTTTTCAAATAAAGTTTATTTGCAAATAAATAATCTGTCATAAAGTTTCAAGAAGTCTTCAAGGTAAGTAGTTTTTGGTGATTTGTAATTTTTTTGCAACCTACAATATTCAGGATGCCAATGTCGGCTTTGTTAAAACAGACCATCAAAAAAGCTATAAGGATTTAATTCCGAACTGAATAAAAATCGGCAGAAGTAGTCTAGAGATAAAAATGCAGTGCAATGGAAAAAGCACGGGTTGTTTATCTTCATTTTCGATCTAACTAGCGTTCGGCTTTACATGAGTTTTCCACTCGCATTATTCCACAATCAATCTCTATCTTCAAACAAAACACTGATGCAGCACACGTCTTTTTCATAAGAAACTGGTTTATAAGAAACTAGTGCTAAAATGGCCAAAATTTAAAAAAAAACTCTATTACAATGTATGAGAAGTACTAAGAAACTTTTCAAAGTTAAAAGCATGGATATTATAACAACTACATCGTTGACCTTTCTTCTTGAGCAATATTATCTAACCATTTGTGTTTTCAACATAACAGAACACTGTTTTTTCTTTTATGATTTCACTGTTTTTTTCAAGGAACATATCTGCCTCAGTGTTAGCGACCACATTGATAATTCTGCATTCAAAATTAAGAAACCCATCAAGAAACTTTCAGTACTAAAAAAGATACTTGGTCATCTACGTCAAAGAATCATTAGAAAGCTTGTCCAAAGTTTTAAATGACATTCTTTCGCTTTAAATTCAATGGGTAATACATTATCTTTGGTGAATCGAAAATTGGATTACTAGACAGCAGAAACTGCGTAAAATGACGTCATCGAGTAATCTGAGATAAGAAAGTGTTTGGAGAGATAAGCTTTAGAAATGATAAATCATGAGTTAAGGAACAAAATATTAAGTGTTGCTGAATTTTCGGATCTGTTGCAGGGAGTTAAGGGAGCTCAAAGTTACGAGTTTTCATGCATGCGTGCGCAGCATCTGCTCTGGTAGATAGCTTTCTTAACAGCAAAAGTTCAAGTTGTTGTTGTTTATTGGAGTTCCACTTCTTCACCACTAGGTTCCAGTTGGAGTTCCAGTTCAGCTTTAATAGGGTCCTTATTGTAATAGGCATTCAGATCTTCATTCAGTACCTTTGGTAGAGTTGTTCTTGGTTTTCCTCTGAATCCTTTGGCTTTTATGTTTGTGAAGTACAATTCCATGGCTTTAAATGCAGGTATATTTCTTTCTCTTCTCAAGATATAACCAAATAGTTCCCATCTCGTTCCCTCATGGTGTATGATATTGGTTTTTCACCCGTCACTTTATACAATTTCTCATTTGATATACGTGTTGGATATTTTATTCCTAGAATTCTACGTAACTGCCTCCGGTGATATGCATCCAATCTCTGCTGTACATTGGATGATACTCCCCATGTTCCACAGTTGTAGAGCAGTACTGATTTTACTAATGCTCTATGTATCTTGATTTTTATCTCAAACTTTACTTTATCTTTCTTTAAACATATTGCATTGATCTTGTTCTGTTTCGTCAAAGCTGTTTCGGAAAAAAATGGGGTTTTAGCTCTGCTGCTATCATTTTGATATAGGAGTATCGTTTCAGGAGCCACCTAGAGGCTCGTATATGGGTTTCTGGGGAATAGGGAAACATACTAACGAACGAGTAGGGGAACAGGGAACAAACAAAAATCTGTAGGGGGAACGAGGAAACAATCAGCTTGCTCTCAGAGATCCGAGAACGCTTTAAAGATTGAAAATGATAAAGTTTTGAACAGGGAAGCAGGGTTAACTGTTAATTTTCGTAACATTTGCTAATTGATATAACAACATCTCTCTGCGATTTGCATTTATGACATCAGTTCGATGTCCCAGACGATTGCCTGTCTTCTGTCTAGAAATAATGATCTGGAAATGCCTTAACGATGCTTTACAAGTGAACTTCGCCATCTTTGTTTGGCATAACTTGTTCCAGGGAACATTCTAAATATTTGTTACGAAAAATGGGAACGAAGAATAATTCTATGAGGGAACAAGGGACCTTCTACACGACCCTCATGCCTTGGTTACGTAAATGCACTGGCAGCTCAATTCAATACGGTTTTCCTATGTGAGAACTATCTGATCATCCTGTGAAGCTCACTATGCAGCACTGCCTTCGTTCGCCTTCGTTGCCTTCGCTGCCTTATTTCCCTATTCCTCTCAATATTGAACTGATGAAAGTGAATACGTACAATAAACAGAGAGGCCAAAGCAGTGTAAGAAATTCTTGCAGCACTGCGGTTCTCCGCATTATTGGTTGCGTCTCTCCACAAATCATCATTGCATCAAAGCATCATTTGAAAGATTAGTGACTTGTACCAAAGGTCGCAAAATGCAAGAATCGCAGCGAAAGGGTCTCGACATTGAGCATCAAATGAAGGGCAGAGCGACAAATAGTGTTCCGTATCCTCAATTCCATCGCTAGTTGGGCATATTGGATTTCTGGATATTAATGCAATGCCTCTGATGCAAAAATGCTCCAAATTTTGCAGAAGTACGTCAACAATAAAAGAGTTAAGATCAATAAAAGTTCCACAACCAAATATTTTTTTCTCTAATGTAGATTTTATGGTTTCAGTTAAACAATAATCAGTGCGTGGTCAGCTGAATCACCTATGTGAAAACCAAACTGTATGCAATATATTACCTAGAGAACATGTAAGTTGATATTTAACCAGAAATGTCCCCCAACAGGCTAGGTAACTCGCTTATTCTAGATTTTGGATTACTCATTTGCTCTTAACTAGAAGGTATTTCAGAAAAAAGCACAGCCCACCTTCATTCAAGATGCTTCATGAACTGATAGCATTAGTATCAATTTGACGCATGCCATCTGAAAGTGCAATCTATCTTCTTTTCAGTGATATCGGATCAGTTCGCTTAAATTTTTCGGTACACAATTGACGTTTTCGTCAGTATGGCCTATTTTAGATGCCGGAAAGCAATAGGGCATTGCCTTTGATGAACGTCCATCTTTGTGAGAGCATATTTTATCAGCGTCAACGAATGCATCCCATGGGGATAAATTTGTCTTTTTCCTCGTGTAACGCATCACCTCATGTACTTCGAGGCCTGGAATGCTTTGAAAATTTGTTTCGTAATTTGTACAGTAAAAAGAGGGTTGATTTTGCTCTTATGGCATGCCGCATCACAAATGGGGCATACTTGTTAAATATCAGTTATAGAATAAATGATTCCATTAATGTATCCAAACTGCATATCATTTAAAGAAAGAAAGATTTTACTTTCAGACCGTATACATTACATCTACATAAACTTGATCAATTTTTTAAGATTTTCAGTCATAGTTGGGTTGGGTTTTTTTCTAGTACACTGTCTTCTCAAGATCCACCACTCCCATTGATTGTCTTAAAGCAAATCTTAAGTAGAAACATGATCACTTCAACAAGGGAGAAAATTGATGCGCCAATCCACAATCCCATCTGACCTCCAATACTGCTGAACAGTTGCGGCCATTGATTCGCTGGACGTTCGCTAATCACCTCATAGCTAAGTTCATCGAAGAACACCTTGATGGAAACCATACTTTGGTAGACTTCGCTTTCTGTTACGTTGTGTTTTGTGAAATTGGCGATTAATGATTTGTAGTAGTTCATGCTAGCTGGATTAGGCCACTGTGTATACGATATTGACGTCACAAACCTTTCTTCATCACAGGGTGCTGGGCAGTCGCAGTTCTCGCTTATGATTTTATTCATGCATTCTGTAACTTGGGATAGGTTACTAGTCTGTTGCTTAACCAGCTTTAGGCTTTTAGCAAATTCCTTAGGTTTATGATACTTATATGCTTGCTCGATATATCCGCACTTCTCCATCATGTTCCGCACATGACAACTGTATTGGCAATTTATTACATTATAGCTTCCTGGGTATATTTGAAAATGTCCTTTCCCATCAGTGCAATTTGACTTGTATGGGCGCTTCAAACGCTTGAATACCAGCTTTTTCGTTGAGATGAATGCTTCTTTACCAGTAGGGAGGAGTATCCCTTTTGCAAACGGGTTTGGGTATACATTTTGAGGATGGACCATGAGCAGAATTCCTGCTCCATGATCGCTCAAAAGAGGGACTTTATCCTGTTGGTTGATGAACAACTTGAGACTCAGGCCAAATGGAAGGCCAGGGGCAACTTGCCTCTTTTTGCCACCTAATTCAAGAGTCTTGCAAAAACCATTTAAGGAATGATAAAAGAAATCTTTAAAGTCGTCTGGATACTTGCATTCGCTGCTGTAGGAGAAATGACACCAGTCATCAAAGTTCCATTTTAGAGCGTGGGGCGTGGCACTCATTTGTTTAATTATTGAACTGTTTGTAAACGCTGTAGTCAAAGCAAAGAATACATCAGACTGCATTCCTGGAATGATAGTTTGTAGCTTCAAGCTCCTTTCTCTCGTCGATTCCAGCAGCTGCTCTATCTGCGTCTTGGCACCTTCAAAAGCACTCAGTCTGAAGTTATTGGCATGGCATATCGTCACGCTCGGGAACTCCATCGTTCCTTGAGTTTTCCTTTCTAATTCGGTGTAGAATTTGTTGGTAAAAAAATCGAGGAATATCAGAGTGATTGTTAGCAAGGCCATACCAACAAGAAGCAAGAAAGTAGCTCCCCATATTGCTCTGCGAAGCTTTCCTTCAGAATGGCCTATTTTATACAAACCATGGATTGTTGCTGTTTCTGAAAAATATTTAAACATCCTCTTACTTCTCTCAGTCATTTTACCTGCCAACAAATTGTCCTTGATTTCAAGAAGATCATAGAGGACACGCTTTCGTTTATCTAATGTCGTTGATATCTTTATAGCTTGAGATATCTATAGTTTCATTATGATTATGTTAATATTTCTCATCATCAAGTTTTGAATAGATTTACTGTGACACAGATCACCAAAAGTGTGCTCAAATGATCTCAGCATTAAACCATCTTTTACTCTGCAAGGATTTAATTTTTCAGCCAAATCTCACGTATAGTCCTAATTGTATGTCTTCCCAAACTGTTTTATTGTTGCTTACCCGTTTCTTCGAAGCGAGAAAAAGTTGTATATTGTTCCTTTGCAAAAATGTCATAACACAAATTATCCTCCTGCCTTTACTTCGAAGTAACTTTTTCGTGTCAATTCCTTGCAGTGCATGTCTTCCTACATTGTTTTGATCAAGCCCACTTCGAAAGTTTCTTATTCTTTCTTGTTGACGTTCCCTTCTTTTTTCAATACGAAAGTTGCATCTGGCGCCGTGTATACGCAAACGAGTCCCATGGTTCTGTCTTTTGAAATTGATCCTTTTCTATCCTGTTATCATTTGACACGAGCTTTTCACAAACCTAACACTTTCGTGGGCAATCTTTAAAACACGGAATACGGAATGACGGATTGGAATGACGGAACGACGGAATAAAATGACGGAATGACGGAATGGCTATTAAATTTTTTGAAATTCTATCTTAAACGTCAATAGGATGTTAATTTTGCTTTCATTTAACATCTTACGAGTCAGAAAATCAAGAAATCAAGTAAAGAATTTGTTTTCTCAAACTATTCTGTGTTTTCTCAAATCATTCCGTGTTTTCTAAAATCATTCCGTGTTTTCTAAAATCATTCCGTGTTTTCTAAAATCATTCCGTATTTTCCTTGGGAATCTCCTTTTCGTGAAGCCTGTCTTCACGGCTGCCTTATCTCCTCCATTGAACCCAGAGGACCATCAAAGCAATTCTTTTTGTAAATGCTAATAAGATGTGGAACCATGGGAAACGTGATTGGTTGACAAATTATTTACCGTTATTTAGTGTACACAGGAATGATTACTTGTTTGACTTCAGGGATTTATAGAATACCCAGGCCCTGTTGAATGTGTCAAATCGTGGTCGAATGCACACGCCAGATCACATGCTGTAATGTTGCTAGATAACCTCGTGTGCCACTCAAAGGAACATGGCCGCATCTACCAATAGACGATTGCGCTAAAGATGGCGGCAAAGAATTTTTTACCAAGATGCCTTGCGTTCTACTTACGAATCCTTAACAATTCTACAGGAATTCGATTAAAGAGCGCAATGCATCTTGGTAGAAACTTCCTCGCCGCCATCTTTAGTGCAGTCGTCTATTCTAATTTTAAAGTCCCACGAAAAAAGGTTCCAGACAATCAGAACTGCGGTGGGAGGAAAGTCTATATTTTTCAATAAGCGGAGGAAAGTCTATATTTTTGCAGTAAATTCCCGCCTCTAAGAAACCACTTCACAAAAATCAGACCTTCGACCTTTGCAAGAACAAAAGGGAAACAATAGAGTAATTAAGGGCGACAAATATGATGAGGTCAGGAAACGGGTTTCTTAAAAGTGCAGCTTTACTGTGGCTCCTCCGCAGAAGTGAATAATTTGTTGTTGTGCAAAAGAACGAAAAACGGCAATGAAGCACAATTGCGGTGTCTAACCAGCCATTGAGTGACAGCAAGAATAGACACTGCAAATCATGAAAGTTTCTTTGCTTTTTAAAATTCAGGGAGAGCTATTTCTTACTTTTCGAAAAATTGAGCCTATCGTTTCTTATGAAAAGCCTTATGGCTTGCAAGTTTGAAAAACTCGCATTTTAGATAAAAATTCCGAGAATCCTTACAATCATTGTTTTCTAACATCTAATACGCATATCAGAAAGAGCGAAAACTATTTCATGAAGAACATGGCGGAAATCTGTAGCACTCTGCTGTTTTCATCCAGGGAGAGAAGGGAGAAGTGATAAGGAGTAACACGCGATCTATCCTGCAGACTCATTGCCCTCCCCCCACCCCCGATAAAATGAAGCCATGTGAGGGCCGTGATCTATATCAGAAGATGTAAAAAAGAAACTCCGTATAGTTTAACATCGTAACAAGATCTTGATGCGAAACAACAGAACAGAACGTAGATTGTAAACCTGTCTCAAAATGAAGATGTCAGGTACTTCTATATAAAACAAATTTAAATCTCCAAAAATAAATACGTAGCACTCTTGAAAACACTGAGGAAATCTAATTAATGTGCCCGCGATGTCATAAGATAAATGGTGCAGAGTTCTTATAAACTGAAACGAAAATACTGACTGCACGGAAAGGACTATGGAGCATGTGCGCTCTAGGGGTAGTTTTTCTTTCAGACCAGCTGCAGAATCTAAAGTGGTCGTTCCTCTTAACAAATGTATTTGAGTCTGAAATAATAACTAGTGCGATAATCAAAATTGGCACATGGGCTTATTTAGGGGCATATTTTGTACACACATATATTACTTGGTAGGAAGCTTCATCTTTTAATGACTAGCTCAGGGTTGGTATGAATGATGATAAGATATAGATTATGTTGTTATGAATGTCGCATCGTACTATTTCATACTCCCAAAAAGACGACAATGTTTTTGTGTCCATCAAGTTTGTGCAACAATCTAGCCTCTTTAAAGAATTCCTTTTCGTGACCTGTGATATCGTGTGGCTGCTTGATGACAATTTGTTCTTTATCTGAACTGGATCTTGCTTCAATGTCGCTAGCATCACAGAGCCAAAGCTCCAATGACCAATGTATCGTTCTTGTTGGATGTCCTCCCACCGCAGTTTTGGCAAACCCGCTTCATGGCCCTGATTTTTTCGGGGACTTTTTTTCGAGGCACTTTAAGATTAGAATTGGTAGATGCGGCCATGTTCCTTTGAGTGGCACACGAGGTTATCTAGCAACAGCACAGCATGTGATCTGGCGTGTGCATTCGACCACGATTTGACACATTCAACAGGGCCTGGATATTTTATAAATCCCTAAAGTCAAACAAGTAATCATTCCTGTGTACACTAAATGACGGTACATAATTTGTCAACCAATCACGTTTCCCTTGGTTCCACATCTTATTAGCATTTACAAAAAGAATTGCCTTGATGGTCCTCTGGGTTCAATGGAGGTGCTAAGGCAGCTGTGAAGACAGGCTTCACGAAAAGGAGATTCCCAAGGAAAACACGGAATGATTTTAGAAAACAGGGAATGATTTTAGAAAACACGGAACGATTTTGTATTGTATTCAATACAACTGCAACAACACAACAGAATTTCAACACAACAGAATTTGTGGCCTAAGCGATTGGAGTCTCTGTCATCAATAGAGGATTCAAGAGAAATTTAACACAGTTAACTAGCAGGTATGATTCAATCTTAGCACATTTGTACGTACTTAATCGTGCAAACATTACTGAACCATTCTCCGCCACCTGTGTTCCCCATCGAAAATTGATTGTTTTGTGGCAGGTGTGGTTTCCTGCGAACGTCTTACTACCGGTTGCCTTTCAAATGACTAAAAATTCGTGATGAAAATAGTGACATTACGTAATCAAATCGACAAAATTTTACACACTACGCATGCGTTCATAGTCCTCGAGGTCATGTCCGCTGCCTCGTCAACTTGAGCTCGCACGTATCAACAACAATTTCACGGCAGTCAGCCAATCAAATCGCCTCTTTCTAAGGACATGTCAAAATCGGTTGTTTGAAGTGAATTCTTGAGTACCCTCACGAAATTTGATTTTGCTACTAAGTTAAAAATCAGATAAATTTGCTTTGATAAGTTTGAACAAGGGATGCCCTCTGTAGCGTTCTTGGACAAATCTCTCATTTGGAGACGAAATTACATTGATTTTTCAGTCGAAGAACAGTGGGAGATGTGCCCACGAAAATTTCTTCTTTGCACGGCTCCAGAACTTTTGCCTTGAAATGATACCCGATTCTAGAAAAATTTGGTAAAAATTATACTCCAAAACACAAAATTGGACTATAAAGATAACCCGATCTAACAAACTTTCCTTTTTTGCTGTTTTGACAACAGACGCCAGAAAAATTGCCTTCTGTGATACCACGTTCTAGAAAAAATAGGCGAAAACGACACCATAAAAAACGGCACATTCCCAACGGACAAATGTACCAAGTACCCCCCTCCTACTCCCGAGAAATCGACAAAAGTTGCAACAAATAAGATAAAAGGATAAAAATCTCAGCAATCTTGGATATTGCCCCAATCAGTAACCAAAATACTTTCCCTTCAATTGCATCTCTCAAAATTGCAGGCGATTTTCTGCGATTTCTGGCAGAAATTTCATCTTGGCCTAAGCTCCTTGTCGAATAGATGCCATTCCTTTGCCCCAAAAAGGCTTAATTTGTATTCTTGATGAGGTAAGTGATTCACTCCCGCAGATTTTTTCGTCCCGGCCTTTTTCTGCAAGTGCAAGTAATCTGTTCAATCACATCGATAGGCTTTGTGATACAAAGTAAAGTCGTTAAATAAATTTCATGCAGTCGAAAATAGAATTGACTTTGGTATTGCTAATCCACGGCGCCACGGTACCACGGCACTACGGCAATGAACATTTTAATCAAATAATTCCGTCTAGGTATGAGCTCCGGGAGGGGGTACTTGATTGTTAAGTGATAGGATAAGGTCTACGGGGTAATTTGGGTATACTTGCTTTTCATTTGAAAGGGTGCTAAAAGTTTTTCGGAATTTTTTTGTGATTCGGTAGATTTATTCGATTATTTTGCAAAATGGAGTGGGGTGATTTGGGTCTACTGGGATTTTGTTATGAATAGCATTGTACAAGAATTGGCAATGGCTCCCAAATCAAAGCAAAAATGGAAATAATGTTGCAAGAAATAATGTTGCAAGAAGTATACATCGAAAACAGCATAAGCTACATATTTCCGTTCATGTTTTAGTGGTTTCAGCGCAAGACGCAATGATTCACTTGCTTTAACTTTATTTCGAAGGAAACTTTGTTTGCATATCTTTTTCAAGAATGGGCCTAGGCTTTGCAATGTGCTCTGATGGTGGTACGATTTACTTCTCTTTCTTTGTGCATGTAGACTCTTTGGCAGGGAAACTCTGGAAATTCTATCACAGATATCCATAAAAGCATTCTAGAATTTCATTTTATTGAATTTACCAAACTCTTGATGAAACAGATACTGTTTTTCTCGAACAGACCACAGGTAGCGGGGGAAATTAGTGGATAATGGAATTAGTATCAAATCAACACAAATACCTCTCTTTCTTGAAATTTGTCTGCCATCACAACAGTAGGCCAACCAACTGGTTCCAGTCTCCAAAGGAATTAACGTGTTTGGCCGTTTGGCCGAGCCATTGCCATGTAATTTGCTAAAAATCTAGCCGCAGCCTTTTTAGGAGACTTTTTGTATCGATCGAGATTTTATTTGGCAATCAGAAAATCGTATCGGTACTGCCGGGAAAATACGGGATGATATCGTAAAAATTAGATATCTACTTGTTGGTTTTATGTCGATTTCAGAGCCCACCAATTTTGTTTGTTTGCAATCTGGCTGCCCTGGCTACACAAGTCTACTCTGTGTTATCTGGACATGCATGAGACCAAAGCAGTTCACCTTGGAATGCAGGGATAGATAGCAATAGCGAATTTTATGGCACAAAATATTTACGGGCCCTTGGACTTTTTACTCCCTTTACCCCCATTCTTGACGATCCCGGTAGAGTGACTTACCAAAAAATATGCAACATGCAAAAGAAGTTAGAAATTTTGCGAAGCTACGTGACTTATCTTGTGAGGACGAGCCGCTCAAATTTGATTTTTAGCTTGTTACAAATTCCTGTAACGGCATGCGCAGAGGTTGCCTTTACTGCTACATCATAGAACTGTACGGTATGCGTCTTCCTTCGCAGTTCGCTCTCTTTGCCATAAAATCTGTCAACTTTCTTCGCACCAACATTTTTCTTACGTTTGATATGGGCTGTAGTTCATTGAGTTCATGCACTTATTCTATTCCATATTTTTGGCTCGGCGGGATACGGGATATGCCGAAAACAGGAGCGGGATGGCGGGATGAAGGTACCCTATTGTTTGTGCTACGTCTTTTTCGCAATAATTGAGATTTGAGAATTTGCAATTTTGCCAGGGTCAGTCCCAGAAAATTGTCTCCCGCCCCCTAATTTTTCAAAACATTTAAATGAAACCTTTTGAGAAGTTGCACAATAAGTAGCTGCAAAAAGTCAAGAAGTTTCTTGGCTATAAATATCTTCCTAGCAGAGTTATTAAGAAAAATCTACTAGGGGGGGCACATTTGCCCCCCAACCAAAATAGGGTTAACAGAACAATTTACCATAGCATCCTCCCCGAACTCATGCTTTGACTTATTTTTTCGGAAATGAAATTGACGATGTCTCTGCTCTATATCTCATCAGGTATCCTATTCTACTCGTAGACTGGCGACATTTGTTTAAGTCTTGCTCCATTGAACAGGATCGTTATTTGCCCCAGTGGGTGTGGTTTGGGGGTGATCATGTGTCATTTAATCTGAGACCGCACAGGACCATTCTCCTCAGTAACGATTCTGACAAATCAGAGGGTCTCCGTGCCGTGATGAATTCTTTTATAAACTATATCATTAGCTTTGGTAACTTCTGACCATGATCGTTTTTCATTGTTTCTGACAAGTAAGTCTGCAAATGGTGCATCGTGGTCATCAAACAACAAATCTATACAATCTTTCGAACTTTCCGATGCAGCTTTTTAACGCCTAAAGGATTTTCTGACTCAACAAGTTATTACTATTTGCAGTATTCAAAGATGGCTGTGTTACATATCCTTTCATGCACTGCACTGATTCTGTCTTGGCATACAATTACGGAAGCAATTTCCTGTCTAAACCGTCATTATTGCGACACGAAGGAAGCAAAGTACAGGGCTTTTTCAGCTTTGGCTGACACATATTTGAACAGTACAGATCATGTTATTCGTAGCATGCCAATGAAAGACCAACTTGGGTGCAAGAGAGAATGTGTACGCATCTCTGGATGTCAATCAAGCAATCATTTTCAGCTAATCAATTCAAGCGCAATGATGTGTGATTTAATTGCTGGAAACAGATGGTCAAATGCCAGTAAACTTATTCCAAGGAAGAATTCAACACATTTCTTCATTCAGGTGTGTAAAAATACATTTATACCCGCATGGCTTGGTTGAAACTAAAGTGAGCTGCCAGCCCTTTTCTTACCCCTAGACCGTTGTCTTTCTGTTCCTAGCTTATTTCCTTTTCTTGTCGTGAAGTTGAATTTGTAAAATTGCAAGTTCCGCTCTTGGTGGAGGCATGATGATCTTGTATCTTCCTCCGCTAAGAGCTCTGCAGCATTGATATAATCCATTTTAGTTAGTTTGAATTCATTTTAAATTGACAAGCATATAGAACAGCACGGCAAAGTTTTGCTAGATTTTCATGGCAATCATTTTATGACATAGGGCCAGTAGTACCCTGGGAACCAGAGCCTAAAAGATTTAAATGAAAGGAAATAGGCCAGCAGTGAATCTATAAATAATCCCATTCGGCTTTGCTCTATTCTTTAAGATTTTCTAGAAAATGAATTAGAGACTTAAGAAACTTTTAGCCTAAAACTGAAAAGTATCGTACATAGAAAAATTTTAGGCAAAGGTGTAAAAAATTGGTTTCTTAGGGCCTGTTCATATGGAGGCGAGCCAGCCCACCTACCGGGCTGGCCCGGTAGGCGAGACAGTTTTCATCTTGTGTTCACATGGAGAAATTCCAGCCCGCTTGCCGAGACAGAAATTTGACACGTGTCAAAAATGAGACACGTGCCCATTGTTTAGAGACGCAGCGCATGAGCAATAGCGACATTTTCGTCTCGGTAGCCGGGATGGAGTGTTCATATGGAGAAATTTTCATCCCGCCTACCGAGATCTCGCCACTATACTAGTGGGATGTCGCTAAGCCGGCCAGCCCGCCTAGTCATATGAACAGAAATCAAGTTTTGTATTGGAATTAGGGATGAGGTGAGACCTCGGCAAAGAGCTCCAGCCCGGTAAGCGGGCTGGCTCGTCTCCATATGAACAGGCCCTTAAATGCGGGGCCTGTATTTAAGATGTTGTAAGATAACAAATGTCATACATACAGACATCTACAGACACCAAAATGCATCTTGGTGAGAAGTTCCTCGCCGCCATCTTGATTGCCAAATGGAAAGAAGTGATCCTTTAAGTATCTAGCAATGTTAAGCAACGGCAACCAAATGCACATCAAGCCATTTATTTTTACCCTTGCTTTAAAATTCAAATTTCGCAATACTAAATCGATGATATGATGTTATTTTTATACCATACCATAACTATGATCTACCTTCCTGTTTTAAACCCACTTGTATACAGCAGCAATGCTTTCCTTGATGCGCGGCAAAGCTGACGATACGATACGATCATAGAATCCAGACTCTTTCAATACACGATTACGTTAAAAATGGCGGCGAAGACCTTTTTACCAAGATGCATTTCTTTCTATGATCGAATTCCTATAGGTTCGTTAACAATTCCTGATTCGAACAAAATGCATCTTGGTGAGAAGTTCCTCGCCGCCATCTTTAGCGTAATCGTCTATTAGCTCATGAAGCTAAGAGTTTTTGACGCTTTCGAGATCTTCTGAAAATTACATTTTGTTTGTTGCAAGGCCATAACTTCCTTTTTGTTAATGCTGGGATCGCCGTGCCTTTTTGAAAATACTTGTTTTTCTTTACTCTTTCTACAGACATTGAACTAATTTGTGGCATGTCTATGGGTGTGTTTGATTGGTAATTACAAAGCTACCAAATTCTGAAAACAGTAGACTTTGCAGAGATGTAAACACAGTTCCCAATCAATTCTTCAAAACAGCAGGTTTCAGATTTCTCCTGGTGAGGACGAGGTTTCCAGATGAAAAACACGAAGACGAGTCTGATGCTTGGCAATGAGGAGTAAAGTTACCGATTACCGTAGCAACGCGAGCAAAGTCGCCTCGTTTACCGAGTCCTGCATATGAAATCCAGAATCGCTCCAAATTCTGACAAATCATTTGCCTTTTGGAGCAGAAGGTTCAGCAGGCCTACCAAATCTGCCAAATCTGCCGTCTTCGGAATTGGGGAGTCTATCAAACTCAAAGTCCCAGTCTTCCAAGTCTACCGTTTTCAGAATTTGTACCAATCAAACATACCCTATATAATGTTGTAACAAGCAACACCATACGAGGGACACATACCACAGGGAAACCAGTATTCTCCTTTCTCTTTACGGAAAAGAGTCTGGTGCTTGGCAACAAATAGTAAAGTTATTGATCATCTTTTGGACGCTACATAGCTTCTGTGGGAATGTGATGATGGAATTTACATATGCTTGGTGAAACGGGAAGGAATCTTTAGCATTTTCCTTCCTTTGCATCTTCCTCCTTCGCATTTCCGACCCATATTCCATTCCACCATTGACGGGGCATCAAAAATAACATTAAGCTCTTATTTTCATAGAGCCCTTGTGCTTCTTTCCCTTGCAAAAATGGTGGAACTTGTACATCGTTGGACCAAGAAGCAAAGTTCAAATGTGACTGCCACAACAGTAACCATACCGTGCGATTTGAAGGAAAATATTGTGAAACGGCGAGAGGTACGTCCAGTGGAAAATAGATTACTTGGGGTGATATTTAACAGAATACCGAATTATGCTTGGGCCTATGTGTGACATCCTTAAATCATAAAACCTTATAAACAGTCATAACTACAGCCTTTATGAAGCGATGAGTCAAACAAGAACCAAGATTAATTCAATAAGAAGGGGCTTTATTTTGTTTTCTTACGTCTTGAAATTTTCAACCCGAGATACATAAAAAATTCTGTGGAAACAAAAAAATTACTTAGCGAAATAAAATTTCAAAGATTAGAAATACGGTGTCCAAATTCAAAGGGCAATACCGGGTGAGCCAGAGGAAAAATTCAAACGTTAGGAAATTCATAGCATCAAGTGTACTCCGCGGATTTGATTGATTCAAATTCTGGTTACAAGCTGAAAGATCGAAGTATTTTTGCAACTTTTCTCAACGTCCTATGAGCACCAAGATTTAAGTAAATGCCATGTGAGAAAAATTTATGGTTGTAATCTGACTGAAAAAGAGTCTAAAACATTAATCAAATCATAAAAGACTCATCGCATAAAACAATAAGCAAGCTGCAATTCTTCATGGATGAGAGATTTCCTCTGCAAATTTACTGCCATGGGATTGAAAATTGTTTAGGATCGAAAATTTTTATTACTTGTTCGAAAATCTATCACTCATAACTTTTGAGAGCGGTGAAATCCCAATTTCATTTTGTTTTGCGATGGTCAATAATTCCTAGGATCTTTCCTGGCTGAAATCTTTCACTCCGTTCTGATTTTGTAAGGAATTATGAAAAAAATCCCTTTGAGAAACCTTAAGAGCGTGCTGAAATTACGAGAAAGCTTGCCAGATAAGTTTTCCTCCAAGCGAAAAATCCAGTACGCTTTAGGCCCCGTTTACACAATACTGTTTTCACGTCATATCGGATTGGTTTCATATCGAATTGGCCTTTTGTTTAAACTAGACCGTTTTCACTTCAGATCGGATTGGCCTCCTGTTTACACGAGAACGCACCAATCCGATACGCTTCATACCATTTTCGCTCGTAAAAAGAAAAAAATTCGTATCGGATTGCCATCCCCAATGCGGTATGAAATGAAAACGGTATCGTGTAAACGGGGCCTTAGTACGCCTTTTCCTCTTGGTTGAAAGCGTCTTCTCAACACGCAGTGTCCTCTTGGTTGAAAGCGAAAGGATGAAAACCTATCCTGGAATAGCTCATGAACAAAAGACAAGTTGAAAATTGCCATTGTTATGGCCAAATCCGAGCTACTAATGGAAGCATATAGAAAAGTCCGAAATAAAGTCAGTTCTCTCAATACTCGTTTAAAAGGCAGTAGTTCACAAATAAGATTGATTCTTGTAAGAAATCTTAAAGAAACTTGGGCCACCATCAACAAACTGATAAAAAAATCCAAAACTACCTCTATATCGGCAGTAAAAAACGGTGATTCGGTCATAAGTGATCCTGAAGGGATAGCAGACTCAATGAGTAAATTCTTTTGCCATATAGGGAAAATCTTAGCAAGGAAATACCACATACCAGAAATGGTTTTCTAAGTAGAGCCTCTACTGATAGTACCGAGAGCAATAAGCTCACTAACTAAGAGCACTGTAAGCAAGAGCCCAACAGAAAAGCAAGAAATTCAGTATGCACATGCAAAGTAACCTATTTGCAGTCTAATTGTTGTTATGAATTCAAGTACATGAGCTAAATGTAAAAGAAAAGTCACAAACCTGGAGTGGGCTTAAAATGATAGACTGATACAGTAGCAACTGCTACCGACAAAGAGTTGGATGTTCTTGAAAATGCCTCTGAACTACTGCGAAAGTCTCACACTTTGCTAAGTCCTGTTACAGCACAAGCAAACATTCCGTCCAATTGCTCACTGTGTGAAAAACGACTGACCAAAATTCCCTCATCTTCTCTGCTCGATTGAGCTGCGAACTGTGACAAGGATATCCGACGCCATTCTCTTTCTTGAAAACCTCGGACCATGCATTGGTTTCACTTTGAAAAGGAGGATGTCAAGGAATAAAAAGTAAAGAGAGCAAAGATCAATTGGCTACGAAGAAATTAGCTATTGTTTTTGCTAAAATGATCCAATCTAGGTACGGAGCAGATTTTTCCGCTCCAAATTCCGATTTGAAATACTCTTTGGCAACTAGTTCCTCATTGAGCTGGCCATCAGCAACAACAACAACAGCGAATTGAGGGGCTAGTGGAGCTAGTCTAATAGCTCCATTCTCCCAAGAGGACGAAAAGTATAAACACATCCAAGTGCCATTGTTGCTAGGAAGCAGCACCAATTGAAATCTTGCTTGTTGCTTTCAATCGTTTTTGCAGGTTTTTCGAAAGGGGCTTTCTGCAGGAAATGTTTTTTTTTTATTATTCATCTAAAATGTTACAATACAAGGCTACAAACTACTATACTTTCTAATTACCATACGACTATACCACACTACGGGGACGATACCACAAGGAGCAACAGACAATGACTACCCTGTGGTCTTAACATAAAGAGATATCCTACTTACATACAAACTAAATATACAGTTACAGATAGATACACATAAACGATCACTACAGACAACAGATAGATACTGACGCCTGTTTCACGTTAGATGCCAGGCCTTTCTGGTGCACTAAGCTCATTGGTGTAGGATTAAGGTGCCTTCATCAAAATATGTATATTTGTACATCTAATCTAAAATATCCTACACAAATATTAGGATTCATCCAATATGTGCCTTACATCAAACGAGAGACAAACGTAGTAAACAATGACAAGGAGAAAGAACAAAAGCACTCAGTGACTTCGTGGCACAAGCAAAATTAAAATTGTCTTAGCCAAGCCGACCAGTCTTGTGAATGAAGTCTATGGTCAGTTGGAGTATAATTTTGTTAACGTCATCTGGGAAATCTTTATCACCATACAGTAAAAGTTGCAGCAGAACGTTTCTCGAGAGACTATCGATTTGAGCAAGAGGTTGTAATAGTTCCGAAACTCCAGCGAGAAGATCTCGTCATTGAGTGTCAAATGAGGGGCAAAGCAACAAAAAGTGTTCCGTATCTTCAATGCCATCATTTGTAGGGCACATTGGATTTATGGTATCCCTAAAATTATGCTTGAATTTGTGAAAGTTTAACTTACTGAGACCAACCCTTATCTGGGAGAGATACGATAGGCCTATTGGATCATGAATACCGAAGACAGATTTTGGAGGTGGGCGAATTCTCGATAAAAGCTTTGTCTTAAACACGGCAACAGATGGTGCAAGCCTAATTTCTGGATCAAGCTTATTCCACTCAGATATACAGTTTGGGTAGAAGCTAGATTGAAATCTTTCTGTCCTTCCCCTTATTGGCCCAATCACACCCTGGTTGCGAAGAGAGTAGTCCGACTGACGAAGTGACGGGATTGGCTCTTGTGTGTACGAAGGAGTGAGATTATTCATTATCTTATAGAACAAAGTAAGGCGTCTACTCCACCTTCGGGAGCTCAAAGACTCCCAACCAAGCTCTGCGTACAACTTCTCGCGCGACGTTCCCCTCCATGTTCCCGTTACAGCAATAGCTGCAGAATACTGAACAGCCTCTAGTTTTTCCATTAAATTTGGCAAGATGATATTGTGGCTGAATTCACAAACTTTTGCTGGAATGTGATATATTACATCCCCATAGTCCAGGTGCGGTCGCACGTAAAGCTTATACAATTCGTTCAGCGTATGCCTAGGTAGATATTTGGAGAGATGCTTTAGCAGGCCAATGCCTTTTCTTGTTTTGGAGATAGCAGATTTAATATGTGCTGAGAAAGAAAGCTTTGAATCAAGGATAACACCTAAATGTTTATGTTCGCTTACTTTTTTTACGGGTATGTTATTAAAGAGGATTACTGGATGGTCGTTTTCATGTCGTTTCTTTGACAGTAGTAGTTCGACAGCTTGCTTTTGTGGATCTGGATTAAATGACATCCTCCAATCATGGGCCCATTTACTTATCAATTCTAGGTCGTGATTCATGTCCTCAGCAGCTGTGTTAGGCTCTTGGACGACTGTAAACAAGGAAGTATCATCAGCAAAAAGCTTAACATGACATTTCAAATCAGCAGTAAGGTCATTTATGTACACAAGGAAGAACAATGGTCCCAAAATAGAACCTTGAGGCACTCCTGCCAAAACATCTCCCCAATTAGAACACTGTCCGTTCAACACAGTTCGTTGTTTACGATCCTTTAGAAAGCTTTGGACAAGAGATAGAAACTGTCCTGAAACACCGCATCGTTTTAGTTTATAAATGAGACCAACATGCCACACCCTGTCAAATGCTTTGGATATGTCAAGATACACCGAACGAACATCTAGAGTAGGATTGCAGTCAAATGCTTTAAAAATTGTATGCGTTATTGAAAGTAGTTGATTGATTGTTGAATCGCCTGGACGAAAACCTGACTGATTAGGATCAAGCAAGTTACACGAAACAAGGTGCGAGTACAAGGAGTCGTACATGAGTTTTTCAAGCACTTTTCCAAAAATTGGTAACAGAGAAATAGGACGGTAGTTACTCTTTAGGTTTTTTTCGTTTTTCTTATGAACTGGTACTACGTTTGCACACTTCCATATTGCAGGAAATACACCACATTTTAGACAGTTTGTAAATATTATCTTAAGGGGTGTAACAAGTGAGATATCGGCTATTTTAATCATCCTTATAGATAATTCATCCCAGCCGTGTGCTTTATTAGGATTTAATGACCTTATGATATTCAGTATTTTTTCCTCAGAGATGACAAAATCACCAATCAAGGTAGAATTTATTTGGATATCATCAGGAATTTCACTACCTGTGTCGATGGACGTGCATTGGAGTATGAAATAATCATTAAATAACTTTGCCTTCTCAGTGAAGTCCGTTATAAACAACCCATTCTCTAGCAGAGGCGGTATTATCGGAACCTTCGCTTTGTTGAGTACAGTATTGATCAAGGACCAATACGTTTTACTAGAAGTCCCAGGATTTGCTAAGGATTCCCCTGTTTTTCGAAGGTAATTTGATTTAGCATCCTCAATCAGTTTTGCACCATCAGATATCATTTTTTTAATTCCTTCAAGCTTGTCGTTTGGTTGGCCACTCCTCACGAAATTCTTATATGCATGATTTTTTTTCCTCAGAAACTTTTTAACATTTTGTGTTATGCAGGGTGCTTGTCGAGGTCTAATCGTTTTAACTTGGTTTGGAATATAATTTGAGTAGATGTTCAAAAGCACTTCGTTTAGAAGTTTGACCTGGTCATTGGGACATGCAATTTTGTCAAGATGCTCTTGCCAGCGGAACATTTCAATACTTTTCATAATATTGACAAAATCCGCTTTATCATAGTACCAAATTCTACGGGTGTAAGGAGGTACTGCTATGTTCGATACAGATAGTTTCCCGTGAACAATTTGGTAATGTCCTATTTCGACAGGACGGAATGGCCGATGAAAGCCAAGTAAATCACTGAATCTAATTGGACATATCAATAATAAAATGAGAGAGTTGTCAATATCATTGCTTTAATATTCAGGGAGCAGCATTTTGTCAAATGCTGGACATTTTATTGACTCGCTGGTAGGACAGCAGCCCCTTCAAAGAGAAATAACTTTATGAATCAGCGCAAAAGAGTTTCCGAAATGCAACTCTGTCTCGTAGTACATTTTTATGGATGCATGGATACAAAAACATTTCGCACCATCCAGCATCCAAAACGAAACTCATCAATTACAATTTACATGCAAGGACTCGGCTGTGATCTGATATGGTTAAAACAATCTGCGGGAATCGTTTTTGCATCCTGGTATAGTAAGACCTGGTTCACAAAAGGTCCTTTGGGTCGTTAGGGTCACATGGAAAGACCCAAAAGACAAAGACTCAGAGCTTGAGTCCGTTGTCTTTCGGGTCATCCAGCACGACCTTAACGACCCAAACGACAGTTGAAAGTTAAAAAAGCCACGATCAAGTGACAAAGAACATGAATCAAAAACGAACACATTCAAATATTGATTTCAATGTTTCAGTTGCCGAAGAAACAGCCCAAGTCTACTATAATTTTGATCAAAAGGATCCGATCGATTTGAGAAGCAAGAAAGATAGGAAAATGACATCATCTGCCGCTGTCTACACGCTGCATGTTCCAGAAAGGATGTCTCCTGTTCTCTATATTTCTGGAAGGCAATATCATTACATTGGCACAAGTTATACAGAATGCATCACGTAAGTTCGAGTGTATTTTCTTTAGAGGGAGAAAGTGAGCCAGAAAAAAGTTCCCACGTTTGAAAATCAATAGCATCATGAGTACTTCACAGACCTGAATGATTCAAAATCTAGTTAAAAGCCAAAAGATTGAAGAATTTAGTAACTTTTCTTGTTGTTTTACGAGCACTGGAGGCATAGATGAGTGGCCGGCTTATACAGTCCTCGTCAGGTGACTGAAGTTAAGCTTGGTCGAGTGAGGTCAAACTCCGGATGGATGACCTCGGAGGCCTGACCTCACAACTCACCTCGTCGTCCTTCGGAAGGGACGTTACACTAGGGGTCCCATGCATGGATGCGGCATGTACAGTGGGCCTAAATTAGCTTTCAGTAGCTAGAAATCCTGACAAGCCCGCTCAAAGTAAATTGAAAAAAACATAGGTGAATTCAACTTTACAACATTTCTTAGTTGTAAAATGACCGAAAATGACCTACACTGTTGATCAAATCATAAAGGACTCCTCGCACAAATCAATAAAGAAAATGCAATTTTCGTTGTTGTAACTTTATTCTTCATCGATTGATTACTCTAGTCATCTATATACGAATGTACAAGCAAACTAATCAAAATCGATGGATACAATTAATAAAAATACAAATACCCTATATCATTTCATTGCAAAAAACCCTATATTTCTCTCTTTATCCTTTCTCAAAGCATTAAAATGCACATTTTGAGAAAATGAGCCTTAAAGTTTTTGTTGCGTACATCTACAAATGCATCACAGTTGCTTCAAAATCATTACTCAAAATAGGTTCAATTGAGCAAAAATTGACCCCTGAACAATCTGCATCAAATAATTCCTTTACAAAAAGTTGGTAATGAGGTATTTCTCAAAATTATCTGCAAGTAAAGTTACCTTTGAGGTGCGTTCCCAACTAAAATAATTTCTTCCTCTGGCTTCTCAACATGAACAATGTCAACATTTTTTTATCAATAAATGTTACAACAGCATAGGGCTCAAATCTTTCAAATCTTCAAAAAGGTGGGTCTAAAATTGTATCAATTTTTTCCATCAATTGAATGACTTCAAAGGAACTTTGGGCGATTTGCTGTAAATCTGCCGTGGCAGTTTTTTGATATCTTGATTATTTTTGAAATGGTTGCGTTTTGATTATTCTTGCAAATATTCATCAAAAATTCTGATGAAATTAAAATCATTGTAAAACTTAAACCACTTGCGAATAATTGATACAAAATTCAAGAAAACCATAGTTTGCGAAGGTCTACAATATGGTTTCCAACAGAAATTTGTAGCTCTTCTGGTTAAGGATTTGGAAATTTGATGACGTCACAGCCTCAAAAATATTAAATGCCGCCATTTTGAAACTAATCAAGATATAAAAAAATGCCACGACAGGCTTGCTGCAAATTGCCCAAGGTTCCTTTCAAGCACTTCAATTCAATTAGAAATTTAACAGAATTTCACACCCACCTTTTAAAGATTTTGGCTCTATGCTTGTTACAACAGGTCCTTCCTTGTTATTCTTTTTGCACAAATTCTTTTGTAACGCAGGAACGTTCATGCTTTCGAGCTTGTGTTTGCATATCTGGCAATGTGTTTTCATAAATTTGTGAAATGGTTACAGGGACAATCTAATCCTTTCATTTCTTTAAAAGTAAAAAAATAAACATGGTTAAACATTCAAAATTTGTGATTAATATGACTGGTGATCCTTCGTGATCAATGTGATTTTCGTGTGATTAATGTGATTAAGTTGTGATTATGGTGTGATTATTTTTCAGAGCGTACGAGATTCTAAACAGTGATTTGCCCCTCGGTCTTGGAAGGAGAAACTTAGTAGAAACTAGAAATTTCCTCTTAAAAAAACTAAGAGGAAAGAGAAGTTTCCGTTTCTTACATCAGAAATCACAGGAAATGGTGCATTTCCTCTGAGTTTCCCCGGAGAAAATTATCATGAAATTTTGACATTGCTGTGTAGAGGTTCTAATTTGAAAAATTTCTATGATGAAGGATGGATCCAGATCATTCAAAGTTTTGAAAATTTCCAAATAAAAAGATCTAAGTTGGGAATTATGCATCGTACATCGTTGCAACTTCAGTAGAAGTTCATTATACGAAGTGATATCATCATTATAATGAAATCAAAGAGTACGTTCTTGTACCTTTCAATTTCATGCTTGGATTTTGCTGAGCAGAAATGCCACACTAAAGGACAGTAATTGAAATTGGAATGAACAATACCCTGAACAAGGATTTTCCTCTCGTCGAAACCAATATAAGACTGAAGCCTCTTTATATCAAAATTTAGATAACAGCCTAACTGAATTCCGAGAACCTTAATTGAATCTTCAAACTTTATAGTCTTTCCTCGGATGCTCATTTTCTCGCCACTAGTATTCGCTTGGTCTTTTTAATTAACAGTGCATGAAACTTTGATGTATTTGCAATCATATGGTTTTCTTTCAACCAATCTAGTGCAACACCTACTTCTTCCCCTAGGGCTCGCAGCAGATTCGGTAGGGTCCTAGAGAAACAGGCAAGCGTGTTTTCATCAGTATAACTATATAGTATTGCATGTTTGATAAACAAAAAAGATCATTGGTATATACATTAAAAAGAATAGGGGCTAGCACCGAGCCTTGGGGGACATCAGATAAGATTGTTTGAAAGAAACTATATGCATTGGTTATTCTCACGGATTGCTCACGCCGTTTAAGATAAGGATAGATAAGTACCACGGAATTTTCGTCGATACCATACGAATTCAATTTCGCAATCAGTAGATCGTGTGGGATGCAATCAAATGCTTTTGACAGTTCCATTAATACAGCACCCACAATATAATCATTGCCAAGGTTGGTCTTCCAATCTTCAAGAAATCTTAACAAAACATGTTGCGCACTTATAAAAACCGAGTATAGTATCAAGAAAGAAAACTAATTGCTGTTTCATAACATTTTCATATATCTTAAAATTGTATTCAAAACACTGCCTGAGCGAAAACTTTTCTCAGCTGTGCCATTTTCTTCTCTCTTGTCCAAAAGGCAAGCTTTCCTCTATCTGGAAACCTATGGTTTTGTAAGCAGCTATTGATGGCAAAAGTTAAGGAAGCGGTAAGTTCATCTGTGGCCAAATGTACTAGTTTTTGCAGAATTCGATCTTCACTGGTAGATTTTTTTCCGTCCAAGGATCTAAGTAGAGACCAGACCTCATGGTGTTGCACCTCATGAGCTGAGAAAGAACTTAAGATATCACTACTGTCTCTTATGGCATAAACATCGTTATACTTGTCGAGAATAAGCCTAAGGATTTTCGATCATCTTCAATTTCAAATGTGGCAGCAATGCAACAAGGTTTCTGTTCACTTGTTTTTTAGACGATATTAATGTAGTATTCATTGAAAATCTCAGTCCTATCATAGTCGTCTTTTACAATCTGGTCGTTGTATACCCCGGAAGCACCATCACCGACCAAGCTACTTTATTAGAAAGAAAAGGTTTAACCAGATTTCAAGTCTCGATTAGAAACTAAACCACCTGCCGTTGCTTCTTTGAAATGTTGTTTGATTGCTTTCTTTCGTAGTGAAATGCATTTGCTACGCTGCTTTCTATAGTTTTTGTCGTTTTCATTTGTTGGATATTTGTTTAGCTTATTTTTCAACCTCGATCCGGTATAAATTGCCTTCTACATTTCGGAAGCTGTTGGTAAGATTTTCATAACCATCATCAGGGCCCGGGGGGGGGGGGTAACTACCATATATGAAGGTACGGAATGTGCCATTTTTTGGGGGGGCCTTTTTTCCAGGAGAAAATAAATTTTGGGTTACCATTTTTGGTAAAATCACAAGTAGTCATAAATTTTGTGGTGTCATTTTAGAAAAATAACTCTTTAGGGCATTGCTTTTGATCAAATTTCACTTATTTGGTTAACATTTTGGATGGCTGTCACAATTTTAGGGTATACATTTTCAATGGCCTGTAAATTTTTGGGGTATTGTTTTCGCGAAAATTTATAAATTTTAAGGTGCGATTTTAGACGTCAAATGGCACACCCCCGTCACCTGCCTAGTGAAGTTACCCCCCCCCCGGGCATCAGGGTCCTCCAAGGCATCAAAAGTAGGTCTACTAACATCAGCAAGAAACGTTTAAATGGGTCGAAATTTTTGTAATTACGAAACTTCATCACCTTGGGTTTAACACGGGGGATATGTGATACGAATTGTCGCAACAAGACCATGATAGTGGTCCAGACCGGTCTTAAAATCTGAGGTTTTCTGGATGCTTCTTACTCGGTTAGTGAGAATAACATCAATCGAAGTGCTGCTGCTTTTGGTGAAACAGGTTTTGCCTGTCACTGGATTTGAAAGCCCAAAAACATCACAGAAGTTTGGGAGCTTCTGGTCTGCACTATCTTCTTTGTCAAGAGTATTAATGTTGATATCTCCCATCAATATCACATTGTCATATTTGTCTAAAGCTGAATTTAAGGAAATGGAAAGAGCAGAGAAAAACGAATCTAGATCTCTAGGTTCAGGCGGTCGATGAATGCTATAGATAATCCATTTCTTTTTATCAATTGTCAATTCAGAGCAGATGAGTTCAAGACTTGAGACTTCAAACATAGGAACACGACTGTAAACAACAACCTTAGGAGCATACTGCATTAGGCCACCGCCAAATTCACTTTCTATTATGACACATGGGTGTTTGGTAGTTATTCATCAAAAACGCTTTATTACTGAATAGACCTTTTAGCTATCCTACAAAAGAGTCTGGATCGAGCGATATTTTTATACAATTTTATACACGAGGTTCGATAGAGTGGCGTTAGAGCTTCCATCACAATTGTACACATTCGAAACTTCTACAAATTGTAATGAAATATCGTTCGATCCACGTTCGTTTTCAGAATAGCTAAAAGGTCTATTCCTAGTTGAGTTTTGTCTTTTCGATAACGAAAAAATCAGACAAGAACTTTTCAACAATTATCCTAAGATCAATAATTTTGTATCTTAAGCTATTTGCGTTCAAGAAACCAATGAGAGGGTGGTTATTGTACTGTGCTCTTAATCCAAAATGATTTTCAAAATCATGTGAAAGATCAGATACTGAAGAAAGAGTGGGTATAGGTAAAGGTGTAAGAAGCTCCAAGGAGTGTTGCCCTTGTACCTAACAAGGAAATATCTGATTCAGAAAAACCAGTGGAAGCTTGTGTTTGTAGACAAAGAGATACCCACCAAGGGACCCTGATGACACAGAATGTCTTCAGACACATAATGTCTGAAGACACAATTGCTCATGAATGAGAGATATCCTCTGCACATTCATTGCCGTCAGACTGAAAACCGCACGAGAGGTGAAATGCCCATTGCCCATTGTTCTGTGCGAGGAGACAACGTGCGATTTGATTAATGTTTTAGGCACTTGTTTAGTTATTTTGCCACAATGAGGTCCAACTTACCTATACTTCTAGTGCTAGTAAAACAGCGAGAAAATTCACAGGGATGTTCATTGTTTTAGCTATTAACTACAATTTGAATCATTCAAATCTGTGTAGTACTTTGGTCATATGAATTTTCACATGTGGGAACCTTTTCTGGCTTGCCCGGTGAAAAACCTTTCACCTACCACCCTCATTTGGTTTTCAGGACCATTAAATGAACATGACATGAGATTTTTTGGTCTTTTACAAATGAAATAAGGTTTGTTTCTAATTCATCGAGGTAATGGTTCTTTTTATATTGATTTTTTTACCAGGTGTGCTAACGTGGGCCTACTGAGAATTCAGCCATAACTCAAATTCAGCGAAGTCTAAGCCTTGAATTGCTTACTATTTTTGCACTTAAATTTATTCTTCCACGTTGTTTTGTGTCTAGCATAGATTCAAAATCTTCGAATCGGCAAAGAAAGGGGGGTTTAAAATTTTATGACGTATTCAAAAGACTGTTACTAACTGACTGGTTTAAGAGAAATTTTAGCTATTCTACCGTTTGACTATTCAGAAATTTACTTTTCACAAAACAGCCTTATACTTGATACCGTATTGTAAAAATCTATTAGCTATGGTTTTCTTGGAAATTGATTCATAATGGCTGGAACAGTTTAGGAATTGCAACCGTTTATAAGCTTTTTGAAATGTTGCTTTAATTCTCGAAAGAGAAGAAAAACACTCTAATTCTCAAAATAGTGAAGATTTTAGAAAAGTGCAACAGCAGAATTATAGCAATCAGTTCAAAGAAATACTTCATTTAATCTTACACCTACCCTTTTAACCCTATTTCACATGGGGGCATTTTTCGCCCCCCAACTGAACAATTCAATGTAGCAGTTAGGCGACAGGCTCAAAGAGGCTGAAATTCAATGACTTTTCCTAAAAATTAATGCGCTACCAGATAAAGGAATTTTCAATTAGTTCTAATTTGTCACATGACCACGCAATGCCCATATTTGGAGAGTAGTCACAAAAGAAAACACAAATTTGGCTGTAGCTCTTGCAATTTCCAACCAATTATTCTATAAATTATATCATTGAATTCCTCTCATCAAGACCTTTCATTTGATGTATACTTTGTTTACATTATTGTTCATTTGTAGTTTCTCAGAACTATGACGTCACACTTCAATATGACGTCATTGTTCTAATGGAAATCTAAAAAAAATTGGGAAACAGGTTTTTTTGTATAAAATAATGAATAAACAATTCAGATGTGCAAAGAAGGATTAATTTAGATGGCTATTTCATCAAAATTATGAGATGTGATTTAATGGCTTTTGAATATCCCGTTTTCAGTGTATGTAGCTTCAAGTGCCATAGCTGCACAATATTGGTTTCTAGCTATAAATTCTTATAATTTGTCAAAATATATTCAAAAAATTATCAAAATATAGTAGCTTCATGCTTTAAGAAGATAAGTGACCACTTTAGACTTGAAAACATTGATAATTACAAGTTTTGTCGAGAAAAAGCTCAATTTTCTCATACTGTACCTACCTTCAGAAAACCAGTTGCCTAGCAACAGGTCACGTGACTAATTAAAAATTGATACTATCAATAGATTCTCCATTAGTTGGTGATAATTACTACCAAGTTTCATTGTCGTATCTTTTACAGTTTAAGAGATAATTAGGGGGGCGAACATGCCAAAATCACTAAAAATACCCCACGTGAAATAGGGTTAAAGACCTAGAACCTATGCTGTGCTTCAAAAATGTGACAAAGGTTTTGCCGTTACTGTGGCTGCCGCCTGGTAACCAAAAAATGGGAGCAAACAAACTCCAAACACCTTCATTTGATCGCTGCTGTGAAGTTCAATCACTGCCTTCCATGTCGGAACGTTGGTAGATCAGCGCATGAGGTCTGTAGTTTCATTTTCGTCGCAGGAATGTAATTGCATGCGATAAAAAGCAAAAATCGGGACATTATAGAATAGAGAATAGTTGGGAAACAGAATTCCTTTAATTCTTTGTTCATTTGCCATTTGATATCCCTAAATTATACAAGTTTTGAAAATAGATCAAGTTTTCCCGTACGTCGGGAAAAGTGGGCCAATTTCAGTTTCTAAATTGGAATACTTTTAGAAAATACTTAACTGCCTTTATCAGAGCTGACATTTTTTGGCAGGAAACAAGAAGCATTGAATGTCAATCAAACGAAAATTTTGAAAATATTTCTGCTCTACTGTCGTTTTGCCAGCTACTTGTTTCGAAACTTTGCTCAATTTAGAACCATAGCATGACAAGGGCAGATTTTTTAATACAATAGCATCAGTTGCTTTGGTTCACACCTCAATTCAAAGCGATTAGCGATTTCAGACAAAAGAAATTTTCTCAAACAGTAATTCAAAGCAAACATGGCCGCAAGGTTGCCTTGAAACCAGTATGGCAAACTCTCCCTTGGTGCGTGGTAAGGGAGGTTTTTAAGAGAAGGTATGTGCTTATAACGAAAGAAGAAAGATAAATCTAAAGTCCTGTCTAGGGGATTTTGTTTACGAGTTTTAGAAGTCGAGCAGAGGACATTAAAATTGTTGCATATATGTTGGGCAAATGTAAACAGTTACTCCTCAGCTCCTGAATCAAATGAATAAACTTCGCAAGATAGAACGTTAGATTTACCCTTCTTCTTACGTTAGCAGCACATAACTTCTCTTAAGAACCTCACTTATCCCCACCAAGTGAGAGATTGTCGTACTGGTTTCAAGGCAACTTTGCGGCTATGTTTGTTTTGAATTACTGGTGAAGATAATTTCCTTTGTCTGAAATCGCTAATTGCTTTGAATTGAGGTATGAACCAAAGCAACTGATGCTATTGTATTACAAAATCTGCCCTTGTTCTATATCACCGCACCCTACCCTACCAGAGGGCAGCTTAATACAGTGGGAGATTGGTTTAATGTTTTGGCTTAGAATGGAGGGACCCTCAAAGTGGAGGGAGGAGGACTCAATACAATGGAGGGTTGAATACCAGGTGTCTCAAAAGAGTACACCTTTTTGACAGAAAATAGGAACAAAACGATAAGATATCGTGATTCTCCGAATTCACAGCTATATTTATCAATCTTCACCTGAGATACAAATACCTTACATTTATATATCGTCCACGAAACACCATAGATACAAACACGCAAAGTAAACATTTACAGTGCATTCGAAATCAGAGGCTTTGGAAAAGGGCCTAGAAATGATTTGCAATATGGACATTTTTCAAAGGACTTGCAAACCTTAACTTTCAGGTTTCGCTTTTGAAGAGAATAAAAGGCACTTTGACATGACCCTGATCAAACGAATATAATAAAAGCGCGGAAAGAATGACAAAGTCGTGCCATACATCTCCAAAGTAAACGTGGATGTGTTTATTTTCCTCTTCTTTTATACAAACTAGCAACTTGTAAATTACAACATGCGGCCGGGTAGCTGAATCATAGTACTGCTGGATATAAAATGATTTCGAATTAGGAAAGATTGTCCCCAGAAGTAGAGACTTGCCTGAAGTCTTTCAGGTAGATTTATTACAGATGACGAAATAAACTTGGGACAAGTCTACCAAAAGTGCTGTTTAGCTGCAAGGGGCTCTTTCAAATGGATTGCCTCTGCGGAGGATTTGAAATGATGGAACGAACATTTGAAAGAGTAAAGAGACAAACAATTTACCTTCAGATTTGTTTTCATTGACTTGTGTTGAAAGGAAGGAATCTGTAAGGGGAAGTTGATTTAGGACGCGTCTCAAAGCAAGTTTACCGAGTGTTTGTGACTTTGCAGTGCTTGGAAATTCGAAGGTGGACTTCTCGAGCTTGTTACGTTCTACAGAGAGAATGTTACAGTTGCTGTGACGTAAAAACTGTTTTGGTGGACAATTTGCTTCTTATATTGAACCAATGTGGAAATTAGCTTTGATCCCGAGGAACTGAAGCTTGAAAGTGAGTTTGTTTTGGTTTCTTGTGTTATCCACTGATATCGAGCACAGCATTGCATCTCTGTAAGTTTTGGATCTTTCTTGTTGTTTACCAGGTCCTATAAAAGCTTCCACCTTCCACATCGGCAATTTCCAAGTATTTGTTCGTAACTTGAAATGAAATCTCGAACTCCAGCCCCTTTCCAACTTCACTGCAAAGTCACTGCAATATTTCCTTCATCAGTCGCAGTCGCTGTGTCGCCCTATTGTTGATTATCCTTTCTTCGAGTCAGCCAATGAAAACCCTACTAATTGTTAGGCCGGCCAATGATATCCTATTCCTTCTTCCTTTCCACCAATCACATAAAGTCGTGGCATGTGACTGCCATTGTTTTAACAATTGCCTAATTAGCAAGGTATGCGCTCAAATCTCAAATTAACTCAGCTACATACAGATTAGTAAGCGACCTTTGGCCGCAATAACACGTGGAACTGTGATCCAGGCATGGAATTCATACCAAAAAATGAAACTTAGAGTATAGGCTATTTGATAATATCATATGGGAGAGACACGATACCATTAAACAAAACAAAAACTTTTCAAATCGGAGTTGTGAATCCAGAGTTATGATTTTTAAAGTTGGCCTGTGATACCAAGTTTTGTTTACATTATCATTTCCGGCCTAATGCATATGGCATCGATGAAAACATACAAATTGAAATTGCTATGTATCTTCAACAAGAAGACCAATTTTCACAACCTTTAGTTCGTTTTACAGATACATATCGACTCTTTTCGAAAATGCAAGTTAAACCTCTCAACTTTCAAGCTAAAAAAGACGAGTACTGCTTTTCTAGACTCAAAAACAGTGGAAAAACATCAGAATTTTGTCCTTTATAGTGAAAACAAAAAACCTAACTCAATTTAACTCTTAGCGGAAAATATTAGAATTAAATTTGATGTGTTGGGAACATCTTGCCAATGGATTCGTACAAATTCGTGCAGAAAAATTTTCACGACACTTGTAGGACCTATTCGGGCTTGTAATGGTAATGTAAACAAAACTTAGCATCATAGGCTAACTTTAGAAAATCGTAACTCTGGACTCACAACTCCGGTTCGAAAATTTTTTGTTTTGTTCAATAGTATCGTGTCTCTTCCATGTGATGAAATTATCACATAGCTTATACTCGAATTTTCATTTTAAGAGCTGGATCACAGTGCTTGGGATAGAATGCAATGCAAGAAACGATTCCTAAAAGGTAAGACCCCATTTACAGGATACCGTTTTCATTTCATATCAGATTGCGGTTCTGTCAACACGACACCGTTTCATACCATATCGGATTGGGGTTTTGTTTACACGGGAAAGCGGTATGAAGCGCATCGGACTGGTGCATCCTCGTCTAAACAGGAGGCTAATCCGATATGAAATGAAAACTGGTATCGTGTAAACAGAGCACCAATCAAACGTGAGACAATCCGATATGAAATGAAAACGGCATTGAGTAAACCGAGCCTAAGTCATTTCAAGGACGTGCCAGGGTGCAATTCTTTTCAAAAACAAAATTAAAAGTCAACGTTGAAAATTTGTTTGGAAGATGCCTGCGAAATCAAATCATGGCTAGGCCCAAATTTTGAATTTCTAAGGTCAAATCTCCGGTTTTTAGATTTTAAAATTCAACGTATGTGCATTTAAGTTGAAGATCAAAAATGTGCCCATGCACTTAAAAAGTCCCGAGATCTTATCGTTATGTTCCCTTATTTATCCAACACGGGAGACTTACTTTTGAGACCCCGGTAGAAATGACATGTGGTCATAGAAGTTATACCCAATCCCATATCTGCGATAGTTGCGATGAAAAACATTGGCAAAGCTAACTGCCCAGTGTACACCAGCAGGCCAGGCTTTGGTTCTCTCGAGGGTATCTAAGACCAATGACGAGTACCTAAAACATAAACCGTTACAGTGTCCGAAAAAGCTTCCGTGATGCAGAGATACCTTCAGCTTCATTTCTATCTTCAGTTTTTGGGATTGCCTTTATTTTTTTGGAACACGTTTTAAGTTTCAGGTACAGCGGAGAAAATCTGGCCATTACAGGCACACCTGAATTCTTTTCTATCTCAACAGAAAAATATATGCATGCAATCCCGGGAATGGTCCTTATCTAGACAACGATGGACTTTCTGTGTCCTTTTGGTATCGTATTTTGAAACGAGCATTGACACATGATCGACATTGTACTAATCAATGGAAAAGCATTACATCATCGATAGCTCCTACCTCCTATTATGGCATGCGAATAACAATGAATGGATGTTCTGCAAATGCAATCCAAGTGATGATAAGGGATTATACACTCCTATACCAAGTCCAATGGGGATCAGCAATAAATGCAACTGAACGCTGGTCTCATTTCATGTTCACATTTTCTGCTTCAAAAGGAATTGTCATGTTTTCTAATGGCATCGAAGTTGCAGCAAAAGCGGTAAGCTTCCTTCTCTGCTAAATACATGATTACCATCATTGTCTTCGAAACAGCTTCAAAAGCATACAAGCTTTGAATGGCCTTGCTCCTCCCTACCTACTTAGAATTAATGTTTCATAAACTGTCCGATTCTAGCAATCAGACCTTACTCAATCCAGTACTAACCACAGGATTCTACCGTGTAAGATGTCAAATGAGCAGCGGAGCTTGTCGTATCAATGAGTTACTGTTTGGAACCAGTTGAGTTATGAAATAAAAAGTGTTCCTTCACTAGATAATTTCAGAATGGGACTGAATGCGTTTTTGAAAGATCTAAAAGGTTGTTAATGTAAATCAACGTGCAGCACATATGTTTGACTTCCGAGTCCCTGTAACTTTAATTATAAAGCCTCGTTTCCACATCGTTACACGGATCAAAGTTTTGACCAGAAATCGTTGTGTCGAATTGGAAATAGTCTGTTCAGTTTACTACCGATCGTTACGTTTTTTATATATCCATATAAAATATTTCTACAAGGCTACATTCTACTATACTTTAAATAACTATGCAACACTACAGGACGATGCCATGGCAGCAAAAATAAATGTCAACACCATGGCCATAACATAAAGACATGAAACTAGACTAACAACTACGATACAGTTTGCTAATTAAGTTACTTACAAAAATACTATACGGTTCTACTACAATATCTAAGACAAAGACAAGAGAAAACTAAATAAAATAAAAAAAAAATGGAAAAAAATTAAAGTTGAAAACAATGGATACAAAACAACGCTACGATTGGGTGGCTTATGGAAGGGTCGGGTACAAGACTTCAATCGAATCGACCAGCTTTATGTATAAAGTTTAACGTAAGTTCATGGATATGCCTATTCACTAAGTCAGGAAAATCTTTATCACCATACAATAACAGTTGTAACAAAATATCATTTGCAAGATATACATATCCAATAAGATTCCAGCGAGGAGGTCCCGTCTATGCACATCAAAATAAGGGCAAAGCAACAAGAAGTGTTCCGTATCTTCAATGCCATCATTTGTTGGACACATTGGGTGTGTGATATCTCTAAAATTGTGTTTAAATTTGTGATAATTTAGCTTGCTGAGAACCGACTCTCAATTGAGTTAAAAAGGATAGGCCTTTTTGGGTCATGGATCCCATGAAAAGGTTTTCCAGGGGGGGGGGTGGATAACTGACAGCAGCTCTTTCTTGAACACAGCAACAGATGCTCCAAGTCTTACCTCAGGTTTAAGTTTTTTCCATTCGGACAAACAATGGGGATAGAAGCTGTCTTTAAATTTGTCAGTCCAAGCCCTTATTTGCCCGATTACATCGCGTTAGCGAAGAGAGTATTGAAACTGCTGATGTGGGGGAATTGGATCCCTTGTATAGTCTGGGGTGAGATTGTTTGCAATTTTGAAGAACAAAGTAAGGCGTCTACTCCACCTGCGAAGACTTAACGATTCCCATCCTAGCTCTGCATACAACTTCTCTGTTCTTCTCTCAATTTCTCGATCGTTACGTTGTCAGCAATGTTTGCGTTGGAGCTGCAAAGTCTTCAAAGGGATCCTTGCGTCGAGGAATTTTTGATAGAAACTGAGTGATCATGAATTTGACAACCGAGGCCTCTCTTACAAGAGCCGTGCCTAAGTAATCTGCTAATGCTGCCTTTTCAAGGTTTTGATTTTGCCGCAAAATTGTAAGAAATGCGTGATCGTTGTATCAGAGAATTGCTGGTCACAAATTTGTTTAATTTTGCGTCATCAGCGATCCTGATGATTATGTGGAAACGAGGTTTAACAATTCCTACCTATCCAGTAATGTAAAGTTAAACAACTAGGTTTAGACTAGAGCGACAATACCTTTTTTTAGAGACAGAATTCAATCTTCTACCACAAATGTTCCCCTTTACCAACACGATTTGTGCGTAATGCCTGATGAGGGTATGACCTTTTTCCTCAACCGGTATAGATTTGCAAAGCTAACGACTTCTATTTACAGACCTACACTCAGTCCTTTGGTTCTGGTGCCTCTCACTCCAATTTTCTGAGATTCGGACAAAGTGATCATGGAAACTTGCAGATGTACATTGATGATTTTGCAGCATGGTATTACCGTTTACTCCCAGAGGAAGTAAAGATGATTTATGAAAGAGGTGAGTGTATTTTAAAACAAACCATAGATGAGACCCTACAGGGGGTGGGGGTAACAGTATTTTATACTTCATCAATAAATCTTGCCATTATTTCATGTTTGAAAATTCTCAATCCAAATTTTTCAAAATTATCCTAAGTGGTATTCCTGCTCCTAAATTAGAAATAACATAATTTTTTTTACATCAACAAGGTATATGTTTGCAACACGCTCTTTGGCATAGCTAGGAATAGCCAATTAGTAGATTTTGAAATCACGCGCCTGGAAAAAATTTGAGTACAGGCTCTCTATACGCGTCCACACGAGTAGCGTTTTCAAGAATATCCCCATCGACACGAAAACGCTGTGAGATTCAAATTCGATATTCGATAATGAAATTCGATGTTCGATAACGATATTCGACATTCGAACTTCGATGAGAGAAAACAAACGAGCAAACTGCCCAAAGATCCGAGCGCATGCTCTGATGTGAAATAAATCGGCGCTGTGACGTCAGCGTTTTCGAAGAGCTCCGTTTTCATCCACCCACACGAAAAGAGGAAAACGGCGTTTTCAAAAGCCTTTTCGAAAAGCTTCGTTGTCGGTGACCGGAAATGCTGTCTCCGTGTCGACGCTAACCCTGCGTTTTCAAAGATGCGTTTTCAAAAATATCCGGATACGTGTGAAAGGGAAGCTCTGAAATGTTAGGAAGCTATGTTAGGAAGCTCTGAAATGTCAACTGGCAGGAATCTTGTAAGTTCCCCAATCATATCAAATACCACGTGTTGCCAAAGATTTTCCATCTACCCAGATAGGCAGGATTTGATGTCAACTTTGATATGGTTTGGAATACATTATACGGGTCTACATTGTTATCTTTACTGTCTTTTTGTAAAACATTCTTCATCAGAAACCAAATTTTACCATACGGCAAGTCGCTCGACACGGTTCGAATAAGTCACCCGGAGCTTAGTTTGTCAAAACTACCTTGGGGTGGGGTCTTATTTAAGGGAGGCTCATTTGAGAGTAGGGGGTTATTTAGCAGCAGCCAAAATATGACCAGGAATAACTTTGCTGTGAGGCTAAAAACTGCAGATAAATTGGCATATAATGAGGGAATGTCTATGCCCGTGTACGTTGAAAGTAGACGAAGATGTCAGTGAAAATGGAAGATTAAAAGTATAAGTATTCACTAAAAGAACAAACAGGTTGTGCCAAGGGTTATCAAGGGTAAGCTCGTTCGAGGGTGAGAGCTTATTTAGCAAAGAATATCTTTGGGTGGGATCTTATTCGAGGGGGAGGGGCTTTCATTCGAAGGTGAGGGCTTATTGGAGGACTCACGGTACTTTTGAGAAGTTTGCTCATTTAGCCTAGGAAGTCTAGAGATCAGTCTTCACTGAAGTAAGTTTGGTCTAGTCTGTGGGCTATCGTGAAATCAGTCGCAATCTGAAAAGATATTGCCTCTGCTAATAAAAGATATTCTGTGAATTGCAAAGTAATTTTTGACAAAAAGGAGTCATTTTTGAAGTTGTCGTCATGGTGCTGAATGGCTGCGAAGCTTTCATTTAACATAGCGCCGAGGACAAAATATAGCACAGAATTATACTGAATTTTACTCAAAATAGCATCACATAGGCATAGGTCTCTTGTATGAAATATGCGTTACCTAAAATGTCTTAACCTTTGAAATGTCTTAACTTATAAATGGCTTAACTTCTGAAATATCTTAACTACTAAATGTCTTAACTTCTGAAATGTCATAGCTTGTGAAATGTCAGCATACAAGTCAAATCTTTCAATAGGGCACAGGGAAACCCATAAATCTTCCAATTTCACGCTTATCAGCCAATGGCATTGCCGTATTGCCGTCACATGACAGAAAATAAGCTCTTTGAGACGAATTTTTGAGTACCCTTACGAAAATCAAAATGGACATTCGAGTAATAAAAATACAGAGCTGGTTTTGCCACGAGTCAATCCTATAGGTCCTATTCCACATTTTTCATTTTGCATTTGGATAAAATCTCATCACGGATCAGTACTACATCGAATTTCCTCCCTCCGAAAATAGGCCTATACTCAAATATTATTTGCGAACGCAACAAATAAGATATAGCTTCCAAAATTTCACACGTTACGTGAATTATGGGAAGGTATGAGGTGAAGATGTTTCTTTGCTTCAGTTTCCTAAGTCCTTGACGAGTCTCAGCTATTTGCTACGAAGAAATCTATTAGGCCTACCTTCATCCACTGCAGAATGCCATTATTCCGTTTCAAATCGGCTTCTTTGCCGTAGCAAGGTAGCACAGCTATTCACCAACAACATAACACCAGTTTCCACTATTATCCACCGAAAAATCAACATCAACTTTGGTAAAACGCAATGAATCTTCAACAGCTCTTTTCGCCACACTTTCTCTGGCAAGTTTTAAAACAGTGTGCTCACGTGGAGAAATTTCTGATATTGTAAAGCGCTCTTGATGCCATGGTCAAGAGGTACGTCTCGTATCATCCTTTACACGGACTTGGCCTTTGTTTTAATATGAAATGGTTGAAGGGGTTGGGGTCGGGCTTTCAAAATTATCTGTATTTTCTTAAAGAGAGGAAAATGGTGAATGCATATTTCAAATGAATTCAAATTATTCGGATGGTGGGGGCCTAGGAAACTTTGCAGGCTCCTCTAAACACGCAAGCTCTAACAGCAGTTATAATACCCTTTACCTTCCGTAAAAAAAACCCTTTTTATAAATTCACATTCATTTGATGGACAATCCATTCACCATTTTCCTCTCTTTAGAAAACACAGATAATTTTGAAAGTCCGGCCCCAACTCATACCAGATCTACCTCTTGACCATGACATCAAGACCGCTTGACAATAACAGAAATTTCTCCACGAGAGCACACAATGTCAAAACAAGGATAGATAATGTACGATGGCCCACAGGGGACATGCAGCATTTGCTGAGTTTGGCGCACACAAAATCAGTTTACCAAAGCTGATGTTGATTTTTCGGTGGAGAATAGTGGAAACTGGTGATATGTTGTTGGTGAATAGCTGTGCCACCTGGCTACAGCAAAGAAGCCGATTTGAAGCGGAATAATGGCATTCTGCAGTGGATGAAGATAGGACTAATAGCTTTCCTCGTAGCAAATAGCTGAGACTCGTCAAGGCTACTGGAAAATGAAGCAAAGGAACATCTTAAGCTTGTTCCTTGCTACATTTCACGTGACGCGTAAAATTTTGGAACCTATATCTTATTTGTTGCGTTCCTAAATGATATTTGAATTTAGGCCTATTTTCGGAGGGCTTGAATTCGATGTAGTGCCGATACCTGATGAGATTTCATCCAAATGCAAAATGTAAAATGTGGAGTAGGGCCTGTAGAATCGACTCTGATACTCGAATATTCGTCTCAAAGAGCTTATTTTCGGTCATGTGACGGTAATACGGTAACGCCATTGGCTGATAAGCGTGAAATTAGAAGATTTATGGGTTTCCCTGTGCCCTATTGAAAGATTTGACTTGTGTGCTCTGACATGTCTAAACTACTGAATCTCTTAACTTCTGAAATGTCTGTGTCTTAACTGCTAAATGTCTTAACTTCTGAATACTGAAACTACTAAAATGTCTTAACTCCTGGCTTGTCATCATCATCATTCGGTGACTGCTTCAAGATAGAAGATTCGTCGTTATTCCTCTCCAGTAGTCACGATCTTCAGCTCCTCTTATGCATTGCTCAAAGTTTAACTTTGTCCATTCCATGATGTTCTTCATCCATGATTTACGTGGACGTCCCCTTGGTCTTTTCGCACATATTTTTCCTTCCAACAATGATTTTTGCATCATGTCTTTCCTTACTAAATGACCAAAATATTGTGTCTTTCTCATTTTTATGTTCTTTTCTAGTGACAGACCTTTTTCACGCATACATTTTAACACCTCCTCATTCGTAGTGTGACTTGTGTATGAGATCTTAAGCATTTTTCGATACATCCACATTTCAAAGCTGTTTATTTTCTTACATGTATCAGCGCTAAGCGTGTAGGTTTCACTTGCATATAAAAATGTTGATAAAACATAACATCTGGCTAAGCGTTTTCTTGTCTCGATCTCAATGTTTCTGATCTACCATCAGATGTGATCGTTTGCCCCAGGTACTTAAAAGTTTCTACTTGCTCTAGAGTAGTTCCATCCACCTTTATATCGACTTTAGGATTCACTTGATCTCGACTGACTACCATTGTTTTTGTCTTTTTTATATTCATTTTTAGGCCTCTCTTTAAACTTTCTGATTTAACTACATCTACAATTAGTTGCAGACCCTGTGCCGACTCCGCAATTAGGGCAGTGTCATATGCATACCTAAGATTTGTTATATTTTTGCCTCGTATGTTCACACCAGGTAACTTGTCGGCTTCCTTGAATATATGTTCTGCATATAAATTAAATAATTTTGGTGATAGAATACATCCCTGCCTCACTCCTCTTTGAATAGCAAAACTGTCTGATTCTCCTTCTTCTAACTTTATGCTGGCTGTCTGATTCCAGTAAAGGTTTTGTATCATTCTCAGATCCATTGCATCTATGTCACACGATTTTAACTTACTCATTAGCTGATCATGATAGACCCTGTCAAAAGCTTTTTCATAGTCAATGTAGCAGACAAATACATTCTGTTTTACTTCCAAATATTTATCTAAAATCAGCCTTAGATTTAGTATTCCTTCTCTCGTTCCTACACCTGAACTAAAACCTGATTGTGTTTCTTCAATCTCTTGATCTATTGTCTTCTCATTTCTTTTCAGGATCACTTTCAGTATAACTTTGGTGACATGGCTTATCAAACTGATTGTTCTATGTTCTGAGCATTCCAGCGTGTTTTTCTTCTTCGGTATTTTAATGAAAATAGCATGGGTGAGATCGTGGGGCATAACTCCCGATTTGTAGACTTCTTGACAAATTTTTACTACAATGTTAATCGTTGTATCATCTAACGCCTTTAAATGCTCTATCATCCAATTATCCGTCCCCGCTGCTCTTCCTGTTTTTATGCCCTTTATCGCTAATACAATCTCCTCCTTAAGTAATTCTAGCTCTTCTCCTACTTGACTATCTTCAGCGTCTGATCTATTCTCGTCTTCATACAGTTCTTTGATATATTCTACCCATAGCTTTGCAACTTCCTTTTTGTCAAAAAGAACACGACCGTTGACGGTCCTTGATATATCCACTCGACGTTTTGATCCCTCTCTTCCTGTCCGTGATTTCTTTCACTTTTTTATGCATTTCTTTCACTTTATGGGACTTTTCAAGATCTTCTACTTCTTTACATAATGAATTGTACCAATCCTCTTTGCGTTCTTTACATCTCTTTCTTATCATCTTGTCTATTCGCTTATACTCTGAAGTTCCTTTCTTTTCCCTTCTCTCTTTCATCATTTCTAGTATATCCTCTGTCATCCAGATCTTATCTTTCTTTTGCTTCTTCTTAGGAAGTACCTTATCTTGCGCTGCAATGATACTAATTTTGAAGCTATCCCATTGTTGATTTATTTTATCTTCCTCTTTTTCATATTGCTCTAATTCTTTGCTCATCAAAGCATCAAAACGATTTCGAACTTCAATTGCAAACTGCTCTCTATATTTATCTTGTTTTAACAAATTTACTTCATAGCTATCCTGTCGCTGGCACTTCTCTGGTAATTTCAGCTTAAGTTTTAGCTTTGTGACAAGAAGATTGTGGTCGAACATTGCATCTGCTCCTGGATATGTACGAACATCTTTGACGTGATTTTTGAAACGATTTTTTACTAAAATAAAGTCTATCTGATTACGATGTTGATCACCAGGGCTCATCCATGTGTAAAGCCTACGTTTATGGTGCTGGTAAAATGTGTTAGTGACAATCAAGTTCTCTTCTTGGCAAAACTGAATTAATCTCTCTCCTCTTAAATTTCTATCTCCAAGACCAAATTTGCCTGTCATATGAGCGGTCTCCTCTTTCCCTTCCTTTGCATTCCAGTCTCCCATCACAATGAAGACATCAGTACTTTTAACTAGTTTCAAACACTCTTGTATCTCATTGTAATATTCTTCAATTACTTCATCGCTGTGATCTTGTGTTGGTGCATAGCATTGTACTATTACAACATTAAAGGGTTTTCCTTCAACTTTTAACATCATCACCCTATCTGATATTGGACTGATACTGATAAGCCTTGTACTGATCTTGACCATTTCTTCTTCAAAATGATGCCTACACCGTTTCCATGTTTTGTCCTCCTGAGAAATACATTACATATTGATCTTTATCGATCACACCTGAGTCTATCCATCTGGTCTCTGCTATGCCTAAGATATCAATGTCTAATCTTGTCATTTCTTGAATACAGTTATCAAGCTTTCCTGCTCTATAAAGTGTTCTCACAATCCAGGTACCAACTTTTAGAAGCCTGCCTTTGCCATTCATATTGATTTTATCAGATTTCAATCTCCCGTGAGGGGCTAGATTGACTTCTTCATGATTCGGAACATAATCCGCATCATCAGAACGACTTGGTGATATCTCTTCCCTGTCGCATAAAGTGAATTCAGCCGCAGGGGTCCCGGCTAGATCCACTAAGTCATCTATTCTATATCTACTGGGATTCATAGCTAACTATGGGGGATTAGTACTCAGTAGGGCCCCGATCCTTTCTGAGGTGACTAGCCACATAGTCCTTATGCGCCTCTATGTGCCATGACGAGTCACACGTCTTGCAGGTTACGCCTTCCGAGCCATTGATCATGCATGATTCATCTGCCTCCTCCGCCGATCCTGTCTTCATGCACTAAGGGTTGGCGTCCCAAGCACACACCAGCCATAGACAGTGCCCTTCACATAATTTAGCACCACTGGCGAGTGGAGTTTCCGGGGTATGGCCGACAGCGTGCACAACTGTATTCTTGGAGCCATATGTGAAGGTTGGGATGATTGTTTAGGACCAGTGTCCCCACCCACACCCAACTTGATTTGAGTGTGCGCCAGGCAGGTTCAACTAACTATGGCAGGTTCAACTAACTATGGCAGGTTCAAAAAAATGGCTTGTCACTTACATGGATATGTCAATATTTTCTACTTGGATTTGTATTTAACACATGGATTGTCATTAATAATATTACCTGGACTCGTCGAAAAATTACAACTTGGTCAGTCTTTTCTATCATGTCGTCGTGCGGGTTAATAAAATGAAACTTTTCGTCGTGACACTTGCAATAAAATTAATATTCTGGCTGCGATTTCCTAAACATATTCCGTTACCTGAAAGATAGGAACATTTTGTCCGCATCGCAACGCAATCCTGAAGAGCTGAGTAATACATAGATGCCAAAACTCAAAGAGAATTCCTTTTTGGCAGCACAGAGATACAACTGAAAAACGTCTGTTAAAATTTCACTTTCTACCTACTCCGTCCAACAGAGGAGGAAATCCTGGATTCTTGCGGAACAGGGACGGTCAAACGCAGATGCATTGCATATAGTCTATCTTTTAGTAGACTTGCTCCAAGTCTATTCCGTGGTATATCAGCACTAAGTAACATACCTACTCCTGCGGGGGCGTAACCTTCGAGGTTTACGCCCCCGCAGAAGTAACTATGTTCCTTAGTGCTGATATATCTCGGAATAGACTTGGACCATGTGTTTTAAATAGGCTCATAATACAGACAGCCATACGCAGTGAGGTTTGGACAAGTAGACTTCGGCTGGAAAGTATCAAAAGTCCATCCAACGGATATTTGAATTAAGAAAGCCCTCCAGCTTAAAAAAGGAGAATTATTGCCTCCAGGTACCTTTGGGGGCCTCACTACGGCTAAATAAAATAGCTTTGTACTGATATATCAATCAAAAGTGCAGAAGCTGCTAATCTTAGAAATCTGCTCCTTTGCCAGTATGCGTGTAAAATATTTTCATAAGCAAGAAAAAATTCTCTTCGTTCTTGCAGGTCTCAAGAAGAACAAGCAGAGCTTGAGCAATGTGCAGATATGACACTTTTTACCTTGCAACATGGACACCGTTTTTTATTCAATTCATTCAAATTTGGTTACATAAAATATACAATAGGCCAACTACAATTATAAAAATACAAAAGGAAATTAAGCATAACCCAAGTTTTATACTGATGACAATCGTCGTAGTTTCGCTCCTTGATAGGCTGATAATCGCTACAACTACGACTCGTAATCAAACTAATCAAAGGTTGGCCAGAAATTTATGAACCTCGCTTTGATGCTGGAAGCCAAGAGCTTAGGCCCATTCGACAAGATCACAAGTAACCAATTCTAAACCGCATGAAATTCGTATTTCATTGGGGTTGTAAAGAAAGCAAAACCAACCTGAGTCAAGATGAGTACTTCTTCTATGCACTGCTTGAAGGTTCTTTCACTTTGGCATGGGAAGCCAGGTTTTCAAGGCCAAATCATTCTTAAGGTTTTACCACACTTGTTATCGAATGTAATGGCGGACGGTCGTGCGGCGAGACCTGAAGTCATGCATGGCCTTGCAACAGCTTGACAGAGCTGTATGCTAGTTATCTAATTAATCTTGTTCGGTTCTTAAAGAAATTTCAGTTCACTTTTATTTATTATGGATATTATGTGAAGATAGAGACTATTTTTGGATTTTGGTTCCCAGCAGCACGAGCAAAGTGACTGGAACAGAATTCGTGACCTTAGCTGCTTCTAATCAGCTACAGCATACAGCTCAAATCCTTACTGGTTGCTGAAGCACGCGGAAATCATCCAATTTCACAGTATTCAGCCAATCAAATATCCCCTTTCTACCCACGTGATACCAAATTGGCCATTCAAAGTGAATTCTTGAGTACCCTCACGAAAGTTGAAATGGCTACTAAGCTACAATAATTACATGGAATTTTCTTTGATAAATCAGTAGAAGGGGTGCCCCTCCACAGTTTGTAGCGTGCATGGAAAAATGTCTCATCTGGAGCCGACATTGCAATCATTCTCCGGTCGAACAACATTGACATTTGTTCAAACATCGATAAAAGTCGCTGAAAATGCGATATTAGATGAAAATCTCAGCGATCATGGATATTGCCGCAAGCAATAACCCAAGCACTGTCGCTTCAATTACACTTCAAAATCGCAGGTGATTTTCAGCGATTTCTGCCAGGAACATGATCTGGGCCTAAACTTCTTACCAATTAAAGCTCGTTCGTTGCCCCTAAAAGTGCTCAGTTTATGTTAGTGACCTAAATCATTCACTTACCAGCAACTCAAGAATGAATTTGACTTCATTTTCCATTTAAATGTCTCTAAATTTCATTTGAAAATGTCATTCAAACATCCAGTCTTGAGCAACTTCTTGCAAATTCATCTCGTTCCATATTTTCTCCGCAAGCGTCAGTAATCTCCAAAACTTCATATCAATAGGCTTTGTAGCACAATACCTGTTGATGCCATGTTTTTGAGGAGATTACTAGCACTTGCGGAGAAAATATGGAATGAGACGAATTTGCAAGGAGTTGCTCAAGACTGTTTCAAACGGAATTTGGAGCCATTTAAATGGAAAATTAAGTCAAATTCATTCTTGAATTGTTGGTAAATGAATCATTCAGCTCACTAACATAAACTGAGCCTTTTTGGGAGCAACGAATGAGTTTTAATCGGTAAGAAGTTTAGGCCCAGATCACGTTTCTGGTAGAAATCGCTGAAAATCACCTGCGATTTTGAGATGTATTGAAGCGACAGTGATTGGGTTAGCAAGGAGGAATTTCGTTTTCGACCAATCAGTGCATTTGTCAACGTTTGAGGGCCTCTACCAATCAGAATGCACCATGACGTCACGTCAATGGAGGAAGCTGTGGGAAGCTGTGGGAAGCTGTGGGGAAAAAATCTCCCCCAATATCGTTTTTCTCACAGCGGTTATCCAACTCCAGGCCGATTTTATTAGTTTACATCAAAGTTTAGTAAATTCTGAAACTTTCTGCCGCTGCAATTTTCGATCGATTGCTTTCTTCCAGAGAAATCGTTTTTTGAATAACACTAAAATTTGAGCCTTTGATGGAAATGCCATCTGCTTAGGTCCATGTCATAACTACGACTTTTTGCCCTCTCTGCCAAGAAACTTCGAAGATTTCTTGAAATTTTGCAACTGCGACCCAGAATGTTTTGTTATGTTTTTAACACAAAAACCAGTTTTTAGTCCCCTGGGATGGCGTGATTGCTTGTTTTGACAATAAGCAAGAGAGTCTCTCTCATTTGCAAGTGTCAAAATCAAAATGTAAACAAATTCATTGGCACCTGGCCATCGAGGACCACTAAATAAAGGCAGAGAAATTCATTCAGAGCGTAAATAAGGCAATGACCGAGGCAATGACTATGATATAAAAAACTATCATCTACGCTGCCAAGTACAGATTGTTTCCACAACAATGCGAACGTAAGCGGATATTTCAGAATTGTCCTCTCTCGAAGAAGAACGTTGTTTATTTCTACCTTCTCAATAGCTGCTCCTTCATCCGCCTCTATTTCATCGTCGCCTTCTCCATCATTACCAACATCTTCATTACTGTTGTTTGCTTTCAAGACAGCCAGAATTTACAGTCTTTGCAAGGGAACTCATTTTAGTTGGCAGAGTTTCTAAGCCAACGGAACAAAAATTGGAGGGGATAGTGGATGGGCAAGTTACCCCCTAAAAGTCTTGTACGGATTTGGAAAAAATCCGTTTGTTTTCAAGGATACCTGGACTTGCCCAAGTCGTCATATAAGAAAGCGTTTCTTTCAGGACGACTTGGGCAAGTCCAAAGGATACCCTACAAGAAATTTTCCAAATTCTTTTTTTCAAAAATCTCGTGCACCTTCGTGTTAGAGTGAAATGCCCAGAAATTCCCTTGCGCAATAATGTTTCTAAACTTAACACCAGTTGGACCTAATTTTCCTGTTGAAATAATTGTATATCATAAAATCTATTTAATTTATGCAGCCAAGAGTAATGATTCAATAATGCAAGATAGTTGGAACCCCCTTTGCTATTAGAAAAATTTCTTTACACGTACCTTTTATAAGTAACTTTTTATAGGAAATTTAACTCTCAAATCGCCAGAAATCAAGAAACTGCAGTACTGGGAAACTGAAAGTTGAGAGAAGCTACCGGGTGTCCCAGAAAAAACTTAACAGATTTGATCTTGGCTAGCAGCAAGAAGTTAGATCCAATCAATTCAGAATCACTTTTATAATAATTTTCGATAGTTAACTTGAAGATGAAAACCTTGTTGGTTGATGTTGGCGCATTGACAGAAGGAATATCAATCTTGGAATTAAAATTTTGCCTCCGGATGCACTTCCAAACCAGAGGTTGTGGTGTTTGGCCTAAAGTGCAAACGCGCCGTTTAGGGAATTTCCGGAATTACCGCGAAATACGAGAATAAAGCCTTGTGCTGAGGAAGATACTAGAATAGAAATCCAAACCTTAATTTTACAAGCAAACACGTTAATTTTTCCCACAAGAGAAGTCTTTCTTTATTTAGAATTGCATCTGTTAAGCAGATGAACTAGTTCGCATGAGTCAGCGCGAAAAATAAGTTAATTCTACAACTCTCATTGTTTAAACGAAGTCCATTCTGTCTATTATCTGTATCAGCATTATAGTGAAAAACTACCAAATATACCCACAGGAAAAGTATCCATGAATAAGATCCTTGAAAATGCTCACATACATGTACTTGGGGCTATTACTAAAATAGGGAATCGGGGAAGCAGGGAATCGGGGAATCGGGGAATATGGAAACGGTAAGAGATATCGGTATGCAGTTTGTGGCATACTAAACACCTACTCTAGAGTACCGAATAATCGACCCCCCGCTTACTAATTTTTGAAAAATTTTCCAACCCCCCCGCTCTTATTCCAACCCCCCTTTTATTGATTTTTGGAAATTTGAAATGATATTAGACATAAATTCTGAATAAACGCAAGAAAAGTCTCAAGAAGTGCAGTCAACAGAACCAGAGTTCGAAAGTAAATGTATCAGTAACATCACTGTTCACATAAATATATGACAGATACGTGTCTTCCTAAGAAAGGGCTATTTTCTGTTTCTCCAAGCACCCCCCATTATTCCAACCCCCCGATTATTGTTATATCGAACCATTTCCAACCCCCCCCCCCCGATTATTCTCACCGCTCCCGTTTATTCGGTACTCGAGAGTACCATATACAAGTCTATTCCCAAAAAATCAAGGGAATCCCCCATGGGATCTAGCCAGAATACTCTGTCAAAAGTGCAGTTTCTGAAAAATTACTAAAATGGGGAATATGGAGACTAAAAGCTTTACAGAGGAAAGAAGCATATCAATCGATAGCTTTTGGCCTCCAGGTTTCAAAAATTCAACAATCTACCTCATATGTTAAACAGGGAATCAACAATTGGGCAACAAAGTCGGGGAATCGGGGAATCGGGGAATATGGAAACTACATAAGCTATGAGAAAATCTTGAACGACAGCATGCAGTTCTCCTTGAAATCAAGTCAATTTCCAAGTTTCGTATTTACATATTGGATAGTTTAGCCGTAGCAGAGCTCTGAAGTTTGCATTTTTTGTCATTTGGGAACATGAAGCTATTCAATTTATTTCTGCGCGGCACAACTTGGTGTCATGTCCTCGCGCAGCTTAGTTGACGGTGTTAATAGCATCTCTCGTGGGCTATGTTGAACAATGTTCAAGCCATTGAAAACGTCTTTTGTCCATGGCTATTGAAATCAACGCGTTCCTATTGTACAGTCATTCAAGCCTGTTGGGGCACTGGCTTCGTCAGTTTCACGGGGGCTACATCGATTCTAAATCCATCGCTTCAATGTTGCATTTACATGAAACCCTAAAGCGTACTTTGACAAAAGTGATCGAAACTGAGTGCATTTGGAATGGAATCATGCATTCAGAAACTAGGAAACAAATTAAGCAACTGTGAGTATTAAAATACAAAAACTTGGAGTTTGTCTGAGAAGTACATAATAAGAACTTTTATAAGTTAAAGGCAACGATATTATGCAAATATGTCCAAAGGGAGCCTTATAATAATGGGGAAATTCAAAATATATTTTCTGGAATAGGAGCTGTGTAGGAAACTCGAGGAAATTGCGAGGCTTTGAAATAATAGCTGCGTAGAAAACTGCGAAGGACTCGTAGCGTGAGGAGCTGCAAAAGAACTGCGAAAAACGCTTAGCAAATGCTGCACAGTTTCCTACGCAGCTCCTATTCCAGACAATCTTATTTTAGAATTTGCCAATTATTCATTGGCTCCTTCTGAAATGTCATTAAACATTTGTCCTTGAATAATGTTAACTATACCGTTTATTTTGAGGGGCATTTCGCACTCCAAAACGCCAAAAAATATCGAAAAAGCCTCATGCGACTTTGGCGAAAAGCCTTTGCTTTCAAGAAAAATCTTCAAAAAATCTCTAAAATTCTATTCTTTTAAAATATTTCGTACGCTTTCTCGCTTCAATAAGAAAAGTGTACTGCTAAAAGGTTTTTAATTCAACATGAGAGTTTTTGTATGGCCAGGTGAATAACGCGGACCCCGCGGACCTCGCTATTTTGGTTCGCGATATCAAGGTCCGCGTTATTCAATTCCACCCAGGAGAAACTGAATAACGCGGACCTTGCTGTCTTTAACTTTATCGCAAAGCATTTCGAACGTCTTAATAAGCTTTACTTATTACATGTGACTTTGAGATAAGAACCTCTTCTTGATAGCCTGCGTGGAGACCCAACTAGACTACATGTATATTCTATAAGAAACTATTTCTTGAAATTCTCAAATTTTCAGCACTCAGAGCTTCTTACGAGTTTCCTAAAAGTTTCATGACAAACTTCATTTTCACTACCACTGCCCTCGTCAGCGTTTCAAGACAATGTTTATGCAATAATGTTTCCAATGTTTAGGCATTACTCAAGTACATTTTAGCGGCATGGCACAGGATACAAATGGAAATAAAGAAAAAAATGTTGCAAGGACTTCCTTTGTCAAACCAGATCGTTTCTTAAGTTAAATTCTTCCCAGCAGTGGAGTTTCTTATTTTTTGGCGGTCTGAGAGTTGAGTTTCTTACAAACAGTTTCTTATGAAAAAAGGGCACAGCCTGAATCCAGGAACGGCAACATGCAACATCATATTAGTCATAAGAAGATAATCAGTGTGATTTATAACTCTTCCGAAAATAGGTACAAGACTTGTGAAACAAAAGGATTTTCTGTGATGTTTTACGGATGCTTCTTGTAAACGAAAGGATTTTGCCGAAGGTGTGCACGATATTTAGAGAGCGAAACCCACTTAATTTTTAACAGTATATTCCTGATGTATAGAATGTTACAAAAACAAGAAAAATCGAAGACGGTCAGCGAAATTCAATGACGCAGACGTGTCGATATCGCGAACCTAGCAGATTCAAGTTGATTGGAAAAACAAAAACGTTGACATAGAAGACTGGCGAGAACAGAAAGCTGGAAAGGAACGCTAGAAAGAGAATTTCCATTATCGCTATTTTACCACAGAAATGAAATTCAACAAAGGTCCGCGAAATCATGAGGTCCGCGTTATTCAGTTTCTGGTGGGTAACTGAACAACGTGGACCTTGATATCGCGGACCCTACTTAAGTCATCCCAGAGTACTTATTCTGCTCAAAAGGAAGATCAATTTTTACTACATCACAAGAAATATGAACAGTTGCTGGTCGTCTAATCTTAGAGGGTGTAATTCATTTCCGAATCGTATTTTCTGCGGGAAAACTTATTTGCACTAGCTGTTGCCTTCGAATTTCGATCGAGAGGTAAAGTAAAGCTTATTAAGACGTTCGAAATGCTTTCCGCGTTATTCAGTTTCTCCTGGGTGGCATTGAATAACGCGGACCTTGATATCGCGGACCAAAATAGCGAGGTCCACGGGGTCCGCGGGGTCCGCGTTATTCACCAGGCCGTTTTTGTATTTTAATACTCACAATTTCTTAATTTGTTTCCTATTTTCTGAATGCATGATTCCATGCCAAATGCATCGATGTAGCCCCCGTGAAACTGACTAGCCCACGAGAACACCGTCAACTAAGCTGCGCGAGGACATGACACCAAGTCGTGCCGCGCAGAAATAAATCGAATAGCTTCATGTTCCCAAAAGACAAAAACTGCAAACTTCAGAGCTCTGCTACGGCTAAACTATCCAACATGTAAATAAGAAACTTGGAAATTGACTTAATTTCAAGGAGAACTGCATGCTGTTGTTCAAAATTTTCTCATAGCATATGTGGTTTCCATATTCCCCGATTCCCCGATTCCCCGATTCCCCGAATTTGTTGCCCGATTGTGGAGGGGTAGATTGTTGAATTTTTGAAGCCTGGAGGCCAAGAGCTATCGATTGATATGCTTCTTTCCTCTGTAAAGCTTTTAGTCTCCATATTCCCCATATTAGTAATTTTTCAGAACTGGACTTTTGACTGGGTATTCTGCCTAGATCCCATGGGGGATTCCCTTGATTTTTTGGGAATAGACTTGTATGTGGTAGATGTTTTTTATACCACAAACTGCATACCTATATCTCTTACCGTTTCCATATTCCCCGATTCCCCGATTCCCCGATTCCCTAATTCCCCGATTCCCTATAATAATAATAACAATAACAATAACAATAATAATAATAATAATAATAATGATAATAACAATAATAATAATAATAATAATAATAATAATAATAATAATAATAATAATAATAATAATAATAATAATAATAATAATAATAATAATAATAATACTTTCTAATATGCTTTGACTAACGAAAGCTACAAGATTAAAGTCTCTGCGTCAAATGTTTGTCTGGTAAATCTTCAATGTTCACTGTTCCTTTCTTCGTGTACTAACTTGCATCTCTCCCGCCAAATGATGTTTCCACCTATCATATTTGAGACTCCGCACCATTTCATCGTTGATTTTGCTTCTTCATGTGATAGTCCTAATTTTTTCAAACATGTTCCTACTTTCTTGTGCACTGAGCCAAGTGACCCAAAACATAGCACATTGATGTTTGCCTTAATCCCATTTTGTTCCAGAATTCTGATCAACTCTTTGTACTTCTCTGCTTTTCCTGAATACGATTGTTCCATATACATATCAAAACAAACTGTAATTTCGATGATTTCACACTCTTTTTCATTCTCTTTCAGTTCAATTATGTCTGGCTTTCTGCTGCTTATCTCTTCTATTTCATTTCGAAGTGCTGGGAAAACTGTCTCTGCCATTTTATTTACAAATAACTGTGATGCTGGATTCGAATTTTGGATTTGCTCACTTACTGTGCTTACAATACGATCGTGTCGCTGAGAGTATAAGTCTTTAAATTTTCTGCACGAACTCATTAAGTGAGCAACTGACTCAACGTTATGATTGCATAATGCGCATCTCTTTTCATGTTCTTTGTTCCACATGTGGATTAATTGACTGCAGGGAAGTTGATTCATTCGTGCACGTACGACAAATGTAACAAGACTGTCTGACAGCTTCCATCCATAATAGATTTGGTGTGATATTTTCTGCTCTATGTTCTCCATTTTGATAAAATTTCCTTGCATTCGTAGTTCTAAACACCCTAAAAGATCAATCTTTTCAAATTCTTTCTCAATTTCTTGTTTGAGGTTTCTCTGATTTATCTCTCTTCCATCGATGATAATCGTAGCCTTATCCTCTTTGTATACTACTCTCCCTTTGATTTTATTTACATGGTGAAGCACACATTATCTCATTTGTTATTCATTTTGGCATTGATCCCCTTGTCGACTTTGCTTAATGGGTTAGATCATGGGTATAGAATGGGAAAGAACAGAGGAATTATCAATCATCTCCTATTTATGGATGATTCAAAATTGTATGGTCGTAATATGCAAGAGCTAGATTCGTTAGTTCAGAGTGTCCGAATTTTCAGTGCCGACATCGGGATGGCTTTTGGAATTGAAAAATGTGCAGCAGTGAAGATCACAAGAGGAAAAGTTGTTGAAAGTGAAGGTATCGAGTTACCAAATGGAGACACGATAAAAGGGTTGGAAGAGAATGATGGCTACAAGTATTTAGGTATTCTGGAGTGTGATAAGATCAAGAACAGTGAAATGAAGGAGAAAATAAAGAAGGAATACTTCAGAAGAGTGAAACTTATCTTGAAGTGACACCACTATCTATGCATGCAATTCAGATCTCAATACCATAATTGATAGATTAGAAATAGACAGTGCTGTACTCGCAAGGTGGTTTTCAAAGAACTACATGAAACTTAGCGAAGACAAATGTCACCTTGTGATATTTGGTAACAAATGTAAAGACTCAGTAGTCAACATTGGTAACTCCATAATTAAAGAAAGTGATTATGAAAAACTCTTGGGAGTTACTTTTGACAAAAAATTAAATTTCACAAAACATGTCGAAGACCTATGCAAAAAGGCAAACCAAAAATTGCATGCACTTGCTCGCCTCTCTAACTATATGGACCCTGTCAAATTAAAATTGCTGATGGATGCATTCATCAAATCGCAGTTCAATTACTGTCCACTAGTATGGATGTTCCATGACAGGACAATCAATTCTAAGGTGAACAAAATTCGTGAAAGAGCATTGCGAATTGTATGCAAAGATAGTGGGAATGATTTGGAAATACTGTATATAACTCTGTGACCACACACCAACGCAATCTGCAGTTGCTTATGATAGAGATTTTCAAAACAAAGAACGATCTTAACCCAACTTTTATGAAAGACATTTTTGCAGAAAGAGACAACTATTATAGCCTGCGGAATACAAATCATTTGCAACTGCCGAAAGTAAGGACGACAATATATGGTACAGAGAATATTCAATATAGAGGTTGCCTTTTATGGTCCTCACTTCCAAGTTTTTTGAAAGACAGTAGCACAATTCAAGAATTCAAAAGACAAATAAAACAGTGGAATGGCAATTCATGCACCTGCAGATTGTGTAGAGTTTTTATAAAAGATTTGGGGTTTTTAGAATAATTAATTTTGTCTTCTTTTAGTGTCTTTTTTCATTGTAAATTATAATTATTTTCTTTTAGTTATAGTTGGCCTCAATTTGCTGCTATTTGAGCTATTTTATATAGAAAGCCAACTTTAAACAAATCGATAATAATAATAATAATAATAATAATAATAATAATAATAATAATAATAATAATAATAATAATAATAATAATAATAATAATAAGTCAAAGTTGAATGCCGGAAATGTGGTCATGGCCGTCAACAGCAGAGCAGTGTCTCTTGTGCGTTATTGTGCTGGTATTGTTGAGTGGACAAAAGCAGAGTTGCAGGAAATGGATCGGAAAACAAGAAAGATATTCACCATGAACAGATCTTTGCACCCGCGATCAGATGTGGACAGACTGTACATCAAGAGAACAGAAGGTGGACGGGGGTTGCAATGTCTGGAAGAAGTGTTGAAGTTGGAAGAGCTCAGTCTGGCATTCTATCTAAGTAAGAAAGAGGAAAAATTGTTGAAGGAAGTTGTAAAAGAAGGTATTTTTCGGGAGATAGAAAACCCTAAGGAGCGAAAGAGAAAAAATACAGCAGAAAGAAGACAGCGGTATGATGAAAAAGTATTACATGGGCAGTTTGAGAGGGCAACAAAGGAAGTCAAAGATCAGAAGGGGAGTTGGCTGTGGCTAAACAAAGGATATCTAAAAAGGAAACCGAGGGGCTCATTATTGCTGCTCAGGATCAGGCGTTGAGGACAAACTGGATAAGGAGAAATATTGACAAAGAGAACATATCAGCAAAATGCAGATTGTGTGGCGAGAATGATGAGACAATTGCACATGCTTTGTCAGAATGCAAACAACTTGCTCAAAATGAATACAAAAAAGTGAGGCATGACAAAATAGCTGCAGCAATACACTGGCACCTTTCCAAGAAGTACGGATTTCAGTGTGGGGAAAAAAGTTACTAGCATTTTGTTAGTAAAGATAATAGTGTCCTTGAGAATGATGAAGTGAAAATTCTTTGGGACTTCAGTATCCAGACGGAACAGAAAATTGAGCACAACAGGCCTGACATAACTATTTTTGACAAAAAAGAAAAGCAGTGTTATGTAATAGACGTTGCGTGTCCATTTGATACGAGAATACAGAAAAAGGAAAAGGAAAAAGTTGATGCCTATACAGATCTTGAATATGAAATTCTAAAAGTCTGGAGAGGGGATGTGAAGAAAGTCATCATATTGCCAGTTATAATTGGTGCATTAGGCTCGGTGACAGAAAGACTCCAGGAGGAACTAGAAAAGTTTGGTTACAGAAATGGACTTGAAACCATCCAGAAAACATGTTTACTGGGATCTGCAAGAATAGTCAGGAAAGTGCTGGACACTCCAGGAATTGACTGAACAGAAGCAAGGAAGAAACTTAGATGGACCACTCATTATCTTAGGCTCTGAGACAGAGCTTGATAGTGTTTTAATCCAGTATTTAGTGCTGTGTACAATCGCAATAATAATAATAATTTATTTATTTAAGGTTGGCATGATAAAAATAGTTAAAAAACTAATTAAGGCCAACCATTTAACAAAAGTGATACTGAATAGTTCTATTTACATGTTTTTTTTACAAAAATCCTAGATTATTTACATAGGTCTTACACAATCTACAGTTGCAATCGTTGAAATGATGTTTTTTCATTTTCGTCTTAAATTCTGTCAAGGTATGAGACTCCTTTATTTCTAGCGGCAACGATTGCCAGAGTTTGTGCCCAGTGTACCTGATTGTCTGTATACCATACGCATTTGTGCGTGGAATTGGTACCGACAGGGGATGATTACATCTCAGGCTATATGAGATGTTCTTCTCGACAAAGATTTCACCCATGAATTTAGGATTAAGGTCATGTTTGGTCTTATAAATTTCTGTAGTTAGCAACTGTAGATTTCTTTGGTGAATGGTGACTGAGGCTGCCGTTATCAACAATTCTTCAAAATTTGATGACATATCCTTGAAAGCGATTCTTAAAGCTCTTTCATGAATTTTATTTATCTTGTTGTTCACGTTTCTATCATGAAACATCCAAATTACGGGAAAGTAGCTAAACTGAGACAATATAAAAGCATTCATCACAGTCTGCAATTTCTCCTGGTCCATGAATTTTGCAACTCGTGCGAGCGCATGAAGCTGCTGGCCAGCTTTTTTGCATATATTTTCGACGTGACACTTGAAATCTAAGTTTTTATCGAGTGTTATACCAAGGAGCTTTTCTTTGTCAGATTGTTCTATACAGGATGTGCCTATGTTCACTGAAGTGTTGGACGACTTACTTCCGAATAACATAAAATGACATTTTGCATCATTTAGCTTCATATGGTTGTCAACAAACCACTTGGAAAGGCGGCTAGCATCCGCCTCTAACTTATATTGAACATTATTTAAGTCAGAACCGCATGCAAAGATAGTCGTATCATCTGCATAATTGCAGACCCCAGTGTCATTCACCAAGAAGAAAATATCATTAATAAATATATTGAATAGAAGGGGTCCCAAGACTGAACCTTGCGGAACACCTTTCGTTGATTCCTTCCATGCACTGAATGATCCATTTACCTTGACCCTCTGTTTTCTTTCATTGAGATAGCTGTAAATGAGCTCAAGTGCACTTCTGCTAAAGCCATATGCATGGAGCTTAGCAATAAGTAAATCACGATCAAGGCAATCAAATACTTTAGAAAGATCCATAAGAAGCGCCCCTGCATGACCATTTTTATCAAGAAACTCCCTACATTTTTCAATATGTCTCATAAGTGCATGCTGTGTGCTATATCCTTTGCGAAAACCACAAAGATGTATAGACATTAATGGTTCCATAAAGGGAATTATTTGATCTTGCATAATTCTTTCGTATACTTTGGAGACCGCAGGTAACACAGTTATCGGTCTATAGTTTTCTTAATGAAGGAATCTTCGCTTTTGAATAAAGACGATATTTCTCCCATTTTTAACTCATCGGGGAAAACACCAGTAACCAAACTGTTATTAATCAAATTTTGAAGCTCAACACCGAAAATATCAAAGTGCTCCTTGAGAAGCCTCGTAGGTAGGCTGCCAACGGGGCAAGACTTTTTCAGGTTAAGCTTATGCAGCTGTACCACCATCTCTTGCAAAGAAACCCGTTCGAATTCAAATCTATGTTCAACTTGCACCCTTTCCTTGATGAGTTTTACAGATGGGTGAGATTTATATTTCGTCAGAGCAATATCGAGTGGATCACTGATTTCATTAGTTGGCGTCAGGTTCTTACTTACTGTAGGAATATCAAGACTATCAGTAATGCTGATAAAATAATCATTGAAGATATTTGCGACAGCTCTATTGTCATTGACCAGCTCATTATTCTCAAGGAGGGTAATTGCTGTCTGGATTTTATCCGAAAACAATGGCTTAACAATTCTCCAGAATTTCCTATTGTCTGTTAACAGTTTCAAGTTGAGGCTTCCATAATAGCCATTTTTGGCTTTGCGTAGTAACTTGAAGCACTTATTGCGTTGTTTTTTGAAAGCTTTCCAGTTTCCATCACTGCTCACTTTATTGTATCTATTACGCAACCTGGTCCTCGTCATTATTGCTTTCCTCAGAGATTTAGTCATAAAAGGGCTATCATTAGCCCGTACAGTTTTCTTTTTTAAAGATGCATGGTCGTTCAGTACATTATCTACAATTTTGTTAAAAACATGTCAAAGGTTATTTTAGTAATCGCCTGTACTTGGGCTTTGCGGACGCACTGTGATTGACGAGACATATTCCTTCGTGTATATATGCAATAACATGTTTGTCCACTGTCATCTCTCGACATGTTTGCTCGCTCAGAGGATGGGTTCTTGCTTATAACTACCAAGTTATGCTTATGGCTGAGGAGATTCCTCTAAATCCTCTAAACAGCGCGTTTGCAGTTAGGTCAAAATCCGAAAGCTCTGGTTTGGAAGTGGAGGCAAAACTGGACTTTCAATATCAATATTCCCACCCTTAATTTACCAATATCAACAAACAAGGTATTTATCTTCAAGTTGACTATCCAGGATTGCCTTAAAAATTATTTTGGGTTGATTCGATCTAAATTCTTGTCGCTATCCCTGATCAAATCTGTTGCGTTTTTCTGGGACATCCTGTATATATTTTGATAACGTAAATCCTTAGTAAATTTTTACATTACTTTCACCTGTTTCTTGGATCATAAGTATTACTCGGCAGTTACTTGAGTAACGTCTAAAAATTGAAAAAGCTTCCAGGAACCTGTTTTGAAACGTTCACGAAGGAACAGTTCGTGCACACGAAGATTCTTACGGAGCTCTGAGAAACTCATAAGAAACTCTGAGTATTTAAAATCTGACAATCGTAAGAAGCTCTCAGCACCGGCTGAAATTTTTATTTTCCTATAAAAGATGCGTTTACTCAGTAAGGTTTCTTAAAACATACCTACTTGTTTTATCATTCTCTGTGATATGGGTATGGAAGTTTCTTGAAACTTGACATCTAGAACATTCTCTATTCCTCGGTAAAATTTAGCGCCGCTAGTTCATCCCTCCTTTTACTCTTCAGTCCATTTTACAACTTGATCCTGGCCTCAACTTTCAAATTCGCCAGTATTCGCCAGTATGCAGTACCTGACAGTTCTTCGTGAAAGGAGTTTCCAAAAATTTTCTTGAACTTTGGCATGTTTGTTTAACTTAACCTTATCATGAAAAGCGCAAACGACGACTGACTAAACTAAGCAATCGAGATTTACTGCTACCAGTCATGGAGGTGTTTTCCCGCTAACTCTCTCGAAACAGCCAATCAAGTAAGAGAATCAAGAGAACGCTGTTGAGCAAATTGATGAATGAATTTCATCCTAGTCAAAACAGTTGCGCCAAACAATCAATCACGCCATCCTAGGGGACTCACAACTGGTTATTTTTACCAAATGTCAAAACAATTGTCGTTTCTATTTCGCATGTCGCAGTTGCAAAAACTTCAAGCAGACCTCGAAAGGTCGAGGGTTTAAAATAGGGCAATGGATGTCATTCCCATTTGCACTAGGAAAGAAAAATTTTACGGGTCTTGTGCTGTTTTACTGCTAAAACACTCCTTGAAGAATGTGTGCCAAATAAACACATAAATCGAAGTAAATTCATGAAACTCATATGTTGTTTAATTGTGCAGACATTGAGGCTTAATCTAAGAAAAAGTTTATTGAATTCAGATGAATACAACTGGAGAAATGAAAATTTGAAACATTTGGTTTAGGCTCATTTCCAAAGTGATAGACCGGAAATGTAAACAAAAACATGGCCTAACAAGTTTGGTCAACTTCAAACTGCAATTTCTCTGTACTCGTTGGTCCCATTTAAATACGGATTTTTGTTCTGAATAGCTCAGAGTGTCATCTTTATGATGAATGTAATGGTTTTTGCATTTGATAGGTTTTTTGTTGTGATATTTTTCCATGCTCTGGATGCCTGGATCACTGTAGTGTCCTTCAGAGCTTCTACCCAAGGAACCGCACAGTTTCTATTCCAAACCTCACTGTTTTCACTTTCGGTAAACATATTTTTCCGCCATTCCTCAGATCATACTAAGGAATTTTTTCCATTAAAATTTTGTTTTAATTATTTCAGTTCGAAGTAACCGCAGATTTCTCTAATGGACAGATGCCGAGATTTGATTCACGCGTAGAGTTTTAAAATCTGTGTGATTATCCTTATATACAATGCGTAAAGACTTTTCTTGTATCTTATTGAATTTTCTATTTATGTTTCTATCATGAAACATCCATACCAATGGGCAATAACTAAAATTTGTGAGTGACTTGCACAAAAACAACCTACTCTCAAGTACCGAATAAACGGGGGGGGGGGGTTGGAAATGGTTCGACATAACAATAATCGGGGGGGGGAGGTTGGAATAATCGGGGGGGGGGGCTGCTTGGAGAAATAGAAAACAAGCCTTTTCTTAGGTAAACACCTATCTGTTATATATTTATGTGAACAGTGATGTTACTCATACATTTACTTTTGAACTCTGGTTCTGTTGAATGTACTTCTTGAGACTTTTTCTTGCGTTTATTCAGAAATTATGTCTAATATCATTTCATTTTTCCAAAAATTAATAAAAGGGGGGGTTAGAATAAGAGCGGGGGGGATGGAAAATTTTTCAAAAATTAATAAGCGGGGGGGACGATTATTCGGTACTCGAGAGTATGAAGGCTAGCTGACAAGCGAAAATCCCCATGAAAAACAACAATGTAAGTGCCTGGCAAAATAATTTTGCGTTATGGCAACCTCACCTCAATTTAATTTGTGATACAATGTTTAACTGTTGCGAATCCCCTCCCTCCGTAGCAATGTTGTTCAAAAATGATTCCTGAATGCATGTTAGTGACAATCGATGCTTTGCAACCTCAAACAATATTGATACGGGGGGAGGGGGGCACTTTCGATCAAAACCGGAAATTAAATGGGTCAGTTAAGTTATCATCATCTGAACCAGGTTCGATATAAACCAATCAGATATATTGAATTTGCTGGATTAACCAATTAAAAGGCCCAAATTTGATTTACAAGTGTGATTTGAGTATAACTACAATCCTGGACAAAAGTTGTGAGAAGACGGAGAGTTTTGACGTCAAACATAAGGATTTTCCCATCCTTATGTTTCTTATGTCACGACAGACTTTCCCATCCTAATTCTTCATACCATCCCGTTTATTCCATCCACCCCGACTATTCGAAACTCTAGAGTCATTTTCTAAGCATTTGACATGCAAGAAGTTATGTTCAATCTGTGAGACCTTTAGAATGGTGCTTTATGAATTCTATTTGCAACCCGTCTTCACACAAGTTCAAAACATCCTAGCATGTGGTCACCTCAGGTTCAAAGCCGCGTAGTTTGAATTCACGTTTTTGTCAGAGCCTCTTGGATTGTTTTAATACTCAAAGGAAGTTACAAATTAAAAAGTAGTTCCCCAAGAGTAAGAATCTCTACATCGCACACCGTTGGGCTACATCTCGTTACGCCTTGGGGTCAACAGCCCCCTGCGAACGTTTGAGCACTAAAAGCTGAGGTAAGTTCAATTTAAAGAGTTAGCCTTAGGCGGTAGAATGCGTATAACAAGGCCTAACTCCCTTTGTTCTGTCTCGAGTTGGATGTCACCTACGAATGCCGCGAATGGCAACAATAGAAGGGTCTTGCAAAGGGATTTTGCGTTATCGTGCATCTCAGGTAACATCCAATTTGAGATGAGCCTTGCAGGGGTTATTGCCTGACATCAAATGTGAGACAGACGTTAATATTAATCTTTTAGAAAAATGTAAATTTTGAATTGTGAGTGTCTGTCATGGTGGGAACTCCGATGACTTAGTGTCTATTCCCGCCATGACAGGCACAGTAGCTGTAAACATTTTTGTTTATTTTAATCGATTATAAAAAAAGGTGACATCCAATTTGAGACGGACTTAATGTTCAATCATAATAAAGAATCTCCTCAGAAAGACCAATACGCTTGTGCTGTTCACTTCTCTCAAAACTAGCAAGTGTTTCCTCTGCCCCTCAAGAATCATGACCACGATGCATTAAAAACGAGCCAACCTCCCCCTGCAAGAGAAGGACCGACATTGACAGTCTTTATTCAAGGCCAACAGGTGAGTGAAAAGAAACAGTAACTGTTTGAAAGGCCACTACGGTGGACATTTTCAAATCCATCTAAGAATTCACCTGACATAGATCGATAACGCTATTCCGAAATTACGAGAGGGCACCTTTAAGAGAAAACTTCGCAACAGGCGTGCATCACGACCAAATTTTGAACATGTTTCTCCTTTGCAGCAATTACTTCAACACGTTTCAGCACGTGTTATCCTTTTGACGAATAAAATCGCCTGGAATAGCTAATGTTGCTAAGCTGCGAGGGATGATACTTTCTAAAGAATGTAGCAGTCATTGCTGTAAGGGGAAAATTTGGTCGCGATTGCAACTTTCTCGGAAAGTTTTTCGTAAGAAATCCGTCATAATTTCAAAGTGGAAAAATAATGTCAGTCAGGCAAATTTTAAAATTCATGCGAAGATGTTCACCTTTGGATGATAAATCATAGGTTTACTCAGTTACTGTATGAAATCGATGAATATTTTGAAAATCATAGACATTTAACGTTTAACGTTTCCCTTTCGCTTGATTAAAAAATCTTTGAATGATATACTTACCTAAATCATTGACTCGATATCCAGCGAGCAGAGACCTTTCAAACGGAGAATTTTTCTCAACCCACCCGGTGGATGGAATAGCATGAGGCGAGTTGTCCCTAGATACCGTGCAGCGCCAGTGAAATACGTCTGGCGATAAGAAATAGCAGATATTGTGGAGAAGTGACTCTACTCATTACAGACATGATTATGCTACAACAGAAAAGAATACGAAAGCCTGTTGAAACAGCTGCGCAGCTAATTTGGTTGACTTCAATGACTAAATTGTAAAAATCCTCTTTCTGAGATGTGGATATAATTTAAGATGCACGAAATTACATCTTCCATACTGGGATATTTCGTTTTATAACAGGGCGTGTGTAACAAATGCTTGACTGTTAAAAGTATTTGTCCACACAGCCTGTACCCAGACTTTATGAATTCGCGATTCGAAATGACAGTTGGAGGAAACGAGGCTATTGCAAAACACGTCACAATATGATTTTTAGAGGACTTCGTTTATTTGTCAAATAAATGATATATAAAGGCTCAGATCCAGATAAATAAGTTTAACAACTTTTGAGGACAGATAGGTGAATTCTCCAAGGGACGGGTTGACTTAGGAGTTGCGAGCTTGTTAAAATTGCAGGGGTTTGTAGAGCTATTTCAAAAGATTATCGAGGCAATGGCAAATTACTGCCAGCTCTCCAGAACTAATTTTTGAGTGTGAATATTAGAATTACCTGGTTCATTTTGCTACTGTATTCGATTACGTACGATTGAAAGTTACTACATTTTCTTGCTCTCCTTGGTATACAGAGGGAAACATGCAAACAACATTTACAAATTTCAAGAGGGAAGCTATTTAAAATGCTATGAAATATACCTCGAAAGAATAAAGCGAAGTGTTCTCTATGGTTCTGTGACATCATGCCATCTGGACGAATTGATTCAAAACATGTGGCTAACTGCATAAAATGATGCTCAGGCAACAGAAATTTTAGCTATTCTGAAGGAACGTCGGAATGGAATGATATTTTAGACATATCGTAGCATTTGCGAATGAATCGAACCTCTCGTACAGGAAAGGTATAGAAATATTGCTCTATCAAGGCTCTTTTGCAGAATAGCTAAAAGGTCTATTGCGGGTACTTTCTATCTAACACACCAGGTAGCTCCAACAAATCCAATAAAACGAGATTATCTAACAAAGAGAAACCAATCTTCCGTGATGTCTTTACAACTGATTTAGGTGTGTGTACTGGGTGAGTCAAAGAAGAGTTCCTTGTATTCCATTAATTATAAATCAAAACGTGTTCATCGATTGCGTATACGAAAATTTTTGTGTGTAGTCGAGAATAGAGTAAATATACATGCCCTCGAGGGTAGTTTTGCTGAATACATGTGCTCACAATTTTTTGTTTCTGTCTCTGAGAACAAACTGGGAAGGGAGTAGTCTCAGATCTGACCTGACGGGATTTGCTGCTCAGGGTGTCTTCCTCCAATGAAAATCATGGGACCATGTATCACTAGTGAAAATTTTGAAGAAAATAATCTATTGCAAGCATGCTTATTCAGTAAAACAATCGACTGAGGTATTTATGTACCGGGTGTCCCAAATAAAAGTTCCAGCGTTTGATTAAACGCAGAGAAAAAAGTTTTGAATCTGGCCATTTCTAATCAATCTAGTTAAATGCTAGACATTTCAACTTAAAGTTTGGCATATCGTAAGAAGAAATTAGTAATCTGAAAATGGTATTATGAGCTTTGGCATTCCATGTTCATGTTCAAGGCAAAACCAGAGAGATTGCAAGCCTTCCTTCATCATCGCAATGAAGGAGGAATCTCCTGTTGAGAAACAACGATGAACAAGAGTTCTGCTCATTGAGCGAATTCAAATAAAAGTCTGAAAATCGAATCGAATAGGGAATAGGTCTTGGGGGAACAATACTAAGTTTGTACTTTTTACCACTCAATTCGAGCTGCACGAAGCCGGAAAATGAAATTTTGCATTATATGGCACGTCTAACAAGGAATTGGGAACTATTTTAGTTAAATAAAAGAAACTGTGAAAGTATGGAACAGTAGAACTCCCATTTGAGATTACCAGTTGGCATAATGCAGCAATAAAAGCAGGAAACTGTTTGTCCCAAGACAGTCGACAAAATGATTTCGAGCAGATGTCATTTCACACAATTAAAAAGCATTAAAAGCTGACAGAAGAATGTCTGCACCCTCGGGAAAATTCCACTAACTGGAAAGTGGCCTTTACTTTGTGCTCAGTGAATAGAAACCTTGCCCTTTGTCAAGATAATGAACGCATCGTCAATTCAATGTATGTATTGGTCTTTGAGGGATTCCCCTTTTACCACCATGAGGCAGGACGCCGTACAAATCTCTCTGGTTTTGCCTTGAGCATGAACATGAAATATTAGAGCTCAGGATTCCATTTCAGATAACTAATTTCTTCCCACGATATGCCAAACCTTAAGTTGAAATGTCTAGCACGCAACTAGAGTGAATAGAAATCGTTAGGTTCAAAAGCTTTTGTCTGTGTTCCATCAAACGTCGGAACTTTTTCAGGGACACCCGGTATTGCCTACACTTTCAGCTACATGTACGAATTCGATCATTACAATCAAATAACAGACGTTTCTGCTTTACCACTGATCTGAGGCGCATAACTCTTTTTGAGTAATCCGGCATCTACCAGGCGTTCAAAAAAAGTACTCCTGTTTGTAAATCACCAAAACTGTATCACATAGCCCATCTTAAATTTCTTCTTTCGGCAAGTAGATAAAAAATCCAAATGTTTCTCAGGTACAGCTGATCTTATGATCTGCTCTAAAATTAACAAATACATCTCTGGTTCTGAACCAAGCTCTAAACAGCCAATATGATTACCAGATAGATTTTGTATATCAAGCTTCCAGTCTAGTCATAAATGTCAGAAACGATCACGATCTTGTTGTTTAAAGAGTGTGGATCAGAGCGAAATTCTTTAGCTGGTCATTTCATACCCTTCACATAACGAAAACAAAACTTTTATCATCTTTATTACATACACTTGAATCAATGACAAAAAAGATTCAAATTATGTTTTATAATTGGTGTGTTAATCGAATTTTGGTGTTTTTAAAACGGGGATACTTTTTTTTCATACTTGGTATATCACTGACAGACTTACCTAACTTTCTTGGCATTGCTCCTCTTCAACAATTTCCTTGTACTGCGACTTCCATTGCTTTACATCAACACCGTACATCTAAAAGTAACAGAAACAATGACAGTCATTATAAGCCCGATAAAGGTGATTCGCCAGCGAAGTGTTAACCCCTAAAGAATAATAAATCCCTTAATCAATTTGACCATACCCCATCGAGCAAAGAAGAAGCCACTCCTAATCAGGTGCCTGACTCATTTTGTGAGTGCGTTTTAACACTGAATCGCTGAAAACAACTGAAGAACATAGGAAAATGCTCGGCAAATGCTTAAAGGGAATATGCAACACTAAATAGGCTTAGTTAAGAAGTAGGACAAAGAGACACTAAGACTCAGCATTGTCTCTGCTGGTTTTGGGTTCCATGGCCACATGTTGGATTAAAAATTGCAATGACCTTCTTTAAAAACCAATGAGATCTCATCTCTTAACTCGCATCATTCACTTTAAAATCTTTTATCGAAATGTTGAATTTTCTTTAACTTGGTTCAGAGACATAGAATATAATCAAGAACAAAGTCGTTGTTAGGCCAACACCTACAAACCTAATCACGGCAGAGCTACGAAAACCGGGAAAGGCAAGGCAATACAGTAGAATGCAGGCCATACAATACAATGTAAGTCAATCCTTGTCATCCCGCATAAATAGGCCTTGCGGCTCTCACAGATCGGTGGCCAACGGTCAATCGGCGTCTATCATATACCATTTCCACATCCACAGGATTTTGCAAGTTACTTTCGGACGAAATTGTGATTCAAAAGATATTTGATTCATTACAGTGAACTGCAAAGGTCTATGATTTCATTGGCTACTTACAAACAATATCATGATTTTAAAAGAAGGTCATTCCTTCGGTTTTCTCTGGTTTCTGTTCCAAGAAACTCAATACGCATATTTCTTTAAAAAACGGATGAAATCATGTTTAGCGTGTCTTACCTTCTTTGGTGGTCAAATAATCACGGTTGTTCTTTGAGCCATGAACCCAAAAACGCTAGGTTTGTTGGTCCATTGCTCCAACAACTGAGGTACTCATACCAACAAAGGACATAAAAATTTCAAAATTATCGAAAATGGAAATAAAAAATCTTTAGGGCTTTGAAGGCTAAGTAGTATTCACTCAGTTACAAGGTATGTCGTGAGCCTGTTTCAAACTAGAATACGGTCCATTTGGGGATGACGGGTGTTGTTTAAAATTTCTGAAAAGCTGCTATGGTATCGTATGTATAAAATAAGTGAATAATAAAGCCTAAAATGAAACAAAATACCTCTGATATGAACGTTAAAACATTTCGCTTTGTCGTCTCGGTATTTGATCTTAAACCCCATTTGTACCGATAGGTGGCGCCTTCTGGGGCAACAATCTTCGTCTTTACGATGTAGCTGTTCAAATTAAGATGTCACATGAAAATTTAAGCTGTTTTTGAAGAATAATTAGTGTTAAAGGATGCAAGGAAACACTGCAAGTAATTCAAAGGATGGGAAGACCGCAAAGCAGCTAAAAAAGTGAGTACAAAATTAATTTAGAGGGAAAAGAAGAAACGTGAAAAGTGACGTAAGAGGAAAGCTAACAAGAAAAGAATTGGGAGTTATCAGACTTTTGACCGCTGCAACCCACCCGGTTTATGTACTTTGAGCCTCATCAATAGACAAAATCAGCTAGAGTATATTTTACGCAATCTAGGTCATGTAACCATCTTCTTGGGAAGTTTCAATATCACATTACTGCTTGCATTCGAGCCAAATTTTCATGCACAAAATATGTTAAAGAATTCAAACAAGTGTTTTGTCAAGAGACTGATCATCAAACTGAAAATGGATGTAAAACAAATTTGAACCGATTTTGTCTATCATGCATCCCATAATCGTGTCGAGGGATAAGCGTGTTTTGACTGATGGAATTTACACGATTCACACTCACGTTAGTTTTGTTTTGCTTCAAAAAGACAGCAGGCTAAATTTCAACCAATTAGAGTGAAATTCTGCTACCCTCTAAGATCCTTCAGGAACACAACTATATGCTAAGATGCATCTGAAATTTCGTGCAACCTGACAGTTGTTTGCATAGTAGATAATCGTCACAGTCTCAGCTCGAGCTGCTCTATAAATTTTCAAAGTTCAGTAAAGATCTATTTGTAGGTTGATAGATATAGCAAAAACGAGAGGAATGTTGCTTACTGCTGCTTGACAAATTCTTGAATGGCCTTGTCAACATCTCCAAATTCTTTATGTGGAACCCTGTAGAAAAGAAGGAGAAATCACTAAAGGTAGAAGACCGAGTTGCAAGTTTGATTAGAAGCAAAGAAACATAGCTAAAAGAATTTATTAATTACTGTTGGTAAGCAGGAAACACTTACCCCTCTCAAAGCGAGACGATGGGTTGCTTTCTTTGGAAACGTAAGTTTGAAACGTTCTCTCTCTCTCTCCGAAAAGATAAATCAAGTATCGTATGTAAACTATGGCAGGTCTTATCTTCACACATCTTACTATTCTAATCAAGCATGGTTCCTTGTTTTTATATGGGCATAGAGTACCATCACCCTGAATCCGAGATTTAGGCTTGTTTACAAACTTTTAAAAATGGAATGGTCTTTGGGACAAGTAAAATGAAAACAAAATGCCAAAATGGTTTGCTGACGCCATTTTCTTGCTCTCTAACTGTTCTTGTTTGTTTCCTTGGCTTTGATTACATGCTACGAAGAGGTTTTCAACCTACCTGAAAAGTGACGGTAAGCGTTCGTTCATTTCTCCATTCATTTTTTCAAGCCGCGTTTTTGTTTTGATTCATTTTCATTGATAAAATACTGACAAAGGTCAAGTAACTTGTTTCAATCTCTGCCCCCTTCAAATGAAATATTGGAAAAGTTCTTCAAATTTTGATTTCCATTTTGTTCAGGGGTTTCTATTCCAAAGCGAGTGGATTGACTAAATATCTATATTTCAAGTGCCCACGAGAAAGCGAGAAAATCACAAAAACACTTCTTCCCTTGGGCATTTATCTAGATTTTTAATTATTCACATCTAACAAGAACTATTAGGGAAAATGAATGTTGGAAGGCGGGACTTTTTATCTCTGGCTCGCTCATTCTTAACTAAGCTCTTTCCTCCGTAGGAAACACAACAATTTTATTTGGGATTTCTGACATCGATCCTACATATAACATAAAAAGTATAAACAATTATGCTTACTCCTTCTGTATGCCAAGCCTTTTCAGAGTGCGTCTGAGCATATCTAAAAAGAGAAAAAATTTATGAAGCATAAAAATAACAATATTGATTACATGCTACGAAGAGGTTTTCAACGTACCTGAAAAGTGACGGTAAGCGTTCGTTCATTTCTCCATTCATTTTTTCAGGCCAGGTGCTAGTGCTATGTTATGTTTTACAGGTGCTATGGGTGTTTTACAGTTACAGGTGTTTTACAGTTACAGGTACAGGTGCCAGGTGCTATGTTTTACCAGGCCAGGGCCAGGTAAAACATGCCAGGTGCTAAAGTTGGAGGGGTTAATATTAACCAAGTATGCTTTGCTGATGATACAGCACTCATAGCGAACACAGAAAAAGATCTTCAGGAGTTAGTAAACGAGGTTAAAGAAGAGAATAAATTATACGGTTTATCACTAAACAAGAAGAAAACATATACTATGGTATTCTCCAAAAAAGAAAGAGATTCCAAAGTGCAGCATCGAAATAGATGGAGTAGAACTGGAGCAAGTGAAGTAATTTAATTATTTGGGTAGTATCCTTACCTCAGACGGCAGAAGCAAAGTCGAAATCGACAGAAGAATCGGACAAGCAAAAAGTGCATTTGGAAATATGACAAACATTCCAAGTAACAGAAAAATCTCAGTCCAAACAAGACTTAGGACATTAAAGGAGCTGGGTCACGTAACCGTAAACAAACCTGTTATCTCTATAATCTATATTGTTGTCCACACGTGGCCATTGTGTTCTGCACAGATTTTGGTGGATGGAGTGAATCCACCAAAAAGTTACTTCCAAAAATACACTAATATCTCTTCAATCGTACAACATATGAGTATTATGTTTGTTTCTCTAAAAAGCTCAAAAGTCCATTTTCAAAGAAGCACTGTCATTTTGAGAAACATAGTTGAAGATCTCTGTGATACAGCCTATCAAAAATACTGCAAAATCGTCATTTCGAAAGAATTTTGTTTACATTACATGACCTTGCCCCTTTAAAGGCTTATATCTGGCCAATCATGAAATACGGTTGTGAAACATGGAACATAGGAAAAGAAGAAGGAAGGAAAATTGATAGTTTCGAAATTTGGTGTTACAGGAGAATGCAAAAAAATCAGTTGGACGGAAAGGAAAAGTAATGATGAAGTGCTGAAGTCAGTGGGCGTAGAGAAAGAGCTACTGAACTGAATCAAAGAACAACAAATGAAGTTTTTCGGACATATATTTAGAGAAGGAAATATAGAAGAATTGATCACAACAGGAAGAATTGGAGGCACTAGAGACAGAGGGAGACAAAGAATAAAACAGCTTGACAACACTAGAGGTTGGTTACAACTAGACAGGAGCTGCGAAGTGATTCACAGTTGCCAAGATAGAGAGCAATGGAGGTCCATGATCGCCCAGGCCATACGGCATGGCACTTGAAGAAGAAGACTTTGCCTTTAAAAAAGGATTGGTGAAGCATACCGAAGGTAAGGATTCTTGCTGCAAGTGGGATGACAACAATACAAAACGAGTCTGTTCAGTGAAGATATAGATAGATAGATTGAATAAAACAATGATAGCTTTTGCCAAAATTCATTTGATATGAAGTATCCATTAACTTGAATAAATCATGGATTATTTCAAAGTATCAATACAATTTTGGAATGATTGTTTGAAACTGATTGGGCGTTCTTAACTTTTTAGGCTTGAGAAGTTTTTAACGAAGGCAAAAATTTAGGAGGCATCAAGAAAACTTTCGTGACAAAAAGTGAAAATACCTTCGTGAAGTTCATTTTCAGACATAAATATGAGGCTGAGGAGGATCATCAAGAGACCGGAGTTCTTTGAATCTTCACTCCTACGAAAGAAAAAACTGATCAAAATGAAATAACAATGAGATTCGAAGAGCCTAAGTTTCTCAACTTAACCTTAGCAATGAAAGAAATCCGAACGCATCAATTAAAAACTCAAAGAAATTTATATAATCTACCTAAATTTTTGCGAAGGTGCAAGCGCCGCTCGTGGGCACAAGAGATCTTTACATATCAGTTGCTGATGCATTTGCTGATTGAGAGTATTTTGATTGTGGGCATATTTGCCCAGCCAATTGCTTGCAGGCAAAGAATATTTTCCATGAGGCCTGTATCTACCTTACACTGTAGAAAAAATGCACAGTAACTAATTTCGGGTGTATCAGAAAATACAGGCCACTTTCAAAACGATGGCGATTTAAGCGCAATGAGCTCATAAAAAATTTTACTGTAAAAGTTTGATTAATATCTGAAACAAGCTGAACTGAATAAGGCGCGCTCAACGAAACAATATAGCCGCAAGTAACTTAGAAACCTTGACAAAGATAATGTTGTGGGGGCAATTTTTATGGACTTTCGAAAGCATTTGACTGCATTCCGCATGATATAGTCATTGCAAAATTATCGGCGTACGATTTTCATGAAGATGCACTTGTTTGACAACAAGGTTACCTTGTTAGTAATGCTTGATCTAAGTGCCACATTTGACACCATCGACCATAGCATATTACTAGAGACTCTGAAGAAAAAAGTGGGAATTTCAGGAAAGGCTCTTGACTGGTTTCTATCATATCTTAGCAACAGATTTCAACGTGTACAGATCCCCAACGTAGTATCAGATAGAGAAAAACTCAAGTATGGAGTGCTCCAAGGTTCCTGTTTGAGTCCCATCTTGTTTCTTATTTACGCCAGTACTTTATTTAATGTAATTGAGCAGCATCTTCCGAACGCTCACGGTTACGCCGATGACCACAAGATATATCTGTCTTTCAAACCAGTCAATCAAACTTCACAAGAAAAAGCACTGCATGTAATACAGAATTGTGTCAATGATGTTAGAAAATTGATGCTAGTGAACAAGCTAAAGATCAATGATTCAAAAACAGAGTTTCTTATTATCGGTTCTAGACATAAATTAAATAAAATCACAATAGATTCTATCAAGATCGGAGATTCCGAGATAAAGCCAGTAGCTAGTGCCAAAAATCTGGGAGTACTTATTGATAACAATCTGTCCATGGAAAATCATATTACAAAGACATGTAGTATTGCATTTTATCACATCTATAATATCAAGCACATAAGGAAATATCTGAATCGAAACCTAACGGAAAAGATTGTGCATGCTCTTATCACGAGTAAACTCGACTACTGTGACAGTCTTCTGTTTGGTTTGTCGAACTGTCAGTTGCAAAAATTACAACGTGTTCAAAAAGCTGCCGCAAGAATTATTGCTGGGACTCGTAAGTACGATCATATCACTCCTATACTGCGAGAATTGCATTGGCTGCCGGTAAAAGAAAGGATTGACTTCAAGGTTTAATTATTGACATTCGAGGTACTTAACAACATGGCTCCAGCCTACCTGAAAGATATGTTGAGGTTTCAAACCAGTGATAGGTACAAATTGAGGTCAGAAAAATCGTGGGCCTTAATAGTTCCAAGGACAAAACTTACATCTCGTGGGGACAAAGCATTCTGTACTGCAGCCCCTAAACTCCGGAACAAACTGCCTGTAGAAATTAGAAGATCTCAGAGCGTCCATGCTTTCAAAACAAGACTAAAAAAGCACTTATTTGATAATTATTTTAACATATGAATGACATTTTCATTTATAACTTTTCTTGCTGTAATCTAAAGGTTTTTTTAACACAAAATAGGATATATGTATATAGATTTTAGCGTTCTATAAGTGCATTTTTATCATTATTATCATTATTATTATTATTATTATTATTATTATTATTATTATTATTGTTACTGACGAAGATTTTTAATCGAAACGTACAGAGTTTTTAACAGTTGTGTTTCTTTTTATTATCATTATTATTATTATTATTATTATTATCATTATTATCATTATTATCATTATTATCATTATCATCATTATTATTATTATTATTATTATTATCAATTATTATTATTATCATTATTATTATGTGTCGCGATGCTCGGTGAGACGTATCTCTCTCAGCTCCGATGTACTCAACGTTTTACAGCTTAAACTTATGACCAATTCTTAGCAAGACTCTGGCAAACAAGACTAAACATGTTAGTGATCACGAGGCGTTCGATATTGCTCGTTGCATGTCTTTTGATAGCAACTCTAGTGCCGTTTTCGGAGGGAGTACATTGTGAATTCTGTGGACGCCATTTCAAATCACTTGGCAGGCACCAGTGGAGATGTCATGCGAGAGTAAACACCATTGTTGATTCACCGAGACTGGACAATAGCCAATTTGAAAGACCTTTGTACACCACTGCTGTAAATGAGCCCATACAATCCATCGAAACACCAAGATTGTCGTTAGCGAATGTTGACAACAGCGCCACTGAAAACAATACCTCTGAGGTTTCAAATGCAGGGGAACGCGAGTTTGATTACGATAAGTATACATGTCACTGTGGAAAGAAATGTAAAGGTCTGCGGGGACTAAAAGCTCATCAGCGTGCGTGCCAGATTTCAAAGTTTGATGAATTAAAGGACCTCTTTGAAGTTCCGTCAGCCTCATGGGACGATAGTCGCGAGGATTCTCAAAATGATCTTACACCAGAACAATTGGATGGAAATTATGATGAAAGAGTAACTGTTTTGAAAGGAATAAAACTACCAAAAACAAAAGAGCAGTGGGACATGGCCAATGATTATTTTAAGTGCACACTTCCATTCAATGAGCCTGTTGAAAATATCGAAAGAAGCGCTGAACACCTACAAAACATTGTTTACCAGTATTTCAAAACAAATTTTGGTAATGACTTAGACACGGCTGATATACTCTATGAGCAATACGGCTCTCTATCAAAGAATAAACTCAAAAAGACCCTTAAGAAACTGAAAGAATCAAGGGTAGCAGTCGGGGAGGAAATTGAGTATGTCAGCAAGTTGCTGAGGCTGAAATTCAAGAGTAAAAAAGTCGATAAGAGAGATGATTATGTGGAGGGTGCAGGCCACGATATGAAACTGAAACAAAATTTTTGGAAATTCTGGAAACGTAACATCGAGTCTAATGACAATAAAAAGACGCCGTCTTTTGGTGAGGAGACTTGCCATCGTTATTTTAAACATAATCTTAGAGCGAAATGCAGGAATAGAAGTTTCACATTCCATTCATGGATGAAACGGCTATCTATTCCAACCGAAAACCTTAACTGCCACCCCCCGACGTATCAAGAGATAGCAAAAATCATAAACCGTATGAAAACTAGTGCATCTCCATGCCCAACTGAGCAATTAAGTGTACTTGTTTTCAAACACTGTCCGATTTTAAAAACTTATATTTGGAAACTCCTGCAGCACTGCTGGCAGAACTCAGTTATTCCTCAGGCCTGGAAGAGAGGGGTAACCATCCTAATTCATAAGAAAGGTGAGACTGACAACCCGGCGAACTTTCGTCCAATAACATTGGAACCTTTATTGTGTAAAATCTTAACATCCCTAGTCAGGAATCGCATTTATGACTTTTTGTGCAGGAATAAGTACATAGAAACCAACATACAGAAAGGTTTCTGGACAGGAATATCTGGTACCATTGAGCACACAGAAACTATGTCTTACCTGATCAATCATGCTAGGTTGAAACAACGCATCATCACCATCACACTGCTAGATTTGAAGAATGCCTTTGGGGAAGTGCACCACGAACTCTTACGTTCAGTGCTTAAATATCATCACATTCCTCAGGAAATTGAGAAATTAATATTTCTCTTGTATAAAGATTTTCACATAGCAATATCAGCAAACAACTTTACGACGCCGCTTATTCACGTGCAAAAAGGAGTTCTTCAGGGGGATTGCCTCTCGCCACTGCTGTTTAATATGTGTGTCAACACCTTGATTAAGACGATCGATAATGAAAAGCTGAAATGCTTGGGTTATGTATACGATAATACAATTACTCCTAAGCATTGGTTTCAATTTGCAGATGACGCAGCAATTGTGACGGCTCTCGAATCTGATAATCAACTACTAGTTAATATGTTCTCAAAGTGGTCTCAGTGGGCTGACCTAAAGGTACGTGTAGACAAATGTCATGTCTTTGGTATGAAGAAAGAGAAAACTGAAGCAAAACAGTATTTGCCAAAGATTATTATCAGTAGAGAGAGAATTCCGCCAGTCGAAATGGATAAATCGTTTGACTATCTCGGAAAAACCTTCAGTTTCATGATGGATACAAAAAACATACAGAAGGACATCGATGAAGAGCTACAGTCATACTTGACCAAAACAGATCAGCAACTACTCCATCCACTGAACAAAGTTAAAATCGTGACATACTTCATTTATAGCAAATTAAAATGGCGATTTACCATCTATGACATCAAGGAGACATGGGTTGCCAGTGCCCTCGATAGCAAAGTCCTGCAATATGTAAGAAAATGGCTACAATTTCATCCAGGTGCCAACACTAATCATCTGAGAATGCGTTCAAGGATCTTGGGTATTGGCCTTAGCCTACCATCGGACATACTACGAAGCTGCAAGGTTACCTTGAGAAGGATATTAAGATCATCAAAGAATCCCGAAATAAATAAACTGTACAACATCACATCATCAAAACATGTCAGAGAAGATGAAATCGTCGAGAGTTCACTCATTGAGCAGAAGCAGAATGCTAGAGTGAACCTAAAGACCATCTGTGACAAAACATTACTAAAAAGGAAAGAAGATGAAATAGCTGCAAGTTTTGCAAAATTAAAAGAACAGAATGTCATCATTAAACACCTTGTTGCAAACTGTAGAAAATCTTTGATTGACAAGTGGCATCTTATGACATCCAGAATGCCAAAGAATATTTACAGCTTCTGCAGAAGAGCCTTAATATTCTCGCTTCCAAATAAGAGTAACCTCAAAAGATGGAAGGTGGCTAATGATAATCTTTGTACACACTGCCAAAAGGCTCAAACGCAGCTTCATGTCTTGTCAAACTGTTCTGCTGCTCTGACGCAAGGCAGATATACCTGGAGGCACAACTCGGTTCTGTTGACAATAGCTCACTATCTGGCCCCGCTTGTTGGTCATGCTATCAATCTTTTTGTGGATATTGATGGCTACAGAAATCCAGCTATGTGTTTCAGAACAATGAGACCTGACGTTGTCTTGGTGGATCACGACAAAATGATAGTAATGGAACTCACAGTGTGTTTCGAAACAAATTCGATCAAGTCAAGAGAATATAAAAAACGAAAATACAAGGAACTAAAGGACGATTCTCTAATTCACTGTAACAAGTTTGAAGATTTCTCTATAATGATCATACCAGTTCATATGACGACTTGCTTTTGAAGTCAAATAAATGCACGATGCTTGTTGCTCGCCAGAGAATCCTTTGCATTGAAATTTTCAAAACAGTAAAACAATTAAACCCACCTTTCATGCAGAACATATTCAGATTGCGGTCTTCACATTATTCATTAAGAAATCCAAATAGCTTAGCCCATGTTAGGCCCAATCAAACAACATTTGGGTCAAATAGTCTGTCGTGTATTGGGCCACAGATTTGGAACGGCCTGCCAAACGAAATAAAGTCAGCAGAAAATCTAAAAAGTTTCAAGACTTTGATAAAGCAATGGAATGGTCCCATATGCAAATGTAGTGCCTGTAAATCCCTACCACCTTAGTTGATATGTATTTTAGGAAATATTTAGTTTCTTTATTGTTATTTATTTGTAAATTCGATTTGCGATTTGGATTAGTTAACTTGTATATATTTAAATAATGTATATATTGTTAGCTATTGTAAATAATCGAATCAAAATAAAGTTACACACACACACACACACTAGTTCTTGTGCAGACTTACTATCTAAGGTGCAGAAACGGACGATGAGAATCAGCCGTCTCAGAACTCTTTGTGTTGAAATTTACAAAACGATCTCAAAGCTAAATCCTCCTCATATGCAGGATATTTTCAAACTAAAACAAACAACAAGGTTAGCATGGAACCCAAATGAATTAATTCACCATAGACCAAACCAAGTTACTTTCCGGTCAAGTCTCATATCGCTAGGACCACAGATATGGAATGCTTTACTTAAAGAAATTAAATTAGCTGAAAACATTCAAACATTTAAGAGTCTAATAAAACAACGGGATGGGCCGAATGTTTGCAAATATAGCTGAAATATGAATTTTACATGGATAATGTTAGTAATTCATTTCGCTAGTCATTCGATTTAGATTAGTTTCAATAGAACTTGAACTAAATTTGAACTGAAATAAAGTGACTACATGCATACATACATACACACACACACACATAAAACATACAAATTTACTTGATGAGGAAGTCAGTCTGCCGGCTGCTAAACAAGCTGATGTGGACCTCTAGACTTATGACAATGAGTCCCTTGTATCCCTGCGGTAAACCTTGCTCAAGAGGGACTCATAATGAAACTGTGAAAAACCCGGCCCTATCTTCTGCATTCGACCATGATTCGATCGATCGAATCAGGATCGCATGACTGCCGTAGCTCTGTTCAACGGTCACTCCTCGGAAAGGAAATGCGATGAAAACCATGTTAAGCAGGCGTTTCATCAAAGAAACTTGGTATAAATCTGAAGAAGGAACTTCACCTTACCTGGTAAGTCCAAAATGAGTCTTTCAACGCCACCTTTTCCATGTTTTTAAGACCAAAACAAACCAGAGAAAACTTCAGCCACCTGCCGTAGCAAACTTGTTCAAAATCTAGTCAACGGCATCATTCGAATCGAGAATTCGACATCATTGTTCTTTGCCAAATCTCGCAATCTGATTGGTGCTGGAGGAATTGCAAAGTTTAGGCCTAAATAGGCCCAAGTTTTTCAGAGTAATACTATGAGTCTCTATTGCCTGAAGCGTCATCATCAAGTCAAAGAGCACAGGGCAACAAGAGACTCATCGTCATCAGTCTAATGGAACTCTTTTTTCATTGTTCCCATCAAGTTACAAATATATGAAATCGGTGTGACAAGGCAGAAACTGCGTAAAATGACGTCATCGACCAATCTGAGATAAGGAAGTGTTTGGACAGATAAACGTTTTGAAATGATAAATCAAGAGTTCAAGGCCTTGGGAAGAAAATATCAAGTGTTGCTTAATTTTGGGATCTGTTGCAAGGAGCAACGGGGGCTCAAAGTTATGAGTTTTCGCGCATGCGTGCAAAGTTTCTGCTCTGTCAATCGGAGTTTATATTCCAATGAGTGCTGACAAAGGAAAGAGACATTGAGTTGCTTCATTGGATTACATAATTTAATGCTCAATTGCCAAGGTGTGAAGTCAAAAATGGCAAAAAAGAACATAATTAAATCTGACAAATTTTGATGAAGATCATATAACAATGAAAAGCAGCGGTAATGATGGTGAAATATTTGGAAACATTTGCATTCTACTGTCATTTTAAGGATGATAACCGTCTGGTGTTAAGGGTCTTACTTGACATTGGTACTGTATGCCATCTTTTGCTCCAGAAAATGCGAGAAAAATATACTCTCGAGTACCGAATAAACGGGAGGTGGGTGAGAATAATCGGGGGTGGAAATGGTTCGATATAACAATAATCGGGGGGGGGGGGTGCTTTGAGAAATTAAAAGTAGTCGTTTTCCTAGTTAAACACATATCTTCTATGTATTTATGTGGACAGTGATGTTGCTGATACATTTACTTGTTAACTCTGGTTCTGTTGAATGCACTTTTTGCGACCTTTTTTGCGTTTATTCAGAAATTATGTTTAACATTATCTCACTTTTCCAAAAATTAATAAAAGGGGGGTTGGAACAAAAGCGGGGGGGGGGGGGGGGTTGGACAATGTTTCAAAAATTAATGAGCGGGGGAACAATCATTCGGTACTTGAGAGTAAAAATACAACAGCATTCCTGTTGTCAACCAAAGTTCATTTCATTTCACTTCGCACAGTATTCTACATAGCGAATCTTAGAGGGCCTGAAATTTTTGGCGAATCTGTCCGGATTTCAAATTCAGTTTAAATACAGATTTGCAGAGACAAGAAGCTGCATGTCTAAAGGTAGGTAAACCTGCCAACGAAATGGCATACAAAGCCAGGCTTGATAACTCATGGTTTGAGGAAGGAAGTGGCACTGGCTCGGGACGTATTTTGGGTTACCAGGTTCATCGAGATGTAAAACAATATACTAACCACGATGTGTTCTCTTCATCGTTGTCTTCTAGTTTATTAACGAGGATATACACTTTCAATTTGCTGGATGTCTCTGTTTCGATAACATCGAATCCAAATACCTATTTAGGAAAATAGGTAATTGTAAAGGTTCCCTCATAACACTGCCGCATTTTTTGGGAGCTTTTCACAAATCGCTCGCATATCGATCGCGCTGCTGCAATTTGATCGTAATACAAGTAAGATACTTGGAATAAAGCATAAAAACAAAAGAAGAGGCATTTGTGAATCAATGATTCCAGCTTTTTCCCATTGATGAACATTCACGTCCAATAAATATATTAAATCAAGAATTCTTATTTTCTTGCTTAGACGACGGGTACATTCTTGTATCTGAATATTTTAACGGTGCACAATCATCACTTCTCTTAGGAATCTTAAAAGGGGTGAGACACATACTGAGTGGCCTATGAACAGGTTAAAAAAAGCTCAATCGCCAAATGTTCCTTTGGCTACGCAATGAAGTGGCACACGCCAACAAAATCAAACTAAAAGGCTATTTTTACTACTTAGCCTATGCCAGCTTTAACTGCGTCGATTCCCTTTAAAAATCTCTACAACTACAGCTCCATTACTCTGTTTGAAATAATTACTTATGGCGGCTTCAGCTTTACCCATTAGGTTATCTGCAGTGTATCTCTTTCAGTAAGAATTCACCATTTACCTAGGAATGACTCCAAAGACATTAACAAGCTAACTCGTAATTGACATCAACAACTAAATATTGCATTGAAAGGAGAAAAAATCACATAATGGTTTACAAAAGCTTCACTTCTGATCCAATTTTCAATTTGCGAACAACTGAAAGATCTTCATCTGAAAACTAACAACTGAAACCACATTACGTCAAAAAAGAACATACTTGGGAAAGATATTTCTTTGCTTCTTCAAAAACCAATGGAAAAGCTTTGGCATGTTCTTTCATCACATTCTTTTTAATATCTAGCAGAAGTGAGAACAAACCAGATGAAGGTAAAAGGCAGCATTGTCTTCCACTAACCCTTACTGCAAATCCTCGATTAAGGCCTATCTTCAAATAAGCCCAGCTCGAAAAACCCCCTAAATCATGACTATCTTCGATACATAGCAAACAAAATCATAATAGGCGAGAGGTAATTTTGGAGCAGAGAAAACTATAAAAAATTACAGAACATGTAACTAAACGAAACTGACTGCAACTTACAGCAACTGACCGTGACTGACTATGACTAATTGATTCATGATCCAGCATACCACTGCAACTGACAGAAGCTGACAGCAACTGACTGCAACTGACTAAAATTTACAGTACCTGACAGCAACTTACAATAACTCAATGCAACTGGCTACAACTTCCTGAAAATAACTGAAAATGAATGCAGCTTTCTGCAACGTAATGCAGCTCACTGCAACTGATGCGAACTTTGTGCAACTTACTGCAACTAACTGGAAATTAATGGAATTTACTCCAACTAACTGCAAAATGACAGAAACTTTACTACAGCTTAACGCAATTTTCTGCCGCTTGCTGCAACTAACAGCAGCTTACTGCAACTTAGTGCAACTAGCTGCCACATAGTGCAACTCAATGCAACTTATTGCACTTTGTTGTACAGTAAATCCCCGCGTATAAGAACCTACTTTTTTGAGAGCCAGGCTGAAATTGGTTCTTATTTCAAAGATACTAAGATAAATTTCAAGGTATAAAGGTTCTTATTTGAAGGGTACGTCGTGTTGTCCCCTTGAGAGTCTCACAAAGATGTTCAGCCCTGTTATTTGTTTTAGAAGCGTTCTTAAGGACATAATAGGTAATTGGAGAGGAGCATAAATCTTTAAAACCAAACTGGGACCTCAATGGCCTTGATAAGAGCAATCAAATATCAACTTTGCAACCTCTGCAATAAGAACCTATGTTTCATCAGACTGAAACAGGTTCTTAATAATTAAGGAAAAACAGCCTCTAGGTTCTTATTTTGGTAGGTTCTTATATGCAAGGATTTACTGTATCTTACTGCAACTGATTGTAATCACGTTAATATACAGACATTAACTGCAACTTGCTGCAACCCACTGCAATTTATTCAAGGTTAACGCAACATTCTGTGACACAGTACACATCAATGCATCTTAGTGCAACTTACTGTCACTTACTGCCACTCACTGCAACATCCTGTAACTTATTACGACTCAATGCAACTTACAGCAACTTACTAAAACTTACTGCCATCCACTGCAAATTACTGTATTTGAATGTAACTGACTACACGTCATTGCAAAGTAATTCAACTCATTGCAGCTTACTGCAACTGCATTCGACTATACTGTAGCTTACCACAACTAGAAGAAACTTATTGCAATCTACTGCAGTGTAATGGATCTTACTTCAATTTACTGCAACGTGCTGCAACAGCCTCCAACAGATTACAACTTTCTGATACTAAATGCTACTCTTTCCAAATGACTACAACTCACTACAACTCAATGCAGCTCCTGCAACAAATTGAAACTCGTTGCAACTGGTTGCAACTCTATTGATCTGACTACATTTGACTGCATCTTACCGTAACTGTCTACAAATCAATGCAACTTAATGAAACTCTCTTCAACTTGATGCAACTGACTGCAACTACCGGGTGAGTCAATAAATACGCCCGGTGCTTGAAAATTCCTGATCCCTCAATATCAAAGCAATGATGTTGAAAACTGTCTTGTTTTATCCCCGATATGTCAAATTAGGTTCAGTAATTTACCCGGCTTTGATCGGTCATTCCTACCCGTCGAAATAGGAGCTTTCCTGCAGAAAGCCCCTTTCGAAAACCTGCAAAAACTAGTGAAAACAGCAAGCAAAATTTCCCTTGGTTCTCCTTCCTAGCAATAATGACTCTTGGATGTCCTCATGTATTTGTCCTCATGGGAGAATGGAATCCCCCTGAATAAGTTATTCACACTAGGGGGAAGATCTTTCAACCCGCCAAAACGAAAGCACGTGCTAAAGCGTGCTGAAAGTCATCGCTGTGGGGTAAACATAGGGATTTTTGCTTGTAATTTTAGCACTTCTTTTAAGGTTTCTCAAAGAGACTCATTTAAGAAAATCGCCTACAGGATCTGAACGGAGTGACCGATTTTAGCTAGGAAGATTTCTAAAAATAATTGAACATGTTAGCTTTTTAATCAAATATTGCAAAATATCTTTGCTTATATATTCAGGGAGCAGTAGTCTTACAAACGCTGGGCGTTTTTTCTGACTCACCCGGTAGATGCAACTAACTGCTACTGAATGCATATTACTGCTACTGACTTCAACCGACTGCAATCTTCTGCAATTTATTGCAACTTACTGCAAATGGCTACAACTCATTTGATGTGAATGCAACTGACGGTGTCTTACTGCAATTTCTGCAAATTAATGCGACTTCGTGCAACTTCCTACAACTTAATGCAACTAACATCAAGTTAATGCAATTAATGCAACTTACAACTACTGACTTCAGCTGGCTGGAACTTTCTACAACATACAGAAACAAACTGCTACTAAGACTCACTGAAACCTACTGTAATTCATTACAAGCAACAGCAACTCTCAAAAACTCATTACAACTCAATGCAACATGCTGCAATTCACTGAAGCTCACTACTACTAACTGCAACTTACTGAAACTGACTGGAACTTACTGCAACTTACTGCAACTTACTGCTACTGACTGCAACGTACTAAAACTGACTGCAACTTACTGCAACTTACTGCTACTGACTGCAATTCACTGCAGCTTACAGCAAGTTACTGCAGCTAAGTGCAAATGACAGGAACTGACTGAAAGTTATCTTTATATATTTATTTATTTATTCATATATCACTGTAACTGATGACAAATGAGAACAGCTGACTGCAACTTACTCCAACCACTATAACTGACTGCAACTTGTAGGGATAAATTAGATAAAAAACAGCGACTGCACCTATATCAATTTCTTTCTCAACTGTAAATAGAGGACGATGATGATGATTCATGATGATTATTGATAAAGATGAAGATGATCGATGATTCATGATTGATGATTGATGATTAATCAAATAATCAAGTAATATATGGAAAGTTGATTGCATCTGTACCATCTGCCCTACCTTACGAAGGAACAATAAAAGAACCAAAGGCTGACGTGCAGTCGATTTGTGACTCAATTAATGCAATTAACTGGTCAGATAATTTCAAGGACTTGATTCGAAGGAAATGGTTAAAATTTTCACCGAAAAACTTTCTGAAGTATTCTCCTTTTTTATACCCAACAAGATTGTAAAATTCAATAACAAAGATCAAAACATGGATAACACCCCAGTTAGAAAATGCCATCAAGTGCAAGCATAGAATTCATTCAAAGTTTGTTCAATGTGGTAGGAAACAAGAAGAGTGGGATTGGGTGCAAAAGATGCAAAGTGAAATTTCTAACGGGTGTCCCACAAAATAGTATGCAGATTTGGTCGACCCTACCGATAAGAATATAGCGTGAATCAATCCAAAATTAGTTTTAAAACGTACACTGATAGCTAAATTGAACATAGATACCTCGTTTGTTGATATCGGTGCGTTGAGAGTGAAGATATTTATCTTCAAAGGACAAATTTGCTTCTGTCTCTTACAACCAGAGCTTTAACGTTTTGGCCTAAGCAAATTCCTGAAACGCGGTGAATAAAGTAAACAAAACTTGAAGCAAGGGAGGAAAAGCTAAAGACGGCACAAAAGATGCGTTGTACAAAGCATAACTTATGTGACACTTATCGTCAAGGGAGCTCCGTAGTCAGCCTCATTCACCTCGATATCAACAATTTATTTTACACATAAAATTCATCGGCAAAAGTACTCCCTTGAGCATCAACACACTTTTGGCATCATCCAATCATCCTTGAAAAGAATTTGCTATCAGGCCTCTCGGGATCAGTTCGCCTCAATTGATCAACCATGGATGGGTCTATCAATGGGTTGACGATTACAAATCCTCGAGGTATCTTTCCCGGGCAGGCGAATGCGCAAGTGAATAACTTTCGCTGATGAATACGATATGTGTAAAATGAATTGTGGATATTGAGGTGAATGAAGTTGATTTCGCAGCTCCCTTGACGATAAGAGTCACATAAATCATATTTTGTAAAACACATCTGCTATGCCGTCTTTAGTTTTGCCCCTCATGCTTCTATTAGAAGATTAATTTCTTTACTCTCAACGCACCTACATTAACAAACGAGGTATCCATGATCAAGTTAACTATCAGGGTGTGTTAGAAAAGTAATTTTGGATTGATTCAATCTATATCATTATCGCTAGAGTCGACCAAATCTGTATACTTTTTTGAGACTAAAAATGAGTAATGTGCAAACCTAGGCAAAAGTTATCTGATCCCAAAACTGGAGCTAAAACCTACGGGTAATTGTTTGGTAAACTTATCAACAAGAAAAAATATTCCAACATACCCACTCTGCTTGAACATGGTGTATTTGTTACCAATGTGGAGGCCAAGGCAAAAATCTTTAATGATTATTTTGTTTCACATTGCTGTGCAGAAACTACTGGTAGCACAATAGACCTTTCAGCTATTCTACAAAAGAGCCTGGATCGAGCGATATTTTTATACAAATTTATACGCGAGGTTCGAAAGAGTGGCGTTACAGCTTCGATCGCAATTGTGCACATTCGAAAACTCTACAAATTGTAATGAAATATCGTTCGATCCACATTCGTTTTCAGAATAGCTAAAAGGTCTATTCCTTATTTTATACCCCGTGGTCTAGTGAGTTTACGAAGTATGGACATCGACAGGGAAAAGGTCCTAAGACTCATCAGGATACTTGACACGAAAAAGGCACATGGCTGTGATGACATTTCTTCTTCAATGATTAAGATGTGTGACGAGTCAATAGTAGAGCCCTTATGCTTGATTTTTTGAGAAATGCCTAGAATCTGGTGTTCACCCCCCCCCCACAGTGGAAAAAGGCGAATATAATCCTTGTCCATAAAAAGGGTAATAGGCAGAGCAAGGAAAACTATCGCCCAATTTCACTGTTACCAATTTTTGGAAAGATTTTCGAAAAAATTTCTGTTTGATGCGATATACAGCCATCTATGTGAAAATGGCCTTTTGTCTCAAGGTCAATCAGGTTTTCGGGCAAGTGATTCAACAATCAATCAGTTGTTGGCGATAACTCACAACATTTACAGAGCCTTTGAGGAGGTGCATAGCAAAGAAATGGGTGCTGTCTTCCTGGAATTGTCGAAGGCATTCCTTATTTGGCTCATTTATTCAGTATGGGATTGTTGTGTGGGGTCTAACCTATGACATCCACACTAAGCCTATCTATATTTTACAAAAGAAAGTTGTTAGAGCTATTACTTTCGATGATTTTGCTGCTCCTTCCACCCCATTCTTTTCAGAGTTGAAAATTCTTAAGTTATATGATTTATTTTATTTAAAGCTCCTTTCTTTTGTGTATGAATGTGTTAACAAAACTTCTCCGTCATATTTTCATGAATATTTTACTTTGTTTTCTTCTGTTCATCAATATGATACCAAGCAGGCACGTATGGGTGGCTTTTTCTTAAATCGTAGAAATACGTTGCAATATGGAATAAGATCTGTCAAATACACAGGTGCGAAATCCTGGAATGAACGTCCTATCATCATCAAGCAATGCCCCTCAAAGTAACGTTTTCGCCAGCAATTGAAAGTCCATTTGCATCAACAAAATACTAAATATTTGTATTTGATTTCATAATTCTGGTTGCACTTTTCAGTCAAGACTGTAAATCTCGCCATTCTCTAAAGCATGCTGACCTTGGAGTGGCTTTGGTGGGCTCTTGCTTTTGGGGCCTGCTCTGGGTATAGAACCCTTCCTTGGCGTTAGCTGTGGATTTGAGTTTTTCTGCCTGGAGTGGGCTCCGTGGGCCTGGGGGGTCACTGCGGTCAAAATGTGGAGTACCATCGCCCTTGTCAGACCACTATGGATGCTCGGTTGTGCAACGGCGTTGCAGAAAACTTTAAAACTAGCAATAGTAAAAACTAAGTGCCCCACGTCACTTCGCAAGTACTAAGAAATGATTCATCAAATATTAGGAGATAGAATGAACAATACTCTCACAATTCCTAAACAATTTTATGCTTTTTTCGTCACAAAGCGGGATCGATAACGATCTAGGCTAATTCGTTCAAGCAGGCTGGCCAAACAGGTTTCGAACCTGTTCGACGACGACGAGGAAGTCGCTGGATTTGAGATCTTATGCCAGTATCCATACAAACGCACGGACTCCAAAAGAAGCCCCACTCATGTGGGGCAACTACAACTAGAAATGGTTGTAGAAATGGTTGCTGCCGTGCGTGGAGTGGTAAGACGTGCTTTTGCTGCAAGCGAAAATTCTAGTTTATTACACTAAATATGGATGCGAATTCTGATATAAAGAGGATAACTAATACTCTAGATAACCTGAAACAACGACACATTGGTCAGTATCTGGAATATATTACAGAATTTTGCCAAAAAGAATACAAATGGGATCAAACCAAAACCGAAGCAGTCTTGGAGCACGCGATTCAGGCTGGATTCGTCTACACAGCGCCAAGTAACAACAAAATTTCATACAGGATAAAAAGTCAAAGAATCATCATCCAAGACAATGTTAAGTCAGTGGAAACACAAACTGAACCAACAACAGTCACAGATGACAGGGAATTTGTCAATCTCCAAAACGACTTGCAAGAATTTAAACGCTTTGCACACAGTGAAATCCTGTCGCTGAAGGCCCAAACATCCATCGGGAATCATACAGAAAAAAATTTAAAAATTGAAAAAGATGATACCTACCTGAAACCATTGCTGAGAAGCTTCGAACAGCGCATAACATCTTTGGAAAAGCAACTTGAGGACAAGCAACGCATAATTGAAGCATTAATTCGTGGGCCTAGCCCATACGTAAACAAACCCGACCATTGTAAGGAAGCTTCCCCCAAGGGGGGAAAGGGGAGAATACGCTGACAAGAGCAAAGAACTGAAAACAAAAGAAGCAAAGAATATCGACGACAATAGGTTGAAAGAACCACCAAAAAATCCCGATTCAAAGCGAGACAATGGTGTGATCGAAGATCCAAATAAACAAACAAGAACACAAGAGAAAGAAAAAACTGCAGTGGCAAGAAACAGCAAAAGGCAGGACGAAAAAGAGAGTAAAAAAGATGATACAAAGCAGAATGAGCGAAAAAATGTTGTGATTATCGGAGACTCTATCTTAAATGGCCTAAGTGAACAAGGATTGAGAAAACAACATAATGTGAGAATACGAGCCCACAGTGGGGCAACAAGTTTGGATATTAAAGACCACATTCGGCTATTTAAATTCCGTGGAAGGAAAAGAATCACCCTGCCTGTATTGCTTGACAACGACATCGTAGAAGCAGCAAAATACCATCAACGGTTGCAAATAAGACAGTTTAAGACCAGAAAAGACCTTGACATCTTGAGACATCTCGCGGACGATCGTAATGGATGGAAAAACTTGACTAATTTAATTTGTAGTGTCGCGCAAGGTGAACAATGATACAGTTGTGAGCCGAATGCGCAGTGAGAGAGATTCGGCCAATAATGAGAAGGAAGCCTGACTGTGTTCTAGTGCACTGTGGAACCAATGATTTAACCAATAAGGATGGTATTGACACGATCGAAACAATCAAGGAAATCATCTCTGAGGCGAAGGATGAATCTCCGCACACGACCATCGTTCTGTCGTCACTCACGATGAGAAGAGACCATGAAGGTATGAGTAACAAAGTTAATGAATTAAACAGATCTCTCAAGAAGCTAGCTAAAGAACAAGGTATCCCGATAATCGACAATAATAATATTGACATTTCCTGCTTGAGTGCACGTAAATTGCATCTGAATAGAAAAAGTGACTCCACCCTTGCACGCAACTTCGTCAAATTTTTAGAAAACTTTTGAACACAGTATGTCATCCTAAATGAAGAAGTATTTCCTCACCATGTTCAAGATAGTGAACATAATTGGAATTTGAATAGAGAAGATCAATCTTATCAACGTTTGGGCTATATAGAGCCCCAACCTGTAACCAGTATGGATACAAATACTGATTGCTTTGAAGAGATGAAAACGCTAAGACTAAAATACTCAAAAAATGTTATAGTCGGCTACATAAATATCAACTCTATAAGAAACAAATTCGAGCATTTTTCTCAGATGATAAGAGACAAGCTTGATGTCTTAATTATTGCAGAGACAAAACTTGATTCATCTTTTCCGAGCAGTCAGTTTACAATAAATGGTTTTAAAACACCAATTAGATTAGACATTACTAGGAACAGTGGGGGACTTCTGGTGTACTCAAGAGAAGATATTTTGTGTAGGAAGATAGAGGGTCTTGAGATACCTACGGATATTCAGGCTATTCCCATTGAGATCAATATCAGAAAACAGAAATGGCTGTTATTACCGATATACAGGAGCCCTAAACAAGATCCATGTTATTTTGTTGATAACGTGTGCAGGATTATCGATGGATATACCCTCTCGCAAGAAAATGTATTGATTATTGGTGACTTTAATATGGAGGTAGGTGATAGGGCACTTAGTCCTTTGATTAATGCCTATCACTTATTTAACCTCTTGAAGGGACCAACATGTTTCAAGACATCCAGAGGGCGATCTATTGATCTCATACTCACCAATAAAAAGCATTCCTTCATGAAAAGCCAATCGTTTGAAACGGGCTTCAGTGATCATCATCATCTGATAAACACAATATTAAAATCAACCTTTGTAAAACTGCCCCCAAGAAATATCAGGTACCGTGAGTATAAGAACTTCTGCGCAGAAGAGTTCCAAAGAGACTTAGATATCAAACTGCGTGACACCATTCCTACTGACTATCAAGCATTACACTCTGTCACCGAGAGTGTATTACAGAAACATGCCCCCTTGAAACAAAGGATGGTTAGGGGGAATAATAAGCCCCACGTAAAGTCTGATATGAGAAAAGCGATAATGACAAGAACAAGACTCAAAACAAGGGCGAATAAATCTGGAAATGACGAAGATCGCAAGAAATATAAACAACAGAGAAATCTGATTGTCAGTATGAACAGAAAAGCAAAGCGTGACTTTTACCATTCTGTAGACATTAACGCTATTAACAATGACAAAAAATTTTGGAAAGCAGTCAAACCAATGTTTTCCAGTGGAAACCCAATGGGGGAGAAAATCATCCTTATCGAAGAAGGCGAGGTTATATCAGATGATAAAGTGATTGCTGAATGCTTAAATTCGCACTTTGTTAACATCACAGACTCCCTTGGTCTAGATCCCTCATTTAAGGATGATAGAATTGATGTGAGTCTGGAAAATAAGGTAGACATAGCTACAGAAAATACAAAAACCATCCAAGTATTGTTGCTATAAAAAGTAAAGTCCAGATTGAGAAAAAATTTGAATTTAGTAATGTTAACTTGTTAAACGTTATGATTAAAATAGAAGCCTTAGACAATAGTAAGTCAAACAGTGGTAACATTCCAACAAAAATTATACAGGAGGCGAAGGAGGTGATTTGCCCATACTTGACTGATTGCATAAATGCAACTATGGACAACTGTTGCTTTCCAGACAAACTGAAGGAAGCAGACGTTTGTGCAATCCATAAAAAGGATGATACATGCCAAAAAGTCAATTACAGACCTATTAGCGTCCTATCAGCCATGTCCAAAATTTTTGAACGGATCATGAGTGAGCAAATAAATCAGTTTTTTGTGGGTATATTATCTTCATTGCTTTCTGGCTTTCGACAAGGTTATAGCACACAACATGCTCTGTTTCGAGTAGTGGAGACTTGGAAAAAGTGTCTAGATACGTCGGGTATAGCAGGAACAATCCTAATGGATTCGTCAAAAGCATACGATTGTATACCCCACGATCTACTAATTGCAAAGTTAGAGGCATATGGGTTCAAGAAAAATGCTCTCAAACTTGTTTATAGTTACCTGACAAATCGAACACAAAGGGTCAAAATAGGCTCCACATATAGCTCACCACAGCATATCTCAATTGGGGTACCACAGGGGTCTGTTCTTGGGCCCTTACTTTTCAACATCTTTATAAACGACCTGTTTTATATGGAACTGGAATCGGAGATATGTAACTTTGCTGGCGATTACGACAATTTACGCGTGCGATACAGATGTGGAGGCAGTCATGATTAGATTAGAGAATGACCTACATGGATTAATGCAATGGTTTAATAACAACGGCATGAGTGCTAACCCTTCAAAATTCCAAATAATGTTTTTGGGGCTAAAGGGAGCAAAGAAACTATGCCTTAACATGAACGGCCAACTGATTCCATCAAGCGAACATGTAAAACTTCTGGGTGTAAACATTGACAACTCACTGAAGTTTGAAACGCATGTGAAAGAGATATGTAAGAAGGTCAACCAAAAATTGTGTGCATTTGGAAGGTTAAGACCATATTTAGGAGAACAAAAGTCAAAGTTACTTTTAAACTCCGTGGTAATGTCGAATTTTTCCTATTGCCCTCTGATCTGGTTATTTTGTAGCAAAGTTGCAAACAATGAAATCAATAGGACCCACAAACGCGCACTGAGAACTTTATATAGAGACTATGAAGCCACGTTTGAGGAACTTGTAGATAGGGGTGATACAAAGACAACACATAAAAAGAATCTACAAAACCTCATGGTGGAGATCTACAAATCAATGAACCATCTCAATCCTGAGTACATGTGGGATTTTTTTGTCAAGAAAGATGTTCCCTACAACCTTCGGACTAAGGAACTATGCAAGCTCCCCTCGGTGAGTTCTCAACGCTACGGAATAAATTCCCTGTCCTTTAGAGGGAGTCTGTTATGGAATGCTCTTAGTGATGACCTAAAATTGACAACCTCTCTCGTGAAATTCAAACAAAAAATACGTTGCTGGGATGGCAACATCTGCACGTGCTACATTTGCACTTAATTTAAGGTTTTATATATTCTGTTATACTGTATATTTTGTAGATAGTTGGTATAAATTAGCTATTGTTAGCTACTAACAAACCAACTGTAAATAAGTTTATGATTATGATTATGATTACTCTGGGTCTCTTAGCGTCCATCAGTCTATCAATAGTGATAACTACGAATATGCAATCAGTCTAGCCTAAAGCGCCATTATCAAATCAAAGATTACAAGAGACTCATCTTCATAAGTGTAGCAAAATACGGGGTGAATCAATTGAAGAGGTAAAGGTATATCAAAGTCATTTAATTTTGTGAATAAACCCCCCCTTCTCTAATGAGCCCCTCTCTAACATGCCCCCTGTAGCGTTCAAACTTAAATAAGTCCCCGGGGGCATAATAGAGCTTTTACGGTAAGCGAGATGGGAGCAAAGTAAAGGACAGAAATGCAGACATATTGCACATAATGCAACTTTTGGAATCATTTGATATACTGAAATATGGATTTTTAACATAAGGGGTGCTCTCTCCTCGATTAGTTTATCTACTGAGAGAGCTCCTCCTTTAAGGAATTCCCCACATACAGGTTTCATATGTTTTCTCCCTTAGAATAATGTTAGGTGTTTGTATCATTTTTTTTATATCTGTATTCTTGTTTTAAATGTATTCTTTTTATATTCTTTTTAATATTATTTTTATATTTTTGTATTCTTTTTTTTTCTTTTTTTCACAATGGCGACTTGCCGTGAAGACATGAATCGGCCGTGTTGAAACGGAAAACCGTGCTGTCAAGTTTATGCTATGAAAGCCTTGCTAATATCGCATGGAATAAGCAGATGAACTAATGATATGTATATCTGAACACATTTGATCTGGACTTTGCTAGTTTTCACATCATTTATACTTGGAATCAGAATGCCTACCCAGACAAGGCTGAAATCGAAGCAAGTTGTGACCTGTCACGAGGACGAAGAGGAGGTGGAATCGGCAGCGGAGTCAGACTCTGATAACCCGGATAACTCGGATAACTCGGAGACTCAATTGAAACAGAGTTTGGAAGACCTTTTCGACCGAAAGTTATCAGAGCACATGAAAGACCTGGCGACAAAGGACTGCATTAAAGATCTGAATAACACAATATGTGAGCAAAACTCAAGAATTGCAGTCCTCGAAGCTAAAGTCATAATAATGGAGAAGCTCGCTGAACCCCTCGAACAAAGCAACGATGATGTTGAACAATAGGGTAAGACGGGGTAAAGTAAACTATTTTGTGGGTTTTCGTAGAACTAGATTTTTATTACGATAAAATATCAAATCTGCTTGCGTTAAAGTGACATTGTGGCCTTCGCTGAAATATTGATGCATGTGTCTGATTTTTAATGATTGTCTTTCCACGCATCAGCGTGTTTTTTGCAAGCGGTTGGGTAGTTCACTTTACCCCGCAAAACGGGGTAAAGTGAACTAGTACAATGAAGGTCAAAACTCGGTGGTTTTATGGACTTTAAACTGCTTTGGTGATAAATGTATGTATTTTTAAGGTAGGAAATAGTTCAGCCAGGGCCGAGCAAAGATTTTAACGCCCCAGGAGAAACTTTGGCATTGGTTGGTCGAAATGTTCATACTATGGAGGAAAAGTGAAGAAAACATTCCGATCTTTGTTGACAATTTATCATTTCCCATATCCAACGGCATTAGGATAATCAATGACAAGATGGAATCATTCTGATTTGTTCAAAAATTTATATACTGAGTAGGAATGCAAAATAATCAAACAGTTTAGAAAAAAAACTCAAAGAACATATCACTGGTTAGCAGCATATGGTTGTATAAAAATGATCATCATGCACAACCTTATTTTATTACACGTCGTCTTTTCTTTGTACTCAGAAATGGTACAAGAAGTCTTCTGACAGGGGGCTGGAACTTCAAAAAAAGGGGACTAAGATAGCTAAAAAAGGCTGGTTTCCTAAGGTATTTTGCCAAATTTTCTTCTACAAGAGCCTAACATTCCTTCCGAAGAAGCCTAGATGCTTCTCATTCACACCCGCAACCAAATATTAGGCCCGATTGTGGACAGGGTCGACTGACGGGCCTTGCATTTTGGTTGAGGGTTTGAGAAGACACAAGGAACATCATAACAAAGGGATATATGATATGGAATGAAATTAGGTTGATAATTATTTTTATCTAAACATACGTTGCTACCTGTGAGCATACAATTCAAAATCAACCATACTCAATGTTGCTGCAGCAATAAATGGTATTTACTCTTTATCCTTTGCAAATTTCGCAGAGAAAAACGTCATGAAGATCAAAATCTTTTGGAACCCATCTTGCGCATGTCCACCCAGCATTACACTGGTCGCAATCTAACCACTGCTCTTGGTTAGAAACTTTATCAGAAAACCACTCCTTGCCACAGGAAAAACATGAATCTGAACTTTCCAAAATCTCCTGTTCTTTATCTGCATCGTTGTTTTCTCTTTCCCCTTTCCTTTCCTTGCACATTTTCCTTGCATAACTTTGTTATTTTCGAAATCTTTCATTCTTTGGTATGACTCTTCTGAGGTGAGGCACTCCCCGCCATACGCTCCCTTCACCTTTTTTCTAGGTTTAGCCGCCCTGGCATCACCTTTCGAAACTTTTGGTTGTGCAATGACTGTATCCCTTATTGCTTTACTTTTTGGGGTATCTGGATAGGTCAGTTGTTCATATGTGCTTCCTGATAATGGACCTGCAGTTGGATAAGACGTTGTCTCTGTTGCAGTAGCTGAATCATTGCCCGTTGATTCCAAATTAACATTCTGATTATCGAGTGACGTAGGATCTCTTTCAAAGACGTTCGCTGGAGCAAGCTATTCTTTGCTAATGGCTGAGGGGTCAAAATATTCCGCATTTCGAGAAAGAGCTTACGATATGACTTGGTTTGAAGGCACAGCGATATAGCTCTGCAACCAATTTCGGGACAACATTTTGGCTTACAGCTCTTAGCCTGGATTCCTTGTACCAGTCCTTTAGTATTCTTCGCCAGATCTCCTTCCCTTGCTTGAATATGCCTACATCGAGTGGCTGAAGGAGATGTGAGCAATGTGCTGATAGGCACAGAATTATGATACCTTTCTCTCTCGCAGTCTCCACCGTTTTCAGAGAAACATGGCTCGTGTGGCCATCGTAGATTAAGAGTAATGGCTTTGGAACACCTTCGACCCATTTCACAAGACAAGCCAAATACTCGCTGGAAACCTCTGATTCCATCCATCCATTGGCAGTTACACCATAGAGAGCTCCTGGTGGCCCTCCTTCCATCCAGTCGTGACATAGATTCTTTGCGCTATACAGGATGAACGGTGGGTAGTTCCTACCCCCTCACTTATCGTTGAAAGCACAGTGTATTGCTCTTTCCCACTTCCTGGCGTAATATTGACGGGATTTTTCTGACCTCTTTTGCAAATGATTTTCGTAACCTTGGGATTCGTAGGCAAGCCTGTCTCATCACAATTGAGGATCTGGGCCGGCTTATCGAAAAGCTAATACTCTGAAAGGATCTTCTCTACTGCTGTGAACAACGCATTTACCACAGTCTGCAGGAAAGGGCCCTTGTCAGAGTCAGCAACTCTGGGGTGCGAACCAAGATATCCTTGGACCATCTTTTCATGAAGTTGGTGTACCAATCGATCTTTGGTTGCCCATCTGGAAACAGATGCTGTTTTTCAATTTTGATAAGATATTGTTGAACGAAGTCCATTAAGTCTGTTTTTGTGAGGGGAAACTCAAATTCAGCAAACGATTTACAAGCTATGACAAGGTACCTCTCCTCCTCTAATGTGAGGTATGTTGGACGGCCCTCTCCAATCTTTTGACTTTTGACATTTGATACCTGCAACATGTCTTCCGACGGTCCCCCTCGGCACCCCACACCTTCTTGAAGCTTCATACGAGGATAATTTCTTTTCCTTTACCAAAGATATCGCTTTGTTCAGCATTTCTTTACTATAAATATTTTTTCGCAAGTCATGCCTTTTCTCACATTTTCGAGGCATTTCAAATCAATGATCAGGCTGGTAAAAACCAAGCAGAGAACTAGTCGTAGATTATTTTCTCAAAAACCTGTTGCACATGGCATCCCCCAAGATACCCCAATTTGCGGACTTTAGGATCCCTACATACATACATACATACATACATACATACATACATACATACATACATACATACATACATACATACATACATACATACATACACACACACATACATACATACATACATACATACATACATACATACATACATACATACATACATACATACACACACACATACATACATACATACATACATACATACATACATACATACATACATACATACATACATACATACATATATACATACATACATACATACATACATACATACATACATACATACATACATACATACATACATACATACATACATAGATTTATTTGATAACGCAGGTCTGGCTAAGGCAACTCAGAAGAGCTGATGTGGACCTGCAGAAATATACTATAGCCTAAAAATTACATGTAAAATAAAGCGGTCCTAATACTAATAATAAATAAAATCCTTGTCTTTATTGGTTCCTATTGATGCTTCCTTACAATAACTAATATTATCCAGTTTACAATCTTTTAATTTCCTTGAAAAAGTGCCTCTGTTATGACATGATTTTGCTTCTGGTGATAAAAGATTCCATGTTAGTGGCCCTCGATATCTCAGACTATTTCTTCCATGTTCAGATCTTGGTCTTTGAATTACAAGATTGTGTTGATTACGTCCTCTGTATGTGTGCTGCTTTTGAAACATTTCTACAAGCTCTTTAGGGGCATTTTCGTAGTATATGTCATGCATTACTAATGATAAACGACGCTTATATATGTAGCTGAGAGATTTCCAATTAGCTGAGGATAAGGGATCCCTTACAGCAGGAATGTTGTAAATTAATCGGGCTGCTCTTTCGTGGATCTTCTCTAATTCATTAAATGTTACTTTCGAGCATGTTCCCCAGACCGAAATAGCATATACAACACAGGCAATCACGGACTTGTAGTATATTTCCTCTAACACTTTCCTTGGCAGAAAACTTAATCTCTTTAATTGAGCGACTTTAGCACTGAACCCCTTTGTAACATTTTTGACTTGTTTATTCCATTTCAGTCTATTATCAATATTTATCCCAAATATATATTTATATTTCATATTTGAATTTTTTAAGGAGGGTAGCCCTTCGGCAGAAGCCGTTTTTCAAGGGGCCCTCCGGTAAAAAACTTAATTACAGCATACAGTTAAACTTAAATATGACTAGAATAAAAAAAAAACCCATACCCTAAAAGCCTATTTACAATTATACAATATATACAATAGAAATGAAAAATCAACCCTTTATCAGTTTCTTAAAACTATTCAGGGAGGATGCTGTCTTTGACTCAGCAGGAAGGCTATTCCATATTTTAGCACCTCGGAAAGAAAAGCATTTTTGCCCATTAGCAGACCTTTTCTTTGGCAATCTCAAATCAGTCTCAGTGTTCCGGAGGTTGCGGGAGGAGCATGCTGAGTTTTTTGTGAAGAGGTTACACAGGTATTGTGGAGCCAAGTCATTGAGCGACTTGAAGACCATTGTTTTAGACTCATTGCTAATGAGCTCTTCAATGGTCTGCCAGCCCAACTTTGCAATAAGTGGTCTGCTTGAGGCATCAAAGCTGCTATTTGTAATGATTCTAGCAGCACGATTTTGTAACTTTTGCAGCTGGTCGATGTATGTAGATCCAGCACAACCCCATACAGAACAACAGTATCGAAAGTGGGGCTCAACAATACCTGTGTAAAGAGTTTTCAAACTTGCCAGAGGCAGAAAAGATTTAGCATGTTTTAAAAAGCCGATCGCCCTGGAGACCTTTGTAGAAACTGCCTTGATTTGCTCTTTCCAATCTAAAGAGCAATCGATTTGCACTCCAAGGTATTTGTCTTTTGAACAACTTCGAGTTCATTGTCGCGTATCTTCAGTACCAAGGCTTCATTTCGACTTTTGAGAGAGTTGTGTCTCTGCTTGGTGGATATGAGCATTGAATGAGTTTTTGCCACATTCAACGAAAGCTTATTTCCTTGAAGCCAAGTCTCCAATTTACTGAGATCGCTATTTATAGCCTCATTAAGCTGAGTCAAATTGCGAGACTGATGACAAAGACTGGTATCATGAGCGTACATAGTCACAGAGGAACCTTGGACAGCCTCAGGAAGATCATTGATATAGATGAGGAAGAGAAGAGGGCCAAGGCATGAACCCTGTGGTACTCCTACTTCTATTTCCCCGATATCTGAATCAAAACCGTTAACCCTACAGAATTGTTTGCGGTTAGATAAGTAAGACTTAAACCAAGACAGCTCTCGCTGCTGGACGCCATAAAGTTCGAGCTTTTTACAGAGAATATCGTGGTCGACCGTATCAAATGCCTTTTTCAGGTCAATAAATACTAATCCAACGAGCTTACCGAGATCAAGCCCGTTGTACCAGTCATCGCTCATTTTAAGCAAACAAGTTAGTGTGGAATGTAGGCGCAGAAAACCTGATTGATCAGATGTAAAGAGACCATTATCTTTCATATGCTGGTACAGCTGGTTGAAAACAAGTTTTTCAAAGAGCTTTGAGATGACAGGCAAGACTGATATGGGGCGATAATTAGATTTTTCAGTCCTATCTCCATCTTTGAAAATCGGGGTAATTCTAGCTACTTTCCATGAATCTGGGAAGCAAGCAAGCAGGGAAACAAGACATCTTGTTTCTGTTACGAACTCGATTGTGTCATTCCCAAAAGATAGTTTGTGTAGGGGGCCAATGAAGGGTTTAACAGATATAATCATAGCCTGTGTCTTTTCGGTATTCACAGTTAGCTTGTTTTTCACACACCATTCATTTAGCTCTTTTGTTATTGTGTTCAAATGATCTACAACCTCTTCTATGCATTTCCCCACACAGTATGCGGTCGTGCCATCTGCATACATGTATACTTCTCCTTCTTTCACGCTTTCTGGAAGATCGTTTACAAAAATTTTAAACAGTTTGGGACCAAGGAGGGACCCTTGTGGTACTCTATACGTAATGCTGCCAGCCTGTGATCTTGACCCATTTATCTTTGTAAATTGATGTCTGTCAGTGAGGTAATCCTCTATGATTTCATAAGCGCTTCCACTTATTCCAAATCCTTGTAACTTTTCAAGTAAAATATGGTGATCAATCGCATCAAAAGCTTTTCTAAAATCTATGAATAATGCACCAACAATTTGCCCTCTGTCAATGATATGTTTCCATGTCTCTGTAAGAAGCAAAAGGAGGGTCTCTGTCGATTTACCTTCAGAGTATCCCCATTGTTTGTCACTGAAAAGTTTATGTTTTTGCGCATGGCATTTAATTGGTCTGCATATTACACCTTCAAATATCTTACTCACAATGCTGAGCATTGAAAGTGGCCTATAATTTCCACGTTTCTTTGAATCTCCCTTTTTATATGCTACTTTCAATTTTGCATACTTCCAGTTGTGTGGAAGCTGCTTTTTACAGATTACTGTCTCAAACATACCTTTCAGTCCATCAGTCAAGGAGTCACTTGCTATACTTATGTCTCTAACTTTAATATTGTCTGGTCCGGCTGCCTTTTCTGGTTTGATTTTATGAATTTGCTTTTTCAAATGCTCTTCCTCAATATCAATGATATCTAATGTAGGTGTTACTCTGCTAATAAGGCTATGCTCGGGTTGCTGAGTAGTAGGTAGTTTTTTAGCTAGATCTTCCCCGACAGAAGTGAAATAATCGTCAATCAAGTCTAAATAGTTCACTTTACCCCCGTAGTTCACTTTACCCCGCCTTACCCTACCAAAGGAGGCTGTGTCTTCGTATCAGTGGCATTGAAATGGAGCCAAGCGAAACCGGTGAAAAATGTTTAGAGAAAGTAAATGAAGTCTGTAAAGAGTTAAATGCCGATGTACCTGACTTGGCAATTGACAGGGCACATCGAATTGGCCGAACAACAACGAAAAAAGGAAAGTCGAGCCGCCAAATGATAGTTCGCTTCACTACGTGGCGCCATCGAACAAGGGTATATCGTGCAAGGAAAACGAAAACGTCAGGCAATTACAAGGTTCATCTTGACATAGCGCAAAAGAGATTGAACATGATTGGAAGAGCAAATGATTGGCTCACTGAAAATGGACGGGCAAACTGTTTCGCATTTGCGGATGTGAATTGCCACCCTTGTCTCAATTAGAAAATGGTTTTCATTATTTCTCAAACGAAACTGAGTTAGACGAGCTCCTTCAACTCAAGGAAGATGATAGAAGCAACAACAGTTTTGATGATGAGTGACTTTTTTGTCGAAAACTTTCAAGAACCCTATTGCGTTTACCTTTTATTGTGTTATTTAAGCTTGGTTTGTAAACGTGGTTTCTCATGGGTCAAAACACACAAGATATGGGGCAAAATGGGGATGTGTTCGATTGGTACTATGGACTGGATTCTCAGAATTGTCCATCTAATACGTCTTAGAATTACCAATCAAACACATCCAAAATATTTCAAAAATTTTCAAATGTTTTTCCAACTAGTGTAAAATAGTTTTTAGCATTTCCCGTCAAATAGTTTGTGCATTTCCGTCTCAAATAACATGTCACCTTAGATTTGCGACAACGCAAAATTGCATTGGAGAATCTCCCACTTCTATTTTTCGCGGGCATTTGAAGGTGACATCTTATTTGTGACAGACTATAAATCTTGTGAAATGTTTCCCTGCAGGTGGTCACGCTATTTCGCAGGACAAACAGACGTCATTTATTACGGTTCTCATTAAGGAAATCGTTTATGAACTGGTGAGGATATAATTTCTTCTTATCCTTTTATTCGTTCTTTCCCACTTCATATATATCGGGTTAAACGCTTTTTCTTTGAGAGCCAAAATCTTAGGCCGCTTTTGTTTTTTAACATTTTCTCTTTTCGTTTCATTCGAAAAGAGAAGCGGCTGAAAAGCGGCTGAAGGCAATTTACTCTGAGTATCAGCTTGAGCAATTGGTTAAGAGCTATACCAGAGTTTCTACAACAACCAATAAGAAAAATGAACAAAGAATCAGCAAAACGCTAATTGATCATTTCTCTACCACTAGAAAACAATACATATCTGAGGTAGATGTCTTGGAGCTGGGGATGGTTGATCACTATTTGGTGTATGGAATACGTAAAGTAGGCAACCAAAGACTCAAAAACAAAAAACCGAAGATGATAGAGTCACGCAATCTGAATAAGTATGATAAGGTAGCTTTTCAGTATGACCTACAACAGATTGAGTGGGATACCATCCTCAGCCCCCTTGCCAATGATCCAAATAGTATGGCAGCCACGTTTCAGGAGATTTTCGAATCAATTCTTAACATCCATGCACCCTTGAGGAAAAAGTGAATACGTCCTGATTCTGCACCATGGTTAACTCCCGAAATAAGGAAACTTATGAAGGAAAGAGATCAGGCAAAGAAGGATGCGATAAATTCTCTTGATCTGTGGCAGGCATATAAGACACTTCGTAACAAAGTGACTAAAGCAATACGAGATGCTTTGCAGTCATACTACCTTGGTATCATAGATGAGAATAGAGAAAATCCTAAACGTATGTGGAAGGCTGTAAATAAGGTATTGAATAGAGACACTAACTCTGTAGGGGTTTCTAGCCTCAACATCGAAGGGCGAACACTCACCAAAGAGAAAGACATAGCCGAAGCCCTTAATCAACACTTTGTTACAGTAGGTCCAAAATTAGCCGAAAAATTGGAATCAAAGAATGATGATGACCCTCTTGTCAAAATCAACGCTCAAACTAAAAACCTTAAGTTTAAGTTGATAGACAATACTTATGTATTAAACGCAATTTCCAGGTTAAAGAACGGAAAAGCACCGGGACCAGATAAAATATCCACAAGACTAGTAAAGGATTCTGGAGATTTTATCGGGAAACCATTGACAATGATATACAACTCATCCTTGGAAACCGGTGTTTTCCCGGACATTTGGAAATTAGCGAGTGTCACTCCCATTTTTAAAGCCGGTCCAAGAAATGATGCGAACAATTACAGGCCTATCTCCGTGATTTCTATCTTTTCGAGAATTTTAGAAAAGATTGTACATGACCAGATGGTTGAATTTCTTCAGCCTATATTCACGAAGAACCAGGCTGCTTTTCGTAAACTGTATTCCACAGTAACATCCTTGATAAACAGCACTGACTCCTGGTACTCCACCATAGACAGAAAAGAAGTGAACCTTGCTATCTTTCTCGACCTGAAAAAAGCATTTGATACGGTCGACCACACCATCTTGTTAGTAAAACTAGAGAAATACGGCATAAGAGGGATAACAGGCGACTGGTTTACTTCATACCTGCGAAATAGGAAACAGTTTTGCACAGTAGACGGGCACAAGTCATCGGCTAAAATGGTAACTTGTGGAATACCCCAGGGCTCTTGCCTCGGTCCACTCCTATTCATAATCTATCTGAATGATTTTGAAACATGCTTAGAATTATCGAAAGCCAGCATGTATGCAGATGACACACATGTTACAATAACATCCAACAACCTTGAAAATCTACTTGAGAATGCTCAAAGGGAGCTTCTCAACATTTCAGAGTGGATGAGAATTAATAAGCTGACTGCCAATCCTAAGAAAACTGAATACATGTTGATTGGCCACCCCCGTAAAGTTAACAAATTGGATGTCTCCGAACCGCTAATACTAAACAACTCAGAAATAAAACGCGCAAAGAAGACAAAATCACTTGGGGTCATCGTAGATGAAGGGTTGAACTGGGAACAACATTTCAAAGTTGTTAAAGGGAAAGTTCGTGGAGGTCTCTCATCTCTTAAAAAACTGAAAAACCTTGTGCCACAAAAACAACTAGACAATGTATATCGAGCCCTTATAGAAAGTCATTTGAGGTATGCAAATGTTATTTGGGGCAGTATTCCTAGTTCCAAAATAAAGATCTTACAAAATTTACAGGATCGAGCCCGAACCATAATTGAGAGGGCTAGAATCAAAGACGATTGGTCATATAACTGGCTCAATGTTGAGCAATTAATCAAATTCGATCGATCAACCATGACCTACAAGATTATGAACAGGATGTGCCCAGAGAGCCTTTGGGATAAATTCCCCCAGATATCCTTGCATTCAAACTACAATACCAGAAACTGCAAGGACATCCAAATTCCAAGATATAACCTTGAATATGTGAAAAAAGGCTTTCATTATTCAGCTCTTACTGCATGGAACAGCATCCCCATCAGTATCAGAGAACTGCCAACCTTCCCGCAGTTCAAAAGAAATTTAAAAACTCATCTAAAGAGCTGAAACATGAAACACGACTCCCTGGAAGAGCAGCATATAGGCCCCAACAGTTAGACTGTAATTTTAATTTTTATGACTCTTTTTCTTTTATGCTGAAGGGATTTTGTGTAAAAATAAGTTAATATGAAATATGAAATGAAATAATATTCACACTCGCGAAAAGAAACTTTCCAGCCCCCATAATTATTCTCTTTGCAGTTTTTACATTTGAAAGTAACGTGAATCATTGAAAAACATTGAAATGGGAACATTCAAATTTGAGATTCAGACATCCTATTTTTGGCCACAAGGGACATTCCATTATTAACATCTCGCTGCCAATAAAGTTTTCTTTTTCCTTTCGTTGAAGCAAAAGAAAAGGCTAGCAAAAAAAAAACTTTACAGCACAAACAGCAAAAAGGCAACTCCCTCAACGCATTCTCGTGGACTTCCTAGCGATTTGCGTTTTCAAATGTATCTGTCAATTTTCTATTCTTCTGTTGTCTATTATGTTAAATTTGTTTCAATGTATGGGATATCCAGAATCTTGTTTGTCAAAACTAGCAAACTTTGCGTTGCACTCGTGAGAAGATCCCAAGTGTTTGATACTGGTTGATATCAATCAATGGCGAGCAGCCATAGGCATTTTCCGTTCCTCCATAGGCTGTTATAGGAAAGTCGTTAAAAAGATGAAGCCCTTCAAAATAGTTTCTTTTGTGCTGAAAATGTATTTGTTCTGCTGCATCTTTATCGCAATTTCCATACCACTGCTACCACTAACAATGATTATTCAGGTTATAACACAGTTAAATCGAAAAAGAAAAGGCCACGATATAAACGTTGCTCGTCGGATCCGCAGATGCTTGCGATGATGGATAAGGAATAAATTGTAGGTAGTAACAACGCAACACGACGAAGAACAACAGCAAAGAATGAGTCGATTTAACGCGTATTTATTTGATTATATATGTTTTGCCAATATTTCGTCCTGCCATGCAGGACTTCTTCAGGGCTGTTATGGGATAGTTACATTGATAGCTACATGGGATAGTTACATGTAACTATCCCATAACAGCCCTGAAGAAGTCCTGCATGGCAGGACGAAATATTGGCAAAGCATATATAATCAAATAAATACGCGTTAAATCGACTCATTCTTTGCTGTTGTTCTTCGTCGTGTTGCGGTGTTACTACCTACAATTTATAACACAGTTCCCTTGTTACCCTTACCCGACTTCTTGTTTCTTGCCTTTATTTACCCAACTTTATTGCTATAGCAAAATTATGCTTTATACACTTTTAGAACTCATAAAGAGATTCCCCCTCTTGTTTCGAAGCCTTTTTCAGCACAGACGTAACGCCATGAAACTGGTCTGTCTCGGTTATGGTCATCTATATTTGATTTGCCTCTTTTTTAACACACTCTGGATGCAATGGACTATTTATAAATCTATCCTTCTGAGTGGCGATATCGAGACAAATCCTGGCCCAGATAAGGCAACTCTCAGTTTCTGCTCTTGGAACCTTAATAGTATTTGTGCACACGACTTCACGCGGGTTTCCCTCGTCGAAGCATACAGCTCAGTTCATAAGTATGACTTAATTGGTATTGTTGAGACCCATCTTGATAGTTCTATCGATGAAGGTAAATTGACTCTCGATGGCTACTCCTTTTTCAAAAACAACCATCCCCAAAACATGAAGAGAAGGGGTGTTAGGCTCTACTATAAGGAATCATTTCCTGCCAAACAACGGCATGACCTCGAAACTTTACCGGAATGCATAGTATGTGAATTTCAACTCAACAGGAAAAAGTATTTCTTTACTGTACTGTATAGAAGTCCTAGCCAAAATCAGGAACAATTCCAAGCTTTTACGGATGGCTTTGAACTAATGATATCGAAGATGGCTGCCGAGAATCCATACTGTGTGATTGTAACAGGAGATTTTAACTGTCGCTCACCTCAGTGGTGGGAGAACGATACTGAAAAAGAAGAAGGCAAAATTTTTGAACCGCTTACATCGGACCTTGGTCTTCATCAAATGATCTCAGAACCAACTCACCTTATGGGCCAATCAAGGTCTTGTATAGACTTAATTTTTACAGACCAACCAAACTTATTCCTTGAGACCGGTGTTCATCCTACCCTTCATGAACAATGTCACCATCAAATAGTCTATGGCAAATTAGCTGTGAATAATCTAGCCCCTCCAACCTATACTCGTAGGATTTGGTTTTACGACCGAGCTAATGTAATTGCAGTTAGAAGAAGTATCGAAATGTTTCATTGGCGTGAAACCCTGGATGAAGTCAGCTGTGCTAATCAGCAAGTCAGTATGTTAAATGAAGTCTTACTAAACATTTTTAGCAACTTTATCCCAAACAAATTCACGACAGTAAGGCCTCGGCAGGCACCTTGGATAACAAAGGCTATCAACAATTTCATACGTAAAAAAACCGAGCATACAAGTCCTTTATCAGAAATGGTCAGCCACAAGAGAGACTTGAAGGAATCCAACGTATGGTTTCTCAAGGATGCAAATTAATAGAGGACGCAAAGCATAACTGCTTTATGAAAATTGGTCAAACCCTCTCAAATGCTGATACTGGTCAAAAAACCTATTGGTCACTAATAAACAAAGTTTTGAACAGAGCTAAGATTCCCGAAATACCACCCCTTTTGGAAAATGACATTTTTGTCCTGGATTTTAAAACAAAGGCAAAAATCTTTAACGATTATTTCATTCTTCAGTGTACTACTATCGACACAGGCAGTGAAATCCCTACTCTTGCTACAAGTAATGTCCCTGCATTGGCCAGTATCCATATTTCCGAGGATAAAATACTAAAAATCATTCGTTCTTTAAATCCTAACAAAGCACATGGGTGGAATGAAATATCAGACGTATGATAAAGATTAGTGTGACTCCACTTAAAATGATATTTGAAAGTTGTATCAAAAATGGCATTTTCCAAGAAATCTGGAAAAAGGTCAATATCGTTCCTGTCCATAAAAAATGCAGTAAAAATTCAAAGCAAAAGTACCGTCCGATATTTCTTCTTCCAATCTTCGGAAAAATTTTTGAAAAAATGATTTACGATACACTCTATGAGCAACTAACTGCTAATGAGTTACTAAACCCAAACCAATCGGGGTTTCGTCCAAATGAATCTACGATAAACCAACTGCTGACAACTGTTCACACAATATTTACTGCCTTTGACTGTAATCCAGATGTTCGATCCGTCTATCTCGACATATCCAAAGCATTTGACAGGGTTTGGCATGAAGGTTTTCTGTATAAACTTCGTCGTTGTGGTGTTTCAGGAAACTTACTTTCACTCATCAAAGACTTCCTTGCAAACCGAAAACAGCGCACAGTTTTGAATCGTAAAACATCGGAATGGGGTTCAATTACCGCCGGCGTCCCTCAAGGCTCCATCCTAGGCCCACTTTTCTTTCTTGTGTACATTATCGACTTGACAGATAATCTAAAGTGTAATGTTAAACTCTCTACTGATGATATCTCACTCTTCACCATTGTTCATAATACTGATCAAGCTGCTTAAGACGTGAATCACAATCTTGACATCATCAAAAGTTGGGCACATAAATGGCGAATGTTGTTTAATCCCGATCCAACAAAACAAGTAGTTGAAATGACTTTTTTAAGAAAGAAAATTTCAGCCGATCATCCACCAGTTCTATTCAATAACATCCCAGTCATTAAGATGAATGAACATAAACATCTTGGCATCATACTTGATTCTAAATTGTCCTTTGCCACTCACATTCAGTCAATTATACTAAAATGTAGACACGGAATAGGAATGATAAAGTTTCTTTCAATGTATTTGCCCCGCAACACTTTAACTGAATTGTACAAACTGTATGTGCGGCCACATTTAGATTACGGTGATGTCATTTACCACATTCCATCCAAAAAAGCGATTTCAGTCAAGATACCTCGCTGAATAATCATATGGAAAAACTTGAATCAGTTCAATATTCTGCTGCACTAGCAGTGACTGGAGCATGGAAAGGAACATCTCGTGAAAAACTCTACGAGGAAGTTGGTTGGGAATGTCTAAGCCAACGACGTTGGAGCAGACGCCTTGTTCTTTTTTACAAGATTGTCAACGATATTACCCCTGATTACACAAAATACCAAATTCCGCAATTACCACAAGCTATGTATTCTTTTCGTAATGCAGATGTAACTGGGCAGATAAGGGCAAGAACGACAAGATTCAAGGCCAGCTTTTATCCTGATTGTCTCTCTGAATGGAACACGCTTGACCAAGAAATTCGGTTATCACCCTCACTAAGTACTTTTACAACAAAATTATCGAAACTTATCCGATCCACTCCTAAATTAGTATATGGTATTCATGATCCAAAAGGTCTAGCTATTCTCACTCAGTTACGGGTAGGACTGAGCAAACTCAATTTTCATAAATTTAGGCATATCTTTATAGATACAGTCAACTCTTTCTTTCCTGCAAATGATGAGGCAGAGGACACAGAACATTTCCTGCTGCTTTGTCATTCGTATGACGAACTTAGATCTGATCTTCTCAATAGTGTGAATGCAACATTGCTCCCTCATGGTTTTTCGTCTCTTTCAAATGAAGTTTTACTCAAATTCATTTTGTATTGTGACGACCGGTTAACCATCGACACCAATAAGAAGCTACTTGAGGCAACCCTCAAATTCATTCATGCTCCATTGCTGCAAACTCCCATACATTAGCACCTACTTTTTGTCGGTTTACTTTGTATTTCGTAATTAGTTTACTTTGTTTAGTTGCATTCTTTCTATCTTTGTTTGATATTGTGAGTCTTTATGTATTGGCCATGGGTTAGTCATTGTCTTTCGCTCCACATGGTGTCGTCCCCGTGGTGTCGTAAAGTAATAGACCTTTCAGCTATTCTGAAAAGAATATGGATCGAGCGATATTTCATTACATTTTGTAGAATTTTCGAATGCGCACAATTGCGATCGAAGTTCTAACGCCATTCAATCGAACCTCGCGTATAAAATTGCATAAAAATATCGCTCGATCCAGACTCTTTTGTAGAATAGCTAAAAGGTCTATTAGGGTAGTAAAGTAGAATGTAAGATTTGTATTGTAATAATATTATATGAATAGAAAAAAAATGTATTCTAAATTGAAACTTGTATGTTGAGAATCTTAAAATGAGAACTGAAACTGAAATTGAAGGCTTTTTGACAGGGTATGGCACGACGGTCTTCTCTATAAATAAAAGTCAATGGTATATCTGGCAATATTCTCCAGCTTCTCTAAAACTTTTTAAAAGACCGAAAACAAGGGTAGCTTTGAATGGGAAAAGTCCAAACTGGGAATCGATCTCTGCAGGGGTGTCTCAAGGATCAGTCCTTGGTCCACTGTTCTTTCTAAATTACACAAATGATACATTCCTTTTCTCAGTAGTGGATGATGCAAATGTTACTGCTCGAGCGTTAAAGCATGATCTTGAAAAGATAAACTTGTGGGCGTGGCATTGGAAAATGCAGTTTAATGCTAATAAAAGGAGGAAGTTATCTTTTCTTTCAAGAGACAAAAAGTAAACCATCCAAACCTTATACTGGGAAATGATGAAGTTGCTTCTAAGAATGAACATAAGCACCTAGGACTGATTCTTGACTCAAAACTTGATGTCTAAAGTCATATAAGAGAGGGTATCCCAAAGGCAAGCAGAGGGATTGGTATGCTAAAAGTCTTTCAAAATACGTTTGTAGAGAAATTCTTGAGAATCTATAAGCTTTACGTTCGACCGCACTTGGACTATGGGAACATCATATACCATAAACACGACCCAGAAATGCATCTTCACTTCACACAAAAGTTAGAACAGACCTAATACTCTGCACTGGCTGTCACTGGCGCCTGGAGAGGTACAAGTAGGCAAAGACTCTATGACGAATGAGCATGGGAAACCCTATACCATAGTAGATGGTATCGAAGATTGTGCCGTTTATATTTTCTGTGCAAATCTAACGCACCGGATTTCCTTTACTCGGAGATACCCAGCAGCGACATCTGGTCTATAACCTAAGAAACCCACAATGTTACGAGTGGCCTACTGCAAGAACAATTCGGTACTCAAACTAGTATTTCCAAATACCATTTCTGAATGGAACCTACTAGGTGATAAGGTGAGATATTCTCCTTCGATTTCTCAGTTTAAAAAGAATCTGCTTGCCATCATATGGCCAAGTAGAAAATCCTACCCACAACATTCGTGACATCCAAGGTATCAGACTTCTGACCATGCTTGGGGTTGAATTCAGTGCTTTGAATTGGCATAGATTTAAACATAACTTCGCCTGTTTAAGTCCAATTTGTAAAGAGGTCAAGGAGCATTTCTCCTGCACCCCCCCCCCCATACAGCATATTGCGCCAAGATCTCTTTGACCAGCTCTCAGACAGCGGACAAAACTTTGTCCTTTATTAAGGCCTCGGCAAGGTTAAGTTAATGTAAAGATACAGCAGCACCCCCTCCTTTTTTTTCTTCCCACTTATATGTTTTCTTTTTGCTGTGGTAATTTTCAGTTGAATTGTAAGTGGCATTCATGGTGAGGACCCTGTGACCCGTGTCTTTGTTAAGTTTATTATTATTGTTTTTAATTGGATAAAAAATTTGATGATTATGATTAAGACAACTAATTATAATGATAATGATGATTATGATGATGTGATGATCGCGATGGTAGTGATGATGGTGATGATGGTTGTTGTGGTGGTGATGATGATGATGATGATGATGATGATGATGATGATGATAATGATGATGATGATGATGATGATATTCAAAGTCTGGAAAAGTGGTTTCGATGCAAAGGGGATTGGAAAATTGGCCTTAACCCTGCCATCTCTTTCAGGGCCTGATTAAGTGAGCTTCCTGAGTGGAAATGGGTTGAGAGGTAGACATGATATTAAGCAACAAGAGTAGCTATAATTTATCAACTGTACGCACGCTAAGATATTTGTGACTGCAAATAAATCCAAATGAAATTTTGTAGATGAATTTGTTGCTACCCTTCCTGAACAGGACATTCTTTGTTCCATTATTCCATATTCCATGCTTTATGACCGTATAGGAGGGTACTGAACGCAGGATCAATAGTTTATCGTGTCGAGCTAATCCTTTAAAAATGTGATTGCATGTAAACACTGGATTATGTCAAATTCAGAATTTTGCTGGGCTCACTAGGGTGAAAGTCATTGGTATAAGAGAGCACATGAAAATTTTTCGAAACCATATGCTGCTCTGGATTACTGCCCTACTTCTATATTTGGAACGTTCCTTTGGGTAGTAGTATACCAAGTAACGAATCATAAATGCATCTCACAGCTATTTACACCATGTTTGGTATCTGCCCCTTATTAAGGCCAAACGAGGTAGTAAAAGGTGTCGATGGAAGAAATAAAAGAAGTGTGAAGCTGCACGAACATACTCCCTGTGTCTCATAAATCGTAGAGGAAGTTCGGTTGAGTTGCCACTTCTCTGGCTTAGACTCATCCACCATGACGATAACTTTGCAGGTAAAGTATTATATGATACAGATAGAATATCGCGATTATTGTTCATTCTTCAAGAAAAAAACATTGAAAAAATAAACTAGTGACAAAAGAAATATGGCCAGCGAGTCTTTTGATTTAAACTAACCAGCAGTGATAGATAACAAAAGTGACAAAGGGCTACAATAAACATATGCGTGGAAATCACAAAAACATTGGTAGATTACCTTAGTAAGCTTGCTCCTTCATCGTGTGCAACAAATTTTGTCAAAGTTGAAAATCATTCTTAACAAAAATCGAATTAATGGACTTAATAATCAATTCTTCATCGTGCCAGGAAAAGTATCTGAAAGGCTAGTATTAAGTCTGTGCTTAAAAAGTGAAAATCATTTACCTTGCCTCTTTATGGGAACCTTTTTCTTATCTTGACACAGGAGATATCTTACCAATTCTGACACCTTCGAATAAAGCAAACACCTTGAATATCTTGATTAAAGCATTTGAAATTAATAGAAACAATAAAAGCATATCAGCCTGCTGAGCGCACATAACTCAGTCAGTCATGTTGCATTATATTGATATATTCTGGCCTTGCCTTAACTAAATCAAAATCAGGGTGAATTGGGAAATTAGAAACTTACTTCTATTAGATGTTTTACTTTGCTTGTACAATGCTTTGTTCCTGTCCTTCTTACAATTATATGTCTGGGGTCAAAAATATGCATCATACGTCGATCCAATTCTTGAATTAAAGCAAACAAAACGCAGTCAGAGCTATCTCATTTCAGCCTCGCTTGTCACCCTCTCTTCCAATTCTCAAACTCTCTGAAATCTTTGAGCTCACACTTTTAATCTGTCTTTGACTCAGTTAATAAAACTTCAACTAGTTGCTTTCATAACTTCTTCCTATTAAATTCATCTGTTAATCAATATTACACACAAGACAGGCCAGTCAAGGTGAAGATGATTTATACATATCTCGAATAAAGAGTCTTCGATTTTGGTCTAAAGTCAGTTCGATATCTTGGTGCTAAACTTTGGAATTCATTACCAGTGGAACTGCGAAATACTCCATCAAAAATATCATTTAAAAAGCAACTGAAAATGTTCTTACTGAACCAGTTCAATCAATAATTCTGAGCTATGTTTTATAACTCCACAATATATATATATATAATTATATATATATATATATATTTTTATATATATTTATATATATAATGGCACACAAAGAAGGCACACAAAGAAGGCGATCCCCTATGGTCAGGCTCTTAGGTTGCGTAGGATATGTTCGGAAGATCGCCAATTTCAGGAGAGGGTAGGCGAGTTAGCTGGATGGCTTAAGGACAGGGGCTACGAAGAGTCTTTAGTTAACGAACAAATAGATAGGGTACGTAGGTTGGATAGGACAACTCTTCTAGCAAACTCGGGAAATAGGACCAATGACCAAGGGAGGGGGGAAAGGGTTCCTCTTGTTGCGACATACCATCCAGCGCTCAATAGTTTGGGGAAAGTTGCCAGGAGACTCCATCCTATGCTCACGAATTCGGAGGAGCATAGGGAGGTATTTCCTGAGCCACCGCTCATAGCATTTAGGAGATGTAAGAACCTTAAGGATATACTGGTTAGGGCTAGGCTGAGTAATGAGGGAAATGGGGGGACTGATAAGAAGGGATGTTCTCGTTGTGGTAAATCTCGTTGTCAAGTGTGTAATGTCATGAGTAATAGTGAGCATTTTCATTCGAACATAGATAGCCGGAAATATAGGATAAATTATTCGTTTAATTGTGACTCGTCAAATGTTGTGTATTTGTTGGAATGTACCGTTTGTGGTGTACAATATGTTGGTAGCACTTGCACGCCTTTTAGGCTTAGGTTTAACAATTACAAGGCGTGCAGTCGTAGGTTTAATTCGGGGGCCTCAGTACCCCAGGTGGAATTCTTCAGGCATTTTACTGAAGAAGGCCACCACGGGTTTCTGAAGGATATTAGTGTTAAGATAATTGATAGGCTAAAGGGGGGAAATAGGATGCGGGAAAGCTTCTGGCAATATCGGCTGGATTGCTTTGCCCCTAAGGGCTTAAACACTAGGCAGGTTGATACATAGATTTCATAATTTTTTACATTTTGGTTGTTGTGTTGTTTTAATCTTTGGCGCTGAGCTTTTCATCAGGGACACACGCTGTTTTTTAGGGTTTTCTGTTCTGCCAATCCTCTCTCGGATCTTTCTATTGTTTGTTTTGTTGTAACGTGCGATCTTTTTCAGCTTCGGCGAGACAGACACAGCCACCGACTTCAGCAGCTCTCTACTCTGCGCTTTCTTTGATCTTTCTCCCGCTACCTTTGTAATTACCGGCTGCTTTAACACATCATAATTACGCTTTGTGATAGGTAGGACCCGCTTAGGCTATTGTTTTGTGTTCTTTGTAATTTCGATATCTTTATGTATGCTCCGTCTGATTTTGAACAGTTATTACTGATGAAGGCTTTGGCCGAAACGTTTAAACGAATGTGTTCTTTCTGAGTGTCTATATATATACATGTATATAGATGCTCAAAGAAAAACACTTCTGGTAAACGTTTCGACTTGCGTCTTCATCAGTATTCAATACTGAATACTGAATATATATATATATTCTCATCAGCTCCTTCTCAATGCGAATTAAAATAGATATAAAAACTCATAAAAAACACATTCTTTAAACGTTTCGGCGAAAGCCTTCATCAGTAATGACTGTTCTTTTAATCAGACAGAGCATACATATCAATCTCGAAATTAAGAAACAATACAAAATAATAACCTAAAGCGGGATCTTACAAGATACAATGAATACACCTAAGGTGTTAAAGTAGCGGATGCTGACAGAGGCGGTAGGAGATAGATCAGAGAAAGCGCAGAATTAAGAACTGCTAAAGTCGGTGGCTATGTCTGTCTCGCAGGAGCGGAGAAAAACATGTGCTAAAATAAAACAAACAATATAGAGATCCAAGAGCGGATGGGCAGAAAAGGTTTCCTAAAAAATAGAGTGTGTCCCTAACGAAAAGCTGAGCGCTAAAATCAAAACAACGCAACAACCAAAATGCAAACAAAAAGTCAAATCTATGTGTCAACCTGCCTAGTGTTTAAACCCTAAGGGGCAAAGCAATCCAGCCGATATTGCCAGAAGCTTTCCCGCATCCTATTTCCCCCCCCCCCCGCATCCTATTTTTCAGCTGTGCTTTGGAAGAGATGGCTGAGGAATTGAGAGCAAATGGCGAAGGTGAGACGGCAAGAAAATATGGAGACGACTTCTGGTCGCAATATTCGACAATAAAGAACACGTGAGCCCGAATGAGGAACATTGAGGCCGAGGAGCTCATCAAGCAACAGTTGATGGATATGGAGTTGAGGGACTGGCAAAAGTGGGTGGTGGCAATGTTGGAGTTTCAAGGAGACAGAAAAATTCTATTTGTTGTAGACGAGGTTGGCGGGCTTGGAAAAATTGGCTCACAAAATGGTATCACGTCAATCTGCAAGCCGCAATATACACCACAACAAAGAGGGGCGATGTAGCCTATGCATACAATGGCGAATCAACTGTCATATTTGATCTGAGCAGATCTCAGCTAGAAAAGCTCAACTATGACACGCTCGAATCTATCAAGAATGGCATGATATTTTCGACCAAATATGAGTCGCGCTTGAAGCTGTACATGCCCCCTAGAATGATTGTCTTTATGAACAAAAGGCCAGAACTGCACAAGAACTTATCCGACGACCGACTGGAGATGCTCTGGTTTAAAAATGATGATGGTAAGAGAGTAGTCTCGTATTCGTTCAAAGAACGATGCCACCGCCCAGAACCAAAAATCAAGTTTATTCCGGTGAACAATATGGAAGACTTGATGGGAACCAGGGTGAAGAAGAGATTTCATCAAATTTTCAATAACGAGACTACACAAGAGCTAGAAGACAGTCAGCATGATGAGCCAGAAACAACCCAAAGAGCTAACTTGCATGAAAGCCAGTGTTTGTGCGAAGACTGCGTGTTCGAGAACAATATTCCGCCAAACAAAGAAACTTCACAGGTGCAGCTCTCGGAAAACAGCTTTAGCCCCTGAACAATTAGTATGATTTGACAATCTTCGAAGTATGGAGTTACTCTGAAAAAACATCGATCGGTCCTAATTTAGATTTATTATTTCTGGTATTTCTCGTGCTTAGGAAAGAAAGCATATAAAAGTATTGAGACAAGGAATGGAAGGTATTGAATATTATTGTAACGAATGATAATAAGATCAATGGAATTACGATCTACCGCACTGTTATTTATTTGCTTCAAATCTTCTACAAATAGCCTCGCACTCTTACCTAAGAGAGTCTGATACATGAAGTAATAACTTAGCTCTACACCCGTGTGGAGGAATAAAGCGTGGCATCACTATCTTAATGTCTGTATCTGACTTTTTCAACAATCTAAGAACAGGGAAAATCAGATGCTTGACGTAATTACAGGGGACAAAGGGATACTTTAAAACTATGGTGTAATTTTGAACGCTTTGTAAGAGGGGTCCAATGCATACTCACCTTTAAGTGGAGTATCTGATTTTTTCATGTATCTTAATTGTTCACGCAGTCTTCATTGAGAAAATCAGATACACAATATCAGATACATGACGTAATTACAGGGGACTAAGGTATATTATCATGATGTGATCGCTAATACTCAGTCACAGGGATCTAATGCGTACTTACCCGCAGCAAAATATCTGACTTTCGTGTATCTCAATTTTTCACACAGTCTTGATTGAGAAAATCAGATACACAAAATCAGATACATGACGTAATTACAGGGGACCGAGGTATATTTGTAAACTATGATGTAATCGTGAATACTCAGTCACAGGGATCTGATGCATACTCACCTTCAGCAAAATATCTGATTTCGTGTATCTTAATTTTTCACATAGTCTTGATTGAGAAAATCAGATACACAAAATCAGATACATGACGTAATTACAGGGGACCGAAGTATATTTGTAAAACTATGATGTAATCGTGAATACTCAGTCACAGGGATCTAATGCATACTTACCTTCAGCAAATATCTGATTTCGTGTATCTTAATTTTTCATACAGTCTTGATTGAGAAAATCAGATAAACAAAATCAGATACATGACGTAATTACAGGGGACCAAGGTATATTTTTAAAACTATGATGTAATCGCTAATACTTAGTCACAGGGATCTAAGGCATACTTACCCGCAGCAAAATATCTGATTTTGTGTATCTCAATTTTTCACACAGAAAATCAGATGCACAAAATCAGATACATGACGTAATTACAGGGGACCAAGGTATATTTTTAAAACTATGATGTAATCGCTAATACTTAGTCACAGGGTCTAAGGCATACTTACCCTCAGCAAAATATCTGATTTTGTGTATCTCAATTTTTCACACAGAAAATCAGATGCACAAAATCAGATACATGACGTAATCTCAGGGGACGAAGGAATTTTTGTAAGACATATTCAGCAATACGTTCCAAAATGTTGAGATGTACTTGGATCCCTGTAATTATTAGGTCAGATATCTGATTTTGTGTATCTGATTTTCTCTATGAAGACTGTGTGAAAAATTAAGATACACGAAATCAGATATTTTGCTGCGGGTAAGCATGCCTTAGATCCCTGTGACTAAGTATTAGCGATTACATCATAGTTTTAAAAATATACCTTGGTCCCCTGTAATTACGTCATGTATCTGATTTTGTGTATCTGATTCTCTCAATCAAGACTGTGTGAAAAATTAAGATACACGAAATCAGATATTTTGCTGCGGGTAAGCATGCCTTAGATCCCTGTGACTAAGTATTAGCGATTACATCATAGTTTTACAAATATACCTTGGTCCCCTGTAATTACGTCATGTATCTGACTTTGTGTATCTGATTTTCTCAATCAAGACTATGTGAAAAATTAAGATACACGAAATCAGATATTTTGCTGCGGGTAAGTATGCCTTAGATCCCTGTGACTAAGTATTAGCGATTACATCATAGTTTTAAAAATATACCTTGGTCCCCTGTAATTACGTCATGTATCTGATTTTGTGTATCTGATTTTCTCAATCAAGACTGTGTGAAAAATTAAGATACACGAAATCAGATATTTTGCTGCGGGTAAGTATGCCTTAGATCCCTGTGACTAAGTATTAGCGATTACATCATAGTTTTAAAAATATACCTTGGTCCCCTGTAATTACGTCATGTATCTGATTTTGTGTATCTGATTTTCTCAATCAAGACTGTGTGAAAAATTAAGATACACGAAATCAGATATTTTGCTGCGGGTAAGTATGCCTTAGATCCCTGTGACTGAGTATTAGCGATTACATCATAGTTTTACAAATATACCTTGGTCCCCTGTAATTACGTCATGCATCTGATTTTGTGTATCTGATTTTCTCAATCAAGACTGTGTGAAAAATTAAGATACATCAAGATTAGATACATAGCTCAGATAATCTCCGGTACCCTTGTGATTCTAACTACAGTTGAGAAAGCAAGCCCTTTGAGCCTGTTGACAACGTTGAAGTCAAAACCATTCGAAAGAAATTCAATAAATAGCATGAAAACAAAGTTTAAAAAGCGGCGCGGAAATGAAAATATTTATTTACTCATACATATTCAATGCCTTTCTATTTTGATGAAAGTCTCCAAGTTAAGTATTTTGTTGTTTTAACAAGTCGCAAGTCATATTTTCTTAATCAATTCGTCTTTTTAAAATAAATATCTTCTACTTTCTTGATAATATTTCTGCACGCTTTTTGAGAGAATCTGCTGTCCTCTTTTGGTTGAAGTTAAATCGTGGATCTCGCAGCATGGATGTCCATTTCCCAAATCCATAAATCTTTAGGCATTTTTTCAGACAAAGGTCTTCTTCACTCACTCGTGATCAGAAAGTTATTTTCGACTATGACGACCATTCTGATTCCGAGGGTGTGACATCACTGGAAGGAGAAACTTCAGGGCACTCTTTGGCCAACAATTGGCTTTGATTTCATCTTACTTGCTTTTCGTACTGGTGGTTGAAAACTCGTAATGCTCTCCTGTGAAGAACTTGTCGGTGTACCCGTGTCATCGCATTCATTTCTTTGTTCCGATGAAGTTTCCCCTTCCAGTGATGTCACACCCTCGGAATCAGAATGGTCGTCACAGTCGAAAATAACTTTCCGCACTTCTCTGTTTACTTCACTATTCTGCAACTTTTTCATTGCCGATTTTGCAGTGGATGCTATTTCACGAGAACTTCTTTTCTGATAATAAGTCCTCGCTACTTGCGAACTATGTTTCTGATCACGAGTGACAGCATCTTGCTCTTCCGAGGAAAGTTTGCGAGAACTTTCGGTCTCCACAATTTGGCGATATCTTGTTGGATGAACATACTTTCCAATTGCTTTATATACAAGCTCCGACATCAGGTTGCTAAAGTTTTTAAACTGTGTTCCACTTCTTGTTACGAGAACATAGTCGCATTGTGGGTTCAACAGTGGTCGTACATATTGAATGTATTCGTCAAGTATTCGTGTGCTCGTTTCGTCAAAAATTAGAGAGTCAAAGCTGTACTGATTGGCAGTCTTGAACTCGGTTTGATCCACGAATCCATCACTTTCTTTTGACTTTTCAAACATCGACAACGACAAATACTGATAAGTCATCGGTCTTCACCCCTTCACCCTTGTAAACAAGTAGACAGCTACGAAACGAGTGGCGAAAGTAAGATCGGCAGCTGTAACTGAGGTTAATGGGTAGTCTTTACATCTCGTTAGTACGTCCTTGCAACGCGAAAGATGAAAGGGTATCACTTCTCCATCTCCTCCATCGTCGCCCATTGATTCGTTGCTTGTAGAGCTTCAATCGAGACGTTTTTGGTCCATTCGGTGATTTTACGTCTTGCAAGTGCTCTCTTCCCCCTGTTGATATACACCTCCGACGTTGCTAAATTCCCGAGAACTGTGCTTGAGAGTCCAGCCCACTTCCGAAAATCAATCAAGTCTGTTATCGCTTGAAGGTATCCAAATTGGGCCGAACTGCCGAGACCCCATTCCTTTCCAATGTGCTCTATGAAATTACATACGAGTCCTGCCGAGCCAACACAATAGTCTACATGTTCTTCGGTCAACTGCTCGTCATCATCTTCGCTACAAAATTTCAAAAACTTCATTACCCGAGTTCCATTTTGTGCGGCTTGAGTTTCTGACATTCCCCTGCCACATACTGCACACAGCCACTCGATGTACTTTTTGCCAAGACCCTCCTTTATAGAAAAACATGGTCTTTTTGTGGTATCAGCACGCTTTCTTAAACTTGCACTGCACTTTAATCCATCACGGTTGCTTTGTTGTCGTATGGAATGTTCGATTACCCTTTCGCTTGGCTTTATGTCAAAATAGTAATACCATCTGTGCTTTGTATCAATGTGCTTTCTGCAACCCCTTTTGCTGAAAAACTGTCTATTCTCACAGAAATCAACTGGGCAAAGAAAGGTCTTGTCTTTGCCTTCTCGCAATATTATCGTTCGTCGCTGTTGTCTTGCGCCTTCAACCTTTGACCAGTCCATGTTGACTAGCTCGCTTACAATAAAATTCATTTTATACCAAAAATAACAAGAGCATACCAGCAAGCACGCACTTTGATATTCCTAACCAACTTTTCTTCGCAAGCGAAAAATTAAAAAAGCATTTTCATGATGATCCCATTTACTCTCCCTTCAACGATTTCTAAACAAAGAAACACCAAGTTAAACGGTCACAGAGGAATTCAACGAGCACTGTCTCCACTGCATCTCTGGGGAACCCAGTGGAGACAGGGCCTCCAGACTCCTTGTCTAGATAATTCTCAAGGGGAATGACTGGATCATTCTCGAGGGAACTATGAGGATTATTAGATGCTTAGGTCTTGGTTCATCATTGTGATCTTGGCAGACATTCTGTGAAGACAGCAATGAACAATGATCTCGTAGTTATGTCAGCCCTTGTTACCTATGGGATGAATTCCTTGTTCTCCTGGCATCGTTTAGGGTCATCAAGGACCTCTGAGTTCAATAGGGTCATGGTCCAACTTTTTGTTCCTTCTCTGTTGAGAATTGGGGGCACCTCCTTCGACAAGCAAGGTACAATGGGTTTATATAACTCAGATTAATCAGCGTTTATAATAACCAAAGTATATGTATATTTCCAACTTTTCCCCCGAAAACAAATGCACTAACACGACTTAAATTCAGTGAACAATATAATGAGTTAGATATATATATATATGTATGTATATATATATATATATATATATATATATATATATATATATATATATATATATATATATATATATATATATATATATATAGATGCTCAAAGAAAAACACTTCTGGTAAACGTTTCGACTTGCGTCTTCATCAGTATTGCTTCTCAAATCCGAAAGAACGTACATATAACCAAAAATACAATAGATGTGTTATTCAATAACTTCAAACGAAACCTACCTAGTACAAGGTGTGAATGAAGCATACAGCTTTTGCGGCAGAGGAAAGATAAAAGAAAGCGCAGAACAAAGAACCGCTGGAGTCGGCGTCTGTGTCTGTCTCGCCGAAGCTGAAAAGATAGCATGTATAACAAAGAAAACGATAGAAAGATCCGAGAGCGGATTGGCAGAACAGAAAACCCTAAAAAAACAGCGTGTGTATCTAACGAAAAGCTCAGTGCAAAAATCAAAACAACATAACAACCAAAATTAAAACAAAAATGAAATCTATGTATCTACCTGCCTAGTGTTTAAACCCTTAGCGGCAAAGCAATCCAGCCGATATTGCCAGAAGCTTTCCCGCATCCTATTTCCCCCCGTTAGCCTATCGATTATCTTAACACTAATATCCTTCAGAAACCCGTGGTGGCCTTCTTCAGTAAAATGCCTGAAGAATTCCACCTGGGGTACTGAGGCCCCCGAATTAAACTTACGACTGCACGCCTTGTAATTATTAAACCTAAGCCTAAAAGGCGTGCAGGTGCTACCAACATATTGTACACCACAAACAGTACATTCCAACAAATACACAACATTTGACGAGTCACAATTAAACGAATAATTTATCCTATATTCCCGGCTATCTATGTTCGAATGAAAATGCTCACTATTACTCATGACATTACACACTTGACAACGAGATTTACCACAACGAGAACATCCCTTTTTAACATTCCCCCCATTTCCCTCATTACTCAACCTAGCCCTAACAAGTATATCCTTAAGGTTCTTACATCTCCTAAATGCTATTAAAGGTGGCTCAGGAAACACCTTCCTATGCTCCTCCGAATTCGTGAGCATAGGATGGAGTCTCCTGGCAACCTTCCCCAAACTATTGAGCGCTGGATGATACGTCGCAACAAGTGGAACCCTTTCCCCCCTCCCTTGGTCATTGGTCCTATTTCCCGAATTTGCTAGAAGAGATAGGGTACGTAGGTTAGATAGGGCAACTCTTCTAGCAAATTCGGGAAATAGGACCAATGACCAAGGGAGGGGGGAAAGGGTTCCACTTGTTGCGACGTATCATCCAGCGCTCAATAGTTTGGGGAAGGTTGCCAGGAGACTCCATCCTATGCTCACGAATTCGGAGGAGCATAGGAAGGTGTTTCCTGAGCCACCTTTAATAGCATTTAGGAGATGTAAGAACCTTAAGGATATACTTGTTAGGGCTAGGTTGAGTAATGAGGGAAATGGGGGGAATGTTAAAAAGGGATGTTCTCGTTGTGGTAAATCTCGTTGTCAAGTGTGTAATGTCATGAGTAATAGTGAGCATTTTCATTCGAACATAGATAGCCGGGAATATAGGATAAATTATTCGTTTAATTGTGACTCGTCAAATGTTGTGTATTTGTTGGAATGTACTGTTTGTGGGTGTACAATATGTTGGTAGCACCTGCACGCCTTTTAGGCTTAGGTTTAATAATTACAAGGCGTGCAGTCGTAAGTTTAATTCGGGGGCCTCAGTACCCCAGGTGGAATTCTTCAGGCATTTTACTGAAGAAGGCCACCACGGGTTTCTGAAGGATATTAGTGTTAAGATAATCGATAGGCTAACGGGGGGAAATAGGATGCGGGAAAGCTTCTGGCAATATCGGCTGGATTGCTTTGCCCCTAAGGGTTTAAACACTAGGCAGGTAGATACATAGATTTCATTTTTGTTTTAATTTTGGTTGTTATGTTGTTTTGATTTTTGCACTGAGCTTTTCGTTAGATACACACGCTGTTTTTTTAGGGTTTTCTGTTCTGCCAATCCGCTCTCGGATCTTTCTATCGTTTTCTTTGTTATACATGCTATCTTTTCAGCTTCGGCGAGACAGACACAGACGCCGACTCCAGCGGTTCTTTGTTCTGCGCTTTCTTTTATCTTTCCTCTGCCGCAAAAGCTGTATGCTTCATTCACACCTTGTACTAGGTAGGTTTCGTTTGAAGTTATTGAATAACACATCTATTGTATTTTTGGTTATATGTACGTTCTTTCGGATTTGAGAAGCAATACTGATGAAGACGCAAGTCGAAACGTTTACCAGAAGTGTTTTTCTTTGAGCATCTATACTAATTTTAAAGCATCTTTTAGAATGAGCTTTTGAGAAAATATATATATATATATATATATATATATATATATATATATATATATATATATATATATATATATATATATATATATACATATATATATATATATATATATATATATATATATATATATATATATATATATATAAAGTGTACGATGAAAGAAGAGGGTCGACAACATAAGAAAGCAGGCATCAATTCGGTCTTTTGCGCTTTTTATTTTTATTTCAGTGCTAACTAGTTTCGCCCACTAGGGCATCTTCAGAGCAACTGATTAATTTTAAGTATCAACCTCTATTTATAGGGAACCGTTTGTCCATATAAGGTTAATTAATTCAGAAGGGTAAATTTGTCCTTATAAGGTTAAAATGTTCTTGTTGTATATTGTTGTTGCTGTTTGCCTCGTTTTCGTTGTTTTCATTCGAGTCATCGTTGCTTTAGGGGTCGGATGTCGTATCCTGTTGTCGTATTTCTATTCTTTGTCTTTTGACGTCAAATTGTTTTTCATTCATTCATAGAGTTGTTCTCTGTTTTTCATTCATCGTTGTTCGAGCTTCGCTTTTCAAATTTGTATCGGTGCTTCTTTGCCGGTGGCTGATTCCTTGAATCTTAAGCCACCTCGGGTGTACCTTTACCCAGTTCGTTCTGTTCGGTTCGGTTCTTTTCGTAAGCGTTGTTCGCAATTCGATGTTCTCGTTTGAAGTATTGCTATTAAGCAGTTTCTTGTCGTGTGACGTCGCTAGTGTGTCTTCGTGGTCTTTGCAGTTGTTGTTTTTGTTGTTGTTGCTGTTGTTGTTTAGAATCACATCAATTCATTGAGTTTAATTCTTTGTACGATGTTTTCCCTTGTGAAAAGGTCAGGTGTTGATGAGTTGCAATTGTTGTTGTTGTTGTTGTTGTTTGTGATGTTCTTATCGTTGTTTATAGTTAAATCGCTTCCTACTTCTTGAAGTATCTTCTGTAGTCTGCGTCCAGACTCAATAATAATATAAAGTGTACGATGAAAGAAGAGGGTCGACAACATAAGAAAGCAGGCATCAATTCGGTCTTTTGCGCTTTTTATTTTTATTTCAGTGCTAACTAGTTTCGCCCACTAGGGCATCTTCAGAGCAACTGATTAATTTTAAGTATCAACCTCTATTTATAGGGAACCGTTTGTCCATATAAGGTTAATTAATTCAGAAGGGTAAATTTGTCCTTATAAGGTTAAAATGTTCTTGTTGTATATTGTTGTTGCTGTTTGCCTCGTTTTCGTTGTTTTCATTCGAGTCATCGTTGCTTTAGGGGTCGGATGTCGTATCCTGTTGTCGTATTTCTATTCTTTGTCTTTTGACGTCAAATTGTTTTTCATTCATTCATAGAGTTGTTCTCCGTTTTTCATTCATCGTTGTTCGAGCTTCGCTTTTCAAATTTGTATCGGTGCTTCTTTGCCGGTGGCTGATTCCTTGAATCTTAAGCCACCTCGGGTGTACCTTTACCCAGTTCGTTCTGTTCGGTTCGGTTCTTTTCGTAAGCGTTGTTCGCAATTCGATGTTCTCGTTTGAAGTATTGCTATTAAGCAGTTTCTTGTCGTGTGACGTCGCTAGTGTGTCTTCGTGGTCTTTGCAGTTGTTGTTTTTGTTGTTGTTGCTGTTGTTGTTTAGAATCACATCAATTCATTGAGTTTAATTCTTTGTACGATGTTTTCCCTTGTGAAAAGGTCAGGTGTTGATGAGTTGCAATTGTTGTTGTTGTTGTTGTTGTTTGTGATGTTCTTATCGTTGTTTATAGTTAAAGCGCTTCCTACTTCTTGAAGTATCTTCTGTAGTCTGCGTCCAGACTCAATAATAATATAAAGTGTACGATGAAAGAAGAGGGTCGACAACATAAGAAAGCAGGCATCAATTCGGTCTTTTGCGCTTTTTATTTTTATTTCAGTGCTAACTAGTTTCGCCCACTAGGGCATCTTCAGAGCAACTGATTAATTTTAAGTATCAACCTCTATTTATAGGGAACCGTTTGTCCATATAAGGTTAATTAATTCAGAAGGGTAAATTTGTCCTTATAGGGTTAAAATGTTCTTGTTGTATATTGTTGTTGCTGTTTGCCTCGTTTTCGTTGTTTTCATTCGAGTCATCGTTGCTTTAGGGGTCGGATGTCGTATCCTGTTGTCGTATTTCTATTCTTTGTCTTTTGACGTCAAATTGTTTTTCATTCATTCATAGAGTTGTTCTCCGTTTTTCATTCATCGTTGTTCGAGCTTCGCTTTTCAAATCTGTATCGGTGCTTCTTTGCCGGTGGCTGATTCCTTGAATCTTAAGCCACCTCGGGTGTACCTTTACCCAGTTCGTTCTGTTCGGTTCGGTTCTTTTCGTAAGCGTTGTTCGCAATTCGATGTTCTCGTTTGAAGTATTGCTATTAAGCAGTTTCTTGTCGTGTGACGTCGCTAGTGTGTCTTCGTGGTCTTTGCAGTTGTTGTTTTTGTTGTTGTTGCTGTTGTTGTTTAGAATCTCTATGTTGTTGTTTAGAATAGAATATAATATATAGACACTCAGAAAGAACACATTCGTTTGAACGTTTCGGCCAAAGCATTCATCAGTAATAACTGTTCAAAATCAGACGGAGCATACATAAAGATATCGAATTAAAGATATCGATAGGTTAAAGATATCGATAGGATTTTGAACAGTTATTACTGATGAAGGCTTTGGCCGAAACGTTTAAATGAATGTGTTCTTTCTGAGCGTCTATATCTATTTTTATTACATATTGAGATTGAGCTAATGAGTATATATATATATATATATACATATATATATATATACATATATACATATATATATATATATATACTCATCAGCTCAATCTCAATGCGTAATAGAAATAGATATATGAACTCAGAAAAAACACATCCTTGTAAACGTTTCGGCCGAAGCCTTCATCAGTATGACTTTTCAAAATTAGCAGGAGCATACATATAGATTACGAATTCCAAAAACAATACAAGGCAAACAATAGCCTAAGCGGGATCCTACTCATTACAATGCGTATAAAAAACGTGTTAAATAGCCGGCAATACAAAGGTGGCGGGAGAAAGATCAAAGAAAGCGCAGAGTTAAGAACTGCTGAAGCCGGTGGCTGTGTCTGTCTCGCCGAAGCTGAAAGGATCAAATATTACAACAAAACAAGCAATAGAAAGATCCGAGAGTGGATAGGCAGAACAGAAAAGCCTAAAAAACAGCGTGTGTCCCTAACGAAAAGCTCAGTGCTAAAACCAAAACAACACAACAACTAAAAATATAACAAAAATGATCTAGAAATGAAATGATCTAAAAATGAAAGAAAAAAAAACCATTAACCATTTTTTGTCTAGGCTAAGTAAGTTAGGAAAGATACCAGAGGGGGCTTTGTTGTGTACGGTTGATGTTGTGGGACTCTATCCCAGCATTCCACACGGGGAGGGTTTAGAGGCCGTCAGGGAGGCGCTGGATAGAAGGGAAAACCCGGGCGTGGCTACTGATACCCTAGTGGGGTTGGCGTCCTTGGTCTTGGAGAATAATTATTTTGAATTTAATGATAGGATTTATAGGCAGAAATTGGGCACGGCTATAGGCACGAAGTTCACTCCGGCCTACGCCAATCTCTTCATGACCCGGTTGGAAGAGAAGTTGTTGGAGGCTTCAGCTGACAAGCCCCTTGTCTGGATGAGATTCATCGATGATGTATTCTTTATCTGGACGCATGGGGAAGAAAAGTTGAAGTCTTTCATCAACCCCCTCAACAGTAGCCACGAAACCATTAAATTTACTAGCGAACAATCACGGGATAGGATTAGCTTTTTAGATGTTCAGGTTAGCGTGGGGGAGGGGGGAGTCCTTTCGACAGACTTGTTTTGCAAGCCTACTGATACACATCAGTACTTGCACAAGAAGTCTTGTCACCCCTGGCACACCAAAAAGGCGATCCCCTATGGTCAGGCACTTAGGTTTCGTAGGATATGCTCCGAGGATCGCCAGTTTCAGGAGAGAGTAGGCGAGTTAGCTGGATGGCTTAAGGACAGGGGCTACGAAGAGTCTTTAGTTAATGAGCAAATAGATAGGGTACGTAGGTTAGATAGGACGGCTCTTCTAGCAAATGCGGGAAATAGGACCAATGACCAAGGGAGGGGGGAAAGGGTTCCGCTTGTTGCGACATATCATCCAGCGCTCAATAGTTTGGGGAAGGTTGGCAGGAGACTCCATCCTATGCTCACGAATTCGGAGGAGCATGGGAGGGTGTTTCCTGAGCCACCTTTAATAGCTTTTAGGAGATGTAAGAACCTTAAGGATATACTTGTTAGGGCTAGGCTGAGTAATGAGGGAAATGGGGGGACTGATAAGAAGGGATGTTCTCGTTGTGGTAAATCTCGTTGTCAAGTGTGTAATGTTATGAGTAATAGTGAACATTTTCATTCAAACATAGATAGCAGGGAATATAGGATAAACTATTCGTTTAATTGTGACTCGTCAAATGTTGTGTATTTGTTGGAATGTACTGTTTGTGGTGCACAATATGTTGGTAGCACCTGCACGCCTTTTAGGCTTAGGTTTAATAATTACAAGGCGTGTAGCCGTAAGTTTAATTCGGGGGCCTCAGTACCCCAGGCGGAATTCTTCAGACATCTTACTGAAGAAGGCCACCAGGGGTTTCTGAAGGATATTAGCGTTAAGATAATCGATAGGCTAACGGGGGGAAATAGGATGCGGGAAAGCTTCTGGCAATATCGGCTGGATTGCTTTACCCCTAAGGGTTTAAACACTAGGCAGGTTGATACATAGATTTCATTTTTGTTATATTTTCAGTTGTTGTGTTGTTTTGGTTTTAGCACTGAGCTTTTCGTTAGGGACACACGCTGTTTTTTAGGCTTTTCTGTTCTGCCTATCCACTCTCGGATCTTTCTATTATGTGTTTTGTTGTAATATGCGATCCTTTCAGCTTCGGCGAGACAGACACAGCCACCGGCTTCAGCAGTTCTTAACTCTGCGCTTTCTCATTCATTTCATTTTTCATTTTATTTTCATTATACAGGGTTTAGTTACAGCTACAATAAAACTGATTTCCAAACTGCCCTGTTAAAATAATTACAGTAAACTTAATATTTCTAAACATAACAATTTTACAAGCAGGAAAAAGGTAGAAAAGGAAAAAAACTATGTATTAATGAGTTAAACGAGAAGATTACTTGCTGTTTTTATAAGCAGATTTGAATCGACTCAAGGTGGGTGCTTTCTTGACTTCAGCACTAAGGTTGTTCCATAATTGTGCCCCTCTGTAAGCAAAGCACCGTTGACCACTGCAAGTTTTAAGGCGAGGTAGCTTGAGGTCTGTATTAGTATTACGAAGCTCTCTAACACTAATATCTGACAACCTATCGAACAGAGCTGTAGGTAATTGGGAGCTTCCTCGTTTATCGACCTAAACACGATCCTAGCAGTTTCCGTTTCAATAAGTTCTTTGACCGTTGGCCATCCTAGTTCCTTCAGGAGTGGTTGCGAAGACGCATCGTAAGGGCTGCTAGTAGCAATCCTTGCGGCACGGTTTTGTAGTTTCTGTAGTCTATTTAACGCGGTGGTACTACAGACTCCCCACACGGAACAGCAGGAACGGAAATATGGCTCAATGAGACTTCTGTACATTGACTGAATCGTAGTTAAGGGAAGATATCTTTTCGCATAGCGTAACATACCAATTCCTTTTGAAATCTTTTTGGTCACAGCGGAAATGTGATCATCCCAACTTAGAAATTGGTCGACTTCAATCCCCAGGTATTTTATGTGTTTAGCTATGGAAACTGGTTCTTCACCAATAACTATTTGTAATTTTTGCTTTTCAGAATTTTCAATGTCTTTCAACTTCTTTCTACCTCCTATGAGGAGATTTTGTGTCTTGGCCACGTTGAGAGACAGCTTATTTGATTCCAACCAGGTTTTTAAATAAACAAGGTCCGAATTAACACTTTCGTTTATGGTGGGTATGGAATCAGAGGAAAAAGAGATGCTGGTGTCATCGGCATACATATTCACGTCAGAATAATTGAGTGATAGGGGTAGGTCGTTGATATAAAGTAAAAAGAGGAGAGGCCCTAGGCATGAACCTTGTGGAGCGCCACATGTAACGTCCCCAAGTTCAGACATCTGCCCATTCACCTTACAACACTGTTTTCTGTTCGAAAGGTATGAACGAAACCAACGAAATTCCTTTTCTCTTATACCGTACAGGTAAAGCTTCTTGAGTAGAATCTCATGATTTACTGTGTCAAAGGCCTTCTTAAGATCTATGAACGTCACTGACGTGAATTTGCCTCTGTCTATATTTAAATACCAGTCATTCGTGCACTTTAGTAAACAAGTTAAAACTGAGTGTAACATTCTGAATCCTGACTGCTTCGAATAAAGAAGTTTGTTATCGTTAAGAAAGGAATACATCTGGTCAAAAACAAGTTTTTCGAACAGACGTGAAACAACAGGCAAAACTGAGATCGGACGATAATTCGACTGATCGTCAGTTGGACCAGTTTTATGAATAGGTGCAACACTAGCAATTTTCCAACTATCAGGGAATAGCCCCTGAGACATAGATAGATTGAAAAGTTGGCTTAGAGGGCTGGCAAGGATGGGCATCCCAATTTTGAGAAAATAGCTGGAAATGAGATCTAGGCCAAAGCTCTTGGAAGTCTTAAACTTACCCATAGCTTTGACAAGTTTTTGGGGCGATATTGGAGAAAAAGAAAACGACACTTTTTCAGGATTTACAGTAACATCTCCTTCGAGGAGAGAGTTCTTGGTATGTGGGAATTTCGCACTAAGTTGATCACCAACGGTAGAAAAGAAATTATTCATCCTGTTTGCTATATATTGAGGATTTGAGATAACCTCATCACTATCAGACAGCGAGCTAATCATTGTCGTTTTTGATCGCTTATTTACTAGCTTGTTAATAGTTGCCCATGTTTCTTTCAGGTTTCCTTCCGACGCTTTTATCTTGCAAGTAAAGTAGTCCCTTTTTAGTCTTTTACAAGTGCTGTTCGCTTTATTTCTAAGTTGTTTGTAGGCTGCCATGAGAACCTCTGAGTTTTTCTTGACTGCTGCCATCTTAAGCTTATCCCTTGATCTAAACATACGTTTCAGGTCAGAGGTAAGCCAAGGGCTATACCGCTCAGAGACGCGTCTCTCAAGAATAGGGGCGTGCTTCTGTATAATCATGGCCAGCATATTGGTCCATTCCTCCACGATAACGTTGATGATCTTCTTTGATCTTTGATAACGTTCTTTGACGATAACGTTCTTTGATCTTTCTCCCGCCACCTTTGTATTGCCGGCTATTTAACACATTTTTTATACGCATTGTAATGAGTAGGATCCCGCTTAGGCTATTGTTTGTCTTGTATTGTTTTTGGAATTCGTAATCTATATGTATGCCCCTGCTAATTTTGAAAAGTCATACTGATGAAGGCTTCGGCCAAAACGTTTACAAGAATGTGTTTTTTCTGAGTTCATATATATATATGTGTATATAATATATATATATATATATATATATATATATATATATATATATATATATATATATATATATATATATATATATATATATATATATATATATATATATATATATATATATATACATATATATATATGAACTCAATATATATATATATATATATATAAATATATATAAATATATATATATATATATATACATATATATATATGATCGGGAGAAAGATCAAAGAAAGCGCAGAGTTAAGAACTGCTGAAGCCGGTGGCTGTGTCTGTCTCGCCGAAGCTATAAGGATCGCATATTACAACAAAACAAACAATAGAAAGATCCGAGAGTGGATAGGCAGAACAGAAAAGCCTAAAAAACAGCGTGTATCCCTAACGAAAAGCTCAGTGCTAAAACCAAAACAACACAACAACCAAAAATATAACAAAAATGAAATCTATGTATCAACCTGCCTAGTGTTTAAACCCTTAGGGGTAAAGCAATCCAGCCGATATTGCCAGAAGCTTTCCCGCATCCTATTTCCCCCCGTTAGCCTATCGATTATCTTAACGCTAATATCCTTCAGAAACCCCTGGTGGCCTTCTTCAGTAAAATGTCTGAAGAATTCCGCCTGGGGTACTGAGGCCCCCGAATTCAACTTACGGCTACACGCCTTGTAATTATTAAACCTAAGCCTAAAAGGCGTGCAGGTGCTACCAACATATTGTACACCACAAACAGTACATTCCAACAAATACACAACATTTGACGAGTCACAATTAAACGAATAGTTTATCCTATATTCCCTGCTATCTATGTTTGAATGAAAATGTTCACTATTACTCATAACGTTACACACTTGACAACGAGATTTACCACAACGAGAACATCCCTTCTTATCAGTCCCCCCATTTCCCTCATTACTCAGCCTAGCCCTAACAAGTATATCCTTAAGGTTCTTACATCTCCTAAAAGCTATTAAAGGTGGCTCAGGAAACACCCTCCCATGCTCCTCCGAATTCGTGAGCATAGGATGGAGTCTCCTGGCAACCTTCCCCAAACTATTGAATTGTTGAATTGTATTGAATAGTTTGGGGAAGGTTGCCAGGAGACTCCATCCTATGCTCACGAATTCGGAGGAGCATGGGAGGGTGTTTCCTGAGCCACCTTTAATAGCTTTTAGGAGATGTAAGAACCTTAAGGATATACTTGTTAGGGCTAGGCTGAGTAATGAGGGAAATGGGGGGACTGATAAGAAGGGATGTTCTCGTTGTGGTAAATCTCGTTGTCAAGTGTGTAACGTTATGAGTAATAGTGAACATTTTCATTCAAACATAGATAGCAGGGAATATAGGATAAACTATTCGTTTAATTGTGACTCGTCAAATGTTGTGTATTTGTTGGAATGTACTGTTTGTGGTGTACAATATGTTGGTAGCACCTGCACGCCTTTTAGGCTTAGGTTTAATAATTACAAGGCGTGTAGCCGTAAGTTGAATTCGGGGGCCTCAGTACCCCAGGCGGAATTCTTCAGACATTTTACTGAAGAAGGCCACCAGGGGTTTCTGAAGGATATTAGCGTTAAGATAATCGATAGGCTAACGGGGGAAATAGGATGCGGGAAAGCTTCTGGCAATATCGGCTGGATTGCTTTACCCCTAAGGGTTTAAACACTAGGCAGGTTGATACATAGATTTCATTTTTGTTATATTTTTGGTTGTTGTGTTGTTTTGGTTTTAGCACTGAGCTTTTCGTTAGGGATACACGCTGTTTTTTAGGCTTTTCTGTTCTGCCTATCCACTCTCGGATCTTTCTATTGTTTGTTTTGTTGTAATATGCGATCCTTATAGCTTCGGCGAGACAGACACAGCCACCGGCTTCAGCAGTTCTTAACTCTGCGCTTTCTTTGATCTTTCTCCCGCCACCTTTGTATTGCCGGCTATTTAACACATCTTTTATACGCTTTGTAATGAGTAGGATCCCGCTTAGGCTATTGTTTGTCTTGTATTGTTTTTGGAATTCGTAATCTATATGTATGCTCCTGCTAATTTTGAAAAGTCATACTGATGAAGGCTTCGGCCGAAACGTTTACAAGAATGTGTTTTTTCTGAGTTCATATATCTATTTCTATTACGCATTGAGATTGAGCTTATGAGTATATATATTATTTTGCTTTGAGTAGGAAAGAAGGATAATTGGATGGAGCGCACATTATTGATTATTAATTCATTTACTAATTTAACGAAACTGGAACATCACCGTAATTTCTTGGAGTTTTGCAAAGGCGTCAATGTCATCCCGACTGGACTTAGTTTGAAGAAAGTACCGTCGTTATTTGGAAAAGCGTCACCGAATTTTGAAGAGACTTGGCAAGGCATCTTGACAACTGCACAGGAACAGCTACTCACGCTACTCATAATACAGTATCGGGACAGTCTGGCAAAAACATATGGCAATGCTTACGAAACGCTGCAAAGAGAACGACGAAACCTTTTCCAAGAAGAACTAGACCACATCAAAGAGCAGGTCAAAAGTCTTAAAGAAACCCTGGAACAGAAGAGAAAGAAGAAAGCAAGTAAGCTGTGCAATGAATCGGGAATAGCTCTGACCAACGAAAGGCTTGCAGAACTTCAAACCACAGATCACCACAACCACGAGCTGTTTGACAGTAGCGATCTTCGGCCAATGGAGAGAAGACAAGATGAGACCCCTGGACATGTTGTTGAACCAGTAAACGGCGATTTAGTGAATGAAGCGGAGGTGACAGAAAATGGAAGGCTAACAGGACGATTTGTCAGTGGGAATGTGGTGAATCTTTCTCGAAAGGAACTTTCGGCAGAAGACATAAGTCTCCTGTCGAAAGGCCTGAAATTTTCACCCACTCCCACTGACATCGACAAAGCGAAACTTAAAGAAGACCTCGAAGCATTCAAGAGAAGGATGAGATTACGATGGCATTTTAGGGACAATGAGGACAGTTTTTCAGAGGACAATAACGATAACAAATTTAGAATCAAATCCTCGTGGCAGCCCCCAAAAGAAGACCCAGTCCTAGAAAACTATCTTTCGCTGCTGGAGAAGGAGGTAATGTCTGTCTCGCCGGAGGGTAAGAACTTTAGTAATCTTTCTCCTTCTGAACAACTTTCTTTGAAACAACTTAAATCTGATAGGAACATAGTAATCAAGGAAGCGGACAAGGGATCAGCAGTTGTAGTATGGGATAGGGGGGACTACATAAGTGAGGCTAACCGACAACTAGACGATAGGCAGGTTTATGAAGAAGTAGAGGTGGACCCCTCGGTAGATCTGGGTAAGACCGTTAATTCTAGGTTGAATGAGATGAGGGAGGAGGACCCGGGATTAGAGGAAGTGACTGAGTATTTGAAAGTTAAGGATTCTAAGTTAGGTAGATTTTACTTGTTGCCTAAGATCCACAAGGGTCTTAGTAGTGTTAAGGGGAGACCAGTTATTTCCAATTGCGGTACAATAACAGAACATATTTCAGAATATTTAGACCACCACCTTAACCCGTTGGTTAGCCAAAGTAGGTCGTATGTTAAGGACACTAACCATTTTTTGTCTAGGCTAAGTAAGTTAGGAAAGATACCAGAGGGGGCTATGTTGTGTACGGTTGATGTTGTGGGACTCTATCCCAGCATTCCACACGGGGAGGGTTTAGAGGCCGTCAGGGAGGCGCTGGATAGAAGGGAAAACCCGGGCGTGGCTACCGATACCCTAGTGGGGTTGGCGTCCTTGGTCTTGGAGAATAATTATTTTGAATTTAATGATAGGATTTATAGGCAGAAATTGGGCACGGCTATAGGCACGAAGTTCGCTCCGGCCTACGCCAATCTCTTCATGACCCGGTTGGAAGAGAGGTTGTTGGAGGCTTCAGCTGACAAGCCCCTTGTCTGGATGAGATTCATCGATGATGTATTCTTTATCTGGACGCATGGGGAAGAAAAGTTGGAGTCTTTCATCAATCATCTCAACGGTAGCCACGAAACCATTAAATTTACTAGCGAACAATCACGGGATAGGATTAGCTTTTTAGATGTTCAGGTTAGCGTGGGGGAGGGGGGAGTCCTTTCGACAGACTTGTTTTGCAAGCCTACTGATACACATCAGTACTTGCACAAGAAGTCTTGTCACCCCTGGCACACCAAAAAGGCGATCCCCTATAGTCAGGCACTTAGGTTTCGTAGGATATGCTCGGAGGATCGCCAGTTTCAGGAGAGAGTAGGCGAGTTAGCTGGATGGCTTAAGGACAGGGGCTACGAAGAGTCTTTAGTTAATGAGCAAATAGATAGGGTACGTAGGTTAGATAGGACGGCTCTTCTAGCAAATGCGGGAAATAGGACCAATGACCAAGGGAGGGGGGAAAGGGTTCCGCTTGTTGCGACATATCATCCAGCGCTCAATAGTTTGGGGAAGGTTGCCAGGAGACTCCATCCTATGCTCACGAATTCGGAGGAGCATGGGAGGGTGTTTCCTGAGCCACCTTTAATAGCTTTTAGGAGATGTAAGAACCTTAAGGATATACTTGTTAGGGCTAGGCTGAGTAATGAGGGAAATGGGGGGACTGATAAGAAGGGATGTTCTCGTTGTGGTAAATCTCGTTGTCAAGTGTGTAACGTTATGAGTAATAGTGAACATTTTCATTCAAACATAGATAGCAGGGAATATAGGATAAACTATTCGTTTAATTGTGACTCGTCAAATGTTGTGTATTTGTTGGAATGTACTGTTTGTGGTGTACAATATGTTGGTAGCACCTGCACGCCTTTTAGGCTTAGGTTTAATAATTACAAGGCGTGTAGCCGTAAGTTGAATTCGGGGGCCTCAGTACCCCAGGCGGAATTCTTCAGACATCTTACTGAAGAAGGCCACCAGGGGTTTCTGAAGGATATTAGCGTTAAGATAATCGATAGGCTAACGGGGGGAAATAGGATGCGGGAAAGCTTCTGGCAATATCGGCTGGATTGCTTTACCCCTAAGGGTTTAAACACTAGGCAGGTTGATACATAGATTTCATTTTTGTTATATTTTTGGTTGTTGTGTTGTTTTGGTTTTAGCACTGAGCTTTTCGTTAGGGATACACGCTGTTTTTTAGGCTTTTCTGTTCTGCCTATCCACTCTCGGATCTTTCTATTGTTTGTTTTGTTGTAATATGCGATCCTTATAGCTTCGGCGAGACAGACACAGCCACCGGCTTCAGCAGTTCTTAACTCTGCGCTTTCTTTGATCTTTCTCCCGCCACCTTTGTATTGCCGGCTATTTAACACATCTTTTATACGCTTTGTAATGAGTAGGATCCCGCTTAGGCTATTGTTTGTCTTGTATTGTTTTTGGAATTCGTAATCTATATGTATGCTCCTGCTAATTTTGAAAAGTCATACTGATGAAGGCTTCGGCCGAAACGTTTACAAGAATGTGTTTTTTCTGAGTTCATATATCTATTTCTATTACGCATTGAGATTGAGCTTATGAGTATATATATATATATATATATATATATATATATATATATATATATGTATACCTATGGTATTTATATATATATATATATATATATATATATATATATATATATATATATATATATATATATATATATTTTTTTTTTTTTCAAAAGCTCATTCTAAAAAATGCTTTAAAATTAGTATAGATGCTCAAAGAAAAACACTTCTGGTAAACGTTTCGACTTGCGTCTTCATCAGTATTGCTTCTCAAATCCGAAAGAACGTACATATAACCAAAAATACAATAGATGTGTTATTCAATAACTTCAAACGAAACCTACCTAGTACAATGTGTGAATGAAGCATACAGCTTTTGCGGCAGAGGAAAGATAAAAGAAAGCGCAGAACAAAGAACCGCTGGAGTCGGCGTCTGTGTCTGTCTCGCCGAAGCTGAAAAGATAGCATGTATAACAAAGAAAACGATAGAAAGATCCGAGAGCGGATTGGCAGAACAGAAAACCCTAAAAAAACAGCGTGTGTATCTAACGAAAAGCTCAGTGCAAAAATCAAAACAACATAACAACCAAAATTAAAACAAAAATGAAATCTATGTATCTACCTGCCTAGTGTTTAAACCCTTAGGGGCAAAGCAATCCAGCCGATATTGCCAGAAGCTTTCCCGCATCCTAGCTTCTGGCAATATCGGCTGGATTGCTTTGCCCCTAAGGGTTTAAACACTAGGCAGGTAGATACATAGATTTCATTTTTGTTTTAATTTTGGTTGTTATGTTGTTTTGATTTTTGCACTGAGCTTTTCGTTAGATACAAACGCTGATTTTTAGGGTTTTCTGTTCTGCCAATCCGCTCTCGGATCTTTCTATTGTTTTCTTTGTTATAAATGCTATCTTTTCAGCTTCGGCGAGACAGACACAGACGCCGACTCCAGCGGTTCTTTGTTCTGCGCTTTCTTTTATCTTTCCTCTGCCGCAAAAGCTGTATGCTTCATTCACACCTTGTACTAGGTAGGTCTCGTTTGAAGTTATTGAATAACACATCTATTGTATTTTTGGTTATATGTACGTTCTTTCGGATTTGAGAAGCAATGCTGATGAAGACGTAAGTCGAAACGTTTACCAGAAGTGTTTTTCTTTGAGCATCTATATATATATACATACATATATATATGTGTGTATATATATATATATATATATATATATATATATATATATATATATATATATATATATATATATATATATATATATATATATATATATATATATATATATATATATATATATATATATATATATATATATATATATATGCTCATAAGCTCAATCTCAATGCGTAATAGAAATAGATATATGAACTCAGAAAAAACACATTCTTGTAAACGTTTCGGCCGAAGCCTTCATCAGTATCATATAGTTATCGAAGCCTTCATCAGTATATATATATATACACACACATATATATATATATGTATATATATATTTATGTATACCTATATATATATGTATACCTATATATGTATGTATATCTAGATGAACACAAAAATAAGACGACTTGGAGTTCTTCTTTCATTCTTCAATTCTCTACGCGTTTCGACTCTATGGTCATCGTCAGGAGAATGAATATTTACGGGATGGTATGCCCCTTTTATAGCCTTTTAGCGGTCACGTGATTCAAAAGGGGTCACGTGATGCTTAGTTGGGGTCACGTGATGCAAAATATGGCGTCACATGAATCCTTGATTAAATTTTAAAGTTACGTTTTATGTGTAGAGATTGATAGGCCACAGGGAAACAAAGTATTGAATAAATGAGCGAACGGAAACAAAATGGCCTATCCATTGGTTTTTTGAGGAATTTTTGCTAATATTTGTCTAGGTGGTTAAGTTTGTTATTTAGACCTTTTGGTGTAAGAGTCTGCAGTCGCATAATCCAGTTATCTTCGCGGTTTTCCAATAATTTTGTCATATTTTCGACGTCTTCTTTCTCAATTCGTTCGATTATTGTAAACCTTGCGTCCCTTGCAAAGATATGGTGTTGCTGTTTAAAGTGTTTCTCTACGGGAAGGAGCTTGTCGTATTGAGTTGATTTTATCCTAGAGCGATAGTTGTTTAATCTATAGTTGAAAGGCCATTCTGATTTACCGACATATTGTATGTTACAGCGAACGCATTCAAGGAGGTAAATGACATTCATGCTCCTACAGTTTGATTTATGAAAGATCTTGTATGTTTTTCTGGTGGATACACTTGTAAATGAATTAGTTTCGATGACATTATTACAGCAAAGGCTTCTTCTGGTGTTGCAAGGTGAGCAATATTTAGCTATTTGGTTTCTCGCTTTCTTTCTGAAAACTTTGTTATCAGTGATGGTGTTGCTACCGATGATCTCCCGGAGGTTCTTGCATCGACGGAATGCGATAATTGGGGGTTCTGGGAAGAGTGCCCTTAATTTTGGTTTTATATTTAAGATATCCCATCTTTCTCTTAAGATCTTACCAATTTGGGGAAGAGTGGAGTTGAAGGTAGTCACTAGGGGGATTCTTTTTGTTCTTTCTTTCAGAGTTTTTTGTAGTGTAGTTTCTCTCGGCGTTGTGATGGCTTTGTGAATCTGCTCGTTGAGTATTTCTGTGTGATATCCACGGCGTATAAAATTTGCTTCCATTTGTTTGCAGTGACTTTTTAATTCACTATCTTTAGTGCATATTCTTCGAAGTCTAAGTGCTTGTGAATATGGTAGACTGTTCTTTAAGTGCCTGGGGTGAGCTGATTTGTAGTGGAGGTAGTTGTGTGTATCGGTTGGTTTGGTGAAGAGGGTTGTTTGTAGTTGTCTATTTTCGTCGATGTATATGCGGGTGTCAAGGAAAGGAATTGATGTCTTTGATATTTCGTAGTCAAATTTTATGGATGGGTGCTTGGTGTTCAGCCTTTCGGCAAAGGCCTTGAATCTTTGTTCGTCTCCTTTGTAGATCATCAAGATATCGTCTATGTATCTGCCGTAGTACAGACAATCGTTAGTTACTTCAGGGTAGATGTATTTTTCTTCGAATTCACCCATGTAAATTACTGCGTATGAAGGTGCTGCAACTGTGCCCATGGCACATCCTCTTGTTTGAAGATAGCTGTTTCCGTTAAACGTAAAGCAATTAAGCGTGAGCACATGTCTCATAAGGGTCAATAGGACCTCAGTTGCTGGCTCTTTATTGGGTCTTGTGTTCAGTGCATTTTTAAGGGATAATAATCCTTCTTCGTGGGATATGTTTGTGTAAAGGGACCTTACATCCATGGTTACGAGTAATGCATTATTCGGTATCTCACCTATATTCTTTATTTTGTGGAGTAAATCTGTAGTATCACGAATGTATGATCGAACTTTTTTCGCTAGCGGTTGTATAAAATGATCTACGTATTTTGATAATTTCGTTGTGTGACAGTTTGTAGATGCCACAACAGGGCGGCCAGGATTATTCTTTTTGTGAATTTTTGGTAGGAGGTAGAATCTTGCCGGTTTTACATTTTTAGGAGCTTTTAAAATATCTATTGCTTCTGCGTCTATTTTGCCTTGAGAGCGCATTTCGTCTAGTGAGTTATTGATTATTCGAATGTAGCCTTTAAGCGTGTCAAACGTTAATTTCCTATAAAACGACGTGTTTCCTAGCTGGTTATTGGCTTCTGTTAGGTATTCTTCGATACCCCAGATGACGGTGGCTCCGCCTTTGTCGGCTCGTGTTATCACAATGTCATCTCTTTTTGACAAATCCTTCAGTGCCTTGCGTTCTCCTTTCGTAAGATTATGCGCGCGCATTGCCTGTTTGTCCTGGTTTTTGATGTCTTCAATGACTGCAGACTCAAAGGTCGTAATAGTGGTGTCTACGTTTTGCGGTGTAAATGAACTGTTCCGGTCCTTTAAGCTTTGTAATATGGTAGGATTGTATTCAGAAATTCCGAAGTGTGCTCTAAGCCTTATTCGTCTAAAGAATGCCTTAAGGTCCTTATTGAATGCGGAAGTGTTATATCTAGGGGGTCGGGGGCAGAAATTCAAACTTTTATCTAACAAATTAAATACGTCTACAGAAAAAGAGTGTTTACTTAAATTTACAACGCGTCCATTTGGGTCATTCTGTAGTCTACAAGTCTCTCGAAGTTTCTTTGAAGCATCTCGAAAGCTTGTTGCGTGTTTGTGAGTAGGTCTTGAATGCCCCCTCCCATGGTGTCTGTTCGGGGGCACGCGTAGTTTTTTTGAGATGTCATATTCCTTGCTGGTTGGATTGAAGTGGTCTTGCTCGATGTAGTTGGTGGTCCTCGGGTGGCCTTCGGCTTCAGGATGTCGGCATAGGTACGGGCATGTGTGCCCGGTCGTCTGTGTCCTTGGTCCTTCGGGGTTGTCGATTCATCTACGTCTGTGGGTGGTTGTTGTTGTCTGCCAGGTATATAGGTATATATGTATGTATATATGCCAGGTATATATGTATGTATATCTATATATATGTATACCTATATATATATTTTGATGTGCTCCATGTCACGTTCTCTGATGCAGGTAGGGAGGGGGAGGGGAGGAGGGTGAGAGAAAAGGGAAGAAATTTTTTCTTCTTCTCCCTTTCTCTTTTCTTCTTTTTGCTCTCTGTGAGGTCTGGGTGTGGGACTTGCGGCATGTTGAACTTTTCTCAAAATTATTTAATGCAATGAAAATCAATCGAATTTATTGAAGGATAGGGGAGTGGGCTCTCTCCTCGATCAGATTACCTATTGAGAGAGCTCCTCCTTTAAGTAATTCGCTCCATACAATTTACCCCGTTCCTATGTTGTCTATTGTACTAATTATCCGTATCAATGTTAATTTTCTGTAATATTTTCATTGTAGTTTAGTTATTTGTTAGATTAGTAAATCATATATATCTTGTATGTAGTGAATTTAAAATATATGAAACTTGAGTGAAACTATCATGCAATAATGCAATTTTACCTGTTCGTGCAGCTTCAATTGAGTGGCAAAATGCAGCCATAGTATCTTGCCCCAAAACTCTCTCTCATCGTCAAGGTAATGAAACAAGTGCAGAGTGTTAACCCTGTCTCTGTGTTCGTCAACTGGAGATTGCCCTCCACCACGATGATGCAGAAAGGCCTACTAATCTCTCTCGTTTTGCCTTGAACTTGCAAATGGAACGTTGGACCTCATAACTCTTTGTTCGGATTTCTAATTTCTCCCTACGATATGCCAAACTGTAAGTTGAAAGAAATGTCTAGGATATCGCTGCGATGAATAGAAATTGCCTGACAACGAAGTTCTTTGTCTGTATTCAATCAAACACCGGAATTTATCATTTTTCATTTTCATTTTCAATTTTTTTTTTCAATTTTTTAGGCATGGTAGCCCCTCAGTTAGAGAAAACTGATTTACAGGGGCCATACAATAAAATGCACCAAAACTAAATTAAATATTTTACACAAAATAGAACTACAGTAAATTCCCGCGTATAAGAACCTACTTTTTTGAGAGCCAGGCTGAAATTGGTTCTTATTTCAAAGATACTAAGATTAATTTCAAGGTATAAAGGTTCTCATTTGAAGGGTACGTCGTGTTGTCCCCTTGAGAGTCTCACAAAGATGTTCAGCCCTGTTATTTGTTTTAGAAGCGTTCTTATGGACATAATAAGTAATTGGAGAGGAGCATAAATCTTTCAAACCTAACTGGGACCACAATGACCTTGACAAAAGCAACCAAATATCAACTTTGCAACCTCTGCAATAAGAACCTATGTTTCATCAGACTGAAACAGCTTTTTAATTGCAAGGTACATAACTTGGGAAAAACAGCCTCTATGTTCTTATTTTGGTAGGTTCTTATATGCGGGGATTTACTGTTATCGATAACTTAATTACAATCGTTAAAAGAAATTTCAAAAAAACAACATTAAAAACGGAAAGGGAGGTTTCTTTGATTCTTCGAGAACAGAGGATCATTTTATGGCTTTCATAAAATCTTTTAAAGTTGACGTATTTTTAGTCTTTTTAGATAAACCATTCCAAAGTTTTGCACCCTGGTAAGAGAAGCATCTCTGTCCTGCGGTCGTTCTTAGAAAAGGGACTCTTAGGTCATAATCCGAATTTCTGAGAAACCGTGTTGTAGAGACGTTGACTTGAGTAAACATGTCACTCATATAGGACGGTGCATCACAATTCAGGGATTTGTAACTAATCCTTGCAGATTCAAGATCAATTATTTCCCTTACTGTGGACCATCCCAGTGCACGAATGACTGGGAGTGGCGAAGCATCGAATGGGCTGTTAGTGATCAATTTTGCCGCTCGATTTTGCAGTTTTTGCAATAATTGATACACCAGCATTACCCCAAACCGGGCAGCAGTATCTGAAATAGGGATCTACCAAACTTCTATACATTGTTTCAATCGTAGCGGGTGGAAGATATTGTTTTGCATAACAAAGAATGCCAATACCCCTGGAGATCTTTTTCGTGACAGCGGTTAAAATGATTCGTCCATTTTAGTTCTTGATCCACTTGAACTCCGAGGTATTTTACATCACTTACAAGTTTGACATCTTCAGAACCTATTCTAAACTGCGGTTTAGGAGCGTCAGGAGTATCTATCTTGAGTAGCTTTTTGTTACTTCCAATTATCATTGCTTCTGTTTTTGCAACGTTAAACGACAACTTGTTGCATTCTAGCCAACCCTTCAAAGCAATTAAATCAGCGTTAATGGCTTGATTCATTGCATCAACAGAATCAAAGGAATAATATAAACAAGTGTCATCAGCGTACATTGACACATTTGATTTTTCGAGTTACTGAGTTACTGATCATCATATGGTGACAAAGACTTCCCCAATGACCTTAACAAAAATATTCTAGAATTGGCTCTAGAATTCATCCATGAAACTGGTCGATTCGATTAGGACCGCATCATAGCTTGTTAAACCTCACACAACCACCAAGTACGTCATCGTAAAGTATCTCGTCTGTAAAGTTCTGTCTTGTTGATGTAGATTTACTTCTTTCGCAGTATTTATGCGTAGTTTTTATCCATTGGGTGGGTCGGGGGAGGGGTGTTGCTTGCTCGGGAAGTCGTGGTGCAGGGTCACACACCCGATTCGTCCCAAATTCTAATTTAAAATTCTTCAACTGAGGCCTGGGCATAATTTTGCTAAAGCCTCTTTAATACGTCGTTAATTCGCGATAAATTATGCAAACCGGTTGGTGGCTCTTGGGCGCAGCTTTGCGGGCGGGTGGTGCATCTTTCCTGATTCACCCAGTAGTTTTTATTTCTTTCTATGTTAATCGCCACGGGGTTGTCATAGTCTATTGCTCTCCATGGTATTATCGTCCTTGAAGTGTTTCGAGGAGTAATTAGTGGGTAGTTTAATAGGTAATTCGTCCAGTAGACTTTTAATGGAATATAAAAGCACCAAAACTTTTTTGGAAATCTTTATTTTCCTGCCTTTTAACTGAATAAGATTTACAACTAACAAAGAAGCAACATACAAATAGAAGAGTACAGGGGTCCTACAGAAAATTAGTTGCATGAGAGAGCGCGTGGCCGAGTGGTTAAGGCGTCTGACTCGTAAATCAAAGGTCAGAACGGCCGTAGGTTCAAATCCCACGCTGGACAGTTTGGTCGCTGTCCGTAACTCTAGCCCGGGTCGACAAGAGCCATGTGAGGGAAATCTGGTAGCTGCGGCGGGTAGCTGCGGCGGACTGATGGTAAAACATCCGTGGCCCCTGCTGGAAATAAGTCTCTGAGACTTTCGCAGGCTAGCCACGTTAAATATAAATATCTATCTAGCGAAATATGAAATCGGAGACAGCATACACGCTTGTTACTCTGTTGCAGCATCTCTACGAGGAACAACTAATGGAATACCTAAGTAAATTGAGAGAATGGCTAACATAAAGGGAAAATAGCTCCTCCTCTTGAAAAATTCATCGAAGACATACCTTTCTTTGAAATTCATCCCTTCCGAGTTTTTCTGCTGCTTTCTGACTTTGAGTGAGCCCCTGAGAGGATTCTTCAGATCTGAAATAGAAGTAGACAGGGTCAGTCCATATCTCATACCATGTGAGTAAAGAAAAACATAGCGTGTTTCGTAAACTGTGACATCATATTTAGCAACTTGAATGTTGTCAACTGAAGTTTTCCGTGCAGCCAAAAGCCCAACTTGGGTCACAAACTTTTCCAAATTGAAATAGGTCCCTTGATACAGTAGTTAAAAACTTTTTCTTTGTAAGACCTTGTATGGGACGCTTAAGTCAAAGACTAATTAAATCTTTGACCGGGCCCCTTCATAATTTCAGCCTTGTCAAAGCTACAGGTACGTGTGGTTTGATCAGGGGAGAATGAAATAGTTAGGAAATAGCATTTTCTGCAAGAAAACAGCCCTTTTGCGATTTATGGTGTGTTCAACTGGTTGAAAGAAATCTCTTCGCAAGATAAAACAGCACACTTCTTTAATGTCTATAAAACGTATCCTCCACGCGGGGAGCAAAGCTAATAACAGGGCATCCAAGCAAAGAAAACATACTTTCTAGTTGTTTCATTCTCCTCGTATGTTGAACAATCCTTCTCGTGTTCCTTTTCCAGTCATAAATCCATTTTGTTCTTCGCTTATTTCTCGCTTTATGGACGGTCTATTTCTGTTGGTGATTATTTTGATCAGAACTTTTAGGACATGGCTCGTGAGACTAATAGTGCGATTTTGCGAGCATTTGGCAGCATTTTGTGTTTTTGGAATCCTCAATAATGATGAATCACTTAAACCGTCTGGTATGTGTTCGCTTTCATATATCATATTGCATAATTTCGTGATTACTTTATTCCCACTTCATCTAAAGCTTTAAAGGTCAGATAAAGGCAAAAGACATTTTTATTGATTTCGATCATTTACGGCCAGGAGATTTCAAAACTTCAAACGAAATTTCGATATGAGATCTGTAACCTATCGAAATCGCCTGTCGAATTCCGTTTTTCAGTCAAACTTTCCAAAAAACCGCGCGAGCAAAAGAGCCTGGATCCAGCAGAGGCGTGACGTGGAATGAGTTGTAGGAGTCATTGCAAAGCTGCGATGGAATGGAGGAGTCTGTTTGCGCTAACCGATTGTCAAGTCAGGAAAGTTGGAAACGACTACTTATTCTAACTATCTCAAACCAAAACGCCGAGAAAGTAGCTAGTTTATCGTCGTGGCTAGTCAGCTTGTGCAGAGAAGAATGTATGTGCACATTATTCCGAACTTTGGCGCGGACCGACTTATGGCATCAGTGAGCTGTGGACTGACTTGGACTGGGAACCCTTCAGATTTGCAACAACGAAAACATTAAGGGTCTTCACAAGATATTTCAATCCTAACGACTTTAAACATTCATTGGCTGCTACAAGTGCATTAGCTTGCTTCCAGAGCACCTTTATGAGGACTCTTCGATGTACAAAACATGAAATCATAGTTGAAATCGACTGATACACTCACCCACTCTTCGAACATGATGACACCAGAGTTTGCCATATCAGGACTAGGCCAGGTTATCACAATCATGGATAGGTAAGGGCAAGTTGTTTCTCCACATTTATCTTTCCTTTTTCTTCGATAGCTCATTGGTTCTTTGCGAGCTTTTTAGGTTGCCTGTGTATTGCCTCTTACAATATAATCTGTATTGATTTATAGATTATTCGTGAAGCCATGCAAATGCAAATGTGCCTTCGATAGGCGCTTGTCGGTTTAATGAGGAGGAAGAATCCTGATAGTGACAATCAAACCGAGGGGAGATCAAGGCTTGTTTTTCCGTAGTCTTGTGAAATAACACAATAGTTAATGTCTGATCAAGACCATGGTTTGATCTAGCCATTCACAGCTAAAGACAATCAATATTTAATTGCTAATTTGCATCAAAATAATTCAAATGATGTTTTTATGTTTCCATTTCAGATTCGGTCCCACTTGAGGAGCGCAGAACACAGGAAGCTTGGCCTGATTGTGTTCAATTCGTTCTTCTGCATCTAGGGAAAACTATGCGGGTGTGCCGCTCAATACTCGATCTTTGGAAATATCAAAGAAGCTATTGGCCGCCATCCAAAATTTATTTTGTTTACTGTTCGATGTGCATCTGCAATGCGGCGCGTGTTTTTCACGGTTAATTCTTCAAGTGCTTTGGACCTTTCATGTGATGAATTTCTTATGACTCATTCCACGTCACGACTTAGCTAGTTCCAGACCTCTATCATCACGCGGTTTTTTGAAGGAGTGCCCTTTTTCAAAACCCCCAAACCTATCCTTTTGCATCGCAAAGATAAAAAATATCATTGCCATCGGATTCCCCGTAGTTTGAAATTATGAATATAAAAAAATCGCATTTGCCTTTATCTTACCTTTAAGCATTTCACTTGATATCTCATCTGTTCCGCTTGCTTTAACATTTCTCAAGTTCTCTATAACATGTTCCACTTCTGACCTAAGTATTACTTGACCATTATCATTTCCTATTTCTGGCTTTTCATTTCTTTCTACATGGTACAATTCACCTATGTATTCATTCCATCGATTTTCAATTTCATGGTCTTCAAATAGCATGTTTCCGTCTTTATCCTCTATGCAATTGTTTCCCCTGGTAGTCTTCTTTTTTTCTTGTCATTTCTTTGACTTTTTGATACATTTCTTTTGATCTATTTTGTCTGTCTAACTCTTCCACTTCTTTGCATTTTCTTTCCAGTATTGTTCTTTAGCTTCTCTACAAGCTTTCTGCATTTTCTTATTCCATTCTCGATACTTTATGGCATCATTTTTGTTCTCTTCTCTTTCTCTCATCATTCTTAGAATATCGTCCGTCATCCACTTTTGTTTATTTTCATGATTCTTTTTCGGTAGCACTGCTTTAGCTGCATCAGTCAGACCGTTTTTTACACTTTCCCAAAAAATATCGATTTTTTCCGGATCATACTGATGTGTTTCTTCTGTAATCAAGCTTGCTGTTCTGTTATTAACCTCAGCAACATATTTGCTTTAATCTTCTCTGACTTTAGTGAGTTCATGTCTAGTTTATTCTTGAGTTGATTTCACCTCTACTGGTGTTAAATTCTTAGAAGTTTTTGCATTTTATCCGGTCAAAAAAAATGGATGTGGCTTTGTCTTCTCCAAAATGAATGCTTAGTTTGCTTTGCAAAGACCAATCACACAAAAAGTTGAAGTTTCTATTTAAGGTAGAATTTATCTTCTCATTCCTTTGTCTCTAAAGATTAAGTAGGAATCATCCACGTAAAGAAGCAGGTCACAATCAACCGCCCGTGCCATGTCATTTATGTACACAAGACAAATGGGTGGACCAAGAATTGACCCCTGAGGAACTCCACATGTCAAAAAACCAGGATTTGAAAATTCTTTTCCAATGTTGACAGAAAATGATCGGTCCTGGAGGTAAGATTTAAACCATTACATGGTGGAGTCACTAAAGCCCAAACATACCAATTTACCTAGGAAAATTTCATGGTCAATTATGTTGAATGCCTTTTGTAGGTCAATCAAAATCATACACGTGAACATACCATTTTCAAATCCCTGATGGATCCTATCACTCAAGTAGAATAGGCAAGCATCCGTCAAATGATGTGCGCGAAAGCCGGATTGCTTTATATATATATGATATTTTCCTTTCATCCAGGTACTTTTGTATTTGACCGTCAATAATATTTTCGATAATTTTTGAAAGTTGTTGAAGCACAGAAATTGGTCTAGGGTTTTTAGGGCATTTTCGATCCTTTTTTGAAGAGTGGTTTTAGTGTCGCTTGTTTACAACCATCAGGGAATGTGGGCTGAAGGATTGAGAGGTTGAATAATTCAGTTATTGGCTCTGCTAGAGCCACCGTAACATCTTTGTGGAATTTCCCAGCAATCCAATCCTTTTGCTTTTGAAGGGCTGATTTTCTTCCAAGAGTTTTAGGACAGTTTTGAGAGAAGTGGGAACTAGTGCAAAAGGTTCAGAGATTTTAAGGTGGTGATAGCATTTGTGCACATTATCTAGCCTATGAGGAAACCGTTTGAGATTCTAAATCAAATTCGAAGCAAGATGTGAAAAAATTCCTTAAAAGTGCCTGCTGTTTTATCATCCAAACATGGTTTACCTTTGTTGTTTAGGCAAATTTTGGAGAGCGACTCTTTCCCTGATGACAAGCCTAAAGATCTTAGACACTTCCATTGTTCTTCGGGTTTTCCCATATTCTCATTTAGATTTCCGATAACAAAAGGCCTGTTCTTCTGCTTTCTCAAGTTTTGAACATTGTTTACTCGCCTTCTTGAAGTTTACACAGAGAGAGTGAATTTTGGATCTTCTAAATTTTAATGTCTCGAATTCTAATCCACTCAAGGACTTTGTGTCCTTTCACTCCTGTGAGTCCTTCCGTATCCAAATTTCCCTCACAGGAGCTATTTCATTGATAATATTGGTGATCAATTCAACGAAATGGAAGTATGCAGTATTAGTGTTGTCATATTCCAAGTAGTTTTGGAAATTTGATTTGACTATTAAGGTAACTCTGCTTTCCGCTCCAGTGAGCAGCGAGTTGTCGTTTCGCAAAACCATTCTCCTCAGAAAACAGTTGATTTCTCCAATACTATTAAGTCGATGGAAAATCGGTAAAAAAGGCATCGTTCTACATAGTCTTTGCAATCGAAAGATATGCAAATCACAATGTTTCCGTTAAGGCTGGCTTTGCAAATTATTTTTCAAAGCTTTTTGTTGATTTGAGAAAAGTGGATTTATCTTCAAAACTGCTCGGAAAATTTTTGGTTTTCTTTCGATATATCCTTAGCTAGATTTTTGATCTACAACTTTGCCAAGTCTGATTGAAAAAGCTAGGCTAGATTTGTCGCAATCGAATTTTATATTCCTGTTTGCCTCTCGACATTGAAGAGTAAAAGCCTCGGTCAACAGATTACCATGTTACGAATCACGCTTTCAAACACTCAGCCTTTGGCTGCATTCACATTGCACAATCTTTTGAATGCGCATAAACGCTCGTGCAGAAATCCGCCATACTAATCCCTTACAGTGTTCAGATTGCAAAAACATAAGATTCGATTGCGACAAACCTAGCCTAGCTTTTTAGATCAGACTTGGTAAAGTTGTACTTCAACAATCTAACTAACGATATAGCGAAAGAAAACCGAAAACTTTTCCAGTAGTTTGGAGATAAATCTAATTTTCTGAAATGAAAAAAAAGTTTTGAAAAATAATTTACAAAGGCAGCCTTAATGGAAACATTGCGATTTGTATATCTTTCGATTACCAAGACTATGTAGAACGACGCCCTTTTTACCGATTTTCGATCGACCGAATAGTATTGGAGAAATTAATTGCTTTCTGAGGACAGTGGCTTTTGCAAAACGGCAACTCGCTGCTCACTGGAGCGGAAAGCAGAGTTACCTTAAAGATCGCATCCCTGCAAACATTTGTTCTTCTGTTGTTTACAAGTTTAAGTGTAGCAGCTGCCAGGCTACTTATTATGGCAAAACATCATGCCACTTTATTGTTCGTTGTAGGGAACATTTAGGAATAAACAAGAAAGGAATAAGTATAAAAGGTGCTTCTTTATCCATTAGGGACCATCTCACAGTGTGCCCAGGGTGGGAAAAAATTGATGTTCGAGTTTTTTATTTTGAACCTGCAAAGGTTATTTTTCAGCTGCATATATCTTATATTACGAGGTGCAAAAAACCAGACGTCAAAATATCAATGCGTTCCGGAGATGCAGCACTTCAAAGTTGCAAGTTTCACAAAACCTAATTGAACGACTTCTTGCAGCAGCTTGTTGTCCAAAAAAGTGCACATCTAAGATTCTTTCACTGAATCGCTTCCCCTCAAGTTACGACGATGGCGATAGGCTTATTCAAAAGCTGAAGAAATAAGCTTTTCAGCTATCATCAAAAAAATTTGATATCGACACAGAAATAATTTCAATATTGTGAACACACTTGTGATATAGAAAATTTTCTTATCCTTCCCATCTTCTGTAACAACTTGTTACATTTTATAGATTTCAAAGGATGCGCATCATTGCGGAGATATGCGGTTGCTTTCTTGCTATTTCATGCACTTTGAGAGAGTAGAAAATGCTAATTTCGCTTCAGGGGGGATAAGGGCAACAAGGTGGGGAATTTTTTTTAAGGAGGGTGCTTCTGGGCATCAAAATTGCTGTTTTTGCTCTTATATGTTCTGTTTATCTTGCATTTATCTGTAGGAAGATTTTTTCAATACGATGATGCCTTTCTCGATATACTAGCAGCCTTAGGTCATCTCAAATTTGAATCTAAAAGGGGGTTGATGGGCAGGGGGTCAGAGGAGTGAGGGGGGCTAATGACGGTTGGCAAGTGCAATGTTGTTTGAAACATAAAAAAATGGGAGATTATCGCTCGAGAATCTTACTATCTTATTCTGCAATCGTCAATATTGAATCATACACATCTCTGCATTTTAGAAGAAGCCATTCACATGTACATTGATGCTCTCTTGATCATCCTCAGTTTCAAAATTGTGCTGCAAGTTTTTATGCTCAGCAGATCGAGTCCACATACCGAACAACATGGACATGGTCATTTTGATGCAACATGAGGATTTGAAACGATAAGCATACGCCGGAATATGTCATGAATATTCTTTCTTACTGAAATTTGCCTTGCTCGTGCACATGGCCCACCTTGAAATGACCTTACATGTTTGTTCCAACCTTCCCAAGGATCTCGTTCCATTTCACAAGTGATTTGCCACCATTCCACTCAAACATTTCCTCAACTGTGTCCACATATCTGATGAACAGTCGGAGAGCGCTTACCGCTAATTTGCGTCAGACAAAAAATATTTTATTTTGCCTTTATCTTGTTCTTCACTACTAGCTTTGTGACTGGGCTTTGATTCCATAAGTCACCGGAACTTTCCACTGTACCTTCTGTATTCACTTTCAGGGAGACATTCTTTTCGATGAAATATTGTGTAGCCAAATCAAACTTTTCGCCCTTTGCAGAACTTTTCAAAAGGCTGCTAGTTGCTTTCAGATACAGATCCTAGGCTAACTTATTCAAAACTTTGTATTGTGTCTATTTTGCTCAAATTTACTTCTTGAACTGAAAAAACTTAATGAATACTATCTGCAATGTACCAAAATTGTTTCATGAGGGAACTATTGGCGTTCAACGAGTTAATCACTCCGCAGAGCTTTGGAAACTCAAGAAAGTTATTTCTCAGCCTGCATTTTTTGCAACTAATATCAAATTTTCTATCCAAAAATTACATCCAAAGAAAGGGGTAAAAAATATTGCAATCAATTACTTGCTTCGTAGTAAACAAAACTTCACTTTCTTTATCGTAATCAACTCAGTTCTCGGTAGTAAACAACTCAGTTTTGTACAAGCCAGTTCATAAGTTTTTTTTTCTTCGTTGTGATTATCTTGAAATGATAATATTGAGCCACCCTTGTCTTTGAACAATTTACGTAATAAAAGAAAACATTTTTGAAAATAAAGATATCTAGTATGGAAAGAAGGACATGAAACAACAACACATTCCCATGGGGATATTCTGTACCAGGCCTCGTAAATGTAAGTTATTTTCACACAAGCTGTTTGTTTTACCGCTGCTGACTCTTGATGCACTCTTACAACCTTCTCGGAAAGTTCCAGCAATGAATTTATTGCAGTACTATTTTGTCAAAAATGCCCGAATAAGGACATTGGCCCCAGGCCCCCAATATTTCGGAAAATTGTAAAGTTTCACAAATACCATATCCTCCTTCAGAAAGCCTTTCTAACGAGCCCTCAAACACATTTTATCGGTTTTCTTTCTCACGCTATGAATTTATTCTCGAAATTGGTGATCTGGGCACACTGTGCATCTTAATGAAACTGGTCATGCCGAGTCTTCTGATAATTTTTGTATTTTGGACAAAGCCAACAACAATTTTGACTTGCTGATACACGAGAGTCTTCTAACCTTGAGGGATCGCCCGACACTCAATCAACAGAACTCTTCTATACCGTTGTATCTTTTTTAATCTCCCTGGACTTTCTTATTTAGTTTAATTTCAATAGACTTTCCTTATTTAGATATCGTATGATTGCTAATTTGTTATGAATTTTTCTCTCGAATAATTATCACTATAAAACCTCATACGTGTAACTTTATTTAGCTGAAGATGAGACAAGCTCGTCTTGAAACGTTCATTCATTAATCATGGCCTAGTCTAATACTTTACAACGTTACACCTGGATTTGTTTTAACTAATTGGAAATGTCGATTTAACTACGATATTGGTTTGTCTTCTCTAAAATCATCCTCAAAATGATGTTCGTCGTGGTCCTAATATTACGATTTTGATTTGAATGAGTTTATTGAGAAAGGCTGTCTTTGTGTAATTTTTGAATGTACGGATGTTGATAAAAGTATGTTCATGTCTTTCGGTTTGGGTAGTCTTTCTAGTGCAATAAATCAGTTGATAGTTGGATAACCCTAGACCAAGAACCCCATGTTCAGAAATTTTATGAGAGGGGTTTGTGAGTATGTGGTCGATGAGGGTGGTTAATTATTTGCTTTAATCCATGTAGGGAGCAGAACTCTTTATATCTCTTAATTCCATTTGATGTCTCAGTGCTTTTGTTCACCAAATTGATGTTTAGATCCCCAAGGGTGCAAACCTCTTGGTTGTCAAAATTTGTTGTTTTGGAAATTGCCTGAGATAGCTTATCTAAGAAACCAGGTTGTTGGAGGTCTATAGAGAATTCCAACAAGAACCGGTTTTGATTTTGGTAGTTCTATATCTAAAACTACATTCTCAATTTCTGGTGAAAAATCTGCTCTTGGACTGAATACCAGATTTTTCCTTATCTAGCAACTCGGGGGGGGGGGTATCTCGACCCATCATCTGACGGGGACGTGCCATTTTGCCCAAAAAATTGGTACCCATAATTCCGTAAATTCTGGTGGATTTTAGGGTCTTAATTCCGTAAATCGAATGAAAATCTGGGCCATAATTCTGGAAATAGTGAAAAATCCCCTGAAAATGACACCCATAATTCCGTTAAATGTCTAAAAATTGTGAAAAAGATACCCAATATTCCGTAACGGTTTGAAAAAAGTACCCCTAAAAATGGCACGTCCCCGTAGCATGAAAAGTACTAAATTACCCCACCCCCCACGAGTGTAGCAAGCTACTCATCCACAATGTCTGTCCCTGTCAGATCTTTGACTTCATGCCCATCAATGTTTACTTCACCATCAAGAACAGACTTATCTCTGAGATCTGTCTCTGAGATTTGTCTCTGAGATCCCAATCACTGCAGCATTGCTTTTATGAGCTATTAGACGAAGTTCATCAATTCTGGCTAAAAACCTTTAGATGGAGAAAATGTAGTCCTCTCTCGTCAAAATTTGCCTACTTATCTCTGTCTGTTGAATGATCCTCAATGTGTACATTTGATGTATTCAGCTCTTCAGGTGGAGGTTCTGTAAATGAGAAGCCAGCAAAGGGAAGGTGATCCTAAGGTTTTCTCTTGTTTTGCTGTTACAAGATAACCAAACATATCTCACTTCATTTTTAGAAACCATGCAGTATGTATCATAGTCTATATCTGAAATTTTATCACATCTTTTGTGCACCAAAAAACCACATTGGTTGCAGGGCAATCCTTTCCTACCTGACTTATTGCATAGAGTGCATGGGGAATAGGTAGGACCAGGGTGAAGATGAATATCACCAGAAAGTAGCAACAGTGATCTTGAATCTTGATTTTCGGATCAGACTTCAATTAAAATTTCAGCTAACCCTTAGATGGGCCTTAGATTTCACAAAAGATTGTGAATTCCACAAAGTGGTGATTAAGCCCTAGGACTGGCTGCAGAATCAGGCATTGGAGCATCACATGGAAATCGCAGTCTCACAATAAAATGGAGGGCAAGCACCACAACAAAAAGAATAATGTTCTCATAGTTATTTCTGCATCTTCATTAATTTCAGCACATCACTTTCAAAGATGATAATCCCAAGTCATATGCATATTGATTAGGATGAATCCACTTGACAGGTGATATAACTTTAACCGGGACATTTGACGAATCCAAGTGACATAATTCAATCAAACTATTTTGGACTAATTCCAAGGTCTATCATCAGTGTGTCAAACAGGGCGTAAACAGCCATTGAGTACAGCAGTAACAAAGAGTACCAAAGTGACAACAAATGCGCAAAAACTATGAATAAAGGAACGGTTTTACTAAACTATGGAATCAGCCAAAACGATCCAAACGACCCAAAACGAGCCATAACTACCCAAAACGAGCCAAAGCGACCCAAAACGAGCCAAAGCGACCCAAAACGAGCCATAACGACCCCCAAAACGAGCCAAAACAACCCAGAACAACCCAAATACGACCAAAACTGATTCAATCAGTGAACAGGAGTGTAGGATGACAGCAGTAATCATATGGGAACAACTTGAGTACTCTCATTGCTCGCGCCGTTCATGTCGCCAAAAAATTACAAGAGACGGGAAAGACAGAAGCGGACAGTGAAAGGTCATATGGAGACAGGATTTTACATCAACTGTGGCTTAAGTAGGCCTATCGTCGTAAGCAGGAATCATTCCAGTCTGATGTTTTTATTTCTACCCAATTGTTATAACGTGAGGCATGCTTTTCCCAATTGACAAAATGTGTCAAGTAGTTATTTGGTGATTTACCTTGAAAACAATGACATCTATCGACGGATCACCTCACGATTTGAATTGTCCACAGCTTCAGTTAGGTTCAGCCGCGTTCAGCCGGGTTGAAGTGGGCTTTCCTGTCAAAATTATGCTAGCCTAGCCCTATTTATAGTCAATGATATAGTTCCTTTTGATCACCAAAGCGAGACACAGAACAGAGAGATGTGTAGAGAAAGGAGAGGTAGAGAAGGTCGGAATGCAATGGCCTGAAAAACCATCCTCTGCTAACGATTTTAATGGTCATTGGCCAAGGTCATCTTGAATCATTTTGTCTCTTTTCCGGTTACTTATGGGTTATTTTGGCTCGCTTTGGGTTGTTCTGGGTCATTTTGGGTCGTTCTGCTTCGCTTTGGATTGTTATGAATCGTTTTGGCTCGTTATGGGTCGTTTTGGCTCGTTATGGATCGTTTTGGCTCGTTTTGGGTCGTTTTGGCTGATTCCATAGTTTAGTAAAGCCGGTAAAGGAAAAACACATCAATCAAAAGAGTAAATAAGGCATACCAGAAAAGCTCAAATATAGCCTCAAGGGTTCTTATTTAATTTCAAACACCCCAGAAGGGTGGGCTAAAAGAGAGGGAGCTTATTAGAGAGCGGTGTGAACATTCCACAACTAACATTATATATTCCTTCTCATTGTTGATGTCTCACAGGTGGGGTTTAGTTTATAATCAATGAAAGAAAACATAACCAACTCGGTGACTATTTAGTGTGTATTAACTTTTCATGGTAGCAGAGGGTAGTTCGAGTGGATAAAAGAAAAAAGAGGACAGTTCATAGTGTGTTGAAAGAAGCAAGAGTGAAGATGGCGTCAGCGTAGAAAACCCCACCAGCATTTGATGTAGAGAGCAAGTCATACAGTAGATGGGTAGAAGAATTGAAAGCATGGACAGAGTTAACAGACGTACAGAAGGACAAGCAAGGTTTAGCGATTGCTCTATCTTTACCAGAAGAAGATAGCAGTAACATACGAGATAAAGTGTTTAGTGATTTGAGTCTAGATGAATTGAAAGGTAATGATTGTGTGAAGAAATTAATGGAGTTTATGGACAAATTATTCAAGAAAGATCAATTGTCTGAAGCATATGAGGCATTCAGTGATTTTGAGAGATTCCAGCGTAAAGATACTATTACAATGGATACATATATAATGGAATTCGAGAAGCTGTATAACAAAACAGCAAAGTTTAAGATGACACTTCCACAGGCAGTTCAAGCATTCAAGCTGTTAGAAGGAGCTGACCTAGAAGGATAGACAGCTGGTGTTGACCGGTGTCAACTATGACAAAGAAGATACTCTTTTTACACAAATGTGTAGTTCTTTGAAGAAGTTCTTTGGAAAGCAGTCTTTGGCAATTGGCACAGACAAAGGAAAGAGCATTAAGATAGAGCCTGCATTTATAGCAGATGAAGAATTTAAGATCGTACCCCAATGAAGAGAGCACACTTTTAGCACATGGTCAGGGCTACAGAAGTTTTCGCGGTGGCTATGGACGAAGAGCACGTGCTAATCAGCAACGCTATTATATGCATGGACGCTCCCCACAACAGACCAGTGGATTCAACACTTTTGCCACCATTCAGCGCGGCAGAGCCTCCCATGGAGCACATAGTATGTGTGAAAAGAAAACAAATCCCATCGGGGCAGATGGATACCCCTTGAAATGCAGAAGCTGCCAATCAATCCAGATTGAAAGAAAGAACTGATCCTCCCACAGCTAACAAAGAATCCTTGCGTGTGTTCTTGGCAATGACCTCAACAATGGGCTGGGAAGCGAAAACAATAGACATAAAAGCAGCGTTTCTTCAAGGGGAGAAGATACAACGAGAAGTATTATTAAAGCCTCCCGCAGAAGCCAAAGCAGGAAAGAAGATTTGGAGGTCAAAGAAGGGTGTTTATGGTTTAAACGATGCGGCAAGGCACTGGTATTTCAGTGTTTGCAAGGAACTGTTGTCCCACGGCTGCTTGCAGTCCTCAATAGATCCAGGATTATTTTACTACCGCGCTGAGGCAAACTCCAAGGCCTATTCATCATGCATGTAGACGACTTCATATGGTCCGGAACCAGGCGTTTTTGTGATGAAGTTATTGAAAAGGTTCGCACAGCATTTCTTTGTGGAAAGGAAGCCGACAATGCATTCAAGTACATTGGATTGGATGTAGAGCATGCTGAGGATGGCATTCTTTTGCACCAACACGAATACACATTGGCCATGCAGATGATACCAGTGTCCCCCATTCGAAAGATGAGAATTAAAGATGATCTAACGAGAGTGAAGAGACAACTTTAAGAGAGATTATTGGACAACTCAACTGGATCTCTGGCCAGTCCAGATCAGACATAAGCTATGAGGTCTTAGATTTGAGTATATCAATGAAAGGTGCAAAGGTTTCTCATTTGAACAAAGCCAACAAGATTATAAAGAAAGTTAAAGGAGAGTTGCCTAAGATTAGGTTTCCCAATCTTGGAGACCCAAAAGATTTACACATAGCACTATATTCTGATGCATCATATGCCAATTTGAATGATGGCGTGTCCAGTGCAGAAGGGTACGTGGTCTTCCTTGTGGGTGAAGATGGAAGATGTTGCCCATTGTCATGGTCATCAAGAAAAGTAAGACGAGTGGTGAAAAGTACCATCGCTGCCGAGACCTTGGCACTTGTGGACGGGTTGGACATGGCTATTTACATTGGGTCAGTGCTTTCAGAGATATTAGGAGCGCAGAGAGTTCCTATATGGTGTTATATTGACAACAAATCTTTGTTTGAAAACATATACTCAACAAACCTAGTGGATGAAAAACGCCTACGGATTGACATAGCAAGCATTAAACATATGATCGATAGAGGTGAAGGTGGACATGCGAAATGGATAAATGCAGAATTCCAGATTGCGAACAGCTTGACCAAAAGAGGAGCTTCAAACGCAAAACTACTACATGTGATGGAAAGCGGACATTTGAAATCATATTAGACTGATCCTCAGGTAGATATTGACAAGTGTTACAAGAACAACTTTATTTTTATGTTCATTATATTCTACAAGTTTTGTTGGCCATTGGCATGTAACTTTGTTTTCCGTAGTTGACCACCAGGAGCATTATATTGTTCAGTCAAAAGAAGAGAGGGGAATCTGTGAACATTCCACAACTAACATTATATATTCCTTCTCATTGTAGATGTCTCGCCGGTGGGGTTTAGTTTATAATTAATGAAAGGAAATATAACCAACTCTGTGACTATTTAGTGTGTATTAACTTTTCAAGGGGGACTTATCACAAAGTCAGATGAGAAAGATATACATGGTAGCTTTTCAGTTATTTACCCCATATCTTGTAGATACAACATAAGTTTGTAAGTCAGATACAGAAATTTGACACAATTTTATCCAAAACCACATCAAATTAACAATAGACATATTAAGCTACACATAAATGGAGAATCTTCTCTAATATTTGGCATATGATATATATGGGGGGGCTTAATAGTGAGGAAGGCTTAATTTGTAACAGGGGAGGGGCATATTAGGGAGGGGACTTAACAGATTTGGGGCAAAGTAAGCTCTATGGAACATTTCTATTCTTAAGAACTCTTGCAAATTTTTGATGTTGCTATTCTGGTTTTGGTTGGCTCACATATTTCAAGATTCCTATAGATTTCATGGATATCTATTAAGAAAAGAGTATTTCATTTGAAACAATACCTGTGTTTCCCTCTTCTTGATGGCCCTTGGGAGGACTGAGTGCCCACATCATCATCATCATCACCCAGGAACTACAAAATAAACACAATATGGTGAATGAAATAGAGACAAAGGCAAAATGAAACTGAAATTTGATATAACTCTGAAAAGACATTAGATGAGAAATCTAAATCATTTTGAATGGTGTGATACATTTATTCAAATGCATTGGTAGAGGGGGGAGATTTGGGGATTTTAAAGTAATTTTTGGTCTATTCAGAGCAAATTCTTTGATATTTCCAAAGTCTTGACTCTTCTCATACACAAAGTGATGCCATGTTGGCAACAAATTATCTCAAAATGTATTACTAAAATGTCTATAGGGCACATCTGGTGTTTACAAAACGAAGACGAAGACGGAAGATAGAAAACGAAGACGAAGACGCATACAACCATACTTCAATACAGAGTAGATTTTTAACATCAAGTGCAAATAGATCTTTCTATGGCTATTTGCTTGATGAACAAACGTAAATCAAGCAAATTAAATGCTAACGTTTTTGGTCTTCGTTTTACAGAATGACCCACCCAATCTGCAAAACGAAGACAGACTCCAAAATGCTACGAAAGTGTTTAAATTCAACCAAGAGGGTAAACAATCGCCGTGTTTCTTCAAATAGGCACAAGGAAACAATTATTGCACTGCACGGACCATAAAATGATCATTTGGAACATGTCTTCGTTTTGCAGAATAACCCCCTCGATCTGCAAAACATTTCACAATAGACGATTCCCCTAAAGATAGCGGAGAGGAAAATTCAGCCAAGATGCACTTCTTCTGCAAGATGCTCTGCATAAGATGGATTGAAAAAACTTCGCAAAATATCAATTAGGGGGGCCAATTGATAATTTGCGATGTTTTTTTAAAAAGCCGTTAAATGTGGCAGATACTTGATCTTGCTGTGTCTAATCATCAAGACAGTATCAAGGCAAGCTGCTTTAGGGGCAAATAAAGTAATTTTCACGCGTTTGCTCGTTGTTTTCGACAATTTCATATTTCAGGCCTAAAGCGTGTGGAGATTGTAAGTCTCGGCTTATTGTAATTTGCGAAAATTTTCGCATCATGCGAAAAATGCGAAATTTCGCAAATTACAAAGCAGGTACTTGGAATTGTAAAATGCGAAAATTCTCCGCTGATGTTTCTTTCTCGTCAATGATCATCGCTAAGTAGGCCAGGGACAACGAAGACTCCGTCACACAACCGCTGTGTTGCATTGCTTTGCTGCTGCTAGCCTCATGGCCTAAATCCTTTCCGATTCCGAATGAGATCTAAGAAAAATCCAATTGACGGTATTTGCCAGTAAATGATCGCCATTAAAGCCAACTACGCGCTTATGAACGTCTATAACCTTTATTATTATTATTATCATTATTATTATTATTATTATTATTATTATTATTATTATTATTATTATTATTATTATTATTATTATTATTATTATTATTATTATTATTATTATTATTATTATTATTATTATTATTATTATTATTATTACTATTATTATTATTATCAATTTCTTTAAAAGTTGGCTAAAAGAACTACAATAGCTATGATTAAAAGCTAATTTAGGCCAACTAAAAAATCAAAATATACAAGAGCGAATAGTAGTTAAAATAGTAAATTAGAAAAATATACAATGAATTGCTCAGCATAAAAAATCAAAGATGTTAAAATCAAATGAAGCCTAAGTTTGGGACAAAAGTTTGGCATAATCGGCAGTGGCAGCTTTCTCCAGACCAAGATTTGATTTCGTTTTTAAACTCAGTAAGAGATGCAAAATCTTTGATAAATTGTGGAACGGTTGGTGATGGCCAACAGGATGGACGTGTCGTGAGACGCTCCTTCTTCTTGTGATTCATTTAATGGTAATCCGTCGTAGCTGCCGCCGAAAATGCTGCCTTGTATATCACCAGAATCTTAGCATCAAATGCAATTGATACAGAAACTGAAGAATTACGCAAAAGATGCCATCAAAGCAGGGAAAGTCATTCGTCGTGAGTGTGAAAACGCTGCATGGATTAGGCCACTTGATGAATTTGCCTCCAGCCTAAATGAACATGAGTGGATGGAATTTGAAAAACAAGAAAGGGCCTTTCGTCAGACTTTGAGCAGTAGGGGAGTATTTTATGATAAATTTATCTGCAAGGGAGATTTTAGCAAATGGCAAAGGGTCTTGAAAGTCATCACTGGAATATTCGTGAAAGGTGGGGAATTTCAACAACAAAATTTCAATGGCAAGCCATGGAACTTGAATCTTTGCAAATATTGTTTACGTATTTTGAAATCGTTACCAAGGGAACCGTCCCTTGGTGATTACAGAGATGAGTCAATATTGTTGCAGTTAGAAAAGCAGTTGTCTTATGTTAATAAAACAATACAGCCATTCTTTTCACTCAGACAAGGCGTGTTCACGGATGATACAGTTTCCCGAAGTAAATTAACAGATCTTTGGCTGCATAAAAGAAAGAAGGCAATTCAGATTATAAAGAACGATTGCAGATGGCCAAACAAAACACAAGTAGAAATTGATCAAGCGCGAACAGAAGCGTTCTATCGAAATGAAAAATTGTTTCTTTTAGAAAGTGATACAACAAACGAGGAAGAAATATCCCTTGCTGACGACAACGAAAATGATATCGAAGAAGTTAGGCCATTTAATGAAAAAGAAATTGAGGATGTTGTGAAAATATTGCCCAATGGAAAATCAGCGGGGCTGGATGGAGTTGTGTATGAAGACATAAAGAGAGAGTTTAGTTCAATTAAAACTGATATTGTGGGCATATTTAATACAAGTTTAAAGAATAGGAAAGTACCCTCCGAATGGAAGCATGATATTGTGCAAAGAATTCCGAAAAAGAATTATAACCCCGAAGACCTAACGACACTTAGTGATATATCTTTATCGTCTGTCATTTACAAATTATTTTCGCGTTGCATCATAAACAGAATTTTGCCCTTCATCGAGCCGCAAATCGAATTTTGGCAAAGGGCTTTTCTTAAAGGAAGAATAGGCAAGATTTAATTTTTAGCCTGAAAACAGTGTTGGATGACTTTAGACACATAAGCACGAAGCTCCACATTCTATTCATCGACTTTGCAGATGCGTTTGGCATTATCAAGCATAAAGAGATCACAACCACATTGTCTGAATACAACATTCCGACTGTGTACTGTAAGATTATTGAGCACATATATGATCGCTCCAGCTTTCAAGTTATTTGTGGAAACAATTTGACTCAGAAAATTTACATCACAAGGGGCACAAAAACAGGTGACCCTTTAAGCGTTATGATTTTTCTAGTTATAGTGGATAAAGTACTAAAACCAGCGTACAGTCATGCCCTGGTTAGTATGAATATAGAAAATGAAAGGAAAATTAGGCCAATTCCAATTCAAGCATATGCAGACGACATTGCAATGGAAACATATGACTTAAAACTGCTTAAAGAGATGATAATGAAATGTGAGCCACTCTTTGATCAAGCTGGTTTGAAAGTAAAGGCATCTAAGTGTGCATTATTTTATGAACGAAGGTCTGGTAACAATTGGTATAAGGGAAAAGGTGACAAAAAGCCAGCCATTAAAGTTCAAGGAGAATCAATAGAAACGTACAAGAGATCCAAATCGTATAAATATCTAGGCAAGTCGTTTACCATAGCAGGGGAAGACGAAAAACAAGTCAAGGACTTTATTAAAGAATTTAAAGGTATAATTGATAAAATCAAGGAATGTACGCTCCCTATTCCTTTAAAACTCAGTGCTTTCAATAACATGGCTTTAGCAAAGATTTCACACCACTTTGAAAACACAAAGATAGAAGAAAAACAGCTTGAGGAACTGGATACAAAGATTACGAAAACTGTTAAAGAAATGTTTGATTTATATCCCAAGAGCAGTGACAAGATATTTTTCGTCAACAGACTACTTGGGGGGCTTGGGATAAAAAGACCATCAAACGTATATAGGGCAACGCGTGTATCCAATTTGATAAAAATGCTGAATCACGATGAGGAGAGCATACGGTATCTGGCAAGAGAATCTTTGGAATTAGACATGAAATCGCGAGGGGTTAGACAGACAGATAGCGAAATCAATTTTCTAGGTTATGCATTAGATGCTAACCGGAGACTAGCCAAGACAAAAACATATGGAGGCAACTCTGATTGGCCGGATCTACTTTTTCATGCTAATAAGTTTAATGGATCAATTATATACAAGGATGGCTTTGCTGTGGTTGTCGTTAATGGCAAGGAGCTGAATAGGAAAGATTTAAAAAGAGAAATCGAGGGAGAATTAGAGCAACAGGATATCATTAAGAGCTGTGAGCTCCAAATGCAGGGAAACTTTATAGGAATGGAGAATATAGACAAAAAGATTTCGCATCAAGTTTATTACGGATGGAAGCTGTCTGACAGCTTAGTCAAGTTTATTCTACGTGCACGTATGAATCAAATCCCTTGTAACCAGCTAATTCATATGTGGAATAAGGATCACGATAAAAGATGCTCAATGTGCAATGAAAGGACTGAATCAATGGCACACTTAATGAATTCCTGCAGAAACTACAAAGATTTATATTCGCGTAGGCACGATCGGGTCGTAGAATTCCTAGAGCAAAAAATCCGAAAAAAGAATTCAACATCAACGTTATTTGTCAACAAAATGGTAGAAACAGCTTTCCCACATATCAAAAACGCATTGCAACAGCTAAACCAAAGGAAGCCTGATATATTAGAGATAAAAGTGAACGGGAGAGAATGTGAAATTGTTGAAGTCACTGTCTGCTTTGATTTGTATATGGATACATCTTATCAAGAGAAAAGAAATAAGTATCAACCAGTGATAAATTTACTGAATCGACATGGAATTGCGACAAGTATCAGTGTTATGTGCTTTGGATCACTTGGGACCGTACATAAGAATGTAAGAGGAAACTTGAAAAGGCTAGGACTGTCAGGGGAAGAGGCAAAAGAGACAATGAAGTGGTGCAGTGTATCAAACATGATTTGTGGTAGCATCATATGGCGAAATAGGTGCAAAAAAGTGCATGGACAGTAGGACTGCTGATTTCTGGTGATGTGCAAGGAACATATTTGGCTATAAGACGTTTATTACAGTTTGTTCTTAATTTGTCAAATCATATCCGATATTATTATCAATTTCTTTAAAAGTTGGCTAAAAGAACTACAATAGCTATGATTAAAAGCTAATTTAGGCCAACTAAAAAATCAAAATATACAAGAGCGAATAGTAGTTAAAATAGTAAATTAGAAAAATATACAATGAATTGCTCAGCATAAAAAATCAAAGATGTTAAAATCAAATGAAGCCTAAGTTTGGGACAAAATTTTGGCATAATCGGCAGTGGCAGCTTTCTCCAGACCAAGATTTGATTTCGTTTTTAAACTCAGTAAGAGATGCAGAATCTTTGATAAATTGTGGAACGGTAGCCCAGACTTGCGGGCCACTAAAGCGAATGGTTTCTGAGCCATATGTAACAGTTTTAATTCTAGGAAGAGAAAAGTCGTTAGAGTTCCTCAGATTATGTTGACTTTCTTGTTGACAAAAATCTCTCTCATAAAAGCTGGATTCAAGCCATTTTTGGTCTTATACATTTCCGTCATGAGATTCTGCAAGTTTCTCTGGTGCACAGTTATTGATCTATCCTTTTCCATTAAAACCTCAAAGCTGGATTCATAGTCCTGGTAAGTAACTCTTAGTGCTCTCTCTTGAATTTTATCAATTTTGTGACGAAGTTTTCGGCTGTGGAACATCCACGCCAAGGGACAGTATTGAAACTGGCTATTTATAAAAGCTCTCATTAAGTACCGTAATTTGCCTTGAGAGAGCATACAGTTTATTGCGTGAGAGAGCATACAGTTTATTGCTAGCCTTTTGACAGAGCCCGGCAACATGATGTTCAAATGTCAACTTATTGTCTATAGTAACACCTAACAGCTTTTCCTGAGTGCTATTCTGCACAGATGCATTACCAATCTTAATGGTGACCGGTTCATTGCGAGAGGCACCTAATGCTAAAAAGTGGCATTTATCTTCATTTAGCTTGAGGCAGTTGTCAGAGAACCATTTTATTACTTTTAAAGAGACGTTTTCCAGCCTTTCTACTACATTTTGTAGATTTTGGTCACATGTATATAAGGTGGTGTCATCAGCATAATTGCATATTTCAATATCATCAACAGAGATTAACAAATCGTTCAAATAAATGTTAAAAAGTAGAGGTCCTAACACCGATCCCTGTGGAACACCCAAATTCAGTTTCTGCTTAGAACTAAACGAACCATTCATTTTAACTCGTTGCTGCCTGTCACTTAAATAACTATACAAAAAGGTCAATGCATCATGGTTGAAACCATATGCATGCAGTTTAGCAATAAGGAGATCGTGCTTGACGCAATCGAATGCCTTGGAAAGATCCATAAAGACAGCCCCAGCTTTTCCTCCAGTGTCTAGGTATATTTTACATTTTTCAAGAAAACGAGTTAAGCCATTGTATCCTCATTGTAGGCATTGCATTGTGCATTGTATCCTCAAAAATGGACAATCTCAACTCTTTTCGCAAATTACAAAATACCTCGAACTTTTTGTAATTTGCGAAAAATCTCCCAATTGGCTTATTAAGAAAAATTCCTTCTGAAAAGTTTATGGTGTTTAGAAGAGTGTCTCTTGTGCGGTGTAAGCATTTAATCCATTCAAAAGATGACAGCGAGCCTTTTTACCTACTGTTTGTTAATTTTTCGCAAATTACAAAATAGCTCAAACTTTTTGTAATTTGCGAAAAATCTCCCAATTGGCCTATTAAGACAAATTCCTTCAAGTTTATGGTGTTTAGAAGAGTGTCTCTTATGCGGTGTAAGCATTTAATCCATTCAAAAGATGACAGCGAGCCTTTTTACCTACTGTTTGCTGATTTTTCGCAAACTACAAAATAGCTCAAACTTTTTGTAATTTGCGAAAAATATCCCAATTGGCCTATTAAAACAAATTCCTGGTGTTTAGAAGAGTGTCCCTTATGCGGTGTAAGAATTTAATCCATTCAAAAGATGACAGCAAGCCTTTTTACTGACTGTTTGCTGATTTTTCGCAAATTACAAAATACCTCAAACTTTTTGTAATTTGCGAAAAATATCCCAATTGGCCTATACACCTTTTCAACTAAGCGACCTCGTTTGAAATTTTTCAAAATTTCTTTAGCTTGCGTCATATGAAATTTCAGACCCCATATTCACATTCAGCACCCTAATTTTAGTCTGATTACAAGATTTCATGATCTTACTTCTAGCGAATTTAATTCTATGACGATAACAAATTTGAAAATTTATAAGGGATTTGACCGTGAATAATGACAGAGGGTGTAAAGTTTCACCCCGAGCGATTTTGACGGTCAAATCCCTTATAAATTCTCTAAGTTATTATCGCCATAAAATCGAAATCACATACTCTAGGAATATGAAAATTTGGAATTAAACTAAACTTGGGGTGCTGAATCAAAATCCATGCTCAGAAATTTAGTATCGAGAAATTTTCAAAAATTTCCAAAACGAGGCCGTTAGCTGAAAAGGTGTATTAAAACAAATCGCTGCAAAATCTGAACAGCTATCACAGGCTACTATCCGGAGGAATTCTTGTTTATGGGCCAATTGGGATATTTTTCGCAAATTACAAAAAGTTTGAGCTATTTTGTAACTTGCGAAAAATTAACAAACAGTAGGTAAAAAGGCTCGCTGTCATCTTTCGAATGGATTAACTGCTTACACCGCATAAAAGACACTCTTCTAAACACCATAACCTTGAAGAAATTTGTCTTAATAGGCCAATTGGGAGATTTTTCGCAAATTACAAAAAGTTCGAGGTATTTTTTAATTTGCGAAAAGAGTTGAGATTGTCCACTTTTGAGGTTATAGACGTTCATAAGCGCGTAGTTGGCTTTAATTGCGATCATTTACTGGCAAATACCGTCAATTGGATTTTTCTTAGATATCGTTTGAAATCGGAAAGGATTTAGGCCACGAGCCTAGCAGCAGCAAAGCAATACAAAACAGCGGTTGTGTGACGGAGTCTTCGTTGTCCCTGGCCTACTTAGCGATGATCATTGACGAGAAAGGAACATCAGCGGAGAATTTTCGCATTTTACAATTCCAAGTACCTGCCTTGTAATTTGCGAAATTTCGCATTTTTCGCATGAAGCAAAAATTTTCGCAAATTACAATAAGCCGTAAGTCTCCTTGTAAACACCGGCAAAAGTTGTTTAAAAGGTTGGATTTGATGAAGATTAGACGCATTCTACAATGTTCTAGGGATCCACAATGCTCTACCTTTGCTGCTGACCAGTTCTTGGCCGTTTCAAAAAAACTTCGCAAATTATCAATTAGGGGGGCCAATTGATAATTTGCGAAGTTTTTCTGAAAGTTTCTAATTTCACTCAATTTTCTTATATTCAGCCGTTTCACCGTGCATTGGACAGTTTTTAGCTCTTCATAAGATGGATTGAAAAAACTTTGCAAAAACTTCGCAAATTATCATAAGCCCATTTTACACAAGCCGCAGTATTTTGTATGATTGGCTGATGATGTCAGTTTGTTTGCAAAAAGTAATGAAAATGTACAAGGCTGGCTATGTTTCCTAAAGAAAATTGACTCCAAGAACATTCTTAAATTGGCATACCTTTCTAACGACGTTACTAAAACACGGAACAAGCGGAACAAGCCAGTTACAAGCGGAACAAGCAAAGAACAGGTCAGTAACAAGCGGAACAAGCCAGGAACAGGCCAGTAACAGGCCAGTAACAAGGGGAACAAGCCAGGAACGGGCCAGTAACAAGCCAGTAACCCATTGAACAAAGCGTGGAATTAGCATGGGTACATGGCTGAACCCCACGAGATAACGTTAACATTGCTGCAAGGGCCGTACATTCTAACGGAAATTTCCAAAAATTGTTGCAGTGTGAAATGAACAAGTAACCGTATTTTCTTGTTAGAAGAAATTGGTTATGAGAAACAGATCGCCCTAAAAAGTTAAGAAACTCCAGCACTGAGAACTGGGAAAAATATAACGTAAGAAAGCGACTTGCGGATTTTTATTGAAAAGAGAAGGGTTTTTGCCGAAGTTGAACGGGATATTTAGGAGCCCTTTAAATGAGCAAACTCAGACCGGTCTGAGTTTCAGATCAACTTGAAATTTTGCTGTGTCTGCTATTTTGCACAGCGTTTACATGGAATTTCAAACCCGTCTGAAATTATACTTGCGTCACATTACGCATGCGTTTAATGCGACATGTGACTGTAGTTTCATTTCTCATGTTTGGATATAGGCCAATTTTAATCATGACGCCAAGTTATCAACAACACAAGATGTTATTAAATGGATAATCAACGATAATCAAGTGTATGTTTATGATGCATTACAGATCCACTTTGGTTTCATGGTTCAAACACTCCTTCACAACGGTGTCAGCTCAAAAATTGAGGGTATAGATGTTGGTGTTCCCCAAGGCTCATGTCTGGGTACCCTTCTTTTCCTTATTTATATCAATGATCTGCCGCAAGCTGTCCAAAATTCAGCTGTTTCCATGTATGCTGATGACACAAGTCTGTGCTACCAGTCTTCGGACATAAATGTGTTGAATGAGGCCATTAATAACGACCTCAAACAACTGGATACTTGGCTTCAAGGCAACAAGCTCTCCTTAAACGTTGCAAAAACAAATTCCATGCTTGTCTCCACCAAGCAAAAGCATGATATCCTCAAAAGTCGAAATGAAGACTTGGATTTGAAAATTCGCGACAATGACCTCGAAATAATTCAAAAAACAAAATACCTTGGTGTGCAGATCGACAACTCTCTTAACTGGAAGGAACACATCAAGACTGTCTCTACCAATGTTTCTAGAGCTATTGGCTTTTTAAAACATGCCAAGACGTTCCTACCGAAGGAAACATTGAAGACTCTTTACACAGCTATTGTCGAGCCACACCTTCGATATTGTTGCTTTGTTTGGGGTTGTGCCTGTTCGAATGCGCTTAATCAGTTGCAAAAACTTCAAAACCGAGCTGCAAGAATTATAACCAACAGTAGCTTTGATACCCAATGCAGACCAGTTATCGACCAGCTGGGCTGGAAGACCATTGAACAACTCATCGCTAGTGAATCTAAAATAATGGTCTTCAAGTCCCTGCATGAACTGGCTTCCCAATACTTGTGTGACCTTTTCACCCGAAACTCAAAGTGCTCTTCGTATGTCCTGCGCAATTCAGAGACAGATTTAAGATTACCCATGAAAAAGTCAAGTAATGGTCAAGTAATGGGCAAAAACTTCCTATCGTGGAGTAAAAGTGTGGAACGAACTTCCTGCCGATACCAAACAGGCATCTTCCCTGAATAGTTTTAAAAAATCTATTTAGGAGTGTTTCCTTTTCCCTTTCTATTATGTTAGATTTTGTAAATATTGTATTAGGTTTTGATATTATGGTTTTTATATCGTAATTATTCTTTCTAGTATGTAATTGTACATTAATGTTTTTAAGTGGAGGGCCCCTTGTAAAACAACTCTGGTTGAAGGGCTACCCTCCTTAATAAAATGAAAAAAAAAACAACCTGAAATTAAAAAAGGAGGTTGATCTGCCTCAGATTTTCATGCTTAGTTTCTTAATTCTAGCACAGTAAATTACTGGTTCTTTAGTTTTCTACACTACAGGAGTAAAACAAACGAATGAAAAATAAGACTGGCTCCCAGTGGTGCAATATCACTTCCGCAATGACATTCACAACTTTCAATTCGCCCCGATCTGAAAAAAATTCTGTTTACATGAGAATTTCAGGTCGACCTGACTTTTCAGATCGGTCTGAAAGACCGAAACGAACCCAGACCGGCACGAGGTTCATTTCGCCTGTTCTCATGTAAACACTCTAAGGGCTCAGACCAGACACTGAAATGAAACTCGTGCCGATCTGAAACTCAGGCCGGTCTGAGTTTGCTCATGTAAGGGCCCCTTAGAAAATAAGGACCCTATGGGGATGGGCGAAGAATTCCGGCACATCTAAAATATTGGGGCGAGAATCGAGCGAGAATAAATTTCTGTGTTGTCCAAAGAGTAGTGTTGTCAAAGAGGACGCTACTAGTTTGTTGCTGTTGTATTTTATATTCTTTTGATAATCGAGGGAGATGTTTGGAACTAAACTTCTACCCCAAAATATTGGTTTTAGTAAACATACAATTTCCAGAGAATTCTTTTTTCCGATATGCTTCGAAAAGCGACCTAAGCCCCCTCAATCAACTTATAAGCAATTTCATCCCGCAAATAAATTTCTTCTTTTTGCAAGGGTAAAGGCTGAAAGGAGTGGTCGATTTTTCAAGTACTTCCTTTTTAAAAGCGCTTAATGAATCCGGAAGGAAAACAATTGCACATACACACCACTCCAAGTGAGAAAATCATTCAAATTCCTTTCCTGGTGAATGGTAGTGCGTACAGGTTGGCAGACAATTGTCTTTTCTAGCTTACTGTTCTGAGCTGCACTAACTTAACTTTGTTAACAGCTAATTTTCATCATAAATGAGGCTGTCAAGTTGCCAGATAAAGTTCAAAATTATCTAGCCTAATTGTAGCCTGCGTGCAGACAATACCCAAGGAAAAGGTATACGTTTTTCCCGGGACATCTTCAGGGGTCAAACTATTTCAGGTATGCCTACCCACTGTTACACTTTTGGCAGGGCGGACAAAAATTATCAAAAAGCGGCATAAACTTAGTTGGGTATACCTTTAGGTTGAAAATTACGTCAAAATCTCCCCCCCCCCCTTTCCGATTTTTCAGAGCTGGCGCCGCCACTGCGTGATTCCTGCTTTCTTGGTACCTTTTTCTGGTTATATTATTACCATTTGCCCTTACTTGTTCATTTAACATAGCAACGTATCTCGAAATTTCCGTTGGAATGGATGGCCCTTTTCTTCCTATTGTTGCAGCAATGTTAATGTTATCTCGTGAGGTTCAGCACTGTACCCATGCTAATTCCACGCTTTGTTCAATGAATTACTGGCTTGCTCCGATTGTTACTGGCCCGTTCCTGGCTTGCTCCGCTTGTTACTGGCCTGTTGCTGGCCTGTTACTGGCCTGTTCCTGGCTTGTTCCGCTTGTTACTGGCCTGTTCCTTGCTTGTTCCGCTTGTTAATGGCTTGTTCTGGTTGTTCTGTGTTTTAGTAACATCGACCTTTCTAAACATCATGTCAGTCTAAAAACAATTTCTATTACATTTATTCAGCTCAACTTAAATGTCCTTGACAACTGTAACCTTTCAAAGCTTAGATACAGCTATATTCCAGTACATCATCCTAGCAATTTGCATACAAAATGACGTCATCAACTGAAAGCTTAATATCAGTGGATAACTTGAAAACGAAAAGAGATATCAAAGAAATTTAAACAGGAGCCCGTATCAATCGACAGTGCCATTAAATTGAATCAATAAAAATGTTCGCTTCAGATCACCTTTAACTAGAATTTGAATACTTCAAATCTGTGAAGTAGTCTTGGTGCTATGAATTTTCAAAAGTGGGAACTTTTTCTGGCTCACCCAGGATTAAACAGCAATTCAATACTAAAATGGAATGATACCCCAAAGAGCAAAAGACTATGACAATGCCGGGACCACTTGAAAATAGAGATTAAACTACTGTCTGTCTCAAACCACATGCCATGGCTCTAAGATCAAAAAAATTTAAGTGCCTGGATTGACAGTTGAGATTTAATCACAAATTTCATGTGGCATTCAATTTGAGACCTAGACATTAAATACCCGAGTAAAACAAAAACAAAATAAAGAATGAAAAAAGGAAGCCAGAAAAGAAAAACACATTGTGTTAACAAGATGGTTATGGTTGTGTGGCACATAAAACAGTGCAAAATTTTCTAATTAGATTGATCAGATTTGTGGATAAGTTGTAGAGTTAGCAGGAGTATATTTTTGCTTAGTTCATTGAGAAAATTTTCATCGACTGTAAAACATTGGATGCAGTACACATTTTCTTAAAGTCCATAAACAGTTAGTAAATATAGTAAGATTCCTAGCTTCTCTGCTAGTAAAGTTTCCTTGCAGCTTATTGTAATTTGCGTAAGCATGCATAAGTTACGCATCCATGCGTAAGCTACGCATTTTACAACAAAATGCATAAGAAGATGAGTAAGATGATGTGTAAGATAGCCTCTGTGCATAAGATGATGCGTAAGATGATACGTAAGATAATTTTTATACATAAGGTGATGCATAAGATGGAAATATCGTCATCCGAAAGATAATATAGCAGATGGGAACAGCACAAGACAATTGAATGTCATCTATTTATTGTTTGTTGAATTAAAACACTTTTTCAGAATTGGCCCTATCAGGTTTTGGAGAAACCACACCAAATGCTAATTGAGACCCTCTTCCAGTTTCTACAGATGAGCATACCTTCTCATATTGAGTTTGCTCAGTTGCACGTCTTCTTTACACAAGAAGCATGAAACAAGTTGAGAAGGAATGAGTTCCAGTGTTATTTTTAACTCTCGCTGCAGATATGTTTCTTGACATAGGAATGAGTTATAACGTTACTTTAATTTTCGTCCATCCTACTGCTAGCTTTTCTAACAAACGGGGTTTCTTATTTATAAAGAACATGTATCTCAATATGTTGACTATCCATAAAGCTACAATTGATATTATACTTGTCGTTGAATTTTTATCCCCTTTTTGTGACACTTTGGAGGCTGTCCTTTCGCTTTGCAGATTGAATTGGGGCGATTCTGCAAAACAAACACTTGCAATTGATTAAATCCTTTGAATTAGGTATATTCATCAATCTATTGCAAGAGAAAGATCCATTTGAAATGAATGTTGAAAATCTACTCTGTATCATTTCTATTTTAAGGGCATCGATTCAGGTTAAATAGCGATCCTCTACGTAGTTGCCTCCAGGACTTAGCCTATCATATTCAATATCCCTTTGCACCTGAAGATATCAGATTCTCAACATTTTAGATATAACATGGGCCTAGCATTTGGGAAAATGAATGGAAGGCCTAAATTGGCGTTTGTTGTGCTTGACAGGCAATCAGGATTGCATCATGAAGAGTGGTCAAAATAACAGAGCACTGAAGTTATTGTATACTGAACATATGGCTTATTAGAATTTGGTGTGGTTTCTCTGAAGCCTGATAGGCCCAATTCTGAAAAGAGGTGCTAATTCGACAGGCAATAAATATTTTGTGCCAGTAGATGACATTTGAATATCTTGTGCTGTTCCAATCTGCTATATTCTCCTTTGGATGATGATATTTTCATCTTACGCATCATCTTACGCATGAAAGCTATCTTACGCATCATCTTGCACATCATTTTACACATAAGAATTAGCTTATGCATCATCTAATGCATCGTCTTACGCATCATCTTACGCATCAAGGCTATCTTACGCCTCATCTTACGCATCATCTTACGCATATAGAGGCTATCTTACGCATCATCTTACGCATCTTCCATATGTATGTATGTATGTAAAATATCTTTATCGTAAATAACAGGATTAAGCATACAGAGCTTGTTTTCAACCTGGTTTACGTAAAACGAAAAGAAAACTTACACGTTAAACAGTAAAATTGTAGTTAACAAAAGAGTCAGCCTTAAAAATGTCCATAAAATATAATTTACATTTTAATTTAAAAACATCTAAAGATTTAATGTCCCTAAAAGACTTGGGCAGCGAGTTCCAGACTTTAGCTCCGTAGTACTGAAAAGATTTGAGATGAGTTGCCCCAGTGCCTCTTGTGGTATGCAGACATCCACTTGCAGAAGAACGAGTATGATGATCATGAATATCGGACTGTTTCTGGAACATGTGATTGAGATAATCAGGAGCTAAATTGTTCTCAATTTTAAACATCAGGATGCAGGTGTTAAGCTCAATACGTTGATGAATAGGAAGCCAGTTTAGTCTGATGAAGAGAGGTTTGCTTCTTGATCTTCTTGTTTGTGATAATATAACACGAGCACATTGTTTTTGTAATTTTAGTAGCGATTCAAGCTGACTTTTTAACAGATTGTGCAGCAGAGGGGAACAATAATCCAAGTGGCAAAGTACAAGTGAGTTAGCCAGAGAAATTAGCGTGTCTTCAGAGAGAAACAATCTTACACGCCTTAACATAGATATGCCATAGTGAACTTTCTTACAGATATCTTTCAGGTGTAGTTTATAGTCAAGATGCTCATCTAATGTGAATCCTAAACATTTATAGGAACTTGTATAATCAATCTGTGCACCTGCTAGATTTAACGGAATACGATCATCAATGGGGACAGCTTGGCTCTGCTTGCTAAACAGCATAATCTTTGTTTTTTGCAGATGTGGTATCAGTCGATTTTTCAATGCATAGTTGCTTATGCTGGTAAGATTGTTTTGAACATCAGAAGCTACAGAACAGTGAGTGGCTCCATGAGAAATTGCTGTTGTATCATCTGCGAATAATATCACTTCAGAAGTGAGGGCCATGGGTAAGTCATTGATATACATCAAGAAAAGCAAAGGCCCTAGTATTGATCCTTGCGGTACACCAGTGGAAATTATTGCTTAATTAGATAAAATGCCATTAAAAACAACGACTTGCTTTCTGTTTTCAAGATACGATGAGAGCCATTGAAACATGAATTTGTTTGGATTGAACATTTGAAGTTTTGATAACAATATGCGGTGGTCCACTGTGTCAAATGCCTTGCGTAAGTCTAGGAATAAGGCACCAGTAAGCTTATTTTCATCCATATCCTTATAGATAGTGTCAATCATATGTATAAGGGCTGTTAATGTCGAGTGGTGTTTTCTGAAACCAGATTGCAGAATGTGAAGTAAGTTCTCTTTTGTCAAGAATGAATATATGTGGTCAAAGGCAATCCTCTCTATGACTTTACTCAAACAGTTAAGGACTGAGATGGGTCTATGATTATCTACATTTTCAATGTCTCCAGATTTAAAAAGTGGAACGACTTTTGCATTTTTCCAAGCCGATGGGAAAACACCAGAGTTGAAGGAGTGGTTTATAAGCAAACTAAGAGAACAGGCAAATCTATCAGATTTGCTGAGTATTTTCACAAAGTTCATAGAGATATCATCCAGGCCTGTTCCTTTCACATTCCTTAATTTCCCGATTACATTAATGACAATGTTGGGAGTAACGGCTGGAAGAGTAAGGCTTTCGTGCGTGAACTTAGCAGAGGAAGCAGGTTCCGCAGTTGGCATATCCTTGGTAAGTCTACTGGCCACCGTGCTGAAAAATTCATTGAAGCAGTTGGCTATGTCAAGAAAGGAGGTGTAACTTTTCCCTTCAAAGCGAATGATTTCAGGTGATGTAACTCTTTTTGATGGCAGTAACTTCTTCAAAGTCTTCCATAGTTCCTTTGGGTTGTTTTTATTTTCTTCGATTGATGTAGTAAAATATTCACGCTTTGACTGACGGATACCCTCAGTTGCTCGATTTTGGGCTTTCTTATAGAAATTTCTAGTGAAATCAGATTTATTTTTTAAGGTGCAGACGAAGTGCATAAGATTTTTGGCGAATAAGTTCAATTACAGTGCTGTTAATCCATGGGTATGATTCCCTCTTAACTCTTCTCTGTCTTTTTGGTGCATGCCAATTAATAAGTTGCTCAATAATTTGGCAAAACGTGTCCAATTTTTCGTCAATATCATCAAAGAGATCAATCAAATGCCAAGGCGCAGCTTCAACATCAGAAAGAAATTTTTTTTCATCAAAAGCTTTTAGGTCGTGATAAGTTATATGAAGATGTTGTTGGTTAGAATTTCTACGCTTACTTGAAGCCTTCGAAACAGATATCCCAAAATGGTCACTAATACCCAGAGGTATAACATCAGATTGAATGATAGATGAGGGATCCGAAATGTAGATTAAATCAATTAGGGTAGCAGTGCTATCAGTAATCCTTGTAGGTACATCAATTAGCTGGTGTAAGTTGTATGTCTGGCAAATATCATCCATTCTTCGAGTCATGTTGTCTGGCTCAAGCTGATTGAGGTTGAAATCACCCATGATAACTATGTCATCTATATCTGAAGATTTATCAAGGACTTCATCAAGGAAATTTGACATAACTGGGTCAAGAGGAGTCCGTGAGCTTGGTCTATATGCAACGATCATAATGAAAGATGAAGTGCTGAAAGGTGAAACTTTGATTGCCACTGCCTCCAAGCTAGCAGAGCTGGTAGAACAAATTTCTTTAAACTGGACAGAATTTCTTAAATATACAGCAAGACCCTACCAGGATGCTCAGTGTATTTACGGTCACATCTTATTGGATCAGAGTATCCTGTAATACTTATTTCAGAGTTTGAAATATTCCCAGTAAGCCATGATTCTGAAAAAGCCAACACGTGGAATGGGTTATCTTTTGCGAACTGTCGAACTTCGTCAATTTTAGGAAAGAGGCTCCGTACGTTGAGGTGAAATGAATTGAATCCTTTCCTGGGAAGCTTAAACTTGAGGGGAGAGTTTAAATTAGCTGAGGAAGCAGGCTCAATGTTACTATCATCAAAAATTAGATCAGGTTGGCCAGGAGAAGTATGGATATCAGTCGGAGTTTGGACTGCATCAGAGTTTGACTTGTAACAAACCGGGCAAAACCAAATGAAGTTACTTATCTGAGTACAGGGTGTCCCAGAAAAATTGTGCCCCGTTTGCCTGAAGATTGCGAGAAAACAGCAAAAGATTATCACTAACCTTTTCAATGACGTTGCTCTTCAGATGTTCAATTAAACTTTGCCACCGTTCCCGTGAAAATCCGTCGAAAAATTATGCAGCTATGACTTTCAGAAGACCAAATCTGCCTGTTGACTGAAACCAGCGGTCGGCCATTTTATCTTACTATTTTGCAAAGATAAACAGCTTCATGGATGAACTGAAATAGCAGCCTTTAATGTCATAGCTCTCATCAAAGTTCCAATAATCATCAGAGAGTTAGACTATTTTTTACCCCACGATCTTTGATAGAATGCAAAAGTGAAGATCAGAATTCCCAAAGTAATAAAAATCAAAAGCTTCGACAAAAATATATTTCACATTTAATTTGTCGCCATCCCTAGCGTATCCCTACTCAGATTTCTCCCTTCATTTGTTACAAGCAATTGTTGATTTACTACCGAAGACAATGAACTAAAAGAACCGAGAAAGGCAAAAGATTTTTGGAGCTGTATTGTCTCATTTTGAACTGATAGATAAACTAAATAATTGCTGCAATCATCACACCTGCAAAAATAATGTGACTATATTTTTGTCATTGCCTTTCGATTGTTTATTTTATCATGGTATCCTCGTCTTCATTTTGACATTCAATAAAGGATCGTGGGGTAAGAAATAGCTGAAGTCTCTGATGATTATTGAAACTTTTGCGAGAGCTATGAGATTCAAGGCTACTGTTTCAGCTCATCCATGAAGCTGATTATCGTTGCAAAAATAGCAATACAAAATGGCCGACCGCTGGTTTCAGTCATCAGAGAAATTTGGTCTTCTGAACGTCATAGCTCCATCATTTCTTAACGGATTTTTACGGGGATGGAAGCAAACTTTAATTTAACATCTTGCGAGCAACATCATGCCAAAATATGGTGACGACCTTTTGCTGCTTTGTCGTGGTCTTCAGGCAAACGGGGCACAAATTTTCTGGGACACCCTGTATACTGCTTGTAATCCTTTACTGTGATGTTTGCACATTTCTTACCAATGTGGCACTTAAATCCACAGCCGGCACAAGGCAGAGCACAATGATGTTTTGCCACAGCCTTTTTACAAACAGAACAGGGGTTCTTCACAGGCCCTGGGTTTGGATTAACATCACCTGACAGCATCAGACGAACAGTAGTATCACTTATTAGTTGGAATGACGGCGATCCTCTGCCATTGTGATAAGAGATTCTTGTCTTGAAATATTTTCTCCTCAGCTTGGGCCATCGCCTTAGGCCAAAATGGCTGCCAATCTCTGAGCTGATCGAAGGAAATGACGGTAAATATTCCTCTTCATAGCATGAGCTAGTCCATATCATCTTACGCATGACAGCTATCTTACGCATCATCTTGCGCATCATTTTACTCATAAGAATTATCTTACGCATTGTCTTACGCATCATCTTACGCATCATCTTACGCATCGAGACTATCTTACACCTCATCTTACACATCATCTTACGCATATAGAGGCTTTTTTATGCATCATCTTACACATCTCATTGCGCATTTTGGTGTAAAATGCAAAACTTAGACATGCTTATGCAAATTACAATAATAAGCCTTTCCTTGCGGAGGCCCTGACAACATTTAGACCCATTCATGGGGAAAATTGAGGCTTATTACGGTATATTCAACGAAACGAAATGAAACCAAGCGAAACCGAGCCAAACCAAGACAATTTAACAATTAAATCTTTAAAGGTCAATTGAAATTGCAAATTTATCATTTCTTATCGTGCGGATGGATGTAAACAATTAATAATGATCACTTTAGTAGTAAAAAACCAACGATTTGGCTTTAATGCATTCCCTTAGGAACAAAACGCCGCCGTTTCGTTCCCCACGAAAAGAAACCAATTGTTTTCAAATCACGGGACAAAAGATTACAGAGTGCCAATCCTTAGAACTAAAACAATAAGGCCACCAGCTGTTCAACACACCCAAGCTGTGAAACTACTTTTGTGTCAAACGTCAGAGGTTTCTAACACGTTAAACACGTTGGTTGATAAATTTTGGTTGAATAGGGTAGGTGATCTCGAGAGACACTGATTCTTCTTAAATCCTTTACGTCCCATGTGTCTACACCAATTTCAATTGAAATCCTCCCTAAAGGATCTACAGGCTCTACAGGCCTAAAGTCTTAGGCTTAGGTTAATGTATGTGTAAGGCCATAGGCCGGGCTTGCCCACAAACCAGCCTTCTGAGAGTCTAGTCCACATGAATGTTATTTTGCAAAATTATTGTGCAAAAATTGGCCCAGGTTGTCAAGCCTTACCTCAACTGTATTTTTTCCTTTGCGAGGCATTTCGGTGATGCTTGTGTCGGAGCCTTTCTTGTACTGCGGCCAGTGCGACGTGCGTTGACGTGCGTGACTTTTTCGCGCCACAAATTCTCGTTTCCAAACCAAAGTCTCATTATCAAACGACAAACGATCTCGCATTTTACCGCACATTTTCGCACTTTCCTCGCTTTAAATTAAAAGATTAAAATTTGTGGATCCTCTGTTTTGTTCAGTTATTTTGCCCAGGGGGGGCACTCAGCAAATTACCCTGGGTACCAGACTCCCTCTAAAATAAAACTGAGTTTTCTTTTCTTTACAATTTTCTTTTAGAGAGAGTCTGGTACCAGGGTATCAGCAAATAAGTGCACAAATAAGTGAACACAATTCCGATATTTTTGGTTAGAACATTGCCAAGAATGAATTTATTAACAGTATGTTTTGTAGGAATCAAATGTTTTGGCCGATTTTTGCTCGTGGCCCATGGCCGGAAACCTTTAAAGCCTCATTTTCACGGACCAATCAGACGGCGAAGAAGGCGAATAAACGAGGAAGACAGAAGAAATGTGTGAAAATTTTTCTCAACTTTACCTACGTTCATAAAACGCAACCAGGACAAAAAATTGCTAGAAATTTCCCGAAATTTTTTGAAGATATCTACTCACCAGATGTTTGGGTATCCAGATTTGGATACCGTTATAAATACCTCGCGGTTTGGTGGACATATAGCGTTTTCCGATAGGCAAAATCGGCTGAGGTTTGCCAAGCCTTGTTTACGCCACTTCGAGTCAGGTGATAAAACCTCTTGATAAAGCTTCCTTTCAATTTCAGTACTAATTTCGAGCCATGAAAACTTATTCCATGAATGCAAGGAGTATTATACAAATTTCTTACATTTATTACAGATTACATTTATCATTTTAACAAATATCTTACATTTGTTACAGAAATTTCTCAATAATATTGCCATATGACTTGAAATGTGTGAACTAACTGAAGCAAATCTTTTCAGTTCACATAGAAATCGAAGGGGCATTGAATCTTGAACCAAAGAAACTGCGGTGGAAGGACAATAGCAAGAACAATTGGAAACGTAAATATCTGCCGTTCTGGGATCGTTCTTAAAACAACCACTATTGTTATTGCCATTGTTTCTCATCCATAATTTCTATTGTTTAAGGTTAATCGCCTCATCGATTTTGGAAAGGCCATAACTCCGAGAAACCATGAGATATTCAAACCGGCATCCAAATTTTGATTCCCAAACATCTGGCGAGTAAATTCCGTCAAAAAAATTCGGGAAACTTCCTACAGTTTTTTGTCCTGGTTGCATTTTATAAAGGTAGGTAAAGTTGAGAAAAATTTTCACACATTTATTCTGTCTTCCTAGCTTATTCGCCGTTTGATTGGTCAGTGGAAATGAGGCTTTGAAGGTTTCCAGACATGGGCCACGAGCAAAGATCGGCTAAAACATTTGATTCTTATCTTGTTTTGAAATAGCATTGTTAAGTTTCTTAAGAATACACCACTTTAATGAACAGCCTCGTTTGGGAAATTATTCAAAATTCTTTAATATGAAATTTTAGACACCAAATTCGCATTTAGCACCATAACTTTAGTCTAAATACAAGTTTTCATTTTGCTAGCGGTCGTAGTATTAATTTTATGGCGATGTAAATTTTGAAAATCTATAAGAGATTTGACCGTGGAAATGACTCGGGGTGTAAAGTTTCACCACCAAGGACTTTTCACGGTCAAATCCCTTATAAATCTTTGAACTTTATAGGAGTTTAAAAATACGTAACCAGACTAAGGTTTGGGTGCCGAATCCGAATCTGGGCTCGAAATTTTCATATTAACAATAGGAAGAGATTTTGACAATTTTCCAAAACGAGGCTGCTTAATTAAAGTGGTGTATATTGTTGCACGCTCTCCATGGAAGCGTGCTTAGTAGTCAAATATAAAAAGCATATCAAGGCGTGGAGAATCACATGTGGAAAGCAAGTACTTTACGAAAGAAAGGATCCCTCCCACCCATCTCTTCCCTGTTTTTAGTGAGTTTCAGGTAATAATATGTATCGAATGAACATACGAGCGATAGGAGTAATGTGGTTTTCGCTTTGCTTTCTTTGTCACACCTAAAGTTTCGGCATTGCTAGGACAGCACAGTCCATTTTCTCCTACACTGCGAAGTTTAATATCCATAGAATCAAAAGATACAACTTGCTTCCCTCAAGAATAATACATTACATCAGTTCATACTTCTTGGAAACTAATGCAGCCAGGCCAATAGCAAGTGGGGGGGGGGGGGGTACCTAAAGTACAATCTTGCTAGGATCTCACTACTACCTATGTATAGTAGTTTAGTTAATAAATAAAGTTATTTCGGTTGGATAAAATGAATTAGAAAATAAGTGATATTTCTGTGTCCAAGTAAAACTGAAATTCCGGGGGAGGGGTAACTCGAGTCTGAGCATGACAGGATGAGACAGGGACGTGCCGCCCAATACTTTATGGGAAGACCAATATTCGTGGATTTTCGGTCAATTTTCACGGCCATTTTTGAGGATTTTAAGGGCAAAGCCTGTTAAAATTCCCAGGAATCAAGTTTCATTTCACTGTAAAGGTATATTAGTAGAAGATAAGGGATCTAAAGGAAAGGGTTGAATTGAGAAGTCTTGTATGGCCAACTATACCGATACTTGGATGGAAATAAGTTGCTTTACTTGCAACAACCTGAGTTCCGATCACTGCACTCTTGAGTCACATGTCTACTCAAGAGCACGAATGATTCGTTACACAGAAATCGACAGCAACGCAAATGTGGTAGTTTTCATCGACCTCAAAAAGGCTTTCGACACAGTAGACAATAGTATCCTTTTCAAAAAGCTGTCGCATCATGGTATAAGAGATATTGATTTTGAGTGGTTCAAATCCCATCTTAGTGGGAGAAAACAATGCTGTAAGATGCTGTAAGGTAATCAAACCATGGGCACATATCGAATATTTAAAGTATTCGATATGGAGTTCCAAAAGGGTCTTGCTTCATACCACTTCTCTTTTTAATGTATATGAATGACCCTCCACTGGTGCCTGATAATGCCATGTTTACTATTTATGCGGATGATACCAGCATCTCTTATTCCTCTAAATCACTAGAAGCAATCAATTCAGCAATCAATGATGATCTCTCCAATCTCAAATTATGGTTAGAAGGCAATAAGTTGTCTCTAGATGTTACGAAAATTCAAGCCATGCTTGTCTGTAGCAGGCCAAAACTCCAAAATATTTGTAACAGTGATGGCATTTACCCTAAGTTTGTTAATGATGAAGTTGTTCCGATGATTAACGGAGGAGTGTGCTAAATTGCGTGGGCTGCGTGGGTTGGAAAAGATGCGTGGGTCGTAGGTCGTGGGACGTGGGTAAATTTGCGTGGGTCGTGGGTAAATTTACGTGGGTCGTGGGTCCTTTTTGGAGATAACTTTGCGTGAGTAATATCGCTTGGGTGAAATTTCTTGCGTGGGTAATCGATTTTGCGTGGGTCGAATTTTTTTGTGCGTGAGTGGCACATATTGCGTGGGTTACCCTTTTGCGTGAGTCTTATAACAGCATAACAGCCTTCATTATCCACTCTAGTCCGGTCTGTTATCACAACAATCGTGCAAAATATGATACCATCATGAAACTTGGCAGGCTTGTGTAATTTGACATTCCACAACGATGCAAAATGGACACAAAATGAAAAGTTCCCCAAACGCCATTCTTAGGCAGGAGGACTTGGACCAAGTCCTCCATATGGGCCGCCTTCATTAAACGGTAACCGAAAGTGATAAAGAAATGAAAAGGTTTGACTCCTACGCATGCCGAGATGCTGAAAACGGTAGAAACAGATCCAATCAAAAAAGACCCCTATTTTTAGACCGGGGTGTTTGGTCCCAGTCCTCCATTGGAGCCTTCTTCATGTACGGAAACTGCACGTGATAAAGAAATGAACCTTACTGATTTCTTCACATTCCGATATGAAGAGAACGTAAAAACCGGCCCAATAAAATATCACTCCTGAATGCTATTTGTAGACAGGGGCACATCTTCCCAGTGCTCTTTTGGGGTCATTTTCCACTGACATCAAAGCAGGATTTGTCTCGCAGCTGTCAGCAGAGAACTCCTTTAGTCGATCGGGACAGGAGCAGCGCGAGCTTTGAGAAAATGGGGTGGACAAGAGGTAAAATTTATTGCCAGGGGGTATACCTAATGTTTTTAATATCGTTTTTGCCTTGGAATAAATGCTGACCTGAGGAAAGTGAGGTGGACATGTCCACCCCAGTCCACCCCGTGGCGCCACCCTTGGATCCCAATCCCATGGCTCTAAGGCTATTTGAACCAAAGGTTACTTGATTTGGCCAAAAGTGATTCAAATTGTTCGGATTTCGCGACGAATAATTTGAAGTCCTAACACTAAAGATATCATTCATGAATGCTGTATTAAGTTTTTTTAATGTTTTGAAAATCTCAATACAAAGTATCCTTTGACGAGAAACCAGCATTGTGGGTCTATTTGATTTTAGAAGTAAGTCTTCATAGGAGCTTACATGATCATTATGCAGAAAATCACCCTTGGCGCCACTCTCGTGGTGTTTACTATTTTGAGGCGGTGTCCGATGTTCGGATTCGAATCTCGATGACCGGGACGGCCCTTACTTATCACGAAATTGCGGCAAATTTTGCATTATTGAGCAAAGATTCTCAAAAGCGCTTCATTGCAGCACAGTGACTAAAAAAAGTCATTCACAGTAGAATGCTCTATCCGTTCTTTCGGTTGAAGAGATTTTAATAACCAAGAAGCACAAGCTTCTTATTTTTTCCCAAACGAAGGCATCGAGCCCTCTTTTGACTTAAGTAGGCAATTAAGTATGCAATTAAGTAGACTATTAAGTTAGCTATTGAGTAGGCTCTTAAAATGGCAATTAAGTGGGCTCTTAGTTACGCTATTAAGTAGGCCATCAAATAAGCTATTAAGTAGGCAATTAAGTAGGCTATCAAGTAGGAAATTAAGTAGGCTCTGAAGTAGGCCTACTTAAAACTTTCCGAGACCTAGTTGAAAACATGCACCCATCAAAACAAAGTTTCTAAGGGGAAATAACGCACCCTTTATGAACCCAGAACTGAAAAAGGTATCTATACCCGCACAAGCCTAAAAAATAGGTTGAACAAACACCCTTCAAAGGAAACGAAATAGCTTTCAAAAAGCAGCGAAACCGATGTGTTGCTCTACGTAAAAAGGCTATTAAGAATCATTTCAAAAAAGTTACAAGTGACGGTCTTATGTCAAATAAAGCCTTCTGGGATCTCGTAAAACCCTTTCTTTCAAAGAAGGGTGCCATGACTGGCAACGAAATTTCCCTGGTAAATGGCGACAGAATTGTTACAGATGATCATGAGTTATGTGAAGTCTTCAATGATTATTACATAAATATTGTGGAAAATATTTCTAAAAAGAAACCATGCAAAATTGACGAAGCTAATTCTATTGATGACGATAGAGAAACTATTAGGTTAATTCTTGATAAGTACAAGAATCATCCAAGCATATTAGCCATAGTGCAAAACACTGAACGCACTTTTCAAACCTTTTCCTTCAACGAGGTTTCTACCAAGGATGTATGGCTCAACTAAAAATGCTTGATGGTTGAAAATCCACTGGTGTGGACCAAATCCCATCAAAACTTGTTCGTCTGGCCAGTCATGAACTGGCTTCCCCTTTGACAAGAGCCATAAATTGCAGCATTCGAAATTCTGTTTTTCCCCAGAATGCAAAGACTGCTGCAGTTTGCCCTTTGGACAAAGGGGAACCTATTCGTACAGTCGAGAAAAATTATCGTCCAGGCAGTGTACTCAAACACATTTTCAAAGATTTTTGAAAAATTCTCAAGGAACAACTTTATTCCTTTCTTAGATGAAACACTGTCGACTTTCATTGCAGCCTATGGAAAGGCCTACAGTACTCAAAATGTGTTGATTAGACTCGTACAAGAGTGGAAATTTAAATTAGACAATGACTTTCTTGTTGGATCCGTTTTCATGGATCTCTCAAAAGCTCTTGATTCAATTCCGCATGAACTGATTATACATAAACTCCATGCATATGGTTTTGATGAAAATGCATTAGTATTGATCCATTCCTATCTAAAAAAGCGAGAACAGAGTATGGGGATAAACAATGTGTACAGCTCCTTTCAAGATATTGTTTCAGGGGTACCACAAGGATCAGTGCTAGGGCCTATTATCTTTAATTTCTACATAAATGATCTATTCTTTTTTACAAAGCAAGTGACTTTATAAAATTATGCTGATGATGATAAGCTAGCTTGCTTTTCCAGGTCATTGTCGGAACTTGTCAAGGTTTTGGAAGAGGAAGCAGGCAACGCCCTTTCTTAGCTCGATCAAAATGAAATGATTGCTAATCCTAACAAATTTCATGCACTCTTTGTCAAAAAAGATCAGACAGATACTTCTGGAATAAATCTTGATTTTCTGGGACAATCTATCCAGCTCGAAGAGTCCGTAAAACTTCCAGGTGTAACACTTGATTACAAACTGAATTTTGATCCATATATATCAAATATTTGCAAGAAAGCTGCATCGCAACTAAATGTCCTGAAACGACTTAAGTCTTTCATTGGCTTTGCCGAAAAGGAAATCTTAGTCCAAAGTTTTGTATACTCGAATTTTAACTACTGTTCTTTGGTTTGGTATTTTCGTCAACTAAATCGTTACAGAAAATCGGAAAGATACAAGAACGCGCGCTGAGATTTCTGCATAATGATCATGTAAGCTCCTATGAAGACTTACTTCTAAAATCAAATAGACCCACAATGCTGGTTTCTCGTCAAAGAAGACTTTGTATTGAGATTTTCAAAACATTAAAAAAACTTAATACAGCATTCATGAATGATATCTTTAGTGTTAGGACTTCAAATTATTCGTCGCGAAATCCGAACAATTTGAATCACTTTTGGCCAAATCAAGTAACCTTTGGTTCAAATAGCCTTAGAGCCATGGGACCTAAGTTATGGAATTGCCTGCCAAATGAATTAAAATCAGCCGAAAACTTAAACAGCTTCAAGAATATGATCAAACAATGGGATGGCCCGACCTGTAAATGTAATGGCTGTCACGTCAGTTATACCATGTAAATTTTGCCCATGTATGCCTTGAACATTTAATTTATCAATTAATTTCTTCATTCCTTTATTTATTCATTTGTATATTCGATTTAGATTAGTTGTATATATGTAAATATGTATAGCTAGGCAAGAATAAAAATAAGTTGACAAACAAACAAAAAAGGGCATTAAGTAGGCTATCAAGTAAGCTATTAGGTAGGCAAATAAGTAGGCATTCAAGTAGGCCTTTAGGTAGGTAGGCAATTATGTACGCAATTGAGTGGCCTACATAATTGCCTACCTACCTAATAAGTAGGAAATTAAGTAGGAAGTTAAGTACGCTCTTAAGCAGTCTTTTAATAAGCAATTAAGTAGGCAATTGAGTAGGCTCTTAAGTATGCTATGAAGTAGGCTATTAAGTAAGCTATAAAGTAGGCAATTAAGTACACTATTAAGTAACAGAAATATAAAATTCGATTGCGACAAATCTAGCCTAGCTTTCTCAACCAGACTTGGTAAAGATGTACATCAACAATCTAGCTAACGATATAGCGAAAGAAAACCGAAAACTTTTCGAGTAGTTTTTGAGATAAATCCAGTTTTCTGAAATCACCGTAAAGTTTTAAAAAATAGTTTACAAAGCCAGCCTTAACGGAAACATTGCGATTTGCATATCTTTCGATTGCCAAGACCATGTAGAACAACGACCTTTTTACCGATTTTCGATCGACCGAATAGTATTGGAGAATTTAACTGTTTTCTGAGGAGAGTGGTTTTGCAAAACGGCAACTCGCTGCTCACTGGAGCGGAAAGCAGAGTTACTTTAAGTAAGCAATTAAGTAGGCTATTAAGTAGGGAATTAAGTAGGGAATTAAGTAGGCAATTAAGAAGGCTCTTAAGCAGACTTTTAAGTAGGCAATTAAGTACGAAATAAAGTAGGCAATTAAGTGGGCTATTCAGTAGGCTCTTAAAATGGCAATTAAGTAGGCTATCAAGTAAGCTATTAGCTAAGTAGGCAATTGAGTAGGCTATTAAGTAGGCAGTTAAGTTCATTGTCACACCTGAACAAACTGGCTTTTCTACCAGCCTATATCGTAAGAAAACATTTACTGGACTTTTATACTGACTATGCTAGCCTTGCCCCTGACAAATATAAGATCAACTTAGTTCGCATTCTGGTGTTTCGTGCCTTTCATATATGCTCGACTTATATGAATTTTCATTGAACTAATTCGCATTAAAAGAATCTTGACGGAGAATTGCTTTCCTAGGTCCATCATCGACCGTGTGATTCAGTCTTTCTTAGATGGCAATTTCGGTAAGAGGACCCCAGAGAAGGCGGATGACAAAAGTCCCCTTATTTTTTGCCTTCCTTACTTAGGCCACTATAGCTTACAGGTTAAAACCAGACTCGTAAGGTTGGTCAAGCATTGTTATCCAAAACTTAAGTTGGAAGTCATTTTTACTTCCCCTAAGCGTATATCTTCCCTATTTAGGTTAAAGGACAAGCTCCCATCACTCATTTGCTCCTCTGTTGTTTACCATTTTAGGTGTCCTGGCTGCCATGCCTCGTACTATGGGAAAACAACCCGTAATCTTGTTGTTCGCTGCAGAGAGCATTCGGGAATCAATAAAGCAGGCCAAAAGATAAAAAGCAGTCCTTCCGCCATTGGAGACCATATTTCTAAGTCTGGCCACGATGCGTCCTTAGAGAACTTTGAAATCATCAGTAGGACTGACAATTCTTTTGACCTACTTATTCATGGGAGACTTCTAATCCTACGGGACAGGCCCATGCTTAATTCACAATTGTCCTCTATTCCCCTAGCACTATTCTAATTTAGTTGTTTACTCGCTTTTGCTGTTTCCATGTTTCCCCCTGGTTTGATTTACCCTTTTGATTGACATGTTTTGTCCCTCACTCGCTGTATTTTGCACGTTTTTTGCCTTTTTTGGTACCCTTGTTACTGTCCTATTTAATGGCTGTTCACACCCTATTTTACACACTGATGATTGACCTTGGATTTGGTCCGAAACGTAGTCATAACTCTTGGACTTTTACATGGACTTGTCGTAAATATGGATTTGTCATAATACTCTTGGACTGTCAAATCTTCAAATTTATATGCTGAGAATACAATATGATCTTTTATTGTCGTCGTGCTTGCCCTCCGGGCAATTAAATAGGCTATTTAGTAGGCCTTTAAGTAGGAAATTAAGTAGGCAGTTAAGTAGGCAATTAAGTAGGAAAATAAGTAGGCTGTTTAAGCAGGCGATTAGGTAGGCAATTAAGTAGGCTATTATGTAGGCTTTTAACTAGGCAATTGAGTAGGCAAATAAGTAGGCATTTAAGTAGGGTCTTAAGTAGGCAATTAAGTACGCTATTAAGTAGATAATTAAGAAGGCAATTAAGTAGGCTATTGAGTAGAATATCAAGAAAGCTATTAGGTAGGCAATGAAGTAGGCTATTAAGTAGGAATTTAAATAGGCTTTCAAGTAGGAAATTAAGTAGGCAATTAAGTAGGTTCTTTAGTAGGCTTTTAATTAGGCATTTAAGTAGGCAATTTAGTAACCTCTTACTTAGGCAGCTAACTAGGCCATTAAGCAATCTCTTAAGCAGGCTCTTAAGTAAGCAATTAAGTAAGCAATGACATAGGAAATTAAGTCAGCTTCTAATTAGGCAATTAAGTAGGCTCTTAGGTAGCCTATTAAGTAGGCCATCAAGTAAGCTATTAAGTAGGCAAATAAGTAGGCGATTAAGTAAGCAATTAAGTAGGCTCTAAGGCAAGATTTTAAGTAGGCTCTTAAGTAGGCGATTAAGTAAGCAATTAAGTAAGCAATAACGTAGGAAATTAAGTCAGCTTCTAATTAGGCAATTAAGTAGGCAATTTATTAGGCTTTTAAGTAGGCGATTAAGTAAGCAATTAAGTAAGCAATTAAGTAGCCTCTTAAGCAAGATTTTAAGTAGGCATTTAAGTAGGCAATTTAGTAGGCTCTTAAGTAGGCCATTAAGTAGGCTCTTAAACACGCGCTTGAGTAGGCAATCAAGTAGGACATTAAAGTGAATGTGATGCGAAAATTTTTATTGTCTAATATTATGCATTAAACATCGCTGGTCACGATGATATACTTTATTTTTTAATTTAGACGCCTATTCCTTCAGAAAATGGGGTTGAGCAGCCTTCACTTTGCTTCGAAAAGTGGTGGCAATTCTACGCGGTCAGACCGTTGATTACCAGGCCTCTGTGACGTAAAGTGTTTGTGGAAAGAGAACATGCAATGCTTCATACATGAAACTATTACGAAACCTTGATAAGTGGTCAGGTTTTGATTGTTTATTCACCATTTTAACCGATCAAAACTAAGGAATTCCACTCATGGTTTCTTGAAAACTTCAACTGCTAAATTTACAATGTTTACAAATATTTTTTCTTATCGTCAATATGGTAAAGAACGCTTTTTTGCAAGCTGGATATCACGAAACCATGTCTCGCAGCAACCTTTGCATATCAAACTCACGGGTTTGAAATAACAATAAACGATAGTCTGTGTTGCAAAGATTTCAGACATTTGTGGCTTGTAAACGGTTGAATATTGGCATTTCACGGGAAGGAAGTCCTGCACTATGGGGAAGGAAGCTTGACCAAACTTATGATATCCATGATTTTACGCGGTTCTCAATTGTCCTACCATGAGAGTGATCAGACACCAAACTACTAGACTTGTCCTTGATTTAGTCTTATAGCACTAAGTAAAGAAATCAGCACTTACCAAAGCAACGTTTCTGTAGTATCAGCATATTTCTGGACCTCATGAAACTTTGAAAAATGCGATTACAGCGAAATAAATGTATTCCAGTTGAGTGCCAACCAGACAGAATGGACATGGCCTAAACCCATAGACCCTCTTTTTCACAGCATAGCCATAGTTGACCAAACAAGAGTAAAACTACTGTTGGTCCGAATTCTTCCCCTCCCTTCGTACTACCTGTCCACTTGAGACACTGTACAACAAATGTTTGAAGTCCTCCTTCGAGCGAAGCTGTCTGTTTGTTATTTGCAATGGTTTGAAACTTGAAATCGTGAGGAAACCAAGCGAGCAGTTGTGATGAAAGGCTTAGCTCATTCCCATTGTGCTTTCATTGTTTTCTCTGAGTCATGCTGATAAGTCACAATCCAATATCCCCTTGGTTAAATATTACTTCTTTCATCAAAGAAGGCGTTAATTGAGTGCTAATTTGTGGGATTCAGGTGTTCAAAAGACATCAATTAATTGCCAAAATAGTGGGAGAATATAAATTCCGTGGCATTTAGATCATATGAGTGTGGAGGTTTTCTGTAGGGCAACTATGAAACCCTAAAACCCTTGCGACTACAGTACTATCCTTTGATATGCAAATATCTCCTGTCATCCTACCCAAACACTTTACGTCACAAGTCCAAAAGCTCGACCCAGATCCCCGGACACTTTTTTGTTAAGAAATTGAGTTTCGAAAGGCTGTAACTAAAAAACGGTTCAGTTTTGGAAAGTTTAATTTCCAAATTCGAAATCAGCACACTCAAATTGACGTTTTTCATCAATAAAAATTTTCGCGTCATATTCACTTTAAGTAGGCTTTTAAGTAGGGAATTTAGTAGGTAATTAAGTAGGAAATTAAGTTGGCTTTTAAGTAGGCAATTGAGTAGGCTATTAAGTAGGCTTTTAAGTAGGAAATTAAGTAAGCTTCTACTAGGCAATTAAGTAGGCTATTGAGTAGAATATCAAGAAAGCTGTTAGGTAGGCGATGAAGTTGGCTATTAATTAGGAATTTAAGTAGGCGTTCAAGTAGGAAATTAAGTAGGCAATTAAGTAGGTTCTTTAGCAGGCTTTTAAGTAGGCATTTAAATAGGCAATTTAGTAGCCTCTTACGTAGGCAATTAACTAGGCCATTAAGCAATATCTTAAGCAAGCTCTTAAGTAAGCAATTAACGTAGGAAATTAAGTCAGCTTCTAATTAGGCAATTAAGTAGCCTATTAAGTAGGCTTTTAAGTAGGTAATTAAGTAAGCTCTTAAAGAAGCAATTGAATAGGAAATTAAGGAAATTACGTAGGAAATTAAGTAGGCAGTTAAGTAATCAATTAAGTAGACTCTTAAGCAAGATTTTAAGTATGCATTTAAGTAGGCAATTTAGTAGGCTCTTAAGTAGGCAATTAAGTAGGCGCTTGAGTAGGCAATTAAATAGGATATTAAGTAGGCTTTTAAGTAAGCATTTAAGTAGGCTATTACGTAGGCTCTCAAGTAAGCTACTAAGTAGGCAATTAAGTAGGCTATTAAGTAGGCAATTAAGTAGGCTATTGAGTATTCTCTTAAGTAGACACTTAAGTAGGCATTTAAGTAGGAAATTAAGTAGGCTTTTAAGTAGGTAATTAAGTAAGCTCTTAAAGAAGCAATTAAATAGGCCATTACGTAGGAAATTAAGGAGGCAGTTAAGTAGGCTATTGAGTAGGCTCTTAAGTAGCCAATTAAGTAGGAAATTAAGTAGGCTCTTAAGCAGGCTTTTAAGTAGGCAATTATGTACGCTAATGAGTAGGCAATTAAATAGGCTGTTAAGTAAGCAATTAAAGGAGCAATTATGTAGGCTCTTAAGTAGGCAATTAGTAAGAAATTAAGTATGCAATTAATTGGTGTTTAAAAACACAACGCTATTCACTCATTGCGTACCATCATTGGGATTCAGTTTCAATCTTATCCATGTAAATGCCAAACCAGGCGTGCAAATTTATCTCTAAGACCTCAATTCAATGCAAACATCATTTTAAAAGGGCGATATCATTTGCAATGGAATCTTGACATAACTTAAAATAGCAAAGGCTTGTCATGATGAGCATCGGGAGCTATCATGGTTTAGGTCTTATCTATCCTACCGGAAACGATTTTGCAAGGTTAATGGTGTGGCCTCAGACATAAAGGACAATGAAGTCGGTGTACCGCAAGGCTCATGCCTTGGACCTCTTCTATTCCTCATTTACATCAATGATCTCCCACGGGCTGTCCAAGGTTCAACTGTGTCCATGTATGCTGATGACACCAGTCTGTGCCACCAGTCCAATGATATAACTCAGCTGAATAAGGCTATTAACAATGATCTAAGGCATTTGGACAGCTGGCTACAAGGTAATAAGCTTTCCTTGAATGTTGCAAAAACACACTTTATGCTTATTACCACCAAGCAGAAACGTAAGATTCTTCAAGATACAAATCTCAATTTGGAACTAAATATTCGTGAAAGTGAGCTGGAAGTAGTCCAAAAAACCAAGTATCTTGGAGTACAAATTGACCATTCCTTGGATTGGAAAGAACAAGTTAAGGCTGTTTCTGCCAAGGTCTCAAGGGCTGTTGGTTTTCTGAAACATGCAAAGAATTTTCTGCCAAGGGAAACTCTAAAAACTCTCTACACAGGTATTGTTGAGCCTCACTTTCGATATTGTTGTTCTGTTTGGGGTTGCTGTGGTTCTACTGAAATAAATCAGTTGCAAAAGCTTCAGAACCGGGCTGCCAGAATTGTAACAAACAGCAGCTTTGATACCCCAAGCAGACCTCTTATCGAAGAGCTTGGTTGGAACACCATTCAACAACTAATTAGCAATGAGTCTAAAACAATGGTGTTCAAATCACTTAATGAACTTGCTCCGCAATACTTGTGTGGCCTTTTTACAAGAAACTCACAATGCTCCACCCGTACCCTCCGTAATACCGGCACTGATGTGAGGTTACCAAAGAAAAATTCTGCGAATGGGCAAAAATGTTTTTCATTTCGTGGAGCAAAATTATGGAATAGCCTATCAGCTGAGTCAAAACAGGCATCCTCTCTGAATAGCTCTAAAAAGTCTTTCTAGAGATGAGGGCAGGGGTGGACTTTTGTGGCTGTGGCTGCGGCTGCTCTTGGTTGGCGGGCTGTGCCAGAGTGACTGATGGTGGGATCGGCTGCCGTCGGTTGCTCTGGGTTGGCCTGCCTGTCGGGAGTGGCTGCTGCCGGCGTTGCATTGTCCACCCTTGCCTCAAAATTGTAATTTGCTTTTCTTTTTGTAAATATTCTCTTTTAATGTAAATTATCAATTTTTGTAACTAGGTTTTACATTATGGTTTTTTATTGTAATTAGGTTTGAAGTATGTATTTCTTTTTTTAGATTGTATTGCACTGTAATTGTTTTTTATGGAGGGCCCCTTGAAAAACAACTTTGTTGAAGGGCAACCCTCCCTAAATTAATTGAAATGAAATGAAATGAGGCATCTAAAATCCTTCACAAAAGTTGTGAGACTGCATTACTCTCGGGTGCTTAATACAAGGGGGGTCTTAATAAACTGGGGGGTGGGAGCCCCTCAAAGAAACTAATAAACGGGGGAGGGTCTTAATTAATGGGGGGGATCAGAAATTCGCAAAAAACGGGTTTTTACGTTATCAAAAAAGAACTCTTTCTTCAACTGTTTTTGAAAGAAAACATTCGAATTAGTTTACGAGTACACTACAATGACTTCTTTTTATAAAAGAATACATTCGCATTAGCTTACGAAGTGCACTGCAATGACTTCTTTTCTAAAAGAAAACATTTGAATTATGCCAAAATTAATAAACGGGGGAGGGGTCTTAATAAGGGCCGGGGGGGGTGGATAAAATTCTTGAAAATTAATAAGCGTCCCCCCTTGTATTAGGCACCCGAGAGTACCTTCCCCATCAGGCAATGTTGATTGGCGTTACCTTGCTGTGACTTCACGTAAATTAACATTAAGAACATTGTTTAGAATTACAACATTGACTCAGGTGGATGGGAAGTTACAGGGGCAAGAAAAAAACATGTTTTCTGTAGAGAGATTTGTTATGTTGGTCTAGGATTGTAGGTAATGTCTCGAACTATTTCAAGAATCACTTCAGGGCCAAGGATCACTTAACGGTCATTGCATATAATTTCAACAAATGCATATCAAGTCATGTTTGAGAAACATCTTCAAACTTTTTTCATGTAATTATTACCTAGAGGAAAGGTCAAAGTTCAAATTTCAGCTCCATATCTTAAACGGTTAATTTTCTATGGCAGGTTGAAGCTTTTGATGACAGCTCAATCAAAGATGAAGAGGCACTTTCAATGATTTCTAATGTCACCTACAACACTCTGCAGCAAAGTCTGATCAGTGAAAATCATTGTAAATGCAGCATGTAATCAGGAGAATAATTCATTTGCAAATTAAAGATTCTAATTTCACGCAGATGCTCATCAAAATCCTGACATGGTAATGAAAAATTCTGAATTAATCCATTTTGGAGGGATGTTTCATTGGTTTTCATGCTTCGACGCCATGGGCAAATTAACTGCAAATGATAATCTTGATTTATCATGCTTTTCATAGTCAGAATAAAATATGAAAACTCTGCTACGAGTTTCCATTCGAAAATAACTAGGTATGGAAATTGGACAAAACGCATATTTGTGCAGTTTTGGTGGATTTAAAAAAATATTTTTGAAAATTTTGGTATGAACGATCCCAAAATGTTGGTATGTAGCAACAAAAGTTTGCCAAGAAGCAAAATCGTCAATTGATTCCACTTACTAGTCAATGATTTCGCCTTTTGAAAATACCTCGGACACCAAAATGGCTGATACGAGTCATCTTCAGTGGCTTCAAAAAGTACCGGTCAGTAATGGAATTATAGCCCATGCTTTAAAATGTTTTAAATTGCCTTTTTTTCTTCCGAAAATATCTCCAAAAAGGACCCACGACCTACGTAAATTTACCCACGATCCACGACCTACGCAGCTTTTCCAACCCACGCAACCCACGAAATTTAGCACACTCTTAACGAGGCTAAGCATTTTGGAATACAGATAAACCAAACATTAAGTTGGAAGGAACATATCAACATTATTGCTTCGAAGATTTCGCGAGGGATAGGGATGCCGAGATGTGCAAAAAGGTACGTCCCACTGAGTACCATAAACCATGTACAGGAGTATAGTCGAGCCCTATCTACGTTAGCGCTGCACGGTAGGTGGATATTGCACTGAGACAGACTTAAAAAGACTGCAAATTCTCCAAAATAGTGCTGCCGTATTGTGACAATTAGTGCTTATGATGCGCACTCCTTGCCTCTGATTAAAGGGCTGGGCTGGGCTGGGCTGGGCTGGGCTGGGCTGGGCTGGGCTGGGCTGGCTAACAATCAAAGAGCTGATCAGGTTTGAAACGGCAACTACTGTTTTCAATCTGTAAATCAACTTTGCCCAGATTATATGGCCCAAATGTTTCAAAGACAGCGTGAACAGGCAAACAGGATGCTAAGAAACACAGAAACTGACTTGAAACTTCCTTTGTTTAGAACTAACGATAGACAAAAGTCATTTACATATCGAAGGGCGACCGCTTGGAATAGTTTAGATACATGCCTTGTAGCGGTAGTGCATTTGATAGAAAAAACATTCACACTTCCTAAGTGTAATGTCACATGACTTGAAATACTGTAGGTAAAATATACCTTGGCCGATTTTGTTTGTTTGTACCAAACCTGCCATACTCTTTTGATTCTATGATGATTGCTTCTCGTGAATGAAGTTTTCTGCTGAAAAATTCTGCAATGAAATCATCATCGTCAATACATCTTCCAGAAGAAAAATTATTCTTGAGCCTTTCTTCCTCACATTCGCAAGTCTAGAGCATCCAACCAGGAAGATCTGAATGTTTCAGAACATTTTTCATCTGATATCATTGCCTTTCGAAATTGCAACTTCAGAGAGAAAAGATGCAACTTTTCTTTTTGCTGCCTCCGGGTCTTCATCAATTTTATGTACCTCAATTGATATGTTGAAAAGCATTACTCAATCGCCACTGCAAAATGGTTGCAAAAGCAAGACTTCACGGGGACTGCACGGCGAGAGAACTCGAAAAGAAGCTTTCATAGATGACAACGACAATTTGAATACAATTAAAACATGCAGATAACAGCCAGAAAAAACCAGTATCAACAACTTTTAACCTTAAAGAATACACAAAAATAAAGACAGATTTTATTTCAACACCACTTATTCAGTGTTATGTTTGAGATAAGATGATAAATTGCGAGTACATATTCTTCGTGATAAAAACTGCGCGTAGCCTTGCTTACTCCTGCTTGTTATTTATGTAGAGATGTTGCTAGGATCTTAGCATCTTTTGTTTTGAAGAAACCTCGAAAAAATCTTAAGATTTTTGAAGTTGTCATTGGCTTGATTTACGAGGACATGCTCTCCTTAAAGTAATAAAGTGTCCCTCCTCAAAAAGTCGTCGAAATTTTGCTGTTTACATATTGGAAAGCAAAAGTTTGTCAAATACCGTCAATGCCAGCCAATACGTCTTTTAAGAATTGAAACTTTCTTAATTTCGCCAAAAATGTCCATCATTCAGATTCACATGTTGCTTCCAACATTTTGGGTGTATGAATCATCATGCGGTTTCTAAAACTGCAATGGTTTACCTTCTTTAAGTCTCTTAGAGCTTCTAAATGTGATGTTACAATCAAATTTTCAGCCATCCTTGACGATCTAGTTCCTTGCAAACGACTTTCCTTTCAACAATAGTGTATAGAAAGAGCAATCTACATGGTGCAAGGCTTGCTTCACCGGGGAAAGCCAAATGATCTACCATTCATCTCAAATTATTTGCCATGGCTCAATCAATTACACAAATTATGCACTCTCACCAAAACATAAACTGGCATGTATGCCATAAACTATTACATATACAACAATAAAAGAGACCTGAATCCAGGGGGCTACATATAAATGTCATCTGAAGCGTCATAGTCTGTCAAGAGAGTTTCGGATATTTTCTTCTTCAATCTTGAATTAACCTGAAAAGAGCAAATGCTGTAGGAAATCAGTTGAAGGGACAAGCATTTGTGAAGTTGGTGAAAGCGAAATTGCAGTCTTTAGCGGCAAGTGCTAGTATTTTAGAAACAGAGAAGACCTAATTCAGTCCGCGACCTCTCGTCATGGTGCCCAAGTATTGGGGCTCTAACAGGAATCGAGCCCTGTTGAACTGACAGTTCTGACTGCTCTGATTGTTCTGAGTCAAATAATTACATCAAGATCGCAGGACTTGGGAAACAGGTTTATTGGATTTGAAAAATTCCCACTTTTTGCCAAAACAGTGTAATGTTTGTCCATTTGAGACAGCAGACAGGCCTTCTTGCCCAGTGCTTGAGATCCTACTTGAATAGTTACAAAAACCTGACAGGTGGGATGAAAAGTTTCATTGCGGCAATTCCATCGCTGTTACTGAAAGCATCCCTTGGACTTAAAAATGTGAAGACGTACGAAAAGTTGTCTCGGTAACCGTCGCTCATCCCCCCTCCACATTTGCAAACAAAAGTGAACGAGAAATAATATTCTGTCACATAAAGCAACTTTCTTAAAAGTTTGAACTTGACGATAAAACTTCAGCTATTAACTGCCTTCCCCAGTGGTTGTACAATTGCCCTTTGCACTTACTTTAAGCTTCGCTGATTGCAAATTATGAAGCTTTGTCAATATTCTCGTGACTTTGCCAGGTTTTGGTTGTGAGATAATCAAAATCCTTAATCGGAAACCGTTTTGTTTTCTTTACGAGGTTTTCTTTGAAGAAGAATTGAACTTCAATTTCAGGCCATAGAAAACAGAATTTTGCAGACTGTTCGTCTGCTAGAAATCTCAAAAAGTAACAACGAAAACTTTTAAAATGCAACACTTCTGAAAAAAAAAACAGAAAAGTGGCGAACTGGCGTATTCAAATCACAAATCAAATAGCATGGAATAATAAAAGGGATAAGCAATGAAGATTTGATCACAAATCATGTTCACATCAAGTCATTTTGATAAATAACGGTTGACAAAAAAGTGAAGCTCTTTGAAAAATAATGTAAAGTTGATTATATCAGTGATCATGAAAATTTTGGCATGCTCCCTTGTGTCAAAGACAAATTAATTTATCTATTGCAAGGTCTTGAAATGGCTTTGAATTTGTAGTAAACTGTGCCTTTACAAGCTACCTGGTTTTGAAGCTTACTCAAAGAGCACATGGAATGACAACGAACTTCAGTTATCATCTCTCCAGTACCAATAAATTAGTTTTCTTGACCTTGAGGATACTCTTATATCATGCGAAATTCAAAACCCATGCGAAATCACAAGAAACGTGTTTTGACTAAGAATTCGATATTCTGTAAAATAATATAGCTCAATATTTTTCGCATAGCAATTTCATTGTCTCTTCCACAAAAGAATGACATAGCAATTATGATTCAAAAATCGGTGGTGTATTCGAATTTTGTGATTCGTTAAACAATGTCACTTTGTATCGCCCGGAAAAAAGGCGAATTTTTCTCCTTGTCTGGCAACAGTGAACCTGTTGGCACTTTGTATCAGCTGCAACGCTGCAGTGCTCTCAGAGTAAGACAGATCTTTCATCTCTATAAGAGGATGCATTGTGGGCATTCAAGAGACATTCAAGTGCTTTTGAACCTCAACATGTTTCAGTGAATACTAACCGTTTTTGGCCTGCTCTTGCTGGGAGAACCTGATTGGTGAAAGAAAATATCAATCAGGTAAGAAATTCAGTCTGAAAATAAACTTCATGTTTACACGAGTTTTTTTGCCTTCATCTTGATCATTCCTCTTTTAGAATGATGGTTAATAGCTTAGTAAATCCAGTTTCGTGCGCATGCTTCGCTAAGAAATAGGCAGGTTTAATGCAACTTCTTAGGTTTTAATGCAACTATTTGGTCTTATATGGTTAACCTTTGGCCTGCATTAATAGTGCTACATAAAGGCCCCATTCAAACTGCTCCATGTTAGTTTTGATACATTTTGATACATCGAGGCTACTGGTTCAAATTACTCCACTTTGGTACAAAAACGGAGGGAAAAACATCCGTCGTTGTTCGTTCACATTGATTCATCTCAGTAAAAATACAAAGCCTAAGATATGCGTTTTTGTGCGCTCACATTGCACCGTATTTGTGAAGCTCAATGTTAGATACTAGAGTGTTTTCAAAAACCTCCATATATATGCGTTCACATATATATATGCGTTCACATATATATATGCGTTCACATTGATTCAGAGTGTTTCAAAAGCCTCCGTTCCTTGGATATCTCCTTTCGATGGAGTTTTTGAAAACCTCCCTTTTTGTGGCGCTTTTATGCAGATCAGTGTGAGCACTTTCACAAAACGGAGGTTTTCTCTCCGATCGTTTACAAAAACTGAGTGGTATTAATGGGGTGTAATAATAGATGTGTCGATCCGTCGAGCAGCTGCTCTCAACTGTTTATTTTTGCTCTCAGAACTTACAACAAATCAAGCGAGGCCAAAGGGACCCAAGGAAATTGTATACCCTTGCCCTAGTGATAAAAGAGGCTTTGTTCTGTAGCCTCCTTTGTGATTGCGAAGCTACGACGTACTGTGACTAGGCTACAGCAACGGGTGACAGCAAACTCACTGGCTGTCCTTATTTTAGAGAAAAAAGATAGACAGAATTAAGTATTTTGTCAAGTTGAACTGCAACTTCTACAGGGATTGTCAATTATCCTTAAAAATATGAGGAAACAACTGTGGTGTCTAACTACCTATGATCATATACACGAGATTATGCCCTTTGATAATTTATTTCAAGCAAGCAAGACAGGAATCAGATGTTTAGCCCAATTTCGCTCGTGGCCCATGGCCGGAATCCTCCAAAACCTCATTATCACGGACCAATCAGACGGCAAATAAGCGAAAAAGACAGAAGAAACCTATGATAATTTTTCTAAATTTTACCCATTTTCCTAAGTCGGAGCCAGGACAAAAAATGCTGGAAATTTCCCGAATTTCCTTGAAGAAATCGACTCGCCAGATGTTTGGGTATCTTCCTGGGCGATGACAGAAAATCGGCTAAAGTATTTGCTTGCTATCTTGGTTCAAGCAGAGAGCAAAGTCAAGTCCCGCCAACCCACCTGTTGACATTAGCCGTTCGTACTCCCTTGATTTTCTTGCTGTACTCATTGTACTGACAAAACTTCAGGGTCTGAGCCTTGCAAGGTGATTTCTTAAAGGCGGGAATTCTCCGAAAGTTTCAAAGCACGTTTATAAATTGTAACTGTGAATACCTAAATAGAAAAGCCCCTCAGAGGGAAATATCTGACTTTAAAGGAATAATTGCATTGCCTGAAAATGCATCTAACCTTTCCTCGTAGGTGCACGCCTCGTAAGATTTGATGCCTTATGTCCAGACATTTGAGAATTTTACTGATCCTTACTTTAGAATACGGTATTCCAGTCATGAAGCTTTTTGCCTTGAAAAAAGCGGGCGGAGGACTTGTTCTGGACAGTCCTTGTCCTTATCTAATCACCCACGAGATTCTATCACACCCAACCAGAAGGAATAAAAAAAATCATTCCAATTGGTCAAAAATCAGGTACGATAAGGGCGAGTCCACGAATAGAGAGATGGCATACCTTCAAAGGAAGCAAAGCTGGTGGCAGGAGCTGGAGATGTCCACCATTGATTTGGTTGGCAGTTTTGTCCTTTTGAGGACTTACTCCTCTGATATGATCTGATTGCTGCGTGAGTTTGGGGTCTTGTTGAAATCAATGCTTTATGTGGCGAAGTTCTTCCTCCAGGGACAGCAGGGAAACAAGCAGTATGGTGAGATTCTGAGGTCAAAAATAAAACGGAAGCTTTCAAATCTAAGCAGGTAGTTACTGCCAATTAACAAACTTTCAACCTTTGTGCAACACGATGAGTACAAATAATGTTCTCTAGGCCCCAGCTACACGATATCGCATTCATCACACACCAGATTGCTTTTCGCATCGGATAGGGGGGTTCAGTAACACGACGCCGAGGCAATCCGGTGTCACTCCACTTCGTTTTCGCTGAGTGAAACCACTCCGCTTTGGAGGTGAGGTGAAAATCAATCCGATTCACTCAGTTCCGCATTCCATCTCGTGTAACTGCACCAATCCGATGCGGTCCCACTCCAGTGGGGCTTCGCAGCTGTCAAAGACAATAGATTTAGACATCACAGTGCAGGTCGACTCAGTGTCGTGTAACTGCAATCAAAAGTGGGTTCATGGTAATCCGGTGTCGTGTAACTGCAATGAAAACAGCACGATTTTGACGAAACCAATCCGATGCAAAAAGCAATCTGGTATCGTGTAATCCAGGCCTTATATGGAGTTGAAAACTAAGAATTCGCAAACAATGATGTTTTATAACACTTTTTCCTCAAAAGCTAAATGCCAAAAGAATTCTAAGAAGGTTACTAGATTCACATTGCTTGAATCGGTGGTAAATTTCCTGTGCTCTGAAATAATACATCTGTACACTCTTTTCTCAATTATACAATACAGTAAAGCTCCAGAAGCAAAAGATATGGAGCTTGTCATAAGGTCTCCAGCACGCATCCTAAAACCTCTCATTGTTTCCGCTAGCCGAGAATCTCCTCTTTTGTGAAAAATGACTCTGTTATTTATTGCTCAAGCTTTGCAATAAAATAAAGCTCAAGAAACAACGGGGAAGGTGCTTGGAAATCCCAGGCAGAACTGAGAATCATAATAGATCTGTAGGTAGTTCTTCAAGTTCTCATTTAGATTAATTTTTGCGATTTGTAAGTTTGGGGCCTGACGAAAAGTTTCTTATGAAATGAGATGGGTTTGCAAGTACCAGGTTTCCACCAAATGTTGTAAGATTTATGACATTTTCACAACGATAATAGAACGATCAAATTAAAGGCAGGTTGTTTCATTGCAACTTTTTATTCGCGGAAAACAACTTATATCATTCGGCCTGTCGAATAGCAGTAAAATGGATTATTGTTCTGAATAGCAGTAAAAGCATGTTTTCTGCATGGTCTTGGCAATCAGATAGATTATAAATCGCTAACTTGGTCAATGCTGGCTTTCCATGTTCTGTTCCGAACTTTTTCATTTCAGAAAAGTGGAGTTATCTCGAAAACCACTCGAATATCTTTTGACTTTCTTTCGTTCAATTTTTAGCTACGTTGTAGATCTACAACTTAGCAAAGTGTCATTGAAAACATCTACAATAGATTTCCTGCGATTGAATTTAATATTTATATAAACATTTCAACAGTGAAGGGGGGGCAACAAACCAACCAACCCACTTTATTTAAAAAACTTGACCAACAGTCAGTTCTTCATTTGGTAGTAAAATTTCTCCCCGCCAGTATTAATTTCTAATAACTTCTTCATTGGTATTCATTGCTTTCTGGCGTTAGAACTGTCTTATATTTAGCAAAGGCTCAATTTTGATATCTTCTCCGTGTTGCTACGTAACATGTAACAAAATGTGGCAGCTTCCAATCAAATACATTTGCCAAAACAAGTTGATGGAACTAAAACTAAAAGATATGTTTTCACATATAGTAACATATGCAGGAAATTTAAACTGTTAATTGTTGAAGTTTCAAATTAATTTGGGAATAACAGACATGCTTTTTATATAAGATATTGCCACATAGGCTACATTCTACTATACTTTAAATAACTATGCAACACTGCAGGACGACGTCGTGGGAGCAAAAATGAATGAAAGCACCACGGCCATAAATAAAGACATGGAATTACACTAACAGCTGCGATACAGTTTGCTAATTATGTTACTTACAAATTACTATACGGTACTACTACAAATAAAAAAGATTAATGTTGAAAACTGGTTGCAAAGACAACGCTACGATTGGGTGCATTATGGAAGGGTGGGGTACGAGACCTCAATCGAATCGACCAGATTAATGGATAAAAATCAATGTAAGTTCAAAGTCTAATGTAATTTCAAGTTCAAGTTTAATTCAATGTAAGTTCATGTTTAATGTAACAGCTATTTCCACAGCATGAGTCAAACTACGGCTAGTGGCTTACCTTCAGAAGTCCCCTTCTCTGTTTAGTGCACTCTCTAATGATCATTTCCTTTCATGGCAAAATAAAAAGTGAGCCTCCTCCGACTTGGATCAACTGTGAATGGGTCCTAAAGATGCTTAATTTACTTCAGTAAATAATGATCAGCTCCATTCCGTTCTTCCGTAAATGGGTTGCCCCTCCCTTTAGGAGCTATTTGGGGCCTTCGATATTAAATATCCCCATGAAAGCTTCCTAGAGATAACACAAGTGTTTGAAAATTACGTACGTGAGGATGTTGGCCGCATGTGAAGCTCAAGTTGCTCTTCATATTCATCTACCTATGAATGAAATTATCTGAAATCAATTAAAACCTTTGAAGCCAACAAAACTAAGTCGCGTTAAAGTGAATGAACGAGAATCTTAAAATGAATGAGAATCATCAAATGCAATGGGTTAACGGAATACCTAGACTCTTTACGCGCGGGGCTTCATCTCTGTCGATTCGCTTTAAGGCTGGACATGAAGAAAGATAGACCAATTTCTCAAAACAGAGTGATTGATTGGACTCGACATGGAGTCCTAATTGTCCCAATTTGGCAAAAACAGCAACAAAGGGGACATCTATCAAATGAAACTAGGGCTGAGGACAAAAAGTTTTATTGTGTAACGTCAATCAATCAAGGTACATAAAAATTACGGGAAACAAGATACATGGGGCTTAAGGAGATCTCTCTAACACTGCGCTAAATTCATTTGGCAATGAATTCCTATTGCAAGGTAAACTTGTGTTTGGAGAAAAATGCAAAGACCACAAATGACTAACCTGTTTTTGCAAGTCGTCACATCTTTCAAATGCATCAAGCTTCAAACTACGTTCATGGTAAAGTTGATTATATATCTGCTTCAAAGCCTGTAATGAAAAAAGGGTACTCAAGTCAAGGAGTACATCACTCCTTCAGAACAGTTCAGAAGAGCTCGTAGATGGACTAAATTAAAGAAACTTTATAAAATAGGGACTTTTGCCAACGCCACACTGGATTTTTACTAAGTGATATAAGCCTATGACCCCAAAGTAAGAAAAACGCACCATTTAGACATAAAAAATGAAGAGAAACGTTCTGTTGATCTGTTAAAAATTCTTGACATGATCTTCACTCTTATCTGCGAATGAAGATTACTTTAACACCATAAGCCACGAAATATTACCTTTATATAAATGTTAACAACATGAAAAAGGATAGTACTGACTTCTTCAAAGATACCGGTTCCGCCAAAAAGAACTTTGTTGCCATTTTCAAGTTTCGTTGTGCAGCGACGACTTCGCAAGTTGGATTGTATCAAAACTTTGTTGGTAATCTAAGGGCTAGCGCATTTTTTTAATTTCTGTTCTATTTTCTGAGCATTGAAAATACAGGAATCGTTAAAAGTTCTTTAACTGTAAACAAATCATTGAAATCTGTCACCTTATAAGTTAAATGAGCGTAAAAATTCCAACAACCCTCGAACAAAATTATAAATGATCTCCTCACTCAAACACATTTTTACCACCAAGAGTTAAGGATCGGATCTTGATTTAAAGAGAAAAGCATGTGATCTAACACCTTTGTGAAAATCACCTTTTAAACCTTGGAGGAAATGTATCTGCACATTGCTCTAAGTAAGGATATTCCTCGTCTCATCGAGCGACTTAGGCCTATTCTAACTTATTTTGAAGTAAAGAATCTTTCGTAAAGTCAATCTTGTCTTTTTTCTGTCCTCAGGTAAAAATTACAAAACAGCATCAGCCTTTTGGCCAGGAAATCAAAGTTGTCAATTCCTCTCATTTCATCAATTCATCTCCGTATCATGAATTTCTAAACGTATGAATTTCTTTGGCGCACCTCCTATACATACTAACCTTTTTAGTTTCAGCTTTGGATCTTCTTGATACTGAAGTATCCCGATCTGTGAGCTCTAAAGGAGAAAATATCCATATTTCATACATAGCTATTTACCGAGCACATCTGTTTGATAAATTATTGAAAAGATAATTCTTGTAAAGCTTTTATAACACTGACAAACTCAGATCAATACACTGCAATATAGCTAGCGCACAGACCCATTTTCCGAGGGAGGAAAGAGTCTGTGCAACTGAGAGCCAAAGCTTCCTGGGCCTTCTCGTAATTTATTCTGACAGCCTAGTAATAAGCCACTAAGAATTGCTGATCCATTCTTACCGAGTGGCATACCTTTCTATGGCTGTTGTGTCCCTGTCTTCGAAATACTCTTGCATAGCGTCATTTGTTCACCAAAACGATTGTTTCAAAGAAAGAGGACAGATTAATGAAAATAACGACATGTTTTGGCAAAATTCATCAATTCGTCTGCAGGCATTCATCACCCTTCCCTTGATTTCCCTTGCGGGTCATTTCCATCTCCTTGTTACTGACCACCATGTTTTTTTTATCCATCATAAAAACCTAATACAATTTTTTTAAATACAACTAATGTACCATCCATAGCCAAAAAAGACACAAGGTCACCGAGTTCTGGCTATGGATGGTACTTACAATGCTCATCTAGTTACATTTTCTAGGAAAAAAGGAAGAAAAATAAATAAAAAAGGATACCAAACAAAATACTGTCAACAAGTGTATCTCAAGATAGATGCCAGGAGTTTCTACGGAACCAAGGATAAGTAATTGAAAGATTAATTGTCAAAAATAATTCCTGCATACTCCTCCAGCATCTATCTTGAGACAGACATCTAAGAAAGAAAAGTAAAAAGAAAAGTAAAAGCTGCTGCTGTTTAGGATAATATATCCCTAATCAAACCGGCCCGTATCTTTGATGTAGGATATTGTAATTTCAATTCAATTTCAATTTTTAATTCTTTAAACACGGTAGCCCCATCAGTTGATCAGCAACTGCTTTTCAGGGGGCCGTGGCAAAGGTCTAAAAATTAAAACAAGAGACAAATAACATTGGTAAGAAAAAGAAAAGAGCGCGTGAGTCAATTTTTTAATCTTTTTTTGAAGGCGGCAAGGGAGGGTGCTTGTTTAAGATCAAGTTCGAGTTGATTCCAGAGTTTAGGTCCACGAAACCATATTGCGTTTTGCCCATTTTTAGTCTTCCGCAATGGTAGCGAAAGATCAGTTTCAGTATTTCTAAGTTCTCTAACATTCCGAGTTGAATTTTTGACAAACAAGTTGGATAGGTACTCAGGTACAAGTCCATTTAGAGACTTGTACATAGAAGTAGCTGTTTCGCTTCTAATAATATCACTTACAGTTGGCCAATTTAGATTGTGTATTAGTTCCATAGCAGGCGTATCAAATTTACTTTTGGTAACAATTCTCGCCGCTCGATTTTGCAACTTTTGTAGGGTTAGCAGTTTGGTCGCCCCACAGCATCCCCACACAGAACAACAGTACCGAAAATGGAGTTCCACTATCCCCCGATACATTTTACTTAATGTGTTTTGAGGTAAAAATTTTCTGGCATATTTCAAAAACCCAATTGCTCGAGAAACTTTGGTGCGGAGAATATTAATGTGTTCTTCCCAACTTAAACTCCTGTCTATTATCACACCCAGATACTTTGACTGGTCTACGTTTTCAACTTGGGAGTCACCGATAAAAAACTGGGGATGATCAACAGTGCCATCAACAATTTTCTTAATTTTGGGCTGGGAACCCACAACCAGGCCTTGAGTTTTTAGGATGTTTAAGGAAAGTTTATTACCTAGCAACCATTTCTTCAGATGGCTTAGTTCACTGTTTAGAGTTTGATTTACATCTTCTAAACTCGATGAAGAGTAAGAAATACTGGTATCATCGGCATATATCGTCACTTTCGCTTTCTTCAGAGAAAACGGCAGATCATTGATATAGATCAGAAATAAGAGAGGACCAAGGCAGGAACCCTGTGGCACACCACATCGGATGTCTTTGGTATTTGAACAGACACCATTTACTTTGCAGAACTGTTTTCTGTTCATTAGATATGACGTAAACCAAGTAAGTTCTAGATTTTCAACGCCATACTTCCTCAATTTAGCAAGTAAAATGTCATGATCTACAGTATCGAATGCCTTTTTTAGATCGATAAAAATATTTGCAGTATATTTGCCATTGTCCATGTTTACATACCAGTCATCAGTGCTGTTAAGAAGGCAAGTGACAACAGAATGGAGAGCTCGAAAACCAGATTGGTTTGAAAACAGATGATTGTTTTTGTGGAGATAATGGTAGAGTTGGTTATGAATAATTTTTTCGAAGACCCTAGCCAAGACAGGCAGAACTGAAATAGGACGGTAGTTAGATCGGTCATCAGGTTGACCATTTTTAAAAATGGGGGCTACTCTGGCTATTTTCCAGCTATCTGGAAAACAACCAGTAGCAAGTGAAAGATTGAAGATATCACAAAGAGATTCTGAGATAACCGGAAGGGCGATTTTTGAAAAGCAGCTAGCAATACCATCAGTACTGCATCCCTTTGAGGTTTTAAATTTGCTAAAAATTTTTTCCAGCTGGAGGGTATTAATAACGTGAAATTGAAACTTATTTTTTTCCGGATTGACCTCGTAATCGTTTTCAAGGAGAGGATTTCTTGCTGAGGGAATTTTGTCACTAAGCGTTTCTCCAATGGTGCAGAAGAAGTTATTGATAGATTCTGCAATATCAGCATTAGTAGAAATATTTTTTCCTTCAATATTTAGTGATGAAATGTTGGTGGTTTTAGATTTCTTGTTTAAAACGTTGTTGATAGTCTTCCATGTGCTTTTGAGGTCTCCTTCGCAGGAAGCAATTTTGTTAGTAAAATATTCACGCTTAAGCTTTTCATTTAGCTTATTAGCTTGATTTCGTATATGTCTATAGCCCTGCATCAATAATTCAGATTTTGAGTGAACAGCATGCTTTTTCAGCTTGTCTCTTGCCTTGCACATACGTTTAAAATCATTAGTCAACCAAGGGCAAAATTTGTCAGAAACACGTCTGTTACGTGTTGGGGCATGTTTTTCGAGGATAAGAGAGAAAATGCTAGTCCAGGTATTCACTGTAACATTTGTATCGTCTGTATTCCGCACGATGCCTCTCCAGTCGACCCCTACAAGTTCTTTGAGAAACTCGGTTTGGTCAAAGTTCTTCATTTGCCTGGAAGAAATATTTTTGTGTTGCCTTTTGGCAGCACCACGGAATTTCCTAATGCAATAGACCAAATAATGATCACTGAAAGAAGATTTATGTATTCCAGAAGATACTATGTTAGTTTTGCTTGTCGTAGCAACATGATCTATTAGAGTAGTAGTGATCAGTGTCTCACGAGTAGGGCTTTCTATTAACTGGTGAAAACCAAATAGATTATATATTTCTAGCAAACGAAGAGAATGTGTCGGAAGGTCATTTGAATCTGCGTTCCCCTCTTTGGAATATTTAGGCAGAATATCACAGTTTGTATCACCTAGAAGAATAATTTCTTTATCTTCCCTGTCAAAAAATTGAAGGCTTTCCTCTATCTGATTGAAAATGTCAAAACATACGTTAGGGGGCCTGTACCAAGCCATGACCACGAAAGAAGCAGCACAAATAGGTTTAATCTCAACGCATATAAGTTCTAAAGCTGAGTTAGGAAGGTCTTCACGCACAGTGGTCTTATCTAACAAATTATCCTTTAGATAGATTGCCACACCACCCCCATGGCGGTCACGATCACACCTTTTGATAGTGTACCCCTCGATATTTACCAAACTATCATCAATACTATTGTCAAGCTTTGTCTCATTTAAGGCCAGAATGTGAATTTCTAATTCTTTCACAAGTATACGTATTCCATGGATATGCAGCAGAAGGCTATTTACATTCAAAGATGCTATAACCATGCCCTTTCTATGCCCAAGTGTACTTAAGCTTTCTGTTGAGATTTGCGTTTGGGAAGCTGTGGGAGGAACATTATACACGGGTGGAGAGACCCCTCCCTTGCCACTTTCACGAGAATGCCTACTTTCAGAAATTTGTGTGTCTGTATGCGATAGAGTAGTTTCATTACCTAGTCAAACCTTGTTTAAAAAATCTACAAAATTACCTGTTAGTACTTTGCTTCCATTAGTATTTAAATGTAGCCCATAACGATCCAAATCCCGCTCTCGAATATTATTGTGCTTAATAAAATCAATCCCCAGTTTTCTAAGTTCTCTTTCCAACAGGATGTTAACTTCTTCCCTTTTGCCATCCAATTCTTGGGAGTCTCTTCTCAAAATGATACTGGAAACGGCTACATACTTCACCCTCCGCTTTGCAATTACAGCCAAATTTATAATTTTATTCGCAGTTTCGTCTGGTCGTTCTCGTCTGAGATTATTTGTTCCACACAGAATGATCAGACCATCTGGATTCAAACTCAAACTAGGCTCCATGTAAGAGTGCATGTGGTCAACTGTAGCACCGCCAAAAGTTTTCACGAAAGATTTTACGTGTGGGGCTGCAATGTTGAGATCATTTCTTTTCACTCCCCGTAGCATTGAATCGCCAATGATTGTAACAGTTGGCTTACTGAATGTTCTTTGTTCAGGTAACTCACTTCTTACTTTGGTTTGATCTCGGATTGCAAGTCCGAAGCCATAACTTTGGCTCCTGGGAACATTACTTTGTTGCTTTCCACTTTGTCTTGGAGATTCTGGAGAGATTCTGTTTTGTTGTCTTTGTCCAGTGGTTGCGTTTTGTGGCATATCTTTAGATGATTTGGATACTGCTTCTGCGTATGTGTGCTCTCCGGGGACAACGTTTCTCTTTCGTTCTTCCAAATTATTGTCTCCTGTGCATTCTAAAACATCAAATCGATTTCTTGTTTCTAAAGATCTACTGCATGTTGTCGCGAAATTGGACTTTCGAGCAGTTTCCTTAGGAAATTGCCAGCCATAGTATGGTTCGATGACGTCATACTGTCTGCTTCTGTAAACTTCTGGACGCCATTCAGCTTGATTGTTTTGATATTGAAAAATATTTTCAGGCACTGGGTGTGGCACCCCCTCCCTCGTTTCCAAATAGGAATCGAAAATCTGTCTATTAGTCATCTCACTCCGAGGGGGTTCCATCTTATTTACCATCATCTCTTCACCCCTTGCATTTGTTGTAGAACCATTAAGTCCAGAAATTTCCCGTGTTAAAATTTTATTTTTCTCCACCAAACTTTTGTTTTCTTCCTCTAATTTTTTAACTTTATCCAACAGCTTGGATATTTCTGATTTCAAACTTGTTGTTTCTGCATTTTTAGAATTTTTTTCTTCGTTATTTTTTATTTTTTGTAAGATTTGAGTGACCTGTCCCTCAACTTTTTCTAATCGTTCTATTACTTCCGAAGACGAAGCGTAATTTTTTTGAGCGTTTTCACTATTTCTAAAAGTTACAGACATTTGAGAAGTACCATTGGTGTCAGGTGAACTGTCCAAAGAACTGTCACATATACTTTCAGAACGTTCAGAACATTCAGAATTTACAGCATCAGTGATTTCACTTTCATGTCTTGATGCTTCGGCGAGTAAATCATTTCGATATTCAGATATTTTATCATCACAATCAGTACGAACGATTGAAAGAGAAGGATCTTCACCTGTTATCCGCAGGGATTCTTTACCACGATACTTCGAGTCGAAAATCTTCCCAGAATCCAGCATGTACTGTATCTGTATTGCTATCGTGCTTCGAGTTAGGCCCTTTGCTTTGTGCAACGATTTGCAAATCGATTCCGTGAAAGGACGTTGTCTTGCTTTCAAAATCTTTCTTATTTCGGCAAAAACCATTTCCTCAATATCCTCCATTTCATACATAGCTCCTGTCTCAGACATTATTTCGTACTCTTCTCCTTCGTCCACAACAGGCAGAAAATTATCTTTGCACTGGGCTGTGTCGACCGCCACCGCCATCGCCATCGCACCCAAATATTTCGGTTTTTGCCGAAATAAGAAAGATTTTGAAAGCAAGACAACGTCCTTTCACGGAATCGATTTGCAAATCGTTGCACAAAGCAAAGGGCCTAACTCGAAGCACGATAGCAATACAGATACAGTACATGCTGGATTCAATAGACTCGAGAATAATGCTATTTTCTATCACACTGCAACGGGGGCTTCCATACAGAAGAATATTACACTGGGATCTATCATCGAGGCGAGTGAGATCGATTCCTGAGATGTCAGAGAGGTGGCCAAAGAGATCCAAACGAAAGGTGTAATACTGTGGGCAGTGCAGGAGGAAATGTTCGTTATCCTCAATGGCTAAACAACAATTACAGACTGGAGAAAGACAGTCAAAGGCATGTCTAAAACGATGCTCATTCAAGGCACTAAACTGAAGACGGAGCCTAGTTAATAATCTTATACCTGAGATGTCAGATATGCGATATGTTGAATTTTTAACTGGCCGAATGATTGAGAGCAATTTCTTTTTTAAATTGCGCGATTTTAGTAGCATTCTGGATCTCGCTGTCAAGTGAATTCCATTCGAACAGCGTGTTTCGAAAATATGTATTGGAAAAACGAACTGTCCTTGCCGCTGGTTGCTCATATGCATTTGGATTTCGCAAATTGTACGTTAATTGACGCTCTTGTGGTATTTCATTGAAGAGATATTCAGGCGATTTGGACCTTCATAAACAAAAGAAATGAGTCAATCTACGGCACCATCTTCTGTGATATAAGGTCTCCCAACCCAGTTTCTCATAAAGCTTCTGTCTACTTGTACCTCTCCATGTTCCAGTCACAGCTAGAGCCGTTGAATATTGTACCTGCTCCAACTTTTTTGTGATTTCAAGATGCATTTCAGGGTCAAATCTATGGCAGATTATATCACCGTAATCTAAGTGTGGCCTTATATAAAGCTTATAAACTTGATCTAGGACCTCCAAGTTTATGATCTAAGATCATCCCAAGGTGCTTACGCTCCGAATTTGTTCTAACTTCTTCATTCCCTAATTTGAGAATGGGATGGTGTGACATAGCTCTTTTCCAAGAGAAGATGACTTCCGCTGTTTTATCAGCATTAAATAACATTTTCCATTGTCATGCCCACATTCGGATCTTTTCAAGGTCGTGGTTCATATCTAAACCTGTGTCGTGCTCGTTTTTTACAACGGAAAAGAGAGACGTGCCATCTGCAAATAGCTTCACACTGCATGATGCATTTTCTGGAAGATCATTGATGTATACAAGAAAGAATAATGGACCAAGGACTGACCCCTGGGGTACACCAGCTGATACAGTGGACCAATTAGAAGATTTCCAAAAAGAAGTGAAATGCTTCACCGGTGCCAACATCAAGGATATGCATAGCTATGCCAAACCCTCCGTTGAAAGGAAACCAAATGTAGTCATTCTTCACATTGGCACTAATGATTTGTCTCCAAAGAGAAATGCAGAAGAAAAGTCCGCAGTTCAGATTGCGCAGGAAGTCATGGAATTGGCCAAGGGCATAAGGGAAATGATATAGAGGTTATAATCTCAGGCCTTGTGCCTCGAGGTGATGAGTACGAAACTAAACGAAAAAGAGTAAACTTGATATTAGCAGACTTGTGTTCTGAAATAACTATGCTTTCATTGAGCACGCAAATATCGTTGCATCCAAACATTTAAACAAAAGTTTAATTCACCTTAACAAGGCAGGTGATAATTTACAGGAAGGTAATTCAGTTCGTGCCTTTTGTGCTATTGACTAGAACGTCCTGTTGATAGGGAGGGTGCATTAAACAATAATACCGCACAAGAAAATTCAACTTTCACTTCTTCCACAAACAGGGAAAATACCTGCCATACTGGTGAGCGATCTGACTTGTGTCGTCAGCACCTTGGGTTTAAAAAAGGTATGGCAATTGCATCTCTGAATATTAATGGTCTCCGCAGTCACCTTGACGAGGTTCAATTACTTATTAGAAGTCTAGGTATTCATATTCTTGCACTTGATGAGACTAAGCTTGATCCTAATTACCCTAAAGAGTTGACCAGTCTTCCTGGCTACCAACAAGAACACCTAGACAGGACAAGCAGTGGAGGTGGTGTTTCTATTTATATCAGGGACTCCATTAAATACAAGTTGCGTTCTGATGTTCCTGTTGATGACTTGGAAATCATATGTATTGAGGTAGAACCACCAAAAAGCAAACCTTTTGTAGTTCTTGCTTGGAACAGGCCACCTAGTGACCCTGTTGCTTCTTTTGATAAGCTTGAAAAGGTCCTTTCCTATTTGGACAGGAAGGGAAAGAGATAATTCTTCTTGGTGACACAAATGGTGATCTCACTAAAAAACAAGCTAATCAGCCCATTGGCAATGACACTAAACATGTGACTAGTCTGTACGAGCTGTTCAGCTTCAATCAGCTTATCAAAGAGCCAACCAGGGTCACTTTAGACACCTCTTCCATAATCGATCATATAGCTACAACTTGTGTCAGGAACATCATCACATCTGGAGTGCATGATGTTTCTATGAGTGATCATTATATGGTATACTGCATCCGTAAGTTTAATGGAGCAGTAGAAAAAGGCCATAAAATGATCAAAACTAGTAAAATGAAAAATTTTAATGAGCAGGCATTCCTGTCTGATGTTGCTGGCATAAACTGGGAACAAATGCTTACCGAAACTGATGATATCAATGTGCTTGTCAACCATTGGACTAGCATATTCTCTCTTATCATTGACAAGCATGCCCCACTATGCGAAGTGCGTGTCTCAGAAAAGTACTGTCCTTGGATTGATAGAGACCTGAGGGATCTTATGCGGACAAGAGATAAACTAAAAAAATCTGCTATCAAGAGTAAGTCTGCACCGCTGTTGGACTCATATAGACATGTTCGCAATAAGGTCAATGCTCTTAATACCCAACAAAGGAAGGAGTACTACAATAATAAGATATCTGCATGCAAGGGGAACATGAAAGAATCATGGAAAAGAATCAATGAGTTTCTCAATAAAAGGTCTAAGTCAAGTAACATTGATAGTCTTAAGGAGTCTGGTTCAGAAACTGTTCACAGAAAAGACATTCCTGACGCAATGAAAAGTTACTTCTGCTCAGTAGGTAAGGACCTAGCAGATAAAATCAGTCCAGTTGCAAATCCCCTCCTATCAGGTGACTTTGAAATGAATAAAACTAAAGCAAAGTTCCACTTCAGGACTATCGAGGTACAGGAAATCAGAGATGCATTTGCCAAGGTTAAAACAGGAAAGAGCTTTGGAATTGACAATAACTCCAGCTACTTCTTGAAGCTTGCTTTACCCTTCATTGAAAATTCCCTGGCATTCATTTTTAATACATCAATTGAAACAATTATGTTTCCAGACTCATGAAAAATTGCTAGGGTTACTCCTATTTACAAATATGGAGATAGGGCTGATAAGTCAAACTATCGCCCCATATCAGTCTTACCTGTCATTTCGAGGCTCTTTGAAAAACTTGTAACCAATCAGGTGTACAAGCATATGGAAGATAATGGTTTGTTTTCATCTGGGCAATCTGCCTACTTACGCCTCCATTCTACTGTAACCCACTTACTTAAAAATACAGATGACTGGTACAATGGGCTGGATCTTGGTAGGCTTGTTGGCCTTGTTTTCATTGATCTTAAAAAAGCTTTTGACACTGTTGACCATGAGATTCTTTGCCAGAAGTTGGTGCACTACGGCGTCGTCGATAGCGCGAAGTCGCATGGTTTAGATCATACCTGTGCAATCGAAAACAATTCTGTCGGGTCAACGGTGTCAGCTCAAAAACTGAGGGTATAGTTGTTGGTGTTCCCCAAGGCTCATGTCTGGGCCCCCTCCTTTTCCTTATTTATATCAATGATCTACCGCAAGCTGTCCAAAATTAAACCGCTTCCATGTATGCAGATGACACAAGTCTGTACTACAAGTCTTCGGATATAGATGAGCTGAACGAGGCCATTAACAACGATCTCAAACAACTGGACATTTTGGCTTAAAGGCAACAAACTCTCCTTAAATGTTGCTAAAACAAATTCCATGCTTGTAACCACCAAGCAAAAGCACAATATCCTCAACAGTCGAAATGATGATTTGGATTTGAAAATTCGCGACAATGACCTCGAAATAATCCAAAAAACAAAATACCTTGGTGTGCAGATCAACAAGTCTCTAAACTGGAAGGAACACATTAAAACTGTCTCTACCAAACTTTCAAGAGCAATTGGCTTTTTAAAACATGCCAAGACGCTCCTAGGACAGGAAACTTTGAAGACTCTTTACACAGGTATTGTAGAGCTACGCTTTCGCCATTGTTGCTCTATTTGGGGTTGCGCCGGTTCGACTGAGCTTAATCAGTTGCAAAAACTTCAAAACCGAGCTGCTAGAATTGTAACCAAAAGCAGCTTAGACACCCCAAGTAGACCACCCATCGACAAGCTGGGCTGGAAGACCATTGAACAACTCGTCGCTAGTGAATCTAAAACAATGGTCTTCAAGTCCCTGCATCAACTGGCTCCCCAATACTTGTGTGACCTTTTCACCCGAAACTCAAAGTGCTCTTCCTATGTCTTGCGCAATTAAGAAACAGATTTAAAGACTACCCTTGAAAAAATCAAGTAATGGGCAAAAATGTTTTTCCTATCGAGGAGCAAAAGCTTGGAATGACCTTCCTGCCGATACCAAGCAGGCAACTTCCCTGAATAGTTTTAAAAAATCTATTTAGGACTTTCTCTTTTTCTTTTATACTAGATTTTGTAAATTTTGTATTAAGTTTTTATATTATGGTTTTTATATTGTAATTTGGCTTTCTATTCGGTAATCGTATATTGTATATTGTAAGTAGTTTTTTAAGTGGAGGACCCCTTGTAAATCAACTCTGTTGAAGGGCAACCCTCCTTAATAAAATCAAATATCAAATAAAATATCAAATATCAGAGCACTAATTTGATTAATCTTGAATGTGCAACAAAGAATTTCTTTTACAATTTTGAAATAAACTCAACGCTTAAATCCACGGCCGAGTAAAACTCTGAATGATTAATAAGTTGAGACAGTGCAGATCAAATTAGCCATCCATTTTTATTTGCCTGAGAAAAGAAAATTAGCAACAACAACATTTGTACATAAAATAACATAGCATAACATAACATAACATAACATAACATAACATAACATAACATAACATAACATAACATAACATAACATAACATAACGTAACATAACATAACATAACATAACATAACATAACATAACATAACATAACATAACATAACATAACAAACATAACATAACATAACATAACATAACATAACATAACATAACATAACATAACATAACATAACATAACATAACATAACATAACATAACATAACATAACATAACATAACATAACATAACATAACATAACATAACATAACATAACATAACATAACATTTGGTCACCTGCCAGAGATTTCAGCTTCTCTTCTTTCTCTTCCAACTCTTGAAGCTAGAGAAAGAAAACGTAACTATCAACAACGAGGAACAAAAGAGGAGATACAATGAAAACAGAAACATATTGATAGGAAGAAAGAGCCACTTCAGCCAGACTTTGGTTTTGATAACTGTGTATCTTGCGCAGCATAAAATTGTATCAAGGTTTAAAGAGTGGTTCTGTTTTCTGTTATTAGAAATTTTATAAAAGTTAACAAAGATTTCGGAAAGAATATATGACGCAGAGTTTTGATCTTATCTAAAAATTGGCCTTACGTTAGCATGGGGAAACACTGAAACGAAAGCCTTCATCTTCTTTGATAGAAACACCCATACGAAATGACCAGGGACTACAAACAGAGGGATTCATAGCCAAAGTAAAACAGACTGCAATATTTGGCCTCAAACCTGTATGACTATGGGATCTTCCAAAATAATCAGCTTCCTTTTGCAGACTTCCAACGAGAATCAATTTACTCTCTAGCTACAGTATTAGGATAAAGCAGGTTTAGGAATCGGTTATTTCAACCGAATTCAGAAGAGCAAACAACCGAATATTGCTGAAAAGATCCGATGATCTGGATACTTAGTAAAACATTTACACTGCATATTTTCGACTTAAAGTGGGTAATATCTTTCATAATTCAACAGCCAGTATTCATGCAGTTTAATCAGCTGTTTTTCGATCACTTGTAGCTTATAAATAGATTTCGCAAACTTCACCTATCAATTTGGACGGCATCTATCTTTTTTTGTTGTGGAAACACAACGATCAAAAGGCTTGATTTCCACTACGCCGAATGTTCCGCTCGCAACGGCCCCTTTAAGTCTTCTGATTGGCTTGCGGAAAAGCGACGTCACTCAGAAGTAGAAACCCATTTAACTTTCGAGCAGAATCATATTTGCAAACAAAGGCAGATTTATGCGAGAGGAATTTCCGCCTAGTGGAAAGTAGGCTTAAGAGAAGACATAAAATGTAAGAGTAAGAGTTGGCCTTGCTGTGAGTAGCGAGAAGGATTTCTTCCCTACCAATTTTCCCATATTAGCAGATTTCGCAAGGTCAATTTTCCTTTGACTGAACGCTTCCTGTTGGGAAAAAGTATACAGTGTAAGCCTACAGTGGTGGAAAAAACTTAGCAGTAGAATATTGTTTCAGATTGGACAATTCGTTGGAAAGCGCAGTGTGATGATCAAGCGGAGGAAGAGGCCAGTGACGACAATAATTGCTAGGTAGGTAGGTAGGTATTTATATTTAACGTGGCTAGCCCGCGAAAGTCTGAGAGACTTATTTCCAGCAGGGGTCACGGATGTTTTACCATCAGTCCGCCGCAGCTACCTGCCACAGCTACCAGATTTCCCTGACATGGCTCTGGTCGACCCGGGCTAGTGTTACGGACAGCGGCCAAACTGTCCAGCGTGGAATTCGAACCTACGGCCGTTCTGACCTTTGGTTTACGAGTCAGACGCCTTAACCACTCGGCCACACTGTTAATTTCATCTTATCAACATTCCATGTTATTGTAAATATTTTACAAATCCAGGAGACTTAAATACATAGTTGACATAAATGGTAAAAAATTTAGATTATATTATTGATTTTAACATTTTTTCACTTCTGAACCAAAATTTATTCATCTTCAGCAAATCTAATTAATGATACATGGCAATTTATACCAAGGAACAAACGAGGTGAAAACGCGGTAACAGGCGTAAGTTACATTTCCTACGCATAAGATCTGAGTCTCGAGTGGATAAAGTGGGAGCAAATCAAAACAGCACTAAATGAGTAGACAACCATAGAACAGTGTTTATAAAACCCCCAGGAGTAAGATTAGCGCAAAACAATCTTTATGCAAATAGTCATGTAGACAACTACCTCAATTCATTTTACTGGAAGTATTCATTAGTTTCTACCAGGTTTCCAAAAATATTCTCCTTTCGATATAATTTTGAGAAAGGGCAAAAAAGGACGAACAGTGACAGTTATATGTTGCCTCTTTCAAAGTCTTGCTAAGATTTTGACGTTTTGGTTTTTCTTTGTAAGCTAGGGAGTTTCAAAGCCTATATAATACAAGAAAACAAATGCGGGTTCTCACATCTCCATGTTTTCAAACTGCAATATCTTTCTTTATGTACATGGGGGCATTCAGGAGGAAAGCAATTTCGTTAGATTTAGTCTCAGACTAATTTCAGTTCAATGCACATAAATTCTTGTAAGCCCTTGAATGGAAAATTTAAAACCTTCAGTTCATATGAGGATTTTTCTGCAATTTGACTCATTCATCTTTGGGAGCTCATAACTCAGGAAATATGAATGATAGATAAAAAACAGGCATCCTTATCTAACATAAGATGTTGGAATGCACAGTTCAAATCCATATTGCTTGACTGTGGCTTGGAAGGTTCCTGCAAGCCTATCTATCAATAATGACAACCACAACGACATAATAAATCCATATGGTGAGTCAGTTAAGGCAATCCCTGTTTGCACGGCCACTGCTCCCTTGGAAATCAGAACAACAATATTGGCAAGCATATCATCTATTGGTGGGTACGTAACACTCCATTTTAAAGTCTACGTGACTGACATCAGCCACTCTGTTCCTTGTGAAGAATATTTTAGAGAACGCCCCATTAAAACACCTTCCAAAACAGCGTTAAATCAAGATCAAACTCTCTTAATCTTTCTGCCTTACAGCGATGACTCAAACATGCCTTGGCATGCACACTCTTTGGCAGAATGAAAGTACCGTCCCTACGAGAATAAATGATTCATTCGGATGATTTCATCCTCCAAAGACGATAACATGTGCTGAGACATGAGGCAAAAACACTTGAAATTTCATTTTCGCTTTTTGTTATGGATTCTGATTTTACGCTTTCTCGAAGGTTTCTTGAAGAAGCTTTCTCAAGAAAATCCATCATAATTCAAAACGGACCAGCCGATTTCAGTCATGTAAATTGCAAAATCTATTGTTCAATATCATTAAGTATATTTGGTAACACTACGGTAAGGCGGCAAATTGAAGAAACCACCTAAAAGGCTCTTTTAGGCTACTGAGAAATGATTAGCCCTTCTACTTATAAGAAACTCTTGAGGCTCACACCCAAAATAGTTCCGTGTATTTTGATCGTAACTAAATTCTTGTCTTATGACCTGAGAGCATTCTATTTCATGCAAGGTTCATAAGAATTTGCTGGCAAGATATCTTGAATTTGAACTGATTTTACCTAAATTCTATTGATGTTCTTGGCAATTATTGACAACGTAACACGTATGGCTAAATATGGCTAACATTTCTATAAACAACCTCATTCTGCCGTTACATTTTTTCTAGGATTTTCCAGAAAAGAAATTAGAAACTTAAGATACTGGAGCCTAAAAATGAGAAGTATCATAGATGGAAGAAACATTATGGGCTAAGATGTGAAAAAGTGGTTTCTTAAACAAGGGACTTTAGTGTATTACCTTGATACATAGGGAGTAGTATGGTGGTGTTGCACACAGAGATAGTTTTCATCGACTCACCCGGCAGAAGACAGTGACTAGGAGATCATTTTTCAACTTTGCCCGAACACAAAAAATTATCTAAAAGTTTCACCTGCAGTTGTGAATTAGATTTCTGCATCCTGATTTTGTGCTAAAGGAAGCAAACGAACTGTAGTCAATGTTTATTGAAGAATTTATTTGCGTAGAAATAACTACGGGCGTGTTACGCTTAAATGACATCAGTACTGGTAACAAGAGATTTCAAGCACAGCTAACGTGAACTGCCAAGGGGAAATCAGTAAATTTCTTGGGCATACAGACATCATAGGTGATATTTTGAATGACGGTATCACTTTCAAAGAGGTCATTTCTACATGGTATTTCAGGCACATGTCTGTATGGTGTCTCAAAAAATGAGCCCCCTCCCTGACTCGACAAACAGATGAAAAAAAGATATCGGGACCTTCTAAGTACATAGCTATATAATTCAATCTTCACAATTGATTTCAATTCATTTCAATCTCCAAGCAAACTTAAATTTTTCAAATCCCATTTTCACCAGTGCTGGCCTGACGTCCAATGTGAAATAGATCCTAGTATGTATCCGTATTTAGTCGTATTTAGTCGTATTTCATCGTTTATGTGTACCTCTTTGTAACTGTCTTTTCTTTTTGCTTTCATTTTCGTTTATTTGTATTTGTCAGTAATCTATTTCAGTGTTTTATGTAATGACCCTTGGAGAGTTATGGATGCTTGCTTCCCGGGTCATCATCCATTGTTATGTAGTCCAGTAGTTTTTAAGTATAGTTGTTAGTACCTGGTTTGCGTGTAAATTTTATATTGAATAAAAAAATTAAATCTTCGACGCCAGGTGCGCTGAAAAAGCGATCCAATTTCGGCTGGCCACAATGAATGCTAAACCGCACCAATTTTGAAGATCTATGACATAATCTTTAGCAAAAAGCCTGAACTAGATTCTGTTTCTTTTCCTTAGAGTTATAAACAAGTTTCTTAACTTCCGTTCTCAAAGACACTGAAAGCGATCAAAATAATGCAACCAAATCTTCTAAAACTGCTACATGAACGGGCAAAGAGAAAACTTTTCGGGGAAGCTAAGGGATTTAGAACGGTCAGCGAAATGTTTCTTGTGGTGGTCATTTTGACTGTTTCTTAATTCCATTGACGGTGCTTTAAATGCTGGTCGAAGCTTCGCACACTTCCCCTCTCCTCTGTTATACATCCTTTCATAAAAAACACAGCAATTCTTAAAATGACAATGATATCAAGCGGGCTTAGCTTTCTAGATTTGGAATAAATGCAAATTACAAGAAGTGTCGATATAATGATTCTTGAGAAAAAAGGTCAATAGAATTCTACGCGAGTAACTATTATCTTGCAAAATATGCTATTATCTTGCAAAGAGATCGGCTTTCTGAAAACATCCATCAACACAAAACAAAAATTGTTAGATTTACGGCAACATAAGTATATGGATAGCTTTTGCAAAAAATTTCAGCACCAGGGGTTGATTTCAAAGAAAAGATGAAGAGAAAAAACATGAAAATTCCCATATTTTCATGTGTATAAATAATTTACCTCATTGGCAAGCTTCTTTCGTAGAATTTGACATTCTTTTTCAGAGTGATTAAGTGCCTGGCAAAAAAGATAGAAGTAAGATTTGGATAGACTTTTCAGCTAATTCTACAAAAGAGTCTTGACCGAGAAAATATCTTTATACATCTGTACATGAGAGTTTCACCTGAGTGGCGCTCGAACTTCTACCACTATTATGCACCTTTTCAAATTCTTCAAATAAAAAAAGTCACTATCTATTCAGATTGTTTTTAGAATAGCAAAGAAGTCTATTGCACTCTCCATTATACGCCTTATCATATAGTCTGGAGTTGAGGCAAAAGAAAACCTGGCATCTGTTACTGGAGAACCAGAAGGTGCACAGGCTAAATGAACTTACTTACACCTCCAAAACAGCAATTACCCTCAAGCTCCCCTTAAAATGATTGTTCAATTGTCAAAATAGGTATTGATAATTAGAAAATCCAATTCTTTCACAAGACAATGAAAATTAAACCAAACACTGACAAAAAATTCTCTCGCTGCTGCGTAGCATGACTGAGCTCGAATGGCTTGATAATGACTTGAGTCTTCCAAGAACAGCAAATTCATCTTAAAAATTTAAGCAAAAAGCGCTAATGACACAGTGGACTTGCGCAAGTCTCTCTTGTGTTCATCTTGACACAGAAGAGACTTAAGAAGCAAGTCCAATGCCGCAACTATTTGATGAATAGTTGCAACTATTTGCTGTTCTTGGAAGCTAATGCCACAACTATTTGAATACTACATGCAAACATGCCTTTAAAATAGCTTGTTTATTGGGTAAAAATATTCCGGTTTCAACTGAAAACCGACCAAAATTATAATGTTTATAGCGAATTTTAAAATTTCATCGTAGGAATCTTTGTCAGAACCAAATTACCTAAACAGAGACCATAAAGATGGTCATGATGAAATGGGTTTCCTAATAGTGAGGAAGTAAGGCTTTATGAGTTAAACAGTTAAAAATTATGTCTTCAAAATGACTCAAAGTGCCGCCCACACCACAATCTAATCTGATTGCTTATATCGTTCGTAAAGCTCTTATATGTTCTAGGAGGCCAGCTTTTGTATTAAAGGGAAGAAATCATTTTCCACAACAATTAGTGGTTTTACAGAATAGCTAAATACAGCTAACAAAATTGCTCAAAAATTGCTATACAGGCTATAATTTTATCAAATCTTTCAGGCAGGAATAGAAAAGCAGTTATCTCTCAGTTTACATCACAAACAGCCAATATTTGTATGATCAGTTGAATTATCAAATTTTGGTTTCTGTTCAATGATACTTGACGCCATTTAAGTTATGCTTTACAGAAGGAACGATAGATACTCGGGTGATGAGTACTCAATATCTGATCATACGGGAATGCACCATTCCGGGTGATTTTGGCAAGAAAATTCTGGGAATGGGATGCACTGTTTAAGGAAAGATTCTTGAATTGGGGGTGTAATTTATGTTAGAAATTCTGATAATGCCCAAGTTCTCAATCTCAAACGAGTTATCATTGCGTTGTAGTGCTAACACTGGTCATGAACCACATCTATATTCTGGGATTCAATTTCAAAATGCCAGAAAAATTCTGGGATTGGGCTGTGCCAGAAATTTTTGGCACGCACACCCCAGCATGACCCAATAGTGAAGTGCTCCTTTGGGATAGATGCTTTCTAACGATGCAGTACATCAGTGACGAAAACACAGAGAATCTAACCTTCCGAAGAGCAGAAATCTCTTGCTTTAGTAAAATTTCTTTCTCATCTTGCAGCAAACTTGTCTCTAAGGTCTCTCGCTTTGCAAGACTCAGCTGTTGCCGCAAGTTTTTGGTCTAAGATAAAACGAAAAATTAAGTCTATATAGGCATGATCGTAGGAAAGAGAAATTATGACGACGCTATTTCAAATCATGTCTTTGAACACATAGAATTCTACAGAATCATCCACACCTTGTCGCTCCAGGTCCATTAAGAAAGAAAAGGAAAGTTAAAAGCGATCTGAGGTGAAATTGTTTATTGATGCAATTGAATAGCACTGTTGAATGATAAATAATGTCGTTTATAATCTTTTGACACCTTGTTTCATTTTCGAGCTATCTACTTTTTGTACGATTGGGTGATGACGTAATTTTGTTTGCAAAGAGCAAGAAAGTACACAAGGTTGCCCATGTTTTCAAAGAAACATCTAATTGAAAAACTTTTGTCGATCAATATGCCTTAATAAATACCATATTGAATCATGAAACAATTTCTATGACATTTATTCTGCAAAGCTGAAATGTTTCTTGCAACTGTAACCTTTCAAAGATCAGATGTAGCAAAATTTCCATGTTTCATCCAAACGATTTGCAAACAAAATGACGTCATCAACTGAAATACAAAATCAGTTGCTAGTTTGATCATGGAATTAGATATCATAGAAATTTAAAGAAAATTCTCCATCTTTGGACATTACCGCTCATTTGCATCAATAAATATTTTCGCTTCAAATCACCTTCACGATGAACATGTTTGCAAACAAAAATGGGGCATATTTTCAAGCCTCCTTAGGTTTACCTTCAGCAAGTAAAATGGGTGAAAAATGATCTTGGTCTATCAAATAATTGTGGGTTGTGTATTCATACAGGACACAAAAGGATTTACCACATCGATATAACAGCCAGTGTTCATCCTCTTGTACCATTCTTTGACATAACATCTCTACAGAACAATCGGCTGTTGTTGGGCAGTAACGGTCGAAAGCTCGATGCAGACAATTAAAGAAATATTTGAAATATACTTAAACGTTGATATCATAAGATGAAGATTTAACGTTGAATCTTTATATCATCTTACATCTAGTTGGGTCTTTGCCACGTTTTTCGTTTTATTCCAATGGCTTATAGCTTTCAGCTTCAAAATCTATGGAGAGAGTTAATGAGAACGCAAGCATTAGCTTAGAATTTAAATATCAAAGCACTAATAAATCTCAATATCTTATTCGAAAGCTGGGATGTTCCATTAAAAGCAATCTGTCTCCCTCATAATTAGCTGGGATTGTAAAAGGGGATTAAATATTTGTATGGCAGGATTATCAAAGAAGAATTGGAAAGAGATCGTTTTGCGAATTGAACTGAATTTTTATCATGCGATAAATTCAAAAGAGACTGGGTTCTAGCTCCTTCCCTTTATCTAAGCTTTGTTTTCTAAACCAATCACATGCGTGACAGAGCTCCTTTAATGTAGACAATTTCGTGGCTTAAATCGGTCTCTCCGCTTTAATTCATATAAAAGGAATTTCACAAGGAAATCTTTTTAAAAGCATTGAAACACTGCCTAAGATCAATATCAAGATTCCTTAATATCAACAAGTTCGACTGGAACACGTTTCAGCAAGTTATATAGCTATGGGGCAATGAAAATTCTTCGTCACTTTAGTCAAAAATACATACAAGGAGACTGCAGCCTCGCAAGACGACAAAACTCGCTGAAACGTGTTCACGTCATTGCTGCGACACAGAAAAACCTTGGCACCTTCTCTTCTCAGCCCATTTCAGTCAAACAAATTTTAGTATCTATTTCAACATATCATGTATTAAACGTGACATTCGCCAATACCACTGCTTTGATAGTCAGGGAGGGAAAGTTTCTCAGCACTTTGACGGAAGAAATAGTTATCTTTCGAAATGTTATTCGATGAGTTTAAGTTACTTTTAATTAAGATAGGATTTTCGATAGGATCTTTAATAAAACATCCAAAATGAAAATTCAAATGCATTGATTCTATCGCTTCTCATCCAAAGTTGATCTATTGGCATCTCTTTGGTTTCAATTAAGAAATTCAGATCTGCTTACGAACAAAAGATTTCCAAGAAGACTTAAAGTCCAATTAGAATTTAAACATTCATGATACACGGACTGAAAGACAATGACAACGCTCATTATCTCACTCTAGATTAGAATGTAGCATTTTCAAGTTTCTTCTATTCCGATTTTAGAGAGTAGTTGAAGCATAAAGTGATTACACGGGAGAAGCTAGATAGCCAACAATTCCACTAAATGCTGAGACAAAGCAAGTGCGAGAAATGCTAACAGGGTAACGGGTAATACTTCTCCAATACCATTGGGTTTGCTTAAATTAAGAAATTGTAACAAAGACAATAGTTCTCCTCCCACAGCTACAGGATTCGTATGTTTAGCAAAGTATGGAGCAAACAATTTTAAATCGTGTCTAAAGGCACGTTTTCTATGATATGAAAGCAATCATAAAAATTAATCTTGAGATCACAAATGAAGTCAAATTTTGATCTTTGTCTGCAGAAGTTTATGGTCAACCAGTGAAAATTAGGCTGGTGAGATTCGATTGATTTATGGTATCTGGGAAATGTTAAAAAAGGATGCAGAGCTGGTTTAGGCTTATCCTAAAATAGGGATCTTTCAAAGAGTATTCATGTAATGATATTGCAGACGGTAGATATTGTAGTGTTCATTATAGAGTTTTCTGGATCAAAGGGTATTCCTGGCAATAAGGCTTTATCAGCAACGTACCACATTATATAGATTCGTACTCTCCCATTGTGCTTCTCTTAGCTGCTCTGCCCTGATCAGCCTTTGGCTGATTACGTTTGTCTCAACTAAAAATTAAGAATGGTCATTATCAGATATAAGGAAGAAGATGGCACAGAAACATTGCTATTGACATCTGATAGATAGAAATGCATAACTTTGGTGTCCCACAAGATGGCTGCCCCCCCCCTTGATTAACGCTGTAGGTAAGGTAAGGATGTGAATTTTGCAATATTTATTTTCAAATTTATGTCATCTTAGGATAGATATTTGCCTCTTGATTATTACTTTAGAGTATGACTTCTGAAAGATCAGTCGATAAGGTCATTATCAATCTCAGATACAAACTGAATGCTTTTAAGGAGCACACCAGAAATATTTTGCGATCGTCCCGAAAATTTGTCCCTCCAGATGACATTGCATGAGAGCATAAGAAAAGCTACTGTAATTGGAAAATATTCAAACCTAAAATCCAGAATGCTTCTTACGAACAGTAACTGCTTTGGTATTTCTTAACGAGTGATCTCTTTTAGTGCTGAGCTTTGAAACTCTTCGACCGATAACAAGAAACAATGCATCCAGACCTAAGTTAAATTTTGAGCAAAGACAATTCAGAACCATTACAGTTCTTCCTGACGTCATTGCTAAACGAGATTGTATCAGATGTGGGACATCAATCTGAGACAACCGGCACATAATTAGTGGATTATGAAATTGCATAGATATTGAAACTGAAAACAATCATTCAACACATACTTGATACATTGAAGTTCAACGATTTGAGTTCACAATTTCTCGATTTTATCGTTTAAGAAAACAACACAAACTTTGTGCTAGTCTAGCATTTTGGTTGTTCCAGAAATAATGGTACTTAAACCAAACTGATCAACATCATCGACAGTAAACGTTTGGGTGCGATGCTATCCTTAACGCCACCTACTTTAATGTGCATCATGAGAGCAACTGACAACAAAATGGTAAGCTTGACAAATTAGAGGCAGCTGAAACTGACTTGTCTCTTCAACTGTATGAGAACATTATTGATTATAACGACACCTGATATCAACTGCTCCACAGACGAATTGAGTTAAACTGTGCACTATTTATGTTCGTCAACGAAATCTTAACAAACATTTCCCAGACAATAAGATGAACTTAAAGGAAATGCTTTCAAACGAAATAGCAAAGATACTTGATTTTTATATCATCCCTTCCAAAACAGTATTTCATGTGCTAATGGTTCGTACCATAACATACAACAAGGTAGCCCTGAATAGGAAAAACTGAATTAGAAAAATCTCGAGTTGATTTTGATGAATGGTAAAACCTAGTAACTCAGACTTTCGGACCCAACTACCTACTAACATCTTACCATCATGTTGGCCTGATTTCTCTCTAAGTTTCTTCATACTTTCAACAGCCAGCTTTCTGACGTCACCAAGCGAATCAAATACGTCATCATAAAGACAGGACCTAGAAGGTTCCAATCAAAAAGTTAAAAGATCAACAAGTTCACTTTTAATCCTTTACTGAACGAAAAGGCATGAAAAAACGCCGGCCAAACTTGAACTTTCAATATTCATGTTTTGAGTTTTGCTGTCATAGGCTACATTACTAACTTATGTAATCGTGGGTCCTTTGAATGTTCTTTGAAAGCATACTAACTTCACAAATTGCAATTATTTGACATGACTGCTTGAGTATTAAGAAACCTGGAGAATCAATTACATGTTACTGAGTGCGAGATTCACGATAAAGCAAACTACTAACACAAAAGTCTGCAATTCTTGTTATTTACGAGTCTTCTCACATGAAATCTTATCTAAAACGGACATTAAAGCATTATGGCAACGGATATCTCGTACAACAACAACGGTGCTTTTTAATACCATGGCAGTCACTCTTCCAGATAAGTCAATTTCAATGAAATGCATCCTCTATCTAAAAAATCACAGTGCAAAAAGCTACGTAGCCATTTCGCAACATATTTTGTCCGTCTTATCGATACGATTCCAGTTTAATTTTCTATACAGAAGTGTTTCGCATATACGAAACAACCATTTCTATGTCAGGTCTGACGCGTTCCTGACAAAATAAGTTAAACTTCAAAACAGCATGGTTTACCTAGCAGGTGTGAAGAGCATACAAACAATTGTGGGTGCCATAGATTAGCATTCAAGTTTGGCAACGTGAAAAGCGTCGACCACAAAACCTTATCTTATAGAGTATAGTTTTCTTCGAACCTAAAGGAGACATTTTGCGTTTTACGGGCAAAAGAAGCAAATATTTTCTTTCTTGGGTCCCTTTCTAGACTTCACGCTCCATTTTGCTGAAATTCAATAAAATCTCGATACTATGTGGATTTTGAGTTGCAGGTTTAATGACATCATTGCTAAAATGTTTCTAGCTCTTTTAAGAGCTGCAAAAGTATTCTGTTTCTCAGAAAAATATTGGCAGAAAATCAATACACGAGGATACAGAGATAAAATACTTGAATCTAACGTGGACATAGTCAAATAACATTCACGTTTACTAAAATAACGGCTCAACTCAGGAAACCATTTTAGGGACACACAGTCTATGTAAGCAACCAATCTTTGGAAACTTGAGAACAAAGTCATGGATCGCAAGTAAGAAAAAGGTTAAAGCCGCACTCAGGAAAAAGGTTCTTTTCATTTATCGAAATGATCTTATAGCTTTGAAACTTCAACTTTCAAATTGTCATTCTTAGCATGTTGTATCAGCTCGCACTTTGTAAACATGAGCTTATTCTTCGTAATATGTTTAAACAAGCGTCAGTCATGCATGTGTGCTTAACGTAATAAAGCAAGTCACTTCATGTTTAAGAACAACGTCGGGTTTGGGCTGCGATTCATAAATAAAGAAAACAAGGGCCATTGTTCCACAAGTTTCTTATTATAGAAAATTTAGGAAGCTTGCCACCGGCGCAGAAATAACAGGAACAATGAAATTCACAAGTTCTGCACGAATTCAATAATCATTGACTTTTCTCAAGTTCTTAAAATCTCTAGCAGACTAACCTGAATTGCTCGAATCTGTTTCTCATACCAAATGCATTGTTGAATAATTCAATCACGAGAGAGCAATATTCTTGCTGGAATCTTGCACGAACCCGCTTTTCCTGGTGATCAATGAATGTTTGATTCAGTTCGGTTTCAACGAATTAAAACTGATGTGATTCTTGACATAAAACAGTATTCTAAGGGCTATTAAACAGAAATGCAAGTCTGCATGAGCAAAACGAAACTTTAATTTGAATTAAGATTAATGATGTAGCCAAGAAATAGTAGTCTATGAGAGGAAGGCTTTGGCCTGGAATGAAAACAAGGAATACAGAGGGAGCAATTCTCTCGATCCGCCTCATTTAAGTCTAGCTCATTGCTTCTCTTGACATAAAGGTTGCGTCTAGAAAAACGCTCAGCCTCCTTCTGGACTAAAATATGTATTTGCAGAACCGTCCTGATTTTACTCTGAACTATTTTTGCTGCAACCTACATATTACAACATTATGTGACGTGATCTCCTCAGCTCTTGTTACTGATGTATCATCAACTGACACCAAAGCTGTAACTGTTTATCACATCAACGAAAAAGCTGAAGCATATTTCATCAAGAGCACAGTATTGATGGAGATGCATGAATACGCGTAAATCACTGAAAGGCAATTCTACGCAAACTATTTTGCAAAAGTATTTACTACAACTTTTTGGCATAATGAACGTTGGCTGCTAATAAGCTACGCTGACTATATCCCTAAAAATGGCTTTAGTAAAGCCATGACCAAAAAACTAGGATATTCAAGATTTGTTATACACTTTCTTCGAATATATACAAAAAAGGAAAAGTAAACAATACTTAGTTTCCCTTTCTACCAACTTTAATGTTGACAAGGTCGAATCACGCTAATCCAAGCAACATGGAGATAGGACATGAGGGGGAGCAAGTAATCAAAGTAACAGAATTTTGTGAATTTTGACACGCATTTTGGCTATGATTTTAATGTCTACCTGACTCTCTATTAGCAAAATATTTCCAGCATGGCCAGTACGATTGATCATTTGATGAAACATTCACAGAGTATTTTCAATGTGCATCAGACATAACACAGCGGAAGGAAAATGGAATACCTGCTCATTCACTTCTTCTGTCAATTCGGAAACTTTCCCTCGCAAAGCAGTCACTTCTGATGAAGGATAAAAAGCAACTTTGAAAATGGCGTAAAATAGATTCTGTTCCATACCCTAAGTCTATGTGCAAAAAAACGTCATCTTTCTAAAAAAACTTGTTCATGTCATTTTTGCATGAACGGCATTCCATAAATATTACTTTCAAAATACTGCAAGTTCTAATGATAAAGTCAAAATAACTTTTGGATGGTTTGAAATTTGACAATCTCTTCGAAGGACGAAACTATATCAGTTTGGTACACAAAAGGCGCCATATGTTTGAAATCACATCACATCGAGATGATTTTAAGGTAGGCAAAAACAGGAAAGAAACGTCGAAACTAGAAGAGGTCAAATAACTTCTGAAAATTTCGCCATAATTTTTGCTGTTTCCTTTTGATGCAAATTCAAAATTGATGAAGCTATGGAAATGGTTTGAACCTGAAGATTAAAACAACTTCACTGTGCCGTAAAAACGGGCCTGCTTCAAATTTTCGTGAAGGTGCATACTTATTCGAGAACTGGGCTGGCAGGAACAGCGATCTATAGAATGCTAAGAATGACTTGTAAAAAAATCAATGACAGTGTAAAAAGAGTGCTAAAACCGGCTCCTATACTCAACGACGAGTCTTGAGAATGTAATGGAAGCAACGTTTCATGAAAGTGATGACAGAAATCAGATCCCGCATCGGTCAGTTCATCCTCCCTTTTCAAGGAGTGCAAGCTGGGTTATGTGCATGGACCTCATCGATGCCTGGGCATTATCTCCGATTACAGATAGCACATTTTCCATAGTCATTTCAAAAGACTCTACGTTTACTCATTTCACAGCTAAGCCAAAGCTTGGATCAATTTTCATATCATTTTTACCACATGTGAAAGGCTCAGTCATCCCTGACCTTAGAAAGGCCTTCCATACAGTCATTTATGAGGTTTTTTCCCAGACCTCGAGCACTACGGAGCTGGTGATAGAAATCTCTCTTTGTTTCGGTCACAAATGCCTGACAGGGAATGATTTCTTAGAGTCAACGGTATAGACTCTAAAACGAAGAAAATAAGGGTGAAGAATAAACAAAGCTCATGTCTCGGGCCACTCCCTTTCTTGTATTATGTCAATGATCCTCCATACGCAGCTAGAGATTCAGTTACATCCATGTATGCTGATGATACAAATCTGTTCTTATGTTTTAAGAATATTAAGGACCTGAATGAGGCAATCAATAGCGAGGTCGGAGATTTTGATTGTTGGCCAAGTGGTAACAAATTACCTGTTGATGTAGCAAAAACATCGGGGAATGCTAATTTGCACTGAAAACTAGGCACAAATCACTTGAAGGTATTTGCAAAGATCTGTGTTTGAAAACAACAGATAATGATCTGGCCGTAGTTGAGAAGACAAAATACCAAGGGATCATGGTGCTCAAGTTGAAAGACGAGAAAAGGTATTTGGCATCTTTACATGAACATACCCAACACTAATGATCTGCATCTATCCGCCATCAAACAATCAACTTCTACGCCTTGATCATGGCTAGCGTTTTGAGCCTCAGTTTTAGCTTGCTTCACTTCCTAAAAGACGATATAAATGGTTGATATACTCACTATACCCTCATTTCAATAAAAATAATGCAATGTAGCTTATGCAAAATTTTTGACAATTCTGCAACGATAGAAGCTTCTTCCCTTCTTTTGGGCATCTCTGATAGCACAAAAGTCTATGCTTTTTGTAGTCTATATCTGTATGTTTTTGGCAGAGAAATCGAAGTAGATTTGGAGTTGAAACCAAGCAAATTAAGCAGGTCAGAGAGTTACTTAGAAAATTTAGTTCTTCATCAACTAGTCACAATGAAATTCGGCACGATTAACGAGACCGATAAATCGTCCCATAGTTCGAAAGGAAAGATAGAAATTGTCATCCAGGACCAAGCTCCTGGGTGTCCTAAACAAAGGATTACCGCTTGAACAGTTCCTGCGAAAGAACATTGGCGTTAACAAGTTTTGTTTTCAGTTTATGACATAGATAAGGTCTGAACTTAGAGATTTTGTAACCTCGTATGTACAAATCAAATTTGTATTTGCGCAACAACTCACTTAAACAGACAAACTTCTGAGGCAGCCTAGGACAGATGGTTACAGAATTATGCAGTTTACTATCTATGTGTTATGTGTAAAGAGCTTGGGGCAGCTCAATACATTCTTTTATTGAAGTTTATTGAGCTATGAAAGTGAAATGTACTCTTCACTAGTTAAAAGGCCGAATCATTCGTTATGACTTGAAATAAAACTTGGCCGAGAGCGTTACTGCAGTAGCAGAAGACTCTGATCTTCGTTTCTTTAAAATTTGAGCAAGTCATATGCAACAACAGATCGAAAGTAAAGCACGGTAAACGTTTGAATATCACAAAAAAAAGCTGCACGCAACGACCAAAAGGACAAGGAGAGGAAAGATACAGTGCCCTTGAAATGAACACAAGAAATCTAAAGAAATGAATTCATTCATTTAGGAAAGTTCTGGACACGTATTGCGGACACGATTCACACAAACCGTGTAATCAATACCCATGTTTGGGTTGTTGAGGAAGTATTATTTTGATGATTTTTCACAGCCTTGACACACAAGAAACATTAGAAGAAAAGAGAAATAATAATGACAAAGTTTCAGTTTACCTCCCAAAGGCAGGAAAACCTGTACTTCTAGTAACAGATTAGTCCCACGCCAGTTGCAGTAAGAATATTTATGATCCTTCTCATATTGTATTTGATAAGAAACAACGATGCTTCTTACCTGCTCCTTCAAGTAAATGACTTGATGTTGTTGCCTTAGAATGCTATCATAGAAACCTGTGTAGCTGGAAGGTAATAAGAAGATTGCAGCAAAGCAAGGACAGATAACTTGTATCAAAAACGCACTGAAACATGAAATATCAGATGAATATCATAAAAGAAGGCGACCTAAAAAACTCATCATGATTCATCAGTAAGAATTGCTGTTGTTTGGGCTATCCATAGCCTGCATGAAAAAGATACGGGATAGAAGAGAAAATTCCTCTCTTTTCCCATCTCTCTCCTAATGTTGTGAAGAGTCTCAAATCAGACTCGTGAGTGTTGTCCTTTGGAAGTTTTGCCTTTTCCGAGAGTAGCCAATGTAGCTTCTTTATGAAAGTTTTGTGAAAGGAAGAATCTATATGACAGCTACCCATGACCAATTTCAGTGATTACCAAAACGAAAGCGAACGTTACCTGTCATACACATGTCTTTCCCTCTTCATAGTATCTGAAGCAAGTTTCATCAAGCAAGCTTCAAAATGGTCCTGCAAACACAAAGACAATGGTTCGGATGACTTGAATAAATGCAGTAGGTAGGTTTGTACTAAGCTTTTCTATTGCTATCACATTTTTTGAAAAGTATCTTTTATCATCAATTTATGCGACTTTCAAGGGAATGGCGTCTGAGGACTTCGAAAACAGCGATATCTACTTACAAACTGTACACACTGCCGGGTGCTCCAAAATAAACTATGCGCTTTTGACGGGCCACGATAAATCGCATGCTAGGCCGATTTTGAAGACTTACGAGTTAATCTTTAGCTAAGATCTTCAATTAGATGCTGGTGTTTTATACCGGGTGAGTCAGAAAAAACGTGTGGCGTTTGACGGACTGTGGCATCGCATTGACCCATTCGATTATAGTGAACTAAATTTTTCTGTGCAGCCAAGAGTCTAACTTAGATCATAAACCATTCCCGATCGAAATTGGTCATTTGATGCATTTGTTAAAAAAGATTTTCTTCGTAAGACCCTGTATGGAAGTTTTGCAAACTGGTGAAATCTTTGACCAAGTCCCTTCAGCATTTTAGTCTTGCCAGAGCTGCAGGTACAAGATGTTTTATCAGGGGATACTGAAAAAGTTAAGTCTGGTTCACACAAGGTCGCTAAGGTAGCTAAGATCGTACAGAAAGAACCAAAAGACAAAGATTCAGAGTTTGAATCCCTTTTGTCTTGGGTCCTCCTGCACAACTCTGTGAATCAGGGTTTAGGAAAAAATATTGTCTGCATGAAGTCCCATTGCGATTTACATAGCGCTTATCTGCGTGAATGAAACCTTCGCAAGACAAAGAAGCGCGCATTAATGTCTTTCAAAACAAGACAAGTTATGATAAGACACAAAGGGAGAAAGAAAATACTACCTCCTAACTATTCCATTCTCCCCTGATAATACCACATGTACCTGTAACTTTGAAGTTTTGCCAAGATAAAATGCGGAAGAGGCTCAGCGAAAGATCTCATCAGTTTGCAAGATTCTCGTACAAGGTCTTACAAAGAAAATATTTTTTAATTTCTCCATCCTCGTCCATCAGTAAATAGAGGGGGGGGGTGAAGCAAAGAAATCGAACTCTTGACAGCATCAACAAAACCATAATTATCAAAATGGGCTAGAGGTGATTACAATCTACAATCTAACTATTACATTCTACGGTCATCTGAAAAGGAAAGATAGGTTAGTTTAAGTAGGGGTTAGGAAGTGCAACTGCAGCGGTAAGAGAGACCTTGCTCGATACACCATGTCCGAAAGTTGGTACTTCCCTCGCTAGGGTACTCATAGGCTATGGTCTGCTACTTCACAATGTAATCACAGACAGTCTATTACTTTCCCTATTGAGGTTTCCTCGCCCGGGTAATCATAGACTATGGTTTGCTACTTCACAATGTAATCACAAACAGTCTACTACTTTCCCTTTTGAGGTAGTCCCAACACTTCGTTCTCTGAGGGTACTCATAAGCCACAAGAAGGTACTTTCCTCGTCAGGCAATCCCCGCAGCCTACTACTTTCCCTCTCGAGGTATATGTTTCACTGTTGAGGTCCATCGAGCAGGTCCATGAAATTTTCATTTGGAGCCGTTGGAGAAGGTTTTCGAAATCCTTCCAGCTTCGAAAAGGTTAGGGAACCGCCGCATTTGCACTTCGATATGAAACGAGCAACGATGTTCTTTGCATTAACACTTGAAAGATTCTACTTATATTTGCTTACTAAGATCATGTGAATCCTTCGTGAATCTCTCACTGTATTTTATAAGGGAAGGGCGGGTGGGCTTTTTTTTGTTCGGACAGACTTTCGTCCCAGTTTCAAATTAACTTTGAAGATAATGAACGCAAAGGGCGTACTGCTATCTTATACATGTCTGAGTTATAAATTTTGGTGTCATGTGATTGGTTCATCGAGGTGTCACCTAGTTTAAGCTAACTCTGGCGGGAAAGGGGGTACCTTTTGTTCTCGTGAGTTTGACCTACGATAATTACCATCTGAGTATGAATAAAAACAACAGTTTGATCCCTCGACATGGACTAATTAGTTGGCTATTACTAAAATAGGGAATCGGGAAATCGGGGAATCGGGGAATCGGGGAATCAGGGAATCGGGGAATATGGAAACGGTAAGAGATATCGGTAATGCAGTTTATGGTATAATAAACAACTACCATATACGAGTCTACTCCCAAAAAATCAAGGGAATCCCCCATGAGTAATCATTACAAATAGCAGCTTTGATGCCTCAAGCAGACCACTTATTGCAAAGTTGGGCTGGCAGACAATTGAAGAGCTCATTAGCAATGAGTCTAAAACAATGGTCTTCAAGTCGCTCAATGACTTGGCTCCACAATACCTGTGTAACCTCTTCACAAAAAACTCAGCATGCTCCTCCCGCAACCTCCGGAACACTGAGACTGATTTGAGATTGCCAAAGAAAAGGTCTGCTAATGGGCAAAAAAGCTTTTCTTTCCGAGGTGCTAAAATATGGAATAGCCTTCCTGCTGAGTCAAAGACAGCATCCTCCCTGAATAGTTTTAAGAAACTGATAAAGGGTTGATTTTTCATTTCTATTGTATATATTGTATAATTGTAAATAGGCTTTTAGGGTATGGTTTTTTTTTATTCTAGTCATATTTAAGTTTAACTGTGTGCTGTAATTAAGTTTTTTACCGGAGGGCCCCTTGAAAAACGGCTTCTGCCGAAGGGCTACCCTCCTTAAAAAATTCAAATATGAAATATGAAATAATATGAGATCTAGCCACAATACTCAGTCAAAAGTTCAGTTTCTGAAAAATTACTAAAATGGGGAATATGGAGACTAAAAGCTTTGCAGAGGATAGAAGCATATCAATCGATAGCTCTTGGCCTCCAGGTTTCAAAAATTCAACAATCTAACTAATATATGTTAAACATGGATTCCACAATCGGGCAACAAAGTCGGGGAATCGGGGAATATGGAAACTACATAAGCTATGAGAAAATTTTGAACGACATTTATGCGCCTTTGGTTGAAAAACGAGTGTCCGATAAATATTCTCCTTGGCTATCTCCTGAGCTCAAACAACTGTTTAATACGCGTGACAAGATCAAAATCGCTGCAGTCAAAAATAAATCAGAGATCTTAATGTCCGCATACCGGCAGTTACGGAATAAGGCAACCAAGCTGAATAAGGAGGCTAAGAGAGCTTATTTTACGAATAAGATTCAAGCTTCTGAAGGAAATTTGAAAGAGACTTGGGCAACGATCAATAAACTTGTCAATAAAAGGTCTAAAACTACCAATATATCGTCACTGACTGTTGATGGAAGTTCAGTCTCTGATTCTGTCGGTATTGCTAACTCAATGAATGAATTTTTTTGTAATGTCGGCAATGAATTATGTAAAGATATCCCCGATACAGAAAACGGTCTCCTGAAAGGTGAATATACCATCAACCCTACTAATGCCACCTTTATTTTTTCGCCTGTGGTATCCAAACAAGTGATGCTAGCAATGAGCAAATTTAAGACCTCCAACGGGTTTGGCCTTGATGAAATTTCCAGCTTTTTCTTAAAGGCCGGAATATCCATCCTGGCCGAGCCATTGAGTCAGCTCTTTAATTTGTCATTGTCGGCTGGAATTTTCCCCGATCAATGGAAAATTGCTAGGATTGCTCCTATCTACAAGGATGGTAAGAGCGATAACAGATCAAACTATCGTCCAATCTCTGTTTTGCCTGTAATCTCTAGGTTATTTGAGAAGCTTGTTTACGACCAATATTATAATTTTCTCGTGTCAGGTCGTCTGTTGTATTCACAACAGTCCAGCTTTAGATTGCTACATTCAGTATTGACATGTCTATTAAAGTGTACAAACGACTGGTATTTGAATATCGAAAACGGTACATATACCTCGTTCACGTTCATAGACTTGAAGAAAGCTTTTGACACGGTGAACCACGAAATCCTAATTAACAAGCTAAAACTTTATGGGGTCGCAGGCAAAGAGCTACGCTGGTTTCAATCATACCTTTCTAATAGGAAGCAGTGCTGTAAGGTAAACGGGAAGCTTTCTGACCTGGGAGAAGTAACCTGTGGAGTTCCGCAGGGATCATGTTTAGGCCCCCTACTTTTCATCATCTATATAAATGATCTTCCCCTATCTATTAAGCACTCACAAGTTAATATGTATGCCGATGACACCAGTTTATCTTTCTCCTCAAATAGCATTTCCACAATAAATGAAAAGGTTAATGAGGACCTTGAATGTCTAAACACATGGCTTGCAGGAAATAAACTGTCACTTAACGTTGCTAAAACAAACAGCATTGTGATTGGAAGTCGGAAAAAGGTTAAGGATATTCAAAGAACATCAGCTATAAAACCGTCACTTGTCATTCGTGACGAGGAAATTTCGATGATAGAGCACACGAAATACTTAGGGGTACATGTGGACCAATACCTTAGTTGGGATGTTCACATAGCCGAAATGATAAAAAAAATTTCAAGGGCGTTAGGTATGATACGCCATGCAAAACAGTATCTCCCTTTAAGCGTACTGCAGACCATGTACAGAAGTATGGTTGAGCCTTATTTCCGTTTCTGTTGCCCTGTCTGGGGTGTTTGTGGCACCACAGCACTCAACAAGCTTCAGAAGCTCCAAAATCGTGCAGCCAGAATCGTGACAAATAGCCCCTACAGAATGTCTGCACCACCCATCATCAAGCAGTTGGGATGGCTAACGGTGAACGATCTCATAGAAACTGAAACATTGAAAATGGTCTATAGGTCTATTAACCATGAAGCACCTGAGTATCTCACAGGACTGTTCCAAAGGTTATCTGAAACCAGCGCTAGACAGCTTCGTAATACCAGCACTGACCTCAATGTACCTTTTCTAAGAACTGCGTGTGGCCAAAAATGCTTCTCTTATAGAGGAGCTAAACTTTGGAATGATCTAACTAGAGAACGTAAGATGGCAAATACTTTCACCCAATTCAAATCATCACTGAAAAATGACAAATCCTGAGCACTGTCTCACATCTCCTTTTACTTTACTTTTGTATACAAATTTTTATCTTGAAATTGTAATTTTTATAGCTTATTTTCTTTTGTAACAGGGCAGTTTGTAAATCAACTTCACTTTTTGTATTGAATACTTACCCTGTATAAATATTATAAAATGAAATGAAATGAAACAGCATGCAGTTCTCTTTGAAATTAAGTCAATTCCCAAGTTTCGTATTTACATATTGGATAGTTTAGCCGTAGCAGAGTTCTGAAGTTTGCATTTTTTGTCATTTGGGAACATGAAGCTATTCAATTTATTTCTGCGCGGCACGACTTGGTGTCATGTCCTCGCGCAGCTTAGTTGACGGTGCTAATAGCATCTCTCTTGGGCAAATTTGAGCAATGTTCAAGCCATTGAAAACTTCTCTCGTCCATGGCTATTGAAATCTATGCGTTCCTATTTTACATTCATTCAAGCCTGTTGGGGCACTGGTTTCGTCAATTTCATTGGGGCTACATCGATTCTAAATCCATCGCTTCAATGTTGCATGTACATGAAATCCTAAAGCCTATACTTTGTGACAAAAGTTATCGAAACTGAGTGAATTTGGAATGGAATTCATGCATTCAGAAAATAGGACACAAATTAAGAAATTGTGAGCATTAAAATACAAAAACTCTCATGTTGAATTAAAAACCTTTTAGCAGTACACCTTTCCTTTTCCTATCGAAGCGAGAAAGCGTACTTACGAAAGTTTTTGACAGAATAGGATTTTAGATATTTTTTGAAGATTTTTCTTGAAAACAAAGGCTTGTCTCCAAAAGTTGTGTGAGACTTTTTGATATTTGTTGGCGTTTTGGAGTGCGAAATGCCCCTCAAAATAAACGGTTTAGTTAACATTATTCAAGGACAAATGTTTAATGACATTTCAGAGGGAGCCCATGAATAATTGGCAAATTCGAAAATAAGATTGTCTGGAAAAGGAGCTGTGTAGGAAACTGCGCAGGATTTGCTGAGCATTTTTTGCAGTTCTTTTGCAGCTCCTCGCGCCACTAGTCCTTCGCAGTTTCCTACGTAGCTTTTATCTCAAAGCTTCGCAAATGCCTTGCAGTTTCCTATGCAGCTCCTATTCCAGAAAATACACGTTTTCTTTTTATAAGAAACTAAGATCAGGCCATAGTACTAAAAGTTTCTTAAGTTCACATGAAATTTTGTCCATTTTAGTACTAAAACTTTCTTAACTGGTTTCTTATTTTTGAATGCAGAATTAGCAATGTGGTCGCTAACACTGCGGCAGATATGTTTCTTGACATTCAAAACACCATATAATATTGCTCAGGAATAAAGGTTCAACGATCTATTTGCTATAATATTTATGCTTTTAACTTTGAAAAGTTTCTTAGTACTTCTCAGACATAGTACTAGAGTTTCTTAAAATTTTGGCCATCTTAGTACCAGTTTCTTATAAACCAGTTTCTTATAAAAATGTGTATATTTTGAATTTCCCCATTATTATGAGGCTCCCTGTGGATATGTTTGCATAATATACTTGCCTTTAACTTGCAAAAGTTTCTTAGTATGTGCTCCTCAGACACACTCCAACTTTTTGCATCTTAATACTCACAATTTCTTGATTTGTTTCCTATTTTCTGAATGCATGAATTCCATTCCAAATGCACTCAGTTTCGATTCCAAATTACAGGCCTATTTCTGTTCTACCAGTCGTGTCAAGGCTCTTCGAAAAACTTATATATGATCAGTTATACTAGTACCTAGATAAGCACAAGTACCTAGTGTCTCACCAGTCAGGATTTCGGTCTCTGCATTCGGTTGTGACGTGTCTGCTAAAAGGAACCAGTGATTGGTACATCGACATAGACAACGAAAGGTATACCGCGATGATCTTCATAGATCTCAAGAAAGCATTTGACACGGTTGACCATCAAATACTCTTAGATAAAATGCAATTTTATGGAATTACTGGACGTGCACACAAATGGTTACACATACATACATACATACATATTTATTTGGTGAAGCAGGTTTAATTAATGTCAGCTTGCAGCTGATGGGGACCTGCTATCTACGAATTAAAATTAATGTCCATACAGTTTAATGAAATAAAACATTAAAAATACTTAAAATCCAATCTTTTGTTCAAACGTTGTCCTGTACCCTTCGCAAATGTTATTTTCTGCAACTGTTCTCTAAATTTCCCGATTGATTTCTTGAATGACTCAATTGTCTTTTCCTTTTGGTTTTCCTTCAGGGGGTTCCACAGTAATGGTCCTCTATAGCGAATCGAGTTTCTCCCTGCATCAGTTTTGTACTCATGGGCATTAAACTTTGTGCCACTCCTAAGGCGATGATAAGTGTTTTGACGTTTATCGAATAGATCATAAATTCGATCTGGATCGAATAGATCACAAATTCGATCAGGCAATCTGTGTAAATGTGCATTTTGCACGATGATCAATAGTTTCCTTTTATGAAGATATGATATTGTGTCCCACTTAGCTTTTCGTAATACATCCTCATCAGCATTGTCACTTGCAATGCCATGAATGATTTGACAACCCTCACATGAATTTTCTCAATTTCTTGGAAAAGACTCTCACTGCATGATCCCCAAGCAGCCAAGCAGTAGGTAACTGATGGGATAATAGTTTTGAAATAGATCTCCTCCAGGAAAGCCTTTTGGAGATATTTCATACTCTTTAATCGTTTTACTTTTGCATTAAATGATTTCGTTACATAGTTGATTTGAGGTCGCCAAGAGAGCTTTTGATCTAGTGTTACGCCCAGGCATTTGGCTTCAGCAACATATTCTATTGATGTGTCTCCAAATTTCAATTAATTCAAAGGGCCAATAAACTTTTGTCTGTTGATTAGTAACACTTTTGTCTTGCCAGTGTGTATTGTAAGTTTATGTCTGGTGCACCAACACTGTATATCTTTTAACATTTTCTCTAAGGACACGTGCACCTCATCAATGGAATTTCCCGTGCTGTAGGCTGTGGTATCATCTGCATACAACTCTATTTCACCCTGAGATGTGCATAAAGGGAAATCTTCAACATATATTGAAAACGATCGTGGGCCTAGCAGCGATCCTTGTGGAACACCATGAGTGATACCTTGCAATTCTGACTTTTCCTCATTGATTTCAGTGAACTGTTGTCGGTCACTTAAATAGTCGTTTATCCACTCAGCGACACCGTTTGCTAGTCCTGCTCCCTGCAGCTTTAACTGCATGATGGAGTGATCCACCGTATCAAAGGCCTTACGGAAGTCAATTAGTATTATGCCAACAAATTTGCCTCTGTCCATTTCCATTTTCCATTTCTCAGTTAGATATAAAAGTAGTAGCTCTGTTGACAGACCCTTTTTATATCCCCATTGCCTTATATTTGGAATAGTTATACGATGGTCATCTATTGCAGAGCACACAACACCTTCCAATAATTTACTTGGTATGGAAAGCATACTAAGGGGTCTGTAGTTCCCTCTCTCTATCTTCTGGCCATCCTTGAATGTCATCCTCAATTTAGCTACTTTGTATTGCGTAGGGAATTTTCTGTCCTGTATGCTTTTGTGAAAGATACCGTATATACTTTCTTTGAAAACACCGTCTAACATCAGAATCTCCCTCGACGTAATCTTGTCTACCCCAGTAGCCTTCCCAGGATCCAATCCTTTTATCCCTTTTCCTAACCTAGCGTCAATATTTGACACCTCTAACAAAGTGGGAGTTATTTTACTGACATAACTGTGATCATTTTCAGGTGTTTCTGGATAATTTTCGGCCAATTTACTTCCAACAGTGGAGAAAAATGCATTAAAGGCTTTGGCTTTCCCTTTGTCATCATACTCAAGCTCATTGTCATCATTAAGAATAGGACCAATAAAATTTGACGTTTTCTCTTTACCAGTCAGTCATTTCACCACATTCCAGAAACTTTTCACATCCTTTCCTTGAGCAGTTTCTAGTTTGTTTTTCCAATAAGCCACTTCGGCCTTTCGCAGAAGAGCAGTTACTTTGTTCCTTGAAGATCTATATGATGCCCAGTCTGCGGGATCTTTACTTCTCTTTGCTTTAATCAGCAGTTTATACCTCTTATTCATCTCTTTTCTAAGACTAGTGTTTAGCCATGGAATTGTCTTCCCTCTGATCTTTGCTTGTCTTTCAGATATAAATCTTTTTCTAACATCAAGGTATAACTTTTCCCATGCCCAAGAGCAATCATCTATATCCTCAAAAATGGAAGACACTGACCATGGAGCCATTTGCATTTCTTCTCTGAACTTCTCCCAATTACAGTTCTTTATATTTGATACATTTCTTATTTTTGGTGGTTCTCTTCTCTGTCTCAGCTTAAGGACTGCATAAATCAGACAATGGTCTGCAATTCCTGCATCATATGTCCCTGATTTTGTCACCTTCTCCTCACTTGTAGAGATAAACAAGTCAATGAGAGACTCTGTTTCTTGGGTGATCCTTGTTGGGGCTTTTATCATACTCTTCATCTGGAAACAATTTATTAGTTTTAGTAGCCGCTTTCCTTTACTGCCCTCATTTGCTGACTTACCCCTGAAAAGCATATCAGAGTTAAAATCTCCCATCAAGAATATATGCTTTCTTTTTTGTCATACCTTCTCTAAGTAGGATTGAAAGTTCTGGTAAAAATCATCATCACTTGGAGGTCGGTAAACAACTGCTAATATGATCCTTTGCGAATGCAGCTGGATCTCGACCCAGATGGATTCCGTTTTGCTTTCCATGTTCTTTACTTTGTAGGGAACAATGTTCAAATGAGTCTGTAATACAAAAGACATCCACCGCCCCCCTTGCTGTCTGTCTTGTCTTTCAAATTTATATCCATCTATCGCTATTTCCCAGTCATTGTGTTCTTTTGGATGAAGCTTTGATTCTGTGATGCCTAAGATATCAATTCCAGTTGCTGCAAGCAATATCTTTACTTCCATTAACTTATTTCTTGTCATTATCCCATTTACATTAATGTGAGCAACTTTCAAAGTTCCCTTGCCTCCTTCTTCCAACTGGCTCTTCAGTGTGTCATAATGTGAGTGATCATTTATTCGTTCTGGTGCAACTTGGTTTTGCATAATGCTGTGTTGTAGTTGTTGTTGTTGCTGTTGTAGGCCTAAGCATGCAGGGCAGGACCACAAATATCCGCTCCCTTGGCCTTTGATGTTAATAAAATCTTGATTTTTCACATTTCCACAGTTTTTCCCAATATGGCATGGATCATTGCATGTGCTGCACTTAAGTGAACGATGAGTTCTTGCCACTGCCTTTTTGCACATAGAGCAGGGGTTTTTCACAGGGCCTGGATTCATTTCGATGTCCCCGGAAAGTACTATCAGCTTCAATGTTGCTTGATTTATGAGATTAAATGTAGCACAGTACTTTGAACATCCATACAATTGGGTTCTACTTCGAAAGTACTTGGAATGTCTTGGTCTTCAGGAAGCCATGGCCTTGAATTTAGGCCTAGGCATGGCCATTGGTAAGATTTTAAATCCAAGTTTATCTCTAGCATCTTCACACTGCAACCAGATATCTCTACTCTCCACATCCTCCTTGGTGTTTAATGGTATGATTTTGCCAGTAATTTGGGCTAGCGAGTAAAACACGAGGAGATATAAAGATACTTTGAGAGAGCAGCTTCGATCGTGGCCGATCGCCATCTTGGATTTTTTTTTCTTATCTTGATAATCGGAAGCAGTACTGTAGAGTCAATGGTGCAACTTCTAGCATCGAAAATATTGATATCGGAGTGCCACAGGGATCGTGCCTAGGGCCTCTTCTTTTTCTTCTGTACATAAATGACTTGCCATTTGCTCTAAAGAAGGCTAAGGCTACTATGTATGCCGATGACAGCCATCTCGTATTCTTCTGATAAAAGTGAGGAACTGGACCTAGTTTTCAACGAGGAGCTTTCATGCATTGAAAGGTGGCCGCAGGGCAATAAGCTTTCCCTTAATGTTGTCAAAACCCAAGCTATGATAATTGGCTCTAAGCCACAAATTAAAAAACTAAATAATCCTAGCACTCTTCCTTCTTTCAGGGTAGGGGGTGAGGAAATCGACCTAATAAATGAAACAAAATACCTCGGAGTCGTGATTGATAATTGCCCTACCTGGGAAAGTCACATTTGTAAGGTTCAAAAGAAGATCTCCAGAGCAATTGTTCTATTGAAGTATGCGCGAAATTTTGTTCAAACTGATACTTTGATAAATTTATATAGAAGCATCATAGAGCCACATTTCAGCAACTGTTGCTCCGTATGGGGCTCTTGTGGTGCTTCAAAGCTAGACATGCATCAAAAATTACAGAATAAAGCCGCCAGAATAGTAACAAATAGCCCTTTTGATGCATCTGCAGTTCCTTTGCTCCAGAGACTTGGTTGGTCATCTGTACAAAAGCTGATATATAAAGAAACAGGTTCTATGGTTTACAAATCTTTCAACTCTCTTGCACCTCAATATCTCAGTGATCTTTTCATGAGATTATCCGGGGTACATCCAAGAGAGTTGAGAAACTCAAAAACTGACCTTGCAATACAGTAAGGCCCCGCATTTAAGAAACCACCTAAAAGAAACTTTTAGGCTATTAAAAAATGATTAGGCCTCCTGCCTATAAGAAACTCTTGAGGCTTGCACCCAAAGTAAAGTTTCTTGTATTTTGAGTAACATTAATTTCTGGTCTGATAGAGTGAGAGCATTACACTTCATACATGATTCATTAAGAAATTACTAGCGAGATATTTTGGATTTTAACAGATTTTTGCCAAAATATTAATTCATGTCCTTGAAAATCATTGTTGACATACATATATGGCTGAATATGGATGATATACCCATAGACGGTCCCATTTTGGTTTAACTTATTTGCCTAGGACTTCAAAGAAATTAAATTAGCAACTTAAGAAACTTGAGCCTAAAACATGAGAAGTATCAGAGATATAAGAAACATTTTAGACTACGGTGTGCAAAAGTAGTTTCTTAAATGCGGGGCCTTACTGTACCCATGTTAAGAACTGGCAATGGCCAGAAATCCTTTGCGTATCGCGGGGCCAGTCTCTGGAACAGTCTTGATTAGGAAACAAAGATGGCTCCCTCAATTATATACATTATTTTTATCGTAAATTTTGCATTATATAACTCTTTATTTTGTAAATAGTTTTTGCAGGGCCAATTGTAAAACAGTATATAGACTGAATTGTACCCTGAGTAAATAATTTTAAAATGAAATGAAATGAAAAATTATAACTTTTGTCACAAAGTATAGGCTTTACGGTTTCATATACATGCAACATTGAAGAGGTGGATTTATAAGATATAAATACGAAACTTGGAGATCGAGTAATTTCAAGGAGAACTGCATGCTGTCGTTCAAAATTTTCTCATAGCTTATGCAGATTCCATATTCCCCGATTCCCCGATTTCCCGACTTTGTTGCCCGATTGTGGAATCCATGTTCAACATATGAGTTAGATTGTTGAATTTTTGAAACCTGGAGGCCAAGAGCTATCGATTGATATGCTTCTAGCCTCTGTAAAGCTTTTAGTCTCCATATTCCCCATTTTAGTAATTTTTCAGAAACTGAACTTTTGACTGAGTATTGTGGCTAGATCTCATGGGGGATTCCCTTGATTTTTTGGGAGTAGACTCGTATATGGTAGTTGTTTATAATACCATAAACTGCATTACCGATATCTCTTACCGTTTCCATATTCCCCGATTCCCCGATTCCCCGATTCCCCGATTCCCCTATTCCCTATTTTAGATGTTAGTAATAGCAGACGCAGTGGCGAACGGTGTTGGTTTAAAGCCTGCGGTGGTGAAATTAACCCCACCAAAGTTTCACTTTAGTGCTGCATTAGCAAATGCATCAAATGACCGATTTCGATGGGAATAGGTTTATGATCTAAGTTAGACTCTCGGTTGCATGGAAAAAATTTAGTTTATGACAATCGAGTGGCTAAATGCGATGTCACAGTTCACCAAACGCCCCACGTTTTTTCTGACTCACCCGGTATATATATTTTTTTAGTCTTCTATTTATGGAGCTGCTGGCGAGTTTCTCAAAATTTTCAATTTCGAAAATAATGAGGATGACCCAAAAAAACGCTGATCAAATTTTCATAAAACACAGAACATGAATTGACAAAGAGAGAACGTTTTCGCGACGATCTTTTGTCGATTCGGGAATCTAAAAAATTGATCAACACTCCATGCTTGTTGGACCTCATAATTTTGAGTCGCTGTTGTTTGTCTCTGATCCCCCTTGACACAGGAACCCAGTACCCGCATAAAAGTATGAATTCAGTGGAATTTGATACCGAAATACAGTTTTTACAGCCCTACCAACACAGAACTAATGCATGTGCATAGGATAATAACTGATCACCTTCTCAATCCCCTGATCACCACGAAAAAATTCTCTATTCGTCCATTCATGTTGAGTCTTTAGAAAAAATTTGAACCAACGATTTTTCACAGTTTTCAGTGTTTTTCAAAATCGAATATTTTGAGACACTCGCTTATAGCTTCATAAATAGAAGACTAAAAATGATACAAAAAAATAACATTCGAACATTCTACGTTAGTAAATGTAGTTTAACGCTGAGGCTCCAGTATTAGGTGTTTAAGAAAGGGATTATGATACCTTGCCCAGTGTAGGCTCGTCCCAGGCCCTCTACCGATCCAGTGTACTGTACGACCAAATTGCCTACTCTGCGAGTGTTTCGCCTCACCGTTCGATCTCAAATTTACTTGAAGAGTCTCGCAATTAAATTTCTATTTGAGGATCAAAATTCATTTTTTTTTCTATTCATATATTATTATTACAATACAAATCTTACATTCTACTTTACTACCCTAATTACTGTACTACTCTACGGGGACGACACCACGAGGAGCGAAAGACAATGACTACCCCATGGCCAATACATAAAGACGCACACAATTAAACAAAGATAGAAAGAATGCAACTAAACAAGGTAAACCAATTACGAATACAAAGTAAACCGACAAAAAGTAGGTGCTAATGTATGGGAGTTTTCAGCAATGGAGCATCTAAAAGCGTTCTGAAGCATGAATGAATTTGAGGGTTGCCTCAAGTAGCTTCTTATTGGTGTCGATGGTTAACCGCTCGTCACCATACAAAATGAATCTGAGTAAAACTTCATTTGAAAGAGACGAAAAACCATGAGGGAGCAGTATTGCATTCACACTGTTGAGAAGATCAAATCTAAGTTCATTATACGAATGACAAAGCAGCAGGAAGTGTTCCGTGTCCTCTACCCCATCATTTGCAGGACACAATGGGTTGACTGTATCTCTAAAATTATGTCTAAATTTATGAAAGTTTAGTTTGCTCAGTCCTACCCGTAACTGAGTGAGAATAGCTAGACCTTTTGAATCATGAATACCATATACTGATTTAGGAGTGGGTCGGATAAGTTTCGATAATTTTGTTTTAAAAATACTCAGTGAGGGTGACAACCGAACTTCTTGGTCAAGCGTGTTCCATTCAGAGAGACAATCAGGATAAAAGCTGGCCTTGAATCTTGTCGTTCTTGCCCTTATCTGCCCAATTACATCTGCATTACGAAAAGAATACATAGCTTGTGGTAATTGCGGAATTGGGTATCTTGTGTAATCAGGGGTAATATTGTTGACAATCTTGTAAAAAAGAACAAGGCGTCTGCTCCAGCGTCGTTGGCTTAGGGATTCCCAACCAAGTTCCTCGTAGAGTTTTTCACGAGATGTTCCTTTCCATGCTCCAGTCACTGCTAGTGCAGCAGAATATTGAACAGATTCAAGTTTTTCCATAAGAATATCAAAATTCATCAAAGCAAGCTAATAATATTTCTTTTTTGCAGCTTACACATCGCATACGAAATGCTCTCGAGGAAAATTTTGCGAAATTTCTCAATTCTCAATTGAAATTATAAAGAAAAAATGTCAAAGTGAACAAAAAGTCCTCCAATTAGACAGAAAGCACTGAGCTTTCAGTAGCTGAAAAAGCTTCCACGACAACATGCAATAAGTCGGTCTACTTTATTTTATAAAAAAAGTGCACAGAAAGCAATCTTATCGTTTTGGAGAAATTGATTTGTTGCAATGCTTGCACATCATGAATCTTTAAACCATGGCAACATAATTAAAGTTAATGAATAAAGTAAACAAACCTTGTTGAAGGTGACTGAGTCTGAATCTTCTGTATGGTCCTCCATTAGTTTCAATATGTAGTCTTCAACTATATGTGGACGGCTAATCACAAAATTTTCTTTTGTTGACTGAAAGAGAAAATTAGTTATTGCATTAAATTGCATTAAAGCTTGCGAATTGACCTTCAAAAATTGTGCCTAATAGAATACAAAATGGTTTATTCCAAAAAACTGCCTCAACACTCTTGAATGGCAATGGTCATGATACTACAACATATTTGAGTGCCAAATACACAAGGATCTTCACAAATAGGGAGCCAATTTGATATTTCGAAGCATTTAATGACCAGGATCTAATAGATGGTGGCTGTCAAAATTCACTGAGTTAAGCAGTAATTACAACCACAATAAGTTACGAGAGAAACTGCGTGAGATACAATGTTAGGCTTTGTGATCTATAGAGGTTCAAAACCTCGTCCAATTTATATCGACAATTCAAGGAAAGCAAATCAGAAATCTAAATTAGGAATCTTCCTTTTTGGATAATATGCAAAATTCAATAAACAAGGGAAGGGGGTCTTAATAAGTATCGGGGGTTTGGGAAACTTTCTGAAATCGATACGCAAGGGGAATATTCCTCGGCACTCAGTAACCACGAAGAATGCATTCTTAAAATATTTGGATATACTATGTCTATGCTCTTACTAATTAGATCTAAGCTTTTCAGATCAGCACAACAACCACAACGTGTACAGAGTAATCTGAATTATACAAATTCATGCTGCCGTTGGCTCCTTATCAAAACTTTAGAGGAGAATATACTTGCTGCATCTAGAGGCTTCTTCTGTATCGTCTCCACACAAAAATTATATATTGATACATGACCTAACAGGTTTTTTACTACTGTAGATATAATTGTTTTCCGTGTAACGGCTATTAAAATTAACTCGCCCAAATTTTAAACGTCAGTCTGCAATATGTCTCTTCACAAAAATAACATAGACCGTTAAAATAAAAATTTTTTACAATGTGCAAGTTTACAGATATTTTAGCTACCGGTTTCTTCCACAAATCAGTTGGCAGATTTGGATCATCCCGGGTCCTTTCGTTGATGACCAGTGTGTGCTCCCTTGAGAGTCTCTTGATAACATCAGTGATCATAGAGCACTCCAAGGTCTCTAAAAGTCGAATTAGCTGCAAAAAAGAATACCATCATGCTAATTATAAATTGTGGTGTACCACAAGGCTCTTGTCTTGGTCCACTTTTGTTCTGATCTAAACCAATGATTTACCTTTTTCGCTCGAAAAAGCGTATGTCAGTATGTACGCAGATGAAATTACAATATCGCACTCCTCTTATAGTCTCGCTGATCTTCGACATGACTTAAACTGTGATCTTTCGAACTTGCAGAACTCGTTGCATGGAAACAAGCTTTCATTAAATGTCGTTAAAACCCAATCTCTGATTGTGGGTTCAGACCCAAATTTCCGTAAGATCCAAAGCAAGCCTGATGCTCAACCATCGTTTGAAAAAGATAATGATGATATTGAGATCGTTAGTGGTTTTAAATGTCTTGGTGTTAAAGTTGACAATCAACTAAAATGTGATGACCATATTGATAAAGTAAAGTACAAGGAACTCCGAGCTCTTGGACTGGTCAAATATTCAAAGAAATATCTTTCTTCAGAAGTCCTTGCAAAAATGTATCGAGGCTTGGTTGAGCCCCACCTGGGTCACTGTTGCTCCGTACGGGGGAATAGCAGTAAGCGTAAAAAAGACAGCTTGCAAAAAGTACAAAATCGGGCAGCGAGAATAGTTACGAATAGTGGATATGATGCATCAGCGGCCCCACTTATCGAGAGTCTAGGGTGGCCAAAGATTTATAATCTTATTTACAAAGAAGTAGCAAGATTGATTTATGAATCTTCTAATGAGCTTGCACCGGCACAGTTGGCCCAGAATGCCAATTTTTGGAAACTTCATGATATTTTGCAGAGGGAAAGAAAGCTGATTTTCTACTTGCATGGCTTGAAGGATCAAGCAACATGGATGTAGAGACCTGAAAAAGTTAATTTTGAGAGAAAATTGTAGACCTTTAACCAAATTAGAGCAGTTGTACCATATTTGGGCATTTAGCAAAGAAATCTGAATGTCCACTATGATTTAAGAATGAAAAGAAATCAGAAGCTGGTTCATAGGTTATTTGAAGTGTGATTTAAGGTGAATTAAGAAATGTAAAAATTTTTCAGCTTCGTGAATTCTAAAGGAGTCTGGGGCCAACAAATTTGAATAATGATTTCTAACGGTAAAATGTAAATGAACCTCATTTAGAAATATGAACGGACTAATAATGAACCAGTTAGCACCGTACCACAGGTGATCTATATTTCAAAAAAGTATATGGTTTACAATTAGCCCGTTCACGGCTTTTGGTATCTTTCAGGTTTAAGGCGAAGAAAATGACCAGAAAAATGTTGAAAATCGGCCGTTTTTTGGCTATTTTCATGGTTTTGAAGAAAAAACTTCATGATAATGAACAGCCGACAGCATTTCATGATATTCCGGTTGATATTCTCTGAACTTTGATTCACTGCAAGTAAATTTTAGCTTCTATGAAAGCATTTTCAGCAGGTTTGAGCAATTTCCCTTATTTTCCAATGTTTGCCATTCATGACAAATTTATTCATTTTCAAAATACTGTTACTCTTTGCTGAAAATAGATAAACAAACAACTTAAAAAGCTTCGAAAAGCCAAGAATCTCAGCTTTCTTTGCATGTATGAAATTTCATGCTTGACAAAAAATTCATGTTGGCCAAACTTCAACTTGTGGGCCCACTGTGCACCCGAATACAAGCGAAATCTGTTCAGAAGACGTTCAGAAAGCAATGGTCGTGTACTGTCATCAACTGATACAGATATAAAATTACCGCTTTTAAAAACTAGCGCTGGTCAAAAGTCGTTCTTGTATCGAGGGGCCAGACTTTGGAACTGCTTGAGTAGGGAAGCTAGAGTGGCAACCTCCCTCAGTGCCTTCAAACGACTATCAAAAAGCAATGTCGATACACTGAGCCAGAGCTAATGCTTCCCTTTGTCTCGTTTTCTTTTCTTTATTTTCTTTGTTTTATTAAACGATTGTATTAGGGTACTTTGTTTGTAATGTTACATCTATTAAGTTTTTTTAACACGTCAGTTTGAAAAACAGTATTTATAACTTATATTGAAACTTTTTACGTGTATAAATATTACAAAACGAAGAAAATGAAGTGTATGGTTATCACATTGCTGCATATCGAGAAAACATCGACAGAGACAGAGACAAAAAAGAAAGACACTATTTGGAAGAAATAAAGTTAATCCTCAGCTAAAGAGTCGATGATAGGAAACTTACCTGGATCAAAATTTCGTTCCAATATGGATATAGTGAAAAATAGATCTATTCAAATGAGACAAATTAAAAAAATCGGATGAAAACAAAACAAGAACCCATGCATTTAAATCAGCTGCGTAACTATGAGAACATAGAGCATCAATTCATTAGTGTGCCAGTAGCCACGTTGGACTAAACTTCGTAGGGCAAGAGTAAATGTGGTGCATGGTGTTTGGCTATTTTGCGCTGCGTCTAAGAACATCATCTTGCACATAGCCTAATTTTCAAATCTGCATAATAATAATAATAATAATAATAATAATAATAATAATAATAATAATAATAATAATAATAATAATAATAATAATAATAATAATAATAATAATAATAATAATAATAATAATAATAATAATAATAATAATAATAATAATAATAATAAAAATAATAATAATAATAATAATAATCGAGATTTCGAGATTTGAGAAATCTTGTTGATGCCAAACCCCGAGAACACACTACCACTGACATTTAGTGAGCAACAAATGTACATAATAATAATAATTATTATTATTATTTCTATTATTATCATTATTATTATTATTATTATTATTATTATCATTATTATCATTTTATTATATATATATATATATAATATATATATTATATATTATTATATATATATATATATATATATATATATATGATACATATGAGAATAGAGAAATTAGACCCTAGTTTGAAAATCTTTACAAACAAAATGGCGGAAACAATATTTCCAGAGCTCAGAGAAGAATTACGCACAATCAGTCATAGAAAACCAGATCTGATAATGGTCAATACGGGAAAGAAAGGATGCAAGATTATTGAAGTTACAGTTTGCTTTGACATGTACATGGAACAATCATATAGGGAGAAACTAAACAAGTATCATGACCTGAAGGCAGCTTTGGTACAAGCCGGATACTCGATTGATTACTATGTGATGTATTTTGGATCATTAGGATGTGTGCATAAAGATGTTAGAGGAAATCTGCGGAAGCTTGGACTGACTCACGAAGACACGAAAGCAACGATGAAATGGTGTGGAGTTTCGAACATGATAAATAGCAATATTATCTGGAAGAATCGCTGCAAACAAGTTCATAAACAGTGAAAACAAGGTTTCATCTGGACGGTGCTAGGCACATATTTGACGAAGAGACACTAACCTTTGTTTCGTTTTAAAGTCAAATCATACGAGAATTTATCATTATTATCATTATATTATTATTATATTTTCGTTCGCTAAATTTTCTCCTAGGATTTCAATGTTATTCATGAAAATTTATTTCTGAATTCATCAAAATTCAATGATGACTGCTTTTGAACCGAATTATGAGCAGGAACTATGCCTTTTGGTATAAATTGCATTGGTAATATACTTTACACTTAAAAAAATTCTGCAGATCGTAACCAAAACGAAAAAACTTCTTGACTTTGAACTCACTTCTGATCGCTTCTATGGGAGTTTCTTTATTTTTGACGGAGGTTTAAACACTGTCTCATAAAAGAATTGACTTAGTCTACTCACTTAGCTTAATAAGGTCATAAAGATATTCTTTTGCTTTGAGTGCATGAATTATGATTTAGTTTCTAAAACTGCTACAGACGTGTTCCGTAACATGAAAACGAAACTTTGTAATAAAAGGTGTTTATCACCTTTGCAACTTAAAGCCAGAGTCAGTTTTAGTCAAGAATAAGCATGAGTGTCAGGACACTTTTTAGATGAATCAAAAGGTAGTATTAATTTCTTTGCTTACCTCGAAATGCCATTAAATTCTATTCCTTGCCATTAGCAGCCTTTCTCAGCAAAACTTCCTTGCCTTGAACTGAAGAGCTTCATCACATGTGCTTTCAAAATGATTGGGCCTAAATGACCTTTGTCATCTCCAGCGCATGTTTGATTTCGAGACCGCTGCGTAGGTACAGCAATGCGCAGGAGATGACAAAGGTTGTTGCCCTTCTATGTTTGAATTTAGCATTGAAAGGTTCTTTACATTTTTCTGTGGGTTCCTAGCCTCTTTTAAGCTTAGCACTGTAGCTTCATAAATACTCGGCTGTCCTGCGGTATTACTTTCTTATACAAAAGTTCCTCTACTACACATGACACCCACCTGCCTTGCCTTGCTCTCATATTCACCAACATCTTTTGGTGGTGCGAGTGGTTCATTGTCATCGATGATGAAATGTTTGGCGTAACTGTCTTTCTGCAAAGAGAATGAAAATTCTTCTCACCAAAAGAATGCCCCAAACCAAATACGGACTGCTTTCGGCAAACAGTTTTAGGCTTTCATAAACCAGCTATTTATAGGTGGTACGCTGGAGTGGTGGATAGTGCACTTACTTCCTTTGAAGAAGGTTGAAAGTACATGCCCTTGGCTTGCCACAAGCTGTAGTACCATTGTCGATCTAAACAACTTCGGTATGCTTCGCTCCTCGGAGAAAAGATTAAAGTCCTTGGGTTCAGTTATCATCAAGAGAAGTCTAGTGACTTCAATGATGGATTCATATTGGTCCTTTGATCAGATAACGTGCAAAAAGAAAAGATGTACCTATATGCTTGATTGATAGAGTTCAATGGAAACGAAGTGAACTCTATCGACGAAGACATCATACACTGCTAGTTTGTTGTTCAATTTTTATAGCACCACACGTAAAGAACAAATCTTTATTGAATAAATTCTGCTTAGGCCTCCCACCAGATGTTTGCGAGTTGGCAAAATGACTAACAAGGTTAGGCTCGCCACAATCCATGAATCACAGCCAGCAATTTTTGGATCACTGAAGATGGAGGTGAAGGTGAAATTTTTTTTTTATATACATTCCATTAAAAATTTACAATACATATTACTGACTACACTACTTACATGATACACTACCCTACTACTAAGACAATACCATTAGGAGCAAAAAACTATGTCTACCTAAATGGCAATCCACCTTTTCATGGCCCCCCGCGAAGCAGTCACGTGGCGACAAAATCCGCAAGTCTGGTTGGTTCAGTACCCTTGGTTACTAGAATAACCCGGCACGCGACACGTCGCGGGAGGCCCCGAAAAGGCGGATTAACATAAAACATAAAGCAGAAGAACGAAAAGAACATAAAGCTACACAAAACTACTAGAAAAGAAAAGAAAAGAAATAGGATCATGGTGGTTGTGTGACTTATAACTGAGTTAACGATTTCCTAATCAAACCGGCCAGTTCTGTGGATAAAACGTAGAGTTAAAAGTAGTATATTTTTATTTAGATCGTCTGGAAAATCTTTATCACCATATAGTAAAATCTGCAGAAGGGCATCATTTGAAAGATTGGTATATCCAAATGGTTGTAATAAAAAGGAAACATCAGCGAGAAGATCTCTTCGTGATTCTTCGAAAGAAGGGCAGAGCAACAAAAAGTGCTCCGTATCCTCAATGCCATCGTTGGATGGGCACATTGGGTTTATGGTATCTCTGAAATTATGCTTGAATTTATGAAAGTTTAATTCACTGAGGCCTACCCTAAGTTGTGTAAGATAAGATAGACCTGTTGGATCGTGTATCCTAAAGACAGATTTTGGCACGGGGCGAATTTTGGATAGCAGCTTTTTCTTAAATGCAGCAACAGAAGGAGCAAGTCTAATTTCTGGATCCAGCTTGTTCCATTCTGACAGGCAGTGAGGATAAAAGCTAGATTGGAATTTTTCTGTCCTTGCCCTTATTCGCCCAATAACATCCTGATTGCGAAGAGAGTAACGAGACTGCCGTTGTGGTGGGATTGGATCCGCAGTGTATTCAGGAGTTAGACTGTTTATAAACTTGTAAAACAAAATTAGGCGTCTGCTCCACCTACGGGAACTTAGCGATTCCCAGCCAAGCTCTGCATAAAGCTTCTCTCTTGACGTACCCTTCCATGTGCCTGATACAGCTCGGGCAGCAGAATACTGAACGGACTCTAATTTCTCCATAAGATTTGGCAAGATTGTATTGCCACTAAATTCACATACCTTTGCAGGAATGTGGTAAATTACATCTCCATAGTCGAGATGGGGTCGCACATACAGCTTATATAATTCGTTTAGTGTATGTCTAGGGAGATATTTGGAGAGATATTTCAGCAGACCAATACCCTTACGCGTTTTAGAGATAGCTGCATTGATCTGAGCAGAAAAAGACAGCTTTGAATCAAGAAAAAGTCCCAAATGCTTATCTTCGTCTACGTTCTTCACGGGTGTGTTATTAAATAGGATCACTGGATGATCAACTTTATTTCTTTTCCTTGAAAAAATTAGTTCCACAGCTTGCTTTAGTGGGTCAGGATTAAACGACATCCTCCAGTTATGAGCCCACTGCTTTATCAACTCCAAGTCATGGTTCATGTCATTGGCAGCTGCATTTGTGTTATGTACGACCGTGAACAAGGACGTATCGTCGGCGAAAAGTTTGACATTGCATTTCAGATTTTCAGTTAGGTCGTTTATGTACACAAGGAAAAACAAGGGCCCTAAAATGGAACCCTGAGGTACTCCGGCTGATATATCTCCCCAAATAGAACATTTACCGTTCAAAACAGTTCGCTGCTTTCGATCTTTAAGAAAACTCTGGATAAGAGCAAGGAGTTGACCTGAAACACCACATCGTTTTAGTTTATAAACAAGGCCGTCATGCCACACCCTGTCAAATGCTTTGGAAATGTCAAGATAGACAGAACGAACATCAAGAGGTGGATTACAATCAAAAGCTTTAAAAATCGTGTGCGTTATGGAAATTAGCTGATTAAGTGTCGAATCACCTGGACGAAACCCAGACTGATGTGGGTTAAGTAGCTCACATGAAACAAGATGTGTGTACAAAGAATCGTATATTAGCTTTTCAAGAATTTTCCCAAAAATGGGAAGAAGAGAAATTGGACGGTAGTTTCCTTTTAAATTTTTCTCATTCTTTTTGTGAACAGGTACAACATTTGCACATTTCCAAATTTGGGGAAAGATACCACACCTCAAACAGTTTGTGAAAATTATCTTTAGCGGAATAACTAATGCAGCATCACTCAATTTTATCATTCTCACAGATATTTCATCCCAGCCATGAGCCTTATGAGAATTTAGTGATTGGATAATATTCAGTATCTTTTCATCAGGAATAACAAAATCATTTATCAGAGTGGTAGCTACCGGAATATGCTGGGGGACTTCACTACCGGTGTCGATTGTCGTACACTGAAGTATGAAATAATCATTGAAAATTTGAGCCTTTTCAGTGAAATCAGTAACAAATAATCCATTCTCTAAAAGAGGTGGTATTATGGGGACTTTAGCCTTATTTAGGACGGTATTGATTAAAGACCAATAGGTCCTACTGGAAGTCCCTGGGTTTGCCAAGGTATTCCCAACCTTAAGAAAGTAATTGCGCTTAGCATCTTCAATCAGTTTCGAACCTTCAGTTATCATTTTTTGAATTCCTTCAAGCCTGTCGTCTGGCTGACCCCTCCTCACGAAGCTCTTATAAGCACGATTCTTTTTCCTCAAAAAGTTCTTAATAGTTTGTGTTATCCAGGGTGCTTGGCAAGGCCGGATCGTTTTAACCTTGTTCGGTATGAAATTGGAATAGATATTCAAGAGAACTTCATTGAGAAATTTGACTTGTTCATTGGGGCATGATATTTTGTCAAGGTGCTCGTGCCAACGGAACATTTCAATACTTCTCCTAATCGCCACAAAATCCGCCTTGTCATAATACCAAACCTTACGGGTGTAAGGAGGCAATGCTATGTTTGACACAGACAATTTTCCATAAACAATTTGATGATGACATTGCTCATGTAGTGACGGATGAACACCTGATTCGATAATGAGGTTGGGCTGATCAGTAAAAATTAAATCAATACAAGATTTAGAGTCGCCCATAAAGTGAGTTGGTTCTGAGATTAATTGATGTAGGCCAAATTCAGAAACGAATGGCTCAAACACTCTTCCCTCGTTATTTTCAATATCATTTTCCCACCATTGTGTTGATCTGCAGTTAAAATCACCAGTAATAACAACGCAAAAAGGATTTTCAGCATGCAACTTTGAAAGCAACAGCTCAAAGTTAATGGTGAAATCATCAAACTCACTCTGGTCCTGACTTGGACTTCTATAAATTACTACAAAAAAGTACTTTTTCCTATTTAGTTGGATTTCACATACAACGCATTCAGGGAGAGTCACGAGGTCAGAAAGATTTTGTGAAGGAAGGGATTCTTTGATATAAAGCCCAACACCACCCCTTTTGATATCGTGTGGATGGTTACTTTGGATGAAAGTATAGCCATCTAGTGCCAGTCTACTTTCCTCAATCGTGCTATCAAGGTGGGTCTCAACAACTCCAATCATGTCGTAGTTGTAAACCGAGTTGAATGCCTCGATAAGGGAAAATTGCGGTTTTAGTGCCAAGCGCTGGGACTGAAGAAGAAGCTAAGCACTAATCGGGTCCACGACCCCTTGTCATAACGTTGTGCCATTTTCGCTAAGCTTTAGACTCAAAGATGAAAATGAGAATAACACCACAAAAGAAACTTGGTTTGTGGCTATATTTTGAGGGATACAAAGTAACATATGCAGTACCTGACCACGTTTGGCTGCTATTTGTTTGTAGATTATTTGCAAAATGTCCTTTTTGTATGCAGTTCTGAAAACGAGAGAGCCAAAAGACAAATCATAATTACAAGCATAAACTGAATCCAAATCTTTGTTAGAATCTATACGATGTTGGTCTTAAAAGCAAAACTTGACCCCAGCAAATCACAATTTGTTTTATCCTGCGTGCAGTCTTTCTTTTGTGAAATTGAAAGAAGGTAAAATTGAAAGACTGCGCATCACCAAGAGATTTATCGTATGGATGACTAAGCAAAATGAAATCAATGAACATAATCTGGTCTATCAATCTGTTCAATTTCAAACAAAAACAAAACAAAGACACTACGTAAGCTGATTGTGTTGTGGTTCGGAAAATTCCTAACCAGGCTCTAATTGGCCCATATTACAATGGATCAATTCATCAAAATACGAAAAATTGTTTACTGATGCGCAGTCCTTCTATTTTCTCGTTAAGTCAATTTACACAAATCAAAGATTGTACCCAGGCTAAATTTGTTTCCTTTGTTTCATTTCGAAAATTGGAGGAGGTGAACAAAATTAGGATGATTGGAGTGACTTCTAAGGTAGGTTATTTCTCTCTGCAGTTTTTCTCGGGGGAGGGGGAGGGTGGATGGTGAGAATTTCAGATTGCTTGATGCGACATTTTCACAATGATGTGTGTCGGATTCCACAATACTATGCTCTGATTTTCGGATTTTGCGATCCCATCAAACCACTGTTCTCATCAGAAGCAAATCCGCGGCTTTGGATTGCCTAGGTCTTACAGATGCAAGGAAATTTCGACTCGTTATTACATTAGCAATTTCGTATTATCATGTTATCATGTCATCATTCCTCCAATCCTGGACAGACCTTGCGCACCTCTTCCTCTGCTAAATGTTTTCCTGGTATTTTTTCTACTTGTTCGTCTGACTGGATAGGGGAACGGGGCCCAAAAAGCTCGACAGCCTGTCAAAAATTTACAGACTGAAAGGAGCAGAGATTGAATTATCAGCGTTTTCTCCTGCAGCTTCCTGTTAGTCGGACAATCATTGAATAGCGGAAGGGGCCTACTCTGAACAACTTTTTCAAAATCGTAATTCAGTTAGCATGGCTTTAACTCAAAAAAAGCTGATTGGGCTTGTACTATACTTACAAAAACGCTCGATGTAATTTTGTGGTTTTGATAGAAAGAACACCAAGTTTTCTGCAAGCCCAGTCATCCTTGATTTGTTCCAACGTAGAATGAAGAAGCAAAAAGTCATGAAGAAATTCAGTTGATTCCATGGGAGTTTCTTTAAGCGATAACTTTCTCGTGACTTCTTTTTTTTGAGGAACTGGTTCGATCTTCCTTGCACTGAAAGAAAACCAAAAATAAGTTTTAATCTTTTGTGAAAATGGCAACAGCTCTTCTGAGAGAAAACACGAACTATCGATATGTTATTGACTGTGTAGAAGAACGGGAAGGGCTCCAAATCTTAAATAAAGTTGATGTCAAAAATGGCTTTAAACATTCTTTGAATGGCCTCAAATGAAGTTTTGATACTTCGTTGTAAACCTATCGTGAACTTTTCGATCCCTTGATTGTTTTCAAAATTTAAATGAGCCTCTTCTGCTTCTTGAAAAGAAGCATAGTAAAGCTTGAACGTACAGTTACAGCAACTTCCCAATTAGTGGAGAGAAATTAGTAGAATTTCAAGCAAAACACGATTTATAATGGTCTACTATATGGCTGAAACCAGACATCTGTCGTACATCTGGTTTATGATCTAAAGGTTAGATGAAGTCACGACCTCCAATGAATTTTAATCTAAGAACGCTGCCACTTCAATTAATCAAGATATCTAAAGTTCGCTCGAGAATTATAGAAAGGCAGCTGAAGTTTCTTTCAGGTATCTCAGTTAAAAGAACGGGTTGATAGCCATTCGCGCAACGTAAGATGTGCAGCTTATGCTCATAATCTCTGACTTAAACTACAACGGCAGATTGACCCAAACACCCAAACGTTGAAATTTGACACTATTGATTCATAATCTATTAGAAGCGAAATTTCTGGCATTTCTCTCAACAAGATATTTCTCTCCCAAATTTGGTTGCCTATTTGAAAGCCAGCTGAAAGAAATTTCAATTTTTAAATGCACAGACTTAAATTTGAAAGAGCACGTACAAAGTACGTTCTAAAACCGTAGGAATATTCAATGAACAGCACAGTACTAAAATCTTTAAGAAAGATGACCGCAAATGGTTGCTTGACTTCAGTTGCTTGACTTCAGTTGCTTGACTGCAACTGTGTTGTGCCAATTTTTGAAATCTGAATGTTTCCCCAATTACAATGTTGATCGTATATATATACGGTTGAATGTGACATAACCAAAAATTGCTGAATAGCAAACAAGACAAAACCTATGATTGCCATCATATTGTAGAACTTCACAAATAATGTTTCTCTAGAAAAGTCTACAATGTTTCTCAGGTAATTTTGAAGATCCAATTCTGACATACTCTCCAGAATTTTGAATGGACTTTTCGTGAAAGGAAAATCGCAACAATTTCGGAGTTAATCAAAATATCAAAAATCTGCACAAAAATTTAACAGAAAAGTCTCGGTATCCGGAGTCAGCTATTCAATCCAAGGAGAGCTATGATGAATATTTACACCGCCATTTATAAAGAGAAGAGACCCATGATTAATGAACTGTTATGAGCCTCGAATGCATTTCCTCAGACTTGGGACTTCACTCTGGTTATTGCTACTACTGTCATAAATATCCTCCTCCCGCTACCCCTATCATCTCTCATACTACGACTCATAATTTCAAATCACAAGAACTGAAGCAATTTTCTGATTGTCTTGTTTTCTATTCCAACAATCACTACATAGTATTTAAGCGAAGAGCATAATGAAATGTTTCACTTTATGGCTGGAAGAAACATTAAGGGGAATCTAAGCACTTAAATCTCTCAAGCCCCTAGCGGACAAATTTGGAAAATACTAACTTTTATTTAGCTGAAGATGAGACAAGCTCGTCTCGAAACGTTCATTAATCATGGTCTAGTCCAATATTTTGCAACATTACAACTGGATTTGTCTTAAATAATTGGGAATGTCGATTTACCTATGATATTGGTTTGTCTTCTCTGGAATGGGAATGACCCTCAACATGATGTTCTTCGTGGTCCTAATATTACAATTTAAACTACAGCTGCGCTTTCCAACCAATGTCTCAATCTAATATCAGTTTTCTCCGGTTGAGGCAGGTATAGTTACCCAAACATGATGCAGCACGTGTTATTGCTTATTGAATTTGCATCATTATTTTTATCAAAGCATGTGTATGCTTAGATTCTTGAAACTCGGAGCTTTTTTCCCAACGTCAAGCAATGCAAAATATGTTGTAAGAGATTTTATCATTGGGAGTTGACTTATGATATCTGCCATTACTATCAAAATAGCTATGTCAAAGTTATTCAAGTGTTTAGTCAGATTGCTGTGCATCTTTACGAGTCGGACACTTAATACGCCGACGTCTGGCAAGTTCACTAGTAGCAACAACTACGATGCTGTGACTAGCCTAGCATTGACCTAGCAATGGCCTGATGGAGTAGTTATAGATTCTCTATCCCTTCGTCATCATCTAGTAGTATTGTAAGTGAGGTTTGCATGTAGTGTAGTGGAATACAAAGCAACTGACCTGGCAACTCTGGAATTGCTTGCATCTGAATGAGTGTCACGGTAATTTGGAACATCATCAAAATCAGTCAGTTCATGGATATCAATTGCTCCGTGCACTAAAGCATCTTCAAGGAGCAGCGATAAACTGAGGATTTCTCCATTTACCACGTGTCTATAAAAGAAACATCGACAATATGGAAATTAACATCGTTTGTGCCAAATAAAGACTGCTAGCTAAATTTCAATGAAACATTCCACTTTGATAGGGAAAAGCTACGGTATTTTTTCATTACTCATATCATTCTGAGCACATAAATTAAAAGTGAAATTTGCATCCCATCTCAGTGCCCCGGCATAACCTTTCCCCATGATTTCCCAGGAAAACATGAAACAAGTCTGTTCTGGGGCAATATCTGAATCCCCGCAGTATAAAATCTGTAGCAAGTGAAATCTCAGATGCAAAATACAAAAGATTGGGGAGAAATTTGAGAACAAATTATGAAGTAGATCCGTTCCCCACCAAATTATGCTGTCGTGGGTGAAAAATTTGAGCCCACCCTCATCGGAAATGAGTGTACTTTTCGATCATCAGATCCTCAGCGAATATCTGTCTTTACTTTGGGGGGCCACTTAGATGGGGGAAAATTTGATCTTAGAACGAATCCCCAATTTTGTATAGCAAATCCTTATAAAAGCAGAAAGGTCTATGCTTTGAAACTATTATAAGATTCAGTTTTTCAAGTCTCATGGAGATGAAATCTAATCTTAAATTTGCTCTAGAAGGCACGATTCTCTGCAATATGATCGAGAGCTTTAGATCCTCTTTTTTATTCCTAAGTACAGAAAATCTCTACTGCCTTTCTACGGGTGTCTTCTAAAAACCCAAATGTTTGGCATTTTGGGGTCGTTCTTATAGCGATCACTATTGTTATTCCTATTATTTCTCAGCCAGGATTCTATTGTTCAAGGATTAGTGCCTTGTCGGTTGCGTGTATTTCTTCAAAGAAACTAGGGAAGTTTCAAGTAGTTTGTTGTCCTGGTTGCATATAATTTACGTAGGTAAATGTGAAAACATCTTCACGGGTTTCTTTTTGTCTTCTTCACTTATTCACTGTCTGATTGGTCTGTGGATATGAAGCTCTGGAGCTTTTCGACCATGGACCACGCGCACAAATCAGCTAAAACATCAGCCTGCTATCTTCCTCTGTGCTCATTATATGACGAGTGAATTAGTTGCGGTGGTTCTTGCGATCATCTGTTTTGAAAGCCTTGCTCTTTGCTCAATCGTTGTCTGTCACATTTAACTTGATGCAACATAAGTATCAACTTAATCAAAATCTTACATTCAGAAAGATTTCCTGAAAATTTCAGTATCAATTGGTTTACTTCAACCCTCCCTGTAAATAAGGTCAAGATCCGGCCTTATTGGTTCCGTGAATGATAAAAAAGGCTATGTTGTTACCTATCGACGTCTTCCAGGCCCGCAAGGCACTTTTGCATGTTGTATCCAATTTTGTGATAAGGTTGATTCATTAATGGAAAGCAGCCATATCTGCAATCAAATAAGGAAGGATGCATTCACGCTTCTTACAATTGACTACAGGGTGTCTCAATTGTTCGATGTTTGACTAATACCAAAAAATAACGATGTGCTGAATGGGCACTTGATCTGTTATAAGCTTCTGAAGCTCACATTTGTGGGAAAACTGAAACCAGAGGCCTGTAAATGGCATTTTTGGTTAAGTCCCATGGCCCATCGTTTCTGTTGTTTCTCAACTGTTTCAGGGCAAACCAAATGGGATTTGAACATGTTTTCGATAAACTAACTTTCAAGCTTTGATGAAAAAGATTCAGTCTGTCGTCGATTATTTTTCAAACTATTTTTTTGGCTGCATACAATCTTCAGCTAATTTTGGCAATGATCGTAGGGATTACTAGAAGTTTTATTTGGTTTGCTTTGATGTCATCAAGAGGCATGACATAACACAATATAATTTCATTTCATTTCATAACATTTCATACAGGGTAAGTATTCAAGTCATGCTAACGTTGATTTACAAACTGCCCTGTTACAAAAGAAAAGCTGCAAAATTACAATAAAGATAGAGACCATTTAAAATACGTAAAAGTAAAGGAAAGGTGAGACAATGCTCAGGATTTGTCATTTTTCAGCGACGATTTGAATAGGGTAAAAGTATTAGCCATCTTACTTTCTCTTTCCAGATCATTCCAAAGTTTCGCTCTTCTATAAGAGACTTATAGACCATTTTCACTGTTTCTGTTTCTATGGGCTCTTTGACCGTTTGCCACCCCAGCTGCCTAATGATGGGTGGTGCAGACATTCTGTAGGGGCTATTTGTCACGATTCTAGCTGCACGATTTTGGAGCTTCTGAAGCTTGTTGAGTGCTGTAGTGCCACAAACACCCCTAACGGGGCAGCAGAAACGGAAATAAGGCTCAACCATACTTCTGTACATGGCCTGCAGTATGCTTAAAGGGAGGTACTCTTTCACATGGCGTATCATACCTAACGCCCTTCATATCTTTTTTATCACTTCCGCAATGTGAACATCCTAACTCAGGTATCGGTCCCACATGTACCCCTAAGTAATTAGTGTGCTCTATCATCGAAATGTCCTCATCATGAATAACAAGTCACGGTTTCATAGATGACTTTGTTGAATATCTTTAACCTTTTTTGACTTCCAATCACCATGCTGTTTGCTTTAGCAACGCTAAGTGAAAATGTATTGCCTGCAAGCCATGTACTTAGACATTCTAGGTCCTTATTAACCTTTTCATTTATTGTGCAGATGCTATTTGAGGATAAGGAGAAACTGGCTTCATCGGCATACATATTAACTAGTGAGTGCTTAATAGATAGTGAGAGATCATATATATACATAATGAACAGTAACGGACCTAAACATGATCCCTGTGGAACTCCACAAGTTACTTCTCCCAGGTCGGAAAGCCTCCCGTTTACCTTACAGCACTGCTTCCCACAGTGATCCAGCAAATGAAATAAATGCGGAATAAATGAAAGTTCTCAGAATTCATTTCATTTTCATTTTTCATTTAATATTATTTATACACAAAAGAAACCCTTCAGCAAATCAAAATATACAATATCTAATTACAATGATAAAACTCTAAGAATAAAAACCTAAAGCCCTATAAACCTAATCATTGTTGTTCTTCCAGGGAGTTGTGTTTGAGAGTCTAGCTCTTTAGATGCGTTTTTAGTTGTTTTTTAAAACGATCTAATGTCGGTAGCTCACGAATTTCGGCAGGTGTATCATTCCATAATGTGAGAGCTGCGTAATGAAAGCCTTTTTTGGCAAATTCAGTCCTATATCTAGGGATCTGGAGATCTTTACAGTGCCTCGTATTGTAGGTCGAGTGAAAAGATCTCGGTTGGAATTTATCCTATAGGTTTTCAGGGCATAGTCTGTTCATAATCTTGTAGGTCATGACATTCCGGTCATAACGGAAAAGATTTTCTACGTTCAACCATGAAGTCGACCAGCCATCTTTTATTCTTGCATTTGATATTATTGAATAGGCCCGGTCTTGAAGGCGTTGGAGAACAGCTAGTTTTGTTTTAGACAGATTACCCCAGATGACATCAGCATAACGCAGATGACTCTCAATTAATGCATAGTATACATTACACAGTTGTGATTGCGGAACGACATTTTTCAATTTTTTTAGAGCTGCAAGTCCTCCACTCATTTTACCTTTGGTGCGCTTAAACTGTGCATCCCAATTTAGCTTTTCATCAACTATGACTCCGAGGGATTTCGTCTTATCGACTCTTTTTATGTCAGAGTTATTTAGTTTGAGCACGTCTGGCAGTTCTAGATTTTTGGTTTTAAGCGGATGCCCTATGATCATGAATTCAGTTTTTTTCGGATTCGGGCTAAGTTTATTCACCCTCATCCACTCAGAGAGGTTGGAAAGCTCTTGATGTGCGTCCTCGACTAGTTTCGCTACATCATCCGATGCAATCGTTATACTGGTATCGTCAGCATAGATACTAGCCCGGGAGAATTTAAGACACTTTTCTAAGTCATTCAAGTAAATGATGAAAAGAAGAGGGCCTAGACAAGAACCTTGGGGAATACCACAGGTTACGTCTTTGGCCTTAGATTGCTGACCGTTCAGAGAGCAGAACTGTTTTCTATTACTTAGGTAGGAAGCAAACCAACCCCCAGCTTTGCCTCTTATTCCATACGCACTTAATTTCTTTAGTAATATACCGTGATCGACCGTATCGAAAGCTTTCTTGAGGTCAAGAAATATAGTGAGATTGACATTACTGCGATCTATGTTTTCGTGCCAGAAGTCTGTGCTGCTTATGAGTGATGTTATCGTGGAGTATAACTTACGAAAAGCTGCTTGGTTGCATGTAATACTCTTATTGATTTTGAGAAAATCAAACAGCTGGTCGTGCGTTAGCCTTTCTAGCATCCTTGAAAACACCGAGATTACAGAGATGGGCCTGTAGTTGTTTACATCAGTCTTTGGGCCCGACTTGTAAATTGGGGTGACTCTCGCTAATTTCCAAATATCAGGGAAAACACCATTCGCAAGTGATGAGTTATAAATCAGCATAAGAGGGTGAGCGATAAATTCGCTCGCGTCTTTTACCAAAGTTACGGTAATTTTGTCAGGACCAGACGCTTTCCCGTTCTTTAGCTGATTGATAGCATTCATCACATATTTTTTGTCGACTGGTTTGAACAGCATTTCTTCGTTTACTGGCGTAACATGCTGCAAGCAATTATCGCTGGGTCTCGTTTCTATGTTTCTTGCGAGCTTTGGTCCAACAGATACAAAGTGGCAGTTTAAAGCTTCAAGCACATCACGCTCTTTTGTCAACGTTTTGCCGTCGATTTCAATACTGGCAAGTGTCGTGGACTTTGCATCTTTATCCAAGACCCTGTTTATTGTTTTCCACATTTTCTTTGGATCCCCTTTATTTTTCTCAATTAAACCATCGTAATAATCCTGAATAGAATATCGAATTTCTTTGGTTACTTTATTCCGCTGCTTACTATAAGCTGACCACATTTCAGGAGATTTCGCCGCTATTTTTTTCAGTCTGTCCCTGGTCTCCATCGATTGACCAAACTATTAACCAATTAACCAAACTATAGCTCATTTGAAAGAGCAATGATTGACAATCGAAATGAGAGAAGAATTATCAAAATCGGATCGGTGCGAGCCAAGAAACTGATTTTTGAAGTTTCAAGATTTCACAAGTTTACAAATTTCACATCAAAAAGGCAATGAACAGTCAATTTAGGCTAACTTCAAAATGTAGTTTCTCTGCCTACACTAATCCGATTCTTGAAATTCGTTTTTTATTTTGATTGTATACATCTCAGTATCATTTCTGATTCATACAATCGAGAAAAAAATTAGAAATTTCACGGATTTTGCAAATTACGAGATAGTATTATACTAGAAGATAAAAACCGATATTTTGATAAAAACAGTTGAAAATCTAAAAGACGGGGTCAAAAGGTGTCTTAGCAAAAAATATAATAATTAATTAGAACATGTCTCGAGTGCATCTGCCAAAGGATATGTTCAGGAACCTTCTGCGAAAAATTTTATGACCGTTTTAGAATGTTTGGTCATTTTCTTGAAAACGACTTATGGTCACATGTGAAACCAGTATTGTCTATGTTGACCGAATTACAGAGTTAAATAATACCTTAAACTCATTTTAAATCAAAGCAAAGTCAATAAACTGAGTTGTAAAAATTCGCAATAATCGGAAAAATTGAAAATCAAGATACCTTAACGTACGGTTGATTGCAGGAACAACACTTCTTCTTTCTCGTTATGATGTGTGAACTGAATATTACATCAAGTCATATCAAGTTCAGTTCCGTACCACAAAGTTCTTTATGATCACCACTAAGAGTATGGAAATTTGACTTATTGCTTGCTCTTGAGCTTTAGTAACTTAGTTGACTGTTGTTGGCCGTTCTCTTTTCAGCACAAGAACAGATGGTCATTGATCTGATGATGACTTTAAGGACCAGGCAAAATCCTTTAGTCTGTTGCGCTACACTGATGTTCGCCTCACAGTTCCGACATTTTACACAATACTTAAATGTCAACGTTGATGAACTGAAGCAATTCACATGCTTTATGATGCACTTAGTAATCAATTTTCCCTGCGTAAAGATTTTTGTCTGTACACCAAATGCTTGCCCATAATTAGGAGCTGTTTGGAGTTCTCATTAAGTTCTCAAAAAGGCTCTCCGATAGCAGATCGGTTTGAAAGTAGTCCAGACGGCTGATACTAAAATGTTTGCAGCTGGCTTAGCATGATGAGCAAGACAAACGTCTGTGCAACACAATTTATATGACTCGTCATCAGAATGCTCATAGTGTCTGCCCGGCTGTGGCAAAAGCGAGCCACATTCTGAAAAAGCACTGCTCAAGTCAGACTATAATGACACTGAAACTCAAGGGGAGGTATTAAGTCAAGCTTTCAAAGTCTTAAGATGATAAGACAGATCGTTGTGCTACAGAACAGAAGTTGTTGATACGACTTGATATAATATTCAATTCAGATATTATAACAAGAAAAAAGAGCTGTTGTTCATTCAATTCACTGTACGTTAAGTATCTTGATTTTCAATTTTTCCGACTATTGCGAATTTTTACAACTCAGTTGATTGACTTTGCTTTGATTTAAAATGAGTTTAAGGTATTATTTAAATCTGTAATTCGGTCAACATAGACAATACTGGTTACACATGCGACCACATGCCGTATTCAAGAAAATGGCCACACATTCTAAAACGGTCACAAAATTTTTCGCAGAAGGTTCCTGAACATATCCTTTGACAGATGCACTTGAAACATGTTCTAATTAATTATTATATTTTTTGCTAAGACACCGTTTGACCCCGTCTTTTAGATTTTCAACTGTTTTTATCAAAATATAGGTTTTTTCCTCTGGTATAGTGCTATCTCGTAATTCGCAAAATCCGTTAAATTTCTGGTTTTTTTCTCGATTGTATGAATCAGAAATGATACTGAGATGTATACAATCAAAATAAAAAACGAATTTCAAGAATCAGATTAGTGTAGGCAGAGAAGCTGAATTTTGAAGTTAGCCTAAATTGACTGTTCATTGCCTTTTTGATGTGAAATTTGTAAAATTGTGAAATCTTGAAACTTCAAAAATCAGTTTCTTGGCTCTCACCGATCCGATTTTGATAATTCTTCTTTTATGTTGATTGTCAATCATTGCTCTTTCAAATGAGCTACAGTTTGATTAATTCTGAGAACTTTCATTTTTCGGCATTCATTACATTATTTTGCCATTGTAGATCACTGTGCTTCCTGTTAGAAAGGTATGATTGAAACCAGCGTAGCTCTTTGCCTGAAACTCCATAGAGTTGTAGCTTGTTAATTAGGATTTCGTGGTTCACCGTGTCGAAAGCTTTCTTCAATTCTATGAATGTGACCGATGTATATGAATGCCAGTCATTTGTACACTTTAATAGGCATGTCAAAACTGAATGTAACAATCTAAAACTAGACTGTTGTGAGTACAAAAGACGATTTGACACTAGAAATTATAGTACTGGTCATAAACAAGCTTCTCAAATAACCTAGAGATTACAGGCAAAACAGAAATTGGACGATAGTTTGATCTGTTATCGCTCTTACAATCTTTGTAAATAGGAGCTATCCTAGCAATTTTCCATTGATCGGGGAAAATTCCGGCTGACAATGACAAATTAAAGAGCTGACTCAATGGTTCGGCCAGGATGGATATTCCAGTCATTAGAAAAAAGCTGCAAATTTCATCAAGGCCAAACCAATTGGAAGTCTTAAATTTATTCATTGCTAGGCTCACTTGTTTGGATACCACAGGTGAAACAGTAAAGGTGGCATTTGTAGGGTTGATGGCATATTCACCTCTCAAGAGACCGTTTTCTGTATCGGGGATATCTTTACATAACTCACTGCCGACGTTAAAAAAAAATTCATTCATTGAGTTAGCAATGCCGACAGAATCAGTGACTGAATTTCCATCAACACTCAATGACGATATATTGGTAGTTTTAGACCTTTTGTTGACAAGATTGTTGATCGTTGCCCAAGTTTCTTTGAGGTTTCCTTCAGAAGCTTGAATCTTGTTTGTAAAATAAGCTCTCTTAGCCTCCTTATTCAGCTTGGTCGCCTTATTCCTTAACTACCGGTATGTGGACATTAAAATCTCTGATCTATTTTTTACTGCAGCAATTTTGACCTTATCTCGCGAATTAAACAGACATTTGACCTCAGAAGATAGCCAGGGAGAGTATCTATAGGATACTCGCTTTTCACCATTGGCGCATATTTTTGTATTACAGCGGGAAACACACTAGTAAAGTAATGTACGATTTCACTTACATCGGAAGAGGATCTTAGTAGAAACTGCCAATCAATAGATCTTAGTTCTGATAAGAAAGCCTCTTAGCTAAATATTTCATTTGCCTCGTTCGGATGAACTTGTGTTGACGTTTAATATCACCTTGGAACTACCTAACAGCATATACGAGATAACGATCTATCGCTTAGTGTAATTTTCAGTACACCAGATTCAACAGTGTTATCGGCATTTCTAACTGCAATATGATCAATCCAAGTCGATGACTAAACGGTTAATCTAGTGGGTTCTTTAATCAACTGTTTCAAACCATACGCAGCTTAAATGTAATTATAAGACTTAACATGACATGAACTGTTTGTATCACTTCCTTACCCTCTTTTACCTCGATCTTCATGCTTTTTTGTCATGAAAACTTACCTGGGGTCTGTGGTTTCAGCTTTGACATATCTTTTTAACTTTGAGAGCTCACAACTCAATGAGTTTTCAACCGATTTGCAGATTATGGTCTCTAAGATTATTTGAAAATCTTAGAGACAGGGTTAACATACAATGAGCCTGTTCCTCTTATCGTTGTTTTTCATTATTTAATCAAACATCGAACAATTTTGTGAGAAACCCTATAGCACTGTAGTTGACTATGATCTGATTATCAAAAGAATGAATGCAAACCTCCTCCGCATTTAGGTGAGAAAGATGCTACTTTAATATGTTGCTAGTTTTGCTATCACAGATTGAACGATTTAAGCATAGACTCTGCACATTTAACAGTCATTGTCAAAGTGGGGAGCACAACCTGAAAATAATTGCTGATGAAATTATCCGATTCCCAAAACATTATAACAAAGCGAAACCAGAAGTTCAAGACTCGCATAACAGGTAGAGGACTACCTGTTAAAATACCATACTAACACAAATCAATTTCTTTTCTAAATACCGCTATCTAAATGATGTGTAAATAAATCAGCTCTTCTGACGAGAAGTTAACGGGCTAAAACTATATCATTAGTTCAAATAAATATTACATCAACAACTAAAGAACAGTTTCGTCAATTTCAAGAACGTTGTCTTTGATTAGGTGTCAGCTCGGCATTTGACCACTCAAAGAGTTGGAAGTTAACATTAAATCGAAACAATTACGTACGTTTTTCTGAAAGCAGCAGCTTCGAAGGAAAATGACGAATACCTTCCCGCTTCCCCGCAAAAACTGTTTGATCGAGGTCTCCCCTTCGTTACGAGGCATATGAGTCATGAGACATCCTTGCGACTACTTTTAGAGACTTGTTTCTCAAAGATCTGCAGTTCCAACTGTGAATCTAAAACTAAACGTTTTTGTGGAGGAAAATCTATCATTCGTAGAAGTTTCTTGGCAGCCACTTACCAGAACAAGCCGCTCTCCCCAGTCTCCTTTTTTAATTGCTAAAATGGTCTATTAATCATTCAGAGCAAAAAAGTGCATAGAATATATCTAAGAATGCTCAAGATTCAAATCAAATCCTTGATCACCTATTTTCAAAATCAGTTCGACGGTGCTTCGCGTTACGACTTCTCTGCAACGTGCCTTCATTTCTTGACTCACCCGCCAGTATATATCGTTGAGTACTTACCTTGAAAGAAACGTTCTCCATGGGCATAACTCAAAGGCCTTTGAATCTTCGGGCAACAAAGGATCGGGCAATGAAAGTCCGCTACCATATACCGATGGCCTGATTTGAAAGAAATCATGCAGTCAAAGTACGTCAACATATAACAAAGAGATTCGTTTTTCAGTTCATTAAGTACTATCTGTTTTACGAATTTTGTAACGTGTGAAGTTCCATTTCGCGCTCACGAATATTATTCATAACAATACCAATTTAAAGTAATATTTCATTCAAAGTTGGATACAAAACATAGTTTACTCAAAGAAATCAGCTAACTTATAATTTACATTAATTACGAATTCAGTTAATTATTGCAATCAAAATTGTCTCCATTCCAAGATTTGATTTGATGTTTGAACGAAGTTATAGATCGACTTGACTCTGGAATGCAAAATCTCATCAGATGTAGCGTTCCAAAGAATACTACCTCTGCGGAAAATTTACTTCAAAATTCATAAAGGCTCCAGCTTTGGTAGCTGCAAGAAAGCTAAGTTCGTAAGTTGATTCTTTTCAAGTGGACAGATCCCACATGAATTTCGGACTTTGATAGCAAAAAGACTTACAGATCTCACGCACTAGCTTTTGAAGATTTTCATATGGACAGTGTGCAAATTACGGCTTTCAAGTAGCTCATCAACTGAGGCTTCATTGTCACTTAAGAAAATACGTAAGGTATGTTTATAGACTCTTCTCTATTAATGTCTTTCCCAGAGACCATCTAAATCAACAACGGACAGTAGCTTAGGCCCGCTAATATAAAGCTCTTCGCCTTTAAGTAAGTCAAAATAAATGATATTAACTTGCCTTATATGCCTTTCCTCTTGATTTCGGCGATTTCTTCTTGATCTTCTTATTGCTTTTCATTTGTAAATTTCATCTTTAACATCGATAGAAGCATTGATATAAGTGTACAGTAATGAGGAAGCTTAACTTACCTTATAGCGCAGCCAAGCTCTTGCAAGGAAAAATGCATGCATTCTGAAATGTTCTACAAAGAGAAATACGGCATGCAACAAAAGGTTAGCCCTACTTTAATCATCCTAATTACCCATATTTCCGATAGCAACGAAAAGTGCACATCAGTATTACATTGATTCGTGACTCAAGCAAATCATCTTGCGTCCTTCAGAGAAAGTGGTATGTCTAAATAACCGGGTCGCTAATATTGTATAAGCTATTTGAATGAAAACATTGAGATATCTGTACTATGTCTACAAGAAGATTAAATAAATAAGTGGCAATTTACAAAGGAAATTTTTTAGCAATTACTAGTCAAAGAGACCTAAGTTCCTTTAACGGTTACATTATACCTAACGGAGCTACTTTAACTATGAGTGAGAACGCATGAAATCGACATATGTTGAAGTACCCTCTGCGAAGGCTGCTAAAGCTGAAAAGCATTGCATCACACCGAAAGTATCAATAAATATATGCGAAGACATTTAGCTGTCAATAATCATATGTTATAATTCAAATTTTGCCAGGCAAGCTGCAAGAAAACAGGGTACTCTGTGATAAGCCTGGATGACTTTAGCAGCTGCAGAGTCTCATTTAAAGCATTACGAGGGTGATCGTCGTTTGCTTTTCGGGGACATTTTCAATAATTATATCCCAATATCAGGTACTTGTTGGTACCAAAATGGAAACTTTGCTTCTCCTAAAATTGTGTTTACAGGGAATAGACATCGTTACAGTGAGCCAGTCTCAGATGGGACAAAAGAAGGACAGTTTGCGACAAATCTGTGGAGAAAATCAAATATTTACTATTAGTTATTTTGAAAATTGGTCAAAGGAGAAACGTCAAAGCAGTTTGCATTTTGATTGAATTAAGATAAATGGTATTAACTTACCTTATATGCTTTTTCGTTGCCAGCTGACAAGAACGTATTTCTTGCCGAGCGACTGACAGCAACATCAAATTCAAAGAACATTACGTCTCTTTTCTTCTCTAGAAACTTAGCAACCTGTTTTGGGAAAGTTCAAACAAAGATTAGAGCAAAACAAGGTTTCCCAAAGAGAATGTGCACCGTCGAACGTCTATTCTGAAAGAGCCATCAATCTAGTGTACCTTTTTCAGAATTAATGAATAGAAGAGACAAACTCAGAGTCCAAGTTTGAGTAATCTGAAAAGTAGTTGATGATTTATGGAGAACGAACGTCAAAAATCATTGGTTATTGCAATACAAGATGATTTTATCTCCGTGCTTAACCTTAGAACGTGAAAACGTGAATTTTGGCATTAAATTTACCTCCATTTACGTTTGCACCAGCGAACACACTTCAGAGTGATTAATGACCAAATAACTCAACAATAACTGCAATGCATTCAAAGGAAAGCAATATTGCTAGTTTAAGAGGAGTCCAAAATATTTGAGAAGCATATATCTAATGGATGCATGTTCTGGCCTGCAGCATTTGTGTTGCAAATTATTTCTAGCAATCCTACAGGGTGTCTCAAAAAAATTTTTCGAAGTTTGATTAATACTAAGAAATAGCGATGCGATGAATGGACCCTTGGTCAAGCAACCCCTTTTCCCTGAGGTTTTGAATTAATTTTTGACACAAGAATGTTGTAAACCCGCTAAAAATTCATGGAGTTACAGGTCTTTGAAGTTTACGCTTGTGTGAAAACTGAAACCAGAGGCTCCGAAATGGCATTTTTGGTAAAAACCTCATCGGCCATCGTTTCAGCTATATCTCAATTGTTTCAGGGCGAACAAAATGGGATCTGAACAGGTTTTCAATAACCTAACTTTCATGGATGCTTGGATGTTACGGATTCAGTCTCTCGTCAATTATATATTGAAGCGCTGTTTTAGGATACTTGCAATGTTAAGCAGATTTTGATAATGATCGCAAGGACTAAATCAATTTAGAAGTCCTATTTGGTTTGCACTGATATCAACGAAAGGTATGACACTGGATAAGCTTCTTTTACCTCGATCTTCGAGCTTTTTGCATTACAAGTAATCTGGGGGTCTCTGGTTTCAGCTATCGCATATTTCTTATCTTTGGAAGACCGTAACCCAGTGAATTCTCAACCGTTTTGCAAGATTCTGGTCTCTAAAATTATTGCATAATCTTAGGGACACGGTTATCTTCCTATAAGCTGGTTCAAGTTATCGCTATTTTTAGCAATTTTTCAAGACACCCTGTAGATATGTTTGTCGTACAGGTCACCACAAGGCCTAATCTACGACAGCATGATTCACTTACGGAAATTAGAAAATTGGTCTGGGAATGTTTTTCACAAATGTTCTTGTTTTGAGGCAACAATTAATTTTGACATTCTTGCAACATAAATCAGCAATTACTTACCAAATCTACGCATACCATGTCTTAAACTCTAAGTTAAAACCTCATTCATTGAAAATCCTCCAAGGGGAGGAAATTGGATTTATGACTGCTCTGCGGCGACTACTCAAACGGTGCAAATGTTGTTTGGGTTTGGGACACCTTTTATGTGACCAAAGTATATGCCTAACTTGTCTCAGAGTTTTATTCTTTAATGTTTATTCGTTAGGCATACTCACTAAGGCCCTGTTTATATGAGGGAAAACAACTCACCTGCCAGACCCGGGGCTGACAGGCGAAGTAAATTTCAGTTACTGTTTATATGAGATTTTTCACCTCACTTGTCAGCCCCGAGGCTGAGAGGCGAGGTGGAGTAAAGTCTCTCTTCCGTGAAATCAGAACGAACTGACCAATAAGAGTCAACGAATAATTTCAATTCACTTCAACATGCCGGTGGTGTTTCGTTTATAGGGAAAACTTTCACCTCACCTAGGTGAGGTCCCATCCCTAGTGAGGTGGAACTTCACTATACCGGTGGTGTTGCGTTCATCATGTAAACGCGAAATGAAAATACAAAGAATTCTATTGGAAGGTGGAATCTCACCTCTCAGCCCCGGGCCTGGTAAGTGAGATGTTTTTCCTGATATAAACAGGCCCTAAAACCCATACGATTGCTTACACATACCTGTTTAGCATATGTCGCATCCAAACCATTCCAAGGGATGGAACATCACACGGTCCTTCACCAACGAGGTGACTGTCACAAGCATAGCCACGCCTTATGTTTCAATGGCCACCTTTGATAACAGAACCGTAGTACCAGGAATTGATAGCAATACCAGACGTCCGAAACAGTTTTCACGTTCTGAGAGCTGAATTGAGGCGCTTCAGTTGGTCCCATTTTCTGAATTCATTTGTTTTTAAAGGGAAAAGACTTCAACTTTACAGCCTGGTAACTTGATTATACTCAACATTACTCCTTAATATATAGCCAATAAAACCTGGAATTTAGGGCTCCATTAAACCTAAAGAGGAATCTCTTAAATATGTTCCTGAACTTCTGGTATTCTTTGATACAGGCTTTTCTGCAGTCACTTCACCGAACGGGCCTTGATACCGATCAAAACAACATAGATAAAATAATTTCCAGCACCAAATCACTTGTATCAACGGGGCCAAATGCAGAGTTGATTTTTAGCATATTTCTCAAATGGATGCGATGGTCCAGAAACGTCTCTTAAAATGCGTGCTGGCTAGCTCATTCATATGAAATATGGGTTTCTATGTAGCATAAAAGCAAATTCGGAAGTTCTTTCACTGTTACAGAATCATCCAATATATGTGTCCCCAAACACAAGTGTGGGTGGACTTTGATGATGATAAAATTTCGCCTCTTTTAACTCTCAAAAAACTGAATTTCTTTCACTGACCTCCGCTCACTGACTTCCTTTCGTTCAGTTGCTTCTGTCGCAGACTCCTTTTCCTTCCTTTACTTTCCTCTCCTTTCCATTCTTCCGTTCCCTGCTCCTTCCTTTTCTCCTTACCTAGTAATATTGCTATCTTGATTTCCATCTGAAAACAGGACATTCCTGCAAGATTTCCTCCTTAATTCAAGTATGATCTCCAGTTCTAGATTATATGGATGCAACATTATGACGTGCAGCTTTGGATTCTGCAACTGCAACATTATATTTTTCAGCTATTTGGTCGCCTAAATGCATCAAAAATGGCATTCGTAACCGCAGCATGTATGAGGTACCACTAAACTGCTGAAACGATTTCAAAATTCGTACCAGATATGGATCTGAAGGATCTTTTAGTCTGATGACTTGTTGCTGGACTTCTCGTAGTTCTGCCCCTATAGCAAGTAAGACATGTGCGATCAGTTTTGTCCAATTATCTTCAATAACGAGGGTTACCACGTGAGAATGAAATCTGCAACTTGTTTTTGTTCTTTTTCACGTTCTCCATTATCATACAGGGTGTCCCAGAAAATTTGTGCCCCGTTTGCCTGAAGACCACGACAAAGCAGCAAAAGGTCGTCACCATATTTTGGCATGATGTTGCTCGCAAGATGTTAAATTAAAGTTTGCTTCCATCCCCGTAAAAATCCGTTAAGAAATGATGGAGCTATGACGTTCAGAAGACCAAATTTCTCTGATGACCGAAACCAGCGGTCGGCCATTTTGTATTACTATTTTTGCAACGATAATCAGCTTCATGGATGAGCTGAAACAGTAGCCTCCAATATCATAGCTCTCGCGAAAGTTTCAATAATCATCAGAGACTTCAGCTATTTCTTACCCCCACGATCCTTTATTGAATGTCAAAACGAAGACGAGGATCCCATGATAAAATAAACAATCGAAAGGCAATGACAAAAATATAGTCACATTTTTTTTGCAGGTGTGATGAGTGCAGCAATTATTTAGTTTATCTATCAGTTCAAAATGAGACAATACAGCTCCAAAAATCTTTTGCCCTTCTCGTTTCTTTTAGTTCATTGTCTTCGGTAGTAAATCAACAATTGCTTGTAACAAATGAAGGGAGAAATCTGAGTAGGGATACGCTAGGGATGGCGACAAATTAAATGTGAAATATATTTTTGTCGAAGCTTTTGATTTTTATTACTTTGGAAATTCTGATCTTCACTTTTGCATTCTATCAAAGATCGTGGGGTAAAAAATAGTCTAACTCTCTGATGATTATTGGAACTTAGATGAGAGCTATGACATTAAAGGCTGCTATTTCAGTTCATCCATGAAGCTGTTTATCTTTGCAAAATAGTAAGATAAAATGGCCGACCACTGGTTTCAGTCAACAGGCAGATTTGGTCTTCTGAAAGTCATAGCTCCATCATTTTTCGACGGATTTTCACGGGAACGGTGGCAAACTTTAATTGAACATCTGAAGAGCAACGTCATGGAAAAGGATAGTGATAATCTTTTGCCGTTTTCTCGCAATCTTCAGGCAAACGGGGCACAATTTTTCTGGGACACCCTGTAGATTTGTTCATTACATGCATTGTTTGGTTTTCACTGTTCCCTTCTTATACGCTAGCAGCTTTAACTTTATGTAATAGGGACAGGGTAGACATCGACTTTTGTTTTCCAGAGGTATCATTTTGGTAGTATAGTAAAGAAAATGTGTAAGTAGAGTAACCATTAAAATGTGTGTCATTGTAACTTTTCACTGGATTACATAGGAAAAAGGAAACCTAAAACGTCATATCGGTATGAAATGAAATGGTCAGGATGTCACTCACTGCTACTGGGTAGTCTAGTAAGTGACAAAACTTTTCTGCAAAAAACACTTGCACTTTTGAAAGAGTTTATCTGAATTATTGCAGGCATCGACTGAGAACAGTCTGATTTGAATTTAAACATGAAGTTTAGATATCGATGTCAAAATTCAGCAAGGTTTTGTTTGAATTGTGCTTATTCGCAGTCCTCATTTCGTACCATAGCACACAGAGCAATACTCTGGATCATAGTATTTTTAGTACTTTTTTGAAAAAAATCTGAAACAAAACAAAGAAAAAAATAGAAAAGAAGAGAGAAAGGAAAATTTTTTCCTTCCTCTCTTCTTTTTTCATTTTTTCTTTCTTTTTAATTTCAGATCTTTTTCAAAATCAGATTTTTTCAAAAAGTACTAAAAAATACTCTGATCCAAGGTAACAGAGCAATTGCTGTCTTGTCTTTAAATCCGAATTGGATAACGCCAGAGAACGTAAGGAATAATGTTGTGGTTTAAAATTCAGATGTTAGTACTATAAGACTGTTTTGAGAGATGAGAACAAGGAACAAGATCAGGCGATTTTAATATACACGAAATAACGGTACAGTAATTTCTGCGCATACAGTGTCATTAAATCAGAACTCCAAATAAAAACATTCCCCGAGGGTAGGCGCCTTTGGATTTAGTTTTCGATATAACCATCAGATCATTAGAATGACTACCTCAGTCCCAGTATTCGCTTTGTTTATTGAATCGGATGATGGCACTCCGCTCAACTGGGACTGATAATTAAACTATCTGAAAATCCGGTCAAAATCGCCGTGAAACTGGCACGAGCAATTAGATTGAAGATTTCCAGACAATGGATGACCATGCTTAAACTGACCAATAGGACATTAACATCTCAGCCTCATTTCCAGAATTAGCCTCCCTTTACTCTAGGGGCTTCAAAAGAACAAAACATGCAAGGATTGCTGTTGATTGCTGTTATGAAATCTGAGGAATAACTTTGCCTTTAAAAGAGCCCACTTCGAAATTGGTCACACTCAGAGAAAAATTGTGTTTTTGCTGATAACAGATTTCTGTTATTTGTAAGTAATTTTACTTTTTTCAGTATTCGCAGGCGGAAGAATGCGATGATTTTACCATCATTTTCACGAAAAAAATCGGAAGGTGCAAATTCTGCTGTGTAAAAACTCATTTTTGGTCAAAAAGGAGCCATTTTAAAACTTGTTATGTGGTGCTGAATGGAAAAGAAATTTTCAGCTGGTATGGAGCTGACAAAAACTCTAACATGAAATTATACTGAACTTTACTTGAAGTAGCGCTCTATAGGCATAGGAGTCTCCAGTATGAAGTAGGCGCTGCTTAAACGATAGGAAAAGTTTGTCGGTCCGAAAGTGTCCGTCCGACAGTGTCCGTCCAAAAGACTGACTGCATGTACTTAAAGTATGCATATGCCATGCTAATAATCATTTTAAGCAAAGAGATGGGTAGAAATACAACCATGACGAGTTAAGCGATATATACTGGGTGTCTCAAAAAAAGTACTCCCTTTTGACTAAACAAGGGAACGAAACGATAAAATATCAGGACTTTTTGAGTTCATAGCCATATTTTTAGATCTTCAACTTAAATGCACATACCTTGCATTTTAAAATCGTCCTCCAAAAACCGGGGATGTGAGTTCAAAAAAGTCGAATTTTGGAGTCCACTTGAAACCAGAGATTTGGTAAAAGGCCTAGCCATGATTTGATATCACAGGCATATTGCTCCTGCACTGCCCCCAGTTTACAGCTCAGCGCCAAGATCTCCTTGGTCAAGTCTCGGATGTCGGATATGATGTTGCTAGCATGAACTCAAAAGATCTTTGTCATCTATCCTTATATGAGAACCCAAATGAAAGCACCTTTGCAAACAGAATCATCCTAGAAGCAACTATTTCTTTTATCAAAACTTCTGGACGTTTCAATTAAATTTTCCGGAAAAAACAGCAGCCTTAGCCTTTTTGACTGAAGTGCTCCCGGAATTTTGCGTGGGCTGTCTGTGCTCATCGGGCTGCTGCCGCGGTGGTTTTAACTGGGTGAGTTCTATAATTAGTTGGAAGTTTTTTTTCTCCTCGGAGTTGGATATCTGCACCATAGTTCCATTCTCCCTGCCGGTGCTAAAGTGGTTGTGGTTTGGTGGGTGGTGGGCTGTTTGTGCGGGTTTTTGGGGTACTTCAGCTTCGACTTAGTTTTGTTCTTTTTTTGTCTTTTTTATCAAAATCAAGGTGTTTGGAGGAGAAAGCTCTAACTTTCTTGATAATTTTGTAAAAAAATCCTGAAAGTTTTTTTCTGCAACCACCTTAATTCACCGTTGATATTTTGTAGAAAATAGTAAGTGGCATTCGTAGTGAGGACCCGGTGACCTTGTGTCTTTCCTCGCTACGAATGTCCCAGTATTTGTATTAAATTGTTGTTTTTTTTATTTTAGATTGATAAAAAATATTGCAAAAGAATTTAAAGTTTGACCTTTAGCTTTTTCTTTCGAAAGGAATTATACCTTGAAATGCTTCAATTGTTCAACAAATAATTATCCCTTTGAGGAATAAATCCGTGCATTGCAATCCATCTCAAATGTCAAAGGAGAAGACAAGGGGGTAGATAGATGCACGCTCATTTTGGAGATGTGGCACAACTTTATATTTCTTGCCATGTTTTCATCGTATTTGTTTAATTAGGGCATGTCGACGAGTCTTTTATTCTTTTCAAAAGCGAAAAACTGAAAGCTAAAGTTTACAGGTGCTTTGGTAAATACCCATTATATAAATCATGGCTAGGTCCTCTTCCAAAACCTCTGGTTTCGGGTGCACTGTAAATTTTGACTTTGCACGCTTGTATCTCCGGTGTTTGGTAGATGACTTTTAAATGCAAGGTCGACTAGTTAAAAATTCTACATATCGCGTATCTGACATCCAAGGTGTAAGATTATTAACTAGGCTCCGTCTTCAGTTTAGTGCCTTAAATGAGCATCGTTTTAGACATGCCTTTGACTGTCTTTCTCCAGTCCGTAATTGTGGTTTAGCCATTGAGGATAACGAACATTTCCTCCTACACTACCTACAGTATTACACCCTTTGTTTGGATCTCTTTGGCCAGCTCTCTGACATCTCAGGAATCGATCTCAATCGCCTCGATGATAGATCCCAGTGTAATATTCTTCTAGATGGAAGCCCCCGTTGCAGTGTGATAGAAAATAGCATTATTCTCGAGTCTATAATATCCTACATCAAAGATACGGGCCGGTTTGATTAGGGATAGATTATCCTAAACAGCAGCAGCTTTTACTTTTCTTTTTACTTTTCTTTCTTAGATGTCTGTCTCAAGATAGATGCTGGAGGAGTCTGCATGAATTATTTTTTACCATTAATCTTTCAATTACTATATCCTTGGTTCCGTAGAAACTCCTGGCATTCATCTTGAGATACACTTGTTGAATCTTTTGTTTAGTTGTTTTGTTTGACTTCTTTATTCATTATTCTTACTTTTTTCTTAGAAATGTCACTAGTAGAAATTTGTAAGTACCATTCATAGCCAGAAATCGGTGACCTTGTGTCTTTTTTTGCTATGGATGGTACATTAGTTGTATTATAAAAAATTGCTAGGTTTTATGATGGGTAACAAAAATGCAAGGTATGTGAATGTAAATGGAAGATTGATAAATTTAGCTGTCCACCCGGAGAGTAATAATGTCTCATCATTTCGTTCCTACTTCTAGTCAAAAGGGGGGGGGGTACTTTTTGAGACATCTGGTATATACCAGAACTTCATGGGAAAATACTTTTTAGCAGCAAAGACATGCAATTGAAAAACAAGCACTGAAAAACAAGCACTAGAAATTCACTTTCTATCTTATCCGTCCGACAGACGAGAAAGCCTGGATTTTCACAGGATAGGGAGGGTAGAACGCAGATCCATAATATTTATTGTGTAGACCACCAGATGTCTTAAAGAGGATTACAGCTCAGGCAGCCATGCGCATTAAGGTTTTAGCAGTCGATAGCTCCAAAGTATCTAATGTCCATCAGACGAAGCTTATCAAATGTCCATCCGGCAGATTTTTGAATTAAAAAACAGGCCCAAAAGCTAGTTTCCTATGTTGAAGTGAACGAATCTTCTAGCAATACATTGCAGTCCTCATCTTGGTACTGCTGGGTTTGGTTTTCTTTACAACTTCAATGAAACACAGAGAAGATGTGTTTTAGAAATAGTAGGTTGTGATCGCGAAGAATGGGCCTAAAGGTCTTGGCATCCAGCATCAAGCGATCTTCATCAATTTCTGACCAAATCTTCGATTTGTTTGAATATGAGTATAGTTGTAGCCATTATTAGCCCAACAAAAAGTGACACTACGACGATTATAGTACGTCTACCAAACGATCATGTCTTTGAAAAATTCCTTAACCTTGGAAACAACAACAAAAAGTTGACCTGTGCATTGGATGTATAATGAGGAGATTGCCTTTAGTTCAAGATCTGTCCTATTGCAGTAGTCTGTAAAATTTTGCACTCGTTTAAGACAAAGCCTTATTATGAAGTCTCTTGCAGGCAAATATTTGACAGGTGCCTTGTTTATACCTAAAAAAGCTCCTCAGCCGACATCATATTTGACCGCCTTTATGACACCCAAATGCTGACAAAGATATTCAAATTTGGTCTCTGAATATAAGTTGGACTGTTTTAAAACGATTCAAGCAAGATTCTTTCCAGGTGCAGGCTTTTTACTCTCCCAATGCAATTTTCAAATTTTCGAGGATATATTACAGGAAAGATAATATCTTGAAAATACAGCTTTTGGCATTTCTCTAGACATTTATCATTACAGCAACATCTCATCTGATTGAACTTCGAACTCTTCGGATTAAATTTGGAATTAGCCGACAACTGTTCTTTTCGAAATATTGCGATGATGCAAGAAAACTGAATCCCACAAGTCATCCAATTTCGAATGCCCGTCAGTCGACCAGATTCCTAATATCTCGAAATTTGCAAATCTAATTTTCAATACATTACTTATTATTCTCAATACATTACTTACAATACATATGTAAAGATAAGGTAATTACCAATTCCTTCAGTGCCACCCCAGTCAGCAGTGACTCCATGAAACTGCAACTTCCTCGATCCAAGTCGGGCATGTGAGCTTCCAAGTCTTGAGTGAGCACACAGATATTGGCAGATGTCATGTACTGCAGATATGATTCTCTACAAAAATGAGAGGACTCATGAACAATTCAAATGGATACAATTATCAATTGCGAATTTAAGGATATCGGTTGTATACTCCTCACTGCATACGTCGCAAGCCTTCATGTGTTTCGTTTCGTATCATGATTGGCACCAAGATTGATGGTCCCACTTCTCAGCCCCTTCCTCCCCAGGAGACTGGCTTTTCTAACAAATTCTTTTCCACAAGAGTGTTCATCATTGAAAAATTTGTAAAGGGATTATTGGCAAATCCCTAGTAATGACGAATGCAGCAGAAAGGCGATCTGTAACGACTGACACTGTACTGGTAAAAGGTATCACATGCTAAAGTTCTTTTGAATAATATAGGTTGATACTTGCTATGAGTCCTATAATTCAACCACACTGGAATTCTAAACAAAATGAGGATTTTAGTACGTTGTTTGCAAATTTGAACAGTAGATATGCTAAGAAAGAACCAACTAGCACAATTGAAAATCTAATAAAAAGAAGTTCACTTCGACTGTCAATCGTTTGTGTCAACCGTTGTGTCAATCGTTGACTCAAGTAGGTGGAGCGTTTTGATGCTCCTGTGTCCGTTGACATGGTAAGAAGGCACAAATGATGAAACTACTCCCTATACCCTTCTTCTGAACTTTTAGGATTCTGACAATCACAATTTGTAACCATATGGGAAGCCTATGTACTCCCTACTTAGGATTAAACCATGGATTTCAGCCATCAGTAAACCAGTGACGCATACACAGATAATGACGTCAAAATCACAAATGATCGTAGATCAGTGATTTTGCTATGTAGATTCGTGATCTACACCATCGTATTACTTTGTGGCTCGAAATTCCGCCTTAAAAACTCTATTTCAAAAATTCACCTCATCAGACAATCCTTGCCAAAAAAACTTGAAAAACAACTTCATTTTGTTGCGTTTTCGTCTGATTAAGCATCCAAAATACATCGGAGAAAACTTCATGTCACCCTTTTTCTGCCCCCTGGCCCCCTGAACAATGTTGGTTCAAGAATATAATCACCAGACATGAAGAAAAGCAATTCTACTGCTCTGCTGTGCCCTAGTTTTTGCAAGAACTGTAGATATTGGAGTATGGCACCGGTATGGTAATAAAATGTAGTTTGATCAGATATCTAAGAATAGAGAGAATCCGACGATACATATTATCTTACATTCTTATACCATTTATCTTTCTAATTGGTAAAAATTTTAAGGTAAATCAGTGAGACCAAACCCATTAAACAAGACAAATAGAGTCCATGTCGTTGACCAGGCTATGGGAAATTTAATTTACATTTCGAAGCAAGCTGTGCTTCATTATCAGAAAACAAAATTTCAACGCACGATAATAAAAGTGCATGTTTATAGCTCCTACCTGAAAAAATAGTTGAAAAATATCGGGTGTACCAAAATAAACTGCATTTTTGACAGGCTACGATAAATCGTATAATGGACCAATGTTGAAGATTTATGAGTTAATCTTTAGCTAAGATCCTCCATTAGATGCTAGTATTATTGTGCAGTGTTTAGTCTTCTATTTATGGAGCTATCATCGAGTTTCTCAAAAATTTTTGATTTCGAAAAAAATGAAAACGGTCAAAACAGTTGATTAAAATTTCTAAAGATTCAACATGAATGAGTAAAAAGAGACCATTTCGTGGTAATTTGGGGATTTAGAACTGGATCAATTATAATCCAATGCATGAGTGTTAGTTCTATGTTGGAAGAAATGTAAAAATACCTTTAATGGTACAAAGAATTGTGTTTCCTTCTGAAATTGTCTTTGAATTTATACTTGTAAGCAGGTACTGCAATCCTGCATCAAGGGGGCGAAAAGACAAACAGTCGCGAAGCGACATGATAAGTGCAAACAGGGCATGCAGTTTTGAACAATTTCTAAATACCCAAATCGCCACGAAAACTTTCTCTCTTTATCTATTTATGTCGAGTCTATCGAAAATTTTATAAACGCATTTTGACTATTTTCAGCGTTTTCGAAATCGAAAACTTCAAGAAAGTTGCTTATGGATCAATAAATTTTATTTCATTTCATTTGAAATATTGAAGGAGGTTAGCCCTTCAGCAATGACAATTTCCAAGGGACCCAATAACAAAACTTACAAAATTTAATATTCAATCATAACCTGCATTAGCATAATGCAATTCAATTTATCAGATATAAAAAAATCCCTATAACATGAGATAACTATGTACAATAAAACGAATACATTGTCAGCAAGCTTCCCTATATACATTCTTTAAAACTGTTCAGATAGGTTGCCAGCTTCCACCCAGCGGAAAAAGGCCATTCTGAGACTTGGCACCTCTATAGGAAAAACACTTTTATCCATTTTGGAGTTTTTCTTTGGCAACCTAAGGTCAGTTGCAGTATTCCTAAGATTCCTGGAGGCCAGCTGGGACAATTTTGATAAACGATCAGACATATATTGTGGAGACTGCTAATGAAGAGAACTGAAGACCTTCGCAATAGATTCACTAGCAATTAGTTCAGCTATGGTATTCCAGCAAAGCTTTTTGATAAGAGGCTGTCCCGAGGTATCAAAGCTGCTGCTAGTTACAATGCAGGCAGTACGATTTGATCATTTTTGTAATTGATTGATCTCAGTAACATAACAGCAACCCTATACCGAAAAACAGCAACAAAAGTGTGGCTCCACATACCTGTGTAGCAAAACGCCAATTGCTGTTGGGAACTTGGACGAAACTGTCTTCATGTGTTCATTCCAATCCAAGGAGTTGTCTATCTGCACATCAAGATATTTAGCTTTTTGCACAGCTTCAAGCTCAATATCCCGAATTTTTAGCTTCAAGGAATTACTTCCATCCCTCAGAACTCTATGCTTTGGTTTCACAGAAATAACACGGAATGAGTTTTCTTTACATTAGGTGGATGCTTATCCCTTTTCACCATTTTACAACCTGTGTAAGATCATTCTTGATGGTCTCATTCAGCTGAGTGATATCGCTCATCCGCCTACATGGATGCATTTGAATTTCGGACAGCTCGTGGGAGGTCATTGGTGTAAATAAGAAGTGAAGGCGGTCCAAGGCACGAGCCTTGCGGTAAACAAACATTATTCCCTCGACTGACAAGTCAACACCATTAACACTTGAAAATTACTTCCAGTTGGGTTGGTAGGATTTGAACCATGCTTGTTCCTGCTACCAAATTGATAGCATTGAGACTCTGGCTCCATTGAAACTCAATGGTACAGAAATAAAAAGAGTAAGGCTAAGTCATTAGGGGTTATAGCCGACGAGAATCTCACTTGGAAGGAACACTTCCAATCCTTAAAAGGCAAAGTGGTTTGTCTGTATTGAAAAAACTAAAAAACAATTTTCCACAATCTAAGCTATGTGAGGCTTTTGTTGAAAGTCACCTCCGATATGGGAACAATGTGTGAGGCAGCTTGCCCAATACGAAGCTACAAATGCTTCAGCGACTGCAGAACAGGGCCTTCTCTATCATTGAAAATGCTAGACTAAAACACACCCTGGACCAGTAATGGGCTGAACGTTGATTAAGTCATTTATTTTGATCGATCTGTCATGGCACACAAAATAGTCAATAAACAATGCCCCGAAGCCTCTGGAACAAGTATACTCAAAGGAATGAAGTTTCTAAGTACAACACAAGAAACAATAGAAATCTCAACATTGCTTAGTTTAAGCTTGAATGTACAAAAAGGGGTTTCCACCACTCTTGGCTGAAAGCCTGGAATGAACTACCTATTGAAATAAGGGAAACCCCTTAAATTTATCGGTTAAAGAATAAAATCAAAAATGCATCTAAATAGCTCAGCAAACCCTAACCAAAAAAACACGACTCTCAGGAAGATCACACCTCCGAATGAAGTCAGTCAAACTTATAAAAAGCTATTTGAACTTTGTCTTTTTCTATTTCTATTTATGAATTTATAACATATTTTATATTAATCGATAACTGAACGGATATCGTGCAAAAATATGAATTTAAAAAAAATAAGCAAAACCCAGACTTATCAGAAGAAAAGTAACCATTATCATTCAACTGTCGGCATAATTGGTTGGAGAAAAGTATTTGAAAGAGCTTTGAGATGACAGGTAAAACTGAATTGGTTTATAGTTCGATATTTCAGCCTTGTCTGTCTCCTTAAAAACTGGTGTAACTCTGGCCAATTTCCATGAGCCTAGAAACTGGTTAGTTTCAATTGATTGATTCAACAAACTTGCCAAACAGCTCTCAATGAGTGGCAAGGCTGGTTTTAAGAAACAGAGCGAGATATTGTCCTTCCCAAAGCTGGTTGAAGCATTAGTCTTGGCATTTGCATCCTGCTTCCTTCACTTCAATCGTCCTAAACTGAAACCTAACAATGTTATCACTACCAACATAGTCACCAGCCAGAAGAAGGTTAGGGGCAGCATCAATTTTTGTTAGCTAGTTTCTCACCAATTGCACAAAAGAAATTATTCATTGTGTCTGAATGACCCCTTTTTTAACAACTGCATTGCCAGAATCTTTAACATAGTCAATGCTGCAAGAAATTTTTCTGTTATTCAAAAGTTTGTTGATTGTTTCCCAAGATTCTTTCATGTTTCCTTTACATTCAGAGATTTTTGTGGAGAAATATTGCTTCTTAAGCTGAAAATTAAGGAATTTACACTATTTCTTGCCTGTCTACGTATATATACGTATCCATGAGAAAAGATGATTTTCTTTTCAGTGGACCTTGTTTTAGTCCATTACCAGTCATAATCAGACCCTTGAGGTCTTTATCAATCCAGGAGTAATAATTTTCAGGTACACACATTTCCTTTAAGGAGGCATCTTTTTATATGATTAAAGAGAACAAAATACCGGATGTCCCAAAAAGTATACAGATTTGGTCGACCCTAGCGACTAGATCATAGCGTGAATCGATCCGCAATGATTTTCAAAACATATCTCCATAGCTAACTTGAACATAGATACATCGTTTGTTGATATCGGTGCGTTGAGAGTGAGGATATTGATCTTAAAAGGACAAATTTGCCTCCACCTCGAAACCAGAGCTTTGACGTTTTGGCCTAAGCAAATTCTTGACGTGCAGTGAATAAAATCAGCAAAATTCGAAGACAGCACAACAGATGTGTTTAAAAAAATACAACCCACGTAAGACCTATCGTCAAGGGAACTCCCAAATCAGCATCATTCATCTCCATATCGAAAATTTATTTTAAATATACTATTCATCGGTCGAAGTACTTCTTGTAAAAGTCGAATCATTCCTTGAAAAGAATTTGCAATCAGATCTCTCAGGAGTCAAGACAGGAAGGTCGAGAGATCTTTTGGGAGCCAAACGATGTCTCCTCTCTTTTGGATGACCCACGCAGAAAACACCTTCCAAGATACGTCATGATCAACCTGATCTCGAAAGATCTGGTAACAAATTCTTTTCACGGAATGATTCGACGATTTCAAAAGTGCATTGACCCTCAAGAGAGCACTTTCACCGATGAATAGTATGTGTATGTGTAAAATGAATTGTCGATATTGAGATGAATGAAGCTAATTTCGGAGCTCCCTTGTGGATAGGTTACAAAAACTGTATTTTGAAAATACATCTGTTGCGCCATCTTCAAATTTTGTTGATTTTATTTACTGTGGTTCGAGAAATGGCTTAGGCTAAAACGCCAAAGCTCTGGTTTGGAGGCGGAGGCAAATTTGTCCTTTGAAGATTAATACCTTCACTCTCAACGCACCGATGTATACAAGCGAGGTATCTATGTTCAAGTTAGCTATGGAGGTATGTTTTGAAAATCATTTCGGATTGATTCACGCTATATTCTTATCGCAAGGGTCGCCCAAATCTGTATACTTTTTTGCGGACAACCGGTAGACCAATCACTGACAAGTGTGTTAATTCACCAGTCTGTTGGAACACTCGCTTCTAATCAGACAGGAATTCTTCCTCCTTAAAGCTTTTCATACTCCGAGTCTTTATCCTTTAATATCCTTTTAAACAGAAGATCAAACAATGCACAAAAATATTAGCATCTAGTTGAGGATCTTAGCTAAATATTAACTTATAAATCTTCAAAATCAGTCAGGTAAGTATACGACTTATCGTGGCCTATCAAAAGTGCATAGTATATTTTGGCACAACCGGCGTTTGCACTTTATCAACGTCTTTAGTGAAAAATAGAAGCACCATTCAGACTTACCAATTGGACAGTAAGACTTCTCAGCAACTGATCTTCATTCAGCGATTCAAACAAATGCAGCACCTAGCACGTAAAATGAAGCTCTGTCAAATAACTTTAGTTGAGAAATCAGATGGAAATCGCAGCTCCATGATGAACAATGGGTCACATGATTTGATTACCATATATTTCTCAACTCCTTCCAGTTGCATTCATAATCGGTCCAGTCAGAAAGCCAACGATATGAGCAGCTCAGAAAAATGTCGATAATTGCGCTAGTTACCTTAACGACATCTTGGATGAGGCTTAATCACATGTTAACGCATTTGGATAAAATATTTTATTGTGGTTCGCAGCTTTTCAATTATATCTGTTGTGTCTTGTTCTCTGCCATTGCAATGGAAGCTTTCGCGGCAGCTTTGGTTTTGTTCCTGTACCGAGCTAAACTGTTTTATTCAACGTGTTAGCTCCGATTTCGTACTTGACCCATCCATGTGCGCCTTTCATCCAAGCCTTGCAATAAAATCATGTTAAACTATAGCAGTTGATAAAAATAAGATTTGGTAATACGTTGATGCTATTTCACACATGATGACTGACAATTACGGTGTTAGCTTAATTTGACTAAGCCATAATGAAAATTAATGTTCTACTGAAATCAGTTGACAAAAACGACCACAAATTGAAATTGAAACCTCGAGGCGAGCTTGTCTCCACCTCGGCTAAAAAAATACACATGTGATAAAGTAGTTGCAACTAGTCCAATATTATGCATAACTAACTAGCATCGTACAAGTAATGAACAACAAATAGATAAGCTGTCTGCCATAAAACAAAACCAGATTTTTAAAATGGAGCACCGAGAATTTCATTTCTGCCTATCGTTAACTTTCCACAGCACAACCTCCCAACTCCGTCGAAAGAATTATACCCAAAGTGAATTGGTTTGATGACCAAATGACATGATTTGAAAATTGACTCAAATTTTATCATTTCATGTCAGTATCCATTTGAATTGTAAGAAACCAGTCTGGACAATAATTACCTCTTTGTAGTGTGGCATGTACCAAATATTTAGCAATTTTTTCCCATCGAATGACATCACACTTCTAGGCCGTTTTCTAAACTTCCTGCGGAACGAACAAAACATAAAATAAATGTTCTTGGTGTCTGATTGAGCACTAAGTATATAAAATGCCATCGCAAGAAACTTGACAAAATTTATCAGAAAACTTAAGTACCATATACCACTCGTCTAAATCAAGAAATGAGACGAACTGAATATCATTCTGCGAGCATATCTTAAATCAGCCAATAGGAACACAATAAGAACGCAAAAAGGTCTATCAACACAATATGAAGCAAAATGATGCAAAGTGTCATTTTATGTTACTCGGAAGTAAGTCGCCTGGCACTCCAGAGAATATTGGCACATCCTGTATAGAACAATCTGACAAAGAAAAGCTCCTTGGGATAAAATTTGATACAAACGTAGACTTCAAGTGTCAAGTTTAGCCCAAACTGGCCAAAAGTTCATGCATTTGCACGAGTTGCAAAATTCATGGACCAGGAAAAGTTACAGGCAGTAATGAATCCTTTTATATTGTCTCAATTTAGCGATTGCCCTGTAATTTGGATGTTTCATGATAGAAATGGGAACAAAAAAAAAATAATAAATCCACGAACGAGGATTAAGATCGCTTTCAAGGATATGCCGTCAAATTGCGAACCATTGTTGATAAAGGCAGCCTCAGTCATCATTCACCAAAGAAATCTACAGTTGCTAACTACAGAAATTTTATAAATCCAAACATGATCTTAATTCAACAATCACGAGTGAAATCTTCGTCGAGACGAAATCTCGTATAGCCTGGAATATGATGACAACCTGTCAGTATCAATTCCACCCACAAATGCGTATGGTATAGAGACAATCGGGCACACTAGATACAAACTCTGAAAATCGTTGCCACTAGGGATAAAAGCGTCGCATACATTGACATAATTTAAAAGGAAAACAAAACGCATCGATCCAGGAATTGCAACTGTAGAGTGTGCAAAACTTATGTAAATAATTTAGGACTTTTATAGATATTTTTTATAAACAAGTTGTAAATAGGATTTCTTAACACAGCTTGAAACTTACGTTGGGTCAGTGGTATTGTCCTCTTCTTCCTTAGAAGTGTTAGCATCTTCTTCATCTCCAAAGACGAAATGCGAGTCCCTGTAAAAGAAATATCAGTATTTTGGCTTACAGTAACTAAAGAAAGTCGTCACATTAAGTCATAAAGAGATGAATTTGAAATTTGACAGTAATCAAGCATGACTCAGTGACTTGCTATATGAAGCCAGGCGAAAATATGTAGGAAATAACTTCGGTACTATTTCGAAGTTAACGTTACTGCCCAAAAGAATAACAGCAAACCCATACATCAATCGATGCGTAATTTTATCCCCTCCGTCGAGGGTAACCCTCCTTCGAGTGCTATTTAGGACCCCCCCCTGGATGAACGCAGGAAGACGAAAATAGCTTTAGATAAGAGGTCATATCCTAATAGACCTTTTAGCTATTCTCACAACGAATGTGGATCGAACAATATTTCATCACAATTTGTAGAATTTTCGAATGTGCACAATTGCGATCGAAGCTCTAACGCCACTCTATCGAACCTCGCGTATAAAATTGTATAAAAATATCGCTCGATCCAGGCTCTTTTGTAGAATAGCTAAAAGGTCTATTCAGTGAAGTGAATTCCATTTCAAGATTTCGATACAATGTCTTGTCTACAGGCTACGTCTTTCTACGTCTATACGTTTCTACGTCGTACGTCAAGCTACGTCTATAGATCATTGCCTTTATATTTGTAGCCCGTCTGGATCTTCACTTCCATCTAAAATGCAGACCAGTGGATATTTCACAAAATCTAGGATTTTGGACTTTCATGTATCATCTCCCAGTGTACCAAATTTACGCTCATTTAGATAGATAGAAATTTAGATAGATAGATAGATAGATAGATAGATAGATAGATAGATAGATAGATAGATAGATAGATAGATAGATAGATAGGTAGATAGATAGATAGATAGATTTACATAAATAGAAATTTAGTACCTCCTGCTACGAGATTTTTTCCCACCTTAAAGCGTGGCTTGTAACGCCGATAATACGACAAAACAAGCAGGGGTCAAACGATTAGAAGAGTGCAGTAGGTCTATGTGCACAGTCCTTACAAATCTCTGGTAGTACAAAGGAGGCCGCAGATCAAGAAGGATTAATAGGCCCTCATTTCACTTTGGAGGTCAAGTCACTCCGGTGAACTCTCAGAAGAAATTCTCTTGCAAAATTTTCAGCTTCCCTTTTGGATCTAAATTTTTGTTACTTTCAGTATTCAGATAGCAATTGAAGTTGCCTTAAACTGTAGCCTGTAGAATTGGCTATCGATATTCGCAAAAAGCTGAAAATCGAATTATTCGTCAAATTAAGCAGGGAAGTAACCTTAAATAAGAGAATGTATTGAAAATTGTTTTAGGTAACGTAACCACTGTTTAACCATGTTGTCTAACCGTGGCCAAAGCAAGTTGTGAAATAAGACAATAGAGAGGGAAATTGATAACTTGTAATTTCGTGTGACTTTGTGCCTAAATCCAAACGAAAAAACCCGCTGTTCAGAAAGTTACGCACAAACGATGGACTTAAAAACAATGAATACATTAGAGTAAAAGTTATAAATCGAATGCGAAAGGTTATCGGTCACTTGCTAAATGGTTGAGATATGATAAGTTACAGAAATAGTTCCTTTTGCTATAAAAGTGAGCTGCTGAAAAAAGCAATTATGCTGAAGACAGCAGAGAGGACTTGTACTGCAATACTTTTCATCTCATAGAATTGCTATTGATGTGATAGATGGATTTTCCTGTAACCCAAGAAAGGGCATTGGATTACTATCATGTATTGTAACCTTCAAAGCTCCTCTTTTGCAAACAATTCACAAGCAAAACGGGATCATCATTATCATATTCCATGCATAGACCGTAGCAAATCAAGATTCTAATTTCCTTGCCTTGTCTGCGGGAATTCATCCATCAAATCTTTGATGCCACATACGTAGGAAATGATCTAAACATGTAAATATATGAAAATGTATCAATCTACAGTATAAACTAACTATTATACTTGATAGCATTAAGCTTGCATTTATCTCGGTCACACATCAGATTCTTATCATATCATGAATCATATCAAAATACCACTCAATCTATTCTAACTTAATTGCCTGACTGAAGCTGTAACTAGATTTTCCATTTTCTTTTACTGAAAAGTACGCCAGCATGGCTAACTCAATCCATCTTTGAACATAATAAGAGTAAAAATAGTTTTAGTGACTTAGGGATGAAAAGAATGCTGTCTGGAGAGGGTAGTTTGAAATGAACGGAACTTTCCAATCAACGGAACGCTTTCTTCCAAAAATCTGCATCAGATTGTACAGAGAGTTTTGGAATGTTTTTGAGCAAATTGAGCAAAGTAACCTTTGGCAAATTACTGATTATTGAGAAAAATATTTCATCCAAAATTATAACAAAATCAAAAATATTACGTTCAAGGCTCGTTGAAACGAAAGATTTGGCAACTAAGGGATCGGTTTCATGCCTTTGCAGCAAATGTTTAAAACAGGGCATGATGGAATCCCACTAGGCATAAATCATATGTTTATCTTTGTGCACCCTTTTGAGTGCACTTCTTTTAAACTATATTATTTCACGTTGAAATATCCCTACCTAGTTCGGATTCGTAGATTTATTGCATGGCCCACTGTAAACATAGTCTCACTTTAACTGAGTGGCTACCATGCCTAATAGTCCAGTAGATCTAGGGTTTGACCTAGAACAAATTGCAACAGAGATGCTTTTTGCGGGATCTGATAGCTGAAACAGTGCTAGTTAACATACTAAAAGTCTAAGAGTTCTAAGAAAGTCAGACCATCGGAAGACCACTAAATTTGACATATTTTTAAAGAATATTCCTCTCTGTTCCATGTTATACACTACAGTTGCGAAGCGCAAACAAAACTTGTAAATTTCATATATCGGTATTGAAATCTGGTATCGCATAAAGTGCGGACCATTGGAACATGGGATGATAGGACATACTGCTTATTAAAATTCAGAAAAAATTGGATTGTTCGCTTTCATAAGCGAAAGATATTATTCTTTTAGGGTTAGCCTTTGCAGTTGGGGTACGTTAAAAGTACGAATCATATGAGCAAGTGGTTTTTTGGCTTTAAATCGGAAGGAAACATCCTTCGATGGCCTATGAACCAATCCCTTAATCAAAAGAAGAAAGAGTCAATGAAACAAGAAGCATCGCATTGCCATTTCTGTACAGTGTCAGAGCATTTTGAGTGATCTATGAAAATTAAAACTGCAAATCACATAAGTTTCTCTGCTCTCTAACTTCAGGTAGGGTTGTTTCTTAACTCTCAATGGGCTCACTTCCAAGTAGGACTGTTTCTTACATGCTGTTTCTTATGAAACGGAGTACATGTAAGACTGACACGTCTGCAATATGACATCAAACTTTGCTAGAATTATCAAGGGACAAAGACCCCTTAAACCTTCTCTTAAAATCCAAACTCTGCTGTTCAAATGTTGCTATTCAAGATCTTCTGACCGATACCTATTGACTGATGCAGCTTGTCAAGCTGTGAAGCTTGGTAAAAAAAATTGGAGTCCATTTGGTACTGAAACTCTACTTCACTCTAAGTGTCACTGCATTCCCCAACGTCATCTTGATTTTCATCGATCCCAAACATATGCGTCGAAATATAAACGGTGGCCCTACTCTACTGGATGCCACTTCCATCCTGTGTTTTCTTGAAATATTTTGCTATGTTTGGTTAATCTGTCAGGTCAGTCAATCATGTTAAGGCTTTCCTGAACGTATCCTTCAATTCGACTTTGTGAGTCTGAGTCATCCCAAGAAGGAGATTACTTTCGAGTTCTTCCTTGTTTCTCCGGCGGTCCACTGAATGGCATTTAGTTGTTCCGATATTGTGACAGAAGTTGGTTTTGAAAGTCAGTAAAGCAGTCCTTGTCGGATGATTTTTCCATAAACTTAAAAACTTACCTTGATATTTCAGACTTGAATGTTTGCTTTATGTTGACATTGGCCAATTGCTTACAAATAATTCTATTTCAAGATACTAGAAGCCAAGAAATTATCAAGACATTGTTCCCAATCATTGGTGGATTTAAGAGGGCAAGCGAGGGCAACTGTCCTCCTTTATGATAAATCTCAGTTTGGCGCCCCACCTTAGCGAAAAGTGCGCCCCTCATCTTGGCCCTGCAAAACTATTTTTAACTGTTTCGATCTGAACGTGGAGCAAAAATGTAAATTAAGACATTTCTTTAGTAGGAAACTAATGAATTTTCTCAACCAGGAGTCCGACACTTTCATTCGCCTTCGGGGCGCCTACTTTCTACAGAAATTTGTGCGCACTCTCTGCCAGCTGCTCCTGCTTCAACTTCACGCTGGATCTGTCCCCGCTCGCCATTAAATCAATCTAAGTCTATGCAGCCGCATTTTCCCCTTGAATAGTTTTATGGTGTGGCTTCTTCATCTTAGTCCCGTAGATCGAGATTGAAGGGAAGAATTACAACAAAAATCATATTTGAGAGAATTGATAGTTTCAGCAGTGCTGTTTGATATCCAAAGCGTCTAGAGCAATCCAAACAATAGAGATCTCTACATTTTGTTCGCTCGAAATGCATTTTTTTCGGGCATCTCTATAGAAGAACAATTCCAAAGATCCAACTTTCCAATAGTCCGCATTTTATATGTTGCGCACTTTTAATACAAATTTGTGAAATCGACAAGCTTTGGTTCCTTTTCAGAACTATATCTTAAAAGATGGAATGACGTGAATTACCCCATAAAATACATCTAATTTCATGGTCTTCCGATGCTTGGATTTCCTTAGACTTTTGATATGCTATTTAGTAGCAGATATAGAATGGTTTGCCATAAAAAAGAATTCTGTTGCAATTTGTTCTAGGTTCGACTAAAATTTGTCTTTCGTTTACTGGACTATAAAATATCGAAACAAAATGAAACAAATGAAAAGCAGCAAATGATAAGCAAAATACAAAAACTGACTAAGAAAGATATTCGCTGATCTTACCTGCGACCGCAGAGAATGTAGAGTTGTTCTCTCTTGCACTTGCTCACAAAATAGCTCAATCACTTTCCTATAATTTAATTGGAGGTCAAAGTCACTCAGTCTCATAGCTTCCATGGACAATAGTCATGCTCACAAACATTATTTTGAAGATAAACAAGTGAATCTTAATTGGCATTTCATTCTATCTTCAAGCTCGCTAAGCTACAGCTTCGAACAAAATAAACCCTATCACTTAAAATGGCATGAAAGATTTCATAAAATTGATATCAGCACACAAAGAAGTTTGATTATAAGGAGATAGGCTAGCCCCGGCAAAAGGATCACCAAAGCAGAAGGGCTGAACTTGCGTCTGCTAAATTTAGCATTTTGCGCTGCCATGTTACAAGAAAATCCGAGCTGCCCTAGCAGCCTGGTCAACGTATTTCTTTGTAATCACTCGAACACAGTGGCGTCGTGGCCGGGGGGCAGGCTAGGGGGGGGGGCATGGCCCCCTACGAAAAATTTGCCTGAAATTTCGGCAATTTTCCACTCTTGTCGGAAAAACTGAAAATTTGATAAATCCATTCTTACATTTTATGTGGCTCATCTATAGCAAGTGAAATACAACTGAAAGCCCCACTTTTTCGGTCAAGAGCCAAAGCTTTTTACCGAAAAGTAGGCTTTATACGGCGAAACAGCTAGGTCTGTCGTTCCAAAAAGCACAGATTTTTTCTGCAAAAATTATTTTTCCCACTAAGAAATGGTTTTTCTGGCAAAAGGTACGATTTCTCTTTGAAAAAGGAGGTACAATGAGCAAAAAATTCGAAGGAATCAATTTCGGATCAAATATTTTTGGTCAATAAGTCTTGGAACTTTTTCGCGAATTATCAAATGTTTTTACACAAATTCTTCTGATTAAAAGTTGATACATTTACAGTTTGGTATACTTGCTTAGCCTTAGATATTATTCATTTATGGATCGTGCTTCATTTTAGGATGGGTGACGAGAAATTTCTAGAAGTGGTTATCCTTGAGACTTGAGGATGATACAAATGATCAGTAAACTGGAGCTAGTTTTAGTTTCGGTGAAAGCATGCCTATGGAAATGCAGATTAAAATGTAGGTACAGGGTGTCTCAAAAAATTGTTTGACGTCTGATGAAATATTGAAGAATAAGGACAACATGAACAGGCTCATGGAAAGATAACTCTGTTCCTAAGATTATGAAATAATTTTAGAGACTAAAATCGTGCAAATCGGTTGAAAATTCACTGAGTTACGAGCTCTTGAAGATAAAAAATATGCGATAGCTGAAACCAGAGACCCCCAGATTACTGGTATTGCAAAAAGCTCGAAGACTGTGGTAAGAGAAGCTTATCCAATGTCATACCTCTCGTTGGTGTCAGAGCAAACCAAATAGGACTTCTGAAGCTAATTATTTCTTGCGATCATTCTCTAAATTTCCTTAACATTGCGTGAGTCCAAAAACAGTGGTTCAAAACATAATCGGCGAGAGACTGAATCTGTTTCCTCAAAGCATCCATATGCTTGACAGTTAGGTTATCGAAAACCTGTTTGAATCCCATTTGGTTCGCCCTGAAACAATTGAGAAACAACAGACACAACGGCCTATGGGGCTCTTACCAAAAATGCCATTTCGAGGCATCTGGTTTCAGCTTTCGCACAAACTTGAATTTCAAATGATTGTAACTCCATGAATTTTTAGCGGATTTGCAAGATTATTGCTTCAAAAATTAATTTAAAATCTCAGGAAAAGGGTGACTTGATCAAGGGTGCATTCAGCATATCGTTATTTTGTAGTATTTAATCAAACGTCGAACAATTTTTGTGAGACACCCTGTATACTGAAGGAAATTATTAGCGCATTTTTTGAATCCAACATTCAAAAATGATCTGATTCTAAGAATTTTTGGACCATACCATCTTCCAATTTCCCAGGAAGACCAATTTACAATTATTCATTAAAAGTGGCGTTTTCTAACAATCTACAGGTCTAGTCATGAAAACTTTTCCGAGAGGCAAGCCCCCTGACCCCTGGTTTTTGTTCCTCCGCTTCTACCTCATATTAGCCTCACTCCCAACACGAACCTCGTCCAAAGATGGGTTGCTCTGTACTTTGATAGATTCTTCACTATTATGGCACTTCGAAATGAAGACAGTTCAACGATATTTGGCCGTTGCAATCCCTTATATTCCCAATTAAAATTTGTCGGAAAAATGTCTCTTTGTCGAAAAATTCCGACCTTTGCCTCCCCAAAAAATTTGCTCCCACGACGCCACTGCTCCAACAAGGGATAACACACCTAACCCTGTCAACTCAAGGTCCCTTAAAAGGCTATCAAATATAAGCAGGGCCTTCCACAAATCGTTCGACCTTTTGATTGAATATAAAGAGACAACGACCAACGAAAGGGCTCCATATTAATGTAACCCTTTAATCAATTTTAAACATCTTGCAAATACGCTCAAATCTAACAAGCTACCAGTTCTAAATGGAGTAGTTCCCCATTAGTTTTTCGTTTTGCTGTCTCTTTTTCTTGTTTTGTTCCGTATTACTGGGGTGGATTACTGGGATAAACCAGGCACTGCAATTTTTTACATTACCTTTGCAACTACGAGCTGAAAAGCTCTACTTTTTTGACCATTAATCTGCCTCACCTTTGTCGTTTTGCTGTCTGTTCGGCGTAATGTATCTTGGTCTTGTAGTTTTGTTCTTTGTTTTGCGTATTGAAAACTAATTTTTTATGTAACTGCCATCCATAGTGAAGGCCCGGTGACTTTATTTCTATTCTAACTATGGATGGTGCAGTGTGATAAAAGTTTAGATACTGTAGTTTTTAATCTCGATGAAAAAAGTTTAAATGCTGAAGCCACCAGAAACCTCTAGATGATTTAATTTTTCATAAATCCTCCCAAAGTCGATGTAAAAGAATTTCATCCAACTTAGAACCTCTCGCTAATACCACACGAACAAAATAGGGGTAGTAATTGTCTTTCGCTCCCCATGGTATCGTCCCTGTAGTATTGTATAGTAAATTAGGACCGTATAGTAGAATGTAAGATTTGTTGTAATACTTTCAATGAATAGAAAAAAAAAACAAAATAGGGCTTCAAAAGTAATTCAGTTCTTGTAACTATTCTCCAAATTCATATGAAAACTTAGCGATGAGAGGCTGAAGCAGTTCAAACTTTGCTCAAAGAATTACTCAAAGCATCCATACGCTTGATTTAATATTACAAATACTTAGTTTCATCGAAAATCCTTTCCAAAGTCCATTTGGCTTGCTCTGATGTAAACGAGAAATAAACGATGGCCCTATCCTACTTTCATCACAAATGCAATAAAGAAGACAAAACGATTGATAATGTTTATCTAAGAGTACTTGTAACGCCATAGAATTAAAAAACTAAACGTATCAGGCCGTACCCTTCGTTAATAGCGAATGAAATTAGAAGAAGCGAATAACATAGAAAAAGAGAGTGCTTAAAAGAACAGTAGAATCGAGCAAGAAACAGAAAACGTGACGATGTACTACTGTTCTATCAAACGATCTCTACTTCTCTACGTTCTTCGCTTATATTCTATGGCGTTGCAAATAGTATTTTTAGATAATTATTATCGATCGTCTGGCTACTAATACGTCCCCATACCATTCACTGCTATAAAGAAGACTCTGGACTCAGCATTCGCGCAACCTTGAACTTCAAACTTTTGTAACTCCATGAATCTTCAGATTCTTGTGTCCAAAATAATTCAAAATCTTAGAGACATAAATATCTGACCATGGAGCCAATTCATTGCAAAAGTAATACCTTATACCTAACAAAACGTCGAAAAATTTGCTTGGGACACACTGTAATATTTGATTTGATTGGACAAATTAACAATCGTTAAAGTTAGACAAAATGTACAAAATTTAGTTTAGCAAATTTACTGTTGGTGAGCAAAAATAATGCCTATCCCTGCCTTGCAGAAATTTCATGGTACGCAGTTTGTTACAGTCACAATACTTTGCTTGTAACAGTGAGCCAAGGTTAACACTTCTACTCGGGTCACCATATCTCCTTGTGATCACACCCTGACGTAGTATGTTCATTATAAAGATATGGTTCAATGAAGATTGTTCATCTACAACATTCAACATCATATATTTCATAAAATTTTGATGACACGTTTTCAATTCACCAGGAAGCTTTATTCCAATAAGAGATAAAAAGTCACTAGTATTTCAATTCAAAACGTTGATACCGTTTCAATTTAATGACTTCATCGACATTGTTCATGATGACTCCTTTCATTGCCTTCTCATCAACAAATACATTGAGTACGCGGTTTCTCAGGAACAACTTAAATAAAACACGAAAAAATGATTAAAATCTCGCTGTTGGTCAGAGGGATCAGAGTATTCTTTACTATATTTCTGAAATCTAAGGAAAACAAAGAAAAAGGAAATATTCTCAGTTATCTTTTCCTATAGTTTCAAATTTTTACTTTTATCTTATTTTCCAAACATGAGAAAAATTTGATCCACGATAGGTTATTCGACTTAGAAAGTGTATAAAGATGCAACACAACTTTAAAGGAGCTCTGTCACGTGCGACATTGGCTTAGAGAACAAAGCATTGACAAAGGAGAGAAGCTTCAACCCAGAATCTTGAATTTACTGTTAGGCCAAAACTGATAATGATCTTATTCCAATTCTTCTCTGTTAGTCCTGCAACACAATATCCTAACCTTCTTTTACGATTTTCAGCCAATGAGACACTTTAATTAACTAAAATTTCGAGCCTTTAAAACCTTTAACTAAAAATTTTCGAAAAAATAGTAACAGTAGAATTAAAAACACATTTTGTGAAGAGATTTCTGTGCTACAGCGAATTAAGATCATGTGGGAAATGTAAAAATCCATTTGCTCATTATAAATCTATCAATATGATAAATAAACTTTCATAAAGGTTCATATATTGACAGTGTCTTTTCATCTTTACTAAACCACCTGCGATGAAGAATTAAAGCAGTTCAAACTGATACGGAATGACTTACCAACGGGACCAGATAAATCCCAATACGTCGCATAAAGCTAGTGGGTGAAGTCGTATGCGTTCAACTCACTCATATCATCAATGCATTCTAGAAACTTTCTAAGTTGGTCATTCAGCTGACTTAGCAATCGCAAACAATAAGTATAAATCGATTTTCAACGGTTGAAGCTAATAACAACATATTTCGGAGTGTCGCAAGGATCAATACTCGGACCACTGTTCTTCAACTTTTATGTTCATGGCCTACAAGAGAGTCTTGCTTCCCAATTAATCAAATACGCAGATGAAATGAATATTTAACTGTCAGGCAAACCTAATGATAATGTTGCCCGCGAGTTTGCAGTTCCTAGCTCCTGTGGGGGGCTTGACGCCTGGCAGCCAGCTTCAGTTTTCATTGATCCAGTGGCACGCAGCGCCAAACTGTCTATGAAAATCATATGAAGTTATAGAAATCAAAAAGGTACTTTACTGTCACACATCATGAACTTTGAGGTGCAAAGAGGTCTTTCCACAAATGGTACTCATTAGCTGACGTGCAAAGAGGTCTCTCCACAAATGGTACTCATTAGCTGACGTGCAAAGAGGTCTTTCCACAAATGGTACTCATTAGCTGACGTGCAAAGAGGTCTCTCCACAAATGGTATTCATTCGTTTTTTCTGCATCTATTTTTATTTTTGTACATTGGAACGGTTTTTATCCAAATATCTGTCCAGCTTAGCTGGTATGCAATAGCGTCGCAAAGCTCCTCTAGCCCTAGCGTTTATCAATCATGCAATTAGTCAATAAACCAATCAATACTCGTCCTTCATTTTGCGTTATCTTCTTTCACTTAACTCCCAACGGTCTTCTAGTAACTCAACTTGTAACTCAACTTGGAAATGTCTTAACCTTAGAATTGTCTGTTTTTTTAATTCTGATTATCTTCGCAATCCTTGTGCTCCGTTTTTTGGCGAGACTTCGGTTTCCTGCCAGTACCCTGATTTCAAACAATCAACCAATCAACCAATCAACTCATTGACCAATCATCTAATCAGACATTTCTACTGTTAATAAACTTAACTAATCAGCCATACATGCAAATTAAATAGAAGATAAATGGCCATTGTTGGTGAAAACTAATAATCAAATTTCGCCCACAATATGTCACTTCGATTAGATTTTCTTTCCTTGCTTACCTCCAAAACCTGCTGCTTACCAAAGCGTTCTAGGCCGTCATTGATCGTTTGAAATTTGATGTATGTTTAATGGCTAGAGATAAACTAACATCTGCAGTGATGCTAAAAGGCATTGCACATTTGTAGAAGCAGAGAAAAAAGGTTAAAAGCGGAAATTTTCAAAATTGCATAACGAAATAAAACAACTGAGGAGGCATTTCAATAAAACGTTTCAATGCCTATTTACCTTTTCGACTTGAACTGACACAAATGATTCTTGAAGCTTTCGTCGAAACGCATCCAGCAATTTGGCCGTTTTGAATTGATAGTCTGTTGTATCGTCACCTACTCTGCTATAAAGATGATATGCAGATTTACAAAGCTAACGAGATCATATAGATTTCTTGTAAGACTTCGACACTGCGAGCAACGAAAATTGGGCAAAACAAAAAGATGAGACTCAAGACGCTACAGTAAAGTCTCACCTTTAAGAAGCTCGTTTCACAAAAACAGCCTGATTGGTTTCTTATGTCAAGCTATACTTCCGCTAAACAGGATGTGTATACCATGGTATAAGAAACACTTTTATATTCCAAAAAGCTATCAAAATTGTTGAGAAAGAGTTCCTAAAATATGTACTGTTGTACAAGGATCTAATGATTTGAGACATTACTGAAAGTTTCTTGAAATTGTAACGATTTGGGCTTGGAACTTTCATGCTTGCTTCTAGAGAACTGAGACCTATTGGAGACATATTCAAATATATGCTATAGAATATTACTTCGTACCATTTTAAAAGAAATTGAGCATTAGTGAGCCTGGACAGTTCCTTGTAGGGAGGCATTTTATTCAGCGAAATCAGGCCTAAGTCTCTTATAATGCAGTTTCTTAGAGGCGGGACTTTACTGTATGCCACAGGTCAACGTAAGCTTCGCGGTTGCCTGTAAGCATATAAAGGGTTTGAAAATAAACTTCTTGCTTGCTTTCTTGCTCATTTCTTGTTTTAACATCATTACCTATAAATTGCAAGGATAAAATTCAAGCCACATCTGCTTGCACTAAAAAAATTGATGGGACGGTATGAAAAAGCTGGCAACAGTACAAACGTCATATGTTAAAACACCAACTACACAACTGTACAAACGTCACTGGCAAAAATAATGCGTGTCTAGCATGCGAGGATGCTGATCAATGTTTTGTTACAAAGCCCAAATTTTATCTCTGTCATTTCCAAAAACTTTTTCGCAGTTAGAAAAGGCATTGAATTGCAAATCTGCGACATATTTACATTAACTGGTCTCCTTCTCTAATGCTTGAAAGGTACACAAGACTTGCAGTTTCTTAATCGCTAAATCATGCAGAAATCGAAATAGGAAATCAAGCAAACATACATTCTATAAGTACTCCAAAGTTAGAGCAATGAAATGTCAAATACTTGCCTATCTTATTTGACTAAACAAGTCATCAAGGCTTACAAAGACATCGAGGTTTTATCTCACGTTGTTTTAACGGAATTAAACAAAGTAGGAGGCGAATCCCCCTTTCACACAAGTACAAAAAGGGTTAACTAAGATTGTTAATTAGCTTATATTCTCTATTAGTAACATATAGCTGGATGGTTTTTCGCATAAAATAATTCTAAATCAAATGACGAAAATGGAAATTATGTACTCAAAAATTCTGTTAGAATGGCTACTATTCCCCAAATATCGATGCAATATTATTTTCAAAATCTTTTAAATAGCTGACATGTTCAATTAGATTTAAAGTCGACCAATAAGACAGATATCTGGCACTATGTTTTGAATTTATGAGTGATTTATCGAAAAGTCCCGTCAAGAAACATTTCAGACATTTTTGGGGATATATGGTACTCCCCCTATTGTTTTCTCGGTTTTTTTTGGGTCAACTTGACAGCCAATCAGCGCGGGACTATGAACGCATGCACTGTAGACATAGGTTGATCATCAGCCGTTGTCAAGATAGTTGCAGTGACACAGAGCAGTGAGGGAAGATTCGCAGCTCGATTTACGGGAACTTTGTTTATGTTATATCAATTCTTGACTGTGGTTGTGTTTGATATGTGCCTGCAAGAAATAGCAAAGAAAGATTTCACGATCGATCGCTCTGGAAGCTTGGTACAGAAGTAAATGTTAAGCGGTGGTTGATCTTGCATGGATAAATTGGCCTAAGCAAAACAACAGCGCTCTGAGCATTGGTGTCTAAAGCCTAGATTTCACACCTGTATTTGCTGTATTGACGAAATTTCGAAGAGCCCATTTGAGACAATACAGACGATGTCGACTGTATGTATGACAATGCAGATGATGTTGACTGTATGATAAAACATAAAGATGTGGGAGAGATAAGCAAAGTATTAAAGAAGTATAAACTATTGGTTAATAACGACATAACGGAACACACTACCATCAGCAGAAAGAAATAAAAAAAGGAAGAAGAATGGAGAAGTACAAAGAAAGTTGGTTCATTATTAGGAGATGAGGAAGATATCAATAGGAGAAAGCAGTTAGCCACAGCATCAATGAACAAGATCAATGCAATATATTAAAAAAAGATAAAGTAAAGCTTGAGAAGAAAATCAAGATATATAGAGCATTAGTAAAATCAGTACTGCTCTATAACTGTGGAACATGGGGAGTTTCATCTAAGAGGCAGTTACGTAGAATTCTAGGAATAAAATATCCAATACGCATATTTTTTTTTTATTCAATGAAAACGATTAAAAGAAACGTTAAACAAGATTTATAAACTACGTGCCATCCATAGCGGGAAAGGACATATTGTCAGCGAGTTCCCACTATGGATGACACTTACAATTTTTAATATACCAAATTAATTTTACACAATACGCATACACACAGGGAATTACACCAAAACAGATACATTCACACACAGTACACATAAACAGATACATTTACTGACTTATCAAGCACGAATACTTTGTTTCCAGAGGTCTCTAAGTTTCATAATCTACACGATCAAAACGCTTGGATGATTTGATATACTTAATTGTAGCTTCAAGAATCATTCTGTTGATTATATATGGAAATTCAGCGCTGCCATACAACAGTAGTGAACAAAAGAAGGTATCATCAAGGTTAGGAAGATCTAGGTCAAGAAATTTTGAGAGTTCGCCATGGAGATTCACACGAAAGTTGCTAAACAAAGGGCAGTGCAGGAGGAAATGCTTGTTATCCTCATTTGCTGTACCGCAGTTACAAAGCGGACTAGCGGCGTTGAATCTGTGCCTGAACTTATGCTCATTTAGAGGACTGAACTGCAAGCGCAATTTCGTTAAGATTCTTATACCCTCAATATCATATATGTTGTAAACACGGTTTTCAGTTGGACGTATCTTAGAGAGCAGTTTTCGCTTGAATTCAGCAATAGACTTTGAGCACCTCGTATCACTATCGAGTAAATTCCATTCAAAAGGTGTGTTACTGAAATATGTATTTGATAAACGCACAGTCCTGTCAATGGCTGGAGCATACATCCTCTGATTTCTAAGATTGTAACTGGTTTGTCGTTCAGCTGAGATTTCATGGAAGAGATACTCTGGGTCCCGCTTAGTTTTCAGGTTGAAAAAATGACATAAACGACGATACCATCTTCTACTGTAAAGGGATTCCCATCCCAACTCATTGTAAAGCCTTTGCCTATTTGTACCTTTCCACGCACCAGAAACAGCCAGGGCTGCAGAATACTGGGTTTGTTCCAATTTTTGTGTAAAGCCTAGTCGCATTTCTGGATCATATCTATGATACAATATATCTCCATAGTCAAGGTGAGGCCTCACGTATAATTTATAAGATAGGTTAAGAACATTTCTGGAGACATACTTTGAAAGATATCGTATCAGACCAATACCTCTTCTAGCCTTTAGGATGGCTGCTCTGATATGATTTTGAAAATTTAACTTTGAGTCTAATATCATTCCCAAATGCTTGTGTTCATTTTCCCGTTTGATTTCGTCGTTACCTAATTTTAATGGTGGATGGACAATTCTAGCTCTTTTGGTGAAAAATATGACTTCCTCTGTTTTCTCTGCATTAAATTGCATTTTCCACTGCCAAGCCCAAATCCTAATTTTTTCGAGATCTCTATTCAGCTCTTCAGCGCCAATGATTTCGTTTTCAATTACTGAAAACAAAGAAGTATCATCTGCAAAGAGTTTGACCTCACAATTCAAGTTATCACAGAGATCATTTATATACACCAGAAAGAATAAAGGCCCTAGCACAGATCCTTGGGGTACACCTGCGAGAACATCCTTCCATTCAGAAGTCTTTCCATTCAAAACAACTCTTTGTTTTCGATCCGTTAAAAAACTACTGATAAGTGCAAGCATATTACCAGATACCCCGTTACATCTAAGCTTGTGAATGAGTCCTTCATGCCACACCCTATCAAACGCCTTAGATAAATCAAGAAATACTGCACGTGTTTCTTTACTTGGCATCTCATCAAACGCGCAATAGATCTTATGTGTTATCAATAGCAACTGATTTATAGTAGAGTCTCCAGGCCGAAAACCCGACTGGTTAGGCGTTAATAACTGATTTGCACACAAATGATCGTAGATCACATCAAAAAGCTGTTTCTCAAACAGTTTCGAAAAAATAGGAAGCAAAGAGATTGGTCGATAGTTACTTTTGCATTGCCGACTCCCCTTTTTATGAATCGGAACAACATTTGCTTTCTTCCAAGAAGAAGGGTAGATTCCAGTTTCTATGCACCTCTCAAAGATCAAGCATAAAGGTTCAACTATTGCACTATCACATAACTTAATCATAGCAACAGATACATCGTCACACCCATGCGATTTGCTGGAGTCAAGAGCTCGTATGTGGTTTAGCACCCTTTCCCTATTGACGTTGAAATGCTGTAATGCTGGGACAGGCTTTGCTGCGAAATAGGGTAGCCTACTCGATGTTTCAACTGAACAACACTGTGCGACAAAGTAATCATTCAGCACGTTCGCTTTTGTTTCAAAGTTGACCACGAAAAGTCCACCTTCGAGTAACGGAGGAATATTGGGGTGTTTTTTGTCACCAGTTAACCTTTTTAGTGAAGACCAAAATGCTTTGGTCCCGGCATTCGGGTCCGAGAGTTTTCTGCCTAGTTTTCGGTAGTAATTTTCTTTGGCATCGGCAACCAATTTTGAAGTTGACTTACGAACTGCTTTTACGTTCTCCCAGTCCTCTACCCTCCTGCCATTTTGCACAAACTTCCTATAAACTCTGTGTTTTCGCTTTACCGCACTTTTCACTTCATGGGATATCCAAGGAGGATCTTTATCATTACACTGGATCACGTGATTGGGTATGTTTTCTGTGAACAAAGATTTTAGTATGCCATAAAACCTTTCTACCATTTCATTACATCCCAAATTATGGAAGTAATCTCGCCAATCAATACTTCGTAAAGTACTTCTGATATTCGAAACATCAGCTTTGGGGTATTCCCAAACTGTCCTTTTATATGGGGGTGGAAAGGGACTGGCGATATTTAGTTTCCCAAAAATGATTTGGTGCTGACAGAAATCATCTAAGGATGGGTTCACGCCGGTCTCTACAAAAAAAGCAGGTTGGTCTGTTATGATGAGGTCAATGCAGGACATACTGTCTCCTCTTATATTCGTGGGTTCATCAATCAACTGATATAGATTATTTGTTTCAATGAGTTCATCTAAGTCATTACCCTCCTGTTGTTCAGTATCCCCATGCCACCATTGGGACGATCTGCAATTAAAATCTCCAGTTAGGATCAAGGCATGCGGCTTCTCTGTTTTCAGTCTATTGATAACAGACTGCAACTTGTCTATAAACAATGCAAATTCTTCGCTGTTTTGGCTAGGGCTACGATACACAGTTACAAAGAATATTTTCTTGCCACCAAGCTTAACTTCAGTTACAATCATTTCTTGCAACAACTCAAATTCTTTTCTGCGTTTAATTGGCAACCCTTCCCGAAAATATATGCAGACACCCCCTATTTTGGTATTGCTTGGATGGTCATTGCGGTATATTTCTTTACTAAAACCTTCAATAATAATTTCATCACTGCTAATTGTGCTATTCAGCATGGTCTCTGAGAGGGCTATGATATCAAAGTGATGAACTGAGTTGAAAGCCTCAAGCAAAGAGATCTTAATTTTATCTCTCGTGCATATACTATTCAGATTCCAGTGCAGGAATTTGAAAATCTTATTATGATCAGCTCCTGGGTTTGTTTCAATATCCCCGCAAAGCAACAGTTCATTTTCAAACTGAAGATAGCCAAGGAGCATGCAGATTTGCATTGTAAATAGACTAAGTTGGAAATATCTAACAATTCGTTTCCGATAAACAAAGAGATTTACAACCAAATTTACTACGCATGATTTAGTAAACGAAACAATACAGAAGACGCGCTGAATCGCATGGGGCGTGACGAACATGTAAATGCTAACTGGATCTTGGATGTCTAATGCCTTCTCATTGACAGAAGTCAATGAAAAATAAAAGAAACCGGCGACGATGATAGAAGTGGGAATAGTGCAAACTGATGCCCATAGGAATAAGTACAAATAGGCAATACAGCGGATACAATCTGAGATGATGGAACCAATTGGGAAAACTTTCGCTATTTTGCACAGGACATAATTCTCACAGGAAGCTATTCCTGCACGCCACTGCTCAACACCTACTGGCATCAAGTGTATCCATCTCCCTGGCCACTCAGAATTTCAATGAACAATAATTTCTGGAAACAAAGCATCCGCGCAAGAACAATAACAAAAACACACAAACAAACACAACTAAACAAATTAAATCTAAATATAAAACTACATGCAACACAAAGCATGGGCGTTAGGTTAATTTTCCCTCTTGGGAAACAGACAGCCATGCACCTGGGGATTATTTGAAGCCTGGTAGCTTGGGGCATATTTGTATATTTCGAAAAACATATTCATAACGTTTTGATGAGAATAATTTCATCCAATATATGGGGCAAAATATTAAGAGATATGTGTTCGTTGTACCTCAGTTAACATCAACATCAACAAGGTCTTTCTAACTTTCAAACATAGTTTTCAAAAAGAGTGCAGGCCTAAAAAAAACTTACTTGGCAGCCTCGGTAAAGTCATAGAGGGTAGGGGCAGAGAATTCAAAACAAAGACCCTTCAAAATCGGGGGAGGGAGAGGGGATGGTACCAGATCCTTACACAATTTGTTTAAAAAGACATTTTCCACATAGCTATTAGTCTACGCCATCGACAGTAGATACTGCGCTAAGAACAGGAGGGTGCAGTGAGTAGGTTGACGGCTAAAAACTAAAATGTTATATGAGCTGCTATTTGAGATGATAGCAGATATAACCTCCAAAATTTGAAATAACAGATAACCCTTTTCGTCAAATAACTCAAAACAGCCCCTATACGGCAGGTTAAAATATAAAATCTAGACTAACCATAGGTTCTCAACCATAGTTTCTTTTCGATGAATCTACTTGTTCAGCAGGTCCATGAATTCATCTTCAGTTTTAAAAAAGTGAAAACCGTCATCAAGCTTTACTGTCAATCTACAGTTGACATCAGCCATTGCAAAACAACCGGTTTTGCCTTCGTCTTTAAGGACATCATTTGCCTTTGCCAACAGCTTTAGCCTCCTGTGTGTCAAATCCATTCGCACTTGAAACTTATTTGTAGCTTTCCTTGCTCTGTATACGGCAGTCCTATGCCTCCAGGTTGTGAATCGCACTATGATAGGGCGGTACCTTTTCTTGGTGCTTGGGTCTTCCACAACTGATCCAATTCTATGGGCCCTATCGATTGCAAGGTCAGGAATATCCACTTTTAAATCTTGTTTGAACATTTTCTTCACATTTTTTAAGCACTTTTCACCTGATTCACCATCCGATTCATCTTTGAGCTCAACTCCATATATTCGCAGACAAAGCCTTCTTTGATACTGCTCCGCTTCATCTCCACATAGCTCAAGCTTTGCTATTCGCTTCTCGTGTTCTTGAATTCTTCCTTCGTTCACCTCTATTCGATCTATGTATTTCTCTAACAGGACAACTTTGGCTTCGAGTTCTTGTATCTTGTTATGTTGATCTTGAATGGTTTCGTGCAAAGCGAGAATGCAATCTTTTGTGGCAAGATCTTTCTTTAAATCTGCTAATTTTTCATCAAAGAGATCAGAAATTATTGCACGCAGGTCGTCATGCGAGACTTCTCTGTCCGCCATGTTGATTGCTTCCTCGTCACGCTCTGGGCCTAGAGAGTCTTCTTCTTTCTTCGATTTCGCTGTGATTTTCCTCGGCATTTTACACAAACCAATCTTAATTGAATCACTACATTCCTAATATTGGATAACAAGTTGTTTTAGTAAGCATTCATACCATATACTCCCCAAAAACCGCCAGTTCAGTGCCTACGAAACAAGCTCACGTCTGTTCGCCATGATGCGCGCACGTGTTCTACGCATTTCAATACGCATATCAAATGAGAAATTGTATAAAGTGAGGGGTGAAAAACCAATATCATACACCATGAGGGAACAGAGATGGAAACTATTTGGTCATATCTTGTGAAGAGAAAGAAATATACCAGCATTTAAAGCCATGGAACTGTACTTTACAAACATGAAAGCCAAAGGATTCAGAGGAAAACCAAGAACAACTCTAACAAAGGTACTAAATGAAGATCTGAATGCCTATCACAATAAGGATCCCATTAAAGCTGAACATAACTACTGTCACCGTTTAAAACTCAACACCAAAGAGGACCTGGAAGAATTGAGAACACTGGCCAAAGATAGGAAAGGATGGAAGAAGCTAACAAGAGAAATAATTTTGAAGACCGGAGAAGCAGCGACACCTAATGGTGAAGAGGCGGCACTCCAATAAACTAACTAACTAACTAACTAACTAACTAACTACCTAACTAACTAACTAACTAACTAACTAACTAACTAACTAACTAACTAACTAACTAACTAACTAACTAACTAACTAACTAACTAACTAACTAACTAACTAACATTTGAGACAAATCGATGCAATCAGACACTGAAACCCAAACAAAGCTGGGTAGGCCTATGAGTGAGTACCCTTTACTTATCAGATAAATACATTTCTTTGCCAAGTTCCATGAAACGATATCGTGAGAGGGACTTCGAAAACTGTTATCATTAATTCCACGATCGAAGATTGATTGTTCTGTGGCGGATGTGGTTTCCTTCGAATGTCTGACTATCGGTTGCCTTTCAAATGACAAAAATTCCTGATGAAAATAGTGACATTAAGTAATCAAATCTACAAATTTTACCCACTACGCATGCGTTCATAGTCCCCGAGGTGACATCCACTGTCTCGTCAACTTGGACTCGCTCGTATCCCCAACAAGACATCAATATTCCCGATAAAATTACCTATATCTTCAACATGTTTTAGCAAGTTTTATCCGGTAAAGACGGCGAGAATTTATCCAAAAGATATGAATAAAAACTTATTCCGGGAGATGTGATCCTCCCTGCATACAAATGTTAAAAACCTCACGTACAAAAAAATAAGATTTACAATCAAAAAGAGGGAAATGTGCAGGTTTCTAATATTTTCCTCGAAACCATACACAGGTCATCTGCTTAGATTCGACTGACAGGTTATTGCATTGCTTAGCACCTCCATAAGAGAAACATCCCCGGCCATTTGTTGACTTATTCATTGGTAACGTCAAGTCGGTCCACATGTTTCGAAAGCTATAAGGTGAGCACAACAAATTACGAGTAAAGAGGTCACACAGGTATTGCGCTTGCTCTTTTCCAAGGGATATTGAAGTAATGATATTGGCAACGGTTTTATTTGGGACGGGACACCTTCAACTTTTTCTAAAGATTTCAAAAACAGCTGCTTAATGGCTTGAAATTATGATAAAAGTTTATCGATTTCCTACCTTACCTTAATGAAAAGCACATATGCTAACTCTTGAGGATTTCAAAATTTGATTTGGTAGCTTCTTACATTTAGTGCAAAAATTTTCGGCGTGACAAACTTTCGGACAAAGAGTTGTCCGAAACTTTATTTTTACGAAATATGGCACTGTTCGAAAATTTGTCACGACGAAAATTTTTAACCGATATGCGCATGTGTAGCGTGAATTCAATGACAACAACACAACACGAGGAACAGATACAAGAAATATGAAAGCGAATCTCAATCATGGCATGAAGGATGATCGTAAAAATGCAAAGTTTTGAGAAGAACGTCTGTTTCAAATCCAGCATTACTGTTATTAGTCGAAAGAATAACAGCAATATCCTCACCATCCTCTTTCAAATTGACGACATACGAATATAGACAAGGGAAATAGTGAACTTTGCTGTTCTTTTCTAGAAAATTTTGACGTGAGAAGGGACTTCGGAACATGATAGGAGGCTAATAGAACTTTTAGCTATTCTCAAAATGAATGTGGATCGAACGATATTTCATCATGATTTGTAGAATTTTCGAATGTGCACAATTGCGATCGAAGCTCTAACGCCACTCTATCGAGCCTTGTGCATAAAATTGTATAAAAATATCGGTTTATTGTTTGTTTGTTTGTTTTCAATTTATTTTGTTTTCAATTTATTTTGAGTGGGCTTGTCAGGATTTCTAGCTACTGAAAGCTAATTTAGGCCCACTGTAAATGCCGCATCCTGGCACGGGACCCCTAGTTTAACGTCCCTCCGAAGGACGGCGAGGTGAGTTGCGAGGTCAGGCCTCAGTGGTCACCCATCCGAAATCTGACCTCACTCGACCAAGCTTAACTTCAGTCACCTGACGAAGACTGTATAAGCCACTCGGCCACTCATTATTATTATTATTATTATTATTATTATTATTATTATTATTATTATTATTATTATTATTATTATTATTATTATTATTATTATTATTAACACTTTATTTTACAATGTTGGCATAAAAAAAGGTATGAAATAGCTACACATGCATAAAAATATTTACAAGTATAGCTAATAAAAGCCAACTAATTCAGATAGCAAAAACAGAATGGATAGAAAATATCATGTTGAACAAACCTAAAACCTAAAACTTATATAAAACCTAAAAGTGGTATGAAATTTCGGCAGAGCCTACATTGGCATTGGCACTCATTTCCTTTCCAAGCTTTGATTTTGGTCTTAAATTCAATCAAGTTAGTTGAGTGTCTAATTGAAACTGGAAGTGTACACCATAACTGTGGACCCCTATATCGAACAGTTTCTGAGCCATACATTACTGATCTCACTCTTGGTAAGTTAAAATCGCGATCATTTCTGAGGCTATACTGGTTGGTTTGTGGACAAAATATTTCTTTCATAAAAGGAGGATTTAAGCCATGCTTTGTTTTGAACATTTCTATCATTAATACTTGTAAGCTCTTCTGGTGAACAGATACACTGTTATCATGTCCTAAGAGATCTTCAAAACTAGACTCCTGATCTCTATACGTTATTCTAAGGGCTCGCTCGTGCAGTTTGTTGATTTTAGTATTTAGTTTCCTACTATGGAACATCCATGCCAAAGGACAGTATTGAAACTGGCTATTTATGAATGATGTCATCAACATCCTTAATTTAGCTTGGTCCATATAGTGTGCAATGCGTGACAGAGCATAGAGCTTGTTGCTGACCTTTTGACATAGATTACTTACATGTTGCTCAAATGTAAGTTTGCTGTCTAAGGTAACTCCTAGCAATTTTTCTTCAGTACTATTAGCAATAGTAGAGCTGCCAATTTTAACCGAAACAGAATCACTACTCATATTTCCAAACGTTAATAGATGACATTTGTCTTCATTGAGCTTCATATAGTTGTCAGAGAACCATTTGATTGCATGGGCGGAATCTATTTCTAACCTAGCAACAACATTATCAGTATCAATGTCACAAGCAAATAAAGTTGCGTCGTCGGCATAATTGCATACATCAGTATTATTTAAGGAAAGAAGCAAATCGTTGATATATATATTGAAGAGAAGAGGTCCAAGGACAGATCCTTGAGGCACTCCTAAAGTCAGTCGCTTCCATGAGCTAAAAGACCCATTGACCTTGACCCTTTGTTGTCTGTTATGTAAGTAACTATAAATTAGAGACAATGCATCGTGACTAAAGCCGTAGGCACCCCGCACTCCAGGTCGATCCAGGCTCTTTTGTAGAATAGCTAAAAGGTCTATCGAGCTTTATAAAGGTGTTTTGTTGCAGTAAAGCATAAACCTGATGCGATTTTTGCATTAATGGTTTAAAGCCTTGTCAAAGTTTTGTCCGAAAATTGATTTGTCCGAAATATAAAGAATGTGTCCGAAAATATTTTCGCCGAAGTTTATTGTCAAAAATTTTATCTGCCGAAAATTTTTGCACTTAATGTACTTGGATTACAATTAATGTCTTTATCGGAGGGTCCCTTGAAAACCAGCTTTTGCTCAATAGAAACTTTCTTAAAGAGAATGAAACATGAAATATATGAAATAGAAAAGATGAGAAATAGCCGAGGAAAGGTAGCCTTCCCAATATGGTTAGCTTTGTTATCAACTCATCCGTCCCAGTTCCAAACGCCTTCGTTGCTTCCATAAAATTACAAAACCTATGTAATGTCATCCACAAACTGCCTTTTCGACGTGAATATGGTTTGCAAAGATAATGAAATGAACGCTTGCTGTTTTAGAAAACAATTCGTACTTCAACGACGACTTTCCTACCTGTCCTGAAATAGGCTTTTGAATATGCCCTGTAATATGCACTATAAATCATTAGTATCTTTGACATACGACCGGACGTTTTTGCTAAAGGTTGGTGAAGATGGTCCAAAATGCTGAAATATTTTCGGTGAACCAGATTGAATTGGAAATGACAGGTCTTCCTGGGACATTACTGAATCTTTTGTGGATTGCCGGTAACAGATAAAATCTAGCCAGCTTTGGGTTGCTGACGATAAAATATTCCGGAGTTTTCTCATCAAGGCCCCCCCTCACCCCTCAAAATTACTAAATTCGTAATTGACGACGCGTTGTACCAGGTCTGACCATTCATTTTTATTTTCATTTTAAAATTATTTACCCAGGGTACAATTCAGTCTATATACTGTTTTACAATTGGCCCTGCAAAAACTATTTACAAAATAAAGAGTTATATAATACAAAATTTACAGTAAAAAATAAAAAATAATGTATATGATTATTTTCCCTTGAGTTTGGACTTGAAGGCATTGATTGAGGGAGCCATCTTTGTTTCCAAATCAAGACTGTTCCAGAGACTGGCCCCGCGATACGCAAAGGATTTCTGGCCATTGCCAGTTCTGAACATGGGTATTGCAAGGTCAGTTTTTGAGTTTCTCAACTCTCTTGGATGTACCCCCGATAATCTCACGAAAAGATCACTGAGATATTGAGGTGCAAGAGAGTTGAGAGATTTGTAAACCATGGAGCCTGTTTCTTTATATATCAGCTTTTGTACCGATGGCCAACCAAGTCTCTGGAGCAAAGGAGCTGCAGATGCATCAAAAGGGCTATTTGTTACTATTCTGGCGGCTTTATTCTGTAATTTTTGAAGCACGTCTAGCTTTGAAGCACCACAAGAGCCCCATACGGAGCAACAGTAGCTGAAATGTGGCTCTATGATGCTTCTATATAAATTTATCAAAGTATCAGTTTGAACAAAATTTCGCGCATACTTCAATAGACCGATTGCTCTAGAGATCTTCTTTTGAACCGCACAAATGTGACTTTCCCAGGCAAGGCAATTATCAATCACGACTCCGAGGTATTTTGTTTCATTTATTAGGTCGATTTCCTCGCCCCCTACCCTGAAAGAAGGAAGAGTGCTAGGATTATTTAGTTTTTTTATTTTTGGCTTGGAGCCAATTATCATAGCTTGGGTTTTGACAACATTAAGGGAAAGCTTATTGCCCTGTAGCCACATTTCAATGCATGAAAGCTCCTCGTTGATTACTAGGTCCAGTTCCTCACTTTTATCAGAAGAATACGATATGGCTGTGTCATCGGCATACATAGTAGCCTTAGCCTTCTTTAGAGCAAATGGCAAGTCATTTATGTACAGAAGAAAAAGAAGAGGCCCCAGGCACGATCCCTGTGGCACTCCGATATCAATATTTTCGATGCTAGAAGTTGCGCCATTGACTCTACAGTATTGCTTCCGATTATCAAGATAAGAACTGAACCATTTGTGTGCACGTCCAGTAATTCCATAAAATTGCATTTTATCTAAGAGTATTTGATGGTCAACCGTGTCAAATGCTTTTTTGAGATCTATGAAGATCATCGCAGTGTACCTTCCGTTGTCTATGTCGATGTACCAATCACTGGTTCCTTTTAGCAGACACGTCACAACCGAATGCAGAGACCGAAATCCTGACTGGTGAGACACTAGGTACTTGTGCTCATCTAGGTACTGGTATAACTGATCATATATAAGCTTTTCGAAGAGCCTTGACACGACCGGTAGAACGGAAATAGGCCTGTAATTTGATCGGTCATCAGGTTTCCCACCTTTAAAAATAGGGGCCACGCGGGCTATTTTCCAACTATCAGGGAAGGACGCTGAGAATATGGAAAAGTTAAAGATATCACAGATTGAATTACAAATCACGGGAAATGCAATTTTAAGGAAGTTACTCGCAATGCCATCAGATCCAAACCCGAGAGATTTTTTCATTTTACCCAGAGCTCTATTAATAGTAGTTACATCTACAGGATGAAATTTAAATTCAGTCCGTTGCTCCGTTGATTCATTTATTTTGTACTCTCCAGACAAAAGTGGATTGGGTTGCTGTGGTATCTTAACACTAAGATTTCTTCCCACACTACAGAAAAACTCGTTCATAGACCTAGCGATATTTGAGTTCTCAGTAATGACCTCCCCATCAACATTAAGAGATTCAACATTGGTCGTTTTTGATCTTTTATTTAGCAAAAGATTAAGTGTTTTCCAAGTTTCTTTAAGATTTCCCTTTTCAAGGGCAATCTTGTTGGAAAAGTATTCCCGTTTCAAATTTTTGTTGAGATTATTGACTCGGTTACGAACGTGTCGGTATGAAGCCATTAAAATTGAAGATTTGTTCTTGATGGCCATGTTCTTAAGTTTATCCCTTGTACGAGCAAGGGCTTTAAACTCCTTAGTCAACCATGGGGAGTACTTGTCAGAAACTTTAAGTTCTGTTAATGGGGCGTGTTTTTCAATAACTAATGAGAGAAGATGTGACCACTTGTTGACTGCCTCATTAATATCTTTACTTGAACTTACTATACTGTCCCAGTCAATCTGGCCTAGGTCCGATAGGAAATTGTCGCTGTTGAAATTTTTCATTTTTCTCGTGGATATAGTTTTACGTTGACGTTTAGTGGAGCCCATAAACTTTCTGGTTACATAAACAAGATAGTGATCACTTAATGTAATACTGAAGACGCCAGATGCAACCACGTTTTCAGGCTTGTTCGTGGCTATGTGGTCGATAAGAGTTGATGAATTTAGCGTCACTCTTGTAGGCTCACCAATCATTTGCGTCAGGCCAAACAAATCATAGATCTCAGCTAAATGTGCAGTATTATTGAGTGAGCTACTGTACTCATCAGCTACCTTTGACGAGAAGTCACAGTTGGTATCACCCAGGATAATAATTTCTTTGTTTTCCCTATCGAAAAATTCTAAATTTCCTTCCAGTTTTTTGAAGGACTCAATACGGGCAGATGGAGGTCGGTACCAAGCGAATATAAGAAAGGGCCTGGCTTTTATAGGTTCAATTTCTATGCAAATAAATTCGAGAGACTTATCGGGTATGTCCGTTCGTCTATTGTGTTTTAATGAATTGCGCACATACACAGCAACCCCACCCCCATTCCTGTTTCTGTCCTCCCTGTGTAGAGTGTAACCCTCGATCTCGAGCAAGTCATCGGTGATTTCGCTGTCTAGCTTAGTTTCGTTCACTGCTAGGAAATACAGCCATATTATGAAAATACAGCCGTGGCCAAGAGTTTGGACATTTTAAATGTGCTAAGCACATTTTGTCAATAACTTTTCTTGGGGTAGCGAAATGAAACCCTAGTGCTCGGCTAAATTTACTCTCCTTGGACTTAGCATAGGGCAACTTTCTATGTAGATTCCGAATCTCGACGCCGCTTTTTTAATTTTTGTGCCATTTTGCTACGACGTCACAATGAAATCGATAGAAATTCTCGGAAATTCCAGTGGCCCTGCCGAAAAGGAGTGTGGACCGAAAATTGTGTTTCTCAGCTGGATTTTACATCAGTCTATGCACAATTTCTATGATTAGTTTGCAGAATATCGAAACTTTGCGAAAAATATTGCTTCATGGAAAATGGTAGTTGATAGCCTTCAGCCAAAGGCTTTGGCCAAAAGGTGCCAAAGACAAAAACCATGATTGGGAAAGGGTGACACAAATTTTGTGATTATGATGTAAGAGCCTTTAATATTCGATAATTCGAATAGCGAAGGAAATATTGAAAATCAATCCGAATAACTACGCAGTTGTTGCTTCAAACTAAAGATGAAGTGCTGGTCATAAACTTTTTGGCCAAAAGCTTTCGACTGAAGGCTCTCTGCTACCATTTTCCGTTAAGCAATAGCTTTCGCAAGGTTTCGATATTCTGCAAACTAATCACAGAAATGAATTGTGCATACGTTAATGTAATATACAGCTAGGTAACCCTATTGTTCGGATCCCACCTCTTTTCGGCAGAACCACTAGAATTTCTGAGAATTTCAATGGATTTCATTATGACGTCATAGCAAAATGGCACAGAAATTCAAAAACAACATCGAAATTCGAAATCTACATAAGTTGAGCGAAACTAACTCCAAAGGAGTAAATCAGGCAGAACGCTAGGGTTCCATTTCGTTACTCCAAGAGAAGTTGTTGACAAAAACATGGTCTAAACTTATGGCCACAACTGGAGTATTATAGTAATCATATTATGGTCATTATATTTTTGTAACTTCATACTTTCTTATTGAAAAGCATTATTCTAAACCCACTTAGGCAACGTTTACACGGGACCTGTTGGAACTGTTCCATATGGAACTGATAAGAACTCCTTGGAACTGTTCCCACTCCATCCCGTTTATACGGGATCGGTTCCAAAAAGTTCGAAGGGCTTTGTTAAATCGTAAATGTTTTCCAAAACAAAGACGTCGGCATGCCTTTTGTTCTTCGAAACAAAGACGAAAATTCTTTTAATTCCATCGTTTAGGACGTCTTTTGTTTATCTAAGTGCTTTAACAATGAATAGTAGCGTCATTTCCAGATCGTTCCCGTTTGGAACCGTTCCACCCGTTTACACGAGACCTTCCCGGGAACGGTTCCAAATGGGATCGACTTCGTAAGTGGACCCATTTGGGTACGGCTAGCAGTTCCACTTGGAACGGTTCCAGCGGGTCCCGTGTATACGCAAGGCCTAAACGCAGCCTTTTGGGTACAGCTCCAAATGGAACCGATCCCGTGTAAACGCTGCCTTAATCGCTAAATTTCTTCGTTTCAAAATTTTCATCGCCTTTCGGCGGCCTCTTCGGTTTCAAATACATCAAAATGACATTTCAAATATCATCAGCTGTTACCTTGGTGCAATGAGACCAGCTCTTCTCTCTAACATCAGACAGCCATCAATTTGAAATATGGAAGCAGCAAGCAAATTTTTATGGCAGATCTTTAAAAGAGAAGCCGGAATAGATATCAATCGTGTTACACAAAAATCACAGTTTAACATATTAACTGTATTAAGTCCCCTCTCTATAAACCCAAGTCTTTTAAGACAAAACTGTAAATAAGTCCTCATCTTTTTTCAAGCCTCTCATCTAGAATCTACTGCAAGCGTTTACAAAAGGCGTTCTACTTACTTACCGGGATCAAATCAAATATTCAATTTCGTATGGGCTTTTATTAACACTGTGCTGAAATTTTTGTATTAGACTTGCAAAAATTATACACTGATTCCGAAAATAGGAGGTAAAAGACCAACAAGCTATCATCCGTAGATTTATCATTTGACTTTATGAATAACAAGCTGTTGAAGTAACATTTTCAAAGAAGAAAAATTGAAATTGATCATCCAGTGATCATTTGTAACGACATGCCTGTGAAAAAAGTTAATGAACATAAACATTTAGGCATTATCCTTGACTCATAATTATCCTTTTCAGCTCATATTAAATCAGCTATCCCTAAGGCAATCTCTCTCCAAATACCTGCCCAGGCATACCCTTAACGAATTATATAAGCTCTTGTTCGACTCCACCTGGACTATGGTGATGTTATTTACCACATCTCTGCCAAAGCATGTGAACTTCAGTCAAAATATCATATTACCAAATGTGATGTCTGTTCAGTATTCTGCTGCTTTGACTGTAACAGGAACATGGAGAGGAACGTCTCGCGAGATGCTGTACGCAGAACTTGGCTGGGAGTTCCCGCCAAGTTCCCGAAAACGATGTTTGCCATGAAGTTCCCGAAAATGGAGTAGGCGCCTTACCTTGTTCAACGAGATTGTAAATAATCTTAGACCTGAGTATACAGTAGATCCAATTCCCCCACTTCATCAGTCGCAGTACTGTCTTCGTGACCGGGATGTCATTGGGCAAATGAGGGCAAGGACAGAAAAATTCAAATCTAGTTTTTATCCTAACTGTTTATACGAGTGGAATAAGCTTGACCCAGAGTTGAGACTTGCACCCTCAGTTGCTGTTTTTAAGAAAAAGCTATTATCAATAGTCCATCCCCCTGCAAAATCTGTTTTCGGAATTCACGATCCAATAGGATTACCCTATCGTACTCAGCTTAGGGTTGCTCTCAGCGAGTTAAGCTGCCACAAACTCAAAAATGATTTTAGGGACACAATAAACCGTATGTGCCCAACAAATGATGGGATTGAGGATACGAAGCACTTTTTGTTGCTCTGCCCTTCCTTTGATCTTTAAGGAAGAGATCTCCTCGCTGGAATTGTAGGGTTACTACAACTACAACCATTTGTACAAATCGCTAATCTTTCAAATGACGCTCTGATGCAGCTCTTACTATATGGCGATCAAGACCTTTCTAACGATTTGAACAAAAATAGTCTCGACTTGACTTTACGTTTAATCCACGAAACTGGTCGGTTTGATTGATATCTTTTGAAGCCTTATCAATGTGTCAAGACCCAACCACCAAGTCCCTTTTCGTATGGTTTATCATCTATTAGTTGTTTTTGTTTTGTTTTCGTTTTCGTTGTTTGTAGCGTACAGTAGTTGCATGTAACGTACCGTAGCTTGTCTTTATGTTTTGGCCATGGAGTAGCCATTGTCTTTCGCCCCCCTTGGTATCGTCCCTGTGGTGTTGTATAGTAATTAGATGAGTAGAGTAGCATGTAAGATGCCTCGTAAATTTTCTTTAGATGAATTGTATAAAAAAATAACCGAACCCCCTTCCCACTCTTTTAATCAGGGTGCTCTCTTTTTAAGCCTCCATCCAGAGTGCCCAAAGCTAGATAAACCCCTCCGATCCAAAGCTCGATAGAACCTGGATTGTTTTCTCATTTATCTGCACTTCTAAACCTCTCAACATTCTCAAACTATCCTACACCATATTTTCTCATTCGAAATTTTCGCAGTCACCAAAAACTGAGCAAGCGGCCACTCATTGCAAACAGACGTTAGACATATAGGCTACAAGAAATCGATTCCGTGAAAGTGTCTGACTTACCTCAACGCATATACTGACGAACCTCTTCATAATGGTAACTTTCTATATTCATTATATATTCTTAGTAAAACAAATGGCACCAAATATACCGGGTGTCCTTGAAAAAACTTTCCCCATTTGAGCTGCCATTTTAGTAAAACTGCGAGTTATTTGATGAAAATTATAACAGAAATCTATTCTACAATGCCAAACATAGATCTGAGTATTTTTTTCATTTCTGAATCTGTGCGCATTGGTTTTCTATAATTATCTTTTAGAAAAACAGAGCACCCTAACCCTAACCCTAGGTTTATGAGAATTACCAACCTGGCACATAAGCGTTGTCTTAAGTCTTTCAATGTGAAAATCCTGGCAGAGCTGAAAAAAGAAGACAGTGCGATTATTCTTGGAGACAATCAGTACTAATCGTTAAGATTTACTGTCGCTATAAATTACATCATCTCCCTGCTATAAATATAGTCATAGGCTCGCTTTTATAAGTTGCTTTTGATAACCACAAGAGGCAGTCATGAAGCCCGATTGTTTTTTGCAGCGATCTTTGTACATTTTTAGATGAAAGGTTCGATTTAGTGACGTTAGAACTTATACCTGCTCTCGAAATTCGCAGATCACAGTTCCATATACTTTCATAGTTGTATGAATTTCATTAAAAGGACTTTGAAGTTTTGCAATTCCATAGACGTAGTGAAAACGCCATAAGGGACATAATGGATCAGTGGAGAAAATCAAACACAAATTTAACTTCGCTATAGGCACTGTAAAGAGTCCAACCTGAAGCAGCCCATCTTGCGTGCGTAGACTAAAAAATCCGACATGTTTCTCGTCCAGTTCTTGAACTGCTAATGTTAGAGTACTGGGTGTATATCTGCAAAACAATTTTCAGCCAATGAGACATTTATGAATGGAATAGATAAGTAGGTTTTCAATGAAAAAATTAGAGAGAGATTGATTTCGAATATACGAGATACAGCTCATGATCACCGTGTTTATTACCTTCATGAATGGTCAAAGAGCAGTACTATTCCCTGTGCTCTTCTTTAACGTATCTCACTGTAACTGCACAATTACGATAACCTAAAGACAGCCTAGAAGATCCCTTCACCAACATGCACTGCGTTCTTTAATAGAATCTTAGAGAATTCCTCTAAATTCATACTTAGAACGCAAAACATCATGGTAAAAAGTTCAACATGCACTGCGTTCTTTAATAGAATCTTAGAGAATTTCTCTAAATTCATACTTAGAACGCAAAACATCATGGTAAAAAGTTCCTCGTCACTATCATTAGCGTCATCATCTATCAAGAAACTTAAACAGTTTCATAGGAATTTGATTAACGAATGCAATAGATGTTAAAAAACGTTTTATAACAACATATTAAGTAAGCGTTCTTGTCCATTGCACGTGAGAATAGTGCACGTTGAGATTCGCTCCTCCCGTACTGCACAGTTTGCTCCTATGCTAAATATCTAAGAAACACGATCAACCAGGGTATCCATAAAGACCCAATTGTGAGAAATCAAAACTATCAGACTAATTTTTTTTCATAAATGGCAAGGACTGTTAATGCAAGTGCGACGACAAACAATATCATGTTGATCGGCTCATATTTCATAATTAAATTAAGTTGACAAATCCATGTGATGATAAATTAGAGACAGTCCATAAATTAGAAAGTTGAGAAGTCCATGTTATAAATAGAGAGAAGAATAGATTGAGATAAATCGAGTGGCTAAGCTATATTGAATTCATACGTTTCGAACCTTCCTAAGTCCATCATCAGCAAGTTGACGGTGTGAAATTGCGATTAAATGATAAATAAGATACATGCTAGTGAGAATTGGGAAAGGTCTCTAAATGGGCAAAATTGCCATAAAAGATGAAGCTGAGTGCAAAATGGCAGTAAAACAACTAGGAAAACCGGTAAAAATGGTAATACTGGCAGAACTGCTTTTAAAACAATGAGATTTGAACCACGAACCACTTAGAAGTGCGTTCATTGCAAGACAATCGATAAACAAAACAAAAAGTAATCAAAACATTGTCAATAAATTTTAGTCGATGGTTTTACTTGACTTGATAACTTGGAGTCCTACATGGGAAGATGTTGTGATATATTTTGTCTGCCTTTTTGACGACTTCCAATTAAACAAGGACTAACGGAATCAGACTTTAAAGTTAGCCGACGGAGATACTTTAAGAGCTCCATATGCATGTCTAAAATTAGCCCGTTGTGTTTGATAACCTCGATCCCTTCGTGGACAAATAAGAATCAAATGTTTCAGCCGATTTTTGCTCGTGGCCCATGGTCAAAAACCTCCAAAGCCTCATTTTCACAGAACAATCAGACGGCGAATAGACGAAGAAAATAAAGAAACCTGGGAAGGTTTTCTTAATTTTACCGACCTTCATAAAACGTAACTGGGACAAAAAGCTGGTTGAAATTTCCCGAAATCTACTCTCCAGATGTCTGGATATGCATGTTTCGATGCCGATTTAAATAACTTTTTTTAATATTTAATACAAAAGTTTACAATGAAGAATTAACTAAGACACTAACTATGAAGATTTAAAAGACTTTAAATATCTTATGGTTTCCAGGAGTTATGGCCTCTCCAAAACTGATGAGGCACTAGACCCTAAATAATAGAAATTATGGCAGAGAGACTATAGTAATAACAATAGTTATTGTCGTAAGAATGACACCAAAACGTCAAAATCTGCTTTTTAAATTATTCTTGCCATTGTCTTTCCGTCACTGTCTCTCTTGTTAACAGTTCAATGCCCATGCGATTTCTATTTGAACTAAAAAAATCTGCCAAGGTTTGTTTACGCATTTCAAGTTATATGGTATTACTATAGGAAGTTTTCGGATTAATTTACTTTCTGCATTAATGACAAAAGCTTTCATGATGCGAAATAAGTTATAAAATTCAGAAGAGGTTTAAAAAGAGGCTTATCACTTGACTTGAAGTGGCACCAAGCCTTTGCCGATTTTGCCTATTGGAGAGGTCATAACTCCTTGAAACAATGAGATATTTAAACCGGCACTAAAATATGTATACCCAAACATCTGGAGGGTAAACTTCTAAAAGCATGTGGGAAATTTCAAGCAGTTCTTTGCCCCGATCAAGTTTTGTGACAGTAAGTAAATCTGAGAATAATCCTAACGGTCTTCGTTGTCTTCGCTTATTCGTTGTCTGATTGGTCCGTGCACGTGAAGCTTTGGAGGTGAGGTTCTTGGTCACGGGCAGCGAGCAACAATTGGCTAAAACATTGACTCCTATCCTTGCACTGATACTATCTTGCTAAAGGAGCAATAGCGTGGGTAGGCGCTTCCTTGTCTTATCTACCGAATGTCCCGAAAAGTTCCGACATTTGACGAGAAACAGAGGAGAATTTTTTGAACCAAATACTCTAGCTACATGCTAGACATTTCAACATAAAGCTTGGCGTGTCGTAAGGAGAAATGGGTAATCTGACAATGGAATTATGAGCTCTAGCATTTCATGTTCAGGCTCAAGACAAAACCAGAGAGATTTGTACGGCGTCCTACTTCGGGATGATAAAAGGGGACTCCCTCAAAGACCAAAAAAAGCACTGAATTGACGATGCGTTCATATGGCCAAAGCTTCCTACTCACTGAGCATATCCAAAGTAAAAGCCATTTTCCTGCAGTGGAATTTTCCGAGGAGGTAGAAACTCTTTGTTTACAAGAGAAAACATCCCTTTCTAATTGAAAGGATTTTAGCATTCAATGCTCTTTGATTGTGTGAAATTTCGCTTGCTGCTGGAAGATATTCGTGAACTTTCTCGGAACAAACAATTTGCTGCTGTCATCTGGGAATTTCAAACGGGAGTTTTACTGTTCCACGGTTTCGTTTCTTTAAGTAAAATTAATTTACAGTTCTTTGTTCGATGTGCCGCATCATGCAACAGTGCATTTTCCGGCTTTGTGCAGCTTGAACTGAGTCGTTAACAGTATCAATTCAATTTGTATGTTCCCCCGATACCCATTAGAGTCGACTTTTCAGACCTTGCTTTGAATATGCTCGATGAGCAGAACTCTTGCTCGTCGTCAATGTAATGAACGAAAGAGTAACCCAGTTTTGTGTTGCTCGTCCAGAGATCCCCCCTTCAGTGTTATCATGAAGGATAAGGTGCACAATCTCTCTGGCTTTGCCTTGAACATAAACATGAAATGTTAAAGCTCATAACTCCATTTCCAGATCACTAATTTCTTGATACGATATGTAAAATTATAAGTTGAAATGTCTAGCGTGTAACTGGAAATTTCCAGTTTCAAATTGCTTTCTCTGTGACGATGTCTACTCAGCTCCGTCCACTAAAACTAATCGTTTTAAAAAAATTTAGAGAATCTAGAAATATCTCATTAGAAACAAAGTGACCATATTCCATCATAGCCAAAGAAACACTGTTGCATCTACGTCAATTCTTTGTTCTATTCATAACCAAATCTATTTAACAAATTGGGCAGGAGCTGCAATTTCTCAGAACAATGTTCATGCCTAGTCAATGCCTCTAAATTCTTTCATTAATCTATGACATACAAGCAATTACTACGGCTTTTAAAAACGTAGTAGTGTGGGAAAATTGAAGCCAAGCTTAAAGTGCATGTCATGAATGTGATTTGCTCATACAATACAATTCTCTCTATCGTTTATTACAAACCACAGGATCGATGCTGAATTCTTACTGCAATAAGAATTCATGATAGTGGAAATAAAAAGTCGAGAAACAATTGTATTCCACTCCAAACTTGTTTGTCGCATTAACCAATTGCTAATGTAGCATATGGTTAACGTAGCAATGGATCTACCATACCAACCAGATGTCATTTGAGGTTTGCAAAAACGACAACAATCACCATTTAATTGCTAAAATTTTTTATCATTTGCATTTGTTGAATTCTTACTAACATATGTCGGGACTAGATGACTTAATGTCCTTTTCCATTGCAAACGGTACAAATAAAAATAAGTTGTTTTTAATAGACTATGTTTTCATTGATGATGTAGAAAAATAATACCAACCTGTCAATCAATCCATCATTATGTAACAATTCACTCGTTGAAATGGGCTTTGTCTCAACCTCTGGTTTCTTCTGAGCAAATTCAAACGAAACTGCCCTTAAGTATAAATGGCATTCATCAAAGCCAAGGTCCTTTGCACGTTTTTTGTAAACCTTCAAAATAGCAGAAAATGAATCAATAACGATTTGTGCCTGCCAATGTACTGCGAGTCCACTGAATGAAAAGCCATAACTTTCAAATATGAATGTCAATGGTATGTCAAACTAGTGTTAAGGGTATTGTTGCTCGGAGGTTGCGCTTTACCATCCTCGAAATAGGGTCAGAACTTTAAACACATACTTTATTCTTGTTTGCAGCTTTAGAATAACGAGGGATGCCTTGCTATCGTTGACTGTTTTAAGGTAACTCTACTTTCCACTGTAGTAAGCAGCATCTTGACCGTTTGTAGTAAAGCAATTTTAGAAATGTGTTTTTGCATACTGGCTGACAGGCAAGATAATAGCGAATGATTGGACTCAAAAATCTTTCAATTGCCTAGTTGCTGCACAACATCATGTTTACAGCCCCTGAATGGAGCGAACAGTAACAGATAAATCAACTGGATTCTTTTGGGGGTGGTGTTTTGCAAAATGGCAACTAGCTGTTGACTATGCCAAACAGCTGAGTTACCCACACCTACAAAGAAACTGGTCCAACAAACATATAAATTAGGTTCAACGGGTTCAGCACTGTAGTATCGATATATGTTAAAATTATCATTGAAGGGTACTAAAACAGGAAGTCGTTGAGCAACTTACTTGTGATAGGAGGCTTGATTCATCACAACATTCAATCAAACGATGACGCAATGTTATGACCTGAAAGACAATGCAGACGTAGTAATGATGTTTTTTTCATATCAATATAAAATATTACTACAGGGCTACATTCTACTATACTTTAAATAACTATGCAACACTACAGGACGATGCCATGGGAGCAAAAATAAATGTCAGCACCACGGCCATAACATAAAGACATGAAACTAGACTAACAACTACGATACAGTTTGCTAATTAAGTTACTTACAAAAATACTATACGGTTCTACTACAATATTTAAGACAAAGACAAAGGAAAACTAAATAAAATAAAAAAAATTGAAAACAGTGGTTACAAAACAACGCTACGATTGGGTGGCTTATGGAAGGGTCGGGTATAAGACTTCAATCAAATCGACCAGTTTTATGTATAAAGTTTAACGTAAGTTCAAGGATATGCCTATTCACTGAGTCAGGAAAATCTTTATCACCATACAATAACAGTTGTAACAAAATATCATTTGCAAGATCTACATATCCAAGCGGTCGTAGTAATGCAAAGATTCCAGCGAGGAGGTCCCGTCTATGTACATCAAAGCAAGGGCAGAGCAACAAGAAGTGTTCCGTATCTTCAATGCCATCATTTGTTGGACACATGGGGTTTGTGGTATCTCTAAAATTGTGTTTAAATTTGTGATAATTTAGCTTGTTGAGACCGACTCTCAATTGAGTTAAAAAGGATAGGCCTTTTGGGCCATGGATCCCATAAAAGGCTTTCCAGGGGGGCGAATAACTGACAGCAGCTTTTTCTTATGGTGCAAGTCTTATCTCAGGTTTAAGGTTATTCCATTCGAACAAACAATGGGGATAGAAGCTGGCTTTAAATTTGTCAGTTCTTGCCCTTATTTACCCGATTACATCGCCTTTGCGAAGAGAGTATTGAAACTGCTGATGTGGTGGAATTGGATCCCTTGTATAGTCTGGAGTGAGATTATTTGCAATTTTGAAGAATAAAGTAAGGCGTCTACTCCACCTACGAAGACTTAACGATTCCCATCCTAGCTCTGCGTACAACTTTTCTCTAGATGTTCCCCTCCATGCTCCCGACACAGCTAAAGCAGCAGAGTACTGAACAGACTCCATCTTTTCCATTTGACTAGACAAGGTGGTATTACCATTGAACTCGCACAGATTTGATGGATCATGGTATATAACATCTCCGTAATCTAAATGGGGTCGAACATAGAGCTTGTATAGGTCATTGAGGGTGTTCCTAGGCAGATATCTAGAGACAAACCTTAACATGCCAATCCCCTTCCTTGTTTTGGATATAGCCGATTTGATATGGGAGGAAAAAGATAACTTTGAGTCCAGGACTAGTCCTAAATATTTGTGCTCGACTACTTGCAACACTGGTAAATTATGAAAAGAATTACATGATGATTAGCTTCAGCTTTTCTCTTTGAAAATATCAATTCGACTGCTTGTTTTTGTGGATCAGGATTAAATGGCATCCTCCAATCATGAGCCCATTTGCTAATCAACTCCAGATCATGGTTCATGTCATTGGTAGCTGTATTTGAGTCGTGCACTATTTTAAACAGTGACGTATCATCAGCAAACAGTTTAACATTGCACTTTAAGTCTGCAGTGAGATCATTAACATAGACAAGGAAGAACAAGGGGCCTAAAATGGATCCTTGTGGTACTCCTGCTGAAATATCTCCCCAATTTGAACACTGCTCAAAGAACAGTACTGTTCGCTGTTTTCGATTCCTTAGAAAATCTTGGATAAGACTTAGAAGCTGTCCAGAGACACCACACCGTTTCAGTTTAGAAATTAGACCATCATGCCATACCCTGTCGAATGCTTTAGAAATGTCCAGATACACGGAGCGAACATCTAGAGGAGGGTTACAATCAAAGGCTCCGAAAATTGTGTGTGTTATCGAGATTAGCTGATTGATTGTCGAATCACCGGGACGAAAACCAGATTGATTGGGATTTAGTAATTCAGATGAAACAAGATGAGAATAAAGAGCATCGAAGATGAGTTTTTCGAGAATTTTACCAAAAATTGGAAGCAATGAGATCGGACGATAGTTCCCCTTCAAGTTTTGCTCGTTCTTTTTATGAACAGGCACAACATTTGCATGTTTCCACATATCGGGAAATATGCCCTTACTCAAACAGTTTGCAAATATTACCTTTAATGGCACGATCAATGCAGAATCACACATTTTTATCATCCTTACGGATATTTCGTCCCAGCCATGCGCTTTATTAGGATTGAGTGATCTGATAATTTTCAGTATCTTTTCATCAGACAAATGAAATTCTGTCAAAAGAGTGGCATTGACTGGATTATTTCGCGGAATTTCGCTACCGGTATCAATTGTTGTGCACTGAAGTATGAAGAGATTATTAAATATTTGGGCCTTTTCGGTAAAATCCATCACGAATATCCCGTTTTCCAAAAGTGGTGGTATTATAGGAATCTTGGCCTTGTTTAGCACAAAATTAAGCAAAGACCAATATGTTTTGAGGCCAGTCCCAGGATTCGCCAAGGTTTTACCAGCTTTTAGGAAGTATTTTCGCTTGGCATCCTCGATCATTTTTGAACATTTCGACGTCATGTTTTTCATTTCCTCCAGCTTATCATCTGGCTGACCTTTCCTCACAAAGCTTTTATACGCACGATTCTTTTTTCGCAGAAAATTCTTGACATCTTGCGATACCCATGGTGCCCGGCTAGGCCTAATTGTTTTTACCTTATTCGGTATGAAATTGGAAGAAATATTCAGAAGGACCTCGTTGAGTATTTAACTTGCTCGTTTGGACATGACATTGTCTCCAGATGCTCCTCCCATTGGAACATTTCAACGCTCTTCTTAATGCCTACTACGTCAGCCTTATCATAATACCAGATTTTACGAGTGTATGGAGGTGGGGCTAGGTTTGAGATCGCTAATTTTCCAGGCTGATCAGCCATCTATTGTTCCATACGTAATGATGTTCCATCTATTGAAAATCATAGTACATGTAACTGTCAGATGAAAAAAACAAACAAAACATCGATGTAAGAAGGAAGAAAATATCAAACTAATGATACTCAAAACCTTCCTCAGCTATGTGGATATATCTAACTTCAAAGCCTTCCAATTTTTGGATACAAGAATATGCTTTAATTCTCAAAATAATTTGCCAAAAAATCGGGCCAAAATAGAAGAAATTGATTGAAGCAGAGACTTTCCACACTGTGTGCCTAGAGTGGATATTTTCGGTTACGGAGCGATGACACACCCTTTCGAAGTCCCGAGCATCCATTTAACGAATTGGCAACATTAAAGGTACGAGGTTATTTGAACAACTTTGAATTTGACTCTGTTCCATCGATGGCGAATATTTCTAAACCACTGAACACTGAATAAAATAGAAATAGAAAGAACCAATCCAGGCAAAATGATCTCATGAATTCAAGCTAGGCCAATCTCCATAGCAGCAGTTTATGCAGGCTACCTGCCAACCAAAAATCTTCCATTAGAAACTGGTCAGTAGACACCATATTTTCCAAGACTTTCTCCAAAATTATTCAAGCAAACTTTGAAGACTTAATCTATCAAGATGAAATAACACACCACACATCAGTTCCAGTTCATAAATCAGAATTGAACTAAATGAATCTTTTTTAACTATTTACAATTTTTTTCTACTATTCAAACACGGAATCCCATCAGCTTACAAGCTCGATGAGAAGTAGACATCCTTATTACAGTAATACGTAACATACAGTTAAGCTAGAATTATAAGTTACCTATCTAAGAGGGCCCTCACAAGAGCAAACTCAGACCGGTCTCAGATTCAGTTTGGTTTGAAACTCATTTCGGTCTACGGTCGAAGCCCTTGGAGCTCTCACATGAGGCAGGCGAAATGAAACTCAGTTCGACCTGAAACTCATTTCATTTTCTCAGGTAGGTCTGAGTTTTCAGTTCGACCGGAAATTCTTATGTGAACAGAAAAACTTTTCACTTCGGGGAGAAATGACGTGCAAATGCGTGCAAATTTAGTTCCGATCCATAAGAAAAACGAAAAGAATTTAAAGAGCAACTACCGTCCTGTTTCTCTTCTATCAAGTTTTGGGAAGATGCTTGAAACTTGTTTACGACTCCTTATACTCACATCTTGTTTCATGTGATTTACTCAACTCCAATCAGTCAGGTTTTCGTCCCGGTGATTCAACAGTCAACCAATTAATTTCCATAACGCATAAAATTTTTGAGGCATTTGACTGTAATCCTGCTCTTGATGTTCGTTCCGTGTATCTAGATATTTCTAAAGCTTTTGATAGAGTATGGCATGATGATCTCATTTATAAACTGAAACGATGTGGAGTCTCGGGACAACTTCTTTCTCTGATTAAAAGCTTTCTAGGGGATCGAAAACAGCGAACTCTTCTGAACGGACAATGTTCTAATTGGGGAGATATTTTGGCAGGAGTGCCCCAGGGTTCTATTTTAGGACCATTATTCTTTCTTGTGTATGTAAATGATCTCACTGCAGATTTGAAATGTAATGTTAAACTTTTTGCTGATGATACGTCCTTGTTTACGATTGCCCGAGAAACTAACGAAGATGAGGAACACATGAACCATGACCTACAACTGATAACCCAGTGGGCCAATGATTGGAGGATGTCTTTCAATCCCGATCAGCAAAAGCAAGCAGTTGAGCTACTGTTTTCAAAGAAAAGAAATGAAATAGATCATCCAGTGATCCTCTTTAACAACATACCTGTAAAAAAAGTGAATGAACATAAACATCTAGGAATTATCTTGGACTTAAAACTTTCTTTCTCAGCTCGTATTAAAGCTGCTATCTCCAAAGCGAGAAAGGGCATCGGTTTGCTAAAGTATCTCTCCAAATATTTACCGAGGCATACCCTAAGTGAATTATACAAACTCTACGTGCGACCTCATCTGGACTACGGCGATGTTATCTATCATATTCCACCTAAAGTATGCGAATTCAGTCAAAACACTGCCTTATCAAATTTAATGGAAAAAGTAGAATCTGTTCAATATTCGGCTGCTCTTGCTGTATCAGGAACATGGAGGGGAACATCACGGGAAAAACTGTACGCAGAGCTTGGCTGGGAATCATTAAGTTCCCGAAGGTGGAGCAGACGCCTTACCCTGTTCTATAAGATTATAAATAACCTCACCCCACTGTACACGAAAGAACCAATCCCACCATTTTAACAGTCAAATTACTCACTACGTAACCGGGATGTTATTGGGCGAATAAAGGCAAGGACAGAGAAATTTCTATCAAGCTTCTATCCTAATGGCATTTGTGAATGGAATAAACTTGACCCAGAAATCAGGCTTGCACCTTCTGTCGCTGTGTTTAAAGCAAAGCTTTTGTCAAAATTCGCCCCCTTGCAAAGTCTATCTTCTGCATTCATGACCCAATAGGCTTAGGTTATCTTTTTCAATTAAGGGTCGATCTCAGTAAATTAAATCTTCACAAATTCAACCACACTTTACCGATACGGTGAACCCAATGTGCCCAATGAATGATGGCATTGAGGATACGGAGCACTTCTTGTTGCTTTGCCCTTCATTTGACATTCAACGACGAGATCTCCTTGCTGGAGTTTCGGAATTGTTACAACCATTTGTCCAAATCAATACCCTTCCAAACAACTTTCTGGTACAATACTTATTGTATGGTAACAAAGAGCTTCCTGATGACGTAAATAAACATTTGCTCGAACTCACTCTTAATTTCATCCACAAAACCGGTCGGCTTGGATAAGTTTAAACTTTTGTTTTACACCACACAGCCACTTTTTACGTTTTTCCCTATTTCTTTTGTAAGTCTGTTTCACATTTGATGTTAAGCACAAAAACGGGTCAACGAAATTCTTTTTCCAAATTGCTATTATTTCTGCCTTATGATATCGTTAACTCAACCCTGACCTGACAGCATACGTTTCCCATCACGCGTCTATGCTGGCCTGACATCCAATGTGGAACAGATTCCACTATGTGTTAGTATCTAATCTTAATTTACTAATTGTTGTTTTTGCATGTCCTTATGTTAACGGCCGCAGGGTAGTCATTGTCTTTTGCTCCTTGTTGTCTTGTCCCTGTAGTGTTGTATTGTTGTAGAGTAATTAGAAAGTATAGTAGAACGTAGATGTAGCATGTATTGTAACTTTTCATATGGATATATAAAAAATGACCTTTCAAAGCAAGTGTGATTGACATTCCAGGCGTTCCTTTGGCAATAAAAGCAATAAAGATGTCATTCAAAGTCAGCCAAGAGGATCTAATAAGACGGAACAATGCCAATATCTTCCACAAAACATTCACAATTGTTCTGAATGCCGAAGGAACGTACGCATTGTTTAATATTTTCAAACTGGTCTGAAAAAATTGAGACAATTACCTGCAAAATCTTGCACCAAAACTGAACGGTTGCAATCTTCTCCTCTTTTGCAGCCTTCCTTCCTTTGATATCAATTGAAGACATTGCCGACTGACCAAAATTACACACAAACAGTGGGTCCTCGATGAATGTCTCAGAAAACAGCTAGAATCGATTTAAAATGAAATGCTATCAGCAAAACACCTAATTCATTTGCAGTTATGCTATGTGAAATGATTACAAAACTTAACATGTACCGGGTAATCCAAAGGCAAAAAGTGAGACTTATGTGGAAAACCATTAAAACATTTATCATTTGCCAATCTTTTTGTGGCAAGTACAAAAAAATTTCCAAAACTATTGTTAACTTACTCTTATTCAGAAACGAGATTAACTTATCATTAAACGTTTCATTTTCATTTCATTTCATTTTAACTTATTTATCCATTGTTACCCCGTCAATCGAAGACTGCTTTTCAGGGGGCCGTGCTTAAAATCTAAAAAATTATTTGTCGTTTAAAAACCCTATCCTAATTACAATAATGCATAAAATGAATGAATAAATAAATACGTAAATAAATGAATAAATAAAAAGAAACAGCAAAATAAATCATTTTTTACAGCGTCTTTAAATGCCTTGAAAGAGGATGCCTGCTTGACTTCCAAATCTAAGTGGTTCCAGACTCCAGCACCACGATATGAGAAAGCTCGTTGACCATTGCACGTTTTCATTAGAGGGACTTGGAGATCAATTGCCGTGTTTGTCAAATTTTTCCTACTGCATGCCGAGTTTTAGGTAAAAATTTCTGACAGATAGTCTGGAGAAAGGTCATTTATTGATTCATAAACCATGCAATCTGTCTCGACTTTTATCATATCCGCTGTGCGAGTTATGACGTTTGAGACATTTTAGTTTTACCTCGTACTGAAGTAGAGGAAAAGACACGTTTTAGATTCGTAGTTGTAGTGTTGTCGTGAGGATTTTAGGCCGGTCTTGGGTACAGGGAGTCGTGTGAGTTCTGTGTACCACACAATTTGGTACATATGTGGCGATCCTAACAGGACACGTTGGTACGACTTTACAGCGATTACATACATTCATTTGTGAAATTTTGTGAGTACTTTCTGCCCAACTTAGGTGAAGGGAAATTGATATTAAACATATAAGCAAGAAGTTTAGGGGCCCCAGTAAGTTTAGTTAGGATTATGCCTTCTGATAACAATGCTCAGGGAGAGGCTGAGGACCCCAGGGGAGTAGTAGAGGTACCCAAGAATGATGAAAAACAGAAGTATGAGAGAGAAATTGAAAAAGAGATAGCAAAATTGCAGTTTTATTCAGAGCAAATAGATGAATTAATTCATGACAATGACATACAGGAGATAAAGCTAGTATCTGAGAGAATAAATCAGCTACAAAATAAGATCTTAGCTTTAAGTTCACAGATACAGGAACTCAAGATTAGTGAAGGAGAAACAAGCAGAGATGTGAGACAATGGAAAAAGAATTTAAAGGATAGGTATATGCCATTGGTTGACCAGAAAGAAAAACTAACAAGGGTTTTAACAGAACAACAAAACAGAGTAGCACAAGAAAAGGAGAGAGAGATTTTCAGAGAGTCACAGCTCAGATCTCAAATTGAGCAACAAAGATTAGCAGATGTTCAAGAACAGCAAGCACGGTTTGAGGAAGAAACTAGGAAACAAAGATACCAACTAGAGAAAGAATTATGGGAGCAAAAAATGAGAGCAGAACTAGAAATGGTAGAGAAGAAATTGTAAGCAGAGAAAAATCATCAAATTGATCAAGCAAAACTACCAAAGTTGAAAATAACACCCTTTAATGGTACTGCATGTGATTGGGTGAGATTTGAGAACATGTTTATCACCCAAGTGCATAAGAAAAAGGTAACAGATGAAGTCAAATTTGGCTATCTTCTAGAAATGATGTGCCCAAAAGTTAGGGACAAAATTTCTAACCTGAGACCTGGTACAGTTGGGTACAAAACAGCCTGGGAAAGATTAGCAAAAGAGTATGGGCAAACACAAATGGTAGTCAATGCACATGTCAGTGAAATTATCAATTTATCTACAATAAGGGGAACAAATCATGGAAAAGTCTCAACCTTTTATGAGAAGCTCAGCAAGAGTTATGATGCCTTGCAAACATTAGAAAAAGGAGACACACTTGGAGGTCTTGTGATGACCACAATCAATAAAGTGCCTCATGTGAAACCTGATATTGTCCGCATTGATGATGAGTGGGAGCAGTGGAGTATGGGAGATTTCATTGACGATCTGGGAAAATGGCTGAAGAGAAATAAGCCTGAAGAAACAGATACTGTAACAGAACCCACAAAGAAAGAGAAACACTGGTTTTCCAAGGGAGAAGGGGGAGCTTCTGCTGCAAATCCAATAAGACAAAGACCCCTTTGTATTTTCTGTAAGGAAAGTCATTGGGGAGATGTATGCCCAACATATGAAACTCTGGAAAAAAGGAAGAAATTGTTTGTTGATGGAAGATTATGCTTCAACTGTGGAAAACATGGGCATAGGGAAAATAAATGCCACAGCAGAGGATGCTTTAACTGCAAAGCAAGACATCACACAAGTCTTTGTGACAAGAAAGAGCAAGCTAATCTCTCAGGGTACACAAAACAACCCCAGCCAGTTGAAGAGAAGACATTGCCAGCCATTATTCCATTAAAAGTGCAGGGTGCAACCTTGTGGGCACATTTAGACACAGGTGCTGGAAGAGATTTCATATCCAAAGACGCTGCAGAGAAACTGAATTTAAAACCAATCAGATATGAGTCAAGGCATCTTGTGACAGTGAATGGAACAAAGAAACAATCATTACCAATTTACCAGATAATAATTAACTCACTGGATGGGATATCTAGAGAGAGAATAGAAGTAACTGGAGTAAATTTAGCAGACTTCACTACAGTTAAAAGACCAAACATCACAGAGTTGAAAGAAAAGTTTGAGCACACAAAAGACAAAAGATTTTACACACAATCAGGAAATAGATACACCATCCATTTGATCTTGGGAGACAATACATATTGTAGAATCAAAACAGAAGAAGTTTACAAAGGCAAGAGTGGAGAGCCAATAGTAGAGGGTACAACATTTGGGTATATCATTCATGGTGGGGACAACACTAGCAGTACATGCATGTATACAAAAGACAGCAAAGATTATGAGAGACTTTACAGTCTAGATATTCTTGGTGTGGAAGACAGGGGAGAGAATGACCTGTCTGATATTCATAGAGAATTCAATGAGAACATTTCCAGACAAAGTGACGGAAGATACGAAATCAACATCCCATGGATTCCAGGAAGCAAACTGGAAGAAACAAATGAGATACAAAGCCGAAAGAGACTGACAAATGCAGAGCGCAAACTGGGGCGTGATGAAAAGCTACAGAAAGAATACACAGAAATTGTTGAGAATCAGTTAAGAGAGGGGATAGTAGAGAGGGTGCCAGAAGGAGAAGCCAAGGGGGAGAGAGAATTTTATATGCCTCACAAACCAGTTGTAAGAGAGAGCGCTACTACCACAAAGGTACGAATGTTATTTGATGCTAGTGCACGTCCGACGCCAACAGCAAAATGCATCAATGAGTGCATGTACACAGGCCCAGCGTTTCAACCACAGTTATGGGATATCATGGTGAGAGCAAGGATGTCTGCAAATTTGCTTATAGGGGATCTGCAGAAAGCCTTCTTGCAGATAGGCATTGCTCATGAGGATAGAGGTGCATTCAGATTTCTATTTAACATCAACGGCAGAGAGGAACACCTACAATTTGCAAGGGTTCCATTTGGGGCGGAAGCCAGCCTATTCATTTTAGGAGCGACCCTGAACTATCATTTTGATCAATATGCAGACATCTATAAGGAGACAACCAAAGAGTTAAGAGACAACACTTATGTAGACATCTAATGACCACAGGAAGCAGCAGAGAACAGTTAGAGAGATTCAAACTAGAAGCAACAGATATCCTGGAAAGTTCCCAGTCCACAAATGGGAATCGAACATCAAAGAATTAGAGAGTGAAGAGATGCAAAATCCGAGCAAAGTCTTAGGCCATATATGGGATAAGGAAAATGATACATTTGAAGTGCAGATTCAAAAACTAGCAGAAGAACAGACAGTAACAAAGAGATCAATCCTGAGTAAGTTGGGGAGTGTCTATGATCCATTAGGACTTATGTCACCCACACTAGTTGAAGGAAAACGCATATATAGAGAGGCATGTGAAGAAAATAATCAATGGAACACAGAAGTATCTCCACGGGTAAAAAGAGAGTGGCTGAAGTGGACCAATCAGCTTAGAAACATAAAAGTTCCACGAAGTTTGATCAAGACAGGGAAGAGAGTCAAAGCAGTTCACATACATCAGTTTGCTGATGCAAGCGAGATCGCTTGCTCCACAGTCACAATAGCCATTGTTGAGGATGAAACTAACAGAGTTATGGGGCTCCTAACCTCGAAGTCAAGCATTGCAAAGAAAAATACAACCATTGCAAGATTAGAGTTAATCAGTGGTCATATGGCTGCTAATATGGTGAGAAATATGTGTAAAGCATTACATGGACTTCCCATTCAGTCAGTCACTGTCTGGATAGACAGCATGGTGGCGTTGTACTGGATAAGAAATCCAGGCAAAACATGGAAGACCTTTGTATCTAACAGAGTACGAAAGATATCGGAGATCACGGAAGAGAATAACATTGCGTGGAAACATTGCCCAACGGACAAGAACATTGCCGATCTAGGAAGTAGAGGAGCTTCCATAGAGAGAACAGAAAAGGGGGACTGCAATGCTAAAACAGATTTGGCCGTTCCTCTTCGCAAATCGGCTTTCGGCCAGAAATGCTTTTCATATAAGGCTGCTAAATTATGGAACGATCTTTCGGTTGCAGCCAAATCACTAAAATCGTATGAAATATTTAAAAAACGTATCAACAGTGTCAACACCGAATGCTGATTCTCTCTTTGATGCTATATTTAACATCATTTTAATTTGTTTATAAGATAACTTTGTAAATAAAGTTTTTTAATTATGAAAGCTTTTCTTAGTTTTGTATTCATTTGCACGGCCCACTGTAAATCAGTCCTTTGACTGAAGTGGCCACCGTGCCTAAAGAATTTGAAAACAATCAATTAATCAACCAACCAATCAATCAATCAATCAATCAACCAACCCTCTAATTACGAACCAGTTTCAGCTTGATAAACTAATATGTTCTTATCACTAGGACAAGAAAGATAATTTTTGATTGGCAGTTAAAATTGGAACCTATATTTACACTTAAAATTAGAGATTAGTTGCTAATAACATTGCCTTAACAAATAAAAGGGTTTAGAAGTCTCTTGGTGATGAATCCTTCGATGATCTTTTGATAAACATTTGCAAAAAGGAGCCTTTAAATAACAACCTTTAAGAACCTTTATGGACATATTTTCTTTGAGTGGCAGAAAACTGCCATTTTTGACTATCTAAACTAAGTTTGATATGAAAAATTGTCGTTCCTTTTTCAAATGTTAGCAGGATTGCCGCTCAAAAGAGAAGACATTGAATTTCTAGGTCCTTTTCTCTCCATGATTCTATAACGCTTTGTTCTCGAGCTATAGATGGTCGAAGTTAGGAGTAGTTGGTGAGCAACTAAATCCTTGAATCAAATGAGCTAAAAAGTCTTTAAGCGATAAATGGATCTTAACTTGGTATGTTGTCTGCGAGACAATGCAGATTGATTTAAGATTGTATTTTTGGTGCTGTTGCTATGTGAGATGTTAAAAAAGAGCAGTAAGTGCGCACAACAGTCCTTGAAATGTGAAATTATCAGACCTCTTGCTGGCTCGATCTTAACCTACTCAATAATGTTATCAACAGTAAATCAGTGTTAGGACTATCTTCGGGCTTCATAGAATCTTAAGAGCTCATTTCATAAGTGCAAGGGTACTGCAGAAGCAAAGAGTCCTTCTATCAAAACAAGGATTTTTCATCAATATAAAACCACAAAGCTTAGAACTTAAAGTAATTGAGTCCATATAATACTTGAGCGTTAATGCCGTCCTGAATTTTTGCTGAAAAATCACTGATGGCCCTTTGTTATCGCACAATACTGCTAAAGTCAATAGCTTTGGGGACCAAAGACTTTTCAATCCTTGCATTACCCTGAGGAATTTCTTTGGCTTAATTTCAATAGGGATTAAATTACAACTTTTGTTTCATTATTGAAAGAAGTTGATATTGGTCATGAGAGCGCTATTCATACGGACTCAATGCCTTTAAATAACAGAATTAATCAAAATTTCCATGAAAAGAACTTTACTAAGCTATTTACGGTGGAAAGGTCTGCAAAGAATGGATTTTGAGAGTAGATTTAAAAATTGAGCAGTTCTAGAGCAAAGGATCCTTATGACCGCAAGGATATTCCAATTTTGCTCAAATCACAGGGAGTGCGCGATAACTGTTCGCTCATTTGCTAACATAATCGAGTTTAAAATTTCATTTTTACCTGACAGTTTTATGTCCACTAGAAACTGCTAGAAACCTTTGAAGGACAGCTTGCTAGGCCACTTTTAAGCTCTCAACCAATTTTGAGCTACTTGCTGTTTAACAATATAGACTCTTAGCTTTTTACCTACTCTTAATTTTGGTATGTTAGTGGGTTCCGTAATTTCTGAAAGGAGCACAAACATTTTTTGTGTGACAAATCTAACAGGTCTTTAAGAAGTTTGGAGACATTGGTAGGTCCTTGTGTTTTAGGGTTTATTTGCACTCAGGCTACTTCCCCTTTGTCACGTGGACAGATGAGAAAGAATTGATAAATTGTTATAGGCACAGGAATGCTGCAAACGTGAGCGGGAAAGTTCCGTTACTTCCAAAAATTGTCCTAGAGCCTTCTTGGCAACTAAGATGCTCATAGATTCCTTGTTTCTAACTAAAAACTGCTCTTCGGGGTCTTTTGAGTTAACGAAAGTATCATGTTAAGTATTGATATAGGTTTTACTTACCCTCGTTAGAGATGGAGTACCTTGTGAGCGAAAACCTAAAATGACTCATATCTGACAAAAAACTCTAAAATCACATTTTCGTCTATTTTTGTCTGGTTAGGTCTGTAAAAATACATACTTGACCAAAGTTTCATGAAATTTCATTATGTTTTGCTCCTCTAGTGCTCATTTTGTAATTTTTCGACTTACAAACTGACGGATTTTCTGCCAGTCAAAAAAACATGTCCTTATACCCTAAAGTAGATGTAAATACCTTTGAAATAAGAACCTAAGTCGGCCAGGCTCTCAAAAAAGTAGGTCCTTATATGCCGGGATTTACTGTACCGGGTGACCCAAAAAAGTGACCCAGCAGAATCTGTTATAGAAAGATAAGCAAGAGGCAGATTGAAATGCCTCAAACGTTGTTCTGTCGCTAAATGACTATCCTACATTATGAGTATTTTTGTTATTTTTTTCGGCACAGTTAATTCCCTCAAATCAAAGATTTTGAGGCCAAATGCATTCTGGAAAAAAGTCGTCAAAAACAGGGGATCGATTTACAGCCATTTCAGATGTTCAAACTAGTGAGGAGCGTGTTTTATTTCACACTGAGAATAGGCAACTTCATTAAAAGTTTTCAGGGCAAGCCTATGGTCCATAGATACCAAAAATATTCTTGTCTCAAGAGACAAGGATACTCCTGTCTTTCTGAAAGCAATTCTGGAAGATTTCGATTTGCGTGGAAAGTTGAATTCCTTCGAAATTCCCTGAGTTTACGAAGAATGTTGGCTCCAAATTCTTAGGTACTTGGGGACTGTAAATTTTCTCTGGAAATTTCTGACTGAGTTGCCTTTTCCCAGCTTGCAATAAACACACTTCTCATTGTTTTGAAGATCTGAAATGGCTGTAAATCGATCCCTTGTCGTTTTTGACAACTTTTCGAGGATTTCAGGTTTCCCTTTTCCTGAAACTCCTTAATTCGCGGAATTTACGGTGGCACAAAATTGCAAAAATTCTCATAGTGTAGGGTAATCTTTTAGCGACAGGAAACGTCAGCGACAGAACAAGAGGCATATTCATCGGCCTCTTACTTATTTCTCTTAAACGATTGCGTCGGGTCACCTTTTTTAGGTCAATTTGGTATTGCACTAGAGTATCATGCTGCTCTGCAATTACAATAGGGGAGAAACTGCCCTTCACGAGTCCAAGTGAGAAAACAGAGTCATTTGATTTACATAGAATTTGGTGGCTTTTTGTTTTTATGTAAATGATTTCAAAGCGCCTTAACATAAAACAATGGACTTCCAGTGTTCCAAAATCATTTGTCATCAAATTCCTTAGCTCAGTTTGAGCTAAACAATTGCTATTTACTGACTCTTACGTTAAAAACCTGCATATGTGTTTACTTACATCACGTTGAAGGCGAGTGCTGAAATCATGGCCAGCTGGTTTGAGTGATTGATATTCAGCAATCGCTACTTCATAAAGGCGTTTCTCTAATGTAATCATTTGGTTCGGTCCTTCTGGCTTGTGAATGCGTTCAAATTCCTAGTGTTAGATATTCGCAGTTAAATCTCAAAAGAGAATATTAACTTACAGGCTAAAATTTCAAAATTCTTTTAAAATCTACTCATTATGAATGAAGATTACATCAGTTTGAACTCCGTATAGAAATACCCAGTGCGATCGCATTGTTCATGACATCGAGGATTGAGAGATACAGCTGAATTTTGAACCACAAGTTTTTTGACGTGCTCCGTGCAGCGGATTATTCAGTGGGCTGATCTAACTTTTCAAACTTAGCTCTAACTCTTAACTTCCAGTTAAAAAGCATCAACTTGTGTAACTGAATGTGACTTAAACGGGACCGTTTGATCCAATCAACTTTCATCGTCAGAAGAGTGATAAGAGTGATAGTAAAACTTCGTATAGCCACAAATTAGTCTGGAGGTTTTTATTCGGCAGACTGCTTTGTGGGTGTTTTCACAGTACCAAACTCCGCCCGATAGGGTCGGGTGGGGGTAATGTAGGACTACGGGGTAAAGTGGACCTTCTGAAGTTTTTGCTAAAAATATCCTTCCTCGTCAGATCAAAGAAAGGCTGGTTTATTTTTATCGTAATGTGTAGATAATGAGCCGCCTTTTGACATAACACCTTCGTCTTAGCTTTATCTTAATCAATATCAAAGAATCATTTTATTGAACGGCCTATTGTGGAATAATTTCAAGGTCTAGAAGAAATTTCTTCTGCCACTGTTAGTTTGGTTCTCTGGATCATTAAATAAGCTTCAACTGAGAGAGTGGTCTTTTTACAAATGAAATGACGTTCATTTGAAAGTCATGAAGACGATAGTTTTTTTTATATTAATTCTTTGACAGGCGTGGTAAGGTGGCCTACAGATACTCCAGCCAAAACTCATTTTCAAAGAAGCATTGAATTGCTAAAATTTTCACACTTATACTCATCCTGCCACGTTGTTTTGTGTCTAAAATGTGAAAAAGTATTTGCTGTCACCGTGGTTGCTGTCTTAAAACCAGTAAATGGGAGTAACCCACGCTTTATTTGACAGTTACTGTCCAATTTGATCACTGCCTTTGAAGTCGGAATGATGGCGGATCACCGATTGAGGACGGTAGTTTCATTTTCATCGGAGAAACGGGTTTGCAGGCGATAAAAGGCAAATATTGGCATTTTGTAGAATAGAGAGTAGTTGAGAAATATAACTCCATTATTCCTTTTATTCATTTACGCTCTCGTATTATCATATTATTTATGTTTTGAAGATGGAGCGACATTTTCGGCTCGTCGGAAAAAATGGGCCTGTCTTGGTGATCAAATTAGAAATGTTTTTAAAAAATATTCAACTGCCTCTATCAGAGCTGAGATATTTTGGCAGGAAACAAGAAGCATTGAATGTCAATTGAATGAAAAGTTTGAAAGTGTTTGTGCATGTTTGTTGTTTTACCAGCTACATATTTCGAGATTTTGCTCAATCTAGATCCACATTACCCCCACCCTACCCTAGAAAATTCTTATTCAAAAAAGCAGTCTTCTCCTTCTTCTTTTTACATTCCTTCTTTCCTATCTGCCCTCTCCCAGCCCTTTGTCATTCTTCGATCCTCCTCACTCCTTGAACGTTCTTCATTGACCAGTGAGCGGGTCAATAACCAGCTCCGCATTCTGGTTAGCTATCTCTTGTACTCTACAGCTTTAATATCTCATTCCATTTCATCAGCTAATAATCAAATATAAAAACTTTATTATTGACCAGCAATTACCTGTTTTGTGGCAGCAAGAGCCTGTATGACTTTGCTCACCATAGCAAGTGATGGATGAAACTCAAGTAGATAGATGTGCTTTAAGGCTGGCCTAGAATAGATTGTAAATCATAAGCTGTAATATGATCTTGAAAACAACTCCCTACGTTTGATTCCCACAACTTTGTCAATCTGACACTGGTAGACAGTCTATCGTGGAACTATTTGGGAGATTTGAGCAATAGAGAGAGCAGGAAGCCAAAAAAGTAGTAGCTTCTACAGGCATAGAGGCTCAAATCAGCCTGAGATCCTGTTGCACCGGATACAGCCAATAGGTTCTTCATTCTACCGCCAGGTCGCCAATCAGATTCTGAACAAATTCTGAACAACTTCATTCTGAACCTTAGAAATTCTGATAAATCCGTGAGCGATCACGTGACTCGTTGATCTGTGTCTGTCATTTATTTCATTTATTCATTTATTCTATATTTCATTTATTCTATTTTCCATAACTGAGTTACGGTAGCCCATTCAGTCCGCCATATGTACTATTAAGGGGACGGCAGCAACAAACATCTAAAAAATGAAGAAGCACTGCTACTACTTAATAGAAAACGTGCAAGTACCTTTATGGTTGTTTGTTAATAATTCTTTGGTTGAAGGTAGGGAAGGAAAGTATTTAAAGAATTAATGGCAAAACTTCGGCTGAAATGACGGGATGATTTCCATCGAGACTTGAGTTACTTTGAAGTTTAGAGCTGAATATCTAAATTCAAATGCTTCAATCACCTTACTTGTGCTAAGATACAAATCATATTACAAGAAAAGTAGCCAATTTGACTCTCGTTTTAGATATTTATAGTGAGTCAGGAGGGAGTAAATAACAGCCCATGCCTACCTGCTCTCGACAGGAGATATCGTTTGAACTGGGATTATTTTCAAAGGCATTCCAAAAGCTGTGAACAGAAAAAATAAGGTTAAATGGGTCGTTTCTACTGGTGAATAATGAGAATACTCTCCCTTTTGGAACAAGTAATTTCCTTGGCAAGCGATGAAATTGGCAGTTTTCTTGTTCCAATAAAGAGCATGTCCGGTTAAATCTTAACTGACTTAAATAAGCCACTTTGTTCAGCATCTACGAAGGATTTTGTCAAGAAAGCGGTATCATAATTTTTTTAAAAAACCGGCATAAAATCACCATCAAATTTCACTAAATTCTATTAATACAAATTTCTTTTAACAGTGACTGGAACATACTGCAGTATGTGTTATCTTTTTGGGGGAATGAGAATGCCATGACCGGGAGCAACATAAAACTATTCTGGAAGATTTAATCCCCATAAGATCGAGGGGCCGTGGGAAGTGGCTGCTCATTGGGGGGAGGGGTGGCAATACACCTCTTAGCTGTTTTGAAAAGAATCAGAATCGAACGATATTTTGCTAAATTCTGTAGAATTCTCGAATGTGCTCAAATGTGATAGAAGCTCTAACGTCACTCAATCGAACCTTGCTTATACGAATTTATAAAAATAACGTTCGATCCAGGTTCTTTTGTAGAATAGCTAAAAGTTCTATTGTTCTTAACACCATAGATCACAATACATCTGATTAATTCCTGTGATCTAGCACCATTGTTTTCAAAATCATTGGGGGCCTGAGCCCTACCAGCCCCCCTTCCCCTTAATACGGGCCTGACCTCCTAACACACGTATCTGCATCACTGTAAGGCAGGAAAGCCATAGTAGGCCATAGTAGATGGGGAACGGATTAATATGATCATCCTTTCAGCCATTTGTGAAAGGTATTTCAAGGGGGCTTTCACAAAATTTTTCATAATTTCAGAGGCATGTGGCCGATTTCAGTCAGCTAAATTCTCAAATCTAATAAAAATGTCCACTTCCAGATACAGGTACCCCAAACAGATTAGCTCTATTTCTTTTTCTTATGAAGAGAAGCTGTGTGCTCTATTGCTCTGCTCTTGATACAATTGGCTTCAACTTCGAGTATATCTTATTTTAGGTAATCAGACAAACGATTGCTGGTTTATGGCAGGGGAAAGGCAACATAAGTGGTTTGCTCTCCAAAAATGTTAAAATCACATCAGCTTTGAAAGAAAGGGTTAAAGCGTTGTCTTTGCAAATTTTACATCTGAAAATCAATATGTTACTGTATTATCGGCAAACCACAATGAACCCTGTTTTACGCTGCAAAAAGGTTTTACAACAGCAGCAAAACTTTTTCCTGCTGTGTTGTGGTATTTTTAAAGAACAAAATAAGTGCTGCTGCTATTTAAGTAGTCAAATTCTTGTCTGCCAAAGATCAGCAACAACTTTTACAAATTCTTACCTAACGTGGTTCTCCTATGTGTAAGTAAGTCCTATAGACCACTCGACTAGTGTACGTTATGGATTCAACCGGATGTATTCAATTAACTTTAGAAGATTTGATTTTATAAAAACAGCTGAAATTAAACTACGCTCAAATCTTTCCTTCCTTTCATTGGCTTCATTGTAATAAATTTGAGAATAAAATCTGCACTGCATTTAAACCCTCATATATTTTACAAACAGATTTACAAAATTTTATGAAAATAAGACGCTTACCAGAGTTTTGTTCTCTGGTAACCTTTTGCACATACTCTCTTTGCATTTCAACCTAAAAACAAAACGCATCAAAAACAAACTTGCTCAATTGATGACCAGAAAGTATCCGGAGCATCTAAGCGGTTAGTCAGAAAAAACATGGCATGCTCAACGAGGAAGAATTTGTGAAAAACAAGTCAGATGCAGTTTGTTTTCATATTTATCTGCAATTTTGTGGTACAGCCATTTTTTGCAAAATGATGTTGCTCTTGAAAAAGTTTCTTTTTCTTTCCTGCCCTAACTCAATGCCTGCTTGATTCTAATCTTCTGGTAGCAAAACACTATTTTTATCATGGTTTAGAAGTTCACATGTGCATGAACATAAATTGATGGTCTACTCAAGACTCTTGCGAAACAGGATTTGTTTAAAAACGCTCCCAATTATGGAACGATGGGTCCACCTTATACAAAATAAACTTCCAAATCTATGATTGCTTCAAATGTGCAATGAACTTTTTAAGCAACGAATTTGTGGAGCAAATTGCACATAAACATAGGCAAACATACAATTTTTCACCCTGTACAATTTCAATTCGAAGATTACGCCCAAAGTCAATTCATCTTTTAATGAGCAGAAATAGGAAGTATTGCAGATTTTAGTGGAAGCATTCGAGCCATCGTCCACATGTCTGGAAAAACGGATTTTTTACTTCGTAAATTTGCTTTGCAACAAATTATGCTTCAAATCTATCAACAGAAAAACCGATGATGTTGAACTGCAATGAGTTGAGGATGTTTCTTCTTGATATGGATTTCAAGTATATGCAGACAATGATACCATGAAAGAAAGCCTCCGACAACGAGAAATACTGGGTTCCTAAGCAAGCATACAAAGTATAGAGTAGAAAGAGGAAATCAAAAACCATTAACTATGCTGTCCATTGATAGAAAAATGTTCGGAACCACTTTCATGTTATCAAGAGGATCACCAGAAAGATTTAGAGAGGCAAAGAAACCAACCAGCGAACAGGACAGCTTTATCACCTCCTGGAAAATCCAGTCATACCTGTTTATTTGCAATGATTTCGATCAAGTTAAACCTGAGTCTCAAACACTGACATTCACTGCGATATGTCTCGATGAAGTATGAACTAGCTAAGTTGAATCTTGGTCTTTCGTGCATCACATTGGTCATGATCTGAAAATGATTCGATAAATTGCTTTCAATTACATAATTCTGTCTGAAAGCTAACAAGCAATAACATAGCAGAAGATCCGAAAAATATTCACGAAAACAAACATGTCTGGAAACAAACGTCAATACTGCATTTTTCTTCTTCAAAGAACTTTAATCTGCATTCCATATTCTTTACATGAAAGAAGCATGTAAGTACGCATCTGCACTTGTTTCGATGTCTAACGTATGGATAAGCTCGCTGCCAAATTCTTGAAACTAAACTAAGGTCTGGCTCAAATGTCAAATTTATTATGGATATCAAAATTCTTGATTCGGACAACGACATAAATCATACAGCGAATAAAATTCAACATATTCATTTCGGCCGAGGTTGCCACGATTCGGTTTACATATCAATTTTCCACCATACTTTCTGAAATACAAAATACTGGACAAGAAAATGAATTTACACATGAGACCATAATTTATTACTCAGACACAATGGTTAGCTCTACACATATGCAACAATAGTGCACTGATGAAATGAATTTGTTTTTATGGTGCAGTATGAAGATCAGGGACAAATAGAAAGTGGCACAAAATAAATTGAAATAATCTATGCACTTGATTGAGCGCATAATAAGATTGACGTTTCCATCAATTGTGTGTTTTAGTGAAATTAAGCGACCGATTCAGTCGCATTTCAGACTCAGTTGAATTTAATTAAATCTCCAGCCACATTGATTCAGACGTCGCATTTGCCATAAACGTAATTCTAGCAATTTGATTCAGCACATGATAAATGCGACCTTCGAATCATGCCTTAGGCTAAATGTCATCGAAATTGCAAGACACTTTGAAGTATGATCAAAACCATGCTTCAGTCAAGAAAACCAAATAACGCTGAAAAGTATGACAGATTTTAGGGGAATTAATTTTCATATCTAAGATAATCTCCTATCTACAAACTGATTTATAATTCAGTAAAACAAGTGGATATCTGATGATTTTGGCCAATTCCAGTACATCATTTTGGAGCAACCAATACAGCAAATAAGTAGCGTTTTCACAAGAACAAAGATGACTCCAATGATTCTTACATGTACATAACACAAGAAAATATGCTAATTTCAGGGCAACAACAAATATCACACCGTTTCATGTGCACAAATGATTTGGCAGGGTTGACATCTGCTCTATTTAGATGACCTGTAACATTTTATGGGGGTGCTCGAGAAGGATTCACATTAAAATTTCTAACGAAATTGCAAATAGACATTTCAGATATTCTACAAGAGTCTAGACGAGTGATATTTTTTTCACATTTTGATTCGAAAGGTTTAATAGAGAGGCATTAGAGTTTCTATCATTTTTTGGTGAAATTTCGAAGATTTAACAAAATGCATTAAGATATTGTTAATCCAGATTCCTTTGTAGAGTAGCAAAAAGTCTATTGGACATACCTGCGCAATAGCATGCTTCTCCTTTGGGTCAAAAACATGTTGATACAACTCAAGATAGCACGAGACAAGCTACGAAAAAACAAACCTAAGGATTAAAAAACAAAATTTGAATTTTAAAATATTGAATTGTACGATGGCTTTGATTTTCTTATTTCTTGCCTCACTACTAAAACTTTTAGAGTGAAGATCATGTTAAGGTTGCTTTAAAAGCATGCTCATTCAATTCAGCTCTCTACAGGGTTCGTTGAAACAAAAGATTCAACGTTCAGACATCATACTGTTAAGAGAATGAAATCACTTTAAAAATTTAACAAATCTATTGGCTGACTGAAGTTAAATTGATGGTCTGGAACTTATCTGAAATTCATCTAAAATTCAATATGCACGATCGTGCTTTCAAAGAATGAATTTTCCTAAACTTGACTTCACCGGGCTGAAGATAAATTTAGATGGCTCTGTATATTTGCTTTCCAGCTGCTGGAGAATGGTAAAATTGCTGTATTGCATATGGTTTTCATAAAGGAAGCATGGCGTCACCAAAGCAACGAAAACATGATGCAATGTTGCTTTGGGGTCGATTTGCAGAAAATTTTAAAAACCATGTTACTTCTTTACTACCTGATCAGTTATCTTAAGCACTTGTGGCTACTGGAATGTGTTCATCGTTTACGCCTGATGCAATTGTCAGTTATATAGTTACATTAACATGGAATGATTATCATCTTGCCTCATTCTCCGTTTCAGCATAAGTTTTGCAATAAATGAGGTATATGAAATAGAGTCTTAATCATTCTTAAACGCATTCTATAGACAATGCTTCAAACTCAAGTAAAAAAAGCTAGAAATGCCTTAGGAAAACGCAGAAAGCATCAAGATCATTTGCACATTTACCTTAGCTTACGCGACCTTGTAGTCTTCAAAAAAATGAACTAACATGTCAGGATTGTGTTCGGCTAGTTTGACACCACCTGAAGAGATGATTTACTAAAAAATGCAATTGACGAAATTTTAGAACTCTAATCGTCTTAATCAATTTCAACATTGTTTCACTCTGAAGCCTAATGGCCTTCTTTGCATTGTGAATCATTAGGATATCCTACAATCTGGAAAAGAAAAAGAGGAAAAAGCAAGTTGGTCCTTCTTCTATAATGGAACATCGCCCAAACTTTGATTCATCTAAATTCTTTAAGGTACTGAAAGATTTCAAGGAGAATCAAGTTTTCTGAAGCGCACCCAAACAAATAAAAACACCAACTAATTCTTCTCTTGGGATAATAGAGACTTCAATACACTCACCTTCCTTTTATTTTCTAGAAATGCCGTTTCATTTGTCCATAAATCTAAGATCACACCGAATCTATCAACATCTTCATGGCCGTATGCATTCAAGTCAAAGTTGTTACCACACTGCTGTGGAAAAAAAATGGAACAGTAAGGTAAATTGCATATGGGAGCAAGCGATTCCGATAAATCTGAGGTCTTCATTACCAGAAGATAGAGTCATCCTAACAGAAGGTCTACGTTAGCAGAATTGTCAACTTTAGGTCGCGATTAAATGCAAAATTTTGCAGCTAGGGTAGCATGTCAACTTTAATCATATAGGAATCAACAATTTCTTTGACGATGGGCGTTGTGTAAAAATAATCGATGAGATGTTTGCTTTTTATATACATCAGTCTAAAACTTTACAATAACAGAACATGGTTACAAGACGAGACCACAATGATAACGAGAATGCATTGCAATACGAAAGAAATAAAATGATACAAAAATGATACAAAGGTGGGAGAAGGAGAGGCAATTTCATTGAAATGACTTAAGGCAATCATTTTGATCATTCAGTGAACTCAAGTGTTGCTTCAACGATGGCTTTATTTGATTCAAGGGGTAACCTTTCATCATCATACAAGATTATTGAAATTTTGAGATGTTTCGTTGAGTTAATTTGGGAACAAGAAGGCAGAGACAGATTAAAAGGGCATACCGCCAGTGAATAGTATTTGCTTTTAATCTGAATGAATGAAAAGAACCTGAGCTACTTTGCTATGATGCTACAGCTGACATTTCCGAAGTCTCGAACATTTTCGACATTACAGCGTACTACTCCGTATTTCAGCTCATTTTGAAAATATGACGTCAATGAATTTCTAAATCGCAAACTGAAAGAGTGAAAAGTCTTGTACTTGACTCCAAGACCTGAACTTGACACCGTAATGCAGGTTTTCATAAACAAAGGCTTCGTTGAAGATTTCTCATGGCTCCTCAGCTTATTCAGCAATTGGAATTCTGCACTGTAAGTCAGTAATCTCAGCTGGCGCGATTACAGGTAAAGGAAGGTAATCACGCGCATTAGCTAAGGTGACCCTTGTCCTAAGGCTGACCGTGTCTACTCTTAGTACCTGATGTCAGCAAAAAATATTATGAAAGGCTGGTTCCTCGGCGATAACGAGAATAAGAAACAGCTAGGAATCGTACGGTATCAATACATTAAGTGGGCTAATTAGCTAAGAAAAATGGGCGTGATATTCTTCGGCGAAATCATCGTTGAATTTGCCATTGATGTCGAGCTATGGGTATAATAGGTACGACGTGCACCAGGGTTGGAAAATATTTTTCTCTTTCTGGGACCGTAGTCAGAAATGGAAAAAATTTTCTGGACCCTAAACAAGGAGTAAAAGCAACTTCCAATTACGAACTGACCCCTTGAATTCTAAGCAGGGACAGTATGGCTTAGTATGACAGTATGGCTTAGTATGACAGTATGGCTTAGTATGACAGTATGGATAAAATAAAGTCCATAATGTAGTTCAATAGAAATCACTTTATGGCATGCAAGTTTATCACACAATCGAAGTATAATTGAGCAGAGCAGGTATAAAAATCTTTACTTGTGTCAACATTCCGCAACTTCTGAGATTCCTTCTGTACTCAAAATTGCCAAAAGCTGTTTTCTACAATATGTTACGTGGAACTATAGCACAACAGCTATGCTATTTCAAGAGAAGATTGCAGATTTAAAAGGAAAGATCCTGCAATAAATATAAACTTTTCTTCCAAATTCTGAATGTCTGTAAAGCTTTGTCTCCCAAGATAGGCTTTCAAACATGAACAGACATACTGCAGTTTGAATAATATTTATGCAATTTTAAGTCCTGATTGATAAAATTTAGTTAAATACCTTCCAAAAATGTGCGAAGGACCTTTTCAGAAAGTTGTACATTGAAATGAAGCTTTATTAGGAGAATGACCTTTAACAATTTAGACAAACAGCCAAAAAAGCTATGAGAGATGCTAAATCCGACTTCTATCGCAATGCAATTTCTATAAAGAAACCAAAATGAAGTTTGGAAAATCATACATAGGTGTCTTACATCCTACACCAAAACGTTGCACTTTAATCCCTCTGAGTTGAACAACTAGTTCGTCGAAATTGCTGGAAAAATATTGAATGAAGAGCCAACACAACCATCAAAGATACTTGAGTTTATAGACAGGTTACCAATTTGCAACAGGGAAAATGGTGCACTATTTCAATTGCGTCAAGTTACTTATGAGATTGTATTATTATTGTCATTGTTTCAGCTTATGCTCTGGCTGTTGTAATTGCCATCATTTCTCCGGTTAGGCGAGTCATAACAAATGACCAAGGGCTAACAGAAAGTCTCTCTCTTACATCTCCAACACCATCCTCAGGATCCGTGCAGTTCCTAAAAAGGCAGTCTTTTGAACAGCTCTCCCAGTTTTTCCATCCACCTATCGAATTCTTTTGTCACACTTCCAAGGGCACCAACAACTACAGGAGCAACATGCACCTTCCTCAGTTGCCACAGCCTTCCAATTTCCCTCCGCAAGTCCTGGTATTTCTCCACCTTTTCCCTCTCCTTTTCGTGTACTCTTACATCAGCGGGCACTGCAAAGTCAACGATTATACAGTTTTTTTTCCTTCTTATCAATTATAACAATGTCTGGCCTTCTTGCTTCTATCACATTGTCGCATTGCATATTCATGTCCCATAACACTTTTACGCCTTCATTCTCTGCCACTCCTTCTGGGTTATGTTCATACCATTTTTCCCTATGTTCTAATCCATTTTTCTTACACAGTTCCCAATGAATTTTCTTTGCAACATTATCATGGCGCCTCTTGAATTCTTTTTGAGCTAATTTCTCACATTCACTTATCATGTGTTGCACACTTTCTCCCCTCTTTCCACACTTTCTACAAAGGGGATCATCAATACTCTTATCAATATGGTGTTTCACATAATTTGTTCTGATTGCCTGTTCTTGTGCAGCACATAACAACGCCTCTGTCTCAACCTTTAAATCACATCTGACTAACCAATTCCAGGTTTTGTCCTTGTCTACTATCTCCAGCACTTCCCTTATGAACTGTCCATACATCCTTTTCTCCATCCAATTTTGTTTAAGCACCTGCGCATTCTATCCTTTGAATTCACTTTTGCTAATAGTACCTTGTCTCAATCATCCCTGATGTACGAATCACCTGAATCAGTTTTTCCGCAGAATTCATTACATACAATCCCAAGCTATTTTCCTCTCCTCTGACACACTGTTCTATGCTTATCAAACCTCTGCCTCCTTCATGCCTTTTCAAGTACAATCTGTCCACATCACTCTTGGGATGAAAGGCACCATACATTGTCATTGTTTTTCTTGTTGTTCTGTCTAAGCTTTTCAGTTCACATCCTTTCCATTCCAAGATTCTAGCTCCATATCTGATGGCTGTAATTTTGTTTTTACCATTCAATTTTGATTTAAGAATCAACCTAAGCCGTCTCTTGTATTCCTTTGTCATTTTCACTTTCATCTCATTTTCTTTGATCCAGAGTCCAGAAAACATTACGGTCGCACGGTCATTGACCGGAGGAAGGCCTGTAGAACAATGGAACTTTGGAGGAAGGTGTGTCAAAATAGAGATTTGAAGGAAGGTTTGGATAAATTTGTCAACAATGAAAATTGAGACAGATTATTGAAAGAAACTGTCATATGCAAGGAAGTCAGAGTGCATTGGCAAGAAATGTCAAATGATTTGTCTCATAAAAGTCTTTTTAGCATTGATAACTGGTATATCCACTCATTTTAAATATGCACTTCAATACTCTTGACTTATGTGCCATTACAACTTGCTGTATGTGCAACACCAGTTCATTTCCCAAAGAATATAGAGTTGAAACATTGGTTGGAAAGCGCAGCTTTATTATAAATCGTAACATTAGGACCACGACGAACATCATTTTGAGAGTCATTTCAGAAAAGACAAACGTAGTTAAATCGACATTTCCAGTTGGTTAAGACGACATTTCCATTAGCAAAAAATTAATTAATTAAGACATGTTCAGGACGTTTCGAGACGAGCTTGTCTCATCTTCAGCTAAATCAAAGTTACACGTGTGAGGTTTTTATAGTGATAACTATTCTAGAGAAAATGCATAATAAATTATCAATCATACGATATCTAAATAAGGAAAGTCCATTGAAGTTAAACCAAATAAGAAAGTCCAGTGAGATTAAAAAAGATACAACGGTATAGAGGAGTTCTGTTGATTGAGTGTCGGGCGGTCCCTCAAGATTAGAAGGCTCTCGTGTATCAACAAATCAAAATTGTTGTTGGCTTTGTCCAAAATACAAAAATCATCAAAAGACGCGGCATGCCCAGTTTCATTAATATGGTCCCTAATGGATGAAGAAGCACTTTTTATACTTATTCCTTTCTTGTTTATTCCTAAATGTTCCCTACAACGAACACATTAAAAAATTTTTGGATGGGCAATACATACCTAAAATAAGACCGGCCACCGTATCTAAACTCCCGGTAACTTTTTGTTTACCTTATTTAGGCCAATACAGTCTCAGGGTGAAAAAGAAACTATGTAAATTTTTAGGTAACGCGTACCCCCATGTCGATTTTCGCGTTGTTTTTCAATCAGCTAAACGCATTGAAAACCTTTTCCCTTTCAAAGATCACATCCCTACGAACATTTGTTCTTCTGTTGTTTACAAGTTTACGTGTAGTAGCTGCCAGGCTGCTTATTATGGCAAAACATCACGCCACTTTGTTGTTCGTTGTAGGGAACATTTAGGAATAAACAAGAAAGGAATAAGTATAAAAAGTGCTTCTTCATCCATTAGGGACCATATTAATGAAACTGGGCATGCCGCGTCTTTTGATGATTTTTGTATTTTGGACAAAGCCAACAACAATTTTGATTTGTTGATACACGAGAGCCTTCTAATCTTGAGGGACCGCCCGACACTCAATCAACAGAACTCCTCTATACCGTTGTATCTTTTTTAATCTCACTGGACTTTCTTATTTGGTTTAACTTCAATGGACTTTCCTTATTTAGATATCGTATGATTGATAATTTATTATGCATTTTCTCTAGAATAGTTATCACTATAAAAACCTCACACGTGTAACTTTGATTTAGCTGAAGATGAGACAAGCTCGTCTCGAAACGTCCTGAACATGTCTTAATTAATTAATTTTTTGCTAATGGAAATGTCGTCTTAACCAACTGGAAATGTCGATTTAACTACGTTTGTCTTTTCTGAAATGACTCTCAAAATGATGTTCGTCGTGGTCCTAATGTTACGAATATAGAGTTATTTTCAATAATATGTATTCTGGAAAGTCTCCAAAGCTTAATAAAGCTGCATCATATACTCATTGAAACAGGGTGATTTCTACCAACTTCACCAAACATGGTGCCATACAAAGTTACTGTGTATAGACATCACATAATGTTCCAGTTGGGTTGAGGTTCAAGTCAGAGTTGAAACATCTCTCAATCTTAGTTTCAATTATTACCTTCCTGAACCATTGTTGGTGTCTTCATAATGTTTTTGAAATTTGTTGCTATCAAGCCTCAATCAAAACTTCAAGCAATGTCTTTCATTATATAGGCCTATAATCAATTTCAAAATCTGTACTTGGTTCCCTTGTCTTTTATCTTCAAAAGATTGGACTTGCGACAACAAATCTTATGATGCAAAAAGATGCTGGGCATCCATCGATCATACCACTGTTCACTTCTCATGAGACTACTTCCAAAAGATCTTTGTTTCTTGGCTGTATTCCTAACATTACCAATCAATGAAGAGAGGTACATTGTCAGTCACTAAAACCAAATTTAGGCAGAGGTTTAACGTTTATAAATCGTATTTCAGGTCGTACGCGCGCAAACACAATCAAGGGACGCTGGACAGGGGGAAACCGATTCCACAGGCGAATTTTTTCAGTCATTTTTTGAATCAAACCATCGCGGAAAATTTGATGTTACTATCAAAATAATTGATGGGGCAGATAATGTATTTTCATTGCGACGAAAAGAATTTTTTTGTCAATATCGATTGGGAACATTCTTACCAAGGGGACTAAGTGAACGGGCTGCGGATGTTGAGCTAGACATGTTTGCGAGCGGGATGGCTTGAATCTTGCTATTGCATTTATTTCCTGAAGATTGTGGTGGGCGTGGCTGTGCGGCCATCTCCTTTGATTTCGTGTGATGTTACGCGTGCTATTCTTGATTCAGCAGTGAGCGAATCGTAGAAAGACCATCGGAGAGGTCCACGCGAATTCCCAATGAGTCTTGTTGTTTTTTTGCCCTCTCGGAGTTTAAAGCCTCTCCGGGGAAATTGACCAAGCACGTTTACAATAATCTAAAAAATAAGATTTTGTTCTCTCGAGGTGCAGCAAAAACATGCACTGTTCTTTAAGCTTACTGTTTTATTCTCACCGGGTATGGTAATCTTTTGCTTCCACTTAAAAAATTCAGTTTTGAATTCAGCCCTTATTTTCATGTAACTTGGATTTTTTATCTTGTGAAATATCTATAAATACTCGGTTGCTCGCTTGAAAAGTTATTCCTGATGAAGATTTTATCGAAACGTTGAGCTTTTAACAGTTTTGTTTTATTATTATCATTATCATTATCATTATTATTATTATTATTATTATTATTATTATTATTATTATTATTATTATTATTATTATTATTATTATTATTATTATTATTATTATTCCTGATGAAGATTTTATCGAAACGTTGAGCTTTTAACAGTTTTGCTTTATTATTATCATTATTATTATTATTATTATTATTATTATTATTATTATTATTATTATTATTATTATTATTATTATTATTATTATTATTATTATTATTATTATTATTTATTAATATTATTCTTTTTATCGCAGAAAAAAGTTCCTGGTAAGTTCGTCCCGAAAGCAAGCTAGAACAACTAGCCTCAGGTTTCGAGAACCTTTCTCAATGTTCTTGCAGTTCCTAACAATGCCGTTTTCTGTATCACTTCAGTCCTGATCTTGATTCCTATCTTCTCAATGTATTGCTCTGCTTCTTTTGTGACACATCCCAATGCACCAACTACAACTGGAATGACAGTTACTTTTCGAAGGCACCATAATCTTGCAATTTCTCTTTTTAGATCTTGATACTTTTCAATTTTCTCTTGTTCTTTCTGTTTTATCCTTGTATCTCCTGGTACAGCTATGTCAATGATTAAGCACTCTTTTCTGGTTTTAGCACGACAACAATGTCTGGTCGCCTATGCTCAATTTCGTAATCTGTGTTTATGTTAAAGTCCCACAGTACCTTAATGCTTTCATTTTCAGTAACGCCTTCTGGCTTATGATTGTACCACTGTTCAGCCCTGGGTAGGTCATACTTCTTGCAAATCTCCCAGTGAACTATCCGTGCTACGTTGTCGTGGCGTCGCTTATATTCCTTCTGGGCTAATTTGCTACATTCACATATGATATGGCTCACTGTTTCCCCCTTCTCACCACACATTCTGCAACTCGGCGAATCTCTTGATTTGTCGATATGATGTTTAACGTAATTCGTACGTATTGCTTGTTCTTGTGCTGCCATAATTAGTGCTTCTGTTCCTTTCTTCAAGTCTCCATTTCTTAGCCACAACCATGATTTCTTCCTGTCTACTATCCCATCCGTATCTCTGAAAAACTGACCATGCAGTACTTTTTCATGCCACTTGACTTCTGTTTCTTTTTTTCTTTGATATTTATACTCTGATGGCTTAATGATGTCAGTATTCATTTCCTGTTGTTTATGCACTACTTTTAATAATTGCTCTTGGCTGTTTTTAACATACCATCTAAGGCTATTTTCCGCTGACTGGATGGTTTCTAATACACTTTGCAATCCCCTTCCACCTCTCTGTCTTGCAACATACAATCTATCGACGTCACTTTTTGGATGTAATGCTCCATTCATCGTCATAATTTTCCGTGTCTGTCTGTCTAGTTTCTCCAGTTCCGCTTTCGTCCACTTCACTATCCCAGCCCCATATCTCATCACAGCTACTGCCCAAATATTCATTGCTGAGATGGCATTCCTGCTGTTCAAGTTTGACTTTAATATAAGTTTAATCCTTCGCTTGTATTCCTTCGTGAATCTCTCTTTCATTTCCTTCTCCTTTATCCCATCTAGTTCTACTATACCCAAGTACTTGCAACCTTCTTCGCTAACGCCTTCTATCACTGCCTGCTTCATTTTCTGTCTGTCTTACAAACTGCCCATGCAAGGTCTTTTCCTTCCAAGCATGACATCTTTCATTCTTTTTCCGCATCTTATACTCAGCTTCGGTATCGCCTTCATATTCATTTGCCGCTCTAGCTGCTGTTAGTAGCCGTTCATCACTGTTGCATACATATCTCGCGAGACCAATAACTGCGAGGTTTATAACATCTTCGACATTAAGCAATCCTCTTCCACCTTCTTTTCTTGGGATATACAATCTGTCAACGTTACTTTTTGGGTGCAGTCCCCTGTGCATTGTCAATAGCTTTCTTGTTTTTCTATCTAAGTGTTGGACCTCTTCCTTTGTCCAGCCTAAAAATGCTGCAGAATATCTCAGCAAGGATATTGCCCATGTGTTTATCGCATTAATAATATTTTGTCCATTTAGCTTAGTTTCTAACAGCTTTCTAACTCTTCGCTTGTATTCATTCCCAACCCTCTCTTTCATTTCTTTTTGCTTATTCTGAACTGCCTGCAGTATACCAAGGTATTTATATTCTTCATTCTCATCCAAAGATCTCATCTTTCTGTTATCGGGCAACTTTATTCCTTCTGATTTTATAACTTTTCCCCTTTTCAATACTAGTATGGCGCACTTCTCAATGCCAAATTCCATTTTAATATCGTTGCTGAAGATAAGCACCGTCTGGATCAAAGAGTCGAGCGTTTTCTCCGTTTTGCTGTACAGTTTCAAGTCATCCATAAATAACAAATGATTTATCTTTTCTTTAGAATTAGCGAATTCGTATCCTGGACTTGCTTTTCTCAATATATGGGTCAATGGTATGAGTATGATTACAAACAATAAGAGGCGACAATGAATCTCCTTGGAATATCCCTCTCTCAATCTTCACTTCACCAAGAACGTCATTTCCATATGTCAGCTCAACTTTCCAGGATTTCATGCTTTCTTTCACAATTCTTCTAATCTCTTCACCTACACCTAGATTTTCCAGACACTCTAAAATCCATTTATGGGGAACTAAATCATAGGCCTTTCGATAGTCAATCCATGCCATTGCCAGATTCTTATTTCTTCTCTTAACCTCCTGCAGCAGCATTCTATCGATATATAACAAGTCTCCGGTTCCTCGCGATCCCTTTTTGCACCCGTTTTGCTCTTCTGGTAGTAAATATATTTGTTCAAGGAAAGTGTATGTCTCCTCTGCAATTATTCCAGTAAGGATTTTCCATGCCAATGGCAAACATGTTATCGGCCTGTAGTTGCTGGGATCATTTCCTTTAGCTGGATCCTTTTGTATCAACACTGTCTTCCCTTTTGTCACCCACTCTGGCACTTTTCCTACCTTTAAGCAATCTGCAAGGTGTCCTTCAAGCTCTTGTGGATACTTGTAAAGTATTTGAGCCAGTATCCTTGAACCATATCTGGTCCAGGTGCTTTCCAATTCGGCAGCCTTTGTAAAAACTTTTTCATTTTCTCCTCAGTAATTTCAATCATTCCTTGTTGTTCTTGCCTTTCCATCTCCTTCTTAAAATCTTGCAGCCACTTTGCCTCCTTATTATGATCCACTTTCTTGCTCCAGATTGAGGACCAGAAGTCCCTTGCTTGCTCCGCCTGGAGTGCTTGGCTCTCCTTTCGTTTTTCACCATCGTCAACATTCTGATAGAAACGTTTCTGGTTATTTTGAAACATTCTGTTCTGCTGGTATTGGCTTATTCGATCACTGTACCGTTTAATTTTAGCAGTCTTTGCAGCTATTCTCTGTTTGATCTCTTCCCTAGCGACACCTAGTCCTTTCTGTTTTGTCTTATAACGATTCTGCAGATCATGTGTATGCTTCTGTTTGATCTTCTTCCCCTGGATCATTGCATTCACTCTTCCAAGATCCCGATTCAAATCAGTAACTTGCTGTTCCAGCCTTCTTTTCCACTTGGGCTGCCTGCTTGTGTAGTTTTCTTTCCGTTAAACTCCCACCATTTCGATCACAATTACAGAACCAGCATAAATAAGGTCGTTTGTTGCAGTGATATCTGTTGTTACAATCTTGCTTAACACAACATTTACTGTTTGTACAGCATGTTTCAGTTTGCTTCTTTCAATACCTCTCAATGATGGAACTCTAATTTTTTCCTTTTTCAAAATCTCCTCCATCTTCTCAATAATTTCTACCTCCTTTGGTGACACGATAGTTCCATCCACTAACTGCAGTTTTCCATGCAACCTGATCGTGTCTTCTGTATGCATTTGCGCACCACTATTAGTTTCATCTAGCATTTCCGTCTCCTGGTACTCACTATCACCTACTTCATTCACTGGTTCCCCCTCTTCTGTCATTCTTTTGATCTCTTCCAGTTCCAAGTCACTCAGCTATTTTTTCTTTCGAATCTGGTTAGCCTGGTCAACGAGTCGTTGCTCAGTACCAAAAAACTTGTCCATTTGAAGCCATAATTACATCCTTTTTCGGTATCCATTCTTAGATGGGACACTTTCACAATAACATTTCATAACCATTCTATTATCTTCTTGGGTCCACTTCCTTCGTCTTGTCATTGTAGCAGTAACTTGATGACGACCGGGTCCATGCTGCTGTACCATGGAACACCTGCCGGGCGAGAGACCTTCACATTCAGTTCCAGTCTCATTGACGCCGTTATTTGAACCAATTTGATTATCTATTTACACTCATTTGAGGATAGTGAATTTTAGGTTGCACCACCACCAATGTTTTTATCGTGACACCATCACTAGGAGGATTGCCAGTCAAGGCTAAAGAGTTCCTCCCACCCATGAGACAGACTAGCCCCCGCCGGACGCCAAACCGGTACTTCTTGGTCTCGGGGAGAGCTAACAGGTACTACACCTTGCTCAAGGGTGACCTGGAGGTAGTTGCGGCAAAGGGTAACCTCATTATTCCACGTCGAAACTCCACAACCGGATGCAGTTTTATGTCATACCCAGGACAATTATTATTATTATTATTATTATTATTATTATTATTATTATTATTATTATTATTATTATTATTATTATTATTATTATTATTATTATTATTATTATTATTATTATTATTATTATATATAACATATATAATAATAATATATATATAATAATAATAATAATAATATAGTAATAATAATAATATATATATAATAATAATAATAATAATATAGTAATATTAATAATAATAATAATAATAATAATAATAATAATAATAATAATAATAATAATAATAATAATAATAATAATAATAATAATAATAATAATAATAATAATAATAATAATAATAATAATAATAATAATAATAATAATAATATAGTAATAATATTTTTGATACTAAGAATTTATATAACCATTTATTTCATACTAAAATGTTCGACAAATGGAGAAAATGGAAAAATTGAGGTGAGACCGAGGATTGAACTCGGGACCTTCTGCTATCTAGGCAGACGCTCTCCCAGTTGAGCTATCTCACCACACTATTGCTAGCGCAGTTCATTGATATCCAGACTGGGGTAGTGACGACACTCCTGAGTGTTTTGCCGGCATGATTTTTTAGATGTTAAATGTGTAGGCTTGGCGCATTGCCCTCGACTTGTCTGACCCACGCCCCAAACGTAGGCTGGCACACTGCCCTTGACTTGTCTAGCCTACTTGCCCTGAAACTATGGAGATGACGACACTTTAACAACTCAATTTTTCCTCTCCATTGTCTTTACCCATAAAATTGAGAAAAATTGAGTAAAATTGAGTTGTTAAAGTGTCGTCATCTCCATAGTTTCAGGGCAAGTAGGCTAGACAAGTCAAGGGCAGTGTGCCAGCCTACGTTTGGGGCGTGGGTCAGACAAGTCGAGGGCAATGCGCCAAGCCTACACATTTAACATCTAAAAAATCATGCCGGCAAAACACTCAGGAGTGTCGTCACTACCCCAGTATGGATATCAATGAACTGCGCTAGCAATAGTGTGGTGAGATAGCTCAACTGGGAGAGCGTCTGCCTAGATAGCAGAAGGTCCCGAGTTCAATCCTCGGTCTCACCTCAATTTTTCCATTTTCTCCATTTGTCGAACATTTTAGTATGAAATAAATGGTTATATAAATTCTTAGTATCAAAAATATGGGTAAAGACAATGGAGAGGAAAAATTGAGTTGTTAAAGTGTCGTCATCTCCATAGTTTCAGGGCAAGTAGGCTAGACAAGTCAAGGGCAGTGTGCCAGCCTACGTTTGGGGCGTGGGTCAGACAAGTCGAGGGCAATGCGCCAAGCCTACACATTTAACATCTAAAAAATCATGCCGGCAAAACACTCAGGAGTTTCGTCACTACCCCAGTATGGATATCAATGAACTGCGCTAGCAATAGTGTGGTGAGATAGCTCAACTGGGAGAGCGTCTGCCTAGATAGCAGAAGGTCCCGAGTTCAATCCTCGGTCTCACCTCAATTTTTCCATTTTCTCCATTTGTCGAACATTTTAGTAATAATATATATATATAACATATTCAACTTCTGTATACGGTATTTAAACAATACACTAGCCACAAACAAAGCATGTTTACCTGGAAGAAATCAGCTAGTGCTCAATGCAGTGTATGCAGTGCCCCACAAACACTAGGACACGTAATTGGTGGATGTGCAGCTCACTTGAACGAGGGGAGATACACATGGAGACATGATTCTATTCTTAAAAATCTTGCTGATTACCTTTGATTAAAAGAAAACTGATGTGTGCATGCTGATCTGGAAAGATATTCTTCACCTTCAGTGATAACTGGTGATGATTTGCGACCTGACATAGTGATAATCAAAGGAAAATTGCTGTACATATTGGAACTATGGTAAATCTTGTCATTTCATTGTAAAATCGGAAATAGGTTTGTACGAATATTTTTTTTCCTTCCTTAGCTTTTATTTAGCCGTTGTGCATTCCATTCAGCTTGCCAAATATGAGATTGCTGTAATGGTTTTTAAATTCTTAGATTGTAATTAAGTGGATTTTTGATGAAAATGATACATGATGTTTTAAAAAAAAATTATTATTATGTTCAATTTTCACAATTAAAACTGGACGTATAAGCTTGAAATCAAATTGCAACTAGCAAACTCAGATTTCAAGTACTTTTCGCAAAATCCTTGCTGTTCCTAACAGTACTGTCTTTTGAATTTGAGCTGTCTTTATCGAAATTCCAATTTCCTTGATTCGGCTTTCCAACATTGTTGGCACAGTTCCCAATGCGCCTATCACAAAAGGAATTATTGAAACTTTGACATTCCACAATTTGCTTACTTCTCTCGCTAAATCCCTGTATTTGTCAATCTTTTCATCTTCCTTCTCGGCTACTTTGCTGTCACCTGGGCATGCTATATCTATCAACTGGCACTCTCTTGTTTCTTTGTTAACAATTGTAATATCAGGTCTCCTAGCACCGATCATTCGATCAGTTTGAATAGTGAAGTCCCATAATATTTTACATTTCTCATTTTCCATTACACTTTCAGGCTCATGATCATACCATTTCTCCACATGATCTAAGCCATTTTTCTTGTATAACTCCCAATGAGCTGCTTTGGCTATGTTGTCGTGTCTGATCTTGTATTCCGTCTGGGCAAGCTTCTTGCACTGACTTATGATATGAGTTACTGACTCGTCTCCTTCCTTGCACATTTCATACTTAGGGTCATCATGACTTTTATCAATCTTTGCTTTGATTATGTTTGTTCGAAGTGCCTGATCTTGAGCAGCTATCAAAAGACCTTCAGTTTCTTTCTTTAGGTTCCCCTTAGTAAGCCATATCCAGGAATCCCTACTAGCTATATTCTCCGTCTGTCTCAAATGTTGCCCGTGTAATGCTTTTTCTTTCCACTCAGTTTTTCTCTCCATTTTCACTCTTCGTTTGAACTCGTCTTCATTTTCACTAGGTGTATCTATTTCTCTTCTTGCTGCGATTATCAATCATTCATCACTCTGCCTTATATATCTTTCAAGTGCCAATTTAGCAAGGTCAATACAATCTTCTACTGCAATTAATCCTCGACCGCCTTCTTTCCTTGGTAAATACAATCTGCAGACACTGTCTCTAGGATGTAATGCCTTTTGCATTGTCATCATTTTTCTTGTCATTCTATCCATGGTCTATCCATGGTCCGCAATTCCTCCCTTGTCCATTCAATGAAAGGAGCTGAATACCTTAATGAGGATACTGCCCATGTGTTGATAGCTTGCACCGTATTCCTTCCATTCAATTTCGATTGTAAAACTTTCCTCACCCTAAGTTTGTACTCATTTCTTAATTTTTCTTTCATCTCTTTTTGTTTTACTTGATCGGATTCAAGAACACCCAAGTATTTATATAAACAATCCTCATTCATTGACTTGATTCTACTTTCACAGGGTAGCATGATCCCGTCAGATGCTATCACCTTTCCTCTTCTAATAACGACTGTAGCACACTTATCTTATTATTATTATCATTATTATCATTATTATTATTATCATTATTGCAATACCACAGTCTAAGACATTGTTTGACTGGAAAAGTTAAGCTGAACATCAAGCTGCAACCCGCAGCCTTAGATATTCAGCGCATTACGCAGACTTCTTGCAGTTCCAAGTAGGCAAGCCTTTGGCAGTGTTCCAAAGTAGATGTTGAGGCTGATGCGTTCAAGCCATTTCCCCAAACTCTTGGATACAGTGCCTAATGCCCCGATGATTATGGGGACTACCTGTACTTCGCTACATTGCCTGATCCTTTTCAATTCCCATTTTAGGTCTTGGTAACGGTCCACTTTCTCTCTTTCTTTTTCAATTATGCGCGTATCAATGGGACATGCAACATCTATGATTTTACAAATTCTTGCATGTCCCTTTGATACGCGCATTATCATTATCATTATTATTATCATTGTTGTTTTTTTCCACACCATGCATCTTTTTTACGTCATTGGTGGTTTGTTGTTCAGCTAGATATCAAGTCAATACCCTTGACCTTAGATATCTAGAACGTTCCTGATGATCTTTGCCGTTCCTAACACACAAGCTTTCTGCATCATGTCAATCTTCTCTTCTACTTCTATCTTTGCTGCCCATGAGCTAAAGTTCTTGCTCAATGTACCCAACGCCCCTATAACGATTGGAACAACGCATACATTTCTGCATTCCCAGATCCTACCAATTTCTCTTTTTAAGTCCTGATAACGTTCAACCTTCTCAAGCTCTTTCGTCTTTACCCTTGTATCAAATGGGCATGCGACATCTATGATATAGCATCCCCTGCTTGTTTTCTCGTGTATCAATATATCAGGTTTATTGTGTTCAAGGTGGTGATCCGTCTGAATAGAAAAGTCCCACAGTAGCTTTACATTTTCATTTTCATTTTCATTATTATTATTATTATTATTATTATTATTATTATTATTATTATTATCATTATTATTATTATCATCATCATTATTATTATCATTATCATTATTATTATTATTAGAAAAGTAAGACGTAAGTAAGAGATAAGAATAGAAAAGTACCCTCCGAATGGATACTTGATATAGTGCAAAGAATTCCAAAAAAGAATCATAACCGTGAAGACCTAACGACACTTCGTGATATATCTTCATCGTATGTCATATACAAATTATTTTCGCGTTGCATCATAAACAGAATTTTGCCCTTCATCGAGCCAGAATTGAATTTTGGCAAAGGGCTTTTCTTAAGGGAAGAAACAGGCAAGATCTAATTTTTAGCCTGAAAACAGCATTGGATGACTTTAGACACATATGCACAAAACTCCATATTCTATTTATCGACTTTGCAGATGCTTTTGGCAGTATCAGGCATAAAGAAATTACAACCACATTGCGTGAATACAACGTTCCGACTGTATACTGTAAGATTATTGAGCACATATATGACCGCCCCAGCTTTCAAGTTATTTGTGGAAACAATTCGACTCAGAAAATCTACATCACAAGGGGCACAAAAACAGGTGAACCATTAAGCGTTTTGATTTTTCTAGTGATAGTGGATAAAGTACTAAAACCAGCCTTCAGTCATGCCCTTGTTAGTATGAATATAGAAAATGAAAGAAACATTAGGCCAATTCCAATTCAAGCATATGCAGACGACATTGCAATGGTAGCTTATGACTTAGAACTAATAAAGGGATGATAATGAAATGTGAGCCACTCTTTGATCAAGCTGGTTTGAAAGTAAAGGAATCTAAGTGTGCGTTGTTTTATGAACGAAGGTCGGGTAACAATTAGTATAAGGGAAAAGGTGACAAAAAGCCAGCAATTAAAGTACTAGGAGAAACAATAGCAACGTACAAGAGGTCTGAATCTTATAAATATCTAGGTAAATCGTTTACCATAGCAGGCGAAGACGAAAAACAAGTTCAGAATTTTATTGAAGAATTTAAAGATATAATTGATAAAATCAAGGAATGTACGCTCCCTATTCCTTTAAAACTCAGTGCTTTCAATAACGTGGCTTTAGCAAAGATTTCACACTACTTTGAAAACACAAAGATAGAAGAAAAACAGCTTGAGGAATTGGATTCAAAGATTACGAAAACTGTTAAAGAAATGTTTGATTTATATGCCAAGAGCAGTGAAAAGATATTTTTCGTCAATAGACTACTTGGAGGGCTTGGAATAAAGAGACCATCAAACGTATATAGGGCAACGCGTGTATCCAATTTGATAAAAATGCTGAATCACGATGAAGAGAACATACAGTATCTAGCGAGAAAATCTTTGGAATTAGACATGAAATCACGTGGTGTTAGACAGACAGATAGCGAAATCAATTTCCTAGGTTATGCATTAGATGCTAATGGAAGACTAGCAAAGACAAAAACATATGGAGGGAACTCTGATTGGCCTGATCTACTTTTCCATGCTAACAAGTTTAATGGATCAATTATCTACAAAGACGGTTTTGCTGTGGTTGTCGTTAATGGCAAGGAGCTGAATAGGAAAGATTTAAAAAGAGAAATCGAGGGAAAATTAGAGCAACAAGATATCATTAAGAGCTGTGAGCTCCGCATGCAGGGAAACTTTATAGGAATGGAGAATATAGACAGAAAGATTTCGCATCAAGTTTATTACGGATGGAAACTGTCTGATAGCTTAGTCAAGTTTATTCTACGTGCACGTATGAATCAAATTCCTTGTAACAAGCTAAATCATATGTGGAATAAGGATCACGATAAAAGATGCTCAATATGCAATGAAAGGACTGAATCAATTGCACACTTGATGAATTCCTGCAGTTCAATGAACAATTCAAAAGTTTCATGGATAAGCTGCAAATAATGTGCGATCATTTCCAAAGAGAAAGGCCTTACTCGATTACAATGACTGGTGACTTCAACTGTCGATCTTCTCAGTGGTGGGGGGAAGATATTGAGAATCCGGAGGGAACTGCTTTTGGATGAGCTACTTGAAACAAATAACTTATATCAGCTTATTGATGAGCCAACCAACATGAGGGGAGAATGTATGTCTTGTATAGATCTTATCATCACTGACCAACCAAACATATTTGTAGAATCGGGAATCCATCCTTCCCTTGATGATCACTGTCAACACCAAATAGTCTACGGTAAGCTGAGCATTTCAATACCCCATCCACCCCCATATAAAAGGACGATATGGGATTATTCAAAAGCCAATACCCGGATGATTAGGGATCTTATAAATGAAATGGATTGGCAATCAAGATTTGTGGGCATTGGTTCGAATGAAATGACGGAGCTGTTCACTGGCACCATTTTTGCAATTCTATCTGCAAACATTCCAAACAAAGTCATAAAGTGCAATGACAAGGATCCACCATGGATTACTCCTGAATTAAAAAGTGCAATAAAAGCGCAAGCATAGAGTCTTCAAAAAATACAAAGATCGGGGCCGGCGGTTAGAGGACTGGAATTTAGTGAAAGAAGTCCGAAATGAAACTTCTAGATTGATCACCAAGGCCAAAGAAAACTACTTCTCGACCATGGGTCGTACGTTGTCTGATCCTGACCAAGGTATAAAGGCTTACTGGGCGATTTTAAACAGATTGATAAACAAGAAAAAAACCTTGAATATCCCTCCGTTACTTGAAAATGGAATCTTTGTGACAAATTTACAAACAAAAGCAGACATTTTAGGTGACTATTTTGTTCAACAGTGCTCGACTATCGTGAACAGCAGCACCCTTCCAAACTATCAACCGACCTGCAACGCTCTTCTGCAAAGTCTTGACATAGACAGGGAAAAAGTAACTAAATTAATTCGTGCACTGGACACCGCAAAGGCTCATGGGTGTGATGACATATCAATTTCAATGATTAAGATCTGCGATACTTCCATCGTCGAACCACTGTGCTTGATTTTTGAAAAATGCCTTGAAACAGGAATCTACCCCTCCATGTGGAAGAAAGCAAACATTATTCCTGTTCATAAAAAGGAAAGTCGACAGAGCAAGCAGAATTATCGTCCAATCTCTCTACTGCCAATTTTTGGAAAGATTTTTGAAAAGATCATTTTTATTGTCATCTTTGTGACCAAGGGCTAATAACACAACATCAATCTGCGTTTCGACCTGGTGATTCAACAATCAACCAACTTTTATCCATCACTCAAAAAATCTACAGTGCTTTTAAAGAAATTCCCTCAAAAGAAGCACGATCAGTCTTTCTGGACTTGTCTAAGGCATTTGATAGAGTTTGGCACGAGGGGTTACTTTATAAGCTCAAATGTAGTGGTGTATCTGGAGATCTCTTCATCTTAATCCGAAACTTCTTAAATGATCGTCAGCAACGCGTTGTATTGAATGGGAAATGCTCAAGATGGGCTACCGTCTCTGCAGGGGTTCCACAAGGCTCTGTTTTAGGTCCATTGTTTTTCCTGGTTTATATAAATGACATTGTTGATAATTTTCGTTGTGATATTAAGCTTTTTGCTGACGACACTTCAATCTTCTCCGTTGTTCGGAATGATAGAAGCAGTGAGGAACTAAATAGGGATCTTGAGTGATTGCGCTTGTGGTTGTGGCAATGGAAAATGCACTTCAATGCGGACAAAACAGAAGAAGTGATTTTCTCCACCAAAAGGAGTAAACCCTTGCATGATCCCTTAACACTAGGAACTGAAGAAATTGAAAGAAAAACGGAGCACAAGCACATCGGAATGGTCCTTGATTCGAGGTTAAGTTTTCGAGGTCATATCAGGGAGGCTATCCTCAAAGCAAGGAGAGGGATTGGAATAATAAGGTACATCTCTAAATATGTCTCTAGAAATGTGCTTGGTCAAGTTTACAAGCTTTATGTAAGACCCCATCTCGACTATGGTGATATTACCTACCATAGGTATGATCCTGACATGAGATTAAGTGTCACAAAACGACTTGAACAAACCCAGTATCATGCTGCATTAGCCGTAACGGGAGCATGGAGAGGCACAAATAGGCAAAAACTGTATGACGAACTAGGTTGGGAAGATCTTTATCATAGGAGGTGGTGCAGACGTTTGTGTCATTTTTACAACCACCGGAAAACAGGTTTACCTGGGTATCTCTTTGCAGAAATACCGCCTGAACGAGAACAATCTTACAACTTAAGACATCCCCGCGCATACGATTAGAATGTCAGCAGAACTACTCGTTTCTTGCATACCTTCTTCCAAAATGTTCTTTATGAATGGAATCTGCTAGATCATGACATTAAAAATTCACAATCCATATCCGAGTTTAAACGAAACTACTTGCAATCATAAGGCCACCTAAAAACACTGTTTATGATGTCTTTGATATAGAAGGTATCAAAAAGCTAACAAAGCTGCGTGTGAATTTCAGCGCTCTGAATGAGCACAGATTTCGACACAACTTTGATTGTAGTAGCCCAACTTGTATGTGTGGGATAAGCATTGAGGATATTAAACACTTTCTCCTGCACTGCCACAAGCTTGACCTGATGCGTAGAGATCTCTTTCGCCAGCTTACTATCCCTGGTTTAGACATAAACAAATTGGATTCAGATGCACTGTGCAGTTTGCTTCTATTTGGAAGCAAAGATCTGAACATAGTTGAAAATAGAATCATCATAGAAGCAACAATTTCATTCATCAATGCAACAAAGCGTTTCGATTGAATATTCAGAAAGTAAACAGCAGCGACCCCTCCCTTTACCATTGTAAGTTTTATCAGGTAGCTTGGTACCAAATAATCAGTTAAACCTTGAGATGTATAAACCTAATTGTATTTCACGTTAAAAATTTTTAGGGTTTTTGTATTATTTGGTACAAAGCTACCTGGATTCTACTTTTTTTGTCTTGCAGAAGTATTAGAACTGTAAGTGCCATCCAAAGTGGGGACAAGATGACCTTGTGTCTATCCCCGCTTTGGATGGCACAGTAGAATGTAACGAATTTGTGTTTTAATCTTTTTGACGTTGATAGAAAAAAAAATTCCTGCAGAAACCACAAAGATTTATATTCGCGAAGGCACGATCGGGTCGTAGAATTCCTAGAGCAAAAATCCGAAAAAAGAACTCAACATCAACGTTATTTGTCAAAAAAATGGTAGAAACAGCCTTTCCACAAATAAGAAATGCATTGAAAAGCTAAACCAAAGGAAGCCTGATATATTAGAGATAAAAGTGAACAAGAGAGAATGTGAAATTGTTGAAGTCACTGTCTGCTTTGATTTGTATATGAATACATCTTACCAAGAAAAAGAAAATAAATATCAACCATTAATAAACTTACTGAATCGACATGGAATTACAACAAGTATGAGTGTTATGTGCTTTGGATCACTTGGTACCGTACATACTAATGTGAGGAGGAACTTGAAAAGACTAGGACTATCAGGTGAAGAGGCAAAAGAAACAATGAAGTGATGCAGCGTATCAAACATGATTTGTGGTAGCATGATATGGCGAAATAGGTGCAAAAAAGTGAATGGATAGTAGGACTGCTAATTTCTGGTGATATGCAAAGAACATATTTGGCTATAAGACGTTTTTCAGTTTGTTTCTTAACTTGCCAAATCATATCTGATATTATTATTATTACTATTATTATCATCAATTTATTTAAAGTAGGCATATACAAAAGTAGCTCTGAAATAAATACTAATTCATGCCTACTACAAAGTAAAATTTTTCAAAACTAATAAAATAAAAAGAAAACGCAATTAAGAAACAGAATAATTAGGATAAAGACATATGTACAGATTTTTACAATTTCTTTTTACAATATTTATTGAATCTACATTGGTTCCCTTTCTTTCTTGGTATTTATCCGCTCAACAACCAAACCATTTCATTTCATTTTTTTTCATTTCATCACAAATTCAAGCTATAAGCTAATATACAAAAAAAATCTACGGTAGCTAAGGGTGTGAACAAGATTTAAGATACAAACTTATAATACTACCTTCTACCGAATTAGTAACAAGTTTGTAGCTTCGGACACCTAGAAAGAACTCTATTGAGCTTTCGAGCTAGGTGCCCATTGCCTCTGTCAAGCTAACATTTAACAATATTAATGAATATGAAAAAGATTTTTAACATTAACACTAAAAAGAATTCTAAAGAAAAGGAAGGGAAGAAAAAAAACAGAAAAAAGGGAAAAACCGTTCTGCTAATGATATTGGAGTTTAGACAGTTTCAGGTGTTACATATGGAATATTCATGGGAGAAATTAATTTTCAATTGTAGTTATCTAGTAGCCGTGTTTTAAATCTTTTAGTAAAAACTTTCTTACTCTTAGCATCTCGTATTTCTCTCGGAATTTCATTCCATACCTTTACTCCATAATTTGTGATAAAATTTTGTTTGCAGTTTGTTCTGACTAGAGGCCGAGATAAGTGGCCTGCAGTTGCTTGTCTCGTTTGATTGTTATGCCTTGAATTTACTAACTGGAAGAGCTTTTGAAAATGTGTCTCTACCGTTCCTTTTGATACGTAGTACATAAGCCACGAAAGGTTTTTCATTTCATTTTCATTTTTCATTTTAAAATATTTATACTGGCATAAGTTTCATATAATAAATACATGTTTTTCAAACTGACCAGTTTAAAATAAAATTCTAAAGGAAAAGAGGCTAAACTAAGGACAAAAGTAATTTATTTACCTAATTTACAATATAATACCAATGATCTTTGATAATACACAATAATACCTAATTTACAATAAAATATAACAGAAATAAAATAGAAGTTGAAATTACACCGCCCTCTATATTTGTTTCTTGAAATTTTTCAGGGAGGGTGCCAATTTTGCTTCTCTTCGTAAACTGTTCCAAAGTTTTGCTCCGCGATATGAAAAAGCCTTTTGGCCATTAGCAGTTTTTAGTAGCGGTAACCTAAGATCAGTTTCTGTCGAACGCAAAGTCCTTTCTCTATCATCTGAAAATTTTGTAAATAGTTTTGTCATGTAGGCTGGGGCAAGCGAATTCAAAGACTTATAAACTAGAGTGGCGGTCTCTTTTCTTGTGAGATCACTGATAGTCGGCCAGCCAAGACTCTGAATTAGTGGAGCAGCAGAAGCATCGTAAGGGCTATTTGTTACGATTCTTGCAGCTCTGTTTTGAATTTTTTGCAAGATGTCAATTTTTGAATTACTACAGCAGCCCCAAACAGAGCAACAGTAACTTAACTGGGGCTCGACAGTCCCTCTATACATTTTGTTGAGCACATCAGATGGAAGATATTTTTTAGCATACTTAATAAGTCCAAGGGCTCGATTAGCCTTGGTCTTGATAGTATCGACATGTTTGTCCCAGTTAAGTTGACTATCTACTTGAACACCTAAGTATTTTGCATTGGCAATCATTTCAATTTCCTGATCACCTATTGAAAAAAGTCTACATAGTCTACAGTTGCACTCCTCTCCCTTCCAAGTTTTTATTCTCCTTTTAACGCTGGAGAGGGTATCAGATTGCAGATGTCATTGGGAATTGCCTGCCATAATCTGCTCCCTAAAACGATGTCGTCTGTATTAATATTAATTTGTATTCAAACAGCTAAAGGCACAGAGCAATGACACAACTACGGGCCCAGATGGCATTCATGTTAGTTAGTGTAAGATTTATTATCTTTTTTTTATATACCGGGTGTCTCAAAATAAAGTACCCCCTTTGACTGGAAATAGGAACGAAGTGATAAGATACCATTACTCTCCGAGCAGTTAGCTAAATTTATCAATCTTCAACTTAGATTCACATACCTTGTATTTAAGAATCGTCCACAAAACACCAGAGATACAAGCTTGCAACGACAAAATTTACAGCGCACCCAAAACCAGAGGTTTTGTAAAAGGGCCTAGCCATGATTTGTATTATGGATCTTTTCCAAACCACTTGTAAACTTTAACTTTCAGTTTTTCGCTTTTCAAAAGAATAAGAAGGACTCTTGGAAATCATCCTGATTAAACAAATATAACAAAAATGTGGTAAGAATGATGAAGTCGTGCAACATCTCCCAAATGAGCATACGTGTGTTCCTTTTCTTCTTCTTTGACACTTGGAGTGGAATGCAATGCACGGATTGATTCCTCAAAAGAATAACTATTTGGAGAACGATTGAAGCATTTCAAGGTACAATTCTTTTCAATGGAGAAAGGTGAAGGTCAAAGTCGAAATTCCTGTGCAACATGCCTGTGATAGCAAATCATGGCTAGGCCCTTTTACAAAACCTCTGGTTTCGGCTGCACGGTAAATTTTGACTTTGCAAGCTTGTATCTTCAGTGTTTGGTGGCCAATTTTTAAATGCAAGGTATGTGGATCTAAGTTGAAGATTGATAAATTTAGCTGTCCACTCGGGGAGTAATGATATCGTATCGTTTCGCTCCTATTTCCAGTCAAAAGGGGGTACTTTTTTTTGAGACACCCGGTATATCAAGCTAAAAACTTACAATACATATTACCTAGTAACACTACCTACAAAAAACTATACCCTACTACTAAGACAATACCATTTGGAGCGAACAATAACGTCTACCAAATGGCAACATAAAACCAAAAACACGAACATAGCACTACACGTGACGACATTGAAAGACAAAGATAGCACATAAACTACACGTAACTACTACAAAAAAGAAAGAACGTCAAACTAAGAGGGGAATTTATTGACCTAATCGGCCAAGGTTTGCTTCACCCTTCCCGAGTCATGTGACCAAACTCTTGGAAAATTTTTAGTATTATTCAACTGTTGTACTCATGGCACAACTTTTCATGACATGGAATATGTTGGAGAAATCATCACATGAGACTGATCACATGAATCGAAATGTTCGTAAACAAACCCTAGCCGATTTTGTCTATGGCTTTGTGGCGCATCGCAAAAGTTAGGAGTTGAGTTATCTTAATCAAACCGACCTGTTCGGTGGATGAATTCGAGAGTCAGCTCGAGTATACTTCTATTGACGTCATCAGTAAGGTTTTTATCACCATACAGCAAGCATTCTATTAGAACGTTGTTTGGAAGGGTGTCGATTTGGACAAATGATCGTAATAATTCCGAAACTCCAGCGAGAAAATCTCGTCGTTGCATTTCAAATGAAGGGCAGAGCAACAAAAAGTGCTCCACATCCTCAATGCCGTCATTCGTTGGGCACATTGGATTTACAGTATCCCTAAAATTATGTAAGAATTTGTGGAGGTTTAATTTGCTTAGACCAACTCTGATTTAAGTGAGATAGGATAAACCTACTGGGTCGTAAATCCTAAAGACAGATTTTGCAGGGGGACGAATTATCGAGAGAAGCTTCTTCTTAAAGACGGCGACAGATGGTGCATGTCTCAGTTCCGGATCAAGTTCATTCCATTCAGCTTAGCAGTGCGGATAAAGCTAGATTGGAATTTTTCTGTTCTTGCCCCTATTCGCCCAATAACATCTTGGTTACGAAGAGAGTAGTTGGACCGGTGGAGAAGTGGAATTGGTTCCTTTGAATACAAAGGGGTCAAGTTATTTACGATCTTAAAGAACAAAGTTAGACGCCTGCTCCATCTTCGGAAATTTAGTGATTCCCAGCCAAGTTCTGCATAAAGTTTTTCCCGCGATGTTCCCCTCCAAGCTCCTGTTACAGCCAGAGCAGCAGAATACTGGACAGACTCTAACTTTCCCATTAGATTTGACAAGGTCATATCTTGACTGAATTGAGATATTTTCGCCGGAATATGGTAAATAACATCTCCGTAATCTAGATGGGGTCGCACATACAGCTTGTATAATTCGCTTAGAGTCTGCCTGGGGAGATATTTAGAGAGATATTTCAGCAAGCCAGTACCCTTTCTTGTTATAGAAATAGCTACGTTTATATGGGCAGAGAAGGAAAGTTTCGAGTCCAGTATGATACCTAAATGTTTATGTTCACTTACTTTTTTCACAGAAATATCATTAAAAGTTATCACTGGATGGTCAATTTCAATTCTTTTCCTTGAAAATATCAACTCAACTGCTTGTTTTTGCGGATCTGGATTAAAGGACATCTTCCAATCGTAAGCCCACTGTCTTATTAACATCAAGTCGTGGTTCATGTCATTGGCAGCTGTGTTTGGGTTTTCTACTACAGTGAACAATGATGTATCATCAGCAAACAGCTTAACATTGCACTTTAAGTCAGCAGTTAGATCATTTATATACACAAGGAAAAATAAGGGACCCAGTATGGAACCCTGAGGTACTCCTGCTGAAATATCTCCCCAGTTGGAGCTCTGCCCATTCAAAACAGTTCGTTGTTTACGATCCTTTAGGAAACTTTGGATAAGGGAAAGGAGTTTTCCTGAAACACCACATCGCTTTAGCTTGTAGACAAGACCATCATGCCATACTCTATCAAATGCTTTTGAGATATCGAGATACACAGAACGAACGTCCAAAGGAGGATTGCAGTCGAACGCTTTAAATATTGTGTGTGTTATGGAGATTAATTGGTTGACTGTTGAGTCACCGGGACGAAAACCTGATTGATTTGGGTTAAGTAGCTCATGTGAAACAAGATGTGAATATAGGGAATCGTATATGAGTTTTTCGAGAATTTTTCCAAATATTGGCAAAAGAGAGATCGGACGGTAGTTTTTCTTTAGATTTTTCTCGTTTTTTTTGTGAACTGGCACGACATTTGCACATTTCCATACTTCAGGAAATACACCACGCTTCAAACAGTTTGTGAATATGATCTTTAGGGGGGTAACTAAAGCAGCATCACTTAATTTTATCATTCTGACAGATATTTCGTCCCATCCATGTGCTTTATTAGGATTAAGCGATCTTATGATGTTCAGTATTTTGTCGTCGGAGATGAGAAATTCACTTATCTGGGAAGTGGGTACTGGTGCATCATGTGGAATTTCACTACCTGTGTCAATCGTCGTACACTGAAGTATGAAATAGTCGTTGAATATCTGTGCCTTTTCAGTGAAATCAGTTACAAATAGTCCATTCTCTAGAAGAGGTGGTATTATTGGAATCTTCGCCTTATTTAGAACAGTATTTATTAAGGTCCAACAAGTTTTGCTACAAGTTCCAGGATTAGCTAAGGTTTTCCCAGCCTTACGAAAGTAATTGCGTTTGGCATCCTCAATCAGTCTTGTTGCTTCAGATGTCATGTTTTGTATTCCCTCGAGCTTGTCGTCAGGCCGACCGTTTTTCACTAAACTTTTATAAGCTCGACTCTTTTCCTTCAAAAAATTTTTAACGGTTTTCGTAATCCACGGAGCTTGACGAGGCTTAATGGTTTTGACTTGGTTAGGAACGAAGTTAGAATAAATGTTTAAAAGTACTTCATTGAGTAATTTGACCTGCTCATTGGGACATGCAATTTTCTGCAGATGCTCTTGCCAACGAAACGTTTCAATGCTTTTTACGATTTTCACAAAATCTGCTTTATCATAAAACCAAATCTTGCGGGTGTACGGTGGTAGTGTTATGTTCGATACAGAAAGTTTCCCATAAACTATCTGATGATGACACTGCTCATGCAACGAGGGATGAACACCAGAATCGGTAATGAGGTTTGGCTGATCAGTAAAAAGCAAATCAATGCAAGATTTGGAATTTCCCATAAGGTGAGTTGGTTCTGAAATTAGCTGATGTAGACCAATATCAGCCGTTAGTGGCTCAAATAGCTTTCCTTCATTATTCTCAATATCGCTTTCCCACCACTGAGTTGATCTACAGTTAAAATCACCAGTAATAATGACGCAGTAAGTGTTTTCGGCGTGCATTTTGGATAACATCATTTCAAAATTATCATAAAATTGTCAAATTGACCCTGGTCCTGACTAGGACTCCTATAAACTACGACGAAAAAATACTTCCTTCTGTTTAGTTGAATCTCACAAACAATGCACTCAGGAAGAGTCACCAGGTCAGATCGTTCTTTTGAAGGAAGGGTCTCCTTGATGTAAAGCCCAGCACCTCCCCTTTTCACATTTTGTGGATGATCATTCCTCATAAAAGAGTAACCGTCTAGAGACAGTCTGTCATTGTCAACGGTGCTGTCTAAGTGAGTTTCTGTAATGCCGATCATGTCGTATTTATACACCGAGTTGTATGCCTCGATAAGGGAAACTCTTAAAAAATCATACGAAGTAATACTGTTTAAGTTCCAAGAACAAAATCAAGTGTGTCGGGACCGGGATTTGTTTCTACATCGCCACTAAGCAGAACGGTCATTAGAAGCAACCACTGTATTTGAATTATGTAACATGCTATGCATGCAGTGTAAAAGTAGGCATACTGGGAGTGAATATACTTGTATCGAACATGAATGATAAAACCGCGTGGAATTCGCTTGGAAAGTTCAACAGACACATAAAATACTGTCTTCGTAAAATGATGCACTCGGGCGAGAAGGAACAAGAAACATATCCGATTAACGAAACAATGCACTGCAAGAAACTGTGTGATTAGAACAGCGGGCAGGACCAAGGTTGCGATTACAATGAAACAAAAACAAGACCAGTATAACTTTGTGACTTGAAGTAGAATTGAAAGAGGCCAAACGTTTTTACTCAGGGGACACAATCTAGGAATAGAGGCATTGAAGCACCCAATCGTTGCTCGCCATTGATTCAATTCAACCGGCATCAAAGTGAAGAAATCTTCTCGCTGGTCCTAAGGGGAAATAAATCACAGTGTAACAACAATCTGTTTGACTGGACAAAAACAATAAAACGCTCATAGGACAAACGTAGTTACAAATTGCCACAAAAAGCCATGATAAAGTAAACAGCACATTAAAGAAACAAAAGAAAGTTACATACACAAACAAAGTAAGACATATGAAAACAACACAAAAAAGAAGTTTTAGATAGACAATTCGCACGTCCATACTAGCTACAACAGGTAGCAGGTGTTTCCCAGACTGCAGCGGCTCTCCAGGGACATCAATTTCATATGTTATCATTATAGTAGTGAAGTGGTTTTTCTCAAGTAGTTAGGTTGAAAAACTGTGAATACTTTGAATAAAATGTAAGGAAGGGTTTTCGCAAAGAGCAAAAAAAATCACTGATGGGGCAGTTTTCTAATTTTTAACGGCACTCCACAAGGGACAAATCGAGTCTGACGGAAAGCGTGAAAAATGATTAATCTAATTTGAAAGCACTGCCGGCAGTTAACCGTGGAGGGCACCCTGGCGGGCACGACAGACTTTATGCGCTAGTGGGGCTACATTATGGGTGAACCACCGACAATTAAAACGAAAAAGCTCGCATACTTTATTACAAGAAAAAAAAACAGTATAACCCAGTAAGAACGTACCTGGAGCAAAGTTCGATCGTTATTGAGAAGCAAAACATCAACGAAGATTCAAATAATCCACAATTAGCAGTTACTCTGACTTGCAATGCTAAATATTCAACTCCTACAACTTTTGGTTCGCTATGCTACATGTTGGTTCGAAAGCAAAACAGGGGAAACTAAAATTTTGGATTTTTTTCGTGTTTGCTTTGTTTTTAAACTTCGGTAACTCATCTCAGACTACTAAGTTGCAATTAATGAGGTACGTAATTACAGAATTATACTGCAGCTTCACAAATTGCCAAAACACAACTCAAACACCCAGAATAGTCAGATGACTTTGAGTTCCAATGGGAACGAGAATGTCATGTCCAATAACGACAACAAGAAGAAAAGCCACTAGTATGTCTCAAATTCAGAAGTGCCAGATTCATTGAAGACTGAAGATCCATTTCGCCTCATATCATGTAAATGATCAATTAGTTCGTTCTCTGTTGAGAAATAGAAGAAATCTGGGCCTATTTTTGCACACAAACGGCAGTTGATATCTGCAAAAGCGAATGCACCTTTCGTCGATTTAAGCATTTCGTTTGCATTCCTTAGCATGGTTGCCTTGGCTGCAGTTAGATCCAGCTTAATTCGATATTTCTTTGATTCCTTTCGTGCTTTATAAACAAGTGACCGATGTCGCCAAGTTGTGAAGCGGACGATCATTTGCTTGTATCTTTTACCTTCGATTTGTTTGACTTCTCCTATTCGATGTGCCCGATCGATTACTACATCTGGTGCGTCTACACCAAGCTCATTAAAAATTTCTTTGACTTTTTCCAGGGACTGATCTCCAGTTTCCCTCTCGCCTTCATCTGGTGCTGGTATGCCATTGATCCTAAGGCAAAGCCTGCGGTGGTACTGTTCCAAATCATCATTATTTCTCTTGAGCTTGTCAATGTGAGCATCCATTACTGCAATTTTCGATTCGAGCTCAACTATCTTTGTTTCTTGTTTTGCAATTCTCTCCAACAGTTTCTCAATGCAATTCTTCGTAGCCATGTCGTCAGCCAGCTCACTAAATTTGCTATCAAAGTAATCCTTGATGATATCTAGTGTCAATGGAGCAGATTCCCGATGTTCTTCATCATCGCTACTTGATGTCCTTGATGTTGATGTGTTGCCTTCATCCTGAGTTTTTGGTTCTGGGCAGTTTGCTTGAGAGCGCGTGCGAACATGCAACATATCAAATGCACTGACAGGCTTAGGCCAGTATTGCTTCACCCCACGTGCAGATAAGCTTCGATACAATTTCAATCAAAATATTCAATAAACAAAATTATTCGACCAGTTTTTTGAATCATACTGTTAAACTGAACATTTTCTCACAAATCTGTAATCTTTTTAAACCATATCAACAATTATTCACAATGTTATCGACGTCAACGAAGCAGCCGCAGAAAAACACGTCAGTCCACCATGACGTACAACGGCAACCATCCAAATATTTATTATCTTATCCTGTAACTCATATAATCGATGCATTTGTTGAAACTAATAATTTCCCTTCAAGCTGGAAATGTGCACAGATGAAAAAAGTGCCTACTCCAGTTGAAAAATCAGACTTTCGTCGGATCGCCATTCCGCTCGTTTGCAGCCAAGTTATTGAGTTTATTGAAAATACGCAGCTGTAAAACGATAACCGTTACCGGCTTCAGCAAAGGTTACTCTACAGAATCAGCACTCTTGAAGCTGAGGACGAAATAAAGACAGCTATGAAATCTGGCGAATTGTCAATCCTCGTGCTTATCGAGATCTCAAAGGCATTCGATACAACGTCATATGAGATGCTGATGCAAACCTTGCACAAATATGATTCTTCGAACGATTTACTCCCGTGGACTCTGTGCTACCTAACTAACAGAAAGCAGTTCGTGCAGATTGTCGAAAAAAGATTAAAGAAAATGACAAATCTTTTTGGTGTCCCTCAAGGCTCCATTCTGGGACCCTTACTTTTCAATCTATATGTGAATGGCCCTCAAGATAAACTTCCATATAAAACCATTCAGTATGCTGACGACAAAACGGTTTATGCATCCTGCAAGCCACCAAACTACGCAAAGTAGAGAGAAACTTGAATTCATCGCTTGAGAGTCTTGAAAAATGGGCAAAAGATCATTCTTTGGCAATAAATGCAATAAACTCAAAGCATATGATCTATGTATCAAAACATCTATATCACAGAAGCAAGCTGAACGAAAATCTGTTTCATTGCTATTAGGGAACGACAATCTTGTTTTTGATGAAAACCTGCGACTACTTGGACTTCACTTAGACAAGAATCTAGATTAGACAAGCCATTTGCAAAACTTGCTATCAAGTTGCTATGGAAAAATAGCCGTCTTAAGAAAACTGAAAACTTTACAACATTCAGGTCTCCAAAACAGTTAATAGAGTCCCTTATATTTAAAAAAAATTCAACGATTGCGTTTATTCACCGCTTACCAATGTGCAACTAAATAGTCGACAACATCTGCAAAAAGTAGCAGCAAGCATCGTGCTAGGCAGATATTGTTCAAAGAACATTACGAAACAGCAATGAAATAAAACTTCAGACATCGTTAATCAACGGAACTTTCCAAGATTAAGCAAGCAAATATTTTAATCAGCTTCCAACAGAAATAAGAATCTTTCCACAATCTGTTCAGCCTTGGGGAATTATTTATCTGCGAGGATCAATGAACAATGAAAATGAACAATGAACAATGAACAATGAGTGAACAATGAACAATGAACCATTCATTCAAGTAATTTTTAACAATCTTTTAACATTTTGATATTTTTTAACCTATTTTCTTTCGCGATTCCATGTGTAACACAATTTAGTTATTTCTGATTCAAAAAAGTCTTTTTCAGAGATGAAGAGCCACAACTATTGTGGATAAGCTCAATATATTACCACGTATGTATGTATGTGTGTGTGACAAGCATCTTTTCTTTTGTGACCTCCATCTTCCAGACTGTTCTACCACCAAAAAAGCCCTTGCTTCCTTCATTTTCAATCATTTCAGTGCATACATAACAAATTCGCTGCACCAATGTATAAGATTCTCTGTGCATGCAGCATACTAATATGCAGTGCACCCCTTGCACATTGACATGAAAACAATTCCCGAAAACCGTTAAGAATTTTCAAGAATTCTTCACATTCTGATATGAAATTTAGAGAGTTATGAAAAATTGCCAAGAATACTATTATGGAGCAACAATTCTTAAGAAACCAATGGGTTTCTCAAGAAGTCTTAAGATTTCTATGGCAAGAAACCAGAGCGCTTGGCTGTACTATACAATTGTAGCATTTCTTGAATTTAATCATTCACTGATTTACTTGACTTAAACTTTTTTGTTGATAATTCTTGCTCTCCAGAGCTTTAGTATATTACAATACACATCCTCCAGTTCTTACATTCTCTCTTTATCTTTCTGGAAGCCAAAATATCTTCTGGGACCAATGGTCTCATGATCCGATACTTTTTCCATCCCTGACGTGCACTTGTGAATGACAGAAAAATGAAACGAACTGTATTACCAGTCGTCTGGCTTGCAACACCGAGGATATTTTACTTTGGGGTATAGAATACAATTGCATTGCTTTAAAAAAAGAATACCTCATTCTTAAACTTTTTTTGTTGAGTACTTCGATGCTTGCCAATAAAATGAGAACCAACTAGCAGCAACTGATGTTCCAGCTCCCTGAAAAGCAGAGGCAATTTGGTAAATTTCCACTTCTTGGAGAAACTTACAGAAGCTTGGCAAACACATACCGTTCTTGCTTATAACAGAACATAAGAGGGTCACGGCTCGCTTAATTTCGGAATGGGATGGACATTTATGTCATATCCTATAATAACAGGTATTCAACAAAACTAATGGACAAAGGACTTTAAATCATCTGCAACTATTTTCCATTTTTCAGCAACTGTGAATAAATAATGATGAAGATGACGATTAATACCCTCCAATTGTTTGATCACGTATAAAGAGCTACTTCAAATATAATAGACTACTTCTAGACTGCAAAATTCACCGTATATTTTCTCATTTGCCTTTAAAGTATAATTCTTCAATTCAAAAGAGAAAGGCCCTTATATCAAAAGTGTACAAGCAATCCACCTTTTCGACGCAAAATCCACGTGAAACTGATGGTCACGTGACCTATAAAATAGCGCGCTATGGTTGGCTGCTGTCTAATCTTTGTAAACAGAGCACCAAAACAAGGACAGGGTTCTCCAGCAAGAACAGCATATGCAGCAAGTAATCGAAAGGGTGAAACACTGCTATTACAAAGGGAATCACAACGACTCCAGGCGACCACACGCTCCTACAAGGAAGAACAGGTATGGAGAAGATGTCAGGTTTCTTCATTTTCCTGGAAAAGTAAGAAACGAACCAAAGCAAGGTGGTGGATAAGGGCATGCGGTAGGCCTCGGCCTCACAAGTCACTTTGTTTGCAAAAGCTGACCAAAACGCATTTACTGCTTTCTTGCACTTACAGACAGTGATTCCTCTCGATAGCAAGAAATTTCACAAGTTGTATACGTTCATCTTATCTATCTCATTTATTAGCAGGTTCACTTAGCTGAAGTCGCCAAAACTATCCACATTTGAAAATTATCGAAAGTTTTCTTAACACTCAAAACATTTGTCCCTGTTTTTCGGCGCTCTGCTTACAAAGATAAGACCTCAGCCAATCATAGCGCGCTATTCTAAATGTCACGTGACCATCAGAAGCACGTGGATTTTGCGTCGAAAGGTGGATTGACACTAAATAATTGCAAAAACTTCCAATTTCAGGGCTTCCACAAACTATTGCTAATCGAACAGACTTTCAGAGATTCAAAGGAAGATTTTCTATGTAAAACAATCCTTTAAGGAACGAAGTGATGAAAAAGCATCGATCCGTCTTTGGAAATTGACAGACTGATGATTTTCATCATCCACTCACCCCTCAATGTAAGACTCATAATATAACAACTCAAAAGCGAAATTCTGCGAAAAAATTAACCACCATAGACGGCAGATTCAAAGATAGAATAGAAATAGGTATTCGTGTTCTCACTTGAAATCTGTGAAGGCCTCCTCGTACATTATGCAAAGACCTTTGTAATCTTGTACATGAATACGTCCATCCATAAATGAGTAGAAGTCATCATGGTTCTCCAGCTATAAAGAAAAAGAAATTTACTTTCATCAGTTTGCATAGCCGTGAAAGACGAACTGAATACTTAGCTATCAGATGAAAAAGAAATAGCGGCGTCTTAAAGATTTTAGAAACTAAGATTAACCATAACCCTTCCAGAGGCCGACAAAGTGTAAGAACAGGGGAGCGCCAATAACAGGTAATCTTTGCAAGATTCTTAGGCTGCAGCAAGATTTCTGAACAGAAGCTAAATCTTATGTTGCCGTGAAACACTGCAGAACCTGAACTTGTCATAATTGTTTCCTGGAAAACAAAAATAAAACTCTGCAGTACCTTTAGTTCAGCAAAATCTTGTCCAAGAGGCTTGTATCAAGAATTTGAAACAAGATTGGTCTTTGTAAGTAGTGCACATCATCTGGTCAACCTTATGATTGAACTTTTAGTTGTTATTGGTGACTAGGGAGAGCTATTCGTTTCAAAAAGGGGCAATTAGATTTGCATGCGCATTTTGGTTGCTCTTCTGCATGACAAGATTCATGTGCATTTTGGTTGCTTACATATAGTTACCGTGCCTATTTTGAGCTACCTACCTAATAATCATTCTTAAACTTGTTTGCAATATAAGTATCTGTTTCATCATGGTTTCATAATACGTCGAGTAGAGACCTTAAGAGGTTGGTTTTATGAACGTGAAGAACTTGCATGAACCATGCAGTACAATCTACTAAATCAATGTAAAATTAAAACTTTTTACAGGAAGTTCGAACGAACTTTTTGCCTTTTTCGACTTCTGCCGTAACCCTATTTAATCTGGAGGATCTCACATATCTGTACTTCAAAGTATCAATAAATATCTGGCATGGGTTTAGACACCAAGTGTAGATCTTGTGTGAATAGTTTGTTTAAAGTGGTTTTCGCAATCAGCTCCTTTAAAATATCATTTTCCTGTAGATAAGCCGATATGGAGCCAATTCTTTCTTAAGAGATGTATTTTTATGATGTAGTGACAAAGATCACCGAAACCTTGCATTCAAAACTTTTTCAGCAGTTTTTAACTTGCGGGTTATTTGTTTGACATAATAGTGAATTACTTTTCTTTAATCTTCAGTTCAACTAAACTAAGTAGATGGGCAATTTCTATCCTTTCACAGCCCAAAAGAGTTTAGCTATCATGGAGCTAATGTTTCTTTCTCCTGCTACCACAGTATGGGGGAGACCGGGGCCAGAAGTAACAGGGGCAAGTAGTAACAGAGGACAAATCTCTGCCGCTATTAAAGCTGTGCTCACCCGCTTTCGTGTGAATGAATGTCTTGCTACTACCTTCAATCTAAAAAGTGTTCACTATTGTGCTTACCGGCGGGCGGCTAATTTTTTGCATAGCTATCCCCATTTGTTGGCCTAAAAGTGAATTTTTGGATTTCAGAACTTTTCCTTCTACTGCGTTTCGTACTTAATGTGAATTCTTAATTCCCTTGCAGTACTGGAGTAAAATAAGCATTGTTTCTCCTGAAATCAACCTTGAATGCTATATTCAAATGGATTTTTCAAGAGCAGCGTATTTTCACACCTTCTCGGTCTGGGTGCAAGTCATAACTAAATAAAAATTCCACCAAAAAACAAGCAAGTTATTTCCGAAAGTAAGTCAGCCAGCCAAATTTTCTTCTTTTTTATATCAATATAAAGAACTACAATACATGCTACATTCTTCCATATTCTAACTACTTTGCAACACAACAAGGATGATACCATGAGGAGCAAAAGACAATGTCTACCCCATGGCCAACAAATAGAAATATAAAACTAAATAGACAACAAAATAAACACCTACAAAATGGTACAAACAATACCATACTGATATATACTGGAATCTGTTTCACATTGGCTGCCCGGTCAAAGAAGGAGGCGCCTGATGCCGAGCAATAGAAACCCTGGCTAAGAGAACTACCACAGTAGCCACTGCTCAAGACATTGCGCATTTAATTTTTCACGGTTTGTACATCACAATAACGTTGATATTAATGTTTGAAATTATGTATAGATGAATTTCAAACCTGACATCCATGTGAAACAAAGGAGGAAAAGAGACTTTGCGTTCGGGGGGAGAGGTATAGCAGCTGCTTCGAGCCACTTCAATTGAACCGGCATGTTTTGTGAATGAAATTTAAGGTTAATTTGAGTACGTTTTTATGAACATCAATAGAAAGGTCTTTATCACCATACAATCAAATTTGGATCAGCACGTTATTTGGAAGGCTGTTTATTCGAACATATAGTCGCAATGATTCTGAAACAGATTTCTCTATTCGTAGACAATTGTTTGAATGCCTAGAATTAGAGTTTACTTAGAGTGAACTCGAGTAAATTGGTACATTCAACAGGTGATTTTCAAGATTTTGAGATCAGAGAAAGAAGCTGAGACCTCTGCATTACAAATAATGAAGTAATGTATAATAAATGAAATGTATTTAATCTAATTTTGGGTTTGATTGATCATATTTTACCTGAATTTGAGTTTATTTGATGTAAAAAGTAGGATTATACAAGAAGACAGACTTCATTCACTGCTTACTTTGGTCTGTTACAACTTGCCCCGGAACCTGTTACAACTCGCCCCAAGCTCCGGACAAGTTGTAACGCTCCGATCTTGATCTTCATTTGCAATTTACCGAAAATCTCAAAGCGCGATATTTGTAAAACAACATGTGCTCAATAGCCAATTGTCAAACACAACCCATGGTGGTATAAAAGACAGATCTGCGTTTGCTGATAAGGAGAAAATGTCATTTTTCTGAAAAATGTTACAACTAGCCCCGGTGTCCCCTATTCAATAGCGTTACTGTTCCTTTGTTTATCACATTAATGATTATATGACAACAGTACCTCAAGAGTCTCCAAAAACTCGTCTTGATCTGATCTGCAGAAAGGGAAAGTTTCACTGTGATTGCAAGATAGAAGCAAAACAGCTAGCACCCAATACAGTGACCAGACGCATTCTAAATCCTAAAAGAGGCTTTAAAGGGAATAGACATTAGCTACATCTCGCGGTTGCTATAAATAGGCTAACGAAACGCCCACAAATCGATTGCTTCCTTAGCTACACAATAAAACCAGATGTGTCGAAGCTGTTGAGTACAATACATTATATTTTTGACCTGGCCCGGGCCAACTTTTAACCATGTCAGTTCCCTTTAAGTCTATCTTTAAAGCCTTGGGAAAGACCATCGTCAATATGGGATATAAAGTCACACAGTAAAAATCCGCATAAAAGAAACAAAGAAGCTGCTTCGAAAATATGAACCTAAGAATCACTGTGTGAATCATCCATACAAAATTGACAACTGGGACCGTATAGAAAACATAGTGAACCTGGAAGAGCGGCGATCAAGAGCACTTTTTCATTATGCTAAAGTCCCTAGTTTGAACTTCCCGGAACAATAAGGGCATTCTTTCACTATAACTGCAAAATCTTGATGGCACGTGCCTCCAGTGGTCCCTGGTTCCTACGTGGAAACTGCTATCACAGTCGTGGCCAAAAATCTAAGGCCACATTTGGTCAATAAGGGGTTTCTCGGCGTAACGATATTAGCCCATCCGCTTCACCTACTTTACTCTCTTGAAGTTTTTTAGGTCAACTTTCCATGTAGATTCGGAATCTCGATCTTTTTTTGAGCTTTTTTGAGTTTTTGAGTTTGAGTTCGAGTTTTTTTTTTTGAGTTGCTGATGAGGCCTCAGAAATGAGGCGAAAGTTTCGACCATTAAAATAAAGTAAGTGCGAGTGTTTAAAAATATATGGCAAACAAACAAAAACATTAGTACAGTCTTGGATTCAACACTCGGGATCAAATTAAAGCTTTAGCAGGTTCTGTTAAAAGAAAAATTGCGATCTCTTTTTAATGATACGGCACTTTGCTGTGACCTCACAATGAAATCTATAGAGATTCTAGGAAATTATGGTGATTCGGCCAACAAGGGATGTGACCCAAAAATTGTGTGTCTCGGCTGGATTTTACACCAATCTATGCACAATCCATTTGTACGATTGGTTTGCAAACTATCGAAACTCCAGGAAGAATGTTGCTTCAAGGAAAAAAGTAGTGCAAGGCCTTCATTCTACAGCTGTGGCCATAAGTTTAGGACCAGCCTTTAATTTTAAATTTAGACCAACAAATCGCATAGTTATTCGAGGTAATTGCCACGAATTCTTTTATTGTTCACCTTGTTTGCAGAACCACCATAAATTCCAAGAATCCCTATAGGTTCTATTGTGACGTCATAGCAAAACGGTGCAAAAATTCAAAAACAACATCAAACTTCAGAATCTACAAGGAAAGTAGACCAAAAAAACAAAAGGGAATAAAGTAGGCAAAGCGGCAGGGTCCAATAAGGTTACGCCAAGAAATGTTGGCAAACATCTGGTATCAATTTTTTGCCACGACTGTACAAAGGAAGGTGAAGAAAGTGGCTTAGAAATGCCTACCTAAAATCACTGAGCGTATTGTGAGTATACTGGTGCGAACCAATACCAAGTGGACTGCGAATTCCATCTGGGTGCATTCTGCAAAGTAAAAGCCTTTAGTGCTCGCTTGAGTCTTGATAAATAGCATCTAACTTTTGAGCCCCATACGAAAAAATCTCCGGAATTGTAACAACGGCATATTTCGTAACTTAGCTCTTCAATAACCAAACTAGATATGTGTCAAGGCCATTCTGGGATGCCTTTCTGAGACAGTTTGATGGTCTCGTGCAGTCCTCGAACAGGCAGTCCCTATCTTGTTTTAATCTCCATTAAAAGAAACAACAAAAACAAGATCATATCTATAGTACTATTTACCATTCGAACAGGAGAGAACTCAAGGTTATCTTGCACCCATTGCACATGGTACTTACAAGCAATAGATATATATATCATATCAACACTTAACAAAAAGACAAAAACACTACAGCAAAGCATAATCAACGATAACATCAAAGAACAGTACAATAAAGACAAATAAAGGCTACTTATATCCTGCTCACCCTGCAAGTCAAAGGAGCTTAAACTAAACAATTACCTGAATATTGAGTTTCAATCGTTGACAATCCCCTATAGGGACGGGTGCCTGTCTCTCTTCTGCAACGGTGCAGAAGCATAGGATCGATCAGACAGACATTACAAACTAAACAGAGAGCAAGTCTATGATTTCATATGGTAACATATTGTACGAGGACCTTTCGTAGAGGACAGAACAAGATATTGTGGGGTGAGATTCGAGTGATGGGTTAATCGTCTACAATATGAAAGACAATCTATATGAGTCATAAAAGATAAAATTACCTTGCTCAAAAAGAAGAAAATATTCTAAAAGACAACAGATCTTCGTTAGTGATAACTTCTATTTTATGCCGTTACTCCTCTAAAGGCAATTTCATACCGTGAAACCTAACGTGGAGAAGTCACCGTGCAACAGGGCCTGTCTCAAATTAGATGTCAGGAGAAAATATATGCAAATGAAACAATTGAAGGACCTTGCATAAAGAATTTACGTTATTCCAATTCTCACTTTGGTATCTAACGTGAACAGACTTTAGCATGACTCTAACAGTACGGATCGTTCAAAATTTGTATCGAAGTTCGGAGACTTAGGAACAGCGAAACGAACATATTAAAAAATAACTTACTTGTGCAACTTATATCCCTCTTCGTTAGCAAGTAACCCTCCATCATCCACTGTCAAAGTCCTTTCTACTGACCGGAAGTAGTTTAGAATTCCAAGGCACTAGAAAAAACAGAAATAAGAACACTCCTTGACAAGTCTTAGCGAATACAGTTTCGTAATCAATATATGCAGGCATTACCATGCTGAAGCTTCAAAAAAGGAGGCAATATAAAATCCTGCCAATCCTGTTCAATGATACCAAAATTCACACGGGTTTCCAATAACGTATTCAACGTGATACAAGAACATGTTCATATCTGACAGCAACTACTCTAGACCTACGAGATTTTGCAATTAAGTAAAGCAACATGTTAAAGAAAATATAAATGCAATGAAGTGATATGAGTTACATCAGGAGCTCTAAGACCGGTTTTTCTGTTGTACAGGCAAGGTATATCGCTTATCGCTTAACTGAACGAGAGGCCGTGTAAGACGTACAGATATATTTCCCTGTACAACAAAATCGATTTGAAATGCCCATAAAATCTACTATAAAAAGTTCATAGCAGAGAACTGCAAATGTCATTCAACTTTGTTTCTCCTGCTCCGATGAAATAATATCTGTCCTGAAGTTAAAGAAGTTTATGTCGTTTGTCAGGAACATGTTACAAAGAAGTTCTATACTGTTTAACTTTATCATTTGACGTAAATTTTAACGATGACTATCTCCAAAGTATTTCTGAATATTTTCTGTCAAGATTTTTCTGTTTCTTACTTAAAACCATTGAAAAACATGGGAAAACCATGCGGCAAAAGGTCCAAAAATCATACCCACAATTCCAAGACTGCTTTTTCAAAAGGGTCCCAAAAGTTGCAAGTCCAAATAAAAGTAACAAACTAAGATGCCCCTCGGGTGCCTAGGACTCCATAGCCTATCAAAAAGCAAATGCTTTTTATTTGCAAATTCATAACAAAATTCATAGATGACAAGGATAGTTTTAATGGACATCAAGATTGTTAAGAGCTGACCGGCGCTAAGTTAAGAATATAGCCCGTTGGATTTGGTAGCTTTAATACGTGCAATTTTGTTGTGGAGTTAAAAACAATGGATAAGTAGGCGTTTCTTTAGCCTATCTATAGCGGCTAGTCGATATAGCTATCTCTATTTCCTTCAACTTACAGTTCGCTGTAGGTCTCTTATTCTAAGATGACGTAAGGCCATATAAGCCAAATAAGTGCCATGATGAAGAAGAGGGTGCTTTTTATGATCATCATTTTCTAGGCCAAGCATCTCCACAGCTGCACTAAGGTCCAGGTCGTTGCCATGCAACCCAGGAATATCGTCACTTGATAGTTTCACTTCAAATCCAAGAGGTTCTTTCTTTTGCATTGTTGTTCTGTGGCCGAGACAATCATTAATAATTCAAAAGTACAGAAAGGAGTGAAGCTAAATTTACATTTGAAGCAACATGACACAATACAATGCAGAGCGGCACCCTGCTACGAGAAAGAATTGTCAAGGACACTTTCACACTGGCTTCGTTTCCTATATTGGAAAAATATGGCTTCTTCAATTAACGAAATTCGTGGTTCTTCAAGATCTAATTCGCATGATGGATAAGGAGAATGCGTCTATTGTAACTGATTTTACGGTTCAATGATAGCTTTGTGACACTCTCGACAGAAGCAATGTTTATATATTGTTGTGTTTGAGTATGGTGAGGTAAAGTTGGATTTATTTCACATACTCACACATTTGAAAAATGATGTGTGTTGCTTGCAGAGCAGCCATAAATCCAAATTTTCCGTTTTTGAGATTTGTAATATAAGAGACTTCAACTTAAGGTAACTCTGCTTTCCGCTCCAATGAGCAGCGAGTTTCCATTTCGCAAAATCACTCTCCTTGGAAAGCAGTGAATTTTTCCAGCATAATTCGGCCTATTCATAAACGCCAAAAAAGAATGTTGTTTCACAAAGTCTGGGCAATCGAAAGATGTATAAATCGCAATGCTTTCACTCCATCTTTAGCTAGTTAGTAAATCTACAACTTTGCCAAGTCTGATTGAAAAATATTGACTAGATTTCCTGCTATCAAATTTCATGTTTCTGTTTAGTCTTCGACAGCGAAAGGGAGAAAGGTTGGTCAGCAGATTACCATGCTGTCAAGCATGCTTACAAAAGCTCAGCCTTGAAGTAACTTTCAGAAATTTTTCCATTGTCAAATGAACATTCGAGTTTCAGCTATCTTATCATTTCATCATAGGGAACGAGCACGATATCATTCAACAAAACAAAAATTTTATAAATCGGGGTTGGTAACCCAGAGTTATGATTTTTGAAGTTGGCCTATGGTGTTAAGTTTTGTTTTCATTACCATTTCCGGCCTAATGTTTGTGCCATCGAGGAAGGCATACAAATTGAAATTACTGAATATCCTCAACGAGACGGTCGATTTTCAAAAATTTTTTACTTTACAGATTGACATTTGTTCTTTTCGAAAATGCAGGACAAATCTTTAAAATCTCAAGCTGAAATAGATTTGTTCTTAAAGTACCACTGAAATGCTTTTGGATAAAATCAAAGTTTCGAGGGTTAAGATCGTTTCTGATGGAAGAAACATCGTAGAATCGAGTGCCATAAGTATTTTTTCATTTTGGTGCCGGGAAATGCAACTTTTTGGGGTGTCTTTACCCCATAGTCTTGCGAAAAGAGCCTGGGGCGAGTGACGTAGTCTGATTTACAAAGCGTTTCATTCAACTCATCCCATTGAAACATACACAGTAAACGACTGGTTGGGAGGCAGCAAGGTGACAATGTGTTTTGAGGCAAAATGAAGATTACTGCATCATTTGTCGCGATTTCAGAGAGAAATTGGATTGCAATTGCCTCAGTAGCAACAAGGGACCATGATATGACAAAGAATTAGCTCGGTGGAGTGCTGTAGTCCGGTCAAAACTGTTTGAAAGCCGCCGTGGTGTTTACGATCATTTAGGCCATCTCTCCCGCGAACAAGAGAGGCGATGACGGCGGTTTGGAGATACGATATTCGACTTAAAGGATACCAGGGAGAGCTTCTACATTTACATGGCGAGAATTTGTGCTTGAATGCATGTTATTAGTTTTTCTTTCGTGTCTTGTGCTGGGTCATATTCTTCGGTGTTCACGCCAGACAAGAAGCCTAAACTAGAGCCTTTATTTACCGCAGCGGGATGGGATCAAATATGAGCTTTTGACAAACTTGCTGAATCGACTATTACCACAAAGATAGGGAAAGCGAAGTGATTGTAGAATGCGAAAGCGAGCCTCAGATCGTATGCAACTACTACCTGAACTTGAGTTTTTTACTCACCCTTTACGGTTCATATTCCGTTGTTATTGGAGCTAAAAAATCGAGCTTTGCACTGCCAGCAAGGTACACTCTTTCTATAACAATACTATAAACTTTTTCCACTCTCGATATTCTGAAGATTTTCTCGTTTTTGGGCCTGCCTATATTCTTAAATCATTCTAATTTTTTCAAATCTGATGTGGTTTCAGGGCAATACAGTTAAAATCAGGAATAGAAACCACCCTTTTTGAAGGATGAAGATACATCCAGTCATGCGATTCTCTGCTTTGAACATCCTGAAACAGGCAACTGCTGAAAAATGAGACACAAGTCTGCAAGCTGAGGCTGAGCAATATTCTTATAATATTCTGGAAAAGTGGTCAATTCTGAGCCTGGCTCTTCTTATGAACAATATTCTCATAAAAAAGTGTGTAGCCAAAGTGGAGACATGAAGTTTGCCTTTGTTGCAGTTGACTGCCATTTATTGAGCTAATTCAGAGCTAACTTAGTTATTTATCCGTATTCAGGTCCAATAAATCTAAAATAAACTGCTTAAAGCATGGTTGACTGCACTTGGATCAGAATTTCTCATCACGATGGCTTTGCAACATGAATCAAGAAAATACTGTACCAAAAACTGGAAATTAAAAAATGTATGGCATAAAACATTATTAGACAACTGGAACTTTGCTGTTCATGTTATTTTGTATTGTATTGTATAATGGAAGAAAAAATCGGTTTAAGTTTATCTTTTTCACCTGTGAATGCTTGCAACAAGTTCTACAGATACAGTTTGGTCCAAAAGTCTGAGTCCACACTTTCTGTGCTGATGTTTCATAAAATGTTGAGAATGGATCTAAGAAGAGGGAAAGGAAGTGATGTGGAACCAAAATATTTGAGGACTTCCCGTACACAAATTATTTTGAAACAGAGTTATTGTTCATGTTTGGTGTTCCATGATATACCGTAAATATCTGTAATCTGATAAGCAAAGCAGGGGTAAATTTTGTAATAATAGAAATTTCAGTTTGTTTACATTTTGCACCATAGCCAATCAACGAGCTCCAATTCGATCACGTGATAAACTACTTCGCGCGTCGAGAGTCGTAGCTGTGGAGAAAACCATAGGAAAACTACCCTCTCGACGTTTGGTCGTGGCGAAAATATACTTTCGAAGAAGCTGTAGAAATTTTAAATCTGTTTTGTCAGATAAATTTCCTAACCAGGGTTGCTTGCCCACTTGTCTGCTATACCTGGTTTTTGCGAAATAATTCCTTGAAACTCCGTCATTTCACGGAACCTCTCACTTCCTTTGAAGTAGCCGAGGTTCAGCGCGAAAAGGAGCGATAATATGGCACTCTTAACATCTAAAATCAGTTCCAGATTGGAAATTAAGGTTACAAAACATTTTATTTTGATTTACCGGAAAGAAGTATTTCAGCAACCATCCTAAGTGGCCGTCAGTTGGCCCTGTGGCCCTGTCAACAAAATTTGCATAACAAGGAAAATTAGCATGTAAGGGTTTCTCTTGGAAGTGTTTTGGCGGGAGTTTTGTCAATTCATCCTCTTATTATTCAAAACTGGACTGAAACATTATTTGGTTGCTTCGATAAATGATGAAAACCTTGGGACAAAATTGAATAAGATTGTGGCACCTTTTGGCAGCAGAACTGGTAAAATAGGAGATAAGATCATGAAGAGTTTGTACAATTAATCAGTCGATGAGAAATAGAATGTTGTTTCTGACATCTTGATTTTGCAAACTCTACGGCCACGAAGGTTTCCCCAACGAGTGACATAAAAGAAGGGAGCAGAAAAGTTAAAAGAAGTCAGTCTTGAAAGGTAAGTGGATTAATTTGTAAAAGGATGAATCACATAACTCATGTCGTCTTAAACGTTGGATTTAACTTCGCCTTCAAATAAAATTGGAGAATGACGAACTTTTATAAATACTTCCGAATTTATGAATTTGAATTTACACACCTGGGTCGGAAGCATTCCAGCTACAAAGATTTATGTGACATAGAATTGAAATTCAAGATGTTCTTACCTTGGAACAGGGTCCTTATCAAATTTCCTTGTACGTTTTACACTCAAGTTTTATATGGAGAAACTCAATAGAAGACCACTAAAAGGCTAAGAAACTCGAGAACTGACAGAAAGCATTTGGAAATTTCCAGTTTAGTCAAGGAAAGCCTCGGCATGGTTTACTTTATATATTTTACCTGTTTCCTGTCTTATATTACTCGGAGGGTATCTACTTGAGTTAATGTCTAAACATACGAGTACTGTTTTGAAATTTTCACGAGGGTACAAGTGATTTTTATGGAAAGCGTAAGAAACTCGATTCTTGACCGAAAATCTGATAATTTTGATAATAAACCTTTTGATTAATAAACCTTCAATACTTGACTAAATTGTTAATCTCTTACAAATAAATATGTATTCTTTCAACATTAATCGAAAGGAGCATTTATCGTAATCACTAAATCTGGAGCATCCAAATTCAAATAAACACAAAACTTTGTTGTACAACTCTGTTGTGCAACTATTTCTTACTATTTCTTACTATTTCTTTCAGTTGACCGGCCAAAGTCTTGTTTAGTGTTGTCTTAGTGTTTTTTATTTTCCGAAGAAACCAGCATATGATTCTTCATGTTACACTCTGATCAGTCGACGAATTGGCAAAAACACCTGCTAAAACACCCACAAGAGAAACCCTTCCATGCTGATTTTTGTTGTTCTGCAAATTTTGTTGCCACGGCTAACTGACGACCGTTTAGGATAAGCTGCCGCAACACATTGTTCTGGTAAATCAAAATTAAATGTATTATTACTTTGGAACTGAATTTAGCCGTTTAAAGTGCCATTTTGTCGTTCCTAAAGACAAAGATTAGCTTTATTGCGCCGGAACTCAGCTCTATCAAAGGAAACGAGAGGTCCGTGAAACGAAGAAGTTTCAAGAAATTATTTCACAAAAACAAGGTAAGGCAGACAAGTGGGCAAGCAACCCTGGCTAGGATATTAATCTGACAACACAGATTTAAAATTTCTAAAGCTTCTTCGCAAGTATATTTTCGCGGCGACCAAAAGTTGAGAGGGTAGTTGTCTTATGGTTTTCTCCACAGCTACTACTCTCGAAGCGCGAAGTTGTTGATCATGTGATTAAAATGGAACTCGTTGATTGGCTATGGTGCAAAATGTAAACAAACTGAGATTTCTATTGTTACAAAATTTACCCCTGCTGATTAGCAATTCATAGCAAGTTTGGTGATGGTTTTCTTAAATGAGAAAAACTGACTCAGACTTTAGGACCCAGCTGTATAATTGCAGTAAATTATTATGCAAATAGGAAATTTACATGATATGCTTCAAGGTTGTAAGCTTTGAACGATTCATGAAAACCAAACTCCAAATAACATAGCTTGTCAAAGAAGTTTAATATTTCAATGAGAGGACCACAGCATGCATTTTCCAAATTTTGAGGGCTATGAAATTTACTCCTTTATAAGTAGTAGTTTCTCATGAAAAGTATCTGTATATTTGCATCCACAGTAATGGCCTAGAAACAAAATTTGACTCTGTCTGAACTGAACCGAAGAATTCCTAACAGGGATATTAATATCAGCAAGCAAGGATTATTTTCATTTAAAATTTGTTTTCACTGTTTATAAGGTATATTTAACTACATGCAATGCAGTGTGCAAGTCCTATCCTTCTTTGACATTTCTTAAAACTTGCAAGTACTTTAGAACGTAGGAATGATCCATGGTTCAATTATCAAATGTCTTATTTTCTTTTATTTTCTTGCTGAGCTTGTGTTTTCAAATAAAGAATGTTAGTTTAGGTGCCATCATCATAGCTACTCTCCTCAAGAATGTAGAAAATCAAGCACAGTGTTTGTCACATTTTCTGGATATATCTACTGTAAGTGAAGTGAACATAGAAGAGACCATCCATATGAAACCCAACTCTCAGATTCCAAAATATCAAGGAAACTCCAGTACTGGGAAAATATAACATAAGATACTCTTTATTCTAATAAGGAAAAGTCCTTTGCATATTTTTACTTCATTTACACTTGCTTCTCTTGTGTCATATTACTCTGAGGATGCTTGAGTAGGGTCTTCTAGGGTAATGGGTAGGATGGGGGTAAAATGGATAAGTATTAATTGCTGGAAAAGAGTAGATCTGGAACTGATAAATCAGCATTATCAATGTCAAGGAGGGTAGTGTTAGTGGTGGGTCTGAAAAAAGATTTTTCCAATATTTATCCAGATTCTCACCCTACCCATTTTACTCCAGCAGACCCTAATGTCTCAACTGTGAAAAGGCTTCAAAAACATTGTTTTGAAATTTTCACGAGGGCACAGTGGGTAGACATGGCAACTCCAGTAATCAAAGTATAATAACTTTAAGAAACTTTCAGCACTGGTTAAAATTCATATTGCCTTATAGCAAATATGTATATTATTTTGCCACAATTTACATGATCCAGGAACAGAAAAAACAGTTTGATTAAAGATTTTATTTCCTTGGGCGATCAAACGACAGACACATCATTGCTGGGATATCTAATGATTCAAACTGGTAGGAACACCAAACAGACTTTGCAGCATTTGGGGTGCAAGCAGGGATAGAGGCTTCATCAATTGATAAATGTTTCTCTAACTGAAAGCAACGAATGCAGTCAGACCACCTCCACTTGAAATCATCACTGAATACGTCCTGGGAATTATTGAACAGTCAATATCGTATGTTATTCATGGTGATGGTGCATGCCAGACAATTTCCGCATCTGGTTAATCTGGGTTGACTTGACTTTTGTACCTGAAATATCAAACAAGAATTCATAACTCTATGAACAGACATCCTTTTCTGCAGGTCTGAGTATTTAGATAATAGGCACCATATAAATGGTAAACAAACCAATTCCCAAGGTTAAGAGCACTTTTCTTATTCTATCGGTAGGGACAGCGGAGCTAGGCCCATAAATGAAGGAACACTTCTCAGAATTTGGGGCAGGGGACCAACTAATTGTAGACCTTCCACTGCGCTTTCACTTCATAAAATGCCCTTAAATACCTTTTCATTCATAATAATGAGGAAGGTACACGATACTAAACCCAAAACAATTTTTCAGTCCCGTCAACATAGCAAAATTTGCACCTACCTGAAGAAATGACATCATCGGGATTTTTTCTTTACTCGTCACACCACTCTCTCAGCAGCCAGACTTTGATACTATGTTGATCTTACGGCATATCAGCAGTTCAATTTCGTGTCAGTAAGCGAAGTGTACAAACTAAATCAAATCTCTGCAGCAGAAACAGGCTTGTTGAACGAGTCTCGTTGCTTCAGCCAGCGCTTGAGCTGGGTCTAGGCCTACCGATGCCCTTCGAAGATCCTGCTTGAACCAACTTCTCGACGCTTCTGCTGGTGTTTTGGAAGTTCTCCGGAGATCTAGCGAGTGTGTAACTATATCTCACATAGCTGGCGATGCTAAAGTCACAAGAGAACAGATATTTTCTGCTTTTTAACATGTTGCTATGGGCTTCGCGCGACCACTTGGCTGAAACGCAGTTGTAAACATACCACGCCATGGCGAGCAATAAATCCGACTACGTCACAAATTCCACAAATTCCTGTTTGGCCGCGTAATTTTATTCGCACAAAAACACTTCAGAATTGGCACTTTAGGGCTTTGAAAAAGATACTTATAGAAACAATACAGGGGAAATAATTACACCATTCGATTCAGCAGCTCTCGTTCTTTCAAAATCACTGAGAAAATCACATTGCCAAAATTTTCAGTAAAACATTTCAGTGGCACTTTAAAATGGAGTACAAAAGTCTTAAGCACGAAAACAGTGGAAACATCAGTTTCGTCTTATATAGTGAAAGCAAAGATCTGACTAAATCTGGCTCTTAGCAAAAGATATCAAAATGAAATTTGATGTGTTAAGAGCCTTTTTTAGCCAAAGGATTCTTACAGATTCGTACAGCAACAATTCTCACTCCACATTGAAGATTCTAGGCCCTGCTCGGGTTTAATGTTAATTTAGATCCATACGTGCTAATACTGGGAATAAACGATGCCATTTCTTACTACTGGGTGAATAAAAATTACGCAAGGTTTTTGAAAGGCTAGTGCTCTGGAAATCTAGCCGATATTTTCCAATCAGACTTTGCAAAGTTGTAGATTAACTAACTAGCTAAAGATTGAGCGAAAGAAATCAAAATTTTTTCGAGCAGTTTTAGAGATAAATCTATTTTTCTGAAATCAACAAAAATATTTGAAACAGGACTTGTGAAGACGGCATTCACGAAAACATTTCAATTCATACATCTTTCGACGCACAGACGATGCATAACAACATACATTTCACCGTTTTTGGAAAGACCGAATAACTTTGAAGAAATCAACTGTCTTCTGAGGAGAGCGATTTTGCTAAATGGCAACTCGCTGTTCGCTGGAGCGTAAAGCAGAGTTACCTAAAGGGCTGAGGCCAAGTTTGAGAAAATGTGATCAGTGGTGGCTGATTTATGAAGCAAGAAAGTCAAAATTAATGGCTGCCTCAAAACTAAAGGATTCATTAAGTGAAACAGTTAGCCATAAATTCGATTTTGTGACACCAAGAATATTTAACAGGTTTCGGGTTGCTAAAAATGATGAATTGGAACACAAGTACAAGGCAATGACATGCGTCCATCAGTTATTTACTTTTGGAAAGTGATGAAGTCGTTTTAAACCAACAAAATGGTGCGTCCAGCAGACTGCTTTGTAAATATTCTTGAGTCATGTAGTTATTAATTACTCTCAAACATGTTTCATGATATAACCGCAACGTTTAAGTCCAATTTATGCTAAAATTCAAGTTATCAGGTTAAGTACGGGGAGATAAAATCCTCTGGTCTTGAAAAAAACCACTGATTTTGACTTTTTTTCTCAGCAACCAATCAGCAACCACTTGTCAGATTTGCTCAAACTATTCAAAACTTTGGAAAATGGGAAAGTTAGATCCTTTTTCACAGTAGCCATTCAAACAGCGTATACGTTCTTTTGATTTGGAATAACCTGTATTTTCGGGCAGAAATCGAAATGAGTGGGGGGCTTCAAAAATCACTTCGAGTGACTTTGCTCTTATGCATGGTGAGTCAGTCAAAAAAACGTGGGTGTTTGGCGGACTGTGAAGTTTCATTTACCCACCCAATTGTCGCGAAGTAAATTTTTCCGTCCAGCCAAGAGTCTTACTTGAATCATAAACCTTTTCCATCGAGATCGATCATTTGATGCATGTGTTAAAAAGATTATCTTCGAAGACCTAGCATGGGAGCCCCCCGCGACATATTTTGGCTAAAGTTACAGGTACACGTCGTATTATCTGGGGAGAATGAAATAGGTGGTAGTATTTTCTCCCCTGGGCTGTCTTATCATAACTTGCTCTGCGAGGAGAATATGTTTGAAAGACATTAACAATGCGTGGTTCTTTGTCTTGCGAAGAGGTTTCTTTCAAGCACATCAACGCTCTGTAAATCGCAATGGGAATTCTTGCAGACAACACTTAAACCTATTTCACACTGGGTCTTTGAGTCGCTAGAGTCGTGTAGAAAGACCCAAAAGACAAAGGACTCAAGCTCGGAGTCTTTTCATTTGGGTCTTTCTGCACGATCTTGGCGACTTATACGACCCAGCATGAACCAGGCTTAACTTTTCAGTATCCCCTGAAAATACCACGTGTGCCCACAACTCTGGTAGGGCTAAAATGCTGAAGGAACTTAGTCAAAGATTTCATCAGCTTGCAAGACACACATACATGGTCGTACGAACAAAATCTTTATTTAAAAAATGCATTAAGAGACTGATTTCGATGGGGAAAGGTTTACGATCTAAGTTAAACTCTAGGCTGCATGGAAAAATTAGTTCACTATGATCGGGTGGCTGAAAGCGACACCAAAGTATAACAAATGCCCCACGTTTTTCTGACTTACCAGGGCAGTTTCCAGTTCCACGGCAAAAATCGAGACTTAATCGTATAGGATCAAAATCGCTAGTAAGATAGAAGAAAGATTGCTGTTGGAAACACAATGAACCTGGCATTAATAAGAAATCAGATATGGATTTTTAGTCCTTTTTGACAGCTGACCGGGATTTGAGGACACGCTGCTTCCCATAATCTTTGGAAAGAGAGCTTAGCAACGACATTCAAATGCTTTTGAGCATCCCGTTTTTCCTTTTTAGCTTTCAGGAAGCTGCTCAAAAGGAAGGAAACGTCGTTGTAATAGTTTGCACCCTCGTGCTTCAACTGGCTATGCATACAGATGGTCTCGAAATTATTTTTTCCTAACGCAAAGATCCATTTTGGAACGGAGACCTACCAGGTTATCAGTTTCATAACAGAACCTTACACACAGTCTCTAGATAACTGATTTGAGTCTGCAATTTCTTCACCCAGCGAAGGAACTATGCAGAAATCTTCTTACATCATGCGCTCGTGGTAAAGCAGCTGAATCATGATCTAAGGCAATGCTGTATCAAATACAATTCCTGTTCATTGCGCCATGGACCAATTTCAGAACAACATAACTGATGGCACCTTACTAGTGCGGTTAGTAAAATGAAGATAATTCTGACCTGCGGTTAGCATAGTCAAAAATCTTGTTCCACAGGGCGTGAGTGCCATTTCCAGTTTTGTGTGTAGTGACGGAAACTGGAAGAAGCTTCGTTGTTTGCTCCAGGATGCAATTCACATGTTCGCGTAAACAGCTCAGAGCTTTCTGCAAAAAATTGAGGAGAACGGTTAGCAACCGGAGCTACTGGCATTCAACGTTAAGGCAGAATGACGTCATCAGACACTCTGGCTGTGATGTACTTTACTTTATACTTCGAGTATCATAGTGATAGGTTGAGATTGAATCGGCCATTATCTAAATCATCTTTTGTTAATTAAAATGTTGCCATGTATTTCAAAGTGACTTGAATATTACAACTTAATAGTTCAAAACGGTATTGCTATTGTCAGAGAAGCAGGTAGCTTTTCTACTTCAGTCATCAGCCTTTAAGATTCATGATCGATTAAAAGTGTGACATACAAGACATATGTTATCACTTGCTTAGAACTTAACCCATAAAAGATAATTAACCAAGTTACAACTTAGTGACCACATCGTTGCTATTGAAAAGAAAAACGCAATGAGCATCCGACAACACAGCAATTCAAAGAACAACACAAAAGGATCTGCGCCCGATCATAATTGAAGATGAAACTCACTCTATGACTATCATGTAATGCACATAATGCGGCTGGAACAGGAATATTGCTAATAAACAACGTCAAAAAAAAATACCCAAACTACAGGAAGATCCCGATGGACCACCAAATTCGTTTTCTCCCATTCGCAAACAAGGGCAGATTTCGTAATACAATAGCATCAATTTCTTTTGTTCACACCTCAATTCAAAGCGATTAGCATGTAAGAAATCCATGTAAGAAATCTACAGTTGCTCATGACCGAAATTTATAAAACAAATGCGGTCTGAATCCATCATTCGTGAAGGAAATTTTCATGCAAAGAAACATTAGTTACAGTCTAAGGCATGGCGATGACGCTCAACTACCAAAGGTACGCACAACATCCATTGGAGTTGAGTCCATTGCTTACCTTGGAAATAAAGTGTGGCAGATTTTACCGCAAAAAACAAATTAGATTTGGAATGGTGGAAAATGCAACCGTTGGCTTTGTAAAGCATATATCCTGAAAGTTGGGTTTCCAACAGGATTGATTTTTTAACACCTTTTGTACTGTAATATCTGTTGATAGTTTTATAGTAAATAATGTTTACCGTAAATAGTAGGCTTTAATTGGCTGTAATTTAGATATTCTTTTTTCCTAGCCTACTTTAGATAGATGATTGATAATAACAATAGTAAAATGGCAAATACAGACAAAAGAAATTCTCTCAACCAGTAATTCAAAACAAACGCAGCCACAAAGTTGCCCTGAAACCAGTACGGCAAACTCTCACTTGGTGCGGGCATAAGGAGGCTTTTAAGAGAAATTATGTGCTTAAGACCAAAGAAGATGGTTAAATCTAAAGTTCTGCTACGCGGATTTTGTTTACGTGATTCAGAAGCTGAGCAGAGGGCATTACGATTCTTGCATATCTATTCCTCAAATGTAAACAGTTGCTCTTCAGTTCCTGAGTCAAATAGACAAAATCCGACAGACAGAGCTACGGACTTACCGTTCTTCTTTCGCTAAGCACTTAACTTCCCTTACAAACGTCCCTTTGCCCGCATCAATCGAGAGTTTGCCGTACTGGTTTAGAGCTACTTTGTGGCTGTATTTGTTTTGAATTACTGGTTGAGATAAGTCCTTTTGTCTGCATACGCTAATCGCTTTGCATTGAGGTGTGAACCAAAGCAACTGATGCTATTGTATTACAAAATCTGCCCTTGTTCCATTCGCAAAGAACAATACCTATAAGCATTTGCCAAATATCTAAATACACTGTGTGTCCAATTAAAAAGGTAAAAAACTTGATCCGGCGTAACGATATGAATTTAGCTGAAATCAGTCTGCAATAAGCTTGGTGTTTGTTTGTAAATAATTTTTTATTACAAAGAAATGCTTTTTGGTAATCTCATTTTAGAAGCTCGGGTTTGAAAGTGAAGGCCAATTCGGACTTTCAAGATTAATATTACAACTATCAACGCTTCAATATCAACAATAAGGTAGCTTTGTCCATTTGACTGTGAAGGATTGTCTTATACTGACCAATTACCCTTGGACCAAATTAGTAAAGGGCTCCTTCGATCAGTTCTGATCATAGAGTGCGCGTCTTTGTCTTCTTCTATGCTCTGTCACTCTGTTTTGTCGCCCAGTTAGCATTCTGGTGTTTTGCTCCATTTCTTATCAGGGTCCTCGACACTACTTGTTAGACGAAGATCTTTGCCACAAGTTTGTTCCAAATCAAATTTCTTCATATGACGCTTCGTCTGCTCCGTGTATCTTAACTCCGTGTCCCAACTTTCTCTTCCCAATCTCTGAGAATACGCGTTGATCATCCATTCTTTCTACGTGACGTAGCCACTTCAACCTCTTCATTCCTACGATAATTTCTATGCATTTCTGATTTGACTTTGCAAGAAAATTTCCATTTCGTAACCTTATCTTGGCACTTAATTAATAACAAGGGCTTTCTGCGAAAATAATATGCGTATGTTGTATAAGATTCAGCATCATACGAAAGAATTGATCGAATAAGGCACTTTAAATGGCCTTTTCCTTGCCTACATTAGATTTTCTATTACTCCAACCGTCTTTTGCAGTTAACCATACGTCGCAGTTGTTTACTGACTCCATTTGATATTTCTATACTCATATCTAGTTCCTTGTTTATTGTTGATCCAAGGAAGCAACAGTTATCCACATTTTGCAAGCGCTCTTCCTCAGCATAACGTTCATGTGAATTCCTTGTTCACGGCACTTGGCCACTGTTTTGGACGTACTGATATTCAAACCGAAAGTAAACACATGCTTTTGAGAAAATGTTTATCAAATGTCTAAGATCCTCTTCATTGTTAGCTACCAATGCACCGTCATCTGCAAATAGGAACTCTGCAATTGTGAAACTCTTGATTTTAGTTTTTGCTTGGAATCTTCTCTCGGTAAACAAGCTTTCATCGAATCAATCAAATAGCTAATTTGCTACTTGCTACTTGCACGATAACACTAAACATTTAACCCATCGTATGTATCAAATGTAAGCTAGGTAATGTAAATTTAATGTAATGATCTTTCAAATAAATATGATCATCAATCTTTGTTTTGATACCCAGATGTCTAATCGACTCTACGGGGTGATCCAAAAATAAGTGACCCGAGGCGATCTGATATATCAAGATAAGCACGAGGCCGATGGAAATGCTTCAAACTTTGTTCTGTGGCTAAAAAGACTACCCTACACTATGAGTATTTTTGGCGATTTTTTTTTGGCACAGTAAGTTTAGCAAATGAAGGATTTGACGAAAAGGGCAAGCCTGAAATCCTTAAAAGTCGTCAATAACAGAAGATCGATGTACAGCCATTTCAGATCTTCTAAAAAATGAAGAACGTGTTCTATTTCAGGTTGGGAATAGGCAACTCAATCAGAAGTTTCCAGAGAAAGCTTAAAGTCTCCAGATACTTGCTCTAATGAAAAAAACTGATAAAACTTGCTCCAATGAAAAAAATAGATACTTGCTCCAACATGCTCCAATGACAAAAAAAGATATATCCGAGCGAAATGATAAACCATTTATGACACGTGCTCTGCGTAAAGCTACCATGCTGCGTTCTAGGCTGCGTAATAAATACAACGAAGATCGCACTGCTGAAAATTGGAACAAGCAACGTTACAGTCATTTTCAAGCTTATGAGTTATGTTATCAAGGTTCCTATCGCAAGAATAGATAATAGAGTCATCTGCATAAAGGCCTCTTCGAGGATCTAATTCAAAATCCTGCAACGACATAGACATAATGAGCGACGCTACGCTAGATGGCGTAGCGTTCTTTTCTACGACCTGAGAAGCAGCCAAAGCTGTCAACATAGAAGGCCACTTGGAAAATTGCCAAAAAGCTGACAGTGGCTCTAAAATTGAAATCAAAACAATCCACAAATCGCAAAGGTAAACATCTGACTTGCAAGGAGAGAGTTTAAGATATAAAGTAGCATGTACCTGACTGTCACTAACATGGAAGAATTGTGACTGAATTCTTAACAGCTGAAAGAAAACAAAAATGATTGCTCGGCAAATAATTCCTTAATGTCCATCTCTGCGAATAACCGTTCAGTTCAACTATCTAATGATCTATGTCCTAAAATGTCGGCTTTCTTTGTTACACTGTATTTTGGGGATAAGAATGCTAATCAGCAGCCTTTGTCACAAGAACTTACTCATCAGTGTTGTGGGTTAAAAAGATATGATAACTCGTTTCAGCAGTTTTTCTACCTGCTTTACAGAATGACAGTTAGTAATATTCAGAAAAGATTGAGGTAAACTTCCTTTGCAGACAATAACCGCGTTACAGAAAATGCTTCAATCATCTGACTATCACATTACAGTTTTTCATGATTAAAGTTAATGGCTTTTTTGATAGCCAGGCTGAAGTATGTTCTTATTTTCAAAGACTAATTTCAAGGTATAAAGGTTCTTATTTGAAGGGTGCCTCGCGTAGGCCATTTCAGAGTCTTACAAAGATGTTCAGCCCTATTATTTGTTGTGGGAGCGTCCTTATGGACCTAATAACTAATGGGGGAGGAGAATCAAACTTGCCAAGTGGGACCAAAATGAACTTAATAGCATTAATCAAAAATCAACTTTGCTTCACCTGCAATAAGAACCCATGTTTCATCAAACTGAAAAGGTTCTTAATTGCAAGATGTATTCACCCAGAATGAAATACCAGAACAATCTCGTCAATAATAAAATGCTTACCTCATCAATTAAATTCTTTTGTTTCAACGATGTCATGTTCTTTCTTTCAATGCCATCAATCTTTGGCCTGTAATGAAAAAGCTTAAGTTTATACGAATAGGCAAGGAAATCCAGTATAATTTTGAAACGTGAATGGTTGCATGGTGCATTGTAAGAGGACACAAATACGGAACAACCCCCTCCCCACAAACCTATAAGAGCCTTGATGATTTCCAATTTGGCAACGTAGTAAATTATGCGTGCAAGAAACATTTGTTCACAATGGTTTTGAAAATTTTGAACACCATTCTCTGCTTTGTCGCAAGCAAATGATTCTTTGCAAGGAATGTTTCGAAACGTGGAAAGGCAGGCAAACCCTTAGCTTTGCAAGCAAGTCTCAAGTGTTGGTAAAAATGGCTTGCTCGTTTTGACAGAAGTTAACATTTTTTGAAGTATTTGACTGTCAAAAACTTATCATAAATAAATTTGCCCTTCAATTCCAAATCAGAGCTCGACTCATCCCAATTTACACTGTACGTATGTAATAAAAACGTTGTGCATATGTCATCTCTTCGCATATGCTGAATTTTAAAACGCAGCGATAATTTGGTGCATGCGGCATCAAGAATCTATAAAGACATAAAAATATAAAAATCTATAAGCTCATTTCTCCACGATCGCAGGCAGTGTTGCAAAGTCAACGGTGTCACACCCGATACAGCAGAAATTAATATAGGGGTACCACAAGGGTCTTGTGTTGAACCTACTTTATTTCTGAATTATATTCCTTTCGCTTTAAGGAAGGTGCACGTGACCAGTTACACCGGCGATAGAGCTATCTCCTTCTCTTCGGATAAAACTGAAGAGACTGACGTTGTTGTCAATGCAGAACTTGTCTGCCGCGAAAAATGGTTGCAGGGCAATAAGCTTTCCTTGAATAATGTCACAACACAAGCCATGACAATTGGTTCAGCCCAAAAGCTGGGGCAGATAAACAAAACCTCACAAATCACACCTTGCTTCCAAGTTAGTGGGGATGATATCGATCATGTTCAAGAAACTAAATATCTTGGTTCAAGAAACTAAATATCTTGGTGTTATGATTGATGAAAATTTGAAGTGGGGGAAGCCAGATAAAGCTCCTTCAAAGAAAAATTCATAAACCCTTGGGCTTTTGAAATATGTCAAGCAATTTGTCGAAGACGATACCTTAAAGGACATGTATTCAAGCATTGTTGAGCTCCACTTGACTTATTGTTATTCAGTGTGGGGTTGCTGTGGTGATACCAAAGTGAATACCTTGCAAAAATTGCAAAACAGGGCTGCAAAAATTGTCAAGAGCAGAACTTTTGATTTATCGGCTGCTCCTTTGTTGCAAGGATTAGGATGGCTTTCAGTTGACAAGTCAGTCCATAGAGAAACAGCTAACGTAGTATGTAAGTCCCTCAATGGACTTGCACCCGACAACCTTGCTAAGATTTTCTCCCGATTATCTGATGTTCACAATAGGGTCTTACGAAACATAAAGTGCGATCTAGCTATACCTCGAATGAGAACAGCTTATGGTCAAAGGTCACTTGCTTTCCGCGGAGCTGATGCATGGAATAAACTCCATTGTGATATTAAATTAGCCCCTCCTATGCAGTCATTTAAGGCTAAAATCTCAAAAGCGCATAAGATTCAAGGAAACCTGGTTTTATATCTTCTTTTTTCTTTTCCATTTTACGTTGTGAGATTTTGTTTCCAAACTCTTGCAGTAAATCCCGTGTCTTGTACGACAAGTTGTAGTTTGGTAATCTTTTTTTGGTGGCCATTGTCTTTAAGACACATGCAATAACTTAACAATGATGTTAAAACTAAACATCGTTACCTCAAATATTTTGCAGCCCATCGGCAGCCTCATCAGTGAGTTAATGAATCGAATCGATAGCTTGCCAGTTGTTGATTAAGTTCGATTCGTTTGATCTTTGATCGAATCGAGTTCTAGGAACGTTCGAATTTCCCCACTCCTCCTTAGCGTTCAATTCCGGGTTATTCGTATGAATGTAAGTTGCTTCCGTTACCGCCCTCCTGCGGAGCCTATCGAAACATTTACGAAACTCGAAAAGAATTTGGATTTTTTGATCATGAAAACAAAGAAATCCTCATTTTAGGCGACACAAATTGTGACCTTCTGAAGGTGAATTCGCCAGAGATGGACTCCAGCCTTGCAGGTAATTCATTGCACATGAGCAATATTTATGACCTGTTTGGATTCAGGCAAATGATCAACGAACCAACCAGAGAGACGTTGGACACATCTACATTGATAGATCATGTTGCAACTAACACGCCTGCAAACATTGTAGATTCAGGAGTCCTAAAAATTTTGCTTAGCGATCATTATCTAGTATATTGTATTCGAAAATTTCGGGGCTTCATACAGCGACAACCCAAACTTATCAGAAGTAGAAGAATGAAAAACTTTGACTATGAAAGTTTTTTATTTGATCTAGGCCAGAATGATTGGGATGGTATTGTACGTAATAGCGATAACGTCCATGATGCCGTTCAACAATGGTCTACAAAGCTGTCTCTTGTCATTGAGATGCATGCCCCATTGCAGGATATGAGAGTATCTAACAAATATTCCCCATGGCTTAATAGCGATTTTAGAAAGCTTTCTCGTCAGAGGGACAATATAAAAACTGCTGCCGTTAAACGTAAATCTGCTATACTGATGGATGCTTACAAACAGATGCGAAATAAGGCTAACATTCTCAACAAAACTCTTAAACGAGAATACTTTTCCAAGAAATTAGCTGCTTGTAAAGGTGACTTGAAGCAGTCATGGAAAACAATAAACCTCCTGTTGAATAAAAGATCTAAAACTACCAATATCGATTCCCTAAAAGTGAATGAACAGGAGATAAATAAGGATCATGATATCGCTAACTCGATGAACAACTATTTCTGCAGTGTGGGGAAGAGTCTCAGTGACAAGATACCCGCCCAGTCTAATCCCCTTCTGTCTCATCAATACGATATAACATATCCCTCGAATGGAAGGGAACCATTCAAATTCGTTGCCATCGACAAGGGGACCATCGAAAAGGCCTTAAATAAGATCAAGACATCACATGGGTCTGGTGTGGATAACATTGCCAGCTATTTCTTAAAAGTAGCATTTCCCGTTATTTCTGATTCACTCTGTGATATTTTGAACCTTTCCTTATCTTCAGGAATTTTCCCTGACAGCTGGAAAGTTGCTAGAGTGGCTCCCATATTTAAAGAAGGCCCAACTGATGAAAGATCAAATTACAGGCCAATATCTGTTTTACCAGCTGTTTCCAGATTATTTGAAAAACTGGTGTACGACCAACTATATCGATACCTAGACGAAAACAAACTCATATGCTTGCAACAGTCTGGTTTTCGCTCTTTACACTCTGTTGTCACATGACTTCTAAAATGCACGAATGACTGGTATGTCAACATTGACAAAGGGAAATATACAGCTATGATATTCATTGACCTTAAGAAGGCCTTTGATACCGTTGATCATGGTATTCTTCTTGATAAGATGAAATTCTATGGTATCTGCGGCTTGGAACATGATTGGTTTCGGTCGTATTTGAATAACAGAAGCAAAGTAAATGGCGTCCCTTCTGACATTAAAGATATTGATGTCGGAGTGCCACAAGGGTCTTGTTTGGGACCACTTCTTTTTCTGCTTTATATAAATGATCTTCCCTTTGCACTAAAGAAGGCTGAGACAAATATGTATGCTGATGATACCATGATTTCATATTCCTCCAAAACTTTGGATGAATTGCACATGGTGTTAAACGCTGAGCTTGTCAATATCGAGAAATGGCTTCAAGGTAACAAGCTATCCTTGAACGTCGTCAAAACACAGGCTATGATAGTTGGGTCAATGCAAAATGTAAATAAAATGGCAGTGCAGCCTACTTTGTTGCCAGTGCTTCACGTAGGTGGTACTGATATTGACTTAGTGAACAAAGTGAAATACCTTGGTGTCCACATAGACAATAGTCTAACGTGGAAGTGCCAAATTGAGAACATAAAAGGGAAAGTTTCTCGCGCAATAGGTCTTTTAAAATATTGTAAAACTTTGTATCAATGGAAACCTTGAACGACATTTATCGTAGTATTGTAGAACCACATTTTAACTATTGCTGCTCCGTTTGGGGCTGTAGTGGTATTACGAGAATAGAGTCTCTACAAAAGCTACAAAACAGGGCTGCTCGTATCGTTACGGGTAGTTCTTATGATGCACCTTCTGTGCCATTACGCAAAGAACTTGGCTGGTTGTCCGTCAAAGAAATGATTGTGAAAGAGACATCTACAATGATGTATAAATCTCTAAACGATCTTGCAGCACAGTACCTTAGTGACCTATTCCTTAGACTATCAGATTTCCACACACGAGAGCTAAGAAACACCAAAAATGATCCTGCAGTACCGTTAATGCGAACAGTAAGTGGCCAAAAGGCATTCTCTTACCGTGGTACCAAAGTGTGGAACAAGTTTAACAATGTTATCAAAGAGGCCCCCTCGGTATACTCTTTTAAATCAAGGTTGAGACAGTTGGGGTACGAAAATCTTTAATTTTGTATATTGCTTATTGTCGCCAGATGTATATATTTTTATCTATTAATTTATTTGTAAATAGTTTATTAGGTACTTTAATTTTAACAGGGCCAAATTGTAAAACAATATCCTTATTGAATTTGTACCCTGTATAAATATGTTTAAAATATGTTTAAAATATGAAATATATGAAAATATGTTACCTGTCTCAACATAGCGTCACTTGGGCATGTTCCTAAGAGTTGTATGGAAAGTGATTGCTCTGTTTCACTGTGTTTTTCAACCATGCGTTGGTGAAATACAGACGTGCTTTCCTTTCTTTCGAGTTTCTTTATGTGCTCATTGCATCTTTCGCCCAAACTGCGTGCTGTTTCTAAACAAAAATTTTTCTTAGAAACAGCACGCAGTTTGGGCGAAAGATGCAATGAGCACATAAAGAAACTCGAAAGAAAGGAAAGCACGTCTGTATTTCACCAACGCATGATTGAAAAACACAGTGAAACAGAGCAATCACTTTCCATACAACTCTTAGGAAAATGCCCAAATGACGCTATGTTGAGACAGGTAACGGAAGCAACTTACATTCATACGAATAATCCGGAATTGAACGCTAAGGAGGAGTGGGGAAATTCGAACGTTCCTAGAACTCGATTCGATCAAAGATCAAACGAATCGAACTTAATCAACAACTGGCAAGCTATCGATTCGATTCATTAACTCACTGATGAGGCTGCCGATGGGCTGCGAAATATTTGAGGTAACGATGTTTAGTTTTAACATTATTGTTAAGTTATTGCATGTGTCTTAAAGACAATGGTCACCAAAACAAGATTACCAAACTACAACTTTTCCATTTTAGTTTTGATGAATGTATATAACTTGTACATTTATAGGCTTAGAAAAAATTTGTAATTAGGCTATTTTTATTTCAAGTTGCAGGGTTCATTGACAAACAGTTCTTTTGAATTTAATTGTAACCGTGAGTAAAGAAGTTTAAAATGAAAATAAACATATTTAGTACACAGAGAATGGCTAAAATCTCAATTCAAAAACCTAATTTGTAAGAAGTCCAGCCAGTCGCAACTTTTCTTGAATGTAGTCATCTTGCTTTGATCACTAAGCTTTGCATCAGAAGTGTCCTGAATGAAAAAAGTAAAGTAATCAAGTCTTGTTACTTATTCAAGGTCTCATGATAGGACATTTTGATGGAAATTACTTAACCGGCTAAAGTTTGTTTTACCAAATTCAAGTCATGTGACCATACTCTTGGGAAGTTTTAGTATTACTCTTCTTTCGGCACTCATGGCACAAGTCTGCATGGCACGAAGTACGTTAGAGGAATCAAAAGATCTTTTATCTGGAGATTGATCACGTGGCTTGAAAAGGGTGTAAACCAACCTTATCCGATTTTGTCCATTGACATGGACATTGATATGACTGACTAAAGCCTTCACTATAACCCATGAAGTATTCGATGAGGCAAAGAATGAACCCACTGCATGAAAATCAAACTGTAAAAACTATTAACTCAATTCGAAAAGTGCCAATCCTATTGCCTGACTTGGGCTTTAATCTAACTTTTTTAATTTTGCTCTGCTTTACAAAGCACGATTGTCCTACCAAAGAATGAGCTTCCTGACAATGGATTTCCTGGCCTTCTGCTAAGAACATGAAGGTCCTATTGCATATGATTACATGGTATTGCTATAAACAGAAACAGAAATAAACATTGCCTCTGAGGAATACCAGGACGACAAGTAACGTTTGGAAGAAATAAAACATCAATAACTGTGAGCGCAATATTACAAATTAACTTAAAACCTCAGCGAGATGCAGAATTTAAAATTCTTATGAAATGGTTGCGTAGTTTATAAAATACGATTTCTCAAGCAGTAGATACATCCTGATGACTCACCCGGTGGCATTCCCATTAAAAATTTTCTCCTGGTAACGATCTGAAGCAAGTCTTCGCACACAAGTAAATGTCTTCGTATTTCCCTCTTATCAAAATTCCTTTTTCCAAATAGTTTGATACATCCACAGTTCATAAGCGCCCCGGGTCTTCGGATAATTCACATAAGAATGAGACTACATACATTAGACATTGGTGAAACTCAAGAACAGCAAAAAACGTGACGGTACAAAAATTTTCGCTATAGTTCACACAATGCTTGCACAATTGAAAACAGTTAGGTGTTGAAGGTACCAAAATTTTAGTTAGTTTTTACACAAAATGGGCACAATAAGACAATGCAATAAAATGATACAAACAAAATTCTGGCTAATGTCCACACAAAACCGGCACACTTTGAAGATGGCAGTAAATTGCTGGTAACAAACCCTTTGTAATTTCAGCATGAAAGAGGCTAGATTTTGATTTCAAAAATTTACTTCGGTCAAAATAATCAAACAAGCAGGTGTCGACAGCGTCAAAAATATCCCACTTTCATCGTTTTCCAGTGCTTACGTGACACTTTGATATTGTGCCAGTTTTTCGTGAAAACGGAATGTCCATCTGCAACAATTTTTTCCATTTTCAAATTGTATCTGGCTTCCTGCCTACGTGTTTTGATTTTCTTCGATTTTACTAATAAGAGAAATGAAATTTGCAAGTTACAGCCACTAAAGATGCAAAAATAGGAGAACAAACCGTTAAGGTGTCGTAAGTTGGGAAATGTCTCATCTGTTCTTGCTCATAATAAACATTTTTGAACTTCTTTAACACCAGATGCAGCATGTCCATCTCATCTGACCGATTTTTCAGCTCATTGCATTGCTACAATAGCAAATTGAAATTGTATCAGAACCCTTAGTTCTAGGTCAACTGAGGTGGTGAAGCCCCCCCCCCCCTAAACCAAATGTTCGACAAGAACAATGTGATACCGAGGATTTTCTCTTTATTTAGCTAAACCAAGTTTGGACGTTAATTTTGATGTTTTTGGGGAATAAAACTGCGATGAATTTGTGTATCTGACTCGCGAATAAGTATGCCGATTCTGCAATATATGTAGAAGACCTGACAGCTATAATTACCATTCAACTTTGTGAATAAGTTCCCTTTCAAATAAGCTCCTCTACTTTAAGCCAACCTCTGCAGTGTCAGAAATCAGATAAGCCATACCCTTAGGGACGCACAGTAGAGTTTTTAAGATACATTTGGCTGTTCTTACTAAATGAAAGATTTCTTCAGCAAAAATCCTTAAAAACGAAATGACCTAAACTTAGATCTTTTGAAGCTACAGGATTGGTTGCATGCAAACAAAGTTTCTCTGAACTTTGTGAAAACGCAATCACTTATAATAGGCTCTGGTCCAAACATCCGTGAGATCGAAAGCCAGGCTGATGCTCCACCATCTCTTTCCATAGGTGATCAGGACATTGAAATGATTACCAACACAAGATACTTAAGTGTTCAGATAGATAGTAACCTCAACTGGGACAAAAATATAGATAGTACCAAGACCAAGGCTAGTGGAGCACTTGGACTTATTAAGTATTCTAAGAAATATCTTCCATTTGATGTGCTCAACAAAATGTATAGAGGAATCGTTGTGCCCCATTTGAGTTACTGTTGTTCCGTTTGGGGCTGCCTGCTGTAGTGAATCAAAAATTGACGTCTTGCAAAAAATCCAAAATAGAGCGGCAAGACTTGTAACTTGTAGCCCATACGATGCCTCTGCTGCTCCGATAATTGAGAGCCTTGGCTGGTCAACTATCAGTGATCTTATAAGAAAGGAGACAGCCACGCTAACTTACAAGTCTTTAAATTCTCTTGCACCAAATCATTTGAGAAAATTATTCGCAAAATGTTCTGATAAAAGAGAGCGGTTTCTGCGCTCATCAGAAACTGATCCTAAGATACCGTTGCCAAAAACGACCAGTGTCCAAAGGGCTTTTTCTTATCGCGATGCAAAACTGTGGAACAGCCAAGAAAGAGCTACTAAATTTAGCCCCCTCCCTGAAAACCTTCAAAGAACTGCTACAGTCGGGGATAAGTTTTATTTCATTTTTACGTTCTCTTTTATTGCCTTAGTTTTGTATGATATTGTAAATTAGGCTAGGTCAGTAATTCTTTTGTGTTGGTACGTATATCAAATAATTTAAACAGGTCAGATTGAAAAAAAATATAGTTATGAACCTTTTAAACCTGTATAGATATTATAAAATGAATGAAATGAAATGAAATAATTGCTTTTAACTGTAATTCATTTTCAATACAAAGGTCATCTTGCATGAAACCTGGACAGTCGAGCATAAGAGGTCTTGAAAGGAGATGAAGTGACTTCTTATTCCCAAAAGATCCTATAGTCATAAAAAATGTGCCATCTCGCTTGACCGGACGCTTGCAATAGGCTCAACCGCCAGGAATTGAAAATCTTGGTCAAATGTTCAAGACTGAATATGCTGCCTGGCGGACCAAATTTCATATGGTTATCCAGCTGTGAGATGTTTGGAACACCATAGGGCTCAAATCCTGATTGGACGAGAGCACGAGGGCTCACGTGACCTTGCATTCGATGCCGTGATTTTTGACTGACGGGTCATTTTTTATTAATTTGACCCCTCGCGAAAAGGTAAACGTGTAAACTTCGTGATCGAATTTTTCAAAAATTTTTGCAGCTTACCATTTCTCAATGATAAAAGCACAATTCCAGAAAGAGCAAACTTTGGATCGCGAAAAATGACGAAATTACGGCATCTTGAACATGAAGGAATATGTCTGGAAAACTCCTTGCTTCACTATGACAGATATTTAACATAAAACATTCCAAAGCACCATCTCGACTCTAAAAATGAATCTGCAAAAGCTTACATCAGAGAAAAATTCATGTTTTAAAAGATATAAGAAAACGCACAAAAATCACAAGAAAACCCTACTACGAGCTAGGTAGGCCTTCTGCTTTCTCTGCGGTCCCCCGTCCCGAAAAACCCGAAGCGTCCATCTCTGATTCGCAGCAAACACGCCAAAATCAAGATCCATCGCCACCTCTTTCCAAGAATGCTCCTCTATAAGGATCCACAAAACATGCAGTTTCTCACATGCAGTTTAGCAGACTCCACTCAAACTTTAAAGATTGGTATATGCGGATTGTGATCCCGACACCGTACCACTACGCCAAGGAGGTACCTGGGCAAGTTGTAACAGAGCAAAATAAATAATGAATAAAGTCTTTCCGTAAGAAGCTTCTTACTTTCCGCATCGAATAAACACAAGATAAACTAAAGCAAAACTAAAAACTCAATATTAGAAAATACACTTTATTCAGTATTTTTATTAATTTCTCACTTGGCTGCTTGGGATGGCTTACTTGACTTTTGCTGGGATTTTGCTTTGTTACCACTTGCCTCAGGCCGACGAGGTTTGAAAATGTACTGTTCTGGAAAAGGTATTTGAATATACCATTGAAGCTCGATTTCGGGAGAAAAGAAACATATTTTACTGCAATAATCCTTGGGAATTAGGAGTTGACACTAACTACCTAAGCAACGCTGCTCAACGAAGGGTTATGAGATACAAAAACTTACTTTTAGGCCCAAAAATGGGGACAGATGTGCTAATGAAATAGCCGTCCGCAAGAGCAATGAGAACTACCGTTGAAATGGGTGGTAATAACATGATACTTATTCACGTACATGATGATGAGGACAGCTTTAGTTGTGGCAGAGAAATACCCTTTGCTGTTTACTTTTAGACACAGACTCCCCTATAATAACAACTATATGGAAAGTCGAAAGTAAATTGCATGCATGCTGTAGTAGCTCTGAACATCAGTATCCGGATCACTGTTGTCTAAATCGTCTTTGATAAAATCAGAAGCCTCTTTGTCGTTGCCTAATGTTACCAAAAAATCTGTAACATCCTTAAAGTATGTTTCTTGAATTCAGTTAACGCCGAAAGAGGGAAGCCAGTCATTTATTCATTGGACTCTCAATATTTCCCATTGCTCTGGATTTATTTCTTCACATCTAAGTAATATGGTGTGAGCGTTGAATACGCTTTGCAAGGTTGCTTTGACATGGCGGAGGAAGAGATCAATCTGCTAGATTGTTGTTGTTCTTCATTCTTTCTCAAAAAATCACTCTCCTAGCGTCAATCATCGAACTGAGCCTTTCTTCTTCCAGTATTGTGCAGACGAACTTTTAAGGCTGTACAGCTGGTTATCAATAATATGCACTTCTGTTCCACAACTACTAAAACATCTCTAGCTTGCGCTATTTTTGATGTGCCCCTTGTAGTTGCTTGTATTTGAAAGCGTACTAAGCAGATATTCATCACCGGAAAACGGATGCAATTCAAAGAAACCTTGCAAAGTATATTCATCATTCAAACTTAGGTTTGACGACATGCATAGGGACCAATGATAACCCTTGCAAGCCGAGTAAACAAACAAAGGCTGGCTTCCCAATCTCAGCATTGACTGCATGGAAGAAACATAACTTGGGGATGTTTCAGATCCTTTTGGTAACCTTAGGTAACGACGAAGAGGCTTTTGATTTTGGCATAAATGATTCAGGCAAAGATGATACTTTTGACTTTCCAGATAGTTGTTATAATGTTATATGAGATCCTTTTTGACTATTTTACCCCAGCCTCAACTCAATATGTGAGGCATTGCTATAGAAAAAGACAGTTGTTCGAAAAACTTTTCATAAATATACAACCTACTCAGTGAAGTTTCTAGTCTACATTGACATTTCCGTTTCAACGGTCACTTCTGTTCCATCTATTCCATATGTATGCAAGATATCTGTCCATTCTATAAGCTGTGCTTCCAGTTTTGGAGACAAGAACCCTAAGTCTACTCGACTGTCTCAGACATGAAAATTCATGAAACATTTGGATTCTTCGTTCCAAAATGGACCAGAAAAAATATACTGTCAGGCCCTCTGAAGGCCCTCTTTGGGGACAACGTAGCAGGAGACGGGGCAAGGTTGATGGCTATGGAAATCCTTTAAATACGGTGGTAAAGAGAAGGGGGGCTCAGCCCCTAGTTATCTTTTCAGTGATTTTGGGGTTTTAGCTCCCCCTAGCTATTGTAGAAAAAGTGCATTTTCTTCCAGTAATTGCTATGACCAAAATGAACGAAAACGGCAATGTTTTTGTATCGTCTTAAGACACTGTTCGTACGTTCACAAACTATCATTTCATACTACGAGACTTGGGGCAAGCATAGGCGTAGGAGGTAGGGGGCTTGGGGCTGCAGCCCCCTAACCCTAGAGAAATTTTCAAAAATCAATCACAAGGCAGATTGGGCAGCAATCTGCCTTAAGTCGGGCTAAATTTTCGTAAACAATGGAGCTTTTGTCGAGGAGCCCCAAAATTATTCCTCTCTCAATGCAACTGGGGCAAGCGCAACATTACATTTATGTCTGCACACCATTCTACAGCAACAGCATCAGACATAATTCAGTTAGTTAAACAAAGCACATCAACGCTTTGCTGAAATATCAAAATATGAAGTTATTTCAACTGGAAAGTTGTTGAACTTCGTATACAAATCACTGACAGATGCTTTTATGGAGCTATGAAACTGTTGCATTGCTTATCTTGAACAAGACTAGTAAGTAGTGTTCAATCCTATAATGAAGTGATATGAATGAAAACAGTATTTCTACGAGGGTCCTACCGATCTCAAATGCTCTTAATGGATTATGCTGCCACATCCTACTATTAGGCTCTTTTAGCAGCAAGACGCGGACGTCTTTGAAAACGCAGCTAGTTTTGTTATGTTTTTCAAGGTGGTCTGAAGCGAAAATTTTTATTGATGCAAATGGATTGCGCTTTTGAATGATAAAGAATGTCGTTTACCATTTTGTGATATCTTGTTTCATTTTCCAATTATTCACTATTTTGTATGATTGGCTGATGACGTCATTTTGTTTGCAAAATGTAATGAAAATGTACGAGGCTGGCTATGCTTCCCAAAGGAAATTGACTCCAAGAACATTTCTAAAGTTGGCATACCTTTCTAAACATCATATCAGTCCATGAAACAATTTCTATTACATTTATTCAGCTCAACTTAAATATATCCGACAACTGTAACCTTTATATTTATATTTCATATTTAATTCTTTTAAGGAGGGTTGCCCTTCAACTAGTTGATTTTCAAGGGGCCCTCCGATAAAAACATTAATTACAATATATAACATAAAAGGAAAAAAGCTATTAATTAAATTAAACTATCAAACCTTATTTACAATATCTAAAACTTATATACAATAATGTTCAAAATTTACAATAAGAGTGAAAGGAAGCATCTGTTTCTAATAGTTTTTTTGAAACTATACAGAGAGGTTGCCTGCTTTGACTCGGCTGATAGGCTATTCCATAGCATAGCACCTCTAAAAGAGAAACATTTCTGGCCGTTTGTTGACCTTTTCATCGGTAACCTCAAGTCGGTTCCCGTATTACGAATACTATACGATGAGTAGAGCGATTTTCGGGTGAACAGGTCACACAGATATTGTGGAGCCAGCTCATTCAGGGACTTGAAGACCATTGTCTTAGATTCACTGGAAATCAGATGGTCAACGGTCTTCCATCCCAGCTTTTCGATAAGAGGTCTGCTTGGGGCATCGAAGCTGCTGTTCGTTATTATCCTAGCAGCACGCTTTTGAAGTTTTTGTAGCTGATTAATTTCCAGCGCAGCCCCAGACAGAACAGCAGTATCGAAAATGAGGCTCCACTATACCTGTATAGAGAGTCTGCAAAGTTTCTTTCGGAAGAAAAGACTTGGCATGTTTTAGAAATCCTATTGCCCTGGAGACCTTGGCAGAAACTGCCTTGATCTGTTCTTTCCAATCCAAAGAACAGTCAATTTGCAAACCGAGGTATTTAGTCTTTTTGACTACTTCCAGCTCGTTATCACGTATTTTCAATTTCAAGTCTTTATTTTGACCCTTGAGAATACTGTTGTGTTTCTACTTGGAGGAAATAAGCATAGAATGAGTTTTTGCTAAATTCAGGGAAAGCTTGTTACCTTGTAGCCATGTGTCCAGTTTCGCAAGATCACTGTTAATAGCCTCATTCAGCCGAGTCATATCGCGAGACTGGTAGGACAAACTAGTATCATCAGCATACATGGACGAGATCATTGATGTAGACGAGGAACAGAAGAAGGCCAAGACATGAACCCTGTGGAACACCAACTTCTATGTCCTCGATTTCGGAATCAACACCATTAACCCTACAAAATTGTTTCCGATTCGTTAGGTAGGATTTAAACCAAGAGAGTTCACGATGATGTACACCGTAAAGCTCAAGCTTTTTGCAGAGAATGTTATGATCAACAGTATCAAATGCCTTTTTCAGGTCAATGAACACTAGACCCAAAAGCTTTCCAAGATCCATTCCATTGTACCAGTCGTCAGTATTTTTAAGCAAGCATGTTACTGTTGAATGAAGACGCAAAAAGCCAGACTGGCCGCATGAAAAGTGGCCGTTATCATTCATGTACTGGTACAGCTGATTTGTTACTAATTTTTCAAAGATCCTTGAGATAACAGGCAAGACTGATATTGGTCGATAGTTGGACTTATCAGCCCTGTCTCCATCTTTGAAGATCGGAGTAACTCTAGCAACTTTCCATGAGTCGGGAAAACGACTTGTTTCAATGGACGTATTGAACAAGAAAGCAAGCGAGTTTTCCATAAAAGGCAGCGCAAGCTTCAAAAAGTAGCTAGAGATGTTGTCAGTCCCAAAGCTCTTTGCTGTCTTAACAGTGGCAAATGCATCCCTGATTTCCTGCACTGAAATAGTTCTGAAATGGAATGTTGCCTTATGTTTCTTAATTTCATAGTCACCTGCAAGAAGGGGATTAGGGGCTGGATCTATTTTTTCAGCGAGATCCTTACCAACTGAGCAGAAGAAACTGTTCATTGCATTAGAAATATGTTTTCTATGAACAGTTTCGGAACCAGACTCTTTGAGACAATCAATGTTGCTGGACTTTGATCTTTTATTGAGGATTTCATTGAATGTCTTCCATGATTCTTTCATGTTACCTTGACATGCAGAGATCTTATTAGTATAGTACTCCTTCTTTAGTTGGATATTTAGGACATTGAATGCAGTAGACCATATAATGATCTTAGATACAGCTATATTCAAAGCTTTCAAAGCTTAGATACACCTATATTCCAGTACATCATCCTAGCAATTTGGAAACAAAATGACGTCATCAACTGAAACTTAATATCAGTGGATAACTTGAAAACGAAAAGAGATATCAAAGAAATTTAAACAGGAGTCCATACCATTCGACAGTGCCATTAATTTGAATCAATAAAAATTTTTGCTTCAGATCACCTTTAAGCATTCTAATTTTCCAGCCTTTTCCCCCTAGAAGGCTGCTAACAGACAGACAAATTCCATAAAACCAATTTGCAATCTTGCATTGCCACCATTTGTGAATATGCTCAAATTGCATTTTGCTTCCCTTCTCTACGTCCTATTTTTGCAGTGCGGCTTTCAAAAGTATACTTTTCGGATTGTCAGTTTCAGAATAGCAGGTACAATAAGTCTCTCGAGAATAGCGAAGGTTATTTGAACTTGTTTGCACTTTTTAGTTTACATCCTCGAACAAAAGAATTATGCTGGCGTTTTCTTGACTCGCGTCCTCTTGCTAAAAAGCCTATTTTTCCAAGGCTGTGGGACATTTCGGGCTTTTTCGAAACGGGACGATCACAGAGAAAGCAGAAGGGCTTACTAGCCCATGGAAGGTTTTTCTTGTGATTCTTGCGCTTTTTCTTTTATTTTTTGAAAACATACATATTTCTTCGATTTAAGCTCTTGCAGATTTAATTCTAGAGTCGAGATGGTGCTTTGGAATGTTTTTCGTTAAATATCTGTCATAGTGAAGGAAGGAGTTTTCCAGACATGTTCCTTCATGTTCAAGATGCTGTCATTTCGTCATTTTTCGAGATCCAAAATTTGCTCTCTCTGGAATTTCGCCTTTGTCATTGAGAACTGCCAAGCTGCAGAAATTTTGAAAAATTCGATCACAAATTTTACATATTTACCTTTTCGTCAGGGGTGGTCAAACTGATCAAAAATGACTCGTCAAAAATGAGCCCTATGTTGTTTGGAACAGGTGATCCTTTCTTTTCAGCCTCGAACAAACGCGAAAGAAACGTATCTCAATTGATGTTTTCAAGTCAGTCAATGGAATCTGCACGGAATCGCTGAAGAACATCTTCACAAAATTTGATCATGGCAAAAACACACGTGGAAATGGATCTCTCCTTGTACTTCCAAAAGTGAGATGTGAATCAGGAAGAAAAACTTTTGCTTTTCAAGGAGCGTCAATATACAATAGCCTACCAAGTGACGTCAGAAATGAAAAGTACTTTGTCAACTTTAGAAGGAAAATAAACACACTTTGTTTTTAAATTCAGAACCTGATTGTTAGTAAGTTTTTTACAGTTTTTACTCGATCTCTTGTAAGTTTGATCTTTTTACTTTCAAATTTTTAGTTTCAACAGGACCCTTGTTGATAGCAGTAACATCTTTACTGAAAAGGTTATCCTGTATAAATATGGTATATTATTATTATTATTATTATTATTATTATTATTATTATTATTATTATTATTATTATTATTATTATTATTATTATTATTATTATTATTATTATTATTATTATTATTATTATTATTATTATTATTATTATTATTATTATTATTATTATTATTATTATTATTATTATTATTATTATTATTATTATTATTATTATCATTATTATTATTATGAATTAAATTTTTAGCTTTGATTTCAGGTAATTTTTAGTTACCAGCCGAGTCACTACCAGAGACTTAAGGCTAGCAACTATCTCATGACATTACTTCTGGAAAGTTGACCAAGTGTCATAATGTTTTGATGGTTCCGCAAATCGATAACTACATTGAAAGAAATTTCCTCAGGAGATGGGCTGTCGATGTTAGTGCAATTTTTTGAACTTCACAGATGTTTGATTTTCCCGGGATTTGATCAATAAAGTCACCGGCTCCTTTCTTTAACATTCCTAATGCTCCAACTACTATTGGCAATGTAATTGTTCTTAGCTGCCACATCCTGTTTATCTCTATTTCTAAGTCCTTGTACTTTGCTAACTTTTCGTATTCTTTCACCGAGATGTTTCGATCAGCTGGCACAGACATATCTATCAGGAAGCAAGTTTTTTGTTTCAGATCTTTGATAACAATATCGGGTCTATTCGCATTAATCTGCCTGTCCGTATGGATGGTAAAATCCCAGAGAATGATGACATTATCTCCTTCCGTAACTGGCTGTGGGTGATGTTCATACCAGTTCTTAGGGTGTGGAATTTCGTAATGAGAACAAATGTTCCAATGCAGATACTGGCCTATTCTGTCATGTCTAGTTACGTATTCTGTTGCGGCAAGTTTAGAGCATCCAGAAATAATGTGGTCGATGGTCTCAACTTATTATTATTATTATTATTATTATTATTATTATTATTATTATTATTATTATTATTATTATTATTATTATTATTATTATTATTATTATTATTATTATTATTATTATTATTATTAGTGTTATTATTATCATCATGGGATTTTAAGCATTTCTGCACTGGCTGGTCTTATTGCCGTTTTTCTTCCTGTTAGGCGAGTCACAACATATGACTAAAGGCTAACAGATGTCCTTCTTCTTTAAAGTTCTTGCACTTTTCTCAGTATTCTTGCCGTCCCCAACAAAGCAGTCTTCTGCAGTACTCCAACCGCAGGCACAATGTCCATCTTTTCAATCCAACATTCAAGATCTTTTGTAACGCTTCCGAGGGCACCAATCACTACTGGAACAACTTTAGCACATCGCAGTTCCCACAACCTTTTTATTTCCCTTTTCAGATCTTGGTACTTTTCTACCTTCTCTAACTCTTTCTCTGCAATCCTCGTATCCGCAGGTACAGCAATATCAACTATCAGAGCCTCTTTCTTTTCCTTATGAATTATTATAACATCTGGTCTCCTTGCCTGAATGACGTTATCACATTGTACATTGATATCCCACAGAATTTTCACAGCCTCGTTCTCAACAACACCTTCTGGGGTGTGTTCATACCACTTATCGGAATGCTGAAGTCCGTGTTTCCAACACAAATCCCAGTGTACTTTCTTTGCCACGTTATCGTGGCGCCTTTTGTAATCCCTCTGGGCTAATTTCTCGCACTCTGCAACAATATGTTGTATGCTTTCACCTCGTTTACCACACGTTCTACACAGCGGACTGTCGCTGCTCTTATCTATATAGTGCTTCACGTAGTTAGTCCTTATTGCTTGCTCTTGTGCAGCACATAAGAGAGCTTCCGTTCCAACCTTCAAATCACTTCTTGAAAGCCATTCCCAAGATTTAATCCTGTCTACCTTTTCTGGCACCTCTATAACAAATTGCCCGTGCATTATTATTATTATTATTATTATTATTATTATTATTATTATTATTATTATTATTATTATTATTATTATTATTATTATTATTATTCTTTCAAGACGAATTCAGCAACTACAGACAGCCGAGAACCACGAATAAGTTAAATTAACTGATCAATTTAAATGAACTTATCAAGTGTGTCATTACTTATAAAAATTAGTTGCTCAATTGGAACTGCACTTACTCGTTTAATGTCTCGTTCAGTTCATACCATGACCATCCCTGGGCAGCCTGCGGGTCAAGAAAGATTTCTTACACAAATGCCGGGGGCTGGGCAAATTTTTTTGGCAAATGCCCCAGGGACCGGGCACTGAAAAAGTTCACATCCCCAGTAACGTTATAAGCAAAGGTTCCAAGTATTGACAAATGCCTCAAGCACTGGGGATAATTTGCAGTCAAATGCCCTGGGGCTGGGAATATTTTGTCTGCAAATACCTGGGGTGTCCAAGGGGGATGGTCAGGGTAGGAATTGAACGAGACATGTACATACTGGAGCAGATTTCCCAAGCTTCCAGTGTACAACAACTACATGAAAACAAATAAAAGACCCATACCACAGGAATACCGTAGCAGCTGAGGAGAAAATCTAAAAGTGATGCATATGAAGTCAAATCTGTGTTATGCATAGGTATTGATAAATTCACTTCATTTGATGCGAGTCCTCCTCCACTCGCAGCAGCAATAGCCGTGACATCACCAAAGTGCATTCCACCTACAATGACAAAAATGAAACAATTCCGGAAAATCGAAAGAGTTGCAGAGGAAAAAGGAATCATTCTTTTCGTGTAGTACATTTCTCTTGACGGCACCAAATCTATCTTAATGTTGATATTTCGTCCCACAAAAGGAGTGGCTTCTGTGGAGCAACCATAAATAAAAATTTCAGTTTTTGAGACTGGTAGAGACTTCAACTAAGAAGATGACACCGAGTTTGAGTAAATCTGATCTAATCTGGCTCATTTATGGAGCAAGAAGTCCAAATTATTGGCTGTCTCAAAACAAAAGGATTCATTATTCTCCATTATGTTATAATCAGACAAATTGATTTAACAGAGCATACCTAGCGCTGCTCTCTGGTGTTCATAAGTGAAACAGATAGTCATGAATTGGATTTTGTCATAACCAAGAATATTGAACATATCTAGGGCTGCCAGAAATGGTGATGTGGAAAATAAGTATTGAAGGCCATGACATGCGTCTTGCAGTTATTTTGCTTCTCAAAAGTGATGGAGTCGATTTAAACCAGCAATATTGCGTACGACAGGCTGCCTGGTCAATATACTGAGTTATGCGGTGTTTAAGGTAACTTTGTTTTCCACTCCCGTGAGCAGCGAGTTGCCGTCTTACAAAACCACTCTTCTAACAAAACACTTAATTTCTCCAATACTGTTCGGTCTATCGAAAAGTGGTAAAAAAGACGTTGTTCTACATAGTCTTTGCAATCCAAGATATATAAATTGCGATGTTTCCAATGAAGGTGGCTTTGCAAATTATTCGCCGAAACTTTTGTTGATTTCAGAAAAGTGGATTTATCTCCAAAACTACTTGAAAAAGTTTTGGATTTCTTTCGCTTTATGTTTAGCTAGGTTGTTGATCTACAACATTACCAAGTCTGATTGACAAAGCTAGGCTAGATTTGTTGCAATTGAATTTTATATTTCTGTTTCCTTTTCGACAGCGAATGGTAGAAGACCTGGTCAACTTTCATACATTCAGGCTTATAATATATTTCTGAAATCCTTCCAATGGCAAAAGAATGAACGTGATATGTTGGGAATGCTGTATCCAAGTCTCAATAGACATCCTTTACGCGCTTGTGAAAGTATCATTTCTTGAATCTTACCAGCAATTCCACAACCTTTCATTTGGTGTCCTTTGAACAAAGGATTCAACTCTTTCTTATGTGCTAATCGGTTGACCAAGGTTTCTACCCTTCGCTGTCGAAAGGAAACAGAAATATAAAATTTGATTGCGAAAAATCTATTCTAGCTTTTTCAATCAGGCTTGGTATACTTGAAGAACAAAAACCTAGCAAAAGATATAGTGAAAGAAAATCAGAAATTTTTTGAGTAGTTTTAGAGATAAATCCACTTTTCTGAAATCAGCAAAAATTTTTGGAGAATAATTTGGGAAGCCAGCTTTATCGGAAACATTGCAATCTATATATCATTGGATTGCAAAGACTATGTAGAACAGCGTCCTTTTTACTGCTTTTCGGTGGATCGAATAGCGTTGGAGAAATCAACTGTTTTCTGAGGAGCATGCCTTTGCAAAACGGCAACTCGCTGCTCACTGGAGAGGAAAGCAGAGTTATCTTAACGACTACAAAATGTGTTTCAGGACATAACAGTAAACTTTAAGTGCATTTGATGCTAAGATTCAAGCTGTAAGATTAAGCACTGAGTTAAAACCCTGTGGTTGTGAGAAAACCACTGATTTTCACTTGCTTTCTCAACAAATCAGTAACAGTTGTCATATTTTCTCAAACTCGGTGCCAAACTGTAGGTTGCAATCTCTTCTTTCCAAAAATATGAAAATTAAATAGTTGGGTTTATGGCTCTTCCACAGTAGCCATTCAAAATACGTGCATGCTTTTTGGGACACCCTGTATCAAAAATGGACTGGAAAAGGATGCCATTGTTTCACTCTGAGTGAGAGATGCAATATTTGAAATTTCCTTGCAAACCAATTGCCATAGAGTTGTCCTAGCTCAAGATGACCTGGCAGCATCTAAAAGGATACCCGATCCCTTCAATAAGTTTGGGGCTAGCTTCTTCTTAAAAAGAGGTTTGGATCAGCCCCAAATCTGATAAAATTTGTAAAGGAAAATAAAAGCATAACCCCCGTTCTCAATGTAAACAATGGTAGCTGCGGCAAGAAATTGCTTCAGGCTTCCGAACACTTTTCAGAGAACTTATTATCGATAAATTTGCGCAAAGGGATTTTGCAATGGTTCTGTTTACACAGAAGCAAGTTTTATTGGTCTCTTTGCTTTGTTTCCCATGTTTTTCATTCTTTTTAGCTGAATTTTCCTTCAATTGGATAACAACGGTTGAAAACAGCAAACTTCGATTTGCTACTCGTAAAATGAAACTCTTGCATGCTCACACTTCTGAGCTGTGAGAGTTACACAAAATCCGCTAACAATGAATGAAAACAACGAGAAACAAGGCCAAAACGCAAACAAAGCTTCATGAACTGAATCATTCCTAACTCGCTTTGCGTAAAGTTATCGTTGATTAACTCTCAAAAGTGTCCTGAAATCCGAAGCAATTTCTTACAACATCTAGCATCGCTTCATCGAGAACAGGGGTCATGCATTTGTAGTCCTTCACAAATTTACCCGATTTAGACGCTCTATCCAAACCTCTCTTTGAAGAAGTAAAAAGGTATATTAAAAGGCTATACGAAGAACATCATTCAATGAAATTTGATTTCAGTGAGCCAGGCTCTAGCTGGAGGAGTTTAGTCTTTTTATCACCCGGTAAATCTAGCAAGTTTTTCACAAAGAAAATTATGCTACATTTTATCACTGTTACGTTGAAATGACATATGAAAATGAAACTGCACCTTTCTGGTTATCAGGAGGCAGAATCGGGGCAGGCGGGATACTCGTCTCCGAGAAAGTTGCACCACTCCTTTTCATTAATGGTGCCCCTTTGCCCACATGTGATAGCTTTCTGTTTATGGTTCGAAGTAGAACTTGTGACTTGGATGGTTCAAGTTCATTGCCACTTTCGTAGTCAGCATCAGGGCGTACCTGGTTTTGCTTCAGGGAAGGAAGCCATTCCAGCACCTTTAAAATACATGAAATGGTTAGTCCATATGAGTTGTCATGAAAATATCATCAGTGCATCATGGCGAGATTACCGAGACGTCATTGAAATTAAATGGAAGATTTGATCAAAGCATGAAGTATTATCCTTTCGTCGCTTAATAATCTCATTGCCTTATTAACAACGAATTTACGTTATGATTAGGAAAGCAGTTTCGGTTACGTAAATGCATATACTAGGTGAGTAAGAGAGAACGCGTGGTCTTTGGTCTTTAACGTCACTTATAGTCACCGGATCGTCATGAACTAAACTTAACAAACTTTCCCCAATTTGAATTGGTCACTTGATGCATTCGTTCAAAAATATTTACTTCGTAACCCCTTATATGGGAGTCTCACGAGCTGACGAAGTCTTTAGCCAAGCCCCGTCAGCATTCTAGCGTTGCCAAAGTTCCGGATACAAGTGATATTATTAGGGAAGAATGAAATTGTTAGGAAAAAAGTGTTTTCTCCCCTGGGATGTCTGTTATAACTTGCTTCCTGCGCAAAGAATATGTTTGAAAGGGATTAAAAGGTGTGTTATTCTGTCTTTTGAGCATCTTATGGCGTTTCTTTAAAGGCTGGTTCTCTGGTCTTCTGGGTCGTTAGGGTCGCTCAGAAAGATCCAAAAGACCTTATGAACCAAACTTAAACCACTCCCATACGCATTAGATTACATCTGGACTCCCAGCTCGCGGACAACACTACTTCCTAACTAGTTCTTTCTCCCTGGTAATATCAAGTGTACTTGCAACTTTGGTAAGGCTAAAATGCTGAAGAGTCCTTGCTAAGGAATTTTTTTTTATTCATATAAAATAATTTACAACAATGTTTACGCTCTACTATACTTATCTAAAACTACTAGACAACACCACAGTGACAATACCAAGGGGAGCGAAAAACAACGACTACCCCAAAAGGAATTATTGCTAAGGAATTCATTAGTTTACAAGACTCCCATACTGGGTTTTACGAAGAAAACCTCCTTTAACTAATCCATAAAGTGACTAATTTCAATGGGAATGGTTTATGAAATAAGTTTGACTATTGGCTGTTATAAAAAACTTAGTTCACAACGATCAGATGGCTGCAAGCGACGTTACAGTCGAACACACAACGTTATTTTCTGACTCGCCCGGTATATAAACTATAAAGTGCATAAACTTGAACGCGTTGTTGCGCAGTGGTGTAATTCTCTGACTTGCTGCCTGGCTCGATAACTTTAGCATGAAAAGCGGTCGCGGACTCGATTAGCTCTTAGCTACTGCTGCAATCCCAAAGCTTGACGCTAAAAACAGCAACTTCACCTTCATTATAGAGGGATGATCTCCAATGATGTTGCTATTTCGGCCAAAATTGTCTTCAGAAAGGTTTTACATCTAAGGTAACCAAATTTTTACACTCTGCACCCACAAAAGTTTCTTTGGCCTACAGTTTTGCTACATTTACATCTCGTAAGTAAGCATTGTTTTTAAAGTTTGATACGTTTGATACGGCAATAGTTTAAGGATAAATTTATGATTTACATGCTAGGTTAGGGGGAAAATTACAAACAAAGTGAAAGAATCTTTCGCCCTGAGCAAGGCCAACTCACCTTGACAAAAGAATGAATATTTTTAACTGAATGAAGGTGACAAATGAGCCATCTTGTATAAATCAGCAAGTCATCTTTTGTGACAAACTGCGATGAAGTATGAATCTGGTTCAGATCTCTGCAAATGGACAAACGCTTTGCTCGTTCTGCAGCATCTCGATGTTCCTTCATAATAAGACTGAAAGCAGAAGGAGCTTCATTCTAAATAAAAGTATATTAACTATACAACGGTACATGAAGGATAGGAATCAAATGTTTTACCCGATTTTTGCTCGTGGCCCATGGCCAGAAACCTTCAAAGCCTCATTTTCACGGACCAATCAGACGGCGAATAAGCGAGGAAGACAGAATTTTTCTCAACTTTACCTACTTTCTTCATAAAACGCAACCAGGACAAAAACAGTTGGAAATTTCCCGAATTCTTTTGAAGGAATCTACTCCCCAGATGTTGGGTATCCAGATTTGAATGCCGGTTTGAATATCTCATGGTTTCTCGGAGTTATGGCCTGTCCAAAACCAATGAGGCACTCAACCTTAAACAATAGAAATTCTGGGTTAGAAACAATGGCAACAATAATAGTAATTGTTTTAAGAACGATCCCAGAACAGCAGATATTTACGTTTCCAATTGTTCTTGCTATTGTCCTTCCACCACAGTTTCTTTGGTTCAACATTCAATGCCCCTTCGATTTCTATGTGAACTGAAAAAATTTGCTTCGGTTAGATCAGACATTTCAAGTAAAATGGCAATACTCTTGAGAAATTTCTGTACTATACTACTGTTTGCATTCATGGCATAAGTTTTCATGGCTCGAAATTAGTAATGAAATTGAAAGGAGGTTTTATCAAGAGGTTTTATTACCTGACTAGAAGTGGCGTAAACAAGGCATCTCCACCAAACCGTGAGGTATTTAAACCGGCATCCAAACCTGCATACCCAAACATCTGGTGAGCAGATATCTTAAAAAAAATTCGAAAAATTTCCAGCAGTTTTTTGTCCTGGTTGGGTTTTATGAATGTAGGTAAAGTTGAGAAAGATTTTCATACATTTTCTCTGTCTTCCTCGCTTATTCGCCGTCTGATTGGTCCATGAATATGAGGCTTTGAAGGTTTCCGGCCATGGGTCACGAGCAGACATCGGCCAAAACATTTGATTTCTATCTTGCTACAAGCACAACTTTAGGAGTTGTAGGGGGCGGCTTTCCAATGGTAAAGGAAAATCAGGATTCACCGCCTCTTACGCATACCATTTATACTTTAGATGCAAGGGACCAATGTAGCCTGCGTGCCGTCTTTCTTTTGTGTAAATTGAAACAACGAGAAAATAGAAAGACTGCGCATTAGTAAACAATTTTTCGTATTTTGATGAATTAATCCATTGTAATATGACCCAATTACAGCCTGGTTATGAATTTTCTGAATCACAACACAAGCAGCTTACGCAGCGTCTTTATTTCGTTTCTGTTCTAAATTGAACAGATTGATAGACCAGATAACGTTCATTGACTTCATTTGCTGAGTCATCCATACGATAAATCTCTTGGTGATGCGCAGTCTTTCAACTTTGCCTTCTTTCAATTTTACAAAAGAAAGACTGCACGCAGGCTAGGACCAATGTTGATTCTTACCAGGGAGTCATAAATCATCTACGGGCCCTGTAACTATCGATCAACACACGAAATAGCAAATAAATCACATCTGTACTTACTCTAAACGCTTTCGATACTCCGTGTAATGTGAGCTGATAGTCTTGCTGTCTCTGCAGATTCGAGCCCATCTTAGCATGTGCATTGCTTTGCCATAGGCCAGACTTTGAGCACGGTCAGTAAAGAACTGAAAAACAAAGCAAAAGGTTACCTCTCAGCTAAATAGGTTCTTGTCGTGAAGTTTCATGTCAAGAATATTACCATGCAACAATATAAATAAAATAATTTTTTCTCACAGCAATACCGGGTGTCGCGCAAAAATGCATTGAAGTCAAAAAATTCTGACATCAAGAGTTTAACCAAATTTCTCAAAGTTTTTGTATTAGCCCTCAATAGCTAAAATAGATTTCGAGATTCCTTACTACTTTCAGTAACTGGGACGCAGAACTATTAATCAACCAATGTAAGATGTAGTCGCATGCCTAAACCAGAGCAGCCATTGTTAGACCACTGAGGTGCAGAGAAACCCTAAAGCATGGAAACCTTCAAGATTCTCCTCAAACAGTTTGCTCTTGATTTCAATTGAACAGGCCCCATGAGAAATAAATTAACGACGTTCCTTGACTAATCAAGTCACTCTTTGTCATTGGTCAAGGGAAATCTTTACACCAGATACTGATATTATTACTATGTAATAATTCTTTTATCGACAGTTGGCTTAAAAACAAAAGCTACACTTGCTAATTGAGGCCAACTATCTACAAAAATACATATAATGTTACAATGAAGATACAATTTACAATAAAAAACCTAAATTAGGGCAGAATATCTTACATAATGTACAGTTGCAGGCCTTGGCACTTATGGGCTTCATAAGCCTTTTGAAAATCTGAAGGGAGTCTGAGTTTTTCAGTTCTGGAGGTAGTGGCTCCCATACCTTTCCCACGTTATACTGTTGTTTAAACTAGAACTTATGATGAGAAGCAAAATCTCTTGATTAATGAAAATTTCACATAACTGTCTCTTCAGAACACCCCCTTAGAATAGAAGCAAAAACCAGACGAAACACGTCTTCTGCGAGTGACACACGTTGACGCATCGCTGATTCTTAATTGCTCCTTCGCAGATGCCGCGTTTGACGTGTCTCACTCGCAAGAGACGCATTTCATCTGGTTTTTGCTACTCTTTAAGGCGTTCCCTGTGCTCAGAATGCCTTTCTCTCAACTTCTAACGATAATGATCACGAGGTATATCAGTTTGTATTCCCTAGAATCGCCAAGCCCTGGTCTGGACTTAAAACTAAGTTGGAAATTGCCAATTCATAATCAACAACGTTAACACAATCAGAAGGGAAAAACTGAATTTGATTCGACAATAAAGGTTTAACATAAATATAGTTTTGGGTGATTGGGCAAAAACTCTTGGCGTCGGAATGTGTCAAACTTGTACACAGTTTTTGGGACACTCGGAATGCTGTAAAGAATGCTCACCTATAAATCTTAAAGGGAGTACAAAGACCAACATATTTTTTTGCGAAGTCGGCGACTTGCTCTGCACAGCTTCCAGAATGAATGACTATACGAAATCCACAGATACAATAGCAAACAGTTGCAAAGGCTGCTGGTCTTTGTACTCCAATTAACTAAAGCAGAAAACAGTTGCAAAAGCAAACCTTTTGGGATACATATTAATCTACGTCATTGCATTTACATGTTTCTTTTGTACAGTCTGTGGATACTACTCTTTACAAAACATCATTATGTTATATTTACAAAACACTGGTGCTAGGAAGGAAAGATCTTTTCAGTTTATACAGTAAAGATCTCGAGTATACTAACGTGACAAGACGTCTCAGGAATTCTTAGCCGTCGCTAATTCTTGGTATTCTAATAAGAATGGCATCTAAGGCTGTAAAATCTTCAAAGAAGAATTCTAAAGAAATTGAGAACTTGATAGAGTGAGTTTTCTTCATGAGTTTCAGGCAGGAGAGCAGTGTAAATGGGCACAAGGCTAGTATGCTAATCGACCAACTATCGAAAGTTCTAGATCATGGGTCTACTAGGCCAGGGACAACGCAGCCATTGGGCAGGCAGGGGCTAAAGCCCCCACCCACTCTTCAAAGACATGGGTTGAAATTTTCGCAAATTGAGAAACTGTTGTTTGATGAGGTGGTGCAGTCATATGTTTTGATGTTTTCCTGAAGATGCTACGAGTTTTAAGTAAGTAGAATCTCGTAACCTCGCATTGATGTAAAATTTCCTCAAATGACAACTCAGCTTTGGTTTGGACTGCAATAGCTTCAAGTTGTCCGAAAGTGATACCGTAAAGCAATATTCATTTGTAAATGTTATCATCGGTTTCAAGTATACGAATGCAGTCTACCAGTATGAGACAACAAATCACGAGCCTTCCTGATGATTACATAAAATTAGTGCTGCCTTAGCGATAAGTGTAATTGCGGGATTTGTTAATAGCCAGAATTGTAAATTTGTATATTTTTGTTAAAACTGTTTGTGTAAATAGTTGGTATAAATTAGTAATTAAATTACTGTTGTAAAATGACCAACTTTAAAGGAGAATATTATCATTATCATTATCATTATCATTATCATTATCATTATCATTATCATTATCATTACCATTATCATTATCATTGGCTGTGCGGCCATCTCCTTTGACTTCGTATGATGTTACGCGTGCTATTCTTGATTCTGCAGTGAGCGAATCGTAGAAAAACGTAGAATCAAATGTTTTAGCCGATTTTTGCTCGTGGCCCATGACTGGAAACCTTCAAATCCTCACTTTCACGGACCAATCAGACGGCGAATAAGCGAGGAGGACAGAAGAAATGTGTGAAAATTTTTCTCAACTTTACCTACCCTCATAAAACGCAACCAGGACAAAAAACTGCTGGAAATTTCCCGAATTTTTTTGAAGGAATCTACTCGCCAGATGTTTCGGTATCCAGATTTGGATGCCGGTTTAAACATCTCATGGTTTCTCGGAGTTATGGCCTGTCCAAAACCGATAAGGCACTCAACCTTAAACAATATTTTCATTTTCATTTCATAACATTATTTACAGTTGGTGTTTACATAGTTACTAAAAACTAATCTAAACCAACTATTTACAATACACAACATTATTTACAAATCAAACATCTACATCCTTTGCCATCCCATTCTTTGATCCCCCTTTTAAAACTTCCCAAGGTATCAGCTCTCTTTAATTCATCATCTAGAGTGTTCCACAGGAGACTGCCTCTAAACGAAAGAGAATTTAGTCCATATCGATATGACTGTGCTGATGGAAGCCTACATAGCTCTTTTGTGCGGAGATTGTAAGGTATATCCTTCTTAACAAAGAACTCCCAAATATATGAAGGATTTAGATGGTTCATGGTCTTATAAATTTCAGTCATAAGACGTTGTAGGTTCATTTGGTGGACTGTAATGCTTCCATTTCTGGCTAAAAGCTGATCAAATGATGAGTCGTAACCTCCGTACAAAACCCTCAAGGCACGTTTATTTGTCCTATTTATATCTTTGTTAGCAGTTTTGCTACAGAACAGCCATATCAGGGGGCAGTATGAAAAATTTGACATAACAACAGATGTTAGTAGCATTTTAGCTTTCTCTTCATTGAGGAATGGTCATATTCTTGAAAATGCACATAATTTTTGGTTTACTTTTCGACATAACTCCTTGACGTGTGTGTCAAATGTTAAAGAGTTATCTATTTGTACACCAAGGAGCTTTACCTGCTCGCTCTGTCTCACTTGTTGTCCACCGATGTCGAGGGTGAGCGAATTGTCACTCTTGAGACCTAAAAACATCATTTGAAATTTTGCTGGATTGGCAAACATTCCGTTATTTTTAAACCAATCTAGAAGCTTTTGTAAATCGTCCTTTAGTTTTATTGTGACGGCATCTATAGATGTGTCACATGCATAAATAGTTGTATCATCAGCAAAGTTGCATATCTCAGACTCCAAATCTGTGAAGAACAGATCGTTTATAAAGATATTGAAAAGCAGAGGACCAAGTACAGACCCCTGTGGAACGCCTGTAGAAATGTTTTGGAAAGTGCTGTATGCTGAACCTACTTTGACTCTCTATTTTCGATTAGTTAGGTAACTGTATACCAACTTCAACGCACAAGTGTCGAGTCCGTAAGCCTCTAACTTTGCTATGAGCAGATCATGGGGTGTGTAATCATATGCTTTGGACAGATCCATCAGGATAGTACCAACAATGCCTTTGGCATCAAGGCATTTCTTCCAGGATTCGATAGCACGAAATAAGGCATGTTGAGTACTAAATCCTTGCCTAAAGCCGGACAATAGGTGAGATAGTATTGTAGCAAAATGACTGTCCATTTGTACTCCAATAATTCTTTCATAAACTTTTGACAGAGCTGACAAGACACTAATTGGTCTGTAATTACCTTTCCAGCTGGAATCATCCTGTTTAAAAATTGACGAGACATCAGCTTCCTTTAATTCGTCTGGGAACGAGCAGTTTTGTATAGCTGTATTTATGCAATCAGTTAGATATGGACATAAGATATCTTTGGCTACCTTGATTATCTTAGTGGGTATATTTCCACTGGTGGATTTGCTAGCATCTAGCGCCTCGACAAACTTCATAACATCCCAAGGGTAGACATGGGAAAACTGGAATTTCTGCTCATAACTGACCTTATGTTTAATGGCGATGATGCTTGGATGGTTTCTGTATTTCATTAGAGCAACCTCTACTTTCTCATCTAACTCTATATAGCTAGATTCTTGTTTAAACATAGGGTCCAGCCCTAGTGAATCCGTAATATTTACAAAATGTGAGTTAAAACATTCAGCAATCACAGCATCATCTGATATAATCACTTCGACTTCAACCAAAACGATTTTTTCTCCCATTGGATTACCATTTGAAAACATAGGTTTAACCACTTTCCAAAATTTCTTCTCATTTTCAATGGACCTAGGTTCAATCGAGCGGTAGAAGTCAAATTTTGCTTTCCTGTTCATCTTAACAACTAGATTTCATTGTTTCTTGTATTTCTCAAAATCTTCAGTTTTGCCTGATTTGTTAGATTTCGTTTTCAGTGTCGATCTCGTCATCATTGCTTTCCTCAGATTCTTGTTACAATGTTGTTTGTTGTTTCCCCTAATTTTCCTTTGTTTAAGCGGGGCATGCTTTTCAAGTACTCTGGAAAAGACTGCCTGAAATGCAGAATATTCTGTTGGAAAGGTTTGTTGTAAATTCATCTCTACATCTTTTAGAAATTTTTCTTCGCAAAATGTTTTGTACTCACGATATTTCACTATTTTGAAATAGAAAGTCTTGGTTAGAAACAATGGCAATAACAATAGTAATTGTTTTAAGAACGATCCCAGAACGGCCAATATTTACGTTTCCAATCGTTCTTGCTATTGTCCTTACACCACAGTTTCTTTGGTTGAAGATTCAATGCCCATTCGATTTCTATGTGAACTGAAGAAATTCGCTTCGGTTAGTTCACATATTTCAAGTCATATGGCAATACTCTTGAGAAATTTCTGTATTATACTACTCTTTGCATTCATGGCATAAGTTTTCATGGTTCGAAATTAGTAATGAAATTGAAAGGAGGTTTTCTCAATAGGTTTTATCACCTGACTTGAAGTGGCGTAAACAAGGCTTGGCATGCCTCGGCCGATGTTGCCTATCGGAATACGCTATATCTCCACCAAACCGTGAGGTATTTAAATGGCATCCAAATCTGGATACCCAAACATCTGGTGAGTAGATATCTTCAAAAAATTCGGGAAATTTCCAGCAGTTTTTTGTCCTGGTTGCGTTTTATGAAGAAAGTAGGTAAAGTTGAGAAAAATTTTCACACATTTCTTCTGTCCTCCTCGCTTATTCGCCGTCTGATTGGTCCGAGAAAATGAGGCTTTGAAGGTTTCCGGCCATGGGCCACGAGCAAAAATCGGCTAAAACATTTGATTCCTATCTTCTATCGGAGAGGTCTTGTTGTTTTTTTGCCTTCTCAGAGTTTCAAACCTCTCTGGGGACATTGACCAAACAGGTTTACAATAATCTAAAAAACTAAAATTTTGTTCTCTCGGAGTGCAGCAAAAACATGCACTGTTCTTTAAGCTTACTGTTTTATTCTCACTGGGCATGGTAATCTATTGTTTCCACTTAAAAAATTCAGTTTTAAGTCCTTATTTTCATGTAGCTTGGATCTTTTAATCTTATAAAATATCTATAAATACTCGGTTGCTCGCTTGAAAAGTTATTCCTGATGAAGATTTTATCGAAACGTTGAAGCTTTCAACAGTGTTGTTTTTCATTATCATTATCATTATTGATTAACAGTTTCATTAACAGTGTTGTTTTTCATTTTCATTATCATTATTGATTAACAGTTTCATTAACAGTGTTGTTTTTCATTATCATTATCATTATTGATTAACAGTTTCATTAACAGTGTTGTTTTTCATTTTCATTATCATTATTGATTAACAGTTTCATTAACAGTGTTGTTTTTCATTATCATTATCATTATTGATTAACAGTTTCATTAACAGTGTTGTTTTTCATTTTCATTATCATTATTGATTAACAGTTTCATTAACAGTGTTGTTTTTCATTATCATTATCATTATCATTATTGATTAACAGTTTCATTAACAGTGTTGTTTTTCATTTTCATTATCATTATTGATTAACAGTTTCATTAACAGTGTTGTTTTTCATTTTCATTATCATTATTGATTAACAGTTTCATTAACAGTGTTGTTTTTCATTATCATTATCATTATTGATTAACAGTTTCATTAACAGTGTTGTTTTTCATTTTCATTATCATTATTGATTAACAGTTTCATTAACAGTGTTGTTTTTCATTATCATTATCATTATTGATTAACAGTTTCATTAACAGTGTTGTTTTTCATTTTCATTATCATTATTGATTAACAGTTTCATTAACAGTGTTGTTTTTCATTATCATTATCATTATTGATTAACAGTTTCATTAACAGTGTTGTTTTTCATTTTCATTATCATTATTGATTAACAGTTTCATTAACAGTGTTGTTTTTCATTTTCATTATCATTATTGATTAACAGTTTCATTAACAGTGTTGTTTTTCATTTTCATTATCATTATTGATTAACAGTTTCATTAACAGTGTTGTTTTTCATTTTCATTATCATTATTGATTAACAGTTTCATTAACAGTGTTGTTTTTCATTATCATTATCATTATTGATTAACAGTTTCATTAACAGTGTTGTTTTTCATTTTCATTATCATTATTGATTAACAGTTTCATTAACAGTGTTGTTTTTCATTTTCATTATCATTATTGATTAACAGTTTCATTAACAGTGTTGTTTTTCATTATCATTATCATTATTGATTAACAGTTTCATTAACAGTGTTGTTTTTCATTTTCATTATCATTATTGATTAACAGTTTCATTAACAGTGTTGTTTTTCATTATCATTATCATTATTGATTAACAGTTTCATTAACAGTGTTGTTTTTCATTTTCATTATCATTATTGATTAACAGTTTCATTAACAGTGTTGTTTTTCATTTTCATTATCATTATTGATTAACAGTTTCATTAACAGTGTTGTTTTTCATTTTCATTATCATTATTGATTAACAGTTTCATTAACAGTGTTGTTTTTCATTTTCATTATCATTATTGATTAACAGTTTCATTAACAATGTTGTTTTTCATTATCATTATCATTATTGATTAACAGTTTCATTAACAGTGTTGTTTTTCATTATCATTATCATTATTGATTAACAGTTTCATTAACAGTGTTGTTTTTCATTTTCATTATCATTATTGATTAACAGTTTCATTAACAGTGTTGTTTTTCATTTTCATTATCATTATCATTATTTAAATCGTCATTCTTTGGCCATATAGCAAGAAGCCCAGACCGAAATTTGTTTGTTAATATCATGGAAGGATTTATAAATGGCAAAAGAGCACAAGGTAGACCTCGGAGAATGTGGATAGACGATATCAAAGAGTGGACCAACATCAAAGAATATGGACAATTGAAAAGGACAGCACAGAACAGGGAACGGTGGAGATCCATGATAGGCAACATTCGGACTTACGAGGACGCTACATAGATAGATAGATAGATAGATAGATAGATAGATAGATAGATAGATAGATAGATAGATAGATAGATAGATAGATAGATAGATAGATAGATAGATAGATAGATAGATAGATAGATAGATAGATAGATAGATAGATAGATAGATAGATAGATAGATAGATAGATAGATAGATAGATAGATAGATAGATAGATAGATAGATAGATAGATAGATAGATAGATAGATAGATAGATAGATAGATAGATAGATAGATAGATAGATAGATAGATAGATAGATAGATAGATAGATAGATAGATAGATAGATAGATAGATAGATAGATAGATAGATAGATAGATAGATAGATAGATAGATAGATAGATAGATAGATAGATAGATAGATAGATAGATAGATAGATAGATAGATAGATAGATAGATAGATAGATAGATAGATAGATAGATAGATAGATAGATAGATAGATAGATAGATAGATAGATAGATAGATAGATAGATAGATAGATAGATAGATAGATAGATAGATAGATAGATAGATAGATAGATAGATAGATTATCATTATTAGTAAAGATTTCTCAAATTGGGTCCCTTTTGATAGGTAGTTGTTGCCATATTATCCCATTGTAATTTCGGTTTATAGGTAGGCCTCCAATAACAGAAAGGTTAGTTCTGATTAAAGGGAATAGTCATAGCTATATGGACGAGCTGTTATGAATAAGCTCAAGGAACAACCACAAAATCATTGTTTCCTTCGCCACACAATGGAACCGCAAGTGCCAAAATAAAACCGCAAGTGCCAAAAGTCGTTGAATACAAAGCTTATATTTTTTCACTTGGCCCGGCCCAGCTTTTAACTATGTTGATTCCCTTAAAGCAAAAGCGAAACATTAATGAAACTATCTGAATGAGCAGAAACTTTTTAACGGCAAATTGGCAATTTGAAGGCCACTAATTCTCTAGAAAAGGCGTTTCCCGACGATCTAAAGGGCGTGGCCTCAAAAAGGCTATCCACAGGAGAGCCCCCGGACCATTAGTTTGCCTGCTTCGCTCGTAACTCAGCCCATAGTCACTATGCTCAGCCCCTCTACTTTTAAATCGCTGCGCGGCCCCCGTATTAGGCTATCGCAAAGCCTTTCTAAAGCAGTTCTATGTTAACAACGGACAATTTCAGATCAAATCAGTTCGGAAAATGCTTTTCAGAAAAAAAAACAAATTTGGACAAAACGGAGCAAAATGCTAAATCACGTTGTTTGCAGCTTGAAGCAAATTTTCAACTGCATATCAAAGCCATAAGAACAAATTTCTGCTTTTGCAAGAGATTATCAGACTGGAAATTCCACTGAGCTCTCTAAATTTGTATGCATTCATTTTTTTTCATCATTTTAAGTCATTATATAGGAGACTCATTGAGCTAAATGCTTTCGTTAGCCTTGAAAGCAACATTTAGAGCCGTCATACCCCTAATAATAAGAGAGTTTCCACAGATGGCAATTCAATCGTGTTTGGTCTAAGCGAAAAGGGTCTCTCGAAAACACATACCGTCAAAGTACGTTCACATCCAGGTGACTAAACCCAAGACTTGGCAGATGACATCAAGCCAATTATGAGAAAGAATGATGACCTAGTCATAATCCACTTTGGAACTAATGATATAACTAATAATGGACTTAACACAAAAGAGAGATTGCAGGATACAATCAATAATGTACCGGGTGAGTCAAAAAAAAAGTTTATGCGTTTGAGGGGTTGTGGAATAAGAAGTATGTGACCGATACTCAAAACTGAAATCTTCATCTATCGGTCATAGGTCAACTTAGCTGACTTAATTTTGTTTGGTAGTATCCCTCATCTTACAGACCCAGAAATAAGGCAACTGCAGGTAAAGGGAATTTTTGGGAACCGAAATTCCACATTCGATTCTGGTCCATGATTTACCTTTTATTGAAATTCGAATTCAGCAACTCAATCTGGCAATGTAAACTTCTATGCCACATAAATTATGGACCAGAATGGAATATGGAATTCTCGATTCCCATACAAACCCCTTACAAGCATTTTGATTATTGTTGGGTCCTAAAGATGTTTGATTTTACCAAACAAAATTTTCTGATCTAAGATAGCCTTTGAGTGATAGATTAACACTTTAGTTTTGAATATCGGTCGCATACTGTTTATTCCACAGCCTTCCAAACGCCTAAACTTTTTTTGACTCCCCGGTAAATGAACATGGCCCAGAAACAAATATAGCCATCTAATGATAAGATAAGGACGGAAAAGAAGGAGACACTACCGAATAGTTATCTACTATCAAATTGGAAGTTTCGACTTTCCATTTGTTACAAGAGATTTTGGAAAATGAAAATCTTCGGATATGAAATAATTGGTCATTAAAATGTTCAAACAACCTATTCTCCTTAAATTAAACTAGTGTAGTTCAGCAATCTTCGTCTAAATGTGCACAAAAAGATGTTTAAATAACTAACAAGCTATCATAAATAAGTAAACCTGGTGCAGGATAATTCCAATGCTTTCTTGCTTGTATTCATCTTTGATCGAAGATCCTAGTTCATCTTTCATCACATCTGACTTGAGTAGGAGAGGTGTTGCTTGACGTGCCTACATAATAAACACGACAGAAAGAATTTAATCAAATTATTTCATTACAATACTGAGTACTGAAAGAATGACAGTCAGGCTGGGTGAAATGACTGGATTTCTTTCCCCAATTTTTCACACGGTTTTCCAGATAGCTTTTTCTTCATAAACCTACTTGAGATCCGAAGGTGGTTTTTTCCATACAAAATATTGCAATATATTTCACATTTTACTGTACGTTTCTAATTACTATACAACACTGCAGGGACGATACTATGGGGAGCGAAAGACGATGACTAGCTAGTTCAATAGCCTACCCGCAGAGCCATCATTCCAAAAGAAGAACGGTCTATGAAACAACTATGAAACTTTTAACCATTCGAATCCTTCATTAAATAATTTTGTGAGCTGCATCATAATTTTGTGAGCTGCATCGCAACAAAGGCAGCAGACATAATACAATTCGTTCCAGTTTTCGTACGCAATTACGTAAATTTTTCTACCTGCTTACCTATTGAATCGAATTATTTTACCTACTTATCTATTGAATTGAATTGCTCGCTCTAACAGGGACTCGTAATCAAGCTATCTCAAAAAATTCAATCAAAAACTCTGGCTCCCGTCACCTTTGTGACAGTACAATCAGATTGCAGCATTTAAAGCTGCTCGATTGGGATCGGCTCATTTAAATTTGCCGCATAAAGTTTCGGATTTCGGAACAATTTTGATAGGTTTTGGCATTCTCGGTACTACCGAGGTAATACCCGCTACTACCGAGTTATAGTCAACAGTGCAGCGCCGATAATGTGTACTTTGGTAGCCTATTATCATCATCACATTTATGGAATAAGACAAAGAATCTGACCGTTGAGGATCTTAAAAGTCACTTGTAAGAAAGAGTTATGAAAGGGAATGGACGCATTTGTTCGTTCACAACCTTGCAGTGGGAAGACTTACTGTTTTGCGAATTTGAATCGTTGCGCAGGATTCTTTTTTGGCCTTAACAAAACAAAGGGAGTTCGAGGTAAGGACTTTGACTCAACAAAAAGTTAACAGGAAATTCACACATTATTGATGTGGATAAAGTGCTTAAAATTTCTTGAGAAGTTCCTGTATAGATAGCGAAAGTATTTGCATTAGAACTTCTGTACCAAATATAGTCAATTATTCCTCAAAACAGACTCGAAGGCTACCATCAAGAGGCTTGTTCAAAAGTTTCTTCCTGCAAAGCAAAGCGCCCATCAAGTTGTCTTTTCTTAAAAAGCTTAAAATTACAGCTTGCACAGCTACTTTAAACAGAAACTAACTCAAGTCCTACGACAAAAATTTGCTTGCGAGTTTTGTTGGTATCTAGGTACTTCTTAGGAGAGCTTCAGTTTTGAGAAACCTTTGTGAGTGTTTTGTCGCTCCAAGAATAATTTGTGGTCTCTTTTTGAGCTTCCCAAACTAAGAACATTCCAGAAGAATTCCAAAATACACCTGGAGATCACGCCAGAAAAACTCATGCATTTAATAGAAAGAATAACGAACAAATCATGAAACTTTCATGTATCAACAGCAGAAGAATAAGCGATTGAAAATGCCACAAAATGGTGTGCGATTTTTTGGTAAAAAAATCAGAATGATAAGTTGCTCGGAAGGCGTCAGTAATGAGTTTCTGAAAGAGTTTGATTTTTCAAAACTCCGGTAGAGCTTCTGTTTACACGTTAGTTTAGATTGATTGCACATTGGTTGTTATTGTAATAGCGGTCAATTTCTAAATTTGCTTTGAAATTATTCTCATTTATTTCCAACATGGATCCAAGGAGATAACTACAACTAAGTTTCTTATTATAGCATATTCCCACGTTATTCTGGCTGTTTACTCTAATCTTGGTCTATTGATGTCCTTCGTAGACGTATATTTCACACATAAAGCTGCCCCAATAGGAATATATTGCGTTCAACGAGCATATATTTTGTAACTGTTTTGCTTCACTGTTACTTCGAGACTAGACCCATCTATTTTAACTGCCCCTGAGCGAAATAAAGTTCCTTTATTACTCGTTATAAGCTAAGCTCCTAAGCTGATTTAGTCCGAACATCAATCAAAATACTTTTCTTTGGAACACATATACTCTGGCAATCATATACCACTTTTTATGTAGACCCATGACTTCCCATTTGTTCACTTAAAGGTGATCTGAAGCGAAAATTTTTATTGATGCAAATGGATTGCACTTTTGAATGATAAGGAATGTCGTTTATCATTTTGTGATACCTTGTTTCATTTTCGATTTATACACTATTTGTATGATTGGCTGATGCCGTCATTTTGTTTGCAAAATGTAATGAAAACGTACGACAGTGGCTATGTTTCCTAAAGGAAATTGACTCCAAGAACATTTCTTAAATTGGCAGGCCTTTCTAAACATCATATCAGTCCATGAAACAATTTCTATTACATCTATTCAGCTCTACTTAAATGTCTCCGACAACTGTAACCTTTCAAAGCTTAGATACACCTATGTTCCGGTACATCATCTTAGGAATTTGCAAACAAAATGACGTCATCAACCAAAACTTGATATCAGTGGATAACTTGAAAACGAAAAGAGATATCAAAGAAATTTAAACAGGAGTCCGTATCATTCGACAGTGTCATTACATTGAATCAATAAAAATTTTCGCTTCAGATCACCTTTAAGTTGATTCGTTGTGTTGCATTTATTATTCCTTTGTATAACTTATAATAAATAGAGTAATCAATATTTAGTTTTGGGGAGAAAGAAAGTACACAGAACAGTCATCATGTACGGTCAAGGTTAAAGTCAAGAAGGGAGGCGCAAGATGCTTGCGAAAGATCATGCTGCCTGTTTTATTTTGACGTACAGGGCGAGGGGTGTAACACTCCAAGAAAAGGCGTACGAGATTTTTTCAGATCTAAAAATCCCTCGATTTTGGGACCGGATTGGCGGATTTTCGAAATTTGTGGCAGATTTTTCAGATTTCTCAGATGTTTTAAATTTTGCTACCATCACTCATCCCTGCATCAAAATCTATAGGAATGGCAGTTAGCTTCATAACATACTCTCAAGTCAGAGCGGGGAAGCTCTGAGAAGCTTTGAGAGCGTAGAAGCTCTGAGCGGGGACTTCAACTGGTATGTGACGGAGGGGGAGGGGCACAGTGTGCCCAGGGTGGGAAAAACTGATTTTTGAGTTTTTGATTTTGAACCTGCAAAGGGTATTTTTCAATTGTACATATCTTATAGTACGAGGTGCAAAAAACTAGACTTGAAAATATTCAGGCATTCCGGAGCTACAGCACTTCAAAGTTACGAGTTTCACAAAACTTAATTGAACGACTTCTTGCAGCAGCTTTTCGTCCAAAAAAGTGCACAACTAAGATTATTTCACTGAATCGCTTCCCCTCAAGTTACAACAATGGCAATAGGCTTACTCAAAAGCTGAAGAAATAAGCTTTCCAGCTATCACCAAAAAATTTGATGCCGATACAGAAATAATTTGAATATTGTGAGTACACTCGTGATTTAGAAAATATTTTTTATCCTTCCCATCTTTTGTAACTGCTCATTACATTTCATAGATTTCAAAGGATACGCGTCATTGCGGAGATGTACGGTTGCTTTTTTGCTATTTCATGCACTTTGAAGGACTAGAAAATGCCAAGTTCGCTTCAGGGGGGATAAGGGCAAAAAGGTGGGAATGCTTTTAAGGAGGGTGCTTCTGGGCATCAAATCGCTGTTTTGCTCTTCTATGCTCTGTTCATCTTGCATTTATCTGTAGGAAGATTATTTCGATACGACGATGCTTTCCTCGATATACTAGCAGCCTTAGCTCGTCTCAAATTTTAATCAAAAAAGGAGGTTGATGGGCAGGGGGTTGGAGGAGCAAGGTGGCCTAATGACGGTTGGCAAGTGCAGTATTGTTTGAAACATGAAAAATGGGAGATTATTCATTGTGCGACCACCCAAGCTAACACTAGGTCTCCCCGAAGAGCGCATGCTGCAGCTTTGTGTCACACAAGAAAGTACTTTATTTTATCACTTTTCTTGTTCCGCACTAGTAGCTTTTGACTAGGCTTTGATTTGATGAGTCGCCGGAACTTTCCACTGTACTGTTTTCTGTGTTCATTTTCTGGTAGATTATTCTCTTCGATGAAACGTTGTGCAGCCAATTTAAACTTTTCGCTCTTTGCAGAACTTCTCAAAAGGCTGCTAGTTGCTTTCAGATACAGATCATAGGATTTCTTATTCAAAACTTCCATCGTGTCTGTTTTGCTCAAATTTGTTTCTTTTAACTGAAAAACTGAATGAATAATATCTGCGATGCACCAAAACTGTTTCGTGAGGGAACTATTGGTACTCAATGAGTTAATCACTCCTCATAGTAGTGGAAACCCAAGACAGTTATTTCTCTACCTGTATTTTTTGCAATTAACATCAATTTTTCAAATTCAAGAATTGTATTTAAAGAAATGTGTAAAAAAATTAATTACTTGCTTCAAAGTAAACAAGTAAAACTTCACTTTCTTTATCGTAAACAACTCACTTCCTAGAAGTAAACAAGTAACTTTTATACAAACCAGTTCGCAAGTTTTTCTTTCTTTGTTGTGATTATCTTGAAATGATAATATTGAAACAACCTCATTTTTGAACAATTTACGTAATAAAGAAAACATTTTCCGAAAATGAAGATATCATGGAAAGAATGACATGAAACAACAACACATTGGGGATATTCCGTTCTGCAGGCCTCGTAAACGTAAGTTCTGTTCACAAAAGCGTGTTGCTTTACCACTGCTGACTCTTGATGAACACTTACAACCTCCTTGGAAATTCCAGCGATGAATTTAGTACTGTACTATTTTGTCAAAAATGACCAAATAAGGAAATTGGCCCCAGGCCCCCCATATTTCGGAAAATTAAAAATACCACTAATACCATATCCTCCTTTCGAAAACCTTTCTAACGAGCCGTCAACCATATTTTTATCGGTTTTCTTTCTCGCGCTATGAATTTATTCTCAAACTTGGTGATCTGGGCACACTGTGAGACAAAGCATGTTTTTGAAAAACCTAAAAATATACTAAATTTATGACATTTTAGACCCCAAAAATATACTCATTGCTTCATGGTGCATAAAAACAAGAGACTTCATAGCTTTTTCGGCCACTGCACTAAGATATTAAAACTCAGGCTGAGGACTCGATTTTTCAATTTTCTCATTGGCAACCCCAAAACATACTGATTTTGCACCAAACAGCGTACCAAGAGGTAAACTAGACAAAGTTTCACAAACCCAAAAAGTGTCCGACATTCACACGTTAATAAGGAGTGCCTCTCTGGGCCAAGAAGTAAGGAGCTCCAGTACTGGGAAATGCAACAGACACAATCTTTTGATACTTCTCTTTCAACATTTTGCAGCTGTATTCGCTGCACCAATCCATGGAATATCATTCAATTCTTCCATGTTTTATCTCTCAAGTATTCCAAGGAATCTCACTCTGGTGTTTCATGTTTTATCGCTCAAGTATTCCATATTTCATCACTTAAGTACCAGGTGTCCCAAAAAAACTTCCCCCCTTTGAACAGCTACACAACAACAACTGCTGCCTCGTTTTGAGTGGTGGAAGAGGCAATCTCTTGCTTAAAGACCCAATTGGATCGATAGAAATTTTACACATTGTTTTTGCTCATCAAAAGACCTCCAAAACATGCATTTCGAAAATCGCAGGGTGGAGTGGTTCCAAGTTTCATTTCTTAGGTATTCGAGGAAATCTCCTTCTTGTGCTCCATGTTCTACCTCTCAGCTATTCCAAGGAACCTCTTTCCTGTGTTCCATGTTCTATCACTCACGTATCGCAACGAACTTCATTAAAGTGTTCCATGCTTCATCAGGTATTCAAGGGAATCTCTTTTAAGTGTTCCATGTTTTATCACTCACGTATTCCAAGGAACCTAATTGCAGTGTTCCATGTTTTATCACTCACGCATTCAAAGTAACTCAATTCACTTTTCAATGTTTTATCACTCACGCATTCTAAGGAACCTCATTCCAGTGTTCCATGTTTTACCACTCAGTTATTCCAAGGAACCTAACTGCAGTGCTACATGTTTTATAACTCATGTATTCCAAGGAACCTGATTCCAGTGTTCCATATGTTATCACTCAGTTATTCCAAGGAACCTAACTGCAGTGCTTTATGTTTTATCACAACCTCATTCCCAGGCTCGACATCTCAGGTCATCGATGTCGGCCCTGGTACCGGCTGCCGCAAAAGTGGCCATTTGGGCGCCATTTTGTTTTGCATAAATTATTGCCTGCAGACTCATTACAAACTCTCTACAGCAAAATGAGTTGAACAACATATACCATATGCCAATATACTTTGACGCATAACATACCATGTAATAAGTCCAACAAAATTGGAGGAAGTATGAAAATGCGACGAAAAATGGCCGATCTTCTTCCACCGATGCAGTAGTATATAATGCGAGAAACTAAAAACAAATTCTTTGAGGACCCTTATTTAACCCTTTCTAAGGTCTTTAGACAATAATCCGAGGTTAGCAAGTGCATTTAATAGGAAAACGAGCACGATTTCTTTGGAGTGAAAATGGGCCTAAGTTGGAAATTAGGGAACTTTCACCGCAGCTTCCGAAAAAAGAATGGCTCGTTATTCCTCGAGTTTTGGAGATAAATTGCAGATTAAAGCTGGAATGGGTAAAAAATATGGTTTTACGTCGATTTTTGACGTGCCGAAGTCGTTTGACCGGTGCAAAACTGAGTTAGCGCGCAAAAAGGTGCGGGCCAAAACTGTACCCCATTTTTGAGCCCCCCTAACGAAGCCCCTGGGGGAAGTATCGTATCCCAAATGGCGGCAAAAGACTCCCAGATAGTCAGTCTCTTGAAATCTTTTTTCCGTTCTCAAATCGGCTCAGTAACCATCGAGCACCAACTCCAAAGGTAACGTCTGGTCGAAGACAAATCATGACGTTATAATGACCCCCAACTTTCTTGAAACCCTAAAATTCGAAATCTCCACGGTCAATTACCCCTTTTCAACTCATCACCAGTACTACACCTAAAACATATTTTTCTCAATAACCATTTGAAATGGGACCATTTTTGTACGGGAACCAAAAGGAATGGTCCCCAGATTGACCAAATACAGCTAATTTCTCCCACATGGACAGACGGATGGGGCTCAAGCTCCATCAACTGGGGCACATACATGATATTTAAGTATACCAACAATCCTGTTTTCAATCCTTTGTCCTGTTTGCCTGTGACAGCGATCCAAAATTGACCAATTTCTCATTAAAGCCAAGCAATAACTCTTTGGAATAATTATTGAGCCTTTGTTATCGAATAGCCAATCAAATTGCGAATTTGACCTGGCCGGTACCAGGGTCAGTACTGACGTAGGAAGCTGGCCCTTGGAACCAGGTTGGTTTTATCACTCATGTACTGGGTGTCCCAAAAAAGAGTATACGGATTTCGTTGACCCTAGCGATAAGAATTTAGCGCGAATCAACCCGAAATAATTTTTAAAAGATACCTCGATAGCTAACTTGAACATAGATACCTCGTTTGTTGATATTAGTGCATTGAGAGCGAAGATAGATTAATCTTCAAAGGATAGATTTGCCTCCACCTCCAAACCAGAGCTTTGACGTTTTGGCCTAAGCAAATTCTTGACGCACAGTGAATAAAATCAACAAAATTTGAAGACGGCACAACAGATTTGCTTAACAAAATACAGTTTATGTGAGACCTATCGTCCAACATCTCAACATCGACAATTTAATTTAAACATACCATTCATCGGTGAAAGTACTCCTTTGAGGATCAACGCACTTTTGACAGCGTCGAATAATTCCTTGAAAAGAATTTTTTATCAGATCCCTCGAGATCAGGTTGATCATGACGTATCTTCAAAGTCCCAGCGGGTAGGTCATTGACAAGAGAGGATACATCTTTTGGCCCCCAAAGATCTCCAAACCTTCCTGTCGTGACTCCCAAAAGATCTCATAACAAAGTTTTCTCAAGGAATGATTAGACTGTTCAAAGAGTATGTTGATGCTCAAGGGAGTACTTTAACCGATGAACAGTATGTGAAAAATGAATTGTCGATATTTAGAGATAAATGAAGCTGATTTCAGAGCCCCCTTGACGATAGGTCTCACATAAACTGTATTTTGTTAAACACATCTGTTGTGCCGTCTTCAAATTTTGTTGATTTTATTCACTGTGCGTCAAGAATTTGCTTAGGCCAAAACGCCAAAGCTCTGGTTTGGAGATAGACAAATTTTTCCTTTGAAGACTAATATATTTACTCTCAACAGACCGATATTAACAAACGAGGTATCCATGTTCAAGTTAGCTATCGAGGTATGTTTTGAAAATCATTTTGGATTGATTCACGTTATATTCTAGTCGATAGGGTTGACCATATCAGTATACTTGTTTTTGCAACACCTTGTATTCTAATTGTTTTTGGAACACCTTGTATTCTAAGCAACCTCATTCCAGTATTCCACGTATTCCAAGGAAAAACATTCTAGCGTTGCTTGTTTTATCACGCAAGTATTCCAAGGAACCAAATTGCGGTGTTCCATGTTATATCCATCAAGCATTCAAAGGAACCCAATTGCAGTGTTCCATGTTTTATCACTCACGTATTCCAAGGAACCTAACTGTAGTGTTCCATGTTTTATCACTCACGAATTCCATTGAACCTCATTCCAGTGCTCCATGTTTTATCACTCAAGTATTCCAAGGAACCTAATTGCAGTGTTCCATGTTTATCGCTCATGTATTCCAAGGAGTGTTCCATGTTTTATCAATCACGAATTCCAAGGAACCTTAACGCAGTGTTCCATGTTTTATCATTCATGTATCCCAACGAACCTAATTGCAATGTTACATGTTTTATCACTCAAGTATCCTATGGGACCTAATTGCAGTGTTCCATGTTTTATCACTCACGAATTCCAAGGACTTCATTCCAGTGCTCCATGTTTTATCACTCAAGTATTCCAAGGAAACTAATTGCTTTGCTCAATGTTTCATCACTCAAACATTCCAAGGCACCTCATTCCAGTGCTCCATGTTTTATCACTCACGCATTCCAAGGAACCTCATTCCAGTGCTCTATGTTTTATCACTCAAATATTCCAATGAAACTCATTCCAGTTCTCCATGTTTTATCACTCAAGCATTCCAAGCAACATCATTCCAGTGTTGCATACTTCATCATTCACGAATTCATAGGAACCTCATTCCAGTGCTCCATGTTTTGTCACTCAAGTATTCCAAGGAAACTACACTTAGGGTACAAAAGTATGGAAACGATGGCCTAAAACATGGCGGCACAGATGTCCTATGGCCTATGAGCCTTGTAACAAAAGGGATATTTTCTCTCCAACCCAGACCTCAATTAAAACTCTTGCGGCAGGAAAATATTCGTCATTTCGCCTTCTGTTTATCAAACTAACAAGGACATGTTTCTGAAAAACATTTTATCAATTTCGAGACGAAAACTTCACAGTAGTGTTGTTGTTTTGAGCTGCAAGAAATGGAGGAGATATGAAATTGAAAAGTTGTCAAAGCATCAGTTTGCTTCAATGAAGAGTTGACTGAATGGCTTCATTTTATACTGGTTATATTGGACATTTTGATCTTGAATAAAACTTTTGTGAATGATCGAGGGAGTTTCAGAATTTTGGCTTTTAATTCAAGGCATGCAGCTAACAGGTAAATTTGCAACTTCGATTTCTCTCGTGACCGTTGCAATTATTGCCTTGTAATGGCTTTACATCAAACCTCCGATGGCTCATTTAACACAAATAAACCAGAATAAACCAAAATAACATTTTGTTTTCAAATTTCAGCTTTTTGAGGTACTTTCATAAAGATTATCTTGCTCGAAAATGAAAGCATCGCCTGAAAGAAAATAATGTCACTTACCTGCTCACAGCTTTCCGTAAGTTCACAGCCAAAATTCTGAAACTCCCTCGATTATTCACAAACATTTTATTCAAGATCAAAATGTCCAATATAACCAGCATAAAATGAAGCCATTCAGTCAACTCTTCATTGAAGCAAACTGATGCTTTGACAACTTTTCAATTTTATATCTCCTCCATTTCTTGCAGCTCAAAGCAACAATACTACTGAGAAGTTTTCGTCTCAAAATTCATAAAATGTTTTTCAGAAACTTGTCCTTGTTAGTTTGATAAACAGAATACGAAATGACGAATATTTTCCCGCCATAAGAGTTTAAATTGAGGTCTGGGAAAATCTAAGACTTAAACTGAGGGTTGGAGGGAAAATCTCCCTTTTGTTACGAGGCTCATAGGCCGTAGGACATCTTTGCCACCATGTTTTAGGCCATCGTTTCCATACTTTTGTACCCTAAGTGTAATTGCTTTGCTCCATGTTTCATCACTCAATTATTACAAGGAACCTCATTCCAGTGCTCCATTTTTTATCACTCACGCATTCCAAGCAACATCATTCCAGTGTTCCATTTTTTATCACTCATGTATTTCAAGGAACCTAATTGAAGTGTTCCATGTTTTATTACTCACGTATTCAAAGAAATCGGATGGCTCGGATGGCGTGTGTAGGCAGCCGCCAGTTCTTCCACCGAAGAAAAAAGCCTTTCAGTTAGCAAAATGCAAGTCAAACAAAATGAACAAACATACACAAGCAAAGAAACGAAAGAGCTACCTGAATATAGGAACCTTCAATATCCAAGGTGGAAATTCCGACGAAAAACAAAAGCACCTTGCAAACGACATGCTGAAATTCGAAATGGCCGCCATTTCCACAACTAAAACCAGGATTGGAGGAGGAAGTAAAGTGGAAACCGTAAGAACATCATGTGGAAAATTCAAATACAAACATTACACCTCCGGAGGACTCAATAAGACAACAAGGCATGGAGTAGGAATTATTACAACAGCGGAAACCAACCTTGATTTTCAAGCAGTTAATGAGCGTTTATGAAAAGCCATGTATGTATGCATGTATGTATGTATGTATGTATGTATGTATGTATGTATGTATGTATGTATGTATGTATGTATGTATGTATGTATGTATGTATGTATGTATGTATGTATGTATGTATGTATGTATGTATGTATGTATGTATGTATGTATGTATGTATGTATGTATGTATGTATGTATGTATGTATGTATGTATGTATGTATGTATGTATGTATGTATGTATGTATGTATGTATGTATGTATGTATGTATGTATGTATGTATGTATGTATGTATGTATGTATGTATGTATGTATGTATGTATGTATGTATGTATGTATGTATGTATGTATGTATGTATGTATGTATGTATGTATGTATGTATGTATGTATGTATGTATGTATGTATGTATGTATGTATGTATGTATGTGTCATCTCATCAAATTAAAATACATAAGTTTATTAAAAGAAAAAAGTCTAATTTACAGGCGTGTGATACTAAGTAACTATAATACAAGAGTTAAAAACATTTACTCTTAAAAGACCCCTAGATAAAATGGCAGGGAAAGCATTAAATGAAATTTATCTTCTCCCTCGATGTTCAAGTGATAAGAGAGGGTGATCGATTAATCACGGATTTGTTTACTAAGCCAACGGATACACACCAACTACTCCATCGTACCTCATGCCATCCTGGTCACACTAAAAAGGGTATACCCTATAGCCAGGCCTTACGGATTAGGCGGATTTGTTCTGAGGATCGATTTTTTGATGATAGGGCAGGGGAACTTAAGGGGTGGCTTTGCAATAGGGGCTATGGTGAAAATGAGGTTCTTGAACAAATCAGCAAAGTCCGTGGCCACGATCGTTTGAGTCTTTTGGATAGGCAGCCAAAAACTAAGGATGACAAGAGAATACCTCTGGTACTTACGTATCATCCAGCTCTTAACAAAGTTTATGAGATTTTAAAAGAAAATTCAAAACTAATTTTGGTGGATGACGAGCACAAAGAAGTGTTTCAAAACAAGATTTTTTTGTCATTTCGGAGGGCCAAAAATCTCAAAGATCAACTCGTTAGGGCTAAATCATCGAGTGTTGGTGAGCCTCCGTTGGCTAAGGGTACCTACAGGTGCAATGGCAGGAAAAGTTGCCAGATATGCAACGTCATCACGGAAGGGGATAGTTTTGAAAATTCGGACGAAAACAGATCTTTCAAAAACTTTTCGGGAAGGTATAACTGCAATTCAGAAAACGTAGTGTATTTACTACAATGTGAAGTTTGCAGCAAAAAATACGTAGGTAGCACCAAAACCAAATTTAGGCAAAGATTCAACGTGTACAAATCTTATTTTAGATCTTACGCACGCAAACATAACAAGGGATCACTGGACAGGGGTAAATTAATCCCACAAGCCAACTTTTTTAGTCATTTCTTTGAGGGGAATCACAATGGTAAGTTTGAGGTTAGGGTTAAAATGATCGATGGGGCTGATAATGTCTTTTCATTACGACGTAAGGAATTATTTTGGCAATACAGACTGGGAACTTTTCTTCCCAAGGGTTTGAATGAACGGGCTGCAGATGTGTAACTCGATATGTTTGCGTGTGGTATGGCCTAATTCCTGCCATTGAATCTGGTTTCTCTGGGGGGTTTGGTTGGCGGTGCTCTGCGGTTTTCCTATTTGGCTTCATGTTTTTTTGCATGTGGCGTTAGGGTGGAATTCCCTATCAAGCCATTCAAGATTCAGCAATTTGCGAATCATTGAAAGGTCAAGTGAGAGGGCCGTGGGGTTGCCGGCTGCATCCCTTGGAGGTTTGCTCTGTGATCTATCTGATCCCACGGGGTGAAAGGACATAGGGGAGCATCATAGGGGAGGGGACTTTGCTGATGTGCCAGTTATTTCATTTCTTGTTTACGCTGGAAAAAAGTTTGAATTTAAAGCGCGATTTTAATTCCCACTGGGTCTTGATTTCGGGGTCAGTCATGTTTACTAAGAATAGGATTCTTTGTAATGAAATGTAATTTTAGTTTATTTTTAACTGAATTGAAGTTGTTTACCATGGAGTATAAATCCTCGGTTGTCCAATTAGAAAAGTATTGCTGACGAAGATTTTTAATCGAAACGTACAGAGTTTTTAACAGTTGTGTTTCTTTTTATTTTCTTTTTCTGTTAATTTTTGATGATGGTTTTGTTTCTTATAATAATAATAATAATAATAATAATAATAATAATAATAATAATAATAATAATAATAATAATAATAATGATAATAATAATAATAATAATAATAATAATAATAATAATAATAATAATAATAATAATAATAATAATAATAATATATAAAAATAATAATAATAATAATAATAATAATCTTCTTCAGTAATAATAAGTAATAATAATAATAATAATAATAATAATAATAATAATAATAATAATAATAATAATAATAATAATAATAATAATAATAAAGATATGTCTGTGCCAGCTGATCGAAATATCTCGGTGAAAGAATACGAAAAGTTAGCAAAGTACAAGGACTTAGAAATAGAGACAAACAGGATGTGGCAGCTAAGAACAATTACATTGCCAATAGTAGTTGGAGCATTAGGAATGTTAAAGAAAGGAGCCGGTGACTTTATTGATCAAATCCCGGGAAAATCAAACATCTGTGAAGTTCAAAAAATTGCACTAACATCGACAGCCCATCTCCTGAGGAAATTTCTTTCAATGTAGTTATCGATTTGCGGAACAATCAAAACATTATGACACTTGGTCAACTTTCCAGAAGTAATGTCATGACATAGTTGCTAGCCTTGAGTCTCTGGTAGTGACTCGGCTGGTAACTAAAAATTACCTGGAATCAAAGCTAAAAATTCAATTCATAATAATGATAATAATAATAATAATAATAATAATAATAATAATAATAATAACAATAATAATAATAATGATAATATGATAATAAGGAACACGAAACCGCTTACAAAGAGAAGCCATTACACGGGCAGTTTATAAGAGGGACCGATGATATAAGAGGGACCGATGATATAAGAGGAGGTAAATCGTGGGATTGGTTAAAGAAAGGATATTTGAAAAAAGAGACAGAGAGTACAATCATAGCAGCTCAAGATCAGGCATTATGCACAAACAACATGAGGAAAGTAGTGTATGGAGAAGATATATCTCCACTATGTCGAATGTGTGGCACGGAAGATGAGACAGTAGCACACATTGTCTCAGAATGTCCCAAGCTTGCACAGAAAGAGTACAAGAATTTGAGGCAGGACAATGTTGCCAAAGTAATTCACTGGAAGCTTTGTGAAAAGTGGGGGTTTGAAAAGACCGAGAAATGGTACATGCATCAGCCTGAGAGAGTACTTGAGTCAGAGCATTGCAAAATACTATGGGACTTCCCTATACAAACTGATAAACAGTTGGAGCATAATAGACCTGACATTACTGTAATTGAAAAGAAAGATAAAAGTTGTAAACTGATAGACCCATCTTGCCCATTCGATACTCGTATCGAAAAGAAAGAAGAAGAGAAATGCACAAATTACAATGACTTGAAATATGAAATTGCAAGAATATGGAAAATGAAAAAGGTTGATGTTATACCAGTAGTTATTGGAGCCTTGGGGACAGTGACAAAGAATTTTGATAAATGGTTGGAAAAGTTAGAACTGGATCTTACGGTAGAGATGCTACAGAGACCATGTTTGCTTGGAACAGCGAGAATAATACGTAAAGTATTGGATATAAAGTGAAGATCAAGAAAAGAAGTAATGTCAAGATACCAAAGACCACTGGGTGTGGTCCGCTATCGTGGCAAATGAACCAGGAAATAAGATCACTCCTGTGAAAAAGACACATAATAATAACAATCGAATGTTTTAACAGGATGACCTATCAGTACATAATATACTGTTATCATTAGGGTCCTGATACTTAATAAATTAAAGGTAAAATATCTGAAAACTAATTACAAGAGTCCAATACAGTCCAATGCAAAGATAAGATAATTTCACATCACATAAAATGATCTTCTAAAAATCGTCTAAAAAGAAGTCTAGATTCCATCTTTCTGGCACTTAGTGGTAAGTCATTAAATTATTTTCCTGCCAGATAATAAAAACCTTTGCGTCCAAATTCTGTTTTCACTTGAGGCAACTTAACGAGATGTTGGTCGTTTCTAGTATTTTTCCCATGAGCATTTATAACGAAGTAGTCTTTCATTGCACCACAGACATTGCCTTGTAAAGTATCAAACACCAAATTACAGGACCTCTTTTTCACTCCTGCTTCGATACTAAGCACACGCAAGCTGACAGATGCAACCCTTGTCGATCTAATAACATCAAGAATTCTACGCTCAAGACTTTCAATTCTTTTCTTGTATGATGAAGACCATCCGAGGGACAGCGAACCACAATATCCAAAAACAGGCATTATCATGGTGCGATAGATCTTTTCAGCGCTCGCAGAGTCAATGGAGCTCCTACTGCGTCGAAGTAGATTTAATCTTCCTGTAGCCTTTTTATAAATCTTGTCAAAGTGGTTTGCAAAGTTCAATATTTGATCTAGATGTACTCCAAGATATTTGTAACTTAAAGTCCCTGCAATCGATGTGCCATTTACTTCAACTTTCATCTTCTTTTTCTCCGTTTTACTTAGTCGTTTAGCTGTGCCAAAGATCATTGATTCTGTTTTTCCCTTTTTCAAGTTTACCAGTAGTTCATTTTCATCGAACCAGGCTTTTAGGTGTTGCAGGTCATTATTTAGCTTCCCTTCAACTTCATCTAAGGAACTGCCTGACACAAAGATGACTGTATCATCAGCGTATGTTATGACTTTAGGATTTTGTAGAACAGTGTGAGCAGCATTAAAATGCATTATAAACAACAGAGGACCAATAATCGATCCTTGTGGTACTCCACAAAATACTGGCGTGATATCAGAGGCATATCCATTACTTTGAACAAACTGGCTTCGTTTAAACAGGTAGTCAGTGAACCAGTTTAACTCAGTACCATGAATCCCAAAGGAAGGTAGCTTGTTTACAAGGCTTGAATGACTGACCGTGTCAAAAGCTTTTGAAAAATTGACGAAGATGGCCCCTGTGAGGGAGCCTTTGTCAGCTTCCTTTCGTATGTGATCAGTCAAGAGTGTCACTGCTAATTCTGTCGAGCGCTTGGAACGAAAACCAACTTGAAAGTTGAACAGCATACAATTCTTTTCCAAATGATCGATCAGCTGTCTGTGGACGAACTTCTCCAACAATTTTGACAGAATTGGCAAAACTGATATGGGTCTATAATTATCCAAGTCAGATTTTTTCCTGATTTAAACACCGGAATAACTTTGGCTATTTTCCAGTCGGATGGAACCAGTCCTGTTTCAATAGACATGTTGATGAGGAAGGTCAGTGGTCCAGCTAGAACAGAAGCCGCGTCTTTTATCATTCCAGATGGAAATTTATCAACACCCACTGCTTTCTTACGTTTAAGACGTTTCAACTCATTACGTTTAAGACGTTTCAACACGTTTAAGACGTTTCACTCGAGCGCTTGGAACGAAAACCAAATTGAAAGTTGAACAGCATACAATTCTTTTCCAAATGATCGATCAGCTGTTTGTGGACGAACTTCTCCAACAATTTTGACAGAATTGGCAAAACTGATATGGGTCTATAATTATCCAAGTCAACCAGTCAACCACTTGGACTGGATTGACTTTCTGGAAGCGGAAGTGTTTTTCCTCGGTGGAAGCAAAGCTCTTTTGTGGCATCCAGATAAAATTTCTCAGTAATAGCGTTTTGGCTTTTAAGGTGTTGGCTACCGTTGCAAAATGTTTGGAGAAGGCATTTGCTATTTCATTTTTATCTGTCGTTTTTTTACCATTCACTTCAATCATTGATGTCGTAGTCATCGAAATTTCCTTTGTGGGGTATATCTTCTTTATTGCAGACCAAAACTTATCTGCAGAATCGGCATTATCCCACAATAGTTCTTTGTTGCACCTCGCTTTATTGCTTTTAACAAGATTGTTCACTCTGTTTCTGCTGCGCTTGTATGTTGACCAGTCTAATTCAGTGTTTGTGCGTCGGGCCCTGCGAAGGAGCTGGTCCCTGATATTCATTTCTTGTTTGAGCTCCTTAGAGAGCCATGGACAAAGCCTTCCTTTTACACGCTTCTTCACAAAAGGTGCATGCTTGTCTATGCATTGTGTTAAGATTTCATTGAACAATTTCAATGCTGTATTTACAGATGCCGCTGTATAGATCTGATCAAAATTTCGAGATTCTAGATCCTCACAAAAGGACGCTGGGTTGTACTTTGAATAGTTTCTGCAGTTAATTTCTTTGGGCTTTTGTTTTATGTTGTGCAGCTTTCGGACACAAGCAATCAGCTCATGATCACTAAGACCAGCGGGAATTACTGTCGGGGAGCAGCAAACGTTTTGTGGCTCATTTGAACATATAACATCAATAAGCGTGGACGTGAGTCTAGTTATCCTCGTGGGAGCTTTGATCATCTGCTTTAACCCAAATGAAGACAGCAGATCTTTTAATTCTATGTGGTCTGTTTTATCTTGATAATTACAATTTAAATCACCCAGAATAAGAGTTTCTTTATTTTCCGTAGAAACTATCTCCATCATTGTTTTAAACTTGGTTATGTAATTATCTGGAAGATATTTTGACGTATCAGGTGGCCGATAAATAATGCCAATGAGGATACCTTTTGTTTTGGGAAATAGGATCTCCAACCAAATACACTCTATTTCGGGCGGTTCAAGGTCAAATCTTCGTTGATATGGTATATGGGACGCAATATATAGCCCCACACCACCTCCTTTATCCGGGTTTGAAAGTCTTGGTTTAGCGATAAAATCATAGCTAGAAATATTAGCCTGAGCCTCATCATCCTTTGAAAGATGAGTTTCGCTGAGGGAGAGAATATGGATCTTTTTAAAGCTCTCTAAAAGATGACAGATGCTGTGTTTATGTGATAGAAGCCCCCTGATATTCTGAAGCAAGATTTTGAGGCCAGGCTTATTTTGCAGTTCAGCCAGCTCGGGTAACTCATAATGTGAGTCAGCATTTGGATCATTTGCTGTGTTTGGAATATCAGCAACTTCGTTCGGTCTTTCGAGATCATGTTTTGATAAACACGGTAAACAGCGAGCTTCGTTGAGATCGTTGGTCAAGCATTTCAGATGTAATGTTTCCTGACATTGCCCACATGTAGCTCTACTTTGGTTTTTTCTCACTGTTTTGGCACAAGAACAGCACTTTATGGATGGACCTGGGCATGTTTCAACATCGCCACAGAGTAACAGCATTAGTTGAATGAAAGTAGGCCCATTTGGTCGAAGCATTATTCCACGGCATTGTCGCTGTACCCAAAGCGAAGAACAGATAAAGCATTCAGAAAAATTGCTTTCCTTATCCAATTGATTTAACATGATTGGTAATGAGTCGGTACTGCAAAATACAAACTTCTTGACTGATGAAAACGACCATAGGAACAAGCAGACGTAAAATAGTCGTGTGACCGCCATCTTGACACATAACACAAGTCGTGTGACCGCCATCTTGATATCGTCTTTCAGGAGTCTTTGCTGGTAAGTTCACATCAGGAGTCTTTGCAACTCTTAACTCAGGAGACTTCTGAACTTCTGACTCTATCTCTAATTCTATTTTCTCTGGAGTCTCTTTACTAGGTAAATCTCTGTTCTCAATAACTTTTTCATCACTTGTTTTCTCTAATTCAACTAGAGGTAACACATCTGGAATAACAGGTAATTCTTCGGCTATCTCTTTCGGTGGAATCTCACTACTTTAAAGGTGTTCAATGTGTACAAATCTTATTCTTTGCCCACATTTGACCAAATAAATTAGAGATCCTTTCTTCGTTACAATGACTCCTGGAATCCATCTTTCCTTGCTATCTCTGTGATTTCTAACAAGCACTGATTGATTTACTCTTAATTCACGACTTTTAACCCCCTTCTTGTCATGATACTTCATCTGTTGATGCTGCTTCCCTCCTACAGCACTAGCTAAGTTGGCTTTACTAAACTTAACCGATAACGCAGTATTCTCTTCATAAATAACTCTGAAGGTGCTTGCTTCGTAACTCAGTGTGTCGTAGAACGGTAAGTCAATAGAAAATCAGCTAACCTTCTTGACCACGTGATTGAAGTATAATTCATCTTATGACCTAGCCACATCTTGTTTAGAGCCTGCTTTACTGTTTGCACTGCTCTTTCTGCAGATCCATTACTGGCAGGATGGTAAGGTGGAATGGGAGTGTGTTTAGTTCCATTCTTCTGTAAGAACATGTCAAATTCTTCAGAAACAAACTGAGGACCCTTATCGGAAACAATTTCCTCTGGCGATCCATAACTTGCAAACATGTACCTAAGTACTAGACACTTCGTGCACCTCTATCCATTTGGAATAGCTATCTATGATAATCAACAGCATCTTTTTGTCAAACGTTCCATAGTCAATATGAATTCTTTCCCAGTCTCTTGCTGGAAACTTCCAGGGATGCAATGGAGCATGTGCCGGCTTATTTCGAAACATCTGACAGCTTTCACAACTTTTGAGATATTCTTCCATCTGTGAATCAACACTTGGCCACCAGATATAGCTTATAGCATAAGCTTTGGTACGGCAATTAGTACGATAAACTGTTTCATGCAATTCTTCGAGCACTCTATTTCTATTTTTTGGTGGAATAATTACCCTTGTAACCCACAACACACAAACCTGTTCTGCATGTCGTGCCCCTCGCTGGGCCGGTTCATTAAGAAGGAACATGATGAATTTAGTAACAAAATATGCCAGACTCAACCAGACTTCATCGCTTTCAAACACCATTTTACAACCATGTTTCTTCAACTCATCCTGTTCATATACTCTGGGTATTACTTCATGTAATAACATCAGTTGTTGTTGTTGTTAGTGTCCTCTATTGCTATTACATTTAAGGGTGGGAACTAATTTATAACCCCGACGTATACCCCTTCTTCAAAAGAGTCATCCGGGACTGTCCTTTCAATTTCTTCGATTGATCTACAGAAGAGTTCCTTGTCATTTGTTTTCAACGTCTCTTTAGTCCTTCAAAGCTCTATACCGCTTCTTTCTACGCATTGTTCAAAAAGCGTAAAGTCATTCCATGACAACTGCAAGTAATCGATCGGCCGTTTCAATACACTTGTCACGATTCAAATGTTTCTATCTTCGGAATACTCTGGTTCCTTCAAGAATTGTTCTCGACAATTGGTAAATCCTTCATCGTTGGAAGTAGTTTGTTTTTATATATGTATAAAGCTATAAATCAAGCAGCGTGTTCGAGTTAAATCTCAGTCTACCAAACGAAAACAAACGTGTAATATTTCGTGAGTCCTTTCTCAGTTCGTGGTTATAAAGAATCTTTAAAAACATTGTTGATGCTGAACGGGAAATCGTAGCACCGGGTACGTGAGCGACGTCCTAAAGTTAGAAATCATTGGGCTTGGCCTAAAGTACATTTGATTTGGATCCACAAACATCGGTGTTGGATAACGTCCTGTATAACCGTTCGGAAAACTCTGATAACGTATCCCTTGTCCTGGTAATGGATGACTTGCAGAACTGATACTTGAAACGTCGCCTGCGCGTAAATCAAATGATCTTCCAGGTCCATAATAAGTCAAAACTTGCGGCGGTCTTCTTTCTCTCTGTGGTCGTACATTGTGAGCTTGCGTGTTCGTGTCAGTATCCTCAGATGAATTATCAATGTCGTCAGATGCTGGTTCTGGTACTGAAATCTCAAAATTTGGATTATTGTCCGTCTGTCGTTCATCTGGTTGGCTTCTGCTCTTGGATTACCTAATTCATGGAGAGTGTTGGGGTAAAACCCTTCGAAATCATCAGCGTCATCACGTGAATTCTCCTCTGTACTGCTAGCACTAGTACTCGATGTCTTATTTTGATCTGTTTTCTTTACTTTCCCTGTGTTTTCTTTACTTTGTCCTTTATCTATCACTTTGCCATTCTTCCCTACGTTACTGATCTCTGTGTTCTCTGAGATCAAATATTCGCATGGTAGTAACATGTTTCTATGAACAGTTCTAACTCTTTCTTTCTCTTTATTTTCAGGTCTTACTGAGTAAACAACTCCTGAATCGCCTTTGCAATCTACTATTGTGTATACTTCTTGCTCCCAATATGACCTTAACTTTCCCGGACCTCCCTTCTCTCCCATGTTTCGAACAAGCACTCTATCTCCGATTTTCAATCTATGTGTAATTGCAGTACTGTTTTGTCTAATTCTGTCGCTAGCCTTTCTTTGATCTGACTTGTCGCTTGCGATCCTGTATGCTTCTTTCATTGATGCTTGCATGTTTTTCAAGTATTGATTATGACTGACATTCTTCGGTGGTAATTTCGTTTGGAGAATGAAATCAATTGGTAGCCTTGGCTCTCTACCGAATAGAAGATAATATGGAGAAAAACCAGTTTACGAGTTTCTGGTGCAGTTGTATGCATGAGCAAGATGGTTTAAGCTGTCTTTCCATCGTGATTTTTGAGATTCTTCGAGCGTTCTTAATATTGCAAAGATTGTTTGATTCATTCTTTCACACTGTCCGTTGGTTGCTGGATGGTACGGTGTAGTACGTGATCTAGTAATACCACATAGTTTCTCTAGATAATGGAAAAGTCCATTTTCAAACTCTTTGCCTTGATCGTGTAACAAACGTGCGGGAATTCCAAATCGAGGTATAAAATCTTCGTAAAGATGTCTTGCAGCTGTTTTGGCAGATTTATCCTTTGTAGCGTATGCTTGTAGAAATCTTGAAAAATGGTCTACAATCGTCAGGATGTATTCGTAGCCACCGGAACTTGTTTCTAAATGCACGAAATCAATCGAAATTAAGTCCATTTGGCTCGATGACGTGATGCTTTGCAACGGTGCTCGCTTTTTCTGATGCGGTAGTCTTTGTTTCAAGCAGCGACACACGTTAGTGACGTAATGTTCAATATCTGATTCCATCTTTGGCCAGAATACCCGTTCACGTGCAAGATGAGTAACTCGATCGACCCCTATGTCCCATCTTGTCGTGGAGTTCACGGTACATTAATGATCTTAAGTTTGCTGGTAAACTAACTGACTTTGATCACGAAATTTTCTTCTTAGGATCTCATCTTCATCAAGATACAATCTGTTCCATTGGTTCAACAAACATCTTGTCCATTCAGTCTCTTGTTTCCTTTCTTTCGTACCTAGCCGCTAATTTTGTTTCTTGAGTTGGATAATGCGATTGATAGCTAAGTCATTTCTCTGAGCACTCTTGATTTCTGACAAGCTCAATATCTTCTCCGTACTGTTATTACTTAGTTGTGCTTCAACTTGTGCTAACCATGTGAACCAGGTCTCATCGTTACTTGACTGCACTGAAACACCTGATACCATGGCACTAATATCACTAGCAGGTATGTTCTCTGTACAACTAGTCATCAACTCACTAAGGCCTAATCTGGATAAACTGTCTGCATCTCTGTTTGCAGTCCCTGGACGATATTTAATGGTAAAGTTGTAGTCTGCCAATTCGTTTACCCATCGCTGCGACATAGCATTTAACTTGCTTGTGGACAAAACATACGTTAAAGGATTGTTATCCGTGTACACAACAAAATGATTTGCATGATACAAGTAGTCTCTGAACTGAGTGCAATAGCCCATTTCAAGGCAAGAAACTCCAGTTTGCCACTATGATACTTGTAATTCTTTCCTGCTGGTGTTAAACTGCGACTTGCGTAAGATATGACTCTAAGTTTACCTTCTTGTCTTTGATAGAGAACAGCACCTAGTCCCTTTTCAGATGCATCCGTGTGTACAATAAAAGATTTTTCAAAATCTGGGTAGGCTAACAAAGGAGCACTTGTGATTGCATCAATTAAAGTTTCTAGTGTCTCTTGGTGTATGTTCTTCCATGAAATCAAAGTCGATGATGGTAACTGTCCAGACTTTGTTTTAATCGATTTGTCTGCACTTTCATTCTGTTTTACTTCTAAAAGATTGAACAATGGTCTTGCTATCTTTGCATAATCTTTGATGTAGCGTCGATAGTATCCTAAAAGTCCAAGAATGTGTCGTAAATCACCAACAGTCTTTGGCGACTGCTTGCTCAAGGCTTTAACAACTTTATTGTTGTCGGGATCAGGATAATACCCCTCAGATGTGACAATACGGCCTAAGTACTTTACTCTGTCTCTGAAAAGTTCACATTTTTGAGGTTTCAGCTTTACTTCTTTACTCTTCAATTTCTGCAGTACTATCTGAAGGTGAGATACATGTTCTTCGAACGTTTTTGAAAAGACAAGAACATCATCTAAATAAGGAACAGCGAATTTGTCTCTAACATCATCTAAACAACTCTCCATGAACCTCTGGAACTGCGTAGGAGCATTCATAAGGCCAAAAGGAATACGTTGCCATTCTAGCAGTCCAAGATGCCTACTGTCTGTGTGAAGAAATGCTTGATGATATGCTTTCCCCATGTCTAAGACACTGAACCATTTGTTCCCTATAAGGCCATCAAGAGTCTCCTGCACTCTTGGGAGGGGATGTCTATCTGGGATTGTTCTTTTATTTAATTCTCTATAATCAACACATAAACGCAAACCACCATCCTTCTTACGAACAGCAACGATTGGTGATGAGTAAGGGGATTCTGATTTCACTATCCACTTCCTGTTTAGAAGGTCATGAATATAATTCTTTATCTCTGGATACAAGGGTCTTGGGACACTATTGTACCTTTTCTGTACAGGTTTATCATTTGAAAGGTTAATTTTCATCTGAAATTCTTCAATACAACCAGTGTCATCCTCATTTTCTGAAAATGCATCTTTCTCTTTTTGCAACATTTCAACAACTGTCTGTCTTTGTTCTTCTGTTAACATCCTCAAGTCAATTTTCTCAATACTGTTACATCTCTCACTTAATTCATTTTCCTCTGGTGTAGCCTCTATTTTCGTTTCAGTTGCCTGAGTTGGTACATTCTTTGTGTTACTTTGCAAATGATCAACCTTATCATTCAAAGGTGTAACAGATGTAACTAGCTGGAGGTGTCCTATAACTGTATGAGGTTTCAGAATTATCTCTGACTTGCTATTATTTGTTACTGATATGGAAATGTTACTTGCTTTTCCACCTTTTAAAGTAAACAAAACTGAATCAACTGTGACACAATCAGGTAAATTATCACCAACTGCAGGCTCAAAAATGACAGGACTTCTTGCTTTCATAGGCCCTGTATTCACTCTGCAACGGACATTGATACAAGAGCCAACTGGAAGTTTGACTATGTTCTTTGGTGTCTTCAAATCACAGAAAAATTCTTTGTTTTGGGTTTGGATCAATTTGACAATACCGTTGACTTTACTTTGACTTACACTTGGCATCAAGTTTTGTAAATTTGACAAAATGTTTGATTCAGTTAAGTCATACTTGTTTGGATTCATCAAAATTTCTTCAATAACATTATACCCAATTATTATGTTATCAACCTGTGCTTCAGGGACAAGAAATGGGACTTTTATGGCCTGAGTCTCCTTACGGTGTGGAAGCTGAAAGTCTAATTCTATAAATCCAAGAAAAGGAAAATCTGAATTATCAGCTGTTTTGAGAACTAACTGTTCATTTTTTCATCCAAAATTTCTGAAACATTTCTGATCTTCAGAAGGGGTTCATACTGTGATAACCACCATCTTGGAAGAATTGAAACTTGAGCCCCACTATCAAAAAGAGGCTGTGTTTTCTGTCCATCAATCTTACAATCTAACGAACGACGATTCCCAAAGAGTTTAATGAGCTTACCGTGTTTTTGAGGATCAATGTGACTGACAAAAGTTCCAATATTTGCTAGTTTCTGTCTCCCTGCATCTCCAAAAAACTAATGGCCTCACAAAGTTTCTTATGGCCTCACAAAGTTTCTTATGATCTGCCCATCTTTCTTTTTGACACTTCTTACTGCAGTAGACAACAGATTCACACTGAGCACAGCTAAAGAGTGTTGCACCGTTTATTCCCTCTTTAAAACAATTATTACACTTGTGGGACACTCGTTCCTCCCCGACTACAGCTGTCCCCCCTGCTGTAGCCGTTAATCGTTTCCCTGTCTCTTAGATTTCTTGCAACAACGAGCGAGATGTTCTTCTGACCCAAACAGAAAACAGTGACTGCATTTTGGATTGTTTTTCTCTTGACATTGTTGGCAACAATTTCTCCTTGTGTGTTGTTGTCTAGCAGGATTCTTGATGTTGTTTTGTGCTTTTAATTGAGAAACCTCTGCTGTAAATGCTGCCATTTGTTGAGATAATGCTTGTACTGCCTGAGTAAAATCATTTTTTGCAGCTTTTTCTGGGTGCATTTTCTCCACAGGTGCGCTTTCAATACCTTGAACTTTTGCTGTTTTACTCTGCTTCTGAGCAAGATTCGGTAGCCGCTTCCTCTCTCAGTTTCTGCTGATACCGCTTTTCCCATCTGATGAATTAATTCCTCATCACTTGTTTCAGGTTTTATGAAAGGGCGTATCTTGGTACGGATTGCTTCTTGGATCAAACCAACTTCTAATGTTTGCAAAAACAAACCTTGAACTAAAGTGGGATTATAATGTACCCCCTCATCAGTCTCAGATGCAAAGAGTACCTTTTGCCTTACTTCTAGTGCCCTGATTAAAAACTGATTGGCATCTTCTCCTGGTTCTTGTGTCATAGTACTAAGCTCCTGGTATAATTCTGTAGCAGACTTTTCCTTGAAATGTGTTCTTAAAATCTGCAAAAGTCTTGGTAAATTCAGGTCAAGAACAGTCTCTAAATATGTTCTCACTGATAACCCTGGTGTGAACGCACGGAAAATTGCACTTGTAATTTCTTCCTCATCATACCCCTTTGCTTTAGCCTCTCTTATTTGACTCATTAAACTAATGAAAGAAATCTTATCACTCTGGTGAGCTTCTCCAATCTGGCCCTGTATCTTTAACTCACGCCTACACATTGAGTTGTTAATGAAGGCAGAAAAACTTGGATTTTCTTCATTAGGTGGGGATGTTTCACTTGTAGCGGTTAAAGAGCCTGTGGTAACAGTTTCTTTCAATAATCTAACAATGAAATCTAAGGTTTTCTTTTTTTCTGCAACATCGTCAACATCAAAACATTTCCTTACAGCCTTGATCACAAGAAGTTTTGGTTTTCTCTCCCAAAATTTCTTATCAATGCTTAAATCATGTGCCAGTTTTTCCAGATTATTGAAAGAACTGCTCATCATGAGCTGCTCAGCCTTAAGCTCAAATTCAACTAGTTCGCTCATGCTTGGAAATGACCTTAGACCCTCTAATATTCTGTCAAACTGTCCACAGACAAAGCCAACTTTTAACCACAATCAAGAAGACAATTTCAATTAACCATATTATGAAATCAAAACAAATCTAACCGCATGATTGTTGTAAATTCATTTCTTACGTATTGGTAATAAGAAACCTTTCTTTTCCAAGAGAATATCTGTCTCATCCCTGGCATACCAAAGACTTTGTCATGCAACTTCACAAAATCTCGAAAGTCCACTTGTACACTCTCCTCCAACAGAAAAGAAGGGCTTTAACCTTTGCACTGGCCACCAAAATATCGTGCCCCTCGCTGGGACGGTTCATTAAGAAGGAACACGATGAATTTAGTAACAAAATATGCCAGACTCAACCAGACGTCATCGCTTTCAAACACCATTTTACAACCATGTTTCTTCAACTCATCCTGTTCACATGCTCTGGGTATTACTTCATGTAATAACATCAGTTGTTGTTGTTGTTAGTGTCCTCTACCGTTATGAAATTTAAGGGTGGGAACTAATTTATAACCCCGACATGCAGATACCGTAGAAGCTCTATAAAGCCCACTCTCTATTAAGCCCCCCTCTCTAATAAGCCCCTCCTCTCTGAGTCAAAATTTGAAATGAGCCCCACCCTCTCTATCAAACCCTCCACACTTATACAAAATTCTAGAACTTACTTAATATTTTCCATTTATTTAGCTAGACACAACCTTTCATGTTAATTTTAGTACAATTTGGGATCAAAACTGTGTCGAATGTATGTATTAGAGCCGTCATATTGTATGTTGATTCCGCAAATGTGGGATAAAAGAACAGAAAAGCTATCAAATATATCCTTGTCACTTGATTTTGAGAATAAGCCCCTCTCTCTACGTCCGAAATTAAATAAGCCCCCCGGTGGCTTAATACAGCTTTTACCGTAGCTCCAACTTGCGATTGAAATATGTCCTTAATTCTTCAGTGTCACAAACTTCTGGCCAACAATTCAGAACAAATGAGAGAACTCTTAATAAAAGTGGATCTTTCCCTGTCTCTTGCTGAATATCCTTAGCAGAGATCGGCAAGGCATCGGTAAACTTGACTTGGTACACTGATGGCTCTTCTCCTTCCTTTGAATTTCAACTTGGTAATCTCAACTTTGCATAAGCTGTTGCATATATTGATAAGCTGCAAGGATCAAAGCCCAACGTTGCAATCTAGCTGCTGCTAGTGTTGCAATACCAGACTGAGCACCAAGCATAGACGTTAGCGGTTTATGATCTGTCACTAAAGTGAATGTTCTCCCATAGAGATACTAGTGAAATTTCTCTACCACAAAAATCATTGCTAATGCTTCTTTCTCTAACTGTGCATAATTTCTTTCACTTGAACTTAATGTTCTAGAAGCATATGCTATTGGTCTTTCTGAACCATCTTCCATCAAATGTGGTAGCACAGCACCTACCCCATAACTAGATGCATCACAGTCCAGCTTTAGAGATTTAGCTGTATCATAATGCACTTGAACCTTACTGCTGCTCAACTGAGCTTTACAAGCAGCAAAGGCTTTCTGACATGCTTCTGACCATCACTAAGTTACATCCTTCCTTAAAAGCTCATGCAAAGGACCTAAAATTGAGGCAAGACTTCTTTCAAACCTCCCATAATAATTTATCAATCCAAGCCAGGATCTCAACTCTGTAGCATTTGTTGGAACAGGGGCATCAATGATGGCCTTAACTTTCAAAAAGCAGACTTGAAGAATTCACATTTACTGAGTTTAACTTTAATGTTATGTCTTTCCAGCCTCTGCAAAACATCTGATAGGACTTTGTTATGCTCCGCAACAGATCTAGTTGTGATCAGAATATCATCCAAATAACACACAACATTCTTCACATCAGACAACACCCTATCCATGGCTGACTGAAATATGGTAGGAGCACTGGAGACACCAAAATTTAAACTCTCTATTCTGAGAAACCCCTTGTGAGTATTGATGGTTAACACATCTCTAGCATCTTCTTCAACCTCTAACTGTTGATATGCATTGGACAAGCCCAATTTGCCGAAATAAACACCACCAGAAAATGTCTTCAATGTTAGGCAATGGGTATAGATTAACATCCAACACTGGATTCATTGAAACTTTGTAGTTCCACAAATCCTAACCCTACCATCAGTTTTTGGAACTACCACCATTGGAGAAACCCATTCACTATGCATCACTGGTGTCAAAATTCCATCTTTGGTCAAACGCTGGAAGTTCCTTCTCCACAACTTCCTTCAAAGAAAATGGAACAGGACGGGCCTTCTTAAAAACAGGCTTAACATCTTTCTTAAGAAGTTATTCTGCTTTAAACCCTTTAGAACACCATGCTGACCATCAAAAACAGACCTGTGCTTTTGCAAAAGCTCCTCACCCAAACCATAATTTACCACAAAACAACTGATTCCAATCAAGCTTAATTTTCATCAACCAATTTTTTCCTAACAAAGCTGGTTTGCCTCCATCAACAACAACCAATAGTAACTTAGCCTTTTGTCCTTTAAACTCAACATCAACCAAAATCTCTCCCTTAGTTGCAAGAATCTCACCAGAATAAGACTGAAGTTGCTTTGAACATGAAGATAAGGGCACATGCGGCAAATACTTCTCATAAAAAACCATTCCCAACAACTGAATCTGTTGTATTCGCAAAATCAACTAACAAAATCAAAACGAGGTTACTAACATAACGAGGCCACTATGATTACTATAATAATAATAAAGATAATAGATGTAATAACAATAACTATAATCATAAGAATAAGTGTCACATCTAACACCTCCCTTCCCATAGGAATGCGATACTTCTACAATTTATAGGTCATCATAGTCAGATGGTGTTTTTCTTTTTATCATTCTCCCTGATCTGTCACTTATTAGCTGACGAGATGTAATATATTTGTGCTGGTGTTTACGCTTGTAAGATGCAATTGCTTTTTTACCCCTAATTGTTTGCCCGTCTACAGTAAGATTAGGCACAACTGTAGTGTTCGACTTTTTGTTAATAACTTGGTTGATGGTTTTCCAAGTTTTCTTGAGGTCACCTTGAAACTGCGTGATTTTTTCAGAGAAATACTCGCGTTTAAGCTGTGTATTCAAGTTATTTAACCTGTTACGAATTTGCTTGTAAGATTCCACCAGCTTTCTGTAATGATGTAATGTTGTGAAAACGCAATCACTTATTATAGGCTCTGGTCCAAACATCCGTAAGATCGAAAGCCAGCCTGATGCTCCATCATCTTTTTCTATAGGTGATCAGGACATTGAAATGATTACCAACACAAGATACTTAGGTGTTCAGATAGACAGTAAACTCAACTGGGACAAGCATATCGATACCATCAAGACCAAGGCTAATCGAGCCCTTGGACTTATTAAGTATTCTAAGAAATATCTTCCATCTGACGTACTCATCAAAATGTATAGAGGGATTGTTGAGCCCCATTTGAGCTACTGTTGTTCCGTTTGGGGCTGCTGTAGTGAATCAAAGCTATCAGTAATCTATCAGTAATCTTGTAAGAAAGGAGACAGCCACGCTAACTTACAAGTCTTTAAATTCGCTTGCACCAGACTACTTGAGAAAATTATTCGCAAAATGTTCGGATGATAGAGAACGGTTTCTGCGTTCATCAGAAACTGATCTTAAGATACCGCTGCTAAAAACGATCAATGGCCAAAAGGCCTTTTCTTATCGAGGTGCAAAACTGTGGAACAGTCTAGAAAGAGCTACTAAATTGGCCCCCTCCCTGAAAATCTTCAAAGATCATCTATAGTCGGGGACAACTCTTATTTTATCTTTACGTTCTTTTTTTTTTAGCCTTAGTTATATAAATTGTAAATTGTGAATTAGGTTAGGTTAGTAAATTGTAAATTAGGTTAGGTTAGTAAATTTCCTTTGTTATTAGTATTAGTGCTTATTTTTATCTTTTAAAACAGGTCAGGTTGAAAAACATATATATGTATGAACCTTTAACCTGTATAAATATTATAAAATGAAAAATGAAATGAAATCTCGTTCTGCAGTTTTCTGCGTCTTCTTCTTCACTGGATTGTTCAGTGGAATCGCTATCTGATTGGTTGTATGGAATTGTTAGCTGGATTTCATAGGACCTTGGGGCGACTTGCTGTATTATTGTGCCATGTACTGACCATTCTTTCGTTGTTTCATGTTGGATAGCGACTGCTTGGCCGGGCTGGAACTCTTCTCTGGATCCCCTGGTGGTGGCATGTTTCTTGTCATGGTATGCCTTTGACTGGGCTCTTTCACTTGCAAAGAACAGTGATGGCGTTGGGCTATCCCCTTGGAATCTTGGAAGATTATCTCGAAGGGTGTAACCTTTCAGTAGCTGGGAGGGGGGCTGGCCGCATTTGATTGGTGTGTTGCGGAGTATCAGCAATCCTTTCAAGATGTCTTGGTTGGAACGGTGGCACTTTTTTATCAGCCGCTTTACTGCTTTGACAGTGCTCTCTGCAAGTCCATTGGATCTGGGATAGTGGGGACTGCTTGTGGTGTGCTCAAATTGCCATTGGGATTTAAATGATTTGAACTCTCGGGCGGCATATTGTGGTCCATTGTCAAATACAAGCTCCTTTGAGATGCCATGCCGTGAGAATGCATCCTTGATTGCGTGTAGTAAGTTTGGTGAGCTTGGTCTTCCTAATAGGTACACTTCAGGCCATAGGGAGAAAAAGTGCAGTTTGTAGGCCTTAATTAGCTGTAATTTAGCTATTTGTTTTTCACCTTTTTAGCCTACTTTAAATAAATTAATGATGATGATGATGATGATGAAAGTGCACAATTATGACATACATTTTTCCAACCCAATGGAAGAGGTCAGAGCCAACCTTCTGCCATGGTTTCTCGGGACATTCATGTGGCAGTAATGGCTCTGCTGGCTTTGATGGTAGAAGCTTTGCACATTCTCCACATCTTTGAATCTTTTGCTCGATTTGGGTATTCATGTTTGGCCAGTATAGGTATTAGCGAGCTCTTCGCTTACACTTTTCCATGCCTAAACGTCCTTCATGGATACGATCTAACATGTCCCGTCTCATGCTTGCTGGGATGACGATTTGACTTCCTTTCAGGATGAGTCCCTTAATCTCTGTTATGTCATGTCGACAATGCCAAAATGGGCGGATGGCTTTGGGGCACTCTCATATGGTGGAGGGCCAACCTTTATGGACCATGTTTATCAATTCTTGCAGGACAGCATCAGCTCTTGTTTCATGTTTTATTTCTTCAATGCGGGGCTCTGTGATTTCATTTCATTTCATTTTAAATTTTTTATACACGGTGGCCCCATCAACCAAGAGTGGCTGCTTTTCAGGGGGCCGTGGAAAAAACCTAATTACAATACTACTAAAATAAAAAAGAATATTTACAATGTTAAATTAGAATAAATGAAAAATTAAAATCTATTTACATTTCAGTCTACATTTAAAAGTAGACAGAGAGGGGGCTAGCTTGACCTCATGTTTTAATTCATTCCAAACCTTTGCTCCACGGAGGCAAGGTGTGTTACCAATGACGGTATCCACGTGAGCAGCTATTTCTTGTTCAACTATTTCATCTTCTTTGGTAGCTTGAGACCAAGGTGCCCGAGACAGGGCATCGGCATCGGCAAGCTCTTTGCCCTTTGCGTATTCAGCGGCAAAGCTAAACTATAGCAGGCGCATACGCATCCGTTGTATGCGTGGAGTCATTTCAGTAAGGGGTTTGTAGTTGAGGATAGGTATGAGAGGTTTGTGATCAGTTTGTGTCATTGTATGACAAAATGGCGGAGACCATGAAGATATTTTGACATCTTCTCACAACCCCCTGTAACTGCAAGTATTTCAATTTCAATATTGTGATAGTTGTTTCAGCATCGGAGAGGTATCGCGAAGCAAACTCTACTGGTTTCCATTGGTCTCCATGTTGTTGATACAGGATTGCTGTAATGCCATTTAGCAAGCTGCCATCTGTGCACAGCTTAATGGGCTTATTTACGTCGTAGTGGGCCAAAATTGGCGCCTTAGCCAAAACTTTGTTTGTTTCTTGAAAGGCTGTGTCATGGTTAGCGGTCAATACCCATGAGTTTTTTTGTACTGAGCAGGCTTCGCAGTGGCTCTGAAGCTCTGGCTAACTCTGATGTGGTGTGAATTTGGAGAGTTGCTGAGCCCTGCCGAAAAATCTTCGCAATTCTGTGATGTTTTCCGGAGTGCGGAAGTTGAGCAGGGCATCCACCTTGGTACTGAGTGGCCTAGCTCCTGCTGCTGTGATATTGTGCCCCAAAAAATCTACTGCAGTTTGGCAGAATTTGCACTTAGTTGGGTTTAGGGTAACTCCATGATCTAATAATCACTTGAGTAAGCCTCAAAGTCCCCGTCCACACGTATCCGGATCTTTTTGAAAACGCACCTCTTTTTATCCGTATAAAAAAGATCCGCGTCCACACGAGCACCGTTTTCAAAAATATCCCTGTCCACACGAAAACACTGTGACATTCGAAATTCACTATTCGAAAGTAAAATTCGATATTCGACAACGATATTCGAAATTAGAACTTCGATAAAAGAAAACAGACAAGCAACATGCCCTCGCGTGATCCCCAAAGAACCGAGCGCATGCGCTAATTGGTGCTTTATTGATGCTGTTATGTCAGCGTTTTCGAAAAGCTCCGTTTTCACCCGTCCACACGACAACAGGAAAACGGCGTTTTCAAAAAGATCCACTCTGGAGAGCGTTTTAGAAAAGCTTCGTTTTGGTGACCGAAAACGCCGTCTCCGTGTGGACGCGAACCCAAAACGGATAAAAAAAGATGCGCTTTCCATTTTTCATTCATTCATTCAATTATATTTACCCACAAATCCCTATCAGTTAATACAACAACAAGATAATAGTTTGAAAAATAACAATAGTAAAAAGGAAAATAAGAAAAAAAGAACAACGTACTATATTATATCTACAAAGAATGATATGGAATGTAACCGTGGTAAGTGCTGCTCTTCCTAGGGATCGTGCTTTGGGTTAAATGCTAGTGTAGCAAGTAGTCCTTCAGTTTCTTTTTAAATGTGAGAACTGTGGGGCTATTCCTTATATCAAGAGGTATATCATTCCACAGTTTATTACCAGAGTAAAGAAAACTCTTCTTTGAAAATTCTAGGTTTCGTTTTGGGACATCAATATCTTGGCAGTTTCTCGTTGCGTGAGCAGATATTTGAGATCTCATGGTGAATTTTCCTTGAAGGCTGTTCGGACATAATTTATTCATTATCTTATATGCCATAACAGCCTTGTCATATCTGATAAGGTTCGAGACAGAGAGCCAATTGCACGTCCATCCGTCCTTTACATTGGAGTTTTCAATCAATGTGCGAGCTCTGTCTTGGAGACGCTGCAAATGATTTTATTTGGTATCAGACAAACTGCCCCATAGTTCATTACCGTATCGCAGGTGGCTTTCAACCAGGGCTTTATAGACTTGCTCTAACTTAGATTGGGGTAAAATATCTTTAAGTTTGCGAATAGAGGATAGTCCACATTTTACTTTGCATTTAAGGCTTTTATATTGTTCGTTCCAACTTAAGTTTTCATCGACCCTCATTCCAAGATATTTCACTGTCTGATTTCTTCTTGTCTGTTCCTCATCAACCTGTACCTGCACGGGTTCATGGATACCGTTAAGTTGTCTCTTGTGGCCAACAATCAAGAATTCAGATTTGTTAGCATTAAGACTAAGCTTGTTTTGTCTCATCCATTTTGAAATATTTGTTAGTTCGGTTCTCAAGTCATCGCAAAGTGTGTCTATTTCTTCTGCCGAACATGTTACACTGGTATCATCTGCATACATGTTTGGGGAAGACTTAACCAGACACTGAGCCAAATCATTTACATAAAGGATGAATAAAAGTGGCCCAAGGCACGATCCCTGTGGTATTACGTGCTTTACAACCTTACAACTCGACTTTTGACCACCTATTTGGCAATACTGTTCTCTCCTTGTTAGGTAGGACGAGAACCATTGATGAGGAAAGAAGCAGATACTTTCCAAAAGAACCGGATACGTGTGGACGGGGCCTAAGGCGTTGATCATGTTCAGCCATGTCCTTCCCTGTTACCAAGAAATAATCTGTACTTTTAACTACACCAGGCAACCCACTTATTATTTTGTCTAACCGCTTGTTAAAGATCTCCTGCATGGAAGACAAGCCAAATGGACCCCCGGTTAGGCAAAAACGACCAAAAGGGGTAATGAATGTTGCTCTTAATTGGCTATCCTCATCTAAGGGCATTTGCCAATACCCCGAGTTTGCATCAAGCTTACTCATAATGTTACAATCTCCAAGTTTGGCAAAAGTTTTGTTAACACTTTCAAGCTGATAGAACTCACGTTTGACAGCCGTATTTAAACGTGTAAGGTCTAAACATAACCGAATGCTGCCATTTTCCTTCCTGACCAATACGATGGGGTGGCACCAGTCTGTGGGTTCCTCAACCTTTCGGATAACCCCCATTTCTTCCATTCTAGATAGCTACTTTTTGAGAGGGTCAAGTAATGGCAAGGCAACGTGGCGAAGCGTGGATAAATGGTAGGGCGTAGCATCTTCCTAAATTTCAATGTGGATGGGGGCTCCTTTAATATTTCCTAGCCCTTGAAATATCTAAGGAAATTCATTCAAGATATCTTGTCCCTCCTGAGACCCTAGTGAGCAACAAGAGAGTTCTGATTCTGTACTGAATCTCAACATGTCTAATGCTTTAATTGCTGGTTTTCCCATGAGACAAGTGGCTATGTTCCTACATACATAAATGATCTAGGATGCAGTTTTCTTTCCCCAAGAGAGAGTAGCTTTGGTGTATCCAAGGCATTGTAATTGTTGGTTGGCAGGCCCTCTCAGTGATTTCCTGGTTTTGCGGATATCTGCCCTTGATAATCCAAATTGTGGCAGGTGCTGCTGTCCAATGACAGTAACATCTGCCCCTGTGTCTACCTTGAAGAGCACGGATCCCCCTGTGGTTTTCATCTGAACCTGCCAATCATTCTCTGTTTCATTTTTGGTTTCTTCCTCATTAAAGTCTAAACTTCCTATGAAAAGATTGTCAACTTCAAGTGTACTTTCTTCTACCTCTGAGACAGACGCTTGGGGGCAAACAGAGCTCCCTGCGAAGTGATTCAGTTGTTTGCAGGCGCTACAGCGCTTGCCAGCCGCTTGGCAGTTACTGCGACCAAAAAGATGCGTGCGCAGACAGAATTTGCATGACCTGGCTGGTTTAGGTTGAGGACGGGATGTAGTTACAGCATTCTGGGGTAATGAAGAAAATTGTTTCTTACCTTGTCTCTTTGGTCTCCTAGAATCAACAAAACTTACTTCATCCTCCTTAATTTTGTTGTTTCATTTTAAAGTGGACATACCCTCCACAGCCTTTTCTCCTGCACGACACAGGTGCTCTGCTTTTTCTAGTGTTAATTTGTTGTCAGCCAATAAACTTTGTCTTATCTTGTCATCTTGAATACCACCTACAATGCGATCTCTCAGTAGGCCTGGGTAACAATTATCACAAAAATTAAAATTTTGCTGAGGATCTTCAAATCAGTGAGAAAATCGTCGAATTTTTCACCATCATCCTGTTTCCTTGAATTGAACAAGTGTCTCTCAAGAGTCTCATTCACCATGCCACGTGAAAACATTTCCAGGGCTTCTAAAATTTTCTTGGGGTCTTTAGCATCCTCTGTGCTTAGAAAAAATGACTCATAGACGTTTCTTGTCTCATCAGTAAAGGTGTAGCGAAGTAGGGCACATTGGTACTCCTTCGATTGCTAAGATAATTTCGTCAGCAATGAGTAGTCATTCCATTTTTGCTTCCAAATGGTCCATGCTGCATAGCGATCCATCGATAAATCGAGAGTCGGTGGGTTCAAGGCGCTTTTCAAGCGATCTGCCATGATTTAGGAGCTTTTCTTCGAGGCGTCGACGCCAAAAATGTCCAGTTAGTTGTTCTTTCTTGCTCGCAGCGCCATGTTGTATTCGCAAAATCAACTAACAAAACCAAAACGAGGTTACTAACATAACGAGGTTACTATGATTACTATAATAATAATAAAGCTAATAGATGTAATAACAATAACTATAATCATAAGAATAAGTGTCACATCTAACAGAAACTACTGCACCAGTGTCAATTTCCATAGTCAAAGGAATACCATTGACAGAAACTATTTCTTGCAAAGTAGCCCTGGCATCACCTTTACAAGTAAAGATTATATGCAAGTCTTCATCACTATCCCAAACATTACTTGATGAAGCAACAAGATAACTTGTTTTCTCAACTGGTGCAGTTTTCCTTTTTTCGTTTCTACACTTCTTTGCAGAGTGACCCTGTTTGGAGCAATTAAAACATTTCAATGAATTGAATCTGCAATCATTTGCATAATGCTTATCTCCTCCACATCGCCAACACTCTTTAGCTAGTTTAGATGCTGAGACATTTACTTTGCTTTCTTTTTATGCTTATGATCAACTTCGTTAACCCCTGTTCTACCACTTGAACTTGATGGCTGTAAATCAACTGCATTCCTTTGCGCTAAATCCATTGCAACAGTGATCTTCTCTGCCTTGTCAAAGATAAGATCAACTTCTGTTACAAGCTTTTTTTCAATACTCTCTGAACGCAAACCACAAACCGGCCTATCACGCAAGGCCATTGACAGGAAATCCCCAAAGTCACAAGTACTTGCAAGTTCCTTCAGCTCAGCAATATAATCCGAAGTAGACTCACTTTAATGTTGATTTCTCTTGTGGAATCGAAAACGCTCAGAAATCACCCAAGTCTTTGGTTTAAAATGAGCACAAAATGTAGCCTTCAGCTCATCATACGTCTTACTTGAAGGAACATCTGGAGTCATCAAATATCTCAACACCGAGTATGTTGAGGGTCCAATTCCACTCAAAAGTACAGCCCTTTTCTTAGGCGCATCGGTGATATCAAAGGAACATCTGGAGTCATCAAATTTCTCAACACCGAGTATGTTGAGGGTCCAATTCCACTCAAAAGTACAGCCCTTTTCTTAGGCGCATCGGTAATATCATTCGTAATGAAAAACAGTTCCATTCTTTCCACGTAACAAGCCCAGTCCTCCTTTCTTTCACAGTAAGGACCAACCTGTCCTAGCACCTGTGCGATGCTAATGCCACTTCAGCAATAAAGCAAAGAAAATGGGCCTAAGAAGGTAGAGTTTATCTTCACCAGTCAACTCACTGAACTGGCATAACCTGCGTTTTCCGTTTCAACAAACCACCATGGTCTTCCACAACATCTATGTCTGTATCCATTAAACCATCATGTGAGTATCTGAAACCATTTCTCGTCGCCAGTATGTTATATATCGAAAAGAGCAACACACGAGAGAGCAGGCTCAAGTCACGCTAAAAACCAACTTACATAACTATATCAAAACGAGGCTAAATCAACAGGACTTCTAACCGAGGCTAATATGCTACATCAGACATTTTCTCGTTACCCAACTACTTTGGATTAAGTTTCTCATAGAATTCAATTTTTGATTGCTTGTTCATCTTAACAACCAAGTTCCTTGACCAGGGCGAAAACGTTCGTCCAATTAGTGTAACAAAGTTAGTGAAAAAGAACTTTCGTCCAATTAATGTCCTTTCGTGACTATCAAAGGTTTTCAAGCGCCTACTGTTAAAACGAATTCTACCGTTCATTGAAAAGAGACTATCGTCGATCCTTTGCGCATTTAAAAAAGGACACACTACAATTTGATACGCTGACTACGATGGAAAGTGGACCCCACTCAGAAAATGCCCCCAAAAGCTAATTTTAGAACAGGTACTCTGTCCCAGCCCTCCAAACGGTTTCCCTTCACAAATAGAAAACTATCTGTGTTATTCACTTGAAACTCACTCTTCATACACATTTTGACTTGCTGAATACGATTAAAGGGGAAGTTCGCTCAAAAATCGAAATTTCCAATTTAGCTTGTTTTGGGGTTAAAACAATGTTATGAAAGCAAAACTAACATTTACCTGCGATTTTATGCGGTTACTTCACCGCTCTTTACCTCCAAATCTTGCTTCTTGACCGCCGCCATCTTGCCTGATAAAAAGACTGGAGCGAGTGCTGCTGTTTGATGTCATCACGTGCAGAAAGCAATATGAAGCCCACTTTATAGTACGGAATCCAATCATAAAAATCGTGCAAACTCAGCTATGGGCATGAAAATTGGTGGAGAGGGGCAGTTTGACATGCTGAAAAAGATGGGGAGTGAACCAAACCCAAAGATACTCCCTGAGGCTATTTTTAGACAGTGGGGCTATGTGGATGCAAGTCCTTTAAGCGGTTATACCTATAACTTTGTCATCAATCGTGGTACCAACTTAAAACTTTGATTTCTAGGTAAAGTCGACTCAATAAAAGGACAGGATACGAAATCAGACTGCAAAATGCCCCTAGTGCTATTCTTAGACTAGGCTACTAGGCTCCAGGCCCCCTAAAGGCTTCTTTTGATAAATTTGTTGCAGTTTCTGGTACGGACATGAATCTTGGTTGTCTGGGGCAAGTTGATACGCTGAAAAAGACTAGATGTGGGTATGTATAAGAAAATGCCAATATGCTATTTCTAGACTGGGGTATAAGGTTCCAGACCTCCAAAGGGGTTATTTGATACACCTCTTCGTTGCAGATTGTGGCACTGACATGAAATTCGGTTATCATTGGCAAGTTGATACGCTGAAAGATATAGGATGTAGCTTTATCCTCTTCTATAAAATAGTCAACAATCTGACTTCAGACTATACAAGATATCCAATTCCTCATCTTCAAGAATCCAATTACGATCTTCGCAGACGCACTACAGTTTGGCAAACATGTGCAAGAACACATGGTTTCAAATCAAGTTTCCATCCCAATTGCTTATCGGAATGGGAGAAAGTGGACCCTGAGATAAGACCACCCAGCTCCGTAAATACTTTCAAGAGAAAATTATTGTCAATTATCTGTCCACCTCCGATGTTGGTTTACCGTGTTCATGACCCAACAGGCTTATCGATCTTAACGCAGCTATGTGTTGGACTCAGTAAGCTAAATGTTCACATATTCAAGCATAGCTTCAGAGATACTTTGAACCCTTTGTGCCCAACAAATGATAGTGTTGAGGATACGGAACGCTATTTCCTGCTCTGCCGTACTTATGATGCAGATAGACTTGATCTTCTCAACAGTGTAAAAGCGATATTGTTGCCTCATGGTTTGATAAATCTTTCAATGAAGAGTTATTAAAATCATCCTCTATGGCCATGAACAGTTATCGTTTGATTCAAATGCGAAAATACTCACAACAACGATAAAATGTATCCAAGCCTCCAAACGTTTTGAATAAACTGGTAATGAAAACCTGCACGTAAATCCTCCTCTCTCCTTAAATATCTTCTTTTTTACTTGTTTGTAAAATCGTTTTGTATTACCCAAATAGCATCTTGCGTCCCATAATAAGTCGCATTTAGGTTTTAAGTTTTCTATGTTAAATGCCACGGGGTAGTCATGATATCTTTGCTCCTCCTGGTATCGCCCTTGTAATGTGGTATAGTGTGGTTAGTGTCTTAGGTAATTCTTTATTGTAAACTTTTATACTGATAAAAAAAGTGTGGGTTTACTTCTATAAATTACGAAATGACAAATACTCAAAAGAAGACAGATATTTTACATTTGCTGAAAACGATGACTTTCAGTTACGTTTAAATTAAGTCCATCCCTGCTGCATTCATACCACCTATGTACCCTTTTGCCTAAAGTTCAATACTGTTGAATCTTGGCATGCAAACTCAAAGAAGTAAAGCCCACGATATTACATCTTTTCGATAGTTTTAAGGCTTCACAATGTTGGTTTCCACTTGTTTCAAAAAGATAAGATAGGTTATATCTTGCTTTCACTGACATAATATGGTAAAAAGATTCGGCGAAAAATGGATGGCCAAAGTTCCTGACCTCTCTGGTCTTACACTCTGTAATTTTGGCAGTTGAATGGACCAGCAACAAGAACAACGATGAAAAAACGCTTCACAATTTCAGAAACATTCTGGAAGGAATACCAAAGGAAAGATCATATCAATATTCATCAAGAACCACGAAGAAAACTACGAAAATCAAAGTAGCTAGACTACGTTTATACGCGCAATAAACGGTACGCCTGGGACTTTTTTAGGCATGTATGGAGGTGTGCATGTGCTATCGCATGCCTAATATTAGCAGGACTAGAGCAGGCAATTCCATTTTCATTGTTTCTAAACAACCTACAAAAAGTTACCCAACATACCTTCAAGGCAATTCTAAATGCAAATTTTCTTTCATTTCTGAAATACTCTTCATCTCTTGGCACAGAAACAGAACTGTAAAAGATGTGAAAATCGAGTTTACAAACCAGGAGAATCAGGATCCTCTTTGAGAAATCACATGCAACAAATTTGTGAAATTTTGATAATCATCTCAATGAGCCTCCACATGTATTCGAATTTTTGGCTGTCTCTCTGAGTTCCAAGAAAGAACAACTAGTTTGGATTTATAAGAACCCTATATGTGATGGAGGCATCTCCCAATACCGGGTGTCTCAAAAAAGTACCCATTTATGACTGTAAATAGGAACGAAACGATAAGATTTTATTACTCTCCGAGTGGACAGCTAAATTTATCAGTCTTCAACTTAGATTCACATACCTTGCATTTAAAAATCTTCCACCAAAAGCCGGAGATGCAAGCTTGCAAAGTCAAAATTTACAGTGCATCCGAAACCAGAGGTTTGAAAAAGGGCCTAACCATGCTTTGTATCATGGATATTTTCTAAAGCACCTGCTGCAAACTTTAACTCTCAGTTTTTCGCTTTTGAAAAGAATAAAAATTCGTGGACATCACCCTGATTAAAAAAATATAATAAAAATGTAGTAAGAATGACCAAGTTCTGCCACATTTCCGAAATGAGCGTTCATGGTCTCCTTTTCTTCTTCTTTGAAACTTGGGATGGAAATGCAATGCACGGATTGATTGCTCAAAGGAATAATTATCTGTAGAACAATTGAAGCATTTTAAGTTATAATTCTTTTCAAAAGAAACAGCCTAAAGTCAAAGTCGAAATTCTTTTGCAATATGCCTGTGATATCAAACCATGGCTAGGCCCTTTTACTAGGCATCCATAAACTATGTTTTTCTTGAAAATTATTTGATCTTTCGTCAACGGGTTTAGAAATTATGCCTGTTTTCGGGTTTTTTCAAAAATTTTCTTGAATTCTTATAAAGAGAAGAAAAACACTGTAATTCTGGAAATATTGAAGATTTCAGGGAAGTCCAGCGGCAGATTTACTATAAAATAGTTCAAGTTTCTTTGAAGCCGATCAGTTCAAAGAAATAGGTGATAGAATTTACACCCAGCTTTTCAAAGATTTGAAACCTATGCTGTGTGCATTTGCACTTAAATCTTCTTGCCTTGGCACTACGTCCATAATAAGACACAGCAAAATCAAGTATCAGACACATTTGATGGTATTTTAGAAAAACTTCGCAAAATTATATATGGGGGCCAATTGATAATTTGCAAAGGTTTTCTTAAATGCCATTAAATGTGTCTGATACTTGATTTTGCTGTGTCTCATTATGGACATACTGTAGTACATACTGTCGCAAAACAAAAAGAAATGGTTCAATGATGAATGTAGGAAGCTAAAAAGTAGATTGAACTCAGCAAAAAAGCTTGTCCAGGCAAACCCACTAGACCCAAACTTAAGGTCAAATTTTGTGTTTAGAAACTCACTGACAAACAAATTGTTACACATAGAGGGCAAGGACCCCAAATCTTTTGGAAAATAATTGATGACATGAGATCCTGGGGTAGTTATAAAATTGATCCAGGGGATTCCATTGAACCTAGCAAATGGGTTGATCATTTTAAGACTCTTTTTAGTGATAATCAAAGCCCTGTGAGCAAGGAGAAACCACAGTTAAACTCACAGAACTAGAAAAACGAGTAAGCTTTTGCCAATCTGACTACCGTATAAGCAACAATGAAATCTTAGAAGCCATCAGAAAACCCAAATTGAACAAATTGCCTGGCCCTGATAGAGTAATAAGTGAGTTCATTATCTATGGCAAAGAAGTAGAACCACTTTGCAAACTTTTCAACATGGTATTTAGATCTGGTGTACAACCGTCTGAATGGTCATTAAACTTCCTTCACCCTATCCACAAGAAAGGTGCCACATCAAATCCTGATAACTACAGAGGAATCGCAGTTAACTCGTGCTTTAGCAAACTATTTAGTCTCATTCTTTTAAAAGACTTGAAACAGAAGTCTCCCTCAAATGCCCTATTTCAATAAACCAAATTGGGTTTCAAAAAAGCAAGCGGACAGCTGATCACACTTTCGTACTGGAAACACTCATTGATAAGGCAATTAGAAAACAAAGGAGAAAGCTTTACACAGTATTTATAGACTTTAGAAAAGCATATGACACAATTAATAGAACCTACTGCTTCTTAAACTACAGGAGAAAAATATCCAAGGATTTCTATACAAGAATTTAAAGACGATTTATGAAAACATAAGCTATTATGTAAAAACTCAAGGGGGGTTTTTGGACCCAACTCCTAGTGAAATTGGCCTCAGACAAGGATGCGTTTGAGCCCTTTACTCTTCAACATCTATATTGACGACATGAAAAATATATTTACCAGAGATTGTGACCCTGTTGACCTTGATGGAACTCTTATCAATCACCTGCTTTATGCTGATGACCTAATTGCCATGTCAAGCACATCTGAAGGCTTAAAAGCTCCCTCGAAAGAATCGAAGAATTTTGTTCAAAATGGAAACTGACTATAAACATTGACAAAAGTAAATGCATGATATTTAATGCCCAAGGAAGACTCGTGACAAATGAAACATTTAAGATTGCAGGCCAAGACCTTGAATTTGCACAGCAATTTTGTTACCTAGGAATAGACATTTCAGCAGGTGGGAGTTTCATGGCCGCTAAGAGGATCCTGAAAGAGAAGGGTATAAAAGCCCCCTACCCAATTAATGATGCAATTTTTAAATTTAACCTTAAACCATCAACGGCTATCTAGTTATTTAATCACCTAATCAAACCTATTATCACATACAGATAAGAAATATTTGCTCCATTTACCAAACATCAATTAGATACACTTAATAAAGATAATGAAATGCTAAGCGAATACGCTATAAAATCAGAAGCTGAGAAGGTACATGTAAAATTCTGTAAAGCTACCCTAGGCTTGAAGCGAAACTGTCCAACATTAGCAGTTCTAGGGGAGTTAGGCAAGTTGCCCTTAACTATCTATGTGTTAGCTACAATGGTGAAATTCTGGCACAGGATCGCCACTTTAGGTGATAACTCACTCATTCACCTTACATATAATGCAGTCAGAATGCTCCCTGAAGATAAAAATGATTGGTTAAACTGTGTTAAATTCATCCTAAAACTAATCGATTTGGAAAACATTTATATAAATGCAAATCAAATCTCTAGTAATGTCTTATTCAAAAATACCCTTAAAAAACTGAATGAAATCTTCAAGAATCAATGGTGCAAGAAAGTAAACATGTTGTCATCTAACAGCAAAAATAACTCTAAACTACGAACTTATAAACTCTTCAAAAGGAGCTCAGAGCAGAGACTTATCTAAACCTCCCTCAATTCAAATTCAGGAAGCTTATCACCAAATTTTGATGCAGTGACCACTAACTCCGAATCGAAACTGGCAGACACCAAAAACTAGAGGTATCACAACGAATTTGTGATATGTGTAAGTCTGGCAACGTGGAAGACAAAATTCATTACTTATTGAATGTGCGGTATACCATGACCTAAGACAGACTTTTCTTGGACCTGATTTAAACAGGATAATAGCCAATCTGGTTTCTTGCGCCTCTTTTCCACAGTAACTTCATTGCAGAAAAATACCGATGACTGGTACAATGGCTTGGATCTTGGACAGTTTGTGGGGTTGGTTTTCATTGATCTAAAAAAGGCCTTTGGCACTGTAGACCACAAAATTCTCTGCCAAAAACTTGCCCATTATGGTATTCACCACAGGGAGCTTTCCTGGTTAGAATCCTACCTTTCTGGTCGTAAACAGTTCTGCAGAGTCAATGGCATTGATTCGGATATTGGGGACCTAGAAACTGGTGTCCCAAAGGGCTCATGTCTTCGACCCCTACTTTTCCTAATCTATATCAATGATCTCCCATGGGCCATCCAAGATTCTGTTGTGTCTATGTATGCTGATGATACCAGTCTGTGTTACCAATCCTCTGATATGACTCAGCTGAGTGAAGCTATCAATAATTATCTTAAAATAGTAGACACTTGGCTACAAGTGGGGGTCATAGGGAGTCAACGAAAAAAAACCGTAAAACTGTCAAAATAGTTCAGAAAACCATAAAACCGCCTCAAAATTCAGCTAAAACTGTTTTCACATTTTTCCATGCTTTGCATGTACTTGCTGGGTTCTTTGCTGCAGACGGAAGCCTTGTTACCATTTTTATGACTTCCAATGCCTGAAATTCACTGGTAAAGGTGAAAATTAGTAGAATGTTCACAAAATTATATTGTACTGGACAATGATTTGTAGCTTTTATTGTCAGTTTTCAGATAATGTGACTCCTCAGGTCATATTTTGTAAAGAGATCTGGAAACCGTTGAGAAAGAGAGGAACCGTAAAACCGCTATTTTTACGGCCAAAACTGTTAAACTGTTCCAAAGACTGATAGAAACCGCAAACCGTCAGCCCCTATGACCCCCATCTACAAGGCAACAAACTTACTTTAAATGTTGTAAAAACGCATTCCATGCTTCTTCGTACTAAACAGAAACGCAAAACTCTTAAGAGTTGAAATGAAAGTGTCGTTTTGAAAATTTGCGATTATGAACTTGAAGAAGTCCAAAATACCAAGTACCTTGGTGTATAGATTGACAGCTCCCTTGACTGGGAAGAGCAAATCAAAGCAGTTTCCACTAAAGTCTCCAGAGCTGTTGGCTTTTTGAAACATGCCAAGTCCTTTCTTCCAAAGGAAACCTTGAAGACTCTATACACAGGTATTGCAGAGCCCCACTTTTGATACTGTTGCTCTGTTTGGGGTTGTTGTGGTTCAATGGAACTTAACCGGTTGCAAAAACTTCAAAATTGTGCTGGAAGGGTTGTTACCAATAGCAGATTTGATGCCCCAAGTTGGCCACTTATCTAAGAGCATGGATGGAAGACAATTGAGGAGCTTATAAATGGTGAAACTAAAACAATGGTTTTCAAATCCTTGCATGACTTGGCTCCAGAATACCTGTGTAGCCTCTTTACATGTAATTTGCAATGCTCCGCCCATGCTCTCCGTAATACAGTGACGGACCTGAAGCTGCCAAGGAAAGGAAAAACTCCACAGCAAATGGGCAAAAATGTTTTTCCTGCAGAGGAGCAAAACTATGAAACAGCCTCTCAGCTTAGTCTAAGCAGGCATCATCTCTAAATAGTTTTAAACTTTCTGTTTAGAACTCAACCATTTTCCTTTATTGTAAATATTTTATTGTAATTAAGTTTTTAACATTATGGTTTTTTATAATTGTAATTAGTTCCTTTTAGATTTAAGCGTATTTGTAATTAATGTTTTTATAGAGGCCCCCTTGCAAATCAACTCTGTTGAAGGGCAACCCTCAAATGAAATGAAATGGCTGAAAAGGAGCAGTTCAGTTGGCCTTTTAAATATTTCAGGCTGTTGTTCCGCGAAAATAGGCCTACCTACCTGAACGATTTCGTCCCTGAAGAATACAAGGATTCAGCATCTTCAATCCTTTCCCTTAGCTCTTTAATTTCCTTCTTTAACTCTGCCTCAAGGTTCTTCACTTGCTTCGTGCTTGTGAGGGAATAAACTTTCTCCATGTTCAAGCTTCATATTTTGCACTGTAGTTTGCAACGGAAATTTAGGCCTAAGATTTTGGCGGCAGGACGTTGCGATGGTGTTGCTATGTCAAAAGCGCAAGGCCAAAGCGTGGCCAGGTCAATAACGCGGAACGCCCAAATTCCGCGGAACCGCGGAAATTAAATTCCGCGACAAGGTGTTCCGCGTTATTGAATTTTGCATAGGGCCAAAATCAATAACGCGGAACTGGATCGCGCGGAACTTTTTGACACTTGAAAAATTCGTTTTAATGCCACAGTTTCCTCGTTTTTGTTTTCCTTTGATGCTCCTGACCCCAAAAATATCTTATCGTAACGTGGCCCTATGCAAAATTCAATAACGCGGAACTACGTCTCGCGGAACTCGTCGGATATGCCAATCGATTGTGGAGAGACCTTTACACGGCTTTAGATGAAGAACTGAAGTATTTTATCATTGTTGTCTTAAAAATACGGCAAAGTGGGTAATTTCAAACCTTTGACGAAATGCTAATCTCCAAAGGAAACAGGTTGTTTCTTCAAGATGGGCCTAAGTCCAGTCTATCAAGATGGGCCTAAGTCCAGTCCGCGAGATCCAGTCGTAAGTCCAGATTGGAAAGTTTGCAGAATGCGCGGGGGATCTCTTCTACTTCCAAATTTCTTGCGCGGCTGTATTTGTGTCACTAAACAATAGTTCTATTGTCTCTTATTGTTGTTTTATGAAAATTTCGCGGCTGGAACCGCGGCTGACATTTGAAGTGCGGGACAGAGAAATCGGCCGCGCAAGGCAACCTTTCCAGTCTGGGCCAAAGTAAAGTCCTATTAAGAAACTAGGATCAGGCCATAGTACCAAAAGTTTCTTAATTTCACACGAAATTTTGTCCATTTTAGTAGTAAAAGTTTCTTAATTGGTTTCTTATCTTTTGAATGCGGAATTATCAATGTGGTCGCTAACACTGCGACAAATAAGATTCTTGACATTTAAAACATCATAAAGGAATAAACAGTGTTCTGTTATGTCGAAAACACAAATGTTTAGATAATATTGCTCAAGAATAAAGGTTCAACAACCTATTTGCTATAATATCAACGCTTTTAACCTTGAAAAGTTTCTTAGTACTTCTCAGACATAGTACTAGAATTTCTTAAAATTTTGGCCATCTTAGTACTAGTTTCTTATAAACCAGTTTCTTATAAAAAAGAACGTGTAATGTCGTTCTTCCTAAAGCTTAACTTAGGTTACGATAAGATGTTTTTGGGGTCAGGAGCATCAAAGGAAAACAAAAACAAGGAAACTGTGGCATTAAAACGAATTTTTCAAGTTTCAAAAAGTTCCGCGAGATCCAGTTCTGCGTTATTGATTGTTACTGACGGGGCTACCGTGCCTAAATGAATAAAAATGAAATGAATGAAATGAAATGGCCCTATGCAAAAATCAATAACGCGGAACACCTTATCGCGGAATTTAATTTCCGCGGTTCCGCGGAATTTGGGCGTTCCGCGTTATTGACCTGGCCAAAGCGTAGACCCTTTCACGGTAGATCGAACGGGGGATTCGAATGGAGTTTTCGAGACCATGCGGTGTGAAATTTTGGATTTGAGAATTTTTTGCTTATCGCTACATTTTGCAAGATTTCTCTGCATTAACGTATTGGAACCTGATGAAAACGTTACTAGACCTACCTGAGTGACCAAGGAACATATCTTTTGTTTTCGTTCTCTCTGAACTTTCTCAGAAGTGATGAAGAAACTTCGCAAACACCGACGACTCTTTGCTCCTTGCACAAAACCGCTGCCAAGGCCCAGCGACCACACTAAACCCTTTCAGCAATAAATTCTGTGCCAAGGCAGCCATCACACAGTGATCCAGAAACGAGAAAATAGTACAGAAATACCAAAAAATGAATTTTGAAAAATGACTTTGGCTCTATTTTTGCTTCAAAGCTAACACATGAACTAGTTTGATACAAAGAACCCCATTTGAATCAGAGGTATACTTGCGGAGCTAAAACTTCCCAAAGTTGACATAAACAAATGAAATGCAACATTTAGTCAATTTCAGGATTAAATCTACAATTGCCTGTAATAAAGTAAATCTTCAAGTGTTTGTAGAATCACTATGCCAACTCGGATTTGTGCGAAACTTTTTTTACCAAAAAGAGTAACAATTTGACTATATCTTGACTCAAAATTTTAATTTTCGCGATTTTCGTTCCATTCAATTTTTGCGAATGCACATTTGTACTTTTTAGACACGTTTAGGCCTGAAAATCATAACTATTTTAAATTCAAGTCAAAACGTGAAATACATTTCAAAACATGTCTTCATAACACACTTTTTTGTTGAATTTGAAGCATTGGCTCCACTTTTGCCAAAGGTTTGGTACAAATTCGTACCCAAAAATTTTTTATGCAATTATCTTTAATTGTGGTATTTTCGGGAAAATTTTTCAATTTTCTACAACAATTGGTGTATGATATGGAATGTCTTTCTGAAGTTGTTATCAACGAGAAACCATGGATGAGCTAAATGAATATGGACTTGCAGACATTCTAGACGACCTTTTATGCTACTTTTATCTGACTTTTGAAGGTGAGGTTACATTTTTTACGTGAGGTAACATTCTAAAATTTTAAACCGTGCAATGGTAATATATAGGGAGTGAAGCAAAGGCTGCTGGGTGAAAAGTTACTTTTGTACGGAGCAAAAAGTCGGGAATAAGTGCAGTAATGATGTTCTGAAAGCCACGTTTGTATGCTTTCATCTGATTTGTATTTTTTTCTGCGGTCGGTAAGGAATTCATAAGAAAAAAGTAAACATGGATCAATATGAAAGTACTTCTCTTTTTAATTTGGATTTCAATCAACATAACAAGCTTTCACAGTAACGTTTAGTAATGATTTAATCATTTTGACAAAAAACGAAAACGTCTTGAGAAGTAAAAGTCATTTAGAAGCCTTAGCTGCAACACGTTTTTCCAGGGGAGATTGTTCAAGTAAAACGTTACATTTTACGTTAAAAAGGTTTTGATGAAGATCTACTTTACATCTTTTTTATTAGAAACTAAGAAATTGGGCCAGTACTGAAAGCTTCTTAAAATTATCAGATTTGCAGTGTTCTGAGTTTCTTACGAGTTTCTTAAAGGTTTCATAACAATCTTCTTGATCGCTACTTTGTCCCTCAGGAAAATTTCAAAATGAGGTTTTTTGAAACCTTTTCGATGTTTAGACTATACTCAAGTACTTTACAAGTAATACGATACAAGAAAAAAGTGGAAATAAAGCAAAAAATTTTTTCGGAACTCCTTTATGAAAATAGATAGTCTCTTAAGTTACGTTTTTCCGGCACGGGAGTTTCTTAATTTTTTGGCAATCTGAGAGTTGAGTTTCTTTTAAGCAGTTTCTTTTAAACATATACGTGTGTATTCACTGCTGGATATGTTACTGCGTCCTTTTTCTCCTTGGCTTACTCTACGAAGACGGTTTGTGTGATGAAGGGCCCATGATCTGACTTCAATGAAACGAATTATAGTAAAATTAAAAATATGCCCAAGAGAAGTGCTACTTCGTTTTAACTGGCCTATGCATGCTTTATCTTACTTACAACTACCTTAGCCACCAATTTGCAAAAGCAGTGCATCAAATGAAGGCATGGAACATAACAGGATAGATTTTTAACTCTCATTGGCCCTGCAATTGTATTGATAGTTTTATTCTTCTATCAGATTGTAAATTATGGGTATATTGGAAGTAGTAGGCCTAAACTTAGCTATTTATTTTCCGCCTTCTTTAAATATTTACTTAACTACTTATTTTTCTCAATAAGAGCACATTAGTCAGAAAGCTATAGCATAAAAGGTCATCTAGAATGTCTGCAAGTCCATATTGATTTAGCTCATCCATGGTTTCACATTTTCATTTCATTTCATTTTTTTCATTTTATCATTGTTTAAAACACACGAGATCCTTTCAGCAAATTAATATCCCATTAACAATATTTCTATAAAATAATATGAGAAAAGAAAAAAAAATTGGAACATTGCTGCTCTACCAAGGGGTCGTGTTTGGGTCCTGTGAAAGGTTCAAAAGATAATCTCTAAGAGCTGTTCTAAAACGAGCGATTGAGTCTCTTTCTCGAATGTTGTCAGGGATATCATTCCAGTTTTTGACACCAGAGAAGTAGAAACTTCGCTTTGCATATTCTAACCTAACTTTAGGAATTTGCAGATCTCCATGGTTTCTGGTTCTATACTCTGAAATCATGGATCTTTCAGTGAACTTATGGCGAAGATTTTCGGGACAGAGGTCATGCAAGATTTTATATGTCATGACTCCTTGGTCAAAGGAGATCAATGACTTTACAGATAGCCATTTGCAAGTCCATCCGTCCTTATACTTGGCATTCGCTATTAGCTTCTTTGCCCTTGTCTGTAATCGTTGCAATTGGGATAGTTTGGTGTTGGAAAGAGTACTCCAAGCAATGTTGCCATAGCGAAGATGGCTTTCAAAGAGAGCTTTGTAAACTTGATCAAGTTTCCTTTGCGGAAGGATGTTTTCAGCTTTTAAGGAGCTCAAGCCCCTTTTCAGCTTGTTTTTGATAGCTTTGTACTGCTCTTTCCAATTAAGGCTTTCGTCGATGTTGATCCCTAGGTATTTTGTCTTGTCAACCCTTTTGATAACTTCATTATTGAGGACAAGATCTGGCAAATCATTACCTATCTTATTTAGTTGTCGCCTGTGGCCTATAACCATGTATTCACTTTTGCTGGCATTCAAACTAAGTTTATTAATCCTCATCCAATTCGAAACATTTTCCAGCTCGTTTTTCAAATCTGTTAGAAGTTCATTCAGGTTTTCTGATGCGATATTCACACATGTATCATCAGCATATATATTTGGGATCGTGCTTTTTAGACAATTCTCAAAATCATTAATGTATAGTATGAAGAGTAAGGGTCCCAAACACGAGCCCTGCGGAATACCACACTCAATGCTGCTTTTGCTGGAAGTGGATCCGTCAAAATAACAGAACTGCTCCCTATTGGTCAGATAAGAAGTGAACCAGCTGTGGGAAGCACCTTCAGCACCATACTCTCGCAACTTCGACAATAGGATTTTATGGTCAACGGTATCGAATGCTTTCTTGAGATCAAGGAATATACTCAAGTGTATTTTCCCCTCATCAGAGTTCTTGAACCACGGGTCTATAACATTCAATAGACATGTCAGTGTACTGTGTAGTTTTTGGAACGCAAACTGGTTTAAACAAAGCCTTTTTTGTTCCTTTAGAAACTCCATTAGTTGGTCGTGTACAATCTTTTCTAAAATTCTTGACACAACTGATAACACTGAAATAGGCCGTAGTTGTTTACATCTGTTTTCGTGCCCGCCTTATGAATAGGTGTTACTCTGGCTAATTTCCAGATCCGGGGGAAAATACCCCGTTCTAAAGATGCATTGTATATCAGTGTTAGTGGTTTCGAAACTAAGTTTATGGCATCTTTCAGTATTTTGATGGGGATTCTGTCAGCACCAGGAGACTTCGAGTTATCCAGAGCTTTTATAGCACGTTCTACATACCCTACATTTACTGGCTGTAGCTTAAATTTGGTTCCTCCGGTTTTATCTCCAAGGTACTTAAGAGGGTCATCGGAAGGCTGAGTTTCTATTTTCTCCGCTAACTTAGGTCCAACCGTCGTAAAATGTTTGTTGAAAGCTTCTGAAATTTGTGAAGCTGATTTTAGTTCTGTGCCTTCAAAAATGATGTTTTGAGTTACAGTTTGATTTGAGTTCTTATGTAAAACCTTATTTATTGTTTTCCACATAGCTTTCGGATTGTTTTGGGTTTCATCAATGAGGTTATAGTAGATTCCTGTACCCTGGCACGTAGTTCAGAAGTGACTTTATTCCGTAACTTCTTATAGTCTGACCAATAGGAAGCATCTTTCTCGGACCTCTTTTTTGCTAGATCACGTTCCTTCATCAGGTTTTTTATTTCTACAGTAATCCAAGGAGCGTGATGGCTTGTTATTTTTCTGCGCTTTAATGGTGCATGCACCTCCAGAAGAGATGAGATAACACTATTAAAGACCGAAGCCATGAGATCAGGGTCGCCATTAGTTGGGGCAAGCATCTCGTTCCAGTCAATGGCTGACAACTCGTCCAGGAATAGCTGCTTATCATAGTTTCTAAGGCTACGTGTTTCGACTATTTTCACTTGCTTATCTAAAAGTCGCTTTGCATTTAGTTTCCTAACTGCAAAGATTAGGTAATGATTGACCATTCCTAATTTTAGCACGCTCGCTCTCAAAATGTAATTTGGGCGATTGGTGGCAAAGTGATCAATAAGAGTCTTAGAAGTGTGTGAAGCACCATCTTTCTCTAGCGCAGCTACCCTAGTATATTCATTTATTTGCTGCTCAAATTGGAACTCAGAATAAATTGATTTTATGCTTTTGGTGCACCCATCCTTGTGATTTTTTAGATCACAGTTAGTGTCACCAGTTAAGATAATCTCCTTACCTTCTGCATCTACAGCAGAGAGTAAGTTCCTTAATGCCTCAAAACTCTCCTTGTCATTGCCGGGGGTTGGGGGTCTGTACGATATTACCAGAGCTGCAAAAAGTTGTTGACCTTCCTCCAAACCTGAAATTTATGCTCTCAACCTTCCTCATTTTAACACAATATATAATTACTGGAAAACAGCTTGACGGTGTTTTGTGAACCAGACAAAAGCATGTAATTAGGGATCTTCCCATATCACTTGTCTGCATGAGTGCAAGCATCAGGGCTCTAACCACGTTTAGAGCATAAAAGGAAGCCCACACCCGTAAAGAAGTTATTCATTGTTTGGAAGGTATTGAAGCAATGAAGGGGCAACAAAGAGTACAAGGTGAGAACATCCAAAAGCTACTGGGTGTCCAAAAATTTCTCCCGTTTGCAAAATCGCCAAAATTTGATTGCGAAAGTTATCATAATTTTTTTTTATCTCTTCTGTCAACGATTCAAATATATTCAATGATGGTAATGTACATTTTCATTACATTACATTAATGTACAATACAATGTACATTTTAGAAGGACTATCTTGAATTAAGAAATGGAAGACCAAGGAGAGAATTAGGTAGGAGAGGGTGATTTTTTATGGCATTTAGGCCTGTTTCAATCCATTTTCATTGCAAGTGAACTGTCCCTATTTCATGCTTGTAGCACGTGTTGAGACAAAATAGCCAAGATAATGAGCAAGGAGGACCAGTCAATCACTAAGAGAAGAAATGACAAGGACTGATCATTCCATGACAGTTGAGTTAAACAGGTTATTAGTTGTTAGATTACCAAACATTATTTACCTTTTTATCAAACATCATTTAGATTTATCGTTATCGTTGCAAATGTATTTTAACCAATTTTATGAGAGCTAAAAAATACTTTTATGAGCAAAACTTTTGACAGAAGGCTGCAATGCTACATTTTTGCAGCAAATTTGTCAACCTAAAAGCTACAGATAAAAAATGCATGTGTTCAAAGAATTTCATGTTTGGTTTTACTTTTCAGAATGAATTTTCAGAATGAGTTAACAGAGAGATTCTTAAATCATGGCTGTTTACTCTGATACAAAAGAGCTCATACCTAGTACATTCCTCAAAAATTTTCCTCACTTTCACTCAAGTCTTTTCAGTTACTTCCACCATGCCATTTCACTTCAAATATAAATTGCCTTATTTTCACTTGCATGATTTCTATCCTCAGCTTCCCATGCAGTGATATGTCAGTTGTTTTGCTTCAGTCCTCAATCATTCCTAAAACCTTAATATTTTCTAAAGACCATTGTGCAAAGAATTTGCTGTGAAGTTTTTGTTGTATTTCAAATGAAAGCTTTTCAAAAATCATTTTTCCCTGACAAATATGCATATTTCCTCATAGACTTTCTCTCTTACATCACATTGACTGATCAAACCTGATTTTTCTTCTTTGATATAGTTTTGAGATATAACCTCACCATCTGCATAAAGTTGACATGGTTTTTCATGATTCTATGTATCTGTTGATGATTTATTTTCCACACTTATAAGAACTATGCCAACAATATAAAACTTTATTTTGACAACAAAACCGTCCTCAATTTTTGGCCAAAACCTTCCTCCAAACCAGGTTTGTAGGTTTGCAGTGTTTTTGCGTCTCTGGATATTACAACGTCACGTTGATAACAACGTCAACGTCACGTTGATAACAACTTCAGAAAGATATTACATATCATACACCAGTTGTTGTAGAAAGTTGCAAAATTTTCCCGATAATACCACAATTAAAGGTAATTGCATAAAAATTTTTGGGTACGAATTTGTACGAAACCTTTAGCAAAAGTGCAGCCGATGCTTCAAATTCAACAAAAAAGTGTATTATGAAGACATGTTTGGCATGTATTTCACGTTTTTGACTTGAATTTAAAAATATCAATGATTTTCAGGTCTAAACGTCTCGAAAAAGTACAAGTGCGCATTCACAAAAATTGGATAGACCAAAAATTGCGAAAATTAAAATTGTGAGTCAAAATATAGCCAAATTGTAACTCTTTCAGGTAAAAAAAATTTCGCACAAATCCGAGTTAACAGAGCGATTCTACAAACATTTGAAGATTTACTTTATTACAGGCAATTGTAGATTTCATCCTGAAATTGACTAAATGTTGCATTTCATTTGTTTATGTCAACTTTGGGAATTTTTAGCTCCGCAAGTATACCTCCGATTTAAAATGGGGTTTTTTCTATCAAACTACTCCATGTGTTAGCTTTGACGCAAAAATAGAGCCAAAGTTATTTTGTTCCAAATTCATTTTTTGGTATTTCTGTACTCCTCTGGATCACTGTGCGTCAACTTGATTTCCAAAATGAAGAGTCTTTATACATTTATGATGAACCTCTGACATTTCCACTCTTCGATCTCTCGTCATTTTTGCGAAATTTCCCCTTGATTTCACTCTTGCTGTGTTTCAAAGTAGGCTCGCCTCACGGTCACACGCCGATGACAGAAAAGTTAGCTTGTTGTAAAAAGGATCGGGTCGGAGGAACCCTTTCACCTGGGACGGGGGAAACCTACCCTAACCTTTCATTTAAATGTTGATGGTCTTGTATCCAGAGTAGGGGAAACCAAACAGGGGTGAATATGTAACTTGATGAATCAGTTGACAACTTCCCGCCAAATTCAATCTCGGTCTCCAAATCATCATCTGTTTATTTTTTTGCAGTGGGTTTTGTCCCTTTCATCAAGTTTCATACAAATTGTGATAATATGCTGATGTTGTGGCAAGAAAAGAAAAGAACAAATTTGTGTAGCAGGGGCAAAATGGTGAACTCTTTTCTTATAAGAGAATTGGAGCCAGCACTGAAGGTTTCTTTCAGGATTTGAGTGCTCAGTGTTTCTTACAATTATCTTACGAGTTTCATGACAATCTTCATGGTCACTAGTTGTGAGCTCGTTAACATTTAAAACTATGTTTTCGCAGCCTTTTGCATGAATCAGGCTACCTTTTGCAACGTTTAGACATTGGCACAATTACCCTTCTAGTAATATGATACTGGAAACAAGTGAAAATATAGTAAAACTATGCTAAGGACTACCTAATTAAGATTTGTTAGCTAAATGTTTCCTCATAAATGTTTTTTAAGAAATTGGTTTTTAAGAAACTACTTCTAAGATAGCCAAATCTTAAGAAACTTTCGTAATATGTCGGAGAAGGATGGAGAAACTCTTAAAGGATAAATGCAAGAAAATTATAGCGATTGCCGCAAAAGCTCTGTATTGCACTCTCAATCCCCCTCCATAATAAGCCCCTCTCCTCTGAGCCAAAATTTTTAATGAGCCTTTTCTGTTAACCCCCCCCCCCTCCGCCGCTTATATTCCTGAGTGCCGGTACCATTTGAGTCAGGATAAGGGATAAGGGTCTAAAGTCTGGAAAAGGAATTAAATTCAAAACAGCAGATCATCGAAAAAATCCTAAACCAACAATATGATAGATGTCATACGCAACAGGAAGACCCGATGAAATATCCCAAAATCCAACCAAGCGAATCAGGAGAAATACAAGCGCAAGGATCGTGCCTCGGTCCACTTCTATTTTTGATATACATAAATGATTTGCCCTGTGTGTTGCAAAGCACAAAAGTGACCATGTATGCTGACGATACAAGCATTTCATACTCATCAAAATCCGTAGCCGAGATAAATGAAGCTATCAATTCATACCTTAAGAGGCTTCAGATTTAGTTGGGAGGAAATAAACTCTCCCTTAATGTAGCCAAAACACAAAGCATGATCCTTGGTTCCTCGAGTAATTTGAAAAAACATCATATGGACAATGGAGATCCTAAGATTAATCTCCATATAAACGAGGAAAATCTAGACATGATTGGATCTAATAAGTATCTTGGCGTTCAGATTGATTCAGAACTTAAGTGGAGAGAACATATAACTTTTGCTATAAGTAGGATATCCAGAGCAATGGGCATGCTTGAATATGCTAAAAAATATCTCCCACTAGATACAGTAAAAAACATGTATACAAGTATAGTTGAACCGCATTTCAGAAACTGCTGCTCGGTATGGGGTTGTTGTGGAGAAACCCTGCTTGATAAGCTGCAAAAGCTGCAAAATCGTGCCGCAAGAATCGTTACCAACAGCTCTTATGATGCATCATCTCTTCCTTTGATTGGAACCCTAGGTTGGTTAACCATAAGAGAAATGATCGAATTTGAAACTGCAACTACAGTTTACAGGTCTCTCCATGGATTAGCTCCTGAATATATGCGGCAAATGTTTACAAAATTGTCTGTAAAAACCTCACGGTCTCTCCGGAATACCAACACAGATCTCCGAATACCTCGCTTTGCAACCTCATACGGGCAACGCAGTTTCTCATATCGAGGTGTCACCGTGTGGAATAAACTAAGCACTGAAAGCAAGTCTGCGAAATGTTTTTGCCGCTGACCAATAGCACTATGCGCCACCGCATTTGGTTGGAATTTGTAAATCTGGGAAACACCCAGGAAAAGCGAACAATTCCTGTCCCTAGGGAATCAGCTCATTGTAATCGACACATGGCTACTTGCGCATTTTGCAAACAGAAGATCTCAAGAACGAAAGCTCAAGATTATAAAACATCAAGAAAAGCATCAAAACATTGTAATAAATCTCACAGTGATGGCCAGAAAATCGAGGAAATTCAGCAATTTAAGGTTTTGCAAATATCTCCAAATCTAGCCGCAGCCTTTTCATCTTAATCGCTGAAAATTTTCTCCAACATCCAAGCAACGTTCTGAACTAGGTGAGTTATTTGGGAAAATAGGGCATGGCTTCTACATTTTTTATCGAAGGAGCCTTGGTCTTCACAAGGCTACCGTCCTAAGCATTTTGGTCTGCCGAAGTAAGTCCTCCTAGTGCTCAAAATCCTTGATATAAACAAGCACTTAGATCGTTTTCGAATAGGAGGATCCTATGTTGTTTATTTCGTTGAGTTGGAAGCCTATTTGACCCTTCTGAGCTTCACTAGCGAAGAAATTGTAAGTTTATCAGACTTCGGTGCGAAATTTGTGAAGAGAAATTGATCGAATTTCTATGTAATTTGCTAAAAATCTAGCCGCAGCCTTTTCAGGAGACTTTTTGTATCGATGATCGAGATTTATTTGCCTATCAGAAAATCGTATCGATACTACCGGGAAAATAGGGGAAAATATCGTAAAAATTAGATATCTACTTGTTGGTTTTATGTCGATTTCAGAGCCCACCATGTTTGTTTGTTTACAATCTGGCTGCCGCAAACAATAGAGAGCAACGACAACAGCTCAAAGCGAGGTCAAAATTATACCCCCGTGACTTTTTCATGTTAGCATAGAGTCCTTGATGTTTCCTTAAGCTCCAGGGGGTCAGTATGGCCGCCTATGCAACTTCATCTTCCATGGGGTCGGGTAGTAATGGGGGCGAAGTTCTCCTTGGCTGCATGGAAATGTCGTATTTTTGTGATGTTAACTTCGAATCTGAGGCTTTCTTGAGAATTTTCCTTTTTCGCTCTCGCTTACCGAAATATTCTGTCACCCTCTGAGAAAATAATATTATTTCTGTTTCTTACGTTTGTTTACCCATGGGTATATTATTTATGGGTAGTTGACCATCAAGAGAAACTCATTTTGAAAATTCTATCCAACAACTTCAGGGTAAGCATCACTGCATCAAAAAAATATTACTTGCCCTCGTCAGATTCAGCTACTATTTCTATTTCTATTTCTAATTCTTTATACACCGAGACCCTTCAGCAACAAATAACTTTAGCAAAAAAACATAAATCTAATTACAATCATTTTTAAAACAGAAAACAAACTACTGCTGATCTTCCAGGGGGCCGTGTTTGTATTGGTTTTCAGCTCATCAAATGACTTTTTAACTGTTTTTTATATTGATACAAGGTAGGGAGCTCCCTAATATTCATAGGAATCTCGTTCCAAGCCTTTAGAGCTGTGTAAGAAAATCTCTTTTTAGAATATTCCAGATTATACTTTGGGATTTGAAGGTTCTCACAAAATCTAGTATTATAGTTAGAGTAATGAGATCTTCGTTGAAATTTATTCCAAAGGTTTTCTGGACATAGCCTGTTCATGATCTTATATGTCATGACTGATCGATCGAACGTAATGAGTTGTTTAACTTGTAAAAAATTCTTCGACCAGTCATCCTTTATCCTGGCAGTGTCAATTATCGAAATGGCCCTGTCTTGAAAACGCTGTAATGATTCCATTTTGAAGTTGGATACACTACCCCATATAACATCAGCGTATCTTATATGACTCTCTACGAGCGCACGATAGACACTGCTTAATTGAGATTGCGAAACAATGTTTTTAGGGTTTTTAAAGAAGCAAGGCCCCCGCGTACTTTCGCTTTGATAGCTTTAAATTGGTCCTCCCAATTGAGTCCTTGATCGATAATTACCCCCAATGATTTCGTTTTCTTCACTCGTTTTATTTCTGAGCCATGTAATTTTAGTTTTTCTTGCTCGGTTATCTTATTAGTTCTATTTGGGTGGCCCATAAACATAAATTCTGTTTTTTGTGGATTAGCACTTAATTTATTTAGTCGCATCCACTCAGAAATATTACTTAATTCATCTTGGGCTTTGCGAACCAACTCATCGACACTTGAAGATGCCAACGATACTTGAGTATCATCAGCATACATGCCAGCCTTAGATGCTTTCAAACATTTTTCAAAGTCATTTAGATGCACTATGAACAGAAGAGGGCCCAAACAGGATCCTTGAGGAATCCCGCATGTGACAGTCTTAGTCCTAGACTCATAGCAGTTAAGCTTGCAGTATTGTTGTCTGCCTTCCAGATATGATCTGAACCAGTTACCGGCTAATTCTCGGATTCCATACGCTTCTAATGTTTCAAGCAAGATCTCATGGTTAACTGTGTAGAACGCTTTTTTCAGATCAAGGAATATTGCCAAATTAACCTTCCTGTGATCAATATTTTCATACCAAAACTCCGTACTGTCAATTAAAGATGTTTTCGTTGAGCAGAGTTTCTGAAAAGCGGATTGGCTAATCGTCAAGATGCCACGTGATCTTAGGTAATCATACATCTGGTCATGCACGATTCTTTCCAGAATTCTAGAAAAAACGGAGATGACTGATATAGTTCTATAATTATTTGCATCACTTCTCGAGCCCGATTTGAAGATGGGAGTGACTTTCGCCAATTTCCGGATATCAGGAAAAATGCCATGCCGTAAGGAGGAGCTAACAATCATCGCTAACGGCTTACATATAACCTCTCCAGCATCCTTTATTAGCATAGTCGGAATCTTGTCGGGTCCTGGTGCCTTCCCATTTTTTAACTGCTTGATGGAGTTAAGTATGAAGATGTCGCTAACAAGATTAAACTTCATGACACTAGATTGCTTAACTACGTATTTTAGGGGATCATCATTCGTCCGTTGTTCGATTTTACCTGCAAGTTTTGGGCCTACTGTGACAAAATGATGATTTAGTGCCTCTGCTATGTCTGCTTCGTTCGTAATTCTATTGCCCTCAACTTCTAAACATGAGGTTGTTATTGATTGTGAAGATTTATCTAACACTTTGTTAATGGTCTTCCACATCTTCTTTGGGTTATCTTTATTTTCTTCTATTAACCCTTGATAATGTGTTTCTATAGCAACTTTTATCTCTTTTGTTACCTTGTTTCTAAGCTGCTTGTATACTGACCACTTCTCAGGAGCTTTTTGGGCAATGCTCTTTGCCAAATCCCTTTCCTTCATCAAGTTTCTTATGGATTGATTGAGCCAGGGTGCATTTTCACTACGGACCCCTCTTTTTTTCAATGGAGCATGTATGTCTAAGATTGACTCAAAAATCTCCTGAAAAGTGGATGCCATTAAATTAGGATTTTCTGCGAGAGGAGAAAGGATGGTTGACCAATTTATCTGGCGTAGGTCATTGATGAATGATATCTTATCGTATTTGGTAAGGCTACGAGTCTCAACAATTTTCTTTTTGTTTTTCCTTTTGAGCCTCCATGCATTAACTTTTCTTATCCCATACACCATATAATGATCAACCATCCCAATTCGCAGAACATCAGCTCTTAAAATGCGCTTAGGGCTCGTTGTAGAAAAATGGTCTATAAGCGTTTTCGTGGTTCGTTGCTCTTTCCTTTCATTTCTTGTCACAGCAACTCTGGTATACTTATTACTCATTTGAGAAAATTGAAATTCGGCGTAAATTTGTTTGAGCTTTTTGGCGTTTCCAGTATGATTACTTTTAAAGTCGCAATTGGTATCACCAATCAATATGGTCTCCTTTTCTTCCCTGTCCAGTTCCTTCAAAGTCTCTCTTAGCTTTTCAAAAGAGGCTTCATCAACTCCCGAAGAAGGAGGCCGGTACCAGGCTACAACAAAAAAAGGCTTTCCATGATTCGGTAGAAATTCAAGTGCCAAAAGCTCTAATTCATTGCCTTTGATTCTTACAGCAGGTTCGGGCAAGCTTTCTTTTACGTAAATTGCCACCCCCCCCCCGCCATTAGGGTTACGATCATTTCTGTAAATTCTGTAACCGTTTATGCTGACATCTTGGTCTTTCACTGTTGCGTCCAAACGAGTCTCACTTAGGCCAATTATATCAATTTCATTATCCATGAGAACAATACCTAGTTCATGTTTGTGTTTTCTTAGGGAGACTATGTTTAAAAACGCTATTTCTAGACCATTTTTATTACAAGATCGCAAATCCTTACTTGTATCCTTTTTCTCCGAGCCTACTAACTGCTAACAATACTTTATAAATTTGCTGAAATTGCCTGATAGTTTTCGAACCCCTCCATCGTTTATATGTAACCCGTCTGTCCATAGATTGCTAAACATTATATTACTATTGTCAATCATATCAAAACCATTTAGAACGGTTTCATCTTCAAGCAGCTTATTTAATTTTGTTACCTTCGCATTAAAGCTGGATCATCCCTTCTTCTTATGACTGAGGAGGAGACGATCCGTGCCTCAGGTTTTGTTCTTCTGCACCTGTCTTAGTTGATTAATGACATCCTTACTGAGTTGCTCAGGTGTCTTAGCTGCTACATTGTTGGTGGCTGCATGAATGATAATGATGTCTTGGTTAGTTTTGCCAACTTCCTTTGTGGTCTGCTCAGTTTTCATTCCAGGTTTACATTTGATGTCGACGTCTCGGTAATCATTTGATAGTATTGAGGCATCTAATCTTCGAAGCTGCGAATCTCCAGCTATTAGGACTGTTAATTTTTTCTCTCCGACGCGCTTTCGTTGGCTTTTCGGTTTTCCCTCTCGAGCTGCGTCAGTTCCTTCCACATTCTGATGTAACATTTGCTTACTACCCGATGTTGGTTTGTTTCCAGTTTGTTTTTCACTCTTGTTCTTTGCTTGTGCTTGATTTGCACAGTTTGCAAGAGACGATTTACCTTTCGTTGCTTGTTTATGGCGTTCTGCCTCGTTGATTAGTTCTGATCGAATCTCTTATGTCCTCATTGTAACAATTCTATCTTTCTCTTTGTTGCCATTGTTGTCGAGGACAAAGCTTTTGAGTTTCATCTCCATGTCGTGATTCAAAATTTTTAGCGAGAAATTTTCCTCAAGTAAATTTGATGTTTTGGCTCTTTCTTCCTGCAAAAGGCGATTTAGGAGGTTTATGTTTTCCATCATGGATGTAACAGCATTGGCCCAGTTCGTTGGTGCGATGTCACCCCCAATCTGAGATGATTCAACAGTGAGTTGGGGTGTGGGCACGTTGCTTGAACCTTCCACGTGCAGGTTTGTGGGCGTTGGCTTGGACACTGCTTTGCTTCGAGAGCCATCAATTCTAACTTGGTCAACTGTCTCTTTTCTATCACTATTCGTTATATAAAAGGAATCTTCTTCATTTGAGGTCTTTCTATTCATTATATTTCCATTATCAAGCATCTTGTCAACAGTGTTAAGAATGGCATCCAAGGCTAGGCCATGCCGCGTGATTACACGACGTGCAATACTTTCCTTATCTGGTCGAGGATGTCTTTTCTCTCTAATCTCTGTTATTGCCTCTCTTATGATCTTTTCTTCGATGTATTCTGCCATATCTTAACTTGAAACGAATATCTTGCATTGGACAGTTTTGCAGCTCATTTTTGCAGCTCGCATATGTGAGTCGATACCAATAAGACTGGCGACCCTTCGGCTCGCTGTCGTCGTTCCTCGCAGACAATACGCACGGCAGGAAGTTTAGGCCATCCACGAGTTAGTTGAAAACAGAAACTCCAGGCTTTGCACGATTAAAACTGCGCAGAATGAGTTTGATTTCCTTACAAGGTTGGCTAGCGATTAATAAACTGAGACAAACTACGAAGGTAAGTGAAGCTGTCTTGTTTTTGTTTTGGATTGCTCGCAAAGTTCCATTTGAGCTATGTACATGAGCCCTTTACCTCTGCTCATTGTTGTTGCTGTCAAGGTTTTGGGAGTAGTCACTCCTCCAGCTGAGACATGAAGCGTTTGTAATGATTCACATGTCACTATTGTCTCGGTTTCGATCGATATCTGCGCACGCATAAATATCATTTTGCAGGCTTGCTAGCACTGAAATAAAAATGCCCCTTCACTTTTTGGGCTTCGTTCAATAAAGTTCTCTGGTTTTTCTTCTAAATAGAGCCTTAGTTTAGGTGTTTCCCCGCATTCAAAACGAAACACTGAAAAAAAGAGTGCATTTGGGACAGGATAAGGGCCGCTTTTCTTGCCAAAAAGGGGGCGCCAAAGCTTAGTTTTTATCGTGAAGGGGGGGCAGTTGCCCCCATTTGCACCCCCTAAATCCGCCACTGGCATGGTATAAGTGATCGAGGTCTTATGAATCGCCAGCGTAAAGTGTATGTGAAAGTTAATCCAGGGGCAAATACCCAGGACATTGTGGACCATCTGAAACCTGTCGTTCGTCGAAGGCCAGACACAATCATAATACACACTGGCACAAATGATATCACCAGTGGTACCGACACTCAGGAATTCCTATATCAGGCTGTTAATTGCTCCCCACACTGAAGTTGTGATATCACTACCAATCTTGAGGAAAGATCGAGAAGGCCAGTACACAAAGAAAGTACGCGAGCTGAAGGTGCAGATGAAAAAATACTGCATACAGAAGAACATCACAACCATTGAGAATGACAACATCACGGAGGAGGGACTTGGTATGAAGGGCCTACATTTGAATAAACGAGGTGTTGCAAAACTTGCTCATAATTTCTTAAATTTTTTGAGCAATAACTGATGCGAGCAACATCCAACTGATCAAAGTAGTAGGGCCTGTAGAAGAGATAGTGATAACCATAATACGGAACAGATTCTTGCTGATCGTGGTCTCATTCATAATCCTGACTAGGTGAAACAAATTCAAGATCTTCGGAAAAAGCATCCAAAAAATGTTATCATCAGCTATCTTAACATAAATTCAATCAGAAATTTGAAAACATCATGGATTTGATAGGTAACAACTTTGATGTGATAATTTTTGGAGAAACGAAGCTTGATGATTCTTTTCCAAGAGGCCAGTTTAAGATACCTGGCTTTAAACAGCCATATCGGCTGGATGTAAATGCTCGGTCGGGGGGATTGATGGTACTGGTCAATGAGAATATTTCATCTAAAACCCTCCATGGAATCGATATTGCATCAGATATGCAAATAATTCCCATTGAGTTAACTTTGCGCACGAATAAGTGGTTGTTACTACCTGTCTACAAGCCCCCGAACCAAAACCCTACGCATTTTAGAGAAAATTTACAACGAGCAATTGACTTCTTCTCGTCTACTTATGATAACATACAATTGATTGGTGACTTTAACATGGATGTAAACGAGACTGGTATATGCTCTATTGTGGAAGACAACAGGCTGGTAAACCTCATTCACAGTCCAACTTGCTTTAAATCTGCAAATGGGAGATGCAGTGACTTAATAATGACAAATAGCAAAAATAATTGCTTCTGCAGCAGCACGTTTGAAACAGGTTTCAGTGACTTCCATAATATGGTGTATACCATCCTTGAAAGTACTTTTGACAGATTACCACCAAAAGTTGTTAGCTTTCGTTCTTACCAAAATTTCTCCGAAACTTATTTCCGAGAAGAATTAGCACGTAAAATGAATGAAAATCCCCCAGAAAATTATGCAGATTTTGAAAATTTGTACATTACCACCTTAAACAGCTTCGCCCCCAAGGAATCTGTCACTATACGAGGCAACAATAAGCCTCACATGTCTAAAAAACTACGCAAAGCCATGATGAAACGCACTCGATTAAAAAATAGAGCAAATCTTCTTAGGGATGACGAAGACATACGGAAGTACAAGATTCAGAGAAATCTCGTTGTCAGAATGAATAGGGAAGAAAAAAGAGATTTCTACAAGAATCTTGACCCAACGAAAGTCGGAAACGAGATGGGCTTCTGGAAGACTTTCATACCTCTCTTGTCTGATAAGGTAACGAACACAAATACCAACATAACACTTGTTGAAAATGGGTACACAATGTCAAAAAGTGATGAAATAGCTGAATGTTTCAATTCTTATTTTGCAACTATAACAGAAACACTAAACATCGACCAAGCTCCAACAAGTGATGTCATTGAACCATCCCCTAATCCGGTTTTGAGGCAATACAGAAATTTAGATCGCATCCAAGTGTCATAAAAATCAGACAAATGGTTGAGGAGGATGCTGTCTTTCAGTTTCGCCCATTCGAGCCTGCAGAAGTATGGGATGAAATCAATCGCTTAGATGCAAGTAAAAAGACAAGTGGGGATTTGCCTGCACATATTCTTAAGTTGACCTCTGATCTTTCTTTCAGTGCGGTTACTAAACTTTCTAATGAAATGGTCGAACAGTGCATATTTCCTGAACAACTGAAACACAAATGTTTCACCTGTGTTCAAAAATGGCGATGCCACGGTGAAAAAGAACTTTCATCCAATTAGTGTCCTTTCGTCACTATCAAAGGTTTTCGAGCACCTTTTCTTAAAACAAATTCTACCGTTCATTGAAAAGAGACTACCGTCGATCCTTTGTGCTTTTAAAAAAGGACACAGTACGCAGCATGCTCTTTTTCGGGTTATTGAGATATTACGTCGCTGTATTGACAAGGGGGGTGTCACTGCCATGGTATTTATGGACCTCTCAAAGGCATACGACTGTCTGCCTCATGATCTACTTATCGCTAAACTTGAGGCATATGGCTTCGGCACAGACAGTCTGAAACTCATGCACAGTTACCTCACTGAGAGAAAGCAGAGAGTCAAAATAGGCAGTAACTTTAGTAGCTGGAAAACAGTATCAAAAGGAGTTCCACAGGAGTCCGTGCTTGGTCCCCTCTTATTTAACATATTCATAAACGACTTCTTTTATGCTATAGAGCACTCTCAGGTTTGCAACTTCGCTGACGATAACACGATCTTTGCATGTGGTGAAACCCTAGACGAAGTAGCCATATGCATTGAAGATGACATGAGAGAAGCAATGAATTGGTATAAACGTAACAAAATGGTTGCAAATTCGGAAAAATTTCAGTTAATTTTCTTTGGGCTCAAAGAAGACTACGACTTATGCATTGATATTCGTGGCAATGTCATAAAAATGTCTGAAACGGTGAAACTCTTGGGCGTCACCATTGACTCAAAACTAAACTTCAATGGGCACATCAAAACTATTTGCCAGAAGACCAAAAATAAGGCTAAAGCTTTTTCAAGGATTGCAAGAAACCTTGACTATCAAAAGGCTAGCCTCTTATACAACTCATTTATACTGACGAATGTTAACTACTGCCCACTCATTTGGATGTTCTGTGGAAAGACAGCCAATGAAGAAGTCAATCAGGTTCATAAGCGTGCCCTGAGAGTGCTGCTAAATGATTTTGACTCTACTTTTGAAGAGCTATTACAAGGGAACGAGGATGTTAGAATACATGTACAAAATCTGCAAAAACTTATTTTAGAGGCATACAGGTGTATTACCTCTGGCAACCCCTCTTTTCTGTGGGAGTTCTTCAATCGGAAGATGCTTCCATATAGCTTAAGAATAAATGATCTCCTCCAACTTCCTAATACCAGGACTAGTAGATATGGAAACGAGTTTCTCTGATTTTGGGGTAGTATGGTTTGGAATCGGCTTCCAGACATATATAAAGCTGCAAAAATCTGTGATGAGTTCAAAATGAAAATCAAAAGTTGGAAAGGATCTGGATGTAACTGCCGCATCTGCCGCATATGTATGGTTTAAATAGGGTTTAATGGTAGAACATAATTTGAGCTTGTAAATAGGGTAGAGTTGGCCTTTATTAGCATCTATTAGCTATTTGTCTAGCCAACTGTAAATAAATTGTATTATTATTATTATTATTATTATTATTATTATTATTATTATTATTATTATTATTATTATTATTATTATTATTATTATTATTATTATTATTATTATTATTATTATGAACTATACAGTTTAATGTAATTGTAGTTTTGTAGTCTTAAATATATTGTTGTTTTTAATTGCTGAAAAAAATGTTGTTAGAGGAAATCCTTAACATAGTTTTACTTTATTTTTATGTGTTTCATGTATCAATTTACTCAGAAGGTACTTTCGTAAAGCCTAGACATTGGAAAGGCTTCAAAAAGATACTTTTGAAATGTTCGCGGGCGTATAGGTAGTGAACAGGTAAAGACATTTATGAAACCTTTCAGAAACTCGCAAGAAATCCAAAGTTAAACATTCACCCCTGTTTCGTTCCCCCGTCCCAGGTGAAAGGGTTTCCCCAATCCTTTTTACAAAAAGCTAAATTTTCTGTCATAGGCTTGTGACGGCAAGTCTACTTCGAAACAAGGCAAGAGTGAAATCAAGGGGAAATTTTACAAAAATGGCGCGAGATCGATGGGTGGAAATTTCAGGGACTCATCATGAATGCATAAGGACTCTTCATTTTGGAAATCAAGTTGATGGCTGCCTCAGCACAGAATTTATTGCTGAAAGGGTTTAGTGCGATCGCTGAGCCTTGGCGGCGGTTTTGTGCAAGGAGCAGAGAGTCGTCGGTGTTTGCGAAGTTTCTTCATAATTTCTGAGAATGTTTAGAAAGAACGAAAACAAAAGATATGTTCCTTGGTCACTCAGGTAGATCCAGTTAAGTTTTCATCAGGTTCCAATACGTTGATGCAGAGAAATCTTGCAATATGTGACGATAACCAAAAAATTATAAAATCCAAAATTTCACGCCGCATGGCCTCGAAAACTCCATTCGAATCCCCCGTTCGATCTACCGTGAAAGGGTCTATCCCAAGAGAAAAGAATCTGCGAAGTACCGTTGTTTTTTTGAATGTTTTTGAAAACTTTTATTCATGAAGCAATGCTCTCTGGGATCTTTCAGAAGTTTGCCAGCGTCAGGAGCAGGTTTCCGAAGCCTCGGATCTCTACCGTTTTCAGAAGAGCCCAAAAGAATACGTCAAAATCTCTCGGAATTCTACCGAAAACAGAATGACAAAGGAATGGGCTTTTATAATAAGTGATCTTAAGTCTTCGAAGTCTACCGTTTTCGGTAGAAGGGTACCAAAAGAATGGGATTTTATCTTCTACCAACTCTACCGTTTTCAGAAGGTGCCCAAAAGAATACGCCCTACATTCGTGGATCCACTGCAGCTGCAACTTCATGCAGCCACACATTGTTCGATTCAGATTTTTTCTTGGAATAGCTAAAGGTATATTGCTGCCAAAAACGAAATTTTCCTTTTGTCGTCTGTGCTAATGTAATGTTTTATAAAAATTGTTTCCTGCTTGAATCTCGGAAAAAATTCGTCATGGACACTTTGGTTTGGTCCACTGATTCTAGTGAGACTACCCCAACAAAGACTTTTCTGCGCAAAACAATTGGATTGGAGCGGTCAGGTGGACCACGGAGTTGTCGGAGATGTCGGAGGTGTCGGAGAAAATCTCGGAGATGTCGGAGAAAATCTCGGAGATGTCGGAGAAAATCTCGGAGATGACATTTCTGGCCCATTAGTTTGGACCCTTATCGTTCACTTTCATTTATCGGTTTGTCCCTTTATTGTCCAATTTTTTCACTCGCATGTCCACATTATCGATAGAGGGCTACAAGATATTCCGTAACGACCGAAACGCAAATGGGGGAGGAGTCGCAATTTATGTCAAAGATACCCTTCCTGAGCCCAAAATCAAACAGAACTGTGATAATATAGAGCTTCTTTCCTTAGAGATAAAGCAACAAAATGCAAGGCCTTTTTTCTTTGTCTGCTGGTATCGACCCCCAACTTCTGGGGTTGATGAAGCAGCATTCGAAAACCTTAGAGAATCTCTTGGAGACCTAGATAAGGAAGGAAAGGAAATTATCCTTGTTGGCGACACAAACTGCGATTTTAAGAACAGCACAAATGCTAATACAAAAAAACTGAAGCTTGTGTATTCAGAATATCAAATAGAGCAGTTGATTAAAAAGTACACGAGAGTCGCAGTAACAACAACCGAACTAGGCGAACAAAGAGTAAGCAAATAACTCATTGATCATTTCTCTACCTCGAACTCCAAATGTATTTTAGACGCTGACGTCCTAGAAACGGGGATGGTGGACCACTATTTGGTGTACGGAATAAGGAAAATAAATGCCTGGCGAATAAAGCAGAAAAGAGCAAAGCCAAAAATATTCGAATCTCGTACAATGAAGAAATACGACAAGGCAATTTTCCAACACGACCTGCAACAAATAGATTGGGAAACCATTCTTACCCTTTTTGCTAATGATCCATCTGCCATGGCTGGCACATTTCAGGAGATTTTCGAATCGCTTTTGAATATACATGCTCCGATTAAGAAAAGGAGGGTAAGATCAGAATTCGCTCCTTGGCTAACTCCAAGTCTTAGAAAATCGATGGAGACCAGGGACAGACTGAAAAAAATAGCGGCGAAATCTCCTGAAATGTGGTCAGCTTATAGTAAGCAGCGGAATAAAGTAACCAAAGAAATTCGATATTCTATTCAGGATTATTACAAGGGTTTAATTGAGAAAAATAAAGGGGATCCAAAGAAAATGTGGAAACAATAAACAGGGTCTTGGATAAAGATGCAAAGTCCACGACACTTGCCAGTATTGAAATCGACGGCAAAACGTTGACAAAAGAGCGTGATGTGCTTGAAGCTTTAAACTGCCACTTTGTATCTGTTGGACCAAAGCTCGCAAGAAGCATAGAAACGAGACCCAGCGATAATTGCTTGCAGCATGTTACGCCAGTAAACGAAGAAATGCTGTTCAAACCAGTCGACAAAAAATATGTGATGAATGCTATCAATCAGCTAAAGAACGGGAAAGCGTCTGGTCCTGACAAAATTACCATAACTTTGGTAAAAGACGCGAGCGAATTTATCGCTCACCCACTTATGCTGATTTATAACTCATCACTTGCGAATGGTGTTTTCGCTGATATTTGGAAATTAGCGAGAGTCACCCCAATTTACAAGTCGGGCCCAAAGACTGATGTAAACAACTACAGGCCCATCTCTGTAATCTCGGTGTTTTCAAGGATGCTAGAAAGGCTAACGCACGACCAGCTGTTTGATTTTCTCAAAATCAATAAGAGTATTACATGCAACCAAGCAGCTTTTCGTAAGTTATACTCCACGATAACATCACTCATAAGCAGCACAGACTTCTGGCACGAAAACATAGATCGCAGTAATGTCAATCTCACTATATTTCTTGACCTCAAGAAAGCTTTCGATACGGTCGATCACGGTATATTACTAAAGAAATTAAGTGCATATGGAATAAGAGGCAAAGCTGGGGGTTGGTTTGCTTCCTACCTAAGTAATAGAAAATAGTTCTGCTCTCTGAACGGTCAGCAATCTAAGGCCAAAGACGTAACCTGTGGTATTCCCCAAGGTTCTTGTCTAGGCCCTCTTCTTTTCATCATTTACTTGAATGACTTAGAAAAATGTCTTAAATTCTCCCGGGCTAGTATCTATGCTGACGATACCAGTATAACGATTGCATCGGATGATGTAGCGAAACTAGTCGAGGACGCACATCAAGAGCTTTCCAACCTCTCTGAGTGGATGAGGGTGAATAAACTTAGCCCGAATCCGAAAAAAACTGAATTCATGATCATAGGGCATCCGCTTAAAACCAAAAATCTAGAACTGCCAGACGTGCTGAAACTAGATAACTCTGACATAAAAAGAGTCGATAAGACGAAATCCCTCGGAGTCATAGTTGATGAAAAGCTAAATTGGGATGCACAGTTTAAGCGCACCAAAGGTAAAATGAGTGGAGGACTTGCAGCTCTAAAAAAATTGAAAAATGTCGTTCCGCAATCACAACTGTGTAATGTATACTATGCATTAATTGAGAGTCATCTGCGTTATGCTGATGTCATCTGGGGTAGTCTGTCTAAAACAAAACTAGCTGTTCTCCAACGCCTTCAAGACCGGGCCTATTCAATAATATCAAATGCAAGAATAAAAGATGGCTGGTCGACTTCATGGTTGAACGTAGAAAATCTTTTCCGTTATGACCGGAATGTCATGACCTACAAGATTATGAACAGACTATGCCCTGAAAACCTATGGGATAAATTCCAACCGAGATCTTTTCACTCGACCTACAATACGAGGCACTGTAAAGATCTCCAGATCCCTAGATATAGGACTGAATTTGCCAAAAAAGGCTTTCATTACGCAGCTCTCACATTATGGAATGATACACCTGCCGAAATTCGTGAGCTACCGACATTAGATCGTTTTAAAAAACAACTAAAAACGCATCTAAAGAGCTAGACTCTCAAACACAACTCCCTGGAAGAACAGCAATGATTAGGTTTATAGGGCTTTAGGTTTTTATTCTGAGAGTTTTATCATTGTAATTAGATATTGTATATTTTGATTTGCTGAAGGGTTTCTTTTGTGTATAAATAATATTAAATGAAAATGAAAAAATCACAAAGTTTTCCGTTGTTTTTCAAGTTTGCCTCAAATTTAGTACTGGATAAATTTAGATAATTGGTATGTAGGAAAGGCCCAAAAATAGATTTATGAATGAAATGCAAGATGAGCAGTTCCAGATTTTTCGTAGGATGCTAGGATGACCCCTGATAGCACATTGTCAAGCTGTTTGTTTTATATTTGTACTGACTCTTTTCGCCCAGGAATTTAGCCCTTGTGGATATTTTTGCACACAAGTCAAATTTACCTAAAAGATGCCTTGACATTGTCTATAAACCTTTTTCCTCTTATTTTATCTTGATATTTGATAAGTGGATAGGATCATAAGTGACTGTAGATGACATGATTAGAAGCGAAACACCTACAGCAATGTAAAAATCATTAAAAGGCCTCGTCCCAATCCCAAAGTACCTTTGCAGCCTATTCGAACAAAATCGACTCGAAATGTTAGAAAACTGAGAAATACCGATACTGATCTTTCGCTACCCTTACAAAAAGCAAAAAAATGGACAGAGGACTATTTCTTTTCGTGGACCTAAGCTTTGGGATCAAACTGAACCCGATGCCAAACAGGCACCTTTCCTTGCCACCTTTAAGAGAATAATAAAAAGCTAACTATGATAGACGAAGATTTAAATATAAATAATGCAAATACCCTTGAATGTTACGATAAAACGTTTCGGGCTTGAATGTTACGATAAAACATCAGTAATAACGAAGTAGAGAACGATCAGGTCGTTAGAAAAGAAAAGGAACGACAGAGAGAACAGGTAATGAGTAGAATGTAGGTAGAATGCAGCAAAGAAGGCGACGCAAGAGGAGGATTCGAAAAGAGATGCTACTACACAAAGATATTAGGATATAAATGAAAATCTTTTGTTAAGTCCGTGTGGCAAAAGAGTTCCCAATTTGAGGATTATTCTTTTCTCTAAAATCTTTCTCTTTGTTGAATCTTTGTCGGCAAACAATAGTCACAAAGCTGCCATATCATCGGTGGAAAGTCCATCTGAATTGAAATGTTTCGATACATCGTTTGATAGCCTAAGGGAAATTTTAAGGCAGCTCGAAAGGGAAGATAAGGAAATAATCTTGTGCGGAGATACCAACTGTGACTTTAAGGATCCCAAAAATTAAAACACTAAGCTGTTAAAACAACTTTATAATGAATATCAACTTGAGCAATTGATAAAGGATCACACAAGGGTTGCTGTAAGAGCTACTAAAGAGAGTGAACACCATACCAGTAAGACGCTTATAGACCATTTCTCAACAAATAAACCAAAGTATATTCTTAGTTCCGGGGTTGTAAAATCGGGCATGGTAGACCATTATATGATATATGCCATACGGAAAGTGAACGCGTGGAGGATTAGGTCTAAAAAATGAAAAATTCTTGAAGCACGAAGTTTAAGAAATTACGATAAAGCAAAATTCTTAAACGACATAAAGGAAATGAATTGGGAGCTAGTGCTATCTCCGTTCTCTGAAACACCAAATCTAATGGTTGATAAATTCCAGGAGATCTTTGATGGCTTACTAAATGCACATGCACCAATTAGGAGAAAAAAGATTAGAAATCAACCTGCACCGTGGATTACTCCACAAATAAAAAGACTAATGGAAGAGAGGGATAGGGCCAAGAAAAACTCCATAAAAAACCCCAAACTTCTCAAATCTTATAAATCTTTGCGAAACAAGGTGACAAACACTATTAGATCCTCTATAAGATTACACTACCAATCTTTGATCAATGAAAACAAGGAAAATCCAAAAAACATGTGGAGAACCATAAATAAGGTGCTAGATAAGGCCCCTAATTCAACAACTATTATGGAAGTCAGGGATAGCAGCAAAAATGTCTCTGATTCAAAGCAAATTGCCAATGTCCTAAATGACCACTTTGTTAATGTCGGTCCGAGACTTGCTCATAGAATTGAAGTTAAACCGGGCGATGATCCTCTCTGTCATCTTAATAATCCTATAGAAGAAACAGTCTTCCAGTTCAAACAAGTAAATGAAAGAACAGTTCTGAAATATATCCAAAATCTAAAGCAAGGAAAATCTGCTGGTCCTGACAAAATACCAACGGTGATTTTGAAAGACGCTGCTGAATTTCTTTGTAAGCTACTAACGATGATTTTTAACAGCTCTGTAAGGCTAAGGACTTTCCCCGACCGTTGGAAAATAGCACGAATTACACCAATATATAAATCAGGTGCCAAAGATGATACGAATAACTATAGGCCCATTTCAATTTTGTCAGTGCTATCTAAGTTATTTGAAAAGATTGCACATGACCAACTTATTGATTTCCTCCAATCTAACAAAAAACTAGCGCAGAATCAGTTCGCTTTCCGTAAGCTTCATTCTACAATTACCTCACTGATTGGTGTCTCAGATCATTGGTATTCAAATATCGACAATAACAAAGCTAACTTTGCTCTTTTTCTCGACTTGAAAAAGGCATTTGATACTGTGGATCATGAGATACTGATCAGTAAATTAGCAAAATATGGAATAACAGGTATTGAGAACAACTGGTTTAAATCCTATTTAACTAACAGAATCCTATTTAACTAACTTCCATTGATGGTCAAGTATCTGATGTTATGGAAATAGAGTGTGGGATCCCCCAAGGTTCATGCTTGGGACCGCTGCTCTTTATCATTTATTTAAATGATTTTGAGCACTGTATCGAACACTCAAGAGCTAACATGTACGCAGATGATACTGAGATAACAATATCCTCAAACAACCAAACAGAGCTTATAGAAAAAGCACAAGCTGAATTATTAAACATCGCAGAATGGATGAGGATTAACAAACTCAGTCTCAATCCCACCAAACAGAATACATGATAACAGATCATCCTCGTAGAAGGAAAAATAGAGAATCATTACCGCAAGTATTCATAAATCGAGAAAAATTAAGCAGGTTAACAAAACAAAATATCTTGGGGTAATAGTTGACGATACTTTGGGTTGGGAAGAACAGTATGAATCAGTTAAGAAAAAGGTTGCTGGGGGCCTCGCAGCGATGAAGAAACGTAAGGGCATCCTCCCACAATCAATGCTTTTTCAAGTGTACAAAGCGCTTGTTGAGAGTCATCTTCGCAATGCTGACGTAGTATGGGGGAGCTTATCGGAAACTAAAATAACAGCCCTTCAGAGACTGCAAAATCGTGCATTTGAAATTATTCAAGGATCGAAAATAAGGACTCTTTGATTCGATCCACATTTAGCATCGATCAGATGTTTCAATTTGACCCGTCGGCTCTGATGTATAAGATAATTAACAGGATATGTCCTGAGAGTCTGCACGATAAATTTGCTGAAAGATCCTCGATAAGCAAGTATGATACAAGAAACAAAACTGATCTCCAAATCCCAAGGCTAAATCTAGACTTCAGTAGAAAAAGTTTCAATTATACTGGTCTAAAAACTTGGAATTCTATTCCAGCACACATAAGAGAATCTGGCACACTCACCCGGTTTAAGAATGGGCTAAAAAGTCATTTTCTAAGGAAAAAATGTTTTCGCACGAATCCATGGAAGAACAGTACTGGCTTTTATATCTATTATTAAGCATACTATTTTTTGTTATACTTTTTATGTGCGAAGAATGAGCACATTATGTGATGGGGCAGAAATCTGTATAGGAAGGAAACGAGGTAGGTAGGTAGGTAGCTTTTCGGACGCTTTTCGTGCCAAAAGTGTAGCAATAGGTTATGCATACCTGAAATAGTTTGACCTTTGAAGTTGTCATTAGAATTGCAATTAGCTAGGAGTATTACTTAATGGCAGCAATTTCGAAGTTTTATCTGGCAACTTGACAGGCAGGTTTATGATCTGAAGATCTAAACCAGGAGCGGACAATTAAGCCAGAAGAACTACTATGGGTATGGCTTCAATTTCGAACGTTTATCTGGCAGTGGCGACTTGATTCATGAATAAGAAAGTCTTACAAGACACGCAACTTGCCTGGGCAGGGCTAAGTTAGTTCGCAGGACTAGAATGTGGGAAAAGACCATGCGCAAACAGAAGCGGAAATTTGCTTGCAGTGTGCTGTTTTGACTGCCCCTGTAGATGGTGCTCCGCAGAGGACTATTTTAAAACTGGGAGATTTTGAGTAGTTTGTCCTTTGTTCCCCTGTTTAAAACAGCCCTGTGCGGAGCACAAAGCGCAATCAGTTAAGGAGGCAGTCCCTAGGGGGCAGTCAAAACAGCACATTTGCACAAAGCCCACTGCTGGTGAGAGCAAATTTTTCGTTTCTTTTTGATCATGATATGACATCAAGAAACAATACTAACGAAGACTTTGCCAAAAAACATAAGATCCTCTTGGCTGATTACAAAGTCCGTCTTGGGCTAAGCAAGCATAAGAGCGTATGAATATTAATTCTTTCATAACCCCAAATGATCGTTGATACTGTTTTGGCTGCAAATCAGTGGAGCGGAATATGAATGTTACTGCAAAAGTTGCCCTCAATTGAACAAAGATTGAAGAGGTAGGGTAAATGTTACCAACAGGCTGCCCTGACACCGAACGTGCGTCTTGCTGGCCAACGAAATTTTGATCAAGGCGGGGCTAAACGAATGTAAAGATCCATTGCTAATCACGATCCTTCCTGGAACCAAAGTTGAGTTTCGTATTATCCGAAGTCCTTTTTGGCCTTGTCTTGCTTTTCATTCGGCGCACAAAGGATCATGGTTAGCAATAAGTTTTTACGGGACTGTATTATGGGACAGAGCGTCAACTACCAAATATCGATAACCAAAAGTTTAATTCCCCAAGAGGGGCAGATATTTTGATCACCTTGTAACGAACATGAAAACTACAAGTAACGAATTCACCTTATGTCCAAGAATGCCATCTGTAAACTACAATCCATTCACCCATTCACCATCTGTAAACTACATTCCATCCACCCATTCACCATCTGTAAACTACAATCCATTCACCCATTCACCATCTGTAAACTACAATCCATCCACCCATTCACCATCTGTAAACTACAATCCATTCACCCATTCACCATCTGTAAACTACATTCCATCCACCAATTCACCATCTGTAAACTACAATCCATTCACCCATTCGCCATCTGTAAACTACATTCCATCCACCCATTCACCATATGTAAACTACAATCCATTCAGCCATTCACCATCTGTAAACTACATTCCATTCACCCATTCGCCATCTGTAAACTACATTCCATCCACCCATTCACCATCTGTAAACTACAATCCATTCACCCATTCACCATCTGTAAACTACAATCCATTCACCCATTCGCCATCTGGAAACTACATTCCATCCACCCATTCACCATCTGTAAACTACAATCCATCCACCCATTCACCATCTGTAAACTACAATCCATTCACCCATTCACCATCTGTAAACTACATTCCATCCACCAATTCACCATCTGTAAACTACAATCCATTCACCCATTCGCCATCTGTAAACTACATTCCATCCACCCATTCGCCATCTGTAAACTACAATCCATCCACCCATTCACCATCTGCAAACTACAATCCATTCACCCATTCACCATCTGTAAACTACATTCCATCCACCCATTCACAATATGTAAACTACAATCCATTCACCCATTCGCCATCTGTAAACTACTTTCCATCCACTCATTCACCATCTGTAAACTACAATCCATCCACCCATTCGCCATTTGTAAACTAAAATCCATTCACCCATTCGCCATCTGTAAACTACATTCCATCCACCCATTCGCCATCTGTAAACTACATTCCATCCACCCATTCACCATCTGTAAACTACAATCCATCCACCCAGTCACCATCTGTAAACTACAATCCATCCACCCATTCACCATCTGTAAACTACATTCCATCCACCCATTCGCAATCTGTAAACTACAATCCATCCACCAATTCACCATCTGTAAACTATATTCCATCCACCCATTCGCCATCTGTAAACTACAATCCATCCACCCATTCGCCATCTGTAAACTACAATCCATCCATCCACCCATTCGCCATCTGTAAACTACATTCCATCCACCCATTCACCATCTGTAAACTACAATCCATCCACCCATTCACCATCTGCAAACTACATTCCATCCACCCATTCGCCATCTGTAAACTACTTTCCATCCACCCATTCACCATCTGTAAACTACAATCCATCCACCCATTCGCCATCTGTAAACTACATTCCATCCACCCATTCACCATCTGTAAACTACAATCCATCCACCCATTCGTCATCTGTAAACTACAATCCATCCACCCATTCGCCATCTGTAAACTATATTCCATCCACCCATTCGCCATCTGTAAACTACAATCCATCCACCCATTCGCCATCTGTAAACTACAATCCATCCATCCACCCATTCGCCATCTGTAAACTACGATCCATCCACCCATTCGCCATTTGTAAACTAAAATCCATTCACCCATTCGCCATCTGTAAACTACATTCCATCCACCCATTCGCCATCTGTAAACTACATTCCATCCACCCATTCACCATCTGTAAACTACAATCCATCCACCCATTCGCCATCTGTAAACTACAATCCATTCACCCATTCGCCATCTGTAAACAACAATCCATTCACCCATTCACCATCTGTAAACTACAATCCATCTACCCATTCACCATCTGTAAACTACAATCCATCCACCCATTCACCATCTGTAAAGTACAATCCATTCACCCATTCACCATCTGTAAACTACAATCCATCCACCCATTCACCATCTGTAAACTACAATCCATTCACCCATTCGCCATCTGTAAACTACAATCCATCCACCCATTCGCCATCTGTAAACTACAATCCATTCACCCATTCGCCATCTGTAAACTACATTCCATCCACCCATTCACCATCTGTAAACTACAATCCATCCACCCATTCGCCATCTGTAAACTACATTCCATCCACCCATTCACCATCTGTAAACTACAATCCATTCACCCATTCGCCATCTGTAAACTACATTCAATCCACCCATTCACCATCTGTAAACTACAATCCATTCACCCATTCGCCATCTGTAAACTACAATCCATCCACCCATTCAGCATCTGTAAACTACAATCCATCCACCCATTTGCCATCTGTAAACTACCATCCATCCACCCATTCACCATCTGTAAACTACAATCCATTCACCCATTCACCATCTGTAAACTACAATCCATCCACCCATTCAGCATCTGTAAACTACAATCCATTCACCCATTTGCCATCTGTAAACTACAATCCATTCACCCATTCACCATCTGTAAACTACAATCCATCCACCCATTCAGCATCTGTAAACTACAATCCATCCACCCATTCACCATCTGTAAACTACAATCCATTCACCCATTCGCCATCTGTAAACTACAATCCATTCACCTATTCACCATCTGTAAACTACAATCCATTCACCCATTCACCATCTGTAAACTACAATCCATCCACCCATTCGCCATCTGTAAGCTACAATCCATCCACCCATTCGCCATCTGTAAGCTACAATCCATCCACCCATTCAGCATCTGTAAACTACAATCCATTCACCCATTCGCCATCTGTAAACTACAATCCATTCACCCATTCACCATCTGTAAACTACAATCCATTCACCTATTCACCATCTGTAAACTACAATCCATCCACCCATTCACCATCTGTAAACTACAATCCATCCACCCATTCGCCATCTGTAAGCTACAATCCATCCACCCATTCACCATCTGTAAACTACAATCCATCCACCCATTCGCCATCTGTAAACTACATTCCATCCACCCATTCACCATCTGTAAACTACAATCCATCCACCCATTCGCCATCTGTAAACTACAATCCATCCACCCATTCACCATCTGTAAACTACAATCCATCCACCCATTCACCATCTGTAAACTACAATCCATCCACCCATTCACCATCTGTAAACTACAATCCATCCACCCATTCACCATCTGTAAACTACAATCCATCCACCCATTCGCCATCTGTAAGCTACAATCCATCCACCCATTCACCATCTGTAAACTACAATCCATCCACCCATTCGCCATCTGTAAACTACATTCCATCCACCCATTCACCATCTGTAAACTACAATCCATTCACCCATTCGCCATCTGTAAACTACATTCAATCCACCCATTCACCATCTGTAAACTACAATCCATTCACCCATTCGCCATCTGTAAACTACAATCCATCCACCCATTCAGCATCTGTAAACTACAATCCATCCACCCATTCGCCATCTGTAAACTACAATCCATCCACCCATTCACCATCTGTAAACTACAATCCATCCACCCATTCACCATCTGTAAGCTACAATCCATTCACCCATTCGCCATCTGTAAACTACAATCCATCCACCAATTCACCATCTGCAAACTACAATCCATCCACCCATTCACCATCTGTAATCTACAATCCATTCACCCATTCACCATCTGTAAACTACAATCCATCCAACCATTCACCATCTGTAAACTACAATCCATTCACCCATTCGCCATCTGTAAACTACAATCCATCCACCAATTCACCATCTGCAAACTACAATCCATCCACCCATTCACCATCTGTAATCTACAATCCATTCACCCATTCACCATCTGTAAACTACAATGCAACCACCCATTCACCATCTGTAAACTACAATCCATCCAACCATTCACCATCTGTAAACTACAATCCATTCACCCTTTCACCATCTGCAAACTACATTCCATCCACCCATTCACCATCTGTAAACTACATTCCATTCACCGATTCGCCATCTGTAAACTACAATCCATCCACCCATTCGCCATCTGTAAACTACATTCCATCCACCCATTCACCATATGTAAACTACAATCCATTCAGCCATTCACCATCTGTAAACTACATTCCATTCACCCATTCGCCATCTGTAAACTACATTCCATCCACCCATTCACCATCTGTAAACTACAATCCATTCACCCATTCACCATCTGTAAACTACAATCCATTCACCCATTCGCCATCTGGAAACTACATTCCATCCACCCATTCACCATCTGTAAACTACAATCCATCCACCCATTCACCATCTGTAAACTACATTCCATTCACCCATTCGCCATCTGTAAACTACATTCCATCCACCCATTCACCATCTGTAAACTACAATCCATTCACCCATTCACCATCTGTAAACTATAATCCATCTACCCATTCACCATCTGTAAACTACAATCCATCCACCCATTCACCATCTGTAAACTACAATCCATTCACCCATTCACCATCTGTAAACTACAATCCATCCACCCATTCACCATCTGTAAACTACAATCCAGTCACCCATTCGCCATCTGTAAACTACAATCCATCCACCCATTCACCATCTGTAAACTACAATCCATTCACCCATTCACCATCTGTAAACTACAATCCATCCACCCATTCACCCTCTGTAAACTACAATCCATTCACCCATTCACCATCTGTAAACTACAATCCATTCACCCATTCGCCATTTGTAAACTACATTCCATCCACCCATTCGCCATCTGTAAACTACATTCCATCCACCAATTCACCATCTGTAAACTACAATCCATTCACCCATTCGCCATTTGTAAACTACAATCCATCCACCCATTCACCATCTGTAAACTACAATCCATTCACCCATTCACCATATGTAAACTACAATCCAATCACCCATTCGCCATTTGTAAAATACAATCCATTCATCCATTCACCATCTGTAAACTACAATCCATCCACCCATTCACCATCTGTAAACTACAATCCATCCACCCATTCGCCATCTGTAAACTACAATCCATTCACCCATTCACCATCTGTAAACTACAATCCATCCACCCATTCACCATCTGTAATCTACAATCCATCCACCCATTCGCCATCTGTAAACTACATTCCATCCACCCATTCGCCATCTGTAAACTACAATCCATTCACCCATTCGCCATCTGTTAACTACATTCCATCCACCCATTCTCCATCTGTAAACTACAATCCATTCACCCATTCGCCATCTGTAAACTACATTCCATCCACCCATTCGCCATCTGTAAACTACAATCCATTCACCCATTCGCCATCTGAAAACTACATTCCATCCACCCATTCACCATCTGTAAACTAAATTCCATCCACCCATTCACCATCTGTAAACTACAATCCATCCACCCATTCACCATCTGTAAACTACAATCCATCCACCCATTCACCATCTGTAAACTAAATTCCATCCACCCATTCACCATCTGTAAACTACAATCCATCCACCCATTCACCATCTGTAAACTACAATCCATTCACCCATTCACCATCTGTAAACTACATTCCATCCACCCATTCACCATCTGTAAACTACAATCCATCCACCCATTCACCATCTGTACACTACAATCCATTCACCCATTCGCCATCTGTAAACTACATTCCATCCACCCATTCACCATCTGTAAACTACAATCCATCCACCCATTCACCATCTGTAAACTACAATCCATCCACCCATTCACCATCTGTAAACTAAATTCCATCCACCCATTCACCATCTGTAAACTACAATCCATCCACCCATTCACCATCTGTAAACTACAATCCATCCACCCATTCACCATCTGTAAACTACATTCCATCCACCCATTCACCATCTGTAAACTACAATCCATCCACCCATTCGCCATCTGTAAACTACATTCCATCCACCCATTCGCCATCTGTAAACTACAATCCATTCACCCATTCGCCATCTATAAACTACATTCCATCCACCCATTCGCCATCTGTAAACTACAATCCATTCACCCATTCGCCATCTATAAACTACATTCCATCCACCCATTCACCATCTGTAAACTACAATCCATCCACCCATTCACCATCTGTAAACTACAATCCATTCACCCATTCACCATCTGTAAACTACAATCCATTCACCCATTCGCCATCTGTAAACTACATTCCATCCACCCATTCACCATCTGTAAACTACAATCCATCCACCCATTCGCCATCTGTAAACTACATTCCATCCACCCATTCGCCATCTGTAAACTACAATCCATTCACCCATTCGCCATCTATAAACTACATTCCATCCACCCATTCGCCATCTGTAAACTACAATCCATTCACCCATTCGCCATCTGTAAACTACATTCCATCCACCCATTCACCACTTCAATGCTTCAAACTTCTACCTCTTCGTTATCGATGGCGGTACGGTAATCACTGACTGATCAGTGCTGGCGGCGGAGCGGAAATCTCCTTTTTCAGGCTCTCAATCATCCACAATAAAAACTGTTGCACCAAAGATGGCAGCGAGGAACTTTAACCAAAATGCATTGAGTTCGTATTTCGAATCTTTGACGATTCTGCAGAAATTTTATTAAATAACGCAGTGCATCGTCGTAAAAAGTCCCTCGCTGATATCTTTCGCCCAGTCACCCATAGTGAGGTTTGCTTGCAGGCTTATTCTTGCCCCAGTATTTTACATGCACCAGAGTTCTTCGCAAATCCCCATAGGGTACCTATTTTTCATACTGAATGGATATCGTGATTAGATAAGAAATGATAAAAATTAAAATAAAAATAATTCTTGTCTGAATGTTCCATCTTATGTTCTTTTTCGTGATCCTTATGTCCAGCATTGCGCAAATGTTTCCCAAAGCGATTATTTAGTTGACGGCATGTCTCTCTTATGTAAAGAATCCTACATTTCGTGCAGCGTATGCAGTAAATGAGGCAAGATGAGGAGCATGTCAACACTTAATCTACTTAATATCCCTGATGAGGAGCATGTAAAAGCTTGGCGAATAGAAAATCTACCAGTGGTTGTGGATATCTCAGTGTCTTGGATGATGTGTTTGCAAGTTGTGCAGTTTGAGCGACCACAAGCAGTTGTACCAGGGCGTAGCCTGATAACCAGACCCAAGTTCAAAGAACTAGTGATCTGTTAACCACCAGGACAAAGCTTGTTCAAACCTCGTTTTAGTATTGTTTAGAGTCCAAGGATTCGGTGGAAATTTATGCGAATTATTTGCTGCTTTTTTGTAAACAAGCCAATTATCCAAGTCGTTTTTTCTAATTTTTACTGAAATGGAAACATTGAAGTTTGAATACCACTTGATTGCTCTGTTCCACCTTGAATAGAAATCTTATCTCAACAGACAGTTTGATTGCATGATTGGTTTTTGAAAAGGAGACTCTTGGGTCAGAGATTAGACTTCTATTCAAGGTGGAACAAAAGGAGGTCATATTCTAACTGTAATATTCCTTTATCAGAAGAAATTCAAAGAGCCACAAGAATTATTTGTTTGTTTACAAAAAACTGTGAAATTATTCGCATAAATTTCCATCAAAACCATGGATTTCGAAAAGAGGCTTGAACAAGCTTTTTGGCGGCGTTTAACAGACCACTAGTTCTTTGAACTTGGGTCTGGTTATCAGGCTAACCAGGGCGTTGATTTGCATTGTTAAGTCTAGATCTTACCAATGTGTCCCTTAAATTTGAATCTCTTCTAAAAGCCATCAATGGTGGCGACGGGAAGATACGCTTTGTTTCGTCGTCTGAAGACAAGATACCAAAATTCTTATAAATGATCTTCTTTGCTGGTATTGCAAGGGGGTGATACGTGAGCGTCAGTGGTATTCTCTCCGAGGCTTCGTTTTTCCTCCGAGGTTCCATGGCTTCTTGGCAAGGGATATTAGTGACCTTTTCCAGTGCATCGTTTGACTTGCTAACCATTGCGGAGACGAAAATTGATGAATCATTCCCAACCAGTCAATTCATGATCGAGGGCTTTATGAGGCCTTTCAGACGTGATCGTAATAAGAACGGAGGTGGACTATTGGTATATGCTAGGGATGGTGCCCCAATTAAACAGCTCAATAGTTACCAGTTCCCAGATGATATCGAAGCCATTGTCATTGAGATAAACCTTAGGAAACAAAAATGGCTGGTTACTAGCGTCTACCGTCCCCCCTCCCAATGTCCAAAATACTTTTTCGACGAAATAGAAAAGGGAATGGACTTTTTTAGTAACAAGTATGAAAACTATATCATAATTGGTGACTTCAACTGTGAAGTAAGCGAGAGTGTAATCAGCGATTTCATGGATAGCTATAATCTTTATAATCTTATCAAGGACCCAACCTGTTTTAAGTCAGATAACCCCCGATGCATTGATTTAATATTGACAAATAGGAAACATAATTTCCAGGACACGACCACAACTGAAACGGGGCTATCTGACTTTCACGCTATGATCGGTAGCGTGCTCAAAGGCGGGTTTAGCAAGAGAGGCCCTAGGATTATTACCTATCGTGATTATAGCGCATATCGCACCGTGGATTTCAGGTCTGACCTGATAGCCAATGTTCGGTCTGTCTCGTTGGATCATGAAAACTATGGGGCCTTCGATGGAATGGTCACAGATGTACTAAATCAACACGCTCCAATAAAGAAAAAGTACCTTCGTGCAAATGATGGCCCTTTTATGACCAAGGAACTGCGAAAAGAAATGATGCATCGCAAAAGATTTCTGGGCAAATACAAGAAAGCCAAAACGGATGAAAATCTCGCAGCTTACAAACGGCAAAGAAATAAGTGCGTGAAAATTCTGCGCAAAGCTAAATATAATTATTACCAAAACCTAGATTTAAGAAATCTTACAGATAATCGCAAGTTTTGGAAAACTGTTAAACCAGTTTTCACAGATAAGGTACAAGTATCACAAACTATAACACTTAATGAAAATGGTGAAATGGTTACCAATGAACACAAAATTGCAGAAATTTTCAACGATTACTTTGCTAATATCAGCCATGATCTAGGAATCACGGAAACTGGTGCATACCTATTACCTACAATAGGTATAGAAGACCCGATAGATAAAGCTGTTGAAAAATATAAAAACCATCCTAGCATCAAGAAAATTAAGGAGTGTTTTACATACTCAGAATCATTTGATTTTACGCAAGTATCTGTAGAGGAAGTGTTCTGCCAACTTCAAAAACTAAACCCCAGGAAATCATCTCCAATAGGAAGTATACCTGCGAAGGTTATCAAGGAAAATTCCGATATTTTTGCACCAATTCTTCAAAACCATTTCAATGCAAATATCTCGCAAAATGACTTTCCAGAAGTATTGAAAGCAGGAGACATCACATCACTTTACAAAAAGGACGACAATTTCGTAAAGAAAAATTATAGACCAATCACAGTCTTGCCTGCTACATCCAAAGTCTACGAGAGACTGATGGAATCTCAAATGAAAGCCTATGCTCACCGTTTTCTCAATTCGCTGCTATGCGGTTTTCGGGAAAATTATAGCACACAGCATGCTTTACTTCGATTCCTAGAAAACTGCAGAAAGGCATTGGACAATGGAAACACTGCCGGAGCCGTATTTATGGACCTTTCCAAAGCCTTTGATTGCTTAAATCATAATCTTTTAATTGCAAAATTAGAAGCATATGGCTTTGGCAGAGGAGCTTTGCAGCTTATCCACAGCTATCTAGATAGAAGGAAACAGAGAGTTAAGGTCAATGGATCTTTTAGCACATGGAAAGAAACCAGCGCAGGCGTACCACAGGGATCTGTCCTTGGGCCTCTCTTGTTCAATATTTACCTGAATGACCTTTTCTTGTTTGTGCTGGACAGCAAAATATGCAACTATGCTGATGACACAACCATTTATGTCTGCGATCGCAATCATGAAAACATAATCAATAGACTAGAAAATGAAACCCTAATACTGTCAGAGTGGTTTCAAAATAACTACATGAGACTAAATGGCGAAAAGTGCCACTTAATGATTTTCGGTGAAAAAAGCAATAATCTCTCAATAAAAGTTGGAAACACAACAGTCAAAGAAAGCACAGAAGAAAAATTGCTTGGCGTCACTTTGGACAAACAATTTTCTTTTAAAACACACGTGCAATCGCTATGCAAGAAAGCAAGCCAAAAACTTCATGCTATATCGCGTATTTCCTACTTTCTTGACACCGAAAAACTTAAGCAAGTAATGCAGGCTTTCATTCTATCCCAGTTTAGCTATTGCCCCTTAGTGTGGATGTTCTGCAACAGACATCTTAATAACAAAATCAACAATATTCATAAAAAGGCACTGAGCATCGCATACAAGGATAGTGTCTCAGACTTTGATGCACTGCTGACGAAAGATAATTCTGTGTCTATTCACAAGCGGAATCTGCAGTTGTTGATGACAGAGATCTTCAAAACAAAATCGAATATAGCCCCAAGCTTTATGACGGAGATTTTCATTGAGAAGAACCATGCCCATCTTCTTAGAAACAAGAGCCTCTTACAGCTTTTTTTTTTTTTTGTTTAGTAGGCATCAATTAGCTGTAATGTAGCTATCTTAAAAAGCCTACTATAAAGAAATTAATAATAATAATAATCGTTGATAACTTTCAAAGGATAGCTATTGTTGGTAAGATAAGTGCTCATTTCTTGGGCTTTGTTTTTAAAGTCAGAATCATCCAAACAAATCAGCATCGTCAGCATCGTTCTCTGCTTCGTTATGACAGATGAAGAATCATGCCCGAAACGTCTTATCGTAACATTCAAAGCTATTTGCATTATTTATATTGAAATCTTCGTGCAATTGTGTTATCATAACCACACGTACCAACTATTGATATATTTATAACTATGATAGAATCGACTATGATGACCATTCCTACTTCGTAGTATCTATCTTCTTATTTGTAAACGTTTTTGCAACAGCCGCCTTAAAAGTGGACTGACAGGGCTACCGTGCCTAAATAAGTAAAAGTGAATGAATGAAATGAATCATGATTGTTGTTGTTGTATATTTATTTTACATCGATGTAATAAACTAGTGTACTATATACAATTTAGCAAACTAATAAAAGTCGATGAATATCTGTAATTAATTAAAATAAATGAATTATCAATTTTTCTTATACCGGGTGTCCCAAAAAAAAGGTAACAGATTTGATCAAGGCTAGCGTAAAGAATTGAGCTCAAATCAATCGGAAATCATCTTTGAACTATTCCTTGATAGTTAACTTGAAGATAGATACCTTGATGTTGATATTAGAACATTGAGAGAAGATATTTTTGTCTTGAAAGCACAGATTTGCCTCCATCTCGAAACCAGAGCTTTTAGGTTTTGGCCTAAACTACAAACGCGCTGTTTTGGGGAATCTCCTCAAGGAAAGACATAGCGTAGAAATTCTGAACAAGGACCAGTGTACTTAGGTACACATTTGAATGGAAATGTAAAAACTAAAGACTGACAAACTTATCAATGAATATAATCACCAAGGAATATCTTTCTTCAGGCAAGATGAATTTGCAGAATAGAAACAATTTAAGCACGAGTGAGCACTTTCAAGGATCTTATCCTTGTTAATTTTTATCCTTTGGGTGTACGCGATTGCCTGTTTCGCAAAAATTCCAATGATAACAAAAATGCAGTTTATTCAAACAAGGAAGATTCTTTCACACCCAAGGGAATTATTTCGCTAATGAAAAACTTTTATTCGGCAGGTGCAATTCAAAGGTTTTGTTGAATGAAAGGAGATGTCTCTTTGGGGAAAAAATTCGTGAATTTGTTCAAGTTCGATTTGGATTCGCGTCAAGAATTTTTCCGAAGCACGAGGTTTCTTGCTTGTACTTCGCTCTAATTCAGGAGATTCCACAACAAGCGCGTCAACAACTTAGGCCAAAACCCAAAAGCTCTGGTTTAGAGGTGGAGGCAAATCTGGACTTTCCTGATGAAAATTTCTTCTCTCAATGCTCCTATTTCAGCAAACAAGGTATCTTTCTTCAAGTTAACTATCGAGGAATAGCTCAAAGATTATTTCTGATTGATTCAAGCTAAATCCTTAGTGCTAGCCATGATCAAATCTGTTACCTTTTTTCTGGGACACCCGGTACAATATTTACAATAAATCGACAGGCATTGCAGTTGCACGTGGGACCATCCCATTGAGTTATCAAGCTTTTTAAAGTGTTGAGGTTATCCGCCGATTTTAGCTGCTCTGGTAAGCAGTTCCAAATCTGTGGTTCTAAGAGCCTGAGACTACTTGTGCCGAAAGTAACCTGATTTGGCCTATAATGAGTAAGATTATTAGGATTTCGCGATGAATAGTTAGAGGTTCTAATTTGAAAAATATCTTTGATGAAGGATGGCTTGAGATCATTCAGAGTTTTAAAAATTTCCAAAGAAAGAGATCCAAGTCGGGAAACATGCATCGTACATCGTTGTGACTTCAGTAGCAGATAATTATACGCACTGACATGGCCATTATGAAGAAATCTGAGTGCGCGTTCTTGTATCTTTTCGATCTTATTCGTGGATTTTGCTGAACAGAAATGCCACACTAAAGGACAGTAATTAAAATTTGAATAAACAAGGCTCTGAACAAGGACTTTTCTCTCTTCGAAATCAATATAAGCTCTAAGCCTCTTAAGCACAATTAGTTGAGTTACAGCTTTTCTACAAAGCTCTGAAATGTGTGGATCAAAATTTAGTTTATAGTCTAGCTGAATTCCGAGAAGCTTGACTGAATTTTCAGACTCAATAGTCTTTCCTCGGATGCTTATTTTCTCACCACTGGTATTCGTCTGGTCTTTTTTGATTAGCAGTGCATGAAACTTTGATGGATTCACAATCATATGGTTTTCTTTCAACCAATCTAGTGCAACGCCTGATTCTTCCTCTAGGGCTCGCACCAGATTTGACAGAGTCCTAGAGAAACAAGCAAGCGTGTTATCATCAGCATAATTATATAGTACTGCCTGTTTAATAAACAAAAAAAGATCATTAATTTATACACTAAAAAGAATAGGGCCTAGCACCGAGCCCTTGGGGACACCAGATAAGATTGTTTGAAAGGAGCTCATTGATAAGATTGTTTGAAAGAAATCGTGATAAAATTTAAACAACATAACCAGCTTCTACCAGGCCACAAGCAACCATGTGGCAATGATCGAGTTACAAAGTTGTCCTTCAACAAAGTCTGCAAAGTCTACGATGATATATTTTACATCTCCAAAACTTCCTCTGACATGTCCGAGATTTCTTCCGAGATTTTGCCCGACATCTCCGTGTTTTCAGCCTGGCTGGATTCGAGTTTGCTGTGCTGGCTGGTTCTGGGTGGTTCTGGCCTGTCCTGTGTTGTTCTGGGTAGATCTGGGTGGTTCTGGATTGTTCCGGTCTTATTTACGTCTTTCCTTCTCTCTGGCATTACAGTGTGGGGACAAACCCACAGCTACAGAAAAGTTACAGAAAAGAGCTATAAGAGCTATTTCCTTTTACCCTTACTGATCTCATACACTTCCTATTTTCAAAGATCTAAGGGTTTTAAGACTATCTGAAATTTTTGAGCTTAGACTACTACTTTCGTGTATGAATCTGAGAATAAAATTCCTCCAGTCTGCTTTCACAATTTTTTTACTTTCAATGCTTCTGTCCATAAACACCAAACTAGGCAGGCTGGTCGTGGTAATTTGCATTAGACTCAAAAGAAAGGTCTTCAAGATGGCTTAAAGTCCATCAAATATCTGGGTTGTAAGCTATAGAATGATTTGCCCTTGGTAATCAGAAATTCTCCTACAAAAGTTTCCTTCAAATCCAAATTAAAGAGCCACTTGCTAAATCATCAATGTTATGAGTCATATAAAGTTTTTTCCTAAGTATATCCTATCAAGCAATTGATGCACTAATCATTAAGTTTTTTAAGACAGGGGGAGGGCTCCCTTCTAGTTAGTATAACTACTTAGAGAGCTCCTCCTTTAAGTCATTCTTATACATACAAATGTGTTTGCCTCTGTGTAGTTTCTTTTTGTAAATTATTATTAAAGTATATTCAATTCTGTCTAGTGTAATATTGTTTTAGTTATTATTTGTGCGTGTGAAAGAATGCAATGAACTGAACTGAACTGCCCCTTTGGAAAAGAGTCACATAAGCTTCGTTTCAGCTATTACAAAGGATACCTGTAAGATCTGCTACTAGGAGGTAAAATTTTCAAATTTATTTCTTACTGAATTGATATTTAAACAAGGAAATGATGGCCTTTAAGGGGGTCTATTATAGGATGCCTCAAAACTGCAAAACCGCCAAGATTTGTGCTCTTAACCCGTCAACCGCAAGTAATTTTCTCTTATAAACCACAACCGTCAGTCTTTTTCAGTATGATGAATAAGCTATTTCATGTAAATGAAGCAGGAATCTTAAGGTGATTCTCCTGAATCTACAATTTGTGATGACCATCCTGTTACAGCTATGCAAAGACTTGATAGATGACAATGGTTGTCTTGTAGAAGTTCCTACAAAGTAAGCAAAAAACCGTATACTGCATTGATTTTCTAGCGGCAACTGTATTCTGCATCTAAAATTAGGTTGAATCTACTTAGCCTGTATCTGTACTATGATAAGCCCCCCTTTAAGGGTAATTACACCTCAATTCTTTCACTTTGATACCCAATCTCTTGAACTGTTAGTATCAGCAGAGCTGCCTATTGTCATTTTATGAGGATCATGGGTTTACTGCCTATTTCTAAATGATTACAGAGACCGCAGAGCAGGGTAGGCTGGATCGGCTATAGCCTACCCACTTTCTGGGCAACAAATGGCTTTCTCTTTGTTGGCAAAATTTTGAAATTGACTAGCACTTAGTTGGCTGAAAGAGAAGCTGAAATTGGAATCGTAAAAGATGAATTCAAAATGATATATATTGAAGCTCTTGATTTTTTAGTACATTTTATGGATCTACAATATAATCTGCCAAATTTTAAAGCATATGAACAGCTCAAATTGCTACTCCTCAAGGCATTGGTGGCATTGGCATCCAATGATTTTGCAGAAGAAATTGAATACTTGAAACTACTCACTATATGATGATTAGTTTCTTTATGTTATTATGAAAATGGAATTTTCCAGCAATTCAATGAGCGTGATCCCAAAATTTTTTCTGGGGGCTGCACCCCTGGACCCCCAAATTACACTCACTCCTAAGCCCATCCACTTTTTGGATCACTCCACAGTCCTTGAGATTATGAGAGTACTGTTTTCAGGAGTTTGATCTTTTCTGTTATCCAGATATTTGATAAAACTCTGTGCTGGTTGCGATTTACCTGCAGTGTCATGGTGTAGTTTGCCAATGCATTAACTTAACTTAGTATCACACGCCTGTAAATTAGACTTTTTCTTTTTAATAACCTTTTACATGTTCTTTTTTTGGTGAAATGATACATACATACATACAATGCTTAAAGTCTTCAATGCTAATGTTATCATTGTCTATAAACTCCAAACCTTCCTTGCTACAAAATGATATTGTAAGTTAGATATTTTGCAGTGCTCAAAATTTTAGCTGGAGATTTTGCAGTATCAATTGCTTTAAGATGACCCACAACTTTCTCCTTTATTTAGAGAAAGGTGGAGTGGCGGGTTTTAGTGCCAAGTGCTGGAATCGCAGAAGTAGCTAAGTGCTAATCAACTCCGTGACCCGTTGTCATGATGCTGAAGTGGTGGGGTCCTACCAGGTATCAAGCCCACTCCGCCTGACTGTTCTGACTGCAAAGCCAGAGGATTACACCACTGCGCCACAACACTTTCAAGTCAGCAAAAGGGAGACTAAACTCTTGGGGGTGGGTATGAGGTTGTGGAGCGCAGTTGGACCAAATAAGCTCACAATGAAACACTGTCAACAACTACTGAAGATATTTCTAAACAGCACCACTCTCCCTCCATAAATGAATTCAAGTTTAAAGTTTCTTTAATTTTCTCCCACCATAACAAAATATCCTGCTTTTTTTCTGTGTCTATGGATTCTGGAACAGTAAATGATGTAATGCAATATCTGTCAGGCACATCAATACCAAATAAATTCTTTCCCTTGATCTTTAACTGATAGTTATGCAACAGTCCATTTGAAAGATTATTAGACTCAGTATTCAACCAATATACCACAGGATAGTTCAGAAAAATGCCATAAATTGTGCACATGCATATGTTGTAATCCTCTTCTAACAATTGATTATCAGGAAAACAATGACTTTTTCTGAGGTGTAATTTGTTGAGAACCGACCATAAAGCAATTTTTGTGTTCTTGATTTCTTCATTGTCTTTCAGTTTGCATGGTTTCCCTTTTGAAGATGAAACATCAATGATAATACCAAAGCTAGTTTCATTATTCGCCTCATTTTCCCCCAAATAATTATCAATTGATGTTGTGACGTGATCAGAAAAGAACCTGTTGTGAATGATAAAAATATCTTTGCCAACTTGTATAGCCAATAATTCTTTTGCGAGACATTGAGGCATGGGGCCGTGATCGTCAAGCTTGATTGTCAAATTTGACAACAAGGCATTAAGTTCACTCGCCGTGGTATCAGCATAATCAAATAGTAGTGATTTCTTGACACCAAGCTTGACAAATATCAAATCTAACAAGAGCGATCTCCAGATCTTTCTTCCTGTTTTTGGGAATGCCTTAAAGATTGCCGATCTGCAGACCAAAATGCTATCCATCTTGGGTGCCGTGTACTGTATTCACTTCCTTGTTTCACTTCTTTGTACACTGTTTCACTCACCTTGTTGCTGTTGTCTAAAAACATGTTCTGTTTCCAAGAAAAGCGATTATTCCCAGTGGATGGAAGGAAGGAACGAAATCTATGCGTGCAAATGAGACTCCATCTCAATGCGAGGCGAAAAGAACAGAATGACTGATTTAGGTGTACGTTTGACAACCAGACAACTGAAAAGAAAAGACAGAAAAGATGAGTGACAAAAGTCAACATGAAGACCCTCCAGCATCGGTATTTGTTACTGTAGGAACAACCAGTTTTGATAATCTGATACATACACTAATCTATGATGATGATGTTTTGCAGGTATCTATCTCAAAAACTTTAAGTCTCATTGACCTCGTTTCCCGTTTTATGTTCGGCCTACCGTATTTCATCGCATTGCTTGAATTGATCAAATCTTATCGGGATTCTAGAATAAACAATGAGATCTATAATGAAACAATAAGTTCTGAGAACGAAACAATGAGATCGAAGAATGAAACATGGGAAGGGAGGGTAGGGTCTGGCGGGATTTATCAGGCACTGAAGGTTTGTAAACTTACCAATCAAAATCTATTCATCCAAAGTGACCAAAAATATTTCATAAGCATATTTCAAACATTCCGTACAAAGTTTATGCAGCTCGTTGGTTTATCTTTCCACAAACCAAAGTGTTTATTGCGAAGTATTTTGACAACTTGCGGAGGTTAATTTCGTGCACCGTCGGTATATATCAGGCAGCTACCATTTTCACTTATTTGAATAAATATAGCCACTAGAAACACATAAAAACATGAATTCCAAAGACTTAACATCCTTTCTGTGCAATTTCACTAGCTTTAACCTTCTTTAATTGACTTCAACATGCTGGATTCCAAGAAAGTTTCTTGCAACTTCCCAGAAGTTCGAAGGTCAGCCAAACCGTAGAAAAGATGGACACGCAAAGTTTTCGGCCTAACCCCGAGATACTCTGCCGAGCCGGGTGAGATGAAACAAAGAGTGGTTGGAATGATAATCACATAGAATGAGAGAATAATGATCCCGGAAGGTTAACAAAGACTTATTTTCGATTTTGAAATGTTTAAGTCATGTTTACGGCTGTTGAAGGTTGAGTGTGCCTGATATATCCCACTGCCTGATAAATCCCGCCAGTACCCTAGACCTATGGAATCTAGCAATCTTGTTGGCCAGGTCGAAAACTCGGACGTCTCGAACATTTTGGACTTCTCGGGCCAAATTGTCCGAGTTTTCCAAGTCCGAGTTTTCCTGTTAGCCCTATGTTCAAAAATGAAACTTGAACTTCTCGGACGAAACTGTCCGAACTTTTCTTTGTCCAAACTATCAAATTTCTCCTATGTTCTTGAAGAATACTCGGACATGTTGGAACTCGAAAACACGGACATCTCGGATGAGAAGATCCAAATTTTCTTTCTGTGCAAATCATCGAATTTCTTAGCTTTTTCCAAAAAGTGAAATTCTGTTTCGTTATTTTACTTTCCGATAGACTTATTGCTTATTACAGTTGATGATATAAACTTGGGGCAAGTCTTCCATGATCTAGGAGAAGACTTAGGGTTTTTATAAATACCTTTAATTTTTTTGAAAATTGTAAATAGGGTTGGGTTTGTTGGCGTTAATTAGCTTCAGCTATATTTTTATGTTGCCAACTGTAAACAAATTGTTGATAATAATAAGAAAATTCAGACATGTCAGACATAATCATTTCACGAAGGAACAGGTAGTGAACTTGAAGATTGTTATTGAACCTTTAAGAACCTCAAAAGAGACTCTGAGTACTCAAAATCTGATAATTTATAAACTCTCAGTACTGGCCCAAATTCCTAGATTTTTTCAAAACTATGGATATTGCATCTCGTGTCTCTTTTTGGTTTCATGATGCAAAGACAGCTTCAACAATCAGTATGAATCTGAATTTTATCATCTATGAATCTGAAAATGGTGTTTGCTGAATTGCAGTGGTAAACAGCTTTTCCTTATCCTTTTTGTCTATTGTAAAAATCCATAAACAGCGTATTTCACTTTCAACTACATTAAGTACAGAGCACGGTTGATCATTTACGTCCTTTTCATGAAAGTTAAAAGAGTTACGAAACTCCTTTCAGTAAGAACTGGGTCAATACAAATTTACAAAAGTCTAGAGATGCCAAAAAGGTTTTCGCGGGGGTAATGAAAGTTGTTGTGTTGGGGCAGGGTCCGCTCATTTGCGATCGCCCCTTCACCCTTTCATATTTAGTTATCTATTTATTTCTGAGAATGGTCATCTTTACTAATGCTCACTACTATGTCTAGCATAACACTTTGAAACCAAGTCGACATAAGTTTGGTTGTGACCCCAGAAGGAGTTGTTTTGGTCACTGACTAGTACTCCAGCTCAAGTTTAGTTTAGATAGCCCAAGACAAGAAATAAGTGATGATAGCTGTGGTCAAATGAAACTGTATCCTTATTCAAATAGTTGACTTAAAAATGGTATAGCTAGAATGCTGTAATGGAAGTGAAACTTATTGTTTTCAGCTTGGTTTTTTAATTGATGTTTTGCTTGAAATGATGTTATGTTTTGTCTTGCTAGCCCCAGTTTAACTTCCAGATGTCCAGGATGGGTTTTGAACCTCAAAAATCTCTATGGGTCACAACATGCGAATATTCAACCAGAAGTGTGTTGCCTTTTGAATTGCAAAAAAGGTTTTCAAGATCTTTAGTTTCGTAGTAGGACTTTGGTCGCCTTATTCCTGAAAATTGGTGTGTGGTAACTGTTCCTTTCATCAATGTACCTACCACATGAAATAAAACTTGATTTCTTGTAAGTTCAACAGGAATTTTCCCCTATAATCCATTGAAATGGGTATGAAAATCCCCGGGGTTGCACTTGACCAGATATTGGTCGGGGACGTGCCATCGAAGCTTCAAAAACATACCCGTTCCTTATACCAATTTTTTTGCAGGAGTACCCGACCTTATACCAATCTTTCGAAAAAGTATATCCGACCTTATGTTTCATACCAAAATCTGGAAAGTCGGTACCGTTCCTTATACCAACATTTTAAGAATTGACACCGTTCTTCATAGCAATATTTGGAAAATCAATGTCCTTCAAAGCAAACAAAGTTTCTTAAAGAATGTGTTCCATGACGCATCTATGAACAACGCATCACTTTTGTGAATAGTAGTAAAGAACGCTATGATTCAATGAATAAACGCTTCCTGTTCGGTCATCCTTAATTAAATTTTAAGAAACGGGAAGCTCAATTAACGAAACTTAAGAACTGCCCTCAGACTTTAAACCGCCAAAAAACTTTTTGTAAGTTGCAATGTGTCCCAAAATCTAAGAAAAAATTGATACTTTAGAGAAATTCTTTGAGAAATTCGATGATTTGGAGGAATTCATGAAGAAACGCGATAATTTGGACAGGAAGGAAAATTTTTTTTTATCCATCATAAAAACTAACACAATTTTTTTTATAATACAACTAATGTACCATCCATAGCCAAAAAAGACACAAGGTCACCGAGTTCTGGCTATGAATGGTACTTACACATTTCTACTAGTTACATTTCTAAGAAAAAAAGTAAGAGTAATAAATAAAGAAGGATGCAAGTGTATCTCAAGATAGATGCCAGGAGTTTCTACGGAATTAAGGATATAGTAATTGAAAGATTTATGGTCAAAAATAATTCCTGCAGACTTCTCCAGCATCTATCTTAAGACAGACAACTAAGAAAGAAAAGTAAAAAGAAAAGTAAAAGCTTCTGCCTTTTAGGATAATCTATCCCTAATCAAACCGGCCCGTATCTTTGATGTAGGATATTGTAGACTCGAGAATAATGCTATTTTCTATCACACTGCAACGGGGGCTTCCATACAGAAGAATATTGCACAGGGATCTATCATCGAGGCGAGTGAGATTCCTGAGATATCAGAGAGCTGGCCAAAGAGATCCAAACGAAGGGTGTAATACTGTGGGCAGTGCAGGAGGAAATGTTCGTTATCCTCAATGGCTAAGCCACAATTACAGACAGGAGAAAGACAGTCAAAGGCATGTCTAAAACGATGCTCATTTAAGGCACTAAACTGAACACGGAGCCTAGTTAATAATCTTATACCTGGGATGCAGGGGCGTTCAAGTACGGTAGATTTTGTGACACCACCTTTGTCCTGGGAACGAGAGGACATAGCTGATAACCACCAGATTATACCAAATTATGGAACTCCTCACATAGTTTTCATGCAAAATGTTAGTTACTGCGCCGCTAACTCTGTCCTTTTTGTTGCAATAAATAGAAAGATCTCAAGTACAACGGTGCTACCTCTGTCCCCAGCAGTTGCTGACAAAGCGATGCAGCCTCTGTCCCAATCAGTTGCGGAAACCCACCCAGCTTTTGCATACATAGATTTAATATCAAAGGTATGATTTACGTTTTTCCAGTCTCTATGCAAGTCCACCCAGTTTCCCTGGTTTTTGCTCTCAGTGTCAATGAATTCCTTGTGGTCTATCATGATGCACCTTCTTAGCTTGTTACATATTCGTACGAAATACCAGATATTTTTGAATGAATAGATATTTTAAATGAATAGATATTTTTTGAATTAATAGATATTAAAATGCATCAACAATCTTGCACCAAAATACCTTACTGAGTTGGTGACATTAAGAACAGCAGCAAGACGGACAAGATCTACCTATGATAATTTGAAAATTGAAACACCAAGGACAAAGCTTGTGACCGCTGGAGATCGTGCCTTTATAAGTGCCTCTCCTCATCTTTGGAATAAACTGCCATATGCATTGAGAGCAACGGATTCTTTAGAAACTTTTAAGTGTAGACTAAAGACACATTTGTTTAAAGAATATTTTGATTAGGTTTTATTTTTGCCAATGATTTTTAACATTCCTTGTAATTAATTTATATGATATTAACGTATTAGTTTTATGTAAATTATGTAATGCGCCTTTGAGCCGTGTGGATAAATGGCGCAATATAAATGCCTTTTATTATTATCATTATTATTATATTTTTGAATGGGAAGAGAGATACTGAATACAGTAAGAACCAGCAAAGTAGATACAGCTTTTTCAAAGATTCCTTGTTCAGTTTCCATTTAAACGTATCTGACATCAAAGTTTTTTCTATGACGGTTCCTTTTACTCAACCGAATCGGCCAGTTGTCTTATCTTGGAAGCATTGGTCGTATCGTTTCATCTTCCATAGCGCTCTGGCAACCTCGTCCCCAGGGCTTTTATGACAAAAGGCCCTGGGGACGAGGTTGAGCGCTCTGGCAGTGCCTCCTTAGAAATTGGTCTCTGTTTTGCGGGTTCTTGCAATATACGAAGTTTCATTTATAAGGAACTTTGGTCCTGTGCTTGAGGGTGGCAAGTCTATTTAGTGTTAGTTTTGCTATCAAAAATGCTTTGGGTCTACAATTTCCCATACGCTCATCCCTTTACCAAAGAGGCTCAACCCACCAAAACTCTAACTATGTTTACCTCCTCAACTCAGATTCAGTACAGCGGCAGTTTAACTTCGTTTCCCCTCATAATGCAGAAAAGACACATTGGAATATGCCCAAGGTTGTAGAATGTAGTGTCTCTTAAAAATGGTTGCTTCAAATCCAGTTGAAGGTGCTAACAAAGATGCCTAAAAGCTCATGAGCTCGTACAAATGTTACATTTCTGACACCTGGAGGTATTCAAAAAAACTTGTCGACAGATATTTCTTAACAAATCCTCTCGGAGGATTTTGCAAAGAACCCCCGAGAGCGTTTTCCAGAAAAGGTTTGAAACGGATTGCCTGAAAATCTTCAAGAAGGCTTTCAGAAAGCTCTCCCGACAGGGTTTTTTCAGAAAGCCTCCATCACAATGTTTTTCAAGCATCCAGAGGGTAACGTAAATCCTGATAAACCTTCCAGCTTTTTCTCAGCGCCTTGATTTTCTTGATTGCACTTACTTTTTGTAAGAAGCTAAGAATTTGAGCAAGTTCTGAAGTTTCTAAAAATCAGCAGATTTTGATGTTTCTTACAAGTTTCTTGAAAGTACCATAAAAATCTTCATGTTCACAGCTGTGTTCACAGCAGCCATTTTAGACCACCAAAAAACCAGAAGAACGTAAATGTACCTTTTGTGATACCATGGAGGATGAAATTCATCGTTTAATGACATGTAACAGGAAAGGAGAAAGCTTGTTGACGTAATATCATCAACGAAGCCAATATTCAACTTTCTGGACACTAAGAACAAATTTAGGCCCCGTTTCCTTCACTCCGTTTTCGTATGAAAACGGAGTGGAATGTCTCCATTTTTGGGTTGGTGTTTCCATTGAAAACGATCGAAAACGGAGACATTTGAAAACGCTGTTCAAAGTGGAGTGATTTGAAAACGGAGACATCTGAAAACGCATCGTTTTCAATGGAAACACCGAAAACGGAGTCATTCGAAAACGCTAACAACAGCAATCTATACAACATCCTCGGTTTCAAAGCGAGTGCGAACAAAGGAAATGAAAACGAACGAAAACGGAGTAACGGAAACACCCCCGTTTTCGTACCAGGCGCTCTTGGCGAAAACGGAGTAATGGAAACGGTTCAAGATTATCCGAAAACGGAGTGATATGAAAACGGAGACATTTGAAAACGGAGTAATGGAAACGTAGCCTTATATACCCGATGAATGAAACAAATATATTGCTAAATCACACGATCAATAAATTCATTGAGCAAAGCAAATAGGTGCATGAAATTGTGAACACCTAACATGACAGTAGTCTAATTATGGTTATATTTTGTGCTAATGCCGCATTTTGTTATTTTTCGCGTTTTGTTGTCATGGTAATGTTATTCTGGTTTGTTCTGTTTGCGTACCCGTCAGTAGCTGCATTAAGCATACATCAAAAGATTAAGTACCTTTCGAGCAACGTGATAAAGGAAACGAGTGAAAATAAAGGAAGAATGTACAAAGAATTTCCTTTATCAAAATAAATAGTTTCTGAAGTTAAATTTTTACAAAATTGAAGCAGAGTCCAGAAAACATTACGGTCGCACGGTCATTGACCGGAGGAAGGTTGGTAAAACAATGGAGATTTTGAGGAAGGTTTGTCAAAATAGAGATTTGAAGGAAGGTTTGGATACATACTTTGACAATAAAAAATGAGACAAATCATTGGAAGAAACTGTCAATGCAATGAAGTCTCACAGACGATTTGTCTCACAATAGTCTTTAGCATTGATAACTGGTATATCTTCTCAATTTCAATATGCACTTGAATACTCTTGATTCATTTTCCATTTCAACTTGCTGCATGTGTAATACAGTTTCATTTACCAAAGAAAGAGGGTTATTTTCAGTAATATGTATTCTGGAAAGACTCTAAAGCTTATAAAAGCTTCATCATAAACTCATTGATACAGGGTGATGTCTACCAGCTTCACCAAACACGGTGCCACTATCAATCCTCAGTCAAAACTTCAAGCAATGGCTTTCTCATGGCATAGGCCTATGTTAACCAAACTTCAAATTCTTTTGTTCTCTGATATCGTTCATCTTCAGATTTTGAACTTCCAACAATAAATCTTATGACGAAAAAGATACTGGGTATCTATCAATCATGCCACTATTCAATTCTGATGTATTCCAAAAGATCTTTGATTCTTGGCTGTATTCCTAACATTACAAATCAGTACAGAGAGGTACAGTGTCAGTCAGTCACCACTTCTTCAAAAGAGAGTCCACCACCTTGCACTCTGAGTTGTTGGTTCTGACTCCTTGTCATGTGAAACAACAATGTCTTTTCACCAAAGCTGGCTCCTCTATCAAGTTATCATATCACTAAATGTTTACGCAATTTATACGAATTCACTTCTTCCATTTGAATCTGATTCAAATTGTGATTCATAGAACTTTTGCCTAGGCCATCGATATCTACTGTTGTTGTTGTTCCTCCAAAGCAGTGCACTTAGACTTACTACGGGAGTCCTGCATTTTGCCATATTGCTACGAGAAGTCGTGTAGGACAATGTCGAGCTTAGGTAATAAGTCTACTGTAGTAGCAAAGATTCAAGAAATTGTCACGACTTTCTATCGTTTTTAAAGGTATTTCACCTTATAATTCCAAAGACAAAGACTGACACGCCCTAGGTATGACTTAGCCACGCCCTGGTATGTAAAAAATTGGAGGAAGGTTTTGTTACGAAAAAATTTTGACCGGAGGAAGGTTTAGTACTTTTCTGGACTCTGAATTGAAGCTTCCAAATCTTTTGGCAATCAGAGAATCGGATTTTTCTTACAGTTTCTTATTGAAAAGTCGTATGGAATTCACCATAATGTGCCTCTCGCTGTATAGCTAAGATGATCATAGGCCTTGCAGACGCATGAAGCCATTGCATTGCAGATGGAGCCACTCGTTCCTGTTTGAACTGCTGGAACTATTGTTCAACTCAATTGTGGTTAGAAGCTGAGCTTTTTAAACATTTTCAGCCAATCAGATTGGTCAACAGACAATTAAAAACCATCCTAGATAAAGGAAAAATGTTAGATACCATTTGTAGATTTTCGATGCAGGTAACCAGGATAATGCTAGTGAAAGAGAGAAACATTGAAACAAGAAACACGACTTTTAATATTTAACGGATCTGTGTGCTATCAAGCTAAGAGAATCGATCAGGGGATGAGAACAATTTTATTCTGAGATTGTGATTTGACAGAGAAGAAAGGTTTGACATGACGGTCTTCCAGAATTTCTTATTATCCGTGACAAGTGAGATATCTAAGTTACAGTAATGATTTATTTTTTCTTTTCGAAGTAATTTGACACAATAATTTCGCTGTTTACGAAAGTCGTTCGAGTTTTCAGCAGTTCCATCTTCGTTGTATTTATTACGTAGTTAAGAACGCAGAGCACGGGTCATAAATGGTTTATCACTTGCCCGGACATACGTCTTCTTAGTCAGAGTATGTTTGTCCAGAACTCTATCAAAGGCAGTTTCAAATGAACTGTAATTCAAATCCGATGGGTCCAGTTTTTGTAACTACTATTGAAGATCACTTTTCAAAACATTCTCAGTATACTTTTTGTAATTTCTATGGTTAATTACAGTTGGTCCTTGTTTAGGGAAAGTAGTTTCAAAGACGGTAACAACCATTTTATGAAAATCTGATAAACCAGTTTCGACAGCGGTGGTTTTTTGTACACTCCTGTTTCTATTTGTCAATACTAGATCTATACGTTTTGATGAGTGAGATTTATAGCAGGTTGGTTCTGTGACTAGATTTTTGAGGTGAAGGTCCAAAAATTTTTGAGCTGTTCCACAGTTTCAGTCATATTAAAATCCCAAAAAAACATAAAATTCTCATAGTTTTCACTATGAAGCCCGAAGGCTATTTCAACCAACATTGCTCGACTCGCTGTCGAGACTTTTAGCATTCTGATTTGCAACCACTCAGCACAAGTGGGCAAAATTTACTAAATTCTCGAATCAAACTCAGTCTTTTATTGCATGGAAGAAACCATGCCGCATGCACGACTATCAATGAACACGCATATAATGAGAAACATTACATCTCTGGAGAGTCGAAACCAACTGCACTTCACATTGCCAGATTTGCAAATCTGTAATAAACAATACACAGCATTAAAAGACAGGAGTGGAAGAAAGCTGAGAGTTTCTATGACATATAAAAATGTCATTGTTTGCAGCTTGTCAATCTTCAGGCGGAAGATAATTGTCATCTGTTTGCTGAACTTTTGCAGCGCATTTGGGTCTGAGATGCCCCAGATTACACATTGTTCTTGAAGCTCCAATTTTTGGGTCACAAAAGACTATTACATTTGGTAGAGTTGAGGAGCATTTCACTCATTCAAAAAAGGGTACGAAATTTTTTCAAAACAAAAGGATGTTTATGGATTTTTGATCGATTTTTCTTGGATCCCAGAGGATTTCTGCCAAAGTTTTTATGAGATTTTTTGAGTGAAATGACCCTCGGTAGGGTTTTACGAAGACTTGTTTATCTAACGTAGCACCTAACGGGAAGAGCTCCTTGACCTATCTTTTATCTTCGATCATAAAAGGTTGGTGAGTATCACTCAAGATAGAGCCTCTATCCAGGCTTCATCGAGACGGAAGAGTTTTATAAATGTCCGTGAGTCGTCTAAAGGCCCTTTTATTGTATATTGTATAACTGCAATTGTTGGTGCAGCCTGTCTACAAGATGGCTGATAGTTAGCCTTATTCTACATGTTTCCCTTTCTTCAGACCTTGAAAAAACATGGTTTCAAGAAGATGATATTACAGATAGGAAATGGTGCTGTCGTACCAGATTGTGATAATTCAACGTGCATCGAAATGGAGTATTTCAGATTCAAGCCTTCCATCTCTGATGACATTGCAAAAGCTTCAGTAGTTATTAGCCATGCAGGTATGACTTTCCAGAGCTCACTTGCAGGAGTTCTTTTTATCTGTTCATTTATGCTCCGTCAAAACACAATTTGTGAGACGGGACCAACGAACGCATGTCTGGGATGAGTCGCAAAAATGTATCCCCCAATCGAAAATCATTCCAAATTCAGTTTCATTTATATTCAGCAAAGTTTGGAAGGCTAGAATGGAATGGTTTTTAAATGGTTTATATGGAATAGTTTGAGTGGTTTAAATTTAGAATGGATGTTAAAAGAAACAACTAAGTGCGTAAATACAAGTAGAATAACATTAACAGATTCCAAGGGTACCGTGGAGAAACCGCAACGACTTTCGAGCCCAGTGCCCTTTGTAGCTTCTAAATAATTTATGGCAACTCTGCTTTCCGCGCCAGTGAGCAGCGAATTGCCGTTTTGCCAGACCATTCTCCTAAGAAAGCAGTTAATTTCTCCTGTACTATTCGCTCTATCGAAAAGCGATAAACAAGACTATATCGCACTATATAGTCTTGGTAATCGAAAGGTATATGTTTCCATTGAGGCTGGCTTTGCAAATTATTTTTCAAAACTGTTTGTTGATTTCAGAAAAGTGGATTTATTTCCAAAACTACTCGAAAAATTTTCGGTTTTCTTTCGCTTTATCTTTGGCTAAGTTGTTGATCTACAACTTTACCAAATCTGATTGAATTAGACTTCTCTCAATCGAATTTTATATTTCTGTTTACTTTTTGACAGCGAATTTTTAGAAGCCTTGGTTCGTAAAAAGTTTAGTTTCAGGTCTGTGTTCCTTGCGGACTCTAAGAGAAATTGATATTTTGGGAATGCACATTAAAGTCTCTAAAGATTCGAAGCGGAAGGTTGTGAAACTGCTGGTAGCATTCAAGAAATGATGCTTTCACAGGCGCTCCAAGGATGTCTGTTGACACTTGGATATTGCATTCCTAACCGATCACGTTCATTTTTTTGCCTATGGAAACATCTCAGAAAGTTATTCTTAAGAAAACATCTCAGGCAGAGTGTTTGAAAGCGTGATTCATAACATGGGAATCTGTTGCCAAGGCTTCTACTCTTCACTCTCCAAAAGTAAACAGAAATATAAAATTCAATTGTGAGAAATCTAGCCTAGCTTTTTCAATCAGACTTGGTAATGATGTAGATGAAAAGCGTAGCTAAAGATAAAGCGAAAGAAAACCAAGAAATTTGAGTAGTTTTCGAGATAAATCCACTTTTCTGAAATCAATAAAAAGTTTTGAAAAATAATTCGCAAAGTCAGTCTTAACGAGTTTTATGAGAAATTGTTTTGTGAGGATATGTTTTTATGAGAATCTTTATGAGGAGTGGTCAGCCTGACGACAAGCTCCAAGGAATACAAAATATGATATCTGAAGGTTCGAGATTGATCGAAGAAGCTAAAAGGGGCTACTTTCTTAAGGCAGGGAGAGCTCTGGCAAATCCTGAAATTGGCACCAAAAAATATTGGTCCCTGATTAACACCGTTCTAAACAAGGCAAAGATCCCAATAATACCGCCTCTTCTAGAAGATGGAATCTTCATTACGAATTTTGCTGAAAAGGCACAAATATTCAACGATTACTTCATACAGTAATGTACAACGATTGATACTGGAAGCCAACTTCCACAACATGTCCCAGCAACTATTACTCAATTGAATGATTTTGTAATCTCTGAGGAGAAAATTCTGAATATCATTAGATCACTTAATCCTAATAAAGCACATGGCTGGGATGGAATATCTGTGAGAATGATCAAACTTAGCGATAATGCACTGGTTATCCCGCTAAAGATAATATTTGAAAACTGCTTGAGACGAGGAGTCTTTCCCGAAATATGGAAATATGCAAATGTAGTGCCAGTGCATAAGAAAAATGAGAAAAATTTGAAGGGAAACTACCGTCCCATTTCTCTCCTTCCTGTTTTTGGGAAAATACTCGAAAAACTTATATATGACTCTTTATACTCACACCTCGCCTCGTGCGACCTTCTTAATCCATGTCAATCAGGTTTTCGACATGGCGATTCGACAATCAATCAGTTACTTTCGATAACGCACACAATCTTCAAAGCCTTCGACTGCAATCCTCCTTGTGATGTTCGATCTGTGTATTTAGATATTTCCAAAGCATTTGACAGAGTGTGGCACGATGGCCTCCTGTATAAGCTAGAGCGTTGTGGTATTTCAGGGCAACTTTTTTTTCTGGTCAAGAGTTTCCTTAAGGATCGAAAACAAAGAACGGTTTTGAATGGGCAGTGTTCCTCCTGGGGAGATATTTCAGCTGGAGTACCCCAGGGCTCTATTTTAGGACCTCTATTTTTCCTCGTGTACATAAACGACCTTACTGAAGATTTAAGGTGCAATGATACTTCGTTGTTCACAGTAGTTGAAGATTCCAATGCCGCAGCAAATGACATGAATCACCACTTAAAATTGATAAATCAATGGGCTCATAGCTGGAGGATGTCTTTTAATCCTGATCCACAGAAACAAGCTGTTGAACTAATATTTTCAAGGAAGAAAAATGAAATTGATCATCCTGTCGTTCTCTTTAATGACACACCTGTGAAGAAAGTAATTGAACACAAACATCTGGGGATTGCTCTTGATTCAAAGTTGTCTTTTTACGCTCACACAAAGAAGCTATCTCTAAAACAAGAAAGGGTATTGGTATGCTGAAATTTCTCTCCAGGTATTTGCCTAGACGTACACTTAATGAACTTTATAAGTTGCATGTTCGTCCCCATCTAGACTACGGAGATGTCATCTACCACACCCCAGCAAAATTATGCGATAATATTCATAAACTGCTTGAGAAGAGGCATATTTCCCGATATATGGAAACATGCAAATGTAGTTCCTGTCCATAAGAAGAATGAGAAAAATGTCAAGGGGAACTATCGTCCTATTTCTCTTTTACCAATCTTTGGGAAAATCCTGGAAAAACTCATATTTGACTCTCTGTACTCTCATCTTGTCTCCTCGAAACTGCTAAACCCGAATCAATCTGGTTTTTGTCCAGGTGACTCAACAATCAACCAATTGATCTCTATAACGCATACAATATTTACAGCCTTCGATTGTAATCCACCCCTAGATGTTCGATCTGTGTATCTCGATATTTCAAAGGCATTTGATAGAGTATGGCATGATGACCTTATTTATAAACTAAAACGATGTGGCGTCTCTGGACAACTTCTATCTCTCATTCAAAATTTTCTCAAAAATCGAAAGCAGCGAACAGTTCTAAACGGGCAGGCTTCTAACTGGGGGGATATCTTAGCTGGTGTACCCCAAGGATCTATACTGGGACCCCTATTCTTTCTGGTATACATAAATGACTTGACTGAGAACTTAAAGTGCAATGTCAAGCTTTTTGCAGATGATACGTCCCTATTCACTGTAGTTCAAGACTCGAACACAGCTGCCAGTGACATGAACCACGATCTTGAGTTGGTGAGGAAGTGGGCTAATGATTGGAGGATGTCCTTCAATCCTGACCCAACGAAGCAAGCAGTTGAATTAATGTTTTCAAAGAAAAAATCGGTGATTGATCATCCAGTAATACTATTTAATGGTATGCCCGTCATGAAAGTTGATGAACATAAACATCTTGGAATCACCTTGGACAGGACTTTATCTTTCTCCGCTCATATAAAGGCTGCTATCTCCAAAACAAGGAAAGGTATTGGTATGTTGAGATTCCTTTCCAAATATCTGCCTAGGCATACCTTAAATAAATTATACAAGCTCTATGTTCGACCCCACTTTGATTACGGAGATGTTATTTACCACAATCCACCAAAAGTATGTGACTTCACAGGCAGTACCACCTTATCAAGTTTAATGGAGAAGCTAGAATTTGTTCAATACTCCGCTGCCTTAGCTATAACGGGAGCGTGGAGGGGGACGTCTCGAGAAAAGCTTTACCTTGACCTTGGGTGGGAATCTCTAAGCCTCCGAAGATGGAGTAGACGTCTTACGTTGTTTTATAAAGTCATAAACAATTTAACTCCTGACTACACAAGGGACCCATTGCCACCACTTCACCAGGTCCAATATTCTTTTCGTGAACGTGACACGATCGGGCAAATACGAGCAAGGACAGAAAAATATAAATCTAGTTTTTATCCTCACTGTTTGTCCGAGTGGAATAAACTTGATCCTGAAATTAGATTGTCATCTTCTGTTGCTGTTTTCAAGACAAAGATACTATCTAAAATCCGCCCCCCTACAAAATCTGTGTTTGGCATTCATGACCCGAAGGGCCTGTCTCATCTTACTCAACTCAGGGTTGGTCTCAGCAAGTTAAATTTTCACAAATTTCAACACAACTTTAGAGACACAATAAACCCAATGTGCCCAAGTAACGATGGAATCGAGGATACGGAGCACTTCTTGTTGCTCTGCCCCTCTTTTGGTGTTCAAAGGACTGATCTCCTCGCTGGAATATACTCTCTTGTACGACCATATGAATATGTAAATCTTGCAAATGATATTCTGTTGCAAATCTTATTGTACGGCGATAAGAATTTTCCAAACAATCTCAATAGAAGCATCCTTGAGTTAACAATACGTTTTATACATAGTACTGGTCGATTTGAATAAAGTACGTCGCCCCAATCCCCCTTAGTAAGCCAACAATAATTTAGTTAATTATCATATGTAGAGCCTGTCTCAAATTATATATGAGGTGAGATCTGTGGAAATGCAAAATTACTCATACTATTACCCATAACGCAGCGAACATCTTGTCTGCTATTATTTCGCGGACATTTTTCACCTGATATCTAGTTTGAGACAGAGTGTAGTGTTCTTTGCTTCTTTTTCATGTCTTGAATTTTTTTCTTCTTCTGTAATTCATATGTAAATCGTCTTAGTTTTTTGTGATGCCACGGAGTAGTCATAGCATTTTGCACCCAGTGGCATCGTCCTTGTAGTGTAGTTAAGTATTCTGTAAGTAGTGTAACTAGTAAATCCGTATTATAAATTTTTATTGGAATGTAAAAAAAAAAAATTATGCGAATTTAGTCACAACGAAATTTTCATAAGTTCTATGGAAAAGCTAGAGTCCGTCCTGTATTCTGCTGCCCTGGCTGTAACAGGGACATGGAGAGGAACTTCGCGAGCGAATCTGTACGCAGAGCTTGGCTGGGAATCACTGAATTTACGAAGGTGGAGCAGACGCCTCACTCTGCTCTACAAACTAGTAAATAATCTAACACCTTCGTATATGACAGAACCAATCCCCCCTCTTGAGCAGTCAAATTACACTCTTCGCAATCCGGATGTCATAGGGCGAATAAGGGCAAGAACAGAAAAATTCAAGTCTAGTTTCTATCCTAGTTGCCTTACTGAATGGAATGAACTTGACCCAGAGATTAGACTTGCACCGTCTGTCACTGTTGTTAAGAAGAAACTTTTGTCGATTATCCGCCCCCCTGCAAAATCTGTTTTCGGGATTCATGACCCAATGGGATTATCACACCTTACTCAGCTTAGAGTGGGTCTCAGCAAATTGAATTTTCACAAATTCAGGCATAATTTTAAGGACATTGTAAACCCACTGTGCCCTACCAACGATGGTGTTGAGGATACGGAGCACTTTTTGTTGCTTTGCCCATCTTTTGCAGTTCAACGACAAAACCTTCTTGCTGAAATTCTTCCACTGTTACGACCATTTGGATATGCTAATCTTTCAAATGAGGTTCTAACGCAGCTCTTATTGTATGGTGATGAAAACCTCCCTAGTAATGTTAACAGGAATATACTCGAGCTAACATTACAATTCATCAAGGAAACCGGTCGTTTAGATTAAGCTCTTTCCAAACTCTACTACAAACTACGCAACCACCAAGCACTCTTTCTTTGCAACGCCTTTTTGTTTTGTTTATTTTTTGTTCTATGTTTTTCTTAATAGTTCTGTCTGGTCTTCGTTTTAAATGTTTTTCTTTTTACTTTTCTTTTTTTAAGGCCTCGGGGTTGTCATTGTATTTTGCTCCTCTTGGTATCGTCGTCGTAGTATTGTAAAGTAGTTTAAGTAGTGTATTTAGTAATTTTGTCATGTAAATTTTTAGATTGAATATACATATAAAAAAAAAATTGTTTTGAAAACGGCGTGGTCTTCATGCTGCTTGCTTCAAGGAACTTCTAATGCTGAATAAAGAAGTAAATCACTACGCAGAGCACTAGTAATCCAGCTTTACCAATAGTGAAGGACGACATCTCGGTTTCTTGTTCGAGGTACGTCAGTTTTTTGCAACAAAACCGGCAACAAACCGGCCAGAGAGAAAGACAAGAAAGAAGCAGAACATCCGCTTGTTTAGGCCGCAGCTTCGAAAGGAGAAATTTTGCATGTTTAGGGACCAAGAGCTAAATTTCGTTTATGAAGGCAGAGGTCTTTAATGGACAGGTGGAGAACACATGGTAGACAATATCTTATTTGCACTGGACAGTGAGTTCCATTTGTTGGACCTATGGGTTAACAACTCGATGAAGAGAGTTTGTAACTTCTGAAACTTTTCTGGAAACTGCCTCTTGTTCTGAAAATATTGGCTCTATGAATGACGGACGAGGTACAGGATGATGTCTAGTGAAATTGAAATGATTACTTCCGGTGGACAACTGCAATGACTGCTACTTTGATGATTTTCAGAAACTCATAAACAAGCATAGCAATTGGGTCTACAAGGTAAAATGGGCACGCTTGGGTAAAATGGGGTGACAATAGAGAAAAAATTAACTAAAGATATTGATTCACAGGCTTTTTCTGAACTGGTAAAAAAATTCAGTGTTTTCCAGGTGTCAAAATTTAACTATCCCCAGTGGTATCCGTTTGATCTTTCTTTACGAAAAGTGCGTGGAATTTTTCCGGGTTGGCGATCATTTCATTTCGATCGAGCCATGTGAGAGCAACGCATGCCTCCTTTTCTAGCACATCAATTAGTTGTGGGAGACTATTGGAGAAATATGTAAGGATATTATCATCTGCGTGATTGACAAGGGATCCTTCTTTGATGAAACGAAATAGATCATTAATATAGAAGTTGAAAAGAATAGGGCCTAAAAAGATGGATCCATGAGGAGCCCCTGATAAACAGATTGATAGTTGCTGTAAACATTGTTTATGCGAACCGATTATCTGCACCGTTTTAGATTCGAATAAATGAAGGCAAGAGAATTTTCATTGAAACCATATTCGTGGAGTGAAGCTATAAGCAAATCATGCCGGATACAATCGAAAGCTTTCGATAAATCCATCAATATTGCACCGACAGTGAAATCATTGTCCAGTTTAGTCTTCCAGTCATCAAGCATTCTAATTAGGACATGTTGCGTACCGTAAGCCTTCCTGTAGGCCGCAATAAAAACCGAAAGCTTTCTTCCCAGGAATGGACTTATCTGATCTTTAATTACCTTTTCGTATATTTTGGAAAAAGTGTAAAGTATATGCTTACGGGGCGAAAATACTGTTCGAATCGGTTCACCTTTGTCGAGAGGTGTGACTGCAGCTTTTGTGCGCGTTCTGGAAATGTGCTGATGCGAATGCTAATGTTTATGGCCTTTGTTAGTGGGAAAGATTGCTTCCTTGCAGCTAAGTGGACAAGTTTAGGGGGTATTTTATCCTCACCGGTTGACTTCCTATCATTTATTGCCCGGAAAAGTCAAAAAAGCATCTTCCGTTGAAGCTTCATGAAGAGAAAACGTGTTAAATGGATTTTCTAGACTTTTAATAATTGATAGAATACTTGGGTGATTGTGATATTGTTGAAGAATCAGTCTAATTCCACATCGATTGTCTAAGCAGGGCACATTGTAGGCAATGCTGGAGGGTTTTTTCCTTTGGGATTTTTCAATGATATTGATGTAATGGTCATTAAAAAATTCGACAAGTTCTCTATCATCAGTTATAATTGTGTCTCCTTTGACTAAGGTAATGTCATTACCATGCAACCCTCTTTTATTGGAAAGAAGGGGTTTGACGAAGTTCCAGAAATCCTGATTTGGAGCCAACCCATTGCTTGTTGCATTCTTAAATGGTTTCTAATCGCCTTCTCCCTTAGTGAGACGATAATTCTTGGGACCAGAGATTAAAAAGACGGCCCCTCAGAGCTCTAATTCTCAAATACCAGTGATTTGATTTTTTTATCGCCAACCAACAGCGGTGTTATCTCATCATCGGGGCCTAAGTTTGGGCTATTAGTGCATTGGCCAAAACTTACAGCAAGCTAACCCTTAAATGATCTCTGGCTGGGGTTTTCAAGAAAGAAGCCGAATTTTTTCCACAAGCCAATGCACTAAATATCCATGCCACTGTTCCGTGCCTCCAAAGAGACAATTGAACATTAGCATGAAGATTCTCCGAAAATCGAAAACAAGAACGAAAATGAATTAGGAGAGGGTGGGTGGGACAAGCAAAAACAGTCCCAGCGATATCCAGCTGCTTTTCCGTCGCTGTTCTGAAGTCGAATGGCGAATAAACACAAACTTATCATTACATTTATACCCATTCAGAAACCCATGCCACGCAGTCTCTCCGGAGACGGAAACCATTAGAAACTGCAATACCCAAATTATGTTTCGACTCCATGCTACGGCCTCAAGAGACCCGAGTTATTCAATTGATGACTATTCAACTATTGCAAAGTTCAATAATGTTATTTTCATCTTTAGAGAACAGACGGGGTAGAGGGAGCCTTCATTATCGGCCCAACAAGGAGGGTAACAAACACAAAAGACCCCTATCCCTTAGAGAGGAAAAATCCACCGACCTCTTAGCCCCAATTAACTGTGATGTAAAATTACATTTTAATCCCGATTATCTATTTCGTTGTTTTTTGAACTTGGTTTCATTTTCCTGTAAAGGATATTTCTTTAGCTTCTTTTGAAGTCTAGATCGGGTGCAAATTCCTTTCCGTAGATTTCGATTAAAAAATGGAGCTGTGTTCATTTACATCAAGGCTCTTTATATCAAGTTTTACAACTGAAGATGGAATTCATATTCAGTATCTATCAGTCATTGCGAACTGGACTTCAGATGCAAAACCTGTCGTTTGGTGTACATGAAAATGGCAATGAGAGATTCTGGCCTTGCGTCGTTAGGCCTGTGGCCAAGTGCTGGAACGAAAGCATCGAATCATAGTGGGGGAGTAGAGAACTTTCGAATGTAAGGCAAATTAAAGCAATTGATATCAATGATGATCCGTGCAATAAATCATTGCATTTGTTGGTGAAGAACTCCAGTCCTTCAGGTAACTATTTATGCAACGAAATAATTTTTGCAACAGTTAATGTTGGCAATATGTACCGTGCAGATGGCAATGAGTGCAGTGACGCAAGGCCATTAAGGGTGATTCTGGCATCAGCTGATGAGCAAAAAAAAGTCTTAAATGGAGCAGTAAAGCTTAAAAGCAAGACATCTTTCAAGGATATATTTATGAATAACGATCTTATCCTTGTAGAATTGCAGCAGAGGAACCTCCTTGTAGCAGAAAAGAAAAAGAAGCAGGCGGAATGGGAAGCAGCAGGTCAAAGCGCAAGCTGGGTGATTCGCAAGGGGGAGAGTGGTTCAAGGAAGAGACAAGAAGACAGCAGATGCAAGGGCAGAAAGGGTGGAGAACGTAAACTAGATGATAAAGCCACCTATGAGGATACTGCATGCTCAATTGCGCGTACCTGTTTTGAAATTTTATCCTCTGTTTGTTATTCTTTTGCCTATTTGTACCTATTTATCTTCATCTCAATTTTGACAGTACCTTGTTCCGTCCTCTGTACCTCATTGTTTTCCTTTTTGGCAGCACATGGTATCGATATCCCCTGGGCCTATGTTTCATCGACGGTCAAGTCTGTATTACAGGATCCCGTGCGGAATTTTGCAACTTAATGTCGTATGTCCTTGCCACGGGTTTTTACTGCTTTCCGTTCTCTTTGATCTACTCAAAACTAACACGTACCTCCGAGTGAAGTATTCAGCTTATCGAAGTAAAATTTTGGTTTTTGCATCATTCATTGTATGCCTTACTAATAAGTGAGTTTGTTGGATACTTGGCTGTGAATTTACATATGAGAGCTCTTCTATTTCTTGCTCGAGATATAGAATCTAATCCCGGACCCCAAACTGAAAACTGCGTGAAGTTTTTCCATTGGAATTTAAATAGTATATGAGCTAGAGAAAGTATCAAAATCCCCCTGATGGAGGTAGACAACTCAGTTCATCATTTTGATGTCATGGCGCTATCTGAGACTAGGTTGGACCAATCAGTCAAAAATGAGGACATTTTCATTCAAGCTTTTAGTAGGGAAATTTACCGTAGTGATCATCCAAGTAATACTAAAACTGGGGGAGTGTGTGTATATTTCCGAGAAGGACTGCTAGTTAAGCGAAGAAAAGATCTTGAAATTTTTACAGGAGACGGTTGTCAATGAAATAAACATTTTGCGTAAAAAGATACTGTTTGTAGCAATTTATCGCAGTCCAAGTCAAAACAATGAACAATTCAAAAGTTTCATGGATAAGCTGCAAATAATGTGCGATCATTTCCAAAGAGAACGGCCTTACTCGATTATAATGACTGGTGACTTCAACTGTCGATCTTCTCAGTGGTGGGGGGAAGATATTGAGAATCCGGAGGGAACTGCTTTTGGATGAGCTACTTGAAACAAATAACTTATATCAGCTTATTGATGAGCCAACTAACATGAGGGGAGAATATATGTCCTTTATAGATCTTACCATCACTGACCAGCCAAACATATTTGTAGAATCGGGAGTCCATCCTTCCCTTGATGATCACCGTCAACACCAAATAGTCTACGGTAAGCTGAACATTTCAATACCCCATCCACCCCCATATAACAGGACGATATGGGATTATTCAAAGGCCAATACCCGGATGATTAGGGATCTTATAAATGACATTGATTGGCAATCAAGATTTGTGGGTCTTGGTTCGAATGAAATGACGGAGTTGCTCACTGGCACCATTTTTGCAATTCTATCTGCAAATATACCAAACAAAGTTCAACGCGTAGCTGGGTGAGGATGGCAACGCCTTTTGGATCATAAATTCCATAAAGAGGTTTTTGGGTGGGGCAAATGAGAGAGGAAAGTCTGTTTTTGAATGAGCTTACTGAGGTAATTCTATGATCCGAGAAGCAAGACTGTTCCATTCTTTTAAGCAGTTTGGATGGAAACTTGACTCAAAGCGCTCCGTCCTTGCATTCATTCGCCCAACTACAGCCTAATGTCTAAGGGCATAATTTGACCAGCAAAATTGTGGAATAGGAAGTCTTGTATATTCAGTTGGAAGTTCGTTAATGTACTTAAAAGAAGAGGACGAGATGCCTGCTCCACCTTCTGTCATTCAATGATTCCCAGCCAAGTTCCTCGTATATTTTGTCTCTTGAGGAGCCTTTCCACGCGCCAGTTATAGCTAAGCCAGCAGAATACTGAACGGATTCAATTCGTTCCACAATGCGATGTAAGGTGACTTCATGGCTAAAGTCACACACTTTCTGTGGGATATGATAAATGATGTCACCATAGTCGAGATGTGGACGAACATAGAGTTTGTGAAGTTCGTTTAGAGTTTGCCCTGGCAAGTAGTTAGATAAAAACCAAGGCATACCAATCCCACGCCTCGCTTTATTGATAGCAGGTTGAATATTACTGGAAAACGTCAGTTGACCATCAAACACATCACCTAGATGTTTATGTTCGTCAACCTTCATAACTATTACATCATTGAAAAAGATGGGCGGATGGTCAACAGAAATCTTTTTCTTAGAAAATGTCACTTCAACTGCTTACTTTGTAGGGTCAGGATTGAAAGACCTCCTCCAGTCACGTGCCCAACGTTTGATAAGAGCTAGTTCATTTATTCAGATCCACGGCGCATTCGTTTGGGTCGTGAACAACGGAAACAATTGATTTATCATCGGGAAACAACTTTCCATTGCATTTGAGATCTGTTGTCAAATCATTAATGTAAACAAGGAAGAAGAGAGGACTTAGACTCGATTCCTGTGGAAGTCCGGCCGAAATTTTGCCCCATTGAAATGTTTTGCCTTTCAATACCGTACATTGCATACGATCCGCTAAGAAACTCTGAATCAGTTTCAAAAACTGCCCGGAAACGCAATTTTGCCGTAGTTTGTAGATTAAGCCATCGTGCCACACTCTATCAAAAGCCTTTGAAATATCTAGATAAACTGAACGTACATCTAAAAGAGGTTTACAGTCGAATGCAACAATGATAGAATGAACCATTGAGATCAACTGATTGCTAGTAGAATTTCCAGGGCGAAAACCAGATTGGTTAGGATTTAGCAGTTCATGAAGGGAAAGGTGTTCGTACAATGAATCAAACATTGATTTTTCCAATATTTTACCAAGAACTGGAAGGAGGGAAATGGGACGATAGTTCTGCTTAAGGTTCTTACTGTTCTTTTTGTGAACTTGTACGACATTAGCTCTTTTCCATACTTCCGGGAAAGCACCTTGTCTTAGACATGCTTCGAAGATCAACTTTAGAGGAAAGACTAAGCTATCATCACACATTCTTATCATACGAACAGATATATCATCCCAACCATGTGCTTTATTTGGGTTTAAAGAACGAATTTTTATGTCAATTATTTCTCCTCCGATATTAGAAATTTGGTTAGTGAAAGTGCATTTGACAAAAGCTGACCTAGTACTTCGCTTCCAGTATCTATTGTAGTCCATTGGAGTACAAAGTAGTCGTTAAAAATCTGCGCTTTGGACTCAAAATCCAACACAAAAATGCCATTTTCCAAAAGAGGGGGAAATACTGGTATTTTTGCTTTGTTTAAGATTTTGTTAATCAAAGACCAGTAAGTTTTCCCACATGTTTCAGGATTTGAAAGAGTTTTTGTAGCTCTCAAAAAGAATGACGTTAATCCTTACATTTTTGTAATAACCAAGATAATAGCGGTGCTATTAAATGACATGACCCCCGTCAAGACAGAATAAGCGATGAGCGGAAGTATCGAATAATCTATTGTTATGAGACTCTCGTTGTGAGAAAAGGGGAAGAAATATTTTCTTGCGTTTACGAAACCACACCGTGTCTTTTACTATTTTAAAAACCTAAGATGTAGGCCACGTTAAATGTGTGCTGCCTTCGAGATGTTGCCTGAGTTGATCTCTTAGGACTCTCTAAATTATGCGACAACAGCCGAGCAACTCTGGCCCCTCCAACTATCTTAACAGCATCGTAAAGTTGCTTTGTAGCCTCCGTGAATCTGTGTCCCCTTGCCTTTCTTCTTATAGTTTCGGACACATTTCTTAAAATTTTTAAAAGGCGACTTTTCCCTTCGAGGCAACCTTCCTGGAATGCCTGATTCAAGTTATAGCAGATTGCCGACACATCGCCTCTTTGAGCCATTCTGCTGACTTTTCACTCATTTTTAATCTCGACGCTCTCGACCTTGCAAGCTGTGAACTCAAATTGAAAATTTTGCGCCTCTGATTTTCAACCATTCTCCTGTATGCCTTCAACTTTCGGAGTTTTGCTGACTCAGACAGGAGAGTGTTGCTTTGCTTGCTCAATTTAGGCCCTTGCTTGTTCTGACTCATTGCACTTCTAGAATGAGAGACCCTTGCTGCACGTTTCCTAAAAGACTCGATTTTTATAAGATTTGTGCAGTTTGAACATTGAGATGACCCATCACTTATTATTTGCTTGCAGCTGCGGCTCTTGATCGTTCCTTTTATTTCCATTGATTTAAATTTCCCAGAGTAATGAGGGACAGAATACCAAGAACTTCTCCATTCTTGTCATGTCCCGAGAAATTCTCTTGTTGCAAGCCAGCCAAGAGAATGTCCTTTTCGTTCCACCTTATGCATTTCTGGTACAGACCATGGCAGCAAGTTCCATGGAGATTCTGTGGTTGTCAATCCTTCTTTTGAATCTTTCTTGGCTTAAAGTAGCTATCCACTGCGGCCTGCCTTTTCGTTGACTTTCTGCTTTGGTGGCATCTTGCATGCTCTTCGATGTTGTCATAAAGCTTCCCCGCTCTGAAAAAATCTTTATCAGGTGATTGCAAAAGGTACATCTTACCATCTCTTCCTTGCTATTGGCCAACTCCTCAAACATTCCCTTGTGAAGCTTGTTGATTTGTGCCAATACCTTTTCTTTATCCTCTTTCCTTTCCTTGGTTGTCTCTTGATTTACAATCTGTTTCTTTGCTTCACTCAGCGCCTTCACATTGGCTTGATGTTTTGATGTCTTGACGTGTGCTTTCAAATTGGACAGTGATTTCTCTCTTGGTCCAGCCTCCACAAGCTTTTTCTTCTTACCGCCGCAGGGTAGACAATTTACGTACAATTTTCCAGAATGCTCTTCGAGCTGAAAATGCTCCTCCTTATTCATTTGATCAAGCATCGCCTTAAATTTACTCGTTTCCACCTTTCGAGTCGCTGTTAGGTCATCGGACCTTTGAATTTCACCTGTTATAATGACATCGGCAGCTGTCTCCGACATTTGCTGATCACAACCTATAAAGAGATGTTACATATTTCTCAAAACCTGCACACAGTGGCCCTCTTAGTCATAGATCTTTCTTATGCCTTGATGTTCAAAGAAATTACTGAAAACAAAAGCACTAGTACCGATCGTAGGGGTGCACCAGATCAGTTCTTTTCTCGAACGATTTTCTTGACAATTGTTCGCATCATAGACATAGAAGTCGAAGAACAGAAGGTATTGTGCCCCTCCAAGTTTGTAGGAAGTGTCCATTGTGAAAGAGAAGAAGAAACTTGAATCTTATTCAATGACACATGCATTCTATCCTGATCCCCGAAGTGATCACATGATTTTTCGCTGGTACACTTATTACATCGTTGGGAGCTGTATCCTTCCAGTTGATAACTAGTTTCTACGTCACTGTTTGACACGTTTTAATGCAACAGATATACCCGGTGTGTATCCATATGCAAGCATTTTATGAGAAACCCACAGATCGCAAAAATTAAGAAACTAACACGTACTGGGAAAATATAGTTAGAAAAAATTCATTTTTTATTAAAGGAAATCCCTGGCATACTTTAACTTTTTCTCATCTGTTTCTACATCACACTACTTGGAGGAAGGTAATTGAAGCTTAAACAATCAGAAAGGCTTTAAGAACTATGTTTTGAAATGTTCTCAAGGGGCCTCAAGGATGCAAGTAGTGAACATGGAGATTTGATAATTTTAAGATACTTTCATTCAGTACTGGCTCTCTTAACTTCTTATAAAAAATACATCTACCTCTCTACGCGTTCTTATTTTCTTAAAAAAAATTGTTGTAGCCCTAAAGGCCCGAAAGAATCCCCTATTATCCTGCCTTTCTGGTGCTCTTCGAGTATTTGGGCTTGCCCTCTATGCTTACAAACAGTTCCACTTTCACATCCACTTTCTGGCAGCGAGATACTGGTTGAATCTGACAAATCATGATGGTGAGCTGGAACGCAGTTGCAATAAGCACATCTTATGCTTCTTCTTCAGGTACGAATTCTTCACAAAAATCACAGTTTGTACATTTGCCACGCTTAATACCCTGGCAGTCTACCGAAGTCATGATGAAGTCTGCCAAAAACTAGCATAAAATAGATGTTATTCACGAAAAGTCTTGTCTTCTATTCTTCAAATTCTTACGAACGAGTACCGAGGAATGCCACACTCAGTGAGACAAGTTTCGTAAGCCGCCGGTTTATGGAGCGTGATTCTTCCAAAAAAAAACTAGATATAATCCAGGAACAATCAGTATTAGATACAAAAGTAAAGTGATATGATTTTTCATTCTTAGACAATGCCCTAAAAGCAACATTACCAAGGACCGAGATACAAATTTTTATTTGAGGGGGCCATGGGCATACCGGGTGAGGAGCGAAGCGAGCCAGAACCTTGATGGGGGTCTTGGAGATGCTAATCTTTGTTCCTCAGTACAGACTGACATTACAGGCAAATCTACGTTGAGATGTACACATCCCTAAAAAACCAAAAAAAACTTGATTTACCCAAAGACTATTGTAGAGTTAACAGCATCATGTTTGTGCTGAGACAAGTTTGTAAGCTTGTAAGTACCTCCAAAGGGCTTCCGAGACTAATGAAAGGTAGAAATTGAACAAGATATAAACATGAGAATGCGGAGAACCTATCTGATATTCTGAAACAATAAAATAATAAAGAATAAAGATTTACAGCAGCAACTACCGAAAATTTTGAGGGGGCCATGGCCCCCCTGGACCCCCTGTTTCTCGGTCCTTGAACATTACTGTAATTATTCCACACAAATGACCCATTAGCATGAACAGTATTGTGTGCTTGTGTGACTTTCGTTAATGATCGAATGCTTTATGTACTTTCTTCGAAAGACCACCCAAAACTGTTTAATTCAAACAATGACTTTTTTATTGTAGTGGCTTCAAATTGCTTTTCCCTGTGAATCCTGTGAAATCAGGATATCAGTGAAATCTTTAGAGCCTCATTTTGACAAACGGAAACGAGATTGGCTCTGAAAATACACCTTTTCAACTAACGGCCTCGTTTTGGAAATTTTTGAACATCTCTTGATACGAAATTTCTGACCATGGATTTTGATTCAGCACCCCAAGTTTAATTCAATTCCAAATTTTCATATTCCTAGAGTATGCGATTTCGATTTTATGGCGATAATAACTTTGAGAATTTATAAGGGATTTGACCGTCAAAATCGTTCGGGGTGAAACTTTACACCCTCAGTCATTATTCACGGTCAAATCCCTTACAAATTTTCAAATTTGTTATCCTCATGAAATGAAATTCGTGAGCACTAAGATCATGAAAATTTGCAATTAGACTAAAATTTGGATGCTGAATTTGAATATGGGGTCCGAAATTTCATATGACGCAAGCTAAAGAAATTTTGAGAAATTTCAAAACGAGGTCGCTTAGTTGAAAAGGTGTATTGCGGAAGCTTTGTGGCTTTGGTGCTGGGCCCTTCAGTAAACCAGCGGGAAGATTTGGGAATAAGAATGGTTACTTTTCTTCCATTTTGTAATTATAAAGCTCTATCTTTAAAGAAGCTAGCTTGACAAAAGGCAGGAAAGGAAGCTGAGCCGATGGTTGGTACCATTTTTCAATGCATTTAGGCCAGTTCGTTTGTTATTAATAATAGATGCCCACAGCAAAATGCAATTGCAGACAGTTGACAGTAAAGAGAATGACATGAAGAACTAAACGAAGAAGCCAATAATCGTTTGTTTAAGATTATTCAACCCCGATCAAGTTGGATTTGCCGTGAACATTTACATTGCGTCAGAAGAAAGAAAACATCTTGAATTCACAATTGATATTAATTTGGCAATTATTGAAACGTTTCACAATTTGCAATAGTAGTCAGAAAAAATTCACAGTGAGTGATGTTACTATGACTGACAGCATCAAGCATCCAACAAAGACATTGATGAAGCTCTTTTAATGCTGCATACTTTGTTGATGTTCTACCACAGGTGAATATGTTGCTAGTGCAAGATAAAAGTTGTTTTATCATTTATCCTGTCCTGGGATAGGCTTGAATATTGTGTACATTGGTAGCAGATGACTTCTTAGAAGAATTATGTCAATGGAATGATGATTGATTGAACACTTATCTGTTACTGGCTCTTTTGTCAAAAAATTGTTTGTTCCATATAATTATGCAACTGGCAATGGCTTGAGAATCAGTAGTTCTTGGTAGTTCTGAAGGACATTGGTTTCTGCACGATGGTTGCACTTGTCTTTGTCTCCATCAACACCAATCTGCATTGGCTATGAATTTTTTAGGACTTCTCAAGTGTTCTCCATGCAGACAAAATTGTTGAGAAGTATGAAAAGACTTCAAAATCTGTTAAATTGAGATGTCTCAAAAATTTCCTAAGAATTCATAGGGACAAGAGAATAGTGGTGTTATGTGTTAATGCATGTAAGACCTATACTTTGAAAGGGATATCTGACTATAATTGGATGTTTCAGTTGTCATTGGTCTCTAGTGATTTTATCCTCCATCATATACAGACTGGCTAAGAATGTAATTTCACCTCTTATCTTGAAAATCTAGGATGTTTTCCAAAAAACATACCCTTTTTCCTGGTTTCTCTGTCCTAGATTTGTTGAAAATTTTACCCCCTTTCTCAGAGATTTCATAGACGCGCAAGGTTACACTTGGACCCCTGGAGTTGACCCGCTGGGGAGGAGACATTTATTTATTCGTGAATTCAGAGCACATTTATGCCCCATAAATGTTTTTTAACACATAGGCGGAGGTTAATTCACCTCATCACCCCCTGCGGAGGCCATTTCCCGCCTTTTGCTTCCGCCTTCCCAGCATGCAATACGGTTGAGAGCACATGCAAAGTGTAAGCCATTCGTTCTCGAATTTTGAGCTCGTTTTTGTGGAATTTTTAGAAGAATCTGTGTTAGTATCACCGTCATGTCGGCCTCGGATGGGGCCTTAGTCAAAGAAACTTCCATCGGAAACAGAAGTTCGGGTCAAAACCCTGCGTGATTGGAGAAGAACAGCCAAAGCCGTTCTCAAAGCTCGCTGTGCCCACTATGGCCTAAGCCACGACTGGCCCAAAGAACTCGTTAGCAGAGCGCATTTTACACATTTTAACTTACCACAACCTGGCGAAAGCAGTTCCAATATGGAAGATGCATCATTTGTGATTACAGAAGGAAATCAGGAACACAGATCACAGGAAGCTACTCAAAAGTCAAACTCAACCCCGACGGCTAGCAAAGAAATAGTTGGGCTCTCACTGCAAGAACTTTGTGCCCTGATCAGATCAGAGGTTTCTATTGCCATACAGCTTCCCACCAAGCAGCATTTGCCCCTCCATTATCTCCAGCTTCAGCAGCTGCCATTCACCCTGTTCAAGAAGCCACAGAAGGCAATCTGATTCTGCTTTTTTGTCCCTCCAACATAACCAAAGCTTGACCAAAACAACAGCGCCCCAGCACTCAACCTGTACTGCCAGCAGCAGATGCCCATGGATCATTAGCAGGTATAAATTTGCCAATTTATCAACAGTATGCATCAACCTCCCTCCCTCCCTTATCAGAAAAAGGTCATAAAGGCCCTTATGAGCAATGAGTACATTGATTTAGCAACCCTTCTCCCAAAAAGCCTGTATGGTGCAACATCTGTAGAACCTCACCTGCTTTTTGACCTGTCTGCATCTGATGTAAGGCCTGCTCAAATAGCATTTCAACCTCAAATGCCAGAAAGCGTAGCGTAACCACTACAAGCCAAAGGTTTAAGGCTTAGAATGTGTTTTTAAGAGGTATGGTCCACTTTCATCTGACATCTGGACCTTGCCCCCCAGATGTTAGCATACCAGGAGTCAATCTGTTCTTTTCAAAGGGTGTACCACTTCACAGCCTGGTATAGATATGATGTTGCATTTCGGCTGAATATCGCCAGGGACAAATCAGCCTGATTGGACAAGCTATATGACTACGCATTTGACCGCTTTCTATGTACCCAGCCCACCCAGTCATATGGCCAGCCCACCTGTTTCAGATGTTCTCAGCCAGGGCACTACTCCTCCAACTGCCCAAATGAGTCTTTCGTCCCAAACAAGCACAAGTGAGCCTTTATCCAAAAAAAAAAACAAGTGCAAATGAGCCCTTTTGACCCAAGACAAGCTCCTTTCCATACAAGAACCCCTTACATACCAATTGCCGGGAATTCAATGCAGGTGACCACTGCAACTCTCAGCACTGCCCTCACCGTCATGCCTGCAACAAGTGCGGAGGCAATCATCCAGGAGCATATTGCAAAACATACCCGTCTAACAATTTTGAACCTTTGCCTTCATCAATCTACACCCCAGTGAAGGTTTCTGAATTTAAAAGAGAACTAATGCACCACCCAAACAAACAGTTTGTAGCTTTTATTTATCTGGTTTTACTTATGGTTTTGTCATAGGTTACTCAGGCCCAGAATTTAGCAACACAGCTTTTATTCGGAAATCAGAAGAAAGTCATGTACAACTTATTACTGATATCATATGAATATATTGGCTAAAATCCAGGCCCACCGCATTGCAGGCCCCCCTTTTCACACTGCACCACTTTCAAAATTAAGGACATCCCCAATTGGGATTATCGCCCCCCCCTCAAAAAAAAACAAACAAACAAACAAAGGAATCGAACAAAGTGCGGATGATTACAGACCTTTCATCTCCAAAAGGCTACTCCATCAATGACTATATCCCTGATGAAGAAGCAATTGTCCATTATGAAACTTTAATAGGGCAGTTGATATCGTTTCGGAACTAGGAAGAGGTGCACTTAGACAGAGGTACACTTAGCCAAGTTAGATGTAAACAGAGGTACACTTAGGATGGTAAACAGGGGTAAACAGATGTAAACAGATGATACACAGAGGTACACTTAGCCAAGTTAGATGTAAAGAGTGCCTTTAGGATGTGCCCAGTTGCCCCAAGTGACTGGCATTTACTTGGTCTTTTTCCCTTTGTGGGTTAACTATTTTAATTCTTATGCAGATGAGGCATCTTGTGCACACAAGATTCAAAGACTAACGAACTCTTTTTCATCGTTTGGGCATCCCACTAGCCCCTGAACAAATGGTGGGCCCCACAACTGAGCTAACCTACCTGGGAAATTCCCAATCAATTACTAAGTAATCGATTCAGCTGCTATGGTTACTCGCCTTTCCCAGGAGAAATTTTATGACTTGTTATCGTTGCTCCAGGTTTGGCATAAAAAAAAAAAAAAAAAGGAATTGCACTTGGTAGATTATCCTTTGCTGCAAAAAAAATCATTCCTCCAGGCCACACATTCCTAAGACATTTACTTGATATGTCTACTACAGTTGATAGGCCTAGCCACCTCATTTCCTTAAACAGTTCAGCACGAGAGGATATTTGGTGGTGGCTTGATTTCTCCCTACTTTGAACAGTAAGCAGCAAATCCTAGACCGTTTCACCACAAAATGTCCAGATATTGAACTCTTTACAAATGCTTCAGGAGAGCTTGGATTTGGAATTAATTTTAAAGGGGACTGGATGTCAGAACGGTGGCCAGCCCAGTTCAAGAGTTATTCAATTGCTTGGAAGGAACTGTTTCCTATATATGAAGCATGCGAGATCTGGGCAGAGCGTTTTATAGGCAAAAAGCTTCTCTTCCATTGTGATAACAAAGCTGTTGTTGATATATGGTGAAAACACACAGCAAAATGCCCCCCAATTGCTAACCTCCTGTGTGAATTGTTCTTCACTGCAGCCAAGCACAACTTTACTGTAAACGTTTCACATATTCCTGGGACGTCCAATGTTCTCGCCGATGCTCTTTTTCATTCACAGGGGAGGAGGTTCTTTCAACTGGCCCCCAGGAGCCAATCCACTGCCAACAAGGATTTCCCCAGCAGTCTGGAGTACCTAAAAAGGGAGCTCGAATTGCTACACAACTTTAGTCAATATCAGAGAGTTCAAGAAAGACATACCTACAAGGTGCCACCAGCCAAAACATCTCGTCCCACAGCTTCAGGAGTGGGGCAGCAACGACAACAGCTGCAGCGAACATTCCTGACCGGCTGTTAAAGGTTTTGGGACGCTGGTCCAGTAACTGCTTTGCAAGGCATATTAGAATACCTAGTGATATTTTAAGAAGAGATTCCCTAAACTCCTAGTGAAAACAGCAGTGCCGCCATCTATGGTCTGGTCTCCATACTAAGGCATCAAACAAAGGAAAAAGGGTAGAAAAAATAGATGATTGGGTTTATATATATATACACATCCATATCAGTGGTTGGGTCTAGGGAGCACTATTTTGGCTGTACTTTGGCGGTTTGGGGCCACACAATAGGTGGCCACGTTAACTATACTTGTTTGCACCTTAAGAAATTGGGATTGAACATGCCCCCCGTATTAGCCTCCTCTCATTAAGCAGTCGTCTCCAGTTATTAGTGTAGGTAGCTTATTGTAGTTTAAGACAACTACTACAAGGACTACACCAAATACTGGTACTACCTCACGCTGCGGCGGAGGAGAATGACTGATACTACCTCTCGCTGAGGCGGAGGAGAGATACTACCTCACGCTGCGGCGGAGGAGAATGACTGATACTACCTCTCGCAGAGGCGGAGGAGAGATACTACCTCACACTGTGGTGGAGGAGAATGACTGCTACTACCTCTTGCTGAGGCGGAGGAGAGATACTACCTCACACTGCGGTGGAGGAGAATGACTGCTACTACCTCTTGCTGAGGCGGAGGAGAAATACTACCTCACACTGCGGTGGAGGAGAATGACACCCACTACCAACAACAAGACGTATGGTACTTAACGAGTGTAATCTTTGTGTAGAGTTGTACAATGCTATGTTATTTTGGATACGACCCCTTGACCGCCACTGAATTGTTTCTTTGCAACCGTTCTCCGCAGCCGCATGGGTTAAGAGCACATTTATGCCCCATAAATGTTTTTTAACACATAGGCGGAGGTTAATTCACCTCATCACCCCCTGCGGAGGCCATTTCCCGCCTTTTGCTTCCGCCTTCCCAGCATGCAATACGGTTGAGAGCACATGCAAAGTGTAAGCCATTCGTTCTCGAATTTCCCACCCACCCTTCCCATAATTTTCTCCTGATTATTTTGAAAAAACGGACCATAAGTATGCAACACAAAACAACTTGAATTCAATCAAGTTACCGAAAGTGAAGCTTGAGACTGGATGCAAAGGTACTTTCTTGCTGCTAAGGCATTTAATGCACTACCCGCCGAAGTTAGAAGCATAAAATATAATACTGTATTTAGGAAAGCATTGGAAGAGCACTGTAATAGGCAAAAAAAAAGAGAGATATTTTTTCATGACTTTACTGTAAGACTTTAGTTTTCATTTCTTTTCATTTGACTTTAGGAACAGGAATCTAGTGATAACAGTGTATTTCTGCACTGATGGATTATCCTGTAAAAAAAATCAATTTATTATCATTCTTATTATTTTTATTATTATTATCATTATTATTTTATTATTATTATCCCTTTTAAAAATTTATCCGGGTCGTATCTGTTTCCCCTTCGGTTTGGGGCCACACAATAGGTGGCCACGTTAACTATACTTGTTTGCACCTTAAGAAATTGGGATTGAACATGCCACCCGTATTAGCCTCCTCTCATTAAGCAGTCGTCTCCAGTTATTAGTGTAGGTAGCTTATTGTAGTTTAAGACAACTACTACAAGGACTACACCAAATACTGGTACTACCTCACGCTGCGGCGGAGGAGAATGACTGATACTACCTCTCGCTGAGGCGGAGGAGAGATACTACCTCACGCTGCGGCGGAGGAGAATGACTGATACTACCTCTCGCTGAGGCGGAGGAGAGATACTACCTCACACTGTGGTGGAGGAGAATGACTGCTACTACCTCTTGCTGAGGCGGAGGAGAGATACTACCTCACACTGCGGTGGAGGAGAATGACTGCTACTACCTCTTGCTGAGGCGGAGGAGAAATACTACCTCACACTGCGGTGGAGGAGAATGACACCCACTACCAACAACAAGACGTATGGTACTTAACGAGTGTAATCTTTGTGTAGAGTTGTACAATGCTATGTTATTTTGGATACGACCCCTTGACCGCCACTGAATTGTTTCTTTGCAACCGTTCTCCGTAGCCGCATGGGTTAAGTGGATTTTGTGCAGAATTGAGAGAAGAAAACGGCTTGATTGCTCGCTTGTTTACATGCAGAAATCAAGGTGTCTAGGCCTAGTAGTCCTAATTTGGAGGAGTTATAATTACAAGCAGATGAATTGGTTTTACTCTCGACAGTAGAAGACCTTCAGAAGCTTGCTCTAAAGTTAGGAATGGCAAAAGAATCGTATGATGGGAAAACAAGAGCAAGGTTAGTCAAAGCTATTCGAAATTTCTTGGCACAGAAAATGGATGTACAGTAAATGTGTTTGGAATAGTGAAAGCCGAGTTGAAAAGGCCACCGCCGTTGGAAGGGGAGGAGGAAGAAGAAGAAAATTTCAATACAGAAGAAGAAAATTTCGATGAAGTTGTGGATTATGAAAGCCGTGAGTTAATACGTGCACGTAAGGAATTCGAAGATATGCAGAAAAATCTTGAGCTGATGATGCAGAAACAAAAAGAGCTGTGTAAGCGTTTGCAAGAAAGTCAAGGTATGAGAGATACTACTTCTCCTGTAACGAAAACAAATTTGGATCTTTCCAGTGCACTCCGAAGAGATTTTAAAATTTCAGGCCAAATTGGTATGCCAGGTCAAAAAGAAAAATTTTCTTTTGTAAGCCTAATTAGACAAATTGAAAATGGGCTTGCTAAAGGTTATAAAGAGCCTGAAATAGTGGAAGCAATTGTAAGAGCGATTTCCCCAGGTGTCCAATTAAGAAATTATTTGGAGACCATCCAAAATTTAACCCTGCCAAAAATTCGCAAAATTATTCGTTCTCATTTTATGGAGAAAACCTCCACAGAGCTATACCAAGAATTAGCCACAATTTCTCAAGGCCCAAAGGAAGATCCCCAAACATTCTTGTTTCGCTGTTTGGAAAGTCACCAAAAGATTCTGTTTAGTAGCAAAGAATCAGGTGCCACAATTGAGTATACCCCTGATATGGCCCAAGGTTTGTTTCTTCATGCTTTGGAAACAGGCCTAAAGAATGAATCAATCAGAACCAAAATTCGCCCGTTACTGAAACAAAAAACTGTTTCTGATGAAGTTTTGATTGAAGAAATGTCAAAAGCTGTTGCCATAGAAAGAGAGCATCACAAAAAGGTTGGTTTAGCCAAAAAGACACCCAGAATCAGTATGGTAGCAGAAACCACAAAAAGTCATGTTTCTGAGGTCTCTAAAGGCGGGTTTCCACTTGTGCAAATTTGGTCGTGCGATCGCGGGACTATTCGTCTGAGCATGCGTAGTTTCTTTCAATGGCGAAGATTCCCCAGTCTTTGGCGATCGCGCGACTGATTTTGGAAGTTGGATTGACTTCAACTCCCTTCAACTTTTTCGGGACCAGGAAGAGCAGAGCCAATCAATTGCTTTGATTCTGTAATGATTACTTAATACCCATGCTCAGGCCCTTGGTCGCACAGTCTCGCGACTGGTTCGCGTGACTGCCTTCGAACGGTCGCACGGTTCGCGCGACCACATTCGCACAAGTGGAAACCCGCCTTAAGAATGAAAAGGCGGAGCCACAAAAAGGTAAAATGTGGGCGGCACTTGAAGCGGTTCACACGGATTTAGCTACAATTAGAGAAGCATTGGCACAAAAAATGTCCCAACCCCCAGTGGTCCAAAGAATAGAGTAAATCAGGGCCGTGGTTGTGCTTCATGCCAAGAAAGTGGTTTGGGAGACCAGTGTGATCATTGTTTTATTTGTGGAGACCCAAATCATTTTGCTCGCGGTTGTCGCTAACAAAATCGAGCCAAGCAGGGAAACGGGAGACGGCTGCCCCCAAGGAGGGACAAGGAGTAGCCGATATAAAGCAAGTGTCCCATTGTGCTTATTGTGGTGAGATACCTTATGAGGAAGAAACTTTCCAGATGTGTAGCAGTTGTTTTTCGTTAAAATATTGTTCAAAACGGTGCCAAAAGTTGCATTGGAACAATCATAAGACTCTTTGTTTGTCGCTCAAGGAGCTTTTACGCCAAAACTCTGTTTCAGAAGCGCAGACCATAGATGAAAGTAGTTTTGTAAGCCATCTCACTCCAAAGCAGACGTCCAAGATTGCCAAATTAGTAGGGAAGCGCTGTTTGATATCTTGCAAAATGAATGGAAAGGAGACTGATGCTTTGTTTGATACTGGTGCACAAGTCTCAATTGTCTCACAGTTTTGGTTGGAAAATAACCTTCCTAAGACAAAACTACAAAACATTTCTGAGATTTTGGACACAGATTTGGATCTCAAAGCAGCTAACGGGACTAACGTTCAGTACATAGGATGGGTAGAGATTGACTTTGCCATGGCATCTGATGATACGCATGATAATGCCCGGAACATCCTCCGGAACACTGAGACTGATTTGAGGTTGCCAAAGAAAAGATCAGCAAATGGACAAAAATGCTTTTCTTTCCGGGGAGCTAAACTATGGAATAGCCTTCCCGCTGAGTCTAAGACGGCATCCTCCTTGGGTAGTTTCAAAAAATCAATACAGGGTTGATTATTTCCTTTTTATTGTAAATATTATATAGTTGTAAATAGGTTTTTAATATTATGGGTTCTTATTTTTTGGCATTCTTATTGTATATTGTAATTAGTTTTTAATTGGAGGGCCCCTTGAAAAACAACTTCGGTTGAAGGGCAACCCTCCCTAAACAAATGAAATATGAAATATAACATCATTGTTCCATTTCTCGTTACCTCTGTTAAAGTTAGTTGACGGAGATAAATAGCCACTCCAGCTTGCCCAGTCCCCTTATACATGTAGAAGGTCTGGAGCGAGCTAAAAATAGATCAGGTGTCTGCCAATGAAAAAATCGAGAACTCTTGCTGTGTATGGGGTGATCACCATGATCAGTTTTCTGGACATCAAACATTTCAAAATGTGGCTGTTGATACCCCGTTGATACCTATATTGGAGTTGTGCCTTCCTCGAAGAAAAAGGAAGAAAATAGCAAAATCAACACGCTGAAAAGCTGTACGCATTGATTATGGATAACAGGTGAACGAAAGATCAGTTGTATAACGAGCAACATGATATCCAGTTGTTAGTTGGCATAGAGACTATAGCAGAAACAACAAATGGGATTTGGAAACGGTTCTATTTAGGCCAATTGTTGCCAGTTTGTTCAAGGAGAATCTGAGAAACTGGAAGGTAGAGCTGTACACTTGCTGGAAGATATTTGTATGGAAGAAAGATCCACGAAAAGAGGGCAAGTGTGCTTTGAGTGTGATGAATTGTGTTGTATTTGTTATGTCTGTTCGTTTTTCAGGGATTTCCCCTTTTCGTTGAGTCAGTGGCGTGATGCAAGTTTAATGTGGCCTACATCTTAGGTTTTTAAGATAATAAAAGAGACAGTATGGTTTCTTAAAATTCACAAGAATAATACCTTCCCTTTTTTAGTCTAGAACGAGAATCTCCTGAAAACGATCATTCGATACTTCCGCTTATCGCTTATCCTGTCTTGGCGGGGGTAATGTCATTTAATAACACCGCTATTATATTGTTTATTATAAGAATGAAAAGGATTAAAGTCATTGTTTTTTAAGGGCTACATGCTTCCCACCTAAAGAAATGTCCTCCGTGACATTTGCTTAGCTATTCGATGTATTAAATTTTTTAGAGTTTGCTCGATTTCTTCATCTATAGCAACATCCATTTTACGGTGGCCACGAAAAATGTTTCACGAAACAGTTCTTTCGATCCGATCACTGTACTATACGTTCCCATAAATCGATTGTCTTGTTAGCGCTTAGTTCATCTTCTTTGTCGTTCTCATTCGTTAACGTATCGTTTCTCTTATATCGAAGTTATGATTGTAATCAATCGCAGTCTACAGTGGATTATCGCACTGATTCCCAAAACGTTAAATAATTGCTGGATAATATAATGAGTCGTAAGTTCTTTTGAGGTCTCTGTCCTAACGGGAACGATAAACAATATAAAATACGAACAATATTTCAGCAAGTAATTTGGAGTTAAAGGGTCTTTTTTTCCCAGTGTTAACGATTTCAGTACGAATACAACGGTGTTTGCACGATGGGTCGATGATATGTTCTCACCGGCGCAAACGATCCTGGTAAAATAAACGGTGGCGTAGACGACATGTTCGGTTGTACTGGTTGAACAAAGTTGTTAAATCTTACTGGTCTAGCATAACAAGATGAAATTATAGGTGGACGAGTTGTTGGATTTCCGAGGTAATCATATGTCAACATTTCCGGAGATAGTCGCTGTCGACGTGGTCTGGGCCTTACTTCAATTTCCGGCTCTGGACTGACGACTGTAAACGATTCATCAGCATGTTCGGGTTGACAAGGTTCAGCTTCCTGTTCCAATGTTGGACTCGGTGTATCCTCAACCTGAACTGCGGGTGTTGTATCTCTGGGTGGAATGTTGTTGTTGACTGCAGTAGGTGTATTCGGCTGCGGACGTTGTTGTTGTACAACTGTTTCGCTACTGTGGTTCCTATTCGTGACACAAGGTGGGAAATACCATGGAAAGTCATCATCTTCACTATCAGAATTATCAAGATTCTCGTTTGAAGTTGTATCTTCTGTCTTTCTCTGGTATCTCTTTCCTGGTGTTCGCTTCGTAGTTGTGTCTGGCTTCCTTGGGTTGAAATTGGTTGTTGTTCTGTAGCTGGAAGGAAATCACAGGGTAATAGCATGTTGCGATGTAAGACTCTTGTTCTTCCGTTTCCGCTTTCTGGTGCTACTTCATATACAGGACTGTCTCCGTGCTGTTTCGTCACGCGATAAACAGTTTTCTCCCAGAACGAACGAAGTTTTCCTGGGCCTCCGCATTCAGTAACATTACGTACCAGTATCCGATCACCTGGTAATAGCTTTGTGAAAGTTGCTTTCTTGTCATGTTGAGCGCGTCCAAGAGCTGTAGACTTGTTTGCGTTCTTGGCAGCTAACGAATAGGCTTCTTGCATAGCACTTTTCCATTTGTTAACAAACTCGAGATGATTTGTGGTTTCTTTTGTTCTTTCGATATTGAAGATCAAGTCAATTGGAAGGCGTGGCCATCTACCGAACAACAAGTAAAATGGCGAGTACCCTTTCGCTTCGTTCCTTGTGCAATTATAAGCGTGAACTACCTTGTTTACGTAGTTACTCCATTGACTCTTCTTTTCTTCTGGTAACGTACGCAACATATTCAGCAATGTTCTGTTAAAACACTCAACTTGTCCATTCCCTTCAGGGTGATACGGTGTTGTTCGGGAATGCGTAATGCCGCAAAGTTTCCCTAGTTCTTTGAACGAATTGTTTTCGAATTCCGCACCCTGATCATGATGAATTCGAGCCGGGAACCCATAGCGTAAAATAAAGTCATTGTAGATCTTCTCGGCTTCTGTGGTTCCTGACTTGTTGATTGTCGGATACCCATGGGCGAACATGGTGAAATGTTCCATTACCACCAAAATATATTCACATCCTCCAGACGGTTTTTCAAGGTGCATATAATCGATCGAGATCAGTTCAAATGGCATTGTTGTAACTATGCTCTTCAATGGTGCTCTTTGTTGTCTTTGTGCTTTTCTTTGTTTTAAACAGTTGCATACATTTGTCACGTAGTGTGTGATATATTCTACCATTCTTGGCCAATAAAAACGCTCTCTAGCTAGTTGAATTACTCTCTCACTTCCGAGATGACCCATCTCTTCGTGAAGTTCACGAAATACGATTTGATGAAATTTCCTTGGTACAACTAACTGATTGTATGTTCCCCTTCTACGTTTCAAGATACCGTTTCTAGGCATAAATTGTTCCACTCGCGCATCAATAACTATACTTTGTGTGGCTCATCACCTCTCTCCTCTTTTGAAGGACATCTTCCACGATTTTTGTATTCTATCACTCTATCGATGATGGTATCATTCTTTTGTGCTTCCTTGAAATCACTTGTACTGATTTGACTGAAATTCAGTTGCTTGATCTGATCTGAATCATGATTTAATACACTTTCATCTGTTGTTAATGCTGTAATCCATGTGTACTCAGGCTCTGGTGTCGTTACTGATGCATTTGTAGCACATTTAATGATGTCTTGTGTTGTTGTCTACGTACACTCTTCCATGACTTTTTCAATCGGGATGCGGGATAGGGCATCAGTATCTATGTTAGCCTTTCCTAGTCTGTATTTGATCACAAACTTGAAGTCAGCAAGTTCTGCAACCCAACGATGTGTTGTCGCATTCAGCTTAGCAGTGGTGAGTATATACGTCAGCGGGTTGTTATCTGTGTATACTGTAAATGAGTTGGTATAGTAAAGATAGTCCCTGAAGTGTTCGCAGATTGCCCACTTCAGCGCGAGGAACTCAAGCTTTCCAGAAAGTGGATGGTAATTACCCACTGCTTTGTTCAATGTCCTGGAACCATAACCAATGACTGTCATTACTCCATCTTGTTTCTGATACAGAACAGCACCAAGGCCTTGCTCTGATGCATCAGTATGCAATACAAAAGGCTTTCTGTAGTCTGGATATGCAAGAATGGGTGGCGTAGTGAGATACATGATTAGGCTTTCAAGGGCTGATTGATATGAGGAATCCCGAGAGAATTGTGTCTTTGATGAAAGCTGTCCTCTGTTGTTTGTCATCTTTATGTCTGGTGTCTTTGGTACATTCAGCAACTGAAGCAATGGTCTAGCTATACGTGCAAAGTCTTTGATGCACCGTCTGAAGTAACCTAACAATCCTAGTAACTTGCGTACATCACTTACTGTTTTATGTGTAGTTCTTGCTAAGGACTTTATCGATACAATTCCTGCTGGATCTAAACAATGTCCATCTGCAGAGACAATTCTTCCAAGACAGCTAACTTCATGTTAGTTTACACTTCTTTGGCTTAAGTTTGACACCATGCTCTCGAAGTTTCCGGAATACTTTGCGTAAATGATCAAGATGATCTTCGAAAGTCTTTGAAAAGCCAATCACGTCATCAAGGTACGGCATACAAATGGCGTCCCTTAATTCACGGAGACATCCCTCCATGAATCGCTGATATTCACCTGGTGCATTCTTTAATCCCAAAGATATGCGTACCCACTCATACAATCCCCATGGCTTTATAAAAGCCATTAGGTGTTGCGACGGTGGATCCATGTTTCTCTGGTGGTAGGCCTTCCCTTGATCAAGCATACTAAACCAAGAGTTACCACCTAGACTTTCAAGTGTTGTCTGCACATGTGGTAAAGGGTGGCCATCAGTGACTGTTCTTTTGTTCAGCTCACGAAAATCAACACACAGTCGCAAATCTCCGTCCTTGTTACGAACGCAAATAACTGGACTTGAGTATGCTGAACGAGACTCCTTAATCCAACCTTTATTTAGCAAATATTCAATATGTTGTTTAACCTCTAGAAATAATGGTCGCGGAATGGAATTATAGGACTTCTGTACCGGTTTTGGATCATCTAACGAAAGTTTTTAATTTCAAATTGTCAATACTGCCAATATCACTATCACTGGTTCGAAAAGTTTCGGCTTCTTCAATTAACATTTGAGTTGCACTGCTACGTTGCTCAGGTGTTAAACCACTTAGATCAAATTTACTTAGATCTAAATTGTACCTTGAAGGACTTTTTTTCATTGTTTTATCCTCTAAATTTACAGAAATGCTTTGGACTGTTTTAGTGTTTTCTTCAACTTCACGATGTTTAACTTCAAGTGGGGTGACTGACTTGACAAGCTGCAAGGTTCCTAACATTGTTCTACCTTTCCAAAGAATGTCATGACTTGATGGATTAGCCATTTTGATCGATACATGTGGTGATTTTCCATTGGATAAAACAAGCAATGTTTGAGTAAGCTCAAGATCACTGGAAACTGTGGTTGATAGATCCGGTTCAAACAATACAGGAGTTTTGCTCTTTATAATTCCAACATTTGCTCAGCAGCGAACAGTAACTGTTTCTCCTTTTGGGATAATCTGAGCTTTCTTGCTTGTTTTTAAAACACACAAGTCATCATCGTTGATGGCATTTTCATAGATGAAATCAATGAAAGCTGGAATGTTTTCTCTATTAGATTCACGAAGGGTTGCTGTAACACTGTTCACAAGGCTTATGTCGGTATTCAAGCCATCCGAAATATTACCTTTTATTGCTTCTTCAATCACATTATAACCGACAATGGGGTTATCAAGCTTAACAGAGGTAACGAGAAATGGAACAATGATGTCATTATGCGTATCATCAGATGCCATGGCAAAGTCAATCTCTACCCATCCTATGTACTGAATGTTAGTCCCATTAGCTGCTTTGAGATCCAAATCTTTGTCCAAAATTTCAGAAATGTTTTGTAGTTTTGTCTTAGGAAGGTTACTTTCCAACCAAAACTGTGAGACAATTGAGACTTGTGCACTAGTATCAAACAAAGCATCAGTCTCCTTTCCATTTATTTTACAAGATATCAAACAGCGCTTCCCTACTAATTTGGCAATCTTGGACGTCTGCTTTGGCGTGAGATGGCTTAGAAAACTACTTTCATCTATAGTCTGAGCATATGAAGCAGATTTTTGGCGTAAAAGCTCCTTGATCGACAAACAAAGAGTCTTATGATTGTTCCAATGCAACTTTTGGCACCGTTTTGAACAATATTTCAGCGAGAAACAACTGCTACACATCTGGAAAGTTTCTTTCCCATAAGGTATCTCACCACAATAAGCATAAAGGGACACTTGCTTTCTATCGGCTACTCCTTGTCCCTCCTTGGGGGCAGCCGTCTCCCGTTTCCCTGCTTGGCTCTATTTTGTTTGCGACAACCGCGAGCAAAATGATTTGGATCTCCACAAATAAAACAATATTCACATCGGTCTCCTAAACCATTTTCTTGGCATGAAGCACAACCACGGCCCTGATTTACTCTATTCGTTGGACCACTGAGGGTTGGGACATTTTTTTGTGCCAATGCTTCTCTAATTGTAGCTAAATCCGCTTGAACCGCTTTAAAAGCCGCCCACATTTTACCCTTTTGTGGCTCCGCCTTTTCATTCTTAGGGGCCTCAGCATCATGGCTCTTTGGGGTTTCTGCTAGCATACTGATTCTGGCTGTGTTTATGGCTAAACCCACCTTTTTGTGATGCTCTCTTTCTATGGCAACAGCTTTTGACATTTCTTCAATCAAAACTTCATCAGAAACAGTTTTTTGTTTCAGTAACGGGCGAATTCTGGTTCTGATCGACTCATTCTTTAGGCCTGTTTCCAAAGCATGAAGAAATAAACCTTGGGCCATATCATGGGTATACTCAATTGTGGCACCTGATTCTTTGCTACTAAACAGAATCTTTTGGCGAATTTCCAAGCAGCGGAGAAAGAATGATTGGGGATCCTCTTTTGGGCCTTGAGAAATTGTGGCTAATTCTTGGTATAGCTCTGTGGAGGTTTTCTCCATAAATTGAGAGCGAATAATTTTGCGAATTTTTGGCAGGGTTAAATTTTGGATGGTCTCCAAATAATTTCTTAACTGGACACCTGGGGAAATCGCTCTTACCATTTCCTCCACAATTTCAGACTCTTTATAACCTTTAGCAAGCCCATTTTCAATTTGTCTAATTAGGCTTACAAAAGAAAATTTTTCCTTTTGACCTGGCATACCAATTTGGCCTGAAATTTTAAAATCGCTTCGGAGTTCATTGGAAATATCGAAATTTGTTTTCATTGCAGGAGAAGTAGTATCTCTCATACCTTGACTTTCTTGCGCACGCTTACACAGCTCTTTCTGTTTCTGCATCATCTGCTCAAAATTTTTCTGCATATCCTCTAATTCCTTACGTGCACGTATTAACTCACGGCTTTCATAATCCACAACTTCATCGAAATTTTCTTCTTCTGTATTGAAATTTTCTTCTTCTTCCTCCTCCCCTTCCAACGGCGGTGGCCTTTTCAACTCGGCTTTCACTATTCCAAACACATTTACTGTACATCCATTTTCTGTGCCAAGAAATTTCGAATAGCTTTGACTAATCTTGCTCTTGTTTGCCCATCATACGATTCTTTTGCCATTCCTAACTTTAGAGCAAGCTTCTGAAGGTCTTCTACTGTCGAGAGTAAAACCAATTCATCTGCTTCTAATTCCAACTCCTCCAAATAAGGACTACTAGGCCTAGACATCTTGATTTTTGCATGTAAACAAGCGAGCAATCAAGCCGTTTTCTTCTCTCAATTCTGCACAAAATCCACTGTATTCTCGAATAAATAAATTTCTTCTCCCATCTGGGGTGCCAGATTTAACGTGGCCTACATCTTAGGTTTTTAAGATAATAAAAGACACGGTGTGGTTTCGTAAAATTCACAAGAATAATATCTTCCCTTTCTTAGTTTACAACGAGAATCTCATGACAACGATCATTCGATACTTCCGCTTATCGCTTATCCTGTCTTGACGGGGGTAATGTCATTTAATAACACTGCTATTATCTTGTTTATTGTAAGAATGAAAAGCATTAAAGTCATTGTTTTTTTAAGGGCTACACAAGGGATGCGCTGATTGGTCAATTCAATTGTTTCAATTCAATTCACTCAAGTTTCCAGCCTCGTTCCCAGGGTGTACTGAGTTTCAATTGAGTTGAATTGAATCTATTGTTAAAAAGCGTTGCCTTTATCTTCGTCAACTAACTTTAAGCTTTATAGCCCCATTGTCGGTTATAATGTGATTGAAGAAGCAATAGAAGGTAATGTTTCGAATGGCTTGAATACCGACATAAGCGTTGTGAACAGTGTTACAGCAACTTTTTGTGAATCTAATAGAGAAAACATTCCAGCTTTCATTGATTTTGTCTATGAAATTGCCATCAACGATGATGACTTGTGTGTTTTAAAAACAAGCAAGAAAGCTCAGATTATCCCAAAAGGAGAAACAGTTACTGTTCGCTGCTGAGCAAATGTTGGAATTATAAAGAGCAAAACTCCTGTATTGTTTGAACCGGATCTATCAACCACAGTTTCCAGTGGTCTTGAGCTTACTCAAACATTGCTTGTTTTATCCAAAGGAAAATCACCACATGTATCGATCAAAATGGCTAATCCATCAAGTCATGACATTCTTTGGAAAGGTAGAACAATGTTAGGAACCGTACAGCTTGTCAAGTCAGTCACCCCACTCGAAGTTAAACATCGTGAAGTTGAAGAAAAACCTAAAACAATCTGCAGCGTTTCTATAAAGTTAGAGAATAAAACAATGGAAACAAGTCCTTCAAATTGCAATTGGATCTAAGAAAATTTGATCTAAGTGGTTTAACACCTGAACAACGTAGCAGTGCAACTCAAATGTTAATTGAAGAAGCCGAAACTTTTGGAGCCAGTGATAGTGATATTGGCAGTATTGATGATTTGAAATTAAAACTTTGGTTAGATGATCCAAAACCGGTACAGAAGTCCTATAATTCCATTCCGCGACCATTCTTTCCAGAGGTTAAACAACATATTGAAGATTTGCTAAATAAAGGTTGGATTAAGGAGTCTCGTTCAGCATACTCAAGTCCAGTTGTTTGCATTCGTAACAAGGACGGAGATTTGCGACTGTGTGTTGATTTTCGTGAGCTGAACAAAAGAACAGTCACTGATGGCCACCCTTTACCACATGTGCAGACAACACTTGAAAGTCTAGGTGGTAACTCTTGGTTTAGTATGCTTGATCAAGGGAAGGCCTACCACCAGAGATACATGGATCCACCGTCGCAACACCTAACGGCTTTTATAACGCCATGGGGATTGTATGAGTGGGTACGCATATCTTTGGGATTAAAGAATGCACCAGGTGAATATCAGCAATGTCTAGGCGAGTTAAGGGACACTGTTTGCATGCCCTACCTTGATGACGTGATTTGCTTTTCAAAGACTTTCAAAGATCATCTTGATCATTTACGCAAAGTATTCCGGATGTGTCTCTGCAGATGGACATCGTTTAGATCCAGCAGGAATTTAATCGATAAAGTCCTTAGCAAGAAATGCGCCTAAAACAGTTGGTATTGTACGCAAGTTACTAGGATTGTTAGGTTACTTCAGACGGTACATCAAAAACTTTGCACGTATATCAAGACCATTGTTTCAGTTGCTGAATGTACCAAAGACACCAGACATAAAGATAACAAACAACAGAAGACAGCTTTCATCAAAGACACCAATCTCTTGGGATTCATCACATCAATCAGCCCTTGAAAGCCTAATCATGTATCTCACTACGCCACCCATTCTTGCATAAGATGAGGGAAAATTGTATACCGCTGACCAATGTACCCCATGGCAAAACCCAGAAAAAATCGAATGTTCTTGAATCAACAGAATCATGTTTCATGCATTCATTTTGCTACCCCCAATGCGTAGCTTCTTTAAAGAAAAAGGGACTGAACTTTAGCAGAGAATTTACTTTAAATTCCGTTTCTAACCCTGACTAAAATGATTTTGAATTACAGAGATTGAAAGCCCTTAGTATCGAAAAGGCCACAGTGAGGAGCTGAAATTGTAAAAACTATCCATGTTGTGATAAATTAGAGAAGAATAACTACACCATGTAACAGTATGAGATTTTCAGCAAGCTTTGAGACATAACTGAAGTAGATGCTGGTAAAATCCGTTAGCTGCTAAAAATATTTTGTCGGGTGGAAAATTCATCTGTATTCACAGAACGTAATCTGCCTTTCGAATCGAAAGCGCCCTACTCGAGCCACTTCATAAGAAATGCCTTGGTTGCAAAAATTCTAGAAAAATAACTACATCATGTAACAGTATGAGATTTTCAGGGAGCCTTGAGAACTAACTGAGGTAGATATAGAAAAATTCGTTAGTTGCTAAAAATATTTTGTCGGATGGGAAATTTATCTTATTTACAGAACGCAGTCTGCCTTCCAAATCGAAAGCGCCCTAATCAAGCCACTCCATAAGAAATGCCTTGGTTGCAAAAAATTCTAGAAAAATAACTGGACCATGTAACAGTATGAGATTTTCGGGGAGCTTCGAGACATAACAAAGGTAGATGCTGGTAAAATCCGTTAGTTGCTAAAAATATTTTGTCGAGTGGGAAATTTATCGTATTCACAGAACGTGATCTGCCTTCCAAATCGAGAGCGTCCTAATCAAGCCACTCCATAAGAAATGCCTTGATTGCAAAAAATTCTAGAAAAATAACTACACCATGTAACATAATGAGGTTTTCTGGGGGATTTGAGGTATAACCAAGGTAGCTACGTACTAAATCTGTTAGTTTCTAAAAATGTTTGTTAGGTAGAAAATAGAGCTGATATCATTGATCGCAATCTGCCATCCATTGGGGAAGTGCACTAAGCAATGCCACTCCGTAAGAAATGTCTTGATTGCAAAAAATTCTAGAAAAATAACTACACCATGTAACGTTATGAGGTTTTCAGGGAGGTTCGAGACATAGCTAAGGTAGATACTGGTAAAATCCATTAGTTGCTAAAAATATTTTTTTGGGTGGGAAATTTATCCACATTCACAGAATGTGATCTGCCTTCCAAATCGAAAGCGCCCTAAGCAAAGCCACACCGTAAGAAATGCCTTGATTGCGAAAAATCCTAGAAAAATAACTACACCATGTAACAGCATGAGATTTTCAGGGATCTTTAAGGCGTAACTAGGGTAGATACTGGGCAAATCCATTAGTTTCTAATAATATTTTGTTTGGTAGTAAATTGATCTGTATTCACTGAGCGCAGTCTGCCATCCGCAAGGGAAGTACCCTTTCATAATAACTCCTGAACAACGTAATATCTTTTCTACAACGCAGCTCTAATCTATTCCTCGTGTTTCATTTCGACCGAGTCTCAGTGTACATTGCACTCTTCTCGTAGTCCCAGTGGACACTGCGCTCGTCTTCTTGTTCCCTCTGTTATGTTTGAGCTGTCCTGTAGTCACAAGGGAGCATTGTGTATCATAAAACTTTACTAAAAACCCTTTAACGTTTGAATGAAAGTGGCACAGAGTAACACCTTTGTATGCCAATGTCTCTTGTCAGACCATGCACTGAGAATTGCAAAAGAAAAATTAATTGTTATGTCCTGGACTCCCTGTGCTGATTCGCGCATGGCAAATGCAATATTCCCTCATCTTTTCTTGCAAATCCAGACTACACAAAGCCTTTTGTATTGCATACTGATGCATCAGAGCAAGGCCTTGGTGCTGTTCTGTATCAGAAACAAGATGGAGTAATGACAGTCATTGGTTATGGTTCCAGGACATTGAACAAAGCAGTGCGTAATTACCATCTACTTTCTGGAAAGCTTGAGTTCCTCGCGCTGAAGTGGGCAATCTGCGAACACTTCAGGGACTATCTTTACTATGCCAACTCATTTACAGTATACACAGATAACAACCCGCTGACGTATATACTCACCACTGCTAAGCTGAATGCGACAACACATCGTTGGGTTGCAGAACTTGCTGACTTCAAGTTTGTGATCAAATACAGACCAGGAAAGGCTAACATAGATGCTGATGCCCTATCCCGCGTCCCGATTGAAAAAGTCATGGAAGAGTGTACGTAGACAACAACACAAGACATCATTAAATGTGCTACAAATGCATCAGTAACGACACCAGAGCCTGAGTACACATGGATTACAGCATTAACAACAGATGAAAGTGTATTAAATCATGATTCAGATCAGATCAAGCAACTGAATTTCAGTCAAATCAGTACAAGTGATTTCAAGGAAGCACAAAAGAATGATACCATCATCGACAGAGTGATAGAATACAAAAATCGTGGAAGATATCCTTCAAAAGAGGAGAGAGGTGATGAGCCACACAAAGTATAGTTATTGATGCGCGAGTGGAACAATTTATGCCTAGAAACGGTATCTTGAAACGTAGAAGGGGAACATACAATCAGTTAGTTGTACCAAGGAAATTTCATCAAATCGTATTTCGTGAACTTCACGAAGAGATGGGTCATCTCGGAAGTGAGAGAGTAATTCAACTAGCTAGAGAGCGTTTTTATTGGCCAAGAATGGTAGAATATATCACACACTACGTGACAAATGTATGCAACTGTTTAAAACAAAGAAAAGCACAAAGACAACAAAGAGCACCATTGAAGAGCATAGTTACAACAATGCCATTTGAACTGATCTCGATCGATTATATGCACCTTGAAAAATCGTCAGGAGGATGTGAATATATTTTAGTGGTAATGGAACATTTCACCAGGTTCGCCCATGCGTATCCGACAATCAACAAGTCAGGAACCACAGAAGCCAAGAAGATCTACAATGACTTTATTTTACGCTATGGATTTCCATCTCGAATTCATCATGATCAGTGTGCTGAATTTGAAAACAATTTGTTCAAACAACTAGAGAAACTGTGCGGCATTACACATTCCCGAACAACGCCATATCATCCTGAAGGGAATGGTCAAGTTGAGCGTTTTAACAGGACATTATTGAGCATATTACGTACGTTACCAGAAGAAAAGAAAAGTCAATGGAGCAATCATGAAAACAAGGTAGTTCGCACATATAATTGCACAAGGAATGAAGCGACAGGATACTCGCCTTTTTACTTACTGTTTGGCAGATCGCCACGCCTTCCAATCGACTTGATCTTCAACATCGAAAGAACAAAAGAAACAACAAATCATTTCGAGTTTGTTAACAAATGGAAAAGTGCTATGCAAGAAGCCTATTCGTTAGCTGCCAAGAATGCAAACAAGTCTACAGGTCGCGGACGCGCTCAACATTACAAGAAAGCAACTTTCACAAAGCTATTACCAGGTGATCGGATACTAGTACGTAATGTTACTGAATGCGGAGGACCTGGAAAACTTCTTTCGTTCTGGGAGAAAACTGTTTATCGCGTGACGAAACAGCACGGAGACAGTCCTGTATATGAAGTAGCACCAGAAAGCGGAAACGGAAGAACAAGAGTCTTACATCGCAACATGCTATTACCTTGTGATTTCCTTCCAGCTACAGAAACAACAACCAATTTCAACCCAAGGAAGCCAGACACAACTACGAAGAGAACACCAGGAAAGAGATACCCGAGAAAGACAGAAGATACAACTTCAAACAAGAATCTTGATAATTCTGATAGTGAAGATGATGACTTTCCATGGTATTTCCCACCTCGTGTCACGAATAGGAACCACAGTAGCGAAACAGTTGTACAACAACAACGTCCGCAGCCGAATACACACACTGCAGTCAACAACAACATTCCACCCAGAAATACAACACCCGCAGTTCAAGTTGAGGATACACCGAGTCCAACATTGGAACAGGAAGCTGAACCTTGTCAACCCGAACATGCTGATGAATCGTTTACAGTTGTCAGTCCAGAACCGGAAATTGAAGTAAGACCCAGACCACGTCGACAGCGACTATCTCCGGAAATGTTGACATATGATTACCTCGGAAATCCAACAACTCGTCCACCTATAATTTCATCTTGTTATGCTAGACCAATAAGATTTAACAACTTTGTTCAACCAGTACAACCGAACATGTCGTTTACTCCACCGTTTATTTTACCAGGATCGTTTGCGCCTGTGAGAACATATTATCGACCTATCATGCAAACACCGTTGTATTCGTACTGAAATGGCTAACACTGGGAAAAAGGCCCTTTAACTCGAAATTACACCCTGAAATATTGTTCGTGTTAGCAAAGAGATCTCATTCAATGTTTATCGTTCCCATTAGGACAGAGACCTCAAAAGAACTAGCGACTCGTTATTCAGCAATTATTGCAATTGCAATTATTGCAATTACAATTATTGATCCAGCAATTATTTTACATTTTCGGAATCAGTGCGATAATTCACTGTTAACTGCGATTGATTACAGTCATAACTTCGATATAAGAGAAGCAATGCGTTAACGAAAGAGAACGACAAAGAAGATGAACTAAGCGCTAACAAGACAATCGATTTATCTGAACGTATAGTACAGTGATCGGATCGAAAGAACTGTTTCGTGAAACATTTTTCGTGGCCACCGTAAAATGGATGTTGCTATAGATGAGGAAATCGAACAGACTCTAAAGAAATTATAGATCGAATAGCTAAGCAAATGTCACTGAGGACATTTTTTTAGGGGGGAAGCATGCAGCCCTCAAAAAGAATGACGTTAATCCTTACATTTTTGTAATAACAAAGATAATAGCGGTGTTATTAAATGACATGACCCCCGTCAAGACAGGATAAGCGATAAGCGGAAGTATCGAATGATCTATTGTTATGAGACTCTCGTTGTAGAGAAAAGGGGAAGAAATATTTTCTTGTGTTTACGAAACCACACCGTGTCTTTTACTATCTTAAAAACCTAAGATGTAGGCCACGTTGAATTGTGCCCATCTTCGTAAAATACTGACTGTTGTGTTTGGGGTTCTTCTATTGGCACGCTACTGTTTTGACGGCCTACATGTTGCCAGACTCTAATACGACTACTTTTACACGTCCTCCTACGGCATACTAATTATTCTAATTATGCGTATGATACGTCAACACTACATCCCTCCTTTCCTTTACATTAGACGTATGTCTACGAATTAAGATCAGTCAGCAAATCAAGTAATTTGGTTCTTAACAAGACAGGGACTAAAAGTCCAACACATCAGCAAGCAAAATATTAAGCAAAATAAGTAAAGTAATTCACTTACAGTTTCAGTTCATTCACCTTCTGACATTGTACTCATCATGATAGTACTGAGGTCTTCGTCTGTCTCTCATTGGGTATCGAGCTTGAGGATTCTGTCCTGGTCTGACTGCATCATCATTTTTGTTTTCATCTTCTAAATGTTCGTTTCCATCAGTTTGATAATCATCATCATAATCCTCTTCCCCATCTGAGTTCAAACGAGCATCGTCAACGAGTTTGAAGAACGATTGATTGCGAGTTGTCGTAAAATTTTCTCTCTGTGCTGTAATCATGGTACCTTTTATTTTCGTTACACGCAATGGGTGAGGATCGAACCTTGTAGACAACTTATTCTTTCGCTTTTGCTTTACCAGCACACGATCGCCGATTTTCATGGTCGTAGCTGTCGCGTTTCTGCGTTTATCAGCATATTCTTTCATCTTCTGTCTTGCATCTTTGTTTTCTTTTTCAATTTTCTTGTCGATTGCAGATTTATCAACTTTGACTTCGATTTGAGGTAACTTTGTACGAATGTTTCTTGCAAACATCACAGTTGCAGGGGCAACTTTTGTTGTCGAATGTGGCGTTGCTCGAAAATTGAGGAGAAATTTTTGTAGCTCACGTCTCCAGTTACGATTTTCGACATCAGCTGTTTCGATTGCTTTCATCAACGGTTTCATGAACGTTTCGGCTTCGTTAATTTGAGGCCAGAGAGGAGTAATCCTTCGATGGTAGATACCATTCGCTCTCATAAATTTCTTGATTTCATAACTTTTGAAAGGGGGTCCATTATCTGAAACAACTTCCTTTGGTATGCCAAATAATGCAAAAATTTTGTCCAAACGAGGAATAAGAGCTGGTGCATCTGTTTTCTTCTGAATTTCGGCAATAGGGTATCTCGAACGTCCATCAAGAACAACGAGTAAAGATTCACCGGACGGCAATGGGCCTAAAAAGTCAATATAAACTTTTTCGAAGTTTTCTTCAGGTAACGAACTCATGCAAAGTGGTTGAGGAGGCTTTTCACGACCTGATGCTTGGCATGGAATACATGAATCGATTTCCTTTTTCACGAGCGAATCTATTAATGGGAACCATACTTTTTCTCGAAGTAGGCTCTTGGTCTTTACAAGTCCTTGGTGTCCAATATGAGCAAGGCTAATTGCATCGGGACGTAATTTCCTTGGAATAACAATACGTGTATTTCGCAATAAGACGTCGTTTTGACTCGAAACAGTGAGTTCATCTTTCACATTTCGCAACATTTTGAGCTCATCTATGTCGATGTGAGGATTCTCGATTTCGTTTATCTTATGCCATCGATTTTCGCGAATCATTCTTATGGCTTCTTGTAAGGTAGCATCTTCAAGTGTTGCCTTTTTGATATCTTCGAGCATGATGGCTTTTGGTGCAGCACTTTCAGCAATAAACTGTATGTACTGTTCTGAGTTTGCACTTTCTCTTGGAGGCTTCGATCGTTGCATCGGATGTCGGGACATGTAGTCGGATGGATTATCGTGTCCTGGACGATATTTAACTTCGAAATCATACGACTGTAAGCGTAATCTCCATCGTTCAAGTCGGGCTGGTGGTTTCGAATTCAGATTTCCAAAAATCATCTCTAGAGGTTTGTGATCGGTGTACAGCGTGAAATGAATACCATACAAATACAAACGGAAATGCTCACAGCCAAAAACAATAGCTAATGCTTCGCGCTCAGTTTGACTGTATCTTTGTTCTACTTCCGTTAGCGCTCGGCTGGCATATGCAATGACTCGACTGTCATCTTTACCTGGTGTGCATTGTAAAAGAATCGCACCAAGTCCTGTAGGGGACGCGTCAACAAGCAGCTCCGTTTGTTTCGATAAATCAAAATAGGACATGACTTTCTTTTCAGTCAACAAGTTTTGCAGTTTCTCAAAAGCTTCTTGATGACAAGGTTTCCATTCAAACGTGACATTTTTCTTAGTAAGCTGACGCAGAGGCGCAGTTACTGTTGCAAGATCTTTGATAAAACGTCCACAATAATTCACCATTCCTAAATAGCTCCGCAGCTCTGACACATTAGACGGGGGTGTCATCGCTTGGATTGCTGCAATTTTTCTGGGACATGCAGAAACTCCCTTTTCTGAGAAAACATGACCGTAAAATGTCAAGTTTCTTTTGTCAAACTCGCACTTTCGACCATTGAAACGAAGACACATTTCGTCAGCTCGTTCCAAAACAGCTTGCAAAATCTTGTCGTGTTCTTCTTGTGTTTTAGCAAAGACTAGTATGTCATCACTAACGTTTAAACAACCTTCAATATCCTGAAATGTTGTTTGGATAACATTTTGGAATATTTCACTGGCACTGTTTGTTCCAAAATTAAGACGGGTAAATCTCTTCAGACCTTTGTGTGTGACAAAAGTGGTGATGTCACGAGACTCTTCATCGAGCTCAAGTTGATGGTACCCAGAGCTAAAATCTAGCTTAGAAAAATATGACGATCCATTTAATTGCTGAATCAGATCATCAATCGTCGGGGACGGATGCCTTTCTCGCAAAATTGCCTTATTGGGTACTCGCATGTCTATGCACATACGAATTTCTTCTGGATTGTTTGGTTTTGGAAAACAAACAATAGGCGAGGCCCAGGTCGTAGGACCTTTTACATCTTCAATTATACCCATGTCTTCAAGTCGTTTTAGTTCTTTAGAGAGTTTAGCTCTCATAGCAAATGGAATTCTTCTAGGTTGTTGTATAACAGGAGGAACAGACTTATCAATGTGCAGATGAAGTTTGTAATTCTTCAATTTGCCAATCCCCCTGAATAAATGATCGTGCTTCGCTAGCAAATTTTTCAATCGGGGAGGTCTCTTAGGTGTATCAGCAGGAGGCTTATCAACACTCAGTTCAGGGTCTTGCGAAACTGAATTGATTTTCAGTAAACCTAGGTCAATGGCAGTGGGACCACTTAGCAAACAACCAGATGTGTCATTTATGACATAAAAAGTGGCTAGCGAAATCTTATGCTTTGATTCGACTTGTGCCTCAAAACAACCTTGAACCTCTAAAGGTGTTTTACTGCCATAACCAAAAAGTTTATTTTTCGTCTTACTCAGCTTGACATCCCTTCGACCCTTCAATTTCTCAAATACCTCGCTATCAATAATGTTAACACTTGCACCTGAGTCAATGTTCATTCTAACTGAAAAATCATCAACTTTTACTGTGGTATAAAAACCATGCTTTTCAGTTACCGTGTAAATGCTGTTACTTTGATCTGACACAGAGGTTAACTTCATATCCGTACAAACCGTGTTGCTTTGTACTGTGTACACATACTCATCAGAATCAGAACTGGATGGTGACTCTGTAGCTTCAACTTGCTTGACTCTATGATGTTTTCCTTGAACTGGTTTTTGAGGCTTATTTTCACTCTCTTTGACAGGCTTTTCACCAGATTCATTTGTAGATAATTTCGACTTACAACATCGAGCAAAATGATTGTAACCTTGACACTTGTTGCAGGTTTTACCTTTGGCTGGACACGCAACAGGGTGTGGCCAACTATATCCACATTTAAAGCATTTCTTGTTTCCAAATTTTTCCGGTCGAATTTTAACTTGCTGAACATCTTGAACCTTTGAATCTCTCTTGAAGTCATGTTCAATTCCCTTTGCATCACTCTCCGTAATTTCTTGAGTACGTCCAAACGCGAGAAGTTCAGACAGTGTCAACTTCGGGTTGCGGAAGGCGTGTCGACGGAGTTGCTTAGATATTGTACCAAGTTCAATTTGGGCTTTAATTTCTTTGTTGGGTTTCTCAAACTCACAATACTTGGACATCTGGACCAAACGAACATGATACTGATCCAGTGTTTCATCTACCCTTTTTTTTGTGTTCCGAAACTTATAAACTTCAAAGGATGTATTCTTCTGTAAAGCCACTGTAAAGCCACTTTTCACTGACAAGGTACAAACCTCCTCGAGTATCACACTCGTTGAAAATGAAAAGTTAATTACCAATGACAATGAAATAGCTGAGATCTTTAATGAATTTTTCACTAATATTACAAAGACAATTGATATTGCCCCTAGTGAATGCACAGTTGTTCCGACAGACCACTTGTTGGACCCTGTTGAAATTGCTGTTGAGAAATTTAAATATCATCCCAGCATTCAAAAGATTAAGGATAAAGTAAAACATAACTCATATTTTGACTTCCAACCAGTTATCATGAAGGCAGTCATTGATCAGTTATCGAGTCTAAATCCAAAAAAAGCATCTACAGTTAAAAGTATTCCTGCTAGGATATTGAAAGAAAATCAAGACATATTTGCACCGCTGCTGACGAAAATTTTTAATAATTCATTGCTCCAGAAAATATTTCCTGAAGATCTAAAGTTAGGAGACATAACATCACTATTTAAAAATGATGAAGCCACAAAAAAGCGAAACTATCGACCTATCACAGTTCTGTCTGCTTTATCAAAGGTCTTTGAACGACTTCTATATAGCCAGATGGTTGACTTTGCCGATACATTTTTAGTTCCCTACCTATGTGGCTTTCGGAAAGGTTTCAATACGCAGCATGCTTTATTAAGATTAATGGATACCTGCAAGAATTCCCTAGACAAAAAAGGAGTGGCTGGTGCTTTACTAATGGATCTATCAAAAGCATTTGATTGCATAAATCATGAGCTACTGATTGCGAAATTAAGCGCTTATGGATTTTGTAAAGATGCTCTGCTGATGATTTATAATTATTTGTCTGGTAGAAAACAGAGGGTCAAAGTTAATGGTTCATTCAGCACTTGGAGAGAAACCTTTGCAGGTGTGCCACAAGGATCAGTTCTTGGACCTCTTCTATTTAATATATACATCAACGATTTATTTTTCATGGTGACGGATACTGCAGTATGTAACTTTGCTGATGATACGACTATCTTTGCAGCTGACAGTCAATTGGAAAGAGTTTTAGAACGATTAGAAACTGATGCTCTTGTTTTATCAAGGTGGTTTCCAGAAAACTTTATGAAATTGAACGAAGGGAAATGTCATCTGCTAACTTTTGGGACAAAGCAAGACGATATAAAGATCACAATTGGAGAGGCTATTGTTGAAGAAAGCTCTGAGGAGAGATTGCTAGGAGTGACAATAGATAAAAATCTGAATTTTAAGAGTCACGTCTCGAATTTATGCAAAAGAGCTAGCCAAAAAATGCATGCACTTGCTAGAGTATCTCCTTTCATGGACCCTGATAAATTGCGTCTCCTAATGAACAGCTTTATAAAGTCGCAGTTCAGCTACTGCCCTTTAATTTGGATGTTCCACGACAGGGGTCTGAATTCAAAAGTGAATAAAATCCAAGAAAGAGCACTCAGAATTGTGTATAAAGACAGTCATGCTGACTACGAAACTTTGCTGAAATTAGATAATGCAGTATCCATTCACCAACGCAATCTACAGTACTTGATGATAGAAATATACAAAACCAAAAATAACTTAAATCCTAGTTTCATGAGTGAGATTTTCGAGGCAAGAGATGTACAATTTGACTTGCGAAATAAGAATTCCCTTGGCATTCCAAATGCCAGGACAACTTCTTATGGAATAGAAACTGTGAGATATTTAGGCCAAAAACTGTGGCAAACATTACCTCACAGAATTAGAGAGTCCCAGTCGTTGACAGCTTTCAAAAAAGAATTAAGAACCCACAACATAGGATGTGACTGTAGATTGTGTAGAACCTTTATTTCTGGATTAGGTTTTATTTAGCTTGTAACATATGTATATTCATTTATTTAAATTTAGATATTACTTATAGATAGTTGGCATTAATTAGCTTTTACGGAGCTATTGAATCAAGCCAACTTTAAACAAATTATTTATTATTTATTATTATATATTATATTCTGAGGAGTGAATTGTTTGTTCAGGGCATCACAAGCTTTCTTGTAGTCTTCGGCTGTTCCAGTTTCTGCAAGGGTTTCAAATATATCAAGGGTGCTTTCACCCATGTAATGTAAAAGCAATGCTCTCTTACGTTTATCATCTTTGACATCTAAAGCCACCATTAAATTTTCAAAACGCACGAACCAACGTTGCCATCTTGCCGCCAAATTTTCTTGATTTTCCGCATCAAATGCTGGAAAAGGAGGCAAACCAGTCGCCATGATTTACAACTGCTTTTAAGCTTGTAATGTAGCGTTACCAACGCATTCTCGTCGCCATAATGTTGTGTTTGGGGTTCTTCTATTGGCACGCTACTGTTTTGACGGCCTACATGTTGCCAGACTCTAATACGACTACTTTTACACGTCCTCCTACGGCATACTAATTATTCTAATTATGCGTATGATACGTCAACACTACACTGACTTTTAGCATCTTCGATGATTTTGGAACTCTGTGCTATCATGTTTTGTATGTCCTTCAATTTGTGTCGGGTCTACCATTCTTGACAAAGTTTTTGTACGCTCGATTTTTCTTCGGATGAAGTTTTTGATCGACTGCGTTATCCAGGGTGCCTGTCGAGGCCGAACTGTTTTGGTTTCGTTCAGGATAAAGTGTGAGAAAATGTTTGCTAAGACTTCATTCAGAATTCTTACCTGCAAATTTGGACACTGGAGTTCCTGGAATGTTGCCTGCCAATCATGCAGTTCAACGCTTCTTCTAATTGCTGGAATATTTGCTCGATCATAATACTAAAATTTTCGATTGTAAGGAGGTGGCGCCACATAGGGCTAACGCTATCTTTAAAGTTGACAATTCAAACTTTATGAAAGACAATTTTTTAGAGCTTGCAGTATCATTATCGAAATTCAGTATTCTCAGAGCTTTCTTCTTTACGATGAAATGGTTTCAAGATGACTGCATTAAACTAGGCGACCAAGGTGTAAACATTTTTAGTTTTCCGTTTCAATGAAGCTCCAACTTAAATTTTTGATATTTTCTTGCTGCAAAGGTTGTTTTCCTTCTTCGTTCAGAAGCGTTTTGCTTTTTGGCTGAAGATTGCTTCCCTAAAATGACTCAAAGCAGTCAAAACTGGGTTGGCTAAAGACCAAGGAAAAACGCTGGGATTCTAAGTTCGTAGTAATAATAAATAATAATAATAATAATAATAATAATAATAATAATAATAATAATAATAATAATAATAATAATAATAATAATAATGATAATAATAATAATAATAATAATAATAATAATAATAATTCTAAAAGTCTGGAGAGGGGATGTGAAGAAAGTCATCATATTGCCAGTTATAATTGGTGCATTAGGCTCGGTGACAGAAAGACTCCAGGAGGAACTAGAAAAGTTTGGTTACAGAAATGGACTTGAAACCATCCAGAAAACATGTTTACTGGGATCTGCAAGAATAGTCAGGAAAGTGCTGGACACTCCAGGAATTGACTGAACAGAAGCAAGGAAGAAACTTAGATGGACCACTCACTATCTTAGGCTCTGAGACAGAGCTTGATAGTGCTTTAATCCAGTATTTAGTGCTGTGTACAATCGCAATAATGATAATAATAATAATAATAATAATAATAATAATAATAATAATAATAATAATAATAATAATAATAATAATAATAATAATAATAATAATAATAATAATAATAATAATAGGGATGATAATGGCGGCCCAGGATCAGGCAATCAGGACAAGATGGGTGCAGAAGAATATCGATAAGATGGATATCACTGAAACGTGTAGGATGTGCGGAGACAAAGAAGAAACCATCAGCCATATAGTATCTGAATGTAAACAGTTAGCCCAGAAAGAATATAAACTTAGTAGACATGATAAGGTTGCTGCCATACTACATTGGGACATTTGTACGAAAAATGGATTCGAATGTGGTGATAAAAGTTATGAACACGTCGTTGATAGCGAGAAAAAAGTTTTGGAGAATGAAGATGTTAAGGTTTTGTGGGATTTTCCAATTCAAACCGACAAGAAATTGGATCATAACAGGCCAGATATCACAATGATTGACAAGAGAAAGAAAGTATGTTGGCTAATTGATGTCGCTTGTCCATTTGACACAAGAATAGACAAGAAAGAACATGAAAAAATAGAAGCGTATACAGAGCTGAAATATGAAGTCCTGAAAGTATGGCGGGCGGAAGTGCAGAAAGTCTTCATAGTCCCAATCATCATTGGAGCACTAGGATCAGTCACCAAAAAGCTTGGAAAGAACTTAGAAATGATCAATTTTGTCAAGGGAGTGGAGCCATTGCAGAAAGCTTGTCTACTGGGAACAGCTAGAATTATCAGAAAAGTGTTGGACTTTGATGACTAAAGAGACAAATGACTTACTATCTAAAGCTGCGGGAGGTGGCTTGATAGAAAGATGAACCCAGTTGAATTGTACGAACTGTGAAATTGCAAATAATAATAATAATAACTAATACTTTAACAGGTTGACTTGTTCAGATGTAAAACTATCTGTTATCATTCAAGGACCTGTAATCCTACCTATTGACAATAGTTTTGGTTAAAATCACGCTAAAAAGTAAATAAAATGAAGATACTTTAATGTACAATTAAGGATAAGAATTTATAAGGCTCAAAAATCAGTTTTCTTGGACATCTACAGAGTCTTCAGTAGTTTTAGTTTCCCTTTGAACAGCAAGATGGATCTTTCGTCACGGGTTGTTTTTTCGAGTCGGTTGAAAATGCGGGCTCCCTGGTACGCAAACGACTTTTTCCCAGTTTCAGTGTGCATTTTCGGTAAAACAACACAAGAGCCATTGCCTCTTGTGTTTATTTCATGCTCACATCTTTTCAAGTAACCATTCAGGTCTTCGGGTAGTAGATTGTGCAATGATTTAAACACGTCAATGACAACCCTTGTGTTTCGTGTTTTTTCAATACTGTCCCATGTCGTTATCTTTGCACTTGGGTTCACAATTCTGGCTGCTCTGTTTTGTATATACTGCAGCTTGTTTACTGTTCCTTGGGGTAGGGAAAGCTGTAGCGTGAAGATGTTCTGTTCTGTCTCTAGCATTTGATGAATGTTAATGTTGGGAAAACACTTCAGTATCCTCTGGTCACGGGTGTTTTTTATTTTCTTTGCTCAGTCATAACAGTTCCTTTTCACCATCATCATAAGCTGAACAGGGGTGGCGCCAGAAATCTTCCGACAGGGGGCTGGAACCACCGACAGGGGGGCTAAAATGCCTAGAAAGTGCACTTTTCGTATGTCACTGCCAAATTTTGCTCCGACAAGAACCCAAGATTTCTTCCGACGGGGGCTAAATGCTTCCGACGGGCGGCTGTAGCCCCCTCTAGCCATTCTCTGGCGCCACCACTGAAGCTGAATGGAACAACTGTGAATTTATCTCTAGGAGAAAAAAGGAGGAAGAGACAGCAACAAATTATTTAGCGATATCCTAGGAAAAACATGTATTTGTAACATTTCAAAGAAATACTTATTTATATTGCAGGCTCTGGAAGCATCCTTGAAACATTAAACGCGAAAAAGCCATTGATAGTCGTAGTTAATGAAAGTCTAATGGACAACCACCAGCTTGAATTGGCTGAAGCATTCTACAAGATGAATAATCTTCTTTATTGCAGTTGCAGGTAATATGTGCACCCATCCTCTCCGTTTTGTTTTCAACAGTAATCATATAGTATTCTTGCTGCAATGAGAGGTTTTGGAGTATGCTAGCGACTATTGTTGTGTTTCTGTCTTTTTAATTGTTTGTATTTGTTACTGCAAACAAGAGCTGATATTGGAATTTTTCTGGATTTGTAACGAACGTTATATTCAAATTGCTTGGATATCAGCGAAGCCTGGAAATATCGCATAAACCTGAAAGTCGATACATTTAGCTTTGCCGGAGCTTGATCAGCCATATTCGCGACTTTAAAAGACCCAGTGTTCAACAAATGAATCGCTTGGATCTTTGTGAACGAGTTTCATTTGTTTTTCATTTCATTTAGTCTTTTTTATACATGATACTCCATCAGCTAAAAAATATATATATATATATATATTTAAAATAAAGATAAAGATGAATGTATATCTAATCACACTGTTTCTCCAGGAGGTCATGTTTCAAGGGGTCTCCGATGTCTTATTGGCCCAAAAATAGTTTCTAACCTGCTTTTTGAAAAAAGCAGCAGATTCCACATTTCTGATATTGTTTTGGATATCATTCCACACTAGTTATCTCTAGCCTAGGTCTTGGTATCTGCAGGTCATTCACTCTCCTTGTTTCATATTTTGAAACATGAGATCTTTTTGTGAACTTTTGCTTAAGGATTTCTGGACATTATTCATTTAGAATTTTATGCACCATCATCGCTAGGTCAAGCTTAATTAGTTCGTTTACACTTAGTGTTGCAGATGGTATTCTGTTTTTAATAGGCGCAGATTGGATCAGAGTCATTGCCCCTAAAAACGCTAAGGAATCGAAAGACCTGACGTGAATTAGGCTTACCACCGTAGATTCCTAATCCCTGACTTCAAACGATTTAACATAATTACCCTCACTGTATCTTTGCAAACAAGGTCCAACTAATTTTTTCTCATTTTCTTCCAATAACAGTTCTCTAAAATCAGTCGTCAAAGAAATGAGGATCGACAGTCTAACGCCGTATAATGAAGGAAGACCGGACATCTTTGGAGCTTATATCAATGAGTTTATGGGTTTTGGTGACTTTTGACGCATTTATTTGGCTTTGAAAAACTAGGTGGACCTGTCTGGCCCTTTCCACTGTGAGGGAAGAGGAGGGAGCCGTGGAAAGTGGCACGTCAGATCCACATAGTAGATAATTCCTCTTTGTTAACTCTTTTGCTGCAAGAGGATATGGAATAGACATCAAAAACAAGCTTAGGGTTGAATTTAGTGCATTAAGTGGGCATGGATTCAAACATAGCTTCGCCTGCTTAAAGACCCTTTACTGACCGGCACCCTTTGCAAGCCTTTCTTATTTTTTACAAAAATTGTATAGACTGTTCACAAAGAGTCCAAGTTATTTTTCACAAAAGCAAGACTGCCGCCTTTTTATCTACAGTGATAGTACGATGGTGTAATAAGTCTTGTGTTAATTCCATCGCAAACGAATTATGGCGGCAAGTCAGTATCGATGAAGGATTACTGCCAGATATCGGTACAAGACCAATTGGATGTTGGAGAAATGACAGCAGATATGATTCCTGAGGGGAGGAAGACCAATTTGAATTGATAAACTTTCACCTACCTGTTCTCACTTTGGCATATTTTGCCGTTGTTGCTCGAACAAGGAGTCCAATACAAGGAGGGCACTGTACAGTTCATTACATTTCTCACTTTGTTAATCCTTGCGTTCACATGCATTTATTTGATGAATTTAATGCTTGACCATAACAAACAAACAAGATATATTCGACCTGAGAAGCTTTCTTTTGCGCAAATTAGATAACTTCCTCTCCACTTCTGTTCACTCTCCCAGCCATTGAGACCCAAGATTCTTTCGTCTAATTTCCAAAACTCCGATCATGCAATACGAAAATATATGCCTAAACACATTGTTTATGATCTAAAGAGACTATTGACATCATGCGTTGACCAATTATGCGATTTCAGTTGAAGATTGAGACGGATTACAACTGTCATAATTTCTGGATGTCAGAAATTATCGCGAACGCGTCGAAGCTGTGGTGTACAGCAATCGAATGCTGCAAAGGATGCTGGTCAGGAAAGGGTCTTTAAGTCCAATGTGTGTCTGCGGCACTGGTACAGAAGACAATGAGCATTTATTCCTGCACTGCCCTCTATACAGCATATTGCGCCAAGATCACTTTGACCAGCTCTCAGATATCGATGGATTTAATGTTGCCGATGTAAATCCGAAAGAACTTTGTCCTTTACTCTTATTTGGTGATCAAATTTGGGTAAGGTTGCAAACAGAATCATATTATAGGGTGTCTCAAAAAAATTGTTCGACCTTTGATTAAATACTAAAAAATAACGATACGCTGAATGCACCCTTGCTTAAGTCAACCTTTTTCTGAGATTTTAGATTAATTTTGACGCAAAAATCTTGCAAATCCGCTAAAAATTAATGGACTTACAAGCATTTGAAGTTCAAATTTGTTCGAATGCTGAAGCCAGAGGCCTCAAAATGGCATTTTCGGTAAATGCTCCATAGGCCGTCGTTTCTGTTATTTCTCAATTGTTTCAGGGCTAACCAAGTTGGATTCAAACAGGTTTTCGATAACCGAGCTGTCAAGCATATGGATGCTTTGAGGAAGCAGATTCAGTCTCTCGCCGATTATGTTCTGAACCACTGTTTTTGGACTTCTACAATGTAAGGAAATTTAGAGAATGATCGCAAGAAATAATTTACTTTAAAAGTCCTATTTGGTTAGCTCTGATATCAACGAGAGGTATGACATTGGATAAGCTTCTCTTACATCCGTCTTCGAGCTTTTTGCAATACCAGTAATCTGGGGGGTCTCTGGTTTCAGCTATCGCATATTTTTGATCTTCGAGAACTCGTAAAGCCCAATTTCCAGTCAGCGGAATTTTCCGAGCGGGCGGAATTCTAGACAATAAAAAGTTGCTCAGCTGCAACTATCTATTCAATTTCAGTGAATTTTCTCAGTGAATAACTCAGTGAATTTTCAACCGATTTGCACGATTTTAGTCTCTAAAATTATTTCATAATCTTAGGAACAGGATTATCTTTCCATGAGCTTGTTCACGTTGTCCTTATTGTTCAATATTTTATCAAACGTCGAACAATTTTTTGAAACACCCTATAGAAGCAACCATCTCCTTCATCAAAGCCTCGGCAAGGTTAAATTGATGTCGAAATGTAGCAGTAGCATCCCCTTTTTTCGTTCTACGTAATTTTTGTTTTTGTTGAATTGAATTTGTAGATGAATTGTAAGTGGCATTCATGGTGAGCACCCGGTGACCTCGTGTCTTTCCTCACCATGAATGTCACAGTGAATGTAGTTGTCGTTTTGTAGCAATTATAGTTTTTTTAAGGTTACGGTAAACGTTTGTGACAGGAATTTTGATCTTCGCTCCCTAAAAGCCGAACTATTAACGGAATGTGGGTAAACTATACATCATTTGATGCACAAGGTTGTGGGGATTCTAACCATATCAAAATTATTGGCCAATATTGTAAAATGACATTTTCCAGGCAAAATCATTGCTTAACATGGTGTATCACCTTCAAAAGGTATTTTGTACCCTTGTGTATGAGGTAACAGAATCTGATTCGCATCAGCAGGTAGTGCAGATCAAAAGCTTTTAACGTGTGTCTGAAATTTTTTAAATTCTTTTTCCCTTTGAGACAACATGCTGTCAAAACTTAGCAAATGATTTTCTACCCTCCCACAGTTGTATCCAGCTATAAAAGACGGACCAGGATACATACAAAGAATTTAGGACACTCTTTGCATTCTTCAAGTCTGTCCTGGCCATGTGCAAATTCCCGAGTCATTTGATTGGCTCAAAGGGTATAAAATACTTTTTTCGTACCTGTACCTCGTAGATTTGTGAGTCTTCAGAAAAAGGATATTACTAAAAGGCGCGGTAAAGTACACATCAGAATCACATAAACCACATTAATCCGGATCAAGCCATTTAGGCTTAAAAATCAAACAGAGTCTCCAAATAATTACCCAATAAACAGAACCATATAAGAACGCGCGATGCTATTTCACACAAACCACAAGGATTTAGAGATTATCGGCTTAACAGGTCAAGTGGTTAGGCATGGATTTTGAAGACTGGAAACAAAAACTTTGATTAAGAAAATGTGGAAACCTTCGTTTACATTAAATTTCTTCCATTTTCAAAACTGCTTTTGGCTTCAAACAAGGTATCGTTGTGTGCCTTGAGAGTTCAGCTAACAGAATATGACGAAATCGAAAAATGGATATTTTCACCCAGAAAACGTTTACCGTAACCTTAATTGATAAATTTAAAAATTCCCATCTTCTTAGAAACAAAAGTCTCTTACAGATGCCCAAAGTCCGAACATTTCAGTTTGGGACAGAAAGTATTGCTTTCCTAGGATGTAAACAGTGGCATAGACTCTCAAACGACATTAAACAGTCACCGAATGTTTCCATCTTCAAAAAGCACATAAGAAAATGGATGGGTGAAGAATGCAACTGTTGATTATGCAAGACATTTTTAGCACAGGTTGGGATCTTGAACTAATTTAGTTTTATTTACTTTGACAGCTCACCTGTAAATATGTATGATATGTAGATGTCATTCTATCGTTAAATTAATGAGATTTTACTTTGCACTTTGTAATTATTTTTTTATTTTTGTTTTAGTAGGCGTCAATTTACTTTAGTAGCCATCCTTAACGCATACTCTAAAGAAATTGATAATAATAATAATGGAAACTTTCATGATAAATTCAAACCTAAATACATACAATCTAAAGATACGCTAATCAGACTAAACTACTCATTGTGATATAGGCATAGCATGGCTGTCTACACAAAGGTGTCTCTTTAAGGTTCTATGGTAAAATAATTTTTAAAAACAGTCAAAAGTCCATGAGCTCAGGGTCAGTCCAATCTTTCATTCTCATGCAGAATGTGTAATACGAAGATCGTATACAAATCTCAATCAACTTAGAAGCAATGTATTTTACAGCAGTGTCATCAACATTCAAATCTTTCAACATTTTAAAGAATTGATCTGATTCTTTTGAAGATATCCCAGCTGTTGTCATTACAAGATTAATAAACTTAATTTTCTTATACACGCGATTTAAGGTATCGTCTCTTAATAGGTGTTCGTATTTCTCCTTTTTTCTTTGTTCATTCTTCTCTGTATTTGTTTCATGACCTACTGTTAGTTCAACGACGTAGAGGTTGTTCTTTTTATCAATTGCCAGAAGATCAAGCCTTGAGCTTGAACCAGTTACTATTTCAGGTGACGAATAGGAAGGAGGTCGCAGTAAAGTTTCTTTACAATCGGCTCAAGGAACTTTACTAGATTTATCAACACTGAATTATGTCTCCATGTATAACGATCCAAGCACGGTGTACATTCAGCCACGATATGCTTTTTCGTTTGAATTTCTCGACAGAAAATACAGTTGGGGCTTGTGTTTATACCCCCATCGCGCTAGGTTAGATAAGCAGGCTAGGGAGTTGTTCATGTATCTCACTTTGAAGCAGAAGATATTTCTTGGGAGCCAATGTTGCGTCTGGAACCAATCATTCTTTGCCTTGGGGAGAGCAGTTTTCCAAAGTTCCGTTACTGTACTTGGAGAGTTTCAATTTTTGACTTTTTATCATCTCTTATCTTTTTCAATGCTTACTGTATATTAGATTTTTCTGACGTAACGTTATGGAGGTATCGTATGTCTTCGTGCAATGAGTTTTCAAGACATTTTCTACGAGTCACCTGACAAAGGGTAAACCTGATAATGATGATAATAATATTGGATATCGGATATGATTTGGCAAGTTAAGAAACAAACTGTAATAAAAAATGTCTTATAGCCAAATATGTTCCTTGCATATCACCAGAAATTAGCAGTCCTACTGTCCATGCACTTTTTTGCACCTATTTCGCCATATCATGCTACCACAAATCATGTTTGATACAATGCACCACTTCATTGTTTCTTTTGCCTCTTCCCCTGATAGTCCTAGCCTTTTCAAGTTCTTCCTCAAATTCGTATGTACGGTCCCAAGTGATCCAAAGCACATAACACTCATACTTGTTGTAATTCCATGTCGATTTAGTAAGTTTATTAATGGTTGATATTGATTTTCTTTTTCTTGGTAAGATGTATTCATATACAAATCAAAGCAGACAGTGACTTCAACAATTTCACATTCTCTCTTGTTCACTTTTATCTCTAATATATCTGGCTTCCTTTGGTTTAGCTGTTGCAATGCATTTCTGATTTGTGGAAAGGCTGTTTCTACCATTTTGTTGACAAACGACGTTGATGTTGAATTCTTTTTTCGGATTTTTTGCTCTAGGAATTCTACGACCCGATCGTGCCTTCGCGAATATAAATCTTTGTAGCTTCTGCAGGAATTCATTAAGTGTGCAATTGATTCAGTCCTTTCATTGCATATTGAGCATCTTTTATCGTGATCCTTATTCCACATATGAATTAGCTGGTTACAAGGAATTTGATTCATACGTGCACGTAGAATAAACTTGGCTAAGCTATCAGACAGTTTCCATCCGTAATAAACTTGATGCGAAATCTTTCTGTCTATATTCTCCATTCCTATAAAGTTTCCCTGCATGCGGAGCTCACAGCTCTTAATGATATCTTGTTGCTCTAATTTTCCCTCGATTTCTCTTTTTAAATCTTTCCTATTCATCTCCTTGCCATTAACGACAACCACAGCAAAACCGTCTTTGTAGATAATTGATCCATTAAACTTGTTAGCATGGACAAGTAGATCAGGCCAATCAGAGTTCCCTCCATATGGTTTTGTCTTTGCTAGTCTTCCGTTAGCATCTAATGCATAACCTAGGAAATTGAATTCGCTATCTGTCTGTCCAACACCACGTGATTTCATGCCTAATTCCAAAGATTTTCTTGCTAGATACTGTATGTTCTCTTCATCGTGATTCAGCATTTTGTATCAAATTAGATACACGCGTTGCTCTATATACGTTTGATGGTCTCTTTATTCCAAGCCCTCCAAGTAGTCTATTGACGAAAAATATCTTGTCACTGCTCTTGGGATATAAATCAAACATTTCTTTAACAGTTTTCGTAATCTTTGAATCCAATTCCTCAAGCTGTTTTTCTTCTATCTTTGTGTTTTCAAAGTAGTGTGAAATCTTTGCTAAAGCCATGTTATTGAAAGCACTGAGTTTTAAAGGAATAGGGTGCGTACATTCCTTGATTTTATCAATTATATCTTTGAATTCTTCGATAAAATTCTGAACTTGCTTTTCGTCTTCGCCTGCTATGGTAAACGATTTACCTAGATATTTATAAGATTCAGACTTCTTGTACGTTGCTATTGATGACAACAGATCAACAGACAATACAAAATGAGATAATAATGATGATAATAATGATGATGATAATAATAATAATAATAATAATAATAATAATAATAATAATAATAATAATAATAATAATAATAATAATAATAATAATAATAATAATAATAATGATAATAAGAGTCACATAGTCTCTTCATAGATGATCTGAAGGTATATCAAGAGAGTCATCAACAACTGGTAGGAGTGAATGAAATGTTGGTCCAAGCGAGTCACGACACAGGTGCTTGCTACGGGATATCAATGTGTGCAGAAATAGTATTCGAGCATGGAAGGATGGTTAAAGGTGTAGGACTAAATGTTCTAGAGAGAGGAAAGAATGAGGGCATTAGACCCCGATGAGAATGATACCTACAAATTTCTGGGGGTAGAGCAAGCAGAAGGAATCAAAGTTAAGGAAGTGTTAATAAGGGTTAAAGCCGAGATGCAGAATAGATTAAAAACATTGCTGAATGTGGAGCATTATGATAAGAACTTGATTCGGGCAATTAACAGTAAGGTGATGCCTGTAGCAGCTTACGTAATGAATGTATGTAACTTGTCAAAAGGAGAGCTTGAAGAACTAGACCAGATGATAAAACGAGAGCTCAGAAGTAACAACATGTTAGGATGACAGTCAAGTGAAGAGAGGTTATATTTAAAAAGAAGAGTTGAAGGACGAGGATTAAAATCTCTAAGAGTTGTATACACGGAAACTAAGATCAGGGTGGCTTGCTATATGGCAGCATCAGACAGCAGATGGATAAAAGTTGCATGGAAGCAGGAAAAGTCAAAAGAATACAACTCGCTGAAAACTGCAGCCGAAGAAATGATAAGTGAGATTGGACATGGATTGAAGTTTAAATATGAAGGTATAGAATTGGATGGACAACTGCAAATTGGAAACTGGAGGAAAAGTTGAACGAAGATCAAGGATGTTTTGAAGAAAGGAAACGAAATGTTGTTGATTGAGAAATACAAACAAAAGCAATTTCAAAGCGAGACGTTCAGCAAACAGGAAACAGAGTGTCATATGTGGCTGGAATGTAACTTGGATCCTAGGAAAACGGCTGCAATAGTGAATTTACAAGAACAGATGGTTGAAACGAAATCGTGGAAAGTTTCAAGGGGAATAGCAGATGGAGGAGACATGTGTAGACTATGTGGGTCGTTTAGAGAGACAGTTCATTATTTGCTAGCTGGGTGCCAAATGTTAGCTGGCAAAGAATATTTACAACGTCGCAACAAAGCATTGATGGTTCTCGCTGTTGCATGGGCAAAGAAGTATGAAATAATCGATGAAAACATAGTGTGGTACAAAGAGAAGTGGGAGAAAGGAAAAGTATTTGAGAATATGAAAGGGAAATTCGTATGGGACTTTGAGTACAAATTGAGACAGAGCAGTTCGGCTAGAAGACCAGACTTAACACTTGAAGATAAGGAAACAAAAAGAATATGGATTTGTGACATAGCATGCCCACAGGAAAATAACATTGAAGCTAAGGTGAAGGAGAAATTGGATAAATATCAGCAGCTAGCCTTTGAAACAAGGGAAAATCGGGTTGGGTACAAAGTTTAAGTTATTCCATTAATCGTTGGATGTTTGGGTGGAGGAATTGGACAATTGTGGAAGAATGTTCAAAAAGTGATAGAAACTGAAACTGAGGCTGAAAGAATAGTGAATGAAATGCAGAAGACAGTGCTAATGGACAGTGAATCAATTATGAGGAAAGTACTGTCGGAAGTGGTGCAACTGGAATGAACATTTAGAACTCAGACTGTATATGCCGTGTACACTGTAAAATCAATAGGCTAACAAACGTTGGTAGTCTTAATTAGTGGCTTGAAGTAGCTTTTATGAAATAATAATAATAATAATAATAATAATAATAATAATAATAATAATAATAATAATAATAATAATAATAATAGTAATAATAATAATATAAGAAACAAAACCATCATCAAAAATTAACAGAAAAAGAAAATAAAAAGAAACACAACTGTTAAAAACTCTGTACGTTTCGATTAAAAATCTTCGTCAGCAATACTTTTCTAATTGGACAACCGAGGATTTATACTCCATGGTAAACAACTTCAATTCAGTTAAAAATAAACTAAAATTACATTTCATTACAAAGAATCCTATTCTTAGTAAACATGACTGACCCCGAAATCAAGACCCAGTGGGAATTAAAATCGCGCTTTAAATTCAAACTTTTTTCCAGCGTAAACAAGAAATGAAGTAACTGGCACATCAGCAAATGTCCCCTCCCCTATGACCCTCCCCTATGTCCTTTCACCCCGTGGGATCAGATAGATCACAGAGTAAACCTCCAAGGGATGCAGCCGGCAACCCCACGGCCCTCCCACTTGACCTTTCAATGATTCGCAAATTGCTGAATCTTGATTGGCTTGATAGGGAATTCCACCCTAACGCCACATGCAAAAAAACATGAAGCCACATAGGAAGACCGCAGAGCACTGCCAACCAAACCCCCCAGAGAAACCAGATTCAATGGCAGGAATTAGGCCATACCACACGCAAACATATCGAGTTCCACATCTGCAGCCCGTTCATTCAAACCCTTGGGAAGAAAAGTTCCCAGTCTGTATTGCCAAAATAATTCCTTACGTCGTAATGAAAAGACATTATCAGCCCCATCGATCATTTTAACCCTAACCTCAAACTTACCATTGTGATTCCCCTCAAAGAAATGACTAAAAAAGTTGGCTTGTGGGATTAATTTACCCCTGTCCAGTGATCCCTCGTTATGTTTGCGTGCGTAAGATCTAAAATAAGATTTGTACACGTTGAATCTTTGCCTAAATTTGGTTTTGGTGCTACCTACGTATTTTTTGCTGCAAACTTCACATTGTAGTAAATACACTACGTTTTCTGAATTGCAGTTATACCTTCCCGAAAAGTTTTTGAAAGATCTGTTTTCGTCCGAATTTTCAAAACTATCCCCTTCCGTGATGACGTTGCATATAATAACAATAATAACCAAATAATAATAATAATAATAACCACTCAGTCACAAAAGAAGCACAGCGATACAGAAGAGAACTAAACTTAGAAGATAATGACAACGTAGAAGCCACAATACCAACAAAAGCAGCGAAAAGTAGCAGGGGAAAAGCTAAACAAGAAATTCTAAAAGGAATGTTGAACCACTGGCAGGAAAAGCCACTTCATGACCAATACCCTAAACGTACCAAGGAAGCTCATGTAGACCAGGAGAAAACGCATCAGTGGCTATGTAGCTCAGGACTGAAAGCAGAAACCGAGGGCTTTATCTTAGCGGCACAAGATCAATGTTTGCTTACAAGAAACTACCAGGCTAATATCCTACACAATGGAGTAGATTCCAAATGTAGACTCTGCGATGAGAAAGTTGAGACCATCGACCACATTATTTCTGAATGCTCTAAACTTGCCGCAACAGAATACGTAACTAGACATGACAGAATAGGCCAGTATCTGCATTGGAACATTTGTTCTCATTACGAAATTCCACACCCTAAGAACTGGTATGAACATCACCCACAGCCAGTTACGGAAGGAGATAATGTCATCATTCTCTGGGATTTTACCATCCATACGGACAGGCAGATTAATGCGAATAGACCCGATATTGTTATCAAAGATCTGAAACAAAAAACTTGCTTCCTGATAGATATGTCTGTGCCAGCTGATCGAAACATCTCGGTGAAAGAATACGAAAAGTTAGCAAAGTACAAGGACTTAGAAATAAAGATAAACAGGATGTGGCAGCTAAGAACAATTACATTGCCAATAGTAGTTGGAGCATTAGGAATGTTAAAGAAAGCAGCCGGTGACTTTATTGATCAAATCCCGGGAAAATCAAACATCTGCGAAGTTCAAAAAATTGCACTAACATCGACAGCCCATCTCCTGAGGAAATTTCTTTCAATGTAGTTATCGATTTGCGGAACCATCAAAACATTATGACACTTGGTCAACTTTCCAGAAGTAATGTCATGACATAGTTGCTAGCCTTAAGTCTCTGGTAGTGAGTCGGCTGGTAACTAAAAATTAGCTGAAATCAAAGCTAAGGATTCAATTCATAATAATAATAATAATAATAATATATAAACTAAACCATCCTCAAAAATAACAGAAAAGTAAAAATAAAAAACACAACTGTTAAAAACCAGACGTTTTGATTATCAAATCTTCATCAGTGGTTTACAATAAAAACAACCAAGTATTTATAGGAAAAAATGTTTACATGCAATTGTTTTTCATCTAGCCTACGCGGTTCTAAAATCGACAAGGGACTAGAATCCATGCTGTTAGAAACTAGGACACTGGACTCTACGGGGACTCCTAACAATGTACACCCTCCAAGGACCTGCTTTTTGTAAAATTGCTAAATCCCTGATGGCGAGATGGAGACTCCAAAATACCTTAAAGGATCTGCTTTTCGTAAATTGCTAAATCCCTAATGGCTAGATAGAGACTCGAAAATACCCCCAAAGGGCCTGCTTTTCGTAAATTGCTAAATCCCTGATGGCCATATAGAGACTCCAAAATACCTTCCAGGATCTGCTTTTCGTAAATTGCTAAATCCCGGGCGGCCGGGATTATTATTATTATTATTATTATTATTATTATTATTATTATTATTATTATTATTATTATTATTATTATTATTATTATTATTATTATTATTATTATTATTATTATTATTTGTCAATCTAACCATGGGCGCATTAGGAATTATTGGTAGAGATAGCTCTAATTTGTATTTAGCACTTTCGAAGTTATCTCTTGATGCCAAGTCCATTGACTTTCTAGTGAAACGGATAATAAATGTATGCATCCGTAGTACTTATTACATTTTCTGTATAAGAGACAAAGAGTGGACAGATCCGGAATTAATGAGTTGGTAGACTGCTTGTGACTTTTACCGTCTACATGCCATGCCTTATAGTGAGTGGTATAGTAGTTCTAAATTTTTTTTTTCCTGATATCTTTGCTTTATATTGTATTTATAGTGGAATTTTAAAATGATGAGATGAAGTTTGAAAAAAAAATTATTATTATTATTATTATTATTATGTTTACAAAACCGACAGACACCCATCAACTGTTGCACCACTCCTCCTGTCACCCTGGTCATACTAAGAGGGGTATTCCTTATAGCCAGGCTTTAAGAATTAGGAGAATCTGTTCGGAAGATCAGTTTTTTGATAAGCGGGTGGGAGAACTTAGGGGGTGGCTCTTTAATAGGGGATATAAGGAAGGAGAGGTTGATCAGCAAATTGATAAAGTTCGTTCTTTGGATCGGTTGGAGCTTCTTGATAGACAAAGTAAAGACCAGAGTGACGGTAGGATACCGTTAGTACTTACGTACCATCCAGCTCTTAATAGGGTTTATGATATTTTGAGGGATATTTCGAACATTCTTTTGGCGGGTCCGGAACATAAGAAGTTGTTCCAAAACAAAATATTTTTGTCATTTCGTAGGGCGAAGAACCTTAAAGACAAACTAGTGAGGGCAAAATTACCTAATTCGGATGATGGAGGTTTGTCGGTTAAGGGCTGTTACAAATGCAATGGCAGGAAAAGTTGTCAGATTTGTGGTTTGATCAAAGAAGGGGACAGTTTTGAAAATTCTGATGAAAACAGATGTTTTACTATTTTTTCGGGTAGGTACAACTGCAATTCAGAAAATGTTGTTTACTTGTTGCAGTGTGAATGCTGCCGCAAAAAGTATGTGGGTAGCACTAAAACCAAGTTTCGGCAGAGATTTAATGTTTACAAATCTTATTTTAGGTCATACGCACGCAGACGTGACCAGGGTACACTGGACAGGGGCAAAATAATTCCGCAGGCGAACTTTTTTAGCCATTTTTTCGAAGCGGGTCACAACGGGAAATTTGATGTTACCATAAAAATCATCGATGGGGCAGAAAACGTATTTTCACTGCGCCGAAAGGAATTGTTTTGGCAATACAGGCTGGGAACATTTTTGCCAAGGGGACTTAATGAACGGGCTGCAGATGTGGAGTTGGACATGTTTGCGTGCGGGATGGCCTAATTCCTGCTGTTGCATTTGTATCCGGTGGATGTGCATGGTGGGTGTGGTTTTGCGGTTTTCTTCTATAGCTTCGTGTGCGGATACACGTGGTGTTAGGGTGGAATTCCCTATCAGGCCATTCCTTACTCAGCAAATAGCGAGTTATGGAAAGGTTATGGGGAGGACCGCAGGGCTTTTCCCACTCATTCTTGTTGTTTGCCTCCTCGGTGTGTCCAGACTTCTCCTAGGGGATTTTAATGAAGGTATTTTCCAAGGGTGGGTTTTTGGGTCTCGTGGGGGTTTGGTCAGTTATTAGAACCTTTTACTTTTAATTCGCGTTTGGGCTTTTATTTCAATGTAAGTCAGGCTTGGAAGGGTGAGGTTTTGGGTCTCTCAGGGGTTCGGTAGGTTATTGGTTTACCCACTGCGATTATTTATTTTCTAAACTTTCATTTTAAATTCCCGTTTGGGCTTTTATTTCTATGGAAGTTGGGCGTTCTTGTCAGGCTTGGTGTAGATTTAATTGTTTGGCTCTTCTTTATTGTATCTTAATTTAGGTTGTTTATCTTAGGTTATAAATGCTCGGTTGCTTGTTTGCAAAGTTAGGCTGATGAAGATTTTTAATCGAAACGTACAATTTTAACAGTTTGTTTTTATATATTATTATTATTATTATTATTATTATTATTATTATTATTATTATTATTATTATTATTATTATTATTATTATCATTATTATTATTATTATTATTATTATTATTATTATTATTATTATTATTATTATTATCATTATTATTAAAGCTAATTAATCTTTGGTTTGAAAAACGTAAGAAAGCTATTTCCATCATAAAAAACGATGGATTGTGGCCGCTCAGTGTCCAAGTTAACATTTCAGTGGAGAGAACTGAAACATATTATCAGGAATCAAGTAAATGCACTGTAAGTCATGGTTTTGAGGAAGATGAGCCAAGTTTCTTCGACCGATCAATGGCCGCAGGTACTGTAACCCAGGGAGATTACTTTGGCATTGATGAAATTGAGTCGATCGTTAATTCTTGTCCCAAACGGAAGAGTTGTGGATCTGATGTGGTGTTCTATGAAGACTTGAAGCAAATTTTCTTGGATTATGGGCACACATTTGTTAATGTCTTGCATGTCATGCTCCTAAATCAACGGGTATCTTCTTTATGGAAATGCTGTATAATCCAGCGTAACCCGAAAAAATCTTTCGTGGAAACTGATTTGTCAACACTTAGGGATATTTCTCTTCTGCCAACATGTTATAAAATATTGTCAAAAGCTTTGTGTGGCAGGATCACTATCTACATAATGAACGAAATTGCGTTTTGGCAAAGAGCCTTTTTGTGCCAGAGAGATAGACAAGAACTGATTTTCACATTGATAGCAGCCATTGATGATTTTCGACATCTGAGCACTAAACTTACTGTTGTTTTTATTGGTTTTTGCTGACGCCTTTGGTAGTGTCAATCACAAATTCATTTTCGAAACCCTGGAAAACTTCAGCATCCCTTTGAAATATTGTTGCCTGATTGAAGATATTTGCAGGCATTCATCTTTCTCAGTGATATGTGGTGTCCAACTAAGCAAGTCCTTCAACATCATTAGAGGAACCAAAACAGGGGATCCGTTAAGTGCTCTATTATTTATCATGGTCATAGACAGAGTGTGTAAACCAATGGTTGCTACTGCTATAAGTTGTATGGCCATTCAGAATGAAAGAATGGTCAATCCCATACCCCTGCAAGCGTTTGCTGATGATATTGTTGTCGTACAGTATAACTCAGAAATTTCTCAACTGATCTTTGATGCAGGGGAAGAAATGATGGCCCAGGCTGGCTTGGAAGTAAAACACGAGAAATGCGCTGTTTTATACGCTAGAAGGTCGGGTAATAATTGGTACAAGGGTAAATCGGACATAAAACCAAAAGGGAAAGTACAGTCAAATGAATTAGCTGTTTGTGGGCGCAATAAGCCATATAAATACTTGGGAAAGTCGTTATCGTTATCTGGAGAGGATCCGAAGCAGGTCAATCAAATATTAGAAAATTATAAAGAGTTGCTGGACAAAATCTCAAAATGTAAGTTGCCACTTTCGCTGAAGGCAAGTGCTTTCAATAACAGGGCTCTTGCTAAAATATTGCATCATTTTAACAATACAAGGTTTACCGAGGAACAGCTCGAAGAATTGGATAAGGCTCAAACACAAATAGTTCGAAATTTGTACGATTCATACAGTTCAACTACGCAGCTCATCATTTACCTACCACGCGAGGATGGAGGAATAGGAATTAAACGTGTATCTGCTGTATACCGGACGACACGAATTGCGTTTCTCCTAAAAATGTTGAATCATGAGGAAGATCATTTTAGAAACAGTGCACGTCAGTCTCTAAGTCTTGACATGTTAAGGAGGGGGGTAGCAGAATCGAGTGATGAAAAGAACTTTCTTGGTTACGAAGTCACAGTTGATGGATATTTGAATAATAAAACAAACTTTGGTTGTCAGTCTGACTGGCCTGAGTTGTTGCGCTATGCAAGGAAACTATAGCCTGCGCGCAGACTTTGGGTCCACTGGGGAGGAGAGGAAAAAGGAAACTACAAAGTCTGCGCAACGGCGAGCATTTTCTTGTTTAGAAACTTTCAATGTCATCACAGTTCATCACATTCTCTTTTAATTTCTCTGCCAACAAGAGGAATAATATTTTTCCGAAGTGCAGGGTTTTTCCACACAGCATTGGCGATCTGTTTGTAGGTGCCTCTCACCAGCACCTTGCCAACGGAACACAAGTCATCCGGAAGGGTTCGTTCTCGAACTAAGGTTGGCCAAGTAATTCTCACCACAACAGTAGTCTGCTGTTGTCCTGCTGTAACGGTTCCTCCTTGTGTCGTGCATTCTGGGCTGGGCCTAGGCCTCTTCTGTTTTGGTGTTGAGCAAGAAACAGGTCTTGAAAAGACTTTTTCTGCTCGAATTTCAGGAACAAGGTCCACTTCTTTCTGCGTACAATGAACGCTTCTTTCGACAAATAAAGGCGCTGGATTGTGTGTTGTAGGCTTTCTACTTTTGTACAAGCTCGAGAGTTCACTGTTTACGGTGTACAAATTATCGATTAACTTTCTTCGTTTCTTTAATAAATCAACGCAACGGCGACAAATATACTTAAATAACGGTGTCTCTATAAGATCGATAAACTCCAACGATTGAATTTCAGCTTTTGGACTAAAGCAGCCGACACTATCCACTAGATTCCGGTCACTCTTGATGTTCAATTCTTTCGCGCAGATCGTGCACATCGCCATTTTCCTTTGTCGACACGGTTTGACACCGAATCAAACTTGCGTAATCTTTGGGCAAATGGGTCATGATGGTCATGTGATCAAAAACAAGAAAATGCTCGCCGTTGCGCAGACTTTGTAGTTTCCTTTTTCCTCTCCTCCCCAGTGGACCCAAAGTCTGCGCGCAGGCTAGGAAACTAGATATCTCCATCGTTTTCAGAGATGGGAAGGCAGGTGTAATCATTGATGGAAAGTTTCACGACGACACTTCATCGCTACAAAAGATTCTATTTCATTGCACAGTTAAACGTGATTTGATTAAGGCAAAAGAATTGTCAATTCAGGGGTGCTTTTTCGGTATGGATGGCATTCATTTGAAGTCATCACATTCCATTTTCTACAACTGGAAAATAGATGACTTGTTAGTGATATTCAGCATAAAAGCACGACTTAGCCTCCTTCCAACTAACTTTACGCTGCACATTTGGAACCGTGAACATGATCCTTTATGCCCCTTTTGCCGAAATCATACCGAAAGTATGGCGCATCTGATGAATGGTTGTCATGAATTTCGAAATTTTTATAGTCGTCGCCACAATCGAATCGCTGATAAAGTAGAAGATGTTATTTCTCAGAGTAACCGTCGTCTACGAGTCTACTCAAACAAGCTAATGGAGACAATATTCACAGAGTATCGCGAGGAACTGCTGTTGATTGAACATCGCAAACCAGACATTATTTTAATTGAGCATGTATCACAGAAGTGCACCATTGTTGAAGTAGCTGTGTGTTATGATTTGTACTTTGATTACGCGTTTCGAGAGAAGTTGGGGCGTTACGAGAGCGTTTGCTGTCTATTACGAGGTCATGGATGGAACGTTGAATTCAAGGTTATGTGTTTTGGCTCGCTTGGTTGCATAAAGAAGGATATTTGGAGAGAACTGAGGTCTTTGTCAGTTGACAAATTAGTTGCAAAGCAGATGTTACAATGGTGTTCAATATCAAATGTTATTATGGCAAATTATATTTGGAGGCACAGGGTGCGGAAGTTATTCCCATAGTCTAGGCCTACATTTAGCACTTTTGAAATTCGAGGGCATTGCTCTTTTTCCGTTTGAAATAAGTCAGCTAAATGTCTGCCTGTGCTTGGATAAACTCCCCCCCCCTTTGCTGAGGTATTTTCATGTGATAATGTGTGTAGTAGCTAACATAAACCCAGTATAGCGTATTCATACGTTAACTGAGCTGCTAGCTCAGGCACTAGGGCAGATACGAATGTATTATTATTATTATTATTATGAAGTTATTTATTGTTTTTCACACGTAACAACTGATTTTCCATTTCTCTTCCTGAGAAATAAGGTCATCATGTTTCTTTTGCGTCCTTGATCTTGACTTCCTGCGTCAATAACGTCTTTTTCGTCATCCTTCAATTTGTGTGAATCTTCTCACAATTCTCATTGTTCCGAGTAACGCTGCTTTTTTTATTATTATTATTATTATTATTATTCATTGTTCACTCGGCGGTGATGTTGACTGCCGGTTGACTTCTGGATAGCAGGCCAAATCCCTTGGCTTTAGGTATCCAGTACTTTTCTTACTATCTTTGCAGTTCCTAACAGGCAAGCTTTCTGTAAAAGTTCTGTGCTGCATTCTATTTCAATCTTCTTCAACCAGTTTTCAAAGTTCTTTCCAATCGTACCCAGAGCTCCAATGATTATTGGTACAATCTTAACTTCTCTTACATTCCAGAGCCTCTTAATCTCTCTCTTCAAGTCTTGATAGACCTCAATTTTTTCCTTTTCTTTTCTTTCGATCCTGGTATCGAAGGGACAGGATATGTCAATCAGCAAACACGATCGATCCTTTTTATTTTCAAAAACAATGTCTGGTCGGTTATGCTCCAGTCGATGATCTGTCTGTATGGGAAAATCCCACAATAACCTAATGTCTTCTGTCACAATAACATTCTCTACTTTATGGTTGTACCATCTATTATTATTATTATTATTATTATTATTATTATTATTATTATTATTATTATTATTATTATTATTATTATTATTATTATTATTATTATTATTATTATTATTATTATCAAAGAGTCTCAAACAGCAAACAGCAAAGATCTCAGAGAGTCTCAAGGAAAGTGCTTGCTGTCTGAGATTGCTGACGAAGATTTTTAATCGAAACGTACAGAGTTTTCAACAGTTGTGTTTCTTTTTATTTTCTTTTTCCGTTAAATTTTGATGATGGTTTTGTTTCTTATGTTATTATTATTATTATTATTATTATTATTATTATTATTATTATTATTATTATTATTATTATTATTATTATTATTATTATTATTATCATCATCATTATTATCATTATTATTATCATTATCATAATCGATCCCAAAGAAACTTGGAGAGAATCTAAAGGAGCTCGACATCAAGCATAACATCACAGTATTTCAAAAATCAGCATTACTCCGAACAGCTCATATCTTAAGGAAAGTGCTTGCTGTCTGAGACTCTTTGTTAGAGTTTGACCGTTGGCATGTGTGGCTCTGGCATTAGGCCATGTCATATTTGATAATAATAATGATAATAATAATGATGATAATAATAATAATAATAATAATAATAATAATAATAATAATAATAATAATAATAATAATAATAATAATAATAATAATGGAAACTTTTCATGATAAAATCCAACTAATTACATACAACTTAACAACAGTAACAGAATCAGACTACTCACTACGGTGTAGGCATAGTCTGCCTGCATTCGCATAGGTGCTTCAAAATAGATAACAAAAGTAAGGTAAGGTTCAACTTAGAAGTTCATTAGATCCACTTCCGTCCACTCCTTCGTTCTCATACAAAAGATATAATAAGACGAACGTATACAAATTTCTGTTAGCTTTGTAGAAATGTACGTTGCTGCTGTGTTGTCAATGTTTAAATCTTTCAGCAATTTGAAGAAATCCTCTGAATGTTTTGAATAGATGCCGATAGTAGTCATCACGAGATTCACAAAACAGATTTTTCGATACGAACGTTTTAGGTCACCATCATTTAAGAGATGTTCGTATTTCTTTGCCTTTCTTGTAGCATTCGCCGCCGTGTTAGATTCGTGGCCTACTGTTAGCTCAATTATAAACAGAGTGTTCATCCTGTCCACAACGAGTAGATCCGGTCGTGCAGCAGTACCAGTCACAATTTCGGGTGATAAAAACGATGGAATGTCACAGTAAAGCTTTTTGACCATTGGTTGCAAAAATGTAGCTAAATTTAACAGCACCGAGTTATGTCGCCATGTGTAGCGATTTAAACATGATGCACAGCCAGCTACAATATGCTTTGTGGTCTGAACCTCCCTACAGAATGAACAGCTTGCACTGACGTTTATGCCCCATCTTGCTAAATTAGAAAAACAAGCAAGAGAGTTGTTCATATATCTTATGGTAAAATTAAGATGTTTCTAGGAAGACGATGTTGCACTTTAAACCAAAAATCTTTTGCCTTCGGGAGTGCTGTTTTCCATAACTCTGTAATTACTGTACTCTGAACCTGTAATGACTCTACCTTCGATTTGTTGTCTTCCCGGATCTTTTTTAGCGCAAGTTTTGTTGTATGGAACGAGTCATATTGGATGTTAGTCTTTTCTGATGTTGTATTATGCAGATATCGAATGTCATCATTTATGGAGTTTTTCAGACATTTACGGAAAGTCACTTGACAAAGAGTATGTTTTGTACTTGTATCAATGACTTCCTGTCCAAACTGTGCCTTAGATAATTGCAATATTTCAACTGTTCCACTTACAGGTATATCTAACCATTTTCTGAAATATTAATAATAATAATAATAATGATAATAATAATAATAATAATAATAATAATAATAATAATAATAATAATAATAATAATAATAACCGATGGGCCAGGTCGTCATCAAGTGACTGCTAGAGGAGGATCAAGAACTACATGGACAAAAGAACTAAACAAACTGGCCATGAAATGTTATCTGTTAAGTGAGCCTGAAAGAAGGGGATATCGAAAAAGAATGCATAACGTCTGGAAAGACATTGGAATATTTGAACTATCAGAACAAAAGCTTGCTGGTCAGGTATTAGTGATCAGAAATAATGGGTGGTTATCTGAATACTCCACAATGATTACGACTCTTCCTTTAATATACTTTTGGAGAAAAGTGACACTGTTACAATCCATATTAAAAATCTCCAAAAACTGATGCTAGAAATCTTTAAGTCAATGAACCATCTAAATCCATCATATATCTGGCACCTTCATGAAAGGAAGGAGATTCAGTATGATCTCAGAACTAAGCATCTGTGCAAATTGCCGATTACGAGGACGATAAAATTTGGCATGGAGTCACTCTCATTCAGAGGAAGTTTATTGTGGAACAATCTTAACGATGAAATAAAGGAGCTACCAACAGTTGCAAGCTTTAAAAGAAAGATCAAAACCTGGACGGGTGAAGCATGTAATTGCAAAATTTGTAAATAGCCTGCCCATTACGTTGTGTAGCTTGTATATATTTCTTAGACATACTTGTAAATTATATTGTAAATAGTTGGTATTAATTAGTTTTTCCTAACTACGTTACACCAACTGTAAAGAATGTTTATGATTTGATTTGATTTGATTTGAATTAGAAATAGAGGAAATAAAAAATGAAATCACACTCGGCGAGGACACAACAGGAAGATGTGCTGTAAGTGAAACTAAGGAACGGGCTGGTGTGGTAGAGGAAGAAAGGGGGGGGCAACAGAAATAGTTAATACTGATAACACAAAAGAGGCAATATTGCAAAGAATGAGAGACCTTGGACATGAACATGATGATTATAAAATACATTTGATTAACCAGTTAGTGAATGAAATGAACAAGCAGACAACATCCAAACCTCCTAACCTTCGAAGTAAGGATAGAAAGAAAGTGAAAGAAAAAACTGCTATGATAGACGAAGTATTGCAGTACTTTACTATAACAAACCTCGAAGAGTTAAATAAGATTCTCTGCGCATCAGCAAGTGTTGTTGCAGAGGAAGTTGGATATAAGACTTTTGAGAAAAGGCAAACACAAGTGCCCTGGTGGAAGAGGCGAATAGATGAGAAAATCAAAGAACTGAGGAAAGATCTTAGTAGGATGTTAAATATGAAACAAGGGAAGTTGCGAAAAGTAGGGCAGCGGGAAAAACTTGAAAGAAAATACAATGTCAGAAAAAAGGGAGTGGATGTGGTAATAGAGGAGTTAAAACAAAGAATTACGGCAAAGACTGCAAAGCTGAAAAGGTATGAAGATCGGATCAACCAGTTTAGGCAAAACAAGCTATTTCAAAATAATCAAAAAAGATTATTTGAAGAGTTAGAAGGAAACGAACGCAATGTAAATATTATGCCAGATGCAGAAAAATCAAGAAAGTTTTGGAGTGACGTTTGGAGCAAGGAAGAAACGCACAATGAGAATGCAATGTGGATTAAAGATGTTGAAAATACCTTTGCTCAGAAGAACAAGCAGGAGAATATAGCAATTACTCCACAACTTATTTCCAAACAAGTAGCCAAATTACCTAATTGGAAGGCCCCTGGGCCTGATGGTCTTCAAGGATACTGGCTGAAACACATAAAGTCCGTACGACTAATAATGGCAGCACTTTTGAATGACTGCTTACAACAAGGGGATGTTCCACCATGGTTAACTCAAGGATCCACAACATTAATTATGAAAGATGAGTCAAAGGGAGCTGAAGTATCTAACTTCAGACCCATCACATGCCTCCCTTTAATGTGGAAACTACTTACAGGGATGATATCAGAGGGAATCTATGCACACCCAGATGGAGAGAACATTTTACCGCAAGAGCAAAAAGGGTGCCGTAAAGAATCAAGGGGCACAAAAGATCAGCTGTTAATAGACAAAATGGTATTAAAGAATTGTAAGAGACGACGAACAGATTTGGCAATGGGATGGATTGATTACACCAAAGCATACGATATGGTTCCACACTCTTGGATTCTAAAATGTTTGGAGGTTACAAAGGTTGCTGATAATGTCGTCATGTTGATAAAGAGGAGTATGTCAAAATGGGAAACTGAATTGCTATCAGGGAAGCAGAAATTAGGAAAAGTAAGAAATCAGCGGGGCATTTTCTAAGGTGACAGTTTGTCCCCACTGCTTTTTGTAATTGCATTAATCCCGTTATCGATTATCTTGAAAAAAGTGAATGTTGGATATGAACTTGGAAAAGGCAAAGGATGCATCAACCATTTGCTGTTGATGGATGACTTAAAGTTATATGGAAAGAACATGAAACAATTTGATACTCTTATTAACACTGTAAGAATATTTAGCAGTGACATAGGAATGAAGTTTGGCTTACAGAAATGTGGGGTACTAAAAATGAAGAAAGGAAAATATATATCGAGTAATGGAGTAAAGATGCCTGAAAATGAAGAGATCAAGGAGATTGACAAAGACCAAGGATATAAGTATCTTGGTGTATTAGAAGCCGACAAGATCAAAGACAGAGAAATGAAAGAGAAGATCCAAAAAGAGTATTTTAGAAGGGTGAGAAGAATATTAAGATCAAAGCTGAACAGCGGTAACACCATATTAGCAATCAATTCACGAGCTGTCTCCCTTATCAGGTATGGTGCAGGAATAATAGCATGGACTAAAAGTGAACTCCAGAAGATTGACCGAAAAACAAGGAAACTCATGACAGTATACAGATGCTTTCACAAGCAAGGAGACATAGACAGATTGTATTTCAAGAGAAGTCAGGGGGGTAGAGGAATGATCAGTATTGAGGACTGTGTCAACATCGAAGTTTCAAATTTGAGAAATTATGTTGAGAAAAGCCAGGAGAGGCTGTTGATTATTGTGCGGCAAGAAGAAATATTGGGAGAAGGTAAAGAAAAGAAGGTGATCCAAAATATTCATAAAGAGAGTTACAAACAGAAAGTCCTGCATGGACAGTTCTACAAGAACACAGAGAAAGTGCGAGATCCATTGACCTGGGATTGGTTAAAGAAAGGCTATTTAAAGAAAGAAACCGAGGGAATGATAATGGCTGCACAAGACCAAGCATTGAGGACCAGATATATCAGGAAGGAGATTGATAAAGAAGACATTTCCACTGAATGTCGGTTATGCAACGAGCGCAACGAAACGGTATCTCACATTGTTTCTGAGTGTAAGATGCTTGCTCAAAACCACTACAAGAACTGAAGACATGACAAAATTGCTCAAATACTCTACTGGAAATTGTGTCAGTTAGAAATGGTACGATCATAAGATAGAGAAAGTGTTAGAGAACGATGATGTCAAGATATTATGTGATTTCAAAATACAAACAGATAAAGTACTTGAACATTCACGACCTGACATAACAATTCACAAGAAAGCAAAAAAAGAATGCATTCTCGTTGACGTTGCACGTCCTTTTGATACCAGGGTGAAGGAAAAAGAAGAAGAAAAATTGCCAAATACCAAGATCTGAAAAATGAGACAAAACGAATCTGGCAATGCTGCAGAGTAGAAGTTGTTCCAGTAATCATTGGAGCGCTTGGAACTGTAACAAAGAGCTTATCAAGTTGGTTGGAAGTTATTGGAACGATTGACATTTTTAACATCATACAAAAGGCCTGTTTGTTGGGAACTGCAAGAATCCTTCGATATGCACTAGATACCTGAGGTTACGGGAAGTGACTTGATATCTAGAAGTACTACCAGCAATACAAACATTCTCAACTTGCTGTGCAAAAACAATAATAATAATGATAATAATAATAATAATAATAATAATAATAATAATAATAATAATAATAATAATAATAATAATAATAATAATAATAATGTTTTGGACTTTGGTGACTAAAGAGACAAATGACTTACTACCTAAAGCTGCGGGAGGTGGCTTGATAGAAAGATGAACCCAGTTGAAATGTACGAACTGTGAAATTGCAAATAATAATAATAATAATAATAATAATAATAATAATAATAATAATAATAATAATAATAATAATAATAATAATAATAATAATAAACTAAACCATCCTCTTGAACAAACAGAAATAAAAATATAAAAACACAACTGTTGCCGACATACGTTTCGATTAAAATCTTCTTCAGTGTCAACTAATAATAATAATAATAATAATAATAATAATAATAATGATAATAATAATAATTATGAAAAGCAACTTAATAACTTAGTCAACACAGTTAGAGTCTTTAGCAAAGACATCAAGATGGAATTTGGGGTGGAAAAGTGTGCTGTACTGATAATGAAAAGAGGAAAGTTTATAAGTAGTGAAGGAATTTGCCTCCCCGATGGACAAAGAATAAAGTCAGTAGAGAAAGAAGAGGGGTATAAATACTTAGGTGTATTAGAAGCTGATGGTGTAAACCACGACCAAATGAAGGAAATGATAAGAAAAGAATATATTCGCCGAGTACGTAACATCTTGAAAGCAAAACTAAATGGCGGAAACACTATCCAAGCCATAAACAGTAGAGCCGTTTCAGTGATAAGGTATGCAGCTGGAATAGTTAAATGGACGATAGATGAATTAAGAACGATGGATACCAAAACGCGAAAGCTATTGACGATTTACAGGACATTACACCCTCGAGCAGACGTTGATCGACTCTATTTTAAAAGAAGAGAAGGAGGAAGAGTTTTGATAAGTGTTCAGAATTGCGTTGAGGTAGAAAGTGGCAGTCTGTTTGCTTATGCAAGTAGCTCTCGAGAAGATCTTTTGAAAGCAGTAATAGACGAAGGAATACTGAAGAGAGCGGATGAAACAATAACAATGAAGCATGTGCAGCAAGAGAGAAAAGCATCATATCATCAGAAACCGATGCATTGTCAGTTTGCAAAGATAGCAGCTGAACAAGGCAGTAAGGAGACATGGGCATGGCTGAGGCAAGGAACGTTGAAAAAAGAGACAGAGGGCACTATTATGGCTGCACAAGACCAAGCGCTTCCAACCAATGCCATGAAAGTTAATATACAGGGTCAAAACATCAGTCCTCTATGCAGGATGTGTGGAAAGAGAACGAGACAGTTGCTCATATAGTATCAAGTTGCGAGAAGCTTACGCAGAAGTATTACAAGCAGTGGAGACACGATAAAGTCGCGCAAATCCTTCACTGGAATTTATGTAAGAAATATGATCTACAGGCAGCCACAAAATTTTACGATCATGTTCCTGAGAAGGTATCAGAAAATGATCTTGTTAAGATACTATGGGACTTCAATATACAAACAGATAAAAAGCTGGAACATAATAAGCAAGATATTACCTTACATGACAAGAAAAACAACGAGTGCCTTCTAATAGAAGTTTTTTTTTATATACACAATCTAAAAATTTACAATTTAACAAAACATATTTACATCAACGATATCATTGGGAGCATGATAGGCATGCCTACCCTAAATGATCTTTAACGAAAAACAATACAGATACTAAAGGCTATACCAAAGTACTGGTCCCTTCAAGGGGAGAAACAGATCGTGGAGATCAGATAACACTTTTGCCGGATCAAATGCAAAGTGGACAGGTTTTGGTATAGCCTTTAGTAACATAGATATATTTACAATACAGTTGTGATGTTATAACAAAAGTAAAGATTAATGGAGAAGGATGAGATAAAACATTAATGTCCCCAGGTTTGCATTGGTGGTGCTACAAAAAGCGCTCTGATGAGTGAATGAATTTTAGCGTTGATTCCAAAATTTGTATGTTTTGGTCATGAGTAAAAGTTTTATCACCATACAACATTATTTGCACAAGGGTTTGATTTGGTAGGTTTGAAATGTTGTGTAGTTGGATTACTTCGTTAACGGTTGCAAGGAGATCACGCCTCTGATCTTCATATGCATGGCATTGCAGCAAGAAGTGTTCAGTATCCTCAGTTCCATCATTAATTAGACACATTGGGTCAACTGTGTCTCGAAAGTTATGGTTGAATTTGTGGGAATTTAGCTTACTGAGGCCTACGCGTAGTTGGGTGAGGATGGCAATACCTTTTGGATCATAAATTCCATAAATAGGTTTTTGGGTGGGGCGGATGAGAAAGGAAAGTCTGTTTTTGAATGAGCTCACTGTAGGTAATTCCCTGATCTCAGAAGCAAGACTTTCCCATTCTTTTAAGCAGTTTGGATAGAAAATTGACTCAAAGCGCTCCGTCCTTGCATTTATTCGCCCAACTACAGCCTGATTTTTAAGGGCATAATTTGACCAACGGATTCGTGGAATAGGATATCTTGTATATTCAGGTGCAAGTTCGCTGATAAACTTAAAGAAGAGAACGAGACGCCTGCTCCACCTTCTGTCATTCAATGATTCCCAGCCGAGTTCCTCGTATATTTTGTCTCTTGAAGTACCTTTCCACGCGCCAGTTATAGCTAAGCCAGCAGAATACTGTACGGATTCAAGTCGTTCCATCTGGCGATGCAAAGTGACTTCATGACTAAAGTCACACACTTTCTTTGGAATATGACAAATGACGTCACCATAGTCGAGATGTGGACGAACGTAGAGCTTGTAAAGTTCGTTTAGAGTTTGCCTAGGCAAGTAGTTAGATAAAAACCGAAGCATACCAATCCCACGTCTCGCTTTATTGATAGCAGATTGAATATGACTAGAAAACGTCAGTCGACTATCAAGCATAACACCTAGATGTTTATGTTCGTCAACCTTCATAACTGTTACATCATTGAAAAAGATAGGCGGATGGTCAACAGAGATCTTTTTCTTAGAAAATGTCACTTCGACTGCTTGCTTTGTAGGGTCAGGATTGAAAGACATCCTCCAGTCATGTGCCCAACGTTTGATAAGATCTAAGTCATGATTCAGATCTGCAGCGCATTCGTTTGGGTCGTGAACAACTGAGAAAATTGATGTATCATCAGCAAATAGCTTTACATTGCATTTGAGATCTGCTGTCAGATCATTAATGTAAACAAGGAAGAAGAAGGGACATAGAATCGATCCCTGTGGAACTCCGGCCGAAATTTTGCCCCATTGTGATGTTTTGCCATCAATACCGTACGTTGCAGTCGATCCGCTAAGAAACTTTGAATCAGTGTCAAAAACTGTCCGGATACGCCATTTCGCCTTAGTTTGTAGATTAAACCATCGTGCCACACTCTATCAAAAGCCTTTGAAATATCTAGATAAACTGAACGTACATCTAAAGGAGGGTTGCAGTCGAACGCAACAAAGATAGAATGAACTATTGAGATTAACTGATTGATAGTAGAATCTCCAGGGCGAAAACCAGATTGATTAGGATTTAGCAGTTCATGAAGGGAAAGATGTTCGTACAATGAATCAAACATTAATTTTTCCAATATTTTACCAAGAATTGGAAGGAGGGAAATGGGACGATAGTTCTGCTTAAGGTTCTTACTGTTCTTTTTGTGAACTGGTACGACATTAGCTCTTTTCCATACTTCCGGGAAAACACCTTGTCTTAGACATGCTTCGAAGATCAACTTCAGAGGAAAGACTAAGCTATCATCACACATTCTAATCATACGAACAGATGTATCATCCCAACCATGTGCTTTATTTGGGTTTAAAGAACGAATTATATTTAGTATTTTCTCATCCGATATTGCAAATTCAGTCAATGGAGGTGCATTTGACAGGAGCTGACCCGGTATTTCGCTTCCAGTATCTATTGTAGTACATTGGAGTACGAAGTAGTCGTTAAAGATCTGCGCTTTGGACTCAAAATCCAACACAAAAATGTCATTTTCCAAGAGAGGGGAATTACTGGTATTTTCGTTTTGTTTAAGATTTTGTTAATCAAGGACCAGTATGTTTTTTGACCTGTTTCAGGATTTGAAAGAGTTTTGCCCATTTTTGTAAAATACTGACTTTTAGCATCTTCAATGATTTGGAACTCTGTGCTATCATGTTCTGTATATCCTTCAGTTTGTTATCGGGTCTACCATCCTTGACAAAATTTTTTGTACGCTTAATTTTTTTTTCGAATGAAGTTTTTGATCGACTGTGTTATCCAGGGTGCCTGTCGAGGCCGAACTGTTTTGGTTTCGTTCGGGATGAAGTTCGAGAAAATGTTTGCTAAGACTTCATTTAGCGTTCTTACTTGCAAATTTGGACACTGGAGTTCCTCAAATTTTTCCTGCCAATCACATAGTTCAATGCTTCTTCTAATTGCTGGAATATTTGCTCGATCATAATACCAAAATTTTCGATTGTAAGGAGGTGGCGCTAAGTTATTTGCAGTAATTTTGGCAAATACGATATGGTGATGACATTGCTCATGTAAGGTTGGGTGGACACCAGTTTCTAGAAACAAATTGGGCTGATTTGTGAATATGAGGTCAATGCAGGATTTGGACTCGCCAATGAAATGGGTTGGTTCACAAATCAACTGTTGCAAGCCGAGTTCGGACGTAAATGGTTCGAAAAGTTTACCTTCGTCATTTTCACGCTCGTTCTCCCACCATTGTGGAGAACGGCAGTTGAAGTCACCTGTTATGATTACACAGTATGGCTCTTCAGCAGACATCCTGGATAGCATGAGTTCAAAATTATCCATGAAAGTATCGAATTCATCTGATGTTTGGCTTGGACTTCTATAGATCAACGAAAAGAAATACTTCCTTCGGTTTAACTGAATTTCGCAAACAATAGATTCTGGAAGTGTCACCAGGTCAGGTCTTTCCTTAGCAGGGAAGGTTTCCTTTATATAAAGCCCAACACCCCCCCGTTTTGTATTTGATGGATGGTTTCTCTTGACAAAGGTGTAGCCAGGGAGAATTAGTTTGTTGTCATCAACAGAGCTGTCAAGGTGTGTCTCAACTATGCCAAGTAGGTCATAGTTATATACTGAGTTGTAAGCCTCAATCAATGGTATTCTAACGAAGTCATGTGCACAAATACTGTTCAGATTCCAGGAGCAAAAGCTAAACATAGAAGTGTTAGGCCCCGGGTTAGGCTCTATATCGCCACTCAGTAAAATGGAACTGAACGTAATCCATTGCAAATACAGCAAGTAGCATGTTTGGCATACCACATAAGCATACCCGTAACCATGAGTGAGTTCTATTAAGATGCGACCGTTTTGTAACGACATAACATTAGCTAGTCCAGGAAGCCTTACAATCATTTCCGAAGCAAAGTAGATAAGAAACCGAGCATGAAAATAAATATGGGCGAAGAGATGCAAGGAACAGAGCTCCTCCGAGTGGCAAAATTGAGCCGCAAGAAAATGGAGAGTAGCCGCAAGAGGGAGTATTGGAACTGAGATCAAGACAAACATACAGCAAAAGAGACATAATTTTAACAGTGACAGAAAGATGGGAACAAACCCTATATGATGGAAGATTTTTTTTACGTTTTGTTTGAAAGAGAAAGACTGAAAACTCCAATTGCTGCGCGCCATTGATTGAAATCAACCAGCATCGAAAGGGAAGGAACCCCTTTGGCACGTTGACATGTGTGTATCGCGTGGGACAACTTTTACAGGATAATACAAGTCTATTTCTCAATACCTTCTCTATGGACAAAAAGTAACAAATTCTAATAAAACATAAATGCAGAGTTATCATAAGGTTTAATTTAGGGAACATTTTCACGTCTTTGCAGCGAGACAACAGCGCATACAATGAGACCATTAATCAATTCAATGTGGAAACTTTTGGCAAGATCACAAAGGTAGATTATTGTTGAAAGTGGTTTGGCTAAAGTTAGCAAGATTTCAACTTTCACTGAGAAAAAAAAATGTGTGGTGTTTTGGGAATAAACGGGAGTCCTAAAATTACGATAATGAAAAAAAAACAACAACACTGTTAATAAAGGCGTGATGTTTTAGGAATACAAATGAAGATCTAGCCTTCCATTCCCCTGACAATCAAGACAACCAAGATTCCGATAGATCAAAAATTCATTGAGTGGAACGATGTTGAAAAAAATCGTTTTTTTTTCAACGATTTAGAAGTGTCTAATAGAAGTGTCTTGCCCATTTGATATGAACATCAATGAAGTTGAAGAAGTCAAATTGGAGAGATACCAAGCTTTGAAATGGGAACTGAAGAAGATCTGGAATTGTAAAAGCGTAAAGATAATACCAATTATTATTGGGGCACTAGGCACTGTTAATGCAAAGCTTGGAGAATGGTTAAAGAGTATCGATATCAAATGTAATATTGGACAAATACAACAAGCAAGCCTACTCGGTGCAGGAAGAATACTCAGGAAAGTACTGGACACCTGAAGTGACTGGGAGTTACTTGATGTCTAGACTTTGGTATCAACATAACATCCAGCTAGAAGCTGTGTTTAGATAAAAGGACCATTGCAATAATAAACTAAACCATACTCTCAGACAAACAGAAATAAAAGTATAAAAACACAACTGTTGTGTCGACAAACGTTTCGATTGAAATCTTCTTCAGTGTGTAAAAATCTTATTTTAGGTCATACTCACGCAAACATAACGAAGGCTCCCTTGACAAGGGTAAGCCTATTCCACAAGCCAGTTTCTTTGGGCATTTTTTTGAAAATGGACATAATGGGAAATTCACGGTTGGGATTAAAATTATCGATGGGCAGAGGACGTTTATTCACTTCGGAGAAAGGAGCTTTATTGGCAATAATAATGAAGGTGCCTCTTCCGGCAGGTGTTCTGTGGATGAGCAGCGCAGACCCGGTCGAAACCAAGCGACTGCCAGAATGAAGTGGACGAAAGAAATGAATATTGTTGTCATGGAATGTTTCCATAGTTCTAATCCAATTGCTGAGAATGGTGTGCCAGTAAGAGGATATCAGCCACGGATGTATAGAGAATGGCGAGAAAGGGGAATGTTTAACACCAGTGAACAAAGACTGTGTGACCAAGCCAGAGCTATCAGAAAAAATGGTTGGTTTTCAGAGTTGGAATTAGAGGCCATAAGGAGAAGATTGGCAAAGCAGAGTGAAGACAAACAGCAAGAAGTCAATTACATCAATGACGGGGAAGATATATTATCAAGATAGAATATTGAGGGTGAGGTGAATGAGGTAAATGAGGCTGAAATTGCAGTTGAAGTTAGTGAGGCTTCAGAAATAACACCTGAGGAGCAATTGATAATTGATGAAGTAAAAGGATTGATGGCACAAAGAGAAACGAATGATAACATAATGTTTAAGAAAGTTGATCGGAAGAGATTAAGTGTGCGGAAACTCAGCCCAATACCACTGCGGGGCAGGCTTATGGTTCCCACAATGCTTTGCACAAAAAAAGCATGTGCGACTATCTGTTGAAGTTTGCTAGAGTTGAAGTAAGTTGGAAGTCTTTCGAAATTCAAAAAGTTACGTCAAGCAAGGCATTTATTTATCTGCCTTACATCTGCATTAAGAACCTTCTATAATACTTGGTCCACCGAGCCGGATGTATTGTTTGGCAGCTGGTACGACGAAGATCGATGAAATCTCGTTGCAGTTAGGCCACCTCTTAGGCCAAAAAAGTGTTGAAAAATAATGGCTGAGCAACTAGGGACGTTGAAACGGTGCAGAAGTTCACATCGTATGAATGTTAAAAAGCAGCTCAAAGATGCACAGGAGTGTATAGATAACAATTCGAAGGACAATGCCGAGCTGTTAAAGTTGAAAGTCGGATTAGCTTCGAAATTGGATAAAATCGTAAAAGTTGATGAACAAATTCTCGTGAAGTTGTGCCAGGATGATGCGATTGAGGAAGATACAATCGCAGCCGAAACAGAAGAGGCTGATGATTTGGCAACGGCCGTTAGGGCAATGTTGATAAGGCTTGACAGCCAATTAAATAAGAACAAGTCACCTTCTACTCCCAGGAGAGTGTTACCTATGCTGCCAGTCACTTCACCAAGAGCAGCATCTGGAGGGTCTAATTTAGCGACAGGAGGCAGTCCTGGGGGCAGTCATGTGTCTACTGGACAACAGGCCTCAGTTTACAGCAAGGCAAAGCTTCCCAAACTTGAGATGAAGAGGTTTAATGGAGATATTTGTCATTGGCAAGAGTTTTGGGACTGCTTCGAGAGTTCTGTTGACAGTGATCAAGAATTGCAACCTGTGATGAAATTAAACTACTTGCGTGGACTTTTGGATGGGCCAGCAAAGGCTGTTATTGCAGGATACGAAACAACCAACGCTAACTATGCTGAAGCTCTTGATGTTTTGAAAGATAGGTATGGGAAGAAGTCTGTTATACGATTAGCTCATTTGAATGGCATCCTGAACCATGCTGCAGTCAAAGACGAGAATGATATTATTGGACTAAGGAAATTTCAGGACACTATTGAGGTTCATTATCGTGGACTGAGAGCTTTGGGTGTGGATGAAGAGAAATATTCTGCCATTGTTGTGCAAAAGATTGTTGAGAAGCTTCCAAAAGATTTGCACTTGACCATCATAAGAGGAGAAGATTTTTTGAATTGGACCATCAAGGATTTGTTGGTTGCATTGAAAAAAGAACTGGAGCTGAGAGAAGAAATTGCAAGAGCTGCTGGTCCTAACAAGGAAGTGAAAAAGAAACTGTTTTCTTCACAGAAAGCAACTGCTAGTTCATTTTTAACTGAGACAGTAGATTCCAAATGTCCATTTTGCCTGGGAAAGCATGCACCAAAGAACTGTGAAAAGGTGAAGACCATAAAGGAGCGTAAGAATTCTTTACGTAAATATGCAAGATGTTTTAAATGTTTAGGAAAGGGTCATAGAGCTAATACTTGTCCAATTAATGTTTCTTGTGAAAAGTGTGGTGGGAGCCATAACCCTGCTCTTTGTGAGGGAGGGATGGGCTCTGGGGGGAATGTTGGTGCTGTAGCTAGCCCCATGCATGTGGGGGAGTCTGGGGGTCATGTGGCGATGCAAACTGCGCAGGCGCTTGTTCGGGGACAGAGTGAATGTAGGGTTCGTGTGTTATTTGATTCTGGAAGTAGCAAATCCTTTGTTACAACCATTGTCAAAGAGTGCATTAACCCTAAGGTGAAAAGAAAGGAATGGCTACAACTCACAACATTTGGTAATAGCTCTGAACAGTCTGCTGTTAGAGATGTGGTAGAACTTGAATTGTGTTCTCTTACAGGTGGAAGTGTAACCAAGATTGAAGCTTATGTAGTGCCTGTCATTTCTAACATTAAAAATGTTCATGTTGATTCTGTTAAATGCAATTACTCTCATCTTCAAGGTTTATGGTTTTCAGATGCTGATCAAGGTAAGTCTGACTTGGAAATTACTGTTTTGATTGGGGCAGATTATTTATGGCAGTACCAGGGGGGTTGTGTTATTCGTGGTAGACCTGATGAGCCAGTTGCTGTACAAACATCTTTGGGATGGGTACTGGCAGGACCTATCAAGGGTAGGTTAAACGATACGCCCCATGGTGCTGCCGCAGTAAATGCTATACGAGCTGAAACCCAAGAAGGTAATGTAGACAGTGAGATTTGCAAGTTATGGGATCTAGAAACTATTGGCATAAGGCCAAAAGATGAGGTAAGTGAGAGTTTTCAAGACAACATTGTGTTTAATGGTGTAAGGTACATAGTGCTGTTACCATGGAAGGTAAGTCATGATGCGTTGCCAACTAATTACTCAAATAGTTTGGCAAGGTTGAAAGGTTTGTTGGTAAAGCTACGTAAGGACGAAGAAGTTCTTAAGGAGTGTCAGAACATCATAGATAACCAACTTGAGACAGGAGTTATAGAGAAGGTAGTTAACCTAGAAACGGAAGATAATTGCCACTATTTACCGCATAGGCCTGTTGTGCGTCATAATGCAGAAACCACAAAGGTTCGTATGGTATTTGATGCCTCATCCAAGACAGGTAGGAAGGGTATCAGTCTTAACGATTGTTTACATGTGGGGCCGTCTTTAAATCCATTGCTGTATGACATCTTATTAAAGGGGCCTGGTCAACGGTGATGCTTTGCGCCCTTTTTTGCTACTTGTTTCCCTGTGATCCGCAGTTTCTGCCAGGCAGAAAAGGTGGCGCACCGGCGTAATAGTTGAGGTCAAGTTTAAAAGAGCAATGTCGATGAAAATGGGACGCCCAAGGCGTCTCGTCTCGAGCAAAGGAAGATGATTAACGTTAATGAATCGACATTTGTTACATGGAATAAGTTGAGAAAGGAGGCAAGTACAGGCGAAAAGGTGCTCACTCACAACGAGTTTGCGCTATACCTTTTAACCCTGGCTGCAAATCGTCTTCATAGTGGAAATAATACAACGACAGGGCAGAGTTCGACTCGAGGCGAAAGTGAGCACTGTTACACGAAGGATTCATCTCATTCCAACCGAACCATTTCCAGGTATGTCTGTGATTTGCATATTCTCCTGCATTAATAACGGGCTACGTAAGTGGTTGAACTTCATTTTGCAGCAAAATTTGTAATTGGGCTCATGCATGGGCTTGGACAGCTTCGCATGAATAGAGGCGTTCAGTGGAAATCAGGAATCAGCAACAATACCCTTAGCGTATACGCTCATTAGTGAGTTAACAGCTAAGTATAATTCAGATTCAGATACGTATTTATGCTTGGATTGTTGACATTTTTTGTACTTTTGTTCTGACGGGCAAACGAAACTGAAAATGTCTGTAAATGAAACTGATGATTTCTTCAGAAACATAATACTGTATCATGGCACGTAGTGTAAACATCACAACTTTATAGCACTGCTGACACAAGGTTTTCTCTCATTTACAGTCCACCCTTGCCAGAAGAGACAACAATGGTACCAAGCAGAGCCACATTATCTGAAGCTAAAGTTGCAGAAGTTTCTACCAGTTTGAGCCCCTTCAAATCACCAAGTGCAATTGTACACAGGAAAAGTAAGTGAAGTTATTAATTTTGATTGATTGAATTTGATCTAGCTGAATTTACTTATTGAATTCTTTTCCCAAAGCTTTGATTTGCTTAAGCATAGGAATATACAGTATGGTGACTTTAGTATCTCAGAAATTTAGAATATTAGCTCAACATTCCTCCCAGCAGGTAGTTTAGTCACCATCTGAACTGTTGTGTTAGCACCTATGTTATTTTTCCAGAGCCATTTGCTGAGTCTACACTAAGATTTCCAAAGCGGCCACGAACATCCATCCAGTTTCCAATATCAATGACTTCTGACATGTTGATTGATGATTTAGAATCTTCAGCAGAACAAGAGAAGCTTCCTAACATACCAAATGGGGAAGAAGAATCTTCAAAGTATCTCCTTGGTAGTAATCTTGCTGAGAGCTTTCACAATCTTCGACTGAGATCAATGAATGAAAATTTCAATACACTGAGTGGGAATCCTTTGAAGGAAAAAGATCAGAATCTGTATCTGCCCACCATTCCAGTGGCATCTTGGGTACATTGATTGAATTATTTATCACATAATTGATGTTTTGTACTTATGGCTTATTGTAGGTGCTGGAAATTGGTATGGCATTTGCATCTGCAAAAATTGGCCATACTGACATAAATCAATTAAATGACAAATCATTTCCATCAATACGTCCCAACTGCCTGTATTTTTGATGGTCAAAGCAATAGATTGCACTTTCAGATGGCGTGAATTTTTGTGTTTGCTGAAAATTTGCAGTTACTGGTTGGATTGCAGTTTTTCCACAACATCCTGTACCATGAATGTCATATTCAAATGCATTACAGGCCTTCACGTAGCATTGTCTGAGAATCCTAACAAAATTCTTTTGATGAGATTGTTTTGAAAAAGATATCATTTAAAAGGGTTTTCATCCATCTCATGTGAGGTTGTGTAGAATTCTTAACTCATTGCCCTATAAGCCATTTGGAACTCACATACAAATCACTCTTAAAGTATATGTTGTCCGGGTAAGTAAATAAAGGAAATGCTCATTTTGTTATAAACTTTATGGTTTTGCCCCTGGTATTTCTTCGGTGTACAGTAAACTAGACTACAACATATGGCATCTTTGAGGGGCTATGAGCTAAGAATCATGGGAAAAAATGCATGGGGAGTTTTTCTCTGACATAGGTAGACAGACAACAATTTTTATTTGTTTTAAGTTACTTGAAGAAAATAGCAGTCACAAAATGTTCTCTTTCCATAATCATATAACTTTAATGGTATTTGAATCCCATATACACATCATCTGGGGATGGGTATGCCTTTCTAATCATGGTTAAAACACATGAAGGCAAAATCCTTCTGTTTCCTGTTCCCAGTTTACCATACTTCCATAAGGCAAACTGTTGGTAGCCTGCTTTGCTGTATGCATTCATGGTGAATTCCATAGGTTCTGCACGTAAATCACACTTAGCCATTGTCTGGAGCTTTAACACATTCCGGTCTATGCAAATTTTGTTGAAGACTTGGTATGATGTAACACACACAACCCTTCCACAGCACTTGTTTTCATCTGGGTCAAGCATAGGCACACAGACACCACATATACACCAGGGTGGGGACTCAGGTCTTGCTATAGGCACTCCAGGGTTGGAAATGGCAAATATCATATCTCTGACATAGTGATCACTCCCTATACCAACTGCAGCAAGTTCTACCACAAGTTGTTGGAGGACATCATGTGACAGGTCTTTGGTTAAATTCTAAACATGATGAAAAATAAAAGTATGGTTTACAATGTGGCAACATAAATTATAATTCAGATATACTTATTCTGGAAGTTTAATTTTCATGAATTACCACTGCACCATGTATCAAGATACAGTAAATTAACTCTTGTGTATAACCTGATGGAATAAATGCAAGCAACATATCCTTGTTATCAAGGAGGAGTCCATAATTTGTTTAGTTAGTGATCATTTCAGATGAAAGATGCTGTGTTTGAATAGAGTGTATGAATTTAAATTGAGCTGCTAGAAATCACCTTTATTCCTTCTTTGGCATGATTTATTTCAGCTTCCATTCTGTCAGCACCATCTACATGCAGTGTATTAACTGCTCCCTGCTGAGGTTGTTCACCCTGATTGGCTGTATTTGGCTGTAGAAAAATTGTTACAAATCATTATTTTCTGCTATGCCTAGGGGGAAAAGAAATTTGGGGGCGGCCTGATAAAAAATCGGTTGTTTAAGAAAATTTTGGTCCAACTTTGGCAGATTTCTGCCCGATTAAGGCTGATTTTTGAAAAATTTCCTGATATTGGAGGGGAGCTGCAGCCCCCAGCCCCTGTCTCCTACGCCTATGCTTCTATGTACAGCTATGTACAGCATTCCCCTCAAATAAGTAACTTTTAGTTTTATACAACATCATTTGGATGTGGAAAAGATGCTGTGCTAAATGAAATCAAAGATAGCCTCAGTCTTCAGTAGGAAGAGGGCAAATTTTTGGGGGAAGAAGAAAGAAACCCACCTTTATACAACTATTTTGTTCCTGAGGATCCCCTGTGCTGGCAACCCTCTAGTTTCCTTCAAACCCCCTTTTCTCATGTTAGAAAGATTATTTAATGCTGCCCCCTACTATTTTGAGCTTTTACAACAGTAATAATGTTTGTAACAACCAACCTTTCCATTTTTACACCATCCAGTGACTACACCTCGTCGTTTCTTTCCACAAATACACTGCTCCACACATCTCTCTCCTCTGTCCTTGCAAGGGCAACCCGCTTTTCTCCCACTCTTTTTGGAGCATGTAGTGCTGCATGTGCATGCTGGTCGCTGAAATTAAATTTGATTTGAAGACTTTAGCACGGAAGAACCAAGCCGAAGGCTACCAATTTAGGCCGTAAGTTTCAGTGTGCCGCCATCAGCATCACTGACAAAATCACGAGTTTGTGAAAAGTTTCTGTAAGATTTTCACGATATGAAAAACCAAACTTGTCTTACCTGAAGTGGTTCATCATCAACTGTAACATCTTGCAGAGTAGTTTTGTTTCCAGACATCATTTCCCAACACTTCGAAAGCAGGCAGCAGCAAATTTTCAAAGACAGAATCTGCGGTCAAAGTGTCATAAAATCGAGCTTGTTTTGTTATGATTTCGCGCTAAGCTCGCAATGCATGCTCGTTGACCAGGCCCCTTTAAGGTTTCGAATGGCAGGAGTTGCAATGACTGCGGATATAGAGAAAGCATTCTTAAACATTGAGGTAGACAAAGCAGACAGAGATAACCTTAGGTTTTTGTGGGCTACAAATCCGTTTGATGAAGATCCAACAGTCGAAACGTACCGGTTCTGTAGGGTGGTCTTTGGGGTCAAAAGTTCACCTTTCTTGCTCAATGGAACGTTAAGGTATCACCTTCAGAATTATGAGAAAACTGATCCCCTCTTTGTTCAGCAGATGATTGACAGTCTTTATGTAGACGACATGGTATTTTCAACCACTACGCTGGAGTGTGCGTATGGAATGTATGAAAAGGCTAGGGAGAGAATGATGAGTGGTGGTTTTAGATTGAGGAAGTGGGTAACAAATGGCCAGGAATTAGCTGAAAGAATCAAATGTAGGGAAGAGAGCCGTGAACGGAGTGGTGACTCAGAAAAGCAGCCAGAAGAGAGCTATGCTAAAGCAACATTAGGCTTTACAGGAGAGCCATCGAAGCATAAGGTTTTAGGCCTTGATTAGAATTTTGATAACGATACAGTCCTCTTTGATTTTAGACCTATTTTGAAGAAAGCCGAAGCCATGAAGCCAACAAAGCGAGAAGTAACAAGTCTTATGGCAGGAGTATTTGATCCTCTAGGTCTCATAAGCCCATTGCAGTTGAGCATGAAAGTTTTATTCCAACAGTTGTGCAAGGAGAATGTTGGATGGGATGATGAGCTTGAGGGACCCCTTAAGTTAAGGTGGGAAAGTTGGATTAAGAGCTTAAGCAAAGCAGGTTGCATTAGCATAGATAGGTTTGCACCTCAAGGAAGCAATGAGGGTGAGACAGTTCAGAAAGGAACTCTTCATGGATTCTGTGATGCCAGTAAAGATGCATACTATGCAATGGTTTATGTTGTGTTTGAAACAAATGAAGGGTTGAAGGCATCATTGCTTACTAGTAAGACAAGAGTAGCTCCACTTAAGCCCATGACAATTCCAAGATTAGAATTGATGGCAGCAAGAATCTTAGCACAGCTAATGGAAACAGCAAAAGAAGCCATCAAGTCACACATTGAAATCACAGATTGTTACTATTGGTCTGACAGTATGACTGCCTTGCAATGGATTCAAAATAAGGGAGAGTGGAAACAGTTTGTGAGATCAAGAGTGAATGAGATTTTAAGTGCCACCAGAAAGGATAGATGGAGACATTGCCCAGGGGAAATCAACCCTGCAGACATTGGTTCTAGAGGAATGAAGGCTGAAGATTTGAAAGACAGCAAGCTTTGGTGGGAAGGGCCACAGTTTCTTACTGACCCTTCTGTAGAGTGGCCTGAGTTTATGCACAATGAGGAAGACTTGGATGAGAGTGTTGAATGTGAAAGGAAGGTCACAACTTTAGCTGTACAAGCAAAAGAGATTCAGAATGTTGGAAATGTGATAGACATCAATCGATACAGCAACGTATTGAAACTACTCAGAGTAACAGCATTGGTGGTAAGATTTGTTAGAAACCTGGGTGCAAAGAGGAGGGGGAGTGAAAGGATTGTTGGAAATTTAGGAAGAGAAGAGCTTTTCCATGCAGAATCTTTATGGATAAGGTCAGTCCAAGAAGGGCTGAAGCAACAAAAGAATTATCAGCAATTAGTGCGTGAATTGAGAGTTTATGAAGATGATGGAATATTGAGAGCTCGTGGCAGGTTGAATAGATCAGATCTACCTCAGGAAACAAAAAATCCTATCTTGTTGCCTAGGTATCATAAGTTCACAGAAATGATCATTTTAGACTGTAAAAAATTTGTGCACCACAGTGGAGTAAGTGCAACACTAACAGAGTTGAGAACACGATTTTGGGTTTGTAATTCGGGAATCTGAATTTACCCTCTGCAAATCAATTCAGAGAATCAAAGTAATTCAGAGATTCAGAGAATTAGTTCAGAGAATCGATCTAAAGAATCAATGTAATTCGGGAATCTGAATTTACCGTCTGCAAAGTATCGCGCGAACTCCAAAGATCCTCGAAAGGGCTGATCCGCAGAAAAAGGGGGTTCAATCTTCTGAATTTTCTCTAATTAATTAAACCAACTTGACTCTTTATAATTTAATTTCTTTAGTATGAAGTTCGTAATGTTTTTCTTTCAATTCGACGGCGATAAGAGCTCTGCCAGCGGCGTAACAAGAGCTAAGCATTGTTCTTCGCATGTAACGATAAGTGCTCTGCCAGCGTCGTAACAAGAGCTAAGCATTGTTCTTCAAATGTAACGATAAGAGCTCTGCCAGCGGCGTAACAAGAGCTAAGCATTGTTCTTCAAATGTAACGATAAGAGCTCTGCCAGCGGCGGAACAAGAGCTAAGCATTGTTCTTCAAATGTAACGATAAGAGCTCTGCCAGCGGCGTAGCAAGAGCTAAGCATTGTCCTTCAATTATAACGATTCACCGTACCATTCCAAAACGATAAATAAATCCCAATAACTCCATCTGAATTCTGTTCATAAGATGATATATACAAATAACAGCAAGTAGTAAGTCCAGTCTCTGAGATTCAAGACAGCGAATGAATATAACTGCAGTGTGTTCTTTTCCAAATCAATAAATAACTTTGTCCTTCGGGACGATAATACAGTCGATAAGTAAATCCAGTAAATCTTTGTGCTTCGGCACGAAATACAGCGATAAAGCTTGTTCTTCTGAACGAATGAAACGATAAAGTTTCCAAATAAATGTTGGGCTTCGGCCCGAACGCTTCGAAGTTAACTTGAAAAAACGCGTCGACAGACTTGATTTTCTTTCGCGAATCGAATAACAAACTGTTCATGCTTGTCTGACCATGAACAAAGCCTATTGAACAACAACAAAGACTCGACTCTCTATGTACAAAGGTTTTTGAACGCACATTGTTTTATGTTCTTTGTGACGTACGTTGTTTACGCAAACGTTGCTTTGGTGTGGGGAAAACCCCTAGCTTTTGTGTGGGAATCACCACACGCCCGGCTCTAGTGCGGTACTGAACATCCTCCCCAGCTTGATCTTCTCTAGGAAGATCAACAACTTTCTGCATGACTAGATTTTCTTCATCGTCTTTGTTCTCTGAAATTTGTCCTCGTTGTGTCTCTTTAGTGGCAATGACATCATGTGTTGCAGACGGCTGAACCCTTTCTCGTATCTCCAGATTATGGATCCTTTGAATTGGTCGTCTCAGTTGCCCCTTTTGCGTTCTGAGTGTAACATTGCGTATTAATCCATCACTTCCTGGGTGTACTGCAGTGACGTATCCCATCGGCCAATGTCCTCTTGCGACTCTATCTTCCGATATGAGAACAATATCTCCAACTGCAACTGGTAAACTTTCCTGTTTCCATTTATTTCTTGGGGATAATTGATGAAGGTACTCTTTCTGCCATCTTTTCCAAAAATGGTTTAAGATACGCTGTTGATACAAATATCGTTGAACAATTGGCTGTTCTTCTGAGCTAGATTTCTGTACTTGTGGCAATCCTTTCAATGGTCTTCCGATGGCTAGGTGTGCAGGTGTAATTGGCTCTGCATCGTTGATATCATCTCCTATGATTGTGAGTGGTCTAGAATTAATGATTGCCTCAATGTCTGTCAATACTGTATACAACTCTACGTAGCTGAGCAATGCATCCTAAAGTCTTGCAAAGAGGTTCTTTCACTGACTTTACGACTCTTTCCCAAAAGCCACCTCTCCAGGGAGCTCTTTCAACAATGAATTTCCACTCTACGCCCATTGCTGCTAACTCTTTACGGACACGGTTCTGATCAATGTTCTTCATCTTTGACTTACTGCTTGATGATGCAAATAACTCCTGAAGAATACAATCTGCTGCTTTAAATGTCTTCGCATTGTCTGACTGCATTGATTGGCAAAGCCCTCGACGATTGATCATTCGACGGAATGCTTGAAGAAACTCATCAGTGTGTAAACTATTTGTCAGTTCTAGGTGTACCATTCGCGATGCTGCACAGGTGAAAATGCAAATGTAAACTTTCTTACTAGTTGAATTGGTGCGAGCATATAGCGGTCCAGCAAAGTCCACACCCACGTGAGTGAATGCGGGTGAGTGCCGTATTCTCTCTTTCGGTAAATTTCCCATCTTCTGTGATCCAGCTACTGCATTCTGTCGTTTGCAACGAAAACAGTCCTTTAAAACACGTTTTACTTCACGATGTCCTTGTGTTAACCAAATCGTCTCTCGAAGGATTGCTAAGGTAGTCAAAGGACCGACGCAAACGGAATCTTTATGTACTTGTTGAATTTTCATTTCGACAATCGGGTGACCATGTGGCAAAATCACCTGATGTTTCGTCTCTTCTGGCAAATCTGAATGCTGAAGTCTTCCTCCGACTCTGATCACACGATCTTTACTGTCATAGAATGGATCTAACTTGAGGATTCTGCTGGATTTAGGGACCTCTTCTTCCTTACTTAAAGACTTCATCTCTTCTGTGTAGACCTCGGATTGCACCTGTCGATACAAAAAGTACTCTGCATCTTTGATCTCCTTAGATGACAGCTCTTCCCATGGCTGTGACTGCTTGGATTTTGCTTGTTTCAAACTTTTAAATCTTTGAATAGCACGAAAAACAATTGCGGTTATTCTGACAAGCTTTCTCCACGTTGAATACCTCTTTGGATCAATAACTGTACGTGCATCTACAACTGGCAATGACTGGACTGTACTTTTCAATTCTTGTTGTACATCCTCATTGTCTAACTTTGTTTCTATCATATCTGGCCATTTATTTGATGGCTGATCAAGCCACGATGGTCCCTTGAACCATTTCTCATTTCCAATAAGATCTTTGGGCCCGACTCCTCGTGTCAGCAAGTCAGCTGGATTGTCATTTCCGGGACAATGTCTCCAGTGCTCTGGACTCCACGTTGATTGAATTTCTGAAACTCTATTGGCAACGAATGGCTTCCAATTTGAAGGTGGTCTCTTTAACCAATGAAGTGCAACCGTGCTGTCAGACCATAATACGATTCGGCTGATATCTCGTTTAAGCGAATCTGCAACAAAACGAGTCAATCTTGTGTTTACTACTGCTGCAAGTAGCTCAAGCCTGGGTAATGTTACTATCTTTAAAGGTGCAACTCTTGACTTTGACATTACAAGAGAAGTGTTGATCTTTCCTTTAATATCTGTAGTGCGAAGATAGACTGCCGCTCCATAAGCTTTAGGTGAAGCATCACCAAATCCGTGAAGCTCAATACTCTTGATTTCATTTTGCTCTGCGACAAAACATCTAGGAATTTTTATAGCTGGTATTTGCTTCGAATCTTCCTTCCATCTCTTCCACTGGCTAAGTATGTCTTCTGGTAGCCTTTGATCCCACTGTAGGCCTCGGCTCCACAACTCTTGAAATAATACTTTGGCTCTTAGAATGTATGGTGACAGGAGACCCATCGGGTCGAATATCTTTGAAGCAATGCTGAGAAGACTTCTTTTGGTTTCAGGATCTTTTCCTTCACTTATCTTTTCAGCAACATCAAAATAGAACTGGTCTTTCTTTGTTTCCCAACTCATGCCTAGGGCTTTTAAACTTTCTCTTTTATCAAACTCTACCGTCAACGATGGTGCTCTCTCCTCTGGATCTATATGCTTCAAAACTTCTTCAGAATTGCTTGCCCATTTTGTTAAATGAAAACCTCCTGATTTCATCATTGAAAACAAGGAATCGTGTAGCTCTGCTGCCTTTTCGACGTTTTCTGCACCAGTTAGGCAATCGTCTACGTACGTATTATCAATCACCTCAGCCGCTGCTGCTGGAAACTGTCTCTTTAATTTCTCTGCATGATTCTGAACAGTAGCTATGGCCACGAACGGACTACAATTTACTCCAAATGTCACAGTTTTCATGCGAAAGACTTTTGGTTCCTCATCCGTTTGTATATCACGCCAAACATATCTGTGTGAATCTTGATCTTCGTCTGCAATCTTGATTTGAAGAAACATCTTCTTTACATCTGCAACAAGTGCTACGTGATGCATTCTGAATCTAATTAAGACTGACACCAAATTTGGCTGCAATGCAGGTCCTTGCAATATGCAGTCATTCAATGAAACTTCATCTCCTTCTTTTGCAGAAGCATCAAATACTATTCTTGTCTTGGTTGTACTTTTATCCTCTCTGTATACAGCATGGTGTGGTAGGTATCTAATCCTTTTACCCGTTTTACAACAATGGTCATCTGATGTGACTTCTTCAGCAAACCCTTCTTTCACATACTGGGAAATTGCCTTGGAATATTCTTTAGCTTTGGCATCATTTCTTTTCAATTGATCTTCTACCCTTATCAACCTTCTGACAGCTTGATTGTAATTGTTCTTTAACACTGGATGATCTTTTTTCCAAGGAATATGTACCTCGTACCTTTCTCCATCAAAAGAAAGTCCCTCTTTGAATTGCTTTAAAGCATAAATCTCATCATCTTTCATCGGCAATGATTTCTCATTTAGGATACCTATACTCTCTAACTCCCAGAAACTTTTCAGAGTTTTGGAGACATCTTCTTCAACTTTTGAAAACATTGTGGCTGTTATTCCTTGCTGCTGGCTTTCAATTTGACCACACAAGATCCATCCTAGTTTTGACTTAACAGCTATGGGTGCATTCTTGTTCGTACTTCTTTTAACAGAACCTTCAATGATGCTATAGTAGAAATCTGCACCTATTAGAATGTCCACTTGTTCCGTATCTCTTTGGTAACTATCTGCAAAAGTCAATCCTTTTAAGTGATGATACTTTGATGGGTCAAGGTGTACTGGCTGCAATGGAGCACAAATCTTATCAATGGCTAGAGCTTCAATCTCTATGCAAGCATCCTCATAATTGCTGTCTAACTTTCTAATGGAACACTTGACTCGTTGCATCTTCTTGTATTGTGTTGTTTTCCCTCCTAAAGTTGAATGGTCAAGACTTCAGTTGGGCCTCTTAAATCAAGTGATTCGGCAATTTCTTTACGGATGTATGATCTCTGGCTGCCTGTATCTAACAGGATACGTACTGGTAGTTCTTGTGATCCTACTTGTAACGTAGCAAGTGCTGTTTGAAGAAGTGCTTGGCTTGATCTTTGTGAATCTGTGATACATCCACTTAATGAAGTGCTTTGACTTTGTTGGCTATCTGTATGAAGCAATCGATGATGTTTCTTTCCACATCCTTCGGCAGTACAGCTGGGTTGTCTGCAATTTCTGAAATTATGATCCGTATGTGAAGGTTTCAAACAGTTAAAACAAAGCTTCTTGTCTCTTACTATTTTCCATCGCTCTTCGATACTTTTCTTCTTTGCTGAATAACAATTTCCTGATTCGTGACCTTGCTTATTACAGAAATGACAATTGTTCACTGTTTCTTGCTTTACTTCTCCAAGCAATGCTGATGCTGACGATACTCGTTGTTCTGTTTTGTTACTTGAAATAGCTTTCGATCTATAGGGACCTTTACTGGAACTAGAACTTGCCTGGCTGTTTTCTGTCTGACTTCTTTCACCGGCTTCTTTGGACATGACTTGCCTATTCAGAAATTTGAAAAACAAATCAATCGTTATATCTTCATCTTCAATGTCTGATGTTTCCAGTTCCCATTTTTCAGCTAAGCTTTGTGGTAATTTCATTTCCAACAATGGGATCAAAATCATCTGCACATCTTGATTATCCTCTGGCTTCAATCCTAATCCTTCTAGTGCTCTGATACGATTCTGTAAAGTGTCATGTAGCTGACGTAGTGACAAAGCTTTTGTTCTATCTTTCATTTCAAACTTCACAATCGATTTAACCAAATGAGCAACGATAATCTTCTTTCTTCCAAAGCGATGTAGAATGGCATCTACTGCAGGCTTGTAGTTGGCTGCTGTGGTTTCGAAACCATCTATTGTTTGTAGGGCTGCTCCTTTCAGACTTGCACGTAGATAAGAAAACTTCTGTGCTGCTGACAAATCATTGTTATCATGCACTGCACACTTAAATTGATCCCAATATGCAGTAAACTTTAATGTGTCACCATTGAATGTAGGCAAATCAAACTTTGGGAGCTTTATTTCTTTGTGTTGTCGCTCACTTGATGCTAAACTCGCAGCTACAACGGCATTACGTGAATCTGCAATGTACTTTTGAGCCTGGTTGCAAAGCTTACGAATTGTACGATGAAATTCTGCAAAATTTTCACATTCAACATCTACTTCATCTTCCAGGAGTAATGGCATAAGTTCATCATTCAATTTTACATGGTTTTCTCTCTGCTTCTCAAGCTCTGCTAAGCAGTTCTCAATTTCTACTAACTGGTTATCCAATTCTAAGAACTCAGTCATGTCTTCCATAAGATGACTAATGTTGAGCTTCAAACATTTCTCCTTCCTCCTGATACTGACAATTTCTGGATGTTCTAAACCAGATTTCACAGCTCTTGCACTCTGGGCTGGACTACCTGTAACGACTTTACTTTCGCGAAGCTCCAAATAACGCCTGATCCGCTTTGCTAGGGCCTTCTTACTTCCAGCTGCATTTATCCCCCGGCACTTCAGTGCAGATTGCATCTGCCCGTATGATAGTAAATCAAGGGTATCTAAGTCAACTTCGAATATATCTGATTCCATAATTGTCAGTTGTTCTCTAAAGATTTGCAATTAGCCTCTTTCGTAAAGAACCAATGGATCCTTGGCGATTTGCTCTGCGGAGGAGCATTGTTCTGCGGGGAAACAGTTCTTGATGTGGATGAGATGTCCTTTTCCAATGTCCTATCCTATTCCATCCTCAATATCCGGCTCGGTGGACCAATGTAATTCGGGAATCTGAATTTACCCTCTGCAAATCAATTCAGAGAATCAAAGTAATTCAGAGATTCAGAGAATTAGTTCAGAGAATCGATCTAAAGAATCAATGTAATTCGGGAATCTGAATTTACCGTCTGCAAAGTATCGCGCGAACTCCAAAGATCCTCGAAAGGGCTGATCCGCAGAAAAAGGGGGTTCAATCTTCTGAATTTTCTCTAATTAATTAAACCAACTTGACTCTTTATAATTTAATTTCTTTAGTATGAAGTTCGTAATGTTTTTCTTTCAATTCGACGGCGATAAGAGCTCTGCCAGCGGCGTAACAAGAGCTAAGCATTGTTCTTCGCATGTAACGATAAGTGCTCTGCCAGCGGCGTAACAAGAGCTAAGCATTGTTCTTCAAATGTAACGATAAGAGCTCTGCCAGCGGCGTAACAAGAGCTAAGCATTGCTCTTCAAATGTAACGATAAGAGCTCTGCCAGCGGCGGAACAAGAGCTAAGCATTGTTCTTCAAATGTAACGATAAGAGCTCTGCCAGCGGCGTAGCAAGAGCTAAGCATTGTCCTTCAATTATAACGATTCACCGTACCATTCCAAAACGATAAATAAATCCCAATAACTCCATCTGAATTCTGTTCATAAGATGATATATACAAATAACAGCAAGTAGTAAGTCCAGTCTCTGAGATTCAAGACAGCGAATGAATATAACTGCAGTGTGTTCTTTTCCAAATCAATAAATAACTTTGTCCTTCGGGACGATAATACAGTCGATAAGTAAATCCAGTAAATCTTTGTGCTTCGGCACGAAATACAGCGATAAAGCTTGTTCTTCTGAACGAATGAAACGATAAAGTTTCCAAATAAATGTTGGGCTTCGGCCCGAACGCTTCGAAGTTAACTTGAAAAAACGCGTCGACAGACTTGATTTTCTTTCGCGAATCGAATAACAAACTGTTCATGCTTGTCTGACCATGAACAAAGCCTATTGAACAACAACAAAGACTCGACTCTCTATGTACAAAGGTTTTTTGAACGCACATTGTTTTATGTTCTTTGTGACTTACGTTGTTTACGCAAACGTTGCTTTGGTGTGGGGAAAACCCCTAGCTTTTGTGTGGGAATCACCACACGCCCGGCTCTAGTGCGGTACTGAACAGGGTTCCTAAAGGTAGGCAGTTGGTGAAGGTATTACTTCACAGATGTGTGACATGTAGGAGACAAGAAGGAAGGCCATATGATAAACCTGTGACAGCAGATTTGCCAGAGTTCAGAGTAAAACAGGCACCACCTTTCTCTAGAGTCGGGGTTGACTTTGCAGGGCCTCTCCTAGTTAAGGGTTTGGGAGGAGAAATGGTGAAAAGTTACATTGCATTGTTTACTTGTTGCATAAGTAGGGCAGTACACTTGGAACTGGTAGGTGATCTAGGAGTCCCATCATTCCTTAGATGTTTTAGGAGATTCACAGCTAGAAGAGGAACACCAGAATCAATGATATCAGACAATGCAAAAACATTCAAGACAACCGGAAAGAATTTGAAGCAACTTTACAATCACCCTGAAGTGAGAGCAGAATTGGAAGGCAAGAAAGTAGAATGGAAACTTGAATGGAAGTTCATTCTAGAGAGAGCGCCAAATTGGGGTGGATTTTATGAAAGGTTAGTAGGGCTTACCAAACGTTGCTTGAAGAAAGTGCTAGGAAATGCTAGGTTAAACCATGATGAACTACATACAGTTCTTGTGGAAATTGAAGGAACTCTCAATGCAAGACCTTTAACATATGTCAGTAGTGAGTTAGAGGGAGAAATTCTTACACCTGCACATTTGCTATATTGTAGAAACATCAATTCTCTGCCAGATTACCCCATAGAGGAGGAAGGTTTCAAGGAAAAGGACTTAGGAGTCAGGTACAAGTATCTTACAGAAAGGTTGGTACATTTCTGGTCACGATGGAAAAGTGAGTATCTTGTTAATCTTAGAGATCATCATCGTAGTGATAGTAAGGTCGGTAAGAACTTTGTGAGAGATGGTGATATTGTTCTTTTAGGAGATGACATCAACAAGAAACGCAATGACTGGAAGTTAGGAGTCGTGCAAGAATGCATCAAAGGTAAAGATAATGAAGTTAGAGGAGCTAAAGTCCGAGTAGAGGGTAAGAAGAAACCTCTTGTATTAGCTAGACCTGTTCAGAAGCTATTCCCAATTGAAGTGAGGAATGAGAATGAGCAAGGAAAAGGTCAGAGTGATGAATTCGGGGGGCCTGCGCTGGATGCGTTGCTCGTTGCACCTAGTCGACCTGCACGCCGGGCTGCTGCATTGGATTCCCAGTGGAAGACCCAGGGTATGCTTGATTCCTAGTGAATCAGGGAGGGGGTGTGTGCGGAAACTCAGCCCAATACCACTGCGGGGCAGGCTTATGGTTCCCACAATGCTTTGCACAAAAAAAGCATGTGCGACTATCTGTTGAAGTTTGCTAGAGTTGAAGTAAGTTGGAAGTCTTTCGAAATTCAAAAAGTTACGTCAAGCAAGCCATTTATTTATCTGCCTTACATCTGCATTAAGAACCTTCTATAATATTAAGTGAAGAAACACTAAAAGTGAATGGAGCCATTAAATACCTTGTGATAGCAGATATCACCCAGACTAATAACCTCATTAAAGCAGCTAGCCTTTGGGTTGCCAAACAGCTAGGATTGAAAGCAGTCAAGAAGGGGAAGAAACAGGACCCATGGTGGAAGATGCCAAGTCTTTCCTTCCGAAAGAAACTTTGCAAACTCTCTATACAGGTATTGTGGAGCCTCATTTTCGATACTGCTGTTCTGTCTGGGGCTGCGCTGGTTCAAGTGAAACTAATCAGCTACAAAAACTTCAAAACAAAGCTAGGATAATAACCAACAGCAGCTTCGATGCCCCAAGCAGACCTCTCATCGAAAAGCTGGGATGGAAGACCGTTGACCAACTGATTTCCAGTGAATCTAAGACAGTGGTCTTCAAGTCCCTGAATGAGCTGTCTCCACAATATCTGTATGACCTGTTCGCCCGAAAATCGCTCTACTCATCATATAGTCTTCGTAATACGGGAACCGACTTGAGGTTACGGATGAAAAGGTCAACAAACGGCCAGAAATGTTTCTCCCACAGAGGTGCTAAGCTATGGAATAGCCTTTCAGCCGAGTCAAAGCAGGCAACCTCTCTGTATAGTTTCAAAAAAACTATATAGAAACAGATGCTTCCTTTCACTCTTATTGTAAATTTTGAACATTATTGTATATAAGTTTTTGATATTATAAATAAGGTTTTATAGTTTAATTTAATTAATAGCTTTTTTCCTTTTATGTTATATATTGTAATTAATGTTTTTATCGGAGGGCCCCTTGAAAATCAACTTGTTGAAGGGCAACCCTCCTTAAAAGAATTAAATATGAAATATAAATATGAAATATAAGCGACGTATAGAAGGCGACATAAAGAATTTGAAGAAAGATATCAGCATACTTGAAAGAGAAAAAAGAGGTGAGACTGGTATGAGTGGGAAAAGGAAGGCTAAGAATTTAGGAGATAAGTATGGAATTAAAAGGAAAGGTCTCACAACTGTCATAGAAGAACTGAAGCAAAGGTTATTAGCAAAAGCGGCAAAGATAAAGAGATATGGAGATAGAATAACACAATACAGACAGAATCGAATGTTTGCAGAGGAGCAGAAAAAGTGTATAAAGAACTGAATGGGGGAGCTAATGGTAAGAGTGTAATACCGGATGCTGAAGAGAGTAAGAAGTTTTGGAGTGAGATCTGGAGCATAGAAAAAGAACATAATAGACAAGCAGAATGGTTGCAGGATCTGAAAAGAGAACAAAGTAACGTAAATATGGAGGATATGGAGATCACAGAAGAGATGGTTAAAAAACAGAGTAGAAAGATCCCCAATTGGAAGGCTCCAGGAAGAGACGGTGTCCAAGGTTATTGGATCAAGAAACTGTCGTCAATGCAAGTGAGAATTGCAAATCAGTTGAATGAAATTATAAGTGGTGCAAACATGTTAATTGTGCTATGTCAGAGGGATCCGACTAAGGGCAGAGCAGTTGATAATTTTCGACCCATATCTTGCCTACACTTAATGTGGAAGTTACTAACAGGCATGATTGCAGAAGAGATGTATGGCTTCTTGGAAAGGGAGAAAATATTACCAGAAGAACAGAAGGGTTACCAGAGGGGGAGTCGGGGAACAAAGGACCAACTGTTGATCGACAAAACAGTGCTTAAAGATTGTAAGAAGAGAAAGTTTCATTTCAGTTTCATTTCAGTTTCATTTTATTTAAATTCACTGCATACAATTTATTCTAATAATACAAACAAATAACTAAACTACAAAAAATTAATACAATGATACAGAAAATTAATACAACATACAAATACAAAGGAGGTCTAAATAAGTTGTATGCAGGGAATTACTTAAAGGAGGAGCTCTCTCAGTAGGTAAACTAATCGAGGAGAGAGCCCCCCCTTCCCTATCCTGAGATATTATCAAATTGATTTATGTGAGTTTCGAATGATATTGTGCATTCACAGTACCAAAATAGCTTAGATTCAACGGTCGACCTTGTTCAATATGTGAATTTTTAGTTTTGTCTTGAGCATTATTTTCGTTAAAGCATTTCTGAGTTCCAAGGGTAATGCATTCCAAAGTTTGGCACCATGATATCGAATGGACTTTAGACCATACTGAAGACGTTTTTTTTAAACATATATAGATCACCTTGACTGGCCTGTCTTGTGGAATACTGATGAACAGATGAACTGAGTAGGAAAAAGTCATGAAAGCAGCTAGGTGAAGTTTTATTGATAGAATCAAAAACAAAAGTTAGGAGTCGCAGTTCAAAGATCTCGGAGAGTTTGAGAAGCTTAAAATCATTGAAAATTGGAAGAGAGGGAGACATGCGAGGCTGAAATGAGATAGCTCTGACTGCTTTTTTTTGTAATTTGAAAATTGGATCAATGTATGATGCATATGTTTGACCCCAAACGATAAGACCTTATTGTAAAAAAGGGAGAAATAAAGCATTGTACAAGCAGAATAAAACATCTAATGGAAGTAAGTTCCCTAATTTTAAAAAACATTCCACATGTTCTGGCTAATTTTTAGTGAGTTCACTGAGGTGGTATTTCCAGGATAGATGCTCATCCAGGAGGAGACCTAAGAACTTAACAAACTTTACTCTTTTGATATGTTTCTAATGTTAGTGTGAAGAATAGAGAAGTCAGTACAGGATAATTGTAAAGAAGAGAGTTCAGGTAAGTTGAAGTAGCGAGAATTAATATTTTGAGGCATATGTTCATCAATATCATAATCACTAAGATTGGGCAAGTCCATAAGGTTAGAAGTAATTTCAAATGTGGGTGCAGAGTCAATGAATGAGGGTAGGTCAAAATCACGAAGTCCTAAGAATTCTTCATTAGCTAATGAACCAAATGGAAACATGTCCATGGTACATTTTTTACAAAACCAAGAGACATCATCAGTTTCTTTTTCCAGCTCTTTCTACTCAGAAGCAGAGATACCATTGCATTTTATGTGGATATAAAACTTGCAGTTAATACAAAAAAGTGCCTTTTGGTTGCTAGATATAGTTTTGTGGCAAATACCACATGGATGTTTACGAGGATTCATTCCTTAATCTGTTGCTGGAAAATTGAACAAAGAAAGCTTAAAATAATTGGCCTGAGCTGAAACTACATTTCAACAATCCTCTAATCTCAAGTACTAAAACAAACAACAACAACAACAAACACAGAGCTAAGCTCAAGTTTTCAAACACGATATTCATTAGGCAAAATTACAGTTAATGATTGTTGCATCATTGTTCATTAAAAGAGACTTCACTATCACTATTTCTCCCCTGCTGAACTTCTTTGTGGCCATTAGACCCCTCATTTGATTTCCAGTTCCCTGGTGGCTTTTCTTTGATGACAAGCCTGTCAAGGATAAAATAAGCGATTTTACCTGCTTTTCTGGCAGCTAGTAGATCTGGAACTTTCTCTTTTCTTTTTTGGATGGTGCGGCTGGACAAATCTGGTAGAAATTTGACACCCTTGGGTTTTAATTCCCTCGCTTTCATCAGAATGATTTCCTTGTCCTTCCAGCTTGCTATTTTGGCAACAATAGGTCGTGGTTCGTTATTATGAGATGACCCACTTTGCCTGTGATTGACTCTGTGCCACCGTTCAATATCGATATTCTTTTCGAGCTTGAGGGTTTCCTCCAGAGCCTTTTTTACAACATGCTCAGTATCATCCCAGGTTTTTTCCTGTTGCTTGTCTTCTGGTAAACCAATGATACGCACATTACATCTTCTGCTCTGGTTTTCCAGATACTCAAGCTGATCCTCAGTGGAGTCAGCAAACTCATTCATGGAGTTCAAGTTGTCACCATGTGCACAGACAATCTGATCAATTTTCGCCATTGACTTTTCAGCTTCATCCAGTTTGGCTTGGGAAAACTGTAAGCTCGCTTTGAGGTCATTAATGTCATTCCGAATGGATTTCATTTCATCCTTAACATCCTGAATAAGAAGCACAAAACTTGCTTTGAAGGCTTCAGCTTGACTCTGCAACAAAGTCTTCACAACATCCATCGTAACTGGTTTATCACCCATGATTGATCAAAACTATGGCCTAAATTGCCTTCCAACTGCATGCAGCAAAAACCAAAGAAAATCAATTTAAGCGTATTTACCAACACTCTGAAACACTTTTTATTAAAAAAGTATAGAAGCTTGACAAAGTACGGCAGTTCTTCGTTGTACTGCTATTTCATATAGGCCTACAACTCAAATCGAGTGTGCTGTGAAACGCCACGTGTCTGAAGCGTCCGTCCACCATCTTGAGATCATCTAGGCAAATCTAGGTATGGCGTGGATAGAAAGACAAATCTAGGTATGGCGTGGATTGATTACAAAAAGGCGTACGACATGATGCCTCATATCTGGATTGTTGAGTGCCTGGAGGTGTTTGGGATGGCTGAGAATGTTATAAAATTCATGAGTGATAGTATGCGATCATGGAAGCTACAATTAACATCTTCTGGTGAAAGCTTTGGAGATGTTGATATTCAGAGAGGGATTTTCCAGGGAGACAGTCTATCTCCACTACTGTTTGTGTTATGTATGATTCCATTGACGTTGACCTTGAGGAAAGTAGCAGCTTCTTATGAATGGGGTAACAAGGAATTCAGAATTAATCATCTATTATTCATGGACGATCTCAAATTATTTGCCAAGAATCAGGACCAAATAGATTCACTGGTACAAACTGTTCATCTCTTCAGCGAGGACATTGGAATGCAGTTCGGATTAAGCAAGTGTGGAGTGTTTGTATTGAAGAGAGGAAAAATTGTGAAGCAAAATGGTATTACGCTTCCGAATGGGCAAATGATGAAAGAAATCGATGAAAGCGAATACAAATACCTGGGCATTGTAGAAATTGATAAGATCAAAGAAACAGAAATGAAAGACAAGTTTGCAAGCGAATACAAACGAAGGTTAAAGTTGGTGTTGAAATCAAAATTGAATGGTAAGAATAGGATATTAGCAATTAACACATGGGCTGTATCAGTCTGGAGATATGGGGCAGGGATCTTGAAATGGACAACAAATGAATTAAAGAGCATGGATAGGAAATCGAGGAAGATTATGACAATGTACGGTGCATTTCATCCTAAGAGTGATGCAGACAGGTTATATTTGACTAGAGAGAAAGGAGGGTGTGGACTGATTAGCTGCGAGGGTTGTGTTCGAAGTGAGGAGAATAATTTGGGATGGTATGTCAGGACTTCCGTGGAGTCATTGATTCGAGGTGTTAGGTTTGCCAAAGTGGTGGGCACTGAAGATGTTGTAAGTAAGGATGAGTTCAAAAGGGGATGGATGAATGAAAAAGAACAAAGATGGAAGGAAAAAAGAATGTACGGGCAGTTTGTTAGAGAGATGCCGGAATCAACAGATGAAAACAAGACATGGGAATGGCTGAGAAAAGCTGATCTTAAGATACAAACAGAGGCACTTTTGTGTGCAGCGCAAGAGCAGGCTATCCGAACAAATTATGTTAAACACCATATTGACAAATCAGCAGAGTCACCACTTTGTAGGATTTGTTAAGAGAAGGGTGAAACTGTACATCACATTGTCAGTGAGTGCAAGAAAATGGCACAGAAAGAATACAAACGAAGGCACGACAACGTTGCGAGGATTGTGCATTGGCATTTATGCAAGAAATACAATATTGAAAGGACGGAAAAATGATATGAGCATTCTCCTGAGAGTGTAGTGGAAAATGCCGAGGTAAAGCTACTATGGGATGTGAATATTCAGAGTGATCATTTAATTGAAGCTAGAAGACCGGACCTAGTTGTTGTGATTAAAGGTGAGAGAAAATGCATCATTATTGACATTGCGGTGCCAGGTGATAGTAGGACTAGTGACAGAGAAAAAGAGAAAGTGGAGAAATATCAAGATTTGAAAAGAGAAATTAAGAGGATTCGGAACATGAGAAATGTGATAGTTGTACCTGTGATTATTGGTGCACTCTGAAGTATAACGAAGAAACTGGATGAATGGTTAGAAACACTGGATATCACAGTGAATACAGCACTCTTACAGAAGACGACATTATTAGGAACAGCCAGGATATTAAATATTCACTATTTCAGACAGTTAGGCTATTTTCTTGCAAAATCGCGGAAAAACACGAATTTCAAAAATTACGTAAAAAATTTCCAGTTGATGAAACTCCTTAAACCCAACGATCATATCAACTATATATCAATCACATTCAGTATGCAAAATTGTGTGTCATTGCCTTCATCATTTTTCTTGAAAACTGGAGTTAAATTTGCGCGTCTTTCAGACAATCAGTTACAAAATTGTTGAACCACCCCCAGATTTTCAGTTTTTTGCCCCTGCATCCCCCTTCCCCCTAATCAATGTTGCAGTACCACGAAAAGTTGCCGAGTCTCTTATGTCATCTCGATCAGGTACTTTTTTCAAAACAACATTGACATGGGGGAAGGGGGGACGAAAATTTCATTTTTTCAAGGGTGACTCAACAATTTTGTAACTGATTTTAGGGTATTTGATACTCTAGGAAGCCTAGGGGGCTGATTCAGCCCCCCTAATTTTATTTCTGTTCTGGACAATCTAGAGCCACGAAACTTTCCATGTGTATAGAAAAGCATATGGTAAACCCAAAAATGAAATCTATTTTTAGATATGTCGCGTGACCTTTCCATGACGTCACATTGTTCAAGTTTCAAAGTCAATAGGGTTCAGTACTAAAAATTTTCAATCGTTGATTGTGAGAAAGCGAAAAGTATTAAGGACATCAGTTGAATTTCATTGTATTCTTTGTCTAAATATCATTTGCTCTGCGAAAAAATTTTTAACAAAAGGTGATGACTTCATCACATAGGAATGCAAAGAATGTGCGCATGCGTAGTACGAAAATCTGCAAAACCATACATGCAAATTAAAGAATAGCTATTTGGTTGGATAGAGCATCAAAATTAGTATACATTCCTCTCCTTCAGCATTTTATCACATTAGCTGTAGATCTTATCAACAATTATTCAAAATTTTGAACAGACATCTCTCGAAAATTGATCGCGCTTACCCCCTGGAACGAATTTAATTGTTTTGAAAAATTAATTTTTTGTTGTGAGGAGGATAAAAACTAAAACTCAGAAAGTTTCAGCATTGTATGTGCACTTGGTAAAATCCACAGACGAACTACCATTAGGGGGGCTGATTGAGCTCCCCAGGCTTGACATGGTTAACCAGGGAGCGCCGAAGGAAATGCACTAGGCAAATAAAGCGTCCTGCAAGGTACAGAAAAATTTGCTCAAAGCATTTTGATTATGAGATACATCCCGCGAGCTTCATCAACATGAGAGCGTGCGAATGCTGTCCACAGACAAATAGAAAATGAAAGATACATCTACAAATTCTGCTGCAAAATTCTGAAGCACAATCTTGTAAAAGAACAATAATTTCAAGCAAATGAAATTAATTATTCAAGATTGAAGAAAAAGTTTCGAAATGCATCCGTGCCAAGCCTTTGGCGCTCCCTGGGGTTAACGTTTAGTGTGCTGAATGAACACAAATTCAGACATAACTTTGATAGTCTTACTCCATTTTGTCCTTGTGGTAATGACATGGAAGACAACGAGCACTTTCTCCTGCACTGCCCCTAGTTTGATGTGATGCGGCAAGATCTCTTGGCGGCTCTCTGAAATCCCTGGCTTAAATATTGATCTGGATGATAAACCATTGTGTGACTTGCTTCTGTTCGGAGACTCAAAGAATAGTGTCATCATCAATCGAATAATCCTTGAAGCAACAATTTCTTTCATCAAAAATCCGAAATGGTTTTCAGATCGAACTTCAGCACAAAACAGCAGCAACTTTTTCATTTATTTGTGGCAATTATATTATAACGGGCGTCTTGTAAAGAAGTACTCCCATTTGCACGTTGATAGAAGAAATGCATACTACAGTACGCCCTTTCGGCAGGGCGGTGGGTTCTGGGTGATTGGAATTGGTCTCTTGCGCGTGTTGCGTTTTTTCTTTTTTGCTCCCTGTTCTGTCGCTCGTGGGGTTTGTTTCTCGGGTGGTTTTTGGAAGTTCTGCTCGGTTGGATGGAGTCGTTGGGGGCCGCTGGGGGGCGGCTTCCGGGAGCGGGGGAATGGGTGGGCGCAGTAGAGGCGGCTCGGCACGTGCGGGTGATCGGCTTTGGTTGCCCGACGCGAGCCGTTTTGTTCCGAGGGCGTGTTTCCATGATAATGTTTTGGTGCTTCATTGACCATCTGCATTACGGTGGAGGAGGTCTTCTTACTGAGACGCCCGTTCGAGTTGCTTTTGTCTACAAGTTATTTGTATATATATTTTGAAATTATTGTAAGTGGCTGTCGTAGCTGGAACTCGCTGACATCATATCCTTTCCAGCTACGGCAGCCATAGAAAATTTACATAAAGTTTGCAGTTTTGAATCTCCATTTGAATAATTTCACCAACAGTGTGCCATCCAAGTTTCTTGATGATAGGCTTAGCAGAAGCATCGTATCTACTATTAGAAACTATTCTTGCAGCCCGATTTTGAAATTTTTGTGGTTAGCAATATCAAGGCAATATCTAAAATATGGTTCTACAAGACTTTGATACATGCTTTGTATTGTGAGAAGAGGGAGATACTTTTTGGAGTATTTCAACATCCCTATTCCTCTAGGAACTTTTTTTTTGATGGTAGAAATTTGTTCTTTCCTGTTCAACTGTTGATCAACCATTATTCGCAGGTATTTTGCCAGTTTAATGATTGAAATAGTTTCTTCTCCTACATTAACGAGAGGTTTTATTCCCCGACCTTTTCTGTCTTTCAAACGCTTCCTACTACCTATCACAAGACTTTGTGCCTTTGTCACATTTAAGGACAATTTGTTTGCATTAAGCCAAGATTTAAAGGTAATGTGTCCATGTAAGTAGAGCAGCTTTGCGGGAGGCATGGCAATTTCACGTGAAATTTTATGTGGTCACTGAAAAAAACTAAATTTTGCGATAGCCAATTCTTATCCAAGCGGTTGTTTTTCCAGAGCTGAACCACAGCAGGCAGCCTCGCTATTGAATTTGACTTTGAGTTTGCATGTGATGAGTTAAATTCTACCAAAAGCAGTCTGCTGCTTGAGATTTCTTCGTCAGCGTCTTGTCAGCATATTTTGACAGAGTGTATACGCACGAGGAACCTATTACCATGTGCGAGAATCTCTTCGTTTCTTTGCAAATCCTTGTTTGGATTGTTGTGGTGTGATTCTATGCCCACATTCTTTCCACGAAACAAACATCCTTTCTGCGCATGATCACAGGTTTCCATCTTGGGGGATAACCGTTGTCTTGAACATTGATGATTCGTATCCCCAACAATTACATGGACAAATTACCTTCAAGGTTTCTAAAGCCTGGTTTTCATTAAATCGTAATTCATCGCCGATCCTTGTCTTGCAGCATCGGCGACGATCGGCGATGCTCTAAGACAATGATCGGCGATGAATTACGATTTAATGAAAACCAGGCTTATATGGCACGCGAAAATCACCACAATTAGATAAACCAGGTTTTTCTCACATAAACCTAGTTTTTCTCCAGATAAACCTGGTTTATCTGAGAAAAACCTGGTTTTTCACCAGAAAATGCTAGTTTTTGAAAAACCAAGTTTTTCTGGATCGATTTTCTATCGAAAAGCTCAGTTTTTGAAAAACCACGTTTCTCTGGAGAAAAACCTGGTTTATCTGATGAGCCTCGCTTTCGTTCAGAAAAACCTAGTTTTTCTGAAAGCCATTGTTTCTAGAAAAACCTAGTTTTTCACAGATAAACTAGGATTATCTGCTAGATAGCCACATGTTTCAGATAAACCAGGTTTTTCTCCAGAAAAACCAGGTTTATCAGAGAGATTTGACATCATTTATTCGCCGCACAGGCTAAATAATTCCATTTCGCTGCTGTGCTTCCCAAAGAAGTTTGGCTTTTTTCTCCGTTCTACAATACCGAGCACTTGATTATTTAAATATTCTATACCGCTAATGTGTGAATCGCGGTCTCAATCATCTTAACATCAATGAGGCTTCCAGAAATCTCCTATGCAACCCAAAAAGATGAGATGATGTTTACTTTTCCTTAGACAACGATCTGCGAAGGGTGGTATCACTCTTCCAAAAAGCGTAAAACGTTTGCGAAAGCAACGGGATTTTTAAGGTGCTTTCATGGATTTTTCTCGAAAACAGCATGTCCTTTGCCAAAGGTGTACTGGATTTTTATTAGAAAGTGATAGGTACGATACGCCCCTCAATGATCTGCAGGGCATGCTTCGTAAGAATCTCAAGATCACCTACATGAGGCCCCCTAAGGGTTCTCAGGCTCCGAGTCTCCAGGGAGTATTTTAATGGGCTCCGGGCTCCAAAGACAAAATAGCTGTGCTCCAGGGCTCCATTGCATCCTTTTCTGGGCTCCAGTGGCTCAATCTCTTAAAATTCGAGAAAATAGCCATGGGAATTGTCTGGGCTCCAAGGCTTTCTTTTAGGAAGAGTGATACACCACTCAACCTACATTTTGGAAAGACTTACTCTCAAACTGTGGGGAGGTGTCAGATAAAACCCGAAGGTGATGAACTCAACCCCACAGATTTTCACTTCAGCACTGCATGAACCTTTTTAGTGGAAAAATAACATGGGTTCTCTGCAGGTAAACATCGTTTTTCCGACGACCTTCCATTCAGTTAGATAACCTGGTTTTTCTGATGAGCCTAGAAAAACCTAGTTTATCTGCAGAAAAACCTGGTTTTTCTGATGAGCCTCGCTTTCAGTCAGAAAAGCAGGTTTATCTGATGCCTTCGTCCTTCTGGAAAAAACCTAGTTTATCTGGAGAAAAACCAAGTTTTTCTGAGAAAAACCTCGTTTATCTAATTGTGGTGATATTCGCATGCCATAATTTCAGATAAACCAGGTTTTTCTCCAGAAAAGTAAGGCTTCTTCAGATAAACCGGGTTTTTCTGGAGAAAAACTAGGTTTATCTGAGAAAAACCTGGTTTATCTAATTGTGGTGATTTTCGCGTGCCAAAGGCTTAAGGTCCTCGTTGACGCATTTAGTATAACGGAATGGACTTTGAAGAGAAGGAAAGGCATGATCATCAGCGTATGTACATGTTAACATCTGAATGTCTCAAAAAGAAATGAAGATCATTTAAGTATATTATGAAAAGAAGAGGTCCTAGGCAAGAGCCCTGAGAAACTCCAATCGTTATTGATTCAAGTTGAAAGTTGAAAGTTGCCCATTTTCCTTACGCACTTGTAATGGCTTCCTTTCCATAAAGTTTGATTTCGAGCCGAGCGAGCAGTGACAAAATCACGTGACTTGTCGTCTGTAAGTACTGTCGATCTTTCCTTGATCGTTGCGTTCTCGGCGCTACCTGATCGTTGCAGTCACGATGAAGCTGCCCAATCTTTTCACTGCCAAAAGAATAGGAGTTTGTTTGCTACTGATTCTCGTTGCCATCTCGATTCTGCTAGGTTTAACGCACGAAACTATGAACTCCTTCAAAAATCTGCTACCGCGGTCGTTCCATATGGTGATAGAAGAGAATGGTCTGCTGAATCCTGCTTTGCCAATCAAGAATATCACTCTTGCCGATGGAGAGATTTTTAAGTTCAACTCTTATATCGCAATGAATGTAACTAACAATGTATCTGTACTAAAAGACGACGAGTGCTATGCTGGCAATATAGGGTCTGAAATGAAGATGGGAAGGTTTGCTTTGTTGAGCAATTTTGTTTGGTACCAACACAAGATCTATAAGTCAAATTTAGAGTTCGTTGGTAAATCACCAACAGATGAAATCATTGATGCAAGGATAATGGAGATTGTTGATGTAATCCAAGCAAATATATTGCATCCGTATGTGCAAGAGATTCACATTCTTGTTTCTGAACAGGAAGGTATTGATTTTCTCAAGAGGATTGATTTTCAAAATGCGAAGAAGTTGGTGCTCAAATTTACAATGGGTGAGTCAGTTACTCTCAAAATTCAACTTCTCTATGCATCAAAATGTTTCAAAAACAGAATCGTTGCAATTAGTAATCAAGATAATAAGTTTGGTACCGGATGGGACAAATTCAATCCTGAAATACTCCACAGGAAAAAGATCATGTATGCTCTAACAAGACATTCTGCTCTCTCTCGATGCAAGGGATCGACAGGAAGTGCCAGTTGTGACCCAGGATATCCTTATCTTGGTAGCCATGACACGTTCATATTTGATGTTAGACATGGATTTACCAGCGAAGAGCTCATTCCAATGGATAAGATCTCAGCAAACCTTTCCGGAATGGAAAATGTTTTGATATGGATGTTCAAAACAAAATTGGGCTTCACTGTACTGAACCCTTGTCCAATTTTGAAAGTAAATCATCAACACTGTGTGCCGATTAGAGACAAAAATAGAACAAGAGTCAATACACGGGGGAAAAGCGGAGGGGCTGAGTTTACGAACATGTTACAAACACGTTAGACGTTGTCGAAGGTTCTTTCATCGGAAGTATTTTTCGTTTACTTTCTAGTTCTGTGTAAAATACGTTAACTACGGGGGGGGGGCTGCAAACAGCCTCGCCCAGGGGCCCACATTCAGATATTTTTTGGGAGGGGTGTTAGCATACTTCGGACCGACTAAATCTTTTTGGACCGACTTAACGTATGTATATGAGCTGTTCGTACTCATTGGGAATTTTGTACTCAGTGGAGATTAACGACGGTGTTAAAAGAGGGGGGTCTAGGGGCAAAGCCGACAGGAAATTTTTTGAGGACACGCACTCTACTTTGGCTTAGAGCACCTTTAGTGATCAGATGTTCGCCGGTTCTAAGAGAGAATTTTTGCAGTTCGTAACAAGTTCACTTTCATAAATCGGCATCTTCCGGATAAATTTAAAGTAAACACCACTCTCTTTGGCTCAGATAAGCAGATATTTTCGCAAAAGAAGTTAATCGCAAACAAAGCTAAGATCGCTTTGAGGGTGAGAAAGGAGCCCATATTTTCTCAAAGCTTTTTGATTCAACTTTGCCTGTTTTGCTTTTGCAGTGGACTTGCTTCCTGTCAGGCCAGATGGTAGTTTTTGGACAGCATGTATGCTTGCAATGTGTTATGTGTTCCGTCTACAGACCGGTTGGCTTCATTTAACTGATTATTTTGTGCCGCATAGCAGTTCTTATTATGTGTTTTGGAGATTTCACTAAAATTTTTTGTCTCAAGCACAATCTTTTGTCACATCTCAAATTTCTTTGGTTGAGATTTTCGCATCATTTGGTCCTGGAGGGGGGTACATGACTTGGTGATGGACGGGGTCTGCCGCCCGGTTTTCAGAAAGGTACCCTCTTCTAATTACCGAAACTTGCTGTCATACCCACTTTTATGAATTTTGGCGGAAAACGACCTATTTTTGGCGATTTTCCCCAATTTCTGGATAACTCACCCATGTTTATTGGAAAATCTGCTGAAAAAGGGACCCTTGTTTAGAGAATTTTGACCCCAAAACTCACTCATATGGGCGGCACATACCCGTACCCTCAACATGTTATGTAATCCCTCCCCCCCCCCCGGGGCATTTGGTCATGGATTTGGAGTTTCAAATAACGGCGTGATCTTCAATAAAACGACTTCTTCGCTGCAAAGCACAGCGAAAGCGCTGAAATCCTAGCCATAAGTGTTTAGAATAATCGTAACATCTCGAATGTTTTCCTTTAGCAACCCCCGCTCCCCCAATTCAACGTTGTTTGTGAAGATCAAATTTTAGGCCCATCTCCTTGTTAAGTATCCCTGGGAAACTGCTGGAGAACATCCCATGTATGGCAATAGATAACCATCTAACTAAGTTTCAAATTTCAAGTGATCAACAGTGGGGCTTCAAGGAAGGCCGCTCCTCGGAAACTTTGTTGTTACATTTAACTGAAACTTGGAAGGAAGAATTAGACAAAGGAAATATGGTAGGCATCATCTTTTTGGACTTTCGAAAAGCATTCGATACCGTCAATTTAGCCATTTTGAAGGAAAAACTTAAAGCAGTTGGTATATGTGGTAACCTTTATTCACTCGTTAAGGATTATTTATCAAATCGGAGTCAATTTACAAGAATAAATGGTGTCGACTCAGAGAAGAGGCCAGTGACAGTTGGTGTACCACAGGGCTCTCTACTTGGTCCAAGGCTGTATTCAATATATGTGAATGACTTTCCTGAAAGCATAAAAAGTGGGAAAGCCTATTTGTTTGCAGATGACACCACTATTTACGCAATAGGAAAGAACACTGATGACATTCACATTAAACTCCAAAAGATCTTAAATGAAGTTTACTCTTGGTGCAGTCAGAATCGGTTATCAATTCATAATGGAAAAACCGAGGCTATGATCGTTTCAAGGAGGCCATTCGTTGGACCAATGCAGCCCCTTACATGTGGAAATGCAGTTATTGAGTACAAAGCTAAAAGTGACTGCCTTGGCCTGCGTTTAGATAATAGGCTGTCATGGGAAAGCCAAATAAAGAAAATATGCCTGTCTTTTAATGGCAAGATTAAAGCTCTGAAACATATCCGTTTTCTCCAAAAACATATTCTTGAGGCAATTTACTTCAAAACAGTGCATCCAAGTATTTTATATGGCTTGGCAGTCTGGGGATCTTGTAGTCCATATCTGTTCAATAATCTTGAAGAAATGCACCTCAGAGCAGCAAAGCTCATTCATGGAGGTTCAGCCCAGCAAAACAATGGTGATATTCTAGCGGCAGCAAATTGGCAGCCCTTACAGTACTTCTACAAAAAGAGAATTTTATCACTGGTTCATAGTGCGTACTTTGAGCGCAATCATGCAGATATAAATCATCTTGTTGAGCGCAATCCCTCAAATTACAACCTGAGAAATATACACCGTGTTAAAGTCACCAGACCAAGGACAAAGATGGGTAGATTAACATTCAAACATAGAGCGGCATTAGCGTGGAACAGTCTACCAGTGGATCTCAAATCTATTGGTAACACTCAAGCTTTTAAAGTCAAAATTAATTTAGAAAAGTCGTTAATAAATAGAATCTCATTTGATAAAGATAGTTGCATGATTATTAATAAGGATGATTATTTTTATTACTACTAGTTTACCAACCTTTTACCATATGAACATTAAGTATATTTTACAATAGGTTTCTAACTTAAAGCTTTTTTATTTGGAATTATTATAGTCAATTAAGTTTTAGTTTTTAGCCGCAGGTCCACATCTGCACTTAGTGTGGCCTAAATTAGATGACCTGCGTAATCAAATAAATAATGTATGTATGTATGTATGTATGTATGTATGTATGTATGTATGTATGTATGTAAGATATCCTAAAATCTGATACCTGCCATATCTTCTGAAGACCAAAAAACAACATTGAGGTGGGGGAGAGGGGAAAGAGAACATTTTGAGGGTATTTTGGTAGTGAGGTCTAAAACACAAGGGAAAGTCGAGTTCTTCTCAGCACCTTATGGTCAGGAATGTAGGACCGATAACCAATAATTTCGGATCTGGTAACATAACACGGTTATGAACGTTAAAGCAGGTTTTTGCTTGCCTTTCATCATCATTTACGGAAATCTACATAAGTTTGAAATCATGGAAAAGCGATGAATCAGGGGAGTAGCAAAGGCAGTTACTGGACCTCAATCAAAGTAAGCTTAAGCTTTGCTTAATTCATTGCTCAATTTGCATTATTTCTATTCAACAAAAGAACCCTGGAAATAGCTATTTCGTCATCAAATGCGAGAATTGTTTTGCCAAATTCGGACACTGCACACCTCAGTTATGTTACTTAGCTTGTCCTCAGCGGTGAGTGAATTGTTGAACTGTTATTGAGGTTATAGACTTGCTCCAAGTCTATTCCGAGATATATCAGCACTAAGGAACATAGTTACTTCTGCGGGGGCGTAAACCACGGAGAGGACGCTGCGAAGGAAAAGTGAGGGAGCTGGACGCTGCGCTTTTCCTTCGCAGCGTCCTCTTAAAGGTTTACGCCCCCGCAGAAGTAACTATGTTCCTAGTGCTGATATATCTCGGAATAGACTTGGAGCAAGTCTATTGAGGTTATTTCCAAGTAACTCCTTTTGTAATAACCGATGACTCTCCCTTGCTGTGATAGATTTACATTTGGAATTCTGGAAAGCATTGCATTAGATACTTTAATAATACTTTACTTTGGTAACATAGCTTGGTTAAAGAACAGTCAAGCTTTATACTTGCAATCAAGCATCCTTTTTACGGGTAAGTAGCATTTTTTGTTGTGGCCCTGAGCCAGTCATCCCGTTGACATTTGGAAATGACGACTCTGTGTTCCTGGGGTCACAGGTCTGATTCTTACTGTATGCCATTTTGGCCGAAGCTAAGAAACTCAAGCTATGCGTATGGCCTTTAAAAGCGTCAAATCAGTTTCAAGAGTAATCACTTTGTAACGTGAGCTAAATATCCACAAAGAATTGAGTAAAGAATCTATATGTTTTAATCAGTAAATTTATAAGCAGAAGGCTTGGCAGATTCTGAAGTTGTAAAACTGCGACAATACCAAGTGGAGAGCCTCTGCAAAATAGGACAATAACTTAGTTATATCCAACCTGAGCATCAAACTACTGTACCACGAGCCAGATAGATACTGCAGCTAACATAATATCAACTATTTGCAAGCTTTTACTCCCTCGGTGTTTGTAAAAAGCAACTGCAAAACTTGTTATCAGCTAAGATTGAACGCTGCCATCACATTTCTATGGCTAGCATCTGCATCCACAAAGAAAGGTCGAGGGTTAAGGCCTATTTTTGCATTGGATTGCTAAAATTTAGGTTAAAAAAACCCCTCCTCGCATTACCCCCAAGAGACTTTACGAAGGAAAGTATTAGACCTTTATCGTAAGCTATTTTTCATCGTTTTTCTGAAATTTTTGGAGGTAAGCAGTAGGCGTGAGGAGCTACGTGCGGGAAAGTGCCACAAACGGGACTGTGCGTAACAAAACTCTTTATCGCTTATATACATAGATTCAACTTTAGAAATATTTCATTGTTGCAACGAATGACTGACAACGGACCTAAAACAACTTGATCAAAGCGTAACAACAAGGAGTCCTTTATGATTTGTACAAGTATTTTAGGACATTTTCAGTCATTTTGTAACCATGAAATTTTGTAAATTTGAATTTACCTATATTTCTGGTGCTCGTCAGAGGGCGAGCAAGAGAAATCACAAAGATACCTCGATCTCTGGCTGTCAGATAAAAATTGATTCATCCAATCCATAAGTTTCAAAAGTAGCAAGTTTTTCTGGCTCATCCGGCATAATGCAAAATTTGAATTTCTGAATCTGACAGAGCCTGACATCTCTTCGACGATCGTATCCATGAGTGGCGTTTACTGTAGATTGGTCACAGAGATTTTTTTGGATTCGAAGGTTGGTTCATTCTTCGCTGACAGAATGTTATCTTCTACCGGGTGTCCCAAAAAAAGTATACAGATTTCGTCGACCCTAGCGGCAAGTAAATAGCATGAATCAATCCGCAATGATTTTCAAAACATACCTCGATAGCTAAGATACCTCTTTTGCTGATATCGGTGCGTTGAGCGTGAAGATATTAATCTTCAAAGGACAAATTTCCCTCCACCTCCAAACCAGAGATTTGACGTTTATGCCTAAGCAAATTCTTGAAGCAACTTTAACAACTATAATCTTGAAGCAACTTTAATATCTGCAACTTTAACCATCCTGATTCAGAATCTGATAAAATTAGGGAACTTCAAAACTCAAATTTTCTGTTGAAGAGTGAACATGAAAGGCTCAAACAGGAAAAAATGACAATTAAAGATGAACTCAACTGCCTCCGTGAAGCAGTCAAAATAGTAAATGAGCAACCTTTCAGAAAACTTGAAGACAACTGGTCTGAGCCAAAACATCCTCCAAAGGTATCTAAACCTGAACATATCTTTGTCTCCAACTCACATCTTTCTGACAGATCTGAGGAGCTAGGTGAAGATCCTGAAGAGGTATTTGAAGACAGTCATTTCACTGATGATTTCAATTTACAGTTTCAAAATGTAAAGCTCTCAAGAGAAATTCACCATTTGAAATCAAAACTGGAATCTAGAGTAAGTGTCTCATCATCCTCTGACAAGAAGAAGCCGTCAGTTCAAGAGCAAAATGACTCTGTTGTCGAAAATATTGATCCTGAACCTATTGGCAATTCCTGGCAAAAAGTTGAAAGCAGGAAAGGAAAACAGGCTCGCAAAAAACAAGCAGGAAATAAGAATACCCATGACAAAAAGTTCCCATCAAAACAACATGGAAAAACAGATTCATCATCCACAAATGAGAAACAAGTTAACACAAATAAGAGCAAAAGTACTGGAAAAAAATGTCTGTTATTGGGTGATTCTCATGTTAGAAGACTAGACAAGGCCAAATTAAAGAACACAGCATGTGCAGGAATTGGAGGTTTGATGAGCAAAAGCTTTATCCAGAGACACTCTAACACTATAAACAAAGAAATTGCTACATCCAATGAAGTTATAATTCATGTGGGCTCAAATGATATTGCAAGAAATGTTGCTGTGGAAAGCATTGTAGATAACATTGCTTCCGCAACTCTCTAAAATTGTTGAAAAGACTATCCATGGACAAGTACAAAAGTACCTTGATGATAATAATATTCTATACAGATACCAATCTGGCTTTCGCGCACATCACTCAACTGATACTTGCCTCTCCTACCTGAATGATAAGATTCTCCAAGGATTTGAAACTGGTATGTTCACAGGTATGATTTTGATTGACTTACAAAAAGCATTTGACACGATTGACCACAAAATTTTCTTGGATAAAATAGCATGTATTGGTTTTAGTGACTCTGCCATTTTATGGTTTAAATCTTACCTTCAGGACCGATCATTCTCAGTCAACATTGGGAAGGAATACTCAGACCCTGGAAATTTGTCTTGTGGAGTCCCTCAGGGGTCAATTCTCGGTCCACTCATTTTCCTCCTTTACGTGAATGACATGGCGCGTGCTGTTGACTGCGACTTGCTTCTGTACGCGGATGATTCTTGCCTAATCTTTAGAGACACAGATGTCGAGCGTATTGAAAACAACTTGAATAGAAACTTTAACTCTTTCTGCAACTGGTTTGTTGAAAATAAGCTAAGCATGCACTTTGGTGAGGATAAAACCAAATCCATTCTTTTTGCACGGAAAAAATACAAAAACCTAAAAAAGATGAACATTAGGAGGGGTGATATAGAAATCAAAGAACACTCAGTGGTCACATATCTCGGATCTGTTTTGGATGAGAATCTCTCTGGGGAGTCGATGGCGACCAAAATGCTTGGAAAAATATATGGCAAGCTTAAATTCCTGTACAGAAAACAAAATTTTCTGGATTCCTCCCTTCGTAGGTTGCTCCTAAATGCTCTAATTCAACCTCATTTTGATTATGCTTGTGGCTCATGGTACCCAATGTTAAATAAGAGGCTGTCCAAAAAAATCCAGGCGGCTCAAAACAAATGCATCCGATTTTATCTTAATTTAAAAAACACATCACACGTTGGGGCCACAGAATTCAAATCTATGAACTGGCTCCCCACTAAGCACAGAGTAGAACAAAATATCTGTGTTAATATAATGAAATTTTTCAACGGAACTGCCCCAGCTTATGCTGACGAAATATTCCATCCAGGCGACCAAAGTCGAATAACGCGAAGGTCTAAGTTTAGACTAAACGTTCCTTTTTGTAAGAGTAGCACAGGCCAACAATGTCTATCTTACCAGGGGCCAAAAATATGGGACAGTCTAGCATCAGACTTGAAATCTACCAACAATGTCAACACATTTAAACATAAGATCAAAGAAAATTTTTTCAAAGATATACAAAGGAAGGAAGATGATGTATATGTGTATTATTAACACCTCACACACTCTCTTACTACTGATTTGGTTAAAATAAAAATATTTCATCATCTACTAGAATTTTCTTTTCTTCCATTAAAATTTTTTCTTTCATTGACACCTTTGGAGGGACCATTATGGAATTAAGGTCGCACTGACCTTTTAATGCTATCCCTGCCATTTTACCTAAGGGTGATTTTAATTTAGATAGCTGTATATATTTTAATATCACATGCCTGTTATTAGATTTTTCTTTCCTTTTTAAATAGATTTATTGTATTTTAATATTTGATAGTTTTTGTTATTTTGGCAAAATTATACATACATACATATTGACACTGCAGGTATGAAACTCTTAGAAAAGAACCCACCTGTTAGCATTACAATATCATCTATTCTTCTAGAAAAATACAATCCATCATTGAATGTAAAGATTGTTGAAGCAAATGAAGCACTCAGGCGCTACTGTCTTGGAAAGGTATGGGATTACATCACTCATGGGAATATTGCTTTCAAGCATCTCTTGAGGGATGGCATGCACCTTAACCAGGACGGGTATCGCCTCTTTGCTCAAAACTTGACAGGCCATATTACATCTGGGTAACTTTCCAAACAGTGAGGATGCCAGCAGTAATGCAGCACTAGCAAAATCAACTTCATTGAAGAAAGCTGGTCATGGTAATAATAACCAAGTGACTGGGTGTCGTCAGCATATAGGCCACAAAAAAGGCATGGCAGTTGCATCCCTGAATGTTAACAATCTACGTAGTCACTTAGATGAGGTTCAGTTACTGATAAATAATTTAGGGATACATATTCTTGCCTTGAATGAGACTAAGCTTGATCCTAATTACCCAAAAGAGTTGACCAGCATTGCAGGCTACCAGCAAGAACGCCTGGAAAGGACTTGCAATGGTGGTGGAGTTTCTATTTATATTAGAGACTCTATCAAATACAAACCTCGTTCTGATGTTCCAGTTGATGACTTAGAAGTCATATGCATTGAAGTGGAACCTCCTAAAAGTAAGTTCTTTCTCGTTCTTGCCTGGTACAGACCACCAAGTGACCCTGTTGCCTCTTTTGATAAGCTGGAAAAGGTTCTTTCTTTCTTGGTCAAAGAGGGTAAAGAAATAATCCTCCTAGGAGACACAAACTGTGATCTCACTCCAAAACAAGCTGAACAGCCTATAGACAACAACTCAAAGCACATGCTTGATCTCTATGAGTTGTTCAGCTTCAAACAGCTTGTTGAGGAGCCAACTAGGGTCACTCTAACAACTTCCTCTCTTATTGATCATATTGCTACAACATGTGCCAGAAACATTGTAAAATCAGGGGTACATGAAGTTGCCATGAGTGATCATTATATGGTTTACTGCATTCGTAAATTCAAAGGTGCAGTAGAAAAAGACCATAAAATGATCAAAACCCGCAAAATGAAAAATTTCAATGAGGATGCATTTTTGGCAGATGTCTCTGGCATATGCTGGGAGCAAATGCTTACTGAAACAGATGACATCAATACTCTTGTCAATAATTGGTCGAACCTATTTTCCTTGATCATAGACAAACATGCTCCAATAACTGAAATGCGTGTTTCAGAGAAATACTGCCCATGGATAGATAAAGACCTTAGGGACCTAATGCAGACCAGGGATAAGTTAAGAAAGGCTGCTTCCAAAAGAAAATCCCAATTCCTTATGGATTCATATAGGCAGGTCCGCAACAAGGTCAACTCTAGGAATATTGAGTTGAAGAAGCAATATTTATCTGATAAGATCTCTACATGCCAAGGCAACATGAAAGAATCTTGGAAGGCAGTTAATGAACTTCTCAATAAGAGATCAAAGTCCAGTATCATCAGGTGTCTCAAAGTGGCTGGCAATGAAACTGTTCATAAAAAAGGCATTTCAGATGCTATAAACAATTTCTTTTGCTCTATAGGCAAGGAACTAGCAGACAAAATTGATCCTGTCCCCAACCCTCTTCTTACAGGTGAATATGAAGTCAATGCAAATAAGGCTAAGTTTGACTTCAAGACCATTGAAGTTAAAGAGATCAGGGCTTCATTTGCCAAGATTAAAGCTGCAAAGAGCTTTGGGATTGACAATATCTCTAGCTACTTTCTGAAGCTTGCCTTACCCTTCATTGAAAACTCTCTTGCTTTCTTGTTTAACACTTCCATTGAAACTAGCCAGTTCCCAGATTCATGGAAAGTAGCTAGAGTTACTCCGATTTTCAAACATGCTGACAAGACTGAAAAATCAAACTACCGTCCGATATCAGTCTTACCCGTTATCTCAAGGCTCTTTGAAAAACTTGTTTTTGACCAGCTGTATCAGTATATGAAAGAAAATGGTCTCTTCTCCCCTGATCAATCTGGGTTTCTGAGGCTTCATTCTACACTTACGTGTTTGCTCAAAAATACTGACGACTGGTACAGTTGCTTGGACCTTGGACGGCTTGTGGGACTAGTATTCATTGATTTGAAAAAGGCTTTTGATACTGTTGATCATGACATCCTCTGTGAAAAACTTCAAATCTATGGTGTTCAGCTGCGAGAGCTGTCTTGGTTTAGGTCTTACCTATCCAAACGTAAACAATTCTGCAGGGTTAATGGTGTTGCATCAGACATAGGGGATGTAGAAGTCGGTTTGCCACAAGGCTCATGTCTCGGCCCTCTTCTCTTCCTCATCTATATCAATGACCTTCCACTGGCCGTCCAGGGTTCAACTGTGTCCATGTATGCTGATGACACCAGTTTGTGTCACCAGGCATTGAATATGACTCAGCTGAATGGTGCTATTAACAATGATCTTGGGCGATTGGATACATGGCTTCAAGGCAATAAACTTTCTTTGAATGTTGCAAAAACACACGCCATGCTTATTACTACCAGGCAAAAACGTAACGTTCTCAAAAGTACAAATCAGAATTTGGAATTGAACATACGTGACAATGAGCTTGACGTTGTTCAAAAAACAAAATACCTTGGTGTCCAAATTGATTTCTCTTTAGATTGGAAAGAGCAAATAAAGGCTGTCTCTGCCAAGGTCTCAAGGGCCATTGGCTTTTTAAAGCACGCCAAGAAGTTTCTACCAGGGGTAACTCTTGAGAATCTTTACACAGGTATTGTTGAGCCACACTTTCGGTACTGTTGTTCTGTTTGGGGTTGTTGTGGTTCTAGTGAAATCAAGCAGCTACAGAAGCTTCAAAACCGAGCTGCCAGGATTGTTACGAATAGCAGCTTTGACTCCCCAAGCAGGCCACTTATCGAAAGGCTGGGCTGGAGGACCATTGAACAACTCATCAGTAATGAGTCAAAAACAATGGTCTTCAAGTCACTCAATGACCTGGCTCCGCAATACTTGAGTAGCCTTTTCAAAAGAAATTCACAATGCTCCACCCGTTGCCTTCGAAATACCGAGACTGACCTGATGTTACCAAAGAAAACATCTGCAAATGGGCAGAAATGTTTCTCTTTTAGGGGTGCAAAATTGTGGAACAGCCTTTCAGCTGAGTCAAAGCAGGCATCCTCTCTGAATAGCTTCAAAACATCTATTTAGATAACTACAGGGGTGGGGTCTGCGGCGGTGGCGCTGGTTGTCCTTGGGTGGCGGGCCGGCTTGGGGCGAATGGCGGTCATGGTTTCGATCTCTGCTCGCTCCGGGTTATCGTGTCGCCGGGGGGCTGCCAGTGCTGGCGCTGCGGGTTCTGCCCCTGTCAGAGACTTAGGATTTGTTTTTCATTCTTGTTTTTATTTCTAATATGTATATATGTAATCAATTCTTGTAAATAGGTTTTTAATATTATGGTTTTTATTGTAATTAGGGTTAAGGTAATTCATTTTGGTATTTTTGTATAGTAACAGTTTTTATCGGAGGGCCCCTTGAAAAACGGTTTTTACCGAAGGGCAACCCTCCTAAAATAAATCAAATCAAATCAAATCAAGCACGGTGAATAAAATCAACAAAGTTGGCGGCACAGCAGATGTGTTTTAAAAATTAAGTTTATGTGAGACCTGCAGTCAAGGGAGCTCCGAAATCAACTTCATTCATCTAAATATCAACAATTTATTTTACACATACTATTCATCGGTGAAAGTACTCCCTTGAGGGTCAATGCACTTTTGACATCGACGAATAGTTCCTTGAAGAGAGTTTGTTATCAGATCTCTCGAGATCAGGTTGATCATGACGTATCTTCGAAGCTGCCTTCCCGGGTTGGTCATCGACAAGAGAGGAAACATCTTTTCGCCCCTAAAGATCTCCAGTCCTTGCTTTCTTGGTTTCCGAGAGATCTGATAAAAATTCTTTTCAAGGAATGATTCGACGTTTCTAAGAGTGTGTTGGTGCTCAAGGGAGTTCACCAATGAATGGTATGTGTAAAAGAAATTGTCCATATTGAAATGAATAAAGCTGATCTTGGAGCTCCCTTGACGGTAGGTCTCAGATAAACTGTAATTTTTAAAACACATCTGTTGTGCCGTCTTCAAATTTCGTTTATTTCATTCACTGTGTTTCACGATAGGAGAATATTGTTTTAATCCAATCAGCGGATTTGTTATGGTGCGCTTTGGCCAATCAGATCGCTAGAAATGGCAATGGAATATGCGGATGTCAGCGTTATTTTACAAAAGTAAACAAACAAAGCTGTGGGAAGATGCCAAAAACCGCGACCCTTTCAAAGTGTGCGATGCAGTCATTTTTTGGCCAATTTCATCTGCTTAAAAACTTTTTCGTAGAGAACAGGAGTTTCTCTCAAATGTTACCGTGTAGATTTTCAATATCTGCATTGGTTCGTCGTAAATCAAAGCTTCGAGGTGGGGCTTTACCTGGACATCAGCGTACGTATTATGACACTCAAGTTGCGTGAACAGACGAGGAGACAGCACCAAAAAGAAGACTGAAAATATATTGGAACACTTCGGGTGCAATACCAAGTTGGTTAAAAGCCATCTGAATGCATGGTTTGCTTCAACCATCCAAAATGAAAATCGCCATTTTATCGTCGATGGCTGCTATGCCTTACCTTCCTTGGTTTTCGTCTTCCTTGATAGAAATTTTTTTCTACACAACACAGTTTTCGACGCAAAGGAAGCTAATATTTGGAAATGCTTTTCAACAACATTTTTCTTGATTTAACAACACTGCACAATTGTACTGGAAAGCTCAAGGTTACCTCAACTGTTAGATTCTAGATCATAGATCGTTATTGAACTAAGTGAGATTGCTTGTGATCCCTCTGCATTTTGAGTTTCAATTTTACAGTTTGCTACATCAGAAATAATGCGATGGAAAAGGAATGAAGGGAATAAAACAACTTCAAGGCACAAAAGATTACAGCGAAGTGTAGATCTATTCTCTACTCGCAAGTATCTCTAGAAAATTAAATGTATCCAGGATTTACTTGACTATGCGTTGAGAATTCTGCCTGACCTCTGGTTAACCTCATAGTCTCATCAGATTGGCCTTAGTCAGAAAACCGAACGTTAAAGTAATTCTGAAATAAGTAATAACTTACCCTGCTTTCATTCACTGAGACCAAGCAATACTGAATAAACAAAAGTCCACTTGCCTAATCCTGAACAGAGCAAATTCTCAGCGATAAAATGAAGCTGTTTTGACAAGCCAAGTTTGACCAACACAGCCTTGACCGTGCTCTCACAATAAGTTGACGAATGTGAAATGTACATCGATCCCGAATCAAGGAAAAAATGGCGCGAAAACTATCTACCAGTCTCCAAAAATATTTCTATTTTATGAAATATAGAAATTTTTCATAAAGACGAAAATAGAAGACGAAAACCAAGGAAGGTAAGGCATAGCAGCCATCGACGATAAAATGGCGATTTTCATTTTGGATGGTTGAAGCAAACCATGCATTCAGATGGCTTTTAACCAACTTGGTATTGCACCCAAAGTGTTCCAATATATTTTCAGTCTTCTTTTTGGTGCAGTCTCCTCGTCTTTTCACGCAACTTGAGTGTCATAATACGTACGCCGATATCCAGGTAAAGCCCCGCCTCGAAGCTTTGGTTTACGACGAACCAATGCAGATATTGAAAATCTACGCGGTAACATTTGAGAGAAACTCCTGTTCTCTACGAAAAAGCTTTTAAGCCGATGAAATTGGCCAAAAAACGACTGCATAGCACGCTTTGAAAAGGTCGTGGTTTTTTGGCATCTTCCCACAGCTTTGTTTCTTAGCTCATACGATAACAAAGCTGGCAGATTCAGTTACTAAGTTAAATCAATTATTACAGAAAGAAAGGGAGAAAAGTGAAAGGCTTCTTTGTGAAAATTTCACATTGAAAACAAAGAATTTAGAGTTGCAATCGTGCATTGAAAGTAATGCAGAATCCGGCAAGAGTCCCAAAGGAAATGATTTCACAGCGACCAGAAAGGCTATGGAAATCCGCACAAGTTTAATAAGTGATGCAGAAAGATTCCATAGAGACGAAATCAATGCTATCCAGTCTGCTATTGAAACATGCAACAATGAGCATAGTACAAATCCAAACAAAGAAACCCAGATTGCAACAGAAGTCGAAACAAACAAAAAGTCAAGACCTGCTGAAAAAGATAGAAATCAGATACAATTTGCACCGGGTAAAAACAAAAACAACACCAAAGGCAAGAACAGGTCCGAGCAGCAACAAAAACAAGATTTCTCTCGAGGTAAACAAACCCGTAATAGAACCAGCAACCAAGGTACAAACAAAGCAGGAGACGAGCAACATCCAAGCGAATCTAACAGCAATAAGAAGAAATTCAAAGTTCTCATCATCGGTGACTCTCAACTCCGTCGCGTAGACGAATCAAAGCTTTCAAATAGCCACCGCGATGTGGAGAAAAGATTTCAACCCGGGATGAGGATAGGGCAGGCAGTCGAGAAGGCCGGCAAAAGCAACAGTGATGTCATCATTGTACACGCAGCAACAAATAATGTGGCTTCAAGCACGCCGGAAAAGCTTTGCGAGGAAACTGTAAGAACATTGAAGAAAATACAAGCGAACAATCCCAAAGCTAAAGTGGTATTTTCGTCGATTTTCAAGAGGAGGGATAACATGGCCCTGAATAACAAAGTGAAAAAGGTAAATGAATTTCTTGAAACTGAACTAGCTCTTAACGGCCTAGATATGATTGACAATTCTAACATTATGTTCAGTAATTTATGGGACGACGGCCTCCATATTAATGATGGAGGTATCAGAAAGTTTTCTGGAAACATTAGTAGCTTCGTAAAATATTGTTAGGGATGTCACAGTTCTTATAACGAGAATTTAAAGTGTAGACCAGAGCAACCAAGGAAGAGAAATGGTCTAAAAATAGCGTTTCTGAATATAGTCTCCCTGAGAAAACATAGACATGAGCTAGAAATTGTGCTTAATGACCATGATATAGATATTATTGGTCTGAGTGAGACGCGGCTTGACGAAACAATAAGTGACTCTGAAGTCAGCATCAATGGCTACAACATCTTTAGAAACGACCGTGATGTAAATGGTGGAGGTGTTGCAATTTATGTCAAGGCAAGTTTACCTGAATCAACAGTGAAAATTAAAAATGAAAATTTGGAATTGATCTCACTTGAAATTGCACCTCAGCATGCAAAACCTTTTCTCGTTGTTTGTTGGTATAGACCTCCAACAGCAGATGACGCATTCGAAAACCTTAGGGAAGTTTTGAAAAATCTAGATAGAGATGGCAATGAAATTATCCTTGTTGGGGATACAAACTGCGATCTCAAAAGTAACCAAAGCTCAAATGCAAATAAGCTGAAAGCAATTTACTCGGAGTACCAGCTTGAACAATTGATTAAAAGCTACACTCGAGTAGCTGTAACAACGAATGAGCGCAACGAACAGAATATCAGTAAAACGCTAATAGACCATTTCTCAACAACTAGCCCGAAATACATATTGAAGGCAGACGTTCTGGAGTTAGGGATGGTTGACCACTATTTGGTGTACGGAATAAGAAAAGTGAATGCCTGGCGAGTCAAGAACAAGAAACCAAAAGTTCTGGAGACTCGTTGCATGAGCAATTATGACAGGGCATTGTTTCGTAACGACCTGCAGCAAATAGATTGGGAAACCATCCTTAGCTCTCACGCTGATAATCCTGATAATATGGCTACCACTTTTCAGGAGATCTTTGAGTCGGTTTTAGATATCCATGCACCCCTGAAAAAAAGGAGGGTATGCAATACTTCTGCTCCCTGGATAACCCCAGACATTAGAAAACTAATGAAAGAGAGGGATGCAGCTAAGAAAGCGACGAAAATATCTCCTGAGAGGTGGAACACATATAAGCATCTCCGTAATAAGGTAACGCAAAAAATTCGAGATGCAATTCAATCACATTATCTTGGATTAATTGAAGAAAACAAGGGAGATCCTAAAAGAATGTGGCAGGTTATCAATAAGGTACTAGACAAGGCAACACCCTCAACAGAAATTTCGAGCATAGATGTTGAAGGGAAAACAATTACAAAAGAAAAAGATATAGCTGAAGCACTTAATCATCACTTTACTACCATAGGACCAAAACTTGCTAGCAAGTTAGAGTCCAGGTCTGATGATGATCCTCTCAAACATATCAATGCTCAGCAAAACAAAATGATGTTTGTACCTGTCGATGAAACATATGTGCTAAATGCCATTAAGCAACTAAAAAATGGCAATGCACCAGGACCAGATAAGATCTCCACTAAGCTAATTAAAGATGCAGCTGACTTCATTTGGAAGCCACTAACCATGGTTTTCAACTCATCGTTGAAGTATGGCGTCTTCCCAGATATCTGGAAATTAGCAAGAGTCACACCAATTTTTAAGACGGGCTCAAAAAAAGATGCAAATAATTATAGACCCATCTCTGTCATCTCAGTCTTTTCAAGGATGTTGGAAAAAATAGTTCACGATCAGCTTATTGAATATCTCATAACTAACAAAGTATTGACGCCAAATCAATCTGCTTTTCGAAAATTATATTCCACCGTAACATCCCTGATAAATAGTACTGATTACTGGTATGACAACATGGATAAAAGGCAACTCAACTTAGCTATATTTCTTGATCTTAAAAAGGCATTTGATACCGTTGATCATAGAATATTGATAAAAAAGTTAGGTGCATACGGTATCAGAGGAATCTCGGGTGGATGGCTCACATCTTTCCTAACTAGTAGAAAACAATTCTGTTCAGTTAATGGACAGAAGTCAGAAGCTAGATTGGTAACATGTGGCATACCTCAAGGGTCATGCTTAGGACCACTCCTATTCATAATCTACCTAAATGACTTTGAAAAATGCTTAGACTTCTCCAGGGCTGGCATGTATGCAGATGACACACATGTTACATTAACATCTAGTAACACTGATGGTCTACTTACAAATGCCCACAAAGAATTAAGAAACATCTCTGAATGGATGCGGATAAACAAACTAAGCGCAAACCCGAAAAAAACTGAATACATGATTATTGGCCATCCACGGAGGACAAACAAAGTTGAAATCTCAGAGCCACTGAACCTTAATGATTCAGAAATAAAGCGAGTCGCAAAGACCAAATCATTAGGGGTTATGGTGGATGAAGGGTTAAACTGGGATGACCAATTCAGGAAAGTGAAAGGAAAGATTAGTGGCGGTCTAAAATCAATGAAAAAACTGAAAAATCTTATTTCACAATCCCAACTTGATCATGTGTACCGTGCACTTGTCGAAAGCCATCTGAGATACGCTAATGTTATCTGGGGGAGTCTTCCTAAATCAAAATTGAATACTCTCCAACGTCTGCAGGACAGAGCCCGCTCGATTATTGATCAGTCCAGACTAAAAGACAATTGGTCTCATAACTGGTTGACCGTTGAGCAACTAACAAAGTTTGATCGATCAGTTATGACATACAAGATAATCAGCAGGCAATGTCCCGAAAGCCTTTGGGATAAATATCATCCTAGGACCCAGCACTCCAACTACAGAACAAGGAATTGCAGGGACCTACAAATCCCAAGAAACAACCTTGAATATGTCAAGAAAGGCTTTCACTATTCAGCTCTGAAAGCTTGGAACGATATTCCCATCAATGTCAGAGAGCTCCCTACACTTAATAGATTCAAAAAGCAATTGAAAAATTATTTTACGAGCTGAACACAACATAAAACACGACTCCCTGGAAGAGCAGCTGCTATCAAATAGATTACTGTACATAATTTAGCTTTAACTGTATATAGATTGTATTGATGTAATTAGGTATTTATTTTCTTATTTGGTATTGAGTTGTAAGCTGAAGGGATTTTGTGTATAAAGAATTAAAAATGAATGAAAAAAAAATGAGATGTTTGTTTACTTTTGTAAAATAACGCTGACGCCCGCATATTCCATTGCCATTTCTAGCGATCTGATTGGCCAAAGCGCACCATAACAAATCCGCTGATTGGATAAAATAAAATTCTCCTATCCTCTGTGTTTCAAGAATTTGCTTAAGCCAAAATTTCAAAGCTCTGGTTTGGAGATGGAGGTAAATTTGTCCTTTGAAGATTAATATCTTCACTCTCACCGCACCTTTATCAGCAAATTAGGTATCTATGTTCAAGTTAACTATCGAGGTATGTTTTGAAAATCATTTCGGATCGATTCACATTATATTCTAGTTGCTACGGTCGACCAAATCTGTATACTTTTTTGGGACACCGGGTACTTATCCTTACTCGTGTTGTTGTCAATAATGCTATCAGTGCTAAAATGTTCCCGGATATTCTTAAGCTTGCAGATGTCTCTCCGATTTTTAAGATGAGTGAAACTTGCATCAGGGGCGCTTCCAGACCAATAAGTGTGCTCTCTTCTCTCTCCAGGCTCTATGAAAGGGTGTTGTCACAACAAATTGTACCCTTTATGGTTCCTAATTTTTCTAATTTGCTTTGTGCATTTCGAGAGAACCACAGCTCATAACACGCACTTTTGAGGCTTGTTGAACAGTGCCGAAAAAGCCTTAATAAGAAAGGGATAGTTCGAATGGTTCTTATGGACCTCTCTAAAGCATTTGATTGTCTGCCTCACGACCTCCTGATAGCAAAGCTTGAGGCCTATGGATTTGGAATTGGTAGTCTACTACTTGATTTCGACTACCTAACATCTCGGAAACAGCGTGTCAGAATTAACTCTACCTACAGCTCTTGGCTTGAGATCACATCAGGTGTACCATAAGGTTAGTCCTATATATATACGCCTACGACTCGATACGAGTATAACACAAAACAACGACGAGTAATTAAGTCCAAAATACACAACTAAAAAGTTCGAGAAGACTACCATGGTTCTTGCCTATCTTCTTTGGTGTCTCTTCTCCCTCATCCGTTCGTTATTAACTCTCCGCTTCTCATCTATTCCATTACACACTTCATGGGTCAACTTGCGCCATTCAGGTCGATTGTCCACACTTTCTGTCCAAGAATCAAGAACTTCACCTCTTTTGAGAACATCTTTGATGGTATCTTTGAATCTGAGCATAGGTCGTCCTACTTTTCTCTTCCCTTCTGCAAGCTCACCGTAAAGAAGAGCCTTAACTGCTCTTGTCTCTGACATACGAGCAACATGACCCAACCAACGCAATCTGTTCTTGTTAAGAAGAAGTTCTATATCATCTGCCTTTGCGAGACACAGGACTTCATCGTTTGTGACAAAGTCGTCCCACTTGATTTGCAAGATAAATCGTAGGTGACGTTGCTGGATAGTTCTAAGCTGTCTAACTTGTTTTCGGTAAAGTGTCCAAGTCTCACTTCCATACATTAACAACGGAATCACACACTGATTGTACACTTTAAGTTTTGTCTCTGTTGTAAGGTCCCGACAATCAAACACTCTGTTCCTTAGCCTACCAACAGCACATGAAGCAGCCTGGATACGTGCCTTAATCTCGTCATCCATTTTACAGTCTCTGGTGATATAGCTGCCTAGGTATTTAAAGCGATCCACTTTAGCTAGCATTTTTCCATCGATGTTAAAGTCCGCACAAGTGCCAATGCTCATAGTTTCAGTTTTCTTTATGTTGATACTTAAGCCAATTTTTGTGGATAATGCATTGTAAGCAAACAGAAGAAGTTGGAGACCTTCTGCGCTGTTACAAAAGATAGCAATGTCATCTGCATATTGGGCTTCTTTAATAAATAAGGTGAGAGTTTTCGTTTTTGATTTTAATCTACGAAGATCAAAGATATCACCATCACACCTGAAGCGAACCTTGATGCTGTATACGTTATTGGTATTTCTGAATGCTAGCAGGAGAAGAGCAGCTGCATAGATTCCAAAGAGGTTAGGAGAAAGCTTACAACCTTGTTTTACGCCACTGTTGTATTTAATTGGCTTCGATAGTTCTCCATCTATAATCAATCTAGCATGCACGTCGGAGTAAAGACTTTTGATGATACTAACAAATTTTGATGGACATCCAAGCTTACCTAAGATTTTGAAGAGGAGCTCACGATTCACACAATCAAAGGCCTTGGAAAAGTCAATAAGGCAATATGCAAATCCCTTTGTTGTTCTCTGCATTTCTCCATAATCTGTCGTAATGTGAAGATTCCATCAATCGTACTTCTACCATCTCTATAACCTGACTGGGACTCTGGATAGTATATATCTGCTAGAGACTTGAGACGTAGTATGATGTCAGAAAAGATTTTCCCTGCGACACTTAGCAAGGAAATTCCGCGGTAGTTTCCACATTGGCTTCGATCACCTTTCTTAAATAAGATGGAAATATTTGCGTCGATCATATCAGAAGGTACGCTCTCCATTACCCAAAATGTATTGAAAATGTTTAAAAGTATAGATCTAAGATTATTTCCTCCATGGACGAAGACCTCCGGCAGTAACCCGTCAGGTCCTGGACTTTTCTTTAGTTTTGTGTTCTTTAGTGCTGTATTCAACTCTTCCATTGTGATCAGATTATCAAAATGTTCCATGATTGGTAGTTGCTCTATGTCGTCAAGTATGTCAAAATCAACGACTGTTGGCCGATTAAGTAATTCATTAAAGTGTTCAACCCATCTGTCCTTGATCTGATCGGGTGCTGAAAGAAGCTCACCCCTTTTATCTCTAACCGGATGTAAAGCTTTGGGTTCATGACCATACACAGCATTAAGCGTTTTATAGAGTTCTCTATGGTTCTTTTCTTGTGAGTATCTCTCAGCTTCTTGTGCTTTTTGCTGAAACCAATCGTTTTTCAACTTTCTTATTGCATCTCTAAGAGCAATGTTATTGCCAGAACTTTTCTTATCTTTCAAAAGTTTCTGAATCTCTTCGTCCTGGTCATCAAACCAATCGTTTTCTTTCCTTTTCTTCTTCCCGAAGACATGTTTTGCTGTGCATTGCAGAAGATTCTTTAAATCATCCCATGACTCTTCACAATCTGGCAGTTTCTCTTCCAAAAACCTTTCCATTATCTCTATTTTATCTCTGTTTAAGGTTGTATCAGGTTTACTGGGTGGTTTAGAGCCTCTCTTCTTTCTCAAGAACTTTATATTGCACTTACAAATCAATAGCTTGTGATCAGTGAAACAGTCCGCAGTAGGATTGATCTTCGTTATATTTGTAAACTGCTTTGCTTTTCATTAGCTAATACATGATCAATTTGGTGCCAATGTCTGGAGCGTAATTGTTGCCAAGTATTCTTGAGACGATTCTTGAGTTGAAACATGGTGCCCATTATTATTAGCTGAAGCGAGTGCAGAATTCTAACAACATTAAACCGTTAGAGTTCATCTTTCCAACTCCATGTCTACCTATAACTGATGGCCAAGACCTCCAGTCGTTCCCCACACGAGCGTTGAAATCTCCGAGGACAATAACAGAATCACCTTTGGCTCTGCTAATACATTCACTGAGTTTTTCATAGAAAGCTTCTTTTTCTTCTTCAGTTCTTTGCATTGTAGGAGCATATACATTTAAGATGGTGAGATAAGTGCTATCTTTAAGTTGCATACGAACAGTCATAAGCCTGTCGTTAACTGGAATTGGGTTAATGCAGCTCAGTTTGTTGGAGATGGCAAAGCCAACCCCCGCTGTCTTGTCATCACCTCCACTCCAGAAGATTGTGTAACTTCTCTCTTTGATGTTCCCAAAACCTGGGCGTCTTACTTCACTTAATGCACAAATGTCTATGCTGGCTTTTTCGAGTTCCCGGCATATGATGGCTGTTGCACGCTCTGGTCTGATGGAAGTGGCACTATCATTTGTCGTTCTAACATTCCACGCTCCAATATTAAGTAGATGCGTGTGTTTTCTGGAAATTCTGCTTTTCTGAATATTAGTAAGATCATCGGCTCCCCCGGATGCGGTAGCAAATTCATCGGCTCCCCCGGATGCGGTAGCATTATCATATGGACTTCTCTAACTTTCCACCACTGCCATAGAGAGTGGCGCGTCGGTTTCCTCGAACGCAGTAGTATTATCTGAAGACTCATTATCACTCATCTCATGAATTGCTAGGCTGCGCTAAAGATGACGGTACTGCTCAGCGCAATGCAATACCCTCTTGGCGAGAAGTCCTGTTAATCGACAACTCAGCAAAGCTGAGATGGCCGCAGGAACGACTCGTTGCTTGGTGCCAGAACTGATGCCGTGTTGACTAAACAGTACCGCCGTGCATGATGGCCGTTGACTCATGTTGAGCTCATCCGCCCTTTGACAGGTCTTATTTTTCGTCCTGCTGGGTGTCATGCCACCCACCTCACTGGAAGGACCAGTGGGGGAGCCGGTTTAGACGCCGACTACCCGTCCATGCGGCAGGTTGTACTGGGTTACAATGTTACCAGTAGCAGGAACAACAACGTGACCTGACCTGACTTAAAGGTCAGGTCACGTTGTTGTCCTAGGTCCTTTAGTATTCAACATCTGCATCAACGATCTTGCCTATTTCATAGCGGACTCTCATCTATGCAACTTTGCTGATGATAATACCTTATATGCATCTGATTTCAAATTAGAGGGAGTGATAAGGCTAGAAAACGACGTGCAAAAGACCCTTATCTGGTTTAAATCAAACATGATGGTTGCAAATCCATCCAAATTTCAGTTTTTGTTATGAGCTTGAAGCATGATCACAAACTTTGCATGGAAATTGATGAGAAGGTAATTACAACCGATCAAATTACTGGGCGTCATTGACTCCAAGCTGAAGTTTGATGACCACGTGAAATCTCTCTGTCTTAAAGCTAACAGAAATGTTAGTGCCCATCAAGGGCTACTAAGGTCATTGACCCACCCAAATGTAAATTGCTTTATAATTCATTTCTCATGTCAAACTTCAGGTACTGCCCCCTCATTTGGATGTTTTGTGGAAGAACTGCTAATGAAGAAATTAACAGGGTTCATAAACGAGCACTTCGTATCCTATTGACCCTATTGAAAGACTTTGATGCTTCATTCGATGAACTGCTCATTAGAAATGAAGAAAAAACTGTTCACATTCAGAACTCGCAGAAACTCATAATTGAAGTATATAAATCGCTCAATCATGAAAACCCTTCTTTCTTACGGAATTTATTCACAAAGAAAGAAATTAATGACAATCTATAAAAATCAAAGATATTCTCACTCTTCCAAAGGCATCTACTGCGTCTTTCGGTACAAATTCGATAGCGTTTGGGGTAGCATCCTTTGGAACAGTATACCTGATGTGATCGAAAGCAGCAATACAGTCTCCGTTTTTGGCAAAACATAAAAATTGGATTGGGCAGGGTTGTAACTGTAATATTTGTAAAAAGTATTGCTCTAAATTAGTTTAATTTAGTTGGTATTTATTAGTTTGTACGTTTTGCACAAGCTACATTGTTATCCAATCGTAAACACACGTTTTTTTATATAAGAAACTGGTTTATAAGAAACTGGTACTAAGATGGTCAAAATTTTAAGACACTGTAGTACTATGTCTGAGAAGTACTAAGAAACTTTTCAAAGTTAAAAGCATGGATATTATAGCAAAAAGATCGCTGAACCTTTATTCTTGAGCACTATTATCGAACCATTTCTATTTTCAACATAACAGAACACTTCTTATTCCTTTGTGAATGTCAAGAAACATATCTGCCGCAGTGTTAGCGACCACAATGATAATTCTTTCAAAAAATAAGAAACCAATCAAGAAACTTTTAGTACTAGTAAAATGGACAAAATTTCATGTGAAATTAAGAAACTTTTAGTACTATGGCCTGATCCAAGTTTCTCATATAAAAAAACGTGTAAAGTGATTATTATTATCATCTTTTTCATGACATCCTTTTTCACGAGCGAGTAGGACGAACGGACGTCTCGTGCTGAACTCTTGGTTTTCGCAGTCCAAACTTTCAAACAGATAAGTTATTATGTCATTTGTTTCAAGTTCGCTTACACGTTTGTATTCTGCATAAAAAATGGATCAGAGAATTACTATCATTTGAATTATCATTTGTTGCCAGTTTTGCGACAAGGAGTTTAAAGTTATCGGAAGACATGCATGGCGATGCAAGGGGCGCAGTACGCAGTCAACGGAACGAATCAGTTTCCAATAGCAACAGTTCCAATTTAACTCTTGAGCAACAAGGGCAAATAATCTTTCAATAGAGCCGAACCGGATGTTTACATTTGGACGTTAGCCAATCAGAAGTGAGCATGACGTCACTCAAACAAAAGAAACTGCAGAAAAAAGTACCCCTCACGTTTCCCGCATCGTGCATGTCGATTTTGGGTTTTTACACCGGACATCATTATTTTCTGATTTAGTATGAAGTTTTCGAAAATTCCTCGCCGGTTTTTCTAATAGAACGGATAAAACTCGCGAAATCGCCATTACATTTAGGCGAAACATCTCTACATCATCTCCGGTCTCAATCTCCTTTTAAAAATTTGAGTATAATGAAAATGAACACCCTAAATCTTCTACCTAAACTCACCGGGATTGTTGGGGATACGTGCGAGCTCAAGTTGACGAGGCAGTGGATATCACCTCGGGGACTATGAACGCATGCGTAGTGAGTAGAATTTTATCGATTTAATTACGTAATGTTACTATTTTCATCAGGAATTTTAGCCATTTGAAAGGAAACCGGTAGTCAGACATTCGAAGGAAACCACATCCGCCACAGAAAAATCAATTTTCGATGGGGGAATAATAATAACAGTTTTCGAAATCCCTCTCACGATATCGTTTCATGGAAGCTTGGCAAAGAAATGTATGTATCTGATAAGCAAAGGGTACTCACTCATGGGAGGCCTACCCACCTTTGTTTGGGTTTCAGTGTCTAATCGCATAGGTTCGTCAAAATTTCGTCAATACAGCGAATACAAGTGTGTAATTTGGGCTTTAGACACCAATGCTCAGAGGGCTGGTGTTTTGCCTAGGCCAATAGGCCTATGCACGTGAGATTAACCACCGCTCAACATTTACTTCTGTACCAAGCTTCAAGAACGATCGGTCATGAAATCTTTTTTTGTTATTTCTTGCAGGCAAATATCAAACAAAACTGCAGTCAAGAATTGATATAACATAAACAAAGTTTCCCGTAAACTGAGCTGCGAATCTTCCCTCACTGCTCGGTGTCACTGCAACGATCTTGGCAACGGCTGAATGTTCAACCGATGTCTACAGCGCATGCGATCATAGTCCCCGCGCTGATTGGCTGTCAAGTTGACCCAAAAACGAAGCGATAAAACAATAGGGGGAGTAGCATATATCCCCAACAAGGGATATTTCCAATAAACAGTCAAAGATGACATTGACGGGCCAGTATTCCTATTCACACAGGCTACAAGATACACCGTCTCACGATTGCTGAAGACAATTTCGATTCGATTTCCATTCAATAAAAGTTGTTTCCTGTTCTCTTTTCATAGAGCTGTCAGATTTCTTTTCGAGAATGTTTCCACAGTTCAAATTATATATTTTTTCATTCATCAATTTCAATCTTCATTCATCAATTTCTCGTACCGTGGTCCTTGCCGCGATCGTATTGAATCCATGATTCCCATTGGTAGAGAGTAGAGACGAGTAGAGATGATTGAGATATGGCAGGAATATCGGTGTAAATGGTAGGTTGAATAAAAAACCATTGATTTAACTGGAGTTCAGATCAGAATGCTGAAATTTTTAAGCAAAAATGCCAGAACCTCCAGTTTCACGCGCAATGGTCAATGAACAAGGATGATTTCATTCATTTCATTTCATTTCATTTCATTTCATTTCATTTCATTTCATTTCATTTTATATATTTAAGGAGGGTTGCCCTTCAACAAGTTGATTTTCAAGGGGCCCTCCAATAAAAACATTTAATTACAATTTAGAAAAGAAAGTAAAAGCTATTAAATAAATTAAACTATAAAACCTTATTTACAATGTTCAAAACCTATTTACAATGAAGTGAAAAATTCAAACCTAAAATCAAAATGAAAGTGATCACTTTTTAAATAGTTTTCTTGAAACCATACAAGGAGGTTGCCTTCTTTGACTTGGCTGACAGGCCATTCCATAATTTTGCGCCTCTACGAGAAACATCTCTGGCCATTTGATGACCTTTTCTTCGGCAACCTTAGGTCGGTCCCCGTATTACGAAGGCTATATGATGAGCAGAGCGAATTTCAAGTGAAAAGGCCACAAAGGTATTCTGGAGCCAGTTGATTCAGGGACTTAAAGACCATTGTCTTTGATTCACACGTAATTAGTTCGTCAATGGTCTTCCACCCCATCTCTTCAATAAGAGGTCCGCCTGGGGCATCAAAGCTGCTATTTGTTATTATCCTAGCTACACGGTTTTGAAGCTTTTGCAGCTGATTAATTTCAGTTAAAGCGGCGCAGCCCCAGACGGAACAGCAGTATCGAAAGTGTGGCTCCACAATGCCTGTGTAGAGAGTCTGCAAAGTTTCTTTCGGGAGAAAAGACTTGGCATGTCTTAAAAAGCCAATTGCTCTTGAGACCTTGCTAGAAACTGCTTTGATTTGATATGATACCAAGTTAATAAACCTTCGTGCAAATGGACTTGTTATCGTTGCAAATGTGCCTTATACGCTGAGACATGACTTGCATGACTGCATTGTAAAGATAAAGGAAATCAACTTCGTTTTTTGCACCGCCTGCCTATGGTAAGCGAAATGCACAAGAATTCGAGAAACCTCGTTTTTCGCCGAGAAACCTACTTTATCGATCGATAAACTAGGTTTTTCATTGATAAAGCAGGTTTTCGACCAATAAAGTGGGTTTCTCGGCGAGAAACTAGGTTTTTCATTTAAAAAAGTAGGTTTCTCGATCGAAAAAGTGGGTTTCCATCGATAAAGTAGGTTTCTCAATCGATAAAGTAGGTTTTTCGCTCGAAAAAGTGGCTTTCTGTCGATAAAGTAGGTTTCTCCACCGATAAAGTAGGTCTTTCAATCGATAAAGTAGGTTTCTCGCTCCAAAAAGTGGGTTTGCACCGATAAAGTAGGTTTCTCAATCGAAAAAGTAGGTTTCTCAATCGAAAAAGTAGGTTTCCACCGATGAAGTAGGTTTCTCGCTCGAAAAAGTGGGTTTCTTGTCGAAAAAGTTTATGGGAAGAAATGTGGTTTTTCAAAACCGGGTGTACGGAAATATTACGAACAGGTCGAATAATACATGTTTACATTATTAGAAAGTTTCTAACATATATTCTTTTCAGCTTAAATAATTGAATTACCTGATTAATTTACAACAGTTGATAATTTACAACCGCACATTTTACAATGCATCTATTTATTTCACAATGACGTTTCAAAACATGATTGTACATTTACATCACCTGTAGAAAGTACCCCCGTTCTCGAAACTTCAATGCCTGAAAGGGCTTCAGTCTTCACAGATTTCGTAATGCAAAGGTGCAATGCAGCTGCGAGATAAGAGCAAACCTAAAAGGAAGATTTGCTTTCAATCCATTTTGCCTCGTGTTTTTGATATGCCGTTTTAAAGTTGTCATTGAAAGACTGGGATTTTTGATCGGAAAGGCCACTTTCAATGAAAACCCACTTTTTCGAGCGATAAAGTAGGTTTTTCAACAAAGAATCCAATTCATCACCGAAAAACCAATTCATCGGTGAGAAACCCACTTTATCGATGAAAAACCTACTTTATCGGTGAGAAACCCATTTTTTCGATTGAGAAACCTACTTAATCGATTGAGAAACCTACTTTATCGGTGGAAACCCACTTTTTGACTTTTTCGAGCGAAAAACTTACTTTATCAGTCGAAAAACCTACTTTATCAGTGACAAACCTGGTTTTTCGACGAAAAACCCACTTTATCGGTGAGAAACCCACTTTATCGATCGAGAATCCTACTTTATCGATTGAGAAACCTACTTCATCGGTGGAAACCCACTTTTTCGGAAAACCTACTTTATCAGTCGGAAAACCTACTTTATCAGTGAGAAACCTGGTTTTCAAGGAAATCCCACTTTATCGGTGAGAAACCCACTTTATCGATCGAGAAACCTACTTTATCAATAGAAACCCACTTTTTCGATTGAGAAACCTACTTTATCGATTGAGAAACCTACTTTATCGATGGAAACCCACTTTTTCGAGCGAGAAACCTACTTTATCAGTGAGAAACCTACTTTTTCGACGAAAAACCCACTTTATCGGTGATAAACCTACTTTACATGCCTTGCAAAGTGCTTAAAAAACCGCAGTTTCACTTCTAATGGAGTTTCAGTTCAGTTTCAGTTTTCATTGAATCATTAATCCATCCTAAATACAATTCTAAACAAATTACGATACAATTAAATACATTACAATATCATGAATTAACTAAAAAAACTACAGTACTACAAACTAAATACAAAAAAGAAAAAGGCACATTTCATGATTGTATTTAGGATAGTTTAACTTAGGAGGAGCTCTCCAAATAGGTTAACTAATCGAGGGAGAGCCCCCCCCCCCATAAAAACAAAGAAACTAAAAAAATATTAAATAAAAAATTGAAACCAGACGAACCTCAGAATGATAATGATAATTCTAGGGAATGTAAGGGAAATGTAACAGATTAAACGTAGGAATCAATGAAATAAGCTTTCAATTTAGACCGAAAAAGTGCAGCAGTGACTGTAACTGGGCAAAATATTGTTGCACTTCATGTGGATCAGTTTGCCACATTGACAGCACAATGTTGATTTCTGACTTCGGTATACATTTTTGAGGCAAATACTGCAAGTTTGTCTAGAGCCATTGGTATTTGAAGGGGCTGTGTTGGGATTTTTCAGTCTTCCAACAATAATATCAGTCATCTTAACATCTGAGGTCATCTGGTTTAAATAAAAACAAAATTCTGCAAAATAGAAACAATAACACAAAATACCTTACTTTTACTAAGAGTTGATGTGAAGGGCTGAACTCAAGCACTCATACATACTCCATAAGCAGTGGAAAAACATAAATTGAAATTGCAGAGATAGGAAGCATGCTACTAGTTTTTGGAGTCAAGATAGTCTTGTGCTCTATTCAAGTCTTGGACATCAAATTCATATCTTCTGAACCCTGAACCACTGTTGATATGAAGCACAGCAGGATAATTTAGTTTTATCTTCCAGCCTTTATTTGTGTCCAAAAAATAGCGTCTTATCTTGAGCAAGTTCTTTCTCTTTTCCATGGTCGCCTTTGAGAAAAGTTGCTCAACTTTGATGGTATGGTTGGAGCCACCAGCAGCATGGTACGATGTCTGCCAAAAGTCCTTGGAACACTTAGGCCATTTCTTCATAATCCGCATTTCTAACCATAGCCATCAGGTTCAAATACCCCCTCTCCCTCGAAACAATATTGATTTCGAAGGTTATTGTCCCAGCATTCCAGCAGAGTCGTGGATCGTCCTGTCATCCAAATTTTTTGACCACAAACAACATTGCTCTAAGGGGGAGAGGGGGAAATCGCAAAACAAGGCAAAATTAACAGAGGTGTTCCAAGACTTTTGGCAGGCATTGTCTGAATTTTATTTTGATAACGGCGTCGTACAGGAATAGAAACTCAATGCATTTTTTGGTTTTCGATGGTTCTGATTCCATTTGTGACCACAAAAAGCCGTATCCTTTTCTGATGACGTCATAATTGGCAATCAAATCTACTTTAAGTGACTTGAAAGCAGTGCCGCAGAACGGACTTTAAAGTCTAGGAGGCACAACGAAAAACGGCAGAAACTCGTCGCAGAGGTAGCAAATAAATGTGTTTCAGGCAACTTTTACAATATTGCACGTTATGTGTTCCAGAAACCTTAAGCTCCGAAAGTATGAACACTTTTATTAGTGACAAAAGTTCGCATGCCATGCCGTGGTGCCTGGCTCCTTCTGTACTGACTGCTCCGCAGAGGACAGAGGGCTCCCGTCTCGCAAATGGAATCACACTTTACAATCAACAGTTAACAAAAAGTAATCGCAATATTCTCCATAATACAGGAAGTAACAAAAATATCATGTACCCAGTCGTTGTACATCATCCATATTTTCCGAATTCATCAAAACTGAGAAGACTGGTTTCTTCGTGATCGAGGGAGGATTGTCAACAACGTCTACACTTAACGATAAATGCAGAATGAAATTGGATATGGTCTAAATTCATATTTTGAAAAAATCGTTAACTGTAGCTTTCTCAATTTTCCCCATATTACTTTGTCCAATCAACTCGAAAGTACAAGAATTGGCACACCTCAGTCATGGTACACCTCTCAAGTAAGTTAGGGCCACTTGGCCAAACGTTGTGGGATGTTTGAACGATTTCAAAATCGTTTACTGTGGCTGTAACCTGTCGATTTCAAACATTTTTTAGTCGGAGCGCTTCATAAATTCTATAGTTACTAGGAAATTAAGTGCTCGCTTCGCTCTCGCTTCAACATTCCTAGCTCCTGCGCAGAGCTTTCAAAGAATATCTCATAATCCATGCTGAATGTACAATAAATAGTTGTAATTGTGGAATCAAACTTCTCGTTATGCATCCATCAAAGTGGAAAATTTTGTGTAGTCTGTTCTTTAGAAGGTTGATTGTTACATCCCCTTCTGTTTCTAAAATTAATTTCATGTTCTTAAGTTCATTCACAAACAATTGAAATCGGAGACTGGGGAGAGCGCTTTGTTCTGGTAAATGGCGGATATAGTTCTTGTAAATGGCTGCCGTGTAGTTGGGCCATTGCAGTGAATACAATGTGAACATTGAGTTTTGCAAGTTGGGGCGAGGATGAATACTGCATCGGCACTGTTTTAGAATTTCAGTTTTGAAACATCAGTTTTGATGTATGTTCAACCGGCAGATTAAGAAAATTTCAATTATGTTTGAAGTTTTTCCTCCCGTCAATTCTAATCGAATTCAAGAAGGACATTTGAAGTTAAAAACTTCAGTTGAATTCCATTCTCTTGAAAATCGCAGTAAGGGTAAGCTTTCTTATTTTAAAGACTACAAATATATCATGTATTTCGTCAAGTTATTCGGAAAGGGCCTAAACTCGAAGCAAGCATTGCTGTTTGCAGCACTGAAATAAAGGTTGAAAAGGAAATCAGTTGCGAATAGAGATAAATTGCACGTTTGTATGTATTTCGCATGGACAGGTATTTGACTAAATCCTTTGACAGATCTATTGCTGTGTTCTTATGCAGTAGCGATTGCCATATTTACATTATTCACTTCAACGGGCTCACTCCGTGGCAGCCATTTACCAGAACTGCATCCGCCATTTACCAGAACAAACCGCTCATCCCAGTCTCTGATTTTAATTGTCAAAATGGTCTATTACCGCCCTTTTCTGAACCACAACAAAATCAGCTCACATAGGATCTTTAGTTTGTTTTTGTTTGGATTTGAACAATTTGATACAACAGATTATTGTCATTAATTTCATTTTGCCGCACCAGGTATAAAACTTATGACGCACAGAAGTGTCCAGTTCTTTAAATTTTACAACAGAAAGAAGAATTCCTTCAGAAAGTGAAGGATTCTTGAAAAATGTTAAGAATTCAAAGAATTTTTTACAATAAAGTTGATCAATGTGCTGTGGCTGGTACCATGAGCTTACATCTCACATCATATGCTTGACCTGCATATATTTGTTTCATAATATTGTAACAATATAAGAAATGCAGTGAGTTCTTGACTTTGCATCATGTTTCAGTTTGTCAGTGGAACTTCTTCACAGCATATTTTTGTCAGGCTGATCCTGAAATAATTGTTACATAAATTCTAACACTGGATCAAAGGAAAGTACAGTCAATTGTTTTCAACTTATGGCTGGAATCCATATGTGGTGCAGTTGTGCACTTCAATCAGATTGCCAAGATCTACATCCTAGTATGATCATTCTAAGAAGCACCCCTTTCCAGTGATAATAGCTTGTTTATTGTCTCAACCTTAATTGTAACATCAAAATCTTGCTAATTCAATAGAAATAAGCCCCAGATAATGCTTTTGTCACCAAAAATACTTCATTTTGCATCAAATGATCCCATGTTATCATTTGAAAAATACAGCCCACTTTTCCTAGTTTCTTATATCAAAGAGTCTAGAAATTGGGTGCCCTCAAACCTTAGCAAGGTAGCAGTCTGATCTGCTGGCCAGCTTAGTAAACTTGCATTCACAAGGTGTATAACTTTAGCAGCTTGCAGCTACAACAAAGGTTCTTTGCATCTGATAAGGATCTATTTTTACCCTCACAGCCTTTAAACTTTACTTGTGCTTGCACCTTTCATTTTCTTTCACTCTCAGTACGCAGAGGCCAAATCATGCAATGCATTCCAATCTGGTCTCCAGGAACCTAAGGGAAATGAAAAAAGTAAAATCCTAAATGCAGGGTATAAAGCATTATAAACCTTTGCAACATGTTTTTGTTAGACCGATCTTGAAATCTTTGTTCCATGAATTTCAACAATCAATAAAAGGGAGCACTGTATGGAACATTAATTTGGACACCAATGTTCATGTTCATCATCAAGAAGGACAACACATTGTTACTGTACATTGCATATGGCGCAAACTGCAAAGGGTTTTTTTTTTTTTTTTTTTTATACATTCCATTAAAAATTTACAATACATATTACTGACTACACTACTTACATGATACACTACCCTACTACTAAGACAATACCATTAGGAGCAAAAAACTATGTCTACCTAAATGGCAGTCCACCTTTTCATGGCCCCCCGCGAAGCAGTCACGTGGCGACAAAATCCGCAAGTCTGGTTGGTTCAGTACCCTTGGTTACTAGAATAACCCGGCACGCGACACGTCGCGGGAGGCCCCGAAAAGGCGGATTAACATAAAACATAAAACAGAAGAACGAAAAGAACATAAAGCTACACAAAACTACTAGAGAAAGAAAAGAAGAGAAATAGGATCATGGTGGTTGTGTGACTTATAACTGAGTTAACGATTTCCTAATCAAACCGGCCAGTTCTGTGGATAAAACGTAGAGTTAAAAGTAGTATATTCTTATTTAGATCGTCTGGAAAATCTTTATCACCATATAGTAAAATCTGCAGTAGGGCATCATTTGAAAGATTGGTATATCCAAATGGTTGTAATAAAAAGGAAACATCAGCGAGAAGATCTCTTCGTGATTCTTCGAAAGAATGGCAGAGCAACAAAAAGTGCTCCGTATCCTCAATGCCATCGTTGGATGGGCACATTGGGTTTATGGTATCTCTGAAATTATGCTTGAATTTATGAAAGTTTAATTTACTGAGGCCTACCCTAAGTTGTGTAAGATAAGATAGACCTGTTGGATCGTGTATCCTAAAGACAGATTTTGGCACGGGGCGAATTTTGGATAGCAGCTTTTTCTTAAATGCAGCAACAGAAGGAGCAAGTCTAATTTCTGGATCCAGCTTGTTCCATTCTGACAGGCAGTGAGGATAAAAGCTAGATTGGAATTTTTCTGTCCTTGCCCTTATTCGCCCAATAACATCCTGATTGCGAAGAGAGTAACGAGACTGCCGTTGTGGTGGGATTGGATCCGCAGTGTATTCAGGAGTTAGACTGTTTATAAACTTGTAAAACAAAATTAGGCGTCTGCTCCACCTACGGGAACTTAGCGATTCCCAGCCAAGCTCTGCATAAAGCTTCTCTCTTGACGTACCCTTCCATGTGCCTGATACAGCTCGGGCAGCAGAATACTGAACGGACTCTAATTTCTCCATAAGATTTGGCAAGATTGTATTGCCACTAAATTCACATACCTTTGCAGGAATGTGGTAAATTACATCTCCATAGTCGAGATGGGGTCGCACATACAGCTTATATAATTCGTTTAGTGTATGTCTAGGGAGATATTTGGAGAGATATTTCAGCAGACCAATACCCTTACGCGTTTTAGAGATAGCTGCATTGATCTGAGCAGAAAAAGACAGCTTTGAATCAAGAAAAAGTCCCAAATGCTTATGTTCGTCTACGTTCTTCACGGGTGTGTTATTAAAAAGGATCACTGGATGATCAACTTTATTTCTTTTCCTTGAAAAAATTAGTTCCACAGCTTGCTTTAGTGGGTCAGGATTAAACGACATCCTCCAGTTATGAGCCCACTGCTTTATCAACTCCAAGTCATGGTTCATGTCATTGGCAGCTGCATTTGTGTTATGTACGACCGTGAACAAGGACGTATCGTCGGCGAAAAGTTTGACATTGCATTTCAGATTTTCAGTTAGGTCGTTTATGTACACAAGGAAAAACAAGGGCCCTAAAATGGAACCCTGAGGTACTCCGGCTGATATATCTCCCCAAATAGAACATTTACCGTTCAAAACAGTTCGCTGCTTTCGATCTTTAAGAAAACTCTGGATAAGAGCAAGGAGTTGACCTGAAACACCACATCGTTTTAGTTTATAAACAAGGCCGTCATGCCACACCCTGTCAAATGCTTTGGAAATGTCAAGATAGACAGAACGAACATCAAGAGGTGGATTACAATCAAAAGCTTTAAAAATCGTGTGCGTTATGGAAATTAGCTGATTAATTGTCGAATCACCTGGACGAAACCCAGACTGATTTGGGTTAAGTAACTCACATGAAACAAGATGTGTGTACAAAGAATCGTATATTAGCTTTTCAAGAATTTTCCCAAAAATGGGAAGAAGAGAAATTGGACGGTAGTTTCCCTTTAAATTTTTCTCATTCTTTTTGTGAACAGGTACAACATTTGCACATTTCCAAATTTGGGGAAAGATACCACACCTCAAACAGTTTGTGAAAATTATCTTTAGCGGAATAACTAATGCAGCATCACTCAATTTTATCATTCTCACAGATATTTCATCCCAGCCATGAGCCTTATGAGAATTTAGTGACTGGATAATATTCAGTATCTTTTCATCAGGAATAACAAAATCATTTATCAGAGTGGTAGCTACCGGAATATGCTGGGGGACTTCACTACCGGTGTCGATTGTCGTACACTGAAGTATGAAATAATCATTGAAAATTTGAGCCTTTTCAGTGAAATCAGTAACAAATAATCCATTCTCTAAAAGAGGTGGTATTATGGGGACTTTAGCCTTATTTAGGACGGTATTGATTAAAGACCAATAGGTCCTACTGGAAGTCCCTGGGTTTGCCAAGGTATTCCCAACCTTAAGAAAGTAATTGCGCTTAGCATCTTCAATCAGTTTCGAACCTTCAGTTATCATTTTTTGAATTCCTTCAAGCCTGTCGTCTGGCTGACCCCTCCTCACGAAGCTCTTATAAGCACGATTCTTTTTCCTCAAAAAGTTCTTAATAGTTTGTGTTATCCAGGGTGCTTGGCAAGGCCGGATCGTTTTAACCTTGTTCGGTATGAAATTGGAATAGATATTCAAGAGAACTTCATTGAGAAATTTGACTTGTTCATTGGGGCATGATATTTTGTCAAGGTGCTCGTGCCAACGGAACATTTCAATACTTCTCCTAATCGCCACAAAATCCGCCTTGTCATAATACCAAACCTTACGGGTGTAAGGAGGCAATGCTATGTTTGACACAGACAATTTTCCATAAACAATTTGATGATGACATTGCTCATGTAGTGACGGATGAACACCTGATTCGATAATGAGGTTGGGCTGATCAGTAAAAATTAAATCAATACAAGATTTAGAGTCGCCCATAAAGTGAGTTGGTTCTGAGATTAATTGATGTAGGCCAAGTTCAGAAACGAATGGCTCAAACACTCTTCCCTCGTTATTTTCAATATCATTTTCCCACCATTGTGTTGATCTGCAGTTAAAATCACCAGTAATAACAACGCAAAAAGGATTTTCAGCATGCAACTTTGAAAGCAACAGCTCAAAGTTAATGGTGAAATCATCAAACTCACTCTGGTCCTGACTTGGACTTCTATAAATTACTACAAAAAAGTACTTTTTCCTATTTAGTTGGATTTCACATACAACGCATTCAGGGAGAGTCACGAGGTCAGAACGATTTTGTGAAGGAAGGGATTCTTTGATATAAAGCCCAACACCACCCCTTTTGATATCGTGTGGATGGTTACTTTGGATGAAAGTATAGCCATCTAGTGCCAGTCTACTTTCCTCAATCGTGCTATCAAGGTGGGTCTCAACAACTCCAATCATGTCGTAGTTATAAACCGAGTTGTATGCCTCGATAAGGGACACTCGTAGAAAGTCATACGCAGTTATGCTATTCAGATTCCAAGTACAAAAATCAAGTGTTTCGGGGCCGGGGTTCATTTCTATATCACCGCTGAGCAGAATTGTCCTAAGAATCAACCATTTTATATGCAGTGCGTAAAATGCCAGGCATGCAATGTGAAAATAGGCATACTTGGAGTGAAAGTATTTGTAACGAATAATAACCAGGATACCAAGTGGGATTCGCTTGACAAGTTCTACAGTCACATAAAGTACAATCTTCACAAAGTGATGCACGCGGGCGAACAAGGGCAAGAAACATGATTGTGTTGGCACGGAGTGCACTGCAAGAAACTGTATTGTTAATGTGAAGGGTAATGCAATAACAGCAAGTGCAACGAAAAACAAACAAAACCAATATAACTTAAAGATTTGAACAACGAGGGATAATAGCCTAACACTTTTGCTCACAGGGGAGAACTTTTGCATGGATACACTGAAGCACCCTATTGTTACTCGCCATTGGCTGATGTCAACCGGCATCATCATGAGGAAATCTTCTCGCTGATCCTAAGGGGCAATAAGTCACAATGAACCCACCATTAAAGACTCCTAAAGAAAAATAACACGGATAATCTAAGCGTATAAACACACAACTACAAAGAAACATAAGATAAACAACAAGCATGGCGAGGGAAGTCGTCATCACGGGTTCTGCAATTGCAATAGGGCTGCTGCTGTTTGATAACAAGTGTCCAGAAATACACATGGGATGGTGAAATTTGAACAGGGAGTTGTTTTGCAGTAAAATTTGAAGTCAGATAAAACAAATTTGAAGGGCTATTTGGATAAGGTTTTAAAGGGTTCATTCACATTGCAAAGGGTTCATTCACATTAGACCACCAAGATCGCATAATACGCACACATTATGCATAATTTTAAAATTATAGAAATAAATTGATAATGAAAATGGACTTATGATCTCCTGATCACCACTACACATCCCACCTCAATAATAACTGTTTGTTTATGAGCTGTTTCCATACCGCACATAATTCTTTTGCCATCAAAATACTATTTTGCATTAAAAAATCTCATCTCAATCTTTAAAATATGAGACTAACTGTTTGTTATAAGTGGCAGCTATACCAAAGAGGGTAGAAATTAGATACTTTTAAAATTGGCTATTTGTAATATATACTACTTGAAAGGTTACTCCAGGCCAGCTTGGAAAACTTCCATTAATAGACCTAATCGGCTAAGGTTTGTTTTACCCATTTCAAGTCATATGACCATGCCCATGGGAAGTTTTGGTACTATGTACTTTTTGCGTTCATGGCACAATTTTGCATGGCATGAAATTTGTCGGAGAAATCAAAAGATGTTTTATCAAGAGATTGATGACATGATTTGAAATGGGTCTAAACAAACCTTAGCCGATTTTGTCTATGAGCTGTACAAATTTTTGCAGCTTGCCGTCTGCAGCTACAACAACATTAGCCTGTGTGCAGACTATACCCAAGGAAAAGGTATAGTCTGCACAACACCGCTCAATATCAAGTATTGTATGAGTCAGCATTTCATTTCAATTGCATTTTGAATGGCCCTTTCTACTCAGCGTTTGTGTATTGTCTGCCGTAGGGTACTTATAATTCCAGAGTATTGTGTTGTTAACGTCATTTGCTTAGAGCACAAAGCGAAGCCTGAGATTTAATCACATGATAGCTGGTCTCAAATCTGATTGCTTCCTTGTTTCGCAGGAAAGCGATACTATTGGCTGTTGCAACAATGCATTTTCTTTGTTATCACATAAATGCTGAAGCACGTACTACACAACAGCGAGCGGCGTTGCGCAGACTATACCTTTTCCCTAGGTATAGTTTGCACAAAGGCTACAACAACATGTTCTTGCATCTCATAACAGAGTGTCTACCGCCTTTAACAGTTTACTTGCAGCTTACACCTTCAATTTATTTTACTACCACTGCGTTATGCATATTTTTGAGGAAAAATTTAGAAAAATGTTATGATACGATGATATGATTCAATCTACAGCTTTGTTTGAAATTTCCATAATCTGTGCTGTAAATACTTCTTGAAAAGTTTGGGATAAATCTACTTTGAGGCAGGGGTGGCCCAGAAATCTTCTGACAGAGGGGTAGGAGCTTCCACAGCTTCCTACAGTCTTCCTACCAGGGGCTGAAATGGCTAAAAATGCAGTTTGCGTACATCATTTTGCCAAAATTCCTCCAACAGGGACTGAAATTTCCTACGACATGGGGGCTACATGATTCCAACAGCCAAGGGGGCTGTAGGTCCCTCTAGCCCTCCCCCTTGGCGCCCATAGTCTGCATACTGTAAATTTTGTCTGCAACAAATTTCCACAATCAATTAGAGAAGGGGGCTGTAGGTCCCTAGCCCTCCCCCTAGCGCCCATAGGCTGCATACTGTAAATTTTGTCTGCCACAAATTTCCACCATCAATTGGATAATATGAAAATCTACTCCAAAATTCTAATTAGATAATTAACCAAAGTTCCCAGCAGTTGAAACAGTATAAATTTCACACCAAAACCACTGGCGGATAATGTTATCGAGGGGACACACTGAAGGCTCGTCCCACCATGATTAAAAGGGGCACGTTTAGATGATTATGATCTGTGTCTGTCCGAGTGTCTGTCATCAGTTTTGAATGATTCCATTGCAAAAAATGTCTCTAAAAATTCTTAACTGTACTGGAATATTTCATCATGCCTGTGACCACTAGCGCTGGTAGAGAAGCCAGTAAAAGTGACACAGAATCACCAAAGGGCAGTAAGATAAGTTACAGCCTCGTTTTCATGTTTGATAAATTCACCCACTTTTCAGGCCACGAAAAGATGTAACATCGGGTTTTCTTTAGAAGACCGATACATAAACTAATAATCTATGAATCATATCCTATTCAAGTGTAGCAAGCTGGACAGATTGATTATTTGACGGATTCTAAGCGTGGTGTCACACTGAAATCGATGAAAATATGGAACATTGTCAATTATGACGTCATAAATGTGGAATATGAAGTTTTAGCTATGACCAATGAAATCAGCACCATCAAAAACCCTTGGATGCACGACATCGTTTTTTTCTAAGTCACCGTTATCAAAATAAAATTCGGACAATGCCTGCCAAAAGTCCTTGGAACACTTAGGCCATTTCTTCATAATCCGCATTTCTAACCAAAGCCATCAGGTTCAAATACCCCCTCTCCCCCGAAACAATGTTGATTTCGAAGGTTATTGTCCCAGCATTCCAGCAGAGTCGCGGATCGTCCTGTCATCCCAATTTTTTGACCACAAACAACATTGTTCTAAGGGGGAGAGGGGGAAATCGCAAAACAAGGCAAAATTAGCAGAGGTGTTCCAAGACTTTTGGCAGGCATTGTACTTCTTTTCAACAACTGCATTGGCATTAGAGAGAACTCTGTTTGCGTTCTGCCATGAGGTAAATTCTGCGTAAATTGGCCTTGGGGAGAGAGTATTACTTTGCTTTCTCTCTACTCTGGGCGCGATCAATATTACAGTTCTTTAAACCACATATGCTGAGATATTTCTCTATCATGTTTTTGCAGTCATCCCAACTCTCAATGCTCTTCTTTGATTCAGGAAACCCATGGAAAATGAGGGTTTTCCTCATTCCTCGGTTTCTTAAGTCTTCAATTTCATTTTGACTGCTTTAGTCATCCCAGCGAGGTCATCCCGCATTTTTGATACCTCATTTCTGGTCTCTCCGACTAAGGTTTCGTTGTCTTTGATCCTTAAGAGGGCATGTTCATGCTTTTGTTTCACATCACCAATTTTTAGTTCTAAGTCCGAGAATCTTTGGTCTAAGTTCTCTTCAAGGAGATGTATCTTTTCATCGAGCTTTTTATCAATGTCATCAGTAAGTTGGATTCTAAGCATTGCTACCCAGCTGGGTGCTTCATTGGAAGTACAACGTGCATCGAGGAATTTGTTGTTTGGTGAGGTAGGCCCATTATTAGGCCGACATGGCGACGATTGTGTTGCGGTTGGTGAATTTTCATCAGAAGATTCAGCTACTATCTCAACGTTCGATTCAGGTTTACGGTTTCTTCGGGTTCTTGAAGCCATCTTCAATGGCTATTTTGAGGTTGTAAAGAGTGATTATATTCCACTTCTTACGGAGCAGTGAAAATCTACGTCATTCCGTCGTAGTCACACCCGATATCACCCACTTTGGAGAGGCACTTGAAAGAGGGTAAGTTGACCAGTGAAATTCCTCGCTAAAGGGCAAGATAAAGCAAGGGAGTTCTTTGCAAGAACTAGGTACAAGTGTCTTGAGGCCTTTATAACATAATGGCAAAATCAAACATCGAACATTCATCAATTTTATTTCTGATGTTTTAAATGTCAAGATTTCATATATTTCATATTTTAAACATATTTATACAGGGTACAAATTCAATAAGGATATTGTTTTACAATTTGGCCCTGTTAAAATTAAAGTACCTAATAAACTATTTACAAATAAATTGATAGATAAAAATATATACATCTGGCGACAATAAGCAATATACAAAATTAAAGATTTTCGTACCCCAACTGTCTCAACTTTGATTTAAAAGAGTATACCGAGGGGGCCTCTTTGATATCATTGTTAAACTTGTTCCACACTTTGGTACCACGGTAAGAGAATGCCTTTTGGCCACTTACTGTTCGCATTAACGGTACTGCAAGATCATTTTTGGTGTTTCTTAGCTCTCGTGTGTGGAAATCTGATAGTCTAAGGAATAGGTCACTAAGGTACTGTGGTGCAAGATCGTTTAGAGATTTATACATCATTGTAGATGTCTCTTTCACAATCATTTCTTTGACGGACAACCAGCCAAGTTCTTTGCGTAATGGCACAGAAGGTGCATCATAAGAACTACCCGTAACGATACGAGCAGCCCTGTTTTGAAGCTTTTGTAGAGACTCTATTCTCGCAATACCACTACAGCCCCAAACGGAGCAGCAATATTTAAAATGTGGTTCTACAATACTACGATAAATGTCGTTCAAGGTTTCCATTGATACAAAGTTTTTACAATATTTTAAAAGACCTATTGCGCGAGAAACTTTCCCTTTTATGTTCTCAATTTGGCACTTCCACGTTAGACTATTGTCTATATGGACACCAAGGTATTTCACTTTGTTCACTAAGTCAATATCAGTACCACCTACGTGAAACACTGGCAACAAAGTAGGCTGCACTGCCATTTTATTTACATTTTGCATTGACCCAACTATCATAGCCTGTGTTTTGACGACGTTCAAGGATAGCTTGTTACCTTGAAGCCATTTTTCGATATTGACAAGCTCAGCGTTTAACACCATGTGCAATTCATCCAAAGTTTTGGAGGAATATGAAATCATGGTATCATCAGCATACATATTTGTCTCAGCCTTCTTTAGTGCAAAGGGAAGATCATTTATATAAAGCAGAAAAAGAAGTGGTCCCAAACAAGACTCTTGTGGCACTCCGACATCAATATCTTTAATGTGAGAAGAGACGCCATTTACTTTGCAAAACTGCTTTCTGTTATTCAAATACGACCGAAACCAATCATGTTCCAAGCCGCAGATACCATAGAATTTCATCTTATCAAGAAGAAGATCGCAGCAGTGTTAATAATTCATGCATTCTAAGAATTAGAAACAAAAGAAACATTTGGTATGGCCTGATCCAAGTCTCTTGCAGAAGACAACACTTAATAATAATAATAATAATAATAATAATAATAATAATAATAATAATAATAATAATAATAATAATAATAATAATAATAATAATAATAATAATAATAATGATAATAATAATAATAATAATAATAATAATAATAATAATATTGATAATAACTTCTTATTTACAGTTGGTATAAAACTAATGATAGCTCGTACTCTTAAGAAGAATGAGCTAATAAAAACCACCTATTTAACCTAAATACAGCAAACCATAATATTAATAATAATAATAATAATATTGATAATAACTTCTTATTTACAGTTGGTATAAAACTAATGATAGCTCGTACTCTTAAGAAGAATGAGCTAATAAAAACCACCTATTTAACCTAAATACAGCAAACCATAATATTTACATCAGAGAGCATAATTTACAATTGCATCCTTCCCCAGCCCATGTTTTGATTTTTTTGCAAAAGGAAGCGACCGTTTCGCTGCTCTTTATCACATCTGGTATGCTGTTCCAGAGTATGCTACCACTAAAACATATGGACTTCATGCCAAAGGCCACGGTGGATGTGCTTGGAAGTAAAACGGTGTCCTTAATTCTGAGATTATATCTGATCTCTCTTCTCTGGAATAGTTCAGAAAAAAATAGAGGGTTCTCATGATGTAAAGTTTTGTAAATCTCTATCATCAGTCTTTGTAAATTCTGAACATGGACAGTTTTTTCATTGCTTCTAACAAGTAGATCAGCAAATGGTGCATTATGGTCATCAAACAAAACACGTAGTGCTCGTTTGTGGATCTTATTGATCTTATTATTGGCACCTTTTCCACAGAACATCCAAATTAAGGGGCAGTATTTAAAGTTTGACATAACAAACGAGTTATACAGTAATCTTTTTTGAGGTTGCTGAAGATATCTTGCGACCCTAGAAAAAGCACTAACACTCCTGTTTGCTTTGACACACAAGGACTCTACGTGAGTATCAAATTTCAGTTTCGCATCAATCGTTATCCCCAACAGTTTAACTTGATTAGTGGATGGGATTATTTTCTCATCAATTTCCAAGCAAAGTTTGTTGTCTTGATTTAAACCCATAAACATTAGTTGGAATTTGGATGGGTTTGCAACCATCATGTTAGATTCAAACCATTCTAAGGCACTGCGTATATCGATTTCCAGACTAGAGATCACTCGTTCAATTTTCTGGTCACAGGCGAACAAGGTGTTGTCATCGGCAAAGTTATATATTTCTGATTCTTCAATGAAGTAAATCAGGTCATTTATATAAATATTGAATAATAGAGGGCCAAGTACTGAGCCTTGCGGTACACCAGATGTGATATCGAGCCACGAACTATAACTAGAGTCGATTCTAACTCGTTGTTTTCGGGAAGTAAGGTAGCTGTGGAGCATTCTTAGGCTACCCAAGCTAAAACCATAAGCCTCTAGTTTTGCTATAAGGAGATCATGAGGCAGGCAATCATACGCTTTGGAAAGGTCCATAAGTACCATTCCAACAATACCACGTTTGTCAAGACACTTGCGACATCGTTCAATCAACCTTATCAGGGCATCTTGTGTACTGTATTTCTCGCGAAAACCACACAACAAATCCGATAGATATTGGCTAATGTGAGGTAATATTTGTTTTGAGAGAAGTCTTTCATAAATTTTCGAAACAGAAGAAAGAACACTGATTGGTCTGTAATTAGCGTCGGTCGTGGATTCGCCATTTTTGAAAATAGGTGAGACGTCTGGAAGCTTTAAAATGTCTGGAAAGACATTCATCTCTATTGCGTTGTTTATATGATATGCTATCTCGTTATAGCAAATATTTGAAGCTAATTTTAATTTATCAGTAGGTATAGCTCCACTAGTCTTTTCAGTGGCATTCATCTTTTGAATTTCACTAAAAACCGTAGTAGGGTCTACTTGTGAAAATTCAAACTTTTCTCGTGCATTAACCATACCCTTAATCCTTAATATACTTGGATGGTTTGAGTATGCTTGTATACAGTCTTGGATAGGGTCACCCGTAGTTTGCACAGGTTCTTTTATTATCTTTGCAATCTTTAACGTGTCGGTTATATTTGCAAAGTAATGGTTGAAATGCTCACTAACGGCCTGATCGTCTCGAATTACTTTGTCGTTCTCAATCAACACAATTTTTTCACTAACTACACTACTATCTGAAAACATAGGTTTAAGGGTCTTCCAGAACCGTTTGCTTTTCGCCACATCCTTCAGGTCTAGGTTTTTGAAATATTCCTTTTTTGCACGCCTGTTCATTTTGACAATCAGATTCCTTTGTTCACGATATCTTTGCAAACGATATTCACGATATCTTTACACTTGTGGGGGGGGGGCGAAATGTTAGAAACCCTCTGGCAGGACCGTCGAAAAGGGGGGTAGAGGGGGTAAAAGGTCCAGGGCCCGGAACCCAAAGGGGCCCGTAAATATTTGGTGCCATAAAATTTTTTTATTGCTATACATCTCTGCAGTGCATTTTTATGGTAATTCAATTCTTTTAAAAGGGTATTTGCAAGAACCGTCTACTTTAATGACAGTTTTCATGTCACAAGGCAAACCGTCGTATAGATATTTCTGATTTATCAAAACTGGTTCTATCCCAGCGAGTCAGTCGTTGGTGTCGTAGGGTCGTTGAGTTTCCGTTCACATTCAATCTTTTCGGCCTTTGAGTCGCTCGTTCCCTCTAAATATAATTTTTTGCATAGCCTTTACAAGGAATGTTTAAGCAATTTTTTGGAATAATTAGTCATAAAAGGGGCGTTTCCCTCATTTTCCGGAAGATTTAAGGGCGTGGTCGCAGAAAAATCTCTTGGGGGCTACGCCTCCAAACCCCCTAGGACCCGTCCTCATAGATCACTCCAGGGCCCGAGCTGGCTCTCGACGGCCCTCCCCTCTGGAACTAAGAGCTCTTTTTTCACAAGAAAGAAAAAAGCTCATTTCCTTCACAAGTTGAGCTCTAGAATAAGCAAGTGAACAGGAAACATTCAATAGTAAGACCAAAATTTCTTTCTGAAACGCATGAAACAGCAGTAATAAGCCTGATCCTGGTTTCTTGTGTAAAAAACGTATTTTTGCTTTTATGTAAGGCTCAGTTACTTTTTCGTCATCATTCATCATTCGTTTTCGTGATTTTGTCGGGTGATGACAACAGAAAAACAATCTTGTCCTGAAAAAGATGTCTTGTGTTACAAAACTTAAAAGGCTGCTTTGAATAAAGAGGCCATTTGCTTTTTATTTTGGTCTGACACCGATCACACTAAATCATAGATATCTTGTTCCTCTCTAGCAGATCTTTTTATTGTGACCAGTGTCTAACGAAACTTTCACAAATAGTTCTATCACTCGATTTTTCATGATAAAATCTCGCATATGTCCTTCTCTTAAAGCAGATCCCTCGAAGCAGTATGTATGTAAAAGTACTTTGGTTGCTGAAAATTCTATTTCTGTAGCGTAGTACAACTCAGTAAGTTCTATACCGGTAGCTTGCAAAACATCCACTGTCAGTAGTTTGGTAACTGTTTTTCTCCTTAGTTGCAAATTGTCCTTGGATATACGAAGGAAGTAAAAGATGTCAGCAGTTCACAACAAATACTTGAAGTTGTAGAATCAGTGCCATCCTCATCTGTGGAGCAGTTAAGCAGTCAACAGAAACAGTTAGTTCCCCCAGCCAGAAAATATATGTAGATTCGGATGAGTCCGAAGAATACCAAAGTATGAGTGAAAAGTGTTGCCAAACTGAGGAGGGTGTGTTCCTGTTGAAAGATGATTATGATATGTTGGTAAAGAAAGCATCTAACTACATTGATTTGAAGGATGAGCTAAGCATTATAAGAAACTATTTTGCAAATGACCGTGTTCAGAATGTGGAGATGGATGCAGATGCCTTTGACGAACTGTGTATGGACATTGGTGCTAGTAAGCTATTTCATACCATCTATAGCTCTATGTGTATGGAAGCAATGTCAAATGAAAGAAGAGCTCTTAACAAAACAAGGGCAATGCAATGGTCATCATTTACATCATGTTGTTTTCTTTGTCTCAGAAATCAAACTGGTTTCAGGTTGCCCTTTCAAGGACTTTACAACAGGTTGGGATATCAGAACAAGGTTTGGCATCATTCAGATATCTAGGGATTGCTGTGCATCTGCAAACTGTAAAGGCTGCTGCTAGATCATCAGGAGCTTCACATTTGAGCAGTCTTTCTGATTTCTTCCAAGGAGTTGTAGAAAATAGAGAATTGCTTCTGTTAGACGATTACCATAATATCCACACAAAACATCGTCCTGAAGCCAAAACGCAAACGCAAGTGATCCATATGTCCACCCTCCTGGTCAAAACATTCCCAAATGTTGATGCTGTTTCAACAGATACTGCTCAAACATTGCATAGTGTGAATCCTGTGGATGTTGATCTTCTGTGTTCCATCATTGAAGAAAAGTCAGTACTATCAAAGAGTTTGTCAACAAACATGCCTGATTGGGCTGTGGCTAAGTATTTTGACCCTGAAGTGGAAAGGCACAGACTTTTGCTTCATGACTACCAGCAAACAGAAATAACAAAGATGCGCTGCATGGAAAATATTATTGTTTCTCAATTGTTTCAGGGCGAACCAAGTGGGATTCAAACAGGTTTTCGATAACCTAACTGTCAAGCATATGGATGCCTTGAGAAAACAGCTTCTTTCTCTCGCCGATTATGTTTTGAACCACTGTTTTTGGACTTACGCAATGTTAAGGAGATTAAAGAATCAAACAATCTTATTTTGAGCGTGTTGTACGATATAGATTTAAATAAAACAGACCAACAACCGAATCCCATTCACCCTTACCTACCATCCACTGAACAACCGTATCAAGAAAATCATTTACAGCAACTATCACATCTTAAGCAACGACACACACACAAAAGAGATATTCCATGCCCCTCCACTGATGGCCTTCAGAAGAGACAAAAACATCAGAGACTGCCTTGTTCGCACCAATCTTCGATCTTCAGATTCCCCTGGCACATTCCCTTGTAATCATCATCTTTGTCATACATGTAACCACATCAATTCAGCAACCACTGTCACCAATGGAAATAGATCTTTTACAATTAAATCCAAGTTCACCTGTTCATCTTCAAGCATCATCTACTGTATCTCCTGCAACAAATGTAACATCTTGTATATTGGCGAAACCTCCCGACAGCTTAACAACAGATTTGGCGATCACATGAGGAATGTCAAGCACAAAATTCACCTGAAGGAGGAACATGAGAATGACCCTGATAGCAATATTTCAAAACATTTTAATTTGCCAAACCATTCCATTGAAGACATGTCAATTCTTGGTCTCCTCTTCGCTCCTACAGACAGCACTAAACGCAAAACATTGGAAAAGCGCATCATTTTCAGACTTGCTACACTTCATCCTGCTGGACTTAACAAACAATTTAATTACTTACAGTAGCTTTCTCATAGCATTACTCTTCTTTTCTATACTAGCTCTTGTTTTATTATTTTCATTTTATTTTGTTAAGCTCGTGCTTACACTTCTTATCCCTGTTGCGTCACCACTATTCCTTTGCATTCGAATTCTTTCTTTCGAATCTCTTCTTCCTTTACTACTATCGTTCTACTAATCTTACTTCACTTGATAACGGGCTCAGCTCGAAACGTCGTGTTTCAGAACAACTCTGCTCAAGGTACGATTAATTTTATTCTTGAATGTTTTATTGAGATTAAAGAATGATTGCAAGAGATAATTTACTTTAGAAGTCCTATTTGGTTTGCTCTGATATCAACGAGAGGTGTACTCTGAATAAGCTTACCTCCGTCTTCGAGCTTTATGCAATACCAGTAATCTGCGGGGGGGGGGGGGTCTCTGGTTTCAGCTATCGCATACCTTTGACCTTTGATCTTCGAGAGCTCGTAACTCAGTGAATTTTCAATGGATTTGATTTTAGTCTCTAAAATTATTTCATAATCTTAGGAACAGAGTTATCTTTCCATGAGCCTATTCATGTTGTCCTTATTTTTCAATATTCTGTTAAACGTCGAACAATTTTTTGAGACACCCTGTAGTGCTTGTGAAAACGAGGCTATCAAATCAATCCTTGTATTAACGACGCGACATATCAGCTCTGAGCTAGCTCTGAGCATATGATAAGCGTCTACAAACCGCATCCCTGGCACCCCGTACCCTCAAACGAACGCTGTCGAGTTGACACAGGGAATCGGGAATCAGGCTGAAATTGGCCTACTTTTTCTTCCATCCTTAAATTCTGAATACAAATCAGGTTGCCGTGAACGTGAATTCCGAAAATTTGAGCGTGAAAATGTGAATATTAAAATTTGTACCGTGAATTCGTGATTCATAATCCCTATTGGGGGCCACTGGCAAATGATCTACTTTTTGCCAATTTTGGCCAAGAAAGGACAGGTTTGGTAATTCGTGTCAGGAAACCCCAAATTTTGTGATTTTGGTCTAGAAGGCAACAATGGGACAATTTTGCTTAGAAAACGCAAATTTCTGGCACTTTTGATGTGTAGGGTAGAACTTAATCCAATCTAGCCAAAGGAATCATTTTCACAAAGATTGGTCTAGCCCATGCTAGCTGACTTTGATGATGCTGGCGGCACATACCCTTTTCTGAAATTTGCTCAAGAACCCCCTTGGTGGGCAGTGTCGTCTCTCGTCTGGTGCAGCCCCCGGGGGTACTTGACTAGGGAAGTGACGGGGGTTTGCGGCAAGTCTCTCCACACCATGTGCCCTGTCGCATGAAAAATGGGCCAAAAGTATACTCTGTCGCATAAAAATTTTGCCAAAATCCATTGTTTGAAGAGAACTCTAAAATGTCGCATAATTTTCTGTCGCATAATCTTTATCAGAAAAGGAAACCTTGTCACTTAATTTTACCGTAAAAGGACACCCTGTTAAGCGGCACATCCCGTCAAGTCAAGTATGGGAGTAACCCCCCTCCGGGGGTGCAACTCGGTGCAACTGGTTGTCCTTTTGTGGTTGCTCGGCGGTGGAAAATTGACGAATTCTGCGGAGGAACTCTGTTTGGTTTGGTGCAAACGCAAGAAACGAACGGAAAGAACAAACAGCAAGAAGGGCGGCAATCACCATCACACATCACTCTAATGAATTTGACGCAACTATCATGTTTACGACTATCAAACGTATAATAAGAGCCCACTGACCCAGAGATTAAAGTCACCGAAGGATGCTGGGAGAGTGAACATTTCTTAAGGAGCTGCAAGACGGTTAAAAAGACATGGCCTATGCAGTGCTTGGTGCTAGGCCCAATTCTCATCCGTTCCAGGAGAGGAAGGTCACTCTGAAAGAGCCTGTCAAGATTGGGAGAGCCGTTGCCAAGTGTAAATCGGCTGCCAGCAATCTCATCTTTGATTGTAAGGTTCTTTCTCGTAGCCATGCAGTTATTTGGTATGAAAATGGCAAGGTAAGATTAAGAATAAGTTAAACAAGAGCTCTTCTTTTCTTCTTTTCTAACCCTAAGGTAAAACGGTGATACAATAGGCTGTGAAATTGGCTGTGAAAGTTGCCACAAATCGAAACTGGTCAGCTAATTGCTACACTATGAAATTGGCCAACTCATCTTGAAATTCATCTTGGATGACAATTGGTCAGCTAATTTCACATACAATGCATTACAGCAATAAAGTGAAATTAGCTGTGAGATTAGCCTTCCAAGTGAGTGAAATTGGTCAAAAAATTTCACTAGGAGGAAAGCAAGGCTGCAAAATGATTTTTATGCGTGCGCAGATATCAATCCAAACCGAGACAATAGTGAAATTTGAATCATTACAAACGTTCCATGGCTCAGCTGGAGGAGTGACTACTCCCAAAACCTTCACAGCAACAACAATGAGCCCAGTATGGAATGTAAGATTTTTGTGCACCAGACAGCAAAGTTGTCAATGATTTGTGTGCACCAGTAGGTGTGAACCAGGTGGCGCAGCCACCTGCATGCACCAGGAGCGCATTAATCTAGGGGGTTGGGGGCATGCTGTACCAGAAAAATTGCAATTACAACATCAAGAATGGCGTAAACACAACCAACTTTGCTCTTCTTCCGAAAGGCAGTTTGTCAAAGAACCTAATTTCCGGAAGTATATACATATATATAGATATAATGTTTGATTTTTATCAGGTTTCAAAAACTGCCTTTGGAAGCGATTTATAGAAGGATGGGCATTGTAGGGCCCATTTACTATGTTAATGAAAAATATCATTGGGCCTGGATTTCATAATATTTTGTGTAATATGTTGAACCATTGTAAAAAGATTGTATACAAGCAAATCAATTGGGGCAGCAAGGCAAAGGGGTCTGGGTTTTCCAAATCCCTGCTAATATAGAACATCTGACCATTTGTAACAGTGTCTCTAAAAATTAATATCTTCTTGAAAATTTTTGCGTAAGCATCTTTTTTTGCCATAAAATTAAAATCGCCTATTTCCATCCCATGTTTACTGGAGCTTAAATAGGAAAGTTTGACATTTCTGTGGCAGTTTTCTAGTCACCACCCTTCAAAGCGTAATTTATGTAACTTAAACCCAGCTGAACCCAGCTGAACTCAGCTGAACCCGGCTGAGCCCAGCTGAACCCGGCTGAACCCACCTGAACCTAGCAGTAACCCAGCAATAACCCAGCTGAACCTGGCTGAACCCACCTGACCAAATGTAAGTTCCCAAGTGGCTCCCTTTTTTAGAATCCAACCTAACGTATTTTTTCCTTGTTCTCCATGCTCTGAAGCATATGAAATTGCAAACTATTTTCAAATCAAGCAACAGGAGCCCGAGAAATGATTTTTTGAAGTTAGGCCTAAATTGGGTAGTGTAAACTTCTTGCTGACAAAGTCACAAAGTAGCATCAGTAGCATGAATTTTCAAATTTCCATTTCATCGCTTGTATGTGCCCAATTTGAATGATCTTTTTCTCGTTTGGTAGATTGAACCTCGTAAAACATGACTTCAATCCATTGATCAACGATTATGGCCTTAGAATGTGAAAATTTTTTGAATTCATAATGGCAACCAACTATTGAAAATCACGTTGCTTGTATTATCAAACCCGATTTCAACACTGAATGCAAAAATCTATGTTTCAGAAAACTTTGAAAACTTATTTTGAAATGGACTCCAGCCTATTGCTGACATTCTTGCCAAAGCGCTAAGCGGAGGCTCCACGTAAAAAATTTTTCGCGATTTTTTTACGACATCAAGTGAGGACGGGTTTTATGACAAATTTTGTTTAGAACTGTCATTTCAATGCAGGCAAGGATGGATGCTTGATGAGACAACATTTTCCATCATTTCAAGAACAAGAAGCAAACAGGAAATATTGGTCATTCTAAGAATGTAATTTTTGCGTTTTTCGTGTTTTCACAAGCCATTCACTTTTTTCATCCATTCATCAGAATAATGTGACGAGTGCCTATTTGATTTAATGACGGATGGTTTTAAATTCAAACATATGTGTATAATAGCAATGAGAAAAGTTAATTTCATCCAAAGTCCGTCTCAAATTCAATGTCACTCGAAAATGCCCGTGAATATGGAACAATTGGACAGTTTTCCATGAGGAATCTTTCCGCTCTCAGAAATCTCACCTAACATCTCATTTGAGATAGACTTTGATAATCAAGCATTGAAATCTGCTTACCTAAACATTTGCCCTTTGATATGTGATGACAGTGCAACACTGTAACGCAGTGGTTTGAACCCGGTGGTGGATTTAATGTTGGTAAGGATATGACACCACGCTCATCCATTATTTTGCTGAGAAAGGGCTATATTTGAACCAAAATCCTAGGACCTAGGATCTCAAAACAAGGGACATTTTGTTCCAGAAAATGTCCCAAAAACAGTTAAACTTGGCCTGGAAACGATTTTATACCTTACGTTTTATGGGTTTCTGCAGTTTTTCAATGAAACAAGTCAGTAAAATGAATGGCAATGCAATGCAAACATCGCATAACTTTCTCTTGTAACCATTATTTCTACTGTACAGAATTCTTTAGGGTTCACAGATACTTCTCTGAAAGTTGGTTACCTTTGTATTTTCCATAATTCAGGGTCTTTCGCAAACTAGATAGGTAGAGAAAAAGACATTCTACGAAACAGTATAGACAAGCGTGTTGTACCCCTTACTATTGAATTGCACCCACCAGGGGCTCGAACAAAGTCCTGCTGTGAACCAAACTTTTATGAAATTACTTTTTACGTGAATTTTTTTTGATCCTAGCAATAATCATTCCTGAAATGCTTAGTGAATGAATACAATATAAAAATGTGTGCTCATATGAATGAATGAAAGAATAAGTAAACTAATAAACAAAAAACAAGTGAATGACATTAGAAAATGCGAAAAGTGCAAAAATTATATTCATGGAATGACTAATATTTCCATTTTGATTTTTGTTCTTGAAATGATGGAAAATGTTGTCTCATCAAGCATCCATCCTTGCCTGCAGTGAAATTACAGTTGTCGTCAAAATTTGCCAAAAATCCGTCTTCACTTGACTCCGTAAAGAAATCGCAAAAATTTTGTACGTGGAGCCTCTACATAGCGCTTTGGCAAGAGTGTCAGCAATAGGCTGAAGTCCATTTTGAAATAAGTTTTCAAAGTTTTCTGAAACATAGATTTTTTGTATTCAGTGTTGAAATCGGGTTTGATAATTCAAGCAACGTGATTTTCGATAGTTGGTTGCCATTATGAATTCAAAAAAATTCCACATTCTAAGGCCATAATCGTTGATTAACGGATTGAAGTCATATTTTACAAGGTTCAATCTACCAAAAAAAGATCATTCAAATCGGGCACATACAAGCGATGAAATGGAAATTTGACAATTCATGCTACTTTGTGACTTTGTCCGGTCTAGCAACAGGCTTACACTACCCAATTTAGGCCTAACTTCAAAAAATCATTTCTCGGGTTCCTGTTGCTTGATTTGAAAATAGTTTGCAATTTTATTTGCTTCAGAGTATGGAGAACAAGGAAAAATACATTCGGTTTGATTCTAAAGAGTTCATTTTTTCACATTAATTACACAAAACTTGAAATCTGGATCACAGTGCCCTGCCAGGTGTATGATTTGTATGAAGCATGATCAGAGACTTTGCATTTAAATCTTTTTCATAATGCTAATGGCTCCTTTCGGAAATACCAAGAACAATGCGTCAAAAGAAATCATTGTTCTTGAGAACAAAAGAGAAATAAGCATTTGATGTTTTGATGTTATCTCATTTCTCATTTGATGATCTCATTTGATGTTAGGTGACTCCTAAAAATTGTACCATACAATGTGGGTGCGGGGTAATGGGTGGATGGGATTCCTGCTGTGTGGCTGAATGGCTGCTGCCTTTTGTTTTTCTCGCTTGCTATCCCCATTGGGGTGGCGCGGGTGGCAGGGGGTAGTGGCTGTTTTGTCTGCACATGGGGATCCCATGCTCATTGACTTCCACTCATTTTTTTTACGCATTGATAGCCTTGCAGGGGTCGTTGCCTGACATCAAATGTGAGACAGACGTTAATATTAATCTTTTAGAAAATTGTAAATTTTTGAATTGAGTGTCTGTCATGGTGGGAACTCTGATTACCTAGTGTCTATTCCCGCCATGACAGGCACAGTAGCTGTAAACATTTGTGTTTATTTTAATGGATTATAAAAAAAAAGAAATGAGTAGTTAGCACTTCGCGCAGCAATGCTTTACTTACGAAATCCTCAATTCGTAAAAGGCCTGTCCCCTGGTGGAAAGACTGTGAAAACAGCTGACCAACAATGTTCATTTTATCATTCACAACAGTGATTGGCTTTTGATTAGCATTGAAAAATAGTATCGAGTTTTCGGATTGGCTGACTGCTGGGTAATTCCATATAACCTCATCAGATGGATCTCAAGTCATGTTTTCGATATCTTCCCAAATTTTTACTCTAGCTAGTTAATCAGGAGCTGATTTCAAATATCTAATTTCAGCTCAATATCTCATTTGGTTGACAAGTAATAATTCATTGAACTTCTGGCCCATTTGTCAGTAAGGTGTCACTTTTCACGAGGCAGCATGTTTGAGACCCGATGGAACTAAAATAACATCTTCTTAGAACCGTTTCCACTTTGCTGTTGCTTTACATAGCTGAAAGCTTCACAAAAAAGTCCAATTCGACGGAACTGTCGAAATCGTTTGCATGTATAACTGCTTCAAAATCACACAAATGTCACACGTTGATGTGTTAGAAATGAAGCACTCACATTTTTTGGTAATTATGTCTTTTAAAACATAAATGCTGGAAATTCGGTAGCTACTACCATGAAACTGTGCCCATCGAAGAATGGAACAACAATGAAACTACAGTGTTTCACATATCAATGTGTCCAGTTAAGGCCAATGTAATGTTGATTAGACACCTCTGACCACATTTTGTGGTGACCTTTGTTAACTTTCATAATTAAAATTAACAGACTTCCAGTTCTCATTAGATTTTTGGAATCACCTAATGATGAGAACTCAATGTAGACAACCAACACAATTTTTCCTATCGCAATGATTATTCCAGACCATATGGTTTTAGGCAGCTGAACATGGCATATATCCGCCATTTTGGATTTCGAGCCATTTAAAAGGGCGAAATGTGTATCTTGTGAAAGTATAAAATTGATTTTTTCAACGGTTAAGCATACCTTTACATGTGCAAATTATCAAGAACCAAGTTCAGAAATGTTCGATTGAACAGAAATCTCGAAAATATTTACGAAAGTTAACAAAGGTCACCACAAAATGTGGTCAGAGGTGTCTAATCAACATTACATTGGCCTTAACTGGACACATTGATATGTGAAACACTGTAGTTTCATTTTTGTTTCATTCTTCGATGGGCACAGTTTCATGGTAGTAGCTACCGAACTTCCAGCATTTATGTTTTAAAAGACATAATTACCAAAAAATGTGAGTGCTTCATTTCTAACACATCAACGTATGACATTTGTGTGATTTTGAAGCAGTTATACATGCAAACGATTTCGATAGTTCCCTCGAATTTGACTTTTTTGTGAAGCTTTCAGCTATGTAAAGCAACAGCAAAGTGGAAACGGTTCTAAAAAGATGTTATTTTAGTTCCATCGGGTCTCAAACATGCTGCCTCGTGAAAAGTGACACCTTACTGACAAATGGGCCAAAAGTTCAATGAATTATTGCTTGTCAACCAAATGAGATATTGAGCTGAAATTAGATATTTGAAATCAGCTCCTGATTAACTAGCTAGAGTAAAAATTTGGGAAGATATCGAAAACATGACTTGAGATCCATCTGATGAGGTTATATGGAATTACCCTGCTGCTTGAATTGAAAACGCTTGGAGAGGTCCATGGTCTCAAAAAGAACATTACGAAACTACTCTCCAGCGAGGGAAGAAGCGTTAAAGGCACTGGGGCACTGGGGATGAGGCTGTGAGTTCGGGCAAGTCTTGGTACGACATGGCACACAATCCTTGAAAAACAATGGTCTACTCTTATTTCTGTCGTGAAATGCAATATGATTATAACAAAGTGTCGCTGTGATATTACTAAAAAATTAATGCTACCTGTCTTTTTATGAAGAGTCATTTTCAAGAAACTGTAGGCCAATTTTTGACAAAACCATGGCGGAGGAAATGAGCTGAGGCAGCTAAGCAAGGAAGAAACTAGGGGGGTCGCGGCTCATCCATTATCACATGGAAACCAGTTTTCTCCTGCGGTGCATTTTATTTCGGAAATCCCGTACACCCTACCTGGAAATCCAGAAAAAAGTCCGGAAATCTTGAAGAAATTCTTCGGAAGTCTGGAAATCCCTAGAAATCTCCACAAAATTCCAAAAATCTTTAAATCTTTCTCAAATATTCCATCAGCTACGATTTCTTTTTACGAAGTCTTTGTATGAGTACTAAAGATGTGTTACTACTAAAGACGGCAAAACTAAAGACTGCAAATAAGCTTTAAAAAGCAACGTAGCTGAGCATGAGCAGTTGCTCAACTTAGTGCTAAAGTTGATGTCACTGTGTAGGAGGCTTTCGCTGTCAGTTTGACTGCTCAGGGCATTCACGAAAAAAAATATTGCATTGTACTAACTAAGGGTGGTTAGACGCCGCAGTTTTGCTTGACTGCTGCAGTTTTTGCTTTCTGCAAAGGAAAAATTTATGAAGTTCCAATGAGGAGAAGCTCCTCCGCATAATTGCTGCGCAGCAGCCACCTATTCCTGCGCAGTGGCTTCCCTAGGCGAGATCTGATTCTCGATGCTTGTATGTTTTTCTGTCTTCAACAATTTTGCAGTGACTTCGGTCAGCGGCTATTGAAATGGCATCGGAATGGTTGGAATTCTTTTATTGGCAGCAAAAGAAAATTTACGTCACCTCTCTGTTCTCCTATTGTTAATTGACTCAAAGCCAATATACCGATTTGTCATGTATCACAATTCAATGAGTGTAAACTGCGAAATCAGGGAATGGACCTGTGCAGACAATACGATGCGCGGCACTCACTGACAATCGTTATTTCTAGTGAAATAGATTTTACTTCTTTTCGCAGAAGAATACAAGCTTAGACATATTTGCGGTGTCTAACCGCTGATGACTGTACCTTCTTCAAGAAACATTTGAATAGCCTAGTTTTTGAAGCATTTGAAATGATTTAATGGTCTTGCTGGACCTTTGCAAACTTTGAAATCCTTAGGAAATCCCTGGGAGTGTGACTAATGAACGTGGTTTGTGGGTCGCGTGGGTCGCGTGGGTTGTGAGTTTATTTGTGGGTGGCTGTGGGTTTGTGGATTTGACTTGTGTGGGTTTGTGAGTTTGTGTGTCATGTAGGTTTGTGAGTTGGACTCCAATGTTATTTACGTGGGTTTGTGGGCTTGTGGGTTTGTGAGTTTGGAACGCGATTACGCAGTTAGTACAGTTTCTTGCATCATTCTGCAGCCTCCATTCCGATCAATGATTTGAAAGCATTAGAACCGGCTGGTTGAATTTTGATTAAATCAAAATTGTTTTCATCGCCAAAGCAGAAGTTATGTCAACCTCATTACCTCATTGCATAATACCCATGCACTTAGCAACAACCCACAAACCCACATTTGAAGTTGATAAAAGAGAATAAGGTCTTTCTTTTAAAACCCACTAAACCTAGCTGGCCTTAACAAGAAACCCACAAACCCACATATGAGACCCACAAACCCACATATGAAACCCACAAACTCACAGTACCCACATAACCCACATCACCCACAAACCCACGCGATTTATTTGCACCCTTTGTTTCTCCTTTTTGTTTATTGCTTTTACCTTTTGGACGCTGCTTGCTTTTCGGCATTGCGGTGGGGGAATTGTACATGATTGTTGAATCTGAAACCCTTTTCCCTCCCTCGCATTTCACCAAAACTTTGAAGATTTTTGGGAACTAAAACTTCTCAAGGCATTATTTCAGGATTCTACTTTAGAGAAAAGGGATCTTCCCCAAAACTGCACGAGATCTTAAGGAGTGACACGATTTCATTTCCAAAAAAATCTCGTACCCATTTGGCAAAAATCCTTTTGTTTTCAAGAACAATCTGTAAAAAGTTTCTTAAAATTATCTGATATCTTAGTACTAGGAGTTTCTTACGAGTTTCTTAAAGGGTTTGTGCAAGGCTAAGCCTGCATTTGCACAGAGCAGAGAAGTCTAAAAATAGCCCATTGAAATGGTCCACACGTGTTGTTAATAATCGATAGCTAAAGAAACGATGCTGTGTTTGTGCATTTTCTTTGTCCTATTTATAGAGAAGCATATTTTAATAGGTTTCATGGTAGTCTTCGTAACCACTACCTGTGTCCCCTAAACATGTCAAAGAAAAGAGTTGGAGCCTTTCAAATGTTTAGGCTTCACTCGAGTACTTGCGAGTAATATCATACTGGAGACAAGTGATAATGAAGTAAAACTATGCTAGGGGTTTCCGTTATGAAAATAAAGAGTTTCTTCTATAAGTATTTTCTTATAACAAAAATATGTGTATAACGATGAACAACTGGTGAGACAAAACTACGCTCGAATCATGGAATTGGATCATCATTGAGTCATTAATTCGTGAGTTCATCCCTATTTTATACGATGAACAGTTTTCCTGAGAAGTCTCCAGAATTCAATCGTTGAAAAGTCATTCGTTGAAACGTCCCATGTTCCTTTCTGCTACTTTTTTGGCCTAACCTTTTCACCTTCTAATGCACACAATATTGTTTTCTTTTCAGATTTGCCTAAAACCCCCTTTGAGTTTCCTTGTTTGTTAATCTGAAGGGCTATGATTCTACGCGGGGCTATTAGCATTATGAAAAAGTGTTAAATCCAAATTCCCTGCTCGTACTTCATAGAAATCTTTGCACCTGGCAGAGGTTCCTCTGGGAATTTATACTTTGTCAGCCGGGTTCAGCTGGGTTACTGCTGGGTTCCTGCTGGGTTCCTGCTGGGTTCAGCCAGGTTCAGCATAGCCTGCGCGCAGACCCATGGGTTCAGCTGGGTTCAGCTGGGTTCAGCCGGGTTCAGCTGGGTTTAACTTATACATATATATATATAGATATATATATATACATATACATATATATATATATATATATAAATTACGCCCTTCAAAGAATTTTTGCATGGAAAAATTTTATTTTGTTTTAGAATTCTTGAGATACAATTGACAAGTGCAACAGCCATGAGAAGCACTTTTTGAATTAGGGAAAGACCACTGGACTCCAAAAAGACTCCAAAGACAGAATTTATTTATTATATACTTTTGTTCTTAAGATTATGTGTGCATCAAAAAAGAAAGAAGCTCAACTTGTGCACCTCAAGGTTTTTACACGATTTTGTGCACCAGTTTGTGCACCAATTTTTTACTCTGTGCACTAGACATGTCTGGTGCACATCGCTTTCTTTCCATGCTGGCAACGAGCAGAGGTAAAGGGCTCATGTACATAGCTCAAATGGAACTTGGCCGAACAAGCCAAAACAAAAACAAGACAGCTTCACTAGTTTGTCTCAGTTTATCAATCGCTAACCAACCTTGTGAGGAAATCAAACTCATTCTGCGCAGTTTTAATCGTGCAGAGCCTGTAGTTTCTGTTTTCAACGAACTCATGGATGGCGTAAACTTCCCGCTCTGCGTATTGTCTGCGTGGAACAACGACAGCGAGCCGAGGGGTCACCAGTAGCTGAATCTGATGAGAGCAAGTAATATTTTCTGGATGCAGTCATGTTTACCCTGAAGTTATTGGATAGAATTTTCAAAATGAGTTTCTCTTAATGACCAACTTCCCATAAATAGTATACCCATGGGTACACAAACGTAAGAAACAGAAATAATATTATTTTCTCAGAGGGTGACAGAATATTTCGGTAAGTGAGAGCGAAGAAGGAAAATTCTTAAGAAAACCTCAGATTCGAAATTAACATCACAAAAATACGACATATACATGCTGCCAAGGAGAACTTCGCCCCCATTACTGCCCGACCCCTTGGAAGATCAAGTTACATAGGCGGCCATACTGACCCCCTGGAACTTAAAAAAACATGAAGGACTCTATGCTAACATGAAAAAATCACGGGGGTATAACTTTGACCTTGCTTTGAGCTGTTGTCGTTGCTCTCCACTGTTTGCGGCAGCCAGATTGTATAAACAAATGGTGGGCTCTGAAATCGACATAAAACCAACACGTAGATATCAAACTTTTACGATATCATCCCCTATTTTCCCGGCAGTACCGATACGATTTTCTGATAGCCGAATAAAATCTCGATCGATACAAAAAGTCTCCTGAAGAGGCTGCGGCTAGATTTTTAGGAAATTACATAGAAATTTGATCAATTTTTCTTCACAAATTTTGCACCAAAATCTGATAAACTTACAATTTCTTCGCTAGTGAGGCTCAGAAAGGTCAGATAAGGCCGGTTTCCAGTTCGGCGAATTTCGTCGCGCGCCCCGTCAAACAACTATATGAACATGCGCAGTCCATAGCATGCTCTGAAAGCAGGCAATCGCAGGCGAGCGCGCGAGCAGTTCTGGGAGTTGAATCAAGTTCAACTCTTTCGCGACCAATGCAAGCGCAGCCAATCAAATCACTTCACAACTCATTTGCATATTATGTGATTTCGTCACATGCCACATTCTCCACAGCAACAGCCAGAATTTGGCCTAAGAAAACCAGCAAGATTGTAAGCTGGATGGTTCTGATATAAAAAAAGTTGGTCAAGCGAAATCCCTTGGCATCATTATTGACGAAAGCCTTCCCTGGGATGAGCAATACAGGCGTGTAAAGGGCAAAATGAGTGCTGGTCTTTCAGCTCTAAAACGACTAAAAAATATTTTACCACAATCTCAGCTTTGCAGTGTGTATTATGCTCTTGTCGAGAGTCTTCTGCGTTATGGCGACGTTATTTGGGGTAGCTTGTGTAAAACAAAATTAGCTGCTATTCAACGTCTTCAATCCTTCAGAGTCTTCAGAGCCTGGTCAATAATAGAGAATGCAAAAATTAAAGATCTTTGGTCTAGTTCCTGGCTAAATGTAGAAAATATTATCCGTTATGACAGGAACGTGATGACCTACAAGATCGTAAACAGATTATGTCCTGAAAACCTTTTTGATAAATACTTGCCCATATCACGTTTTTCTTCATACAATACGAGAAATTCTCAGGATCTTCAAATCCCTAGATGCAGGACAGAGTTTTTCAAAAAGAGTTTTCACTATGCATCGCTGAAAGTCTGGAATGATACACCTTCCACGATTCGTGAGCTACCGACTGAAAATCTCTGATCACTTTGCAATTAATTGTCAACTAGCCCTCAAGAAGCCTGGCATTGGAAAGAAGGAAGTTACTTTCAGAAAGCTGAATCAGATTGATTTTTGATAAGTTTAATCTGGAGCTCTGTGAAAAGTTTAAAGGTTTTGACCAGCTATGTGATATAAATGACCTCACTGCTTCATACAACAGCACTTTGCGTGAAGTACTTGACAAACATGCCCCTGAGCAAACAAAAGTTATCACTTTGCGTAACAAGCATCAAGGTTTTTCTCTTGACATCAGAAATGAAAAGAAAAAAAGGAGACAGCTTGAGAGACGCTGGAGAAGAACTAAGTCTGCTATTGACAGAGAGGAGTTTGTGAAGCAAAAGGAAAAGGTGAAGCAAATGTTGGAAGATTCAGACACGGAGTTTTACTCGAATTTGGTCTTGGAAAATTCAGGCAATTCAAAAAGATTATTCAATACTCTGAACAAAATGCTAAAAAAGAAACATGAGTCCCAGTTGCCACAGCATGACTCGGCCTTGCAGCTAGCTGATGAATTTATGGAATATTTTATTGCAAAAATAGAGAAAATTCAGGACTTCATCGACCAAACTATTGCTGCTAATGATCATGATTGTAACAATGTGGAAGAACTGAAATATAAGAACTCTATGTCAGCCTTCAGTATGCTTTCTGAGGCAAATGTTAATGATCTCATAATAAAGTCACCAGCAACATTTTGTGATTTAGATCCAGTCCCAACATGGCTTTTAGGTCGTTGCCAAGAAATTGTTATAAAAGTCATGACTCAGATCATTAACAAATCACTGCTATCAGCAGTTATGCCTGAAGATTTTAAATTGGCATTACTAATTCCATTATTAAAGAAGATTGGACTTGAAATCATAAAGCCTAATTTTCGACCTGTCTCCAATTTACCTTATGCTTCTAAAATGATTGAAAGGGCAGTTGCAAATCAAATGGTTGAGCACATGAAACAGAACAACTTATTTGAACCTTTGCAATCAGCATACCAGGAAGGTCATAGTACTGAGACTGCTTTATTAAAAGTCCAAAATGATTTACTTGTGGCTATGGACAATCAAAGGGTTTCCATTCTTGTATTACTCGACCTTTCAGCTGCTTTTGATACTGTAAATCATCGTTTGCTCCTGAAATGACTTAAGGAAAGATGCGGTGTAGTGGGAGATGCGTTAAAATGGTTTGAGTCTTATCTAACAGATCGTTCTCAAACTGTTAAAGTAAGAAATGTAACATCGAAGAAAATGACTCTGTCCTGTGGTGTTCCTCAAGGTTCAGTATTGGGACCATTGTTGTTTCTGGTTTATACATTGCCATTAGGAGACATTATGCGTAAAAAAGGACTGCAGTTTCACATTTATGCTGATGATACACAAATTTACATGTCATTCACACCTAATATTGACTGCGTAAGTTTCTCTATATCAAGAATCGAAGAGTGTATCAAAGATATTGAAGCGTGGATGCTGATAAACAGGCTTAAGCTTAATGGTGACAAAACTGAAATGCTGATTGTTGGCACCCATAAACAATGCAAGAAACTCTCAAACATATCCATTAATGTTGGAGGTAGTGTCATTGAACCCAGTGAAAAAGCGAGAAATCTTGGCGCTGTTTTTGATACGAATTTGACACTGAAATCACACGTGAACGCATTGTGCAAATCTGCTAGATATCATCTGCACAACATTAGCCTTGCTCGAAGATACCTTACCAAGGAGGCTGCGGAGAAAGCTATTCACGCCTTTGTCATGTCAAGACTTGACTGTAACAATTCTTTGTTATATGGATTACCATCATGCGAATTACAAAAGCTACAGAAGATACAGAATGCTGCTGCAAGAATGTTAACGGGCGAACGTAAACGCAGTCACATAACACCGGTGTTGAAGCTACTTCATTGGTTGCCTGTAACAAGTAGAATACAATACAAAATACTAATGTTTACCTTTAAATGTTTAAAAGATCTAGCACCAAAATGTCTTAAAGAATTATTAAAATTGCGTAAGGCTTCTCGTTGCACTAGATCTGCATGTGATGAACTATTACTAGAAGTAGGGAAGACCAGATTAGCAACGGCTGGTGATCGTGCTTTTGTAAATGTTGCCCCTTTCCTTTGGAACAGACTCCCCTATTCGGTTAGAGCTTGTAACACAGTTGAAACTTTTAAATCTCGTTTGAAGACCCATTTATTTGAACAGTATTTTAATGAATGAATTGCTTAACTTGGATTTTTAATGAAACGTTGTAAACTTTTGTATTTTTAATCATATTTTAAATTAGTCTTAGTGTTTTTAATTGTAATGCGCCTATGAGCCCTGCGGATATATGGCGCAATATAAGTGCTTTTATTATTATTATTATTATTATAAATCGTTTTAAACAAAGACTAAAAACGCATTTAAAGGGCTAGACTCATTTTAAAACACGACCCCCTGGAACAACAGCAGATTAGGAATGTAGGATTTTAGGCTTTTTAGGAATTTGATTTCTAGATTTAAATTTGTAAGTAGGTTTTTTATATTAATTGCTGAAGGGTTTTTTTCGTGTATAAATAATTGTAAATGAAAAATGAATGAAATGAAATGAATGAAAATGAAAATAAATAAGCGATGATGCTGTCGCAAGAAGCTCTGTTTCTGGGGGACATAATTGCAGCGAAGATATGGTTGAAATTGACGTTTCAACGTTGCAAGATCTGGCTCGTAGTGATAGCGAGTTTGACGACCTCAATCAAGCGCAACTTCAGAACCAATGGACAGAGGAGATTGAGGAGGTCTAGGAAGTCAGGTAATTCCGATGCCTGTGGGACACTTCTTGCAGGGCTTACAAGGATGAAATGAAAAAGCAACAAGCTTGGCGAGAAGTCAGTGCCAAATTTGGTGCCTGAGGTATGTGAATTTGATCCCTACGCGTACTTGCACCCAAGATCGAATTAGGCCCGCACTTTGAGCCCCAAAATCGCCATCTTTGTTGTTGTGAAGTTGGCGCAGAACTGGAAACTGGCTGTGCGACAACGGTCGCGCGATCGGACGGTGCGCGCGACCAAATTCGCCGAACTGGAAACCGGCCTATAGGCTTCCTACAATCTACAGGGTGTCTGAAAAATTTGTTCGACGTTTGATTAAATATCAAAAAATAACGGTACGCTGAATGCATCCTTGGTCACGTCACACTTTTTCCTGAGATTTTAAATTAATTTTTGACACAAGAATCTTGCAAATCCGCTAAAAATTCATGGAGTTACAAGCTTTTGAAGTTCAAGTTTGTGCAAAAGCTAAAACCAGAGGCCTCGAAATGGCATTTTTGGTAAAAGCCCCATAGGCCGTCGTTTCTGTTATTCCTCCATTGTTTCAGGGTGAACCAAGTAGGATTCAAACAGGTTTTCGGTAACCTAACTGTCAAGCATGTGGATGCTTCGAGGAAACAGATTCAGTCTCTCGCCGATTTTGTTTTGAACCACTGTTTTTGACTTACGAAATGTTAAGAAAATTTTGAGAATGATCGCACGAAATAATTTACTTTAGAAGTCCTATTTGGTTTGCTCTAATATCAACGAGAGGTATGACATTGGAGAAGCTTCTCTTACCTCCGTCTTCGAGCTTTTTGCAATGCAGGTAATCTGGGGGGTCTCTGGTTTCAACTACCGCATATTTTTTATCTTCAAGAGCTCGCAACTCAGCGAATTTTCAACCGATTTGCTTGATTCTGGTCTCTAAAATTATTTCATAATCTTAGAAACAGGGTTATCTTTCCATGAGCCTGTTCATTTTGTCCTTATTTTTCAATAGTTTATCAAACGTCGAACAAATTTTTTGAGACACCCTGTACAATCGACAATCTACAATTTTTATCTCCAAAAAAGGCTTAGCCCATGACGGAGATACACGATACTCACACTACAACACAGCTACTTTACCTAAACTACATATAACTACACGCGATATTGTTTAAAGGTTAGTAGTTTTGGCTCAAGGGCACTTGGTCATTATGTTTTACTTTAGCTGCTTGGCAATCCCTACTACGGTTGAGTGGTAAGACAGGTATGATGGACTAATATTTACAGTACTCTTGCGTAGTTGCAATTTTATTTTCAAGGAGGGGGATGCATGAACCTGAGCTATATATCGACCAAGTCATCTTGGACATAAAGAAAGCAAAACTATTTTGTTAAAATTTCTCTACGGGTAGCTGGAAACGCCCCCCGCCCCCACCACGGTCCCCGCCAACCTGCAACCGTTTCCCAACCATCCAGAACACGGAGCACAAGACAGCAACAACCACAACAAGAGACCAGGAACGGACGCCCCCAACCACATGTACTTTGAAATAAAAAATAAATGTGTTAATAAGTGTTTTAATTAATTAATACGAGGAGAGGGCTGGTCCCCAAGTGTTTGTGGCGGGGTTTTTGATCCATGACTGTGGAGCTATCCACTGTGTAATACCGTTTTTGAAAGAATCTACTGAAGGCTTTATGATGACTTCATCTGGAATAACGCTCCATAGTCGAACTGTCCGGACAAAACATTGATATTTGTAAGCTTCAGAATGCAACGACTGGATATAGTTGAAACGGTGAGCGTGTCTGGTAGATGCAGCTACAATGCTTGGAAATGAGATATTCACAAGACTGGTTCGAATTTGTAAAACAAGCATAAATCTTTCATGGCACTGCGGTGTTGTAATGGCAGCCATTTCAAAGTGTTTTGGATCTTTCTAGTGAGATCACAATTGGACTGTAGTCATAGTAGTTGAGGACAAAGCTTGCTGCTCTTTTTTGTACTGCCTCTACTTTAGTGCGGGTTCCAACACCCTGAGGCATACTCAAGGTGTGGCCTAACGATCGAGTTATGTGCCATAATCTTTACTTCAGCAGAGCACATGTGGAGGTTTCTGCGTTACAAATTTAATAATTTAGTAGCCTTTTTCGTAATTTCATCCACATGTGCATTGAAGCTAAGTTTGGAGTCCAATGTTACGCCTATATAATGAGCTGATGTGATTTCTTCCAAGTCACAGAATTCTGAATTGGACATGCTGATACCTGTTGCTTGGGAAGCTATATGAAGAAAATCTTGACTTACTGGGTCACCCGACGCGTTTTCTTTGTACATCTTATAAACAGCATCAACTTTACGAGACTTTCTGTAAGTGATACGCAACATTTTACATATTTCTACGTTGAAGACCATTTGTCAGGTTTTTGCCCATTTTTGAAGATTGAAAAGATCTTTTTGAAGAATTTTTGAGTCTTCGGAAGTGTTTATATTTCTGTAAAGTGCACTATCATCCGCAAGTAGACGAATTGAGCTTTCAATATTCTCTTTTTTTATTTTCTCAACAATTTATGTCCAGGATTGAAGATCCTATCAGGATTTTATAGGATCCCAAAGGAACTTCTACCAGGATATTGACTGGAATAGCCTATTTTATAGACAGTTTCCTCCTAAGCAAGTCTGCGCGATGTTTTTGTCGCTGACCATTAGCACTGTGCGCCACCGCATTTAGTTGGAATTTGTAAATCTGGGAAACACCCAGGAAAAGCGAACAATGGAGTTTAGAGGATTCCTGTCCCGGAAATCAGCTTATTGTAATCGGCACATGGCTACTCGCACATGTTGCAAACAGAAGATCTCAAGGACGAATGCTCAAGATTATAAAACATCAAGAAAAGCATCAAAACATTGTACCAAATATCACAGTGAAAGCCAGAAAATCGAGCAAACTGAACAAGTAAAGGTTTGGCGAGTATCTCCAAATCTAGCCGCAGCCTTTTCATCTTAATCGCTGAAAATTTTCTCCAAGATCCAAGCAACATTCTGAACCAGGTCAGTTATTTGGGAAAATAGGGGATAGCTTCTACATTTTTTATCGAAGGAGTATTGGTCTTCACAAGGCTACTGTCCTAAGTATTTTGGCCTGCCGAAGTAAGTCCTCCTAGTGCTCAAAATCCGTGATGTAAACGAGCACTCAAATCATTTTTGAATAGGAGGATCCCTTGGTGTTTATTTCGTTGAATTGGAAGCAACAGTCGCTTGTATTTTCATAAAAATCTTGCAAAATTTCATAAAAGTAAGAAGCTTGGCAAAATTATAGTTCAAAGTATGCTTATTAATATCAGACATGGAGCCACTTCAAAAGATCCACCCTACGTCCGAAAAAATGGGATCTGAAAAACCGGGGGTTCCTGCATGAAATGTGCAATTTTTTGCGGTTTGCTTACGTTTCTCGTTTATTGCGGTTGCTGTTTCGCTCCAAAATAACTTCCCTACTAAAATTTTAAACACATTTGCAAGAAAATATAAGTTTTTCAACACATTGCTGATTTTAGCATATTAAGGTATTTTTTCGTGACGTCAGAAGTGGCATCGAATTTACACCTTGTTTCATCACAGGTTAACTTGTACATGTTTTTCAATGAGCATAACCAGGATGGCAATAACCAAATCATGAATTCATTTTGCAAACTGTCATAAACTAAATATTGCTCCGTAAGTGTCTTGTCTAATCTATATGACAGAGCAGGAACTGCGTCAAATGTAGCCTGTGTTCCAGCGTCAAATGACGTCATAGAGCAATCAGAGATAAGGAAGTGTTTGGAAAGATAAGCTTTTTGAAATGATAAATCAAGAGTTTACCGCCCAAGGAACAAAATATCAAGTGTTGCTTAATTTTGGAATCTGTGGCCGGGAGCTAGGAGGACTCAAAGTTACGAGTTTTTGCGCATGCGCGCGCAATTTCTGCTCTGTCAACATGTATTAGATCAATGTCAGTACTTATGAATTACAGTCTCCTCCACATTGACAGAGAGCCGTGCATCTTAATGCTGCTTTGACACACTTGCAATGTCCACGGCATCCCTTTTTGCAACCACACTTCAAAAGCTCTCGGCAAGATTCACTGGCCTCGGGTAACTTTGTCCAAAATGGTTCAAGCTTATTTTCTACTTTGTTCCAGCCCCAATCGGTAGGGCACGGCAAATTCTGCATTGCTATCTGAAGTTGGCCCCAGCAATGCCCTCCTTGAAAGACTGCCCTCTTGGTATGCTCGATTAAGGCTACCTTTGTGGGTGGGATGGATTCCATCGTTCTGCTCTTCGTGATGAACAGATGCTTACGTGCTTCGTTGATAGACTGGAGTTGACTTGTGCGATCATATAGCAAAATGGCGAACCGCTCAAGGATTGTCATCACGCCATCAGGAAGCCCCTCTGGTGATTCAGATAATGCAATAAATGCTTGTGTAACATCATCAAATGCTTTCCATGTCTCCCATGCTTTCTTTTTACCAACAGTTGCAGAACCAGAGACAGTATCACATCCCGTGAACGACTGAAACATCGGTAGTGCCTGCGATCTTTGCGGTCAAAGCGAATCAGCTATTTCATGTGCAGGAATGAAAAGCAAATGCTTTCCTGTGCCAAAAGCAAGCCATAACTCAGTGATGTTGAATAGCCTTACACAAGACACAGCCAGAACCACAACATCGGTATCAACAGTTCTGATCGTTATTCTCTGAAAACCACATCTGCCAGCATCGCCAGCATGCAAAATCATGCGTGAGTCGGCTTCTTCATGATTGCAAGGTGCAAGGAAGCTCAAATCTCGAGGAAGGAGGGAGATGACATCTTGACCATAGGTTGTGATGACATGCTTTGTTGTCTCGATTTGTGTTAAGTGTTCAGACAAGAATTAGAGCATTTCAGCTTTGTTCTCGTCATTCCATAGAAACTGTTGCCAGTTGCCTGTTGCCCGGTAGAGCTACGTTTGACCCTGCTCTTCTACGGGAACCCTTTCCACACTTCTCTCTTGTGTGACCTTTGAGGCTTTCTTTTCTGTAGTCGTCCCAAACTAAATCAACTCGACTTGCGGTTTCCAGCTGCCGTTTGATGTACGGAAGGAAAGCGTCAAGAGCATATTCATCGAAGGTTTTGGCATTTGTTGGTCTTATCATATTGACAATGACAGCCCCATTAAGCATTACAACATCGGTTGGAGGAGCATCTATCCTCGACTCTCCACACTTATCTAGACACTCTAAAAGATCAGCTTTCCTGATGGATCGAAGCTTTCCATGTTGAGACAACGAGGGAGGACATGATTGATTCTCGTGCTGAAAGAATGCATCCAAATTACCATCTCTTGTTTGACAAGCTATGAATAATCGGGAGAACAACGAGCAATTATTTTGAAGTGATGCGACTTTCAGCGTCGTAGTTGAACGTCCCCGTGAAGATGTTGACTTGAAGAGTGGGAGCTTGTTTTTCATGACTGGATCGTTAAGTGGCTTTCTTTGCTCTTCCAATCTTTCCACTACAAATTCATTATACTGCGATTGACCCAGCTCTTCAGCTTTTCGAACAGACGATATCGCATCTTCTCCTAAGATATACCTGTTGTCTAAACGAAGCAAGTCATCGCTGTCTTCTAGAAATGGATTGCCCATATCAGTTATTGCTGCAGTTAGGGACTTTACTTTTTCAACAAAATCTTTCTGAATGCCTTTGGACTGATCATGGTGACGCATGTCCTCCCGACGATTAATGGTGTATGACGATGCATCAAACTCTGCAAGGATACGAGCGATTTCTGGACCACTCACCATCCATTTTGTCAAAGCATCTTCACTCTGGAACAGGCCTACTGCTCCACCATCCCCTTTGACAGTTGCATTGTTTTGTTCATGCGCTTGGTCAATGGCTACTGCAGAAAAAGCATGGTTGCTCTTGTTCACCATGAAATGACCATCCTCAAACGCAGCTGCTACTTGTGGGTGAGTCATCTTTAAAGCTGCCATATCTCTAACATGAACTGACATCCACCTCGCATAGTTTGGATGATCCAGACTGAAAAACCAAGGAGTCAGCTTTGTTATGCATTCGACATAAAGCTGAAAATTGGCACTTCTGAGTGATCATACAAAAGAAAGGACAAGAAATTCCAATTTAAATGCTATATGCCAATACTGAAACTGCGGACTTTCTCTTTTCCTTCTGTCTATCCATGCCTCCATGCTTTCATAGACTTGCGGAACTTTCCACTTCTACATCCCGTAGGCTTCATGGAGCAGAAGGGCGAGTGAACTTGCAGTAATTTGATGTGCTTGCTTTGTGCGTGCAACATGGGACACTTTGATCAATGAATCTGCAACACCAGCAGTAAACACATTTCCTTCTATGAGAGCCTCTACCCAGCCACTATTCTCTAGCCAATTTCCAAGGACTTTCCAGACCACCATCTCAATGTGCAAGCCACCGAGCACTATGACAAACTTTTGCTCGCCATATGTTTCGGGCCATTGCCACTGAATTGATGTAGCAAGGGCAAACAGTGGCTGATCATAGGTAATAACTGGCACTTGACCTTGTTTCAAATGCTGAATAGCCATTTTTGTCACACTCATAGAGTGTCTTATCATGGCAACACTCTTTGAGTCATCTTGGAATAAAGGCAGCATCACAGAAATGGCAGACTCGTTAAATTTCATAATTTCTGTTTGGCTAGCACGAAAAGCACCCCAGGACACATTGTACTCAGATATTGTATCTTGTGAACAGGCTTCTTTCATATGTTGAAGCCATCTGCAAAGGAAATTATTTCCATTTGCTAATGTAATTTAAAACTTGAAGTGCAAACTTTAGCAAAAAGTCAAGTCTGTCTCAAATTGAATATCACGTGACACTTTAGATGGATGATGATGCACAGTATTCATGCAAAAACCTCATTAGATGATTACGCTAAAGATGGCGGTGAGGAACTTTTCACCAAGATGCACTGCGTTCTTTAATCGAATTCCTATAGAATCGTTAAGGATCGTAATTAGAACCCAATGCATCTTGGTAAAAAGCTCCTCGGCGCCATCTTTAGCGTAACAGTCTATTCTTTTTATTTGGGATATCCTCATGCGACATCTAATTGGAGACCGCTTTAGAAACAACCTTGATAAAAAATGCATCTAAATTAACACACATCAAAATTAAGCATAGGCTCAAATTAATAAATGATTAATACTTCACTTACTTTGTTTCCTCATCACACATCTTTGGTCCTGTATATTTAAGAGGTCCATTAATCTTCGGAACAAATATGTCTCCCTTGTTCAAGCCAGCATGATTAATACTCGTGTAGAATTCTGGTAGCGGACGCAATCTTTTCTCGCTTGATTCGGCAACTTCATCAAATTCCTTTCGGCGATCGATTCCCTTTGCAGAGGTGCTTGGTTGCTGAAAAAGTGATATTCCCGTACCATGGAAAGACGTCGTAGCAGTTGTTGAGCTCAAGTTGTGATCAATATTGTCCACGGCTGCGGTCGTGAACAAGTTCAACCGGAGACTTGACGGACAGACAACATTTTCTTCATGATATTGTGAAGTGGCATGATTGGCCATCTTTAAAGTAAGTGCCATAACTCTTGTCATAGGAGGCTGAAATCCTCAATTCAAATAATTTATCAATGATAGACTTTTTCCTTGTTCTGGCATAGGCAAATAGTCCCAGATACAATGGAACTGGAGTCTCTTGACATACTCTATGATAATGCTTTGTGGACTCTGTTCTTCGTTGCTTTTGACTGTTAAATTTCAAAAGCTGCGCAATGGTATATGCTACTTGTGATTTTGCTGTTGCTTCTGTCTGCATCATTATATTGGGCCCCCCAAGAATCATAGACACCAAAGCAAAAAGGGTTTTTGAAACAGACTCCTGTTAGCATTGCTCGGTGAAAGTACCATTGAAATTTTGCTTTGATTCGAAGATATCTCGGCGGACGATGCTTGCTGCCTTGGAAAGGATTATGGCATCTTCATCGTGGTTGATGCTGGAGGCTTTCAGCACTGCAGGTCCAATGTCTTTATTAAAGGCTAACACCACGTCTCGTCCGCTTTTGTACGCACTCATATCATTGAAATGGGATAGAATACGATTTTTCAGTCGTGTTGAATGCACCCCTTGATTAAATTCCATTCCTAACTGAATAAGCCGATTGTCGTACAGTTTTGCAAGGTCGACAAGTTTGAAAACAGGAGCAACATCATCACCATCTTTCAGGTCTTCTATATACGCTAGCAGTTCAGCAAGCACAATGCCATGAATGATTGCAGCACTACCATTCTCGTCGTTGCATTCTGCTTTCTGCTTCGCTGCTTGGTTGTAGAGTGCAGCTAAGCATTTTCCGTGGTACTGCGCATCCTGTGCAACCATGTCACCAGAGCTTAATTTTGCAAGGAGGCGTTCATCTTGTAGGTCTAAGGCGCATTTCCGAACTCTAGCATCTAGCTGAAATGTTGACGCATGATGAAAAGTCTCAGTGGTGGATGGAAGATCTCAGAAGAAACAAACATCTTTGGAGTTCGAAACAGTTGGTTCATTTAGTCGTGCGTACTTCTTTGTTGAGGGTTCTTCTGATACATCATTGCTCCTACGTTTCTTCTCGGCTCTTTCAAGCTTTGTACTGTTAAACTTGAGGTTGCAAGACTTATGCCATTTGGCCTTGTTCTCTGAAAGAGTGTTGCTTATACCACTTATACCTATACTTATACTTCTTCTTTAGAATGAATCTTAACAGGCAGCGCCCCAAGTTCCTTGAATCTCTTAAAATTTTCCTCAAATCTCATATAACCGACTCCTGCATCGGAACGGCTTGAGTCTGCTGGACACTGTAAAACCTCGCTTTTATTCTCTTGGCACATAATGCATCTTTCCCAGTCTGTATTCTCAATTCTTTGCCCTCTTGCTGTCCTTGGCAGCTTTGGATCAACAAGCCTAAACTCCTTAAACATGCTGATTGCATTCTGAAGATAGATATTTGTCTCAGTTGCGTAGTTTGTGGCCAACTTCGCTCATAAGCACTAAATCATTTCTCAACTTACATTTATTTATTGTTATAGATGGTCAGAATTGATTCTTTAAAAGGGGTGACACTGTCAATCATTCATAGATTCTCAGGTCAGGTTTCAACGATTTGAACTTTACACAGGTTTTATAAAAAGATATTTTGTAGACTTATCAAATTAGATGCCTGGAGGCAAACGCAGAAGATCAAGGCGGTTTGGAATGAAAACAAATTAGCAGTTTTATTTTAAGAATATCAACAAAAGGATTTCAAGGATTTACTATCGGGACAGCGGACCTTCCTTTCCCTTCTTCACACTATCGCTACGAAATCAAAACACTGAATGAAACTAAGGGGAACAAATCTTCGAACTTTGTTTCATGTCAATATCAATAAGTGATCTAGTTATAACGTCATTTGTAATGGCCACCAAATTTTCGGCATCTCAAAACTCAACCAAATTTGTATTTTCTGGTCAATGTATCTAGAACTGTAGCAGTATGGTTATTTTCGGGCAAAATAGCAGCGTCAGTGAATGAGAAACGGAGGTGAACTGCAAAAACTTGCACCCCTCAAGAGGGAACCCCCTGGTTTTTCAGATCCCGTTTTTCTTATGTAGGGTGGATCTTTTGAAGTGGCTCCATGTGTGATATTGATAAGCACACTTTGAACTATAATTTTGCCAAGTTTCTTGCTTTTATGACATTTTGCAAGATTTCTCAGAATTTGTCCACAAATCCAGCCGACTTCTGAATGACTTTGGACTCAGTCAGCACACAAATGATATCACACGTCCATCTTCCAGCAACATTATAGACCTCATTTTGACAAATAACCCAAACAGTGTCACAAGTATCATTTGTGCCCCAGAGATGTCTGATAAGTGTATTCAATGTAACCTTACAAAATATCAGAAAACCCCCAAGAACCATTTATCGGTATAATAAAACTAATTGGGAAAATGTCAGAACAAAAGCCAAATTATTGAAAGATCACTACTTTTCCAGAACTCCAGATAATTTATTTGTGAAAGATAACAGTGTATTTGTTCAATCTGGCATTGAAGAAATCCCTGTCAACTATGTTCCAAGTAAAAAAGTAAGTCAAAATTTTATCTGCCATAGCTTACTAAAGACATTAAAAAATTACAAAATAAACGAGACAAGCTTTACGTCAAAGCTGTAAAGTCAAAAAATCCAAATGACTGGTTTAGATTCAAGCAAGCTACAATCCTGGACATAAATTGTTGAGAAAATCTGCGCCCTCCTTCCCACCGTTCAATGTTGGTTATGTTGAGGTGCTATTTGCTGCGGTGCTCCAGAAATTACCCAACATTGAATGGGGGGAAGGGGGGCCAATAGCAGGGCATCATTTCTAAGTGCTGTCACAAGGCGTTTGAACTCCATGACAACATCAATTTTTCTCAACAATTTTGTCCAGGATTGTTGCTTCAAGATCCTAATGATCCTGTCAAGATTCTGTAGGATCCTGAGGTTCGTAACATATCTTGTATGATCTCAAGATCTAAAAAGGATCCTTCTAGATCCTGCACAGGATCTTCCAATTCTTTTCAAAATCTTATCAAACACTGATGAATCTCCAACAGAATGAATCAGTCTGACACAGTCACAGGCGTTGCTGCCAAGACAATGATGTTCACAAACGTTTTTTTTTGACACCTTTGCTTATGGGTTTGAAGTCATAAAAAATGTATGAAAGTATTTGAGATGGCGTCTCTATCTGGATTATGGTTTCAGTGAACTGATTCAGCAGCAAGAGCAAGAAATCTGACGACCGAAAGTGTCAATAGGCCTAAAGTGAGAACGAAAGCTAAAAATAAGCATGGGCGATCAACCGAAGGATATCAAAGGACTGATTGTAGATGCTTTGAAACCGCTACGAGAGGATTTGTCAAGTCTTCCAGACTAGACTTACATTGATAATGTTGTGGATAAGCTGATGACTCAGATTAACGAAAGGTTTCAGGCACAGGATGATAAGATAAAACAACTGGAAGATCGACTGGAAAAGCTGGAAAGCCAAAACTTCGAAGAGCGCGTGGAAATGCTGGAAAGTGAATTAGCCGTAATTGACAAACTTGCAGAGCGAGTAGATGATGCTGAGCAATATAGCCGTCGTACCTGCCTGAGGATATACAACATAGAACTACCAGCCAGGGGCGAGCAAGAAGATTGTATGAAAAAAGTGGAAAAAATCCTTGAAAAAATGGATTGCGGTGTGAATATTGATGCAGTTGATCGTGCTCATCGGATTGGTCGACGAGAAATGGATTATCATGGCAAGATGCAACAACAAGTGATTGTGAAATTCAAAACTTTTAGAGATCGGACAGTTGTATATCGTAACAGAAAGGATAAGAAAAAGGTTGGAGACATCAAGATAAGGCTCGATATTACGCTCAAAAGATTGGGTGTTTTAAGAGAGGCCAAAGAGTTTGTAAAGAGTCGCACTGATGCTGATTTTGTGTTCGCAGATATAAACTGCTCCCTGGTTTTGAAACAAAAAAAAAAACGGCAAATTTATCTTTTCTAATTCAGTGAGCAATTTGGAAAACAAGCTTACATAATATGTTGTATGACTTTTAAGTGATCAGAGGGGCAGATCTAACTGAGAAACGGACCGTACAAGATTCATTCACTTAATATGAACTGTTTTCCCCTTCACACAGATCTACATATTCTTTCTCTTTTTTATAAGGAAGGTACGAAGTCCTTTTCCTAGTTGATTTGCCCCTCGACCTTATCGTGGTACTTGTGTTGATTTCTGTATTTTGATTCATTTTCTTTCAATTAAGGGGAAACTCCCGCAAGGTCTCCCTAAGGATTTGGTGGCAGTTTTATACAAAAGCTTTGTGAGCTATTTCAATGCTGTTGCAGTGACAATGGAAAACTTCAAACCCTGATCCCAAAGGATGCCAAGCCATGATTTTTGTACGACTGAAAGATTGCTTGCTGATCGTACTTCTTTTATCTTTTCTATTTTCAGTGATAGTCTATTTTTCTTACAAACGCTGCTCTTTATTTGAAGCAATGCTACAAAAAGTTTTGTTCTTGCAATCTCAATCAAAAGTTGCGCTGACCGAAGAGATCGATCTTATTGTGTGCGTTATATGCCGGTAGGGATTGAACAGTAGCGTGCAGGGATTGCATGGAGTACTCAATATTATCAATCACGCTGTCTGAACATTGATATTGCAGAACTTGTTGTTTGCGCAGTACATTCCCTTGCTTACTTGTACCTCCTCATTTGGATGTCAGTTATGACGATACCATGCTCATTGCTGGTTGCTGCTTTGCTTTAAGTCTTTCCTCTACGGGTGCTTTAGCCTCCTGCTAGTCTCCCTATGTGTCTTGAATCTCAAGACCCTATCTATCTCTATATAACTATAACCTCGTATGCGCTAGCTACAACTTGCTTTGCATTCCTTTCGTTTCTGCAGCTCCCAAAAAGTGTAATTGATTCCATACGGAAATTCCCAGCTTGCCGCAAATACATTTTAAGCAGACTGCATTGTATTCTGTTGGCTTTGCTCATGGGTAACTTATTAGAATACACGAATGTGGGGGAAAGTTGTCCTCTGCACATCTTACTCTTACTTTCTGGTGATATCGAAACTAATCCTGGCTCTCAGACCGATAGGTGTTTCAAATTTTTCATTGGAATTTAAACAGTATCTGCGCTAGAGTGGTTTTAAGATTCCTCTGCGTGAAGCATACAATTCTGTCTGTCGGTCTGACGTCATGGCTTTCTCTGAGACCATGCTAAATAGTACGGTTAGCAACGAAGAGATAGAGATTGCAGGCTTCAGCAAAGAGATATATCGTAATGATCACCCAAGTGACACAAAAACTGGAGGAGTTTACCTCTACTTTCGTGAAGGACTGGCAATAAAACGTAGAAAAGATCTTGAGTCAGTGCAAGAGATGATTGTAACTGAAATAACGATAGCACGCAAGAAAATTCTTTTCACTTCAATTTATCGGAGCCTAGGTCAAAATAGTGAACAATTCGAAAACTTTATAAATAAACTACAGATAGCTCTGAACCGTATGCAAAGCGAACGACCCCATTCACTGATATTAACTGGAGACTTTAACTGCAGATCGACCCAATGGTGGGCACAGGATGTTGATAATCCAGAGGGGGCAGCCCTTGATGAACTGATCGAAACCAATAGTTTACATCAGCTAATAGATACGCCGACTAACATAAGAAATGAAGGCATGTCCTGCATAGATCTTATCATAACTGACCAACCCAATTTATTCGTAGAATCAGGAGTAAATCCTTCCTTAGATGAGCACTGTCAACACCAAATGATTTATGACAAGCTGGGGGTTTGTATACCCCCTCCTCCACCATACAAGCGTATCGTTTGGGATTACGCAAAAAGTGATACCGGAAAATTAAAAATGAAGTAAATAGTACGGGCTGGAGGGGTTCGGTTTGAGAGACGAAATGACGGATCTTTTCACAAGCAACTTATACTCTATTCTTTCCATGAATATTCCTAATAAGACTTTGAAATATAATGACAAAGATGCCCCATGGATCACTCCAGATGTCAAAACAGCAATTAAACGCAAACATAGAGTCTTTAAAAAGTTTGTTGATGGGGGAAGGAAGGAAGAGGACTGGAAACATGTTAAAGAGGTACGCAATGAAACATCGAAAATGATACATCTTGCTAAAGAAACATATTACCTCAAATTATATCATAAGCTAGTTGACCCCAAGTTAGGTATAAAGGCATACTGGGCTCTACTGAATAGACTGATGAATAAGAAAAAGACACTTACTATTCCTCCGCTACTTGAAAATGGACTATTCATTACGAATGTACAAACAAAGGCAAATTTACTTAATAACTACTTTGTGGAGCAATGTTGTGCGATTCCAACCCAGAGTACTCTCCCTACATTCATACCAAGGTGCAACCCTACTCTGCAAGGTGTGCCCGTTGACAGAGAGAAGGTGCTTAGACTTATACGATCATTTGATACAGGGAAAGCTCATGGATGTGACGATATTTCCATCGCTATCATAAAGATATGTGACGATTCAATTGTAGATCCCTTGTGTTTGATTTTCGAAAGATGCCTTGAAACTGGAATCTATCCATCTGCGTGTAAAAAAGCAAACATAATACCAGTACATAAAAAGGACAGCAGACAAAGTAAAAAGAACTACAGACCAATCTCACTTTTGCTGATTTTTGGTAAACTATTTGAGAAAATCATATTTGACGCTATTTACTGTCACCTGTGTGAAAATGGTCTCCTTACTCCAGATCAGTCTGGCTGTCGCCCGGGTGACTCAACTATTAATCAGTTATTGTGCATAACACATAAGATATATAGCGCCTTCGAGGAAACTCCAAGCAAGGAAACGCGGGCTGTCTTCCTTGATTTGTCCAAGGCTTTTGACAGGGTGTGGCACGAGGGCTTATTATATAAGCTTGAATGTAATGGCATATCTGGGGACCTTCTCAATCTTATCCGAAATTTTTGAACAAACAGAAAACAGCGTGTTGTACTGAATGGCCGAAATTCGGAATGGGCAGCGATATCTGCCGGAGTACCGCAGGGCTCTGTACTGGGTCCCTTATTCTTTCTTATCTATAAAAATGATCTTGTTGAAAATGTTACTTGCGATGCCAAAATGTTTGCTGATGATACATCTCTGTATTCTGCCGTTACCGATGTAAATAAAACTGCTGAAGATCTAAATAGAGATCTAGAGTCCGTACGGTTATGGGCGTGGCAATGGAAAATGTATTTTAATTCTGGCAAAACTGAGGAAGTCATCTTCTCAACCAAGAGAGTGAAGCCTTGGCATCCTCCCTGAACTTTAGCAAATGATGGAAGTTGAACACAAGCACCTTGGTCCTTGACACAAAGTGAGAATTTATGGAATAAATTTGGGTTAACAGCAAGGCATGATGGGTGTCCCCATAATCCTTTGGGCCTGATCGCGTGGTGCAGCTTTCATGTGTTTGGCAGCCATGAGCAGCCATAGTCATCAATTTGGCAAATTCAGATTAGTTTTCCTCCCACCCTCCCTGCATATGGTTTGGTGTGGCAGTATTTTGAATATATACTGTAGGTTTATATTACTTTGCCTCCTCTTATCAGTCTTGAAACGGCTAGAAAAAGTGAAATCTTTCACATGGCTCTTCAGTGACAGCAAATTAGTGGGTTTCATTTGCACACCAGCCTAGCTAATAGAGCCGATTGTTTCCAGTTGTAGTTCTACTGTGGGTGCCAAGAGGCTTGTTGTGATACAGCTTATGAAAGTTGGATAGTAGACCCAAGCTCAGCAACTCACATATAGCATCAAGATAAAATCTTGATAGCATGTCAGTTAGTCCCAATGGAAAAAGCAACCCAGCACATCTCACAAGCCATGGATTTGTTGGTCCTTTGGTCATTGTTGTAGTATTAATGTTGATTAATTGAATTTAGTTGTATTTGTAGGAAGTGGAATTTAAGGTTCCGCTGGGTTCAATCTCGCGGCATATGGTTCTCACTATGCAAGTTGGTCCTAAACACACTACAACCCAGCAACGTAATAGTGAAACAAAACAAAGGAATTCTTTCATACAGCAATTCTTAATAGCATGTAGATTGGTCTTGAAGAGCCGAAACATCCTTGGCTGTGGTAGTAGTTGTAAACTGAGAGGGTTTATGCAGCCTCCTTGTAGTTCATTTAAGTATAATTAATGAAATTCAAAGTTTGGTAGGGCCACAGCACACTGCATCTGGATATCAGCATGCGAGTTAATCTTAATCACACTGCATCCCAGCAATGTCCATAGGCATGAAAAGAGGAGAAGATTCGTTCACACATAAATGCAATAGTGGCATCTGAATTGATCTCATTAGCACAGCAGCCATCGGATTCATTCATTCATTCATTCATTCATTTATTCATTCATTCATTCATTCATTCATTCATTCATTCATTCATTCATTCATTCATTCATTCATTCATTCATTCATTCATTCATTCATTTTCATTTATTTTCACAGGGTAAATACATTCAGTAACTATGGTATCTACTGTTTTACAATGCGCCCTGCTTTAAAACCCTAACTTACTTAATTACATGAATTAATTAAGATTAAAATCCAATATATAAGAAAGAAAAGTATAAAAAGCAAGGTGACTCTGGAGTCAAAAATGTGGCTGATGTTGATTTCGATCATCAACTTCTTTGATCTTTCAAAAAAGATTTTAATTTCGTCTTGAAAGCAGCTAGCGAAGGAGCAGTTTTTATTTCAAGGCTTAATTGATTCCAAACAGTAACCCCTCGATACGAAAAGCTTCGCTGCCCATTTGAGGTTTTACAAAAAGGAATCCTGAGGTCAGTGCTGGTATTACGTAAAGTCCGATTGCAAGACTCGGACAATTTTTGAAACATCGACTTCATATAGGGAGGTGCAAGCCCATGCAAGGCTTTATATACCATGCAGGCTGTCTCGAAGTCAATCATCTCGTTAACTGTTAACCATCCTAGTTTTGATATTAATGGCAGCGATGATGGATAGTTTGATTTGATTTGATTTGATTTATTTTAGGAGGGTTGCCCTTCGGTAAAAACCGTTTTTCAAGGGGCCCTCCGATAAAAACTGTTACTATACAAAAATACCAAATAAATTACCTTAACCCTAATTACAATAAAAACCATAATATTAAAAACCTATTTACAAGAATTGATTTTATATATACATATTAGATATAAAAAAAAAGAAAGAAAAGCAAATCCTAAGTCTCTGACAGGGGCAGAACCCGCAGCGCCAGCACCGGCAGCCCCCGGGCGACACGACAACCCGGAGCGAACAGCGATCGAAACCATGACCGCCATTCGCCCCAAGCCGGCCCGCCACCCAAGGACAACCAGCGCCACCGCCGCACACCCCACCCCTGTAGTTATCTAAATAGATGTTTTGAAGCTATTCAGAGAGGATGCCTGCTTTGACTCAGCTGAAAGGCTATTCCACAATTTTGCACCCCTAAAAGAGAAACATTTCTGCCCATTTGTAGATGTTTTCTTTGGTACCCTCAGGTCAGTCTCGGTATTTCGAAGGCAACGGGTGGAGCATTGTGAATTTCTTTTGAAAAGGCTACTCAAGTATTGCGGAGCCAGGTCATTGAGTGACTTGAAGACCATTGTTTTTGAATCATTACTGATGAGTTGTTCAATGGTCTTCCAGCCCAGCCTTTCGATAAGTGGCCTGCTTGGGGAGTCAAAGCTGCTATTCGTAACAATCCTGGCAGCTCGGTTTTGAAGCTTCTGTAGCTGCTTGATTTCACTAGAACCACAACAACCCCAAACAGAACAACAGTATCGAAAGTGTGGCTCAACAATACCTGTGTAAAGATTCTCAAGAGTTACCCCTGGTAGAAACTTCTTGGCGAGCTTTAAAAAGCCGATGGCCCTTGAGACCTTGGCAGAGACAGCCTTTATTTGTTCTTTCCAATCTAAAGAGAAATCAATTTGGACACCAAGGTATTTTGTTTTTTGAACAACGTCAAGCTCATTGTCACGTATGTTCAATTCCAAATTCTGATTTGTACTTTTGAGAACGTTATGTTTTTGCCTGGTAGTAATAAGCATGGCGTGTATTTTTGCAACATTCAAAGAAAGTTTATTGCCTTGAAGCCATGTATCCAATCGCCCAAGATCATTGTTAATAGCACCATTCAGCTGAGTCATATTCAATGCCTGGTGACACAAACTGGTGTCGTCAGCATACATGGACACAGTTGAACCCTGGACGGCCAGTGGAAGGTCATTGATATAGATGAGGAAGAGAAGAGGGCCGAGACATGAGCCTTGTGGCACACCGACTTCTACATCCCCTATGTCTGATGCAACACCATTAACCCTGCAGAATTGTTTACTTTTGGATAGGTAAGACCTAAACCAAGACAGCTCTCGCTGCTGAACACCATGAATTTGAAGTTTTTCACAGAGGATTTCATGACCAATAGTATCAAAAGCCTTTTTCAAATCAATGAATACTAGTCCCACAAGCCGTCCAAGGTCCAAGCAACTGTACCAGTCGTCAGTATTTTTGAGCAAACACGTAAGTGTAGAATGAAGCCTCAGAGACCCAGATTGATCAGAGGAGAAGAGACCATTTTCTTTCATATACTGATACAGCTGGTCAAAAACAAGTTTTTCAAAGAGCCTTGAGATAACGGGTAAGACTGATATCGGACGGTAGTTTGATTTTTCAGTCTTGTCTCCATCTTTGAAAATCGGAGTAACTCTAGCTACTTTCCATGAATCTGGGAACTGGCTAGTTTCAATGGAAGTGTTAAACAAGAAAGCAAGAGAGTTTTCAATGAAGGGTAAGGCAAGCTTCAGAAAGTAGCTAGAGATATTGTCAATCCCAAAGCTCTTTGCAGTTTTAATCTTGGCAAATGAAGCCCTGATCTCTTTAACTTCAATGGTCTTGAAGTCAAACTTAGCCTTATTTGCATTGACTTCATTTTCACTTGTAAGAAGAGGGTTGTGGATAGGATCAATTTTGTCTGCTAGTTCCTTGCCTATAGAGCAAAAGAAATTGCTCATAGCATCTGAAATGCCTTTTTTATGAACGGTTTCATTGCCAGTTACTTTGAGACACCTGATGTTACTGGACTTTGATCACTTATTGAGAAGTTCATTAACTGCCTTCCAAGATTCTTTCATGTTGCCTTGGCATGCAGAGATCTTATCAGTGAAATATTGCTTCTTCAACTGAATATTCCTAGAGTTGACCTTGTTGCGGACCTGCCTATATGAATCCATAAGAAATTGGGATTTTCTTTTGGAAGCAGCCTTTCTTAACTTATCCCTAGTCTGCATTAGGTCCCTAAGGTCTTTATCTATCCATGGGCAGTATTTCTCTGAAACACGCATTTCAGTTATTGGAGCATGTTTGTCTATGATCAAGGAAAATAGGTTTGACCAATTATTGACAAGAGTATTGATGTCATCTGTTTCAGTAAGCATTTGCTCCCAGCATATACCAGAGACATCTGCCAAAAATGCATCCTCATTGAAATTTTTCATTTTGCGGGTTTTGATCATTTTATGGTCTTTTTCTACTGCACCTTTGAATTTACGAATGCAGTAAACCATATAATGATCACTCATGGAAACTTCATGTACCCCTGATTTTACAATGTTTCTGGCACATGTTGTAGCAATATGATCGATGATAGAGGAAGTTGTTAGAGTGACCCTAGTTGGCTCCTCAACAAGCTGTTTGAAGCTGAACAACTCATAGAGATCAAGCATGTGCTTTGAGTTGTTGTCTATAGGCTGTTCAGCTTGTTTTGGAGTGAGATCACAGTTTGTGTCTCCTAGAAGGATTATTTCTTTACCCTCTTTGTCCAAGAAAGAAAGAACCTTTTCCAGCTTATCAAAAGAGGCAACAGGGTCACTTGGTGGTCTGTACCAGGCAAGAACGAGAAAGAACTTACTTTTAGGAGGTTCCACTTCAATGCATATGACTTCTAAGTCATCAACTGGAACATCAGAACGAGGTTTGTATTTGATAGAGTCTCTAATATAAATAGAAACTCCACCACCATTGCAAGTCCTTTCCAGGCGTTCTTGCTGGTAGCCTGCAATGCTGGTCAACTCTTTTGGGTAATTAGGATCAAGCTTAGTCTCATTCAAGGCAAGAATATGTATCCCTAAATTATTTATCAGTAACTGAACCTCATCTAGGTGACTACGTAGACCGTTAACATTCAGGGATGCAACTGCCATGCCTTTTTTGTAGCCTATATGCTGACGACACCCAGTCACTTGGTTATTATTACCATGACCAGCTTTCTTCAATGAAGTTGATTTTGCTAGTGCTGCATTACTGCTGGCATCCTCACTGTGTGGAAAGTTACCCAGATGTAATATGGCCTGTCAAGTTTTGAGCAAAGAGGCGATACCCGTCCTGGTTAAGGTGCATGCCATCCCTCAAGAGATGCTTGAAAGCAATATTCCCATGAGTGATGTAATCCCATCCCTTTCCAAGACGGTAGCGCCTGAGTGCTTCATTTGCTTCAACAATCTTTACATTCAATGATGGATTGTATTTTTCTAGAAGAATAGATGATATTGTAATGTTAACAGATGGGTTCTTTTCTAAGAGTTTCATACCTGCAGTGTCAATGTTATCTACAATGCTTTCCACAGCAACATTTCTTGCAATATCATTTGAGCCCACATGAATTATAACTTCATTGGATGTAGCAATTTCTTTGTTTATAGTGTTAGAGTGTCTCTGGATAAAGTTTTGGCTCATGAAACCTCCAATTCCTGCACATGTTGTGTTCGTTAATATGGCCTTGTCTAGTCTTCTAACATGAGAAACACCCAATAGCAGACATTTTTTTCCAGTACTTTTTGTTGTGGCTATAGATACCTAAGTGTTTGTGTCACATAGCCTCCCTTGTCGTTCAGTTTCAGTTGCTTGGTAACAGGGGGCCCACCAGCACAGCCACTCATTAGTTGCATACAAGTTGCTCTGCACACATATAGATACCCTGCTATCAGAACATTTCTGGTTGTTTGGTCTGTGTTGTAGTATTAGAGGTTGATCTTAATGTAGTTACATTGGTAGTAATACAACCAAAAAGGTATCTTGGGCTAACTTACAGCCATCACATCAACAGCATGGTCTCCACTGAACAGCAACCAAGAAATGCAATAATGATTTTCAATAGGAGAATGGAGCTCATTCAAACAGCATCACATTAATAGCATATGAATTGGTCTCATTTGCACAAAGATAGTCCCATGGGTTTAAGAGCAAGGGTAAATACCATGGGGCTGGTTGTAATTAGTCTCCTTTATAGTTGACGGAATTTGTAGCAGAATGTGGGCCAGATAGCAATCAACTCATTTGTAGGGTAGAAGTTGGTCTCAAGACTCTCACAACCCAGCACATAAAACAACCCACCTTAAGGAATAGGTCTTGCTGCTGGGAAGCCAAGTAACATGAGGGGTTTATCAAAATTTAGTTGTATTGGTATTTTATTGTAACTTAGTTGTATTGGTAGTTAATGAAACGCAAAAGGGTCACTGGGCTCAAACAAATGCATCAATAGCATAAAGCAGGCCCCAGAAGTCATGGCAACTCAGTACGATTATAATGAGACACAGGATTGCTAAAGCACACATGGTGTAAATCAGGGTAGGATAGCTGGCTCAATTGCATCTGCAACCCAGCTCACATTATGTAAATCAGAGCCTAATAGCTGACCCAACAGAAAAACAGCTCAATTCATACATGTAGTGCTCCTTAGGGCGGAAAAGCTATCTCAGTTGCAAGGCCACTGGGGCTCATGCTATGTAATTTAGGTCAAAACAACTGGCTCAACTGAAAAGCAATCATACTCATGTTATGAATTCAGGGCAAAGAAAAAAAAGCTCCATTGCAAAAGCAACCCAGCTCATATGATGTATCTCGGGTTAGAGAAGCTGCGTCAATTGCAAAAAGCCACTCAGCTCATATGATATATCTCAGGCCACAGGTCAGAGAAGCTGGCTCAATTGCAAAGCAACTCAGCTCATATGATGTATCTCAGGACAAACAAGCTGGCTCAATTGCATAAGCAACCCAGCTCTATAGTATGTATTTCAGGTCAGCAAAGCTGGCTCAGTTACAAAAGCTACTCAGCTCATATGATGTATCTCAGATTAAGACAAGCTGGCTCAACTGCATAAGCAACCCAGCTCCATAGTACATATTTCAGGTCCGCAAAGCTGGTTCAGTTACAAGATCCTACTCAGCTCATAAGATGTATCTCAGATCAAGACAAGCTGGCTCAATTGCATAAGCAACCCAGCTCCATAGTATGTATCTCAGGTCGGAAAAAGGGCTCCATAGTAGGTATCTCAGGTCGAAAAAGCTGGCTCAATTGCATAAGCAACCCAGCTCCATAGTATGTATCTCAGGTCAGCAAGGCGGGCTCCATAGTAGGTATCCCAGGTCGGAAAAGCTGGCTCAATTGCATGAGCAACCCAGCACCATAGTACATATTTCAGGTCAGCAAAGCTGGTTCAGTTACAAGAAGCTACTTAGCTCCTATGATGTATCTCAGATCAAGACAAGCTGGCTCAATTGCATAAGCAACCCAGCTCCATAGTATGTATCTCAGGTCGGAAAAAGGGCTCCATAGTAGGTATCTCAGGTCGGAAAAGCTGGCTCAATTGCATAAGCAACCCAGCTCCATAGTATGTATCTCAGGTCAGCAAGGCGGGCTCCATAGTAGGTATCTCAGGTCGGAAAAGCTGGCTCAATTGCATAAGCAACCCAGCTCCATAGTATGTATCTCAGGTCAGCAATTTTGGCTCTATAGTAGGTATCTCAGGTCGGAAAAGCTGGCTCAATTGCACAAGCGACCCAGCTCCATAGTATGTATGTCAGGTCAGCAAGGCGGGCTCCATAGTAGGTATCTCAGGTCGGAAAGCTGGCTCAATTGCATAAGCAACCCAGCTCCATAGTATGTATCTCAGGTTGGAAAACCGGGCTCCATAGTAGGTATCTCAGGTCTGACAAGCTGGATCAATTGCATAAGCAACCCAGCTCCATAGTATGTATCCCAGGTCGAAAAGTTGGCTCAATTGCATAAGCAACCCAGCCCTACAGTATGTACCTCAGGTTGGAAAACTGGGCTCCATAGTAGGTATCTTAGGTCGGACAAGCTGGCTCAATTGCAAAAGGAACCCAGCTCCATAGTAGGTATCTCAGGTCGGAAAAGCGGGCTCCATAGTAGGTATCTATGGTCTGACAAGCTGGATCAAGTGTACAAGCAACCCAGCTCCATAGTATGTATCTCAGGTCGGAAAAGTGGGCTCCATAGTAGGCATCCCAGGCCGAAAAGTCGGCTCAATTGCATAAGCAACCCAGCTCTATAGTATGCACCTCTGGTTGGAAAAGTTGGCTCCATAGTAGCTATCTCAGGTTGGACAAGCTGGCTCAATTGCAAAAGCAACCCAGCTCCATAGTATGTAGCTTAGTTTGTCAGAGCTGGCTCCATTGCAAAAGCAACCCAGCCCCATAGTATGCATCTTCGGTCGGAAAAGCGGGCTCCATAGTTGTATCTCAGGTTGGAAAAGCTCGCTAAATTGCATAGGCAGCCCAGCTCCATAGTATGTAGCTCAGGTCGGAAAAGCAGCTTCCATAGTAGGCATCTCAGGTCGGAAAAGCTGGCTCATTTGCGTAAGCAACCCAGCTCCATAGCATGTATCTCAGGTCAGAAAAGCTGGCTCAATTGCCAAAGCAACCCGGCCCAATAGCATGTATTACAGGTCAGAAAAACTGGCTCTAATGCAAAAAGGACCCCAGCTCTAAAGTAGGTAGCTCAGGTGAGCAAAGCTGGTTCAAATTGCACTTAGCAACCCAGGTCAGATTATGAAATCAAGACAGAAACACTCGCTCAATTTTGCATTCCCAGCAACCCATCTTCATTAGATGGAATGTGCACAATATATACAATATCCGCGACATACATAGTTTTGTGCACAGATTGTGACATAATATAGAAGTAGAATCCTGCATCCTTATAACGTCTGTCTGAGTATTATAGCAATCACTAGCGTAGTTTCAAAGCAAAAGGGCGGACTACTGATCGATTGCATTGCAGTTGTCATCACAGATCGAGAAGATCGAACCAAAACTGGTTCCTCAACATCGCAGATGGATAGTTGCTGGAGAATGAAGCAGAGGGTAGAGCTTTAAGAGGCAGGTGCGCTGACAACACAAATTGCACAAGCCCAGATGAATACAGGAAAAGAATGCACAGACACAAGAACAGACACAAGAACAGACACAAGAACAATGAAAAAAACCGGGAACAGTGAAGTACAGCAACAAGCAATCTTCAAACTGTCAAGGACACTACTTGAAAGATAGACAATTAATTAGGACGGGGTCGTATGTCCCCTAGTTAGGCGGTTTTGCCATGCTCCCACATACCAGCATGGCCCCATCTCCCCCTTACCACATGAGAAATTGTACCCCTGGACATTTAAAAGCATATGTATATGAAATTACCACATATTATTTGATTGACATGCGACCCCAAATACTGCCAATCACATGCTGCAATTTCTGTGTTGTATTATCCTGTCTTCTGGCCCAGAATGCCGCGGGATGTTAAGCTTAATTTTCAGAGCCATGTCAAAGAGGCAATTTGCAAAGCGAGGAGGGGTATCGGTGTAATTAGATATCTGTCTAAGTACGCATCCTGGGACATACTCGATCAACTGTATAAACTTTACGTGCGACCCCATCTTGATTCTGGAGATATAATCTATCATAGGTATGATCGAGACTTAACGTTAGATCTCACAAAGAGACCAGATCAAACTCAGTATTCCGCAGCGCTTGCTGTGACAGGAGCATGGAGAGGTACAAGTAGGCAGAGGCTGTTCAATGAGCTAGGCTGGGAAAGTCTCTGTAACAGAAGATGGTACAGACGACTATGTCATTTCTTCACCTTAAAGACTACTCAACATCCAGAATACCTTTTTTCTCACATCCCACCGGAGCGTAAAATTACCTACAATCTACGGAATCCAAGTGCTTATTCGGAAAAAGGTTCCAGGACTGCTCGTTTTTCAAGTACATATTTCCAAAATGTAATAGCGGAATGGAACCTCCTTAATATTGACGTGAGAAGTTCAGAATCTGTCGCGGCATTCACAAGGAAATTAATTTCGACTGTACGACCGTTGAAAAACTCCACATATGGTGTTTATGATATCGTTGGCATTAGACGCTTGACAAAACTTCGAATAGAATTTAGTCCTTTAAATGAACACAGATTTCGGCATAATTTTGACTGTCTCAGCCCAATTTGTGCATGTGGATGTGCCATTGAAGATAACCAGCACTTTCTCCTGCACTGCCACCTGTTTAGTCCAATGCGTATAGATCTCCTTGGTCAGCTCACTGATATACCAGGCTTAGATATCACGAATTTGGATTCAAACGCCCTATGCGATCTGTTATTATTTGGAAGTTCTCAACTGAACATTGTGGCGAATCGAATCATTCTTGAAGCTACAATAGCGTTTATTGATAAAGCGAATCGTTTTGATTGAATTGCACCGGGTGAGTCCAAAATGCCGGCCGATGTTTGCGAAGCTATTTGATATTATCTTCCAAGCGTTCCCGCTTGCTGTGGCTCTTCCTGTGGCGGGGGTTTTGGATTGGTTGTGAGGTCTCTGTCTAACCGTATATGGTGGGTTGGGTCCTTGCATCTTGGTGGGCATTTTTGCCGTGGGGTGAGTGCATAACTCGTGGAAATGGCTTGATTACTCGAAGACTTTTATGTGCCGCACGTCGGCAGGCATTTTTGACTCGTTTCGGTACATCATGTCGCAACGCAAAGCAGCAACCCCATCCTTCCCTTTACCTGTTTATTTTTTGTTTGTGTTTGTTTTCTCATTGTAGCTAGTATAGTTGAATTGTAAGTGCCAGCCGCAGTGGAGACCAGATGACCAAGTGTCTTTCTCCGCTGTGGTTGGCACATAGAAATGTATTTATTTTATGTTTCTAATGTTTTTTTAAATCTATAAAAAAACAAACGTCTTCTCATTCAGAGATCCATATTGTGATGGAAGTGGGCAACCTTCAAGGGATGTTTCTGTCTTGCCAAACAACGTGACAAAATTGACAACAAAATTTGGCCATACTTGCAAACCCTATCCCATGACATGTACTGTAACTATAAATGATTTTCAGAGACCCCAGGCCTAAGCCTACTACAATCTAGAATATGCCCTATTTAGGTCAAATCAGCCTTGAACTTAGACGCAAGATCACTAGATTGTTACGCAAAGCTTACCCCTGCGTAGACGTCCGGGTTGTTTTTTGATCAGAAGACGTATTGAAAACTTTTTCCCATTTAATGATGGCATTCTCAAGAATGTTTGCTACCATGCGCTGTGATCCATTAGGCTCTTTTTATCAAATTAATGCCAAAAAATAAAGTTCCTAATCTGAATGAAATTTTAGACTTGTGACATGAACCAGGACCTAGGGGTTCATGTGCTGCAAAAATTTTCGAGATCGATCTACCGAAGGCGAAGATATTGATTTTTGAAGTTGGGCCTAAATCAGATCTTTGTGTACATGACCGGCGGAGGCATGGCACCGCTTTGACAGCAAATTACTATTCATTGTATCTTCGCTCAGACTTCACCGATCTCTTCCATTTTAGTCTCATTCTGATCCTCTAAACATGTGCTTTGAGGCAGTGTAAAGCATGCTAAAATATTTTGCCTTTTTATGACCATTTTTAGACCATTGCACGATGGTACTTTTCAATAAAATTGTTGTCTTCAAAAATCAATTGTAAAATTAAGAGCTAAGGAAAAAAGTATGTTTCGCTATGCTCTTCAAAATAATTTCAACAATAGACCTTTTCAAAGAGGTCTGGGACGGCGCGCTACTTTTCTGGAAGATGGCGGATTAGCTGCCAAGGGGAATCCCCTTCTCACTGCAACAGTTGAAATGCAGTTGCAGTAGGCGAGATAAAGCAACAAAAACCCAAAGAAACTCAGTTATTGTGCTCTCAGAGGATGAGAAAGGCTCACAAAATCTTACAATTTCAAGCTAAAAGTTAGTTATCGTATCAAAGTGATATTTTGCAAAGAAACGTTTATTTCTTCGAGTTTATTGAATTTGTATTGTATGGTCATCACTTGCCAATTTTCGATTTTTGTTTGTGAATAAATGGTGCTTATTTATTGCCAATTTAACTTGAGAAATACGAAGGGACTTTTGGTAAAAATATGTATGGGTAAAGGTCACCCTCCTCTCTTGGACCCTTCGAGCCTCGTAGCAGAGCAGAGACTTTGGCGCAAAAATATTCGTGATCAAATTTGTATTTGTCATTTCTTCTCTGCTTCTTGGATCAAAGAATAAGAAGCTGGTTTGCAACATAACTCTCGTGGATTACAGAACGAAAACATTGAAAAAGTGTTGTCGTTTCTTAATTGCATAACGCAGAAGAGATGTCAAGTCAAAGATTTGCTAAATAATATTGTTTTGCTTGGTGGCAAATGTGCTTTGGCGACATACTGGTTGCAAGCCGCATTAGGTACAGATTGTGTTTGACTTTCTCAGTCGAAGCTAAAGTTTTACAAATAAGTAAATGAGAACCTTGGAGATACGTGCAATTTTAGCGGTTTGGAGCAGGTAAGTTCCCTTATTTTGCGAGTACAAATAGAAATGCTTTGCTTTTCTATTCATTCTATTCGAAACATCCCAACCGAAACTTTGTTTTGGTGCATGAACCAACTGAAAGATTGCATCGCATAAACTTTTCACAACCTTAGCTGACTTGATTTGGAAAAGCCTAACCTCAGCATTATTGGAATGAGAGATTGTTTGTTTTTTAACATTTCTCGACACAAAAGACAGTTCCTATTCCTGCAGTTGATGGGGAATAAGCTCAACTCGCAAACAGAAAAAAATTATCTGACCGAGTCTGAGGTCTTCATCGTCTATTATCATGAAGGCCAAACTTCGCTGAAACGACTCGAAGATATAAACATCTCGTCCTTGTAAAGGTGCCAAACGTTGTGGCAGAAATGATAGAATTGTATATTTGGTCATGTTTTAAGTCTTTCTGGCCGTGTATAACAGGAGTTGAATTTCATGCTTTGTCAACAACTTCTCCCGCTGCAACTCCAATTCAGCATCACGGAGAGGATTCCCTCGTATCCGCCATCTTCCAGAACAGTGGCGCGCAGCCCCAGACCTCTTTGAAAAGGTCTATTAGAAACACCTTTCTAACAAGTTTCTACCAAAGGGCTGGTGCCCATTCGCCTCCAAAAACTTTTGACAAAAATCTTAGTTTTGCAAGTTTTATACATGATTTTAACATTTGTGTACATTTCGTGAAGAAAAATTTCATTAAATCAAACGGAAAGCTTTCCAATTGTTTGAAACCAATAAACCAATGCAGAGTCACAGGGAAGGCCGTTTTTACGTCCTTTAAGCCTGCTAAACCCTCGAGTCAAATATTTTAAGTGCCAAAATGGTATTTTGCCGCCATTTGTCCTTAAAATGATTCACAAATTCTAAATTTTGCAAGAATTTAGGAAATAAAGCCTTGCAAAGTGTGTCAAATGGTAGTAATTATATTGTTTTAACATGAAGGTAAGGCCTGGTCACCTTCAGTCCCTTCACTGGATGTCTATTAAAGTTTAGTGGCTATTATATACAAAAATCTTAGAAATCAAATTAAAGACTTGTGAAATGAAAATAGTCATAAAGAATTTTTGGGCTCGATCTGACACCAGCCCTTTTATAGAAACTTGTTAGAAAGGTGTTTCTAATTGTTGAAATATTTTGAAGAGCATAGCGAAACATACTTTTTTTGTCTTCGGCTTTTACTTTTACAATTGATTTTTGAAGACAAGAAACTTTTAGAAAAGTACCATTGTGAAATGCTCTAGAAATGGTCATAAAAAGGCAAAATATTTTAGCATGCTTTACATTGCCTCAAAGCACACATTTAGAAGATCAGAATGAGATTAAAATGAAAAAGATCGGTGAAGTGTGAGCATAGATACAAGGAATTGTAATTTGCTATCAAAACAGCGCCATGCCTCTTCCGGTCATGTAAACAAAGATCTGATTTAAGCCCAACTTCAAAAATCAATATCTTCGCTTTCGGTTGATTGATCTCGAAAATTTTTGCAGCACATGAACCCCTAGGTTATAGTGCATGTCTCAAGTGCAAAACCAAAAATGAATCGAAAACTTCACATTTTGGTTAAATTCGATGCTCTGGATCACAGTGCCATGTGGTTTATAAGTATTCTTGCTAAGGCTGCCAGTCCTGTTACATAGGTATATAAAACATCTCGCCACTTATTGATTAGCAGTAGGGAACATTTGAGAATTGGCAAAAAAGGTCAGCCTATCAAGACATCACCTTTGGCCATTAGTGAAACACTAAACAGACAGGCCATTGTGCGAATTTAGAAAATTTTACTATTCCGGAGAAGGCTAACAATGGATATGACCCATTGATTTTTGAGAGCTTGTTAATTTTGCGTGATAGACCGTCCCTTAATGGGTTTTACCAATCAATGGCTCTGGCCCTATGGCCCAATAGTCTTGAGCACTTCGTTTACAATCAATTTTAGTATGAGTTCGACGATCTATTCGCTTAGAATTCGTTTGAAAATTGCTCCCAAACATATCCAAATTCACGCAAAAATCTCGTTCAGCTAGTGATAATTTTCTCGACTTGACTTTCACCCACTGCAACTTTCCTTGCTTTAGGAAACAAGGCAAAGGAGGACGCTGAAGTTGCGTGTTAAAGTAGAGGGGGGAATTGACAAATCTTTACAGTTTTCCATCACACAGCAACAGGGCTAAGGTCTCCATGAGAAAAGTCTTACAAGAAACTCAATTCTCAATAGATCGCTAAACGCTTAGAAACTCCACTACTGGTAAAATCAGTTAAAGAAACTTTATAGTCGAGGAAATCTTTATTGTATTCTTCTCTTGGTTCCTGTAAAAACGTATATTTGAAATGTTCAGAAGAGGAAGTACACAAAATAGTTGTGGAAGGGAATACGTATGCAAGACGCACGAAACTCGGAAGAGATTCTAAGATTTTAAACAACTTTCAGTGCTGGCACAAGTTCGTTACATGGTTTGTTTAGATTCCTCTATGTCTGATTCTGTTGATTTTTGAAAGATGTTTTTCAAGGCTTTGGTCATCATCCTCTGAAATTAATTCATTTCAATTGGAATTCCCAATATTTGAATTTGGGTTTGTTTGAAACAATATTTATACAAATCCTAGTCGAATGCACTGTCAAACTCATTCTCAGGTGTTCGTGACAAACAGGCACGAGACGATAGTACCATAGTACCATAGTGCCATTGGGCCATTGGGCCATTGGGCCATTGGGCCATAGGGACATAGGGCTATAGGGCCAGGGCCATTGATTGGTAAAACAATCATTAATACCCATCGTTTGGTAATGCACAAAACTCATTAATACCCATCGTTTTGTTCTGATCCCCGGGGTATTTGGCTTGTTAACTCACTTGTTTTTTCCCTAGTTGTCTTGACTGACCAGTTTAACCGGTTTCATAATCAGTGCTATATAAACAGCACGTGATTTTGATTAATCAGCTGAGGCTAACGTTCTGAAATTACTTGATCATATCTTAATCTATTCAATAATATCTTAACTGCTGATTGTTGCTAACATGGATATGTCTTAGCTACTGGATTGTCGATTTTCTACTTGGATTTGTCATTACTAAAATTACTTGGATACGTCGTCTCTTCTATCATGTCATCCTGAAAGTTATTAAATTGAAACTGTTCGTTGTGACACTTGCAATAAAATTCATATTCTGGCTGCTATTCCTTAAACATAATCAAATGCTTTTCAACAAAAAATGTTTGTTTTTGTTTAAAAAAACTTAGATGTCACCTGTAAGGGGTGAGTGGCCGAGTGGCTTATACAGTCTTCGTCAGGTGACTGAAGTTAAGCTTGGTCGAGTGAGGTCAGATTTCGGATGGGTGACCACTGAGGCCTGATCTCGCAACTCACCTCGCCGTCCTTCGGAAGGGACGTTAAACTAGGGGTCCCGTGCCTGGATGCAGCATGCACAGTGGGCCTAAATTAGCTTTCAGTAGCTAGAAATCCTGACAAGCCCACTCAAAACAAATTGGAAACAACAAAAAAAAACAAGGGAGCTTGGGTTAGGTCTCATCAATGATGGAAAGTACGGCACTTTTCAACGAGATCTTAGGTGTACACGGAAAAAAATTGGGTTAGCAAGTGGACACTTTAAGTGTGCACATCTTGAAACTTTTCAAACAGAAAGTTCTTTCAAGCGATTGCCAAATTTCTCGAGTATTTATCGTTCCATATCAGTATTCATAATTGAAATCTTATTGTTCTCTTCTTTTGCACAAATCTTTAGTCAAGCTAGGAGGGTGCCAAGGCTCCGGCCAGTGGCCGGAGCTTGGCCGGAGCCAGTGGAAAAAAATACAAATGGGTATTGGCTCGGAGCCGGCAATGGCCGGAGCCAACTGGCGGGAGCCATTATGATAAACTTCACTCACGAGGGTGCTGAGGCTCCGGCCAGTGGCTGCAGCTTGGCCAGAGCCTGGCCGGAGCCGGCCGGAGATGGCCGGAGCTGGACAAAGGATATGGAAAGGGCCTGCTGCTCCAGCCATTGGCTCCGGCCAGACTCCAACCAAGCTTTGGCTACCTGCCGGAGCCTCAGCACCCTCCTGTCAATCCATGTATCTATGCTGATCCTGTGTATCCTGTGATCATGATCAGTTGGGCTATGGAGGGCTCTGGTTTGTGAATTTTCACACTTGTGCATACAGATCTTGCTCTGGTTGTTTTTGTCATAAAACACTCAGGTGTGCAACTATAACGACTCAAGCAACAATCTCAGGTGTTGATCTGCCACGCTTTCCATACTGTAAATTTTCTCCTTCCTCTATTGTACATGATTGTTAGGGCCTTACTGCAACATATTTTACCAAGAACAGTGCATCTTTTTCACTAAACTTTTTGCCTTAGGGCCATCCATCAACCATCCTCCATTTCCAATCATAACATGTCTCTTCCTCTCGGAGTCCAACCATTCACTTAATTCTTCCCACCTCAACAGCTTATATAAGGCTGGATTTATGCGTCGCATAATAGTCGTGTCGAATTAGATTGCTGGTCAAAAAAATGACTAAGAATGAATTAAATGCGACTCTTATGCGACGTATAAAGCCAATTTTGTATTCCACTCGACTCACAGTCGAATATGCGACTCATCCAGTCGAATATGCGACCATTGTGCGACTTGGCTTTAGACGTCGCATTAAATTCAATTTGAGTCGACTTAAATTCAAATGTTCGCTGTGTGTTTGGTATTGTTCTTTGCACGCTTCCATTGTTGTAGTCGAGGATGTAAAATTGTGCGCCAATATTTATCATAAAGAGAGGTAAGAATGGGTGCATATCAAAACAGTGGCAGTGAGTAAAGCTCTGGAATTTATTACAGCAATAGTTTAGACAGGTCTGGTGGATGAATTTGATGAAAGAAGTGTAGGTACAATTAGCATGGTTGAGGTGGCGAAGAGAGTCCAAACAGCGAGGAGACTAATAACTTGGCAGTGGATCCAGACGAAGAAATCTGAAGAAGAAGTTAGTGACACGAAATGCTGCTGTAAAATTTGAACCACATGTTTTCTAGTAGCCATCTTGGAACTTTGCTTTTATTTCCTGTGACTAGAGTCTCAAATCAAGCATGCGCACTGAATTATGTTCGACTGAAAAATGAATTAAATGCGACGTCTAAAGTCAAGTCGCATAATGGTCGCATTTAATAGCATTTTTAGTCGACTCAAATTGAATTTTATTCGACGCGACTATAATGAGTCCATGTCAAATTTCATGGTTTTTTCCTTCCTGAAACAGGCTTCAGAACTTCGTTTCTCATTGCTTTTTGGACTCTGATAATTCATGCCAACTGTCATCCATTCAAGTACTTCTTCCTGGTAATTATCCATTCAGAATGCACCATTTGAATCTTTATTGTATACACTACAATACACTATTGTTATTTTAAAAGAACAAAAGAACATGTTATGAAAACTGTTTGGGTAAAAGATGATGACCAATTTCACTTCCTAGTAATTGTGTGCACGCTTTACTTATGATGTGAAATTGCTCTGTGTAGTTTCGAGCAGTGTGAAATAATTAATTATTGCACACATGAGATTGTACAGCCAATTTCAAAGAGAACAATTTAGTGAATCTGAGTGACCAATTTCTCTTCAAGTAAAGCAGCCAAACAATTTGTGGCATGAGGAATATGCCACAACCAATTTCAATTATTGTGAAAGCAGACACTATTTTCCTATTTCACAACCAATTTCATATGCATGGCCAATTTCAGGCATGGCCAGTTTACCTGCTGTTTTACCTGTGAGTCACCCCATGTGTTGTGTTTGTTTTTGTGTTGTATTGAATAATGCTGAACAATTTTCAGCTTGTGATGAGCCACACAAAAGAGTGAAACCAAAGGCTGGTTTACCTTGCATTGCACTGCATATCATCAGAGTTGTATGTTTACCAGGGAGGATGCATTCCATCTAAAACCTATGCCGAAGGTACACCAAGCCCTAAGCTTTCGTACACCAGGTATTTTCAGAGAGCTAGAACTGCTAAAAAATCTGAGTACTCAAAATTTGATGATTTTGAGAAACGTTCAGTACTGGCCAAAATTCTTAGTTTCTTATAAAAGAAATACAGGTTTTTTTTATAAGAAACTAGGATCAGGCCACAGTACTAAAAGTTTCGTAATTGAACATGAAATGTTGTCCATTTTAGTACTAAAGGCCTCTTAATTGGCTTCTTATTTTTTGAATGCATGAATTGCCGATGTGGTCATTAACACTGCTGCAGATATGTTTCTTGAAATTTAAAGCACATCAGTTTTAGGTCCTATTCTTTTCTATATCTATAAAATGGTCGTTTCTCTTTCATAATGATGGCAACCATGTATAATTATGCTGATGACAACATGCTAGCTTTCTTTTCCAAGCCCCTACCAGATCTTGTCAGGGTTTTCGAAAATGAAACAGAAAGCAGTTTGTCATTGCTGACATTGTCATTTGGGGTAAAATATCTTTAAGTTTGCGAATCGAGGATAGTCCACATTCTACTTTGAATTTTAAGACTTTTATATTGTTCTTCCAGCTTAAGTTTTTATCGATCCTTTGTCCAAGATATTTCACTGTCTGAACTCTTCTTATCGGTTCCTCATCAACCTTTAGCTGCACGGGTTAATGGATACCTTTAGTTGTCTTTTATGACCAACAATCAAGGATTCAGATTTGTTAGCATTGAGACCAAGCTTGTTTTGTCTCATCCACTCTGAAACATTTGTTAGTTCGGCTCTCAGATCATCGCAAAGTGTGTCTATATCTTCTGCCGAACATGTTACATTGGTATCATCTGCATACATGTTTAGCGAAGACTTAACCAGACACTGCACAAAATCATTTACATAAAGGATGAATAAAAGTGGCCCAAGGCACAACCCCTGTTGTATTCTGTGTTTACAACCTTACGACTCGACCTTTGACTACCTATTTCTAAATACTGTTCTCTCCCCATTAGGTAGAATGAAAATCACTGATGAGGACCATTAGGTGAAAGTTTAGGCCCTTAATTTCGCGATTTTTTCTTCTCGCCAATCTTTCTGCCCGCAAAACTTTCTGCCCCTAAAGTATCCAATTAATATCTATAACCCTTCAATCTTTAAGGCATTTGACTGCAATCCTCCCCTCGATGTTCGTTCTGTTTATCTTGACATTTCCAAAGCATTTGACAGGGTTTGACATGATGGACTTATTTATAAGTTAAAACGAAGCTGCTTTCTCTTGTTCAAAGTTTTTGATAGATCGTAAACGGAGAGCCGTTCTAAATGGACAGTGTTCCAGTTGGGGAGGTATTTCAGCCGGAGTTCCCTAGGGCTTTATTCTAGGACCTTTGTTTTTCCTTGTGTATATAAATGATCTAACTGAAAACTTGAAGTGTAACGTTAAGCTTTTTGCCGATGATAAATCGTTGTTTACAGCGGTTGAAAGTTCCAATGCAGCTGCAAATGGTATGAATAACGATTTTGACTTGATAATGTAGTGGGAGCATGATTGGAGTATGCCTTTTAATCCTGATCCTCAAAAGCAAGCGGTTTTTGAAGTGATATTTTCAGCGAAGAAAACTGAAGTTGATCATCCCGCGATTCTTTTCAATAACGTACCGGTAAAAAAGTAAGTGAACATAAACATTTGGTAATGGTCCTTGACTCAAAACTGTCCTCTTCAGCTCATGTAAGATAAGCAATTTCAAAAACTAGAAAGGGTATCGGTTTGCTGAAATATTTCTCCAAATAACTGCCAAGGCAAACTCTAAAAGAATTACATAAGCTCTTTGTGTGACCCCATCTTGACTACGGTGATGTTCTTTATCATAACCCAGCAAAAGTAGGTGAATTTAGTAACAATATCATCTTGCCATGTCTTATGGAGAAGCTGGAGTCAGTACAGTATTCTGCTGCTCTTGCCGTAACAGGAGCGTGGAGGTGTTCGTCGCGAGGAGAGCTGTATGCAGAGCTCGGATGGGAATCGCTAAGTTGTCGCAGATGAAGTAGACGCCTTACTTTATTCTACAAAATAGTAAACCACTTAAGCTGTGAATGTACATTGGATCCAATCCCCCACTTCAGCAGTCTCATTACTTCTTCCGCAAAAGGGATGTAATCGGGCAAACAGGGGCAAGAACAGAAATGTTTCATCTTGTTTCTATCCTCACTGCCTTTTGAATGGAATGAACTCGATCCAGAAATTAGACTTGCACCTTCAATTGTTGTATTCAAGAGAAAGTTGCCTTCGAAGATCCGCCCCCTTCCAAAATCAATCTTTGGTGTTCATGACCCAAAAGGATTATCGTATCTTACACAACTTATGGTTGGTCTTAGCAATTTGAACTTACACAAATTCCAGCACAATTTTAGGGATACTATAAACCCAACGTGCATCTCAAACCTTGGTATTGAGGATACGGAACATTTTTTGTTGCTCTGTCTATCTTTTGACATCCAGCGACGAGATCTTCTCGCTGGAGTTCCTGCATTAGTAAGACCGTTAGGACTATGTAACCGCTCAAGCGAAGTGTTAACGCAACTGTTAAAGGGTTTGTGCAAGGTTAAAAGCTTGCATTTGCACAGAGCAGAAATTATAAAAATATGTCATTCAAATCGAACTTGGACACAGAGTCAACAAAGGATAGTGTCACAATGAGATTTTTATCTCGCCACGAAACAATGCTGTGTCGGAGTAATTTCTTTGCTCTATTTATAGAGGAGCCTATTTACCATCGCACATTAGCTTTAATGTATGGTAGTAAGGACTTTCCCGTTGAATTCAATAGAAATATCCTTATGTTAACTCTACGTTTTAACTAGGAAACTGGTCGATTTGATTGAATTCGTTCAAATTTTTGCCATCAGTCAAGCAGCCACCAAGTCGCCTTTCAAGTCCCATTTCTACTGAATCTTCTTTTTGAGTATGGTTCTATGTAGTTTTGCTTTATCAATTTCTTTTCTTATTTTATTTGTTTATCTATTTTATCTCATTCTTCCTCTTTTCCTCCCAAAAGCCACGGGGTAGACATGATATCTTGCTCCTCGTTGTATTGTATTTGTAGTATCGTAAAGTATTTTGTAAGTAGTGTAATAAAAAACTTGTATAGTAAATTTTTAATTGATGATATATAGAAAAAGCAACATCCATATTTGTTTTGGTATTTCTGATTAAGCTTTTATTGAACTGTAGCTGCTGTGATGCTGCCCAAGCCTTATCTTATCAGCTTACATTGTAACACAGCTGATTTGATACTCTTTTTCCTTTGGCAGTTTTTTATCCAGGACACTAAAAGTAGCAATGGTACATACGTGAATAATGCTCAAGTGGGCAGAGGAACTGATGACACAGAATCTGTTGAGATCCGATCTGGAGATGTTTTGCAGTTTGGTGTCGATGTAACCGAAAATTCTAAGAAAGGTAAGGTTTTTGTGAGATTTCAACTTGAGACTAGAAATGTCAACAGGAGAAAGAAGTTTTGGCTAGAAAAATTATAGTTTTTGGCTAGAAATATATACGAGATTGGCTCTTTAGTCCCTTTCACACGGGATTTGATCCAACTTGATCCGTGCTCAAACTGTAGCGAATAGGCCTTGCGTTTATGCGGGATTCGACGGATCCGAACCCATTTGGATCATTGACGCAAAATTGACGCAAAACGAAGATTGTTCACTTGCTTTTATTCCTCTTACAAGTCAAATTGACAACTTTCTTGCAAAGTGGTCCACTTTTGATCCGATCTTGTGTAAATGCACACAGTCATGAATCCGAGCCCGCGTAAACGCCCCTTCGAAATGTGGATCGGATCCAAATAGATCCGATCCATTGTGGATCCGGTTTCGTGTAAACGGGGCCTTAGTTGCTTCCCAACCAGTATACTGGTTGAGGCAGAAAAGTTCCCATTTTCGCCAAGTCATAAGTGATTCAAAAATTCTGGGTGTAATGATTAACAAGAACCTAAGTTGGGACATAAATATATATCAGTAGTCTTTGTTTTAAGGTTTTCTAGTGAACTAGGGTTTTTAAGATATCCCAGGAAGTTTCTTCTTCACAATACCTTGAGTAATGTGTATTGTAGCACTAGAGACCGTCATTTTTGATATTGTTATTGTTGTTCTGTGTGGGTGACCTATGGGGTGACCAGACTGTAGATCCTTCAAATGTTGCAGAAGCGAGCTGCTACTGGCAGCAAGTTTGATTTCCCTGCTATGGCATTAATATGCAATCAAAAATGGCCAGCTACAGCCGATACTATTAGGGGCAAAACTGCATTAACCTTGTACAAGTCACTAAATGGTCTTGCATCAGCATGTTTCTCTAAATTGTACGTGAAAAATTCTGCTTGAAACAGCAGGAAATCGTGAAGCACTGATCAACAGGTCCCTTATTGCCCCTATGGAAAACAAGCCATGGACAAACAAAAGGGATATCCTTTTGTGGCCCAAAAGTATAGAATCTTTTTGAATATACATATGAAGTTAAACGCTCACCCTCCCATGCAACGTTCAACGAAGGTTGATAAGTGATTAGTGAACACTTGTTGGTTCTTTATATTTCTTTTATGTAATTTCCTAGTTCTCAGTTGAGTTGGCCATTATTTGCCACGGTCCCCTGAAAAGCAGTCCTTATGGACTGACAGGGCTACAATGTATAAAAAGTAAGAACAGGTTAGAGTAGAATAGAAAAGAATGGACCATTCGAGGTTTCTCCTTCTTAAATTTTTCAAGTGCAGACTGCTGGCAAAGATAGAAAACAGCGAGCAAATTTTCTAAAAACTGAACTTGGCAGAACACTGGGAGTGCTCCTCGAAGTAACGAGGGAATATGGAAAGTCGTTTAATGGTTGCACAAACTTAGTATCTTTTTTGTCAATACAAAGACTCAGTTTTTTATTATTTCTTTGAAGTGCTATTTGTGACAATCCTGGACAAAAGGTTATGAGACCAGCAGGGTTTTAAGCTGTTGAGCCGTATTTTCAAATAATAAAAGAGAATGAAAAATTGCAAACCCCCCCCCCCCGAATCAATGTTGTTCAACGATGATTCCGGAATGCATTTTGGTGACAATCGATGCGTTCTTAGCTCAAACAATATTGATACGAGGGAAGTTGGGCACTTTGAGCCCGTGAAAACGTCAAAATGCTCTGTTTTCATTTCATTTATTTAGGGACGGTTGCCCTTCAATGACAATTGATTTTCAAGGGGCCCTCCAATGAAAAGTTCTAATTGCAATATACAGAAAAATTAAACCTATATAATAAAAAACGATAAAGCTAAAGCCTATTTACAATTTAATGATACAATATTTACAATAAAAGAAAAGTTAACCCTTAATAGAGTTTTTAAAACTATTCAGGGAGAATGACATCTTTGACTCAGCTGGAAGGCTATTCCAATGCTTAGCTCCACGGAAAGAAAAACATTTCTGCCCATTTGCTGATTTTTTCTTTGGTAGCCTCAAGTCGGTTTCGGTATTACGGAGGCTACGGGAGGAACATTGTGAGTTTGTGGTGAATAGGTTACACAGGTATCGCGCACCAACTCATTAAGAGACTTGAAGACCATAATCCTAGACTCATAACTAATTACTTCTTCAATGGTCTTCCAACCCAGCCCCTCGATAAGAGGTCTACTAGGGGTATCAAAGCTGCTATTGGTTATGATTCTGGCAGCACGATTTTGAAGCTTTTGCAGCCGGTTAATTTCTGTAGACCCTGCACAACCCCAGAAAGAACAGCAGTATCGAAGGTGGGGCTCAACAATGCCCGTGTAAAGAGTCACCAAATTTTCTTTTGGTAAAAAGATTTTGCGTGTTTCAGGAAGCTAACAACCCTAGATACCTTGGTCTAGATACCTAGATACCTTTCAGTCTAGGGAACTGTCAATTTGCACACCAAGGTACTTTGTTTTTTGTACTACATCCAGCTTATTATTACGAATGTTCAGTTCCAGGACCTCATTTTGGCTTTTATGTTATGTTTATGGAAGAATGTTATGTTTCTGAAATGAGCATGGAATGTGTTTTTGTAACATTCAAGGAAAGTTTGTTTCCTTGTAGCCAAGTAGTCAGTTGTTTAAGATCTCTGTTAATAGCCTCTTCCAGCTGAGTCAAATCACCGGACTGGTGACACAAATTGGTATCATTCGCATACGTGGGCACTGTGGAAGCTTTAACAGCTTGTTGGAGATCATTGATATAGATGAAGAAGAGAAGGGGACCTAGGCAGGAGCCTTGTGGGACACCAAAGTCCATTTCCAACTTCTATATCAAACTTTTTACAGCAGATATCCCTTTGTAGTTATCAGTTGCTTTCGGATCTCCCAAAATCTTCATTATTGTTAAATTCATGTTATCATGAGGTCTCAAACAGTGGCCCTCGTAAGCTTTTCTATTTCTTAACTTACGTTTGCCGCATTAAGAACGAAGAAATCTCTTCACACCTCCAGGTAATTTCATGTCATGGTCAGTGAAATTATGATACAGTGCTCAAACTTCACAATGAATTCTGAATAGTTCTCCCCATTGCTTCTCTTGTAGACATAAAATTCTTTGGAAGCCAAATAAAGTCTGGTTTTCTTGTCTTTCAAGAAAATACTATCTGGTTTTGTAATGATCTTATCAAGGCTTTCTACCTTTCCTGTATCCGCTGCGTTTGATTTTTTGCTGTCACTACTCATCAAGCATAGACACTTGCTCTGCTACCATTTGTTAAACTCGTTGGGGTGTCTATACATTAATGGTATTGATTAAGCTCCACAAGAACACAAAAGTGAAATATCTGGCATTCTTAAAGGTCTAATATCACCATTTTCATATGGACCTCCTCTGACGGCTGAATTCGATATCATTCAAATCGCGATATTTTGCCAACAAGTGCCCCTAAGAGCCCCCCATAGTTGCGAATTTGCAGACATTTCTCAAAATTACTGCGCAGAGGAATAAGACTGGAACGAGCGCTGCAACGTCACGGCAGGAACGCACGAGAGAATCGCAGCGCAAGTCTTCATGGGAAACATTTCAAGGTTGCTTCTTGTTTCTTCCCGCAAATATGTTTTTTCAGCCATGCCTGAGAGATGTAGCGTGTATGGTAGCAGCAATTACCTATGACAAAGAGTTGGGAATTTCAGTCCATAAACTGGCTTTTTCGGAGATGACAAGCCTGAAGCGAAGAAACAAAGGAAGAAGTCGACTGAACTTACAGAGAGAGAGAAGGCAAATGAACCGAATAGAAGCACTCCGTCGCTTGCTCGAAGCATTTTTTCATACCATAAGACATCGATCAAGTGTGCCTCTGTTCCCGGGATGGAATTATCATACGTAAGAAGAAAGCTAGCCTAAAAGTCACGCTAAAAGTGCAGGGACTTCACATAGGCCAGGTAAAAGCTTTTCCTTCAAAACAAGAACCGTTTCCCTAAATACTATATCTGGCGTTCCGCAGAGAAAAGGTAATTCTCCTGGGTAACATTGACAGCTGAAGGAAACAATAATTATGTATGAATAGCTCAAAGAATCTTCTTTCGAATGGTGTCAAATGTTAATACATCTTACACTAAAGTTTGCAGTTATTGTGAGCGTGAAGTCAGCAGGTCAAGATTTGTTTGCGATCTGGCTTTCGATCATGGACGTTTCTGTTGAAGAAATTTTCAAAGAGAGTTCCCAAGGACAAGAGTTGTGACGATATATCAATGAAAACTTTGATAGGAGTTACATCTCATTCTGAGAAATTAGTGATGTCTTATCATTGGCAGGAAGTTCTTTTGAGGAGGGCGAAGCGGAACGTTGGGAAGCGTTGAGGAACTCTGTGCCGTTTCGTAGAGGCGTAAATCTTGGCTTGTTCTCGGAGAACCCGAGGTGCATCTTATTATTTAGTCGCGAACTCAGCCTTTTCGCTGTAAACTGAGGTAAGAGCCTTCGTATTAACATCAGTTGTGGGTTTCTTATCGTTTCAGTATGCTTTAGTCACTTGTTTGTTCATTCCTCGTCGGCAACAGCGTCATCTTGACATAGATCTTTTATGTGCAAGCCTGGGTCTATCTACGCACAATGTAAAGTTTGCCGTACTACGGCCATTAACTTGTTAACTTGTAACTTGGCAGGAACATGGATGGGATCGAGAGGACACGCTGGCGGCCATTATTGCCGCTAAGAATGACAATGTCATTACAGAAGTTCCTAACAACGGAAAAATCTCCTATAGAAAGGCTGATAGAAAGGCTATTATCATTCAAGAAGCAACGAATCTAAAGGATAGAAAAGTAACAGGAGCTACCACAGACAGTGATGCCTTGGATACTCTGGTTACTGATTTTCAAGATTTTAAAAGATTCGTTGCATCAGAAATATCCACAATCAAAGAAGTGGAAAAAACTCGCAAGGAGCCAAAGAAACCCAACGAGGGTGAGGGGCATTATGCTAAGGCCCTGATAAGAAGCCTGGAGGAAAGAATTTTATCACTCGAAAGACAACTCGAACAGAAACAAATTATTATTGTCAAACTTTTGGAAAACCAGAGGCCTAGCCAAGGCAACCCCCAAACCCTCGCCACGTCAGACCATGGCAACAACAAATGTCCCATGAGAATAACGGAAAAGACCAAAAAAGAACAAGAAAGTGAGCCCAAAGAGAGAAAAGGAGAAAGTGCTAAAGAGAAAAAGGTCCCAAGTGACAGAGAATTGAATGCCCCAGAGAAGGAAAAAAGTAGGGCAACTAATAGCAACGAATCTGGAGACGAAAAGAGCACAAGAAAAAAGATCACTATAATCGGCGACTCGATTCTGAATGGAATTAGCGAATTTGGCCTAAAACGTAAACATAATGTAAAAGTGAGAGCACATCCTGGTGCTAGCATGCAAGACATTAAGGATCATATCAGACCTGTTATTCGGGGGAAACCAGACAGTGTAATCACCCATGCAGGGACAAACGACCTCACAAAAAACGTAGATACTCAAGAAATGATTCGAGAAATTGTGGAGGAGTCAAAGAAGGAGTCACCATCGAAAATGATAGTACTCTCATCGCTGACTATCCGGAAAGATGTAAAGAACAATCCAGGAATTGAGAAGAAAATTCACAAGTTAAACCTCAAGATGAAAAACCTTGCGAAAGAACTAAGTATTGGATGGATGGACGATTCGAACATAGACGCATCATGTCTCGGATTTAGCATGCTTCACCAAAATAAAAAAGGTAATGCACTTTTAGCAAATAACTTTATTAACGAAATTGAATCTGATTGAAGCAGCTGTAACCCTATTCTAGAAAGAGATCTTACTGATGAAAATGAATTAGTTAGGAGTATTGGCAGTAATAACGACTCATTCCTAAACACGCCTGTATCAGCACGAGAAGGGGACGCTTTCGATTTTGAATTCCAAAACTTGCCAGACAATGATACAGAAAACCTCAGTATCGAATACGATTGTTTCCAGGATATGAAGATCCTTCGACAAAAACACGTAAAAAATATCATAATTGGCTACATAAACATCAACTCAATAAGAAATAAGTTCTCGGACTTCTCGATAATGATCAAAGACTTATTAGATATACTCATAATAGCGGAAACAAAGCTAGGTGACGCCTTTCCTAAGGGACAATTTTTAATCGAGGGTTTCAAACAGTCATACAGACTTGATGTTACCGCAAATAGTGGTGGACTCCTTGTCTACCTAAAAGAGGGAATTATCAGCAAAGAGCTAAATAAAGAAAATATATCAAAAGAAATTCAAAGGTTTGTATCTGTCTTTACTGGTGAAAACAGTGCTCAATGCCATGAAGGCAGAGCGAATTATAATAGGATTGAAGCAATAAAACAGACTACATTCTTTGTTGTTACTCAGAGTTTCACGCTTTCTAGCGATCTTCAAGTTATCAAAAGAAATTCAAGTTATCCCCATCGAGCTAAATATCAGAAAACAAAAATGGTTGTTACTGCCAATCTACAAGCCACCAAACCCGAGGGGCAAATCACTGCTTAAAATCTCGTACGCTCTAAAAATAATCACACTTTAATCACAAATTAATCACATTAATCACACAAAAATCACATTTATCACTAAAAATCACCAGTCGTATTAATCACAAATTTTGAATGTTTAACCACGTTAATTTGTTTACTTTTATAAGAAATGATAGGATTAGATTATCCCTGTCACCATTTCCCATATTTATGTGAAAAAACTGCCAGATATGAAAACATAAGCTTGCAGACATGAACAGCACAGCAGCACAACATTCTGAGTTCCTTGCGATGGAGCAACAGGAAAGTTTCGTTCTTGTGTTACAAACAACTCTACCAAATTGGCATGATAGTCTATGACTTGATTTATGAAACAGCTCATCTTCATATTTCATCCTTTGGTTGATAAATCTTGCTCTGTCTTGCCCTATTCTTAAAATTTTATAGTACAGGAGGTTATTTGAGAGCATTTTGGAATGTGTGATTTATTCTAGAATAATCACAAATTAATCACGTAAATCACCAAAAAATAAAATTAATCACAAAATAATCACTTGTGATTATTGATCTCGTACGCCATTTTCAGAAGTGATTTGCCCCTCGACCAAACCAAGATCCAGCATTATTCAATAGTGAGATATCCAAATTAATTGACAATTACTTAAAATCGTGTGAAGATATTGTCATACTAGGCGATTTTAACATGGAGCCAAAGGATCCGCAAATTACTCCTCTTATGGAAGATTATAGTCTTTATAACCTAATACATAATCCAACTTGTTATAAGACTGAAAATGGTCGTTGTATTGACCTTATACTTACAAACAAGAAGCACTCATTCTTGAAGAGTCAGTCATTTGAAACTGGGTATAGTGATCATCATCATCTGATCTACACTATGCTGAAATCCACATATACTAAAGTACCCCCCAAAAAGATCAAGTATCGACAATATAAGAATTTCTCCGAAGAACAGTTCAATGTAGAACTGGAGGCTAATCTGCGTAAAAATAGTCTGGTCAAATACAGCGAATTAAGCAAGGTTATTGTTGAGACACTAGACAAACATGCTCCAATGAAAACAAAAATTGTGAGAGGCAATGATAAACAAGATGTTAACAAGGAACTGCACAAGGAAATAATGTTGCGAACTAATCTGAAAAGGAAAGCCAACAAAACTAAGAAGGAGGAGGACTTTAGACGATATAAGAAACAAAGAAATTTGATTGTAAAAATGAATAAAAAAGCCAAAAGAGATTATTATAAAAGTATCTCACCAAAATCGATTGATAATGACAGAAAATTTTGGAAAATGGTCAAACCAATGTTCTCAAACGTCAATCCAATGAGCGACAAAATCATTCTCATTGAGGATGAAAAAATCATTACTGATGACACTGAAATTGCAGAAAGTTTCAATACATATGTCTTAAATATCACTGACTCTTGAGGATAATTATACAGATGACCTTGATACAATGGTAACAAATGCTGTAGAAAAGTACAAGAATCACCCAGGCATCAAGGCAATTAAAGCATCTATACCGCAAACAGATAAGTTTAAATTTTCGCATGCCTACCCCTGGAACGTGATGGATCAAATAGATGCAATCGATCCAAGCAAATCAAACAGCGGAAATATACCTGTGAAAATATTAAAAAATGGCAAAGACATTTTAGTCCCGTACTTAACAGACTGTATGAATGCAGCAATTCATAACTGCATCTTTCCTGACAACCTGAAGGTAGCCGATGTATCTGCGGGCTATAAGAGAGGAGTGCAAACAGAGAGATCAAATTATAGACCAATCAGTGTGCTACCAGCAATATAAAAAATCTTTGAAAGGTTGATTGGTTCACAAATAAACCTCTTTCTTGAGAATGAATTATCAAATATCTTATCAGCATTCCGAAAAGGGTATAGTACGCAAGATGCACTGCTTAGGGTAATCGAATCATGGCGAAAATGCCTCGATGCCTCGAGGATTGTTGGTACCTTATTAATGGATCTTTCCAAGGCCTATGATTGCATCCTGCACGATTTGTTGATAGCCAAATTGGAGGCCCATGGATTCGACAGGAACAGCCTCAAATTTATGTATAGCTACTTGACAGGCCGTAGCCAAAGAGTTAAAGTGGGCTCTTCCTACAGTTCACTTGGTAAAATCAAGATAGGAGTACCGCAAGGATCCGTCCTTGGACCGATGCTATTCAACATTTTTATCAATGACCTGTTCCTAATTAACTTGCAATCAGAAATCTGCAACTTTGCAGATGATAATACAATCTATGCAAGGAGTAAGACCCTTGAAGAAGTGATACATTACTTGGAAAATGACCTGAGCTCAATTTTACAATGGTTTACCGAAAACGGAATGGTAGCAAACCCGGAAAAATTCCAGCTCATGTTCCTTGGGCTGAACGGTGATCAGCAAATGTGTCTAAGTATTGATGATCAGATCATCAATCAATGCCAACAAGTCAAACTCTTTGGAGTAACGATTGATTCTAAAATGAAGTTTGACAAGCATATCCTAGAACTGTGTGGAAAAGTAAACAAAAAAGTGAGCGCCTTCTCAAGACTCAGGCATTATCTTGATGATACACAGGCTAAACTCTTATGTAATACAACAGTGTTGGCCAACTTCAATTATTGCCCATTAATTTGGATGTTTTCTTCCAAAGCTGCAAACAAAGAGATAAATAGAACACACAAACGTGCACTCCGGGTACTCCATAAGGATTATGATGCATCGTTTTACATGTGTCTAATGAGAGAGGCAGATACAACAATTCATATAAAAATCTTCAAAAACTAATGGTAGAGGTATTCAAAACTCTGAATTCGCTGAATCCATCCTACCTTTGGGATTTTTTCAGCGAAAAACAAGTTGAATACGATCTGAGGATCAAAAATTTGGTAAAATTGCCTCAAATAAAAACCCATACCTTTGGACTAAACTCTGTGACTTTCAGAGGGAGCATTCTTTGGAATGCCCTAAGTGACGATATGAAAATATGTGAAAATGTAGCAGCTTTCAAAAAGAAAATAAAAACATGGAAGGGGGCAAACTGCAGCTGCAAAGTATGTTGTAAATAGGATATTATATTATACTTGATATTATGTAATTATTTAGTTTGTAGTTGGTTTGAATTAGTTGCTTTGTATTGATATGATTGTAGCTATTGTAAATAACCAACTTTAAAGAATGTTGAATGAAAATGAAATGAAATGAAATCATCGCTCGCTATTGCTGCTTCGTCTTCTTTTCCAGCAACGTATTCTTCGAGGTTATGGCAAAATAGCACACATATTTTGATTTCCATGATGATTCAGACAACGTTTCTGACATGTTTTGTAGATCAAGTTCGTTTGTTCACACGTTTTATCCGCACGCTTCAACTTCCTCAATGATGCATTGGATACTTGTGCGTGGTATGGTTCCTGTTATTACGTCACAAACACTCGACCCAGGCTCTTTCTTTTGCACGGTAATTTTTCAAACCACTCCATCTTTTAGGGGCTTTTAGGGGCACTTCTTATCGAAAGATCATGATTTGGGTGATGGTATCGAATTCAGCGATGATAGAATGTGCATATTACAAATTTTCAGAAATGGTGATATTAGACCTTTAAAGAGGTCATGTTCCAACGATTGGCAATAAATGTGTAACCAGCATTCTACAAAAAAGTGAATTTGGATGAAACTTGGAGCTGATTAAGTTGGAAACCCATGAACGAAATCATCGACGAGTTCTTAGAGGCAAGAGGGAAAATTAACTTCTCCACTTATCTCATGTTTGCTGTATACAATGTTTATAAAAACTTTACATGAGAGACAATCTATGTTCGGTAACTTGCTTGATTTCGTAAGTAATTTTCATTATGAAAAATGAGAAACCAGTGCATAATACACGAAAAAAGATAGTTTTAGAAATTTCCTGCAGTACATTATGAATTGACATTTCCTACGACCGCCCAATCGCATGGTCATGTGGGTTTTCATGCCTTGACATAGAATTCCTTTGCAAAACAATTCACCTGAGATTCGCAGGTGTTTTCAGGTGACATCTAAATTTGAGACGACTGTAAATCATCCAAAACAATGTGAAAATTATATCATATAAATAATATATCATACAATATATGTATATATATATATATATATATATATATATATATATATATATATATATATATATATATATATATATATATATATATATATATATATATACACATATATGTATATATATATATATATATATATATATATATATATATATATATATATATATATATATAATAAAATTCATTATATATAAAATGCCAACAAAAAGTCAAATCTATGTGTCAACCTGCCTAGTGTTTAAACCCTTAGGGGCAAAGCAATCCAGCCGATATTGCCAGAAGCTTTCCCGCATCCTATTTCCCCCCGTTAGCCTATCAATTATCTTAACACTAATATCCTTCAGAAACCCGTGGTGGCCTTCTTCAGAGAAATGTCTGAAGAATTCCACCTGGGGTACTGAGGCCCCCGAATTAAACTTACGACTGCACGCCTTGTAATTATTAAACCTAAGCCTAAAAGGCGTGCAGGTGCTACCAACATGTTGTACACCACAAACAGTACATTCCAACAAATACACAACATTTGACGAGTCACAATTAAACGAATAGTTTATCCTATATTCCCGGCTATCTATATTCGAATGAAACTGCTCACTATTACTCATGACATTACACACTTGACAACGAGATTTACCACAACGAGAACATCCCTTCTTATCAGTCCCCCCATTTCCCTCATTACTCAGCCTAGCCCTAACAAGAATGTCCTTAAGGTTCTTACATCTCCTAAATGCTATCAAAGGTGGCTCAGGAAACACCTCCCTATGCTCTTCCGAATTCGTGAGCATAGGATGAAGTTTCCTGGCAACCTTCCCCAAACTATTGAGCGCTGGATGGTATGTCCGTTAGGGACACACTCTATTTTTTAGGAAACTCTTTCTGCCCATCCGCTCTTGGATCTCTATATTGTTTGTTTTATTTTAGCACATGTTTTTCTCCGCTCCTGCGAGAGAGACATAGCCACCGACTTTAGCAGTTCTTAATTCTGCGCTTTCTTTGATCTATCTCCTACCGCCTCTGTCAACATCCGCTACTTTAACACCTTAGGTGTATTCATTGTATCTTGTAAGATCCCGCTTTAGGTTATTATTTTGTATTGTTTCTTAATTTCGAGATTGATATGTATGCTCTGTCTGATTAAAAGAACAGTCATTACTGATGAAGGCTTTCGCCGAAACGTTTAAAGAATGTGGTTTTTATGAGTTTTTATAACTATTTTAACTCGCATTGAGAAGGAGCTGATGAGAATATATATATATATATATATATATATATATATATATATATATATATATATATATATATATATATATATATATATATATATATATATATATATATATATATATATATATATATATATATATATATATATATATATATATATATATATATATATATATATATATATATATATATATATACACACATATATTTTATATTTTTCATCAGTGGGCTACCACAATTGGAAAATTAAAAATATTTTCCTGCCCGGAATCGAACCCGCGACCTTCATGTCAACAGACTCTCCGATAATTCCACTGAGCCATTCAAGCTCAATGAAATTACGGAGAAATCCGAAGTCATTCAGATCTAAGGTCCTACACTGTCGACAGGAGAAATACTTTGTTTTTTCGTGTTTCGGCTTAAAGCCTTCGTCAGAGCCATGCATACGTATTGTGGTAGCCCACTCATGAAAAATATTAATTAACGTGTCAGCTAATGCCGAATGAAAAAAATATACGTATGCATGGCTCTGATGAAGGCTTTAAGCCGAAACACGAAAAAACAAAGTATTTCTCCTGTCGACAGTGTAGGACCTTAGATCTGAATGACTTCGGATTTCTCCGTAATTTCATTGAGCTTGAATGGCTCAGTGGAATTATCGGAGAGTCTGTTGACATGAAGGTCGCGGGTTCGATTCCGGGCAGGAAAATATTTTTAATTTTCCAATTGTGGTAGCCCAATCATGAAAAATATTAATTAACGTGTCAGCTAATGCCGAATGAAAAAATATGTGTATATATATATATATACATATATATATATATATATATATATATATATATATATATATATATATATATATATATATATTTATTTATTCATAAATATATATACATATATATATGTATATATATATATATCTATAAATCGAAACGAAAGTAGTACAGTACGCAAGTAGAATATAGGTCGAAACTAGAAGAAGGCATTAACAAAAAACAACACTCGTTTCTTTGGCGACTAGTTTCGTCTGTTCATGCAGACTCTTCAGGCTAAACTGATTAATTTACAGTGGCAACAGAGTTTATGTTTGTGGTTCTTATTCATATGTTGTAAGATTTCTAATTATATTCATCTGACGTAAGATTCAACTTCCGTCTGGCTTTAGCTAACTTAGTTAACTTGATAGGCATAGGAATTTTAGTTCTAGGTTTTGCTTTAATGTCCGTTTCCTTAAATCTATATTGTATGTTATTATCATCATTTCTGTTACAGTCATAGTTATTGGTAGTTGTTCCAAGGACTTTCTCAAGTTTGTCTATATCTGCCCCAATTTTTTCAAGTGCAGACTTATCAAAAAATTCGCCATTTTCCTCTGCATGCATCATTTTTTCAAATTCCTTTATATATTCGGACTCAAGCTCTCTAATGTTGCTTATAGTATTATCTGGGCAAACTTTGTATTTCTTTTCTTTAAGGTGGTGTTTTGTGGTAACCTTCTTTTTTGACGCTGTTTTTTTAACATCACGGTTCTCTTGATCCAGCTTCTCCATCACTGAATCGGGAGGTATTTTAAATGTACGCATTTTCGACTTCATTTTTGTTTCATTTACTTGCCAAATTTGTTCAGATTTTACTTCTTCCTTTTCACATTCTGTTTTCCATTGGTTTCTAATCGAATGCATCTTGAGAGGATAGTCACCATACTTCATCTCTATTAGATCATTGATTCTTTCGTCGATTTTTTTGATTCTTTTTTCATAGGTATTCTTTTTCGACTCTGATAATTCCATTTCTTGCCTTAATCTTTGTCTGGCGTGTTTTGTTCGTAGCTGAAATTCTTGTTTTGTTTCTTCTGGATGATGCCTCGGAACTAGGTGCTTTGGTACCGTTATTTCATTTTTGTTATAGCTTTCCTTGTAAATCTCGGAAATAAATAATAACGCGTCACTAATTAGATGACGAGGCATTTGGCTAGATTGATTGAGGAAATGGTGCTCTCTAAGAAGTGACCCCTTTGAACTCCTGACCAACGGATTGCTCCGCGTCAGATAAGTATAAAACGGGATTAATCATATTGGAGAAACGAGACCTCAACATTCGCTCATTTTGCAACTATCTACTATCCGCTAGTAAACGCATGGGCTGGCTGAGCTTGACCTAGTCAGCACCCTCGGTTTCTCCCTATTCACAACTGCCTTCTGGATTGCTCCAGGTTTGGGCAGATTGCTTCATGAGTCGCCGACTTGATATGTGCTCCTCTTGAATGCGACATACGAGTAAAAGCTGCCCGTCACTGTTTTTACAGACAGCAGCTGTATATCATTCAGTGACAGCCGGCAGTCATCCCTTAGGAACTCGAAGGCTTTGGGAGCCATCGCTCCCCTCCAGTTAATCGCCACTCCTTTGTATACTACAGTTTCCGAGTTGGTAAAATTCTTCACCCATGAAGTAACCTCTGGGGAATCATAATACCTAGCCTTCCGGTCACAGCACTCATTCAGGTTTGCATTATCTGCAACAATGGTTATGTCAATAACCCATGCATCCTTCTCCTTCCATACAACAAGATCCGGTTTTCGGGTACCAGTTTCGATTGGTATGACAGGCTCTGCTCTAACATCGAAGCCTTTCGACCTAAGTCTAATGGCAAGGAAGTCGCATATGTGGTCATGTCGTGAGATCCTAGGACCCCAAGTGCGTGGGCACACTTGCATAATGTGACCCAGCGTTTCTGGCCTCCTGCAGCAGTCGCACTCTGTCCTCCGTATGTCTGGACGTACGCCTCTGCTGCTCCTCATTGCCGTACTCATGGTGTTACCTCGGATTTGGACACAACCGATGAACTCCTTTCCAGTCATAAGCGCACTACCACTAGTTACCCAGTTGTGGATCTTGGGCACTTCAGAATGAGATGCCAGCCCTCTACCGTCAACACTCGAGATCAGAAGGTTCTTCCAAGCGATTCGCTGCGCCACTTTAGTTACTCCCGCCGTTTACCCGCGCTTGGTTGAATTTCTTCACTTTGACATTCAGAGCACTGGGCAGAAATCACATTGCGTCAACACCGTTTCCGGCCATCGCATTAAAGGAATTTGAAAAAATGATGCATGCAGAGGAAAATGGCGAATTTTTTGATAAGTCTGCACTTGAAAAAATTGGGGCAGATATAGACAAACTTGAGAAAGTCCTTGGAACAACTACCAATAACTATGACTGTAACAGAAATGATGATAATAACATACAATATAGATTTAAGGAAACGGACATTAAAGCAAAACCTAGAACTAAAATTCCTATGCCTATCAAGTTAACTAAGTTAGCTAAAGCCAGACGGAAGTTGAATCTTACGTCAGATGAATATAATTAGAAATCTTACAACATATGAATAAGAACCACAAACATAAACTCTGTTGCCACTGTAAATTAATCAGTTTAGCCTGAAGAGTCTGCATGAACAGACGAAACTAGTCGCCAAAGAAACGAGTGTTGTTTTTTGTTAATGCCTTCTTCTAGTTTCGACCTATATTCTACTTGCGTACTGTACTACTTTCGTTTCGATTTATACTTTTCCTTACGCATAAGAGATGGCAGAAAGCAAACAACAGAGAGGTTTTGAAGACCAAGAAGATGAAACAAGATTTCAGTCAGGTCAAGCATCCTTTATTCTCGTCGTCATCAGGCAAATCAGAGAGACAGCTACTGTCTTATCAGAAAGCAACACAACAGAAGAAATTGATTTGGCAGGAAACATCGTCAGAATGTCTAGAACCCTTGAAGATTACGTGCAGAGTGGCCAAAGAAGAGCTACGACCAAAGAACAGAAACCATTTGAATATTCAAAGATTATACGAAAGATGAAGAAGAAGAGAAAACTAACCTATTATTACTTTTTTAAGAACAAGAGAATTACCGAGATTTACAAGGAAAGCTATAACAAAAATGAAATAACGGTACCAAAGCACCTAGTTCCGAGGCATCATCCAGAAGAAACAAAACAAGAATTTCAGCTACGAACAAAACACGCCAGACAAAGATTAAGGCAAGAAATGGAATTATCAGAGTCGAAAAAGAATACCTATGAAAAAAGAATCAAAAAAATCGACGAAAGAATCAATGATCTAATAGAGATGAAGTATGGTGACTATCCTCTCAAGATGCATTCGATTAGAAACCAATGGAAAACAGAATGTGAAAAGGAAGAAGTAAAATCTGAACAAATTTGGCAAGTAAATGAAACAAAAATGAAGTCGAAAATGCGTACATTTAAAATACCTCCCGATTCAGTGATGGAGAAGCTGGATCAAGAGAACCGTGATGTTAAAAAAACAGCGTCAAAAAAGAAGGTTACCACAAAACACCACCTTAAAGAAAAGAAATACAAAGTTTGCCCAGATAATACTATAAGCAACATTAGAGAGCTTGAGTCCGAATATATAAAGGAATTTGAAAAAATGATGCATGCAGAGGAAAATGGCGAATTTTTTGATAAGTCTGCACTTGAAAAAATTGGGGCAGATATAGACAAACTTGAGAAAGTCCTTGGAACAACTACCAATAACTATGACTGTAACAGAAATGATGATAATAACATACAATATAGATTTAAGGAAACGGACATTAAAGCAAAACCTAGAACTAAAATTCCTATGCCTATCAAGTTAACTAAGTTAGCTAAAGCCAGACGGAAGTTGAATCTTACGTCAGATGAATATAATTAGAAATCTTACAACATATGAATAAGAACCACAAACATAAACTCTGTTGCCACTGTAAATTAATCAGTTTAGCCTGAAGAGTCTGCATGAACAGACGAAACTAGTCGCCAAAGAAACGAGTGTTGTTTTTTGTTAATGCCTTCTTCTAGTTTCGACCTATATATCTATATATATATATGTAATCTATCTATATATATATATCTATTTCTATACCTAGTGGGCGAAACTAGTCAGCACTGAAATAAAAATAAAAAGCGCAAAAGACCGAATTGATGCCTGCTTTCTTATGTTGTCGACCCTCTTCTTTCATCGTACACTTTATATTATTATTGAGTCTGGACGCAGACTACAGAAGATACTTCAAGAAGTAGGAAGCGCTTTAACTATAAACAACGATAAGAACATCACAAACAACAACAACAACAACAACAATTGCAACTCATCAACACCTGACCTTTTCACAAGGGAAAACATCGTACAAAGAATTAAATTCAATGAATTGATGTGATTCTAAACAACAACAGCAACAACAACAAAAACAACAACTGCAAAGACCACGAAGACACACAAGCGACGTCACACGACAAGAAACTGCTTAACAGCAATACTTCAAACGAGAACATCGAATTGCGAACAACGCTTACGAAAAGAACCGAACCGAACAGAACGAACAGGGTAAAGGTACACCCGAGGTGGCTTAAGATTCAAGGAATCACCCACCGGCAAAGAAGCACCGATACAAATTTGAAAAGCGAAGCTCGAACAACGATGAATGAAAAACGGAGAACAACTCTATGAATGAATGAAAAACAATTTGACGTCAAAAGAAAAAGAATAGAAATACGACAACAGGATACGACATCCGACCCCTAAAGCAACGACGACTCGAATGAAAACAACGAAAACGAGGCAAACAGCAACAACAATATACAACAAGAACATTTTAACCTTATAAGGACAAATTTACCCTTCTGAATTAATTAACCTTATATGGACAAACGGTTCCCTATAAATAGAGGTTGATGCTTAAAATTAATCAGTTGCTCTGAAGATGCCCTAGTGGGCGAAACTAGTCAGCACTGAAATAAAAATCAAAAGCGCAAAAGACCGAATTGATGCCTGCTTTCTTATGTTGTCGACCCTCTTCTTTCATCGTACACTTTATATATCTATTTATATATATATTTATATATATATATATTGGATACTAATAATGCGGATGAAAAACGAACGAGAAATAAACAAAAAAGAGATGTTTTTTAGCACACTAAGGCCTTTCATGTTAATGCTATCATCAGAGTGTGACTGACAATCTGAATCGAACTTTTTATGATATATTATGGAGATTAACATGTTTACATAATGACAAACGATAGAAGTGTTAATTGGTTGAGATGTCAATTGAGGGTTGCGTGTCCTGCTTTGAACAGTTTTTCTTCGTATGTGGTTGATAATTTCGAGGAACTTAATGACATGAATGCAAAGACTTTAAAGAACGGTTCTTTTAAGTTATTATGTTTATTTCCGCACTGAAAAACATGTCTCGGGAAAGTGCACGAAGATGCTCCAGACCGCGACTCTGAAATGTGATTGTTCATGCGGAGGCGAAAGTTTGTTGTTTGACCAATGTAAGTGACTTTTCCGTGACACGAATTGCATGATAAGAAGTAGACAACGTTTTTGCTCTTGCACGAAATATTACATTTTATGTTCCAAGTTACGTTCTTTGCTATTTTAAACAAATCAACGGCTTGTAGATATAATTTGCAAAGTTTGCATCGATTATCCTTGCAAAGGGTAATACCAAATGAGGCTGTTGTTGATGTTGTCGTTGATATTACAGCTGACGACGAGAATCTATCATTTGCTAATATTGATGAAATGTTTTAGGGCTGTCTAAGTGCTAAGACGGGCTGTGTGTTTTGAAACTTTTCTTTTGTTGTTGGCGATAGATTAATGAGCAACGAATGAATTGTTTTCATCATGTGATTGAACTGAAGATCGGGATAATGTGTTGTTACCAATGGTGATTTGTGTTTATCACTTTTATCAGGTGCAGGTCCTTGAAGTTTTGCTCTGTGGAATGCTTGCTTAACCCTCTCAGGCGCTGAGTCCCAGTTTTCAAATTTTGGTCCCAGAATCTCAAAAAAATGAAAAATTTTCGATTTCGCTGAAAATTGGTACAGGCCCCAAATCTGACCCGTAGAATTCGATTTTGGGATCAGTTTTGTGATAAAATGCGATGTAGGGACAAAAAACTGGGGTTAAATGTGGGGGCTATAATACAAATACAGCAGGAAAATGACCAAAATGTCAAATAGTGCCAAATGGGCTGAAACCTTGCCCCAACACCATTTTTGACCCGTAGAAACCAAATCTGGTACTAGTTTGTCAATGAAATTCGATCTAAGGGGCTGAAATGGGGGTTGAAAGTTGGGGCAACATAATCAAACAATGTGAAAAGTGACAAAAATGTCAAATAGTGCCAAATGGGCTGAAACCTTGCCCTAACCCCATTCTCGGCCCGTAGAAACCAAATATGGTACTATTTTGTCAATAAGATTCGATCTAAGGGGCTGAAATGGGGGTTAAAATTGGGGGCAACACAATCAAACAATGTGAAAAATGACAAAAATGTCAAATAGTGCAAAATGGGCTGAAACCTTGTCCTAACCCAATTCTCGGCCCGTAGAAACCAAATCTGGTACTATTTTGTCAATAAAATTCGACCTAAGGGGCTGAAATGGGGGTTAAAATTGGGGGCAACACAATCAAACAATGTGAAAAATGACCAAAATGTCAAATAGTGCAAAATGGGCTGAAACCTTGTCCTAACCCCATTCTCGGCCCGTAGAAACCAAATCTGGTACTATTTTGTCAATAACATTCGATCTAAGGGGCTGAAATGGGGGTTAAAATTGGGGGCAACACAATCAAACAATGTGAAAAATGACCAAAATGTCAAATAGTGCAAAATGGGCTGAAACCTTGTCCTAACCCCATTCTCGGCCCGTAGAAACCAAATCTGGTACTATTTTGTCAATAACATTCGATCTAAGGGGCTGAAATGGGGGTTAAAATTGGGGGCAACACAATCAAACAATGTGAAAAATGACCAAAATGTCAAATAGTGCAAAATGGGCTGAAACCTTGTCCTAACCCCATTCTCGGCCCGTGGAAACCAAGTCTGGTACTATTTTGTCAATAAAATTCGACCTAAGGGGCTGAAATGGGGGTTAAAAGTGGGGGCAAAACAATCAAACAATGTGAAAAATGACCAAAATGTCAATCAGTGGAAAATAGGCCGAAACTTTGCACCTGTCCAATTTGTTACCCTTAGAAACTGAATCTCGTACTATTTTTGGGATGAAACGTGATCTAAGGTGTTGAAATTTGAGTTGACAGCTGAACATAACATAGAAGGATATGGAGTGAATTGGGGGGGGGAAGTGGGGGTAAGACTTTGAATTGACTTCATTTCTGTCTGACCCTGTAAAAACCAGCTTTGGATTGGGAAACCTGTGACCGACTGCTTGGCAAATGGTATGTCCGACAAATATGGAAATGGTTCCAACACTACTGCTTCTCTGTGGAACGCTTGCCAGCATGAATTTTGACGAGGGAATACCTATCAATCAATGAGGCTGGAGCCCGATTTTGACGTTTGGTCCTGGCAGCGATCAACCCAGTCGTACACAGAACGGCGTAGAACTGCAACTCTGGGGGTATGTGGACACAAACCTCGTCAGCATCGCTGTCTTTCACCGACGTTGTGTGCCAGCTTTCTTTCCAGAAAACATATCATTATTGCAGTTGTTCCAGAATGTCACGCAAGGAAGTGGGCTGTTTTCACCCATTGTGTTGCCACAATGATGGATTTTCAGAGGTTCCTTGCATGCTCTAGTAATGGTAAGGTTAGAAAGCGACTGTCAAGAGCTAGCATATTTCCTTGATTCTTGTGTGCCTCCAACAATTGCTCCACAACATTGTTTGTCTTCCCCTTTGCTGTCGACATCAGTGTCTTGCCCCCTGCCTTCAATATCTGAGTTTTGTGATTATGTAGCAGCCGAACTGTCCTTGTCCTTCTCCTTTTTTGTAAATTTTCCAATCCATCTTTGCCGACTTTTCAGAGTTTGCAGGCGTCTTGCTGCAGACTTTTCAATGGCGTATTATCTACTACCTTAGCAAAGTTTTTAATTTACAGTTATTACTTTTAATACGCATGCGCAGCTCTATGGTAACCGCAAGAAGTAACATGATGATTACAACTTGATTGACTTGCCTCCACAATTCGTTGCCTATCAAGTGCCACGGAGTAAGAAGGTGAGTACCAAGTTTGCTATGTGGCAACATGTGGGGGAATAATTCTCATTCTTCCTGAAGTTTCCCTTTACAGGCGTACATGAAACTTCTCAAGGGAAGGATGTAACCCCACTGAGCCAGTTTCCATTTCAAATACGAATTGCCGTATTATACCGCTTCATATCAATGCTGCGTATCACTGGATCTCTACATAGTACAGGTGTTCCTCCTTTTAGTTTGTGGTTATTTTTGAGCCAGTATGAATGAGTTGGAGAGTCAAAGATATCTTCCAAAATTCCAGCAATATATTGAAATCCCAAAGTATGGATAACTAGCAATAAAAATCACGCTGTATTGCTATGAACTAAATTCAAGGTTTTTTGTTTGCAGATGTCTTCAAGTGAAAGTGACGGCGATGTTGATAGCTCTTCAGATGATGAAAGTGACATTTATTGGTCAGCAACTAGTTCAGAAGATGAGTTGGGTGAAGATGAAATTTATGATCCCGAAGGAGCCGATAGTGATGATGATGCACCTGGTTGCTGTCATTGGTCTACCAAGAACGAGAATCAACCGGATCAGATTTCTCCCGTTGATGGCCTTGATGAATTCGGAACCTGCTCTGTTAACTTTGATTATGAGTTTGCTCCTCATGATGTAGTCGAATTGATAATTGATGATGAATTTTTAGACAAATGTATTGATGCAACTAATGCGCATGGAGCTGATGACATTAACTATATGTCACGAGTAGGGATCCTTATGAAGAATGAAAAAGGAAGATCCTTTATCAAAGGCTTTTTAGCTATTAAATGGCACCTTTCATTAATTCGTTACCCAAATAAACGTTGGGCATGGAGTGATGACCCCTTGAAAGCCCAACAGGAAATCAAGAAGCTGATGCCTTTCAAAACTTTTCAAGCCATGGCAAAGCACTTCTGTGTTGTCTGTCAAGCTGATTTGCCGGCAAAGGGAACAGCAGGCTACCACCCTCTCCAAAATATATTGTCCGGAGTAGAATTGCTGAGACAAAAATCCATAGCGCTTTGGACGTCAGGCAGCAAACTGTGCATCGACGAAGGAAGAGTTTGCAGCAAGAGCAAAAGAAATGCCTATAAAATTCGAAATCCAGATAAGCCAATAAAGATGGGCTGGACAATTTACAAGCTAGGAGAAAGAGGACAGTTCGGTCGCTACATGATCACAAACCACTTGGTAAAAGCAGGTAACAAAACGTATACATCGACAGTTAAGGGGAAGACATACAACATTGTGGAGCAACTGATAGAGGCACACAAGAATCAGGGCAAGATGCTAGTTCTTGACAGTGGCTTCCCAACCTTACCACTGATAGAGGATGCAAAGAAAGTCTGGAACACCAGCATTGTGGCAACGCAACGGGGGAAAACAGCCCACTTCCCATCCCGACACGCTGAGTTTGTAAAGAAAGCGAAGAATTTCGCTAGAGGCTATTCGAAGACCCTCCACAAAGATTTTGTCACGATCACATACTGGAACGACAACAACGCTGTATGTTTTGTTGATAATGATATCGATTCCAGGCAAGAAAGCTGGGAGACAATGTCCGTCAGAAACCGCGAGGGTAACGAGGTTGGTGTCCACATACCAGTGGCGGCTGGGGCTGGTACTCAAGGTATTAGTCTAATACCTCTTTTTTTCAAGAAATAGTGACCTCATTTTTCGAAAATAGAAAGTTTTTCCAGCGTGCGTAGCTTTGGCCAAGGCGATTCCAATATGTCACTGATGATCCAACCAGTGTTGACGTAGAACCCTACCCATATCAATTGAAAGCATGTAAATCTCGTTCTGAATGGCTATTTTTTGGTTTCCTTTATTCCAACATTATCTGTTATAATTTTTATTGACATCTGTTCAATAGAGAGAATGTGACTCATCCGTTTTCAATAGAGCCGTTTGCTTCTGGATGATAAGGTATTAGAATCTGATTTCTAATACCTTCCTACGAAATTCTTTTGTGTCGAAGCGGTCTCAGTGACACAGAACCCTTTCAAGTCCTTGTACTATAAGAAGAGGTCAACAGAGAGAAGGTATTAGTTTTTCATTTCTAATACCTTGGTAGCCACTGCATCAACTGTTGTATCGTTCTCGTGCAAAGATGAATCGTGTTGTAGACGCTGGATACCGTTGGGGTGTGTCTCATATATTTTCGTTGCTGTCGTCGCAGCGAAGTTTAACGCACGAACAGCGACTGCGTTTCAAGAAAGATGGGAGACCATGTCCAAGAGTTACATTCAAGAACAAATCATCAGACTCCGTGTATGAAACGTATGCCTGGGCTTGCGGAGATGGAGAGAAAAATACCTATTTTTGCTGGCCGTGCCTTGTAATGGGTGATGTGTCATCGGTAAGTTTTGAGTGGTTTTATTTTATTTCAGAATATTTTAGTTTGACTATACATTGACATATGTAGAACAACAAAAAAAAGGACGTCTTGAGAGTCGAGTTTCGTTCTTTCCTCACGATTCACAGTGGAAGTTTATTTAATCTGATGGAGTAAAAGCGCGTTGAAATGATAGGATACTTGGTCTTATTAAACACGGCTACTAAAAAGAGAACGAAAACAGTGATAAAAAGCTTATTGTGCATTGTTTCTAGTCATCTTAAGGCATGGTACTCGAATCTGGAAACTAATACCTAGGGCTCTAAGTTGGAGGCTGGCAGCCTTTTACATTTTACAGAGAAATGAAGGAAGAGGCGTCTAGCTCTCAAATGTATGGGCATGAGTGGGCCGTAGCCGTGCTCCATCATTTTAGTCGAGAATGATCCGGGGGAGGGGGGAGGGGGGAGCGGGGGGAGACTGAAGACTATTTGAAAAGAACTTTCGTGGAAAAAGCTTGTATCTCTTCCCATTTTAAACATGACAAGTTAAGCTTAAACTTAACATAAATTTTTAAAATGCTTTTCTCCCATTTATCATTGTCCTTGCCGTTTTCAATGAACCTGGATGCTTCTTCTTTTTCAACAGGCCACCAATGTATTCGTCAAAGAGGCTGGCTACTCGTGTGCAGGGTCGAACTTCTGGAAAATTGCAAATAAACATCAACGTTCACGAAAACATGTCACCAATCATACTACTTACAGGCTTCTTGGAAATGTTGATGTAGGGTGCGCACTTGATGAAGCAAGACGAAGGGAAATTGAAATCCACAACAACAAAGCCTCTCGATATGGCAAAATGCTTCTGCACCACATAGATGTTGCAGTATTTCTATCAGCCCAAGGCCTTGCTTTCCGTGGGCACGATGAGTCAAAGCTCTCATCAAACAGAGGCAACTTCATTGAACTTCTTCAACTCCTCAGTGGATACAGCAATGAGTTAAGTACCTTTTTGGATGAAGATAGAACAACATACACGTCACACGAGCCACAAAATGAGCTAATTGAATGTATTTACAAGGAGGTTAGAGCAGAAATCCAGGGAAGAATTGATAATTCACGATTTCTTGCAGTCATGATGGACGACACCAGTGACATCAGCAATGTGGAGCAATCAGCCGTGTCTGTTCGGCTCGTGCACAATGGCAATGTCGAGGAACACTTGCTTGGTATGGTGGATGTTTCAGAAGATGCGTCAGCGGATGGCCTCACAAAGATTCTAGCAGAAACTTTGAAGTCTTATAACATTACCCCAGAAAATGCGAAGGAAAAGCTTATAGGACAGTCATACGATGGTGCACCAACCATGAGTGGCGAATTAAGAGGGGTTCAAAAGCAAATGCAACAAATGTTCCCCTTTGCATATTATAATCATTGTGTTGCTCACAGAATGGCCTTGTGTGCATCTCAGTCAGCAAACAAAGTGCCAAAAGTGTCAGAATTTTTCGGCATTCTTGACAAGCTTGTATCGTTCTTCAGGGCAGAGGCGGATCCAGACCGGTGCAAGAGGGGCTCGAGCCCCGGTCAGATTTTCATACCTATGTCAAAATCCATAAACCATTATCGATTTGTTTCGAAAAATGATCTGTGACATCATTTGTTCTACTTATCAACCAAAAAACGTCTTGATACATCCCAAAATGCGTCTGTTAGGCACGCAGTGTCTTATGAGCTTGCAATGCTACGAAGGCAAATTGCGGTAAATTGCGGACCATTCCGTCTTGAAGAACAAATCTTGGCCATTTCGCTTTTCAATTGGTATACGTCATTTTACCCCGAGCCCCTATGATCCGCATGTTATGTCCGCTGCAAAAGCTATCTGGCCAATAAAGTCCATCTTCACCGGTGCTCAACGTCACTCTGACCGGTGCTCAAATGGAATCCACCAATCAAACAGCGGGGCTGACCGGGGCTCAACGTCAAAATGACATCACTCGATCTGGAGGACAATGTTCTTGGAAGAGTCACATGACTTATTCAGAAGTCAAAATGGCTGACTGGCTGCTCGACCCTACTCGCATGCATGCTCTTCTTGAAGAGAAATACTGCGAAGCAAGTCAATCACCCACTTCGCTGCTGCAAGAGATGCAGTATTACATAAGAAATAAAGGAGGTAAGCAGTAAATATACAGTCACCAAAACACATAATTGCTATCTTTCTGTGAAACACCAATTTCTTGTGATGTAAGGAGGGGAGGATGGCGCCAAGCAATCAACACACAGCAAAGACCTGCTGCCTGGACGGTGTGAAGATAATCTTGTCTCGATTTGATTTGACTCATGTTACAATGCGTTACTATTGTTTATTCCACGCAGCTGAGGTATTAATAATAAGTTTGCTTCAGTTCTTACAGTTTTTCCAGCCAATGTTTGTTTGCAAATTTACAATGATGATGGAGTATTTAGGCCTGTTGTGGTATGGATAGCCCGCCTTCATCAGCAAGATAAATTTTTGGAATTATGTTTTATTGAAATTTGCTAATTAACTTATTGTTAGGGTTTTATCAGCCTTCATCAGTTCATCAACAAATCACAGAATATTTCAATGCCCTCTTGCAAAGCAGAAAGCAGTCATCAATTTCAAAACACCAACAACATGAAACATGAGACTATGAAGTTTCAAGGTTTGGTCTTCCCTTGATTGTATTTCCACAGGGGCTTCTCGTCTAAATTTCGAGTAGGGGTGTGCTGCCCACAGCACAGTTTCAAAATGGTACCGTTGGCTGCATCAATTTTTGTGAAAATTAGGCTTGCCTAGACTGAATTCTACGTCAAAAGTTCCTGGCGTTTTCTACACAAAATTTGCCAAATGGGCATTCTCTAGACAAAAATCACCAAAACTTTGGGTTTCTCTACAAGAATCACCAACATCTGACAAAAAGGATACCCTTGCGGGTGGCACATCTCCAGGTACGTTTACAACGGAAGAGCCCTCCTGTTCTTTTCATAACACTTTGCCAATAAATGGGCGTGGCCTTAATTTCCAGCCAACTGAAGGGTGTGGCCGCCAAAAATTTTCAAGCCCCGGTCAGATTTTATCCTGGATCCGCCCCTGCAGGGCCAGTCCGAAACGTACAACGTATCTTGGGCGCAACTTGCCAAAACCTGGAGATACACGGTGGTTTTCCCGTGATACAGCAGTGACAGTAGTTGACACCTGGTATGAGACCATCGGCACTGCATTATTTGAAATAGCCAACGACAGCAGTCAGAAAACGGAAAATCAGGCGACTGCAAGAGGTCTTTGCAAACAAATTCAACAAGTCGAGTTCGTCTACTTGCTGAAGCTTTATCGAAAGTTGTTTGAGCACTGCACACCAATAATAACAGTAATGCAGAAGCCTTCATTTGATGCTTTACAGCTTGCTTCAATGCTTGAAGATTTTCAACGAGTGTTGTGCACATTTGACTTAAACGAGATCTGGGAAGATGCGTTGGCCATGGATCCAACCCTGCCAGTTGTTCGCTCAAGAGAAGGTTGGAGAGGAGTACAAGAGGGACTTGATGGCTCAGCAACTAGCTGGAAGCTATCATTGGAAACTGTTTCAAAGACAGTAATGCAAAAATATTCAGAACAGCTGCAGTGGAGGTTCGAAAATGTAAAAAATTTCAAATGGATGAGCCTTGTACATCCAGCAAAATTCGAAGATCGAAAGAAGGGTCTTCTTTGCGACAAAAAAGTCCTTATTAGCGAGCTGTTTAAGCTGTATCCCTTCGCTGTACACGACCAAACAGCACTTGAGAATAATCTGAGCGTGATGTATCATAACGAAGAGATATCAATTCTTCTTCGGAAACTAGTTCGTGAGCGGGACGCTTTGGCTGCAAAAAAGAAAGAGAAGCGTAGAAAACTTGCCCGGATTCAAGACTCTTTGGAAGAACCGGCCGAAGAAAGAGCAGATCCTGAAGAGCTGGATACGTTTGAACCTCAAGAAGAAGATATAGAAGTAAATCTCCTAAAGGAGGGGCAGCCCAGTCTTCAGGACTTGTTAGAAGTGATTAAAAAAGCTGAACTTGAAGAAGCATTACCAGAAGCATCAACCTTGGTTGAGCTTGCAGTGACAACACCATTGACTAGCGTTCACTGTGAGCGTGTGTTTAGCAGAATGAAAAGAATCGTATCGCCAGCAAGGTCCACAATGTCACAAAAGAGGAAAGAGATGCTCGTGTTCCTACAAGTTGAACATAAGACCTTAAGATGGCTTGCAAAGCAGCAGTCGTTCAAAGACAGCGTTGTGAATAGGTTTAAGTCTTATAATCGCCGTAGGCATGAGAGATTCTCTAGAAAGTAGATTTGAGTTCGGCAATATCCCGTGGAGGAGTAAATTTACTTGATAGCTTTATGAACACATTTCTGGAAATCCAATAATTAAGTTTGTTAGATTAATGTTCCAAATTCAAATTTATCTGTTTTCTGAGTCCACAAATGATTTTCTTGTAGAATAAAAGGGTCCTTATTTCATATAAGGTTCTCACTGCATGCGAAAGCCTTTTTATACTTCGAAAAACAAAAAGATCTTGTGAGATTTTGCAATGAGATCTTGCTCCCATTTAGAGAAAATCTGGTGTTGAATTTCTTGCAAAAAGCGAATTCTTCCAATTCTTCCTGGACCCCAATAGGGGGCTTACAGCGCCCCCCATACCCCCAGCTGCCTTGGTTAACAATTCATTCGCTTCGCGAATAAATTGTTAAGGTTTTGTTTTGCGCCAAATCTGGGAACTAATACCTAAACTTTTTGGCTCCCAGCAGCCCCTGTTTTCAGGGTATCAATTTTCCCCTGAAAACCAAGTTTCTTGTCAGTACCACAATATGCAACGAAGTCATTAAAATTACTATTTTAGAGGACTGGAACCTAGTACCCAAATCTAAAAATAGAACGGGAGACATTTTAAAATTCATACCCACATCTAGTCTTTTTCAGCGTATCAACTTGCCCCTGACAATCAAGTTTCATGTCCCTACCACAAGCTGCAACAAATTTATCAAAAGAAGCCTTTAGGGGGCCTGGAGCCTAGTTCCCCAGTCCAAAAATAGCACATGGGGCATTTTGCAGTCTGATTTCACATCCTCTCCTTTCAGCAGGTCTACTTTACCTAGAAATCAAAGTTTTAAGTTGGTAACACGATTGGTGACAAAGTTATAGGTATAACCGATGTAAGGACTTGCAGCCACATAGCCCCACTGTCTAAAAATAGCCTCAGGAGGTATTTTTGGGTTTGGTTCACACCCCATCTTTTTCAGTATGTCAAACTGCCCCTCTCCACCAATTTGCATGCCCATAGCTGAGTTTGCACGATTTTTATGATTGGATTTCGTACTAAACAGTGTGCTTCATATTGCTCTCTGCACGTGATGACGTCAAACAGTAACACTCGCTCCAGTCTTTTTGTCGGGCGGCAGTCAAGAAGCAAGATTTGGAGGTAAAAAGTGGCAAAATAACGGCATAAAATCGCAGGCAAATGTTAGTTTTGCTTTCTATAACCCCGAAACAAGCTAAATTGGAAATTTCGATCTTTGAGTGAACTGCCCCTTTAATGATATTTTTTGGATAGTTACAATCTATCAACCATTTTTCAAGTTCTTTCAAACGCATTTCGATACATGATATGCATACTGACGTCACATGAAATGCGTGGGTGGCAAATGAGATCATAATGGCGGACGAAGAAAGCGCGCCTTCTTTGTCTAGCGCCCGCACTTCTTTGTCTGCAGAGTGTTCTGAGTCTGTGTTTTACAAAAGTTTGTCAGGTGACCGGAAGAAGGATTATGAAGACAAACTGAGGGTAGTAAACATCACTGACCCCTACGCAATGCGGAAGTCAACCTTCGATGTCGTACCGGAGAGATGGCCTAAAGTGACATTTGCAGATATCTACTTTTATTTGGTGAACTCTACGAGTATTTACACGCATTCTCAGATAAAGGCCTACAAAAGTCTGGATGCTTATCAATTCGTTGTCACCGGCCAAACATATGATGTTGTGTGCAGAGAAGTTAGGCTAGACCTGTATTTGTTTTTGGGAAAAGTTAGGCATTCGCAGAGCATGTTTTCAAAAAATCCAACAAAGTCTGGTTGACTGTACACTAAGATGGTGCGGTTGTAAATGCACACTGTACATGTATGGCAGGGCAGGTTCTGTTTGTTCACACGTGGGTGCAATCCTCTTCTATATTCAAGGCGTAGCTGAGTTTAAAGAGAGTCAAACACCATCATGTACATCAGAACTCTGTTCGTGGCTGCCCCCTTCCTTGAAGAAAGTGAGCTTTGCTCCAGTCAAGCAAATTCAGTTTTGTGCTCCGGCGAAAAGGTATACCAGCATGACATCAGGGCATGGCAGCCACATTGAAGCAGCAACCAATGCACAGCTGAAAAAACAACAAGCAAAAGATGCAATCCATGGCCTGGTCACCTGATGAATTGCAGTCTTTTCTTGTTGACATCAAGAGTACTGGAGGTAACAGTGCTGTCTTGTCAACACACCCTGCTTTTTGTGATGATTTCATCCCATTTTCTGCAAGGATGAAGCCTCCACTTACATCCTTGTATGATGAAAAATTTGCTGAACTGCCATACCACTTGCTTCTCTCAAAGTGTGATGAAATCTTCTCAAATATCTCTATCATACAAGATGAGGTAGACATAATTGAGAAGAAAACAAGTGATCAGGTGAGTTCAAATTTGTGGTTTCAACAAAGGGCTGGAATCATCACAGCAAGTATGTTTAAAGCTACATGTTGTACAGACCCTGCCAAGCCCTCTCAGAGTCTCATTTCAGGGATCTGTTACCCTTTCAAAAACAAGTTCAGCACTGTTGCAACCAGATATGGATGTCAACATGAAAGACTGCAATTGAACACTTGAAACAACAGCTTTTTCCTGTTCATCAGAATGCAAAGCTATCAGATGCAGGCTTTTACAGATCTGTGAAAAATCCATTCATTGGTGCATCTCCAGATGCAATTTTCACTTGTCAATGTCATGGAAAGTTAGTTGTGGAAGTGAAGTGTCCTCATTTGTGCAAGACCATGCTGAAAAGACCTGATGAAGTTGCCACAGAAGGAAGAAGTTTCTGCTTAGAAAAGGTCAATGGCATCTGTAGCTTGAGAAAAGATCATTCCTGCTACTATCAGCTGCAGATGCAAATGGAAGTGTGCAATGCAAATGCATCCTTTTTTGTAGTTTGGAGTGAGAAAGGTTCTTTCATTCAGATGGTTCCAATGGATGTATCTTTCATTGAAAAGAATCTCCAAATTGCAGAAAAGTTTTTTAGACATTGCATACTTCCAGAATTGACCTGCAAGTGGCATAAAAACAGGCTTGGACGACCGTCAAGAAGCATTTCAACTGACAGCAGTGAAGAGAGGAAAGATGCACCTTGCTGCTACTGCCAACAGCCTGCTGCAGAAGACACAATTGCGTGCAGTTCACGATGTTGCACCATCAAGAGATTCCACCTGCAGTGTCTTGGCCTGGAGTCTTCACCAAGATCAAAGAAGTGGTATTGCCCTTCCTGTGCCAAATTTGGCCAGAAGAGGAAGATACAGTTGTAATAACTGCTATCACTTCTTAAATAAAACGGCTTTTTTAAAAGCCACCAAAGCTACCAAGCACTCACGATACGTGGTTCTCACTTCTTTTTTGTCGTTATTGTTCTTGGGGGGGGGGGCTGGCAACAGATATCTAGATAGCCCTCACAAACAAACCTGTGTATTTTGGACAGAAGTTGAGTGTTTTTGCCACATTCAAACACCTGGCATTTCTTCCTTGAGCTGAAAACATCTGTTATTGTCATTTGCAACCATTTTTTGCATGACAAATATCAACAGAATCTGCAGCCAAAAGTATCAAAGGTGTCCAGTGCCAAAATATTATTGACTGATGTGGGAGAATTGAAGTTGCAAACTGAAAAGTTCCTTCATGCTTGTAATCCAATTTTTGGCACTTTCTGTTTTTGCAAAGTTGAGCCTACAGCATTGTAACTGGTTTCTTATGAAAAAATGCAAATAAAGTAGAAATCAGCATTAGGCTTTTCTTGGGCAGCCTGAATAGGTTCTTTATCAAATAGATGTTACTCTAAATTCAAGCCTGTAAGGTTCTTGAATAGGTTCTTACATGCAGTACACACGTTGCACCCATTAATGCTGTTTACCAGTACAAAAATTCAGAATAATTTTTTTGACTTCCTGAGAACAGTTCTAGGCTTGAATTCTTGTTAAAAAATCATGCAGCCCTTTGTAACACTGAAGAATTCTGATCACAATGTAGGAATTTTTGAAAATTCTGAGGACATTGAAAATATGAATCCTGTTATGCCTTTGGAGGGTTCTTTTTTGTGGGGTTTCAGGATGAAATTTCAGCCTCAAGATTCTTATAAAAACAGGTTCTTTTATGCGGGCTTCTACTGTATCCTAAACAAATTACAAAACTTATGGCACTATAGACCGGCAGGAGAAACACATGAAGTCTGAGAGATAAGAAATCAGTCAGTGACAAGGTACATTTGGTAGCTTTTAAAAAAGCTGTTTTATAAATTTTCTGTGGTGTTGGCCTAATCCAGTGGCACAACAGATTCGCAGAGATTGCATAGAGCTGCACACACCAGCATGATGTCATCAAGTCCATGTCATCTTCTCCAGACTTGCTCATCAGTAACTTGATTGGGATGGTGCTTTGCAGGATGGTGAATTTGTTTCGCAGCAAGCCAATCACCCTCTCAACATGGATGCGTACATGTGCCAGCTCCCTTGACCAGTCAACTTCCTTCTGTGACAGCTGTGGCTTTCCCTTTGTGAATGAAGGAACTTTCAGCTCTGCCATGTAGAAGTTTACAGAAATTTCTACAGTGAATCCTCTGTCTGCAAGCACTACATCACTAGGGAGCAAATTACTTAGAATACCACAATCTTCAGTAATGTAAACATCTGATGATCTACCCCCATATGCTTTTGAGATGAAAATTATGGTGCCTTGGGGGGAGATGCCCACCAGAAATTTAGCAGTATTGTGGTGTTTGTACTGCGACCATGTCTGTGCTCTAGCAAGTAAATCCTGAGGCCTCTCAGTAAATACTTCAAAGCAATCAATAATCACAGCACACTTAGCAAAATGCTCTCTGAAAGCTGTAGGCATTGTTTTCCTAAGCACATCCCTTTGAGGCCAAAAAACAAGGGCAGCAAGTCGTTTTGACAGTACAATAATCCACTTGTAGAAAATTCTGCAAACTGTTGATTGGTGAATGTCAAATCTGTAGGCCAAGTATTGCTCACAGAGGTTTAGTCGCAGCTTCATGAGGACAAGAAGGAACTCTTGAAAGTTGCTCAGCTTCCTGTTGAAGTGATCCGGAATGAATTGCTCAACCAAACCTAGAACTCTCATCAACACTTGGTAGGATGGTAAACCAGTTAAAAATGCAACCTTCTTGTTGTCATCTACCATTGTTGATTCCTCAAGCGATAATTTTGATACTCTGATATTTTGATACTTTGGTTTCACAGCGTTTTCACAGGTACCGGGAAACCCTTGGCCTTAACCCTTGATAAGATTTCTTGCCCGATATTATTTCGACGGGTGAAAATTTAAAAATGAGATTAAATCTGGATTTTTAAAGGTGCTCTTTATGTTTCTGCACATTATCAGTGGCATTGAATGTCTCTTGGTGTGTGTTGCAGGAGTCAGAAACAAGGGTGCTCGAAGCTTCAAAGCTCGCGTCAGCCATTTTGGATCCAATTTGCCACCCACTCGCAATCGAACGCGTCAATATGCATATCATGTATTAAATCGGGATCTTATACAAATACTATTATCCTTTTTGCGAGGTTGAACGGAATTGTTTGCTTAATGTGGGAAGGGTGTGCACTATGATAATCCAGGTATCTATGTGGGTTGGTTTCTTTGTAATAGATATCCGTTGTAATGTATTTGTTTTCGTGAAAAATTATCCTGATGTCAAGAAAGTTAAGGGTTTCCAGGTTGTCATGATGCGTTCGTCCTTTCTCCATTGTAAATTTAATTGAAGTGTCCATTTCGTTTAAGGCGCTTTGAAGTAATCATTAAATGATGGGTCCATGTTCTTGGGCAAAGTGATAAAACTATCATCCATATATCTGATGTAATTTTTCTCGATGTATTTACAGGTATCATTGTCGAAGTATTTACAGAGAATTGTTGGAAACAGTCGAGTTTCTTCAAGAAAACCGATTGTTAAGCAAGCGTATGATGGGGCAAATTTTGTTTCCTTAGCTGTCCCTTTGATTCGTCTATACAATTCGTTATCAAATAAAAAATTGTTATTTTCGAGAACGAACTTTGCCGATTCAATGATGAAGTCATTCGAAAAGCGAATTGGAATTAAGTCTCTTCTTTTTTCGATCCAGTACGTAAGCGCCTCGAGGCCAAGGCTATGAGGGATGCTTGTGTAAAGGCTAGTGATGTCATACGAGTACAATGAAACCGGATTACTAAATTCATATGGGATCTTGCGGAGGAAGTCCCAGTCATCCTTAGTGTAAGTGTTTAAATGCGAAAATGCGAAACGATAGGTTTTATTAATGTGTCGATAAATTCACTGAGTCGTTGGGTAGGTGAAACAGGACCTGCTACTATCGGTCTTCCTTTTAAATCAGTTGGCGGAGACATTTCAACAAATTCTTGATTTGATGAGGAAATTTTTCCAATTATTTCTTTACTCTTGTGTATTTTCGGCAGCACGTAAGAATTACTCGTTTTCACGTTAAAATCTGTGATAAATTGCTGTTCTTTATCGGTTAGGCTATCTTTATGTCTATTTACCAGCTTTTTACAAAGTTTCCACACTTTGTATTGATGGATACAACATATTATCGCGATTCGTTAGTTCTTCAAGGACACCTAAACTCTGACGCTTACAAGAAATCCCTATCGATGAAGAAAAAGCTGTTGTTCAAATTTAAGAATACGAGCAAATAGATAGGGTACGTAGGTTAGATAGGGCAACTCTTCTAGCAAATTCGGGAAATAGGACCAATGACCAAGGGAGGGGGGAAAGGGTTCCACTTGTTGCGACATATCATCCAGCGCTCAATAGTTTGGGGAAGGTTGCCAGGAGACTCCATCCTATGCTCACGAATTCTGAGAAGCATAGGAAGGTGTTTCCTGAGCCACCATTAACAGCATTTAGGAGATGTAAGAACCTTAAGGATATACTTGTTAGGGCTAGGCTGAGTAATGAGGGAAATGGGGGGACTGATAAGAAGGGATGTTCTCGTTGTGGTAAATCTCGTTGTCTAGTGTGTAATGTCATGAGTAATAGTGCGCATTTTCATTCGAACATAGATAGCCGGGAATATAGGATAAACTATTCGTTTAATTGTGACTCGTCCAATGTTGTGTATTTGTTGGAATGTACTGTTTGTGGTGTACAATATGTTGGTAGCACCTGCACGCCTTTTAGGCTTAGGTTTAATAATTACAAGGCGTGTAGTCGTAAATTTAATTCGGGGCCTCAGTACCCCAGGCGGAATTCTTCAGACATTTTACTGAAGAAGAAGGCCACCACGGGTTTCTGAAGGATATTAGCGTAAAGATAATCGATAGGCTAGCGGGGGGAAATAGGATGCGGGAAAACTTCTGGCAATATCGGCTGGATTGCTTTGCCCCTAAGGGTTTCTAAATACTAGGCAGGTTGATACATAGATTTCATTTTTGTTTTAATTTTGGTTGTTATTTTGTTTTGATTTTTGCACTGAGCTTTTTGTTAGATACACACGCTGTTTTTTTAGGGTTTTCTGTTCTGCCAATCCGCTCTCGGATCTTTCTATCATTTTTTTTGTTATACATGCTATCTTTTCAGCTTCGGCGAGACAGACACAGACGCCGACTCCAGCGGTTCTTTGTTCTGCGCTTTCTTTTATCTTTCCTCTGCCGCAAAAGCTGTATGCTTCATTCACACCTTGTACTAGGTAGGTTTCGTTTGAAGTTATTGAATAACACATCTATTGTATTTTTGGTTATATGTACGTTCTTTCGGATTTGAGAAGCAATACTGATGAAGACGCAAGTCGAAACGTTTACCAGAAGTGTTTTTCTTTGAGCATCTATATATATATATATTATATATATATATATATATATTTTATATATATATATATATATATATATATATTTTTTCAAAAGCTCATTCTAAAAGATGCTTTAAAATTAGTATAGATGCTCAAAGAAAAACACTTCTGGTAAACGTTTCGACTTGCGTCTTCATCAGTATTGCTTCTCAAATCCGAAAGAACGTACATATAACCAAAAATACAATAGATGTGTTATTCAATAACTTCAAACGAAACCTACCTAGTACAAGGTGTGAATGAAGCATACAGCTTTTGCGGCAGAGGAAAGATAAAAGAAAGCGCAGAACAAAGAACCGCTGGAGTCGGCGTCTGTGTCTGTCTCGCCGAAGCTGAAAAGATAGCATGTATAACAAAAAAAAACGATAGAAAGATCCGAGAGCGGATTGGCAGAACAGAAGACCCTAAAAAACAGCGTGTGTATCTAACGAAAAGCTCAGTGCAAAAATCAAAACAACATAACAACCAAAATTAAAACAAAAATGAAATCTATGTATCTACCTGCCTAGTGTTTAAACCCTTAGGGGCAAAGCAATCCAGCCGATATTGCCAGAAGCTTTCCCGCATCCTATTTCCCCCCGTTAGCCTATCGATTATCTTAACACTAATATCCTTCAGAAACCCGTGGTGGCCTTCTTCAGTGAAATGCCTGAAGAATTCCACCTGGGGTACTGAGGCCCCCGAATTAAACTTACGACTGCACGCCTTGTAATTATTAAACCTAAGCCTAAAAGGCGTGCAGGTGCTACCAACATATTGTACACCACAAACAGTACATTCCAACAAATACACAACATTTGACGAGTCACAATTAAACGAATTATTTATCCTATATTCCCGGCTATCTATGTTCGAATGAAAATGCTCACTATTACTCATGACATTACACACTTGACAACGAGATTTACCACAACGAGAACATCCCTTTTTATCAGTCCCCCCATTTCCCTCATTACTCAACCTAGCCCCAACAAGTATATCCTTAAGGTTCTTACATCTCCTAAATGCTATTAAAGGTGGCTCAGGAAACACCTTCCTATGCCCCTCCGAATTCGTGAGCATAGGATGGAGTCTCCTGGCAACCTTCCCCAAACTATTGAGCGCTGGATGATACGTCGCAACAAGTGGAACCCTTTCCCCCCTCCCTTGGTCATTGGTCCTATTTCCCGAATTTGCTAGAAGAGTTGCCCTATCTAACCTACGTACCCTATCTATTTGCTCATTTACTAAAGACTCTTCGTAGCCCCTGTCCTTAAGCCATCCAGCTAACTCACCTACCCTCTCCTCAAATTGGCGATCCTCCGAACATATCCTACGAAACCTAAGTGCCTGACCATAGGGGATCGCCTTCTTAGTATGCCAGGGGTGACAAGACTTCTTGTGCAAGTACTGATGTGTATCAGTTGGCTTGCAGAACAAGTCTGTCGCAAGGACTCCCCCCTCCCCCACGCTAACCTGGACATCTAAGAAACTAATACTATCCCGTGATTGCTCGCTAGTAAACTTAATGGTTTCGTGGCTACTGTTGAGATGATTGATGAAAGACTTCAACTTTTCTTCCCCATGCATCCAGATAAAGAAGGCCACCACGAAGAAGGCCACCACGGGTTTCTGAAGGATATTAGTGTTAAGATAATCGATAGGCTAACGGGGGGAAATAGGATGCGGGAAAGCTTCTGGCAATATCGGCTGGATTGCTTTGCCCCTAAGGGTTTAAACACTAGGCAGGTAGATACATAGATTTCATTTTTGTTTTAATTTTGGTTGTTATGTTGTTTTGATTTTTGCACTGAGCTTTTCGTTAGATACACACGCTGTTTTTTTAGGGTCTTCTGTTCTGCCAATCCGCTCTCGGATCTTTCTATCGTTTTTTTTTGTTATACATGCTATCTTTTCAGCTTCGGCGAGACAGACACAGACGCCGACTCCAGCGGTTCTTTGTTCTGCGCTTTCTTTTATCTTTCCTCTGCCGCAAAAGCTGTATGCTTCATTCACACCTTGTACTAGGTAGGTTTCGTTTGAAGTTATTGAATAACACATCTATTGTATTTTTGGTTATATGTACGTTCTTTCGGATTTGAGAAGCAATACTGATGAAGACGCAAGTCGAAACGTTTACCAGAAGTGTTTTTCTTTGAGCATCTATATATATATATATATATATATATATATATATATATATATATACATATATATATAATATGAGTATATATATATATATATACTCATTAGCTCAATCTCAATATGTAATAAAAATAGATATAGGCACTCAGAAAGAACACATTCGTTTAAACGTTTCGGCCAAAGCCTTCATCAGTAATAACTGCTCAAAATCAGACGGAGCATACATAAAGATATCGAAATTACAAAGAACACAAAACAATAGCCTAAACGGGTCCTACCTATTACATGAAAGCAGGCATCGAGTTGATCTTTTGCGCCATTATTTTCTTTTCAGTCATCTGCTAACTAGTTTCGGCCACAAGGCCATCATCAGAGCAACTGAAAAATGTTATAAATACAACGGCTTTTGTAGAGAAAAATTTGATTAAGTATAGTAAATGTCCATATAAGGTTAATGTAACAAGTTCTCGGACTCAGTTCACTCGGTCCGTTTGTTATAAATCGTCAGATCTGTTTTGCTCAGAAGACAGCCTCCTCCTCAGTTTCTGGCCATCTCAGGTTGCTACCCTTCGCAGTGGATCCGTGTCCTCTTCATTGAACTAAAAATAAAAAGACTGGAACGAGAACCCCATTGTTTCCTTGTGTGTCCAAAGATGGCTGCTACGCAACTCGCGCTTGTACGTAGTGATTTTGGCGGGAAGCAGGAAGATGGCTATAAGCTGTGTAGCATTTGGCTGCACAAATAAGCAAAAATCTTAGGGAAAAAAAGGAGCAGAATCAAGTAGCAGCGAGAAGAGCTCGGAGAATGATGAAATTTCAACATCGAAGCAAAATATCGCATTTCACAGGTACGTTTTTAGCATTTGATGTCAACAAATGCTCAGCCAGGTTAGGCCTAAAAACTGTGTTTACACCGCGCGGTGGGTTACACAGAGAATATTCTGGAGCTTACATGTTCAGGGAGATGGTTAAGGACATTTAACTGGGGCATAATTCGGTCATAGATTTGATAAGAACTCTAAAGTCGCTCTGGGGTTGGTCTGATTTGCCTGGTCATGGTGGTAATGTACAGTAAGATGGTTGATGTCCCTACTTCTTTCTTCAGATAGTGTAGTCCCATCTCCATATCATAATAAAGCTACAGTTTCAAGTTAAAGGTAGCATACAGTAGATTTCATCACAATCCATAACAATAATTCTTAAACAAATAATGATTGTTAGCCTATGTTTATTTCACAGGTCTTCAACCCATCCAATTAATTTTCTTGATTATTTTCAGATTTCCCCTGAATGATAAAGATAAATTGGAAAGGTGGGAGAAAGCCGTCAGACGCATTGATAAGAAAGGCAAGAGATGGCAAGCAACATCCTACAGCTTCATCTGTAGTGAACACTTTAAAAAAGAAGACTACGTAACTGCCCCAGGTCTCAGTCCAAGATGTAAATTGAAACCAGATGCTACACCCACAATTTTTGAAAAGTTTCCAACACACCTAAAACCAAAAGAACCTTCATTCAGTCGCCCTGGAGTGAAAAGAAAATTACCAACTCCATCACCTTCCCCTACCAAAATTCTGAGGATTCATAGTTACGCTAAGCCACCATGTGGTGATATTGGGCATGAGGGCCAAAATGAAGGTATGGTCAAAGATGAAGAGCAAAAAGTGCACACTGAAAAGCTTGCTTTGAAAAATGCAATGTTGAAAAGGAAAGTAAAAACTTTGCAACAGAAAGTTAGAAGAAGGAATGTGAAAATTAAAAATATGACACAACTAATTGATGAACTGAAAGAAAAACTATTGATTAAAACTGAGGAGGCTTCATTGCTCCACAATAATTTTGATGGCTTGCAACTTTCAATGTTCAGAAACACACTACAGAATGCACAAAGGCTAAAACAGGGCAAAAGATACACAGAAGCAGTCAAAGAGTTTGCTATTACATTGTATTTTTACTCTCCAAGGGCATACAACTTTGTGAGGGGCCTTTTAAGCTTACCACACCCATCAATGATAAGGAAGTGGTCAGCATCTATTGATTGTGAACCAGGCTTTATCAGTGAAGCCTTCCATTCTTTGGCCAAAATCATTGAAAGTTCCCCAGAAAAGAAGGACTGTGCACTAATGTTGGATGGCATGGCAATCAGAAAACACGTCATATATGATCCAAAAAAAGATCAGTATGTTGGCTTCATTAACTATGGTGGTGCAGTCGTGGAGCCAAGTGAGGAACTTGCGTCCGAGGCTTTGGCATTCTTGCTGGTTGGTGGCCATTGGAAATGCCCAATAGGGTATTTTCTGATTAATAAAATGTCTGCCAATGTTCAAAAGCAACTAGTACGCATAGCCCTTACAAAAGCAGCTGAAGCTGGGTTAAGAGTACATTGTGTGACATGTGATGGCACTACAACCAACATCAGTATGTTTGAAGGCCTTGGATGTAGCTTTTGTGGCACATATGATACAATGAAGACAACATTTAAGCATCCAACTGAGCAATATGATGTTTCCGCCATACTGGATCCATGTCATATGCTGAAGCTTGCCAGGAACTCCCTGGCAGACCTTTCTTGCTTCTTGGCTCCTGACGGTTCGAAGATTGAGTGGAAGTATTTCAAAAACCTTCATGATTTGCAAGAAAATCAAGGATTGAAACTTGCAAACAAGTTGGGATCAAGCCATCTAAATTACCAGAAGAATAAGATGGTTTCTTTAGCAGCCCAAACGCCGAGCAGCTCAGTTGCTGATGCATTTGAATTTCTTCGAGATGGTCTTAGAATGGAACAGTTTGCATCATGTGCACCTACTGTCAAATTTGTCAGACTTGTTGATCGTTTGTTGGACATTTTGAATTCACGAAACCCAGTAGCTCGTGGTTTCAAGCAACCACTGCGCCTAGCAACGCAAGAGAGATGGACAGCTGTGCTCAAAAGCACTGCTGAGTACCTCCTTGCTCTTAAAGCATCTAATGGCCAGCTACTAAGGCTGCATCGCCGAAAAACATTTGTTCTTGGTTTTGTGATGACCATAAAGTCGACAATAGTGCTTGCAAATTCTTTGTTGCAATGCCCATTAAATCCATTCAAGTTTTTGCTAACGTACAAATTTTCTCAAGACCACATTGAACTACTGTTTTCCTGCATTCGAAGCAAGGGTGGATGGAACAATAATCCAAATGTCTTACAGTTTAAGTACGCTCTCCGAAGTATGCTTCTGCAGAATAAAATCACGGCATCAAACAGTGCTTACTGTCAAATATTTGAACAAAATGCAGTCATTCCTGTTTTCAGTGGTGATTCATTTGAAACTTCACCTACAGTTGCAAATCTTGAAGTGGAGTCAGAGCTAGAATCTGAGAGCATATTAAGACAACTAGACACAATGCAGCACACCTTGTATATAGACAACATCCTTTACTATATATCTGGATTCATTGTAGCAAAATTGATCAAAAAGATTAACTGTCAATCTTGTAAAGAAAGTCTTCTTGGTGATGTTGCCAGATCTGACCACACATACTGTCCTGGTTATGATGAAGTTCATGGCCCAGCAGCATTCACATCCTTTGTCAATAATGGTGGCTTGACAATACCCTCACCATCTGTATTCAAAGTGGTTGCATGTGCAGAAAAGGTTTTCAAGGTTCATGTCTGCAAAGAGAAATTTAAAGAGATTACTGGCAAAAAGCAAATAAAGAAAAGGATGATTCTAGAAGTAGTTAAGTATCTTTGGGGAGAAAACAGACCCAGTCAAGATCTGTTTGAGTCACACCCACCAGGGCTCAATGAAATGGCCTTTGAAGAGGATCATGGGGGGGGGGTGGTTGACAAAATGTGTGGCAGAAAAGTATTTGACCCTAAGACTATTCACCTACAGTAAAGTTTATGGAGATAGAGTCATTCAAGAAGGAAAAGGGAGCCAGAGACACCAGCTGACAAAACTGGTATTATTCAAAAATCAGTGAACTGGGTATATGCATGATCTATGGATTGAGTGAGGTGAATGTGTATTAATTTGGCATTAGAAAAGTTACTTTAGAGAGTTGCAAGATTCATCAACATGGTTGTCTCAAATTAAATTAGATGTTGTGGGAAAATGCCTACAAATAAGAGATAAACGAAGTTCTTTGCATGAGCAATTTGGCAAAATGCAAGTCTCGCACGACATCAAGTTTGAGACATACATTAGTGATATGTTTGTTTTCACATGAATCTTCAACAGGACATTTTCAAAATTGCATCCTGAAGTTTTATTTGGTTTTACTCAGTATTTTTCAGATAGAATTTTGTTCCGAAATTCTGTCTGGAATTTTCTATCTAAAATTCTGTCTAAAGAAGGAAGGATAGAATTTTGATCCAAAAATACCCTGACTTTAATCTTAATGCAAGAGATTCAATTCAGGACACTACTGTACTTACTTATTTTTAACCATACTGTACATGCCTTTCATATGAATTGGTTTTGAGAAATTTGAGAACTCTTAGCATAGGATATTGTGGCAAAGATGCCATTAAGGACTTTGGTAACATTTGGTTTAATGTCTGTCCATGCCCAATTGTTATTCTCTTGGTAAATGTTATTTCTTGTGTCAAGAATGGTATCCATAGCACTCAGAAACTCTGTCACAATTCTTGCAACTGAGAAACAAGAAATAAGGGCATGAAAAACTTTTAGCCTTCATAACCAAACTTTCATATGAAAAACATGGACATAAATTTGCTTTCATGTGTGACTAGGATTATGAAACATTAGAGGGACCACCTGAGATAGGAAAAGGTTCTGTTTTCCAGGACTGTTTTTGGAACTCAAACTCTTACACGAGGGGCGTAGGAAGCATCTCAAACTTGGGGGCACAACACTTTAATGGCGTTTTTTCCTTAAGAAAAAGGGGGCATTTTCTAAAAATAAAAAGGGCACTTCTTTGTTTGTTGCAAAATCTTTGGGGGGGCATGTGCCCCCTGGTTCCTACGTATATGCTCTGGCACTTGTGTTATGATCATCTTCAGTTTCATGTTGTCATGATCTGTTACTGTTTTCATATGTAAGAAACTACTGTGTTGACCCAGTTCCAAAATATTCAAAATACTAAGATTTCCTGAGAAACCCTTACAAAACTTTGAGTGTGGATTAAAGTAATACTGAATGCAAACAATTAGGATTTTAAAGAGACTTTCATGTCAGGGTCAAATTATTAGTTTTTATGGTAAATCTTCTCAAGTAATTTCACTGCAATATTAAGTTCATCAAGGATAACCAATCATTTTATGTCATAACATGATGCATGACATATGGTACGACAAATAAGATACAATAAAAGAGAAACTTTATTTTGCCACCACCAAATACTGATTGCAGTAAATTTTTTTCGGAAGACATCTACATTTTCTGTCTCTTGTCTGTTGCTCCCTCTACTCTGATATACAGAAATGATTCAAGAGCTTTAGTTTCAGTTCTCCATAAATGATTTGTGTACCAACCCGGTGGTTGATCTGAAAATGTTTACTTTGTTAGGCCCCGAACCCGAAGGAGCTGGTTTGAGTGTCCGCGTTAAGACAAAATATCGGCAAATTTCCAAAATAAATTGTGGAAAACAGTTATAGAATACTTACTCGCACAGTTTCTGTCACTTTCTTTCGAAATAAAACAATATCTTCGTGCAAAACACAATTTCCACAAATCAGCTGTTGTATGTCCCCATGCAGCGCTGCAACTTCCTTGTACGTCGAGTACGTACAATGGCTGCGCCCATCGCTTTCAAGCCTGGACACACTTCTGCGCAGCCAAGAACAAAGGAGTTCTCGTTCCAGTCTTTTTATTTTTAGTTCAATGGTCCTCTTAGGCTCTGCTGTAATTGTTGTTGTGTTGTGCGTTGCTAGCTGTAAATCATTCATGATCAATGGAAAATTATTCTAGCTGTAAATCATTCATGATCAATCATTCATGATCAACGTAGATCAATGGAAATTAATTAGATTTAATTGAATTATTCTCTATAAAAACCCCTGTTGTTATAAAATTATATATATATATTTTGCATTAGAATTTCCTGCAGTGTGAAGACGCATCCAGTATCTTCTATAAGTTTAGAATTATCATTTTCTACTTGCTACGGCAGCAAGGTTTGCTGGGTGCCACAGTACATGTCCTGTGCAACAAGTAACCCATTGCTGCTGTCAGACTTAAGTTCATATGAAGCTTGAAGCTCCGGGGTGATGCCCATGAAGAATTTCTGTATCATCATGCCGGATCATTCTTTGTACAGTAAAGGCCTCATGAACATGACGGTTTTCACGAGTTCTCACTCTTAAGGGATTTCAAGAACACTTACGTGCTGATGCAATCCTTGACAAAGATAAAGGACTGCAAGAAAACGTAGGAAAGAATTCTTAACAAACAAAAAGACAAACCAAACAAATCAACAAAGATATTTCTTTTTCGTAAGGTGTGTGCTGTAAGAAAACAGATCGAGTTGCCGAATAGGCCTCGGATTCATTCACAGCTGGTTTCTTGCCCGAGTTTTCTTCGATAAAAATTCTTGCAGTTTTGCTGTTTCAGATTTCAAAATTTGTTCATTTAAGAGCTTTACAATCCTACTTACCAGCTGATTTAATCTAAAATGAAACGTGGATTGATTTTATGGTCAAAAAGAAAATGAGTTTTACTGGATGCATTTGGTGTATCTAACATATTTCTCGACATTCTTTGTTTGGTTCGATAAAATCATGGTGTTAATTTACACCAGGCTTCAAATATAGGTACTGTACATGCATGTACTCTTGTATGACAAGTAGACTACCTATTTAGAGGCACATGTTAACATCAGGCAGCAGTTCGAATAGTAAGTCAGCCTCTTTGGTCGAATACGACATCAGGGCGCAGCAACTTTGAGCAAGATTGCTTGATAGTATTCTATCGACTCATTTGAATGTAAAGTGGAAAATGTTGTAAAAACTTGATACACATTTCATAGATTGCAGCATGATATTTCATTTTGTGAGAAATCATAGCAACCCTGATTTGCCCTTTAATAAGCATTGTAACCTTCTACTGTATCTTTGATTAGTTACACATGGCTGTATCATAGCAACTGTAACATTGGTGCATGCAGATGGCACAGAAGCATTTGGGTAGGTTTTTTTCAGAACTTTTGTGTCAGTGTTTTTTTCAACTTGGCATTCGAAAAATCTGAAAATCAGTTTTTTTGTCCTGAAGAGATAATTTTGACTTTAACGGACTATATCTCCGGACAAAGACGGGTTTAGTGGCACTTACGTCATATTACGTCGTATTACGTCATTTAGAGGAGCGTATTTGAGTCTATATTCCAAAATACCCTAGTTTACAAAATTTCAATTTTGGACCTCTCAAAATTGTTTTGATAATTTTTGATCTTTGAAATACTATCTAAGATAACTGAATTTTCAAAATCCGGTCCGAGGAGCACCAAAGGATGAACGATTCCGTTGGAAATTACAATGAAAGGCAAAGAAATTTCAGCCAGTCGGTTATCATCAAAATATAATCTTGAATTATTTTAAAGGATAATTATATTGCTGTAATACCGTGAAAAGTCCAAAGAGCATAGATTGAAAGCTATTAGAGCATATAAGGATGCAAATTCCATAAAATAAAAAGCTCATTTCTGGAAAGCGTTATTGATTTTTATCATGAATAGTTAAAGAACTTTTTAAGAGCACTTTGTTGGAATTATAAGATGATAAAAATGCTTGTAAACTGAACTAAAGTGACTTGAGGCTTAAGAATACGTTTGAGAGCGATTTTCGATGAAATATTCCAAAAGCCGCTTGTTTAGCTTCCTCAAGCAAAAGTGTAGCTCACTGTTATTTTTCATTGGAATTACGGCATCCTTGATGGCTCTAAAGGGAATAAATCAATAGTTTTCTGCTCTGATACGTCTTACTAAAACAAAATTCCCCACTCTTGTGACTTCCAATACAGATGAATGCCATGGGCTGGGTGCTTTTGGTACAGTTAGATATAGCGCGTTAAGTGGAATAAGTCTTCCTTATGTGCTCCAATCCAAAATTATTTTGCGTCAGGATGTGGGCAATTACTTCCGTGGCAAGTGTACAAAATTTCATTGAAAGGGCACCACAGGATGAAAAGTTACATCATATGGAATATTTCAATCATACTACCAGTGGAACATGTCCATTCTTTGAGGCTCCTAACTTCAAACCTACATAGCTTACGATCAGAAACTGCTTTTGGAATCGGGAAAACAAGCATGGAATATTTAATCCTTTGTTAATTTGAAGGAACTTGGCTTTTATATGGCAAGTACCTGTTTTGCCACTCAAATCATGACTATAAATTTGTTGAAATCAAATCGTCACTTTTTGCCAAGTGGGAAAAAACACTTACTTAAGAATTCTTGCAAAGTTTTACTAAAAATATTGTTCATTCCAATGGTGATTTGCAAGTTAGCCGCGGTTGCGACCCCCTATGACAATGCCTTGATGACCATACCGGGTACGTGATTGCGCTAGCCGTGATGCTTTTGGATGGTGGCATTGTTCTAGAAGAGAGCTGCAGCAACCCACCAGCCACTAAAAACTGTCCAGTAACCACGACAACCTGCTTACGTGGAAAAGCAGTGCTAATTCGCAAAGTCTTCCAAGCACCAATTAGGACACTTGTTGGGGAGACAAATCCGTTTGACTATTGTTCTGAATAAAGCGTAGGTAGCTTTCTCCAAGATAGGAATCAAATGTTTTAGCCGAATTTTGCTCGTGGCCCATGGCCGGAAACCTTCAAAGCCTCATTTTTACGGACCAATCAGACGGCGAATAAGGGAAAAAGACAGAAGAAATTTTTCTAAATCTTACCTGCCTCCATAAAATGCAGCCAGGACAAAAACTGCAGAAAATTTACCGAACTTTTTTGAAGATATCTACTCGCCAGGTGTTTGGGTATCTAGATTTGGATGCCATTTTAAATATCTCATGGTTTCTAGGAGTTATGGCCTTTCCAAAACCGATGAGGCACTAAACCTTAAAAATAGAAATTCTGGGCGAGAGACAATGGTAATAACAATAGTGATTGTTTTAAGAACGTTCCCAAAACGCAAATATCCACGTTTCCAATTTTCCTTGCCTTTGTCCTTCCACCGCAGTTTCTATGGTTCAAGATTCAATGCCCCTTGATTTCTATGTGAACTGAAAAGATGTGGTAAGGTTAGTTCTCACATTTACAGTCATATGGCAAAACTCTCGGGATATTTCTGTGTTATGCTACTTTTTGTATTCGTGGAAAAATGTTTTGATTGTGTGAAATAAGTTATGAAATTGAAAGGAGGTTTTATCAAGAGGTTTTTTCACCTGACTTGAAGTGGCGTAAACAAGCATAGAAAAGTTTCTGAGGGTTTCTTTGATTGGAATCGCTCTATGCCCAAACATCTGGCGAGCAGATATCGTCAAAAAGTTCGGGAAATTTCCGGCAGTTTTTGTCCTGGTTGCGTTTTATGAAGGTAGGTAAAATTTAGAAATATCTTCACACGTTTAGAAATATCTTCTGTCTTCTTCGCTTATTCACCGTCTGATTGGTCCGTGAAAATGAGGCTTTGAAGGTCTCCGGCCATAGGTTACGAGCAAAATTTAGCTAAAACATTTGATTCCTATCTCGCTTTCTCGTAACCAATCGGCTTCGGTGGGTTAATGATCATGCGCAGTGCTTTTGCATAATCATTACAAACTTCTGTCTCCTCCTCCCCCAAACAGATTGGTCGACACAAGGACAGAAATGAGGCCAGTAATACTAACCAAGTGTTAGGAATATATGTAGGAGTTTTCCGCAAAACTTGTGGAACTTCTCGGCAATTGTCACTCACTGTGATGCAAGCGTAGCTAATATGTGAAGTACTTTTATTTTTGTGGTCAGGGTAAGGTAGAGAGTATTGGATGGGCGCAGAAGAGACACAGATTCAGGGCAGGCCTGCAGACGGAATATGCCTCATTTATCTAGGAAAAGGAGCAACAACAAGGAAAATGAATTACTTGGACATCTGGCAATAAAGAGCTCCTTGAAATGATTTGAACAGGAATTTCCTACGTAATGGTGCAAAGGTCAGATGAGACCAATCATCTTGACTACGTCAGGGGCGGGCAAGTACTGTAAATATTTGACCCCATGTTTGTCCGAAGCAATTGGAAAAATAACGGCTTCTTTTATGACACAGCATGACTTTCTTGCCCAAAAACAACCAGTTTTTGGGACAAAGGTCAAATTTAAAAATCAATCATCTTTGCCCATTAATTTCTCACAAAAATCCAGTTTTCTCACCTCCTATTTGGTCAAAATCCTAAAGCTTGCCAGTAAGCTGGTTCCACCTTTGTCCGCCAAGTTTAAGCTCAAAAGACCATTATTTCAAATTTCCACATAAGCGGTTCTACCATTGTTTGGCAAAATTTACAAAAAAAGACCTGAAATTCCATTTTTTGCACTAAGGTGGTTCAACCTTTGTGCGTCAAATGAAGATAAAAAGACCGGTTTTGGGACAAACCAGGAGAAATATCAACAAAATTTTGGAACAAAGGGAGCACCTCGGAATTGCCGCTTGAAGACTACCACTTTTGGGACACTGCTGCTCTATAAATATAATTACGACGGTAATTATAATTACATATAATTACGTATAATTACATATAATTGCATATAATTACATATAATTACATATAATTACATATAATTACATATAATTACATATAATTACATATAATTACATATAGTTACATATAATTACATATAATTACATATAATTACATATAATTACATGCCTGCATGATAAACACTGGATTCACTGCGAATGATGTGGGATTTTGGTGAGCAAGAAAACCCGGTTTTGGGACACTTGTGCCTTCATGGCTGCGGGTACCACTTTCTTTCGAAAAAATGGTATTTGGTCGAAACTACCGGTTTTCGTGACAAACGTCGCCAGTGATCAAATTGTCCATGAAATCGAAAAAATTAACAACGTAAATGTGTCATGAAGAAAGACCAGTTTTTGGGACAAAGATGGTGAAAAAGTTTTTCGTGAACTACCAGTTTTCGGAAAAAAGTAGGACCACCGTCCTCAGTGTGACATGCCCGCCCTTGACTACGTGCAATTCATAGTGCTTGAACAAAGCCTCTTTGATCCCTCCGTTGCTTCGTGAAAGGGGGCACAATCCTGTACAATACATAGAAAACTGGTGGTTCACTTATGAGTTTGACTCTAAATTGCTATTATGCATGCGATTTACCCACTGCACGGGAGGGTACTCAATTTTTCCAGGACCTTGCTCGGACTTCCTCTAACTCCTCTCCTTCCCCAGCAAACACAAATTATCTGAAAACTCTGCAATCCTAAATAAGATTTTTTATCATTAATGGCGTTAGTGAAATCCCCTTCTTCCATTTGGTTTGAATTTCAAAGCAAAAATGAATGCCGTTATCTTCCACAAGACTGTTCTGCAAAATACTGGAGAGTAGGCTCAAGTGTTTTTGCAGTTTTTACCGTAACATATACAGAAATATCAACACTCCAAACAATTGCTTTGAAAAGGAAGATCATGGGTTGTAATCTGGTGAAACCGTAGATTCTGTTCAGTAAAATAGGACATGAAAATAACAATTGAAGTCATCATAAGTCTAACTAGGCAATGTAGAGTGGTGCACTTTCTTTGACCGTTGTAGTTTGCGGTTGTGCTTCAGCCCCAGTCAGTCGAACTAATAAATACTACCGGGTAAGCCAGAAAAAGTTCCCACTTTTGAAAATTCATGACACCAAGAGTGCTTCAACGGATTTCAATGATTCCAATCCTATTTTAAAGCCCAAAGATTGAAGTATTTTTGTGATTTTTCTTTTTTTTTTCTATATATTCAATATAAAAGTTTACAATAATGAGATTACCGACGACACTACTTACGAACTACTGTACGACACTACGAATACGGTACCAGGAGGAGCAATATATCATGACTACCCCCTGGCATTTAACATAAATCTAAGAAATACAACTGATACAACTACAACTAAATAAACTCTTAAATACAAGTACTAAACATGAAAACTTTTTACTAATAATTACTTGAGCCGGTTTCACACTGGACGTCAGGCCAACATAGGTGATGTTAGAGGACGAATTAGACGTTGATTTTGCAGATACTTTTTGTAGTCAAGATCGATAATCGTTTAAACTACGTAAGCCTAACATCAAGTGTGAAACAGGCATACAAAAGAAAACAGGAACGAGACTTTACGAAAAAGACTTTACGAAAATGGACTAAGTGACGGTTGGTGGTTAAGTGAAGGTTTACAAACTCTACTGTGATATTAATTGAATCGACCAGTTGCGTGGATGTATTGTAGGGTCAACTCGAGTATATTTCTGTTGAGGTTATTTGGGAGATTTTTATCACCATACAATAAAAGTTGTGCCAAAACCTCATTGGAAAAATCGATATATCCATATGGTCGTAGCAGTTCAAACACTCTAGCGAGAAGATTTCGACGTTCAACCCCAAAGGAGGGGCAGAGCAACAGAAAGTGCTCCGTGGTCTCAATACCATCATTTGAAGGGCACATTGGATTTATTGAATCTCTAAAATTGTGCTTGAATTTATGGAAGCATAATTTACTAAGACCCACTCTTAGCTGAGTCAGATAAGATAATCCTATTGGGTCGTGAATCCCAAAGACAGATTTAGCAGGGGGACGGATTATGGAAATCAGCTTTTTCTTAAAGATACCAACCGACGGTGCAAGTCTAATCTCTGGATCTAGTTCATTCCATTCAGCCAGGCAATTGGGATAGAAACTAGATTTGAATTTTTCTGTTCTTGCCCATATTCGCCCAATGACATCCTGATTGCGAAGAGAGTAATGCGACTGTTGAAGCTGAGGGACTGGATCCAATGTATATTCTGGCAACAGGTTATTTATCATTTTGTAAAACAACATAAGACGTCCACTCCACCTTCGGGAACTCAGTGACTCCCAACCTACAATCCTGGCCATAAGGTGTTGAGAAAAAATCGACTTTCCCCTATTTTTTAGACCTCGCAACCAAAATACCGTCAAAATGTCCACTTCCCCCCACCCCCCATCTCAATGTTGTTTTTTTGTCTTCAGAAGATATGGCAGTTATCAGATTTTAGGATATCTTCACAAACAACATTGAATTGGGGGAGCGGGGGTTTGCTAAATGAAAAAATTCGAGATTTTCCAAATATTCTCAACACTTATGGCTAGGATTGTCTTTGGACCAATGAAAATCGCTCCTTAAAGAATGCGTATCAAATGGTCCTTGAAACTGAATTTAATACCAAAATGGAATAATTTGGCATATGTATCATTTCTTGACTTGCGGTGTGCAGGAAAGTAAGGTCATTTGTCTGATTCATATCCCTTAATCCATAATTCAAAGGATCCTAAGATACTTTAAAACTAGAGGTAAGGATATCTCCATACACAAATTAGATAACTGTCCCTCATGGACGCATCTCGTGCAAAATCCTGGTCTCTGTTAAGCCAATCACGAGAAACAGTACTAAGGAACTAGGGCATCCTACTGAGCCATGGAAATTACCTGAAAAGTCAACGAAGCTTAAGCAGCAATGATGGCCCATCATAGTTTCTTATACAAATACATGTATCGAAAAATGTTTGCCAACGAGTAACGCATGGGTAACGCAACGGGTAACGAAAATTTGTCTGAAAGCTCAGTACTGATTTCCAACGGGTAACACGGGTAACGGACTATTTATTAAAATAATACGTATTATTTTAATAAAAAGTCCGTTACCCGTGTTACCCGTTGGAAATCAGTACTGAGCATTCAGACAAATTTTCGTTACCCGTTGCGTTACCCGTGCGTTACCCGTTGGCAAACATTTTTCGGATAAAACTGAACGTCTCCCACCTCCATAAAGTAAAGATTTATAGATAAACAGTCGAAAACTTTGGGATCTCCAACAATCTTTGCATTAGAGCAGTCTTCTAGCGATCTGGCGAAGGTTCTACAACCTACAATAAATAGGCACAATGATGCACCCCTTTGGATGGCTTCAGGGGAATCAAGCGCCGGCATACTTCTACCTCAAAAACGTAAGAAATTTATTATTCCAATTTAGGCCCCCATGGAATCTATAGGAGGACCACGGAGATGTGCTATCTATAGCTAACAAATCTTTCACAACTCTATGCGAGATAAAACCTCCATAAATAGAGTGAGATGCAAAGAAAATTCTGAGATGTATCGTTAAGGGAAAGCATGAAATTTTAGCTTAAACCGATCTATTCCTCGTTCGTATGCCAATCCTGTGCAGTTTATGATAGCCGCTAGAACGGCAATTAATAAGACAGTGACGATACTCAAAAAAAGCCGCTTAGCACAATTACTTGGCTCCAAAGAGCCATGCTCTGTAATTTCTCAGTTGACCTTGCTTTGCAAACTAAATTATGACGTCATAACTGCAAACCGTGACGTTGAACGTTAATTTCGTTTCCAGATTTGAATTCTACTGGCCAAAGTTGTTGGACAAGTGTAAATTTGAATTGATCCCAATGACTTTCAAAAATAACCCTCCTCAGACAATCCTGGCCATAAGGTGTTGAGAAAAATTCGACTTTCCCCTATTTTTTAGACCTCGCAACCAAAATACCGTCAAAATGTCCACTTCCCCCCACCCCCCATCTCAATGTTGTTTTTTTGTCTTCAGAAGATATGGCAGTTATCAGATTTTAGGATATCTTCACAAACAACATTGAATTGGGGGAGCGGGGGTTTGCTAAATGAAAAAATTCGAGATTTTCCAAATATTCTCAACACTTATGGCTAGGATTGTCTTTGGACCAATGAAAATCGCTCCTTAAAGAATGCGTATCAAATGGTCCTTGAAACTGAATTTAATACCAAAATGGAATAATTTGGCATATGTATCATTTCTTGACTTGCGGTGTGCAGGAAAGTAAGGTCATTTGTCTGATTCATATCCCTTAATCCATAATTCAAAGGATCCTAAGATACTTTAAAACTAGAGGTAAGGATATCTCCATACACAAATTAGATAACTGTCCCTCATGGACGCATCTCGTGCAAAATCCTGGTCTCTGTTAAGCCAATCACGAGAAACAGTACTAAGGAACTAGGGCATCCTACTGAGCCATGGAAATTACCTGAAAAGTCAACGAAGCTTAAGCAGCAATGATGGCCCATCATAGTTTCTTATACAAATACATGTATCGAAAAATGTTTGCCAACGAGTAACGCATGGGTAACGCAACGGGTAACGAAAATTTGTCTGAAAGCTCAGTACTGATTTCCAACGGGTAACACGGGTAACGGACTATTTATTAAAATAATACGTATTATTTTAATAAAAAGTCCGTTACCCGTGTTACCCGTTGGAAATCAGTACTGAGCATTCAGACAAATTTTCGTTACCCGTTGCGTTACCCGTGCGTTACCCGTTGGCAAACATTTTTCGGATAAAACTGAACGTCTCCCACCTCCATAAAGTAAAGATTTATAGATAAACAGTCGAAAACTTTGGGATCTCCAACAATCTTTGCATTAGAGCAGTCTTCTAGCGATCTGGCGAAGGTTCTACAACCTACAATAAATAGGCACAATGATGCACCCCTTTGGATGGCTTCAGGGGAATCAAGCGCCGGCATACTTCTACCTCAAAAACGTAAGAAATTTATTATTCCAATTTAGGCCCCCATGGAATCTATAGGAGGACCACGGAGATGTGCTATCTATAGCTAACAAATCTTTCACAACTCTATGCGAGATAAAACCTCCATAAATAGAGTGAGATGCAAAGAAAATTCTGAGATGTATCGTTAAGGGAAAGCATGAAATTTTAGCTTAAACCGATCTATTCCTCGTTCGTATGCCAATCCTGTGCAGTTTATGATAGCCGCTAGAACGGCAATTAATAAGACAGTGACGATACTCAAAAAAAGCCGCTTAGCACAATTACTTGGCTCCAAAGAGCCATGCTCTGTAATTTCTCAGTTGACCTTGCTTTGCAAACTAAATTATGACGTCATAACTGCAAACCGTGACGTTGAACGTTAATTTCGTTTCCAGATTTGAATTCTACTGGCCAAAGTTGTTGGACAAGTGTAAATTTGAATTGATCCCAATGACTTTCAAAAATAACCCTCCTCAGACAATCCTGGCCATAAGGTGTTGAGAAAAATTCGACTTTCCCCTATTTTTTAGACCTCGCAACCAAAATACCGTCAAAATGTCCACTTCCCCCCACCCCCCATCTCAATGTTGTTTTTTTGTCTTCAGAAGATATGGCAGTTATCAGATTTTAGGATATCTTCACAAACAACATTGAATTGGGGGAGCGGGGGTTTGCTAAATGAAAAAATTCGAGATTTTCCAAACATTCTCAACACTTATGGCTAGGATTGTAGCTCCGCATACAGCTTCTCTCGTGATGTACCCCTCCATGTTCCCGTAACGGCTAGAGCAGCAGAATACTGAACAGACTCCAATTTTTCCATCAAGCTTGGCAAAATGATGTTTCCACTAAATTCACATACTTTGGCCGGAATATGAAAGATAACATCTCCGTATTCCAGGTGGGGTCGCACATAGAGTTTGAATAGTTCGTTTAGGGTATGTCTGGGAAGGTACTTGGAGAGATATTTCAGCAAACCGACGCCCTTTCTTGCTTTAGAGATAGCTGCTTTGATATGAGCCCAAAAAGATAGCTTCGAGTCCAGAATGATTCCCAAGTGTTTATTTTTCTGATTTTTCTGATTTTTCTTGCTGTCCTACCAGCATTAGAAGTATTGTTAAATTCAACTTTATAAAAAATTTGGTTGCAAAGTGACGGAAAAAGGACGTAAAACATCGATCAAATTGCAAGGACTCTATTTAAACCGAACAATAGGCAATTGGCGTTTCACCTCCCTCGAGTGTTAAAAGATATAGATTTTCAAACAAACACGGAAGATTTTCAATCCCATGGCAATTATCGAACGGAGGATATCTTTCACCCATGATAAGTTGCATTTCCTTCATCATTCTGTGCCAGAAGTCATTTATGAATTGATTGATGTTTTGGGCCACTTTTCAGTCATTGTGCAACCTTGAAAGTTTTATAAAACTGAATTTACCTATATTTTTAGTGCTCGTGAAACAAGGAGAAAAATCACAAAGATACTTAAACTTTTGGCTTTTAACCAGAATTGGGATAATTCAAGTCTGTGAAATACTCTTGCCGCTATGAATTTTCAAAAATGAGAACTTTTTTCTGGCTCACCCGGTATTATAGAAACCATTGACTTTCCTGTTCCGTTTAAGGATGGTGAAATTTATTATCTAATAAGTTTTGGATTTTAGGTATTTGGATTGCTAAACTACCTACCTACCTAAACTATCTCAAATCTACATTTTCAGCAGCCAATGAGTATTCATACAGTTCCTTATATTCAACAACTTAAAATAATTGGCTGAGAGTTGACACACAGAGAGAAAAGCATAGGTGGGACCAAAGTATGCCTCAGTTTTGAGAAAAATTTGATGGTCCAAATTCAGCATCAAAATGATTCTCAAACGAGGCCAGGGGTGAAGGACAAAATCGTTTCATTAATTATTCTGAAGCTAAGACATGCAAAGGAAATCTGAGACACGATTTGCAAGATTAGTGTGCTGAGGATGCTGAATGTGCTCATTGGCTGCTGAAAATGTAGATTTGAGATAGTTTAGGTAGGTAGGTAGTTTAGCAATCCAAATACCTAAAATCCAAAACTTATTAGATAATAAATTTCACCATCCTTAAACGGAACAGGAAAGTCAATGGTTTCTATAATACCGGGTGAGCCAGAAAAAAGTTCTCATTTTTGAAAATTCATAGCGGCAAGAAATGTTTGTCAGGCTGTCCGATGCATGCAAGAGAGAACTTCGCAATACTAAAACAGATTTGGCCGTTCCTCGTCGCAAATCGGCTTTCGGCCAGAAATGCTTTTCATATAAGGGTGCTAAATTATGGAACGATCTTTCGGTTGAAGTAAAATCATCAAAATCTTATGAAATATTCAAAAAACGTATCAACAATGCCAACACCAAATGCTGATTCTCTCTTTCATGCTATAGTTAGCATCATTTTAATTTGATCATAAGAAAATTTTGTAAATAGGGTTTTTTTAGTTATGTATGCTTTTGTTAGCTTTGTATTTATTTGCACGGCCCACTGTAAATCAGTCCTTTGACTGACGTGGCCACCGTGCCTAAACAATTTAAAATCAAATCAAATCAAATCAAATCAGGATGCAAACATCTCATTGAGATTGATATGAATCTGGTTGGGGGTTTCTCTTTCCGGGTGTATGTTGTACAATTATTAGATATTTTTATTCTTTTGGCATATGAATAATCTCAACTTAATGACGAATCGAATGATATCTGATTGATAAGTGTTACAGTCGTGGCCAAAAGTTTAAGACCACATTTTTTTCAACAAAATTTCTTTGGGTAGTGAAATGGAGCCCTAGCGCTATGCCTGATTTACTCTCTTGGAGTTAGTTTAAGGCAACTTTCTACGTAGATTCCGAATTTCGATGCCTTTTTATGTGCGAAGAATGAGCACATTATGTGATGGGGCTGAAATCTGTATAGGAAGGAAACGAGGTAGGTAGGTAGGTAGGTATCTACGGACGCTTTTCGTGCCAAAAGTGTAACAATAGGTTATGCATACCTGAAATACTTTGACCTTTGAAGTTGTCATTAGAATTGCAATTAGCTAGGAGTATTACTTAATGGCAGCAATTTCGAAGTTTTATCTGGCAACTTGACAGGCAGGTTTATGATCTGAAGATCTAAACCAGGAGTGGACAATTAAGCCAGAAGAACTACTATGGGTATGGCTTCAATTTCGAACGTTTATCTGGCAGTGGCGACTTGATTCATGAATAAGAAAGTCTTACAAGACACGCAACTCGCCTGGGCAGGGCTAAGTTAGTTTGCGGGACTAGATTGTGGGAAAAGACCATGCGCAAACAGAAGCGGAAATTTGCTTGCAGTGTGCTGTTTTGACTGCCCCCTGTAGATGGTGCTCCGCAGAGGACTATTTTAACACTGGGATTTTCATTTTCATTTTTCATTTAATCTTATTTAAGCACAAAATCCATTCAGTTGAATACGATACCAAAAGAAAATAGAATAAATTACAATTAAAAGTTTACAATATAAGCTCAAGCTATGTTACACCCTTTCCCTCCCCCCGTGTACTGATCTTCCATGGATTCGTGCAAACCTATTTTATATCAGCTGAAAAGATGAGATTTCAGATCTTTTTTGAATCGAACAACGGATCCGGTGTCTCTGATGAGCTGTGGGATACTATTCCAGGCTTTTGGACCAGTGTACAAAAAACTTTTTTTCGTATGTTCTAATTTTAGTTTTTGCACATGGAGATCCTTCATGTTCCTCGTGTTATATTTTGATAAGGCAGACCTCTCTATGAACTTATTTTGTAGGCTTTCAGGACAAAGCTGATTGACAATCTTGAAAGTCATGACCGCTCGGTCAAATGTCATTAGTTGATTTACATTAAGGATGTTCTTATTGTAATCGTCTTTTATCCTGGAAGATTCTATCAGATTGAAAGCTCTGTCCTGATATCTTTGTAGAGTGCTAAGCTTAGTACTGGAGAGGGCGCCCCAGACCACGTTTGCATACCTTAGATGGCTCTCAACAAGTGCTTGATACACATTAAGCAACTGAGATTGTGGTAAGATGTTTTTCAGTTTCCTGAGAGATGCCAGGCCACCCGCTACTTTCCCTTTGACAGATTTGTACTGTTCATTCCAGCTTAGCTTGTCGTCAACAGTAAGTCCTAAGTACTTCGTTTTATGAACCTGCTTTATTCTAATATTATCCAGATAAAACGGTTGTAGCTCTGGTAGTTTGCTTTGCCTTCGAGGGTGGTCAATAACCATGAACTCGGTTTTCTCGGGGTGTATGCTTAGCTTATTAATTCTCATCCACTCAGAAATGTTTTTCAGTTCTGCCTGGAAGTTGCTCGCCACATCACTAAGTTCGTTCGACGAGAATGAAACTTCCGTATCATCAGCATAGAGATTAGCCCTGGAGAACTTTAGGCAAGATCCAAAGTCATTAAGGTACAGGATGAATAATAATGGGCCTAGACAGGATCCCTGCGGTATCCCACATGTGACTTGTTGGGAACTCGACTTGTTACCGTTTAATGTACAATATTGTTGACGGCAACTAAGATAAGATCTGAACCATTCTAGCTCAATACCATCAATTCCATATACTTTCAGCTTTCTGATAAGTATTTCATGATCTACTGTATCAAAAGCTTTCTTGAGGTCGAGAAACAGCGCAAAGTTGACATCGTTTTTGTCTATATTCTCATACCAGTAATCTGAAACACTTATCAGAGAGGTGATGGTTGAATGCAGTTTACGATAGGCAAATTGACTCATTGTCAGTTTCCTGTTAGAAAGAAGGAAATCGGATAACTGGTCATGCACAATCTTTTCAAATAATTTTGCAAAAACTGAGAGAACAGAAATTGGCCTGTAATTATTTTTCTCATTTCGAGCTCCAGTTTTGAAAATTGGTGTTATTTTTGCAAGTTTCCAAACGTCTGGAACGATTCCCTTAGCCAAAGAAGCGTTGAATATCATCGCCAAAGGCTTGGCAATAAATTTCGCAGCGTCCTTGACAAGATTCGTTGGGACACCATCAGGACCGGGTGCCTTGCCACTCTTTAGCATCTTCAAGGACCTAAGCATTGATTCCTCGCTCATCAGTTTGAACGAAAATCTTTGGTCAGAATCATTGGGGTGCAGATACTTAATCGGATCATCGTCAGGCTTGACCTCTAGTTTACTTGCAAGTTTTGGGCCTATATTGACGAAGTGTTCGTTAAGCTTTTCTGCTATCTGGTTTTGTCCCTTTACGATCGTGTCCCCATCTTTTAGTTCAGAAAGTGTTGTGGTACCCGAGGTCTTGTGTAGAATTTTATCAATAGTTTTCCCCATTTTTTTCGGGTCATTTTTGTTTTTGGTGACAAGTTCCTGGTAATACTTCGTATCTGAAAGACGAATGTTATTTGTTACCTTATTGCGGAGAATCTTATATTTCGGCCATAGGTTTGGGTCTTTCGAAGCCAATTTTTTCATTCTGTCACGTTCTTCCATTCCCCTTTTAATATCAGAGGTAATCCACGGAGCGTATTCGTTTCTTACCTTCCTTTTTTTAAGAGGGGCATGAAAATTCAGTAGATGCTCAAAGATTTCATGAAATGTCCTGGCCATCTCGCTTGGATTGTCGCTCTTTGATTCTTAGGTAGATGCCCAGTCGATAAGTTGTAGGTCCTTTAGGAAATCCTCCTTGCAATAGTTTCTAAGAGCACGGTACTCAATCGTTTTTGGGCTATTTCTTTTGAGCCTCCATGCATTTACCTTACGTACTGCATAGATCATATAATGGTCTACCATTCCCAACTGCACGACACCTGACTTTACAATATACTTTGCTCTATTGGTAGAAAAATGGTCTATAAGTGATTTACTGGTACTGTGTTCACCAGTTTCATCTGTAGTAACTGCGACCCTTGTGTAATCAGTAATCATTTGTTGTAATTGATATTCAGAGTACAGTTGCCTTAGTTGTTTTGCGTTTGGATTTTTGCTGCTTTTGAAGTCACAGTTGGTATCGCCCAAAAGCATGATCTCCCTATCTTCTGCGTCAAGACATTTTAAAACTTCCCTAAATGCTTCAAAAGAGGGGTTATCAACAGCTGACGTAGGGGGAAGGTTTTGAGTAGTTTCTCCTTTGTTCCCCTGTGTTAAAACAGCCCTGTGCGGAGCACCAAGCGCAATCAGTTAAGGGGGCAGTCCCTAGGGGGCAGTCAAAACAGCCCCTTTTTCACAAAGCTCACTGCTGGTGAGAGCAAATTTTTCGTTTCTTTTTGCTCATGATACGACATCAAGAAACAATACTAACGAAGACTTTGCCAAAAAACATAAGATCCTTTTGGCTGATTACAAAGTCCGTCTTGGGCTAAGCAAGCATAAGAGCGTATGAATATTAATTCTTTCATAACCCCAAATGATCGTTGATGCTGTTTTAGCTGCAAATCAGTGGAGTGGAATATGAATGTTGCTGCCAAAGTTGCCTTCAATTGAACAAAGATTGAAGAGGTAGAGTAAATGTTACCAACAGGCTGCCCTGACACCGAACGTGCGTCTTGCTGGCCACCGAAATTTTGTTCAAGGCGGGGCTAAATGAATGTAAAGATCCATTGCTAATCATGATCCTTCCTGGAACCAAAGTCGAGTTTCGTATTATCTGAAGTCATTTTTGGCCTAAATTCCCTTTGTCTTGCTTTTCATTCGGCGCACAAAGGATCATGGTTAGCAATAAGTTTTTACGGGACTGTTTTATGGGACAGAGCGTCAACTACCAAATATCGATAACCAAAAGTTTAATTCCCCAAGAGGGGCAGATATTTTGGTCACCTTTTAACGAACATGAAAACTACAAGTAACGAGTTCACCTTATGTCCAAGAATGCCATCTGTAAACTACAATCCATTCACCCATTCGCCATCTGTAAACTACATTCCATCCACCCATTCACCACTTCAATGCTTCAAACTTCTACCTCTTCGTTATCGATGGCGGTACGGTAATCACTGACTGATCAGTGCTGGCGGCGGAGCGGAAATCTCCTTTTTCAGGCTCTCAATCCTCCACAATAAAAACTATTGCACCAAAGATGGCAGCGAGGAACTTTAACCAAGATGCATTGCGTTCGTATTGCGAATCTTTGACGATTCTGCAGAAATTTTATTAAATAACGCAGTGCATCGTCGTAAAAAGTCCCTCGCCGATATCTTTCGCCCAGTCGCCTATAGTGAGGGTTGCTAGCAGGCTAATTCTTGCCCCAGTATTTCACATGCACCTGAATTCTTCGCACATCCCCATAGGGTGCCTATTTTTTTTAATTCTTTGCGCCATTTTGCTATGATGTCAAGATGACATCTATAGAAATGCTCGAAATTCCATTGGTTCTGCCGAAAAGGAGTGTGACTCGAAAATTGTGTTACTCAGCTGGATTTTACATCAATCTATGCACAATTCATTTCTATGATTAGTTTGCAGAATGGCGAAACCTTGCGAAAAATATTGCTTTAGAGAAAATGGTAGTAGATAGCCTTCAGCCCAGAGGTGTGGCCAAAACTTTAAGACCATGATTGGCAAAGGGGGAATGAAATTTTGAGATTTACGATGTAAGAGCCTTTGATGTTCGATAGTTTGAATAGTAAAGGCAATGCTGAAAATTTTGAATAATTATGCAATTTTTGCTTCAAACTAAAAATAAAGTGCTGGTCTTAAACTTTTGGCCAAAGCTTTGGACTGAAGGCTCTTCTCTACTACCATTTTCCCTGAAGCCATAGTTTTCGCAAGGTTTCGATATTTTGCAAACTAGTCATAGAAATGAATTGTGCATAGGTTAATGTAAAATACAGCTAAGTAACACAACTTTCGGGTCACACCACTTTTCGGCAGATCCACTGGAATTTCCGAAAATTTTTTAGATTTTATTCTGACGTCATAGCAAAATGGCGCAGAAACTCAAAAAACAACATCGAAATTCGGAATTTACATAGAAAGTTGACCTAAACTAGCTCTAAGGGAGTAAACCAGGCAGAGTGCTGCGGTTCCATTTCGTTACTCCAAGAAAAGATGTTGACAAAACGTGGTCTTAACCCTATCTGACCTGAGTGATTTGAAACACTCAATGCCTGGGGAAGGCGGATTCTGCCCCCCCCCTGTTTATCTCAGTTGTTGCTTGAGATATTGCAACCAAATTTGGCACAAAGGTTGTTCATTATATAACCAATGAATTTTTGAAACAATGGTTTAATTAACATTGTTGTTGTTGTTGTTGTTGCTAGAGCATAATTAATATTATGACGTCATATCACGTCATGAAAATGGAAGTGTGTTAAAAGGTCGTAAAACATCAATTTTTGTGTAGAAATGAAATATATGGATCAAAATAGATGTGAATTCATAGTATCGACTTAACTGGACCAATTAAAAAGGATTAAGAGAGATATAATGTATATTTTTCACAGAGTGGTGCTCGAAAACTTGGTTACCATGGAAACACGGCTAAAATAGAGCACCAAAATTGTTACAGTTTCATTGCTATATGATAGAAAGTTAAACTCGCTAAATTTCAGAGGTATCCAGCAACCAGGGAAAAACGTATAAAGGAAAATGTATGAGGGCGGCAGAATCCGCCCCCCAGGTCAGATAGGGTTAAAGGTCAGATAAAGTCAAAAGACATTTTTATTGATTTCGATATTTTATGGCCTGGAGATTGCAAATTTTCAAACGAAATTTCGATATGAGTTCTGGAACCTATCGAAATCGCCTGTCGAATTCCGTTTTTCAGCCAAATTTTCCAAGGAAACCGCGCAATCAAAAGAGCCTGGATCTAGCAGAGGCGTGACGTGGAATGAGTCGAAGGAGTCATTGCAAAGCTGCGAGGGAATTCAGGAGTCTATTTGCACTCACCGATTATAAAGCCACGAAAGTTAGAAGCGACTACTTATTCTATAGACTGGTTCCAGTTCTCTGAAGCGGTTCTTAAAAAGAGATCAAGGGGCATTTTTTAGTAGAAGCTGGGATCCGGTTGATTTAGGGTTTTTCGACCATGCCGATTGCGAATTTGGCGGATCCCAAGCGAAATTCGCTAATCTATCGGCTTAATTTGCATATTCAGAATGGCTGCCGGTCAGAAGACTTCAAGGCCTAATCAATGCACCCTCCACACCGCAGAAGTTTCTGGAAAGTGGTAGAATTGATAGTATTTGCTGGCTTGATGCTCTTTCACGCTGGTTTTATCATTTTACTTCCAATTTAACAAATTCTGATCTCTTTAGTAGCCAAATTTGCTTATTCCAAATGGCCACCTATTCATAACTTTACTTTGCAATCCTATAGCCAAGTAATTTCTAACAGTGAAAAACCAACGCTTTACAAAAAATCAAACTGGAATCCACCCATCCCAGAATGCATTCCTATACATGATTATTAATCTTGTGTTCAAAATTATCTCTGCACAAACTCAAAACAAAACCCACTAAACCTCACTAAGAGTGAATTTCAGGCTCTAAGCAAACTTAAAACGCAAAACATCGTGATAAAAAGAGCAAATAAGGGGTGGGACGCAAAATCGTCTTGCGGCTGCGTGAAATGTACATGTCAGAGGCATTAAAACAACTCAATGGCACAAAGATACTGCCAAAAACTAGACAAGTACCAAACGAGAGAACAAGAGCTTAACATTGAGCCCTTCCAGACAACCATCAAGTCCAAGGAATTCCTAGGCGAATCAGGAATACAATACCGTAGGCCAGAGTCACCAACTCGAACTGCAGTATTCTACCTTCTCCAAAAAATTCAGAAAGAGGGCATACCAGGACGCCCAACTATTTCAGGTTGTAGTTATCCAGATAAAAAAGTCTCCTGATTCTTAGACCATTACTTAACAACCAATTGTGGTAACATCGCATTCCTACACCAAAAACACAAAATGACTTCCTAACGAAAATTCTCTACGATAACTTAAAACTACCAAGAACTCAATCGTAGCTTCTTTCGGATTTCAACTCTTTATATACCCAACATACCTCTAGGGGAGGGCAATCAAACATAGAGCAGATGCGTCAATATTACAGTCAAAACATTCCGTTACCAAAACCAGTTATAACATAAATATCCCATTTTGTCTTTAAAAACCACTATTTCACTTTCAACCATGAATTCTACATAATATTTCATGGAACTACAATGGAAACACCTTGCTCCCCAAATTATGCAAACTTTTTCATGTCAAAACTCGAAAAGACAGTTCTCGACAACAAAAACTTTACGAATCAAACCCTTCTGTGGTTAAGGTTTATAGATGATATTTTCACGATTTGACAACGCAGCGAAAAAAACTGGCAAAGTTTCACAAATCCATCAACGTTATAGACCAAAACATCGAATTTGAAATCACATGTTCAAGAAGCAACATAAACTTCCTAGACACTGAGATAGACGTCAACGAAATAGGCGAATTTGAAAGTACAATACCGGTTGTCCAAAACGTTTCCCTGCTTGAACGGTTCCAGAAAAACAACCATAGTCCCGTTTTGAACGATGTAAAAGCTATCACTTGCTTGAAGTCTATTTGGATCCACATGACTTTTCTGACTTTTTTGCTCATCAAAAGACCTCCAGAATATGAATTTTCCAAAGATCTTATGGCTGACAAACCCTTGAAAAGGTGGAAAGAAAATGGAGATATATTCCATTCCTTCCATAATTTACATCACAGGCGTGAGTGCATACAACCGCTTGCCAATTGCAGAGACTGGTACTTAAACACAGCAATATGATAAAAAGACGTCTGGGACGGTGCGCTACTTTTCTGGAAGATGGCGGATACACGGGAATCTTTTCCGCGATGCTGAACCTGGAGTTGCAGTGGGAAAAGTTGTGAACAAAATATTTAACTCTAGTTGTATGGTTCATGAATGACCAGAGGGGCTTCAGCATGAAAACAAATACTTGCTTATGACATGAACGCAATGTTTAGCACATTTTACGACGAGTAGACGTTTATACCTTCGAGTGTTTCAGCAAAGTTTGGACTTCGTGATGCCCTCAGACTCGGTCAGATAAATTTAGATAAATTTAGATTTCTGTTTGCGAGTTGGGCTTATCCCCCAATAACTGCAGGAATACGAGCAGTTGTATGTACCGAGCACCGTTAAGAAACAAACAATGATTCACATTTCTTCTTTCCAGTACTAAAGTTACCGACCATACCTTTCCAAATCAATTCAGCTGATGAAAGGTTTCTTCGATCTTTTAATATGTTCACATACGCCTAACAAAGTTTTGAGTGGTTTGACATAAAGCATTTCTGTATGTGCTCGTAAAATAAGGCCACTTACCTGCTCTAGACAGTCTAACTTGCACAAGATTCCCATTTACTTATTACTCGTAAAAACTTTTGCTCCGATTGAAAATTCAACACAACAAACTGCACAACTGCTCGCAATCAACATGTCACTAAGACTTTGCCTCCAAACAAAACAATATAGCGTGGCGTGGAGTAGCGTGGCGTGGTTGCGCTGACCGGACGTGCTTTTTTTGGTGAGTTGGAAAACAACACAAAATTCAACACAAAAGAATTTGAATTCCTAGTTAACAGTGGATCAATTATCAATCGACCAACAGTACGTGGAAAAGACTCATACTTTATTGTTGAACTTTTTGAGCCTGAATTTGCCTTGAACTCTTCTGTCAGCGAAAGTGAAGATGAATTAAGCCTGGGACTTGGTAAAGAGCAGGAAGATTGCGATAACCCAGCAGCGAACCCAAACCAACGCCCAAGGCGGGATGACCGTACAGATTTCATGGTTTATCTGGATACCGTTGGTCGACTGACAGACCAAATTGATAAGTTAAATGAGTCTCTCAGTCATGAAAGGGACAGAAATGATCTACTTAGGGAAGATAATTTTCAATTAAGATTGGAAAATTTTACCCTAAAACAGTAGCTACAACCGCCTTCCTCATCCTCATCCCTTGGGACCGGAATGAAAAAATCAACAAACGACATTATTGAAATCAGAACAGAGCTGATCAGCAAAGCCGAAAATCATAAGAAAATACCAGTAAATGAAACAATAGCATCGGATAACAACCTTTTGTCTCATAACACCTCCAAGGAAACCAAGGAACAGAACGAGAACAAAGAGTCTGGCACAGCCGAAGTAAACAAACCTATGGCAGGCAAAGCGAAACAAAATCGAAGGAGAAAAGCCAGAAAAGGTAAATCGCAGCCAGGAAATGAAAGAAGAGCCGAAAATGAGGGAGAAAGCGATGAAAGCGAAAAAATAAAAGTTCTGATAGTTGGTGACTCCGAATTACAGCGTGTGGATGCATCAAAGCTCTCCAACCAACAACGTGATGTAGAAATAAAGTACACACGCGGTATGAAAATTAACCAAGCAGCGCAGAAAACTGGAAAAAACAACAACGATGTAATTATCGTGCACGTCGGAACAAATAACCTGAATACGAGCACCCCAGAGCAGATATGCAAGGAGACCATAGATATGTTAGATCAAATTCAGAAGAATAATCCAAAGTCAAGAATTGCATTTTCATCCATCTTTAAAAGAAAGGACAACATGTCTCTAAATGCAAAAGCCATGAAAGTAAACAACCTTCTTGCTGAAGAGTTAGCCATTAACGGACTGGACATGATAGATAATAGTAACGTGACATTTAGTAATTTATGGAAAGATGGACTCCACATTAGTGATGGAGGAGCGAGAAAATTTTCAGGTGATGTTAGTAAATTTATTAAATACTGTTAGAGGTGTCAAAGTTCTCACAGTGTTGTCAATAATAGGCCTAGCAAACGTGGTAAGAGAAATGGTCTAAAAATAGCGTTTTTGAATATAGTTTCTCTGCGAAAACATAAGCATGAGCTTGAAGTTATCCTCAGAGAAAATGATATTGATATTATTGGCCTAAGTGAAACACGTCTGAATGAACATATAGAGGATTCAGAGGTTAACATCGCTGGTTATTGCATTTTTCGAAATGACCGTGATGAAAACGGTGGTGGGGTAGCTCTATATGTAAAAGAGAGTCTGCCATACCCAACCGTAAAATTGAAAAGTGAAAAACTGGAGCTGCTATCAATTGAAATTTCACCAACCCAAGCAAAATCTTTTCTTATCGTTTGTTGGTATCGTCCTCCAACGTCAGGAGTTGATGAAGAGTCATTTGAAAATCTTAGGGACACTCTAAAACAACTAGATAAGGAGGAGAAAGAAATTATATTGATTGGTGATACAAACTGTGACATCGCAAGCAAACAAAATACCAACACAAAGCGGCTGAAGGCAATTTACTCTGAGTATCAGCTTGAGCAATTGGTTAAGAGCTATACCAGAGTTTCTACAACAACCAATAAGAAAAATGAACAAAGAATCAGCAAAACGCTAATTGATCATTTCTCTACCACTAGAAAACAATACATATCTGAGGTAGATGTCTTGGAGCTGGGGATGGTTGATCATTATTTGGTGTATGGAATACGTAAAGTAGGGAACCAAAGACTCAAAAACAAAAAACCGAAGATGATAGAGTCACGCAATCTGAATAAGTATGATAAGGTAGCTTTTCAGTATGACCTACAACAGATTGAGTGGGATACCATCCTCAGCCCCCTTGCCAATGATCCAAATAGTATGGCAGCCACGTTTCAGGAGATTTTCGAATCAATTCTTAACATCCATGCACCCTTGAGGAAAAAGTGAATACGTCCTGATTCTGCACCATGGTTAACTCCCGAAATAAGGAAGCTTATGAAGGAAAGAGATCAGGCAAAGAAGGATGCGATAAATTCTCTTGATCTGTGGCAGGCATATAAGACACTTCGTAACAAAGTGACTAAAGCAATACGAGATGCTTTGCAGTCATACTACCTTGGTATCATAGATGAGAATAGAGAAAATCCTAAACGTATGTGGAAGGCTGTAAATAAGGTATTGAATAGAGACACTAACTCTGTAGGGGTTTCTAGCCTCAACGTCGAAGGGCGAACACTCACCAAAGAGAAAGACATAGCCGAAGCCCTTAATCAACACTTTGTTACAGTAGGTCCAAAATTAGCCGAAAAATTGGAATCAAAGAATGATGATGACCCTCTTGTCAAAATCAACGCTCAAACTAAAAACCTTAAGTTTAAGTTGATAGACAATACTTATGTATTAAACGCAATTTCCAAGTTAAAGAACGGAAAAGCACCGGGACCAGATAAAATATCCACAAGACTAGTAAAGGATTCTGGAGATTTTATCTGGAAACCATTGACAATGATATACAACTCATCCTTGGAAACCGGTGTTTTCCCGGAAATTTGGAAATTAGCGAGTGTCACTCCCATTTTTAAAGCCGGTCCAAGAAATGATGCGAACAATTACAGGCCTATCTCCGTGATTTCTATCTTTTCGAGAATTTTAGAAAAGATTGTACATGACCAGATGTTTGAATTTCTTCAGCCTATATTCACGAAGAACCAGGCTGCTTTTCGTAAACTGTATTCCACAATAACATCCTTGATAAACAGCACTGACTCCTGGTACTCCACCATGGACAGAAAAGAAGTGAACCTTGCTATCTTTCTCGACCTGAAAAAAGCATTTGATACCGTCGACCACACCATCTTGTTAGCAAAACTAGAGAAATACGGCATAAGAGGGATAACAGGCGACTGGTTTACTTCATACCTGCGAAATAGGAAACAGTTTTGCACAGTAGACGGGCACAAGTCATCGGCTAAAATGGTAACTTGTGGAATACCCCAGGGCTCTTGCCTCGGTCCACTCCTATTCATAATCTATCTGAATGATTTTGAAACATGCTTAGAATTATCGAAAGCCAGCATGTCTGCAGATGACACACATGTTACAATAACATCCAACAACCTTGAAAATCTACTTGAGAATGCTCAAAGGGAGCTTCTCAACATTTCAGAGTGGATGAGAATTATTAAGCTGACTGCCAATCCTAAGAAAACTGAATACATGTTGATTGGCCACCCCCGTAAAGTTAACAAATTGGATGTCTCCGAACCGCTAATACTAAACAACTCAGAAATAAAACGCGCAAAGAAGACAAAATCACTTGGGGTCATCGTAGATGAAGGGTTGAACTGGGAACAACATTTCAAAGTTGTCAAAGGGAAAGTTCGTGGAGGTCTCTCATCTCTTAAAAAACTGAAAAACCTTGTGCCACAAAAACAACTAGACAATGTATATCGAGCCCTTATAGAAAGTCATTTGAGGTATGCAAATGTTATTTGGGGCAGTATTCCTAGTTCCAAAATAAAGATCTTACAAAATTTAGAGGATGGAGCCCGAACCATAATTGAGAGGGCTAGAATCAAAGACGATTGGTCATATAACTGGCTCAATGTTGAGCAATTAATCAAATTCGATCGATCAACCATGACCTACAAGATTATGAACAGGATGTGCCCAGAGAGCCTTTGGGATAAATTCCCCCAGATATCCTTGCATTCAAACTACAATACCAGAAACTGCAAGGACATCCAAATTCCAAGATATAACCTTGAATATGTGAAAAAAGGCTTTCATTATTCAGCTCTTACTGCATGGAACAGCATCCCCATCAGTATCAGAGAACTGCCAACCTTCCCGCAGTTCAAAAGAAATTTAAAAACTCATCTAAAGAGCTGAAACATGAAACACGACTCCCTGGAAGAGCAGCAAATAGGCCCCAACAGTTAGACTGTAATTTTAATTTTTATGACTTTTTTTCTTTTATGCTGAAGGGATTTTGTGTAAAAATAAGTTCATATGAAAAATATGAATATGAATATACTTATTACTTTAGCAAATCTTTGACTTGGAATCTCTTCCACATTGTACAATCAAGAAACGACTAAATTTTTTCTGTTTTCGTTCTGAAATCTACAAGACAAGTGCTTTTCTGTAAACCATTTTCTTTTTGTTTGATCCAAGAAGCAGAGAACGAAATGACGAATACAAATTTGATGAGGAATGTTTTCCCGCCAAAGTCTCTCTTTTGCTACGAGGCTCAGAGGATCTAGGAGAGGAAGTAGATGTTTGCCCCTATACGTTTGTACCAAAAGTTAGGGTAATAGATAAGCTCCGCTTATTCATAAATAAAAATCTAAAATTGGCAACTAATTATCATGCAATCCAAATTTGACGAACTCGAAGAAATAAACTTTTCCTTGTGAAATATCACTTTAATTTCATAACTAACTCTTTTGTTTGATGTTGTAACATTTTGTGGGCATTTCTGGTCCTTTGAGTGCACATTAGCTGGAGTTAATTTCGGTTTTTGTTGCATTACGCCGCCTACTGCAACAGCATTTTAGCGTTTGCAATGCGAAGGGATTCCCCTTCGCAGCTTATCCGCCATTTTCCAGAAAAGTAGCGCGCCGTCCCAGACCTCTTTGAAAAGGTCCATTGCAGACCAAATGACCTTGTTTGTGTAGCATACTTTTTCTTCGAACATCAAGCAAAATCGTGTTTTTAGTGACCAAACAGGCAAATGTGATTTTTCTTGGGTCCCTTTATGGAGTTTAAGCACCGTACTATTGGAATCTATATATATAAGGCAGGTAAACGATTATCCAATTAGCTTTGTTCTCTTTGTTCTCTATTGTAAATTTAACAATTAACACAATAGGAAGACAAAGGTGGCATTCGATGAAAAGACAAGGGGACCATTCGATGTATATCCTTGTTTGTTCACTTTTTGATTGGCTGTAAAATCAATAGCTTTGGGGCTCACCAGGGCTCATGATGTCATGCGCTTCGGCCCTATTGTTTCCTGCACTGTTCTCAAAAGCCACCGCTAATTTGCATATTACGTCACCGAAATAGATCGTAAATGCGCATGCGACGTGGAGCCTTTTGGGGATTCCTTGACCTTCACAACTTTCCATGTCGTGTCCCTTGCAAATGACGAGCTGGATGTGCAAGAATGGCTTCCAATTACTGCAGAGACGATCACAGCTGTGGTCGGCCTTTTTAAGCAGGCCTAACTCAAAAGAGAGCATTATCAGATCAGAAGAAATTCGTAAACCTTGCAGATGAAAGGTAAGGTAATGTTAGACAACATTTTCATTGCTGTAGACGCCTCTCAATCCTGATTGATTTGAAGGATTTTCCTCATTTGCTAGCTTTTAGGCCCCATCATGGCCATGTTATCTTATTGCTTGAAGCATCAGTTGATTGTCCTTATGACATGGTGGGACCTCAAAAGCAGTGGTGGCGCCAGGCCAGAGGCCAGTGTGCATTCCAATACCAGAATGCTCTCCTGCCACTGTGGCAGAGCAGCATGAAGGAACATTATCCGCCAGTGGTTTGGTGTGAAATTTATACTGTTTCAACTGCTGGGAACTTTGGTCAATTATTTAACTAGAATTTTGGAGTAGATTTTCATGTTATCCAATTGATGGTGGAAATTTGTGGCAGACAAAATTTTACAGTATGCAGCCTATGCCCTATGGGCGCCAGGGAGAGGGCTAGGGACCTACAGCCCCCTTCTCTAATTGATAGTGGAAATTTGTGGTAGACAAAATTTACAGTATGCAGACTATGGGCGCCAAGGGGGAGGGCTAGAGGGACCTACAGCCCCCTTGGCTGTTGGAAGCATGTAGCCCCCCATGTCGTAGGAAATTTCAGTTTCCGTTGGAAGAATTTTGGCAAAATGATGTACGCAAACTGCATTTTTTAGCCATTTCAGCCCCTGGTAGGAAGACTGTAGGAAGCTGTGGAAGCTCCTACCCCTCTGTCAGAAGATTTCTGGGCCACCCCTGCCTCAAAGTAGATTTATCCCAAACATTTCAAGAAGTATTTACTGCACAGGTTATGGAAATTTCACGCAAAGCTGTAGATTTTTCGTATCATAACATTTTTCTAAATTTTTTCCCAAAAATATGCATAACGCAGTGGTAGTAAAATAAATTGAAGGTGTAAGCTGCAAGTAAACTGTTAAAGGCGGTAAGAGTAAACATAGATACTCTGTTATGAGATGCAAGAACATGTTGTTGTAGCCTGCATGCAAACTATACCCAGGGAAAATGTATAGTCTGCGCAACGCCGCTCGCTGTTGTGTAGTACGTGCTTCAGCATATGTGATAACAAAGAAAATGCATTGTTGCAACAGCCAATAATATCGCTTTCCTGCGAAACAAGGAAGCAGTCAGATTTGAGAACAGCTATCGTGTGATTAAATCTCAGGCTTCGCTTTGTGCTCTATGCAAATTACGTTAACAACACAATACTCTGGAATTATAAGTACCCTACGGCAGACAATACACAAACGCTGAGTAGAAGGGGCCATTCAAAATGCAATTGAAATGAAATGCTGACTCATACAATACTTGATATTGAGCGGTGTTGTGCAGACCATACCTTTTCCTTGGGTATAGTCTGCACACAGGCTAATGTTGTTGTAGCTGCAGACGGCAAGCTGCAAAAATTTGTACGGCTCATAGACAAAATCGGCTAAGGTTTGTTTATACCCATTTCAAATCATATGATCAATCTCTTGATAAGACATCTTTTGATTTCTCCGACAAATTTCATGCCATGCAAAATTGTGCCATGAACGCAAAAAGTAGCATAGTACAAAAACTTCCCATGGGCATGGTCATATGACTTGAAATGAGTAAAACAAACCTTAGCCGATTAGGTCTATTAATTGAAATTTTCCAAGCTGGCCTGGAGTAACCTTTCAAGTAGTATTTATTACAAATAGGCAATTTTAAGAGTATCTAATTTCTACCCTCTTTGGTATAACTGCCACTTATAACAAACACTTAGTCTCATATTTTAAAGATTGAGATGAGATTTTTGAATGCAAAATAGTATTTTGATGGCAAAAGAATTATGTGCGGTATGGAAACAGCTCATAAACAAACAGTTATTATTGAGGTGGGATGTGTAGTGGTGATCAGGAGATCATAAGTCCATTTTCATTATCAATTTCTATAATTTTAAAATTATGCATAATGTGTGCATATTATGCGATCTTGGTGATCTAATGTGAATGCACCATTTGCAGTTTGCGCCATATGCAATGTACAATAACAATGTGTTGTCCTTCTTGATGATGAACATGAACATTGGTGTCCAAATTAATGTTCCATAAAGTGCTCACTTTTATTGATTGTTGAAATTCATTGAACAAAGATTTTACGATCAAAAGGTTTATATGCGTCATACCCTGTATTTAGGATTTTACTTTTTTCATTTCCTTTAGGTTCCTGGAGACCACATTGGAATGCATTGCATGAATTGGCCTCTGCGTACTGATGAGTGAAAGAAAATGAAAGGTGCAAGCACAAGTAAAGTTTAAAGGCTGTGAGGGTAAAAATAGATCCTTATCAGATTCAAAGAATCTTTGTTGTAGCTGCAAGCTGCAAAAGTGGTACACCTTATGAATGCAAGTTTTCTAAGCTGGCCAGCAGATCAGACTGCTACCTTGCTAAGGTTTCAGGGCACCCAATTTCTAGACTCTTTGATATAAGAAACTTTAAGGAAAAATGGGCTGTATTTTTCAAATGATAACATGGGATCATTTGATGCAAAATGAAGTATTTTGGTGACAAAAGCATTATCTGGGGCTTATTTCTATTGAATTAGCAAGATTTTGATGTTACAATTAAGGTTGAGACAATAAACAAGCTATTATCACTGGAAAGGGGTGCTTCTTGGAATGATCATACTAGGATTCAGATCTTGGCAATCTGATTGAAGTGCACAACTGCACCGCATATGGATTCCAGCCATAAGTTGAAAACAATTGACTGTATTTTCCTTTGATCCAGTGTTAGAATTTATGTAACAATTATTTCAGGATCAGCCTGACAAAAATATGCTGTGAAGAAGTTCCACTGACAAACTGAAACATGATGCAAAGTCAAGAACTCACTGCATTTCTTATATTTTTACAATATTATGAAATAAATATGATATAATATAATTAAATATAATGCTGAAGTTCATGTCCAGATATCTACCTAGAAATACACTGAATGAGTTATATAAATTGTATGTACGACCTCATCTAGATTACGGCGATGTAATTTATCATATACTACAGGGAATGGATGGTTCTGAAAATTACATGATGGAAAAACTTGAATCTGTTCAATATTCTGCTGCCCTAGCAGTGACAGGAACTTGGAGAGGAACATCTCGGGAAAGGCTGTGCAATGAACTTGGATGGGAATCGTTGAGCTCAAGGAGATGGAGTAGACGCCTTATTCTTCTTTATAAATTCATCAATAATTTGACCCCTGATTACACAAGGGACCCAATTCCACCCCTGCATGGAAATAACTACCCATTTAGGAATCCGCCAGTAGTGGGGCAAATAAGGGCAAGAACTGAAAAATTTAAATGTAGTTTCTACCCCCACTCTTTGACTGAATGGAATAAACTTGATCCCGAAATAAGAGAATCCTCCTCTGTTAGCGTCCTAAAGAAGAAATTATTTTCTCAAATTAGACCTCCTGCTAATTCCGTATATGGCATTCATAATCCGAAAGGGATTGCATATTTAACTCAGTTAAGGATGGGGCTAAGCAAACTCAATTTCCACAAATTCAAACATAATTTTAAAGATACAATCAATCCAATGTGCCCAGTTAACGATGTCATAGAAGATACGGAACACTTTTTGCTGCTCTGCAATTCTTTCAGACAGCAGAGATGCAGTCTTCTCGCTGGTGTCAACGATGTACTCAGAGCTTTTGGACATCCTGAGAGTGCAGATATAAATATGTTGCAACTTCTTCTTTACGGAAATAAAAATGTGCCCTTTGAAGCCAATGAAATGATCTTAAATTTAACTATTAAGTACATTTCTGAGACAGAACGCTTTGGTTGAAAGTTATTGGAATCCCCAAAAAGAGCACCCAAATCCCTTCTGTATGTGTCTGTTTTCAGTAATTATGTAATGTCTTAAGGAAGCTTGCAACCAAATAATGTTTTTTTTCATTACCTTTCATGGTTCCAAACTTTTTTAAATCTTCACTGGCAATTATTTGGTTGCAAGAATCCTTAACTTGTAGTTGTAGCTCTGTGTATTTTTCTTTATGTTATGACCCCTGGGTAGACAAAATGTTTTGCTCCTTGGGGTATCATTTCCGTAGTAGGGTAGCGTTAGGTATAGGTATAGTAGTAATCATGTTTTGTAAATTTTTAATGGAATATGTATATAAAAAAAATAAAAAAATATATGCAGGTCAAGCATATGATGTGAGATGTAAGCTCATGGTACCAGCCACAGCACATTGATCAACTTTATCGTAAAAAATTCTGTGAATTCTTAACATTTGTCAAGAATCCTTCACTTTCTGAAGGAATTCTTCTTTCTGTTGTAAAATTTAAAGAACTGGACACTTCTGTGCATCACAAAAAGAGGTTTCTTTTTTACCTGGTGCGGCAAAATGAAATTAATGACAACAATCTGTTGTATCAAATTGTTCAAATCCAAACAAAAACAAATTAAAGATCCAATGTGAGCTGATTTTGTTGTGGTTCAGAAAAGGGCGGTAATAGACCATTTCGACAATTAAAATCAGAGACTGGGGAGAGTGGTTTGTTCTGGTAAATGGTGGATGCAGTTCTGGTAAATGGCTGCCACAGAGTGAGCCTGTTAAGTGAATAATGTAAACATGGCAATCGCTACTGCATAAGAACACAGCAATAGAACTGTCAAAGGATTTAGTCAAATACCTGTCCATGCGAAATACATACAAACGTGCAATTTATCTCTATTCGCAACTGATTTCCTTTTCAACTTTTATTTCAGTGCTGCAAACAGCAATGCTTGCTTCGAGTTTAGGCCCTTTCCGCATAACTTGACGAAATACATGATATGTTTCAAGTCTTTAAAATAAGAAAGCTTACCCTGACTGCGATTTTCAAGAGAATGGAATTCAACTGAAGTTTTTAACTTCAAATGTCCTTCTTGAGTTCGATTAGAATTGACGGGAGGAAAAACTTCAAACATAATTCAAATTTTCTTAATCTGCCGGTTGAACATACGTCAAAACTGATATTTCAAAACTGAAATTCTAAAACAGTGCCGATGCGGTAGCGATCCTCGCCACAACTTGCAAAACTCAATGTTCACATTGTATTCACTGCAATGGCCCAACTACGCGGCAGCCATTAACAAGAACCACATCCGCCATTTACCAGAACAAACCGCTCTCCCCAGTCTCCGATTTCAATTGTCGAAATGGTCTATTGTTTCATACTGCAATGGATTATTTTGTCAAAATGCAAACAATCGTTCACTTGGCCAAATGTGCAGTCTTCCTATTTTCTTACTCTTTCAACTTACACCACAGAAACACTGCATGCAGGCTAGCGCACTGGGCATTTGCTGATGTTCATATGCTTATAGGCAGTTGAGGTGAATCACAGCCATTTTTGGGTGTGAATTGTGGCAAGAAAATATTATTGCTTTGTGAATGAACTTAAGAACATGAAATTAACTTTAGAAACAGAAAGGGATGTCACAATCAACCTTCTAAACATCAGACTACACAAAATTTTCCACTTTGATGGATGCATAACAAGAATTTTGCATCCACAATTACAACTATTTATTGTACATTCGGCATGGATTATGAGATATTCTTTAAAAACTCTGCGAAGGAGGTAGGAATGTTGAAGCGCGAGCGAAGCGAGCGCTTAACTTCATAGTTCATTATAAGGGCAGAATTTTTTGTGGATATTGTTAAGCGGTAGATTTGGCGATCTTATTGATCTACTGTTTATAGCTCTTTCTTGAGCTTTTGAGGTGTTCTATTTTCAGGAAAATAATTATAGAACATCAATGCATGCAGATACTGAAATGAAACAAATACTCAGATCTAATTTGAGCATTGTATGATAGATCCTTTTATAAGTTGCTTTAAACAGCGAGGAATTTGTTAAAATAACAGCTCAAATAGGGAAAATTTTTTGGCACACCCGTTATACAATAAGCCAACTGACACACGTGCATTGCTTCACCGCCAATCTTTGCACCGTGAACACCCAAAAACAAGTGTAACCTTTTCTCAATTCTTAAGGCTGATTTCCGCTCAGTAGAATTTTTCGAGCAAACAGGAAAAGTTTGTTTAGGTGAGAAAATGTCGCTTTGAATTCGAATAGAATGTCACACGTGACCTTCATCGTGTAAAATCCCATCTGCTCGGAAAATTCTACTGAGTGGAAATTAGCCTTTATGGTATCGTCGAGTCATTACAAAAGATGAACGTCTCTACCAAACTTACAAAAACTCAGAGATCAACTTCTGCAAAGAGGCTATAAGTTCTCTTAGAGTCAATTCATCATTCAACACATTATTTTTGAACAATAACATTCCATCATTCTCATTTTTGTTCCTTTTGACAAAACTACACAATCCATCAGAAGCATTCTAAAAAGGTATTGGCATCTCGTTAATAGTCCCCAGTTGAAGCAACCATGGCCAGCCACACCACTCCTGTCTCTATAAAAGCGTCCAAGGTTACAAGATATCTTGATATGTGCAGACTCACCAAACACAAAACAACGAACTGCCCCTACTTTTTAGAAAAGCATACAATCTAAATCTTTGAACAAAAAGCAACTGTCAAAAGTGCTCTACGACGGAAAGCAATGTGGGGGCACCCACACCACCAATTAACGTATCCTATCTTAATCAAAGCCCAGAAACGTTAAAATGGGATAAAGACTGATAACCAACAGTTGACTAAGTTGCCAACAAAACCAAACAATCGCAACAGACATAAAAAAGCTATTGCGAAATTATATAACTTAATTTTACCAGTAAACCCAACAACTTAGGCACTGATTACATAGAACGGGCTTGGTCGGTTAACCGGGATGGCCAGCCTAAGAGGGCTGAAATGCTGTGAACGATTACATGGGGATTTCCGGCCCGGGCTGTGAAATATTTGGCGCTATAATCGCATAATCTTGTAATAAAGCGCATGCGTTGCAGATTTCTCAGCCCTCTTTGCCGGGACGGCCCGGTATTGAATCGATTACATGAGAAGTATACTCAACTTCCAGCCCTTTTTTCCGGGCTAGCCTGGTAGGCAGCAGACGGGATCTCGGCTAACCGGGCCAGCCCGCTTGCCATGTAATCGAAAAGATATAAAAACCATCCAAATATAATCGGATATAATCCAAATAGTAACTTCTATTGACCCCGGGATTCCGGGTAAAAGTATTCATCTCGGTTAACCTGGCTAGCCTGCTCCATGTAGTCGGCCCCTACATAAAGTTGGGGTCGTGGCCAGGATCCATACATTAACATCAGGTTGTCATTACTCCTTTATAAAACAATTTTAAAGTTAATGACGTCATCAAGTTTATGACATCCTGCAAATGATAACAAATGTCATAGAAAATTTTTAATGTCCAAATTTTGTTCTCTTCATCTTTACAAATAATTCAAGATATTTTCAAGTATTTCCATCATTAAGTAGGGGTTTAAATGAAATAAATACAAACTGACTTAAATAAATCATGAATAAGCGATATGAATAATGAGCTTGGATGGAAATCATCTCTGATCTTTACTTTTTGATGCTTTTTGATGTATTTTAGAGCCATTATAAAATGACTTATCAAATAAAAAGTGAGATGTTGCCAACAGTAAGCAAATGCCGTAATTTTCCTCAATTATGACATCATGATGACATCATGGATGTAATGAAACATTTAAAAACTCCCCTGTTGTGTAGATTTTGTTACTGTGCACCATTGTATGAACTTCTGTCTTAATATCTGCTGTATTGATGAATATCCTAGTCAAATGCGGTGCCAGGGGTTGTCTTGGAAGCATTTTGAAGATTTCAACTGGCAGCCATTTTGAATATGCAAATTAAGCCCTTAAATGAGCAAATTTCGCTTGGGATCCGCCAAATTCGTAATCAGCATGGTTGAAATACCCTAAAACAACTGGATCCCAGCTTCTACTAAGAAATGCCCCTTGTTTTACATTTTCTGGGAAATGGAACCAGTCACGCCGAGAAAGTAGCTGGTTTATCGTCGTGGCTAGTCAGCTTATGCAGAGAAGAATGTATGTGCACATTATTCCGAACTTGGCGCGGACCGACTTATGGCATCAGTGAGCTGTGGACTGACTTGGAGAGGGAACCCTTCAGACTTGCAACAACGAAAACATTGCGGGTCTGCACAAGAACATTCATTGGCTGCTACAAGTGCATTAGCTAGCTTCCAGAGCACCTTCCTGAGAACTCTTCGACGTGCAAAACATGAAATTATAGTTAGAATCGAATGATACACTCACCCACTCTTCAAACATGATGACACCGGATTTTGTCATATCAGGACTAGGCCATGTTATCACACTTCTGGATAGGTAAGGGCAAGTTCTTTCTCCACATTTATGTTTCCTTTTCTTCGACAACGCTCTGGCTCTTTGCGAACTTCTTAGGTGGCCAGTTTATTGCCTCATTCAATATAATTTGTATTTACAGATTATTCGCGAAGCCATGCAAATGCAAATATGCGTTCGATAGATGCTTGTCGGTCTAATGAGGAGGAAGAATCCTAATAGTAACAATCAAACTCTGGGGAAATCAAGGCTTGTTTTTCATTAGTCTTTTGAAATAACACAATAGTCATATATTTGATCAAGACCATGGTTTGACCCAGCCTTTCACAGCTAAAGACAATCAATATTTAATTGCTAATTTGCATCAAAATAATTCAAGTGATGTTTTTTTGTTCCATTGCAGAGTCGGTCCCACTTGAGGGGAGCAGAACACAGGAAGCTTGGCCTGACTGTGTTCAATTCGTTCTTCTGCATCGAGGGAAAACTATGAGGGTGTGCCGCGCAATACTCGATTTTTGGAAGGATCAGAGAAGCTATTGGCAGAAATCGGAAATTTATTTGTTTACTGTTCGATGTGTATCTGCAATGCGGCGTGTGCTTTGGGCCTCTCAAGTGATGAATTTCTTATGACTCATTCCACGTCACAACTTAGCTAGTTCCAGGCCTCTATAATCACGCGGTTTTTTGAAGGAGTGCCCTTTTTCAAAACCGCCAAACCTATCCTTTTGCATCGCAAAGATAACAATATTATTTCCATCGGATTCCCCATGGTTTAAAATTATGAATATAAAAAAATCGCATTTGCCTTTAAACTTTTGGCCACGACTGTATATCGCATTTGTGACAATCAAGCGAGAAAATGCCGAGAGAGACCACTGAAGGTGTATTAACCTAAGCAGCCATACAGTGAATTGTGACAGTATCATATATTAGTTTATTAAGTATTATATTACTCTTTACGAGCATCTAAACATGCATGGCTTACTTGATCCAAATTAATCGGGTTTCCGTCCTGGAGATTCCACTATTAAACAATTGCTAACCATCGTTCATACTGTCTTCGAAGCTTTTGACTGCAATCCAACCCTCGATGTGCGTTCGGTATACCTTGATATATCAAAGGCATTTGATAGGGCGTGGCATGATGGCCTGATTTTCAAGCTGCGTCGATGTGGTATTTCTGGTAAGCTCCTTTCGCTAGTTGAAAGCTTTTTAGCTGATCGTAAGCAGCGTACTGTCCTAAATGGTAAAGCCTCGCAATGGTGAAATGTCACAGCTGGTGTTCCTCAGGGTTCAATCCTTGGACCTCTTTTCTTCCTGATGTACATAAATGATTTAACTGAAAATCTGAGGTGCAATGCCAAACTCTTCGCTGACGATACATCACTTCTTACTGTCGTTCACGATCCTGATGCTACTGCCCTAGACATGAATCATGACTTGAATCTCATCAGGCTCTGGGCTCATAACTGGCGCATGTCTTTCAATCCCGATCCAGCAAAACAAGCAGTGGAAGTAACCTTCTCAAGGAAAAGAATGACCGTGGACCATCTTCGAATTCTATTTAGCGATACTCCTGTTTTAAAAGTTAAGGAACACAAGCATCTTGGGATTGTTCCAGATTCAAGGTTGTCCTTTGCTCGTCATATCCAGGCGATCATCACTAAATCCAGACAAGGAATAGGAATGTTACGTTTCCTTTCGAAGTACTTACCGCGACAATCACTGAATGAATCATACAAACTATATGTCCGACCCCATCTGGATTACGGTGACGTTATATATCATACCCCACAGCATGTATGTGAATTTAGTCAGAACATCACGCTCTCTAACCAAATGGAAAAACTAGAATCTATTCAATATTCTGCAGCACTAGCAGTTACAGGTGCTTGGAAGGGCACATCACGTGTAAAATTGTACGATGAGCTTGGTTGCGAATCACTCAATCTCCGTCGTTGGTATAGGCGTCTCGTTCTTTTTTATAAAATTGTCAATAATCTCACTCCTGACCACACAAGGATACCAATTCCACCATTACGACAGTCCTCGTATTATCTTCGTTATCCAGCTGCAATTGGCCAAATCAATGCAAGAACGGCATGTTTTAGTGCAAGCTTTTACCCCAGCTGTTTGCTCGAATGGAATAAGCTTCCCCACGAAATAGGAGAATCATCTACAATAGGCATTTTCAAAAATAAGCTGCGATCTTTTATTCGCCCTCCTCCCAGCCAGTTTACAGCATTCACGACCCAAGAGGTCTAGCAATACTCACACAGTTACGCGTTGGTCTCAGCATGCTTAATCTGCACAAGTTCAGACACAATTTTAGAGACACATTGAATCCAATGTGCCCCTCAAACGACGGTGTTGAGGACACGGAACACTTTTTGCTGCACTGCCATTCTTACGATGCATGCAGGACATATCTTCTCAATGGTGTAAATTCAACATTGCAACCGTATGATTTGCCAAATCTTTCAAATGCTCTAATGCTTAAATTGATACTGTATGGTGATGAAAGGTTGTCCGTTGATTCTAATTCTGAAATCCTTAAAGCAACTTTAAGATACATATACGCAACACAACGTTTTGAATAAAATGATGCTACTGAAACTTAGCTGCTGCAACCTGTTCGGGGACTTATATGTATTGTTTGGTTTTCTTTCTTTTCTTTTCTTTTTCTTTCTCTCCTTCCCTTCATATTTGCTTGTAGTTTTTATCTTTATGTTAAATGGCCGCAGGGTAGACACAGCATTGTGCTCCTTGCGGTATCTTTTTTAGTAGTGTAATAGAGCAGTTTTGTAAGTAGCGTAATTGTTAGAGTGACAAAAAAAAGGAAAAAAATATATATTAGTTCAATCAGCCTGAAACTAACCAATACATGATATACGTATATCAAACTGCTGTAAATGCACTGTCTTTTCACCATTTGTCACTTTTATATCAATTTAGAGAACCAGAGAAGATCACTGGCAGAGTATTGCCTTACGTTTCTGTAAGTATAATTTTCTTCTGGCTGTTCTAATTTACTTTGTTCCAACTGAATGGTGATAATGTACTTGTGTTGTAAATTACTTGCAAAATGAATTCTCGATGTTGGACTATCGGGGCAGAAAACTTGACTTTGAAAGATTGAAAGAAAATATGGATTAAGCGAGTGCCAGAACTGTAGGGTAGATTAAAGACGTAAATGCCTCGAATGAAGTATGTCACAACTCATGGGCCGCCTTTTAACTAATATAACGTATGCACAGGGTGGGTCAAAAAGCGTTTGGCCGTCTATTAATTAAAGGGTATGGGAACGATATTCAAAAAACTAAAATGTTAATCTGCCATTCAAAACCTAACTTAGATGAGAAAATTTTGTTTGGTAAAGTCATACTGCTTTAAGACCTGACAATTTGATAAATTTATGTAAGGAAATCGGGAATTCCACCTTCTATTCTGGTCCGTGATTTATTTGGCATTGAAGTTTACATTGTCACTTTCGGAAATATATTTCTGTTTCAATAGCAAGTAGATCATGGACCAGAATGGAATGTGGAATCCTAATTCCCAAACATGCCGCTTACCAGTATTTTCTTAATTTCTGGGTCTAAATAATGACTGATTTTGCCAAACAAAATTTTCTCGTCTAAGCTAGCCTTTGATTGATGGATTAAGATTTCATTCTTGAATATTGGCCTTATGCTTTTTATTTCACAACCCGCCAAACGCGCAAAGTTTTTTGACTCACCCGGTACAAGTTTGGCTTTAGATATACAGAAAAATTCAAGGTTCCTTGCGTGTTAAATTGGAAATTTTAAATGGTTTGCTCAGCAAACTGACCCCTTCGACAAATGATTTTTTTCTGAAAAACACTGTTCTCAGAAGTAAGATTCTATTTGAAATCTTGGTACCCTATGAAATTTAGAGATCTTGTCTCTCTAAATCAGTAAATAAAAGCGTACCTATAAGGCAACTGTTACTTGCTCCGTTATTACATATGAACACTCTTTTGATATCCTGGAGAAGTCTAAAAAATTTGTCTTGATTAGATCTACATTAGGACTACATTATTTGCAAAGTTACTCCAGACTCCAGTGCTTTAGAAGAATAAAAGCTGTAGCTTCTGAAGACATCCTTCTTTGAATCATAAGTGATCTGTTTAGCATTCGATTGCATTTGAGATGTTTTAATTGTTAGTGTCATGTGATGTCTATAACATAGATTCTAATCCATACTTAGTCTGAACGAAACCTCAAAGCTCAAGAGTTATGGCAGTTATCAAAATACATTCAGGTAAGTTCATATAGAACAGGTTTTAATTCGGTATGTATTTGGATGCTTTGCCAGGAGTTGCTTAACAGTATTGGGCCTTTGTTAACACTTGTGCTCCAAATGACTCTTTAGAAAGTAACAGGAAGGAACGAAAAAGAACGAAATCACAAAGTTTCGCCCCAAATCTCATAATTGTTTGATTTTCACATGGATTGCTTGTGTCAGCAACAAATAACATCTGTATGTAGGGTTGAAGGATGAAGTTGAGGGTTGGGGTTAGGGTTAACCGCTTTTTTGCTACCAAAGTTCTCGTAGATTCATCTTGTTTGACATTTTACCTTCAGTGAAGGGAAATTCAAATTTGCCACCTATGGAAACATGAAAAGAAAGCTTTTTAATGAGTTCTCTGTACATGATGGAATGTGAATGATACATTACGTAACATTTTAGAGGCCTACAGTGGGAGGACAAGCTGTCTGTCTACATATGAGCTGTAGCTTTCACCTCTGATCCTTGTTTTAAGCTACGAAGATTTGAAATATGTAGTTTTTAGCACACAGCTGAACTATCTTTGACAAAATATGCATTTGCACTAAAGCAGAAATCTCTTTTGAGAGGTTAAAACGTTTTCGCAGTATGAGTCCTTGGCAGCGGAAAACGTTTATGGGTTTAATTTTAGTTCAGGCAAGTACTGCACCTGATATTCGTTTAAAGCCTTTATGTTCCTATAATATTAATTTCAGAAATTCTGCTGTCACAAGAGGGTTTTGCATGCAGAGCTCATGAATGCAAGGTTTTTATGTCGGTGTGTTTGTAATTTTGCTTAACACGGAAAACAAAGGGATCAAAGTCAAGACAATTGAGTGTCTGGGGAATGTATTTATAATGACATCAAAGCTTCAAGACCACTGCGAAGGTAGAGTGGGTGCTCTTTTTATATCCTAAATTTGAAATAAACAATGAGAGAACGATACTACAGGGAGCGTGGAAATAAATACCAACCCTGCAGCTATTATGCCTGACATAGGGAGACAAATGTTACAAAATATCAAAGCCCTTCACGGAAGGAGTCTCGTCATTCTATTATTAGCGTTTTGTCTTTGATGACTTTGGCACTTGCCTGGATATTATTTACCTATTGAGGAACATAACGTGTGTAGGGATTTGCTTTGTACTATTTATGGATTACCTCTACTTAGCTCTGTTCATTCACTTTGAAGGAGGGGCATTTCACACAAGAGAGTTAGATCATCAGCCTCAGATGCTAAGGGAGATCACATGATTGGCCAACGCACTCCCACCCACTTCAACAACCCGATGGAAACCCCAGGCATTCTGCCAGTACCCACCGCCAATTCTCGACATCCCAACCACATGCAACCACGGCGCTTTTGGTTTTATTCTGTTGATATCGAAAGTCTTTTGAGTCCTTTGTGATGCCTATCGAATTTTAAGCAGTCAAATAATGTGAGACAGTTAGTCGTGGATTTGTAGCATTTCTTGCATTTGGTGATCTATTGAACAAGGGCTGATTTTGTAATTCAATAGCATCAGTTGAATAGCAATAGCAATAGCGAATGCTTACTGGAAAAAATGACATAGATGTTCTTCTGAGCAATCGGTCAAACCTATTTTCTTTGATCATAGAGAAATATGCCCCAATGACTGTAATGCGTGTCTCACAGAAATACTGCCCATGGATAGATAAGGATCTGAAGAAATTAGTGCAGACCAGGGATAAGCTAAAAAAGGCTGCAGCCAAAGGAAAGTCCCAGTTCCTTATGGACTCTTATAGACAGGTCCGTAACAAGGTCAATGTCCTAAATATCCAACTAAAGAAGCAATTCTGTACTAATAAGATCTTTGCATGTCAAGGTAACATGAAAGAATCGTGGAAGGCAATCAATGAACTCCTCAATAAGAGATCCAAGTCCAGCAACAATGATAGCCTCAAAGAATCTGGTTCAGAAACTGTTCATAAAAAAGATATTTCTGATACAAGGAACAGTTGCTTTTGCTCAGTAGGTAAAGACCTTGCTGACAAAATAGTCCCAGCCCCATATCCCCTTCTTGCAGGTGACTATGAAGTTAACAAACATAAGGCTAGGTTCAATTTTAGTAATATTGAAGTGCAGGAGATCATGGATGCATTTGCCACGGTTAAGACATCAAAAAGCTTTGGGACTGACAACATCTCTAGCTATTTTTTGAATCGTGCGCTGCCTTTAATTGAAAACTCGCCCGCTTGTTTGTTCAATACATCCATTGAAACAAGTCTTTTTCCCGACTCGTAGAAAGTTGCTAGAGTTACTCCAATTTTCAAAGAAGGAGATAAGGCTGAGAAGTTTGTGGAGCCTTCGACCAATAACAGTCTTGCCTGTCATCTTAGGACTGTCGACCAATAACAGTCTTGCCTGTCATCTTAGGGGTCTTTGAAAAATTAGTAACAAATCAGCTGTACCAGTATATGAATGACAACGGCCCCTTTTCATCTTGCCAGTCCTGCTTTATGCGCCTTCATTCAACAGTAACATGCTTGCTCAAAAATACTGACGACTGGTATAATGGAATAGATCTTGGAAAGCTTGTGGGTCTAGTGTATATTGACCTTAAAAAAGCATGCGATAATGTATAGTTCATAACATCCTCTCCAAAAAAGCTCGAGTTTTACGGGGTACTGCAACGTGAACTCTCTTGGTTTAAATCTTACCTTTCCAACCGGAAGCAGTTTTGCAGGGTGAATGGTGTGGATTTCAAATTTGGGGACATAGAAGTTGGTGTCCCACAAGGTTCATGTCTCAGCCCCCTTTTCCCATCTACATCAATGATATCCCACAAGCTGTTCAAGATTCTACCGTGTTCATGTATGCTGATGACATCAGTTTTTGCTACCAGTCTCACGATTTGCCTCGGCTGAATGAGGCTATTAATTGCGACCACAAAAAGCTGGATTCTTGGCTGCAAGGCAACAAGCATTCGCTAAATGTCACGAAAACCCATTCTATGCTTATCTCTACCAAGCAAAAACGGAACATTCTCAAAAGTCAAAATAAAGGCTTTGATCTGAAAATTCATGACACTGAGCTTGAAGTAGTCAAAAAGACAAAATACCTTGGTGTGCAAATCGACAGCTCCATGTGTCATGGATTTATGATTATGATTCATTTAGTAGTTGTTGTTGTAGTTGTTGGTAGCACGAGGAGAGTTGCTAAAAGGTAGGCCTAAAGTGGAGGCGTGTCTTATTTCAGGCTATCATGTTGTTTTTGTGTTTGCTAGGCCACGGGCCATTACACAATATGACATGGTGTTAGGTGTAAAGTTTAAAGAGTCTGGTTACAGATTACATATGAATCGATGGCTACATCAAAGTTAAAACCGCCAACTGGCTTGCAGTTAACAGGAAATCTCAGTAAAAACTGGAGGAAATTCAAACAGCGTTTTGAAATTTACAGTATTGCATCAGGTTTGAATGAAAAAGCAGAAGGAATACAAGTCGCTTCATTACTTCATTTGGTTGGTGAAGAAGCTCTTGAGGTATTTAATATTTTCAGTTCGCGGCAGAAGATGACAAGAAGAAAATAAAACCAGTTTGTGAGCAGTTTGAAGCTTATTGCAGTCCCAGAAAGAATGTTATGTATGAACACTATAAATTTTTTACCCATGTTCAGGGATCAAAATCTATTGATGTCTACATAACTGAGCTGAAAGGGTTATCCAAACAATGTGAATTTGGTGATCTTTATGACAGTTTAATCAGGGACAGAATTGTTTGTGATATGCAATCAAATTATTTAAGAGAGCGACTACTTCATGAGCCTGAGTTAAGTCTTACTAAGGCAATAGATATCTGCAGAGCATCTGAAGTTTCAAAAACCCAGGCTCAGTATCTTAATGAATCTAGCAAAGTACTAGAAGAGAATGTTGATTTTGTGAAGAAACAAAATAAATCAAGGCAAAATTGTTACAATTGTGGGATTGTACACAGAAAAAATCAGTGTCCAGCTTTTGGAAAAGATTGTCATGCTTGTGGTAAACCTAATCATTTCAAATCAATTTGTAAATCCAAAGCCAAAGATAAAAGTAACCAACCCAAAAAGTCAAAGGGGAATAAAGGTCATAGATCTAAAGTTCATTATGTTGATGAAAGTTCTACAGATGAAAGTGAAGAAATATTTATTGGCGCAATTAATAATGAAGGCAAAGCTTCACAATGGAATGCTAACATAGCCATAAATGGGAAAATAATCAGTTTCAAGATAGACACAGGGGCCTAATGCAATGTAATATTACGAAAGCTTTTTGATGAAATCAAAAGATCAGAAATAATAGTAAAGTCAAAATCAAAATTATTTTTGCATGCAATAATGAGAACATTTCAATTAAGGGGAAAGTAGAGCTACTTGCTGAATACAAGAGTAAATATTATGTGATAAATTTCAAAGAAGTAGATATGAATGTGCCGCCGGTACTAGGATTACCAACATGTGAATCTTTGAACCTTGTACAAAGAGTAATGACACTAGGAAATGATCAAGGTTCTACCAAGGAAATGAAATCAAATGATCAAAATAAACTACTTAGAGAATTCAAGGATATATTTGATGGTTTAGGGAGAATTGGAGAGCACCAAATAGTTATTGATCAGTCAGTTCCACCAACAGTTCACCCTGTAAGAACAGTACCATTTGCACTTAAAGGCAGACTTCAAAAAACTCTTGAACAGCTTGTACAAAAAGGAGTCATTTCAAAAGTCACAGGTCCAACAGACTGGGTGAATTCATTGGTTACAATTGAAAAGAAGATGGAAGTTTAAGACTAAGACTATGTCTTGACCCAAGAGATCTTAATACTGCTATAAAGAGAGAACATTATCAAGTACCTACAGCACAGGAAATAACCAGTAATTTAGCAGGTGCAAAGTATTTTTCCACATTAGATGCCAAGGATGGATTCTGGCAAGTAGAGCTTGATAAAGCCTGGTTTTCATTAAATTGTAATTCATCACCGACCATTGTCTTAGATCATCAGCGATCATCGGCGATGCTGTAAGGCAATGATCGGCGATGAATTACGATTTAATGAAAACCAGACTTAAGAAAAGTTCTGATTTGTGTACTTTCAATACACCATTTGGGCGCTATAAATTCCTGCGTATGCCACTTGGAATTTTGTCTGCGGCCGAAGTTTTTCAGAAGAAAATGATTGAAGCATTGAAGCATTTGAGGACATTGAAGGAGTAAAAGTTATTTATGATGAAATATTAGTCACTGGCAAAACAGTGGAAGAACATGACGAAATACTGCGAAAAGTTTTACAACGTGCAAGAGAGAGAAAGATAGAGTTTAACAAAAAGAAAATGAAATTTAGAATCACAGAAGTTAAATATATTGGAGATGTGATTACAGGAGATGGGTTAAAGCCTGATGATTCAAAGATAAAAGCAATTTGTGATTTTATAACCCCAGCAAAACAAGCAAGATGTTATGCGTTTGCTTCGCATGGTGAATTATTTAGGAAAGTACATTCCTAACATGTCAACGATTACAAAACCACTGAGAGATTTGCTTAAGGAGAATATTGTATGGCAATGGGTGCATATCCAAGAAGAAGCTTTGAAGCAGATAAAAACAGTGCTTACTAGCCAACCAATTCTAAAGTTTTATGATGCTTCTAAGCCATGTAAAATTCCAGGTGATGCTTCAAAATCAGGACTGGGTGCTGTACTCGTACAAGATGATAATCCTATTGCATATGCATCCAGATCATTAACGGAGTCACAACAGAGATGGGCACAAATAGAGAAAGAAATGTGTGCTGTTGTATTTGGTTGTGAAAGATTTAACCAATCCATATATGGGAAACATACACTCATTGAGACTGACCATAAACCACTGCAATCAATTATAAAAAAACCTTTGTCTCAAGCTCCAACCAGAATTCAGCGTCTCTTGTTACGACTACAAACGTATGATGTTGATCTTCAATACAGGCCAGGAAAAGAATGAGTAATTGCAGATGCTTTATCAAAAGCATATGTTTCAACAAGGTATCCAGAGGATAAAGAATTAGATGATGAAATTGACTTTCATGTTCATTCTGTAATTTCTAGTATTCCAATCAGTAAATCAAAATTTGATGCATTTAAAGCTGCTATATCTGCAGGCAGAGTACTGCAAGAATTAAGCAAGATAATTAGAAATGGATGGCCAGAATTGAGAGAGCAGGTTCCTAATGAAATAAAGAGTTTCTTAAATTACAGAGATGAAATTCATGAGATAGATGGAGTTTTATTCAAAGGGGAGAAAATAGTTGTTCCTGAAAGTCTTAAGCAAAGCATGCTGTCCCTTATACATGAAGTTCGTTTAGGTGTGCTGAAAAGTTTATATAGAGTAAGAAAAAGTTTATTTTGGCCAGGAATGGCACAAGAAGCGAAGGGTATGGTAGAAAATTGTCCAACATGCCTTAAATATTGGAGAAAACAGCAGAAAGAGCCTCTTATGCCTTTCCAAGTACCAGACTTACCATGGCAGAGAATAGCTGCTGATCCGTTTCATTTAGGATCTGAAGAATATCTCTTAGTGATAGATTATTATTCAAAGTATGTTGAGCTAGCACATCTAGGTCATGATGCAACAAGTCCAGAAGTTATAAATCACCTTAAATCTGTCGTGGCAAGGCATGGAATTCCACAAGAACTAATATAAGACAATCGACCACAATTTAATAGTAAGAAATTTGAGAATTTCTCAAAGACATGGGAATTTGATCATGATACAAGTAGTCCAAAATTTTCTTCAAGTAATGGACAAGTTGAAAGAGCTGTGCAAACAGTAAAGAGTGTGCTCAGAAAAGCAGTTGACAGCAAAAGAGATCCTTGTCTAGTTTTATTAGAATACAGAAATACCCCAATAGATAATGACATAGGGTCACCTGCTGAATTATTATTTCAAAGAAAGTTCAGGACAAAATTACCTTGCAAAAAGTCATTGCTAAAGCCAAGATTGCAAGGTAAAGACACAAGAAAAAACTGATAGTTAGACAACAGAAACAGAAATTCTACCATGATAAAAATGCTAAACCTTTGAAAGAACTTGATGTTGGAGATACAGTCAGGTTGAGGAGAGAAAAAGAGTGGATTCCAGCTAAAGTAGTAGAAAAAGACAAACATCCATACAGAACAAGGAACTACCTACAGAAGAAACAGGCGGGACATTGTCAAAACAAATGAGTCTCCAGTTGTTATAAAAGAACATTTAAATTTTGAAAGTGAACAAAGTGGATCAAATGAGATGTTAGATTCAGAGAGACCTGAGTGTCAGAATGAAAAGGTTCAAGTTAGAACTTCTCCATCCAGAATACCAGTTCCTGAATACAGGACAAGAAGTGGACGTTTGGTTAAAAAACCAATACGCTATGGACAAAACTCTTAAACATTAGTTTAGAGTATTGAGTTATTTAAGACACTCCCAGAACACTATTTTCCAGAAGGGGGATGTCATGGATTTATGATTATGATACATTTAGTAGTTGTTGTTGTAGTTGTTGGTAGTACGAGGAGAGTTGCAGAAAGGTAGGCCTAAAGTGGAGGCGTGTCTTATTTCAGGCTAACATGTTGTGTTAGGTGCTTGCTAGGCCACGGGCCATTACACAATATGACACCATGGACTGGAAAGAACAAATGAAAGCAGTTTCTAGCAAGGTCTCTAGGGCGGTTGGCGTTTTGAAACATGCCAAGTACTTTTCTCGCGAAAGAAACGTTGCAGACTCTACAGAGGCATTGTGGAGCCCCACTTTCGATACTGCTGTTCTGTCAGGGGCTGCGTCGGTTTAACTGAAATCAAACCGACGCTTTGATATTCAGGTAGCAGGATATTTTCAAATGCCGGGCGTTTTTATTGACTCACCCGATATAATACAAAAAATAAACCATAAATCATAAAAAAGACTTGCAAGGGAGTGAGACCATCTTGCCACGTGTTGGAAGACATTCCATGATTTAGCAGCAGTAAACATCACAGATCTTAGTCCATATTGCAAACTACCATTTTCATGAAAAATATCACTGGTGAACAGGTGCTGCATGCTGAGTTAAAGAGACATCATAAAAGCAGAATAGAAAACTGTATTGACCAATTTGTGAGCAAAGCCAAGCAGATCATGCATAAATTGAGGATTATTCTGTTGATGATGCACCCAGATAGTATTTCCAACTCAACTATTTACAAAGTGTACCCTTTCAATAGGCTCCGGTACCCAGGGTATACAAAGTGTAAAAATTTGACCAATTCAGTCAGTGATGAGTCTTTGAACATAAAGTACCAAGAACAGCTGTTGATGATTACAGCAATAATTGAGGAACAGCAGCCAACAGACTTGCCACCAGCGGAACCTGTTACAATGTATCGATTTTGTCTCTTAATGCAATATTTTATCCAGATTTGACGTCTGTATTGTTCTCAATGCATTGATTGTCAACTGGAAGACAAAAATCATTCTAAACTTAATTAAACAAAACAAATATGGCTGGTAAAAAATATTTGGTTAATGTGATGTCACTTCTATTTGAAGTTGGTTGACTGAGATATATAGCTATTTCAGGAAGTGCATGTGCATACCTGAATTTAGCCCGTTGTATTTTATTTGAAACAGTCAACACATGCTTGGAATTCGTTCAGTTAGAGGGTGCGCTGACCTTTAAATAGATGCTATCCCTGCTATCCTGGCAATGCCTTTTGCCTTCAAGCGATATCTCGCATTCTTTTGTTTTCTCAGATACAACAACTTCAGTTTATGGATAACCTTTTGATGTGAGAGGCACTTTTAATTCTTCCTGGTTAATTTCAAATGTTCAACCAGGGAAACATTTTTTGAATTCAGTAGATAAAAGATTTTCAAGAGTTATTTTCTTCCTCACAGTGTTTGTTTATACTTGCACAAGTTTTGATAATCATTCTCTAGAATGTTTGCAATTTCAGGGTCAATCACCACTATGCTCTAAAGGTACTGTTAAGCTACTCCTTCGCTCATACTTCTCTTTACAAATCTCTATTTATTCCTGGAATTCGACCCATCTAAGATGCTCCTTTTCTGTCGTTCTTGCATTCTTTACCGTATTATTCGTAGCTCTGTGGATGTAATTATAAAGATGGCATACCTTTAAGTCAACTGTTGAATACTTTAGAAACTACATTTGCAAGTGGAACATATTTGTCCATAGAAATACATTTAGCATAAGCTGTTTCAGGAAACAGAAGTCTGGGGCACACATAGATCAATAGTTCTTCAGCTTGAAGAGGAATATTTTCGTTTGCAAAATTAGCTGGTTACAATTGTATTTGATGTTTGACTGATATTGGAAGCAAGATTAACCTCCTTAACAACTTTGTGTCCCTCATCCTGAATATGTCTTTCAAAAACATGTCTTTTCTTAGCAGGAATTGTATTCTTAATGTCTGCCAAATGTCGTTTGGCCAATATTTCTTCGTCGTCACTGCAAAAATTTTCAGGAGTTCCTTTCATTTCGTTTCGATTTGCCTAAACAAAAAGCTGAAAAAATCCGTATGTATATATGTATGTATGTAGCAATTTGCCACATAGAAAATAGTTACAAGTTGTTATGATAAATATTAAACATAGATGCAATACAATACTTTAAGGTTAAAAACGTAAAAGGAAACACTCCTAATTACAGTGACAGGGATAGCATGAAAGAGCCAAGCTGACCTTATTTCCATAATGGTCCCCTTAGGTAGAGCAGAAAAAGATGAAAACAGAGAACAGGAAAATACTGTAGTTGTTATCAGTACAAAACACGGTTTATGCGATAAAAACATGGTTTGGAGAGATGAGGAAGGATCTTAGTAGAAGACGTATATGTCATCTGCTCTTGCTCTGACATATATGACGTATATGTCATCTGCATCCGCCAGCCTGCTCTTGTGTAAAACTGCCAAACTACTTCAGTGGCTAATTCAGCTAACTTAATCAGATTTATCAGATCTTTTATATTTCACAAATAGCGACTATGATAAAAAATTTCTTAGTTGTAAACAGACGCTGCACAATTCAACAACAGCCTGTTCTCAAATCCTCACATTCGACCGCAGAAGCACGAGAAGCGCGATGTTTCATATCTTTTCATATTTAATTCATTTAAGGAGGGTTGCCCTTCAACAAGTTGATTTTCAAGGGGCCTTCCAATAATAACTTTAATTGCATGATTCAAAATAAAAAAGCTATTGGTTAAATTAAACAGTAAAGCCTTATGTGCAATATTCAGAACCTATTTACAATGATGTTAAGAATGTAAACCTTAAATCAAAAAATAAAAGAAGACAATTTTATATAGTTATCTTAAAACTATGTAAGGAGGCTGCCTGCTTAGATTCGGCTCACAGGCCATTCCATAATTTTGCACCTCTAGATGAAAAGCATCTCTGACCATTTGATGACCTTTTCTTCGGTAATTCCCCGTATTACGAAGGCTGCATGATGAGCAGAGCGAATTTCGTGTGACGTGTGAAGAGATCACAAAGTTATTGTGTAGCCAGTTTATTAGGGGACTTAAAGACCATTGTCTTAGATTCACCGGTAATCAGTTCTTCAACGGTCTTCCATCCCATCCTTTCGATAAGTTTGCTTGGGGTATCAAAGCTGCTATTTGTTATTATCCTAGCAGCACGGGTTTGAAGTTTTTGCAACTGATTAATTTCACTTAAACCGGCGCAGCCCCAGACAGAACAGCAGTATCCTAAGTGGGGCTCCACAATACCAGTGTAGGGAGTTTGCAAAGTTTCTTTCGGGAGAAAAGACTTCGCATGTCTTAAAAAGCCAACTGCCCTTGAGACCTTACTAGAAACTGCTTTAATTTGCTCTTTCCAGTCCAAGGAGCAGTCGATTTGCACACCAAGGTATTTTTCTTTTGACTACTTCAAGCTCATTCTTGCGAATTTTCAGATCCAAGTCTTTATTTTGACTTTTGACGATGTTCTGTTTTGCTTGGTAGAAATAAGCATAGAGTGAGTTTTCGCAACATTCAAGGAAAGCTTGTTGCCTTGTAGCCAAGTGTCCAGCTTTTTGAGGTCACTATTAATAGCCTATTTCAGCCGAGTCCAATAATGAGACTGGTAGCACAGACTGGTGTCATCAGCATACATGGACTCGGTAGGGTCTTAGGCAGCTAGCGGGAGATCGTTGATGTAGATGAGGAAGAAAAGAGGGCCAAGGCATGAGCCTTGTGGTACACCAACCTCTATGTTCCCAATTTTGAATGTACACCATTAACCCTACAAAACTGTTTCCGGTTGGAAAGGTAGGATTCAAATCAAGAGAATTCACATTACTGTACACCATAGTGTTTCAGCTTTTTGCAGAGAATCCTATGCCTGTTTGAGGTCAATGAACACTAGTCCCACAAGCCTACCAAGGTCCATTCCATTGTACCAGTCATCAGTAATTTTATTTAAGTATGTTACTGTTGAATGAAGGCGCACAAAGCAGGATTGGCCAGATAAAAATGATCGTTATCATTCATGTACTGGTACAGCTGGTCTGCCATCAGCTTTTCAAAGAGTCTTGAGATGACAGGCAAGCCTGATATAGGTCGATAGTTAGACTTCTCAGTCCTGTCTCCATCTTTGAAGATTGGAGTTACTCTAACAACTTTCCATGAGTAAGGAAAATGACTTGTTTCAATAGATGTATTAAATAAGAAAGCAAGCAAATTTTCAATAAAGGGCAGCGCAAGTTTCAGAAAGTAGCTAGAGATGTTATCAGTCCCAAAGCTCTTTGCAGTCTTAACAGTGGCAAATGCATCCCTGATTTCTTCCACTTCAATAGGCCTGAAATGGAATATTGTCTTACGTTTGAAAATTTCTGCACAGTCTGCAAGCATATTGATTTCGTCAGCGGAAGATGGTAAGCGCTTGCATGGGCATGCTTTGGCACAGCAGTTATCAATAAATTGCGTACTTGGTTGTGATCGAGAAGTTGTGCTGGTCTGAGCTACCATCGAATAAAATGAGTCAAAACAGATCAATGAAAAGTTTTAATGAGATCTGAAACAAGTTGGACTGACAAAATGTAGCACTAAATAAAGAATTATAACTTTACCTAACTTAGAATTGTACAAACCTTGGGAAGATCCAATCCAAAACAGAGCCGGACTCTCTACAACACTGATGATACTGCGATTTCACACTCCTCGAGATACCTTTCGAAACTGCAGGATGATCTAAACCAGGATCTTCTGAATTTACAGAACTCGCTACATGGCAGCAAATTGTCCCTAAACGTTGTAAAAACACAGTCTTTGATTATTGGTTCCAGACCAAATATTCAAAGATCGAAAAGCAGACTGAGGCTAAGCCTAGTTTCGAAATAGGTGATCAAAAGATCAATATGATAACCGATACAAAGTATCTTGGAGTTCAGATTGATGACAAACTCCAATGGGATCGCCATATTGAACATGTTAAGGCTAAGGCACTGCGAGCCTTCTGTCTTATCAAGCATGCCAAGAAATTTCTGGCATCCGGTGATATGCAGAATATGTATAGAGGATTTGTTGAGCCACATTTCAGTTATTGCTGCTCGGTTTGGTGTTGTTGTAGTGAAACCAAACTTAATTCTCTCCAAAAGATTCAGAATAGAGCTGCAAGAATAACTAAAAATAGTCCTTACGATGCTTCTGCTCCCCCTCTGCTCCAAAATCTTGGCTGGCCATCAGTTAAAGATCTTATCAGAAAAGAAACAGCAACACTGACCTATAAGGCATTAAACTCACTTGCTCCTCAATATTTAGGGGAAGTTTTCAGTAAATGCTCAGAGGGCGGTGATCACATTCTTCGCTCTACCGAAACAAACTTGCAGATGCCTCTGCTAAGAACAAGCACAGGCTAAGAAGCATTTTCATATCGTAAATTATGGAATGCGCTGAATAAGGAAACTAAGTAGTCATCGTCCCTGGCTACCTTTAAAAAATCCTTATGAGAGGTACATTATATTTTCATTTTTAGTTCTATTATGCTCTTTTGTACATTGTATTATAACTCTCTTTAATTTAGGCTTTTCTTTTTTTCTTTTGCACAGGTCAAGATAGGAATCAAATGTTTCAGCCGATTTTTGCTCGTGGCCCATGGCCGGAAACTTTCAAATCCTCATTTTCACGGGCCAATTAGACGGCGAATAAGCGAGGAGGACAGAAGAAATGTGTGAAAATTTTTCTCAACTTTACCTACCCTCACACAACGCAGCCAGGAAAAAAAACTGCTGGAAATTTCCCGAATTTTTTCGAAGGAATCTACTCGCCAGATGTTTGGGTATCCAGATTTGGATGCCGGTTTAAATGTCTTATGGTTTCTCGGAGTTATGGCGTTTCCAAAACCGATGAGGCACTCAACCTTAAACAATAGAAATTCTGGGTTTGAAACAATGGCAATAACAAAAGTGATCGTTTCAATAACGATCCCAGAACGGCAAATATGTACGTTTTCAACATTGTTCTTGCTATTGTCCTTACACCGCAGTTTCTTTGGTTCAAGATTCAATGCCCATTCGATTTCTATGTGAACTGAAGAAATTCGCTTCGGTTGGTTCACACATTTAAAGTCATATGGCAATACTCTTGAGAAATTTCTCTATTATACTACTCTTTGCATTCATGGCATAAGTTTCCATGGTTCGAAATTAGTAATGAAATTGAAAGGAGGCTTTCTCAAGAGGCTTTTACTGGATTCACACTGACACAGTTACACCAGCTTTATCCAAACCAATTTAAATTTCAAACAATCAAATGATTGGATTTGTTTGATTGACCAATCAGAAGGCACTATTCGAAAACCTGGTTTAATTTAAGCTGGTTTAACTTGCAGTGTGAATCGGGCGTTTATCACTTGACTTGAAGTGGCGTAAACAAGGCTTGGCAAGTCTCGGCCGATGTTGCCTATCGGAAAACACTATATCTCCACCAAACCATTCTGCATCCAAATCTGGATACCCAAACATCTAGTGAGTAGATATCTTCAAAAAAATTCGGGAAATTTCCAGCAGTTTTTTGTCCTGGTTGCGTTTTATGAAGGTAGGTAAAGTTGAGAAAAATTTTCACACATTTCTTCTGTCTTCCTCGCTGATTCGCCGTCTGATTGGTCCGTGAAAATGAGACTTTGAAGGTTTCCGGCCATGGGCCACGAGCAAAAATCGGCTAAGGCGTTTGATTCCTATCTTGCACAGGTCAATTTGTAAAACAGTTATTTATTACTAAAATTTGTAACCTGTTTAAATATTTAAAAATGAAATTAAATGAAATGTTTTCCTCCATCTTGTTTCCACTGCTAAAGGAGAGCAGCGCTGCGAAGGAGGTTGCATACCACCTTCGGATAGCCATCATGGCGACTGGCGGGGTTGAAGTGACCGAGACGGAAGGTCATCATTTCTCAGGATGTGCGCCACCAAGAGCAGTGGAAAAATAATCTCAGGGATTAAACGTGGATGAGTTTGAAGATTTGATGTTAGCGGCAATAAAGAAAGTACAAGACATCGGAAAACGAGCAGATTCTGAAAGTGTTCCTTTGTATGTGGAAAAACAATATGGCCTAGCGAGGACTGCGACATTTCTGCAGTTGGAAAGCATGATAGCTAACAATAGAATATCAAACATCCAATACCGTGGTAAGCCTTCATTAAGTCTTCTAAAAGACTCTGGGCGTTGTGAAAAGGAAAGGAAGTTATCGAATGATGCAGAGCGATTGTCTGAGTGTCGCGAAGAACTGCAGGAAATGGCCTCAAGGCACTGCAGCTCTTCAAAGGAAAATGGTGAAGAACTGCAGGAAATGGCTTCAAGGCACTGCAGTTCTTCAAAGGAAAATTCCAATGAAGGGAATGGTGAGGAAATTGGCAATAGTGAAAGTGAAGCAAGTACAAGTAGTGGAGAAAGCGCAGATGGAAGTGGGGATGAGTATGAAGAATGTACTTTAGAACTTATAATTAACCATAAAATTTTAACAGAAAAGAAAATTATAAAGATAGATGAAAAACGACTCGTACGTCGTTTAGAGCTGATAGAGAAAAAGGTGAATGAATTCGAAGGGCGGCTGAATAGCCAGAGAAATGGAAATGAGAAACCAAAGATGAATGATAAAGAAAAGCTGACGGATTTGCAGAACAGAATGACATTGTTAGAGAAAGAGAACAGAATTTTACAAGATGAAAACTTTGGTTTGCGTTTGGAAAACTTAGAGCTAAGGGGTATGTTTACAGATGGCCTAAATGCTAAGCAAGATAAGGACCCAGCTTCAATTCAATTGTCTCAGCTTCATTCAAATTCTGATTTTGATTTGAAAGAGAAAAGTCAAAGAAAATTTGACTTTATAGGAAATCGTTTACAAAGTAGATCGCAACCTGATGAGAATGCTTGGACTTTTCCAAAAACAAGTGCAAGAGTTCAAAAACCAGTATCAAAAAGTTTTTTAACAAAGAATCGCTACAGCATACTAAATATTTGGAAGAAGAAAGCGAAAAGCCAAGAAACTCCAAGACTTTTAACTTTGGGGAGAAAAAGAGTCAAAAAAATCAAATTTCCAAGAGAAAATGGTCCCAAGAGTAATTTCTTCAAAGAATCCTATTATCACAGTGGATGACGACAATGAGCAAGTGCACGGACTAGCAAAAGTTGATCGAACGATGGAACCGGGCAATTTCAGTTATGCTGATTCTGTTCGTACACAAGAGTGGATTAGACCTACAAATAGCTTTACTCGGTCACAAACAGATGACACAAGATCTAGCAGAGCTACGGAGCGGGAATTTTCAGCAGTAAGGCCTCAGATTCACCGTGGAAGAGATAACCCGTTATTTTGATCCGAAGGAAGAAAGCCCAGGATTTGTATCACGGGAGACTCGATGATAAAAAGAATCAGGAGACAGGACATGAATCGTGAAATAAGTAGTGTAAATTTGTATTTGAAATCATTTCCACGGGCAACAGTGAATCATATGAAGCATTATATAGAGCCAACAATCAGCACTAATCCAGATGGCATTATCCTACACTGTGAGACAAACAGTCTCCGAAGTGAAGAGCCAGTTGATATTGCAAACAAAATTATTGATCTCGCTATGACAGCAAAGAGGAAGGTTGGTGATGTTGCCTTATCAAGTTTGGTTATAAGGAGTGATTCAGAGGAGTTAGAAGCAAAACGGCAGGAAGTGAATACCATTCTAGAGAGAGCCCTGAGAGATTTGCCCCTACACTTCATAAATCACGAAAACATCGTAGGGAAGCACTTGGATAAGTGGGGATTACATTTAAATTTTTGCTAGTACTAACATGATGGCACGTAATTTCATAGATTTTTTAAATGAGACATGACTGTATAATATCAACAAGTTTTTTAGAATGACGAACGAGCCTGATCTTTTAATTAGCCATGTAGAACCATTATCGAACGTAAATGATTTTCAGAGTAATTCAGACATCTTAAGCGCATCGTCGGACAACCTATCAACGCTAGTTTCGCCTGTTAGAAACAACGCATCACCACGTCAATCTCTTGGGGGGACCTGATACTTTGAGCGACATAGACAAACTTTTTGATTTAAGGACAAAATACCGAAGCAATCCTCTTGTATGTTTTTAAACATAAACAGTATCAGAAACAAAATCGTTGACTTACGAATAATTATGGAAAGATGCCTACCCGATTTACTAGTAGTGATAGAGACAAAGCTCAACGAAACATTCAAAACCGAAATATTGCTGGTTAACGGCTATAAGAAACCTATCCGTCGTGACCGAACAGAACATGGAGGGGGTATTATGTTGTATGCCAGAAGGGGAGTTGTTAGTAAAAGAGTTCCGGTTTTTGAAACCCCTGCCATCGAACTAGTAAGTTCCGAACTTACTGTAAGTAAAAGAAAGTGGATTGTTTTCAGTTTTTAGCGTCCTCCTGATTCAAATCTCGCAGCCTTTTTTAAAGCTTTGTCAAGTTCTCTAAACTCTGCCTTAGATAGATACGAAAATGTGATTATCATGGGCGATATCAACATTGATACTCAGGAACCCCATCAACCTGGATATAACGATTTGATGTGTTTTTGTGATGTTTTTGGGCTTTGTAACTTTGTTTCGTTAAAAACGTGCTTTACTAAGTACCGACAGTCTTCCATTGATATTATTCTCACAAACAGGCGTACATTCTTTCAGGCAACTTTTGTTTTTGAGACGGGCCTAAGTGACTGTCATTGCTTAGTCGCCACAACTTTGAAGGCACACGCTCCTAGACTTAAACCCAAGCAAATTAAGTACCGAAGCTACAAAAATTTCCAAGCTGATGCTTTCCTTAATGATGTACGCGATTTAGACCTACAGCCCCGTGAAAATGATCCCGATCATTTCTATTGTTGTCTTACAAACCGTTTTCGTGCTCTTGTAGACAAGCATGCTCCTTTGAAAACTAGAATTTTAAGAGGAAACACGGCTCCCTTTATGAACAAGGATCTCCAGAAGGCAATCTATATAAGATCTAATCTGAAAAAGAAGTTCAATGAGCTTGGAACAAGAGAAAGTGAGCTAAAATACCAAAAGCAACGAAATAAGTGTGTCTCTTTGCGAAAAAAGGCAATAAAAGCACACTTTAAAAAGGCAACTGAAAAGGGTGTCGTTTCAAACAGTGATTGTTGGAATTTAGTTAAGCCATTTCTTTCAAATAAAGGGGGCCTATCAGGGAACGACATCGCACTTGTAAAAGAAGGAAAATTGATAACAGACGACCAGGCTTTGACGGAAATATTTAATGATCATTATGTTAACATTGTAGAAAAGACCAGTGGTAAGAAACCAAGTAATTTGGCTGAAATAGTTGGTTGTGAAGGGGATGGGGAAATAGTTAGTTTAATTGTTGATAAATGCAAGGATCACCCAAGTGTTGTTGCAATTGACCAAGATCGGGGGGGGGGCAGCGTTCGAAGTATTTTCTTTTCAAGAAGTAGGGTTTCAAGAGGTTAGGAGATTACTTGATTCCATGGATGGAAAAAAAATCAACCGGTGAAGATCAAATACCACCAAAGTTAGTGTCTTTAGCAGCCGCAGAACTTGAAATTCCTCTTACCAATGCGATAAATATGAGTATTCGCAGCTGCAAATTTCCTGACAAAGCAAAGCGAGCTGCTGTATGACCACTAGATAAGGGAGAATCAGATCCAACTGTGGAAAGAAACTTTCGCCCTGTTAGCGTACTAAATGCATTTTCAAAAATATTTGAGAAAGTGATGAAAAAACAGTTAAAGGGAATCGACATAGTTAAAAGCTGGCCCGGGCCAGGTTAAAAATATAATCTATTGAATTTGATAATTTCAACACGTGTGGCTTCATTGTGGAGCCAAGGAAACAATGAATGCGTAGGCGTTTTCTAAAGCCTATTTATAGCGACTACGAGATATATCTATGTCTATTCCCTTTAAAGTCTCACCTTGACAAGTCCCTTTCGATTTTTATTGCAGCTTATAGAGAATTGCATAGCACACAACATGTTTTGATAAGACTAATTGAAAACTGGAGATCTAAATTAGATAATGACTATATTGTGGATGCAGTTTTGATGAACTTGTCCAAAGCGTTTGACTGTATACCTCATGGTCTGTTAATTGCAAAGCTCTCTGCATAAGGTTTTGATGAAAATTCCTTAGCCTTGATCTATTCCTACCTAAAACGACATCAGCAAAGCGTTAGAATCAACAATACGCACAGCAGTTTCCAAAATATAGTATCTGGTGTTCCCCAAGGTTCCATATTAGACCCAATTCTTTTCAATTTCTACGTAAATGACCTTTTATTAGCTAAGAAAGCAGAAGTCTATAACTATGCAGATGACAATACTTTAGTGCATTTCTCTAAGACATTGCCAGATCTTATAAAAATCCTAGAAGAAGAATCTAATGTCTCTTTAGATTGGCTTGAAAGTAACGAGATGATAGCAAACCCTGAAAAATTCAATGTTTTGATCGTAAAGAAAGACCGATCCGACACTAGTGGCGTACCAATGAAACTGAAGGACCACAATATCCAATCAAAAACTAATGTCAAACTATTGGGTATCAAACTTGGCAATAAATTAAATTTTGACCCCCACACTGCTGATTTGTGTAAGAAAACAGCAACGCAACTAAACGTCCTGAAACGATTGAAGTCCTTCATTGGTTTAGAAGAAAGGAAAACTCTTGTTGAAAGTTTTATATTCTCAAATTTTAATTATTGTCCTTTGGTTTGGCATTTTTCGTCAGCTAAATCAGCACAAAAAGTTGAAAACATACAAGAAAGAGCAATGAGATTTCTATATACAGACGATGATAGTTCCTATGAAGATCTTCTTCGCAAGGCAGGCAAGAACTTTATGCATGTTTCTCGTCTACGAAGTTTGTGCATTGAAATTCACAAGACTATGAAAAAACAAAATCCTACTTTTATGCAGGACATTTTTCAGTTCAAATCAGTTTGCAATCCAAATCGTTCTTCGAGAAATCCCAACGACTTAATTCATCATAGACCTAATCAAGTAACATTTGGTACACACAGTCTTAGCTCTTTGGGTCCCAAGGTGTGGAATAGTTTACCGAATGAGATCAAATCCTCGGAAATTATTGGCATATTCAAACGATTGATAAAGCAATGGTCTGGCATTCAGTGCAATTGTAATATGTGTAGATATGAAGATCCCTAATACATATGCTTGAAGCGTCTGCATACTCCAATCAAGGGGGGAATGGGGGGTGTTTGGAATTTATTTAGTTTTTAGAATATATTGAAATATTTAAATATCTGTAAATTTGCAATTCTATTTAATTTAAGTGTTTATCTATTCAAATTAGATTAGTTTCTTTTTACATTGTAATCAGAAACTAGAAATATTTGCTATTCGATTGATTAATTGATTGACTTGATTTAGCATTCGTTTCAACAGGATGCATTGAACAGAGAGCAACTCTTGGAGCAAAAACTTGCCACAATGCAAAGAATGATTGCAGATTCTTCGACTTCATCAGATGAGGCATATCAGGTATGCAAGGATCGATTTCTCGTTCCGCTAACTGATTGGCGAATGCAAATATTATTAAAACGCACTGGCTCAACCGGATGTCACATAGAGCATATTTTCGACGTCATACATTTTTAGCCAATGAGACTGGCTTATTTCCCTTAGAATAATAGGGTCACTTGATAAGAAAATTGATGTTTGCAGCGATACAAAAAGGCAAAAAAAAAATCTACGCGGGCATGATTGTAGATGTTTGATTTGGTCACAGTGAACCTGTTGTTGTCCATCCTTCAATGGCCGCTGTGGCTGTTGCTGACAGTGACGAGCGAGGGGCACTTCACGCAGTGGAAAAGAGTACGAGATTTTTTCAGAGCAAAAGGATTTATAGAGATTTCTGATGGATTTTTCTTGAAAACAAAGGATTTTGCCAAGGGTGTACGAGATTCTTGGGAGTGAAATGTCTCTCAGTAGCAAAGGCCCGGGGGGTACGTAACATATTGAGGGTACGGGTATGTGCCGCCGATATGGATGAATTTTTGGGCCAAAATTCTCTAAACAATGGTCCCTTTTATGGCAACTTTTCCGTAAACATGGGTGGTTTATCCAGAAATTTGTAAATAGTAGCCAAAAATGGGTCTTTTTCCGCAAAAATTCATCATAATAGTGGTTATGAAAGCAAGTTTCGGTAATTAAAAGCGGTTCCCTTTCTGAAAGCTTGGTGGCAGACCACCGTCCATCCTCAAGTCATGTACCCCCTGGGGGGCTAAGGCATCCGACGGTATCATTTGGACTCATTCTAACCAGGTAAATAGTCTTAGTATGCATATCAAATAAAGTGTTTTCCTAGACCAACCAAAAAACCATACAGCAAGGCATTTTTTTACAATATCAACTCTTAACAAGCACTAAACTCTAAAATCACTAAAGGAGTGCCAACCGCCTTGGCTAAGCACTTAATAACGTTTCAGAAACTTTTTTACTCTGTCTAGAAAAGTAGGAGTATACCCCCGCTGTGATTCCATAAAAAACTTACGAACAGCGAAATAATGCCTACAAAGGCACCTATCATCACCTATCAGCAGATACAGGCCCAACGAAAACTTTGAGGGGGATAATCGGAAACTATTTGGAAACCTGCAGAACTGAAGACTGATCATTTCAACGAATTACGAAAAGCTAAGAGCGACTTTCAGCATTAGATTTGGGATCTTTTCTCAGAGCAGTTAAATTCTTGGGAAACAAAACATGCTAATAGCTAACAAACAGCTTTTTTAAATAGTTTGAGTTACTGCATTCAAATAATCTGCAAGAAGTGGGTTCCCCCAGCAACAAATCTCGTTCTATGACAGGTTCCGAGGATGAGACTTATATCAAATCCAATGAAAGGGAAACTTAGCTATGATGAGCGGCTGCCACAAAAAGTATGTTTTCCAATCTCAGCCAGTCGTCATCAACGGTCATATTATTTCAAGAAGTTTGTAATCCATGACATTTTCGCGCAAATCTTAAGATTGGTAGATCTCTTGTTATGTATTGTTTTGATGGGACCTTTCTCGAACTTTTGCAAAAGTGGGTAATTCGATCCCGACCTTAGTGGTATTATGATAGAACTGAAATATAAGAAACACAACTGCCATAAGGAATTGGCAGAAAAGGAAATGAAAAAGAAACACAACTGTTAAAAAGTTCGGAAGGTTTCGATTAAAAATCTTCTACCGCACTACTTTCTAAAGAGACAACCGAGAATTTCTGCTGCATGTTAAACAGCCTAAATAAAATGAAAAATAGACTAAAGTTACATTTCACTTCCAGAACCCTATCTCTAATAAACATGACAAACCCGAAATTAGACCAAGTGGGAATGTAAATTACTTTTTATTTCAAACCGTGAAATAGCTGGCACATCAGCAAATGTTCACCCTGGAGGAATCAGAATACGTCACAGAGCAAACCTCCAAGGGATAGTTCTGAAATTTTATTGCCTGCATTTCGGTATTAAAAAGTCTTAAAGGCCTTATGCAGCCAAATTTTGGACTTCACTTTTTTTAATGCTTTTAGATAGCTTGTAATGTCATAAAAAGTTTGTGAAAGTTTGAAGTTGAAATTATGAGTTTAAGTTCGGAAAATTGTGTGTCAAAGTTGAGTAGTTTCGCGATTTCAACGCGACATTGAAATGGCAAATGTGACGCAAGCATTGCGAATGCTTCATGAAGTAAGGGAAAGACTTCGCGTGGAAGGGAAGGTTATTTGTCATTGGGGGACCAAATGGAGAAGGCATCAAGAATACACAATTCATAAAAGTTGTATCCATCCACACGTTTCCAAATGAGGGGAATGAAAGCAGTCAATCTTTGAGATATTTGCAGTGGGTTAGATTCGTTCGTAGTCATCGACCTTGGGACCTAAGGGCAGTTTTCAAAATAGACAGAATACAAATACCGATTAGTAGGAAATATTGAAGATCTTTTTTCGTTTTGCATACACTGAACCACTGGTCGTTCTCGGTAACTTATTCCCGTGCTCTCACTTCACGCTTGAATAATGGTTTGGAAGTTTTACTTCCCAAAGAATGTCTGTTCGAGAAAATCAGCATCTACTTTATCGAGATTATTGTAGATTCACAAAAAGAAATTTTTTTAATTGTGATTGAATTTTCAGAGTTATCACCAAAACGAAAAGCTACCTTCGTTAAGGTCCCACGAAAGGTTGTCCAATAACAAGACTTTCTAGTTTACTGTGTGGCTTCCGCGACGGTTAGAGGATACAACACGCTTTGTTCCGTCTTGTTGAAGCTTGTCGCAGTACACTGGACAAAAAAGGCTATGTGGGAATGGTACTGATGGATTTGTCAAAAGCTTACGATTGCCTTCCACATGATCTCTTAATAGCTATGCTGGCTGCCTATGGTTTCGGTCTGAAAAGCCTGAAACTATTTTCAAGTTACCTTTCAAATAGGAAGCAACGCGTCAAATACGGCAACTCATTTAGCGAATGGCAAAACATAGAATCAGGCGTCCCTCAAGGTTCAGTGCTAGGTCCTCTTTTGTTTAACTTTTTTTATGAATGATTTGACATATGCCATTACTAAATCAGAGTTTTGTAATTTTGCGGATGAAAATACTATATATTCATGCAGTCAAAACCTAGGGCACATTGTATCCTGTCTCAAGGATGATACTAATAGTACGATCGACCTAAAAAAGGCTTTCGACACCGTAGACCATAGCATCCTGTTAGAGAAGTTGTCACTTTATGGCATAAGGAGTATTGAACTTGAGTGGTTCATATCCTATCTTAATGGGAGACAGCAATGCTGTAAGGTGAATGGGCACATCAAAAATTGAAAGTATTCGATATGGAGTTCCCCAAGGGTCTTGCTTGGGACCACTCCTCTTTTTAATGTATATTAATGACCTTCCACTTGCACTTTGATAATGCCAAGGTTACTATGTATGCAGATGATACAAGCATCTCTTATTCCCCTAAATCAGTTGATGAAATCAATGCAGCAATCAATGATGATTTGTCCAATCTCAAATTATGGTTAGAAGGCAATAAGTTGTCTCTAAATGTTACAAAAACTCAAGCTATGCTTATCGGTAGCAGGCCAAAACTCCAGAACATTTCTAACAGCGATGTCATGAGCCCTAAGTTTGTTATTAACGACGAAGTTGTCCCGATGATAAACGAAGCTAAGTATCTTGGAATACAAATTGACAAAACATTAGGTTGGAAGGAACATATCAACATTATTGCTGCGAAGATTTCGCGAGGGATAGGGATGCTGAGATATACAAAGAGGTACGTCCCACTCAGTACAGTAAAAACCATGTACGGAAGTATAGTCGAGCCCTATTTACGATACTGTTGCACGGTATGGGGATGTTGCACCGAGACAGACTTAAAAAGACTGCAGATTCTCCAAAATCGTGCAGCCCGTATTGTGACGAATAGTGCTTATGATGCGCACTCCTTGCCTCTGATTAAAGGGCTGGGCTGGCTAACAGTCAAAGAGCTGATCAGGTTTGAAACGGCAACTACTTTTTTCAATCTGTGAATCAACTTTGCCAAAATTATATGGCCCAAATGTTTCAAAGACAGCGTGAACATGCAAAAAGGACGCTTAGAAACACAGAAACTGACTTGAAACTTCCTTTATTTAGAACTAACAATGGGCAACAGTCATTTGCATATCGAGGGGCGACCGTTTGGAATTGTCTAGATCACCAAATCAAACTGTCTCCCTCGCTATCAAATTTCAAATTAAAACTAAAGGAAGGATTATAAAGCAAACTTTACATTCTTCCTTGCATCAAAAATAAATTCTATTGATTTTCCTTTCTGTTGCAATTTAGTTTCTTTTCAACGTATTAACTTGTATTAGGAGAATATTGATTAGATAATTTTGCTTTTTGCTTTTGTTTTCTTTTGTATTTTAACATGGCACATTGTAAAGCAGTTAATTCTTAGCAACTGAATGTTTTTACCCTGTATAAAGAAGTTAGAATGAAATGAAATGAAATGAAATTCGTTGTGTTGGTTTCGGGACAATGGAATGGTTGCAAATCCTTGCAAATTTCAAGTCATGTTTCTTGGACTGAAATCAGACCAGGAGTATGTATTTGAAATTGATAAGAAACATATTCCTGCAACCAACACCGTCAAACTTTTAAGTATTACTATTGACTGCCGGCTAAAATTTTCCGAACATGTGAATACTCTATGTAAAAAAGCCAACAATAAGACTAGCGCGTTTTCGCGAGTAGCGGAATATTTAGATCAGGACAAGAGACGTATTCTGTACAATACATTTATCATGTCAAATTTCAATTATTGTCCTTTAATATGGATGTTCTGTGGCAAAGATGCCAATGCATCAATAAACAGAGTACACAAAAGGGCACTGAGAATAATGTGGCAGGATATCGCAGCCCCCTTTGCTGAACTCTTAGCTAGGGGTAGCGAATGTACAACTCACATTCGAAATTTGCAAAGATTAATGCTGGAAATATATAAATGCCTCAATTCGGAAAATCCATCTTTTATGTGGAATATCTTCCAGACAAAAGATGTGGCCTATTACCTAAGGACAAAAAATCTTCTACAGTTACCGAGCACCAATACATTATCATATGGGAATGATTCATTATCCTTCATTGGTGCCATCCTTTCGAACACTTTGCCTGACTCAATAAAAAGTCTGGCAACCAGTACTAGCTTTAAGAGATCAATTGAAGAGTGGAAGGGTGATAATTGCTCATGCAAAATATATAGATGAAGAGTACGTGGAAATTTTACCACAAGTGTATTTGTATATAATTATCTCCTGACAGTAATTAGTTTTTTCTTTTTGTGTAAATAGTTGGCCTTAATTAGTTCAAATTAGAACTATTATATTTTAAACCAGCTGTAAATAATGTTTAAAAAATAATGATAATAATAAGCAATTTAAGACTGAGAACTTGCCCATGAATAATTAAAATAAACCGTATCGGCACGTACTGCAATTCCTAGTCCAGATTCTTGAAACATGGAAATGTAAGCTAAGTTTTCACCTCGAATATATTTTAAGGGAAACAAATCTTTGAATTTATTGAGCTAGAAATTAACGGAAGTGTACCTGCTGATATTTTTTCCCTATTTATTCGTTCATTTTCAACATCTTTTTCATGTTGGTTTTGCTTTGAGAACCATTGTCAATTCATACACAGCGCGACTCTTTGTGCAAAGCCCCAATAGACCCAAATCACCCCCACATTGCAAAATAATCGAAATAAAATCTACTGAATCACAAAACCTTATGCAAAACCTGGACACCTTTGCTTGCAAATGATTGAACTTGAGATTTACAATGATTTGCTGACAAAAATGAATCGTACGGTGGCGCGAATGGAAAGCTTGGTACGCTGTCAAATCACAATGAAAGCTCTGACGGGAGAAAGTCTCGAAATTAAAGCACTGGAAATATCCAATGATTCTTCGATACCACTTATCCAACTCCTGAAAGTAGACTTCATGACCCGCTCCGCTTAGCTGCCGAAAAAGGAAATCGACCCAAATTACGTCCGTGACCAAAATTACATCCACCTTATTGCCCTAGATGCTTCGAACGCAGAGAAGAAAGCAGTGCAACTTTGACTGACCGTTGAACAGAGAAAGGTAGAAGGGTAAGAGTTGCTGTAGGCCAAGGCCGATTTCCTTCCTTTCTGAGCTTGTTGATACATATTCAAGGAGCGAGAATTTTGACAAAGTCAGGAACTGCAGTTTGTTTTGCGTAGGATCGGGAGGGTAAAATATCTTTTACTTCAGTTGGTATGGAAAGCACTGCGTGAAGCAGACTTCACTGTAAAGTAAAAAGGTTCATCCTCTGCAGAGGAAAATATCACATCTTATATCTGGACGTGATGGTGGCATGCCGTGTGGATCGTCATTTTCTGCTCTTCCTTCACCAACTTATGCCATTCTTGGCCTAACTTATTGCTCCATAGCTATAGCTTCCAGTTGGACAACTCCATAGTTGCTGTTGGATCCGACTAATTTTCTGAGTCCAGCCTTTAATTAGAAGACACTTGAAACTCAGATAAATCAGTATCGCATGTTTTGAAGCAACCCTCGCACCATTTTTGGTCTTCTCGCGAGCTGTACGTGCGTTGATTTCACTGACAAGAGCTGAGCGCTGTGTTTTTGGTCATAATTGTGACGTCACGCGCGAAGGCTTAATGTCGCATTGAGAACCTATTTTCAAAACGGAACTTCACCCCCTTTTCGAAATGGTATTGAGCTAAATTTGGTATCAATCAAATTAATAAAGTTTGGATATTTTGAAAATAGTAAAAAATCAAAGTCGAAAACTTGGCTGCATAAGGCCTTTAAGGCCTTCTTAAAATGCCCGGTTGCTACCCTTCTAGAAAACTTTAATTGTTTTGCTAGACGAAGCAAGTCGAGAGATACTTGACTTTACAACTGTGAAGCCAATTTTTGAGACATCTTGGAGATGCTTTTTTCCATAGATAAGTGCGCGAGAAAACGTAATTGTACGTAATTGTTCTATGATAATTCTTCACTCTAAACCAGCAATCCTGCGTTCCTTTGGCAATCAACATAATCATGATGGTATTGGTTAAGATTTTAATAATGCTTCAGTGCAAAGCACTTAGATCCAACGGACTGACTTTGAATGAAATCTTTATTGTTTTGATTGGCAAAGGTACCCAAGCAATAAGTAAAGCCAGAAGGGAGTGCTATAAAGCAATTTATCTTCATTATATACCTTTGCTTTTTTGAGTTTATTTAGTAGATCGTTTGAATAAAATGATTTTGAAAAACCAATTGGACGAGAACAGTTTTTCGGAACAATCTGTCTCACGCGTTCGAGGCTATTGGGGATTTGCTTTGTTTCTGGCAAAGTTTAAAAACGGCGAAATGAAACTTCAGAACGTTGGCAACGATGCATTTTTGCGTGCATCTATTTGCCTCGAAAATAAAAGTAAAATTTGCAATATTTTTTAATCTGAAAGTAGATACATTCTTAAAGTAGACACATTAATTGATAAAATTTTGATGATATTTATAAAATACTGGTAAAAACACCCCGAATCTTGGTGCTAGGGAGAACAATAGAAAGGCCAAATTGACCTTATTTCCATAATGGCTGCCTCACAGATGGCTGCTTAAATGAAGAACTTACGATGGTCAGAAAGAAAGAAACATGGATTATGATATGAATTAAAATATTAAAACTTTAAAGTGCTTTTTTGTGAAATATTGTCCAACAGGGCCGAATCATAAGTGTAAGAGATTATTATTATTATTATTATTATTATTATTATTATTATTATTATTATTATCATTATTATTATCTATTTATTTAAAGTAGGCGTATAATGGCTAGCTATAAAATAAAAGCTAATTCAAGCCTACTACAAAGTAAAATTGTTTCAAAATAAAAGAAAAATACATATATATCTAACATAAGGATTAATTCAATATAATACATATATACAGATTTTTACAATGCTTTTACAGAAATTTTTAGTATTTACCATGCAACGCATTTATCCTTTTAAGAACCCAAGCTGAGCCACGAAAGGTCTACACAGTCTACAGTTACATTCCTCTCCTTTCCAGGTTTTTATTCTCCTTTTAAAGGTGGAGAGGGTATCTGATAGTTTCATGTCATTGGGAAGTGCCTGCCATAATCTACTTCCTAGAAACGAGATCGTCTCTAAGCCATAGCAAGTAGTGCGCGCTTGTGGCAGCAGTAGATTATGGCAGCTTCTTAACCCGTAAGTACTGTGCTTTTCAACAAAGATCTCCTTCATGAAAGTAGGATTGAGTTCCCATTTTGTTTTATAAATTTCAGTCATCAGCAACTGTAAATTTCTTGTGTGGATTGTGACCGCATTGTCTCTGAGTAACATTGTGTCAAAATCTGATCTCATATCTTTGTAAGTTATCCGCAATGCCCGTTCGTGAATACGATTGACTTTGTTGTCAAGTGTTCTATTGCAGAACATCCAAACAAGAGGACAGTAGTTGAACTGGGACAAGATGAATGCCCTCATTATTCTCTTTACTTGTTCAGTGTCAAGAAAATGAGAGATTCTCGAGAGAGCATGTAGCTTTTGCCCAGCCTTTTTGCAAATGGACTTTACTTGCTGTGTAAAGCATAATGTTTTGTCCAGAATCACTCCAAGCAACTTTTCTTCCTTGCTCTCTTTAATCCTCACACTTCCGATATTTAAAGAAATATGATTACTTTTATCTCCAAAGATCATCAGATGGCATTTGTCCTCATTCAACTTCATACAGTTGTTTGGAAACCATTCTGCAATTTTAAGGGCATCACTTTCTAATGTTTCAATGATACCTTCAATATTGTTGTCACAAGCATAGATAGTCGTATCATCATATGAGATCATATGAGGAGTCAGTGGTACACATATACCTCATCTTTCTCTCTTTGTATATTTACTAAAAATTTTCTTTTATCTTGTGCTTAAAGCGTCTTGATATTGTTGGTGGATTGTGGGGATATAGTTGGGTATGTTGAGCACAGTTTGTCAAACAAACTGAAGCAAATTTCTCTTGATCAGCTATCATATCTTTATACATAACGATCATATATTAATATGATCTGAAGCAATTTTGAAAACGAATAAGAATCTGAAGCAATGTCACGATTTTAGCTTTATCATCCAATGATATAGGGCCTACAGTCGTATCGTCAGTTAGTTGAATGATGACAAAGATTTACGTCAGCTGATAAAGAAGGCGTCACTAATTACAGGGCATTGATGACAATCATGTCAAAGTTACTTATGGTTTGAATATTGATTTGTTTGTGAATTTCACAGAATTCCGCGTTTTGTGTTGGGACCTATGCCAGGGCACAAAACGCCGACATACACGGAGGCGAATTGAAAATCCGCGAAATCCGCGGGGTCCGCGTTATAGACCTGGCCATTTCTGAGGGCATCTCTCAAGACCCCAATCTTTGCACCAAGCACAAATCAGTGCCTTCTTTCACTAAGATGCTGTTGCGGGTCTGTTCAATACCGCAAGGATGCACTCTGAGGTTGGTGCTAAAAATGTACAAGAAATCACCAAAGCTATGTATTACCCAAGGTTTCGAGGGAACAGTGTCTAGTGTCAGAACTGCCAGGCCTGATAGATCATAAAGAATCTCAAGCAAAAATTAGCAACCATCTTAGACGGCAATCGACGACTTGTCTTTAAATATTTTGATCTAAACAAAGAATAGAAGCATCATAGGAAATATTGGGAACACAAGGCTAATTTTCAGGGGAGCAAAGGAGCATGCTGCTTTTAAGAGGGGAGAGATGTAGCAACCATTCCCCCTATCAGGGCCTCATTGTGACATATGCTTTGAAGAACAACGATTGGGACTAATTTGCAATTTTATAATTTTCATTGGGAATAAGTGGTGTTCCCAAAGGTATACGAGATCTTTACAGAGTCATAGCCCCTATCACAGCCAGTAAGTTTACCTAAGTCCTCAAATAAGTCCACAGAAAATATTTTCGCAAAAACAATAATTAAAGAGCCCATTCACCTAAAATTCTAAAAGATATTTCAAAAATATACAATCACTTTTTATTTTTAAACGTTTCGACTTTCATCTTCTTCAGTAACTGTTCTTACAAGACTTGGGGACCTACCTAAAAACCTAGATTACAATAGGGTAACAACAGAAACGACCTAACAAAGGGACCTGCTTAATACACATGTGTTATAACTGAAATAGAAGAAGTCGGGCCGGAAGTAAAAAGAGACGTAAAGAAAAAGCCGACAGAGAGAGAAGGGTGGACTTGAAGTGGGAGCCAGATGTGCCGCCGTCTCACGGGAAAAAAGTCATTAACATAAAACTCCAAACAAACAAAATAAGGAAACCCTCTCCAAAAAGTGCAGAATAATAAATCGATAGAAAACCTAACAAGTAACTCCAACCTCATTCACAGAACGGCTCACCATATTGAGATGCCAACATGACTAGGGGTCCTGGGGACGAGGCCGAAGAAACCCGCCACGTCTAAACAAACAAACAAACAAAATTAAGCAATAAAATAAAAAAAAATTCAAAAAGCAACAACAAAATAAGCAAAGCTTGTTACAGAAAGTAAATAATAGCAAAAAGCCTTATGGAGAAGCCAAAAGAGTAGGAGTCCACAAGTCTGACATTGAGCCCCTTCGGTGCAAAGCTATCTAACTCAAATTGCCAAAAAACCTTCCCGAACTCTAGACTCACCAAATATCCTATCAATAACCTGAACCTTAACATCCTCCATGAAACCATGATGCCCTGCTAACTCAAAATGCCTATGAAAATCTGCCTGAGTAACCATTTCCCCTTTCTCACATCTCCTACAACACGACTTATAATTATTAAACCTAGTTCGAAAGGGGGTAAACGTGCTACCAACATACTGCATCCCACATACCGTGCGACCTAACAAGTAAATAACACCGGACGAGTCACAATCAAACCTGGAATTTATCTTATACTCCTTACCCGTAACGTGACAGACAAACTTATCTCCTTCAAGCATAAACTTACACACCTGACACCTAGATTTACCACAGCGAAAACAGCCCTTAACGGAATCCCCTGGTACCGGAGGAAGCTTCGCCCTAACAAGGTTATCCTTGAGATTGCTAGCACGCCTGAAGGCCACAAGGGGCTGTTCCAGAAACACCCTCTTGTGCTCTTCAGATGCAGCCAGCATTGGCTGAAGTTTGCCAATGGCTTTACGGATTCCGTTAAGGGCTGGGTGATATGTAACTACAAATGGGATACGGTCCCCCCTTCCCCGATTATGTCCAACATCCTGATAATTCAACGCTTGCCTATCCAAATGCTTGACTCTCTCGACCTGCTCCCTAACAAAACCTTCTTCGTAACCTCCATTGGTAAACCAACCAACCAATTCCTCAGACCTAGCTCGAAACTTACCATCATCAGAACAAATCCTCCGAATCCCAAGAGCCTGCCCATAGGGAATAGCCTTCTTGGTGTGCCATGGATGACATGAAGCCCTCTGCAAATACTGATGCGTATCAGTTGGTTTGCAGTAGAGATCAGTCTCCAAGGCACGTCCCTTTCTTACCACCATAACATCCAAAAAACTAACTCCTTCTCTGGAGCTCTCAGACGTAGACTTTATAGTTTCATGGAAGCTGTTGACGTATTCCAGGAAACTATCCAGTTTACGCTGACCATGAGTCCAGATAAAAAATACATCATCAATATACTTTAACCAGACCAAAGGCTTATCCATCCAACCATCCAACAACTTCTTCTCCAAATCAGCCATAAACAAATTAGCAACCGCCCTTGCAAATTTAGTTCCTATAGCCGTCCCTAACTTCTGCCTGTATACCTTTCCATCAAACTCAAAGACATTATTCTCCAAAACAACCCTCGCCAAATTAACCAATGAACCCGTGGAGACTCTTGGATTTTGCCTGCTGTTTAGTGCATGTCGCATCGCCTCCAAGCCCTCATCATGTGGGATGCTAGGATAGAGGCCTACAACATCCACCATGCACAACAAAGCATCACCAGGAATCTCCCCCAAACCAGCCAACAACGACAAAAAGTGATTAGTATCCTTAACGTAAGACTCAGTACTACTGACAAGGGGATTAAGATGATGATCTAAAAACTCTGAGATATGTTCCGTAGCCATACCACAATTAGAATTAACCGGCCTACCAACGACTCCTGACAAACCCTTATGTATCTTAGGCAAAACAAAAAGAATCGGCCCACCTTAGACCTCTGAACCTGCAAATATGATGCTTCCTTATCTAATAACCCTGGATCACAAACCTGAATTTCCGTAACACAGTTCATGACCTCTGCCTCTAACTCCACCGTAGGATCCCTATCTAATGCCTCATAAACCTCCAAATTACTTAATTGCCTATTTGCCTCAGCAACATAATCCTCCCTATCCCACACAACAACAGCAGAACCCTTATCAGCCTCTTTAATAACAATGCTCCTATCAGACTTGAGTTCCCCCAAAGCTTCGCGCTCCTGAAATGATAAATTAGGAAAATTCTTACCATCCGGTGAGACAGCCAGCACCTCCTTTTCCAAAAGAGAAAGGTAGTTTTCCAGAATGAGATCGGCCCGAGGTGGATTCCAACTTGATAGTGATAGTATATTTTTACTTGATGCTGCTCAGTATGCTCAGTATGCTTAGTGATAGTCTTTTTTTTTACTTGATGCTGCTCAGTATGCTTAAAACGGCAGATATATTAGGATAATTGCTTTCGAGGCAATATCTATGGATCCAAGCCCTGAGTACGACATGAATTTACAAGATTGAACAAGGAAGAAAGTCAGTCAAATACCCAGGGGACACTCAACATACACGAATACGGGGGCGGTCAGTCCACAAAATTTTAAGGCAACCCTAAAATGTTAGTTCAGCTTAATTGAGACCCAAAAATATCATCAACATAAGCAATAAAGCATAAGCTCTTTTCTGTTGACTATTTGAATGTAATAAGGAATTTCAAAAATAGAGAATGGTCATACGACGTTTCGCTTTCGCTTCATCAGAAATAAACTTTCTTCTATAAACTTCATCAGAAGTAAACTTCAGAAAGTTTATTTCTGATGAAGCGAAAGCGAAACGTCATATTTCATTCTATATTTTTGAAATTCTTTATCAACATAAGCATGTACTTAATGATATCCATTTCGATCTGAAACAAAAAAAATTCAAGGAAGTGCCTCATTTTATTGTTTCAATCATGATAGAGGTAATCATGATAATCGTAACATATTTTTTATTGTCATAGAAACAGAAACAATAGAGTCAATTTATTTAATCGATTAATTTTGATTGTTTGCTTCAAAGTGCATCTCAGTACCAAGCTCAATGATTACAGCCATGCCCTTACAGCCATGAAATAGAGGAGAAAGGAATCCATCCCCTCAGGTATTGACCGCTGCAAAAGCTCCAGGTATAGGAGAGGGTTAAAGAGAGGGTGTACATGAGATAGAGCAAGGATAAGACTAAAGAGTGGTGAAAAGAGCAACTAAAGAGTGGTGAAAAGAGCAGTGATAAACCTCAAGGGTGAAACTGAAAGATTGTCGAGCATATACCGGGTGAGTCAATAAAAACGCCCGACGTTTGAAATTATCCTTCCCCCTGAATATCAAAGCAATGATATTGAAAACAGTCTTGTTTTATTCCTGATATGTCAAATTAGGTTCAGTAATTTACCCGGCTTTAATAAGTCATTTCTTCCCGTCAGAATAGGAGATTTTCTGCAGAAAGCCCTTCCGAAAGCCTCCAAAAACGAGTGAAAACACCAAGCAAGATTTCCCTTTGATCTCCTTCCTAGCAATAATGACTCTTAAGTGTATTCATGTATTTCGTCCTCATGAGAGAATGGAATCCCCCTCAATAAGTTATTCATACTAGGGGGAAGAATTTTCAACCCGGCAAGATGAAAGCACGTGCTAAAGCGTCCTGAAAGTCATCGCTGCGGGTTAAGCACATTCGGGAAACTTGCTTGTAATTTTAGCACGTTTTCAAGGCTTCTTAAAGGAATTTTTTAAGATAATTGCTTACAGAATCTGAACGGAGTGACCAATTTTACCCAGAAAAAATTCTAAGAATAATTGAACATGTTAGCTATTCAATCAGATGCTGCAAAGTATCATTGCTTATATACTTAGGGGGCAATAGCCTTTCAAAGACCGGCTTTTTCTACTCACCCTGTATATGAATGGGCGTTTGTTTTTGACTCACCCTGTATATGAACGGCCCCTTCGTAGAGGAACCGTAACGACACCGTTATGACAATAGTTGGCCAAGGTAAAATGATTAACAGCTACGAATGCTAACAGGCGCAGCAAATTCCACCCTTAGCAATTACTAGGTACGACGGCGAGCCAGCGTGGCGCCGCAGGCCCACGTGGCAAGCCTAGTTTTTTAATATTTTTGGTTTAAGAGTGGGACATTCCCGTCATTCTGATGTAAAGATAACTTCGATTTTAGGCTTTTGTCAAAGAAGACGAGTTATTATCAAGGCTTGACATTCTGGAAAATGAACTCGACATTATCACAAAGGTACAGTATTTCTTTTAAATTTCTAAGATCATTCTTTATATCGCAGCAATCAACTCAGATTCCAACAGGTATTGACTGAACAGATGTGTTCAAATAGAAATATATTTTGGTGGACCGAAAGTTCAGAAAAGAAAAATACGGTATATTTGAGCCTAGTTTACTATCTGTCTCATTGAAAAATTATAATGATAAGATGGAATTTTCCAAAGAAGGAAAGAATGCTGTAATTAGTATTCGCAATGAATTGGTGAAGCCAAACCTTTGATTAAATTTTGCCAAGCTTTATTTCATTTCATTAACTTAGAATTATCCAAAAGTCAGTGAACTGTGTCGTTGTCTATCTTTTGTTCGTATGAAGGATATGCCAGAAGAAGATTGCCGAAAACTGTTAATCAATTTTCAAGAAGAAAAAGAAACTTACGAGATAAAGGCTAAGGTAATACCATGCTTCTCGTCCTCTATCGTACATTTTTTGCTAAATGTAGGGATATTCTGTATCCTTTTGCTCAGCATAGTCCTTATATCTTTAAAGTTCATGCACAGGAAGCCCAATCGCGTATATTGTGGGGCCTAGCTTTAAGTGAGGCAATTTATGCTGTGCTGTTTTCCTAGCTGCAAAATTAGTAACACTACTTGTTCTTTGAATTAAAGTAAATTGAAATTCATACCGTTGAAGGGTTGGCTGTTTATCTCCGTGTCTTTCTTCTTGCTTCTGTATCATCGCAACATCCCGCCGGCATGGCAACATCGGTCCTGTTGATGTTGTTGCACTGCGATGACGCAACATTATTGTCTGTGTTTGTTGCGTTGTATCGTCAAGGAATGAAGCTTGTTTACCTGCCAAAATCTAACAACAGTTTGTCCTCGCTCTATCTCGGCGAATTTTGCATCAAACGCCCAGTTCTTTGCATCAAAATGTTGCCCAGGTTTAAACGTTGTGCTCAATGCATTCGGTCTCACTTTCCCCCGTGAAATGATATGAAACAAATGCGAAATAAAACATTTCTCCACGGCGGTTTGAAATCTAACGAAGCTCGGGCTCGGCAACTTGTTCAAATCAAAGAGCGCCGACGTTCGATATTCGTCAAATTTTCCGTGAAAATCACGACGGTGATCCCCTGGCTTCGGTAGAGCCACGCAAACAAGACGCAGCAATATCCGGTGGGACTTTTCACGGAAAATCTGACGAATATCGAACGTTGGCGCTCTTTGACTTGAAGAAGTTGCCGAAGCCGAGCCTCGTTAGATTTCAAACCGCCGTGGAGATATGTTTTATTTCGCGTTTGTTTCATATCATTTCACGGAGGAAAGTGAGAGCAAATGCATTGAGTACAACGTTTAAAAGCTACAATCCTGGCCATAAGGTGTTGAGAAAAAATCGACTTTCCCCTATTTTTTAGACCTCGCAACCAAAATACCGTCAAAATGTCCACTTCCCCCCACCCCCCATCTCAATGTTGTTTTTTTGTCTTCAGAAGATATGGCAGTTATCAGATTTTAGGATATCTTCACAAACAACATTGAATTGGGGGAGCGGGGGTTTGCTAAATGAAAAAATTCGAGATTTTCCAAATATTCTCAACACTTATGGCTAGGATTGTCTTTGGACCAATGAAAATCGCTCCTTAAAGAATGCGTATCAAATGGTCCTTGAAACTGAATTTAATACCAAAATGGAATAATTTGGCATATGTATCATTTCTTGACTTGCGGTGTGCAGGAAAGTAAGGAAAGTAAGATACTTTAAAACTAGAGGTAAGGATATCTCCATACACAAATTAGATAACTGTCCCTCATGGACGCATCTCGTGCAAAATTCTGGTCTCTGTTAAGCCAATCACGAGAAACAGTACTAAGGAACTAGGGCATCCTACTGAGCCATGGAAATTACCTGAAAAGTCAACGAAGCTTAAGCAGCAATGATGGCCCATCATAGTTTCTTATACAAATACATGTATCGAAAAATGTTTGCCAACGGGTAACGCACGGGTAACACAACGGGTAACGAAAATTTGTCTGAAGGCTCAGTACTGATATCTAACGGGTAACACGGGTAACGGACTATTTATTAAAATAATACGTATAATAAAATAATATTTTTCCTCAAAGTAGTCATACGCTTGAAAGTTAGATTATGGAAAACCTGTTCAATCCCGTTTGGTTTGCTCTGAAAAAATTGAGAAACGACGGAAACGATGGACCATGGGACTTACCAAAAATGCCATTTGGAGGCCTCTGATTTCAGTTTTCGCGCAATCCTGAACTTCAAATGCTTATAACTCCATTACTTTTTAGCGGATTTGCAAGATTCTGGTGTCAAAAATTGGTTTAAAATCTCTGGACATGGGTCACTTAGCCAAGGGCCCATGCAGCATATTGTTATTTTACCATTAATCAAACGTCGAACAACTTTTTTGAGACACCCTATACGTTATGGTGAGCTTCTTGATGTTTGTAGTGGCACAGACGCAGTGTTTATTAGCTATGACAGAATGGAACTCTTTATTTTGATCAACAAAGTGTCAGTGTCGACTTTATCCTCGCAACGCTATTGCAAACAGTCAGTTTGGTGAACTTAGCAGTAGATGTGATTTTAAGGTGTTTGAAATTGATGCGATAGTGTGGTGTAATGTCATAGTAGCTTCCATAGGTTGGATTTGGGAAACGGCTGGGAGTGGAAGTTGTTTGAATTGAAACTGTTGCAGTGTTTTCATAGGATATATCAATTTGCTGACTTGCCTACTCGCTGTCGTGAAAGTTTCTGTTCTGTTTTTTTCCAGTGTTTCTATTTTCAAAGAGGATCGCAAAGTGCAGCTGTTTGCGCAAGACAGTACCTACCTGTACCTGTATCTTCCTCCAACAATGAACGTTGTCATTACAGAGGCGAATTGAAACGTTTCCGTATCAACTCGGCGAATTCATTGCGTGACTGAGTGGCCCTCTTAGCCTGATCACTTGACACTCCAAGTAACCCAGAAATCCTTCCCCATGGATCACGGTAGTATCTCTCTGGTTTCGCAAACAATAATATCTTTGTTAGTGCTGTGTTCTCTGTGCGACATATGTGACCAATAAACTTGAGGTATTGACTGTATATGAAATTCCTTAATGGTGTTGTTTTGAGGATGTTCTGAATTTTCTCATTTGTGTATGTAAAGGCATAGTTTGCTTCCTCGTCATCATCTTCATTCTCAGGAACATGTTTCCTTTTCCATCCACCTTTCACCATATCCCGTAGGCATTGGTTCCAACAGGATTCATGTTTTTTAGCTCTTGTTCATTTGGAAGCCATGCAGCTGTTCCATATGTAAGTCTTGATCTAACACATGATTCTAGGATCTTACGCCTTGTAGGCATGTTGACATGAGTATCACATAATTCTGATTTAAGCTCGTAAAATTTTCCTATAGCTCTCTCTCTTCTGTGAATTGTAAAACAGTCATTGGGATCGTTTGTTATGACCTGTCCAAGATATGTGAAAGATTGTACATTATCTATCTTCTCTGATCCAATATTGATAAGAGTATCTCGTTTCGCTAGATCTTCATCGTTGAATATTTGTGTTTTTATTTTCTTAAATGAGATCGTCAGACCAAATCTCTTACAAGTGTCGTTTAGAATAGTGAGAATCTTTTCTGCATCATTAACTGTTCTGCAGAATAACACCACATCATCTGCATATAAAATCCATCTAATTATTTCTAATCCACTCATCTTTCCACTTTTCCTTTGGTTTCGGTTTGTACAATAGTGTGGAATATTGTACTGGAAAGGAATTCCCCAACCATCTGGAAATGCATTATCAATTTCCTGTGCTGCAACTTTAAGAACGTAGTCAAAGTAGTAATTGAAAATGCAAGGAGATTCCTGTCCTCCTTGACGGCAACCAATTAGTACATCAAAAGTAGTTTTCATTCCTTTTATCGATGCTGTAGTTCCTTCATACATCTTTAATATGGCTATGAGAAGAGTTGCTCCGGTACGCATGGCTAGGACCTTGAACAGAAAATCACGTGGAACATGATCGTATGCTGCAGTTAGATCTATAAAAACAGCTACTAGTGTCCCCTGACATTTTTCAATTATCATCCTTGTTATGAATATTGCATCAGATGTAGATCTATTATTCCGAAATCCAAATTGTTCCTTCCCAATATGTGCTTGGTATGCATTTTGAGTCTGTCCATGATAAGCTTTGCTAGGATCCGACTCATATTTGCTCTAATGGAGATGCCTCGATAGTTCGCAGCAAGACTCATGAGACCTTTCTTGAAAAGACATGTAATGCTACAATGTAACCACATTGATGGAACCTTCACAGATGTCCAGATCAGTGTCATGAGGGTTAGGATTGCCTTGATTAGTTTGTTACTATCATTATATTTTAGGCTCTCTGTTCTCATCTTATCTGTCCCAGCACTTTTGTTGTTCTTGAAACTCTTTATCACCTTTTTCACCTCATCTGCAGTAGGCGAACTTTCATCCACAGTGATGATCTCATCTGTTAGATGGGGATATTGACGAGGATTTTCAATTTCTGGAGGGATTGGTATTTCTCTTTTTGCGAAGTGTTGTTCGAAGTGTGTTTTCAATTTTTCATTTGATATGGAGCGTTTTGAGCCAGTCTTAAGTGCAGTGTACTTTTTTGCCTTGGCAAATTCTTTTTCCGTGTCTCGTGCTTCTGCGACTGTGTTGATGTTGTCAGCGAGCTGCTTGAAATAGTCATTCTTGAGTTTGCATCGTCTTCTCTTAATACTCTTTTGTAATTTTCTCATATGCTGATGGTCAGAGCAGTTACGGAGTTCCTTAGTCAGTTCCTTAAGAGTATCATCTTCCCAAGGTTCTTTTTTTTTTATTGAATCGATCTTCGGACATACTGAGTCAGCACTTTTTCTCACCACTTCTACTATTTGTTCATTTAGCATATCTATATCGTCTTCAATTATCGTGGAAAGGTCGTCTTCAACCTTCATGGTTAGCTCTTGCATGACATGTGGGTCATCCCTTAGTGCCCGGTAATCAGTTATTGGAATTGGTTTACTTCTCTTTGATCTACTTATTTGGTGTTTTAGTTCACTATTTGTTGACGGGAAGGAGATGTTAATAACTAATAGGCGATGGTCTGTTTCATATGGGAGGGATGCTTTCGTGTGTACTCAACATGATCGAACATACTTTTCTAGCCATGGTGTGGTACATATGTAATCAATTCTTTTCCAATCACCTGTTCCCGCGAATGCTTCATTGCTATGCTGAATGTTCGTTCAGTGCTATGCTGAATGTGTTAATTCTTGAAATAATTCCATATTTGTGTTGATGCAGTTTATTTATTTACAGCAAACGATACAACGATTAATAGAGGAGAAGTCGGAAGCATTACAGAAACTTGCTGATGTCCAGGTAGCTTCATTGTTCTCTCAATGCGCGAAAGATGAATGACAGAGATATGACATTGCTGAAAGGGAATCTAAGCATTTATAAGCCTTCGATAAAAATAGCCTTTCAACGACAAAAGGCCGTGACGTGTACCGCACCACATTTGTCTAACTGATCTACGTCAGCAGTAGACTTGCCCCAAGTCTATTAATCTTAATTATTTCTGCGCCTCGCAGAAGTAATTATGATTCATAGCGTAGACTTCAAGCAAGTCAGTAAGTCCGGTGAATGTGAAGTGACGTTGTTTTTAGTCTTCGGCACATGCGTAGTAGGGTTTTATGAAGCGCAGAAATTTCAAAATTAAAAGTTCAGAAATGACCGTTGGAGTGATGGCGGCAACAAATCAGAGAGCTACTGCCCAGGTACAGCACACAAATGGATAAAGGGTTGGTATAAAGGCTGCCTATGTTTTGTTTTAGTTATCAGGATCCATCAACAAGCTTTGTTTTCATACGAACACAGCGAAAAGATATAGAAGTGTAAAAGCGACGAAAATAAATGAGGCCATCAACTGATCAACCCTGAGAATCTTGGCTGAGCCTCCTGTGGCTGAGCTTACCGTAAGCACTTTGCAGCTAATTTCTCTACCATCATTTTAGACTATTTGAAAGGAGATATTTATAAATTGTTTCATGGTTTCATGAAATTCGAGACCATGCGAATGTTGCATTTGTTAGCTGTTCTATTCGAATATTGCTTCCGCTAGGTTGGGCGGAGCTTAGTGAATTACAATAGGAGCGCTTTCCTCTTGGAAACCCCATTGAATTAGAATACTCAAAATGGAATTGTTTGAAGAATATTTTATCCTGTGATTTTTCCGGGAATGGGCTGATTACTGTGAGTCAAGACTGTCGCTCCTTCAAACAGGCAATCCCAAATCTGTCAGTTACTACGCAGGGACGAAACTTCAAATCAGGTTATCTGTCTATAAAATCCTACGTTCTGCGCATGCTTCAAAGACTCATATTTTTGTTGGCCAGGACTTACATGATTTTTTATTGTTTTGAACAATGCAGGCTGAGATTCATCTCCCAAACAATCTACGTCAGCAGTGAACGTTGATGTCTGATAGGTCTACCGGATGTTCCAAAAAAGTATACAGATTTGGTCGACCCTAGATACTAGAATATAGCGTGAATCAATCCGAAATGATTTTCAAAACATACCTCGATAGCTCTTTTGAACACAAATACCTCGTTTGTTGATATCAGTGCGTTGAGAGCGAAGATATTAATCTTCAAAGGCCAAATTTGCCTCCACCTCCAAACAAGAGCTTTGACGCTCTGGCCTAAGAAAATTCTTGAAGCACAGTGAATAAAATCAACAAAAGTTGAAGATGACGCAACAGATGTGTTTTACGAAATACAGTTAAGGTGAGACTTATCGTGAAGGGTGCTCCGAAATTAGCTTCATTCATCTCAATATCAACAATTTATTTTACACTCATTATTCATCGGTGAAAGTACTCCCTTGGGCAAAGACACTCTTGGAACCGTCGAATCATTCCTTGAAAAGAATTTATCAGATCTTTCGAGAGTCAAGACAGGAAGGTCTGGAGATTTTTTGGGGCCAAAAGATGTCTCCTCCCTTTTGTTGATAACCCAACCGGGAAAACAGCTTCGAAAATACGTCATCATCAACTTGATCACGAGAAAATCTGATAACAAATTATTTTCAAGGAATGGTTCGACGATGTCAAAAGTGCGTTGATGCTCAAGGGCAGGGCGGATCCAGGATACAATCTGACCGGGGCTTGAAAAGTTTTGGTGACCACACCCTTCAGTTGACTGGAAATTAAGGCCACGCTCGTTTATTGGCAGAGTGTTATAAAACCACAGTAGGGCTCTTCCTTAGAAAAGGTACCTGGAGATGTGCCAACCGCAAGGGTATCCTTTTTCGTGCATTTAGGGCGTATTCTTTTGGGCATCTTCTGAAAACGATAGAGTTGGTAGAAGATAAAATCCCATTCTTTTGGTACCCTTCTACCGAAAATAGTAAACTTCGCAGACTTCAGATCACTTTTTATAAAAGCCCATTCTTTTGGTCATTCTGTTTTCGGTAGACCTCCGAGAGATTTTTGACGTATTCTTTTGGGCTCTTCTGAAAACGGTACGGATCCCCAAGGCTTCGGAAATCTTCTGCTTCTGAAGCTGGCAGACTTTTGCAAGATCCTAGAGAGCATTGTCTCGTTTCAGAAAGTTTTCAAAAACATTCGAAAAAACAATGGTACTTCGCAGATTCTTTACTCTTGGGATTGGTATAACAAAAGTACATTGCATTGCAATTGTTGTAATTCGCTCGGTCGAACAACAACATTCGAATTCTCATTTCTTCAGCATTCCTTTCCCATTCTTTTAGTATTTTTCTCAGCGAAGTCTGCCAACTCTACCGCTTTCAAAATTCCCATTCTTTTGGAAACTGAAATTTTTCTCTGCGAAGCCTACCGTTTTTGGAAGACTTCGCAGACTTCAGATGCCCAAAAGAATACGTCCCTAGTCTGCCCAAGGGTATACTTCTTTGCAATCTTTGTCTTGGCAAGGCAAGGGTATGCTATTGGGCAATTTTGTTAAAAGCAATGTCAGATTTTGGTGATTCTTGTAGAGAAACCCAAAGTTTTGATGATTTTGGTGTAGAGAATGCCCATTTTGCAATTTTTGTTAGAAAACGCCAGGCACTTTTGATGTAGAATTTAGTCGAGCCAAGTCTAATTTTCACAAAAACTGATGTAGCCAATGGTACCAATTTGAAACTGTGGTGTGGGCAGCACACCCCTGCTCGAAATTTAGCCGAGAACCCTATGTGGTAATACAATCAAGGGAAGACCAAACTTTGAAACTTCATGGTCTCAGGTTTCATGTTTTTGGTGTTTTGAAAATGGAGACTGCTTTCTGCTTTGCAAGAAGGCATTGAAATATTCTATGATTTGTTGATGAACTGATGAAGGCTGACAAAACTCTAACAACAAGTTAATTAGCAAATTTCAATAAAACGGAATTCCGAAAATTTATCTTGCTGATGAAGGCGGGCGATCGATACCCCAACAGGCCTAAATACTCCATCATCATTGTAAATATGCAATCAAAGATTGCCTGGAAAAGCTGTAAGATTTCAAGCAAATTTGTGATGAACACCTCGGCTGCGTGGAACAAATAATAGTAACGTACTAGGCTTGCAGCGGGGCGCCTGCGGTGCCGCGCTGGCCCGTCGTCGTACCGAGTAATTTCTTAAGGAGGAACTTGCTGCGCCTGTTTACATTTATAGTTGTTAACCACTTTATGTGGGCAAACTATTGTGATAACGGTTTCTTCAAGGTTCGATCTACGAAGTGGCCGTTCATATATATGCTCGACAATACACCTTTTCAGGTTAAGCCACGCCGCGTTCTTGCTGGAGCCTGGGGAGCGTTATTGGGTGAAAAACATTCTTGTGCGCGCTTCGAGCGGGAAGATTTGTTATGCTGTGACGCCAAATTCAGATTTATCGAAGATTTAGTTGCTGTTTCATCGTCGAGAAGAACGTTAATTTGCTGTGCGCAGGCTGTTATCTTTGGGAACAGCTTTTTTAAAAGCTTTCACAAGTACCTGGCTCTGGCAGGGTGCGCAAATCCTTACGGTGTGTGGTGTTTGTCGGAAGTAGTAGGCCCTGCTTGGGCAGGGCCTACCAGAGCCTACGAAAATGGTGAATTGAAACTGTGCCTTTGTTGGACGCATGAACAGCAACTACAGGCTTAAATCATGGAGAAAGAAACCTTGTGAAATTCATGTCGGAATGACGCACAATGATTTTCCTTGTCCACAACCGTTTCGCCTTCACAGTTTTCCAAGCAAAATGAGATTTTCTGCCATAAGGGATGACTGGATTCGTGCAATAAATCGTGTCACGAAGCGAAAGACGAAGTGGCAGCCAGGATCAAGTGACACTGTCTGTTCAAAGCATTTTATTGAAGGTGCACCAACAGCTTTAAACCCAATTCCCACCCTCGATTTGGGGTATGAAAAACCAGCAAAGAAGCCAAGGAGGGAACTTTTTAGAAATGTTGCCAGTGATGTTGGTGATGGAGAGATGATATCTGACTGTGGTAGTACTCATTCTAATCCAGTTGATTGTGACAATGGTGCTGACCAAACTGCTGTAAGCAGTAAATCTGAATCATGTTAAATAAAGATATTTTGGTAGATTCTATTCAAGGAGAGGTGGAAAAGATCAAGGAAGAAAAAGCAGCCATTGACACAATAAATGAGAGATTATCTAAAGAAGTAGAATCATTAAAGATTAAAAATTCTGCTGGTGGAGGGTTCTCATTCAAAGGTGTAAAGAAGGATGCCGATATGATATTTTACACTGGACTTTCTACAAAGGTTTTTAATTGCCTTTTTGATCTACTTGAGCCCCATGTGCCAAACTTTGCTTACTGGAGGGGCAGGAAAGTTTTAACTGCCAAGGCAGTTGGACCGAGACGGCAACGGAAGCTAAAGATCCCTTATAAAGATCAGTTTCTCTTAGTCCTGATGAGATTAAGACTTGGCATTTTGATGCATGACTTGGCCATACGATTTAATGTATCAGTTGCATCATGTTCATGCATTTTCACCACTTGGATAAAGTTGTTATCATCATCAATAGCCCAAGCTCTCCTCAAATTGCTGCCAAAAGATACCATTGTTTCAAACTTTCCAGATGTTTTTAAGGATGCAGGCTATCATAAAACAAGATGCATAGTTGATTGTACAGAGATATACATCGAAAGACCAAAATCATTGTTCGTTCAAGCCACAACTTGGTCTGATTATAAGAAACATAATACAGTCAAATACTTAGTTGCAATATCTCCATCTGGATACATAATGTTTCTTTCTGATGGCTATGGTGGAAGAACCACAGATCAAAATATTTGCCAAGACAGCCCATTTTATAGAAAACTGTAGTATGGAGATGAAATAATGGCTGATAGGGGTTTTCAAATTAGAGAAGATCTTTTACATTATTACTGCCATCTCAGTGTTCCACCAGGAGCTCGCTTGAATGACCAAATGACCACAACTGAATGCAGGACAACAAACGAGATTGCAAACTTAAGAATACATGTGGAAAGAGCTATCAACAGAATAAAAACATACAGAATTTTGAAAAATGTCATGCTGATAACACTGCTTCCTTTAATTGATGATATAGTACATACTTGTGGAGCTTTATGAAATCTGAAACCACCTCTTATTAGAAAGAGGTGAATGAAGTGTTTCTATCTCCCTTCATTGTATGCATTCAAGGTGAAATTTCTGTTTGCTTCTCTCTTTAATTTGAATAATTGGATCATTGATGATTCTTATAGATCAAGGGGAAACATCAGTAATAAAATATTGTTGAGTGGAGGCAAAATGGGTCACTTGTTTTGTAGCATGAAATTTCCTAAAATGATTGCAGTATCAACTAATTATTGCAGGAAAATTAAGAACAATATTAATGAAATGCATAAATTTTTCAGTAACCTGTTTTGCTTGACCATAGTACAATAAGGCCCCAAAGTTAAGAAACCAAATTTTCACATCTTAGCCTAAAAAGTTTCTTATTTGTATGGTATATGGTATAAACTTGTTCCTGATTAGTCTGGAAGTTTCTTAAGTTTCAAATCTTCTTTCTGGAAGGTCCTGGAAGAACAGGTTGCAACAAAATGAGTATTTTTTCACTGTGAAAGATCTAAATAAAAATGATTGTTAATCCTTCAGTGACATTTTGTGGGAGACCCAAGACTGGCTTCAGGAGCTACAGTACAGGCCTTGGGCAGATCAACATTAAGTAGAAATGCTTGAAAATTTTTAGGTATCCTTTTGGATTGTTCAAATTCTGTTATAAGAGTTCTTGAGTGATATGCAACTAATGTAAAACAATGTTGATGTCCACACTGCCTAGCTGCATACAATCTGTCATCAATTTGTGTCAGCCAGTTGGAAGGCTCTCAGCTATCTTTTCAGACACTGCTCAGGTAGTCAAAAGCCTTGAATTCTCTCCAACAAGGGAAGTCAAGAGTATGGTTTCGCTTCTCAGTCAAAATTAACAAAAATTTGTGATTTCCAACTTTACTTGAAACTATGTACAACATATTGAAAAGGAGAGCAAAAAGTCTTTTTGGAAACTGCAGTTTATACTGTAAGGAGATGGTAATTATTTCACTCTGTCTGCAAACTGCAGAATCCTAAATTATCAATGAATCTGTTTTCTTTAGGGGAGTCATAGCTAGTGGTCAGTCATGCAGCATCTCAAAAGATTGCCAAGCTATTCAATTAAATGATGATACAACACATCATGTTTCAAATGACATTTTGATTTCAGGAAGCTTGTTATAATCTAGCTTGTTTAGCTTTTTGGGTTACACCCTGCAGGTTCCAGTTATATAATGGTTCAAAAACTTTATACTTTACAAAGTACAATCTGCCAAGAATGGTAAATGGGTACATTTGGAGTACAATGGGTAGTGTTAATGATTGGTTAGTGTAGATCATGAACAATTAAATCAATCTTTGCAGCATGGAGGTTGCAGCAAGGGGAAGTCTGTGAATAGAGATTGTACAGGATTTACTCACATTTTTGCCATTCCCATTTACCCCCAATAGACCCTAGTTCTTTAGTTGAAGAATTGACCATTTCACAAATTTTATACCAACTAGACTCACTTTAGCGACCTCTTGTGCCAATAACCAAACTTGTGGAAAGTAGCTAATTTGTATCTAATGTTCAACTTCTAAAATATATGGAATATAATGGTCCCTGTAAAAGTCATTGATAAGTGCCTTTAAACTTTCCCAGTAACCTTTTTCAAACCCAATCAGTTCCATATGTGAACCACGAGGAGTCCAAACGAAAAATATTGAACTTTCCACATTTGTTGCTGCCATTTGCACCTGACATTGGGTGTAATACAGATGGTTCCTCTTTAATGACAACTTTTTGTCAGCATCAGATACTAAAAATGGTAAATTGGCATCATCATCAAGTGGTGAGAGATGCTGAATGGAATATGGGCATTTTACTTCCAGAGCCTTCATCCCACAGCAACGGCAACTAACCATTCTGTCAGGGCTACCACCAGCAAATCTCAGATCTTTGCAAATGCTGAGTCCACATTCAGTAATTTTTACCTTTTTATGGAATTCTTTGTATGTCTCAGTAAATGATGAAACTGCTTCTAGCTCCATCTCCCTCCCATATTTCAATGCTGGAATATTTTCATTCACCCACTGTGTTCCTTCAATGTTCTTTATTATATTTGTGAAGTCAATTGGAGTTGCAGACTTTGATGCAGTTTCCATCCGTGTTTTTATGGAATGGGCTCTTGATGCTGTGACAACATGCTTTCTTGCATAGTGCCATTTATCATTAACACTTTGGCCTTGAGTTGCTTCTTCAATCATTGTGATATTTTCATCTGACATTTGTTGCTCCAATTTCAGAAAATATTCTTCTTTTGTGCTTGACTGTCTTATAATATCAGCATGAGTTGCAAAGTTTGTACGAACCTCTGATGCACCATCATTTTGGAAGGACTTGTGCTCAGCAGTAAAGATAATTGATCCATCTTATGCAAATCATTTTCATGGCAGTCAAGATGTCATTGAATGTAATGTTACAAGGTTTATGCATGTCTGGTGTAAAGCTCTTCTTAGGAGAACAATTTAATTCTGTCTTTTTTCCCTCGCCTTCCAAAATCTCCTCTAGTTAGTTCCAGGTCTTTAATTTTAGTGGGTATTACAGAAGCATTGTTGGGCAACCACTCACAGGGCCTTGAAGTGCAGGATGGATTATAGAGACCCATTCTAACTGCAGCTTCAATTCGAAATAAAGCAGCTGCAATATGGTTGCATGTTTGTGCAATCCCTACCATGCAAGAACAGTGTCCACAAATCATCTTCCCACTTGATTTTTCTATGCAGACCCAGAGCTTGTGTCTTGCATCTGATATCCGTTGAGATGGCTTGCAGGTTGCCTTGAATATGCAATACTTGCTTCCCTGGCTAACTTCATGATAATTCAATGAACTTAGCCAGCCCTCACGGTAGTAACTGTATGCCTTTGATGTCTTATAGTCACATAAATCGGTTGAAGCAAGTTCACTGGGATGAAATGCTAAAAAGTTATAAATGTCCGGGTATAAAGTCATTGGCCAGCATTTGACACTCTCCTCTTCTGCTAACCATCCTTCCTTTAAGCTAAAAGGGTCGGGCAAAATCTCATCTAATGTATTTAGTTTCAGTTTATACTCTCTCTCTCTCAAGCTCCAGTTTTGCTTCCTCTGCAGTTTACACGATTGGTACATCATTTTCAAGGGCAACAAAGGCCCTTGCAACCAACTCATTTTTCTTTCCTGCAACACGTAATCCTCGTAGCCGCAAGAATGATTTCAGTTCTTCAACTTTCATCGATCTCAACTGTTCTACATCCATTCTGATGTATATCTTAATGTTCTAAGTGAGGACTTTGTCAGTGTCGTTCGTGAATTACCAATAGCCAAGCAAAATAATTCGATGTCTTTCCAATAGGGCCTAATTAAGCACACAGCTTTTAGTAAGGATTTGCGCAGCCTGCCAGAGCCAGGTACTTGTGAAAGCTTTTAAAAAAGCTGTTCCCAAAGATAACAGCCTGCGCACAGCAAATTAACGTTCTTCTCGACGATGAAACAGCAACTAAATCTTCGATAAATCTGAATTTGGCGTCACAGCATAACAAATCTTCCCGCTCGAAGCGCGCACAAGAATGTTTTTCACCCAATGACTCTCCCCGGGCTCCAGCAAGAACGCGGCGCGGCTTAACCTGAAAAGGTGTATTGTTCAATTTCCACTCCTGAGGTTCATCACTGCTCTTTTCACCTCTCCTTACTTTTTTTTTGTATCCTTACTCTTTCTCATGTACACCCACTCTTTAACCCTACCTCATCTGGGAGTTCCTGAGGGGGCGGATTCCACTCTCCTCTATTTTTCCGCTGTAAAAGCTTTTTTTTTATATAATTCAATACAATGCTACAAAAATATAATACGGTCTACACTACCTACAAGAAATCACTTTACAATACTACTGGGACAAAGACCCCCGGGGAGCAATAGGCTGTGACTACCCCAAGGGAATTTACATAGATCAAGAGAAAGAAAAAGTACTTTAACTTAAACAACACTACTAAAAACAACACACACGGATAATAAAAAACAAGTTGATACCCAAGTCTGCTGCATATTAGACGCAAGAGCAAATCGATGGCGAGGAACTTAGTTTGGGGAGGAAAACTGATCTTGGAGTTTCTTTAAGTATAAAAAAGGACCACCATGAAGTTTCTTGAGGTATAAAAAAAACCGCCATGCACCTGCCGTTCATTATGCAACAGACTTACGAACGAAAAGAGACAACAATAAAAAAGCGGACGGGGACTTAGTGGTTACATGGTGTACATTTTCCGTTAGAAACGAAACGACCTTACTCAAACCGTCCAGTTTTGCGGATAAAATGTATAGTCAAAGTGAGAATAGTTCTATTGAGGTCGTAAGGGAACTTTTCATCGCCATACAGTAAAAGCTGAGTTAGGACCTTATTTGAAAGATTACTATGTCCAAAAGGTCGTAATACATTAGAGATTCCAGCGAGAAGATATCGTCGTTGAACATCAAAAGAGGGGCAAAGCAACAAGAAGTGCTCTGCATCTTCAATACCATCATTCCAAGGGCACATGGGGTTTATAGTATCCCCAAAATTGTGTTTGAATTTGTGAAAGTTTAATTTGCTTAAACCAACTCTAAGTTGAGTAAGAAAGGATAAGCCTATTGGGTCATGAATTCCGAAGACATGATTTGCAGGGGGGCGGATAATAGTGTTGTGATTTGCTAGTTTAGGTATGAAGTGTTCTTAAGCCCATGCTAATTTATAAGAATAGTTCCGCTCAGATGAACACAGGGAGTTAGATTTTTCGATCTATAGCTGAATGGGCCGATACCTTTAAAAACTATTAGATTGGATTATGACTGGATGCTGGATGCTAGATAACGACTGGATGCTTTTAGCCTAGATAATTACTTGGGAAATACTAGAAAATTGAGTATTGATTTGTAAGAGACGTCTTGATTTGACTGAAGAAATAAGAATAGAGATTTGGAATTGAGGATATCTTCTGATTTTGACTGTTGAAAAAGGATTTGACTTTCAGAAAGGAGGGCAGAACTTTGTGGAGTGAATTAGATTTTGGATTTTAGAGTTGCGCCAAGTTATTAGGTTGAGTTGAGAGTTTAGAGTTGAGAATCGAGACTTTGAAGACTTGGACCATTTTAGGTCATTACTCGTTCGTGTACATAATTTTGTAAATATATTTGCTGCGCTGAAATTGACTTTATCTTTATTCGGATCATACATTGCTACCACACACCAAAACCAGAACAATAGGCAGGATCTTCTTCTTAAAAACAGCGACAGATGGTGCAAGTCTAAGTTCTGGTTCAATATCGTTCCATTCACATAGACAATGAGGATAAAAGCTGGACTTGAATTTGTCTGTCCTTGCCATTATTCGCCCTACGACATCCCGTTTGCGAAGAGAGTAATGCGACTGATGAAGCTGAGGGATTGGATCCATTGTATTATCAGGGGCTAGATTATTTACAATCTTGTAAAACAAGGTAAGACGTCTGCTCCACCTACGGGAACTTAGTGATTCCCAGCCAAGCTCTGCATACAGCTTTTGTCGCGAGGTTCCTCTCCATGCACCAGTTAAAGCTAGAGCAGCAGAATACTGCACAGACTATCTTTTCCATTAAGTTCGAGAGAAGAGTATTTTGGCTAAATTCGCATATTTTAGCCGGGATATGGTATATAACATCCCCATAGTCCAGATGAGGTCGCACATAGAGCTTATATAGTTCATTTAAAGTATGCCTGGGAGGATATTTGGAGAGATATTTCAGCAGGCCAATACCCTTTCTTGTTTTTGAAATAGCTGACTTGATGTTAGCAGAAAAGGAAAGTTTTGAGTCCAGGGAAAATCCAAGACGTTTATGTTCATTTACTTTTTTGACTGGAATGTCATTAAACAAGACCACCGGATGATCAATGTCAATTCTTTTTCTTGAAAATATTAATTCAACTGCTTGCTTTTGTGGATCAGGATTAAATGACATTCTCCAATCATTTGCCCACTGTTTTATCAACTCCAGATCATGATTCATATCGTTGGCAGCTGTAGTAGAGTCCTGCACTTTCGTAAAGAGTGACGTATCATCAGCAAAAAGTTTAACATTGCACGTCAAGTATGGAGCGTTGTTTGCGTCTTTATTTCAAGTGATCTTTTTATATGGTCTGTGTCGATTTTGTATGGCAATGCTCTGCATTCTGTATGGTGTTTGTCCAATTCTGAATGGTCTTTGACTTTTATATGGCCTTCTTACTCATTCTGTATGGCGTTTCAAATTTCGTATGGTAATTAAAATTCTTTGTGACGTTTTGAATAGCATATGATCTATATCATTCCGTATGACGTTCAGAATTTCATATGGTCATTATCATTTCGTATGGCGTTTCGAATTTCATATGGTCTTTATCATTTCGTATGGTATGATGCATTGCGGCATGGTATGATGCATTGCGGCATGGTATGATGTATTTCGACATGATGTGATGCATTGCGACTTTCAAGAATTTGGCGGGCACGTGTTCAAGAGCAAATAAGCATTGTCGATCCCTGGGGCCTCGGGCTAAGTTGCTCTGCACAAAGTGACAACAGTCATCGGATGGGTCGCCACAAAAATTACAGGGGACGGGTGGGCTGTCACAATACACGTTTTTTATGTAAGAAACTTGGATCGGGCCATAGGACGAAAAGTTTCTTATTTTCACATTAAATTTTGTCCATTTTAGTATTACAAGTTTCTTAATTAGTTTCTTGTTTTTTGAATGCAGAATTATCAATGTGGTCGCTATCATTGCGGTAAATATGTTTCTTGACATTTGAAACATCATAAAGGAATAAACAGTGCTCTATTTTGTTGAAAACAGAAATGGTTCGATAATATTGCTCAAGAAAATAGGTTCGACGATCTGTTTGCTATGATATCCATGCTTAAACATTGAAAAGTTTCTTAGTACTTCTCAGACATAGTACGAGAGTTTCTTAAAATTTTGACTTCCTTCGTACTAGTTTCTTATAAACCAGTTTCATATATAAGAAAACGTATAGTTCAAATTACAATAATGATACAACTACATCACAAACATGCAATATAAGATAACAACACATACCAGTTGGAAATAAGAAACCAATAATTTGGGCTAGTGCTGAAAGTTTCTTAAAATTATGAGATCTTGAATACTCCGTACTTGCAAGAAACTTACGAGTTTGTTAGAGGATTCACAATGACCTGCATCCCCTTTGCGAGTGAAACGGGCAGAAAACATGGGAATATCTTACTTTATGAGGACTCTTATAACATTAATTCGTACGCAGAAATATCCATCAGCGAAATAACACGAGAAACAACTCATCTGTTTGACAACTGTCTTAGAGGGGAATACTCCCTAACTTTCAATACGGGGGGAGGGGGTTCCATGCCACTATTTCCTTGCTGACCACAACATATCAAGCCTTATGTTTTGGGTACCCCAAATATTGAGTCCAATGATTTGGAGGCCCCAAATATTGTTATCTATTCCTGGGAAACCTATAATTGTTTTGAATGATTTCAATTTGAGCTTCTTGATCTTTTAAGCAATACCAAAACATTTGTTTCATGATTCACAACTTCAGGGTCACACTGCATTCCGTGTGAAGTCAATGCAAAAATTGGATTTGTCCAGCGTAAGCTGCATGAATTGCAGTCTGGCTGGGTTGTTTGTAAAAAAATCATCTCCTCGCTCGTTACACATGTCCAATCTTTATCAAAATTTACCAGGGGTAAGCCAGAGGTTGGCAAGAGCCCTTAAACTAAGCATTAAGGTCCAGGGGCAGATTTCCATATGGCCTCTTCTCGGCGACCTTGTCCTGACATCAGGCAGTAAGCTTTTGCCCTCGTCTAAAGAGCGAGAATACCAGACAGATGTTAAAAGACTTTTGGTAACACCTCTGGCATTAAAAAGTATAAGAAACAGGTAAAAAACTTTTAGTAGCATAATGGCCCAAAATTTTAGAAACAGCCTAACAGCCTTGGATTTCAGTTTCTTTTAGAACAAATGGGTGCATGTTCACGCTGGGCAGTTAAGGCCAAGTCATGTGGTTTCATTCGGGATCTTCAGAACAGCAGATCCAGCCAATTTCAGTATTTCCCCGCCAAAGCAACAATGGCCAAAGCTTAAAAAGTCGCAATGCATCATACCATGCCGCAATGCATCATACCATACGAAATGATAAAGACCATATGAAATTCGAAACGCCATTCGAAAGGATAATGACCACATGAAATTCTGAACGTCATACGGAATGAAATAGATCATATGCAATTCAAAACGTCATAAAGAATTTTAATTACCATGCGAAATTTGAAACGCCATACAGAATGAGTAAGAAGGCCATATAAAAGTCAAAGACCATTCAGAATTGGACAAACACCATACAGAATGCAGAGCATTGCCATACAAAATCGACACAGACCATATAAAAAGATCACTTGTAATAAAGACGCAAACAACGCTCCATAGATATCAACAAACGAGGTATCTATGTTCAAGTTAGCTAGCGAGGTATGTTTTGAAAATCATGTCGGAATGACTCATGCTATATTCTTATCGCTAGGGTCGAAGAAATCCGTATACTTTCTTTTGAGACACGCGATAGAATTTGATCTCTAATGGCTTGAGCCACTTTTTTATGCTCAAAGCCCCTTTAAGTTTTTTTACATGTTCTAACAAAAATTCAACAACTACAAAATATGCAAGATCAATGCTGTAAGGAGATTGAATTGCCTATTGACCCTGTGGCCATTTAACATATAATTGTAAATATAAAAACATGAAGCTATCAATCAACAAATCAAACTTACATTGACAAAAGGGAAGATGTGCAGCAGAAATCAGAAGGGTCTTGTTCCGTGAGTGAAATTTAAAGTAGCCTAAATGAGACCTTTATCAACGTTGGTTCGTAATTTTTCATTGCCAAGTCGAATGACATAACTGACACTTTCATTTGAGGGGTGAGGAAAGTCACTTGAAGGAGTTATTGTGTCTACGTTATGTTTTGTACTCCCAACGATTCATGGTTTGCAGTACACATCGGATTGATTGTATCAATAAACTTTAACCTGAAATTTTGAAAAGTTTAATTTGCTGAGACCTACTTTTACCTGTGTAAGAATTGCAAAACCTTTCAGATTATAAATTTCAGCTACTGGTTTTGAAGGGGGCCGAAGTAAAGCTAATATTTTTTATTTAAAAACACTTAGCGAGGATGCCTCTCTAACTTTAGAATGAAGCTTGTTCCCTTCGTTCAAAAATTTGCGGTAAGAACTGTTTTTAAATATTTCTGTTCTCGCTTTTATTTGCCCTATGGCACGGTGCTCACAAAAAAGTACATAGACCGTTGAACTTGTGATATAGGATACATTCTGTAGCCTTGCATGATTTTATTTATCTATTTTTATAACAGTGCTATCTTTTACTTCTTCATGTATGATGCAAACTGCGGGATTCTCCTTCAAACAAACCGAACTTTTAATACCAAGGCAGTGGAGACCCAGAAACTGTGAACTTTTGATTGGGGAACAACATTGTATCTTCTAAGTGGTGGTAAAATCATGTGAGACACAACATTTGTTCGTTTCCGTCTTAAAAATATTGAATCTGAGCAGGGGTGGCTGGCCCTGCTGTCAGTGCTATTAGTATATAGATCTTCAAAGAAAAAACACTCCTGGTAAACGTTTCGGCGTAAGCCTTCATCAGTAATCAATATAGATATATAACTTGATACTAAAAGTGGTTGGAAAAAGACAGATTTTTTGGCACACTGGGGCCTTTCGAGCCAACGTTCTCATCAGATTGTGACTTTACATTTTAAAAAGAGAGTATAGACTTCTGTTATAAAGGCAAAATGGATTAATGTGATGGACAGATTAGATTTACATTGTCTCTTGTTCATGGGGGTTCGACTTAAATCAGTTCATCAAGGCGTGTCCGTGTTTGAACAGTTTGTTTTCGTAATCTATTGGTAGATTTGAGTCACTTAATTGAGAGAAACAGAAACATTGAAAAATGGTAGGTTCCTATTCGTTTTTCCGCAGTTAAACACGTGTCTTGGAAAGTTGCAAGTATCACTTCTTGATTGCGATATATGGTTGTTCATTCCTTGTCTTAGATTTGTTGTTTGTATTGAGCACATTGGTTACCCAAAAGGGGGAATTCGCAGTATCCCGAACAAGAAACTCTTTCTACCTATCCGCTCTTGGATCTTTATATTGTTTGTTTTATCTTAGCACATGTTTTTCTCCGCTCTTGAGAGACCGACATAGCCACCGACTTTAGCAGTTCTTAATTCTGCGCTTTCTTTGATCTTTCTCCTACCGCCTCTATCAACATCCGCTACTTTTACACCTTAGAAGTATTCATTGTATTTTGTAAGATCCCGCTTAGGTTATTGTTTTTTATTGTTTCTGGATTTTGAGATTGATATGTAGTATGCTCTGTCTGATCAGAGTGGTCTGATTAAAAGAAGTTATTCCTGATTAAGGCTTTCGCCGAAACGTTTAAAGAATGTGTTTTTTATGAGTTTATATATACATATTAAAATATAGAAATTCAGAAAGAACACATTCGTTTAAACGTTTTGGCCAAAGCCTTCATCAGTAATGACTGTTCAAAATCAGACGGAGCATACATAAATACATCGAAATTACAAAGAATACAAAACAGAATTATATTAAATTAAACAAATTATAAACAAATTATATTTTATTAAACAAAATCATATTAGATTATAGATATATATATATATCTATATAGATACTCAAAACATAGGGAAGGAATGCAAAACGAAAGTGAGGCCATAATGGCTGAGTGGTCAGCTCACTTCGGCTTTAAAAACCGGAAACGTACGACCTACTAACAAGCCGGCTACATTATGCTTTTGATGAGATGTGGAACGGTTGGAAAGAGTTGGAGAGGACGTCTTAGAGGCCAAATACGAATCTTGTTACTTGTTAGTCTATACAAAGAAGAAATAACTGCAAAGCAAAGCACTTTTTCAAGGCCAACTCATCGCAATCGCACTTTTTTGAGGGCTTCTGTAAAATGCAGGCCTGCAGGATTGATAAAACGCAGGTCCCATTGCAAGATCAGTGGTAGTTTTTAAAGGCATGCTACAATACCTGATGGGTTTATGTAAATCTCGTCCTCGCTTCCTATTTTCATCCTTAGTAGGGCTTGTTTTTATCCTGCAAGTTAAGTAAGTGTTGGTTTTAAAACTGCAAAAAATTGCATAATGAATTGTGAACCCTATTACTATGGTCTCTTATTAGAGTCTCGCATAAAGAGAGCTTCTTCGAAAAATTTTGAACAAGGTATTGAGGGATGTTTTCATATGAGCGTATCTTCCAACATAGGTAAAAATTCCTTACATGGAATTTCAAAGGCATACACCAATAATTTGTATTGGCATTAAAATTTTCTGTACCAGTTCCTCCTGCAAAAAGAATCTTTTCGTCAAAGGCAACCAAGTGCTTTCACAGCATCACTCATGATGCAATTTTCTTTTGTGGCTGTAGTATGGTGCATGACCCTTGCCCCATATAATAACCATCCATATGTGACTATGGGAACCACAATCAACAGGCCCGCAGACCTGCGTTTTATCGGACCTGCAGACCTGCATTTTACAGAACCCTCTCCTTGAACAATGATACGACAACTTGTCGTATCAGACCAGGAACGCGAACATTTGCGCGCAAGTCCATTGAGTGGAGAAGTTGTGGGGCCGGCCAGTTCTCAGCATTCAGGGGGCTACTCTGGTATGAGTAGGATCGGGTTGGCACGCTAGGGTATAGAAAATCAACAAAACAACAGTTGTCAGCACAAAAAATTGACATTAGGAATTAATTGTGAAATGACTGACCTGAAAGATAACCTTGGCCCAAAGTTTAGACCCAAAAATAACTTGATTATCCCATCCAAACAATACCAGAGCATTGTCCTTGGAGAAATGCAGTCATGCAGAGGGAGGGTGCCTATTCAAGAAAATACTGTCACAAAATATGACTTCTTTTCAATAATACTGTGAAAATAACAAGTTGCCTTCCTGAAAGATACACTTTCCTGTGACTCTAAATATACTTAACTAAATCGATGAAAAATTAAAAATGTCAACATGGTCCAGGGAAAAATGTGAAAATTTAAAATTGGTTGACTCTTGAAATCTAGAACACCCCATAGAAAAAGTTCTGCTTGCAACAAGCTTGCACAAGCTTGAAAGGGGCATGATTTTGCTTGAAGGAGCTTGAAATGAGTATGTTGACACAAGTTTGGTCAGTTTGCATGTATGATTAGAGCTTGATCAAGCTTGACTATAATCACATGCTAAAGTCATTCTCAAACATACTATTAACAGACAGATGACAGACAGATCACCCATCACAGTCAACAGAATGCAGCATATCATTGTTGCCGTCTACAATGAAAAAGATGAAAACCCTGAAAACCACACAGATATACAGTTTAACATGCATGTCCCCATAACGCTGAGCACTAAAAGTGCTTTCATGAATGATTTCTAATTCACATCCTGTGCTGAAAATACCTTTAGGGAGGATGTCCTTAAGTGAAGGATGTAGGCTCTGCCTTTCTAAGTTCATTTGCATTCATAAAAATGAAGGTAATCCTACAGGATGAAATATTTTATGTAAAAAAGTCAAATGGAATGAAAATTGGCTTGGTACCCTCTGGTTCTCAAATAAATGTTGTTTGATTTACTGACAAAACAAGTTAAGTACAAAATATAATACTTAAAGTGTGCAGCTGTGCACTTAAAGCTTCACCAAGAACAATTTTATCATTGTTTTGATTGAAATGATTGTTTTATGTCAAACAATCGTTTAAAATTGGCAGACAACGTTATTTCTATTCATATCTTATGTTATGTGACCATCAGTTGCTCCCCTTCGACAGCCTCTCTGCATCTCTCCAAAGTACAAAACAAGCCAGAACAAGCCCAAGTGTTCAGTTCAAAACACAGCAGTGCCTAGGCCAATAGGCCATTGTTTGTTAGAGAAATTACCGCCAGAAACGTAGTTTTTCAAAAACGAAAATAACACATTTTGCAAATTTTCCCGGATGATCGCAGTACACTGCCATGTTAACCAACATGCAAACTGCAAAATTAGGAAGTTTCTCCGTAGGGCCAGGAGTGAATTTGTTTTTACAACAATTTCCCCAGGGCTTGTTGAGGGGCTACAATTTCAGGCACAGAAATGTTTATCTCCTACTTTCCTACAAATATTCCGAACAGGAGTGACTTTATTAAATCCAGAAACAAAATCGAATTAATAGTCTTTCCACTGACTTCTCAAACTATTCTCAGCCTTTAATTTCAAAAACTGAAGGAGTAATGCTGATTTTATGAGGGAGTGGTACTGCTGTAGAAAAATCGAGATATCGCGACCTGAGCAAAGTAACAGGAATTCGCAAACATTTTGCAAATTTTCTCAGATATCCTACCTTGTCCGCCATGTTTGTTGTATCCTGAAGTTTTATTCCGCCAAGTTAGATTGTTGTTGTTGTTGTAAACTTATTTTATTTCGATTTGCTCCCAGCTATACATACATACATACATACATACATACATATATATATATATATATATATATATATATATATATACATATATATATATATATATATATATATATATATATATATATATATATATATATATATATATATATATATATATATACATATATATATATATATATATATATATATATACATATATATATATATATATATATATATATATATATATATATATATATATATATATATATATATATATATATATATATATATATATATATATATATATATATATATATATGTATGTATATGTATATGTATATGTATATGTATGTATATATATATATATATATACATATATACATATACAACTAATCTAAATCGAAAATAATCTACTCTATTACAAATGAAAGGAAATAACTGCGGAAATAAATACTTACAATGCTAAATTTTAAAAATAACTGGAATGTGAATGGACAGAATTTACAGGGTGTGATTAAATTTGCAAACGTTGCATTTGCAGGAAGGACCATCCCATTGTTTTATCATACGTTTGAAGCTGTTCAGATTATCAGCTGATTTTAGTTCATTTGGCAAACAGTTCCAGATCTGAGGTCCAATGGCTTTCAGACTCTTGGAACCGAACGTCACTTGATTTTATCGAGAATGATTTAAATTGTTCCCATTCCGTGAAGGATGCTTTGAAGTCCTTGAGCTGAAAATGCTTTGCATAAAAGGTGGATTCAAGTTTTTGATTGTCTTGAATATTTCGATGCAAAGGGTTCTCTGACGAGCAACTTGCATTGTGCACCTTTTTGACCTAATAAGAAGATCATCATAGGAACTTTTATGATCATTGTACAAAAATCTTAGCGCGCGTTCCTGTATCCTTTCAATTTTCTGAAGTGATTTTGAAGACGAAAAATACCAAACCAAAGGATAATAGTTAAAATTCGAATACACGAAACTTTGAACCAAAACTTCTCTTTCAGCAAAACCAATAAATGACTTGAGCCGCTTAAGAATGTTCAGCTGTGCTGCAGCTTTTTTACAAAGGTTTGATATATGTGGGTCAAAGCTCAATTTGTAATCTATTGTTACACCTAGAAGTTTAACAGTTTCTTCAGATTTGATAGAATGTCCTTGAAAGTCAAGATTTATGCCGCAAGTATTTGTCTGGTCTTTTTTAACAAAAAGTGCATGGAATGTGTTCGGGTTCGCAATCATCTCATTTTGTTCGAGCCATGACAAAGCGCTGTCTGCTTCATTTTCCAAAACGTTGACAAGATCTGGCAAGGATTTGGAAAAGAATGCTAGCGTATTGTCATCAGCATAATTATACATGGTTGCTTGCTTTATAAAAGAGAAAAGATCATTTATGTAGAAATTGAAAAGTATAGGTCCTAAAACTGATCCCTGGGGCACTCCTGGTACAATTTCTTGAAAAGAACTGTAAACGCTATTTATTCGGACACTCTGCTTCCGTATTTTTAAGATAGGAATAAACGAGAACCATGGCATTTTCATCAAAACCATATGCATGAAGTTTAGCTATAATCAAATCGTGCGGAATGCAATCAAAAGCTTTTGACAGATCCATCAAAATGGACCCTACAATAAAGTTGTTATCAAGCTTAGATTTCCACTCTTCTATAAGTTTCATCAAAACATGCTGTGTACTGTAAGCTGTTCTATACGCTGCAATAAAAACTGAGAGAGTCTTATCAAGGAAGGGGCTGAGCTGTAACTTTAGAATTTTTTCAAAAATTTTGGAAAAGTGTTGAGTATACTGACTGGACGATAATTTCTCTCCACAGTGCGAACGGGTTCACCTTTGTCTAAAGGGCAAACTGCAGCAGTTTTTGCATTCTGGGGAAATGTGAAATTTCGAATGCTGCAATTGATGGCATTAGTAAGAGGTATAGCCAAATCGTCGCTAGCCAGAGAAACGAGCTTCGGAGGGATTTGATCAACACTTGTTGATTTACTGCCATCGAACATTTTCAGTTGCAGCCATACATCTCTAGCAGCAATCTCATTGAAAGAAAAGGATTGAAAAGTTTGCTCAGGGTCTTGAACTATAGCTAGAATACTTGGATGATCCTTGTATTTATGAAGAATTAACCTGACAATTTCTTGATCATCATCAATGGAATTCGCATTGGCAATGCTGGAAGGCTTCTTACCGGAAGTATTTTCGACAATATTTATGTAATAATCATTAAAAATCTCGCATAAATTATGATCATCAGTGACTATTTTGTCATCTTTGATCAGGGAAATATCGGTACCAGCTAGAACACCCTTATTTGAGAGAAAAGGTTTTATTAGATCCCAGAAAGCTTTATTGGACATGAGACCATTGCTTGTAACTCTCTTAAAGTGATTCTTTATGGCTTTCTTACGGAGAGCAACATAGCGATTTCGTTGCTTCTTGAATGTAACTTCATTTTGCTTTGAAGGGTGTTTATTCAATCTTCGTTTTAAGCCTAGCACGAGTGTACATAGCTTTTCTCAGCTCTGGATTCATGAAGGGCGCATTGTTTCGCCTTAGAAACTTAGTTTTAATAGGAGCATGTTTGTCCACTATACTACGGAAAGTATTGGTTAGGTGGTCATAGGGCCAGGACCAGTATTGAAGTTATTTCACTTTGAATAAATCGCTGTTATTGGACAAAACTGCACCTTTTTGGTAGCAGCAACTGATGCATTTCCTAAAGCTTCTTTGATCCATCTTTGGAGATCTTCTACTCTGGCAGCTTCGCCAACCTCCCACGAGGCTATTTTGATTTGAGTCAGGTGCAAATTTTGGCGCGCAAGCACCGATCGGGCGCTAAGACCACAGACTGGCAACCGGCGGCTCTATTCCGGCCTGCCATATTTTTTCCTTTGCGAAGGGTTCGCTCCCAGCCTCGTTTTGCATTTCTTCCTTATGTTGATAGTCAAAGAAAACACTTCTGGTAAACGTTTCGACTTGCGTCTTCATCATTATTGCTTCTCAAATCTGAAAGAACGTACATATAACCAAAAATACAATAGATGTGTTATTCAATAGCTTCACACAAGTCCTACCTTGTACAAGGTGTTAATGCAGCATACTGCTTTTGCGGCAGAAGAAAGATAAAAGAACGCGCAGAACAGAGAACCGCTGGAGTCGGCGTCTGTGTCTGTGTTGCCGAAGCTGAAAAAGATAGCATATATAACAAAACAAACAATAGAAAGACCTGAGAGCGGATTGGCAGAGCAGAAAACCCTAAAAAACAGCGTGTGTCCCCAACGAAAAGCTAAACGCTAAAATCGAAACAACACAACAACCAAAACGTAAACAAATCTATGTATCTACCTGCCTAGCGTTTAAGCCCTTAGGGGCAAAGCAATCCAACCCATATTGCCAGAAGCTTTCCCGCAATCCTATTTCCCCCCGTTAACCTATCAATTATCTTTACGCTGATATCCCTCAGAAACCCGTGGTGGCCTTCTTCAGTAAAATGTCTGAAGAATTCCCCTGGGATACTGAGGCCCCCAAATTAAACTTACGACTGTACGCCTTGTAATTATTAAATCTAAGCCTAAAAGGCGTGCAGGTACTACCAACATATTGTACACCACAGACAGTACATTCTAACAAATGCACAACATTTGACGAGTCACAATTAAACGAATAGTTTATCCTATATTTCCGGCTATCTATATTTGAATGAAAATGCTTACTATTACTCATGACATTACAGACTTGACAACGAGATTTACCACAATGAGAACACCCCTTCTTGTCATTCCCCCCATTTCCCTCACTACTGAGCCTAGCCCTAACAAGTATATCCTTAAGGTTCTTACATCTCCTAAATGCTATAAGCGGTATCTCAGGAAACACCTCCCCATGCTCCTCCGAATTCGTGAGCATAGGATGGAGTCTCCCGGCAACCTTCCCCAAATTATTGAGTGCTGGATGGTATGTCGCAACAAGTGGAACCCTTCCCCCCCCCCTTGTCATTGGTCCTATTTCCCGAATTTGCTAGAAGAGTTGTCCTATCCAACCTATGTACCCTACCTATTTGTTTGTTAACTAAAGACTCTTCGTAGCCCCTGCCCTTAAGTCATCCAGCAAGCTCGCCTACTCTATACTGAAACTGGCGATCACCCGAACATATCCTACGTAACCTAAGAGCCTGACCATAGGCGATCGCCTTCTTTGTGTGCCAAGGGTGACAAGACTTCTTATGCAAGTACTGATGTGTATCAGTGGGCTTGCAGAACAAGTCTGTCGAAAGGACTCCCCCCTCCCCCACGCCAACATCTAAAAAGCTAATACTATCCCGTGATCGTTCGCTTGTGAACTTAATGGTTTCGTGGCTACTGTTGAGATGATTGATGAAGACGGTGGTGTGCTCCAGTTGTGAGATTGATCGTTACGTCGAGGAAATCTACTTGTTTCAGGTTGCATTTTATTTCGATTTGGAATCCTATGCTCTTTCAGGTTGCTGCTATATCCTTTCGCAATTTGTCTGCTCGCTTTCTTTTTGAATTTCGAAGTAGAATCAGGCCGTCGTCTCGTTATAGGCCGCAGTCTTTCTGGTTTGCAACTTTTGACAGTTCAGAATGGATGTAGATTCCAACAAGATTTCTGCTCCGTCGTAACTGCCCATCGTTACATCAAAGTTTTCTTCAGTGCCGAAAATCCCTCCTCTTCAATAACAACACACCCTGGGCGAAAAAATCCACTTCCCGAGTTCGATCCTGGGCAGGAGCACATTTTGATTCTCCAATTGTGGTAGCCCACTCGTGATAAATTATTTCAGCCGTGTCAGCTAATGCCGATTGAAAAAAATATTCGTATGCATGGCTCTGATGAAGGCTTTAAGCGGAAACACGAAAAAAAACAAGAAATGGCTCCTGTCGTGGTGTAAGACTGGGAATCTGAATGACTTCAGATTTCTCCAAAATTTCAAAACGCTTGAGTGGCGCAGTGGAGTTTTGGAGAGTCTGTCGACACGAAGATCCCGAGTTCGAGTTCGAGAAGTTTCGTTGAGCCCTATTTTAGGTACTGCTGCCCTGTTTTGGTATCTTGTGGTGCATCAGCCCTCGATAAGTTGCAAAACTGCAAGCTCGAGCTGCTAGGATTGTCACAAACAGCCCCCGAAACGCCTCAGCTTTGCCTTTGATAGGGAGTCTCGGCTGCCTGACCATTAGAGACGAGCAATAGAGCCATTAGAACTGATTGACTTTGAGACGAGCAAGATGGACCATAAATCCCTGAATGCCCTCGCCTCAGATTACTTGCGACGATTATAGAGCAACTGCTTTCCAATCACTTTCGTTCTAACTATTCAAGTTATCTAGCTGCTATTCAAGCACTTCGTTCACGTTGCTGTTCAAGCAACCAATTCTCAATTCACTCAATCAAATCCAACTTAGTCATGTCCAAAGGTTACATCTAATTGATATACGTTAAACAGAATATACCGAACGAGCCAGAAAAAAGTTTCCACGTTTGAAAATTCATAGCATCAAGAGTACATCACGGATTTGAATGATTCAAACTATAGTTTAAAGCCAGCATATCGAAGTATCTTTGTGATCTTTCTTGCCTTCTTACGAGCCCCAAATACCGGGTGAGCCAGAAAAAGTTCCCACTTTCGAAAATTAAAGGCATCAAGAGTACTTCACAGATTTGAATGATTCGAATTCTAGTTAAAAGATGAAAGATAGAAGTATTTTTGTGATATTTCTCACTGTTCCAAGAGTACTAGAAATATAGGTAAATTCAACTTTACAAAAACTTCATGGTTGCAAAATGACTGAAAATGGCCTAAAACATTGATCAAATCATAGTAGATTCCTCGCACAGATCAATGAAGAAAATGCAATTGTTAATGGGTGAGAGACATCCACGACACATTTTTTACCATGGGACTGAAACTCTCTAGTATCTGTTTGATTACTGATGTGTTATAACTCTTGAGAAAGGTTAAACGCTCATTGCGCATTGTTCTGTGAAAGGAGAGTCGTTACAATTTGTTGAATGCTTTAGACCCATTTTCACTCATTTTGCAACCGTGAAATTTTTATAAAGTTAAATTAACCAGTACTTCTAGTGCTGGTAAGACAGCGAGAAAAATCACAAAAATACTTCAATCTTTCGGATTCTAACTAGAATTCGAATCGTTTAAATTAGTGGAGTAGTCTTGGTGCTACGAATTTTCAAAAGTTGGAACTTTTTTCGAGTTCAACCTGTAGAAATATCAGGTTACATACAAATCAAAGAGAGACTCAGCCATCTGAGTCCCAAAAAAGAATCTCCATTTGAAAGCCCACAGCTCCTTGGATATCAAGATGATATTGGCAAATATGTCTTTCATAAGTGAACATGTTCAAATAAATTCTTAAGTTAACCAGACTGAAATCGGCCACTGGGTTCTGAAGTTATGGGGGATTTTCCCAAGAACGCCTTTCCAAGTAACTTTCAAAATTGCATAAAATCACGATCAAACTTCTTGCATGCCGATGCTTTATGACAATGCCTTTTACATGCTTTAGCACGTTCTATTTCTTTGGGAGCTTGAAAACGTCGTTCATGAGGGGTGGGGGGCGAAACAACATTGGTCCAGTTCATTTCAACTTCCTAAGAGATTAGAACGTGCTGAACTCATTGAGAACTAATTAGATCATAAACCATTCCCCACTGAAATCGGTCATTTGATGCATTTGTTAAAAAGCTTTTCTTCACAAGACCCCGCATGGAAGTCTCGCAAACTTGTAAAGTCTTTGACCAAGCCCCTTCAGCATTTTAGCCTTGCCAGAGTAGCAGGTACACGTTGTATTATCGGGGATACTGAAAAAGTTAAGCCTGGTTCACACTAGGTCGCATTGGTCCCCAAGGTCGTGCAGAAAGAACCAAAAGATAGCGACTCAGAGCTTGAATCCCTTGATCTGTGAATCAGGCTTTAGGAAAAATGTTGTCTGTATGAAATCCCATTGCGATTTACAGAGCGTTTATCTGCTTGAAAGAAAGCTCTTCACAAGAACAAGGGCAGATTTTGTTTTGAACCAATCAGAACGTCTGTTTACATCTGGTCGATTAACCAATCACACTACGCAATCTAACGTCAAAAATGCATCAAAGGTATCTCTTACGACACTGAGAGGGTTATCTGAAGCACTATAGTCATATGAAGGACCAAATTCCGGAAGTAAACTCAACAAGAAACCCCTACCAAAAATGTCACAAACAAAATGTTAAGTCACAAGGTACTCACAAATTGTTCAGTTTCTATGATGATCAAAAACTGGATAAGTCCAAGATTCGATAGGCTCCATGTGAACAAACGAACTTAGCAAGAATGAATTGATTATTTCCACAAGTTTGAACAGCAAAATCTTGAACGCGCCACAGCGGCGATGAAATGTTTACTCCACTCATATTCTCATCTGTTATGGCTCAAAACTGGTTATGTCTGAAAAATAGGGCTTTTGTGCACAAAAAACTCGATTTCTTGTCCTCAGATAATTCTTTTCAGTTGATTGGGAAATAGACGACAGCATGGATTTTGATGAAGGGATCAGGTCAACTGAAATGTGCAACTCATTTATTCTCTTTCCCTTCACTTGACCTGAACCCATCATCAAAATCCATGCTGTTGTCTATTTCCCGACCTTCTCTCAATCAACCAAAAAAGAATTATCCAAGGACAAGAAATCAACTTGTTTGTGCAAAAAATATCATTTTTCAGACATAATAACCAGTTTTGAGCTGTTACAGATCAGAATGTGAGTGGAGTAGACATTTCATCTCCACCGTGGTGCGTTCAAGATTTTGCTGTTCAAACTTGCGGAAATAATCAATTCATACTTGCTAAGTTCGTTTTTTCACATGCAGCCTATCGAATTTTGGACTTATCCAGTTTTCGATCATCATAGAAACTGAAGAATTTGTGAGCATCTTGTGACTTAACATTTTGTTTCTGCGTGTTTGTGACATTATTGATAGGGGTTTCTTGTTGAGTTTTCTTCAGGAATTTGGCCCTTCATATGACTATAGTGCTTCAGATAACCCTCTCAGTGTCGTAAGAGATACTGCCTCTTTTGATCGTTGTTCCGCACCAAAACTTTCATGCAGATATGTATGGAGTCGTCTACCAATTAATATTCTTGCCTTTTTGCAGCAGACTGAAGAGTCAGTAAAGGAAATATCTTTCTGCTGGACCTAGAGCGCTAGTTATTGCCATAATTTTAAGACGTTTTTCAAACTCAAATTTCTCTCGATCAAAGTTGAATATCAACAATTTAAGTGACAGAAGTTTAGAAGCGTTTGTATTCTCTCAGAAAATCGAAAAATATTTATGATTGGTCTAAAATCCACTTGCACGCCACACGTTTTGGGGAGAGGGTATTTTGGTATTTATCCCCATAGCTTCCAATTTTGCGTGAAATCACAGTGCGTCACGTGACGTTAGATTGTGTAGTGTGATTGGTCAATCGACCAGATGTAAACCAACGTTCTGATTGGTTTAAAACAAAATCTGTCCTTGTTCTTCACAGGATGCATTAATGTCTTTCAATCGCATTCTCAAAACATGGCAAGTTATGATAATACATCCCAAGGGAGGAAGAAACTACTATCTCCTTACCATTTCATTCTCCCCTGATAATACCACATGTACCTGTAACTTCTGTCAAGTTAAAATGCGGAAGGGGCTCAGCGAAAGATTTCATCGGTTTGCAAGATTCCCGTACAAGGTCCTACGAAGAAAATCTTTTGGAAAAATGCATTAAATAACTGATTTCGATGGGGAAAAGGTTTATATGATCTAAGTTAGACTCTCGGCTGCACGGAAAATTTTAGTTTATCACAATCGGGTTGCTAAACGCGATGTCACAGTTCGCCAAACGCCCCGCGTTTTTTCTGATTCACTTGGCACAACTTCGCCAAGTCTGAAAAAACTATGTTAGATTTTATGCAATTTTATGTTTCTGTTTACTTTCAGCAGAGTTATCGAAACATTGCGATGCATACAGATTGCCCAGACTACAAAGAACAACATCCTTTTCGCCGCTTTTCGATATGCGAAATGATGTTGGAGAAATGAACTGTTTTCTGGCAAGAGTATTTTGTGCGAAACCTCATCTCTCTGTTTGCGAAACCGCAAGTCAAAAGATTGAGAAAGCCTTTGCCCATTTTAACGTTTTGCTGGATGTTAGTTGACAGGAAATTTGAAACGAAATTTGTTTTAAATGTCCAGGTAACCACACTCACCGACTAATGTTATTTCAGCAAGTTGTGTTTTGCAAATTTAATTGAATTGAATATTAAATTGCTTCCTCATCAATTTATCCGCTTGCTTTCAGAGGTCATTGAGTTATTCGGAAGATGAATGTTCTCATTTGAAATCAGTCTTGGAAAAGTCGGAGGAAGACATAAAAGATCTGATGGAGAGAAATGAGCAGGTAGTAATGAGCAGGTCTATTTCCACCTTGTGTATGTTTTGTCTCCTTGCCTTCCAACTGTGGAACTTTTTCATCTCCATCTTACGATCAGTGTGGATCCAGCCGTCTTTTTCTGACTATCGTTTTCTGGGGCTAGATCATTATCCAATTCGTACTGTCCTCAAAATTAGCAAATACGACGACCAAGCAACGCGTTTCGCCTATTAAGGTTTTTATAGTGGCAAATTGCAAGTAGATTTGCCAGTCTGTGGCCCGAAGGGGTTACTGCAATAGGCTGGTGACGGGAGTGTGCCATTTCGTTACTGAAATCACACCCTAAGAGTTATTAGTTTTTGCGAAAACGATACCCCACTATTTAAACGCCATGCAGAGTATATACCGTAAGATTGTGATAAAAATCCATAATTTTGACCAAGTATGTGAAATTTAATCAAAATCAATACCTTAAAGAGTTATTTTTTCTAAAATGATACCCCAAGATTTACGTCTATTGGCGATTCTACCAAAAATGACCCCCTAAAATATTTTGTTTGCCCAAAAAGGCATCCCAATAATGGTACATGCCGTACCAGCATATGTGGTAGTTACCCCCCGGTTTTGTGGCAAGAATATTCAGAAAATAAACGATCTTTCAATTTCAAATGTGTCAGAGAGATTCAGCAGTTTTGATACGACTGTAAGTGGAATTTTGTAAATTAGGTAATTTAAATATGGCCTGATGAGTGCACGGGCCCTCTTATGATGCAGATTCTGATCGAGTATTTCCCTTCAAGCTGACTGAAGACATGCAACGAAATCGGCAGAAGATCGAAGATATGGGTTCATCTCAAAAGATATTCGAAAACAAGGTACGACGCTTGTATTTTTATATATATATTGCTCAGTTTTAGATAATAGCTCTGCGTTTTGTAATTTGCACGTAAGCTGACAGCAACACCATTTCTTATCTGACTTGAATGTAGTTGTTTGAGCAGCTTCAGTAAGTTAAACATCTTTGTTTTGGTGATTGATTTTTTCTGTAATGGTGGCTGAACGCATGGAGGTGAAATCAAAAGTTGATCGACCTTTTCACTCGTGGGCATTTGACTCATTTTAAGCATTGCAAATAGATTACTGATTGAAGCATTTATTGTGTTATTGAAAATTCCACATTTTCTTTCACAGATCACGGAGGAAAAACGACGCCTAAAATCAGAAGTTGAAGAGGCCGAAAAAAGAGCAAGCACACTTGCTGTTCAGGTGCACAATGATATTTTATTACTCTTTCCCAGATTGAAATTAATCTGCACCCAGTAAAGCCATTGCAAACACTTGATGAGTGTTCATAGTTCAGTTTGAGCACGTGAATCAAGACACATTTTCATGCTACCTGTTGGTGTTTAGATGAATGCGAGCTGCTGTTTTTAGGTAGGCTTTGTTACTAAAGCGGTGGATCCAAGACTTTTAGTGAATGAAAGGGAAACCTAGAACAGCATGAGGTATTGTTTTGTGCCCTCGTTAGGGAAGACCGGCGTGACACACTGCAAGCATTGTCGAAATGCTAGTCTTTACATTTTCGTCTAAAATCCACCAAATGACAGCAAATCAAATGGGAGAGGCAAGACGTCCTGTAATGAATCTTCAACCTGACATCCACTCAGCCAAAAGAGGCCATCCTTACATCTTTTTTCTCTATTCATAATAAATTAAAACTAAATACCCTAAATATATAAATACTGTACTGCTCTTTATGTTAGAAAATACTAGATCATCTGGCCTAGACCAAAAACGGTACTTACAATTTTCCAAATGCAACAAAAAAAGAACGCACAAATGGTCAAAGGAAAAGAGGGGGCTGGCAGTTCCACGTCATACCATGCAATTGGTCTAACCCTAATAAAGCTGTCCTTACGTCTTAGTATTAGTCACCGTAAGCTTTTTTTTCAAACCTTTGCGGAGAGGACGGACGTGTCGAGTGTGGTCTCATGAAATGTATTAATTAAACCTTTACAACATGGGTTTCAAGTCATAAGAAATGTATGGAAGTATTTGAGATGGCGTCTCTATCTGGATTATAGTTTTCAGTGAACTGATTCAGCAGCAAGAGCGAGAATTCTGAAGACCGAAAGTGTCAATAGGCCCAGAGCGAGCACGAGAGCTAAAAAAACATGGGTGATCAACCGAAGGATATCAAAGAACTGATTGTAGATGCTCTGAAACCGATACGGGAGGATTTGTCAAGTCTTCCAGACAAGACTTACATTGATAATGTCGTGGATAGGCTGATGACTCAGATTAACGAAAGGTTTCAGGCACAGGATGATAAGATAAAACAACTGGAAGATCGATTGGAAAAGCTGGAAAGCCAAAACTTCGAAGAGCGCGTGGAAATGCTGGAAAGTGAATTAGCCGTGATTGACAAACTTGCAGAGCGAGTAGATGATGCTGAACAATATAGCCGCTGTACCTGCCTGAGGATATACAGCATGGAATTACCAGCCAGGGGCGAGCAGGAAGATTGTATGAAAAAAGTGGAAAAAATCCTTGAAAAGATGGATTGCGGTGTGAATATTGATGCAGTTGATCGTGTTCATCGGATTGGTCAACGAGAAATTGATGATAGTGGCAAAATGCAACAACAAATGATGCAACAACAAATGGTAGTAAAATTCAAAACGTTTAGAGATCGGACAGTCGTGTATCGCAACAGAAAGGATAAGAAGAAAGGTTGGAGACATCAAGATAAGGCTCGATCTTACGCGTAAAAGATTGGGTGTTTTAAGAGAGGCCAAAGAGTTTGTCAAGAGCCACACTGATGCTGATTTTGTGTTCACAGATATAAACTGCTCCTTGGTTTTAAAACTAAAAAACGGTAAATTTATCTTTTTTAATTCAGTGAGCAATTTGGAACACAAGCTTGCATAACTTGTTGAATGACTTTTAATTGATCAGAGGGGCAGATCTAACTGGAAAAGGACCGTAAAAGATTTATCCACACAATAGGAGCCTTTTTTTCTCCTCACACAGATCTAAACGTTTTTCTCTTTTTTTTCTATTAGGAAGGTACAAGGTCCTTTTCCTAGTTGATTTGCTCCTTGGCCTTATCTTGGTACTTGTGTTGATTTTGTATTTTGATTCATCTTCTTTTCAATTAAGGGGAAACTCCCACAAGGTCTCCCAATGGATTTGGTGACAGGTTTATACAAAAGCCTTGTGAGCTATTTCAATACTGTTGAAGTGATAATAGAAAAACTTCAAACCCTAATCCCAAAGGAAACCAAACTATGATTCTTGTACGATTGAAAGGTTGCTTTCTGATCGTACTTCTTTTATTTTTTCTTTTTTCAGTGATAGTCTATTTTTCTTACAAACGCTGCTCTTCATTTGAAACAATGCTACCAAAAGGTTCATTCTTGCAATTTCAATCAAAAGTCACGCTCACCAAAGAGATCGATATTATCGCGTGTGTTAGATGCCGATAGGGATTGAAAAGTGGCGTGCAGGGATCGCATGGCGTACGCAGTTTCAATCACGCTGTCTAAACATCAATATTGCCGAACTTGTTTTTTGTGCAGTACAATCCCTTGCCTACTTGTACCTCATCATTTGGATGTCAGTTATAACGATACCCTGCTCATTGATGATTGCTGCTTTGTTTGAGCTCTTTCCTCTCCGCATACTTTGGTCTTCTGCCAGTCTCCCTGTGTGTCTTGAATCTCGAGACCTTATCCATGTTTATACAACTATAACTTCGTATGTGCTAGCTACAACTTGCTTTGCATTCATGTGGTTTCTTCAGCTCCCAAAAAGTGTGACTGATTCCATACGGAAATTCCCAGCTTGCCGTAAATACGTATTAAGCAGATTGTATTGTTGCCTGTTGGCTCTCTTCATGGGTAACTTATTAGAGTACACAAATGTGGGGGCAAATCGTCCTCTGGACATCTTACTCTTACTTTCTGGGGACATCGAAACTAATCCTGGCCCTCAGATTGATAGGTGCTTCAAATTTTTTCATTGGAACTTAAACAGTATCTGCGCTAGGGGAGCCTTTAAGATTCCACTGCTGGAAGCATACCATTCTGTTTATCAGTTTGACGTCATGGCTCTCTCTGAGACTATGCTAAATAGTACGGTTAGTAACGAAGAGGTTGAGATTGAAGGTTTCAGCAAAGTAATTTATCGTAATGATCACCCAAGTGACACAAAAACTGGAGGAGTTTGTCTCTACTTTCGTCAAGGGCTAGCAATAAAACGTAGAAAGGATCTTGAATCATTGCAAGAGATGATTGTAACTGAAATAACGATAGCACGCTAGAAAATTCTTTTCACTACAATTTATCGGAGCCCAGGTCAAAATAGTGAACAATTCGAAAACTTTATAAATAAACTACAGATAGCTCTGAACCGTATGCAAAGCGAACGACCCCATTCACTGATATTAAATGGAGACTTTAATTGCAGATTGACCCAATGGTGGGCGCAGGATGTTGATAATCCAGAGGGGGCAGCCCTTGATGAACTGATCGAAACCAATAGTTTACATCAGCTAATAGATATGCCGACTAACATAAGAAATGAAGGCATGTCCTGCATAGATCTTATCATAACTGACCAACCCAATTTATTCATATAATCAGGAGTAAACCCTTCTTTAGACGAGCACTGCCAACACCAAATTATTTATGGCAAGCTGGGGATTTGTATACCCCCTCCTCCCCCATACAAGCGTACCGTTTGGGATTATGCAAAAAAGTGATACCGAAAAAATTAAAAATGAAGTAAATAGTACAGACTGGCCGGCTCGGTTTGCTGGACTTGGGCCAGATGAAATGACGGATCTTTTTACAAGCAATTTATCCTCTATTCTTTCCTCGAATATCCCTAATAAAACTTTAAAATGTAATGATAAAGATGCCCCATGGATTACTTCAGATGTCAAAACAGCAATTAAACGCAAACATAGAGTCTTTAAAAAGTTTTTTGATGGTGGAAGGAGGGTAGAGGACTGGAAACATGTTAAAGAAGTGCGCAATGAAACATCGAAAATGATACACCTTGCAAAAGAAACATATTACCTTAAATTAGGTCATAAGCTAGTTGACCCCAAGTTAGGTATAAAGGCATACTGGGCAGTACTGAATAGATTGATAAATAAGAAAAAGACACTGACTCTTCCTCCGCTACTTGAAAATGGATTATTCGTTACGAGTGTGCAAACTAAAGCAAATTTATTAAATGACTACTTTGTGGAGCAATGTTGTGCGATTCCAACTCAGAGTACTCTCCCGACGTTCATGCCAAGGTGCAACCCTACTCTACAAGGTGTGCCTGTTGACAGAGAAAAGGTGCTTAGACTTATACGATCATTAGATACAGGGAAAGCTCATGGATGTGACGATATTTCCATCGCTATGATAAAAATATGTGACGATTCAATTGTAGATCCCTTGTGTTTGATTTTCGAAAGATGCCTTGAAACTGGAATCTATCCATCTGCGTGGAAAAAAGCAAACATAATACCAGTACATAAAAAGGACAGCAGACAAAGTAAAAAGAACTACAGACCAATCTCACTTTTGCTGATTTTTGGTAAACTATTTGAGAAAATCATATTTGACGCTATTTATCGTCACCTGTGTGAAAATGGTCTTCTTACTCCAGATCAGTCTGGCTGTCGCCCTGGTGACTCAACTATTAATCAGTTATTGTGCATAATACATAAGATATATAGCGCTTTCGAAGAAACTCCAAGCAGGGAAACGCGAGCTGTCTTCCTTGATTTGTCTAAGGCTTTTGACAGGGTGTGGCACGAGGGCTTATTATATAAGCTTGAATGTAATGGCATATCTGGCGACCTTCTCAATCTTATTCGAAATTTTTTAGCAAACAGAAAACAGCGGGTTGTACTTCATGGCCGAAGTTCGGATTGGGCAGAGATATCTGCCGGGGTACCGCAGGGCTCTGTCCTGGGTCCGTTATTTTTCTTATCCATATCAACGATCTCGTTGAAAATGTTACTTGCGATGCCAAAATGTTTGCTGATGATACATCTCTGTATTCTGCCGTTGCTGATGAGAATAAAACTGCTGAAGATCTAAATAGAGATCTAGAGTCCTTACGGTTATGGGCGTGGCAATGGAAAATGCATTTCAATTCTGACAAAACTGAGGAAGTCATCTTCTCAACGGAGAGAGTAAAGCCTTGGCATCCTCCCTTAACTTTAGGAAATGATTTAGTAACGAGGAAAGCTGAGCACAAGCACCTTGGTATGATTATTGATACAATACTAAATTTTCAGAGTCATGTCAGAGAGGCAATTTGCAAAGCGAGGAGGGGTATCGGTATAATTAGATCTCTGTCTAACTACGTATCCAGGGATATACTGGATCAACTGTATAAGCTTTATGTGCGGCCCCATCTTGATTATGGGGATATAATCTATCATAAGTATGATCCAGACTTGAGGTTAGATCTTACAAAGAGACTGGAGCAAACTCCGTACACGACGCTTGCTGTGACAGGAGCATGGAGAGGTACAAGTAGACAGAGGCTGTTCAATGAGCTAGGCTGGGAAAATCTCTATAACAGAAGATGGTACAGACGGCTATGCCATTTCTTTACATTAAAAACTACACAACATCCTGAATATCTTTTTTCTCACATCCCACCGGAGCGTAAAATTACCTACAATCTGCGAAATCCAAGCGCTTATCCGGAAAAAGGCTCAATGACTGCTCGATTTTCAAGTACATATTTCCAAAATGTAATAGCGGAATGGAATCTCCTTAATAGTGACGTGAGAAATTCAGAATCTCTTGCGGCATTCAAAAGGAAGTTAATTTCAACTGTACGACCGTTAAAAAACTCTATTTATGGAGTTTACGATATTGTTGGCATCAGACGCTTGACAAAACTTCGAATAGAATTTAGTCCTTTAAATGGACACAGATTTCGGCATAATTTTGACTGCCTCAGCCCAATTTGTGCATGTGGATGTGCCATTGAAGATAACCAGCACTTTCTCCTGCACTGCCACCTGTTTAGTCCAATGCGTATAGATCTCCTTGGTCAGCTCACTGATATTCCAGGCTTAGATATCACGAATTTGGATTCAAACGCCCTATGCAATCTGTTATTATTTGGAAGTTCTCAATTGAACATTGTGGCGAATCGAATCATTCTTGAAGCTACAATAGCATTTATTGACAAAACGAATCGCTTTGATTGAGTTGCACTGGATGAGTCGAAAATGCCGGCCGGTGTTTTTGAAGCTGTTTGATTTCCAAGTGTTTCCGAGTGCTATGGCTCGCTCTCGTGCGGGGGTGTTGGCCTGGGTGTGAGGATTATGTCTAACCTTATACGGTGGGGTGGGTCCTTGCATCTTGGTTGGCATCGTTGCTGTGGGGTAGTGCGTGGCGCGTGGAAGTGGCTTAATTACTCAAAATTCTTATGTACCACACGTCGGCGAGCATTTTCGACTCAGCCAGTATATTTTGTCATAACACCAAGCAGCAATCCCCCCTCCGTTTACCTATTTATTCTTTGGTTGTTTTGTATCATATGTTATAGTTGAATTGTAAGTACCAGCCACAGTGGAGACCAGATGATCTAGTGTCCTTCTCTGCTCTGGCTGGTACATTGAAATGTACATATTTTGTAGTTTTTAACGTTTTTTAGATTGATATAAAAAACCGTAAGCTTCTTTCAATTTGTACGTTTACCATTGTTATTACAGGTTGAGTCATTGCAAGCAGAATGTGATTTCACGAAAGAGCAGCTAGCTGCTATCAAAGGTATGTGTCCATTTATTGCATGGAGCTATCATGGTAATGGAATCCATACAGATTTGATTCCTACAACTTAGCATTGCTCTTCAAAGGGAACGTTGTGCCAGGTGATTAGAAAGCAGAAACAATCATTCAAATTGTTTGGTAGCTAAACAGCTTGGCTACATTTTTCCACTTACGTTAGTTTTATTGACATCGCAAAGTGGCCAAGATCAGGATTGATTGAAAACAGGCTGATCTAAAACCTGCCAGACACCATGTGTGCAAGACACCGTGTTTCTCTGACATGCCTGTTCCTATGCTGATGCGTTTCCCATCAGGTCCGGAATCGGTATGTCAGAGACATTCCCGGTGCATACAAAAAATTCAAAATAATGAACAGAAATTCTTTTTTGATAAGGAAAATTATAATACCACAAAAGGAGTGTTTGGATGCATCAGTTTCAAGGATGATTTGCTACGTGTCGTCGCATTGCACCTGATCGAAATTGATCTCTTGTTTTCAAGTAATTTCGACGGTTGTTCAGAACAGTCTGGCTTCTCTAAATCTTTATATTTGACCTCTAGCAATTGCCATGAATACAGCATCCATAATAGCGATGTAACCTAGAAATTTAGTGAATGAACAATGTTTATATCGTTGATTTGGCCGATTACATTTGTTTCTGTAACAGACTGTCTTTGTACACTTTGTCTGCATCATACTGGATGGAAGCATTATTTGATGCCTTATAATGTGTAAGAGTAGTCATTAACGCTCTGCCGATGTAAAACAATACCTTCGTTGGGCTAGCTTCTGCTGTGTTCCTGAAAAGGGAAGGTACATTTTTCACAACAACCTAATTTTTGACAGTTGCTAGAAAAAAGAATTATGGAATCATAAACAGTAAAGGGACGTCTCATTTCTACGTTATTTTCTGCAGAAGGTCTTCTGATCTATGAAACGTTAGAGTGGTGTTATCGCCCATCATGCCTGGGCGAAAACTTGGCAGATTAGCAAGGAACCTTGGTATACTTACTTTTTCCATTGATAACTCTTTGTGAGGATTTATTCAAATTTGCGACACTATGGGCACGATGAGCAACACCACTCTAATTATTTTGTAGCTCAATACGTTGTAAAAATTTTTGTAATATTTGTGTCTCTATGTTAAGTGTAAATCTTAGGGTTGTTATTTATTTTCTTGCTCCCTTTGCTTTTGTATTGTAATTCAAGAAAATTGCCTACAGAATCAGAACGGAGTGACCGTGTGGCCGAGTGGTTAAGGCGTCTGACTCGTAAACCAAAGGTCAGAACGGCCGTAGATTCAAATCCCACGCTGGACAGTTTGGTCGCTGTCTGTAACACTAGCCCGGGTCGACCAGAGCCATGTGAGGGAAATCTGGTAGCTGTGGCGGGTAGCTGTGGCGGGTAGCTGCGGCGGACTGATGGTAAAACATCCGTGGCCCCTGCTGGAAATAAGTCTCTCAGACTTTCGCGGGCTAGCCACGTTAGATATAAATACCTACCTACCTACCTACCTACTTACCTACCTACCTACCTACCTACCTACCTACCTACCTACCTACCTACCTACCTACCTACCTATTTTAGTCAGGAAAATTTCTAGAAATAATTGAACATGTTAGCTATTTAATCAGATATTACAAAATATCGTTGCTTATATATTCAAGGAGCAGTACCCTTTCCAACACCGGGCGTTTTTTTTTACTCACCCGTTATAAAAAAGAAAAAACGTTGGAGAGCTACGAAAGGACCTTTTGCCCTGTATCCAAATTTTTAAACTTATCGATCATTGAACATGACATGCAGTTCAATGGCTACTTGGCATACATAACTCACAGCGTACTGATATTTTCTCTTTTTCTGCGTATTTTTTGGAAAGTTAGAGGATCTTCCACTAGCATTTATTTACACAATTTGTAATTGCTATGATAAGGTTCTAGTCAGTTTGAGATTTTACTTGAAGTTGAAGCTGCGTAGCTGGCGCTTCCTTTCCTGTAACTGTTGGCATCATTCTGTAATGTTAGGTATCCTTTCTTTAGACAAGTATGAGAAATGTCAAGCAGATATTGCAGTGCACTCTGAAGGTAAAAACTCTTCGGTTTCGAGCTTCCTTGATTTTCATACCGGGTGTCCTAATAAAACGCAATGGATTTAAAAAATTCTGACACAAGCTGTTTCGTATTAATAATCAAAGAGTTATATCTCTCTAACTCTGCAATGACTATTTTAGATTTTGATATATTTTTCAGAATTTACGGTGATTTGGTTGCAGAGATAAAAATCAACCAACCTTAAATTCGTTGTTAGGGCAAAACCAGAGCTGCCAGCATTGGTGGAAAGTATACTGCAAAATTACAAGCATGGCATACATGCAACTTCACATGATTACAGACAAGCACACCATTCGATCAAGAAACTGTGACAAAAGGATCCTTTGCTGATTCATGAATTATCTAGTTTTGAGGGAGCCTTCAGTGATCATTTCCAATTAATAGTATAACTCTAATGCTGGCCTAGTCAATTTTAGAAAAGCAACTGTGCCTTGACCGAAATCTTCATGAAAAGTGTCTGTTATATGTCCAATTAACTTGTGAGTTGCGTGCTTGTCAGCAATCTTCGGTAATTGCTGGAATTGTCATGTTTTATTGTGTCATTATAATTCACTATTGCTAATGCAGTAGCTCTGCTTTTGACGTAGGGGCAATTTTGAAGTTTGCTGATTTTTAACTTTACAGTCAAGTCCCCAAAAATACTGGAAAATATATCAAAATTTATTCTAATTATTGCAGATTTAAATAGAAATAATCGTTTGATAATGAGTATGAAAATGTTGCCATTAGAATTTTTCAAATCTGTTGCGTTTTCTGGGACACCCGGTAGTGATTAGTGATTAGCTATTTAGAAACGTCTACTTCATTCTGGATCGCTCAACATTATAATTTCTTCTCCCAATTCCTGGGAAATGAAATTCAGTAAAAAGCACCAGTGTCTTAAGGGTTCCCTTTTGCGATAAGATTTCGAGTAAACAATGGTAGTCTTATAGCAGAATTTCATTTCTTATCCAAAGAAATTTTTTGACATTGTTATTTGTCAGACAATTAAATTTTCGGACCACTAAAAATTTTGGACAGTTAAATTTTCGGGCAATTATATTTTCGGACTACACTTTTGTCCGAAAATTTAAACGCCCGAAAATTTTGGAAATTAATGTAGGGGACGGGGCTTAGAGAGAGAGAGAGAGAGAGAGAGAGAGAGAGAGAGAGAGAGAGAGAGAGAGAGAGAGAGAGAGAGAGAGAGAGGGAGGGAGGGAGGGAGGGAGGGAGGGAGGGAGGGAGGGAGGGAGGAGGGGGGAGGGAGAGGCAATGGGTAAAGTGATAGACTTACCGTCCACTACTGTGACAACGAGATGTTTCAGAACCTAGCGAAACGTATCGCAAAATGCTTACTTTGCTTACTTCTACCCAATGATATTCAAGCTCTAGAATCATCACAATTGTCACTGCTTCAACTTACATCCCAATAGCTATCGTTGAAGAGTGTTGACTTATTTTTTTTGCTTTCGTAGGCTATGAATCGTATTTGCAAACACCTTTGTCTTTGCCTACAACTGAACATGTGAATCTAATCCAAGACCTGCGAGGTATGTTTCAGATATCTGATTTCATTAATATTCTAATTTCTACAATCCAAGAAAGAGTTTGAAAGTTTAACATGCGGCTTTTCAATAATGCACACAGCAATTTAAAGGGAAAATTACTCGTTTATGATAGATAGGAAAAAAGGACTCTTTTAATGAGCCATACATGTTACTTGCCCTCTTGTACTCATTTACGTTTTGACTGAGATCATTTTGATAAAATCTGTGCCTTGAAAATCATAAGATTATAGCTCCTGTATAATGTGTCCACGAGGAACAGTGTGTCTGTAGGACTTTTTGATTGATCAAAATGTTCTCATCATTTTAAGGAAGGATTGATAATTTCCCTAGGTGCCTAAATAATGAGGTGCCAAATTCTGGCTTAGCTTTATCATCGATCAATCTCAAGTCAGTTGTAACACTGGACACCATGGTTTTGGAATGTACCATTGTTAATGCAGATGTCTGGCTGTGGCTGTATTTCGGTCATCTGGCACTTTAAAGGGCCTTGATTTCAATCTACCTATTGCTTAGATGTCGGAGGTTTTGTTTTACGTCAAACTGTGTTTTCTATATAAACATTGCTACAAAAACACGACTTATGGGGGCTGTTTCTTTCATTATCGTCTTATGTTCTGTGAACCAAAGGCTAGTCAAAAACAGCAATTCCAGAAATTTTTCGTTATGACTTATTACTCTCACATATATTTCTTTGTATTTGGCATATGTGGTAATTCTTTCATTCCTTAGATACATTGTATGGCATGAGAAACTTAATACGGATCATGACCACAAGCACATCGTGTGAAGGTACACAAAAAATATCATTCTATCGTCCTAACACGGATATTCAGCTTTTCTTCCCGTCACCTTACAGAAAATTACCTATAGATTTTGCTATGAACTTGAGTTAGCTGCTTACTGACACCGTAGTGACAACTGAAGCTCTTAGAATGGCGCTCTAGAGAAGTTTTAGCTGTTTATAAAGTCGAGAAAGCGTCCAATGTCTTCGAAGCGCAGTCTCGTGTGTCAGATTAAATTGTTGAGTAACGAGAACCCTTCTTGAATTTAGAAAACAGCTTTCTTTTTATCAGTCGATGTCGGAATCCTTCTCATGATTCGTTGGGGAACCAGTGTCATATACTGAGTGTCCCAAAAAATTTCCGGCGTTTGATTGAGCGCAGAGAAAAAATTTTGAATCTGGCAATTTTTAATCACTCTAGTTACATGCTTGACATTTTAACTTACAATTTGGCATATCGTATGACGAAATTAGTAACCTGAAAGTGGAGTTATGAGCTTTAACATTTCATGTTCATGTTCAAGGCGAAACCAGAGAGACTCAGCCCCTTCCTTCATCATCACGCTGAAACGGGAATCTCCAGATGAGCAAAACAAAACTGCGCTCACACTTTCAATCATTACCTTGCCGATGAGCAAGAGTGCTGCTTCTTGAGCATATTCAAGCAACGTCTGAAAAGTCAAATCCAATGGGTCTCGGGGGAACATACTTAGGTTGTACTTTTACCACTACTCAAATCGAGATAGCTGCACGAAGCCGAAAAATGCACTGCTGCATTACATCGCACGTCGAACAAAGAATTGAAAACTATTTTAGTTAAAAGGGCCGTAGCACCGAAAACGCGTTTAGGCTCTTCTGTGGGTTTTGTTTTCCAAGTAGACGGAGCATGCGTGTGATATCTTTTTTTTCAATACAAACATTATAACGACGAGTGGAAAAACTTCTCGAACACCATGACACAAAAAGTAAAATTCCTGGAAGCGGCGTAGCGGTGGAGATCAGCCAGTAAATGTTGTAACAGGCTTAGAATGTTTTATTTAAAAACTTAAAATAATAAAATGAATGTATTTTGCTTTCTTTTATTCTCTGCTGTTTCTTTTCCATTTGTTATATCATATTGCTTCGAGGAACGGTGCTCTGGTTGCGAGAAACGCGCAAGTTAGGCCTAACATCAGATTGCAAAAAAGATTGTCGTTTGTTTCTATTTCTTAACCAGTTTTGCCCAACCTGCAAATTTACAACCGCCCAAAAGTTCTTCAAATAAAAGTTGGTCCAGGGTTTATGATTAGTCTCTTAATAGATATAAAAGCCAGTACTGTTCTTCCATGGATTCGTGCGAAAATATATTTTTCCTCAGCTTAGAAAATGACTTTTTAGCCCATTCTTAAACCGGGTGAGTGTGCCAGACTCTCTTATGTCTGTCGGAATAGAATTCCAGGTTTTTAGACCAGTATAATTGAAACTTTTTCTACTGAAGTCTAGATTTAGCCTTGGGATTTGGAGATCAGTTTTATTTCTTGTATCATACTTGCTTATCGAGGATCTTTCAGCAAATTTATCGTGCAGGCTCTCAGGACATATCTTGTTAATTATCTTATACATCAGAACCGACCGGTCAAATTGAAACATCTGATCGATGCTAAATGTGGGTCGAATCAAAGAGTCCTTTATTTTCGATCCTTGAATGATTTCAAATGCACGATTTTGCAGTCTCTGAAGGGCTGTTATTTTAGTTTCCGATAAGCTCCCCCATACTACGTCAGCATAGCGAAGATGACTCTCAACAAGCGCTTTGTACACTTGAAAAAGCATTAAGACCTTCAGTGAGGAAAGGCCTAACCAACATACAGATAATGGGCACTCTCACAGAAGACAGACAAATAAAGCATCCCATTTATACAAAATATAATGACCTTGTATGGTATAGAATCAAAATTTAAGCATAACAATAAAAACAACCTTCCAAAACAAATATGTTTTTGCTTAGCTTGTTCATTATTTCCAGCATACAACCATGTGTCATCTCCAGCTGTACAAAAATTTCTTGATTCATAAGATAATTTTTCACCCATTGTCTTAAGAAACAGGTCCATGGCTAACAGCGTTAGTTTGACACTATCCACATTGGGGGCACCAGATATCATTATATCAGTAAGTCAAGAACAACAGCTCCTCAAAGGTCCTTTTACAGACATGTAGGCCATCAAAGAAGCCAATTATCAATGCTGAACAGTTGTCCAGTGATTTTATATCTAGAATGGAAGAAGAGTACAGTAAAGCAGTGTTTTAAAAACCACTTCTGACCATGGTAATGTTTCCTCTTAAGTGACTTGATGGAATATCACCCTGATACAAACTGAATTCTGAGTTGTTAGTACAATGGTTTCGTAAAGAGGACTTCAACGGGTAGCTGGTTAATAGCTGTGGCCAAGGATGAATATTGTGTTATCTAGAGTACCACCCAGAGCAGAAGAAAGCTACCACACTACACACCAATGTTGACAAACTTTGTCTCAAGGTTATAACTGAGCATTTTAGTGTTATTAGTCATGAGTGTTGCCGTCCTACCAACCAGTCCTGAAATTTGCAAACAGTTACAATATTTTTGGAATTACATCTACCTTAAAAGCTGTAATTTTGCATGGCAAGACATACCGTTTCAAAAACTCATCTTGATTATTATTCTTATAAATATTGCAGAATCGCGTTAAACACTAAGCTTTGAGCAGCACTTCCTTAACATTGTTAACAGCTAGTTATCAAGGATACCTTATCAGAGATCTGTAGATTGAAATATGGGATGCCTAAAAAAGCTGCACAGGTGCAGTTATTTGTCTGGGCTGTTTAGTTCATTGTAATGCATAGTCGAAAGGCTTGCACTTGCGTAGCAGGATTCACAGACGATACACATCTTCAGCTTATTTTTCGACCCGTTTGACCCGGAGGCAGCAGCAAGGCAGTTAGGGAAACGGAAGATTAAATTCAAAATATTCGGTCATTGATGCTCAGCCATCAACTTAGTGATGGTAAGACTGAATCGTCGAAGGTATTTCTATGATTAAGTGACAAAAGGTACGAAACGATGCTGCTCGAGTAGTGACATAAGCCAACAAGTTTGCCCATGTCAAGCCTGTTTTGGAGTCATTGCATTGGCTCCCCGTTTCATCAAGAATAGAGTTTTTACTTACAAATGTTTGAAAGGATTGCAGTCATGGACAAAGCTTAATAGAAAAAGGTAAAATCGGCAACATTTCCGATCTCCCGCGAAGAATCAACAAAATATGGCAATGTCTCTTCTTTCCAACTCAGTGTTGTTTTTTTGTGGACATTGTATTGCGGATGTTTGATTCAAAACCAAAATTGAATCAGGGGAAGTGGGAGTTTTCGGATAAAAAGAGATGTGTATTTCTCGATGTCTCACGTGACTTTTGTCCGGGATTGTAGCTCAACGGTAGCTACCGGATCTCCTCGTGCAGTTTACAGTTCTAGACAACTGAAGTCTTCCAACAAATCTTGTTTGAAAGTGCCAACAACAAAGTAAAAATTGTTGGAAGCAGATAGTATGGAATGTAATACCAGAACATGTAAAGAAAAGTGACAATGTTTAATCCTTCAAATACATCCTTAAGTCACACATAGCATATGGAGAATAACATTTTTGTGCATTTTTTGTTAAAAGTATTGCAGTAGTGTTTTGTATGCATTCAGGCTCATTGATTTTTCAGAGGAATGAAGAACATTTTTTCTTGGAATTAAGATTTTCGGTTTTCAGGTTTTAGTTTTTCAAAGAGGCAGTAATGTCAAGCGCTACTGAGTGGACCTGTATGTGGGCGCTGTATAATTTCATGAAATGGATGGCAGACAAAAGTACTGTGCATCATTGCATTTGCTGTTTGACATCATGTACTAATTTTGCAAGATCTTTTGTCATCCAATGTTGCCCAAAATGCTCTTGAGACATGGCGCAAGATTTTTCTTTTTTCAGATCTCGATAAAACTGAAGCATGTGCAGATAAAGATATAGATCAAGAAGGCATGTAACTTTTAGTTTAGTCTTGATCTTTTCTTTTCTGCATTGTGCATTTTGACTTTCTTGGATGGTTTAGTCATCCTTGTCAAGTTAATTGCTTCTGTCTTCAAAACATCTTTTTATTTGTAACAAATTCTGGCAACCTATCCTTTTTTCATCCTACTTTGAGTAGCCTGCGTGCAGAATACTGATTTCCTGAAGAGACGTGGGATTCCTCTTCCAGTAGAGTCTGCGCATCAGTGACACAAAGCCTGTCCAAAGTCACATGTGGTTCCCAGGTTCGAGGAACCAAGCCTCATTGGCGGAAAGAGATCTCTTGTTCTCTTTTAGTTTAATTGATCAATAAACACCTTCAAGGAATTCTCGTAACTATTCATATTGATTTAGATTCAATGGGGCGGCCGTAAGTACAGTTAGAAATAAGGTAATCAAAACACTCCCACACAATAGGATTTGTTTGGCTATGTTTGTTTATGCACATACTAATTAAATCAAAGTGTGCATATGCTAATATCGGCAGACTCGCTTTGTGTCGTTGATTCGCAGACTCTTATGGAGGAGAAACCTCTCTGATAAGAAACCAGTTGAGTCTGCACGATGGTTAGCTTTGAGCCATAGTTGATAAATCGTTAGAACAAATGATTCCAAGTTTATCCTATGTGTTTGCTTCATCCAGTGCCCTTGCAAATTCAACGTAAGCCGTCTATAACTTTTTTATTACATTGTTCGCAAGTATACTTTTCAGAGAACTGACTAGAGTCCAGTCTTCTGGACAAACTTCATAAAAGATGTTGGATGATGCTATAACTACATATGAGAAAAGGAGGTTGTACTTAATATGAACACAGCACGTAGATTTAGCGTTCTAATAAAAACTTTGTTACTATTGACCTTTGAGACAAATACATTGTCGTCCTGCGATTATTTATTTGTTTCATGGTTAGATAGAAAACACTACTCAATATCATTCTTCTTAGCGAATCAAGACTTCGCAACTTCCCTTGGTTTCTGCTCTCAATATTCAAAGAAAGTAAATGGTATTGTAACCTTCAGTATTTGTTGAGGGTAACATTTATGATGCATTCTTATTGTCTTCCAAAGCTGTACTTGTTTATGGTTTACGATTATTTAATGAATTTGTGTCTTTATTTGATCGCTATCAATGGCTGATACTTCTCTTGAAAGGTGAGTGTTGACATCTTGAATTAAAACCTAGAAAAATGCTGGTCAAGGGCTGTAAGGTTGATAAAATTCTTTTCTTTCTTGTTGTTTTGATATGAGTAAACTGAAATTTAACTATGGTATGACCTCATTTTGCATTTCGCTGTAGATGAATTAAAAGCAGCAACGGAGCTCTTTGCCAAATGGAAAGGTAGTGAAGAGCATAGTTTAATCGGTTAGTTGCTTCATTTTCTGATATTTGTATTTATAGTGTTGTCTTGTAGAGGTTAAATTTGTTATGAAATAAAGTCAGTATAATCGCACATTGGTATCTGGTATACAACTGCATGCCCCCATAGCAAAATATAAGAGCAGAACCCCTGCATGCAAGTTAGTTGCTTCATTTTCTGATATTTGTATTTATAGTATTGTCTTGTAGAGGTTAAATTTGTTATAAAATAATGTCAGTATAATCGCACATTGGTATCTGGTATACAACTGCATGCCCCCATAGCGAAATGTAAGAGCAGAACCCCTGCATGCAAGACATCTTGATAAAATGTAAAATACAGCGATGCTGTATAATGCATTAATGATATTGATTATTATTAAATCTTACTTAATAGCCTCGAATAAACATTTTTCTGTCATGGACGGGCATGAAAATGTAGTAAGGGCATATGTAAGTCCACACGGACAGATCGAACATCACTTAAAATTTTCAGTTTTATATAAGCAGGTGAGTCAAAAGATTAGAAAGTTTGCAAGCTTGTAGTTTATTAGCTATTCATCGAAATCCATAAAACTGATTACCATTGTTCGGGTAAAATGTCAACGCAGATAATACAGTCCAGTTGGTTGACATCAACCATGTTTTTCTCGATTTGCAAGTGATATTTACTTCTGGTTCAAATTTCCCCAAATTTAAGCCCTAGAGCAACGGAAATGAAACTTAGTGAGGCTATCTTATTGCTAGGCTATCATTTGTGTCGATGTAGAGCCAACCCTAATATCCTTCCACTTGGCAAGTTTTCTATGTCGTCAGGGTAACCAGCCTTACAGAATGGTAAATAGTTTGATGGGGTCTGATCAATCGAATACTGCAGGCTTAGTTTTATTGACATCATAACTACTGAAGGATACTGCAGGCTTTCAAAACATTTTAACGTTGCTTGATTACTAGGCAGTATCTACAACTACTACAACTATCTACAAATATACGAATTTTAGTTCATGTATGAATTGTCAGGTCGAATTTTCTTAAATTACACTGTTTGCTGTCAAGATACCTAATTTTGCATTAATACAGCTTTGATAAGTACTCCCTTGCCTCACATTAGTAATTTTTACATAGTTGCGTTCTTAAATTATGAAATTTTGACAGTATTACATGATACCATTAAATTATCACATCATTGATTTCATTGTTGCATTACTGCATCTTTATATCATTGCATTGTTACATTATTAAATTATTTTATATTATTGTCTTATATTAATTACTTTATTGCATCATTACATTAACACATTGTTACATTATTGCATGATAACATAATCACTTTGTTACACCATTCCAGAGCAACTTGAAATTGCTGAAAGTGAAGTTAGTCAAGTGAGAGAGCAAATCAATGAAGTTAATGGTATGTATTTTAGTAAAACGCTGTATTTCAATTTTTTGTTTTTCTCACTGTAATTCTCTACAGCAACATGATGACCTCATCTCAACACTGCTGTTTTGCAGATTTGAGGTGTTAACGGATTTTTAGGGAAGCCCTTGCTAGGACCGTTGTGGAAGCGCAATGATTCCGAATTTGATGCAAATTTAGACCTGACTTAACGAATGTTAGAGTCTGTATCACCGGATCGTAATTTTTAAATTGAGATTTGCAGTTGATAAAGTTAACTTTCATCATCATTTGATAACTGCTTCTTTGTGAAGATTCGTAGTTAATCGCCTCCAGTAGTGACAGTTTTCAGCTTCTCTTACGCATTGCTCAAACTTCAGTTTTGTCCATTACATGATGTTCTTCATCCACGTGTTACTGGGACAGCCCATAAGATAATTTTTTGCACCTATTCGTCCTTTTATCATTTTGTCTTCCCTTATTAAATGACAAAAATATTGCCTCCTTCTCATTTTTATGTTCCTTTCTACTGACAGTCCTTTTTCCCTGAAACATTTCAAGACCTCCTCATTTGTGATGTGACTTACATACAGTAAATCCCCGCATATAAGAACCTACCAAAATAAGAACATAGAGGCTGTTTTTCCTAAATTATGTACCTTGCAATGAAGAACCTGTTTCAATTTGATGAAACATATGTTCTTATTGCAGGGGTTGCAAAGTTGATCCTTGTTTGCTATGTTATTAAGGCCATTGCGGTCACAGTTGGCTTCGAAGGTTTTATTCTCCTGCCCAATTACTTGTTATGTCCATAAGAACACTTCCAAAACAAATAATGAGGCTGAACATCTTTGTGAGACTCTTAAGGGGACTACATGAAGCACCCTTCAAATAAGAGCCTCTATACCTTGAAATTAGTCTTAGTACCTTTGAAATAAGAACCAATTTCAGCCTCTTGTACGCTGGGATTTACTGTATGCGATCGTAAGAATTTCTCGATGCATCCACTCTTGAAAACTTTTTATTTTCTTACGTGTATCAGTGTTAAGCGTCTAGGTTTCACTTGCACATTGAAGTTTTGAGATTAGACAGCATCTGTCTTTAAAGGTTTTAGCTTTGGGCATGCAGTTTTGAAAGTGGCATTCGCATTCGACGCCAGCAACTACATAAAGTTAGGAAATGACTCACAGGCACACTCTCTATAGTTAGAGCAATCAAGGGCTACAAGATCGCAAGGTCTTGGCAAAGGCGCTGAAACATTGACAAGCTTTCCTTCATCTAACCTGCAGAGAATTTGATTGCCGAGCAAGCAACGAGTAGAAGGTACAAAGATTTAGCGGCAGAATTTGAAGGTATTGCTTTATCACACCTACCGGGTGTCTCCAGAAGAGTACCCCCTTTTGACTGGAAGTAGGAAAGAAACGCTAAGATATTATTACTTTTTGAGTGGACAGCTAACTTTATCAGTCCTCAACTTGGATGCATATACCTTGCATTTAAAAAAGGTCTGCCAAACACCGGCAATAAAGTTTGCAGCGTCAAAATTTACATTCCACTCGAAACCAGAGGTTTTGAAAAAAGTGCCTAGCCATGATTTGTATCATGGATATTTCCCAGAGTACCTGTAAGCTTTAGTTTTCAGCTATTCACCTTTGAAAAGAATAAAAGACTCGTGGACATCGCCGTGATTAAACAAATATGATAAAAATATGGTAAGAATGATAAAGCCATACCACATCTCCAAAATGAGCGTGTATACTCTCCTTTTCTTCTTCTTTGAAACTTGGGATGGAATGCAATGCACAGATTGATTCCTCAAAAGAATAATCATCTGTAGAACGATTGAAGCATATCAAGGTATAATTCTTTTCAACAGAAATAGCTTAAGCTCAAAGTTGACGTTCTTTTGTAATATACCTGTGATATCAAATCATGGCTATGCCCTTTTACAAAACCTCTGGTTTCAGGTGCACCGTAAATTTTGACTTTGCAAGCTTGTGTTTCCGGTGTTTGGTGGACTATTTTTATAATGCAAGTGATGAGAATGTAAGTTAAAGATTGATAATTTAGCTGTCCACTCAGAGAGTAATAATTAATATTTAATCGTTTCGTTTCCATTTCCAGTCAAAAGGGGGTACCTTCTTGAGACAACCGGTATCTGTTACAAATATTTGTCCTTTAGTAAAGTAGCAGATCGAATATTTTTACTAGTGAAAGACTCCAGTTAACATGAACTGTTTGCATTAATATCACTGCCGAGTCAACATACCTTTTCGACAATTAAAAAAGGAGACTGGGGAGAGCCATTTGTTCTGGTAAATGGCTGCCACGGAGCTTCTTTGAATGGTAGATTTTCCTCCACAAAAGCTCTTAGCTTCAAATTCACGGTTGAAACTAGACTTATGACAATGAGTCCCTTGTATCCCTGCGGTAAACCTTGCTCAAGAGGGACTCATAATGAAACAGTGAAAAACCCGGCCCTGTCTCCTGCATTCGATCATGATTCGATCGATCGAATCAGGATCGAACGACTGTCGTAGCTCTGTTCAACGGTCACTCCTCGGAAAGAAAATGCGATGAAAACCACGTTGAGCTGACATTTAATCAACGAAACTTGGTATAAATCTAAAGAAAGAAGTCCCCTTTACCTGGTAAGCGCAAAATGAGTCTTTCAACGCTACATTTTCCTTATTTTTAAGACCAAAACAAACCAGAGAAAACTTAAGCCATCTGCTGTAGCAACTTTGTTCAAAATCTAAGATGAATAAAATAGAGAGAAAATTGAAAGAATGCTAGGCGTGAATTGAAATAGATATGTTAGAGCAAAAACAAAACTAATTTCAAGCGGCTACGAATAAGTTGCTTGATAAATTTAGTGATCAAAGACGAGAGACGTACCTTCCCTTCCATCGCTGTTGTTTGTGCAATGTGGAGCCTTCCTGCGTCGTATTGGCTAAGATTCCGAACGAGCGCGCGGCGTTTTGAGGGTGCGAGCGCTGACACCTGGCTGCGACAATAATTGCTTCGTTGGGAAGCGATCTCTAGCGTCCCCGCGATGGATGGAAGTTCAACTAGTTTCTGCTCCCAAGGTGCCCAAAAATCGGCCGCTGCAATCAGTTTCATTTAAAAATTCATTCTCTTCATGAACCTATTTCATCTGATAAATTTCATCTCGCGGGCATTGCGATAACATTTTTTCGCAGTACCCGCGTGTGCTCAAACCGCTATAGCGCTAACCTCCAAATTGTCATACATCTACAGATGTATTATGTACAACAAGTTTTGACCTCGTTTTCCTGTAAGGCTTCTTATTGGCTGAACCACTCCTTTCAGTCCATGACAAAAAAGGAAAGGTGCACAGGAAAGTGCTCCCCCTCCCATAGACAGCACTTCCGTTCGTCAAAAACATTACATCTCCAGAGAGTCAAAAACAATGGTAATTTAAGTTACCATATTTGTTAATCTTGAAAAACAATACACAGCATGAAATTCTAATCGTCGTGAAATTAAATTGACATTTTAATCGTCATGAAAATAAGTTGAAATGTGATAAGGATTCCCCGCATCAAAACAAACAATGGCCAAGTCATATTTCCCCAGAGTACTTCAGCGTTCCTTAAATTGTTGGTGAACTGAGAGTTGAGATTTTAATGAAAAGTTTCTTAGCGGAAATACGTGCAGCCCCATGGATGTACCTTCAAATACTCCCTCCTTCTTATGGGCTCAGTGTTCACCACCTGTTCTGTCGCTTGCTTGAAGAGATGGAGAGAATTTCTGGCTCTTGCGTACCAAATAATCAACCCCTGCCCCGGTTATTAAGTTTTGAACAAATTTCCAGTCCCTCAACTTCCGTTCCAATTCCCTTTTATTAATTCTTAAGAAATTGAGATGACCACGAACTTTCAGTTTTTCCAACCACCCCCAGTTGTTCCAGCCCCCTGATTATTATGATATCAAACCATTTTCAATCCCTTGATCATTCTTCCTTCCTCGTTTATTTGGTACTCAAGTGTAAGATAAATACAAAAATTTTCTGATGTTGATTTTGAGTATAAAATGACAAGATGAGGTAAACACTTTACAACCTGCTTTTTTTTGCTTAATTTGTTTGTATGTAAAAGGTGGCACGTGCATAAATGTTTCCTTTTCTCTGCAAATCAACATCAAATTAAACAGAGTATTGTTTGCAATAAATGTTATGCTGTTTCCTGTTCCATATTACAGCATGTACTATTTTCATTGATTCTTACTTTCAACAACAGCATAGGTTTCATATCTTGCGGGAATCCCCATTCAATATTTCTCTCGAAAAACCTTATGACGTAGGGAACACAGGAGCCAATCAGATTGCAGGAAACGGGCCGAAACTTCCTCTCGAAGCAAAATTTCAGGCCATTTCTCCTCTCTTCGACAACCCCCCCCCCGTTTAAAAAACCCGGTGTAAAATCTGTTTTGACTTTTTATGTCTGGAAATGTTCCTCGGGCCTCAGCGCATGAATCTGCCGTTGGACTTTCGTCCGATCTCGCAAACTTTTGAAGTTACAGCATTTTGAAGTTTGGAATGATTTTAGTGCAAATATCATATAAGTAGTCACATTGCAATGGATCGAAAAAACTCAGAGCAGTAGCTTGTTCAACAAACCACAAATCACTTAATTCTCAGTCATAGAAATACTCCAATTTCCATTTAATTGCAAACAAAGACTTGGCCTTGTGATCACATGTACAGTGCAAAAGCATGCATACACCTACCTTTTTTATAAGAACTAAGAATTTGGGCCAGTACTGAAAGTTTCTTAAGATTATCAGATATTGAGTACTTGGAGTTTCTTACGAGTTTCTTAAACGTTCCATGACAAGCTTCATGTTTATTGCCTATGCCCTCTTGACCATTGCATAACAATGTTTATTAAGGTCTTCCCAGTGTTTAGACGTGACTCGTCTACATACATTCTGAGTAATATGATATCCAACGGGAAACAAGTGAAATAAAGCTAAAATATGTTAAGGATTTCCTTTGTAAAAATAAACAGTTCCTTAAAGTGAATATGACGCGAAAATTTTTATTGTCTAATATCATGCATTAAACATCGCTCGTCACGCTGGTGTACTTTATCTTTTAATTCAGACGCTTATTTCTTCAGAAAATGGGGTTGAGCAGCCCCCACTTTGCTTCGAAAAGTGGCGGCAACTCTGCGCGGTCAGACCGTTGATTACCAGGCCTCTATGACGTAAAGTGTTTGTGGAAAGAGAACACCATGCAATGCTTCATACATGAAACCATTACGAAACCTTGATAAGTGGCCAGGTTTGGATTGTTTATTCACCATTTTAACCGATCAAAACTAAGGAATTCCACTCCTGGTTTCTTGAAAACTTCAACTGTTAAATTTACAATGTTTTCAAATATTTTTTTCTCTCGTCAATGTGGTAAAGAACGGTTTTTTGCAAGCTGTATGTCACAAAACCATGTCATCTTGCAGCAACCTTTGCATATCTAACTCACGGGTTTGAAATAACAATAAATCATAGTCTATGTTGCAAAGATTTCAGACATTTGTTTGAATAGTGGCATTTCACGGGACGAAGTTCTGCACTCTGGGGAAGGAAGCTTGACCAGACTTATGATATCTGTGATTTTACGCGGTTCTCAATTCTCCTAAGAGAGTGATCAGACACCAAACTACGCGACTTGTCCTTGATTTAGTCTGATAGCGCTAAGTAAAGAAATCAGCACTTACCAAAGCAAAGTTTCTTTAGTATCAGCATATCTCTGGACCTCATGAAAAATTACAGCGATTACAGCGAAATAAATGTATTCCAGTCGAGTGCCAACCAGACAGAATGGACATGGCCTAAACACGTAGACCCTCGCGTTCACAGCATGGCCATAGTTGACCAAACAAGAGTCAAACTACTTTTGGCCTGAATTCTTTTCCTCCCTTCCAACAACCTGTCCACTTGGGACACTGTACAACAATGTTTGAAGTTTGAAGTCCTTCTTCGAGCGAAGCTGTCTGTTTGTACTCTGTTTGCAATGGTTTGAAACTTGAAATTGTGAGGAAACCAAGCGAGCAGTTGTGATGAAAGGATAAGCTCATTCCCATTGTACTTTCATTGTTTTCTCTGAGTCATCCTGTTAGTCACAATGCAATATCCCCGTGGTTAAATATGATACCACTTCTTTCATCAAAGAAAGCGTTAATTGAGTGCCAATTCGTGGAATTCAGGTGTTCAAAAGATATGAATTAATTGCTAAAATAGTGCGAGAATATAAATTCCGTGGCATGTGAATCACATGAGTGTGGAGGTTTTCTGTAGGGCAACTATGAAACCCTAAAACCCTTGTGACTACAGTACTATCCTTTGATATGCAAGTATCTCCTGTCATCCTACCCAAACACTTTGCGTCACAAGTCCAAAAACTCGACCCAGATCCCCGGACACTTTTTAGTGAAGAAATTTGATTTTCAAAAGGCTGTAACTAGAAAACGGTTCAGTTTTGAAAAGTTTAATGTCGAAATTCGAAATCAGCATACTCAAATTGACGTTTTTCATCAATAAAGATTTTCGCGTCATATTCACTTTAAGTTATATTCTTCCAGTACTGGAGTTTCTTAATCTTTTGGTGATCTGAGAGTTGAGCTTCTTGCAAGCAGTTTCTTATAAAAAATACGTGTGGCCTGTGACCTTTATTTAAGTTAAAAAATCCAAACTCCCCAAACAGAATTTGATCGATAGTAAACTCACCTACTCAACAGCGATCAAGATGCATCTCGAAAACCATTTCCAAGCTATCCAAATAAGTATCGGGTACAAAGAAGATAGCAACCTATTATTTTTGAAAGAAAGACATATGTTTGGTCATGTTTTGATTTACGAGCACATAAACTTTTCTCGCGTTGTGATCACGACAGCTACGCGCAAAGGTCTGGGGCGGGTAGTGTCAGAATGGCGGGAAAACTGAAAGGGGCGTCTTCATTAATCATCGCGTAATTTTACCTTCTCTCATAACAAAACAAGACACACCTTTGCAAAAAATTGTTTTCATTTTTGAAATGCCGTCAAGACTATGTATAAGAGTTTAGTGGAGCCGAACTTTAGATATTGCTGTCCTGTCTGGGGAAATGCTGGGGTGACTGTCATTGAAAAATTGCAGAAACTCCAAAATCGTGCTGCAAACTCGTTACCAACAGTCCATTTGATGCGACCGCTTTACCAGTTATTCGTGCGCTTCAATGGCCCACTGTTAGGGAACTTATTGATTTTGAATCTCAGAAAATAGTTTTCAGATCCCTTAAAGGAGACGCGCCTTCCTACATGAAAGACATGTTCACGAGAGTCAACAATTCCACTGCTCGTTCTCTTAGGAATGCTGAAGTCGACCTCAGGTTGCCATTGTTAAAATCAGCAGGGGGGCAGAAATGCTTCTCGTACCGAGGCGCTAAGCTTTGGAACAGTCTTGGTACCGACGCTAAGAACTCTTCAACCCTGAGAGCCTTCAAGAGAGAGGTGGAAAAATGAACACTTAAACCTTTTCGTTTTTTTTTTGTTGATTTTTGAACAATTGTAATTTTAATTTAGTTCGAAATACTGGTTTTTATTGTAAATTATTAATTATTGTAAGTTTTTAGCATGGCCCCCTGTAAATCAGTTATTCTAACTGAGGGGCTACCATGGGTAAAAAATATAAAATCAAATCAAATCAAAATCAAATCAATTATGGGAAAATTTTCGAAAGTTTGTGCGAACGCAGAGCATGAAGCATGGAACAGTTCGTCGCCTACTGTGATAAACCTGCATGGAAAAGTTGGGAGAAATGATGTTTTTTTTTCAAAGTATTCAAGCAAAAGAGCAAGAAAAGACCAACGAATCACTTCTGCACCGACTGCATTGTTTCGTGTCTGAAAAAGAGAACGTATACAGCAAGACTACTGACAAATTACAGATGCTTGCCCTCATTTACTACGGTAAGTTAAGTTGCAATTTTATTTCAATCACTTTCTTTCCTTAATCCGATGAATTTGAATATAAAATTGCCCTTTCCTGGAAGAGGAAGGCGTATTGGTTTTCATACAGGAACGAGACCACAGTAAATTCTTTATTAGAAAAATGCATAAATCCAACTTTTCAATAAATAAGAAACTGTGCTAAAAGGCTAAGAAACTCTTCAATTAGCAGGTTTGATTTTCTTAGGTAACTCAAAACTGTTTTGACACTGTTCATGTATTCATAAATGCTGTGTATTACCATACTGAAAAAGACTTCAACATGTCACTAAGGTTAAAAGAACTCATTATACTTTAGAATGACTCAACATTCTGTAGAATATTTGAAGCCACTGGAGAAAATGAAACAGATTCTTAGTTTTGAAAGGATTGGCCTGATATTGCTCATAAATTTTCTCATCATCAAATGCCTGCAAAGCCTCTTTGTTAAAAGATTACAAAGATTGCCTTAAAAATTTAACCATAACCAAAGACACTCAAACTTCTTTATATGCAACACTGAAACACAGCTGAATGGGTAAAAAAATATTCAATATTCTGGTCTTAACAGGATATTTACCCTGCATTCAGTCTGCAATGAAGACATTTGAATAGTTTTGATCATAGTTTGTGAAAATTCCAATGAATATACATCCACTTTGGTGTTTCTTCAGTTGCAGGAGATAGCATCAGAATACACAGAATCAAGTCAGTCAGCATATGCTGATAGTCCTCAGTCAAGCCAGTCATCTCATGCAAGCATCCACTCACCTGTGCCTAAACAACAATGCTCTCAGATGTCTGTCCATGAGAAACCTGATGAGGAAGCATCTGTGGAGGCTGCACAAGTTGAAGAGCCCGTAGCAACAGCATTCGACGAAGTTAACATTAGAGGGGAGACATTTGTTCCTGTACCCAAGAATCTTAGTAACTATGTGCCGACAACTCCAGTGGAAATACAACATATCGAAGGGATTGGTCCTGTGGAAGTTGGGAGTAATTATACATACATACCCACCAGCATTCTCCCCAAAGTAGCCTCTCTCATTTCAAAGAGTATTGATTTACAACAGGAAGTTGCGGGTTGCCGCTATCTGCTGTGGACGCGATATGGAAAAAAGGATGAGCTTCCACCATTTGATCCAAAATCTGTGAAGGAAATATTTGCCAGGCTGCGGGAGCAACTAAACTCTTCAACACAATGATGAAGGCCATGTCCAGTGAAGAGCATTCAAGCAACAGAGAAAGCATGAATGAGAAGAAAGCTGTTGCAGTAATATATATGATGATGTTTGGCCAATCTCAAAAGGCTAGTTAGTTTCAGAGGGCTATATCCAGTGAAGTGGCTGGCAGAGGAATCAGTGAAACAGGACTGAATATCTTAAACAAAAGTGGGATTGCAATTTCAAAATCTACCCAAAGGCGAGTTCTCTACAAGACAGCAGCAAATCATGGAAAAATTGTTTCTGAGTTCAGCAATGAAGCAACAAGAAATAAAGATCTCCTTGTATTGATGATAGATGACTACACCAACATCAACACAAAGCAACGTCCAAGTACTGAAGAAACTTCAACTGCAAGGAGTATGGCCACCATCCTGCTAAAAAGATTCAGTGGAGTTCCAGCAATACCTGCAGATAGATCCGCCATGAATCCTGTTGGTTTATCTTCAGAACTTTTGGTAGAGCTCTTCACTGCTAACCTGCTCAAGCTTTCATCTACGTTTGCAGCCTCTATGCCTTTCTGGATTCGTGGAGCTTTCTTTGATCCAGAAATGGAGCGAAAAAGGTTGGAAGTGCATGATTACCAACAAAATCAAACCAGTGCCAGGGCAATGCGTAAAATGAAGGATTGCAGGCTTATAGATGAGCTTGAGCTTCCACTGAAGAGCTTTGAAAACTTCCTTTAAGCAGCTTTCCATGCTGTGAAATGTGGTCTTGATCACTACCTCTCTCTCTTCATCTGTCCCCAACCTGGAGATTGGCCAGCCCAATTTTATATGAGGCAGATTCAATATCACATTCCAGATCATTCTTCTAAGTGTTTACAAAATGTTGTGCCTTTCATCGGCCCCTTACACATGCAGCTCAATCCAAGAGAATGTGTCTGTGTTCTCAACATTGAGTTCTTTAAGAAAGCTTACTCTTACATCTTTGGGGAAAGGAAAATCCTTGCAAACAAGCCAAAAGCATGGAGGATATCCTTGGTTGAAGAGTTGCTTTATGGAGGCTGGACCTTGATCAGAGATCAAGTTGTTGTCGCTTTTTCCAACTGTAAGGATGTGCAGTACTTGACACTCCTCAACCTTCTTGACAACTATCTTCCTCTTGTTCTTTCAATCTACTCTGTAATTTTTAAGTGTGGAAATTCAGATCAGTATGTTGATTCTGTTTTGCGTTGCTGGATGATGTTCTTCTGTTTTAAGCGTCATCACTATGATAAGGCTCCACTAGTCTGGTTAAGCAATTTCTTGTACTGGAAAAGCATTGATCATCCTCTTTTTCATACCATCACACAAAGTCTGAATGCATTTGATGAGTATCCAGTAGAGAATTTTCATTCCATCTTGAGGGCCCAGACAAGCCACAGTGACAATGGTGACCTACTTCGTCAAAAAGCAAGAGCATTGGACAGCAACAAAGCAACATCGGGCAATTTCACATCTGTCTATGCAGTTCCAAAACAATATGCCTTCAGCAGAGGAAGATTAGATGAGTTGAAACTGAGTGCAGCAAAATTCATATGCAGCATCTTGCAGGGAATCAAGGAGAATCCAAACAGTGCACAACAAGTACCACGGCCAAAAAGGAAGCAGTAAAGCATGACATACTGGAAGCTACCCCACATCTATGGAGAAGAAACTGTTGCTTCATCAAAGATTTTGCCCCTTGGATTTCAGTTCCAAGGAAAAGAGCCAAATCCCAACAAGTTTGTACAAAGACATGGGTGGCGGGATATTCTTCCTGTCACAAATGTTGCATATTTGCATTTAGATGTACCTTGTATTCCTTCATGGCAATTTAGGCAATCAAAAAATCATTTTGACGTTCATGATTCAAGAATGTTTCATTTGAAAGCAGCTACTTTACATTGGCTGGTTGATCTTGAATGGAACTTTAATCGTTTGATTGCCAAAGGAATACAGTAGGTATTTCCAAAAACATAAAAAATTGATGTTTTATTCACCAAATATTCTAGATTTGGAAGAATATCTTCACCTTGAAAGAAATTTTGCTCTTTCAAAACAAATTTTCTTTCAACCTTTATTCCCAGTCTTTAAATCTAATGCAAACTCCTTAAACCACTAAGCATACTTTTTTAAAATTAGCATAATAAGAAAGAAAGCATACTTTAAGTGGGGGTGGGGATCTAAGGGTTTAGGTCATACAGCAAATGCCTTTGCGTGGAAGAGTGCTTTTACTATCAAACTGTTGTCCATCCACAGTTATGAAACTTGATTGATAAAATCATTGAATCAATAGCAGCAAGATAGTGTTTAGTTAATGCAAGTTTGATGATGTACCTTATGAATATTTTGATCAGAAACTGCAAAATTGGTCAATCTCTAAAATTTCAAGGGTTTACGCGTTTTTTTATAAGAAACTTGGATCAGGCCATGGTACCAAAAGTTTCTTAATTTCACGTGAATTTTTGTCCGTTTTAGAACTCAAAGTTTCTTAATTGGTTTCTAATTTTTGTGAATGCAGAATTATCACAGAAACACAGAAACATCCTAAAGGAAAGTAAACAGTGTTCTGTTATGTCTAAAACACAAATGGGTTAGATAACATTGCTTAGGAAGAAAGGTTCAACCATCTATTTGCAATAATATCCGTATTTTTAACTTTGAAAAGTTTCTTGGTACTTCTCAGACATAGTACTTAAGTTTCTTAAATTTTGGTGACCTTAGTACTACAGTAGTTTCCTATAAACCAGTTTCTTATAAAAAAAAGTGAATTAGATTTTGAGGCTCTATTTATGTGGGGGATTTCCAGTGCTTGTTTAAGAAACCATGTCTGCTTTTCATTGTTCATTTGTTTGATGCCAAGAAAGGAAGTTCAACAAACAAGTGGAAGATGCTTCATATTAATAGGAATGAAAAAAACTAAAATAGAAATGAATGAAACAGTCTCATGTCGTTTCTAGTGATCCAGTTTCTTAATTTCTGGCGACCACAGGGAGACGTGTTTTCGTGTTTAAGGAATCCATCAAGGACACTTACTAAAAATTTCAAATCTTTTCCAGGAGCTGTGATTTTGCCAACTGTCAGCAATCTGCAAGCAACATGAGATTCAAGATTCTTCATGGATGTGGTCACCCCTTTCACCCTGAATGCTTTCCCTCAGGTCACACTGTTTGTTCCATTTGCAGAGATGAAGTCATTGATGCAATCAAGTCATTGTCAGCAAAAGCATCTGAAGCAATCCTCAACCCTGAGACAGCTTCCAATGACCTAATTGAAGAAAACGACAATGAAGATGAGGATGAAGAAGATGACCTTGCTGGATCTGAGGAAAGTCGTCATGCATATCTCAGCATTGATGATTCCTGTTTGCATCTGAGGCAGCAAATCTGCAGCTGGGGTCTCATTTGTGGGCCAGAACCTTGAAGTGGAGAGCAGTACGCTTTATTGTGGACATTCAAAACGGTTTTTTTAAAAACCACCAAATCTGTCAATGGCACAGGCCAATAAAGATTCTCATTCACAACAAATGTTCGACAATTACATAGTTTGATCAGACCATGATCAGACATGATATGATTTTGATGTCAATAATTCAGCTTGCATCTGCCAAATTTCCAGTTTGGCAAGAACTCCCCCACTCAATTGTTTGCACTTTTCCATTGAAAGTACAGTTTTCAATCCAGGCCCAGGGTCATTATTTGCAGGGACCTAGCCTAGTCCAAGCCTTGGCTTGGCCTAAATCTTCAAGTTTGCTAATGAACAAAACAACAGGAAGAACACACCTTTTCTGTGGCATATTTCCAGTTATGCAGGTTCATCGAACTGCGAGTAATGCAGGAACACGTGCGTTTATTGGTCTCAGTAATTTGCTGTATAGGCCATCCCACAAGATCCAATCTTCTTGATTTGTTTTCACCAGATGGTTCGCGAGATGGATGGAACCACAGTCAGGAACGGAATCTTCCACTGAAATCATTCCAAACTTCAAAATGCTGTAACTCCAAAATTTTGCGAGATCCGACGAAACTCCAACGGCAGATTTGTGCGCTGAGGCCCGAAGAACATTTCCAGACAATGATTTGCATAAAAAGTCAAAAAAGATTTTACGCCGGGTTTATTCCCATGCCACTGGCAAGCTTTAGCCAATCAAAGATTCGAATGCTATGTTTTCAACAACTAGTGACTAAAGCAGTTAGCTTACAGGCAGAATCAAAACTATGATGCTGGTAATGTTTTGTCTCTTTGCAATAGTTGCATGATGGATATGTTCTTGCAGAGCAACTACAGGGTGTTTCAGAAAAAGGCAATCCACCTTCTTTGAAGGATCTTCATGAACTGATAAGATTCGAATCAATTTGACGCATTTCATCTGAAAGTACAATCTATTTTCCTTCGAATAATATCCAGGTTTGGTGGATTAGTTGAATTTTTCGTTGCAACATTGACGTTTTCGTAATAATGGCCTATTTTAGATGCCGGAAAGCAATGGGGCATTGTCTTTGATGAACACCTTTGTGAGAGCATATCTTATCAACATCAACAAATGCATCTCATGGGGATAAATTGGTCTTTTACCTAATTCATCACCTCATTGCATCTAGACCTGATATTCTTTGACAGAATTCGTTTCTTAATTTTTACTGTAAAAAGTGTGTTGATTTTGCTCTCATAGCATGCCGCATTACAATTTGGGCATAGTTAGTATAATATCAATCAAAGGATAATAATTCTAGTTAGGTTGCGTTTTTTTCTGAGACACTCTACAGTAGCTAATTGAAGGTTGACAGGTAATAAAAGCCATGTCTGATACAGATTCCAAAGCTTTTGACACATCAAGATTCTGAAACTGAATGAAAACAGCACTTCTAGCCAGAGAAAAACTCCAGACAGAGATTTTGGCAAATTTATCCAGATTTTTCAGACTATTTATTTGCCCCAAACGTACCCATTTTGCCCCTGTAGTCCCAATTTAAGGAAGACACTTATTCTATATTCTTCCTCTCAAAGCAAAAATGTATGGTACTGATTAGTTAAAAAATTTAAGATCATACCAGACAACTGTTGTGTTACCCAAATAGGCGGAGCACAGATGAGGACGAGAAAACACGCCTCCCTTCAACACGTGTAAGTAACTAGCTAAATGTCATTCATATGTCCACAACAACCACAATTATTATCATAATAATAATCTTGATACAACATCCCTTTTTGAGTTAACTTAATGACATATTCTCTAAAGCTTTAAGTGATGGTTTTACGGTCCTTTTAGGCCTTGAGAGAATGCTCAGTTCAGTCTTCTTTTCAGGAATCTTGACTGGTGTAGTCCGCATCTTTACATGTGGACTCTTAGCAGTTATGCCAGTGTTTAATGGAACAATTTGTTCACGGTTTCTCCTGATAACTTTGGTTGGTGTCTGCACATAGAATGACCTTGGACTTTTGGCTGGTTTCAGGACTGTTCCTTGTTCGTGATGTGTAGTGATGTTCACCCCTATATCTGGTTTTAGGGGTGCTAGGGGTATCACGCGATGTATCTGGTCATAGCTAAGTTTCTGCTGTCTTCGAATTTCATCTTCTCTTCTTTTCAAGGCTTCAAGCTCGGGTAGTTTTTGATTGAGCTTTAAATCTAATTTAGGGAGTGTGGATCTTATAGCACGACCCATTAGCAACTGTGAAAGGGAATATCCACATCGCAATGGAGTAGATCTGTACGTGAGTAGTGCTTTCTCTGGCTCATCTGATTTTCTCATGATATTTGTAGCCGTTTGGACTGCACTTTTAATTTCTCCGTTTGATCTTGGAAACATTGGACTGCTGGTGATTATGTTGCATCCCCATTCTCTTGCAAATGTTAAGTATTCTGCACTATCGAAGAGTGGGCCGTTATCTGAGCGCAGTGTTTCTGGAATTCCAGGTGTTGCAAACAAGCTCTTTAACACTCGCGAAACTTCAGAGATTGTTTTGTTTTTGTTCATTGCACCAAGTTCAATGAACCTTGAATAATAATCAACTACAATCAGATAAAATCCACAATCAGATAGTCAACTGATTTTAGCTTGAAGAGATCTAGTCCAATGGTTTGCCATGGACGATCAGGAAATGGAGTTGGGGTCAACGGCTATATGCTATTTTTGTGTTCATTGCAAACTCTGCAGCACTCTATCATGTCTTGAATCTGCTTGCTCACTCCAGGCCACCAAACGCTTTGTTTAGCCCTCTCTCTGCACTTGGTAATGCTTTGATGACCTTCGTGAACTCTATCAAGGATCTCTAGTAGCATAGCTGATGGTATAACCAACCTAGTAGATTTAAGCAAGATACCCTTGACTATGGTCAGCTCTCCTCTGTCTGCCCAGTATGGACGAATTGCACTTTGTAACCGATATTTTTCAGGCCATCCTTCAAGGCAATACTCCTTAATTTTCTTTGTAACTTCATCTTCATCTGCACAGTGGGCCAGAGGGTGGACAAAACAAAAAAAATGAAAAAAATCAAATAAAAGTTTTATCAGTGGAATTTGATATCGTGTGCCTCATAAAGTAAGGAAATCACATTCAGCGTTATCCCAAAAATTGCTTTTTATCAATAATCAATTTCAAATCACATAACAGGACGTTTACTGTTATTGAATGCTTTTTTTCTATCAAATCTTAAAAACTACAAGTAATGCAATCAATTCAACTGTGCCAATCATAGCGGAAAAAGACACAAGGTTATCGAGTTTCCACTATGAATGGCACTTACAATATAAATTAGTTTCTATTTACAATGGAACACAAGTGGGACTTACAATATAACTTAGTTTATTTACATGAAAACACAACTATGAGAAAAAAAAATTACGACTGTCAAATACAAGACATAAATAAAAGAAAGAAATGTAAATACAATTACAAGATGTGTTGCTGCATTTCAACTAATTGTACTGAATCTACAATCGTTTCGTATTTTCGATAAAACGAAGAGTTTCCTCTATAATCATTTTGTTCACACTCACATCTAAGTCAGGTGTTCCGAAAAGGAGTAAATTACATAGTGATTTGGAGTTCATGTGCGAAACGTTGAAATAAAGAATGTTTTCGAGTTGACCAAGGAGATCTTGCCGTATAATGTCATACAAAGGGCAGTGCAGGAGAAAATGTTCATTATCCTCATTTGCTTTACCGCAGTCGCAAATTGGGCTTATACAATCAAAATTGTGCCGAAATTTATGCTCATTTAGATCACTAAATTTGACTCGAAGTTTTGTCAATCGTTTAATACCAGTGATATCATCGACATTGAATATCGGATTCCTCGATGGTCTAATTATGGCCAAAACTTTCCTTTTAAATTCACCAAGAGAAGCCGAATTTTTGATCTCATTATCGAGCAAATTCCATTCGTAAAGGACGTTTTGGAAGTAGGTATTTGAAAAGCGAACAGTTCTTGGAATGATTGGATCATAGGCCCGCGCATGTCTGAGATTGTAAGAGATATCGCGCTCGGGGGGAATTTGTTCAAATAGATACTGCGGAGTCGATGACATTTTTAGGTTGTAAAAATGACATAAACGTCTATACCATAGTCTCTCATAAAGGTTTTCCCAGCCCAGTTCCTCATAAAGTCTTTGCCTATTGGTGCCTCTCCAAGCACAAGTCATTGCAAGTGCCACAGAGTACTGTGTTTGTTCAAGTTTTCTCGTCAGGTCCAAGGACATATTTGGATCAAATCGATGATAGATTATGTCCCCATAGTCCAGATGAGGTCTTACATACAATTTGTAAACTTGGTCAAGAACGTCCCTTGATAAATATCTTGAAAGGTACCTTATGATGCCAATACCCCTTCTTGCCTTCATAATTGCTTCACGAATATGGCTTTGAAAATTCAGTTTAGAGTCCAATATCAGCCCCAAGTGTTTCCTTTCAACTTCAATGTCACCAAGGAAGAGATTAGGGTGATGGGGCTTTATCCTTTTGGCGGAAAAAATTACTTCTTCAGTTTTGGTGGCATTGAATTCCATTTTCCATTTCCATGCCCATAAACGTACCCTTTAAAAATCCCTATTTAGTTGTTGCGCAGTTGTTGCCTCATCACAAACAACAGAAAAGAGTGAAGTGTCGTCAGCAAACATTTTTACATCGCTATCAACATTTTCAACAAGGTCATTGATGTAAACTAGGAAAAACAAAGGGCCGGGTACTGATCCTTGGGGTTCCCCTGCAGATATAGATGCCCATTCCGAGCTTTTTCCGTTTAACAGAACACGCTGCTTTCGGTCTCTTAAAAAGTTTCGAATCAAGATCATAACGTTTCCAGAAATACCATTGCATTCCAGTTTGTACAATAGACCATCGTGCCACACCCTGTCGAAAGCCTTTGATAGGTCCAAGAAGACAGCGTGCGTTTCCCTGCTTGGAGATGCTTCAAAGCTTAAATAGATCTTGTGTGTTATGGCCAGTAGCTGATTTATTGTCGAGTCTCCTGGACGAAAGCCTGATTGGTTTTGGGTTAGGAGGTTATTATCACATAGATGACAGAAGAGTGTATCAAATAAGAGTTTCTCGAAAATTTTTCCAAAAATTGGCAGCAAAGAGATTGGTCGATAATTCTTTTTTTTTTTGCCTACTCTCTTTCTTGTGGATGGGAACAATATGGGCTTTTTTCCATACGTATGGATAAATTCCTGTGAATGCTGCAAGCAGCTTACAGTTTTCAACTTCAATTTTACCAACTGCATTTTCAGGCACTGATTTGTCAGCAAGAGATATTTTGATAGCCTCTTCATAACGTTCAGAGGCTGTGATTAAGTGTACCTGACTGCATTTCGATTGAGTACAGACTCCTGTTCCATAATCGTGATTCTGTTCAAAGTACTTTATATTCATGTTGTTGCAATTTGTACGCTGTGCTTTAAAGCTAAGTTCAAAATTTCGCTTGCAAACGCCAAACATCTTGTTTGCATATTTACAAGTGCAAAAGCATCCTTTAACCATTTGATTTACATTTGGCTGCCGAGAGGTGCCGTAGAAAATGCAAGGCTGGTTATTGCCAAGCAAAAATCTGAGATGTATGGGGAACAGAGCACCGCCGAATAAGTTTCAGATCGTTGTCAAATTCTATTAATTTTTCTGACAAGTCTATTTCAAAGCCTGTCCTTTTTAAGAATCATTTTCAGATTATGGATTTATATTCATTAATTCTGCTTTCCTTATTTATGTGTTTTAATCATATGTTATTTGATGCATTGACTTTGCCTGTTTCAAATAAGGACTTAAGGGAATTTTCCGACAGCTGTGCACACAACTAGGGAGAGAAATTTTGTCTTAAAGAAGTTTTTCTTTGTCAGTTTCCAGCTTTTACAGCATTCTGTACCATTTTATGCCCTGTACGATTTTTGTCCAAGGAAATCATAATCTGGCCCACTGTGATCTGGTGCATCTATATCAGCTGTTTCAATTTTATGTCTGACACAGGAATAGCATCAATAACTGAGAAAATATAGTCACTGATTTCTGATTCTAATTCCGTGTCTTTCTTGACAATCTCATCTTTAGGTATTATCCTAGATAGCATATCACTTGCATACATCTCCTTTCCTGGCATATGTACCAATGATTTGATATGAAATCTCATCAATCTCATTCTCATTCCCTGAATTCTTGGAGGTAACTGATCAATGCAATTAGTTGTGAGTAGAGGTACAAGTAGTTTGTGATCTGTATCCCCTGTGATCTCTTTTCCAAGGATATAATAACTAGCACGTTCTGCAAGCCAGGTGAATGCTAAGCACTACTTCTCAATTTGTGAATACCTTCTGTCAAGGCTCTTGAAAAGTAAGCAATGGGCTTCCAATTGTTATCATCTTGTAGCTGATACACAAGTAGCTGATACACAAGTAGCTGATACACAAGTAGCTGATACACAAGTAGCTGATACACTTGAAGCTGATGTAGCTGAATCTGACGAGAGCAAGTGATACTGTCTGGATGCAGTCATCATGCTTACCCGGAAGTTATTGAATAGAATTTTCAAAATTAGTTTCTCCTAATGACCACCCATAAATAATATACCCATGGGTAAACAAACGTGAGAAACAGAACTAATATTATTTTCTCAGAGGGTGGCAGAATATTTCGGTAAGTGAGAGTGAAAAGGAAAACTCTTAAAAAAACCTCAGATTCGAAATTAACATCACAAAAATACGACATATCCATGCAACCAAGGAGAACTTCGCCCCCATCACTACCCGAGCCCTTGGAAGATCAAGTTACATAGGCGGCCGTCTGACCCCTAGAAATTAAAAAACATGAAGGACTCTATGCTAACATGAAAAAATCACGTAGGTATGATTTTGACCTCGCTTTGAGCTGTTGTCGTTGCTCTCTGTTGTTTGCGGCAGCCAGATTGGAAACAAACAAAAATGTTGGGCTCTGAAATCGACATAAAACCAACAAGTAGCTATCTAATTTTTACTATATCATCCCCTATTTTGCCGGCAGTACCCATACGATTTTCTGATAGCCAAATAAAATCTCGATCGATACAAAAAGTCTCCTGAAAAGGCTACGGCTAAATTTTTAGCAAATTACATAGAAATTCGGTCAATTTTTCTTCACAAATTTTGCACCAAAATCTGATAAACTTGCAATTTCTTCGCTAGTGAGGCTCAGGAGGGTCAAATATGCTTCCAATTCCACAAAATAAACAAAAAAGGATCCTCTTATTCAAAAATGATTTGAATCCTTGTTTATAACAAGGACTTTGAGCACTAGGAGGGCTTATTTTGGCAGACCAAAATACTTCGGCCGGTAGCCTTATGAAGACCAATGCTCCTTCGATAAAAAATGTAGAGACCATCCCCTATTTACCCAAATAACTCACATGGTTCAGAATGTTGCTTGGATCTTGGAGACAATTTTCAGCGATTAACATGGAGAGGCTGCGGCTAGATTTGGAGATATTTGCCAAGCAATAAATTGTTCAATTTGCTCGATTTTCTGGCCATCACTGTGATATTTACTCCAATGTTTTGATGCTTTTCTTGATGTTTCATAATATTGAGCTTTCGTCCTTGAGATCGTCTGGTTGCAACCTGTGAAGTAGCCATGTGCCGATGACTGTGAGCTGATTCCCTAGGGACCGGAATCCTCCAAACTCCATTGTTTGCTTTCCTTGGGTGTTTCCCAGATTTACAAATTCCAACTAAATGCGGTGGCGCTTGGTCAGCGGCAAGAACATTTCGCAGACTTGCTCGCTTCAGGAAGAAAGTGTGCAACCTCGTTTGCTTGTGCATCACACATCGCGACCTAAGGCTCACTGCCCGTTTCACTCCTCCCACGCCTTTGGTGCTCCCTGTGAGAATTTAACTGATCGCATGCCCACTAAGGGTTGAATTCTATAACGAGGCTGCTTGCAGTGGTTTAGCTCTAAAAGCACAACCGCAAGTAAGTCATCAGTGTGCTTGTATTGAAATTTGCTATCGAGTTTGCTGTGATCCCATGAAAGTTTTAGTGAATTTGGCATGCCTCCGCAAAGCTGCTGATCTTAAATGGACATTAGGGTTGGACGGGGTAATGTGAACCATTTTGTAGGTTTTCCCAGAACTAAATTTTATTACGATAAAAATATCAAATCTGCTTGCGTTAAAGTGACATTGTGGCCGTTGCTGAAATATTGATGCATGATTCAAATTTTTAATTTTTCTTCCTCGCTGAAACTGAAAGCCTCAACATCTTCACAGTTGCTTTTTATCAAAAGTACACTAGGATGAGAGCGGTATTTTTCGATGGCAGCAGTAACTGCGTCCGAGATTCCATCAACAGGCAGTACACTTTCATTATTGTCCGCAATATTCAAGGAATTTGCGACATTACTGAAATATTCATTCAATATATTTGCAACTTCCCGGTCTTCGGAAACAAGTTCATCATTCTCCATCAGAACAATTGTTGAAGAGGTTTTAATATTTTCGTTCAACAGAGGTTTTACCGATTTCCAGAACTTCTTATTATCGGTCATTTCCAGAACTTCTTATTATCGGTCAAGTCCTTGATGTCAAGATCATTATAGTAATCCCTTTTAGCCTGTCGCAGTATCTTAACACTTGTATTTCTTTGCTTTTTAAAAGCTTTCAAATTGTCAACAGTGCGATTGTTGCAAGATGTATTCCTGAGACGGGTTCTGTCCATGATTGCCTTTCTAAGTGTTTCCGTCATAAACGGGCCATCATTTGCTCGAACAGATGCAGCGAACAGAACATTTTTCGTGATTGGCGCATGCTTATCCAACACATTCAAAACCGTAGCATTAAAAACTTCAAAATTCTCACGGTAAGAGCTATTCTTACCTAATTGTTCTCTAAGATCATATTTAAATCTCAAGGGGTCAGATTTGCTGTAGCATGATAAGTAATTATCCTAGGGCCTCTCTTCATGAAACTACTTTTAACTACAGTCTCAATCATGAAATGAAAATCAGACAGTCCAGTTTCAACGGTTCTTGTGATTTTGAAAGATTTCACGTTATTAGTCGGTATCAAATTAATACAACGTGCATTAATCGACTTAAAACATGTAGTCATTCATCCGTCTCTATTAATCCTTCTCTATTTATCCTTCTCCATTAATCTTTAATCTTGTTGTTATAACATTACAAATGTATCATAAATATACGTATCTATGTTACTAAAGACCATGCCAAAACCTGTCAACTTTAAATTTCGATTCGGCAAAAGTGTCTCATAATCTCTGCGATCCACTTCTTCCTATGAAGGGACCAGAACTTTGGTATAGCCTTTAGTATCCGTATTGGTTTTTTGTTAAAGATCATTTAGGGTAGCCATGCCTATCATGCTCCCAATGATATCGTTGATGAAAATATGTTTTGTTGAATTGTAAATTTTTAGATTGTGTATTTAAAATACATGTAGGAGCCTTGATCAATTTACCTAACGCACACAAATTCATGAAATTAGAAATGCTATCGTCATCTTCCTCCGTATTGAAATCACCAATGATGATCAAATTATCTGATCTCATCATATACATATCTAAGACTTTACCAAGATCACCAAACAACTCTCTTTCATTTTGAGAGGGAAGGCGGTAGATTCCAGCATGATCCATTTCTTACAATTGTCATGTCTCAAAATATTGGCAAACAAGGTTTTGGATTTGCCTTTGAAATGTTTACATCCAACATGTTTCATTGTAAAGTTCGAGCAAACGATTGTGCTCAAAACGATCGATTGTCATCAGATATGCGAAGGCTGCAAAAAGGCGGAGTAGTCGCAGTTGATGTGAGCATAATTCGTAATAACCTTTTAGAGGAGTTATACTCAGTTGTTCTCGGAAATGTAGCGCCTTTTTATGCAGTATAAAGTATTAAAGTTTTCGTTTTTTTACTACAATTTCGGTCCAACCAGTCTCGTGTAAATATAGCAGTAAGAGGTAACAACAACCAATTGTTTTTGTTATTAGCTATATTGGGTAGAGAAGAATCCAGAAGAAAACAGCTTATGGCCTCAGTTGAAGTTATGCATAGTGAGTTAGTTATTAGTGAACAACCTTTTATCGTATGTGCTAGAAAAGTTATTCCGCTGATCAGATCTTCCATGTGAAAATATCGAAGACCGTTAGCCGTAGATCCTAAAGCGTGCGGTAGATTCGTTAAAATGCTTCTCATATGGCACCGCATACGTTCTCAGCTAGTAGTAGGAGTGGTTCGCAATTATGTTGGCAAGGATGTCCTATACGGGGTGGTCAACAAGGTATTGACAGTGATTTCAAGCTTAGGTGTTTCAACGCTATTCAATAAAATGTTCGGTGATCGCGACAAAAAACGGGGACTTTTATTTACATGCAAGCTGCAAACCCACATTTTATGGCAAAGGCATGACGCAGTTAAAGGTCGAACCAAGGGCATATACCTTTAAGATGATCTTTTAGATGCATATTAAAGAAGAAAGTTGTGTGATGGAAGAAGCGGAATAGTTTATTGTGGGTTGGTTATCAAATTTGATATGATTGATTTGATTTCATATATTCATGGTGGGTAACTAGTCGATGTTTTTATCGTCCCTCTATTTAGATTACAGTAGAAATGGTGGAAGAACTTGTTTCTGATATTACTGAGTGTTGTTAGTCAACAAAATTTCGATAATTACTTGTTCTGTTGTCTTCAATCAGTTATTGCCAGCTTTTGTTACGTTGAATGTCGTTCAGTGAGTCCTGTGTTAAGAGAAGTAAGCTCCCCAGAATTCATTTCCTCTTTGATACAAGAACGACGGAAAAGTAACTGCAACAACCACACGGCCATTTTTCTTGAAATTTCTCAGAATAATTCCAGCTCGTCCTTAAAGTACGACCAAAAACTATGTGGAGTTAAAACGTTTTTAGATGCCATTTCGGCTCTACTTGGTTAATAGTAAAAGTTAAGGTCTCTTTCGAAAGAGGAAGAGAAGCGTCATATCCTTAAGCAGCATTTTCGAAATTTAAACTTACAGGAGAGGGTTGAAATCAAGCCTCAAAAAAAAGCAACTCTTGGCCCACGCAGCCGTCGAGGTTAAAAATATTTGCTATCTCAGCTGTATCCAAATCTGTGCTCCGTTTATTTGTTAACCGAGTAGATGTTTGTCCATATGCGAAGAAATGGCCACAGGTGGCGGAGAATGGTTCAGTAATGCTTGCACGATTCAGTGATACATACAAATGTACTAAGATTTAATTATACCTGCAAGTCAAATGTGTTAAATTTCTCTTGAATCCTCTATTGATGACAAAGACCCCAATCTCCATAATATTTCTGTGTTATCGCTTAGGTCACAAATTCTGGTGTGTGGAAATTCCGTTGTGTTGTTGCAGTTGTATTGAATCCACAGTGTGGAGAAGAAAGAATAACAAGGTCTGCAGGTTCACGATTTGCCTCACGGCTAGCCACATTTTCTTCTCATTTCCCCGCTGCTCTTCGGCCACTGACTGGCTGCCAAAGTACATCTGACCAATCATCAACAACCCCTTCGTCTTCTCATGACCCTCGTATTTCCTCTCGCATCACGCAGAAAGTGTTAAACGAGAAATTTTTTAACGTGGATCTGCTTCAGTTTCAATCTCTTGATGATCGAGGAAGATAGCCGGAGCACGCATTGCGCAGTTTTCCTACCGCGCAGATCAAATCGTAAAGGCGCAGGCGCAGGTATGCCATATCTGCTTCCGGAAAGCCTGCACCTGCGCCTTTACGATTTGATCTGTGCTGTAGGAAAACTGCGCAATGCGTGCTCCGGCTATCTTCCTCGATCATCAAGAGATTGAAACTGAAGCAGACCCACGTTCACAATTTCTCGTTTAGCACTTTCTGCGTGATGCGAGTGGAAATACGAGGGTCATGAGAAGACGAAGGGGTTGTTAAGGATTGGTCAGATGTACTTTGGCAGCCATTCAGTGGCCGAAGAGCAGCGGGAAATTGAGAAGAAAATGTCTAGCCGTGAGGCAAATCGTGAACCTGCAGACCTTGTTGTTCTTTCTTCTCCACAATGTGTATTCAATACAATTGCAACAACACAACGGAATTTCAACACACCAGAATTTGTGGCCTAAGTGCTAACACAGAAATATTATGGAGATTGGTGTCTTTGTCATCAATAGAGAATTCAAGAGAAATCTAACACAGTTGACTTGCAGGTATAATTAAATCTTAGTACATTTGTATGTATTACTGAATCGTGCAAGCATTACTGAACCATTCTCCGCCACCTGTGAAATGGCTAAGGATTAGCAGATTTTGGAAAAGTTGGTTTCCCCATAATCGGGTGAAGCAAGAAGTCGCTGCTGAAACGAATAACACGGAATTTATCACAGCAATACTGTATCGAGCATGGAAGGTTATCTTAAGGGAGTTTAACTGAAAGTTACTTTTTCGTGATCATTGATGCTTTCTTTGAAAAAATATTCCATTTGAATTTTAAGTTGTTCGGTCAAGCATCTTAGATATCAATTATTTCTTGAAAAAGCACATGATATGTATCGATCGTAATCTCTCAAGCGGCTAGATTCGCAAACGAGAAACATTGCGCTACTGCAAAGGTTCTTCAAAAACTGTAAGCGCACCAAATTTAATTGTTTAGAATCTAAATGAAATATTCTTTGAAAGAAATCAACAACATTTTAGGAAGAAACAGTGAATTTCGACTAAAACCCTCTTGCGACAATCTTTCATGCTCGAGACAGTCTTTTGTGATAAAGTCCCTGTTATTTGTTGTTGTAGTGACTTATTGCTTCCCGCGTTATTGAGAAAACCAGATTTTCCAAAATCTGCAGACCGTTCGCTATTTCTTCGTATGTAGACAAAAACCTATTGGGTTGACAAATAAACGGAGCACTGATTCGGATACAAGCTACCGACTGCCCAAGCCTTAATGTGCATGGCTGCTTGAGCTGTAATCCTGTCTAAGACATCTGGTGGTCTACAAAATAAACCTTACGGACCTGCATTCTACCTTCTCTGTCCTGTGAAAATCCAGGTTTTGCTCATCTGTCGGACGGACTAGATAGAAAGCGAATTTTTAGTGCTTGTTTTTCAGTTGCATGTCTTTGCTTCTAAACAGTATCTTCCTGTGAAGTTTTGGTATCTATGTATAGCTCAACTCTTCGGGATTGCATTTCGATCCATCTCTTTTCTTAAAATGATTATTTACATAGCATGATCATACATTAAGTGCATGCAGTCCGTCTGTCGGACGGACAAAATTTTCCTATCCTTTTGGCAGCGCCTACTTCGTACTAGAGACTCATATGCCTATGTAGGGCTACTTCAAGTAAAATTCAGCATAATTCCATGTTAGAATTGGTTCTCAGCTCCATATCAGCTGAAAATTTCGTTGCCATTCAGCACTGTGAAAACAAGTTCAATAATGGCACATTTTTTATCAAAAATGAGTTTTTACGCAGCAGAAATTACACCTTATGATTTTTTCGTGAAAATAATGATAAAATGAGTTACTTTCTGCCGCTTGCAAAAACTGAAAACAGTTAAGTTACTTTGCAACTCACAGAAAATCTGTTATTAGCAAAAATACGATTTTCTCTGAGTGTGACCAACTTCAAAATAGGCCCAGCTAAAGAAGAGCTTTTCAGCCATATATCTTTCAACCTCGACGGCTGCGTGGGCAAAAAGTTGCCTTTTTGAGGCTTGATTTCAACCCCCTAAGTTTAGATTTCGAAAATTCTGCTTAAGAATATTACGCTTCTCTTCCTCTTTCGAAAGAGACCTTAACTTTTACTATCAAGCAAGTAGAGCCGAAATGGCATCGAAAAACGTTTTAACTCTACATAATTTTTGGTCGTACCTAGACTATTTTTAACTGAGACCGCGTTCTGGAAACGATGAGAAAGGTGGCAGGTACTCCTCCCATTCAACACGAAAGCGGCACGCTTTTGCTGACACGATTTCAAAAAGTCTGGAACTTGAAAACGGAACTCTATTCGGCTCAATTCTAGAACAGCAGCGTGGTAAGAGTCGAAAACACGGAAAACAGAGTATTTTTCGACACTTTCGAAACGAGAGTGGTCAATTCCTTAGAAGTAGTTACATTTCGTTGGCGACATTAGTTCTTGCCTTCTTGTCGGGGAGATTGACCTTGTTGCTGTCAAATTTCCAGCTGTTTTCAAATTGTGCCGATATCGTGTGAACGTAGTAGTGTGAGTTGAAGTAGAGTGGGCTGAACAGGGGTCTGCCTTTGTCGTATGATATTAAAGCTGATCCTTAGATTTTTGAACAGCTTTCTGCATATCGTTGACAGGGTTACTCCGAAACATTAAATTTGTATGTTTTACACTTGAGTCAATGGAACAAGTTAAAGGCATGACCCAAGATATTCATCGTTATAGAATTTATAGATTCGATATTCATACCCCAAACGGAGGTTATAAAACTCAATATGCAAATGCGTTGTGTCCTTTCACCAATCACTTACCAGACTTGCCTAATTTCAGGTCGCCTGCAGGAGCTTCAAGCTCGAATGCAAGAAAAAGAGAAATATCCCACCGATAGTAAACTTATCTATGAAGCCTTTCCGCAAGATGATGCAATAAAGGAAGAAATTCATTTGGTCATGGATGAAGGTACTTGCTTTTATATGCCATTCCAATTGTTCAACGAATAAGACCTCAGCCTGTTGCTCCTCTTTCCCTTTTCTTTTGATAGTTCTTTGGAAGCTACTCGGACAGAAGTGAGTCTTTTACCCTAGCTCTGCTCCTGTGGCCAAGGAATCATTAATCATTCCACAATTCTTGGAAATATGTTCAGTTATAATTCCCAATAATCACACTTATGATTGCAGATCCTTTTTCTGCATACGTTTCAAATATTTTAATGATTTGATTCTAAGCCCATCCAAAAAGATTGGAAATGGCTATTGACAGAACTGAAGAAGGACATCTTTGTAACGTAAAGGTTTCCAACAGAAGATGGTTCTTCCAATTCTGCAAAAAAGTTTGAAATTGAATTTCGTGCTTGATTTGCTTAGAAGAACCGCCCCCCTGCCTCCCAAGATTATTAGCTGAGATACACGAGTTGATTAAAATACAGATCTCTTTTATAATCAAATTCATCGCTGCTGGCAAAGAAAAGTGCTTTGAAATTTCTACCGTATATTTTTGTTTCTTGATATCTCCCAGTATGCTGTTTCAAGAATGTGCCAAACAAAATCTCATTTACCCAAGACCTTAGCACAAAATACAGTGCAGAGGGTACAGGTGCTATCGACATTAGTTTTAAAGAATAGTTCGCCAAAATTTGATGTTGGAAGAGGAATTCTAAAGTACTCGATGAAGAATTCGAAGAATTTTCAAAAAGTATCTGTTTGTGTTTATAATCGACGAACCACTCCTTTCTCCATATGGGATAGATGGGGCATATATCCACCGATTCTGGAAGAATTTAATTGCTCCCAAGCACACCCTACCACGGGATGGCGGTATTTTGCTAATGACGGCTGATTCTGGGTCTCTGTCCATCAGAAATGTGGAAGAAAATAGAGAGAACCTCGGATTGAATGAGGAATATTACTTTTTAGCAGTTACGCAGCTCAAAAATGAATGACCACTGACCCGAATCCAGAGACTGACGACTTATTTTAGTATGTTCCATGCCAAAATAGGCTTACTGGGAGAAAGAAGTAAGTTCTATGCCGTTCTAGTGCTGCATTTTTATTTGGACAAGGTATGTGTTTTGAATGCGCCATTTAACATGACTTTGCCTTCCGCTCTGATGAGCACGGAAAGCCCGTTTTCAGAAATCCTCCCCTCCAGAGACTTAGTAATTGCTCTGGAACCAATATGCCTATTGAAATTCTGTGAAAAGCATGGTATTAACCATATTAATGGTAATCGAAAGACACATTAAACAAAATTGTTTGTTGTCACCGCTTTAGAGAGGGCTCACTCCAAAATATTTTGCTGGCCTCAGAAGAACTTCATTTTCAACTCCGCTAATCTAAAGATTTTTATCATCCCTTTTTACCACTCATACTATGCTTCAGGGACACACATGCCAAATTTTAAGTCAAATGGTTGGCCAGTTTTGTCGCAATAAAATACTGCTGTTTGGTATCCTACTCGACAACAAACGGTAGAAAAACTGGTCAGTCGATTATGGATTGACAAATGCCAAAAGCTCAGTGAAGTGCTTGCAAGCATGTGTGAAACAAGTCAGTATTCTTTCGAGACTGACAATGCAGATCTACCGGGTGAGCCAGAAAAAAGTTCCCACTTTAAAAATTTTATAACTCAAAAAGTACTTCACTGAATGATTCAGATTCTACTTAAAAGCCAAAAGATCGAAGTATCTTTTGTTTTTCTCGCTGTCACATGCACACTAGAAAAATAGATAAATTCAACTCTATAAAGATTTCGTGCTTGCAAAATGACTGAAAAATGGCCTAAAACATTGATCAAATGATAAAGGACTCCTCGCAATACAAAATACAAATACAAAATACAAAATGCAATTGGTCATGGTTGAGAGATACATTTATTAGCAGGGGACTGAAAATCTTCATTATTTGTGTGAAACTTGATGTTGTATAACTCTCGAGAGACGTGAAACGCCCATTGCGCATTCTGTGTAAGGAGAGTCCTTGCTATTTGATAATAGTTTTTGGCCTTTTTTCAGTCATTTTGCTACCATGAGATTTTTATAGTAAGATTTACTGATGCATCTACTGCTGGTAAAACAACGAGAAAAAACAAACCTGTTTCATCTGCACAAGCTGTGGTATATCACGTTTTGAGTCCCATGACGAAGCAAAATAAAGAGGTTTGCAAAACAATCACAAAAGTAAAACAGTGTCGATTGCTTCATGTTGCATTTGAGTACAATGTATGGAACTTTTTGATCGTTTTCAGTCACGCGCAGTCTTGCACACCTCTTGCTTTTTCTTCACCAGACCAGGCGGAAGAATGGGGGTATCGTACTCCAAAAGCAAACTTCATGAGGTGGGGTGGAGTTGGTCAATTTTGCGGCGCTGATGTCAAAAATCGATATTACAGGGGCAAATTATTGGTATTTCAGTCTCGTTTCGATGTTGAAAGTCTATTTTCAAGCAATCTAGCAATTTCTCCCGGTAATTGTCTTAAAACGTACCAATGGCTATTCAGAATAACTACAAATGATATGAGATAGAGCTTGTAGGTAAATTTGTTGTGACTGTAAGTTTTTTGGCAATGTTGATCTCCTTATAGCCTCGCTTTCATGTTTAGATTCAAGATTTAAAAGGAAATGTTTCTTATTTCAAATGGTTGTGGCCATTTACCAATTTAAGCAATTAAAATCAGTCCAGAGAAAAATGGTGTGCCGATGGCGATATTTCAACACCCTTTCGACTTTTATTGATGAAATAAGGGAGCAGGCCTCGTTCTCATGTGGTAGTAAAAGCTGGCAAAAGGTATCTTACGATCTAAAATCTTTCATGTGTTATGGATTTGCACATTTTTCTTCAGAGATTTTAACTTTTGAAATTATGGAATGGTTTGAAAGAAAACCTGAATTTTTATTGATATTTCAATGCAACCTCGTCACGAAACCGAATGAGCAACCGTAGGTAGAACGACGACCGAACTCTAGGGACGAGATTGACTTCAATGCTGCATTCAACTTATAATCATCAGGCAAATTAAATTTATTGCATAGCGGCAATGCATTGCACGTATTGGAGGACACATTTCAGCAAAGTGCAACTTTCTGAAGGTTTTACATAAGTGTATGTACGTATAGTAGTGTTTGGTTCATTGAGGTTGGCAAGTATTATCATCTTCAATGTTATTTACTTCTTTATCACAGCTATTGCAGCTGGAGCATCAAACACAGAGCAAGCGCCCTGATTTGCAGATGCTGAGGTCCCCACGGGTGCTGATGCTGAGGTCAAATTCACCATTAATAACAAATTTTTGTGCTTTATGAGAGGAAATTCAACTAAGCGGGTAACCAGAACATGCGCGTTTCTAAACCTCCAAGAGATAGCCATTCTTGCACAATTGTTTTCAAATAAGTGCTTTATGTCAGTATACTGCAGTAACTTGAGATAAATTCCAAATGGGACGATCATGTACATCAAACTGGTATGGTAAACTGCAGGTAATTTGGGGCTAAGTCAAGCAATTTGTTCCACCGAGACACTTTGAATTCGTAGCAAAGAATACACGTGTTTCTTTTATAAGAAACTTGGATCAGGCCATAGTACTAAAAGTTTCTTGAATTAACATGAAAGTTTGTCCATTTTAGTACTTAAAGTTTCTTAATTGGTTTCTTATCTTTTGAATGCCTGGAATTGTCATTGTGGTCGCTAACACTGAGGCAGATATGTTTCTTAACATTTAAGATATCATAAAGGAATAAACAGTGTTTTGTTATGTTTAAAACACAAATGGTTACATGATATTGCTCAAGAATAAAGGTTCAACGATCTTTTTACTATGATATCCATGCTTTTAACTTTGAAAAGTTTCTTAGTACTTCTCAGACATAGTACTAGAGTTTCTTAAAATTTTTGGCCATCTTAGTACTAGTTTCTTATAAACCAGTTTCTTATAAAAAACGTGTAGATGAAGGAGATCAAGCAAAGCATCACCGTTGTTTTCCCAATCAGTATCGGTGATGCACCATGATTGTCCATAGCAAATACTATTAAATCCTCTGGAAACACACCAATAATCAGCAGCATATACAAGCATAGAAGGGAAAACAATGTGTCTATGTGTGTGTGCTCGCTCTTCATTATGGCCAAACATTTCCATAAAGTGCTTTATGACTATATCTTCAGTCACCTTTATACTTTTCCCGGGAGTCGATGCTCACGTTTTTCGGATCTCTCTCGATTTCTCACATTTGCTTTGTCCTTAAGAAGTATTTGGCAATGCTGATTACATTTAAAAGATGGTTTCATTGGAGAGTGATGTTGAAAAAGGTTTAATTCGAATACCTTTGTATAGTTGATACTGCCTATTGTTTTTTAAGACTTCAGTAGACCAAATTCATGTAACAGGGATAGATAAATGGGTAGATTGTTCATATGACACTCAAGAACGTCCATGCATCTACTTGAAAAGACAAAGGAAACATTCCACCTGAGCTTTGTTCCATGATGAATAAAGAAGTATGTATTTACTACAAACAGACGTAAATCAACGAAGTTAGGAGTATCTTAGGCGGGGGGCAGGGGCAATCTATAATACTATATGTGATATTTGATATTTTCAGTCGACGAAAATAATGGAAACCAAATGGCTTGTGCCTGTGCTTTGTTACATATTCAGATTAGATCGCTATGTCTCTCGTAACTTATTTTTACTCGGTCGTAGATGCTCAGCAAATTGATATTGAACTTATTTGTTGAGTAAGAGCACCCATATAATCCAATAGCAGCTAACAGCAGTGATGAAGAAGTAGATATCATTGAAGATGGCAACATTTGACAACCTCAGTGAACCAAACACAAAGGTACCTACGTACACATATGTGATACCTATGGAAAGCTACACTTTGCTGAAATGTGTCTTCTAATACGTGCAATGTAATACCGCTATGCAAATTCCGGCTTTCTTTGAAACAATTCCGTAATTTCAAAATTAAGTTCAAATCTGTCGAAGAACAATGTACAAATCCATATCACATGAAATATTTTAGATCGTAAGATTCCTTTTTGCCAGCTTTTACTACCACATGAGAACCAGGCCTGCTCCCTTATTTCACCAAGTACAGTCAAAAGGGAGTTGAAATATCGCCATCGGCACAACCATTCTTCTCTGAACTGATTTTAATTGTTTTAATTGGTAAATGGCCATAACTATGTGAAATAAGAAATGTTTTCTTTTAAATCTTGAATCTAAGCATGAAGCGAGGCTATAGGGAGATCAACATTGCCAAAAAAGTTACAGTACAATAAATCTACCCACAAGTTCTATCTTATATCATTTCTAGTTATTCTAAATAGAACTTGGTACGTTTTAAGACAGTTACCGGAAGAAATTACTAGATTGCTTGAAAATGATACTTTCAACATCGAAACGAGGCTGAAAGACCCATAATTTGCCCGTATAACATCGATTTTCGAAATCAGTGCCCCAAAATTGACTACATTCTCCCTACGTCATGGATTTCGCTTGGGGGGAACGATGCCCCCTTTCTCCGCCAGCTTTTGACTTCAAATTTGGCTTGTGCGTCCGTGAACATATAGTGTGACTGCCGAAGAATTTTTAAGGAGGAAAAGTGGTGACCAAGTCTGCGCTGTTTTCCGTACCAAGACAATGTCAATATTTTGAACTGAAACTTTTTCGTTTGAAAATCGTCAGTTCTGTTATACAGTTTCATTGTTGGTATCTTAGTTGTAACTATTATTTTTTAATCATTTGCAGTTGAAAATACTGAGTCAGAAATGATTTCATGCGAGAAACAGAGTAAAGGGTGAGTACAACAAGTGATTTTAGCAAGGGTGTAGACAACGCTTCTGATATGGTGCTTTTTCAAAATTCAAACAGGGTAACCTTGTACTGTTCCTCTAAAATTAGAGGAACAGTAGCAGTTGCCCTAAAAATTAACCATCCACTTTTGATAGAAAGACCACGATAAATCCTTCAAAAAGATATGTAACTGAATTTTTTGCAAAAATGCCTGAATTAGATTCTAGGATTTTTGCAAAATTTTTGTTCTTTATTTTCTAGGTAAAAAGAACGTTTCTTAAAATTTTTGTTTTCAAAAAGCACAGAAAGGGATCAAAGACGTCGATCAAATGTTCCAAAGACTCCTTATCAATAGGCAAAGAGAAAATTGTTTCGTGGTGACTTGGGACATGCAAATCTTTTAGTTGTAATCTGCTGCATGAGCATTGGCTGTATCTTGGGAGGAATGTAGCATTACTTTCAATGATGCAAAAGAAGTGTCTTTCCTTTGTAATTTGTTTGAATTTATACTTTGGTACAGGTTGCGTTCCATTGTGAAGGGAGTTAAAAATCCAAGCAGGGAAGCATCAGTTTTGTTAAACTGGTAATACGGGAACGGCTTGCTGGACACTTTATTGCAAGTACTACAGAATTTCCCAAGGGGCCAGTCGTTGAAGTAACGCTCATGCTGCAGATCATGCAAATCGATTGCCGAATCCCAAAGCACTATGACAAAGTCCTCTCTTTGTCCATCCATGCAGAAACTTTAAATAATTTGATCTATGTTTTTGATCCTTTATAGTGTTTTCGAGGGCGAAGATTTTAAGAACCGCGCCCATAAAAACAGAGAACAATGCATTTGAATAAAACGCTATAATTCAAGTCAGGCTTGTTGCTAAAGATTAGGTTATAAGGACATGTTTTTTTGAGTGGCAGAAAACTGCCATTTTTGACTATCTAAACTAAATTTGATATGAGAAGTCGTCGTTCCTTTTTAAGTGTCAGCAGGATTGCCGTTCAAAGGAGAAAACATTGAATTTCTAGGTCCTTTTTGCTCCATGATTCTATGACGCTTTGTTCTCGAGCTATAGACGGTCAAAGTTAGGAGTAGTTATTGAGCCACTAAGTCCTTGGATCGAATGAGCTAAGAAGTATTTAAGCGATAAATGGATCTTAACTTGGCATGTTGTCTGCGAGAAAATGCAGGTTGATTGAAGACTGTATTGTTGGTGCTATTCATTTCATTCATTCATTCATTCATTCATTCATTCATTCATTCATTCATTCATTCATTCATTCATTCATTTCATATATTTAAGCAGGGTAGCCCTTCGGCAAAAGCCTTTTTTCAAGGGGCCCTCCGATAAAAACATTAATTACAAAAATACCAAATAAACTACCCTAAGCTAATTACAATGAAAACCATAATATTAAAGACCTATTTACAAGAATTAATTATTTATATACATACTGAAAATAAAATAAAAGAGAGAAAAATAAGACGAATCCGAATTCTCTAACGGGGGCAGACCCCGCAGCGCCAGCACCAGCTAACCCAGGCGACTTGACAACCCAGAGCGAACAGCGATCAAAACCATGACGGCCATTCGCCCCGAGCTGGCCCGCCACCCAAGGACAACCAGCGCCACCACCGCAGGCCACGCCCCCGCAGTTATCCCCAAACAGACTTTTTGAAGCTATTTAGGGAGGATGCCCGCTATGACTCCGCGGAAAGGCTATTCCACAATTTTGCTCCCCTAAAAGAGAAACATTTCTGACCATTTGCAGAAGTTTTCTTTGGTACCCTCAGGTCAGTCTCGGTATTTCGAAGGCAGCGGGTGGAGCATTGTGAATTTCTTTTGAAGAGGCTACTCAGGTATTGCGGAGCCAGCTCATTGAGTGACTTGAAGACCACTATTTTCGACTCATACCTGATGAGTTGTTCAATGGTCTTCCAGCCCAACCTTGCGATGAGTGGCCTGCTTGGGGTGTCAAAGCTGCTATTGGTAACAATCCTGGCAGCTCGGTTTTGAAGCTTTTGTAGCTGGTTGATTTCAGTAGAACCACAACAACCCCAAACAGAACAACAGTATCGAAAGTGCAGCTCAACAATACCTGTGCAAAGATTCTCAAGAGTTGCCATTAATAGAAACTTCTTGGCTTGCTTTAAAAAGCCAATGGCCCTTGAGACCTTTGCAGAGACAGCCTTTACTTGCTCTTTTCAATCTAAATTTGGACACCAAGGTATTTTGTTTTTTGGACAATGTCAATCTCATTGCCACGTATGTTCAATTCCAGATTCTGATTTGTACTTTTGAGAATATTACGTTTTTGCTTGATTGTAATAAGCATGGAGTGTGTTTTTGTAACATTCAAAGAAAGTCTATTGCCTTGAAGCCATGTGTCCAATCGCTTAAGATCATTATTAATAGCACCATTCAGCTGAGTCATATTCAATGCCTGGTGACACAAGCTGGTGTCGTCAGCATGCATTGACACAGTTGAACCCTGGACGGCCAGTGGAAGGCCATTGATATAGATGAGGAAGAGAAGAGGGCCGAGACATGAGCCTTGTGCCCGGGGGGGGGTACTTAGTATATTTGTCCGACGGGGATGTGCCGTTTTTCAGGGTATCGTTTTCGCCCATTTTTTCTAGAGCAGGGTATCAAAAGAAGGCAAATTTTCTGGCGCAGGTTGTCAAGACATGTCAAAAGAGGAAATTTTGTTACAACGGGTTATTATTTAGTCCAATTTTTGTGTTTTTGAGCATACTTTTCACTGATTTTTCCTAGAACAGGGTATCATTTGAAGGCAAAAATTCTGGAGCAGGGTGAAAAAATTTTTTTTCGTGGGCACATCCCCGTACAAATTTAGGTCAAGTACCCCCTCCGGGGCCTTGTGGCACGCCAACTTCTACATCCTGCATGTCAGAGGCAACACCATTAACCCTGCAGACCTGTTTACGGTTGGATAGTTATGACTTAAACCAAGACAGCTCTCGCTGCTGAACACCATAAATTTGAAGTTTTTCACAGAGGATATGTAGCCACTAATCTCAAATCTTCGCTACAGGGGAGTTCCAACGCGCACCACCAAAACCCGAAGCCCAAGTACCACAGCAATAAATAAACAGGCTTTAGGCATATAATGATACGGTTTGCTGCAATAAATTAAGCACTAATTAACTTCAAATCAACAAAGTAAGTTTATAAACGAAGCTTGAAAATGAAACGGTTAAGAAACTTACAAGATATGTGTGCACTACGAATAACGAAGAAACGGAAACGAAATACCGAATAACTGCTGCAACAAGGGTACTGATACTCACAAACTTTATATCCGCGTAGCTAAAAGCTCAGCATATCCAAAGCATTTACCAAAAATCGCATCGCCAAAGGTTAGCTGCCAAAGATTCTTCCCTTCTTTGGCCTTCTTCTTGTTTTGCCCTTTTTTCTCTCTGTATCTTGAAGCCCCGAAAGCCATGATTGCTTTGCTTTTATAGCCACAAGTATGAAAAACAATTATTCCCAATACAGAAACAACACGGTATGTCATTTTACTACTAAATAAAATAACAAACTAAATGCGACGTAAACAACTTAAATATGAAAAACAACTATTCCCAAGACAGAGACAGCACGACGTATCACTTTTCTACTGAATGGAAGTAACAAGGCTAAATGCAACGTAAACAACTTGAAACGAGAAAAACAACGTGATTTAAATACGCTGGGGAAAACAGGTCCCGTGTCCCTTGAGTACGTATTTAAATGTCACAGCAATGTACTGTAAAACAAAACTGTTCAGTACCTCTGGAGTAATAAATTTGTGCGTTACATCCGGCCCCAAACAGTGGACCATATGGAAACTGTTTCTCTTTCTCGAACTCCAGCACAAATATCTTCTTCTATTCATTGTCTCCATCTATTGCTGCTTCCAGAAGGCAAAGCTTCTCAATTGGTCGCATGATTCGTTCCCATACTCCTCCCATGTGTGAAGCCTTTGGGGGATTAGGAATCCATTTGATTTCCTGTTGCAGAAAATGCTGATGTAGCTTGTCATGATTCCATTGATCAATTGCTTCCTTGAGTTCACGATTGCCACCAACAAAGTTCGTTCCATTATCAGATCTCATTTCTTTTGGTTTACCTCTTCTAGACACAAAGCGTCTTAATGCATGAATGAAGGAATCTGTATCCATATCATGAACTACTTCGATATGCACAGCACGAACTGCTAAGCATGTGAAAATTACACCATACCTTTTCTCTTGACAACGTCGTCTCTTCACCATGAATGGTCCAAAACAGTCGCATCCAACATACGTAAACGGAGGCATACCATAGCTGACTCGATCTGGTGGTAAATCAGCCATCTTTTGCAGGCCAGGCCTCTGTAATCTCTTCTTGCAGTTAAAGCATTCATTGATTATCCTACGAACTGCAACTCTTGCCTTCACAATCCAAAATCTTTCCCTGATCAGTGAGAGAACATGTTCAACGCCAGAATGTCCAGACTTGTAATGGTAATATCTGACGATCAGATCAACAATATGGTGCTTCTTCGGAAGTATAATAGGATGTTTCGCCTCATCAGATAACGCTGCATGCTTCAGACGGCCACCCACACAAATCAATTCTCCAATCATCACCGGATCCAGTCTTCGCAAAGAGCTAGATTTGGACACAACAACTCTTGATCTCAACTTGTTTATTTCGTCTTCGTAAGCTTCCTTCTGCACGTGCCATATAATGCATTTTTCAGCTTGATGAATCTCCTCGACTGTCAGATGACCAGTTCTAACCAACTGATTCGCTGCATCGAGTATTTTGCTTTGTATCCATTGTTTGAAGCGGAGAATCCATGCAACAGCTTTCTTCAGTCGTATACAATCAGAAAATTTCAGAAACATTGGAGAAATGATACTTCCTTGTTTCTCGTCGTTGACTGTAAATGACTGCACTTTTGTTTTCAGCTCAACATCGTCATCAGGAATTTCACCAATTTTCGGGTTGACCAGCCATGCTTCTTCACTTTGCCATAGAAATGAGGGACCATGAATCCATCTGGAGCCATTAGACAACTGGTGAGCATGCAAGCCTCTTGAGGCATCGTCTGCTGGATTTGAAGCTGTGTCGATGTACCTCCATTGTTCTGGGTGAGAGCCATCATGTATGATTGCCAGCCTGTTTGCAACAAATGTCTGGAATCTTCTGTTTTCATTACAAATGTACCTCAAAACTGCTTGGCTGTCGGTCCAGAAGAATGATTTGTTGATTTTGTAGTCGAGCTCCTTTCTGATCATTTGGTCCAACTTCACTGCCACTGTAGCTGCTGATAACTCAAGACGTGGAATTGTCATATACTTCAGAGGGGACAGTCGTGACTTTCCAGTTACAAATGCACAGTGAACCTCACCTTTGCTGTTAGTCATTCTGATGTATGAGACTGCTCCATAACCTCCTTCGGAAGCATCTGAGAAATGATGTAGCTCTGTCACGCATGGTTTACCAAATGTTTGTGGCTTGAAGCATCTGTCAACAGAAAACTCTTGAAGTGTTTGTAGTTCTGCAAGCCATTGCTTCCAACATTGAAGTTCTTCTTCTGGGACAGGATCATCCCATGCTAGTTTCTTTCGACATAGCTGATGTAGGATCATCTTTGCTCGAAGGATAAACGGTGACACAAATCCAAGGGGATCATATACTGATGATACAATGCTCAATATACCTCGTCTTGTTTCTGGCTTGTTCTTGAGACTAATGATGTATTGAAATTTGTCTTGCTCGGTATTCCATTGAAGACCCAAGGCTCTTTCAGTTGGAAGCGTGTCCTTTTCAAAATCCACATTCTTCAGTTCCTTCGATAACTCAGAGTCTGGAATCACTTCCAATACTTCTCTCTTGTTGCTTGTCCACTTCGCCAGGTGGAATCCTCCATGAAAAAGCAGCTCGGTAACTTCCTTGTACATTTTGATCGCAGAATGTGCATCTTTCATTGACTTCAACAAGTCATCCACGTAGAAATTTCTGCGAACAGTTTCAGTGACTTCAAGGCTATATCTATCTGCATTGTCTGCAGCTGTCTTCCTCAGAGCATAGCTTGCACAACACGGTGACCATACACCACCAAACAAATGAACGAGCATCTGGTATTCTTCCGGATCTTTGCTTAAATCACCATGGGGAAACCAAAGAAAGCGCAATGCATCAACATCCTTTGGGTGAACACGTACCTGGTGGAACATGGATTCAATGTCTGCCATCAGTGCCACTGATTCTTCACGGAATCGGAGTAATACGCCAACAAGTGAATTCGTGAAGTCTGGGCCTTGTAATACATTGTCATTCAGTGATTTTCCACGGTATGTTGCTGCACAGTCAAAAACAATTCTGACTTTCTCCGGCTTCTTCGGATTGAACACATTGTGATGTGGGAGATACCATACTGCACCATCTTTTCTACTGACTTGATCTTGAGGAACCTTTCTTGCATGGTCTTTCACCATAAGATCATCAATGAAATTGGTATGCTTCTTACGGAGGCCAACATCCCTTGACAACTTCTTCTTCAAGTGTTTCAGTCTGTGTTCTGCCACTGATCTGTTGTTTGGCAAACATGGCTTGACATCTCTCCATGGTATAGCAAGTTGATAATGCCCATCAACAAGTTTGGCTGTGTCTTCGAGTACTGCTAGTGCCCTCTTATCTTCCATCGACATCTCTTTGCAGTTGTCAACAGTTGATTCACAAAAGTCACGATTGATGTACTGCTTGAATTGTTTCTCTAGCAAGTCATCATTTTCGCATGAAGGAATGAGATAGCAATGCTTACGTTCTTTACCATATCTCCCAAGTGGTCCATTAAGCGTCCACCCAAATTTTGTCTTCACTGCATAAGGTCCACCATCTTGTGCTCTTCTAATCTCTTCTGGTTCTAACGCTTCCGGCACATCCACACCAATAAGGAGACCAACATCTTGATTCGTGAGTGCTCTTGGGACTATTACACCATTCAGGTAGGACCAATTGTCTACATCGTCTTGCTTCGTGATTGATTCCAATGATACATTCAGTTTCTTCACAGAAAAGGCATTTGTGACTTCAATCATGACATTCTCGTCCAAATCCATGACGTTCAAATTGACCATGACACATTCATGCTGCTCTTCATTGTTGACTGTTGCCAAAGATATTTTGCATCTTGTTCCAGATATTCCAAGTTCTTTCAGGATGTCTTCTGAGCAGAATGAAGCAGTTGATCCAGTGTCCAGCATAGCATATGTGCATATCACCTTGTTCTGTCCATTTCCTTTGATCTTTACTGGCACGATTGTCAGTCCTTTGCTACATCCGGCCCCAGTGTGCATATTCGATCCAACAAATTGACCTTTACTTGTTCCTCTGGATTGCTGATGATCTCTTGTTGCTCCAGACTTTGTTGTCTCACGACGTTTCTTCTCGAAGGCCATAACTGACTCATGTAGTGATGTCATGTGTTTTCTTCGCAAAGGACAATCAGGCACTTTGCATTCATTTCGACGCTTGCAGCCAGCGGAGAAGTGATTTGAAGATAAACAATTGTCACACAGTTTGTGAGAACGAATGAATTGGAGCTGTTCCTCGCCAGTTTTGCTTTTGAAGTCTTCGCATGCTTCTAGCTTATGTTTGCCTTCACAAAGGTAGCATCTTGCATTGCTTTCAGAGTCATTTGGTTTCTGGTCTGCAGTTGTCTGTATCTTGAAATTCACGTGCTTGTTGTGGCTTGATTTATCAGCAACTTGTCCAGATCGCCTCATACGTTTATCCCTTGTTGTCTGCTTACTGCCATCTCTTTCCATGATCGCACCAAATACTGGGTCGTTCTTTTCAACGGCAACCATTCTCACCAATTTTCTAACATCTTCGATATTTGGGTTGTGTCCACGCTCTCGGAATTCATAAACCTTCGATTGCCAGCGAGATTTGACAAAGCCAGGACATCTCTCTAAGATCTTCACTAAGCAGTCCTCATTGTTGATTTGATTCAATCTCCCTGTTGCCTTGAGTGTAAGTTCGCAATTGTGTAAATCATCCGCCAGATCAACCAATGCTTCTCGGTCACCAGGTTTAATCACCGGCCCATTCATCACTTTGCATATCCAAGAATTCGTCACTTTGTATACATTTCCAAATCTTTCTTCCAGTAACTTCTTGGCTTCCTTGTATCCTTCTGATGGGCTCAGCAAAACGCAGTTTTCTATCACCTTCTTTGCCTTTCCAGTACAGTATTGAATGAGAAGTTGAAGCTGCCTACTAGAATCACAAACATCCTTTTCCACATTATTTTCAAAGGATTTAATAAAAGAAAAGTATTTCAAAGGATCACCATCAAATGTCATTAGTTCAGATTTTGGTAGCAATGTAGCAGTGGCTAATTTACGCATTGTTTCAAGGTATTCAATACCTGGATCATTTATTTCCTCTTTCATTGAGATGTTATCTTCTGGGGAATCATCCATGTCATAGCACTGTGGGAATTCTTGCTGAATTTGAGGAGCTAATATATCTGCTGGTTGGTTGACTGCAGCAGTATTTGATTCAGGAACTAGTGGCAATGAAGGTGCAGGTAGGACATAAGGATTCAATCCATTGTCATGCAGGTAAGGAAATGGTAGCTGTGGAGAAGCACCAATCTTGTGATCTGGTATAACATTGTGTGATACACCACTACGTGACACATCAGGCATGGCCAACTGAGGAGGAGCTGACTGGGCATGGGGATTCACTGGCTCACCAAAGGAATGACTCACTGCTGACTGAGGAGGAGCACCAATCACATGATCCTGTGCGACACTGCGTGAGACACCACTGCACAACACACCAGGCATGGGTAACTGAGGAGGAGCTGACTGAGCATGGGGATTCACTGGCTCACCAAAGGAATGACTCACTGCTGACTGAGGAGGAGCACCAATCACATGATCCTGTGCATGACTGCGTGAGACAGCACTGTGCAACACACCAGGCATGGCATGGATAACTGAGGAGGAGCTGACTGGGCATGGGGATTCACTGACTCACCAAAGGAATGACTCACTGCTGACTGAGGAGGAGCACCAATCACATGATCCTGTGCATGACTGCGTGAGGCACCACTGCGCAACACACCAGGCATGGGTAACTGAGGAGGAGCTGACTGGGCATGGGGATTCACTGGCTCACCAAAGGAATGACTCACTGCTGACTGAGGAGGAGCACCAATCACATGATCCTGTGCAAGACTGCGTGAGGCACCACTGCGCAACACACCAGGCATGGGTAACTGAGGAGGAGCTGACTGGGCATGGGGATTCACTGGCTCACCAAAGGATTGACTCACTGCTGACTGAGGAGGAGCACCAATCACATGATCCTGTGCATGACTGCGTGAGACAGCACTGTGCAACACACCAGGCATGGGTAACTGAGGAGGAGCTGACTGGGCATGGAACACTGGTCCAGGTCCAAAACACCAGCGGGGTAATGATTTGTGCTTCTGGGGTGGGGCAGGCTCAGCATAGGATATCACGGTCTCAAAATCATTGCAAACTTCGTCCTCTGCTTCAAGTTTCTTCAACTGTATCTTCATTTCTAAATCCTCCTTTTGCTGTTGCAACTGTATCTCTTGATTTGCAAGTGACTGTTTCATCTTCAAAAATGATGCTTCTGCCATCAACGATGCCCTTCTTGCAGCATTTGCCAATCGTGTTTCCTGTAGAAGTCGCTGACTGGAACGCTTCGATGATCTAGAAGACTGACAAGAATTACTAATGGAATAAATTTGGCTTACCGAGTCTTCAGGGGTAACATCCTGTTCTCTTATTGTTCGATCAGGGTCAGACTTCTGGATGTGCTCAAAACGTAGCGCTATTCGGTCTTTCATCGCCAGAAATCTCACTTCAGCTTCGTGAAAATATGCACGGCTTTCATCTAAATCGTCTTCTTCAACAAGGGAATTGCGATAGAGCTCACATGCATGACAAAATTCGCCAAAAGCTGTCTTCAAGTTGACTTCACTCGTGATCAATTCAGAAAGAGAAGATTCGGCCAACATGGTTTCTGCCACTCGGTTTAGTACTCTCGTAAACCCACGCTTTGCATTTGCTCTCGTCTGTTTCAGTCGCTTTCTTTCTTCAGCATCTTCTCGTATTCTGTTACGGGACTCTGCCTCCGACATCACCAAATTCTCATCAGATATTCCAAAGTTTGCCTGCTCAGCCATGATAAAGTTTCAAACTGATGTAGCCACTAATCTCAAATCTTCGCTACAGGGGAGTTCCAACGCGCACCACCAAAACCCGAAGCCCAAGAACCACAGCAATAAATAAACAGACTTTAGGCATATAATGATACGGTTTGCTGCAATAAATTAAGCACTAATTAACTTCAAATCAACAAAGTAAGTTTATAAACGAAGCTTGAAAATGAAACGGTTAAGAAACTTACAAGATATGTGTGCACTACGAATAACGAAGAAACGGAAACGAAATACCGAATAACTGCTGCAACAAGGGTACTGATACTCACAAACTTTATATCCGCGTAGCTAAAAGCTCAGCATATCCAAAGCATTTACCAAAAATCGCATCGCCAAAGGTTAGCTGCCAAAGATTCTTCCCTTCTTTGGCCTTCTTCTTGTTTTGCCCTTTTTTCTCTCTGTATCTTGAAGCCCCGAAAGCCATGATTGCTTTGCTTTTATAGCCACAAGTATGAAAAACAATTATTCCCAATACAGAAACAACACGGTATGTCATTTTACTACTAAATAAAATAACAAACTAAATGCGACGTAAACAACTTAAATATGAAAAACAACTATTCCCAAGACAGAGACAGCACGACGTATCACTTTTCTACTGAATGGAAGTAACAAGGCTAAATGCAACGTAAACAACTTGAAACGAGAAAAACAACGTGATTTAAATACGCTGGGGAAAACAGGTCCCGTGTCCCTTGAGTACGTATTTAAATGTCACAGCAATGTACTGTAAAACAAAACTGTTCAGTACCTCTGGAGTAATAAATTTGTGCGTTACAGGATATCATGATCAACAGTATCGAAAGCCATTTTCAAATCAATGAATACTAATCCCACAAGCCGTCCAAGATCCAGGCCATTGTACCAGTCATCGGTATTTTTAAGCAAACACGTGAGTGTAGAATGAAGCCTCAGAAACCCAGATTGGTCATAAGAGAAGAGACCATTTTGTTTCATATACTGATACAGCTGGTCAAAAAAAAAGTTTTTCAAAGTGCCTTGAGATGACTGGTAAGACTGATATCGACGGTAGTTTGACTTTTCAGTCCTGTCTCTATCTTTAAAGATCGGAGTAACTCTAGCTACTTTCCTTGAATCTGGGAACTGGCTTGTCTCAATGAAAGTGTTGAACAAGAAAGCTAGAGTATTTTCAATGAAAGGTAAGGCAAGCTTCAAAGAGTAGCTAGAGATATTGTCAATCCCAAAGCTCTTTTTGGTTTTTATCTTGGCAAATGCAGCCCTGATCTCCTTAACTTCAATAGTCTTGAAGCTAAATTTAGCCTTCATTGACTTCATATTCACCTGTAAGGAGAGGATTGGGGACAAAATCGATTTTGTCTGCTAGTTCCTTACCTACAGAGCAAAAGAAATTGTTCATAGCCTCTGCAATGCCTTTTTTATGAACAGTTTCAGTACCGGCCTCTTTGAGACACCTGGTGTTACTGGACTTAGATCTCTTATTTAGAAGTTCATTAACTGCATTCCAAGATTCTTTCATGTCGCCTTGACATTCAGAGATCTTATCAGTGAAATATTGCTTCTTCAACTGAATATTCCTAGAACTGACCTTGTTGCGGACCTGCCTATAGGAATCCATAAGAAATTGTGACTTTATTTTGGAAGCAGCCTTCCTTAATTTATCCCTAGTATGCATTAGGTCCCTAAGATCTTTATCTATCCATGGGCATTATTTCTCTGAAACACGCATTTCAGTTATTGGAGCATGTTTGTCTATGATCAAGGAAAATAGGTTTGACCAATTATTAACAAGAGTATTGATGTCATCAGTTTCAGTAAGCATTAGCTCACAGCATATACCAGAGAGATCTGACAAGAATGCATCCTCATTGAAATTTTTTCATTTTGCAGGTTTTGATTACCTTATGGTCTTTTTCCAAAACACCATTGAATTTACATATGCTGTAAACCATATAATGATCACTCATGGAATCTTCATGCACCCCTGATTTTACAATGTTTCTAGGACATGTTGTAGCAATATGATCAATAATAGAGGAAGTTGTTAGAGTGACCCTAGTTGGCTCCTCAACAAGCTGTTTGAAGCTGAACAACTCATAGAGATCAAGCATGTTCTTTGAGTTGTTGTCCATAGGCTGTTCAGCTTGTTTTTGAGTGAGATCACAGTTTGTGTCTCCTAGGAGGATTATTTCTTTACCCTCTTTGTCCAAGAAAGAAAGAACCTTTTCCAGCTTATCAAAAGAGGCAACAGGGTCACTTGGTGGTCTGTACCAGGCAAGAACAAGAAAGGACTTACTTTTAGGAGGTTCCACCTCAATGCATATGATTTCTAAGTCATCAACTGGAACATCAGAACGAGGTTTGTATTTGATTGAGTCTCTGATATAGATAGAGACTCCACCACCATTGCAAGTCCTGTCCAGACGTTCTTGTTGGTAGCCTGCCACGCTAGCTAACTCTTTTGGGTAATTAGGATCAAGCTTAGTCTCATTTAAGGCAAGAATATGTATCCCTAAATTATTTATCAGTAGCTCTACCTCATCTATGTGACTACATAGACCGTTAACATTCAAGGATGCAATTGCCATACCTTTTTTGAATCCAAGACGCTGACGAGACAAGCCTGATTGCCCAGTGGAGCAGCCATCCTCTCCAGGTTTTGTACAGGGTGGATCTAGGTCAACTAATCCACCCTGGTAGACCCCCTACCCAGACAAAACATGTGAATTTATATTTTTGGCATTTTTGGCAATTTACATTGCTATGTGAGATGTTAAAAAAGAGTACTAAGTGAGCACAACAGTCCTTGAAATGAAAGATTATCAAACCTCTTACTGGCTCGATCTTAACTTACTCATTAATGTTATCAACAGTAAATCAGTGTTAGGACTATTTTCAGACTTCATAGAATCTTAGGGGCTCATTTATAAGCGCAAGAGTACTGCAGGAGCGAAGAGTCCTTCTATCAAAACAAGGATTTTCATTTAAATAGAACCATAAAGCTTAGAACTTAAGTAACAAAATTAATCAAAATTTCCATGAAATGAGCTTTTACCAAGCTATTTACGGTGGTGATGGATCTAAAGAATGGATTTTGAGAGTAGATTTAAACAATGAGCAGTTCCAGAGCAAAGGATCCTTATGACCGCAAGGCTATTCCAATTTTGCTCAAAGCACTGGGAGTGCGCGATAGCTGTTCGCTCATTTTCCAACCTAATTGACTTTAAGGTTTCATTTTTACCTGACAGTTTCATGCCCACTTTAAGCTGCTAGAAACCTCTGAAGGGAAACTTGCTAGGCCACTTTTGAGCTCTCTACCAATTTTGAGATACGAGCTACTTAACGTTCTCGAAGACTTTTAGCTCTTAAGCTGCTCTTAATTTTGGTAAATTAGCGGATTTCATGATTTCTGAAAGGAGCACAAAGATTTTCTGTGACAAATCTAACAGGTCTTTAAGAATTTTGGAGACATTGGTAGGTCCTTGTGTTTTGGGTGTTATCCCTACTTAATTTATGTACATAATTATAATCAGACAATGGGATTTTCCCGCCAAAATGTATTGGTAGGCATTCGAGTTCATTGATCGTAATAACAAGACCGAATCTTCCTCTCTCTCTCTTATACGTTCACTTTCATAAATAACACTGGTGACAGGAGTTATGGCTGGCCTTAATGTCATTTTTGGGAAACTGGAGAAATTTACCGGAGACGGAGATGTGGATCTACGCCAGTGGTTGAGAAGTTTTGAACGCTGTTGCCTCATCGCTGAGAAGACTGAAGATTTGGTTCAAGGCCAACTGTTGATGCTATGTGTAGATGGTAGAGCCAAAGCTACTCTGGATCAATTTGAGGAAGAAAAGAAAAGCGCTCAGAAATATTCGGAATTAAAAAAACAGTTAAGTGTTGTATTCTACTCAGCCACTGATCGTGAAGCCAAGATGACTGAGTTTGAACGCCGCATTCAACAGCTAGATGAAAGTGAAGACGAACTGATGACTAACCTTCTCCAGTTGTTTCGTGCTGCTAATCCTGAAGCCAAGACTGAGGAAATAAACCGCGCAGTGAAACGAAAATTTTTACAGGGCATCTCAGACGAATTGCGACGAAACATATTCATTTTCTGCAATCACCCTTTTGATGACAAAGTCTCCCACCAAGATTTGCTGAAAGCCTGTCGCGATGCTGCTGTGCATCTTGCCACAACCAGATCTTCCCCTGCCTCAGATCGCGCCGTCCCCTCAGCAGTTTTGGCCGCCACGAACCCCCCACCAACTTCATCTTCTTCAGATGATGTGACTCTGCAAGCCATTCCCTCTCTTTCCAACAAATTCGAAGAACAAACTCGTCTCACACAGCAGCAGTTGAATGAACAACAGGAACAGATAAACATGCTTCGTCATCCTCCTACAATTAGGCCATTCTCGCAGCAAGTTTCCGCAGCAAAGAACCCCCGCGGGCAGCCTCGTTCTCGTCCTCCTCGTCATTTCAGCGGGAATTTTGAATCTTCAGCACCTGCATTTCCTTCCAACACGCTGCCCATTCGCTGTTATTTTTGTAATGGTCTCAATCATTTGCAACGTGATTGTTTATCCTTCAAGAAGCAAAATGCCCCTTCCCAGCAGTCGGAAAACTTCTGGGGCTCCCGGTAGAGGGTCATACCGGGAGTGATGTCATCCATTCAACGACCCCCACCAACACCAACACAAGTAAAGGCACTCCTTCTTCCATGCAACCGGCACCGAATTTGCTCTGGTTAGAAGGTAAAATCAATGGACAACCCCTACCAATGATGCTAGATTCAGGAGCAACAGTCTGTTATTTGGCCAAAAGATGCTTGACTGCCAGTCCTTGCCTTAAAGATCTCCCTGTCATGCCATACAAGGGACCTGGTATTTTGGATGCAAATGGAAAACATTTACAGACATATGGTGTCATTAAGACACCCCTTGTTTTGGGACACCCTTCTCTATGTTACACTATTGAATTTATCATCATTGATTCACTTCCTTACTCCTGCATCCTTGGCTTGAGTTTTCTGCGCCAACTTGATACTTGGGGTATTGACAATTCCACCCTAACACTCCGCCTCAATCAGTCGATTTTAAAGATATGTAGTGAACCACCTTTACTAGATACTGTGTTTTTGAAAGCAATGCGAAAGTACACCATACCTCCAGGTAAATCGTTAGCTATACAAACAGTAGCAAATGGCTCAGCACTAACTGCTTTTCGCCCAGTTACTGCTCTTTGCTCTCTCATCGATGGGCAGAGTACCCTAGAAGCCAGATTAAACATCAAGATTATGCCTTCAATTCAGATGCTCAGTCAACCTAATGCCTGTGTCAATACCCTCATTGTTAACAACTCTCACGTCCCTAAAACAGTGGGAAAAGGGACCTCTATTGCTGTTGGAACTTGTGCGTTTGAAGAGTTCCCAATCACGTCAAGTGACACGGTTGATGTCGTTAATGCCACAGTCTCTTCCCCTCCATCCAATAGTGGACTAGCCTCCAATCCTATTGATACCCTGACAGCACACATGACACATTTGTCTCCTCCCCAACTTCAGCAGGCCACACAATTGCTCACTGAATTCAAAGAAATTTTCTCACTTTCCAATGCCACAATTGGTCATGCAAATGTTTCTCAGTTCGATTTTTCCTTGGAGCACATCAATCCCATTTCAACTCCACTCCGCCGTGTACCCTTACATCAACAAGAAATTGTGAATGAGTTGCTTCAACACTACCAAAAACATGGCCTAATAGGACATATTGAGTCACCATACCGTGCAGCCACGCTACTTGTCTCCAAGAAAAATGTTTCTGCCAGCTCCCACGTCACAGATCGCTATCGTTTAGTTGTTGACCACAGATTTCTTAACAATGCCATCAAGGATTCAGGCTGGCCAACCCCATCTCTTCAGCAATGTCTTGATGCCGCATCTGGATCAAACTTCGTTAGTTCCGTTGATTTTAACAGTGGATATCATCAGATTCCGTGCGCAGAAGACTGTAAACCTATTCTTGCTTTCTCCCCTGGATACGGTTTCGGGATGTGGACTTGGAAAGTCATGCCTCAAGGAATCAAACCTGCCTCTTCTCATTTTCAAAGGATAATGGAGGAAACATTTGCTGACCTCACTGACTGCATTCTTCCACCATTTTATGATGATATTGTTATCAAAGGAAGCACTTTCAATTATCATCTTTCAAATGTGCGCAAAGTTCTCACTCGTATTCGTGATACTGGCCTTACACTCAATGCCCTCAAATGCCGGTTTTTCCAGACGCAACTCCCATACCTTGGACACATCATTGATAAAGGACAAATTCGCCTTGATCCAAGAATCAAATCCATCCTCGATCTCCCTGTACCTTCCAGCCCTAAAGCTTTGAAAGAGTTCCTCGGCATGGCACAATTTTGTGATCGTTTCATCCCCAACTACTCAATCATTGCAGCCCCCCTCCATGAGCAAACAAGATCCCATGCATCTTTCAACTGGACAGCTGAGTGCCAGCAATCTTTCCAAACCATCAAAAACTTGTTGACATCAGCACCAGTACTACGTGCCCCTGACAGCCGCGATCTCTTCATTCTTGAAACAGATGCCTGTGACAAGGGTGAAGGAGTATGCCTCAAAGTTAAGAGTTATGACCAAAATACTGAACATATTGTTGCCTTTGCAAGTCGCAAGTTCACTGACACAGAAACTCGCTGGAACATTGTGGAAAAGGAAGCCCATGCCATCATCTTTGGAACAAAGAAATTCCGTCACTACCTGTTCGGCAAACATTTTACACTAAGGACAGATAACCGTATTGTCTCCTTTCTCAACTCGAAACGCATTCCTAAAAGTCACAAGCTGCTCAACTGGGCCTTGCAACTGTCAGAATTTGATTATGACATTTTCCATATCCCATTGAAGAGCAATGCTATCAGTGACCGTTTAAGCAGAATATACAGCCTCAACTGCCTCACAGAGCTTTGTCCCGAACTTAGCAGTGATGAAATTAATACCTTTCAAGATATGGATCCTGATATGATTGCAGCAAAAGAATACATTTCAACTGGAAAGAAAAACTTTGCAGTGAATCGTCTTGGATGTCTTAAGAAATACCGCAAATTCCTATCTTTATCTGATACTGGTACCTTGATGTGGAAACAATGCTTAATTATCCCTCATCAACTCCGCACCAGAGTTTTGCAACTCTGCCATGATCATCCATCCTCCGGCCATTTTGCCACTGATCGCACATGGAAACGTCCTGCTGAACATTACTTTTGGCCCAATGCACGTACAGATGTCATTCAGTGGATTCAGAGTTATGAAATTTGTTCTCGTTACAAACCACCTCCAACAGGCTACTCAAAAGCTCCCTTACAGCCGATCCAATCTTCACAGAGATTTGAGCTTGTCTGCTACGATCTTGTTGGCCCATTCACTCCGGCTGCATCAAGTGGTTCCCAATATGCCCTCATTCTTGTCGACCATTTCACTAAATGGCCTGAAGTGATTCCCCTCAAAGATACCACTGCTCCGATTATAGCACGTGCAATTCATGATCAGTGGATCTGCCGGTATGGCCTAATGACACGACTACACAGCGACGGTGCCTCTAATGTACAGGGTGTCCCAGAAAAATTGTGCCCCGTTTGCCTGAAGATTGCGAGAAAACGGCAAAAGATTATCACTATCCTTTTCCATGACGTTGCTCTTCAGATGTTCAATTAAAGTTTGCCACCGTTCCCGTGAAAATCCGTCGAAAAATGATGGAGCTATGACTTTCAGAAGACCAAATCTGCCTGTTGACTGAAACCAGTGGTCGGCCATTTTATCTTACTATTTTGCAAAGATAAACAGCTTCATGGATGAACTGAAATAGCAGCCTTTAATGTCATAGCTCTCATCTAAGTTCCAATAATCATCAGAGAGTTAGACTATTTTTTACCCCACGATCTTTGATAGAATGCAAAAGTGAAGATCAGAATTTCCAAAGTAATAAAAATCAAAAGCTTCGACAAAAATATATTTCACATTTAATTTGTCGCCATCCCTAGCGTATCCCTACTCAGATTTCTCCCTTCATTTGTTACAAGCAATTGTTGATTTACTACCGAAGACAATGAACTAAAAGAAACGAGAAGGGCAAAAGATTTTTGGAGCTGTATTGTCTCATTTTGAACTGATAGATAAACTAAATAATTGCTGCACTCATCACACCTGCAAAAAAAATGTGACTATATTTTTGTCATTGCCTTTCGATTGTTTATTTTATCATGGGATCCTCGTCTTCGTTTTGACATTCAATAAAGGATCGTGGGGGTAAGAAATAGCTGAAGTCTCTGATGATTATTGAAACTTTCGCGAGAGCTATGATATTGGAGGCTACTGTTTCAGCTCATCCATGAAGCTGATTATCGTTGCAAAAATAGTAATACAAAATGGCCGACCGCTGGTTTCGGTCATCAGAGAAATTTGGTCTTCTGAACGTCATAGCTCCATCATTTCTTAACGGATTTTTACGGGGATGGAAGCAAACTTTAATTTAACATCTTGCGAGCAACATCATGCCAAAATATGGTGACGACCTTTTGCTGCTTTGTCGTGGTCTTCAGGCAAACGGGGCACAAATTTTCTGGGACACCCTGTACATGGCTGCGTCATGCAAGAAGTTTGCAAACTATTAGGTGTCGGAAAATCTAAATCATCTCGTTTGCATCCACAAGGTGACTGTCTTGAAGAATCAATGGTCAAGCAAGTCAAGTCATGCATTCAAAAACAGGTTGACTCTCATGGCCGCGACTGGGATTTGCACCTACAGTCTGCCGTATATGCCATCCGTTCAAACCCAAACAACAGCACCAAGGTAACCCCTGCCGAACTCATTTTTGGCACAAAATTGTCTCTCCCAGCCCAACTTCTTGCTGCGCCATCACCTAAGACTTTGCAGCAACCAGCAACAGAGCACCACGTCAAACAAGCCCAACAGTTTGCCTGCGACCTTGGAACCAAACTCCAAAAGTCCTTCACCACAGTGAAGAAGACATTCGCGAATTCTCGTGAAAAGATGAAGGAACAATACGACAAACAAACAAAGAAACACCATTACCAGCCACATGATACTGTCATGCTATGGCACCCAAACAAAACAAGAGGTGTATCTCATTGTTGGCAACCCAAGTGGAGTGGTCCTTGGACAATAAAGAGGCTGATTGGTGACTTAAACTGTGAGATTATCAGCCAAGATGAAAAAAAAAGAAATTAAATGTCCATGTAAATCAACTGAAATACATCCTCCCAAGACCGAAACATCTTGAGCCACCACAACCCCAACCTCCTTCAGTCGAAAACAAAACAGTCTGCGAGAGTGGTAATTGTGATGTGTTTATAGACATTGACTCCAGCAGAAATGAAATAGCACCGAATCAAGAACAGAATGAGTACAGAATAGTTCAAAATATCGAACAGGAGGCAAATGCACAAAGAGAACTCAATCAGCAAATAAATGACAATTGGTGCAATGTAAATATGCGAAACATTCTACCACACAGAACTCGATCAAGTTCGATTACGTAATAACACTTCAGGACAGATATGAGCGAGATATGAGGGGGGATAGTGTTATCCCTACTTAATTTATGTACATAATTATAATCAGACAATGGGATTTTCCCGCCAAAATGTATTGGTAGGCATTCGAGTTCATTGATCGTAATAACAAGACCGAATCTTCCTCTCTCTCTTATACGTTCATTTTCATAAATAACATGGGGTCTATTAGCTAGCGAGCTACTCCCCTTCTTTCACTTGGACAAATGAGATAGAATTGAAAGATTGTTTTGGGAACAGGAATGCTGCAAACGTGAGCGGGAAAGTTGCATTACTTTCAAAAACTGTCCTAGAACCCTCTTGGTTACTAAGATGCTCGTAGATTGCTCATTTCTAGCTAAAAACTGCTCTTCGGGGTCTGCAGAGTTCACAAAGGTACCATGTTAAGTATTGACTTAGGTTTTACTTATCCTCGTTCGAGAAGGAGTGCCTTGTGAGCGAAATCCTAAAATGACTCATTCCTCACAAAGTACTCTAAATCACATTTTCATCTACTTTTATCTGGTAAGCTCTGTGAATACATACATGACCAAAGTTTCATGTAATTTCATTATGTTTTGCTCCTCTAGTGATCAATTTTGTAATTTCTGACTTTCAAAATGGCGGGTTTTCTGCCATTCAAAAATAACATTTCCATAAATCTTCAAAATTGGACTAGTGTACGATTCATTTTGGTGTGCCAAAGTGGATAGTTTATTTTGGCGCACTCGATGGACTACTGAGGAAGAAAGAGCTTTCTTGAAGGAACCGCTTTCCGAAGAGGACACAAGAAAAATCCTCTGATCAAAGACTGCATTAGAAGGAAAATACATTGATTCATTAGAATGACTCGGCCCATCTATCATAAGCTGGCTTCAGGGTCCCTGGTTCGCAGATTTTGATGTAATGGACAGATCATACTTTGTTATATTTGTAGAAATGCACCATCTGAACTGACGCAGCTCACGCTAATTTATACCCAACTAACTGGCACTTGTACCCTATTTACACTGATACAGTTGCGAGTTTTATTTAAACCAGGTTCAGTCTAAACCAATTCGATGCAATCTATTCGTTGGAGTGACAAAGAAAAAACGTAAGATTGTATAACGTGGTTTAGTTTAAACTGGTTTACTTTGCAAGTGTGATTGGGTTATTACAACTTAAACCAGCTTAAATTAAATCAGGTTATCGAATCCCCCCTCCGCCGAATGTAAGATAAAACTCAAAACGAAGAAGAAGTACAGGCAGTCTCACTTATTCCAATAACGATCTATGATCTAGAATCAAACAGGTTCTGTAACTTTTGGTTCTCCAGTACCATTGTGCAGTGTTGTTAAGGTAACTTTGCTTTCCGCTCCAGTGAGCAGTGAGTTGCCGTTTTGCAAAACCACTCTCCTCAGAAAACAGTTAATTTCTCCAATACTATTCGGTCGATCGAAAATCGGTAAAAAGGGCATCGTTTTACATAGTCTTGGCAATCGAAAGATATGCAAATCGCAATGGTTCCGTTAAGGCTGGTTTTGTAAATCATTTTTCAAAACTTTTTGTGGATTTCAGAAAATTGGATTTATCTCCAAAACTACTCGAAAAGTTTTTGGTTTTCTTCCGCTATATCGTTAGCTAGATTGTTTATCTACAGTTTTACCAATTCTGATTGAAAAAGCAAGGCTAGATTTCTCGCAATCGAATTTTATACTTCTGTTTACTTTGTGACTACTAAGGGTAGAAACCTTGGTCAACTAATTATGCGACATGAGAAAGAGTTGAACCCTTTTGTAAAAGCTTAATTTCAGATCTCTGTCCATTGTGGACTCTTAAAGAAATTGATATTTTGTGAATGCTCATGAAAGTCTCAAAGGACATGAAACGGAAAGCTGTAAAAACTGGTACCATTCAAGAAATGATACTTTCACAAGCGCTCCAATGGTGTCTATTGAGACTTGAATACAGCATTCCCAACAGATCACGTTCATTCTGTTGTCAATGGAAACATTTCAGAGAGTTATTAAAAGGCTGCATTCACCTTGCACAATCTTTTGAAAGCGCTTAAACGCTCTTGCAGAAAGCCGCCATACTAATCCCTTCCAGCGTTCAGATTGCAAAATATTAGTATGGGGATTTCTGCACGAGTGTCTACGCGCTTACAAAAGATTGTGCAATATGAAGGCAGCCAAAGGCTGAGTGTTGGAAAGCGTGATTCGTAACATGGTAATTTGTTGACCAAGGTTTTTACCCTTCAGTGTCGAAAGGTAAACAGAAATATAGAATTCGATTACGACAAATCTATTCTAGCTTTTTCAATAAGACTTGGCAAGGTTGTAGATCAACAATCTGGCTAACGATGTATCGAAAGAAAACCAAAAATTTTTCGAGTAGTTTTGGAGATAAATCCACTTTTCTGAAATCAGCAAAAAGTTTTGAACAATAATTTACAAAGCCAGCCTTAATGGAAACATTGCGATTTGCATATCTTTCGATTGCCAAGACCATGTAGAACAACGTCCTTTTTACCGATTTTCGATCGACCGACTAGTATTGGAGAAATTAACTGTTTTCTGAGGAGAGTGGTTTTGCAAAACGGCAACTCGCTGCTCACTGGAGCAGAAAGCAAAGAGAAAGTTGTTGAAAAGCATTTCCAAAATATTAGTTCCGTTGCATTGAAAGCTGTTGTACCGGGTGTCCCAGAAAAAACGCAACAGATTTGAATAATTCTAATGGACGCTGTTTCATATTTGTTAGCAAACAATTATTTTTATTGAAATCTGCTATTATTAGAATAAATTTTGATGTATTTTCCAGTATTTTGGTGACGTGGTGGTAAAGTTAAAATCAGCAAAGTTCAAAATTGCTTTCAGGTCAAACCAGAGCTGCTACAATAGCAATAGTTGATTAAAATTGTCAAATTATAAAAGATGACGGTCTTGGCAATTACCGAAGATTGCTGACAAGCACTCAAACACAAAAGTTGATTGAACACTGAACAGATACTTGTATGAAGATTTCCGTCATCACGAAGTTTGCTTTTTCTAATATGGCTAGGCCAATCTTACAGTTGTGCTTTCAACTGGAAATGAACACTGAGTGCTCCCTCGAAACTAGATAACTCATAAATCATTAAAGGATCTCTTTTGTCACAGTTTCTTGATCAGATTATGTGCTAGGTTGTAATCTTGTAAAGTTGCAGATAATGCGACGCTGGTAATTTTGCAGTATGCTTTGCACTAGTTTGGGAGGTCTGATTTTGCCATGACAGCAAATTTTGAGTTCGTCGATTTATAACTCTGCAACCAGGTCACCTAAAATTCTGAAAAATACCTCAAAATTTAATCTAATTATTATAAATTTCGAGAAAACTTGTTATTAAACTTTTAGTTTGAAACAGCTTGTGTTAGAATTTTTTAAATCCGTTGCGTTCTTGGGGGCACCCGGTAGAAACAAATTTTTATCGAGGAAAGACGACATCATCGTTCAAGTAGGCCTTGTTAGGCAGAATGGAGGGCTGCAGAAATAGATAAAAAGGTAACTGCGATGTTTTCGAGCTTTCGAACATTATCATTTTCTGCTTCGGCTAAAATTTTAGAAAAAAATACCAGTCTTTCATGTCTGATTGAAAGTCTTTGAAAATTCTCCAAAATTTATTTGCTGTCAGACCTAAATAGGTCCGAATGCCCAACAGATTCTGTCTTCATACGACGCCATTGGCTACAAATCCACCACAAAGTCACGTGAAATGTAAGAGCCTTACGATTGGCTCTCAAGTAACATGTAAACAAACACGCACAAAATGTAAGCAAACATACATACTGTCACACATTTATGTACAGTCGAGCATTGTGTTGTTTGTTCCTGTCTTTTGTTTGGTATATCGCATTGTCGTCTTGCATTGTTATTTGTTGTAACGTGGGGGTCTTAGGGGCTGACGGTTTGCGGTTTCTAGCCGTTTTTGGAACGGTTTAACGGTTTTTGGCCGTAAAAATCACAGTTTTACGGTTCATCTCTTTCTCAACGGTTTCCAGATTTCTTTACTAAATATGACTCGAGGAGTGAAATTATCACAAAATTGACAATAAAAGCTACGAATTTTGCGTCATTTCTACTAATTTTCACCTTTACCAGCGAATTTCAGGCATTGGAAGTTATAGAAATGATAACGAGGCAGTTGTCAGCAGCAGAGAATCAAGGAGGTACGTGCAAAGCACGGAAAAATGTGAAAACGGTTTTAGCTGAATTTTGAGGCGGTTTTACGGTTTTTCTGAAATATTTTGGTGGTTTTACGGTTTTCATTGACCCCCTACGACCCCCACTGTAAGCCTATTATGTTATGGCTTTTGTAGTGAACGCTATCAATGACAACATAGCCGCTAAATCTTTTCTTTTGTCCGAGGTTTTGACCAATGAGATGCTGTCATTTCATTACTTCCGCGTTTCGCAGCTAGGTTTAGGCCATTTGGGATACCTCCCAATAAAAACACATTGCACGCTCGAGTAAATCGAATTTTTTGAAAATTTCAACTGGAAAAGGATGCTAATACATAGGACTACAATGGCGTATTCTACTGGGCATCTTCTGAAAACGGTAGAGTTGGTAGAAGATCAAATCCCATTCTTTTGGTACCCCTCTACCGAAAATAGTAGACTTCGCTGACTTCAGATCACTTTTTAAAAGCCCATTCTTGTGGTCATTCTGTTTTCGGTAGACTTCCGAGAGATTTTTGACGTATTCTTTTTGGCTCTTCTGAAAACGGTAGGGACCCGAGGCTTCGGGAATCTTCTGCTCGTGATGCTGGCAGACTTTTGAAAGATCCCAGAGAGCATTGTTTCGTGAATGAAAGTTTTCGAAAACATTCGAAAAAACAATGTTACTTCGCAGATCCTTTTCTCTTGGGATTGGCATAACAAAGTACCTTGCATTGCAATGGTTTCAAATCGCTCGGTCGAACAACAACATTCGAATTCTCATTTCTTCAGCATTCCATTTCCATTCTTTTGGCATTTTTCTCTGCGAAGTCTGCCAACCCTACCGTTTTCAGAATGTGTATTCTTTTGGCATTTTTCTCTGCGAAGTCTGCCAACTTTACCGTTTTCAGAATTCCCATTCTTATTTTTCTCTGCGAAGCCTACCGTTTTCGGAAGACTTCGCAGACTTCAGATGCCCAAAAGAATACGCCCCAAGTGTTCATGTAGTCTCCTCACAGTTGCTTGGAATGAATGATTTGTGGCAGTTTTAGAGGCAAGCATTAGTTTCTTTAGACATCTGCATACAATTTCCAGTATGAAATCAATAGGAAGATTGTCGGTTACGACTGAAGTTGGAGCAAAGTATCAAAACAACTGCCAAGATTGTTAATTCCTGCGCTTGGGATGGAGTGTGAATGAAACCAAATTGATGGAATTACATGTGATTCATAAGTAAGACGATGATGAAGCGGGTTTTCTTTCTATCTACCTTGCAGATGTTGTCTTGCTGTGAGCACATTTCAAATTATTAAATTCTTATTAAGGGAGATTTTGACAACGATATACGCTCATTGCTTACGAGCAATCATGAAGCAATGCTAAATCATTGCTTACAAGAAGCCGCTAATAGCCATGTCTGTGCCTGTGTGAAGTTGTAAATTCAATTTGTAAACAAATTAGAGAATCTATAAGAAACTTTAACCCCAGGAAGAACTGGGGTCAAACTTAACAACTATAAGCCCAGCCCATAGACACGTTTGCTGTAAAAGTTAGCATAGTTTTCACATCCTTTTTCTAAGGAACTGAATATTTGGGTCAGTACTGAAAGTATCGAAAATTTCTAAAGATTATCAAAGTTTGAGCATGGGTTTGAGTACATCGATACTCAAACTTTCTTCAGAATTTCCCAAAGGTTCCATAACAGTCTTCATGTCTACTACTTGTGCCCTGAACATTTGAAAACAAAAACTTTTATGAAGCCTTTCCAATCAGACTTTTCTCAAGTACCTTCCCAGCAATACGATACACGAAATAAGTGAAAATAACGTAGAAATGTGCGAAGGATTTCCTCTGTCATTTCAAAAAGTTTCTTAACATATATTTTCCACGTAAAGGTATATTTTTATGAAACTGCTTATAAGAAACTCAGCTCTCAAATCGCCAAGAAATTAAGAAGCCTCGATACTTCAAAAATGTACGTTTAGAAACTATTTACTTCTTTATTATTTATTTATTTATATAAAAGGAAATCCTTAAGATATTCTTACTTTATTATCATTTGTTCACGTATCATGTTGCTCGTAAGTACTTGTCCTTGAATAATGTCTAAACAGCATCGCAAAGGTTTCAAGGACCTTGTTTTGAAATTCACGAGGACACAGGAAGGGGAACACGAAGAATCTGATAATCTTAAAAGAGACTTGTAGTACTGACGCAAATTCTTAGATATTCTTAGCTTCTTGTAAAAGGTACGTGCACTGGAGTTTCTTAATACTTGGCGGTCTGATGGCTAAGTTTCTTAAAAGCAGGTTCTTACGACAAGAATTCGTGCATTGCAACTGTTAGTAGTTATTGTCTGTGAAATTTATTTTGTTTTGCAACTCCAACAAACTTGGCACGCAGAACAAGGACAGATTTTGTTTTGAACCAATCAGAACATTTGTTTACATCTGGCCGATTAACCAATCACACTACGCAATCTAACGTCACGTGACGCACTGTGATGTCACGCAAAATTGGAAGCTGTGGGGATAAATACCAAAATACCCTCTCCCCAAAACGTGTGGCGTGCAAGTGGATTTTAGACCAATCATAAGTATTTTTCGATTTTCTGAGAGAATACAAGCTCTTCTAAACTTCTGTCACTTAAATTTGTGATATTCAACTTTGATCGAGAGAAATTTGAGTTTGAAAAACGTCTTAAATTTACGGCAATAACTAGCGCTCTAGGTCCAGCAGAAAGATATTTCCTTTACTGACTCTTCAGTCTGCTGCAAAAAGGCAAGAATATTAATTGGTAGACGACTCCATACATATCTGCATGAAAGTTTTGGTGCGGAACAACGATCAAAAGAGGCAGTATCTCTTACGACACTGAGAGGGTTATCTGAAGCACTATAGTCATATGAAGGGCCAAATTCCTGAAGTAAACTCAACAAGAAACCCCTATCAATAAGGTCACAAACACGCAGAAACAAAATGTTAAGTCACAAGATGCTCACAAATTCTTCAGTTTCTATGATGATCGAAAACTGGATAAGTCCAAAATTCGATAGGCTGCATTTGAACAAACGAACTTAGCAAGTATGAATTGATTATTTCCGCAAGTTTGAACAGCAAAATCTTGAACGCACCACAGTGGAGATGAAATGTCTACTCCACTCACATTCTGATCTGTAACAGCTCAAAACTGGTTATTAAGTCTGAAAAATAGCATTTTTTGCACAAACAAGTAGATTTCTTGTCCTTAGATAGTTCTTTTTTGGTTGATTGAGAGAAAGTCGGGAAATAGACAACAGCATGGATTTTGATGATGGGTTCAGGTCAAGTGAAGGGAAAGAGAATAAATGAGTTGCACATTTCAGTTGACCTGACCCCTTCATCAAAATCCATGTTGTCGTCTATTTCCCAATCAACTGAAAAGAATTATCGAAGGACAAGAAGTCGAACAAAAGCCCTATTTTTCAGACATAACCAGTTTTGAGCCATAACAGATGAGAATATGAGTGGAGTAGACATTTCATCGCCGCTGTGGCGCTTTCAAGATTTTGCTGTCAAACTTGTGGAATAATCAATTCATTCTTGCTAAGTTCGTTTGTTCACATGAAGCCTATCGAATCTTGGACTTATCCACTTTTTGATCATCATAGAAACTGAACAATTTGTGAGCATCTTGTGACTTAACATTTTGTTTGTGACATTTTTGGTAGGGGTTTCTTGTTGAGTTTACTTCAGGAATTTGGCCCTTCATATGACTATAGTGCTTCAGATAACCCTCTCAGTGTCGTAAGAGATACTGCCCCTTTTGATCACTGTTCAGCACAAAAACTTTCATGCAGATATCTGTGGAGTCGTCTACGAATCAATATTCTTTGCCATTTTGCATCAGCCTGAAGAGTCGGTCAAGGAAATATCTTTCTGCTGGACCTAGAGCGCTAGTCATTACCGTAATTTTAAGGCATTTATCAAACTCAAATTTCTCTCGATCAAAGTTGAATATCACAAATTTAAGTGACAGAAGTTTAGAAGAGTTTGTATTCTCTCAGAAAATCGAAAAATATTTATGATTGGTCTAAAATCCACTTGCACGCCACACGTTTTGGGGAGAGGGTATTTTGGTATTTATCCCCACAGCTTCCAATTATGCTTTGAAATCACAATGCGTCACGTGACGTTAGATTGCGTAGTGTGATTGGCTGATCAACCAGATGTAAACAAACGTTCTGATTGGTTCAAAACAAAATCTGCCCTTGTTGACACGCAGGCAAACTTTTGAAGTTAAGTGGTAAATTTCTTGTCATCAGGCAGTCAATGCAAATTTGTTCGTAGCGTCTTTCTTTCGATGTGAATGCTTTGCAGCCGTTGGAGAAGATGTTGGAAAGTCTAGGAAGGTCTTTGAGAGATCTAATAAAGCTTTTGTCGAGCTACGAGCTCTACCATTCAGCGTGCGTTGCATTTGAATGAGATTTTATTTTCCTTTCCCCATTTTTGAAGTAACATTTAAGACGGTGAATCATCGTACTGACAAAAATATGACGACACCATCGCCTTTAATTATTTTTTTTCCCTCCATTACCTCTCTCCTGTTGGGTCTAGATCAGAGAGGGGCACAAGTTGCCATCATTTGCCATATGAGGAAGAAGCACGGACTCTGGTGGGGGTAGGGGTCAGAATTTCGCATGGCAAGGCGAAATAAGGTGCAGATTTCGAAATTTTCAGAAGAACCATTCATAAGAATATTCATATTGTTGATAATTTTTGCCAAAAACTACTTTTTGGGGGGACAGCGAGCAAGATACCGGTACCTTTTTGAAAAACATCGAATTCCAACATTCAGATCGCCGTAATTTTTTAATCTGAAGTGATGGCACGGAGACTAAATGAACACTTGTGGTCCTATGTATATGCATCCATTTCCCGTTGAAATTTTCAAAGAAATTCGATTTACTAGAGCGTGCAATGTTTTTTTATTGGGGGTACCCCAAATGGGTTAAATCCAGCCGCGAAATGCGGAAGTAATGAAATGACGGCATCTGATTGGTCAATTTTAGGAGAGAACGCGATCTGATCAGAAGATGAGTAAGCGCCCCAGGGGAACTTCGGACAAAAGAAAAGATTTGGCGGCTATGTTGCTTTATAAAGCTTTTTACAAGTTTTCTGGAATCCTCAAAGCACTAAAATCCTCAAAGCACTGAAATGGAAATCAACACTTTTAATTCTTCTGCTAAATGAATAAAAGAGTTTGTAGCCTTGCACATTGGATACCAGAGGGGGCTTGATGGGGGTCAACCTTTGATTCGTTGAATTTCTCGCACAGATCACTGAATGATGGTGAAGATAAACAGACAGTCAACACTGAGAATTCAGATGACAGCGTCCCTGCTGAGGTATTAAGATTCAGTTCTTGTTTATCTGTTTCCTTTCATTGCCATATATTTTACTCATTCGTTCAGATCTCTTTTGGCGATTACAACTTTAGTCTAGATGGCTGGAACGGGACTTCCATTAATTGACTGACCGGTTGCCTTGATGAATTGTAGAGTCAGCTTAAAGAATATTTCCGAATATTTCTATCAACTTTATTAGAAAAATATCTTTATCACCGTCTAATAATAGTTGCATTAGCACCTCATTTGGAAGAGTTTCACTCTCAAGGGATGTCAGTATGGCAAGAATTCTAGCGAGAAGGTCTCTTCGTAGAGCATCGGCGAACAACTAATGCATCGATACTTGTTTCACATCTTCAATGCCATCATACGAAAGGGCACATAGGACCTATAGTTTCCCAAAAACTGTGCTGCAGTTTGTGGAAGTTTTAGTTTACTGAGACCTACTCTAATTTGAATAAGGTAAGATATTCCTACCTGGTTCGTAAGTGTCAAAGGCAGATTTGCAAGTGGGCAGATTTCGTAACAGCTTTTCGTTGAGAATAGCGATAGATGATGCAAGTCTCAGTTTAGGGTCAAGTTGACTCCATTCAGCTAAACAATGAGGATAAAGCTAGACTAGACTTTTTCAGTCCTTGCCTTTATTTGCCGAATGACATCCTTATTGCAAAGTGTGTATTGAGCGATTGGATCTTTTGTACGCAAGAGAGCATAGCGGACAAATCTTTTCTTTTGTCCAAAGCTCCCGTGGGGTTCTTCGCCACGCTCTGATCAGATCACATTTTCTCCTAAAACTGACCAATCAGGTGCCGTCGTTGTGTTTACTTCCGCGTTTTGCGGAAAAGACTTGCAAATATGGCAGGAGTTGGGAGAAGGATCGGGGCACTGTTTATCGAAAAGGCGCATAGCAAATGGGAGCAATTTGATCGTGAAAGTGCGAATGAATTGTAGCAGAGAAGTGGATATTTCTCTTCACAACAGCTGAGGTAGGTTTATAGACTTTAAATTATCAGTTTGTGCTAGCTTTTTGCTAAGTTTTGAAGGATTTGTTACGCAAAATGACTGCAATGAGATTCAAAACCCCACGAATCGGCTAATTTTAGCGATCGCATTGTGATACCAAAAACACTTATGGTCCGAGGTATGGAGAATCTTCTCCCGTTGAAATTTTGACGAAAATCGACATAGCCGAGTGTGCAATGCTTTTTTGGGGATGGTGGTCAAAACGGTCAAAAATGGCCTAACCTTTGCCGCAAAACGTTGAAGTAAACACAACGACGGCATCTGATTGGTCAGTTTTAGGAGAAAATGTGATCTGATCAGAGCGTGACGAAGAACCCCGCGGGAGCTTTGGACAAAAGAAAAGATTTGTCCGCTATGCTACGCAAGAGGGTGAGATCAGTCACAATCTTAAAGAGCTAGGTTAGGTGCCAACCTCTCCCGCCTTTGGAAATTAAATGATTCCCGGCCAAGCTGTGCATAAAGTTTTCTCGCAATGGTCCTCCCAATGCTCCTTTAATAGCTAGAGTAGCAGCAGAATTCTGAATAGATTCATCGTATCCATTCAGTTTGAGAAAGTAATAATGCCTTGTCTGAATTCATATATTTTAGCCAGAATACCCGTAGTCTAGATGATGTCGCACATAAAGTTTGCAGGATTCCCTTAGTGTTTGCCTGGGGAAGCATTTAAAGAGATATTTTAGCAAGCCGGTACCCTTTCTTGTTGTAGAGATAGTGGATTTGCCATGAGCAGACAAAATAACGCTTCTGGTCCAGAATAATATCAAAATGTTTATTTTCGTTTACTCTTTGTACAGAAATATAATTTTAGAATATCACTGGATGATCAGTTTCATGTTTTTCCTTTGAAAATATTAATTCAAATTTTGTTTTTGTGGATTTGGATCATATGATTCCAGTTATAAGGCCATTGTCTTATGCACCCTAAGTTTTTGCGAGCGACGAAGGAGCGAGATTACTAAAGTGATCCAGCCAAGTATCTGTGATGTCCACGCATATGTTTATTGTATTGCTTTGTTACTTTTGATTATCTATTACCGCTGGTTAGTTTAAACTGAAAGATTCGCTGGCCACATTTCCTTTGTCACTACAGCTTGATTGTGTATGTGTTTGTCTTCGTGAACAATGATCAATAGTCATGATCTATTGTTTACAAAGATATCGTGATGGCGGACGGGCCTAAGCCAGAGAAGGGGCGACTCAACTGAACTTCCCTTAAGTTTCGTGAGACACAGGCAATAAGTATGTGCACCTTCACACTACTTTCAAATCTTCCATCGACACATTTCGCTACTTCGTTTGGCCATAAAAAGACGAAGATACCAAACATGGTGTAAAAAGCTGTGAGACGGATTTGTTCAATGGTTCAACTTCACTAAACCATATGACCGAACGAAGATTGGCTTCGTAAGAGCCCATAGCGCCGTGTGGTATCGAAAACATTCACAAATGCTGCACAATACTGATATCGACGTAATTCAGTGTTTACATGCAATCACATTTTCAACAGGATTTACTCAATACAATAACGAAAATAATCTGTTGAACCTGCGTTCGATACCCTCCTTTACGTTCATAAAACATGGAATGCGGAAAAATGGAACGAACAAATCCACTTCAAGGGGATAGCAAAACATTCATTTACGAATTTAGTGTGGCTTCATTTGAATTCACAAATATCAAAGGGTGCGAGCAGTTGATTTTGATTTGATTTTAAATTGTTTAGGCACGGTGGCCACGTCAGTCAAAGGACTGATTTACAGTGGGCCGTGCAAATAAATACAAAGCTAACAAAAGCATACATAACTAAAAAAACCCTATTTACAAAATTTTCTTATGATCAAATTAAAATGATGCTAACTATAGCATGAAAGAGAGAATCAGCATTCGGTGTTGGCATTGTTGATACGTTTTTTGAATATTTCATAAGATTTTGATGATTTTACTTCAACCGAAAGATCGTTCCATAATTTAGCACCCTTATATGAAAAGCATTTCTGGCCGAAAGCCGATTTGCGACGAGGAACGGCCAAATCTGTTTTAGTATTGCGAAGTTCTCTCTTGCATGCATCGGACAGCCTGACAAACATTTCTGTAAGGTAAATGGGAGCTTGGTTGTTTACCGATTTGTACACCATCTTCAAGGTTTCTGATTCGATAAGTTCATTTATGGTGGGCCAACCAAGTTTTTTGATAATGGGTAAGGCAGAAGCATCGTAAGCACTGTTTGTGACGATTCTCGCCGCCCTATTTTGGGGTTTTTGCAGCCTATTGATAGCATTGATGCCGGCAACTCCCCATACCGGGCAGCTGTATCTGAAGTATGGTTCCACCAAACTTCTGTACATTTTTTGTACAGTAACAATGGGCAGATACTTTTTGGAAAAACGTAACATCCCTAAACCACGTGAAACTTTTTTCGTCACTGCTGAAATTTGTTCGTCCCAGCTCAAATGTTTATCAACGATTACCCCAAGGTATTTGATATTTTCTACTATGGAAACATTCGCCTCGCCTACTACGAAAGAGGGCTTTGCTACTCTTTCATCATTTATATCTTTCAGTCGCTTTCTGCTGCCGACTACAAGACTATGTGTCTTAGCAACATTCAGGGACAATTTATTACCTTGAAGCCAAGATTTAAGGTTATTCAGGTCATCATTGACGCAGTCGTTAATATGCGTAACCGAGTCCGACGCAAACATAAGGCTTGTGTCATCAGCATACATGTTAACGTCACAATGTTTCATCTGTAGGTGGAGGTCATTGATATATATGGTAAATAACAGAGGCCCTAGACAGGACCCCTGTGGTACTCCACAGGTTATAGATTCTATATTCGAAATCTTCCCATTTACCTTACAACATTGCTTTCTATTAGTTAAATAAGAGCAGAACCATTTCATTTCTTTATCATGAATACCGTAAAGCTCAAGTTTTTGCAATAATATTTCATGATTTACCGTGTCAAAAGCCTTTTTGAGGTCCACAAAGGTAACTGCAGTGTACTTACCCCCCTCTAAATTCAAGTACCAATCATTAGTGCACTTAAGCAAACACGACAGAACAGAATGCAACTGTCTGTAGGCTGATTGTTTACCGAAAATGAGTTTATTCGAATCTAGGTAGTGGTACAGCTGGTCATAAATTAGTTTCTCAAAAAGGCGAGAGACAACCGGTAGAACAGAAATTGGGCGATAGTTAGAGCTTTCATCGGACGGACCATCCTTAAATACTGGTGCAACCCTTGCTATCTTCCAACAGTCAGGGAACAGGCCCAAAGACAGGGACAAGTTAAAGAGCTGACTTAGGGGCTGAGCTAAAATTGGCATTCCTACCTTGAGGAAAAAGCTGGATATTCGATCTAGGCCAGACCCCTGTGAAGTCTTAAATTTATTCATTGCTTTCAGTAACTCTAGGTGCAGAATTGGCGAGAATGTGAAACGAGCAGCCGTTGGGTTTATGTCATGGTCGCCTTTCAAGAGAGTATTTTCCTCATCAGGAATTTTTCTACTCAACTTGTCCCCAACTGAACAGAAGTACTCATTCATAGAATTGGCTATGCTTTCCGAATCCTTAATTACTGTGTCTCCCACCTTTAGGGATTGGATTTGAGTTGACTTTGATCGCTTGTTGACGAGTTTGTTGATTGTTGACCATGTTTGTTTAAGGTCACCTTCACACTCATTTAGTTGATTTGTGAAGTATTCTCTCTTTAATCGAGAATTCATATTGTTAGCCTGATTTCTAACTTGTCTATACGCATTCATTAATATTTCAGATTTTGCCTTGACCGCTGCATTCTTAATTCTGTCCCTAGTTCGAAACAGAGCCTTCAGATCAGGAGATAGCCAAGGGCTGTACTTTTCTGACACTCGCTTCTCTATTGAGGGAGCGTGCTTTTCAATTACTAAAGATAACGTCCTCATAAATTTATCTACTATCACATTGATATCGTCCGAACAAACTAAAATAGCAGACCAGTTAACATCATCAAGATCAGCTAAGAAAGCTTCTTTATTGAAGTTTTTCAGCTGTCTTGTATGGATATGCTTATGATTATGTTTGATTCCACCTTGATACTTCCTTACAGAGTAAACAACATAATGATCACTAATGGCGGCCTTGACAACACCAGACTCCACAATATTGTTTATATCACTGACAGCAATATGATCTATGATCGTGGAGGTATTTTCAGTCTCCCGAGTGGGTTCAGTTATCAACTGTTTTAGTCCGAACGATTGATATAAGTCCTTGAGACGTTTAATGTGCCCTGGAACAGGGGATTTTGATTGATTTGTGCCTGCAGTCTCTGTGCTGAAATCACAATTGGTATCCCCTAAAAGAATTATCTCCTTTCCCTCTGCTTCAAAGAAGCGTAGGACTTTTTCAAGCATATCGAAAGTTTCGAATGGCTCGTTGGGAGGCCTATACCATGAGAGTATTATGAATGGACTAGCTCGTGGTGGAGTGATCTGTGCACTTAGGATTTCCAGATTTGACTTGGGAATATCTTCTCTAATATCGCATTTAAAAGTATCTCGACAAAAAAATGCAATCCCTCCGCCATGGCGATTTCTGTCAAGTCGCCGAAATATGTACCCTTCAATTTTGAAAAGGTTGTCTGATAAAGTATCATCAATTTTGGTTTCATTTAGGGAGAGAAAATGTATGCCATTATCCTTCAACAAGAGCTCGATCTCATCTAAATGCGGGAGGAGACTATTCACGTTCATAGAAGCAATAACCATGCCTTTTTTGGAGCCTAGTTTGACCAAACCGCCATTTAGAGTTTGTTCATTTAATTGACTTACATTACTAAGAACGCTCTCTAAAGGGGTGGAAGTCTCTTGCTTTTCATTGTCATAGAGTCAAATATCATCTATGAAATTTTTGAGATTATTTGCTAAGAAAGATGTACCTTTGCGGTTTAAATGCAGTCTCTTCATTCCCAAGCAAGATTCATCAATGCTCTTATTGTCAATAACGTAGGTATTATTCCTGGAGGCAACATCTCTCAGAATTTTGTTGCACGATTCCACTTTCCTGCCAAGACCACTTCGATCTTTTCTTATTGTACACAGAGAAATAGCAATTTCTGTGCTTGGCGATTCCTCTTTTATGGTGTCGATAGCTTTTTGCACATTTTCCTTGGTGTCTTTTCCGGAGGTCGTATCATTTGTGCCAAAATGAATGACAATTAGATCAGGCTTTTTCCTTGCAACTGGTTTCACATGATCAAGTAAATCTTCTGTGGAATCTCCAGGACATTTCCGTAGCCTGACATTATGCTTCTTGGAGAGACCTTTTTCCTCAATGCCGTTAATTATAGAATCTCCCAGAACGAAAACTCTCTTTCTTTGGCCTTCTCCACTACTGCCGCCATCACAGGTACTATTCAACGAACTGACATCTTCCCCTTCCTTCACAGTTTCGTTTGCTGTGGGCCAATTTACGGCATCATCGTGGATGTTTTCCTTTGGCGCGTTTTCGTTTTGTTTCGTTTTGTTTTGTTTACGCTTATTCTCCTTCTTCAGTGAATTTGTCTTTGAATTGGAGCCATTCTTCTCTTGCTCAATTGCTGTGCTCTCTTCAATGGGCTTTGATTGTTCCCTTTGTTTTTGTTGAACGAAGCTTTTTGTCTTTTTTCCGCTTCTGGGAGCAGGCTGCATTTCATTTTGGTCTTTATCATCAGTTGATAGAACAGCAAAACGATTTTCGCACGATTTTATCTGCTTTTGCTGGTCTCTGGATGTTTGACTATTTGTGACTTGCGTCTTTTGACTTTTACCTTTTTTACCTCCTTTTGTACTGTTGTGTTGTGGTGGTGTTGGCACGTGGAGGTGGTTCCCTTGTGGCTTTCGACCTTGGTCAGCTCCATTGTCCAATTCTTCGATAACAATAGCAGTTTCATTCTTTTTGTTGTAACTTTTTGTTGTAGTTCTCTGGCTATTGTGTTCCTTTGTATTAGGTTCTTGATTAGGCGAAGCTTGAAATTTAGGCCCATCTAAGAGTTTCTCGATAATTTTCTGTTTGTCATAGAGTTGCCTCTCCAATGAAATAATTCGCTCCTTCAGGGCTGTTAGTAGTGCTTCCTTGATTTTGTCACAGTTGGGGTTCTGCCTTGGAGCTTGGGTGGGGCTATTGGGCCTGATCGCTATTTTGGCTTTGAGATCGAGGATTTCGCCATGCGAGAATCGTTTATATTCTTCGAATTCATTTTGCAATCTTTCCAAATCGCTGGTAAAATCTGCGTCACTTTGTAACTCGATGCAATCTGTTTGTGTGTCTTTGCATTCATTATCGCATTCCATTTCGTTTTTACTATTGATGCGATAAGATAATTTATTGTTTTTTATTGTGGTCATCATGCTGCCTTCAACGATCGCATTTTCCAATATGGCCACTGTTTTGGCAAAGCTCCATTCGTATTTCGTCAAGCAGAACTCAGCGATTGTATTGAGATATCTTCCTTGTTTGGAGATTCGTAGAGATTCCGATGCTTCAATAACCTTTTCTACGTCGTTTGCCATTCGCAAGACCAGCTAAACCACGGTAAATTCAGTTGAAACCAGGAGCGCTGTAAATTCACGTCCACCTTACACGTCCACCTATCCCGATAAGCAAATGGCCACCTATCCCGATAAGCAGTTGATAACTTATAGTTACTTCTAGTTCTTATACTAATCAAGTATGCACGAATTTGAAAATTTGGGAGAACATAAGTGCAATACAGTTACTGACGGACAGTGGCCACCTGCTACATTCGCCACCCCCAACCAGAATAACACGCAAAACCAAAGGGCAGCAGCTTCCCATCTTCACAGCAGTAATCATATCCACCAATCGTGCTGCACCTGCACAGGAGGGTGCCGAGGCTCCGGCCAGTGGCCGGAGCTTGGCCGGAGCCTGGCCGGAACTTGGCCGGAGCCAGTGGAAAATAATACAAAAAGGGTATTGGCCAGAGCCGGCAATGGCCGGAGCCAACTGGCCGGAGCCACTTTGATAAACTTCACTCAAACGTCTTTAGATCTAGGAAAGCGTGGATCCGCGTTGGTCTGAGGCTGATTAATCATAAATCAACTTGGAATGATAATAATAATAATAATAATAATAATAATGATAATAATAATAATAATAATAATAATAATAATAATAATAATAATAATAATTCTTTCAAGGCGACACATTATCTCCTTTGTTATTCTTTTTGGCATTGATCCCCTTGTCTACTTTGCTTAATGGGTTAGATCATGGGTATAGAATGGGAAAGAATAGAGGAAAGATCAATCATCTCCTATTTATGGATGATTTAAAATTGTATGGTCGTAATATGCAAGAGCTAGATTCGTTAGTTCAGAGTGTCCGAATTTTCAGTGCCGACATCGGGATGGCTTTTGGAATTGAAAAATGTGCAGCAGTGAAGATCACAAGAGGAAAAGTTGTTGAAAGTGAAGGTATCGAGTTACCAAATGGAGACATGATAAAAGGGTTGGAAGAGAATGATGGCTACAAGTATTTAGGTATTCTGGAGTGTGATAAGATCAAGAACAGTGAAATGAAGGAGAAAATAAAGAAGGAATACTTCAGAAGAGTGAAACTTATCTTGAAGTCAAAGTTGAATGCCGGAAATGTGGTCATGGCCGTCAACAGCAGAGCAGTGTCTCTTGTGCGTTATTGTGCTGGTATTGTTGAGTGGACAAAAGCAGACTTGCAGGAAATGGATCGGAAAACAAGAAAGATATTCACCATGAACAGATCTTTGCACCCGCGATCAGATGTGGACAGACTGTACATCAAGAGAACAGAAGGTGGACGGGGGTTGCAATGTCTGGAAGAAGTGGTGAAGTTGGAAGAGCTCAGTCTGGCATTCTATCTAAGTAAGAAAGAGGAAAAATTGTTGAAGGAAGTTGTAAAAGAAGGTATTTTTCGGGAGATAGAAAACCCTAAGGAGCGAAAGAGAAAAAATACAGCAGAAAGAAGACAGCGGTATGAGGAAAAAGTATTACATGGGCAGTTTGAGAGGGCAACAAAGGAAGTCAAAGATCAGAAGGGGAGTTGGCTGTGGCTAAATAAAGGATATCTAAAAAAGGAAACCGAGGGGCTCATTATTGCTGCTCAGGATCAGGCGTTGAGGACAAACTAGATAAGGAGAAATATTGACAAAGAGAACATATCAGCAAAACGCAGATTGTGTGGCGAGAATGATGAGACAATTGCACATGTTTTGTCAGAATGCAAACAACTTGCTCAAAATGAATACAAAAAAGTGAGGCATGACAAAATAGCTGCAGCAATACACTGGCACCTTTCCAAGAAGTACGGATTTCAGTGTGGGGAAAAAAGTTACCAGCATTTTGTTAGTAAAGATAATAGTGTCCTTGAGAATGATGAAGTGAAAATTCTTTGGGACTTAGGTATCCAGACGGAACAGAAAATTGAGCACAACAGGCCTGACATAACTATTTTTGACAAAAAAGAAAAGCAGTGTTATGTAATAGACGTTGCGTGTCCATTTGATTCGAGAATACAGAAAAAGGAAAAGGAAAAAGTTGATGCCTATACAGATCTTGAATATGAAATTCTAAAAGTCTGGAGAGGGGATGTGAAGAAAGTCATCATATTGCCAGTTATAATTGGTGCATTAGGCTCGGTGACAGAAAGACTCCAGGAGGAACTAGAAAAGTTTGGTTACAGAAATGGACTTGAAACCATCCAGAAAACATGTTTACTGGGATCTGCAATAATAGTCAGGAAAGTGCTGGACACTCCAGGAATTGACTGAACAGAAGCAAGGAAGAAACTTAGATGGACCACTCACTATCTTAGGCTCTGAGACAGAGCTTGATAGTGTTTTAATCCAGTATTTAGTGCTGTGTACAATCGCAATAATAATAATAATAATAATAATAATAATAATAATAATAATAATAATAATAATAATGATAATCACTTTATTTACAGTTGGATAACAATCTAGCTTGTGCAAAACGTACAAACTAATAAACTAATGTACAGGACCACTATTTACAGATATTACAGTTACAACCCTCCCCAGTCCAATTTTTTATCTTTCTGCCAAAAACGGAGGCTTTATTGCTGCTTTTAATCACATCAGGTGTACTGTTCCAAAGTATGCTACCCCTGAACGCTATCGAATTTGTACCAAAAGACGCAGTAGATGCCTTGGGAAGAGTGAGAATATCTTTGATTCTCAGATTGTAATTAATTTCTTTCCTTGTGAATAAATCCCATAAGAAAGAAGGGTTTTCATGATTGAGCGACTTATACACTTCAATCATGAGTTTCTGCAAGTTCTGAACGTGAACAGTTTTTTCTTCATTTCTAGTGAGCAGATCATCGAATGAAGCATCAAAGTCTTTCAATAAGATCCGAAGTGCTCGCTTATGAACCCTGTTAATTTCTTTATTAGCAGTTCTTCCACAAAACATCCAAATGAGGGGGCAGTACGTGAAGTTTGACATGACAAATGAGTTATAAAGCAATTTACATTTGGGTGGGTCAATGACCTTAGCAGCCCTTAATAGGGCACTAACATTTCTGTTAGCTTTAAGGCAGAGAGACTTCACGTGGTCATCAAACTTCAGCTTGGAGTCAATAATGACGCCCAGTAATTTGACTTGCTGAACGGTTGTAATTACCATCTCATCAATCTCCATGCAAAGTTTGTAGTCATGCCCCAAGCTCATAAACATAAATTGAAATTTGGATGGATTTGCAACCATCATGTTTGATTCAAACCAGACGAGGGTCTTTTGCATGTCGTTTTCTAGCCTTGATATCACTCCTTCTAGTTTTAAATCAGATGCATATAAGGTATTATCATCAGCAAAGTTGCATAGATGAGAGTCCGCTATGAAATAGGTAAGATCGTTGATGTAAATGTTGAATAGTAAAGGACCTAGGACTGAACCTTGTGGTACACCTAGTGTGATCTCAAGCCAAGAGCTGTAGGTAGAGTTAATTGCATGCAAAAGAATGCAAACTGAATGCAAAAGGTATTAAGGTTAGTTAACTGAATAAGTTAACTGAAGTTAACTGAATGAAAGTTAACTGAATGCAAAAGGTAGTAAGGTTAGTGCCAATGGCTCTAGAGTCGTAAAATGTGCGAAGAAAACGTTGCATTTTTGCGAGATTGCAAGATCAATGATTGCTGCTGTTCTTTGCGTCAAAGACTTTGCAGCTAATATCTCAATATTCATTTCAAATTTACCTTATCACAGCAAAGTTTAAAAGAAATAAGTGTAGCCTTGGAATTTTGAGGGGCATCTCATCTTGGGAATTTTCTGACACTAAACAGTTCTGATACAAATCTCATATGTGTTTGAATGAGTGACAGCTCGTATTCTTCTATATTCAGCACCATAGAGATCAAATACAAGCAGATACAAACAGATAGAAAGGAAGTTCTTCATAAAAACGTTATGCAAAATGTAACTTCACTTTGCAACTGTTTCCTTTCTAGAAAGTGCCTCTTTTTCTTAAGGAAAAAGGTGCCCTCTTAGTTTGAGATGCTTCCTACGTCCCTGAGGAAATTCTTACAAAATTACCTATTAGTACCTCTTTGAGGTCATTCTACTTATTGCTTAAGAAGTGATACAAAGTTTAACCGTGGCCACTTAGTCAAACCTTTTCAATAAAGGTGTTTGAAGATTTTGCCAAAATACAGTTGCTGCTTAACTCTGTTTAACTCCGTTTTATTGAGTTTTTATTGTGTTCGCTCACAACGTGTTTCATGTAAGTAATTCTGATTTTACTAAAGGTAACAGTAGAAAATTCATGAAAACATTATCAGTGTCACAGAAATAAATGAAAAGTCAAGAGAAGATGCTTGTTCATCTTGAACCTCTCCATCAGTATCCAGAGTGTGGCCGGAGCTGGCCGGAGCTGGCCGGAGCTGGAGGAAAAAATATAAAAAGGGCCTGCTGCTCCGGCCAGTGGCTCCGGCCAAGCTCCCCCTCCTACCCGCATCGCGTAGGATAACATTTAATGTTCTATGGATATAGCACCTAACATCAACTGCAAGACAGAAACCATGTACAGAAACTACTAAGGTACGCAAAAAATATGTTGGGAAAGGATGCGGCTTTGTTATTTATGAAGCACGCCTCGAAACTACTAAGACCCCCCCAAAACGCGTCTGCGCTGGGCGCTTTCAGAATAGGAGGGAATCCCAAAGTAAATACGCGACAAGGAGAAGTTCCGGCCCCACCAGCTCAAAAACGCGCTTTAGTCGCACTTCAGCCTTGGCATACCGGATGTCCCAGAAAAAGGTAACAAATTGATCAGGGCTAGTGCTAAGATGCAGGGTGAGTGGCCGAGTGGCTTATACAGTCTTCGTCAAGTGACTGAAAATAAGCTTGGTCGAGTGAGGTCAGATTTCGGATGGGTGACCTCTGAGGCCTGACCTCGCAACTCACCTCGCCGTCCTTCGAAAGGGACGTTAAACTAGGGGTCCCATGCCTGGATGCGGCGTTCACAGTGGGCCTAAATTAGCTTTCAGTAGCTAGAAATCCTGACAAGCCCACTCAAAATAAATTGAAAATAAAAATAAGAATTTAGCTTCAATGAATTGCAAATAATCTTTAAACTCATCTTCGATGGTTAACTCGAAGATAAGGCACCTTGTTTGGTGATATTAGAGCATTGGGAGTAGATATTTTTACGTTGAAAGTCTAGATTTGCTTCTATCTCCATACTAGAGCTTTTGGGGTTGCCTAAGCTGTTAGCGCGCTTGTGGAATCTCCTGAATCATAGCGAATTTCTTGCGAGAAGCGTCGCACTTCGGAAGAATTCTTAATGGAAGTCCAAATCGAACTTCACAGTCAAATTCACGAATTTTTCCCAAGAGACATACTCACGCCCGACAACACCTTCATCGAGGAGTTTTGCCTCGTTTTGATGCCACTATACAAATGTATAGGAAAATGACCGGAAGTGAATATGTTTGGCGACACTGAACGTTTCTTGCGGGAACAAGATGTTACTTTTCCGTGTCAATTCAATTCTAAAAGATATTGTTCTTATCTAAGAATCTTTTGAAACCAACTTTGTTTTAATTTATGCTCCTAGGTAAGCTCCACAATTTGGACCGAAGTGATTGTCTTATTTTGAGAGAGTTTCCATTGTCTTTGAGCATAATCATTCGAATTCATTATCTTTCATGATGAAGGCAGCACCTCGAATACCATGACATTTAGAAAATACAGTAGAGCGTAGAGATTGTTTTAAAAATGGCGTGTAGACTGATTATATGGCCGTAGTTATCGCGATGTTGATTTTTTCGGATTATCATACAGCTAACGCAACAATAAAGAAACTTTTTGGAGCTTAATAAGCACGGCAATATAGGGTTACGAACATTATAGGGTCATTGAACCCTATAAACCACACGGATGGGATAAACATCTGTGAGGAAGATAGTGGATGCTCTTTCGTCATTCCACTTAAAGATCATATTCACAAACTGTTTGAGGTGTGGTATACTTTCTGAAAAATGGCAAATGTAGTCCAAATAAATGCAAAAGTAGTCCCAGTTCACAAGAGAAAAGAGGAATATGGGAAGGGGGGACTACCGTCCAATTCTTTTCCGCAACTGTTTGGGAAAATATTCCAAAAACAAATGCACGATTCTACATGAACTACATCACCCACATCGAACAAGTTTTCGTACACGTGAAACAACTGTCAGTCAATAGCTACATAACGTAAACTAAATAACATTTGACAAGCATTTGATAGGGTTTGGATGAATGGTCTTACTCCTCAAAAAATAACGTGGTGCTTCATTCTCTTGTCCAAATTTCTTCAGGGATCGGAAACAGCGCTGTCGTGAACGGACAGAGTTTCAGTTGGGGAAATATTTTAGCAAGGATACCACAGGGTTCTATCTGAAGTCCTTCATGTTTCCTGGTTTATACAGATGATCTAATTTCAGACGTAAGTACAATGTTGAGCTCTTTTTTGATGATTCATCATAGTTCACTGTTGCCGAGAAGACTAAGAGACAGCTGCCAATGACATGAACCATGATTAAGAGTTCTCCACCACGATACAATAGAGCAATCTGGGACTTCTCTAGGGCAAACAGGTAGAATGTTCATCCATGGGTTAAAAATAGCAGGACTGGACCAACAATCTTTATGTCATTTGACTTTATTGGAAACCCAGATCTGACCCTAATTGCAATAGAATGACAATGGAGAAACGATTAGCTACCGGGTGTCACAAAACAGGTAATAGATTTCATCACGGCTAGCGCTAAGAATGTAGCTCGAATCAATCAAAAATAACCTTTAAACTAATCCTCGACACTTGACTTGAAGGTAGATATCTTGTTTGTAGCATTGAGAGAAGACGATTTCTTCTTGCGAGTCTAGATTTGCCTCCATCTCCAAACCAAAGCTCTTAGGTTTTGGCCTAAACTGCAAACGCTCTGTTCTGGGAATCTCCTCAAAGATAGGCATAGCGTAGAAATTCTGGAGAAGTTCCCGTGCCGTAGCATAGGTTTCAAATCTTTAAGAGGCTGGGTGTAAAATTCTATGACCTATTTCTTTCAACTGAACGGCTTCAAAGAAAGTCGAACTATTTTACAGTAAATCTGCCATTGGAAATGTCTGAAATCTTCAATATTTTTAGAATAACAGTGTCTTTCTTCTTTCTTAAAAATTAAAGAAATTTTTCGAAGAAAAACTTAAAACTATCGTAATTTCTAAAATTGTTGACGAAAGATCAAATGATTTTCAAGAAAACCATATTTTATGGATGCCTACAATAAGGTATCAAGCAAAAATCTTTAACCCTTCTAGTTCGTGATTTAGACATTTGATGACGTCACATCATAAAATGAGCTGAAATATAAAATAGGCTGCAATTTCGACAAATATTCAAGATTTCTGAAATTCCAACGGTAGAATCATAGAAAATTGGCCAAAGTTTCTTTCCAGTCATTCATTTGAAGGAATTAGGGCAATGGATTTTACACCCGCCCTTTTTTGCATATTTGAAGATTAGGAACCTATGCTGCGTACCGTGCGCGTGCTTTGGTACATGTTTAAGTTAAAATGCAAGAACTGAAAATTGATAAACATGTCAATGGAACATAGCCACTAAGGAATATCTTTCTTCAGTCAAAATGAAGTTACAAAAAAATTTAAGCTCGATTGAGAACTTTGAAGCATCTTATCCTTTTGGATCTTTCATCCTTTGGGTATTTGCGACGATTGTTTTTTTCATGATAATTCCAATGAAAACAACTGTATTTTATTCAAACAAGGAGGGTTTTTCACACTAAAGGGAATCGTTTCCCTGAAGAATAACCTTCATGCGGCTGATGTAATTCCAAGCATTTGTAGAATGAACAGAGATCACGCCAGACAACACCCAGCCTAAAATCTGACGTCACTTCCGGCCTCTTTTGCAAGAGAGTTGTGGTGCGACAGTAAAATTTCAGAGTCCAGAAAAGTGCTAAACCTTCCTCCGGTCAAAACTTTTTCGCAGCAAAACCTTCCTCCAATTTTTTACATACCAGGGCGTGGCTAAGTCATACCTAAGGCGTGTCAGTCTTTGTCTTTGGAATTATTAGGTGAAATACCTTTGAAAAACGATGAAAGTCATGACAATTTCTTGAATTATTGCTGCTACTGTAGACTTAGTACATAAGCTCTACATTGTAGCAATATTGCAAAATGCGGGATTCAGGTAGTAAGTCCAAATGCATTTTGTGGAGCAACAACAACAACAGTGGATATCGATGGCCTAGGGAAATAGTTAAATGAATGGATTTCAATTTGAATCAGATTCAAATGGAAGAAGTGAATTCCTATAAACTGCGTAAACATTTAGTAATATGGTTGCTTGTTAGAGGAGCCAGCTTTTGTGAAAAGACATTGTTGTTTCACCTGACACGGGGAGTTGGAACCAACAACTCAGAATGCTAGGTAGTGGGCTCTCTTTTGAAGAAGTGGTGACTGACTGACTGACTGACACTATACCTCTCTGCAATGATTTGTAATGTTAGGAATACAGCCAATAAACAAACAAAGCTCTTTTGGAACACATGAGAAGTGAATAGTGGTATGATTGGTAGATGCCCAGCATCTATTGCACCATAAGATTTATTGTTGGAAGTTCAAAATCTGAAGATGAAAGACATCAGAGAACCAAAGAATTTGAAGTTTGGTTGATAGGCCCATACCATGAAAGCCATTGCTTGAAGTTTTGATTGAGGATTGATAGGAACAAATTTCAAAAACATTATGAAGACACCAACAAAGGGTCAGGAAGGTAATAGCTGAAACTAAGATTGAAAGATGTTTCAACTCTGATTGACCCTCCACCCAACTGGAACATTCTGTGCTGTCTGTACAGCAACTGTGTGTGGCATCATGTTTTGTGAAGTTGGTACACATCACCCTGTTTCAATGAGTTTATGGTGAAGCTTTAATGAGCTTTGGAGTCTTTCCAGAATACATATTACTGAAAATAACCCTCTTTCTTTGGGAAATGAAACCGTGTTACACATGCAGCTACACGCTTTTTTTATGAGAAACTTGGATCAGGCCATAGAACGAAAAGTTTCATAATTTCACATGAAATTTTGCCCAGTCTAGTACTAAAGTTTCTTAATTGGTTTCTTATTTTTCTGAACGCAGAATTAGCAATGTGGTCGCTAACACTGCAGCAGATATGTTTCTTGATATTTAAAACATCATAAAGGAATAAACAGTGTTCTGTTATGCAGAAAACACAAATGGTTAGATAATATTGCTCAAGAATGAAGGTTCAATGATCTATTCACTATAAAACCCATGCTTTAACTTTGAAAAGTTTCTTAGTACTTCTCAGACATAGTACTAGAGTTTCTTAAAATTTTGGCCATCTGAGTACTAGTTTCTTATAAACCAGTTTCTTAGTTTCTAGTAAAAAAACGTGTAGTTGACTTGGAAAATAAATCAAGAGCATTGAAGTGCATATTGAAATTGAGAAGATATGCCAGTTATCAATGCTAAAAGAGTATTGTGAGACAAATCATTTGACATGCCTTGCCAATGCCGTCTGACTTCATTGCTTGACTGAGATCAACCAGCTGCAAAAATTACAAATCCGTGCTGCTCGTATTGTAACTGGCAGCAGTTTTGATGCCCCAGGCAGGCCACTCATAAAGAAACTTGGCTGGAAGACCATAGAAGAGCTAATTGCTAGTGAGTCAAATATCATGGTCTCCAAATCTCTTCATGAGCTGGCCCCGCCGTACATGTGTAATCTTTTTACAAAAACATCCCATGTGTCCTCCAGGAATGTTAGGAATACAGCAACTGACCTAAGGTTACCTAAGAAAAACTCAAAAAAATTTACAGAAATGTTTCTCCTTTAGAGGTGCAAGGTCTTGGAATGGCCTCACAGCTGAGTGTAAGCAGGCATCCTCCCTGTACAGCTTTAACCAGTCCCTGTTTAGTTGTAAATAGGTGATGGTGGTTGGGATTTTCTTTTATTGTAGATATTTACTTTAGATTTTAATAGGGTTTTGAATAGGCTTTTTAGTAGTATGTATTTTTCGAATTGTAATTAGGTTAATTTAGTTTAGATTTATTTTTGTTTGTAAGCTTTTTAAATGGAGGGCCCCTTGAAAATCAACAGTGTTGAAGGGCTACCCTCCTTAAACATGTGAAATAAATAAATAAATAAAATAAATAAATTGCATTTACAGTTTCTTCCAATAATTTGCCTCAGTTTTTATTGTTGAAGTATTTATCGAAACCTTCCTTCAAATCTCTATTTTGACAATGCTTTCTCCGAATTTCCATTGTTTTACCAACCTTCTTCCGGTCAATGACGGTGCGACCGTAACGTTTTCCGGACTCTGCAAAATTTTGTGATAAATGGCGTCAGCAGGCGTCGCAAGTATCGCATCGCAAAGTGAAATATCGAGATATAACGCAATAGCTGTATCTTCGTTCTTTCAACTGCTTTAAGAGTGTTGGACTGAAAGCTTCTTGGTTTTGCAAACTTTTCAAAGGCCATGAACGCAAACTTCGGATTCAGCACAGCAGGTGAGCTAACTTTTTCGCAAATTTAAGGTTTGTCCTTGGTTTCATGGTAATTTCGTTCAAAGTTTTGGATTCATCGATATTTTTTACCTAGCTTACCACGCTTTACGAAATGTTGGCCAAAAAAGTTGCATTTTTCTCCTCTTGAACTTGGCCTGGCTGTTTCAAGAAAATCGACTTTTCTTGGCCTAAATTTATCCAAAACTTTTTCAGAGTGCAATATTTTCTAAACTAAGGCAGAAATCCTCAATATGGTGATATAACGCTATAGCTGTACGCATCTAGTTTCTAAAAATGTTTGTGGTTTGGCTGTAGCCAAAGTTTTGGATCCATCGATATTTTTTTACCTAGGTTGCCACCCTTTACGAAATGTTGACCAAAAAAGTTACATTTTTCTCCTCTTGAACATGGCCTGGCTGTTTCAAGAAAATCAACTTTTCTTGGCCTAAATTTATCCAAAACTTTTTCAAAGTGCAATATTTTCTAAACTAAGGCAGAAATCCTCAATATGGTGATATAACGCAATAGCTGTACTCATCTAGTTTCTAAAAATGTTCGTGGTTTGGCCGTAGCCTTTGCCATTTTCCCATAGTTTTCAGAGGCAATTGTTGCTCGAGAGCCATGACCGTTTCTTCTTCGTTAACTTTACGGGCTTTCCTTCACAACTTGTTTCCTTTTAGTCGGAAAACAACTGTTTACTAAATTTACTACATTCAAATTATTTCAAGTTTATGGAAACAGACTTATCTTGGAGTGCTTTTCCTAGCCGTTTCGGCACAAAGGCAAGAAGAATAATATCAGCACTCTGACTTCGCGTTCTGAGAACTTTCTTTGGGTTCGGCCTAAATGTAAACAATCATAAAGTTTCTTCGTTGTTGAAGAACCTCGCACCAATCGGGAGTTCTGGCTTAGAAATGGAGGTTTACATATGGAATAATTTTTATGAAGACTGTCTTGTACGAAAAACTCAATGATCAGCTTTTATTATCTTGCCTGTAAATGTGAAGCTTTCTGCAGCTACATAGACCCAAGTTATTGTTCTTGATCATTTTCTTTTGGACATGAAATTCCATATGAGACTGGATAAGATTTGTTGTGCAGCGCAGACATTTGTACGATATTTCCGTCTGTTCCCCTTTAGGATTCTGAAAGAGAGCAACTGTATCGTTATCAAGCACGACACTGATGTAAAATAAATGAAAACAACGAAGACAGGAATGCTTGCTATCACAACCCCTGAAAACTGATGCAATTCCGATGGTACATCACTGTTGCAAATTAATCACTGAATGAAGAAACCATTACAACGTACAAGAAACTTTTACTATGCGCATACTAACCGGTTTTATGTTTTACAGGAAAATATAAAGCCCGAGGTCTTTAAAGTACAGACCGAGCTTGCGAGGTCTGTGCATGAAGACCGAGGGCTTTATATTTTCCTGTAACAACAACAAAACCGGTTAGTATGAGTTTTATTACCTGACATCTTCTAATCATGACTCGCATGTAATCAAACACATTTTGTTAGCTTTGAGTTTACTGTACATCTCAAAGGCCTGGGCTTAAAGCAGTTGCTGTGGCAACAAAAAAGCGTCCTTGTATCTTGTCATACAAGGCTACGGGAAACCCGCGGGAAAGGTTCGATTAGCCAATAGGAATGGCGGGATTTTGTATTGCCTCGTTTTGAAACTTCAGTCAGGTAATAATGTGCTATAGTAATTAATACTGATGATTTTGTTTGTGATTTGAAGATTTTAACATAATAGCAATTGACTAATCACAAAATTGAATTTCTAATTCTTTCAAATTCTGAGGCAACCTGAAACTTCTTCTAAATTTAATCTGCAAAGGTTCGAAGTTTGGAAACATTGATGATGCATGAAAATGAACAAGAATAACTACACGCCTAACCACCAAAAATTTTCTTTGCCCAAAGCTGCTTGATATCTCTTTCTGGCAATTTTGAAGGTTGATATCAAATAATGCCATTTCAAATGACATCAAAGAATAAAGTCAAAGAAAACATTGCAAAGAATTCTCTTTCCAAGAGCTGCATCTCATGAAGAATATGCTTAAATCAAGAAAGCTTTATTGTGCTTTCAAAATCAGCAGAAATGAAGATTGATAATACATCGTGTTGCACTGCAGCAGGGGCAAAATGGGTAAGCAAGGGGTGAAACAGTTAAATTTTGAGACCTGGAAAACATTGAATTTTTACCTGTTCAGAAAAAAGTATGTGCATCAACATTCATCCGATTTTAACCCTAAGTGTGCCCATTTTACCTTTTGGACCTTATCTCTGTGCTTGCTTGTGAGTTTCTGAAAATCATCAAACTAGCAGTCATTGCAGTTGTCCATCGGAAGTCCCACATGTCCGACAAGTGGAACTGATTTTCCAGATATTGTCTATCATGTGTTCTCCAGACATCAGACATTTTTGTGAACCAGGCTGTAATCAAGTTTTTAAACTTAGCCCTGTTATTCACGTTAAAGAATTTTATACATACATACATACATACATACATACATACATACATACATACATACATACATACATACATACATACATACATACATACATACATACATACATACATACATACATACATACATACATCAGCCTTCATAAACGAAATTTAGTTCTTGATCCATAAACATGCGATATTTCTCCCTTCGAAGCTGTGGCCTAGACAAGCGGATATTTGCTTCTTTCATGTCTTTCTTTCTGGCCACTTTGTTGCAAAAACATAAACGCATCTCGAAGAAAAAACCCAGATATTTTCCATCACTAGTGGTAAAATGGATCATTAGTGCTCTACGTAGTGATTTATTGCTTCGTTCAAAATTAAAAAGTTTCTTCAAGCAAGTAGCACCAAGGCCACGCCGTTTAGACTGAATACGATAAGTCTTATGAGTCCCAAGAATCGCTACCCAAAACGAGACTATTACACCAAACCGAGACCGCTCATCTTGGAGCGTCCTCAATACTTCTTGGAGCATCATCTTGGAGCATCGCTTCAATACTCTTGATTTATTTTCCACGCCAACCAACCGTTTTTTTTTCATAAGACACTAAGAAACTGGTTTATAAGAAACTAGTACTCAGATGGCCAAAATCTTAAGAAACTCTAGTACTATGTCTGAGAAGTACTAAGAAACTTTTCAAAGTTAAAGCATGGGTTTTATAGTGAATAGATCATTGAACCTTCATTCTTGAGCAATATTATCTAACCATTTGTGTTTTCAGCGTAACAGAACACTGTTTATTCCTTTATGATGTTTTAAATATCAAGAAACATATCTGCTGCAGTGTTAGCGACCACATTGCTAATTCTGCGTTCAGAAAAATAAGAAACCAATTAAGAAATTTTTAGTATTAGACTGAGCAAAATGTCATGTGAAATTAAGAAACTTTTCGTTCTATGGCCTGATCCAAGTTTCGTATAAAAAAAGCGTGTAGCTGCATGTGTAACACGGTTTCATTTCCCAAAGAAAGAGGGTTATTTTCAGTAATATGTATTCTGGAAAGACTCCAAAGCTCATTAAAGCTTCACCATAAACTCATTGAAACAGGGTGATGTCTACCAACGTCACCAAACATGGTGCCACACACAGTTGCTGTACAGACAGCACAGAATGTTCCAGTTGGGTGGAGGGTCAATCAGAGTTGAAACATCTTTCAATCTTAGTTTCAGTTATTACCTTCCTGACCCTTTGTTGGCGTCTTCATAATGTTTTTGAAATTTGTTCCTATCAATCCTCAATCAAAACTTCAAGCAATGGCTTTCATGGTATGGGCCTATCAACCAAACTTCAAATTCTTTGGTTCTCTGATGTCTTTCATCTTCAGATTTTGAACTTCCAACAATAAATCTTATGGTGCAATAGATGCTGGGCATCTACCAATCATACCACTATTCACTTCTCATGTGTTCCAAAAGAGCTTTGTTTGTTTATTGGCTGTATTCCTAACATTACAAATCATTGCAGAGAGGTATAGTGTCAGTCAGTCAGTCAGTCACCACTTCTTCAAAAGAGAGCCCACTACCTAGCATTCTGAGTTGTTGGTTCCAACTCCCCGTGTCAGGTGAAACAACAATGTCTTTTCACAAAAGCTGGCTCCTCTAACAAGCAACCATATTACTAAATGTTTACGCAGTTTATAGGAATTCACTTCTTCCATTTGAATCTGATTCAAATTGAAATCCATTCATTTAACTATTTCCCTAGGCCATCGATATCCACTGTTGTTGTTGTTGCTCCACAAAATGCATTTGGACTTACTACCTGAATCCCGCATTTTGCAATATTGCTACAATGTAGAGCTTAGGTACTAAGTCTACGGTAGCAGCAATAATTCAAGAAATTGTCATGACTTTTATCGTTTTTAAAGGTATTTCACCTAATAATTCCAAAGACAAAGACTGACACGCCCTAGGTATGACTTAACCACGCCCTGGTATGTAAAAAATTGGAGGAAGGTTTTGCTGCGAAAAAATTTTGACCGGAGGAAGGTTTAGCACTTTTCTGGACTCTGAAATTTTACTGTCGCACCACAACTCTCTTGCAAAAGAGGCCGGAAGTGACGTCAGATTTTAGGCTGGGTGTTGTCTGGCGTGATCTCTGTTCATTCTACAAATGCTTGGAATTACATCAGCCGCATGAAGGTTATTCTTCAGGGAAACGATTCCCTTTAGTGTGAAAAACCCTCCTTGTTTGAATAAAATACAGTTGTTTTCATTGGAATTATCATGAAAAAAACAATCGTCGCAAATACCCAAAGGATGAAAGATCCAAAAGGATAAGATGCTTCAAAGTGCTCAATCGAGCTTAAATTTTTTTGTGTAACTTCATTTTGACTGAAGAAAGATATTCCTTAGTGGCTATGTTCCATTGACATGTTTATCAATTTTCAGTTCTTGCATTTTAACTTAAACATGTACCAAAGCACGCGCACGGTACGCAGCATAGGTTCCTAATCTTCAAATATGCAAAAAAGGGCGGGTGTAAAATCCATTGCCCTAATTCCTTCAAATGAATGACTGGAAAGAAACTTTGGCCAATTTTCTATGATTCTACCGTTGGAATTTCAGAAATCTTGAATATTTGTCGAAATTGCAGCCTATTTTATATTTCAGCTCATTTTATGATGTGACGTCATCAAATGTCTAAATCACGAACTAGAAGGGTTAAAGATTTTTGCTTGATACCTTATTGTAGGCATCCATAAAATATGGTTTTCTTGAAAATCATTTGATCTTTCGTCAACAATTTTAGAAATTACGATAGTTTTAAGTTTTTCTTCGAAAAGTTTCTTTAATTTTTAAGAAAGAAGAAAGACACTGTTATTCTAAAAATATTGAAGATTTCAGACATTTCCAATGGCAGATTTACTGTAAAATAGTTCGACTTTCTTTGAAGCCGTTCAGTTGAAAGAAATAGGTCATAGAATTTTACACCCAGCCTCTTAAAGATTTGAAACCTATGCTACGGCACGGGAACTTCTCCAGAATTTCTACGCTATGCCTATCTTTGAGGAGATTCCCAGAACAGAGCGTTTGCAGTTTAGGCCAAAACCTACGAGCTTTGGTTTGGAGATGGAGGCAAATCTAGACTCGCAAGAAGAAATCGTCTTCTCTCAATGCTACAAACAAGATATCTACCTTCAAGTCAAGTGTCGAGGATTAGTTTAAAGGTTATTTTTGATTGATTCGAGCTACATTCTTAGCGCTAGCCGTGATGAAATCTATTACCTGTTTTGTGACACCCGGTAGCTAATCGTTTCTCCATTGTCATTCTATTGCAATTAGGGTCAGATCTGGGTTTCCAATAAAGTCAAATGACATAAAGATTGTTGGTCCAGTCCTGCTATTTTTAACCCATGGATGAACATTCTACCTGTTTGCCCTAGAGAAGTCCCAGATTGCTCTATTGTATCGTGGTGGAGAACTCTTAATCATGGTTCATGTCATTGGCAGCTGTCTCTTAGTCTTCTCGGCAACGGTAAACTATGATAAATCATCAGAAAAGAGCTCAACATTGTACTTACGTCTGAAATTAGATCATCTGTATAAACCAGGAAACATGAAGGACTTGAGATAGAACCCTGTGGTATTCTTGCTAAAATATTTCCCCAACTGAAACTCTGTCCGTTCACGACAGCGCTGTTTCCGATCCCTGAAGAAATTTGGACAAGAGAATGAAGCACCACGTTATTTTTTGAGGAGTAAGACCATTCATCCAAACCCTATCAAATGCTTGTCAAATGTTATTTAGTTTACGTTATGTAGCTATTGACTGACAGTTGTTTCACGTGTACGAAAACTTGTTCGATGTGGGTGATGTAGTTCATGTAGAATCGTGCATTTGTTTTTGGAATATTTTCCCAAACAGTTGCGGAAAAGAATTGGACGGTAGTCCCCCCTTCCCATATTCCTCTTTTCTCTTGTGAACTGGGACTACTTTTGCATTTATTTGGACTACATTTGCCATTTTTCAGAAAGTATACCACACCTCAAACAGTTTGTGAATATGATCTTTAAGTGGAATGACGAAAGAGCATCCACTATCTTCCTCACAGATGTTTATCCTATCCGTGTGGTTTATAGGGTTCAATGACCCTATAATGTTCGCAACCCTATATTGCCGTGCTTATTAAGCTCCAAAAAGTTTATTTATTGCTGCGTTAGCTGCATGATAATCTCAAAAAATCAACAAGCTCCGATATCTCTTTCCTTCTTTCACTCTTTCTTACTTTCTGTCGATTTTTAGAAACATCGCATAACCTATTTTCATCAACACAATAACGAAAACGTTAGAGGCATTGTCATCAAAGCCATCTTGATTGTCTTTTTTTATTTAATATCGATGATTTTATTCTAGCTTTCTACATATATACAATATATGCATAGGAAACTAATCTAAATCGATAAATAGATAAATAGATTAATATATGTATATAAAGGAAAGATTAAATTTCTGTCACATGCTGACAAGCATTGCATTTGCAGTTTGGGCCATCCCACTTTTTATCATGTGTTTAGAACTATTCAAATTTTCTGCGGATTTTATTTCATTGGGCAGTTCATTCCATATTTGAGGTCCCTAAGATCTCAGGCTATTAGAGCCAAAGGTGACTTGATTTGGTCTGTAATGCTGTAAATCATTTGGATTTCGTGATGAGTAAATGGAAGATTTTATTTTGAAAATTTCATGCATGACAGATTGGTTATATTTTTCAGTGTCTTAAAAACCTCTATACAAAGAACTCTCATACGAGAAACATGCATAGTGCACCTTTCTGACTTCAAAAGTAAGTCGCCGTAAGAGGAACGGTGATCATTGTATAAAAATCGAATGGCACGTTCTTGAATCTTTTCAATTTTTTGTAAAGCCTTAGCTGATGAGAAGTACCACACAAGAGGGCAATAATCAAAATTTAAATAAACAAAACTCTGGACAAGGATTTTCCTTTCGTTAAAACCAATAAAGTGTTTGAGTCTTTTCAAGACATTGAGTTGAGAGGCAGCTTTTCTGCAAAGTTCAGAGATATGCTGTTCAAAATTTAGCCTGTAATCTAGCTGAATACCCAGCAATTTAACAGTTTCTTCTGATTTGATCATTTTGCCTTGAATGTTAAAATGCTCTTCACTTGTATTTGTTTGATCCTTTCTAATGAGGAGTGCATGAAATTTTTCTGGATTGGCTATCATTTGATTTTGTTTTAGCCAGGTTAAAGCAGCTCCAGCTTCTTCTTCCAGTACTTCGATCAAATTTGATAGGGTCTCGGAAAAATAAGCTAGAGTTTTATCGTAAGCGTAATTATGTAATGTTGCTCGGTTAATGAACAAAAACAGATCGTTTATGTAAATATTGAAAAGAATAGGACCCAAAACAGAGCCTTGAGGTACCCCTGATAAAATTGTTTGGAAAGAGCTATATGTATTATTGATTCTAACAGACTGTTTCCGCCGTTTCAAGTAAGAGTAGATAAGGACCAGGGCATTTTCATCAAAACCATAGGCATGTAGTTTGGCTATCAGTAAATCGTGTGGAATACAATCGAAAGCTTTCGCTAAATCCATAAGGATAACTCCCACAATATTATCATTATCAAGTTTAACCTTCCATTCCTCTATCATTCTTATCAAGGCATGTTGTGTGCCATATGCTTGTCTATAGGCGGCTATGAAAAGTGAAAGGGTTTCATCTAAGTATGGGACCAGTTGGTTTTTCAAAATCTTTTCATAGATTTTGGAGAATATATTTAGAGTACTGACAGGTCGAAAGTTTCGCTCAACCGTACGATTGGCCTCCCCTTTATCCAAGGGACATACCGCAGCTCGTTTTCCATTGTCTGGAAACCTATAGTTTCGTATGCTGCTGTTAATGGCGTCTGTTAAAGGGGCTGCAAGCTCGTCTGCAGCCAACAGCACAAGTTTTGGTGGTATTTGATCTTCCCCCGTTGATTTTCTACCGTCCAAGGACCTTAGTTGTTCCCTAACTTGACAAACTTTTACCTCATGAAAGGAAAATGAATTGAAATTGTTTTCAGGATTTTGAATGATAGCTAAAATACTTGGATGGTTTTTGTATTTTTCAAGAATCAGCCTAATGATTTGCCGATAATCATCGGTTGCAACCGTATCTGCAATGTTGCAAGGTTTTACACCGCTAGACTTTCTACTATGTTCATGTAATGATCGTTAAATATTTCGGTTAGTTGCTGGTCGTCAGTTACAATTTCATTATTTTTAACTAAGGAAATATCACTACCAGCTAAGCCTCCTTTGTTGGAGAGAAAAGGTTTGACAAGGTTCCAGAAAGCTCGATTCGATACAAGTCCATTTTCTGTTGCTTGCTTGAAATGCTGTTTGATTGCCTTTTTTCTCAAGGAAACACATTTATTTCTTTTTAATTTAATTTAATTCATTTTCTTTCGTAGGATTTTTCTTGTATCTCTTTTGTAGCCTCGTTCTGGTATAAATTCCCGTTTTTAATTCCCTGGTCATGAAAGGAGCAGTGTTTCCTCGTAGCACTTTTGTTTTTAGGGGGCATGTTTGTCAACCAATTTTCGAAAAGCACAGACAAGATCATTATAAGCTTGATCAGGATCGTCAGGAGCACCAAAATTCGCCAACTTTAGATCTGACAAAAAATTTTCGGTGTCAAACTTTTTGTAGCTGCGATACTTGATTATCTTAGGCTTAAGTCTAGGGAGAAGAGATTTCATAACCGTTATGACAAGACTGGTAGTCACTTAAGCCAGTTTCAAACACAGAAGTTTTTTGGAATGATCTCGGCCGATTTGTAAGGATAACATCAATCGAAGAACTGCTGTTCTTGGTGAAACATGTTTAGCTGTCACCAAATTTGATAGCCCAAAGACATCACAAAAGGACACTAGTTTAGAGTGCCCAGTGTCCTGCCGGTTTAGGGTATCAATGTTGATATCCCCCATTACAATTACGTTGTCGTATTTGTCTAAAGCAGAGTTTAAGGTAGTTGAAAGATCGTTAAAGAATGAATCAATGTTGTTTGATTCAGGGGGCCGGTAAATACTGTAGACAATCCATTTCTTTTTGCTTACTATTAGCTCGGAGCAAAGGAGTTCAAGAGAAGGAGTCTCTAATACTGGGACACGGTTACACACTACATCTTTCCTGACATACAGCATAATACCCCCACCGAATTCGTTCCTATCACGACGCATCGGTTTTTGATAATTATTCACAAGAAAAGTCTCAGTTTTGAAATCGGAATTTATTTTGGTTTCCTCTATAACCAAAACGTCAGGTAGGCATCTTTCCATAAGCATCCTCAAGTCGATAATCTTATTTCTAAGACTATTAATATTCAAGAACCCTATGTGTGGATGGTTATGATATTCTGTCCTGAGACCAAAGAGTTTGTCAATGTCACAAGAATCATCAGATTCTGAGAAAATATCTGTTGAAGTAGGAAATGGGGCCAATGATTCAAAGAGGAGTGGGCTATGCTCTAGCGAGGGCAAAGAGCTAACTGGGGTGCTCACGATGTGAGGTGAAGATGAGCATCGAAACATTTCTTGTGATGAGTTTTCAATGTTAGAAACAGGGATGGATGTAATATTGTGGGTAGGACTACAGTTCGCAGACAAAATTGATTGTATTTCTGTCATTCATGAGTTTACTGGCGAAACCGTTTTCGACGAAGTTTCAGATACGTTTAGCTGCATAGACAAATGCAGTCATGTTTTAAGGAAATCAATAAAATTACCGGATAGAATGTTTGTCCCAAACTGGTTTAAGTGGAATCCTGAACTGTCCAGATGATAAGAATTGATGTTCTCCTGATCAATAAAGTCTACGTGATGTTGATGTAGACCACGTTTGATTAGTTCATTTGCTTCTCGTCTCTTTTGCTCTAGTTCGTTCGAGTCAGTTCGCATTATGATTCCAGATACTGCGACATTTGCAACTCTTCTCTTTACTTTAAATACTCAACGTCTCTTATTCCATGGAATTATTGTGCGTTTGTCTGACTTCGTCTTGGTCTTCAGACCCTTCAAACAGTGAGCAGGGAGAGTCATTTTGTGATGCAGTGCCAACAGTACTGAACTGACAGCAAGAGTGAGTGGTTGCGAAACAGGGGAGGGGGCAAATGCCTCTTGTAATGTCAAGAGAATGAGAAAAGCCTATTACTTTTATTCCAATCCATTTGATTGCGCAGTTTGTTTCCATTTCCCAAAACGCTGCACTCACTAACTAATGTTGTTGCTAGTTCAAATCTAAAATTGATGATAATTTTTGGAAAACCGCAAGGAATCCCCCATTCTGTAAGACTCCATCTGCACTGTAGTATTACATCGCATCTCTATGGTCATGATTCTACCAAGTGATCATGATTTTACCGTTTATAGGATATCACTGGAGATCATAAAAGGAAAGATTCATTGGGCACACAATTAAAACGGACAACGGACAAGAAAAACCAGCTAGTAAGTGCCTTTAATGTCTACTGGGTAATCCAATGAGATATCCAATTCTGGAATGCCATGGCAAATTGTAAAGGAATATGTATTCGAGAACTGGCCATCTAATCTTTGGCCTAAATTCTAAGTAATACTTGACAAAACTTTGCAGATATTTCGGCGGCCATTTTCCAAGCATAACAATTGTTTAAATAGTATTTCCTTGAATACAGCTTAAATCGACTGAGGCACATTGACCAAATATCATAAGTCTGAACTTGATAGGACAGACAAGAAGTTGTTGAATCCGAATTTTTGAATTGATAAAAACAGCTCTATAAGGTTTTGTCAAGATAGAGCAACCGCTCATCCAACAGGTCATAACGCATTTCTGGTTCTCACTTCTTAGAATTCCCAAGCCATTTCAGGAAGTTCCGTAACGTCTTACATTGCTCAGTCTTCAAAAATTTTATCGTGTCGTTGAGACAGTTTAGGCTTTCTGCAGACTGATGATTTTCAAGAACTTGCTAATAACTTGAGAATTATGGAGGCCAAAACATTGAAGAAACGTTGAAACGTTGGCTAAAGACTGCATCATCAATCTTAAAGGTCTGGTGCATGGTAATACCGGGGACCAAAAAAGAAGTACCTCCTCTGGATTGGAAATAGGAATAAAACGATAAGATATCGTTACTCTCCGAGTCCACAGTTAAATTTATCAACCTTCAACTTAGATGCATTCAACCTACCTTGCATTTGAAAATCATCCACCAAACACCAGAGATGCAAGATCGCTAAGTCGAAATTTGCAGCGCACCCGAAACTAGAGGTTTTGAAAAGGGCGTAGCCATGATTTTGATCATGGTCATTTTCCAAAGCACCTGTAAAATTTAGTTTTCAGTTTTCACTTTTGAAGAGAACGAATATAATGAAGATGTGTGGCAAGAATGATGAAGTCGTGCCACGTCTCCAAATAAGTGTGTATGTGCTCTTTTTTCGCTCCTTTGGTACAAATAAAACTCGTGGTGGAATGCAATGCAAGGACTGATCCTCCAAAAGAAGATTCATTTCAAGAACAATGCAAGCATTTCAAGGTATAAGTCTTGTCAAAAGTAATAGAAGGTTCGAAGTGGAAAATTCTTGCAAAATGCCTATGATATCAAATCATGGCTAGGCCCTTTCGCAGAACTTCTAGTTTCAATGCACTCTAAATTTTGACTTTGTTAACTCATATCTCCTGTGTTTAGTAGACGATTTTAGAATGCATTGTATCTGCCTTTTGAGTTGAAGATGAAAAAATGTAACTACGAACTCAAAAAGTTCCCATATTTTATCGTTTTGTTCCCTTGTTTAAAGACCCTTTACTGACCGGTACCCTTTACAAGCCTTCATTATTTTTTACAAAATTTGTATAGACTGATAACAATTGAGTCTAAATTATTTTACATCAAAGCAAGACTGCCGCCATTTTATCTATAGCGATGTTACGATGGTGTAATAAGTCTGTGTTCATCCTATCGCAAACAAATTATGGCGGCAAGTCAGTATGGATGAAGGATTACTGCCAGATCTCGGTACAAGACCAATTGGTCGTTCGAGAAATGACTGCAGATAGGATTCCTGAGGGGAGGATGACCAATTTGAATTGATAAACTCTCACCTACCTGTTCTCACTTTGGCATACCTTCCCGCTGTTGCTAGAACAAGGAGTCCAATCCAAGGAGGGTACTGTACAGTTCATTACATTTCTCAGTTTTAATCCTTGCGTTCACATGCATTTATTTGATGAATTTAATTCTTGACCATAACAAACAAACAAGATATATTTTACCTCAGAAGTTTTCTTTTCCGTAAATTAGATATGTACCGGGTGTCCCAGAAAAAAGGTAACAGATTTGATCATGGCTAGCACTAAGGATTTAGCTTGAATCAATCGGAAATAATCTTTGAACTATTCCTCGATAGTTAACTTGAAGAAAGATACCTTGTTTGCTGAAATAGGAGCATTGAGAGAAGAAATTTTCATCAGGAAAGTCCAGATTTGCCTCCACCTCTAAACCAGAGCTTTTGGGTTTTGGCCTAAGTTGTTGACGCGCTTGTTGTGGAATCTCCTGAATTAGAGCGAAGTACAAGCAAGAAACCTCGTGCTTCGGAAAAATTCTTGACGCGAATCCAAATCGAACTTGAACAAATTCACGAATTTTTTCCCCAAAGAGACATCTCCTTTCATTCAACAAAACCTTTGAATTGCACCTGCCGAATAAAAGTTTTTCATTAGCGAAATAATTCCCTTGGGTGTGAAAGAATCTTCCTTGTTTGAATAAACTGCATTTTTGTTATCATTGGAATTTTTGCGAAACAGGCAATCGCGTATACCCAAAGGATAAAAATTAACAAGGATAAGATCCTTGAAAGTGCTCACTCGTGCTTAAATTGTTTCTATTCTGCAAATTCATCTTGACTGAAGAAAGATATTCCTTGGTGATTATATTCATTGATAAGTTTGTCAGTCTTTAGTTTTTACATTTCCATTCAAATGTGTACCTAAGCACACTGGTCCTTGTTCAGAATTTCTACGCTATGTCTTTCCTTGAGGAGATTCCCCAAAACAGCGCGTTTGTAGTTTAGGCCAAAACCTAAAAGCTCTGGTTTCGAGATGGAGGCAAATCTGTGCTTTCAAGACAAAAATATCTTCTCTCAATATTCTAATATCAACAAACAAGGTATCTATCTTCAAGTTAACTATCAAGGAATAGTTCAACGATGATTTCCGATTGATTTGAGCTCAATTCTTTACGCTAGCCTTGATCAAATCTGTTACCTTTTTTTGGGACACCCGGTATGTATGTATTTATCATTTGCCACATAAAAATATATACAAGTATATATATAATATATATATACAAGTATATAATATATATATACAATAAATATAAAAACTAGATACAATAAAATTACTTTAAGGTTTAAAAACGTAAAAGTAAAACACCCCTAATTACAGTGGCAGGGATAGCATTAAAGGGTCAAGCTGACCTTATTTCCATAATGGTCCCCTTAGAGGTGCTGGTTTAACAAAAAGAACAATAAAAGAAAAAAGAAAAAAAACAGGAAAGTACTGTAGTTGTTATCAGTACGAAAACGGTTTGTGCGACGGAAACATGGTTGGGAGAGATGAGGAAGCAGGGGCGGACTGGCCAGTCGGGCTACCGGGCTGGGGCCCGAAGGGCCCCTTTCAGCAAAGGCCCTCTTGAGCCCCATTTATGCTTGAAAAAAACTACTTCAGATTGTTGATTTTGGATGAACTTTATGGCAGTGGCAAAGCAAGCAGTTGAAATCAACGAAAATTGGTTATAAAAGGACCTGTAATAATTCTTTCAACAGTTATTCTTGTTTGTCTAACAGTTGAAGACATCCAAGTGCATGTGTGGAACTTGGGCCCCAATTTTTAAGATAAGGGTGACGCGAAATTTCTGTTGGCGCTGTCTCGCTTATGTTTAATCACTTTCTACTGGTAGGTGGACATGGGAATCTGCAAACGTAGAACTTGACGAAATTGAAGCAGCTCTGCACAAGGGGACCCAAAAAACCTGGTCGAGACAATGCCTTGTAAGCAGGACACTTCTCAGTTTACGTCTTGCCCTTGCAAGTCTGTTGATTTCAAACAATGCATTTGCCCATATCTACACTCGATTTACAGCGATCTAGGAGGCCCTGATAGGGGTATTTTACGAATAAGGTTTTTAGGAAAAAGATAGAAGCATTTAACGCTTATCTGTATCTGTTTATCTGTATAAATGGGCTAACACCAGATGTCTTTAAAGATTATTATGAAAACGTTAATCACGGAAAAAGAACCAGAGGTGATGCGGTTAACCTGAAACTTCAGAAGACAAAACTTGAAGCCTTTTAGGAAAAGCATTCAGTTTCAAGGGGCCTTGCTATTCAATAAATTGCCGAACGAACTGAAAGTTGAAAAATCATTACCACGTTTTAAAACCAAATTAAGAGAACATTTTAACTGAAAAAACATGTAAAAATATATATATAACTTCAACTTTTAAACTTTTAAAATTTGTTAAGCTTTTAAACTTGATTTATATATATTTTTACTTTTTACTTTTACTTTAACAGGTCCCAGAGTGATAGCAGCTTTTAAGCTGAATCTGGTGACCTGTATAAATATAGTATTATTATTATTATTTGTTAGAATTTTGAGATGCAAAATGAAAATTTTGAAGTTTTGAACTTTGAAATAAAAATTTCTACTTTAATGAAACGAGAACAGAACGATAAAAAGAACGCTTTTACAGTACATGAATTGGCTAGGAGACCGTTTGTGGGCTATTTTGATCTACTTTCAAGAATGCTCCCAATTTTCCCAGAAAGGTCTTTCGTCACAGGCCTTCCATTTCATGGGTAGGTAGATCTTGAAGTTCGAAGACAAATAAGGCATTTCTCAGCAATGAGCCAGGCATTCCCCAAGAGCGAAACGGACACGACCTTGAAAGGTCTGCTGGGGGCCTCGCCCCTGGACCCCATTTGGACAAGTCCTCCAGAGTTCTTGACGGCTCGCACTGCCATGAGATTATCGTTCTCCCCTTCAAACTCTGGATGCTCTTAAGCCTATGGTAAAATTGCATTCTCCAAACAGGTCTGCTGGAAACGGGGAGCTGAGGGGCTTCAGCCCCCAAATACTATGCTGAAGTTCTTTCATTTGTCAATCAGAAAAAGCTGCGGAGGCCTAACTGATGGAAATGAAGATCTAAACTTATCTTTATTCCAGCCTAGGTACTTCTGTACTTGACCATGGATGATTTTTTCAATAATTTTTGAGAGTTGTGGAAGCAAAGAAATTGATCGATAGTTTTTGGGATCATCTTTCGATCCCTTTTTTAAAAAGTGTTTTTAGTTTTGCTTGTTTGCAACCGTCAGGAAATTTTGATTGTAGGATTGAGAATTTACATAACTCGGTTATCGTTTCGGCTAGGGCGGTTGCACTGTCTTTGAGGAATTTCCCTGCAATATTATCCAAACCTGTCGCTTTTGAGGGGTTTGTCTCTTCTAAGAGTTTGAGGACATTGTCAGTGGATGTGGGAAGCAGTGAAAAAGGCTCAGTAAGATTCAAGTGCTGATAATACTTTCGCGTACTATCTAGTCTATGTGTGGATGGATTAAGTTTCTTTACTAGATCTGAGGCTAGATTTGAAAAAAAGTCCTTAAAAATTTCAGCATTTGTTTCATCGTCGAAAGATGGTCTCCCTTTATCATTTAAACAAATTTTAGAGGGCGAGTTGTTTCCTGACGACAATCCAAGAGACTTTAAACACTTCCATAGGTCTTTAGGTTTCCCTATATTCTCATTTAGTTTTCCAACAACAAAGGATTTTTTCTTCTTTTTGATCAAGTTTTGGACATGATTACAGGCTTTCTTGAAATTTACTCTCGAGATGATTTCCTCTCCACTCCTGTTCACTCTCTCAGCCATTGTGACCCAAGATTCTTTCGTCTAATTTCCAAAACTCCGATCATGCAATACGAAAATATATGCCTAAATACATTTTTTATGAACTAAAGAGACTATTGATATCATTCGTTGACCAATTATGCGATTTTAGTTGAAGATTGAGACGGATTACAACTGTGATAATTTCTGGGTGTCAGAAATTATCGCGAACGAGTCGAAGCTATGGAGAACAGCAATCGAATGCCGCAAAGAAAGAATGCTGGTCAGGAAAGGGTCTTTAACGAAGAGCGGAACCTTTTTTGAGACACCTGGTAGAGTAAAATGTATGCACCGTGATATGAAGTTAATTTGGCCTAACATTTCGGGCACAGCCCATTGTTAAACTTACTAATTTTCTCGAAATGCCGTTGCTAATTCAGTTGAAATTCAGACGTAACTGAATTTAGGATGTTTGTCTTTATACCATTGTAGTACACGCACAAAGAGTAATTTTTTGACCGTCAATCATATACCTCTTTATGTGCTGAAACAAAAGCTCGTGCTGAAACAAAAGCATGGCCCCCGTTCTCCTCGGTACTGCTAGCTGTGGCATGAAGTTGCTTTGGATTTCAGAACGTTTCCAGAGGTTTTATAATCGACAAATTTGCATAAAGTTAGTTAGCAATGATTCAGTTTACACAGAGGGAAATGTTATTGTAAACCCTTGCAAGCTCGCACTTTTTAGCTGCAACTGTTACGCCAGAAAATCAGCTAATAATGAACGAAAGCAAAGAGAAAAAGGCCAAAAAACAGAATGCCTCTGTGTAAAAGAAAGTGCTTAAAAGAAAATCACCTATTCTCATAGATGCATATAGACAAGCAAGAAACAGGGTCAATTCTCTTAATGTCGAGCTTAAGAAGCAATGTTTTTCCAAAACAATTTCTGGATGAAGGGGAACATGACAGAATCTTGGAAGACAATCAATGAACTTTTGAAGAAAAGATCAAAATCTTGCAACGTTGATTTTCTTAAGGCTTCTGGCAATACAATTGTTAACAAAAAAGACACCTCAGATACAATGAATAATTTCTTTTGTACAATTGGTAAGAAGTTAGCTAGCAAAATTGATGCTGTCCTTAACCCTCTTCTGGCTGGCGACTATGGTGGTAGCGATAAAAGTGTTAGGTTTCAGTTTAGGACGATTGATGTGAAGGAAGTCAGAGATGCAATTGCCAAAACTAAAACTTGAAAGAGCTTTGGGAAAGACAGCATCTCCTGCTATTTCTTAAAACTAGCCTTGCCTTTCATTGAGAATTCTTCGGCATGTTTGTTTAATACATCAATTAAACGAGTCAGTTTCCAGACTCGTGGAAATTGGCCAGAGTTAAAATAAGACTGATAGGATAAGACTGAAAAGTCGAACTATCGCCCAATTTTAGTTCTACCGGTCATCTTACGGCTCTTTGAAAAACTTGTTGCCAATAAAATATACCAACACATGAACGATAGTGGCTACTGTTCTCCTGACCAGTTTGAGTTTTTGCGCCTTCATTCTACTGTGACATGTTTCCAAAAAAAACCACTGATGACTAGTACAATGGATTGGATATCGGAAAGCTATTGGGACTTTTGTTTATGACCTGAAATAAGCATTTGACACTGTAGACCATGACATTCTTTGCAAAACCCTAGAGTACTATGGTATTCATTAGCGGGAACTTGCATGGTTCAAATCCTACCTTTTCAACCGGAAATAATTTACAAGGATGAATGGTGTAGACTCATCAATTGGGGGAGTAAATGTTGGTGCACCTCAAGGCTCATGCCTTGGACCTCTTTTATTCCTCATTTACATCAATGACCTTCCACGGGCTGTCCGAAATTCAAACGTGTCCATGTATGCTGATAGCACGAGTATTTGCCATCAGTCAAGAGATATCATTCAGCTGAATGAGGCCATCAACCATGACCTTACGCAGGTTGAAAAATTGCTGAAAGGCAACAAGCTTTCACTTAATTTTTTGAAAACTAATTCCATGCTTATTTCCACAAAGCCAAAGCAAAAAGCTGTGAGAGATAGAAGTGAATCTTTGAAGCTACAAATTCGCAAAAGTGAGTTTGAAATTGTGCAATAAACTAAATATCTTGGTGTGCAGATAAACATCTCTTTGGATTGGAAAGAGCACGTTAAGACAGTTTCTCAAATTCTCAAGAGCAATTGGCTTTTTAAAGCATGCTAAATCCTCTCTGCCAGAAGAAACTCTCAGGACCATGTACACAGGTATTGTGGAGCCACACTTTTGCTACTGCTGTTCAGTCTGGGGTTGCTGTGGTGTGACGGAGATCAACTAGTTGCAAAAATTACGAAATCGTGCTGCTCGTATTGTAACTGGCAGCAGCTTTGATATCCCTGGACAGCCACTTATCAAAAGGCTCGGTTGGAAGATGAACTAATTGCTAGTGAATCTAATGTCATGTTCTTCAAATCTCTCCATGAGCTGGCTCCACAGTATATGTGTAATCTCTTCACAAAAACCTCACAGCTAACCTCTAGGAATCTTAGGAATACATCAACTGACCTAAGGTTAGCAAAGAAAAACTCAAAAATGGACAAGAATGTTTTTCGTATAGAGGTGCCAAGTCTTGGAATGACCTCTCACCTGAGTTTAAGCTGGCATCCTCCTTGAACCGTTTTAAACAATGTATATAGGGAATGTTAGCTGTTAATAATTTGGTTGCTAAATGATTTCTTTTTATTGTAATTATCTATTTTAGATTATAGGGCTTTTAGTAATTGATTAGAAACTGAATTGTATTAGATTAATTTAGGTTGTTATTGTGTATTAATCATTGTAAGTTTTGTAATGGAGGGCCCCTTGAAAATCAACATTGTTGAAGGGCTACCCTCCTGACAAAAATGAAATGAAATAAACTGAACCATTGCTAACTCGCTTTGCGAAAATTTGTGGATAAAATTGTCTGAAAAATGTCCTGTAATGCGAAGCAACTTCATGTCAGAGCTAATATCGTTATGCCGACGGCGGGGGCATGCTTTTGCTTTCCTACACAAATTTCCCATATTTGGACGCTTGATCCCAGCTTCTTTTTCAAGAAGTGCAATGGTCTATCGGCTATCAGAAGTGAATAGTTTGTTTGGCGCACCTCGATCAATGCGTTCTTAGCAGCATTGAATTTCGCGTTTTCTTGCACCATTAATTTGATGGAATTGTTTAAAACTTTACGAAACGAATTACTTAAGACAATACTTACGAACTACTTTACTGCATACAAAGACGATACCACAAGGAGCAGAAGACCATGACTACCCAATGAATGGCTATGTCACAAAGAACATTCAGCTGGATTACTTCAAAATGTACAGTTACAAAAAGCTGCACATAGACGATTTTGCTGATAAATGCTGGATGCGGGTTGGCATAATACGTAGGCCCAATAAAGATTTAGATGCCGAACAGCGGAACCCATGCCGAGAGAACAACCGAGAAGGTGTCCTATCTGCGAAATTCCCTAGCTGTTATGTCAAGCATTAATGTTTTTCCGAGTTGTAAAACGATAGAAAATAGGAAGAAATTAGAAGATATAAAATTTGAATAAGACATTGACCATAAAGTCGTTGAGGGACAGAACATTAAAGAAAGGCTAAACTACATGTGATATGTTTTGCCAATTTCTTGTAACCTCAGTTCAAGAAATAGAAGAAAGCACATTTTTTTGCTAATGAAAGCTTTTGTTGGAAGCAGGTTCAGTGCACTATGGTGTGTGAAACTAAAGTACGGCAAGCCATCTGAAAGGACTTTCCTGTACTGATCTTTGCGTTATATTCACATTCATTCTGGTATGCATGTTGAATGTTTGTTTCCGTTGTAATAAATCATTGAATTTAAATGATTAATTTCTCTTTCAGTTTTACATCTTGTTTGCGCTGATGGTTGTCATAGTTGCAATTGGTGCTGCATTTATGTTAGACGTCATTGACATATCCATGGGAGCATCACCGATCTATGATAAGAGCACATGGAGAGACATTTATGAACATCTATTTTAACGTCTGTTAATTGTGAATGATCGATAAAATTCTATGTTGTATGTTACTTTTATAGTTGAGATAATTTCTGATCATCTGCCTGTAACTAAAGTCTCTGTATTGAAACTAATTAAAGAATTAACTACTTTTTTATCAATGACATAGAGTCGCAAAAAGTAATACGTTACCTCGAAATACGTATTGGTTTCTGTCTCTATTTGTTCCTTTGTTTCTAAGTTAACTCACGGTGGGGAGAGGGGCTCCTCGCTAGCAGGGGTACTCTATGGCCCCATTCGCACGTTCCGGATATTTTTGAAAACGCATCTCTTTTATCCGCTTTGGGTTAGCGTCCACATGGCGACGGCATTTTCGGTCACCGACAGTGAAGCTTTTTGAAAACGCCGTTTTCCTGTTATTGCTTAAAATCAAGAGATATTTCTCAACTAAATGAGGCTATCAATAACGATCTTGAGCACTTAGACTCGTGGTTGAAGGGCAGTAAGCTTTAGCTAGATGTTGCTAAAGCACAGTCTATGTTAATCGCAACCAAACCGGAGCACCGAACGCTGAACAATGCTGCAGAAAAATCGCATCTTAAAATTCGTGGTAGTGAACTGCAAGTTGCCAATAAGACAAAATACCCTGGTGTTCACGTTGACAATAGTCTAGTTAGGAAAGAACACATTAAAGCGGTCTCCACCAAATTATCGAGAGCCATCGGATTTTTAAAACATGCGAACAACACCCTCCCAATTGCCTCTTTGAAAACATTGTACTCGAGTATCCTGGAGCCCCATTTTCGATACTGCTGCTCTGTATGGGGTTGTTATAGTACAACTGATATTGATCAGCTCCAAAAGCTTCAAAACAGAGCTGCCAGAATTGTAACGAACAGCAGCTTTTATGCCCCAAGTAGGCCACTCATCGGAGTCTTGGTTGGAAAACCGTTCGCAAGTTTGTCGACCTAGAATGATGGTCTACAATTCTGTTAATGGGTTTACTCCGCAGTACATGAGCAATCTTTTCACAAGAAACTACGCATGTAGCTCTCGCCGCCTTCGAAATAAGAAAACAGACTTGAGGCATAGACTATGCTTGAGGCTACCAAAGAAAACATCTGCAAATGGGCAGAAATGTTTCTCGTATCGAGGTGCAAAACTGTGGAATAGCCTCCCAGCTGAGACTAAACAGGCAACCTCCATTGCTGTGGTCAAAAAGAATATTTAATGGACTAGGGGGCTTTTTTGTGGTGGGGTGGCTGGCCGCGGCCCGCGGTCTCTGTGCTTGATTGCTGCTGAACCGGCGATGGAGATCTGTTTTGGGATCATTTGCCATGTTTGAAGAATGAGATCATGCACATAGCTTGCTTCATAAAGTGATATTTATTTGCAATTGCAACTGTTTAATGTAGCATCTAGTTTATATCAGGATGGCAACAGCCTAATAATCAGCCCACTTGAAGGAGACCAGAATTTTTGGTAAGCATCAGAATTATTACATTGGATGTACTGAAAATGAGGATGACACATGATATTGACAATTTCTTGACTTTATCCAAACAAGACCTGCCACTGTAGTAGTGCTTTCAAGTTTCTTGATAGTATAGACCTTCACAAAGAGGTCTGGGACGGCGCGCTACTTTTCTGAAAGATGGCGGATAAGCTGTGAATGGGAATCCCCTTCGCATTGCAAACGCAAAAATGCTGTTGCAGTGGGCGGCGTAATGCAACTAAAACCGAAATTAAGTCCAGCCAACGTGCACTGAAAGGACCGTAAATGCCCACAAAATGTTACAACATCAAACTAAACAGTTAATTATCAAATTAAAGCGATATTTGACAAGGAAAAGTTTATTTCTTCGAGTTCGTTGAATTTGGATTGTATGATAATTAGTTGCCAACTTTAGATTTTTAGCTATGATTAAACGGAGCTTATCTATTGCCCTAACTAAAGATATACGAAGGCATTTTTGGTACAAACGTATAGGGGCAAACATCTACTTCCTCTGCTAGACCCTCTGAGCCTCGTAGCAAAAGAGAGACTTTGTCGGGAAAACATTCCTCATCAAATTTGTATTCGTCACTTCGTTCTCTGCTTCTTGGGTCACACAAAAGAAACTGGTTTGAAGAAAAGCACTTGTCTTGTGGATTTCAGAACGAAAACAGAAAAAATGTAGTCGTTTCTTGATTGTACAATATGGAAGAGATTCCAAGTCAAAGATTTGCTAAAGTAGTAAGTATATTGTTTTGTTTGGAGACAAAGTCTTAGTGACACGTTGATTGCAGGCAGTTATGCCGTTTGTTGTGTTGACTTTTCAATTGGAGCAAAAGTTTTCACAAGTAATAAGTAAATGGGAATCTTGTGCAAGTTAAGCTGTCTGCAGCAGATAAGTGGCCTTATTTTACGAGTGCATACAGAAATGCTTTATTTCAAACCACTCCAAACTTTGTTAGGCGTAGGGTATGTGAACAAATTAAAATATCGAAGAAACCTTTCATTGGCTGAACTGATTTGGAAAGGCCTGGTCGGTAACTTTACTGTAAAGAAGAAATGTGACTCATTGTACGACTACTCAGGGCCGTCAAGAGACAGCTGGGGCCCTGGAGCGATCTATGAGGACGGGCCCTAGGGGGTTTGGGGGCGTAGCCCCCAAGAAATTTATTCATTGCGACTTTTTATTGCGACAAGAAATTTATTGCGACTACGCCCTTAAGTCTCCTGGAAAACGAGGGAAGGCCCCTTTTATGACTGATTATTACAAAAAATTGCTTAAACATTCCGTGTAAAGGCAATACAAAAAATTATATTTATGAATCAAGGACATCGTTTTATGCTAGTAATGCCTTGATCGTGCCATAGGGAATGAGCGACTCAAAGGCCGAAAAGATTGAATGTGAACGAAAAATCAACGACCCTGCGACACCGACGACTGACTCGCTGTGATGGAATCAGTTTCAATAAATTAGAAATAACAATACAACGGATTGGTTTCTAACTTTAAAAACTGTCATCAAAGTAGACAGTTCTTGCAACTACCCTTTTAAAGCTGATGAATTGCCATAAAAATGCACTGCAGAGATGTATAGCAATAACAAAATTTCTTGGCTTAGAATATTTACGGGGCCCGGGCCCTGGACCTTTTACCCCCTCTACCCCCCTTCTCGACGGTCCTGCGACTACTCGTATTCCTGCAGTTATCGGGGGATAAGCCCAACTCGCAAACAGAAATCTAAATTTATCTATATTTATCTGACCAAGTCTGAGGGCATCACGAAGTCCAAACTTCGCTGAAACAACTCGAAGGTATAAACGTCTGCTCCTCGTAAAATGTGCTAAAAATTGCGTTCATGTGATAAGCAAGTATTTGTTTTCATGCTGAAGCCCCTCTGGTTTCATGAACCATATAACTGGAGTTAAATATTTTGTTCACAACTTTTCCCAATGCAACTCCAGTTCAGCATCGCGGAGAAGATTCCGGTGTATCCGCCATCTCCCAGAAAAGTAGTGCGCCGTCCCAGACCTCTTTGAAAAGGTCTTTTGTGTGCGTTAGCTGGTTTCCTTGACAACAGTCGTCGACGTGAAGATTTCAAGCAGTAAGGGAACTTTGCCAGGTAAAACTTTGAAAATTGCGTTTTAATGACTGCAGCTCTGTTGATGATTCATTAACAGGAAGCTTTTGTTAGGAACACCAAGTAACCTTATCAGGAGAAATGGACTGGCTACTCATCAAAATTTTGCTCGCTTGTATTGATTGTATAGATTAACAAAGTATATAGATATCTCAAATGCTTCGTTTATTGTTTCGGTTGTGTGCATAAAGAATGCCTATTGTTACAACATTCCTGATTCCTATCTACCGAAGAACATTCCTTCCGGTTTGCTCAGAACCTCTTTCAGAATGCTTTTCATTCTTCGAACATGAAATATAGCTTAAGAAACTATTTATTTTGACAAAGAAAATCTCTTACATACTTTTACTTTATTTTTTACTTGTTTCCAGTATCATATCATTCAGAAAGTACTGGAGTAATGTGTTCAAGCAAATGAACGGAGATATAGAATGGAGAGAACCGCGTGAGTCAGAAAAAAAATTCCCACTTTTGAAAATTCATAACACCAAGACTAGGGTGCCATGATGCCATCTTCTGGTTCTTGGGCAGAGATGTGATGATCCAGTTACAGTTAAGATTGGAAATAGTGATGTTGTTAATAGTTCTGAAGAGAAACTGCTCGGAATTCATATTGATAGTAAACTCTCCTTTGACCATCATGTGTCGAAGCTTTGCCAAAAAGCCAGCAATAAACTTTATGCGCTAGCCCGCATATCCCTGTATATGGATCAGAAAAAACTAAGAAATTTGATGAGGGCATTTATTACAAGTCAGTTTCAATACTGTCCTTTAATCTGGATGCTTCACAGCAGGCAACTTAACCAGAAAATCGACAAAATACGGGAAAGGGCTCTAAGAATTACTTATAAGGACATCGAATCCACTTTTAGTGAGTTATTACAGAAGGACTGTGCAGTTACTATTCATATAAAGAACTTGCAAATACTTATTACTGAGATGTACAAACTAAAAATGGGCTAAACCCTTCATTCATGCAGGAAATCTTCCGTGAAAATACAACTCATTACAATTTGCGAAATAATAACGAATTTACTCAACCCAGAGTGAGATCCGTCAGCAACGGGACAGAAAGCGTTCGATTTAAGGTCCGCAACTGTGGCAAACGTTGCCACCAACCATACGGAATTCGGAAACCCTTTGTCGATTTAAAAAAGAGATTAAAAATTAGTACGGAGAAAATTGTCCCTGCAAATTATGCCGCATTTTCATTCCAAACTTGGGCTATTTATGATGATTGCTTTTAGATATCCGTTTTAGATTTATATTCTGATGACTCTAAATGAAGCACTAAAAACAACTGTGCCAGTACAAGCTAAGAAAGCAAAACAAAAATGGATGACTGATGAAATCCTCAATCTAATGAATGAGAGAAGAGAAAAGAAAAGGAAAACTGAAGAATACAAGGAGATTGATAAAAAGATAAAATCAATGTGTAAAAAAGCGAAAATAGAATGGTGGGATACCAAATGTAAAGACATTGAAGATTAGAAAAGGAATATAAAACTAAGGAGATGCATGATAGAGTCAAAGATGTGACGGGTAAAGATAACATCAAAAAGGAAATGAGCTTATAAGAGATAAAGACGGAAATGTGTTGTTTGATGAAGAATCAATTCGAGGGAGATGGGAAGAATATGTACAAGAATTATATGATGATGAGAGAGGGGACATGCCAACAATTCCTGATGAGGAGGAGGACAGTGAAGAAATATTGGTTTCCGAAGTAGAGAAAACGATAAGAGATCTAAAAATAGGGAAAGCACCAGGTATGGACCAGATAACAACAGAAATGATTAAAGCGTTGGACGAATACCCAGTAAAAGTCTTAACAGGATTCTGCAACATAATTTATAATAATGGAAAAATACCTGGTGATACGAATGACTCCATAATTAGAGAGATGCCTGAAAAGACCAAAGCTACAAAATGTGAAGAGCATAGAACATTAAGTTTGATGAGTCACGTCCTGAAGTTGATGCTGGAAATAATACTCCGAAGAAGTAAGTTCTTTGAGGAAGAAATCAGCGATGCTCAAAGTGGATTCATAAACGGAAAAGGTACCAGAGAAGGAATATTTACTCTACATACGATCAATGAGAGATATACAGACTTGAATAGAGATGTGTTTACCTGCTTTATAGATTACGAAAAAGCGTTTGACAAAGTCAATCACAAAAAGATGGTCGAGTGTTTGATCAACGTAGGCCTGAGAGGCAAGGAGATAAGATTCATACGAAACCTGTATTGGGAACAAAAAGCATTCATAAAATTGGAAAATAGTCTTTCAAAGGAAATAAATATCAAAAGAGGTGTGAGACAAGGCTGCGTCTTGAGCCCATTTTTGTTCAATTTATACACGGAATTAATATTCACAAATATGGATGAATTAGAAGGTGTAAATATCGGAGGACATAATATAAATAACTTAAGGTACGCGGATGACACAGTGTTATTGGCAGAAAATCAAGAACAGTTACAGAAAGTAGTTGATCAAGTTAATACGTCAGGCAAAGAATACGGAATGAGAATGAATTCCAAGAAAACGAAGATCATGAACATAACGAGAAACAAACCAACAGAATTTTAAATCAAAATAGACGGGAACGACATCGAATAACTCTCAAGCTTTGTTTACTTGGGCCAATTACTAACTGAAGATGGGAAAAGTGAAAAGGATATCATAAGGAGAATTTCGATTTCAAGAGGTGTATTTAATAAGATGAGGAACGCGTTGTGCAACAGAGATATAGGATTGATTACAAGGAAAAGAATATTAAGATGTTATGTGTGGACAACCTTGTTGTATGGAGCTGAAACTTGGACATTGACAAAAACTATGTTAAAGAAACTCAACGCTTTTGAATTGTGGGCATACAGGAGAATGTTGAGAATATCGTGGAAAGATAAAATATCAAATGAAATAGTGTTGCGTAGAATACAAAGCCAAAGGATATTGACTAAAACTATCAAGGAACGGAAACTACAGTACTTCGGTCATTTAGTTAGACGAGGAGATCTTCAGAGAGTACTTATGGAAGCAAAGGTAGCAGGCAAAAGAGGAAGAGGTCGACCCAAAACATCTTGGACAGACAACATCAGGAGCTGGACTGGTTTGAGCTATAGTGAGGCCGTAGTGATGGTCAAAGATAGAGAAAGATGAAGAATCATATCCTCCAACCCTCGGGAAACAGAGGACGGAACATGAAGAAGAAGATGACTTGTAAATACTTTTATCTAGTACTTTCTTATCTAGTATTGTATATACATCTTTTAACGTTGGAATTAATTAGTTACTTTTCATTTTACCTATTGTATTTTATTATCCAACGATAATTAAATTTGATAATAACTAGCAATAACTGTAGTTAGTGAGTGCAGCGTTTTGGGAAATGCGAAGAAACTGGATTGCGTCATGCGCTGATCAAGATGCCGAACACGGTTTGCTGAGCAACCCTAATCGAATCGACGGAATGGCCCTTGCTCTAGAAATAATTCTACTGTGGATAAATCGAGAAGCTCAAAACAAACACTTTAACCCTTTAGCAGCCAACATCTTTTGAGAAATTGGTAAAAAATGACATCTGGTGTTACTTTGGCTTAATTTGAAATTATATTTGTGGGCAAAGGGCAGAAAGCTATTTATCATCATGTTCCTTAAAAAAATTCCTTTCAAACCTGCTCAAATTTGAAATAAGTAAACTTACACCATCCACTAGCAGTGCACCTTTCCTCAGGCAAAGCGGCTGGAAACTCATAAAATTATTGTGGTAAATGAACAGATCTTCCTCTCTATCAAACAGCCTAAACTGTCTCCAAATGCTATGATCTTTTCTTGACAATATTCATCAAACAAATCAGCCAAGCTTCCTGTGCTGAAAGATGTTTCACATCTTTATTTTTGGACCGTAGCCCTGATATCAATAATCTGTCCTCCATTTTGAAATTTTGTGAACGAAAACTTCCTTCCTTTCAAAACAAAATTAGTAAGAGAAGGCCAAGAGTAGCTTAAAACAATCACTTTGCTATCTATTAGCCTCTTTCGGATAACTGGAAGGCTCAAAGTTGCTCCTATGGCCTTCTCTGATTGGTTTTCTTCGGGGGGGGGGTCATTAATGACCCCTTTGGCTGCGAAAGGGTGGTAATGTGAAAAAAGCACGGTTTGTTTGGGGCGAAAATGGGCCTAAGTTGCAAACAGAGGAGCTTTCTCATCGCAGCTTCCAACATGAAATGGCTCGTTATTCTTCGAACGTCGGAATAAATTGCAAATGATGATCAACATAGGTAAAGTATGTGGTTTTACATCGAATTTTGACACTCCGAAGCCATTTACTACGCGCAAGCCGTGCGCAGTTGACTCCGCGCAGAATTTCCGCGCACATCCCAGAGTAGAGGCAGAGCAACGAACTCACTCTTGAGACGAGACTAGCACTGAATTGATTTGACCACAAATCGACAGAAAGAAAGAAAGAGACAGAGATATCGCACCTTGCTAATTGTTTTGATATATAATACAGCTAACGCTGCAATGATAATAATAATAACAATAATAATAGTAATAATAATAATAATAATAATAATAATAATAATAATAATAATAATAATAATAATAATAATAAGGGTTTCGCCGGTGGTAATCGGACGGCGGTGGTAATCGACCACTTTTGAATGAACCTAAAAAACAGAGGGGTAAATCATATTTGCAATAACTTTTAATAGGTGAAGATGGTTGTTGGCATTATATTCTACCAGTTTACATAGCAGACATCCCTAGGGAAAGCCCTCTTGAATGCAAAACGCGATCAAACAAGTCGCTAATTATACCTTCTCGGCATGATTGCGGTAAAGAAATTGTCATTCAGAAGTTGCACCATGATACGAAGTTTTGAATTCGTGGCAGAAAGAGTCAAGAATATTAAATAAACTATAGAGATAGAAGGAAAAATGAAGAATTATTACCGCAAGAATTCATAAAACGAGAAAAAATTAAGCAGGTTGACAAAGCAAAAAATCTTGGGGTAATAGTTGACGATACTTTAGGTTGGGAAGAACAGTAAGAAAAAGTTCAGAAAAAAGTTAAGAAAATCAGTTAAGAAAAAGGTTTCTTGGTGCCTCGCAGCAATGAAGAGACTTAAGGGCATCCTCCCACATCAATGCTTTTTCAAGTGTACAAAGCGCTCGTTGAGAGTCATCTTCGCTATGCTGACGTAGTCTGGGGGAGCTTATCGAACACTAAAATAACAACCCTTCAGAAACTGCAAAATCATGCATTTGAAATTATTCAAGGATCAAAAATAAAGGACTCTTTGATTCGACCCACATTTACCATCGATCAGATGTTTCAATTTGACCGGTCGGTATTACAGGGCAATCCCTGCGTGCGCTGGTTTAAGGCAACTAAGGCACAGAAAATACTTCTTCTTGGTGTATTTAGTCTTCCATCAATCAATCAATCAATCAATCAATCTATCTATCTATCTACCTACCTACCTATCATCAAATACAATCTGAAGGCAAAACTACATACTCCTTATTTCATACTTGGATTAAATAGAATAGAATCAGCAATAAAAAACAGCGAATAAAAAGCTAAAATAGAATTAATTTCTCAGGCGGAGTCTACAACGATGGGTTCTGACGCATCTAGAAACGTTGACCTAGTTTCGATATTTTTCTTAAGTTCGTTGGAATTCCTTCATTAGCTCAATATTTTGGACAATAATGGTTCCAACTTAACTTAGATTCGTTAATAAGAGACCTTTCATCTTCAGTCTAAATTCAGGAATAATAACTTTAATGAACTCTTTGTACCATTTCTTAGGAAAGTTTTTACCAAGGTCCTTTTACATTCCTCGACACAAAAGTTGGAATCATTGCAGAGGGCGTCCAATTAAGTTGTTTTTCCTAGGTCAAAAATTTCTCTAACATTCCCCCCTCCTTGACTCAGGTTGAGTCAAGCATAAGACGCGTGCGCAGCATAGAGTTGTGAGCCGCAGCCCGTTGCGGTCGTTCTTTCACATTCACTTTTGGAATTTCTTTTTCATTCTCATTCATGCTTCTCAGTTCTAAAGGTTACAAAAGATGAATAGGACGATTAATAAATACTGGCTTACCCTTCGTGTTCTCGCGAATTTTGGCACCTCACACCTGTCCATCTTTACCCTGCAGTAATTGTTCAACTTTTGCCAATTTTCAAAATCCACGCTTTGTATTTTCTTCTTTCACCAAAACAATGTCACCAACTTGGATTATGTTTGCATCTTTCCCTGTGATTTTGTGCGTCTCTCTCAGCTCAGTGAGATACTCCTTTCGCCATCGCTTCCAGAAATGTGTCAAATTTTTCTGCAAATAAATGAATCTTGATTAATCTTATCCCATATTTTGCAGAATCAACATAAAATCTTACGGCTCAAATACGTAAATTTGACACAGTTTGTATCCCAAACCATACTAGAACTAACTTGCAACGTTGTGTAGCATGGAAACCGTCGCGTAAACAAAACATGTAGCCATCATTGTTGTGTAAACAGATGGAAAACATTTGGTAAATTCTATAATTCTGTATAAGTAGGGGGCTTTATAGAGAAGGGGGCTTATTTCAAATTTTGACTTAGAAGGGAGGGGCTTATTAGAGAGGGGGCTTAATAGAGGGGGATTTAATAGAGCTTTTAAGGTATACTTTATTCCTTGCAACTTTAGGCTCATGGTGATGGAGCCGCCCACAGCAAACAAAGCAAGGAAAGTGAGCACCCTTCCCTACCCTCTAAGCAATAGGCACCCTCTACGTGTTTGGCATATAGACATACGACTGTATAGAGAAATAAACAAGGATGGAAGACTAATAAGAGACAAATGGTGACTCAAACTAATAATGCTAGCACTGCATTGTTGAAGCAGAAGCCATCTGAAAGAAGGAGAATTTTTTGTCACGATGTTTCCTTGAAAAGAAAATAAGGTACTTTATCTATGTGTTACTTTTCTTTGATTTACGTTACTTTCCTTTATTTTACTTTACATTGGCTGGGAACCTAGTTCATTCTTTGCAAACATATTTCTATTTTCCTATTTTTTATTCTTATTTAGCAGGGCAGTGCCCCTTAGCTTTGGGAGGGTGCAATTTGTTGCACCCCTTGCCTTGGACTCTTGCGTAGACTGGAAATAAACGCTTCATTTAAGACTTATTGTCTTAGCTGTTTGTTCGAACCCTTTTGTTTTATCATCAATAGAATCGTTCTATCGGACTTTGTTATGTGGACAAAGGAACTATTGTGACTGTAGCGCGCATCAGAGCGTGTGTAAGAAACTGTTAAAATAACGTTGTTTACTTCGATGAGATTGAATTTGTAACGGACATTAATGGACATAGATGGACAAATATTTGTACGTAGAATATTGTTCGTTCGATCCCTTCGCATTCTCCGTTCTTTCCGTTGAGTATTGAATTTACTTTACTTATTGTGTTTCCTGTATCTGTTTCGGCGAAAGCCGTGACGTTACGTTACTTTACTTCTCTCAAGATGTTATCAACGCAAGTACAGAAGCGATGAGTTTTTCGAGGCGCCCCAGGCGCCCTTATTCATTTTTCGTTTCTTACGAATATACTGAGGGAACGTGCCCTTTCAGCTACAAAATTTGCGAAGACCCTGAACTGAAATAGATCTGACGCCATCTCAGGGGAAGAAGTAAAGCTGCCGGGAACAGCTTGGCTGTCTTTCATTTTTTCTTTTCTTTCATATGTTACTCGTATGTTTCTCCTTCTTCTCAACATGAACCATGAACCAATGAACGTTTTCTTCGCCCTTGAGTATGTAATGAAGCCCACGTCTATCTACAGAAATTACCCCCAAAGTTGACGGTGCACCCCTGAATTCGAAGCTGTGGAAAATTTCGAGCATATGGAGAAAGATTGAGGCCGACGAAACAAAAGCGCCTATTGTTTCCAGACTTCTTGCTTCTTACCCATTCCTTTCCTACCTTCCATTTCGTTTTTAAAATACTTGATTGGCACAATTTCTTGAGATCACGTCAATCTGTCGCCAATCGCGGGGGGAACACACAGAAGGAAACCAAGTCGATATATCATGGATGGGAATAACTCGATGTATCATACATAGATCTTTTATTCCCAAATTCAGCGTTTCCTACAGCCCGTACTTCTATGAGGAGCAAAGTTTTGCAAAAGAAACACTAGGTTCAGAGGAGAAGGCAGGAACAGCCAAAGTTTTAGGCGTTGATTGGGATAGTAAGTCAGAATCTTGAATTTTCCCTTGACAGGATTTTGAATGGAGGTCTGGAGAAAAAAATGGCCAAGAGAAGCTTCTTGCTTAGTGCCATAGCAAGGTTATTTGATCTGTTGGGGCTTTTAAGTCCAATTGTACTCACAGCAAAAGCTCTTTTTCAACAGTTGTGTGTTGATAACATTGGTTGGGATGATGACTTACCGGAAGCTGTGTTGTCACGGCTCAAAGCATGGATCAAACAGGTAAAAGGTTGCAATCATATTGAAATTACCTAAATGTTTGTATGCACCAGATACAGGTAAAACTTTAAAATGTTATCTTCATGGCTTTGGTGATGCAAGTCAAACGGCATATTGTGCTTCAATTTACCTTGTCTATCAGACTGAAACAGGTTGGTATTCTCATCTTGTGCAAAAACAAGAGTAGCTCCACTCAAATCACACAGCATCCCCAGATTAGAGCTCTTATCAGCTAGAATTTTAGCCTCTTTGATGAAAACTGTGCATGATGCAATTAGTTCACAGGTGCAGATTGATGGGATTCATTTTTGGTTGGACAGCAAAACAGCACTTTTTTGGATACTGAACCAAGGTGAATGGAAACAGTTTGTGCGCCATCGAGTAAATGAAATTCTGAGCAATTCAAATAAAAGTGATTGGGGACATTGTGCTGCCCAAGAAAACCCTGTTGACATTGGCTCCAGGGGTGTGTCTCCAATCTTACTGAAGTATAGTGCACTTTGGTGGAAGGGTCCCAGATGGCTTACACGTGGGGAGGAATACTGGCCAGAAAGCGTTGTTTTGAGTGACACTGAAGAGGTAAGATCAGAAGCTAAGAAAATTGTGACTGCGAATACTGTTGTTTTTGAAGATTCACCATTGATTGACATAGAACGATACAGTTCTCTTCACAGGTTGCGTAGAGTAATGGCATGGATCCAAAGATTCCGGACAAACATGATTGCAAAGATTAGAAATGAAGAGCTAAATCTTTCTCCCGACTTGAGTGTGCAAGAGATTTCCCAAGCTGAGATTCTTTTGATAGTGGAAGCGCAGAAAGTTTTTGAGAAGAAATGGAACCCTTGCAAAATCCAGGAAACAGCTTGGTATTTTGAAGAAGACAACCTTTTGAAATGTAAGGATAGAATGGAGCATTCAGAGCTTGAAATCAGTGCTTGTACCCCTGTTTTGTTGCTTAGAAATTATCATTTCACAAAACTAATTGTTGAAAATGTTCATCGTAGAGTTGAACACAATGGAGTGGGATCAACATTGACAGAATTGAGAACCAGGTTCTGGATTATCAAGGGCAGACAATATGTGAAGAAGGTTATAGGTAAATGCATTGTGTGCAAAAGACAAGAAGGTAAGCCAAATCAAGCTCCTCTTACTGCTGCTCTTCCAGAATTTCATGTAAATGAAGCCCCTCCTTTTAGTAATTGTGGGTTGGATTTTGCAGGACCACCCTATTACAAGGGCAAACAAGGGATCATGCAGAAGTCATATCTTGCACTTTTTACTTGTTGTTTGACTAGGGCCGTACACCTAGAACTTGTTGAAGATTTGTCCGCTCCTACTTTTATCAGACGTTTACGTAGATTTACAGCAAGAAGAGGTGCACCAACATTGTTCATTTCAGACAATGCCAAGACTTTTAAGGCCACTGATAAGTTTTTTTACAGGATTTCACAAGATAGATTGGTTAATGAATTTACGGATACACACCTGATCGAATGGTGTTTCAATTTGGACCGTAGTCAAGGGCGGCGCCACGGGGTGGACTGGGGTGGACATGTCCACCCCACTTTCCTCAGGTCGGTATTCATTCCTAAGCAAAAACGACATAAAAATCGTTAGGTATACCTTCTGACCATCAATTCCATCTCTTTTTCCACCACACTTTTTCTAGGCTGGCTCCGCCCCTGACCGTAGTCCGTGGCAAGGAGGCCTGTTTGAGCGGCTGATAGGTTGTACCAAGAGATGTTTGAGAAAGGTAATTGTTAATGCAAGATTATCTTATGATGAATTGTCAACTGTTTTGGTAGAAGTGGAAGGTATTCTCAATGCTCGGCCACTAACTTACATCTATGATGAGATAGGAGAAGAGCCTTTAACCCTAGATCACTTATTGCATGGTAGATTACTAACATCAATTTCACACAGGATTTCTTGTGATGAAGATGAGGATGATGACAAATTGACTAAAAGATTCATTTATTTGCAGAAAAAGGCGACACATTTCTGGAAGCGATGGCGAAAGGAGTATCTCACTGAGCTGAGAGAGACGCACAAAATTCAGAGAGAATTCAATTTCTGAATTGAATTCAATTCAATTCAATTTCAATGAAGAGAATTCAATCGGCAATGTGAGCCGATATGTTACTAAGAACCATGGGAATAAACTATCACAATCGCATAATCCATAGGTTTAACTCACCATTGCAATAGTGCTATTATTGCTGCTCAGTTGCCAAACCTATTTATCAATATCTTTTCTTCCTCTCTAGCAATTAAATCTTCTTTTTTTTCACATTATTATTATTGTTATTTTTTTTTCTTCTTTTTTCTTTTCCTTTTCCTTTTTACATCAACAGAGCCTTCATTGTTGAAGTAGTTGATTAAATTCGTAGAAGTAGAAGTAGAAGCAAAATCACAGGGAAAGATGCAAACATAATCCAAGTTGGTGACATTGTTTTGTGAAAGAAGAAAATACAAAGCGTGGATTCTGGACATTTGCAAAAGTTGAAAGACAACGCGTTTATACCTGTATTCCACAATGGAAGGGTTGTCAGAATAAATCTCATCAATCCAGAGAAAGCGTAAAACATCACGGTCACTTGGATCAACTTCTATATTCAGGAACGCTTTTTCAATATCTCCAACAATGGCTATTCGGTTCTCTCTAAATCGCATCAGTATATCAAACAACAAAGGTGTAAGTGGAGGGCCTACATGAAGGCAGTCATTCAGTGATGTTCCAGTTTTACGTTCCTTGCATGAGGCATCGAAAACTACTCTTACCTTTGTAGTTTCAGCATCTTTGCGCACAACAGCCATGTGGGGCAGATATGAAATCTTCTTTGCAGGCTCTAAACCATTAACTGTCTCTATCACTCCATCATTGAGTTGTTGCTGTATGATGTTATTGTACTCCTCCATGATTTCTGGTTCATTCTTCAATTTACGTAATTGAGATTTCAATCTTGAGAGGCTACAATCATTATTAGAGGGTACATGATTATGATTTGTTTTCCATGGAAGCTTAGTACAGTATCTTGTGCCATCAAATGTAATATTGTCTACAATGTCTCCATGAATCTCATTACCTTCTCTTATTCCAATACTGTGAAGATCCCACAGTTTATCTACAACATGCTCGACAGGAATGTTCTTCTCAGCAGTAGAATCAATGATAAAATTTACATTCAAGGTTTCAGTGAGATCTACTTTCTTACCTTTGATGGGCCCTGAAAGTACCCACCCCAATCTTGTCTCCACAGCAACCGGTTCATAACGCCCCCCTCGTATTGTACTGTTCTTCTGGAACTTCCACAACTGATCAGATCCAATCAAAATGTTCACAGGCAATGTCTGTTTGGTTGTGCAAACATCTGAAAACCAGATACCCGAAAGATGCTTAAATCATTCTTAATAATCTCAGTATGCACGTTTGGAATTTCAGCAATTTCATCAACAACAATAGCCTGTAATTTGACACTTTCCCTAGCATTTGAAGAGATGGGCATTAAAGAAAGCTCAACAACATTTCTTACCTTTGTTTCTGGAACATTAGTGCCAAATAGCTTTATTCCAATATTTTCTGAAATGACTGGCTCCAAATTCAACCTGCTAACAAGACAAGAAGTGATAAATGAGCGATGGGAACCAGAATCAAATAAAACTCGAACTCTCATGCTTTCCTCGCCATTCTCAACGATCGCTTGGGCTGCTTGCAAAGCAACTCTATCACTAGTCCCTACAGTACCTACCCTAGGACACTGACCTACAGGGGTGCAGTGGGTGCGGGGGAACATGCACTGTAGGAGAATCCTGAGCAGCCTGAGGATTTCCCAAAACCTTGCTACAAATAGTAGCATGATGGTTACCATGACAAGATTTGCATGACAAGTTAGATCTACAGTCTGCAATTCTATGTCCCTTTTTCAAACAAAGGAAACACCTACCATACTTTCGAAGCATGTTTTTACGTTCATTCACGTCAGTTACCTTAATGCACGAGTCTTATCGGTGATTTCCATTACAGTTGGCACATCTAGGCTCTCTTCCTCCATCACTTGTATACAACGCCGAGGCTGTTCTCATCGTCGTGATGTTTTGCTTTGGCCCATCGGTTTGCTGCTTCTCTCCAGGTTTCAAAACTGGCTCTAAAACTTCTCTAAGACTATGATAAATTTGAAGGGGGGGGGAGGAGGGAGCTGTGCGACAGATAACAAAGAGAAATTCTTTTTGAATTCTTGTATTCAATACCCTGGGTACCAGACTCTACCAGAGTCTGGTACCCAGGGTATGTATTCAATAGAAAGAAAGCTCTTCGAAGAAAACACTTTTGCTCTCCTGCTTGGTAAAATATCCCCAGGATTTCGTAAAGCCATGAAAACAGACAGGAAGATGCGATCTTCTTGCAAAGATGAGCTCCAAAAATCACAAGGAGTTTACGCCAATGGCAGCATCAGCCACCAGAAACTTAGCAGGACAAATGAAAATGGGGATACAAGCATACTTGTGGATACAAGCATAGTGAACAAGAAGCATTTTCTGGACCACACCCTTCCTATTCATACCCTGTACCCTTAGAAAAAATCCCTGATTGACTACAGGAAATGTCCTCTATTTTATCAAAACTCAAATATCTAACTACATGACCCCTCCATTGATTTTTTCCTCGTGGATATGCATGAAACAACCACCATCTTGCAGAGAAGTGGGGAAACTTCTTCTCTAAGCCCAAATTGATTCATGTGATTTCTTATTTGTGGATTCTTATTGTGTCTGCTGCTTGTCTAAGCTTGTACAGCCTATGGTTGCAGGTAGGCTTGGGGCATCCATAAAGAATGTACACACAGGCAGTAGTGTGCACTCTATGATCGTCTAATTCTGGAAAATTTTGCATGATGTACCTTATGGATGCCTCCCTGCATCATTGCTGGTTTCCTTTACATTTTGAAAATTCTGTAATGCACGTATTTCTCATAACAAAACAAAGAATGTTGTCTGGTACTGAAAGTTCCTCAAAACTGTCAGATCTTTGCCCTCGAGAACATTTCAAAACAAGATGCTCTGATGTCGTTCCAACGTGTAGAAATGACTCGAATACTTTCCGAGTAATATGATACAGGAAACAAGTGAGAATAAGTGTAAAGTATCTTTGAGTTTCTTAATGTTTTTGGCGACCTGAAGCTTCTTATGGGCAGTTTCTTGTAGAAATACGTGTATAATCAGTGGAAATAGATAAACATTCTAGTTCATAATTGATATTTAAATCATTAAAAGGTTGTGAAGTTCAATTTCCTGTCATACTTTATCCAGATTTCAACTACCCCAACATTGAATGCAGTTACTGCAGTGGATACAGTGAATGCAGATCAGAGACCAGCCCCCCCCCTCCATCAAGCATGGCTCGCGATTCGTCCCCAAACCATCTATTCTGTGTGAAATCTTAGGGCCTGACAGTTTGCAGTTTCTAGCCATTCTTAGAACTGTTTTCAAGTTTTTGGACGTAAAAATGACGGATTTATGGTTGCTTTCTTTTCTCAGCGGTTTGCGGATTTCGTCACTAAATAAGATTTGAGAAATCAAATTATTACAAAATTGAAGATAAAGCTATGAACGGTTGTCTTATATGATATCATTTCAGGAGAAATTCCACTAATTTTCAGTTACAAACGGATTTGAATGAAGCACTGGCACTTGCTTTTAGCTTTTGGGGTCAAAAAAACGATGACGAGCCCGCCATATGTCACATAAAACCGAGGCTAGGTGTGGCAAGATGTTTTGACAGTTTTAGCTCAATTTAAAGGCGGCTTTACGGTTTTCTGAGGTATGTCAGCAGCTTCTCGGCTTCTGATGCCCCCAACAACCCCACCTGTAGCTCAAATGCACCACTGCAATGAAGAATTTTGCATAGTTCCATCTGCTTTCATTTCTGTTCATCAGTGTTCACCTGTATTCATCTGTTTTCACCTGTGTTCATCTGTGTTCACCTGTGTTCATCTGTGTTCACCTGTGTTCATCTGTGTTCACCTGTGTTCACCTGTGTTCATCTGTGTTCATCAGTATTCACCTGTGTTCACCTGTGTGGTGTTTTAGACTAGATCCAAAAATTTCTCTAACAGTCAGTTCTGATGTTTAAGATAATTAACAAAATATGTCCTGAGAGCCTGTACGATAAATTTGCTGAAAGATCCTCGATAAGCAATTATGATATAAGAAACCAAACTGATCTCCAAATACCAAGGCTAAATCAGGACTTCAGTAGAAAAAGCTTCAATTATACTGGTCTAAACAATTGGAATTCTATTCCAACACACACGAGAGAGTCTGGCACACCCGGTTTAAGAATGGGCTAAAAAGTCATTCCCTAAGCTGAGGAAAAACTATGTTTTTCGCATTTATCCATAAAAGAACACTACTGGCTTTTATATCTATTATCAAACGTACTCTCTTCATTACATTCTTTTATTAATTTGCGCCTCTGCGAAGCAGAAGCAGCAAATTATTAAAATGCAGAGGCTCTGGAATGTCTTCCATGTATCGGCGGTCGAGCTTGAGTGCGCTCGTGTCCAAAAGAATTCAGCCAATGAGATCATCGAATATGTCTGATTATGATGAATTTCACGGGATTATGCAGGAATGTGTTTGATTTGCGTTCGTTTACCAACAAAGAGGTGAATAGTTAATTGGCTACTCCTAAAATCTGTGCGTACTCATTTGGTCAAGGAAAGGATGGCCACGAGCAAAGAGATTCCTTTTTGTCAAGTTTGTGACGAAGTGAAACATAAACAGAGCAGACCGTAAGACACTCAGGAGGAAGGTTGTGTAGTCGTGTGGTTACTGAGTTTTCGAACTCAAGATGGGAAAGTGAGTGAAATGGTTTGTACAAATTTTGTCTTCAAGTATTTCATCGTTGATTTTATGACTTGACTGTCCATATTCTTCTGATCTGTTTAATTCCTCCATCAGCTCATCGAAGTCAGGTCCTAGGCTACACTGTGGTCTACAACATGCAAAGCAGCAAAAATTGGTACGTCTGTGAAAATTGGTACGTCTGTGATCAAAGAGACAAAGGAGCAAATGCTCTTAGGAATCAACATAGACAATAAACTAACATTCAAGTCCCATGTTGAAACGCTCTGTAAGAAGGCTGCCCAAAAATTACATGCTCTGGCTAGAATTGTGAATTATATGGAAACTGAACAGGTAATCAGGTAATCAGGTAATCAGGTAATCAGTTTCATATTTTAAATTCCACTACATACAATTTATGAAGTAACTAAACAGACAAATAACTAAACTACAGGAATAAAAGATACAGAAAATTAATACATCAGTAAACAAAATTAATACAATATACATTACACAAAACAGAGAAGATAAATTGTATGGAGGGGAATTACTTTAAGGAGGAGCTCTCTCAGTAGTCAGACTAATCGAGGAGAGTGCACCCCCTGTTTTAATAGTATTTCAGATACATGTGATGACTTTCATTGAGATTATATGACAAGGGCAGATGGTGACCTTTTTGTGCCTATTCTATGATCAATCTTGATAATTATTTTCAAAGAGAAAAGCTTTGAGTTTACGACGAAAACTAATAGAAGAGGGTGATTTTTTTATATCCAAGGGAATGTCGTTCCAGCACTTAGCTCCAAAGTAACGAACTGATCGAAGGCCATATTGAGAAGTATTTTTCTGAGTTAGAAAAATATCACTTTTAGTGGCTTGCCGTGTACCATGTTGATGAACGGATTGAACTAAATCAAAAAAAGAATGAAAACAAGAAGGAGAGATTTTATTTACACAATCATATACAAAAGAAAGCAGTTTCAATTTAAATGGATCACATAGCTTTAAAATCTTTAAATCAGAAAAGAGAGGTGTAGTGGGAGAAGTAAAGTGTTCAAACGCAATAGCCCTTATAACCCTTTTCTGTAACAAAAATACTGGATTGATATGAGTCTCATAGGTAAGACCCCAAACTAAAATTCCATATTGTAAAAATGGAGAAAATAAAGAGTTGTAAAGACAGACTAAAATATTGATGGGTAAGAAGTGTCTTACTTTGAAAAACATACCACAAGTTCTAGCCAGTTTTTTGGATAGTTCTGTCAAGTGATACTTCCATGAAAGATTTTCATCCAGAAGGACACCAAGAAATTTGACATAATGAGTCTGCTTCATAGGGAACTTTCCAATTTTGATGCTGACAGTTTCAGATGAAGAATGTTGAGGTGACTTAAAAATTATGAAATTAGTTTTATCAATATTGAGTGACAATTTGTTAACCTCAAGCCACATTTTCACTTTTCTTAATTCCTTGTTTACCACACTTTGAAGCTGATCAAGACTTTCAGATTCACAATAGATATTAGTATCATCTGCAAATAAGGAAAAGGCTAGTTTTGGGGATGAGAGAGGTAAGTCATTAATGTAAATCAAGAAAAGAAGAGGTCCAAGAACAGAACCCTGTGGAACCCCACAGGTAACATTGAGATAACAAGAGTAAGATCCATTCACCGAGACACATTGTTTCCTATCTGAAAGGTAGGATTCAAACCAATCTAAGGAGGTTCCTCTAATTCCATAATGCTCAAGCTTCATCAAAAGAATACGATGATTCACAGTATCAAATGCCTTCTGCAAATCAATGAATATTCCACAACCAAATTTTCTATTGTCTAGTGAATTTTTTATTGCTTCTGTTAAACTAACCAGGGCATGGTTAATGGAATGACTGGCACGAAAACCAAATTGTAATGAATACAAGATTTCATGTTTTTCTAGGAACTTATAGAGACGTTCATACATGACTTTTTCTATGATCTTGCTGAAAACAGAGAGAAGAGAAATAGGTCGATAATTAGATGCTGTTAGTGGACAACCTTTCTTGAAAAGTGGGATTACTTTGGCAAACTTCATCTTGTCTGGGAATATCCCAGATTGAAAAGATTCATTTATAATTTGAGAAAGTGGAGAAGATATCAATGGAGAAAGAGACTTTAAAATTTTCATGGGAATGCTGTTAGGCCCAAGAGATTTTCCAGATTTTAGGACTGAGATTACATCAGATATTTCAAAAGGAACTGAGGGTGAAATGAAAAATGAATTTCCAACTCTGTCACCCATAAAATCCACAGGTGACTTACTGGATCTTGGTATATTTTTAGTGGTGATCAAGACCTTTCTTATGACTTAAACAGACAAATACTCAAATTAACTTTACATTATATCCATGAAACTGGTCGGCTTGATTAAGTCTTTTTAGGACTTCAGTACTAAGCAACCACCTAGCCCCTTTTTATGTTCGTTTCACTTGTAAATTCTTTTGCACATCAGATGTTAGGCATTTTATCTAACTATCCAAAAATGAGTTGCGCTTGTGACACCAAATTGCAACCCTTAACTGACGTCTGATGTGGAAAAGAATCTAATGCAGTATCAATTAGTTTTTAATCGTTTGTAGTGTAGTTGTATGTTAGTTTAGCGTTGCGTGTCTCTTTTTTATATTGGCCATGGGGTAGTCATTGTCTTTCGCTCCCCATGGTATCGTACCTGTAGTGTCGTAAAGTAATTAGAAAGGTATAGTTCAACGTAGGATATGTTGTAAATATTTATATTTGAATAAAAAAAAAAAAAAGAAACATTAACAAAGAATTTATTAAAAATGTTTGCAATAACCGCTGGGTCTGATGTAATGTTACCATTTGAGTCCTTAAGTTTGTTAATCACATTCAAGTTGCTTGATTTTTTAATACTTACAACTGATTTAATACCTGACCATAATTGTTTCATGTTGTTGCTGTTCTGTTGAAAGTAGTTATAGTAATAGCTGGCTTTACTTTCATTCAAGGAAACTGAAACTCTATTTCTAAACTGTTTATAAAGATCAATAAGAGACTGATTGTTGCTCTTTTTGAGCTTTCTAAGTATCCGATCTCGGATGCGCATCATCTTTTGGATTTTGCTATTGATCCAAGGCCGGGATCCAAGGCTTATTCCTGAACTTAATATCTCTTTTAGTAAGTTTCTTCAGTGGAGCGTGAGTTTTCACTAATTCATCCAGGATAGACAGGAGTCTGTTAAACTTAGCATTTACATCTAAAGCACTGTCATTCAAGAAGTTAAGGTCAAGGTTTGCAAAATCATTAAGGAGATTTTCTTCATTGAGGTTTGAAAAATCATGTTGAAAATATGACAAATCCTTATAAGGCATTCCTGCATGCTTGACAATTAGAAACTGGGGGAAATGATCTGTTATTTGACTCAAAATGTTACCACCCATGGTTTCATTATCTGTGATATTTGAAAAGATGTTATCAATAAGAGTAGAAGAATGTGCAGATACTCTGGATGGATGAATGATGTATGGCAAGAATTGCTTGGAGAAGAGAAAATTAACATAATTAGTGATAGGTGTACAAGAGTTGTAATTCAGAAAGTTGATATTGAAATCTCCAAGGATAAAGACTTGTTTGTTAGACACAGCTGGATTAGACAGAACTTCTTGCAGATATTCACTGAAGGTATCAAAGGATGTGCTTGGATGACGATAGGCGCAGCAAAAAAGATAATTTTTACCATTTTTATTTTCAATTTCAACCCAAACTGACTCAAAATCAGTGCTGTCCTTACTTAAATCTGGTCTAGGAATCAAAGTAAGACCTCATTTTATGTAAAGTGCAACACCACCATTTTGACTATGTGACTGACATGGAAAATAACTGTAACCGGGAATTTCAACATTAGTTTTAATAGGATTATCAAAAGAATTCCAAGTTTCAGACACACCAATAACATCAAAATTTATTTTCAAAGTTGCAAGAGTTGAAACAAGCTCATCTACAGGAAGAGAAAGACTTCTAATATTTAAATGAAATAAGGAAAGATCTTTATCTGAAGTATCAAGGGTAGATAAGTCCTGGAGAGTATGATAACAAGAGTTAACATTAGAAGGTAAATGTTCATCAATATCGTAATCATCTAAATTAGGCAAGTTTATAAGACCAGACGTTATTTCAAAGGATGGTGCTGAATCAACAAAAGATGGAAAATCAAAATTATTCAGGTTAGATAAATCTTCATTATCAACTGAACCGAAAGGAAACAAGATTTCAGTACATTTTAAGCAAAACCAAGGGATATTTTCAGGTTCTTTTTGAAGCTCTTCATATTCCTTGAGAGATAAATTATTGCAACGTATATGGACCCAAAAATTGCAATGGTCACAGAAAACTGATCTATGCTGCTCGGGAATTTTTTTGTGGCAAATGCCACATGGAGAGGAATTAGTTCTTGTCACTGACATTTGTTAAGTTATGATGGAAACTGACACTGATAACAAGAAAGAAAAAAAAAACACACAAAATTATATTCAGACATGGGCCTAAATAAACGCAAAATAGTAGGGTTTCGCCAAAAGGGCATACCTAAATCTGTTCACTTTCTCTAGATAGTTCATAAAGCATTCAAGTTCCATCGTTAAGGTTGAATGAGATCTGAGAATCATCTGCAGAGACTCTATCAGGTAGCTTATGTTTGATCACCAACAGATCTCCAATGAAGAAAGCTATCTTCCCCATTTGTCTGGCTTCCAACATCTTGGGGATCTGCTCTTTCCTGCGTTGCAGTGTCTCAGCTGCAAAATCCTGTACAAATCGAACCCCATCTGGTCGTACCTCTCGAGCTTTACGCAATACCATTTCCTTTTGTTTCCAATTGAGAAAGCGAGCAACTATTGGCTTCGGATCGTTGTCATCTCTACTACGGCCATGACCACGTGCAGTGGACGAGGACGAACTTCTCTGAACACGGTGCGCCCGTTCGATGACTAATTCTTCTTTAATATCAAGCAAATCCTTGATCTTTTCTTTCACTAGCTCCTCTGTCTCACTCCAGGATTCAGATGGACTTTTTTCCTCCATCCCAAGGATCTTCAAATTGTTTCTACGACTCTGGTTTTCCAAGTAGATTTGCTTACGCGTGATGTCTTCCACCTTCGAACAGCTTCCCTCGAGAAACTCAACTTTGACCTGCAAATCTTCGATTTCTTTCGCACTAAATTGAGCACTTGTCTTCAAATCATTGATATCTGACCGCAGTTCTTTGATTTCTTGTTTAATATTGTCAGTCATCATTGTCACTAAAGTACGAAACGATTTTTCTTGCATTTCCAATAGCTGATTACAAACAACCAAGGTCACGAATTCCGTCCCAGTCATTTTGCTCGTGCTGTGATGCTGGGAACCAAAATCCAAAATACTCTCTAATCCTCACATAACATCCATAGTAAATACAACTGAACTGAAATTTCTTTAAAAACTGATCATGATTAATTAGATAAATAACGATACAGCCCTGTCAGGCTGTTTCAAGGCCATGCATGACTTCAGAGCTCTCGCAACACGACCGTCCGCCATTACGCAACAACAACCGATGACAACCGAACAGCTTGCATCATTTATGAATGCGTTCATCATGTCACATTTTAGTTATTGCCCATTGGTATGGATGTTTCATGATAGGAACATAATTAAAAAAATCAATAAGATACAAGAAAGGGCCTTACGTATTGTATATAAAGATAAAAATCACTCAGATTTTGAAACTCTACTCGTGAATCAAAATTCGGCATCTGTCCATCAGAGAAATCTGCGGTTACTTCTAACTGAAATATATAAAACAAAATCAGGAAACGCCCCTAGCTTTATGAAGGAGATTTTCATAGAAAAGGTTCCTTCATATGAGCTGAGGGATGGCGGAAACATATGTTTACCAAAAGTTAAAACAATGAGGTTTGGAACAGAAACGGGCAGAAGCTCTGGAGGACACTACCTGCCGACATAAAGGAATCTGAATCTCTTTCAGTGTTTAAAAGAAAAATTAAAACGTACACGGTTAGTTGTGACTGCAGACCATGCAAGTGATATGTGGAAAATGTAGGGTACATTTGATTTAGTAGAAAATTTAGGGTACAGTTAATTTCTTTTTATTTTATAATTGTAGTTAGCCTAAATTAGCACCTTGTATATTGTTAGCCAACGTTAAATAAATTGAAGGAAAAAAACTTATGAAACACGGGCCCTTCCTAAAACTAACAGTCGCCATGTTGGCATTAGCATTATTGCAGCATAACCCCACTTCTTATCAGTTTGATCGGTAAACTTAACAATTATATTCTTATTTTCAATTTTATTTATGATTTGCAGTCAACACAGTGCTGAACGTCATATGGTTACTGCATTTTCACTTTCAGTCTTGGAGAGGAGAGGTGAGTTGAATAGGTACCACATACAGATTTGTCTTTGAAATATTTTGCTTTGACTGTTTTATAGATTGTACATACCATTTACGGCTGGTGTAAAATGCAGGTCATGCAGGTTGACGCAGGGCAACAAAGCGCAGGTCAAATACTGTGGGTCAAAACTAGTGGCCATGGGCCTACGGATTTTAGGCTTGCAGCCGTTCACGCAAAACATAGACTTGCTACAAGTCTCTCTCGCGGCAAAAACGGGATGAGGAATAAAAGCGAGAAAGACTTGTAATACTTGGTAGCCTGAGTCGTTCGCTGGAAAGGATTCTGTCCAGTCGGCATCCCTTTACAAAAAACCAATATCCAATCATATGCTAAGAAAGGATAATGATGCAACAGAGCGGGGCTCTGCGATGTTCTTTGACAATGGTCGACTCAAGCTTCGATGAAACAGTTGACAACGACCCTGTCATTTTGAAAATTGAAGCGTGGCTCATGAATATTAATGAGCATGCTACAATGCCTGCCAAAAGTCTTGGAACACCTCCGCTAATTTTGCCTTGTTTTGCGATTTCCCCCTCCCCCTTAGAACAATGTTGTTTTGTAGTCTTAAATTCGGGATGACAGGACGATCCGCGACTCTGCTGGAATGCTGGGACAATAACCTTCGAAATCAGCATTGTTTCGGGGGCGAGGGGGTTTTTGAACCTGATGGCTATGGTTAGAAATGCGGATTATGAAGAAATGGCCTAAGTGTTCCAAGGACTTTCGGCAGGCATTGTAAGTATTGCAAGTATCTCTCGCTTTTCGTTCTTCTCCCGTTCTTGCCGCAAGAGGGACTTGTTGCAAGTCCACGCAAAACGTGAAGAGGGAAGAAGCGCTGATGGTGCATGTTGCAATGTTCTCTTGCTACGGATTAACTCCATTAACCAATCAATTGACGTCAAAGGCTGTATTGGTGCCTTTCATTGAGGCAATCATGGAATTGTATTTCGTTTCTCACTTAAAGGCAGTCTGTCATGCATTTGATTGGGTGATAATGACACTACAAAGAATAGGAAATTTGAATGGCTGATGATCCTCTGACTTTCTACAGCCGTAGAAAGTCGAGGAGATTAGCCCTCCCTTTTTTCAAATACACAGATTCACAAAGAAATCCGTTGTGTTGAGCTCTGTTTGTAGCGGCCAATCAGATACGTGACAGACTGCCTTTAACTTTGTTTGTTTGACTTTTAAAGGGTTTATCCTTCCTATCGCGGAATCGGCTACTTCCTCCTCAGTGTCCCAAAGTTTTACCTTCAGTATCTGAGTACTAAGTCTCTTAAAAGATTAATCACACACTAATCTTTGTAAACAGTGAAAGGCAAATTTATATATCAAAGTTTATACTCGAGTGATACACAAAAGGTGAAATAAAGCATTTGACAATGTCCCGGGGACAATATGCACATATTTTTGTAAGAAGACTTTTGGCCAGAACTTACAGTTTCTTCAGATTGTCAGATCTGTGCCTGTCACACCTTATAATTAAATTCGCAAGTCGAACCCTCTCCCCCCAAGAGGAGAAGCACATCCGGCACCTGAGGCACATCCGGGACATGGCGCACATACGGGATCTTGGCAATGGAAGACAATAGAAAGGAGATGGACCGTGGCGTAAACAAGTTGGGAAGGTGTGAAAAGAAGAGGATGAGAGGAAAAGAGAGCAACTGATGGCGAGGGCAACGAAGCTATCAGAGGAAGATAAACTGGACCGTTGAGTTGATCGAAAAGAGTAAAGCTATGGAAGAGAACAGATCGTATGATAGTTTCTTGTTATGAAGACTTTGATTGTGTTAGGACCATTACGAACCTTGATTTTCGTTGTTGTTTTGGATGCTGTTTGTTTTGCATTTTGCCTTGCGTTAGGTAAAGCAATGCATTGAATGCTTCATCGCTCGACGTGCAACTAGCAGGTACACATAAATCAGAGAATTCAGTTTACTTTATGCAGGTAAAGAACTCGGAATCACATAATGGTGGAGCCAAAAGCTTACCATTTGTGACATTTGGGGCTCGGCCGGGAAAATCAAGGAAAAGTGTAAGGGCAAGTTTATTTGCTAGGCCTACCTAACACATTTGAGCAAACGTCATTTCTGTTATCATTTTTTTTCAGGGTTTTAACAACAAAAACATTATCTTCAGGCAGATAGATACATATAATCTAAGTTATGCAAGTGAGCTTGATTGGTTTGTTTGATGGATGTGGATTTGTGTTGAGATTCTGAGGTTCATTGTCTTGAGGGTAGTAGATTTACTTTGGAGACATGGATATGGATAGTTTAGTGGAGTTAGGCGAGAAGATGAAGCTTTCGGGAAAGGATTTAACAGAGTTTATCAGAGAACAGCAGAAAATAGCAAGAGAGGATCGTGCTATAGAAAGAGCTGCGAGGGAAGAGCAGGAAGAAAGAGCAGAACGCGAAAGAGAAAATGAAAGACAAAAATTGTTGAAAGAACCAGAATTTGAGCTAAGAGCAAGAGAATTTGAACATGAAAAAGCTATGATGGAGATGAAGTTGCAGTTAAGGGAAATGGAGGATAGTAAGTCGAGCTTTGATAGAACAGAGTATGTGGGTACTCCTAAAATGGCAGTTCCGGCTCCAAGAATGCCACCGTTTAGTGCTGGGGAGGATTTAGATGCATACCTACTACGCTTTGAGAGATTTGCAAGAGCACAAGCTTGGCCGGATAGTGATTATGCCACTAATTTGAGTTTATGTTTGAAAGGTGAAGCACTGGAAGTATATTCAAGACTGTCTCTAGAAGATTCTTTAAACTATGACAAGTTAAAAGAAGCATTATTGCTACGTTTCCAACTTACAGAAGAAGGATTTAGAAAGAAATTCAGAAATGGGAGACCAAGGGAGGGTGAAACCACTCTGCAATTCCTTGCAAGAATTGAGAATTATTTGAAAAGATGGATCAATTTAGCAAAGATCGAGAACACTTTGAAGGAGTTTGTGACTTACTTCTGAGGGAACTGCTTTTAAACACTAGTGCTAAGGATTTAAGAGTTTTCGTGAAGGAACATTCTTGTAACACTGCAGAAGAACTGGCTCGTCTCAGTGATAGGTACATGGAAGCCCATGGAGGAAGAAAACGGGCAGATTTCAGTAATCGATTCTGTCCTGTTGCAGAAAATCAACAGCAAACTAATAACAAGACAAAGACAGATAGGGATAAGCATGGACAAAGAGACGTAGAAAGAGATGGGAATAGTAGAGAGAAAAATCGTAACGCATTTAAATGTTTCCTGTGCGGAAAAAGTAATCACAAAGCAAAAGACTGTTGGTCAAAGGGTACTAACAGTAGAGTTCACAAAGCTCAGGCAATGCAGCAAAGAGAAAGTAAGGAGAGCCCTGAAATTCTCCAAGGACAAGAAGCAAGTGCTTGTGTGATGAACCTGATTAAAGAAAGCAGTGACAAACAGATAGAACTAGCTGGAGGGAGAAAGATTCCAGTTGTGAGTGCTGCATGTCAGGATTTTGAAGAAGGGAAACGAGGGAACTTTGTTTTGTCAGAACAGATGCCGGTCACAGAAGGCAGAGTTAATGGTCAGTGTGTGTCAGTTTTAAGGGATAGTGGTTGTAGCGGGGCAGTAATAAGGCGATCGCTGGTGAAAGATGAACAACTAACAGGGTTACAGCAGTTGTGTGTTTTGATTGATGGAACAGTTAGGAGAGTTGATGAAGCAGAAGTTGATGTGCAAACACCATTTTTCAACGGAAAGATTAAGGCAATGTGCATGCAGAAGCCTATTTATGATCTTATAATTGGCAATATCCCAGGCGTAAGAGGGCCTGAAGTTATAGAAAGTAACAATGGAAGTGAAAAGACTCACAGAGAGACAGAGAGACAAAGTGATGTCAGAAGAAAAGATTCAGTGGAAAAAAGCGAAGATACATTAGATTCAGTGGATAAAGTACTTCAAACTACTGATCAAACAGAGAAAGTGGGAGCAGTTCAGACAAGGGCTCAAGTAGCAGCTGAACACCAGAAGAAGGAGAGACCTTTGAAAACGCCTGAAATAAAGGTAAAAGACGTGTCACCAGAGCAATTTCGTAAAGACCAGAGAGAAGATGACACTCTAAAAAAATTGTTTGAAAAGGTAGAAGTTGGAAAGAAAATTGACATGAAAGCTGATGGATATTTTGTGAAAGATGGGATATTATATAAGGCTAGTAAGCAGGGGCATGAAGAAGACAGTTGTGTAGTAGTACCATTTAAGCATAGAGAAGCCATTATGCAAATTGCACATGATTCTATCATGGGAGGTCACTTGGGCTACAAGAAGACTCTTGACAAAATTAGAGCACAGTTTGACTGGCCTGGAATAACAGCTGATGTAGAGAGGTATTGCAAGTCATGTGATGCACGTCAACGTACCATTCCAAAGGGAAAAGTGCCAAAGGCCCCCTAGGAAGCATGCCCATAATTGAAACTCCCTTTCATAGAGTAGCAGTGGATCTGATTGGACCAATGGTGCCAAAGTCAGACAAGGGAAACCGATACATATTAACTCTAGTAGATTATGCTACAAGATTTCCAGAGGCGGTAGCACTTAAAAGTACAGATACTGAGAAGGTGGCGGAAGCACTGGTGGACATGTTTGCGAGGGTAGGAATACCAAATGAAATCTTAAGTGACAATGGACCCCAATTTATTTCAGATGTCATGAAAGAAGTTGGAAGACTTTTGTCATTGAGGCAGCTCTTGTCAACCCCATACCATCCAATGTGCAATGGGCTTGTTGAATAATTTAACGGCACGCTTAAGTTGATGCTAAGAAGAATGGTTGAAGAGCGACCCAAAGATTGGGACAGATACATTTCCCCTCTGCTTTTTGCCTATAGAGAAGCCCCACAAGCAAGTACAGGTTTCTCGCCTTTCGAGCTGCTGTATGGAAGGTCAGTGAGAGGACCTTTATCCATTTTAAGAGAAATCTGGACCAATGAGGAAACAGAATCTGAGACCAAAACAACATACCAGTATGTTTTAGATCTGAAGGAAAGATTGGAAACCACATGCAAGTTGGCACATGAAGAGCTCAGAATGTCAAGTGAAAGATACAGAAAGTATTACGACAGGGGAAGTAAAGAAAGTAAGTTGAAAGTAGGGGATAAGGCATTAATTCTATTACCTACAGATAACAACAAGTTGCTGATGCACTGGAAAGGCCCTTACATTATAACTCACAAACAGAGTGACAAAGATTTTACGCTAGATGTCAACGGAAAGAGGAAAACATTTCATGCAAACATGCTGAAGAAATACGTTGAGAGAGCGATTAAAGCTGATGATGTACAAATTGGTGCAAGTTTGATGGTAGACCAAACGAACATAGAAACTGTGGACAACAATGAGATACTTACATTTCCTACTGATGAGTCAGATGGAAAGGCTACAATTGCCAATGTATTGAATAAAGAGGAGAGAGAAAGAATTCATGAAGTGTTGCGAAAATATGGCCATGTGTTAAGAGATGCACCAGGACAAACATCCATAACAGAGTGTGATATCAAGCTTACAAGTAATGATCCAGTAAGAAGTAAAGCCTATCCTATTCCACATGCTATGAGGGAATCACTGAACAAAGAAGTAGAGAAGATGCTAGAAGCAGATGTGATTGAAAAATCCAACTCGCCTTATAGTTCACCAGTAGTCTTGGTAAAGAAGCCAGATGGATCAAACAGGTTCTGTGTAGACTACAGGAAGCTGAACAGGATAACTGTCTTTGATGCTGAACCAATGCCGTCTGCTAGTGATATTTATGCGAAATTGGCTGGAGATAGGTATTTTTCTAAGATTGATTTAAGCAAAGGCTACTGGCAAATCAAAATGGATGCTGCTTCAAGAGATAAGACTGCATTTGCTACTCCAGAAGGTCTGTATAACTTCAAAAAAATGCCATTTGGACTTGTCTGTGCCCCAGCCGTGTTCAGTAGACTAATGAGAACATTGTTAAGAGGGTTAAAAGGAGTGGACAACTACATTGATGATATTCTGATACACACTGAAAGTTTTGATGACCATGTGAAGTGTCTTGAGGAAGTTTTGAAGCGTCTCTCGGAAGCCAACATGACAGCAAAACCAAGCAAATGTTTCTTTGGCTTTGAAACCATTGAATTCTTAGGCCATAATGTGGGTAATGGATCTATCACACCAATTACAAGAACACTGGAAAGATAGAGGAAGCAGAAAGACCAAAGACAAAGAAACAAGTCAGATCCTTTCTGGGACTAACTGGTTATTACAGAGATTTCATTCAAAACTACAGCACTATTGCAGCCCCGCTTAAAGAATTAACTAAGAAAGCAAAGCCAAATAAAGTAATCTGGGAAGAGAAGCATGAAAACTCTTATATTGAACTGAAGTCAGCATTGAGTAAGGCCCCAATCTTGAGGTTGCCAGATGTAGACAGAGAATTTGTGTTGCAGACTGATGCATCAGATGTAGGCATTGGAGCAGTTTTGATGCAAAGATATGATGGAACCTTGTTTCCAGTGTCTTATGCTAGTCGTAAACTTTTGCCAAGGGAAAGGAATTATTCGGTAGTTGAGAGAGAGTGTCTCGCTTTGGTTTGGGCAGTTCAAAAATTCCATGTTTTGTTGTACGGGAAAGAGTTCACATTACAAACCGATCATGCTTCACTTGCTCATATAAGCAAAGCTAAATTGACTAATTCCAGAATATTAAGATGGTCATTAATCCTACAAGAGTATAGATTTAAGGTTGAGGCTATCGAGGGAACCCTTAATGTTTGTGCAGATTATTTAAGTCGACTAGATTAGATAGCTAGTACCTGATGTGGGATACTGGAGGGCGAAAGCTAGAGTCCTTGAGAGTGATACCACTGAGGGTTGGTGATATCTAACTTTCATATTTAATCTATAAGTTGTTGTTTTTATGCTAACAGATCTAAGACTGTTTGCTTAAATGGGAGGTAATGTCACATCTTATAATTAAATTCGCAAGTCGAACCCTCTCCCCCCAAGAGGAGAAGCACATCCGGCACCTGAGGCACATCCGGGACATGGCGCACATACGGGATCTTGGCAATGGAAGACAATAGAAAGGAGATGGACCGTGGCGTAAACAAGTTGGGAAGGTGTGAAAAGAAGAGGATGAGAGGAAAAGAGAGCAACTGATGGCGAGGGCAACGAAGCTATCAGAGGAAGATAAACTGGACCGTTGAGTTGATAGAAAAGACTAAAGCTATGGAAGAGAACAGATCGTATGATAGGTTCTTGTTATGAAGAATTTGATTGTGTTAGGACCATTACGAACCTTGATTTTCGATGTTGTTTTGGATGCTGTTTGCTTTGCATTTTGCCTTGCGTTAGGTAAAGCAATGCATTGAATGCTTCATCGCTCGACGTGCAACTAGCAGGTACACATAAATCAGAGAATTCAGTTTACTTTATGCAGGTAAAGGACTCGGAATCACATAATGGTGGAGCCAAAAGCTTACCATTTGTGACAGTGCCCTCTTGAACGTTGCAAAACAAGGTGTTTCAGAGTCTTTCCAACGCTTAGACATAACTATTTTGAAGTAATTTGCAAGTAATGTGATATAGGAAACAAGCAAGAATAAAGATATGGAGAATCTAAATATTTGGCGATCTGAGAATTTAACCCTAATCCATATGGGCTTTTTTCGAGCTACCATTTATGGGGGGGGGTTCTTTCCACCCCCCCCTCTGTAAACTGCCTTAGCCTGGTCAGAATTAAATGCAACTTGGCACCGTTACAGATCAGGTAATTTCTAGCATGAAGCGTAATTTGGGTGTGGCTGCCACGCCTTATGACGTCATAGTGACGTCATGAAGTTTAAAATCAGTGAAAATCAGGTTTCCAAGTTAAATTTGAATTCAAAGAAGATTTTGCATGAAAATTTGGTAGTTTTTGGTTCAACATAGCCACAAATTTGATATGAAGATATCATTTCATTGAAATTAATGAATTTGGAGTGATATTTTGGCAGAAATTAGCCAATCTGAATGACGTCATTAATGCAATGAATTTGTTCTCTGTAGAAATAGACAAAAAGAAGCTGCAAAGTGGTAATACTCCATCACAAACGTATCATTGGAGTGTTTTCAATCGAAAAATTTCGAAAATATTCAAAAAGCTTGCTAATTAGCCCAAAATGGCGGCCAAAATGACGTCATCATCAAAATATGCTGACATCATCAAATTCCAGAAATTCCTGTATCAAATTAAAGCTCTTCGTTTACTGATTCATTTGGTGTATAAAACTTCATAATTTGATCAAATCTTTCCATTCAAACCATCAAAAACAATGATTTTTCTGCTACCTGCTTCCAAATATGGGCATGTCATGTGACCTGTGAGCTCTATTTTTTAAAACTTTTTTGATCAAAATGTGGCGAACAGATAATTAGTAAAAGTCAGAGGGGTTTGGGGGACATAGGTGATGTCTTTTAAACACACGGCAAGAAAAACCTCGAGGGGGGTGGAAAACACCCCCCATGCGGATTAGGGTTAAGTCTGACACGAAATTTGGTTTTGCCCCAAAAAAGCCGAGCTATCAATGGAATCTAGGTAAACTATACATCATTCAATGCACGAGAATGTGGGGATTCTAACCATATCAAAATTATTGGAAAATACTGTGAAATTATATTTTCCAGGCAAATTTCTTGCTTTAAAGAGTGTACCGCCTTCAAAAGCTATTTTGTACCCTTGCATTTGAGGTAACAGAATCTGACTTGCATCAACAGGAAGTGCAGACCCTAAGCTTTTAAAGTGTGTCTGGAATTTTTCAAATTCCTGTTTCCTTTGAATCTACATGCTGTCAAAAATTAGCAATTGATTTTTCTGCCCTCCCACAGTTGTATTTGGCTATAAAAGACGGACCAGAACACATACGAAAAATTTGGGACACACTTTCAAAGCTCCAAGTCTGTCTTGGCCATGCAAGTTTTCGAGCCATTCGATTGGCTCAAAGGGTACAAAACAGCTTTTTCCTACCTGTACCTTGTGGATTTGTGTGTCCTGAGAAAAATGGATTTTTCGTAAAGGACAGGGTAAAGTACACAACGGGACCATATAAACCATACTAATCCGGATCAAGCCATTTAGGCTTAAAAATCAATTAGAGTCCTCAAATGATTACCCGATAACCACAACCAAACAAGAACGCGCAATGCTATTTCACACAAACCACAAGGACTTGGGGATTATCGGCTCAACAGGTCGAGCATTTAGGTGTGGATTTTGAAGACCACAGATAACAACTTTGATTAAAAAATTAAGGAGACCTTCATGTACATGAAGTTTCTTCCATTTATAAAACTTCTGTTGGCTTCAAGCAAGGTATCATTGTGTGCCTGGAAAGTTCGGCTAACAGAATATGAAAAAATCGAAAAATGGATATTTTCACCCAGAAAACGTTTACCGTAACCTTAAGCGATTTGTTATAAAAAATACGCACATACAGTAGTTCTTTGCCTAAAAATCATCGTCGGTTTTCACATAATTTGATGCTCTTTAAAAGGAAACTGATACTCTTTTAGTCGGAGCCTTAGGAAAATAAAACATTACAACAGCATGTGATGATACTGTTCTTCCAGCTTTCAAAGCTTTCGAAAGAGCAGTGGATTTCACAATACACAACATTGAAGGGTATCCCTGTTATTGAGCACCAATTTGAGATTGTGGACTTTGCACTGACGCACTGGCAACGTCATTAGGCTGTAAGCCTAAAACCAGTAGGCCCATGGCTACTAGTTTTGACCCACAAGATTCGACCTGCGTTTTGTTGACCTGCGTTGACCTGCATGACTTGCGTTTTACACCAGCCGTGCTATTTGTGTGATCTAACGGTTTGGCTTCCTGCATCAAGCACAACAAAAGTTATGTTGGTACGTACGCCCCCTTTCTGCTCCTTCCTGAAGTGCTTTCAGCGTGCTCCCCCCGGGGGGGGGGGTAACTTAACTTGTCCATGGTACGGGGTTGTGCCATTTCTTAGGGTACCTTTTTCATGATAGTTTCCGGATTTATGGGTATGGTTTCAACAATTTTTGGCATCTTCCGGATTTATGGGTATAGTTTTCTGTCTGAATTCATTTATTGGTGAGCTGTTTTGGCATTCCCAGATTTATGGGTATGATTTTCCGAAATTCTCCAGATTTATGGGTATACTTTCGAGAAATTTCTCCGGATTTATGGGTATACTTTTGAGAAATTTCTCCGGATTTATGGGTATACTTTTGAGAAAATTTCTCCGGATTTATGGGTGGTACTTTTACGATTTGAATGGCACAACCCCGTATCTTGGAAACTCAAGTTACCCCCCCCCCGGGGTGCTCCCACAGTATCTCCCAGCGTGTGATGACAAATGCACAAATATTTTGGAGAGTCATGAACTTCTAGCCCCGTGAAGAACACTAACCTCGTCGAGGAAAGTTCAAGGAATATAGACCAGGAGATGATGAATGACAAGAAGCAAAATAAAAGTGTTGAATAAAGCCTGAATGAATGCAAAGTATCTTTGACAATGAAACTGCTCGTATTATTTTGAGATCCTTTGTCAGGCGTCCGGTGCCCTGTCAACGAGAAAGACGACCTCGTAAATCCACAGGGAAACCAGGATTGATTGGCACTATTGAGTACGAGGCAATGGATGCGCGCGAAGCCATGCCGGCAAGAAACACATGCTCTATGTTTACATCATCTGTGTATCCATGCATGCAAACGGTTACATCAACGGAAAAAGCGTTTCTTCTTCGAAGAAAGATTGTTCAAAATGCCGAAAAGTTGCTGTGCAGTTGGTTGCACAAATCGTCAAACGAAAGAAAATGCAAATCTACACTTTCATAGCATACCTAAGGGAATAACGCCGTTCCAGAAGCGGAGAAGAGACGATTGGATTAGAGCGATCAGACGCAAGAATTGGGCAGACGAACAAATATCGAAAGCACTTATTTGCAGTGAACACATTGTTTCAGGTATAAACCATTCATTTATAACTCACCGAAAAGCATGTGGTATTTGATTTGTGTTTTATTTACTAAAAATAGGCATAAGGCGTGATTGATACGACCCTTCTTCATTCCTTCCAATTTTAGGGAAGCGGTCAGACAATCCTGAGGAGCCAAACTGGGCCCCCGCCATTTTCAAGTTTACAACAAAGCAAGAAGAGAAAAGAGTAGCTAACCAAATAACTAAGAAAACAAGATACGAACAGTTGAAGAGTAAAAGAGATAAATTACTGATAAATTGGAATGTGACCGTGAATGAAATGATGAGCATAACAGAATCAGATGGCAGTAGTAGCACGGCAGAATCAGACGATGCAATGGAAGGAGAGGGGGAAGCCACAGTTGATGCTGAAACCCGGTGTAATTTTGACAGTGAAGCCCAATTTTGGAAGGATAAAGCATCACAAGTAATGATGAACTTATCGAAAGGCTTAAAGAAATCTACAGGCTAAGAGAGGAAAATACCAAACTGCGACAAAACATATTTGGTTTCAATTAAGTTAACAGCTCAACTGAATGGTTCAAATTTTGCACAGGATTACCAACTGTGTCAGTATTTCTTTGGATTGTTGGACTGATAAAAGGGAGTGTAGAAAAATGCACTTCGAAGCTGTCAACAGAGGATCCTGTCCTGATAGTTTTGATGAAATTAAGACTAGGGTTACTGAACAAAGACATACAATGCCTGGCAAAAGTCCTTGGAACACTTAGGCTATTTCTTCATTATCCACATTTCTAACTATAGCCATCAGGTTCAAATACCTCCTCGCCCCCGAAACAATGTTGATTTCGAAGGTTATTGTCCCAGCATTCCAGCAGAGTCGCGGATCGTCCTGTCATCCCGATTTTTAGACCACAAAACAACATTGTTCTAAGGGGGAGAGGGGGAAATCGCAAAACAAGGCAAAATTAGCGGAGGTGTTCCAAGACTTTTGGCAGGCATTGTCTGAATTTTATTTCGATAACTGTGTTGTACAGGAATAGGAACTTCAAGCATCCTGAGGTTTTCGATGGTCCTGATTTCATCTGTGACCACCAAAAAGCCGCATTTTTTGCTGATGACGTCATAATTGGCAATCAAATCCACTTTAAAGCAGTGCCGCAGAAGGGACTTTGGAGTCAAAGAAGCACAACGATAAATGGCAGAAACTGGTCACAGAGCTATCAAATAAATGCTTTTCAGGGAACTTTTACAGTATCACATGTCGTGTGTTAAGGAACCTTATGCCCAGGAAGCATGAATACTTTTATATAGTGACAAAAATTACGGCATGCCATGCCGGCCGTGCCTGGCTCCTTCTGGACTGACTGCTCCGCAGAGGACAGAGTGCTCCCGTTTTGCAAACGGAATCACACTTTACAATCACACTTTACGAAAAGTAATTCCCATTTTCTCCATAATTCACAAAGTAACATGAAATATTATGTGCCCAGTCGCTTTACACCATCGATAGTTTCCGAATTCGCCAAAACTTATACTGGTTCTTTCGTGATCGAGGGAGGATCTTCGGCAAAGTTCACAGTTAACGATCAATGCAGAATGAAATTGGATATGGTCTAACTTCATATTTTGAAAAAAGCGTTAACTGTAGGCCTTCTCAATTTTCTCCATAGTACTTTGTCCAATCAACTCGAAAGTACATGAATTGGTACACCTCAGTCATGGTACACCTCTCACGTAAGTTAGGGCCACTTTGCCAAACGTTGTGGGATGTTTGAACGATTTCAAAATCGTTTACTGTGGCTGTAACCTGTCCATTTCAAACATTTTTGAGTCCGAGCACTTCGTAAATTCTATATTTATTGTTTTGACTTGGTAACGTTGCGTCTCCTATTGTCTACTTGCAGTGTGTCACATGCTTAAATTGAAAGGCATTGGAAATGATTAGCTGAGCATGTAAATTGCCTTTTGTTGACAACGTTGCGTGGAAATTGCAAACAAAGGTCGTAAGAATAATCACATTGTAACTTGGTCGTAGATATTCCTCAAGGTCAACGTCGAAGGGACACACCAAAGGCTCGTCTCACCATGTTTAACAGGGTCATGTTTAGATTATTATGATCTGTGTCTGTCCCAGTGTCTCTCAACAATTTTGAATGATTTCATTGCAAAAAATGCGACTAACAATTCTTAACTGTACTAGAATATTTCATCATGTTTATAAGCAATAGTGCAGGTAGAGAAGTCCGTGAAAGTGACGCAGGATCACCAAACGGCAGCAAGATAAGTTATAGCCTCGTTCTCATGTTTGATAAATCCACCCATTATAAGGCCATGAAAAGATGAAAGTTTGGGGTTTTCTTTCAGAGATAGATACATAAGATAATAGTCTATCATTCATATCCTATTCAAGTGTAGCAAGCTGGATAGATTGATTATTTGAAGGATTCTAAGCGAAGTATCAGACAAAAATCAATAAAAATACGGAAAATTGTCAATTATGACGTCACAAATGTGGAATAGGAAATTTTAGCTATGACCAAAGAAATCAGCACCATCAAAACCTTTGGATGCATCACATTGTCTTTTTCTAAATCACCGTTCTCAAAATAAAATTCAGACGATGCCTGGCAAAAGTCCTTGGAACACTTAGGCTATTTCTTCATAATCCGCATTTCTAACTATAGCCATCAGGTTCAAATACCTCCTCGCCCCCGAAACAATGTTGATTTCGAAGGGTATTGTCCCAGCATTCCAGCAGAGTCGCGGATCGTCCTGTCATCCCGATTTTTAGACCACAAAACAACATTGTTCTAAGGGGGAGAGGGGGAAATCGCAAAACAAGGCAAAATTAGCGGAGGTGTTCCAAGACTTTTGGCAGGCATTGTAGCTCATCAGAACAGCTGCAAAATGACCATGATCTCAAAAATCTACAGGAGTTGGCTCCCAAAACTTGCTGCTACACTACAGCAGGTACTGATTTGGCCTAGCAGGGTAGAGATCCGCTCTAATCTACCCCATTCCTTTCAGAGAAAGTATAGAGACTTCATCTGCATAATTGATTGCAGTGAGATATTTATTGAGAGGCCACGGAATTTGACAGCACAGACGGCACAGACGTGGCCAAGCTACAAACACAACAACACAATTAAATATCTCATTGGAATCAGTCCTGCTGGTGCAGTCATGTTTTTATCTGAAGGTTGGGGTGGAAGGGTATCTGATAAGCAGATGACCTTATAATCTGGGTTTCTGAGTAAAATTCAGCCAGGGGATTGTATCCTAGCAGATCGAGGGTTCCTGATAGAAGAAGACCTGAACAGAATAGGGGCATATTTACGAATACCAAAATTTACAAAAGGGAAGATTCAGTTGCCTTCTGAAGATGTTTACGTGTCTCTCCAACTATCAAATGTTAGGATCCATGTTGAGCGTGTAATAGGACAACTAAAAAATTTCCAGATCTTGCAGAGAACCATACCAATTTCACAAGTAGAACTCCTAGATAATGTCATGGTAGTTCTTTCTGCATTAGTTAATTTTAATAAGAGTGTTGTTTCACGTTAAGTTTAGAGGATGAATCAATTTTCATCAGCGTACTGAAGAAGGTATTTGCCATCTGAATATATACTTTTTATGGAAGTTTTCCAACTTTGCTTTCAGCTTTGATGCTCATCTTGCTTCTTGATTGCTTAGTTCATAGCCCATTTATCCACATCATTTGGGATAAATGACACATTATATATTTTGAATGCCAAATATCATCCTTGGGGATAACACTCATTTTGTCTTTAAGAAAATTCTTGCAAGAAACTGCAGTGGTACATTCCAGGGAAATTAAGAAACTCTGCAAGAAGCAAATATGAGGTCAATTTGAAGCAAAGAAACTTTGCAGTTTTGTATTTTGAGAGGAAATCTTATGCAGAGTGAAAGAACTCAACATGGCTGTTTTGCTGCAGAAAAGATTTAGGCCAAAGGCAAAAAGCTAAGCGAAAAATTCCAAGGATGAGTTTCTTTAAAACAAAGTGAATGTAACAAGTTAAGAAAATTTTAAAGTAATGTCAGATAGATCAAAGACTGTGGGTACTTGATTGTTAAGTGGCACTGGATGTGCCGCTTAGATGGATGGATTTTCCACCAAATTCCCACACATGGATCTGTTTTTAACCATAATTCAGGTAGTTGGGTAGCTTTTTCAGAATATTTATCCAACTGATAAAAATTTGAATGGACTTTGCATCCTCAAATTGACAAGATTCATAGAATGATTGTGAAACTTTAGAAAATTCATGCAAAGAAGTTCAAAATTCTTGAAAGGTCATACAAATAGGTCCTTTTCAAAGTCCATGTTCACACCAAGTCACATTCACAGTCAAGTACCCCTCCCCCAGGGGATCAAAGGCATTAGGAAGTTATGCCCTGGGAAAAAGGGTATGCATAGTTTCAAACATTCATTTCAATCAAAATGAAGGCATAAGTATTGCGCTATGGAGCACAACCAGATTAACCTACAATCGACCCTGCCATCTGATTCAAGATTTTGATTTTGTGTCCCTTGAATATGGAGTAGTCCTTGGAGAAATTAGTAAGTCAAATAATTTCTCAACAACGCAAACTTCATTATCAGATGTTGACTTGCTACAGGTCTCAGTTTTAATCTCAGAATATCTCAGACAGAGTAAAATGAATGGACCTTTCCGCAATGACAATGGGAATAGAAACAAAACGAAGACTTGTATCAAGTCAATATCAGATGATAACCCTTATGTAACACCAATGAAATCAAGTTAGGTTATGAGACAATGCAGACATAACAAATATACTTATATCAAGACCAAACAGGTTGCATCAAGTTCTGCTGACAATTTTTTGGGTCCTGCTCTTGCAATACTTGCACAACCATTTCCCCTTGGGTGCCCTTAAAATGTTTACACATGAGTAATGAAACCATTTGATTTTACATGACTCATTTTCACAAAAGATCATTTGTCCAAACTCAGGTCTTCTACTATCACAGAATAGTCCCCTGTCATGAACTGTGTTTGGTTCCAACTTTCTAGAGACAATCTCAGGTAGAAAGTGTTCAGAGAATTTTGCCTCCAGAGTCTCTTTAAGTTCTTTGATGAATGGTTTATTTATCCAACCATGCTCAGGATGCCACCTCCATATGTGTAACCATAGAAATAACCAAATTCTACTTGACACAATTCCATCTGCAGCTGTATTTGATAGTAGTACATGCGGTTCTGCTTAACCATTAACTTTTCATCAATTGGAAAGTCTTTGTCATGAGACCAGCCTATGAAACCATCTTTGTACTTGTAAGGGCATTTAATTTCTAAAACATCTGTTCCGTGGCAAGAACATGTTACAATGCCATCAGGTGAAGCTCCCAGACATGGAAAATCTGCATCAATCACCAGTCCACTTTGGTAAATTGTAAAGTTTTCATGCTTCTTTGATTCATCTGAAAAAAAGCTTCTGCATGCCTCAGGCTCCATAGCTTTGCCATACTCTGTATATTTCGATGAAAATGGAGGCTTGTACTGCATCACTGACTCAATAAGTGACTCGCTGTCCTGCATTCTTGACACTTTGTAACAAATGGAAGCAGTTATTCTGCCTGCCCTATGTATCATCCATACTTTATTTGAAGCTTGTTCACTGGTAGCTTCAAACAAATTTTCGTACATTTTGTGGTAGTTTGTGTAGCAGCACATGCTGTTAAGCTTCTTTCCATGTTCTCTAAGCTCTTCATTTGTCATGTTGATTGCAGTTGGGTCAAACAAGCTTATGAGGGACTCAGGTATTCGATTTGTTTCATTTTCACAATCTGTATCAGTTTCACTGTCATCCTTCAGCTCTTTCGAGATATGAGGCACCTTTTTTGTTAATGTCTTGAGTACAGGTTTGTCCAGTTCATCAGAAGGTAGACTGGTGAACACAGCCGCTTTTCGGTAGGCATGGTACAGTCATAGTCACAAGAGAGAGCCATAGTCTTGAAGCTAGAACAATCACCCATTGTTTGGTTGTTGTGTTCACGCACTGATGTTGAAACGCGCTATCACGTGACCGAGAGAGTGCATCGATTCACAACATCCGAGAGGATCCTCGTACTTACAGCGAAGGTTTCCGTCTCGTCGTCTCTTTCGATGCATGTTTTGGTTTAGCTGAAAAGGATTTGTTGGAGCAAGATGAAGCTATCAATTCTGAAATAGATGGTGGTGTGTTTGAGGTACATTTAAATTTAATTCAATTTCGTTTTCTTTCATAATCGCCAGAAGCGCCGGGAAGGGGGGCAAGGGGGGGCGGCCGCCCCTCCAATGTTCTCCAGGACCATGTTTCTAATTCTCCTAATTCCGGCGTAAAAATTTCGGGGGGGGGGGTAAGGCCGATGATCTTGGCAATTATAATTTTTACGAGAACAAGATTCTACAATCTTGCCACCTCAATTGCATTTTCCCGCGATCTGTACGGCATTGACTCGAAATTTTTCTCATGGCGAAGCCCCCAGGTTCCCGTTCTACGTACGCTCCAAATTCGCATATCTCATCAAAATAGCTTGTAGAGGACGTAAGTCAAGATCTTTTTCACGAACGAGGAGAAAGAAGTTTGGTGGTTGCGTAGTCGGTGCATGGTAAGAATCTTTCGGCGAAATACTGGAAAGTGACCGGGAGACTTCTTCTAAGCCATAGCATAAGTTGGCTCCTAGAGAACTTTTCTAGACAAACTATTATAGCATTGTCCAAGACTTACATTTTTTGAGGCCTTGGAAGTTGGGTTGTGAGGACCGTTAGGGACCATTCTAGAAGAAAGTAAAGTGTGTGTGCGCAAAAATTTTCCTGCGGAGGTGATCCATTGAAATTGTTACAAGATTGTGAAGGTGTCCCCTTTGGTCTTCGTGAAGATTACATGTAGGATATAGGCATTCTAAGCCAAAGAATATCATGTTTAAAAATTTTTCGGGAGATGCTAATTCAAATAACTGTTGCGAAGTGATCAACAATTCCAATGCAGCACAGGCTGAAATGTTATCGGTAGAAGTGTTCTAGGCCAAAGTAAAGAGTTAATCTACAAAAATTTCCTGTGGGCTTTTCCCCCAGACCCCCTCAGTATTTACTGGGTTTTGAAGTTTCTGCATAGCCCGATGGCCTCTTTTTTCACAAACCATGAATATTACTTCATATTTCTCAATCTGAGAGTACACGATGGCCTTGTGACAGATTTCATGACAGAGTGGCGTGCGGTAAATTGGTCGATGAATTATTTGGGGATCCAAAGATTGGACGCTCGGTCTCCGGTTGGACGTCATTTTTTAATCGTGAACAGTGTTGTACCCTACTTGTGTTGTTTAACAGACTCATTTAATCTTTATTTCAGTCTTTGAAAAGACGCTGGTCGCATCTATAGCCAAGGTAGAGGGCGTGGTCTAAGAAAATTTTCTGGGGCTCCGCCCCAGACCCCGTCTTATTTTGCCCCTCCAATAAAAAATCCTGGCGGCGCCACTGATAATCGCACGATAGTTAATTGACTAGAATTAGGCCTACTTTTGCATATCGCCAGGAAACTTGTTCTGCTTTTGGTCTGAAACCAGATTTCACCGGGAACGAATTTGTTAATTCTTATTATTAAATAACGACCATAGCTCTACTCATGTATGTATGCGTCAAACTCTTGCTTTAGGTTGAAAAAGAACAAGAAAAGGACGCATTTTCGTGAGCGATGTTGAGAGAAGTGCATATCATAGTTGTGACCATACGAATACCAAATGCGAGAAGAACGAGAATTTTGGCGAAGATACTGCAAGAACTTGTAACAGAAAGAACCAAAAGCAGATGGGCCAGTCATGCACCCATTGCAGTTCAAAGGAATGATTGCAAACCCAGTTCCAAAACTGACTGATGGCGGAGAAAAGTTGTCAAATTATCCTGCCAAAGCAGAGCCTTGAGACTACAAGAACATGGATGATGTGTTCTCTATGCACAAGAGCATTGTACATCTATCATCCAAGCATGAAATAGAAACAATGAAAAAATTTCCCCTATTTTTATAAATGTTTTTGTTGAGGAAGGATTCCAAAGATTGAACAAACATTCTTGTTCAGTCATTGTAATGTAGCTGGCATTTCATGTTTTGGCCTATTTACATCAAGCCCAAGCAAATTCAACTTTACTACCAAGCAACATTTCTAATAACTGTAGCAATTCTAACAGAGGAGGCTTGTATTGCATTGCTAAGTGGATATGTCTTTGGAAAATTGCATAGGTGTATCCAAAGTTCAAATAACTTTAACAAATTCAAGAGCCAACAGTCTTTGTCATAAATGATTGTGGCAAAGTAACTGATGGCATGGTCATCTCAATTTTCTTTGGTGTTTTGAAATGTTTCTCATAAAAAGATGAGCAGTGGAGATATGATAGCAAAGCTTCTTCAAAATCGTGAAATTTTGACTTATTTCAAACAACTGAACGTGGCAGAGCAGGGCGTTGACAAGAAAATATCACAAGATTTCTTGCAACAATTATTCATCCTACACAGTATATCAGGTTCAGAGCTTTTTCATACAGGATGCTTGACATGGGAAAATAGTGGACAACAATCAAATGGAGGTGAACCCAGCTTTAGTGTATAAATACATCCATTTTTCATAAGAAACTGTGTAGTCTCTTATAGAGAATTAAGAAACTCTACCAGAAAATGATCAGAAGTCTTATCAGAATTAAGAAACTTTTCAGAAGCATTGATTTTGTCTTTAGAATTTGACTCTTCTAATTTTGTAGGTTCACAAAAATCAGTCAGTCAAAACAAAGAATTTGAGGCCTGAAGAAGAAATATCAAGTGTTGCCTTATTCTGGGATCTTTTGCACGCACCTGGGGAGGGGGGGGGGGCTCACCTCAACGTTATGACTTTTCATGCAAGTGTGCCTAGTTTCTGCTCTTTCCAGCAGAGTTTCTTAAAATGAAGAATCTGACGGAAGTAAGAATTGGTCCCAAAAGAGCAGAAACTGGGCAGGCATGTATGAAAAGTAATATTTTTAGGCCCCCTAGCTGCCTGCAACAGATCCAAAAAAAGGCAACTGATAGTTCTTCTTCAGGCCTCAAATCCTTGGTTTTTCAAAGAGCTTATGTAGCCAATACTTCAATAAAAGTCAGACTGCCATATGACATTACTCCATCCAGTTTCTGCTCTGTCAGCCCAAAGTTGATAGCTGTCTTCTTTACATGAGACATGTGACTGTGTTGGATTTGCAAAATTTTCTTCCTTGTAATGGAATCATCTGTTGACCTTGGGTCTTTCCTCAGGCTGCAGCTAAAACACAACACAGACATTTTATAAAAAAATATATATAAAAGTTCCCATCCCATTAGAAACTTACAATAGATGAGAATTTTTTGTACTGAGCATCATATAGATACCAACCTACCTTTCTTTTAGTATAAGATGATGAAGGTGAATTTGTGTTTTTGCGCTGAGGCTGGGATTGCAGATATTGCTCAACTGGTGGAGCTGTTCCTGGGATTTGGCCCTGTCTGCCTGACTGTTCTGGCTGCAAAGTCAGAGGATTATACCACTGTGCCACCACTATGGTGCACAACACCTTCAAACTAAGATTGCCCTGGATAGTTTAAGACAGTTTTGTAAAATTTTTGTGAATGGAGCCCTCAAAGGTTCTTAATTTTTTCTCAGGCATTTCATCATATTCTTGGTGTTTCTATCCTGTGCCCTCGTGAAAGCTAACATTTGATAAAATCTTTTAAGACATTGTGCCAGCTGTAATACATCACTTCACAAGGCCTCCCAACTAAATAAAATGATAGAAAAACCTGTCAAAATAACTTGAAAATCTCTTTCGATTTCCTTGAATATAAAAAATTTTGTGTAATAGGTTTTTCCAGTTTTCAGTTACACCCAGAGAGCTGGGTTTCTATATGAAGAGTTTCTTCCAGAATTTAATTAAGATGGTATAAAAATTACTCACCTGAAGTTTGGGTTATGATTGACCTTCCAGCATGTCAGAGTTGATACTGCTTCCGGTATTAATGTCTTTTGATCTGAATCTAGAATAAATCCAGAAAATAGTAAGTTGCACTCAGCGATAAACATAGACAGTTACGCACAAACATGAAGGTCAAGTGGTCAGCTTGTTCAGTAGGCCATTGTGTAGGCCTAAGCACACAAAAGAGTGCTTCGAAGTCTTTATAAATAAAGTTGGTCCATCAAGTCAAATTACAGGCATATTGATAATAATATGATTAGGTTGTCTAAAAGATCTTAATTTCAACACTTACAAAGTATCATTATGTCTGCTTCGTGAAGTTCTCTTGAATATAAACACGGCTTTTGGATCTCTGTTTTCTCGAATCTTTGGAAACATGGGTCCGTCATGACGAAGATACCAAGGAACTTCCAACGCCGATTGGACTTGAATTCGTCCGACTTGCAGGCAGTTTAACAGCAGATATTGTGTTTAATTTAGTGCTTCTCAAAGTACAACAGTCATATATTAAACAGCTAGCTCATGGAATTCATAAAACCAGAATCTTCTGATCGTATCCAGCAGCGTGAGTACGCTCCGCCATATCTTTTGCACCTTCGCAAAAATTTGATGCACCTTCAAGTAGACTGGGCACTAAAAAAATGTTGACAAAAAGATAAAACAAAAGCGCATTGTTAGCTTCAAGACTACAGCTCTCTCTTGTGACTATGGTACAGTGCAGCAAAATTCTCTCTTTTTTTTCATTACTGCCTGATGCTGGGTCATAGCAACTGAAATGCTTGTTGGGCACTTTCTTTTTGGCAGCTGGGGGCAATGATTGCTTTTTTGGTCTTGAGAAATCTATTGCAGACAATGGTGCAGGTGTTACAAATTTTCTTGAGGTTTTCCATGCACACAGCTGACTTGTTGAAGCTGCTTGCTCATTTAAGTTGTAATGGACAGCAGCTTCCAGTTTGAAGAGAAGGGCTGCAATATGACTGCATTCAGAACCCAGTCCAGCCATACATGTACAGTTTCCAGTGAGAATCCATCCATCTTTCTGATGTAGACACACCCATACTTTGTACAGGGTTGTTTTTTGCCCCTGTCGTTGACTTGGCAACACCTATGTGGAGAGAAAAGTTAGATTATTCATAATAGATGAGTATTGTGCATAAAACATAAAAATAGGTAAAATTTTTTTCTTATTGAGTAAAATATTTGTGTGTATATTCGATACTGCCTCCAAAGTAGTGAATTTCTTTCTCAGATGCCCACCAAAAGAGAATTATTGGCCATCCATTGTTGTCAACAACAAGCATTAGAGACGACTACTACTGAGTACTGATAAGAAACCCTTGAAAAACTTTGAAAAATGTAGTAATGAGTTATCAAAACCTTAGTTCCTTGAATAAAAACCTGAAAAACATTGAAAACGGATCGTGTTATAAAAACATGTAAGCTTGAAGAGCGTCGTTGAGTTACCTCAGATTTGATGTAGGAGAACTCGCTTTCGTTTGAAGTCTTGTGATGGAAGCAATCCTGGACATGCCCGCATGTGAAGTAGTTGTAGGCTTCAAGTGACTTGTAGGCTTTTGTCAATTCCTTGGTAAAAACACTTGGCGTATCTAGAAGGTACTCGGTGACATCTCTCCCCGAGAGGTCTGGAAGATTCGAAATGTCGTCACTCCAATCGCCGTGTAACGCAAGAGGATCTGGAAGCTGTTCACCGCTTGTCAGGGTCAATTTTGACAGATATTGCTTTCTTTCCGCAGGATCAAGGCAATCGACGTATTCAGAAGTCATTCTCGAAGTCATATTCGACTAAATCTAAAATATGTCCTGAAGTTTACAGCGTTTAATAGTCAACAGTATCCATTGTATCTGCCTATAAACAGGTGGACGCACCACGCGTTCGATTGTTTTGCCGGCACAGCTGCGCGCGCAGCGTGTTTACATCGAACTGTGACGTCACGCGGCAAGGGATCTATAACTCCTTTTACAATAACAAAGCATGTCTTTCGTCAGTGTCCTGGGCACGAGTCTGTTTCGTAGACAACACAAATGTCATGGTCTAGAAGACACTACATCACTTCCCCTTGTTCAAGGTCACTGTTTATCTGACTTTCTCTGGGGGTATCGGTTCTCCAAAACGAACTGGTGGTCTTGACGGTCTGCTGAAACGTCGTACAATATTTTGTTGCTGCTGTTGTTGCTCCTTCGGAACAATGACTTCATCTGCTGGGTTAACTGCTACGTCATGTGTATCAATCACATCATCAGAATCTGAACTGTCAATTGGATGTGGTAGTTTTGGAATACGCTTGAAGTGAGAAACATTGCGAGTGATGCGACGCTTATTGCTATCCTCTGCAGCGACACATGATCGCTTTCGCTCAACAACGACGAATGGGGTTTTTTTGGAACGAGGGGTCAGCTTGTTTTGCTTTTCTTGTTTCACAAGGACGCAGTCTTCAATTTTGATGTCACTTCTTTTGGCAAATCTCCTTTTATCAGCATAACTCTTGTTATAGATCTTACGCGATTGTTCATTCTCTTTGGCTTCTTTGTGTCGATCAACAACATTTTTCTTCTCTAACGTAGGGAGTTTACCGTTTACGACCCGATTGAAAAGTAGTTCAGCGGGAGGAACTTTTTTCGTGGCATGGGGGGTGGTGCGGTACTTGAGGAGAAAACGGTTTAATTCTTGTTGCCACACGTTTCCCTCGAGCTTTGCAGTTGTTAAAGCACGACCCAACGGTTGATTGAATCTTTAAACTTCGACATTTCCCTGCGGCCATTTGGGAGTTGAAGGATCTTGGTTGATACCCAGAGCTTTCAAATAGCGACTGTACTCATTACTGTTAAAAGGGGGGCCATTGTCTACTGTCATGGACATTGGAATTCCATGAGTAGCGAAAATTTTGTCAAACTTGGGAATTACGCTTGACGATTTTGTAGATCTTACAATTTCCACTTCTGGATATCTTGAATAACGGTCGATAACAAGGAGGAGATATTCTCCAGAAGGGAGGGGACCATAAAAATCTGCATGTACTTTTTGTCATGGTCCTTGAGGCATGTCAGACATTTGTAGGGGTTCCGGTGGATTAGGCTGTCCGGTCGCTTCGCAAGGAATGCATCGATCAATGGTTTCTTTCACAAGTCGGTCTATTCCTGGAAACCAAATGTTTTCACGCAAAATGGCTTTAGCTTTCACTAATCCTTGATGCAGAGGCGGATCCAGACCGGTGCAAGAGGGGCTCGAGCCCCGGTCAGATTTTCATACCTGTGTCAAAATCCATAAACCATTATCGATTTGTTTCGAAAAATGATCTGTGACATCATTTGTTCTACTTATCAACCAAAAAATGTCTTGATACATCCCAAAATGCGTCTGTTAGGCACGCAGTGTCTTATGAGCTTGCAATGCTACGAAGGCAAATTGCGGTAAATTGCGGACCATTCCGTCTTGAAGAACAAATCTTGGCCATTTCGCTTTTCACTTAGGATACGTCATTTTACCCCTAGCCCCTATGACCCGCATGTTATGCCCGCCGCAAAAGCTATCTGGCCAATAAAGTCCATCTTCACCGGTGCTAAACGTCACTCTGACCGGTGCTCAAATGGAATCCACCAATCAAACAGCGGGGCTGACCGGGGCTCAACGTCAAAATGACATCACTCGATCTGGAGGACAATGTTCTTGGAAGAGTCACATGGCTTATTCAGAAGTCAAAATGGCTGACTGGCTGCTCGACCCTCCTCGCATGCATGCTCTTCTTGAAGAGAAATACTGCGAAGCAAGTCAATCACCCACTTCGCTGCTGCAAGAGATGCAGTATTACATAAGAAATAAAGGAGGTAAGCAGTAAATATACAGTCACCTAAACACAATTGCTGGGGCGTCGTGGCCGGGGGGGCAGGGGGGCCATGGCCCCCCTATTTTCGAAATCGTCGGATTTTTCGGAAATTTTTATGCTTCGTCGGAAAATTTTCGGACTTTTGCTGTTGGCAAACATAGGGGGGGGGGGAAGAAACATTTTTTGGTGAAAAGAAAATTTGTTTGGCCTTAAAATGCTCTGTAATTTGAAAACTATGCACAGAATTTCGGACATAAAGGACATAAACTTAAAAAAGAACGATAATCTATACCTTGGATACATAGATCAGACGAGATCCGATCAAAAAAATTTTCTTTATCGAACGTCACAGCTTTACGGTACTTGAGTACTGAAGAAACAGTTCAGCTTTGATTTAGACTTGCCCCAAGTCTATTTCGTCATCCGTAATAAGTCTGCCTGAAACAGTGAACCTTTTCCCTTTCCTAATTTTCCCTTGCCCATTTTTTTTGATTGACGAAATAGACTTGGGGCAAGTCTAGCTTTGATTCTTCTCTGATTTCTACAAATTTTCATCCTACGCACTAAGTAGATGCATTTTAATTACCAAATTTAACTGCCCGGTACGTCTGCAAAGAACAATGAACGAAGGCTTCCCACTCTGTAAAACTGAAGGAAGGAGAAAAGATGAATCCATTGCAAAGCAAATTTCAGTTCCAGAAGTTTCTAGCGAACTGGTTTTAACCGGTTTGTCACATCGAATGAAAGGACTGGTCGAGAAACGTAAAATCATTTTGAAATCACTCTGTTTCTGTCAAGTTCTAAGTTCACGTACGAAACGAATCAAAAATTAAAAAAGTCATAATGCCACCAAAGCCTAAGCGTCGGAGAGTGGAGTGCTTGTTGTGTCACAGAACATATGATAGCGACTACCGAAGACATCATAATGAGAAACATCATCCACAGCGAGCTAAGAAGCATCAGCATATACCATTTCAAGATGCTGGTGCACCAGAAAATCCATTCCAGGTAGGTTCAAATACGATCATTTTATTATTAATCAAAACGAAAGTAGCAGAAACTGTTATATAGATTCCTCAACGATTGATGATACCACTTGTGTTTCTCTTTCAAAGAAATTGAGCCTTTTAGCCAGCACCGAAACTTACCATCATATTTGATATTTAGAGTTTCTTGCAAGTTTTCCTTGTGTTCCATAACAGTATTCGTGTTCACTTTATGTGTCCTCGTTAACACTTTAAAACCATTTTGAAGCCTTCGCAATCTTTCGAAATTACCTCCCGAGTAATATGATTCCGAAAAGCAGTGAAAGTAAAGTGAAAGAATGCCAACAAGAATTTCTTGGAATTAGACATATGGTTGCTCCAAAAATGATATTTTCCAAGCACCGGAGTTTGTTAATTGTTTCTGAGGGGATCTGAGGGTCTGATCTGAGGATCTGAGGGTTGAGTTTAAGAGTTTTTTATCAAAATATACGTGCAGTTTTGCATGAGAAACGACCTTGAAATTTAAGAAAAGCTTATAAGAGGGGAATTTGTAGCTCAGCTAATCAGACTATGATGACATTTTTAACAACTTTTTCCACAGGCAGCACGTTCTTCATCGTCTGCGAAACTCAAAGCTGTTGACGAGAGCAGAAAAACGTGCGAGAAACGGCCATCAGGTGTACCTTCTTCCAGTTTTGAGTCCATAAATGATTTGCCTTCAGAGGCGACATCAACAGACAGAGTGGAACCTCCTGAAGTTGAATGTACACTATCAACCCAAAACGAAAGTCAAGAAGCCGAGAACCTTACAGATATAAGCATCACTCACTCTTCTCCTGATAACAAGGAAAGTGGAAACACTGGCAAGGGTTCATTACTTGAGGAAAACCTTGCGGGTGATGAGAAACAAGGTTGTGCTGAATTCCACGCTGAACAGGAGGAATATTCTAATGTTATGACCGACCCTGGAATGTTTGATCTAGACAATATGGACGAAACTTTGAAGAAAAGATTGATCCTTAATGGTGCAAGTCAGCCAAAGTCAGCAGATATGCCACAAAAAGCATTCCCAAAGTCCAAGCACGGTTCCCATTTGCGCTCTTTCAACGACAGTTGGTACCATGCAAAAATTGGCAAAGAAACTGTACTTCGAAACTGGATTTCTTATTCTCCTAGCAAAGATACTGTGTTCTGCCACTTTTGCATGTTTTTCGGTAAAGGAAACAAAGAGAATGTTTTCACACGCACTGGGTTTTCAAACTGGAAAGATGCCCACGAAAAGTTTGGAAAAGATGAGAAATCCCAATGTCACATTGATTCCACGGTTGATTTTATCAACTTTTGTTCACAAACATGTATCAGTCAGCAACTGTCGAACCAAGCTAAAAAAATAGAATCTGAGAGGGGAAAGAGAGTTGAAAAGAACAGAGCAGTGATGAAACGACTAATTGAGATCACCGTTTGTTTAGCAAAGCAAGGTTTACCTTTCAGGGGTCATCGTGAGGATATCTCTGAGGATGAGGGAAACAAAGGGAACTTTCTGGCTCTAGCAGAGTTGATATCGAAATATGATGAGACTTTGGCTGTTCACATAACAAGTGTACAGGCTGAAAAACGAAAGAGAAATGCCACAACTGGTTTGAAATTAAAAAGGAAAAAGAAAGCCAAAAGTGGTAGAGGTACTGCTGTTTCGTTCCTCAGCGCTGAGTCTCAGAATAAGCTCATAGGAATCATAGGGTCTCATATTCAGCAAGCCATCGTAAATGAAATAAAGAGCGCTGGAAACTACAGTATCGCAATGGACTGTACAACAGATGGTGCTCACGAAGATCAGCTTTCAGTCATCATTCGATACGTAAATGAAAAATGCAACATCATAGAAAGATTGCTCTGTATTGAACGTGTGAAAGAATCTTCGGCGAAGGGATTAGTCAAGACCCCAAAAAGCATTTTCAAAAAGAGTTCGATCAACCTAGCTGATGCAGTGGGGCAATCTTATGATGGTGCATCAGTCATGAGAGGAAAATACAATGGTGTGAAGACAAGAATCCAGAAAGAGAGCCCTCAGTGTTTGTTCATCTGGACATTTGACCATGTGCTAAATCTTGTCATCATGGAGGCATGTGGATCTTCTTTACCTGCAAAGGTGCTCTTTGGTACATTGGAGAAGCTGTATACTTTCTTTTCGACATCAAGAAAGCGTAGTGACATTCTACAAGATATCCAGAAAGAAGCTAGCCTGGGACAGTTGCATAGACCTCAGAGAGTTTCTACAACACGATGGTGGTCACATCAGAAAGCCCTGGACACTGTCTTCTTTGCCCAATCTGGGAAGCTCTATGATTGCTTTAGAGATACATTGGAGCATTGCTTAGCACCCGAACATAGCAAAGAAACAGTTACGGATGCAGAAGCCCTACTGCAAAAGATATCTTGCTTCGAAATTGTCATAACGGCTCATCTTTTTCACAAGGTATTCACCATCACTGATCCTGCATCTTTGTATCTGCAGTCTGAAAAGATTGACATTTTAACAGCAATAAGACTAGTTGAGACAGTGCAATCACAGCTCGTCACACTCCGCGGCGAATTTGAAAGTGTTTTGAAGGAAGCGAAAAAATTTTGTGAAGACCATGAATTAGAAGATCGTGATTTTCAAGAGAGAAGGCTTAGAAAGAAAAAGAAGATGCCGGGTGAAGTTTGCAGCGATGAAGTTGAGGAAAACACTCACAGTCGATACCGACGAGAAACTTTTATCTTTGCAATTGACACAGCAGTATCGTCGATAAGAAGGCGCTTTACGTCACATAAAGAAATTTTGGCTGATTTTGCATTACTGGACCCGGAGAGATTTGCAGACGTCAGAAATATAGATTTGCCATTAAATTCTTTCAACAACGTTGCAAAAAACTACAGCTTCGATGAATGGAAACTAAGAGCGGAATATAAATCGTTCATAGAGAGCTACCGGAAGATCAAAGAAGCAGCAAGCAAGACACAAATTCAAGAACTCTGCCTAGAAAATGCAGATATCAACAGGGAAAATTTTGTTACTGTGTTGCAGATTATTTCGAAATATAACTTGCAAACAGCGTATCCAAATCTCTACAGGCTGTACAAAATACTCGTAACTTTACCAATCTGATCAACGAAATGTGAGCGTTCATTCTCGAAGCTGAAAATAGTTAAAAACAGGTTACGATCATCTATGGGTCAGCCTCGTCTTTGTGCATTGATGCTCATTAGTGTTGAGCGTGAACAGTTGCAGTCTGTCGATTACGAGGCAGTTATTGACGAATTCGCAACATCGCCACTGTTGAGAAAACTTCTTATATTTTAAAAGCAGAACGTTTAATCGCAAGACATTACTGTGCTTATATAAGTCTACTTTAATCGTTCTGTTCCTTAACATAAGATAAATCAAAAGATATCATAGTTTGAAGAATCAACGATCTTAAATGTTTTAAGCAGTCGTAGGCTCACATGAAAAACATATCTAATATCTCATGACCCAAGAAAAAGCATTGTTAAGATTTTGAATTTTTCGGAAAATCTTCGAGCTTGGCCCCCCCTACTCCACAGGTGCCACGAAGCCCCTGCATAATTGCTATCTTTCTGTGAAACACCAATTTCTTGTGATCTAAGGAGGGGAGGATGGCGCCAAGCAATCAACACATAACAAAGACCTGGTGCCTGGACGGTATGAAGATAATCTTGTCTCGATTTGATTCGACTCCTGTTACAATACGTTACTATTGTTTATTCCACGCAGCTGAGGTATTAATAATAAGTTTGCTTCAGTTCTTACAGTTTTTCCAGCCAATGTTTGTTTGCAAATTTACAATGATGATGGAGTATTTAGGCCTGTTGTGGTATGGATCGCCCGCCTTGATCAGCAAGATAAATTTTTGGAATTCTGTTTTATTGAAATTTGCTAATTAACTTGTTGTTAGGGTTTTATCAGCCTTCATCAGTTCATCAACAAATCACAGAATATTTCAATGCCCTCTTGCAAAGCAGAAAGCAGTCATCAATTTCAAAACACCAACAACATGAAACATGAGACTATGAAGTTTCAAGGTTTGGTCTTCCCTTGATTGTATTTCCACAGGGGCTTCTCGTCTAAATTTCGAGTAGGGGTGTGCTGCCCACAGCACAGTTTCAAAATGGTACCGTTGGCTGCATCAATTTTTGTGAAAATTAGGCTTGCCTAGACTGAATTCTACGTCAAAAGTTCTTGGCGTTTTCTACACAAAATTTGCCAAATGGGCATTCTCTAGACCAAAATCACCAAAACTTTGGGTTTCTCTACAAGAATCACCAACATCTGACAAAAAGGATACCCTTGCGGGTGGCACATCTCCAGGTACGTTTACAACGGAAGAGCCCTCCTGTTCTTTTCATAACACTTTGCCAATAAATGGGCGTGGCCTTAATTTCCAGCCAACTGAAGGGTGTGGCCGCCAAAAATTTTCAAGCCCCGGTCAGATTTTATCCTGGATCCGCCCCTGCTGATGTGTGTCATGGGCAATATCGATGGCTTTTTGTTGCAAACTTTCGGGTAAAACAATGCGAGAACCACGGAGTATGATGTTCTGAGGTGTAATTGTAAGCTCATCTTTAACATCCTTGTAAGGTTTGACCAAATTGCAGTCCCACATGTTGTAACGGATTGCTGCGAGAAGGCTCTGCAACGCTTTGTCTGCATCGGTAGCTCTTCGAATCTCACTCATCGTCATAGCTTTGGGAACTGCTGATAGGGCTAAGAGGTTAACGTACTCATCTGCCATGACTGCATGCTTTGATACACTTTCAAGGGTTGGGTGTCGTGACAGGAAATCAGCAGGATTATCTTTACCTTGTTGATACAAAACGGAGAATGTATAAGGTTGAAGACGAAGTACCCATCCTTCAATACAAGCAGAGGGTTTTGAACTGGCACTGCCACAAATCACTTCGAGCGGCTTATGGTCCGTAATAAGAGTGAAATGAGAGCCATATATGTATAGATGAAAGTGTTCTACAGCCCACACTATGCTCAAGGCTTCCTTTTCGGTTTGGGAGTAACGCTTTTCAACTGGAGTGAGAGCTCGACTGGCATATGCGATAACTCGTGAATTATCTGAACCGTTATCTTGCTGGCTCAAAATTGCTGAAATGCCTACGGGACTGGCATCAACAGTAAGTAATGTTTCTTTCTTTGTGACGAAATGATGTATCGCAGGGGCACGTGTTAGGGCTTCTTTGAGCTTATTAAAGGCTTCTTGCTGAGCATTGTTCCATACGAAACGGGCATTTTTCTTCGTAAGGGCACGTAAAGGTTCAGTTATTGTTGCATAGTCCGGAATGTAACGACTACTGTAGTTAGCCATTCCTAGAAAACTTCTGATTTCATGCACATTCTTCGGGATTTGGGCATTCTGCAAATCAGTGATACGTGCTGGGTCTGACTTTGTTCCTTCAGCCGAAAACACTTGGCCGAAAAATGACAGAGACGTGGTCAAAAGCTTGCACTTTGCTGCATTCAAAGTTAAACCATTTCAGACAGACCGGTTAGGCAAGAAGATAAGGCTTGATCGTGTTCGTTTCTTGCATATCCAAAGACAATAATGTCATCAGCGAGATTACGGACTCCTGGTAATCCTTGTAACACGGTCTGCAAGGTGTGCTGAAATATTTCCGCCGCTGCATTATTCCCAAAATTTAGGCGTTTGTATCTATACAATCCAACGTGCGTGCTGAACGTCATAATAAATCTGCTGTTTTCGTCTAACTCTAACTGATGATAGGCCTGTGCAAGATCGAGCTTGGAGAAAAACTTTGCTCCATCTAATTCTTGACTTATTTCATCAACTGTTAGAATTAAATATCGAACTCTTCTGATTGCTAGGTTAGCTTTACGCATGTCCACACAAATTCTCACGTTGCCGTCTTTCTTTGGGACCGCTATGATGGCACTTATCCACGGTGTGGCTTGGGTTTGAGGGACCTTTTCGATGATATCATCCTTTTTAAGCGCTTTGATAGCATGCTTCACCTTTTCTCGGATGTGATAAGGAACACACCTCTGCGGCTCCGCAGTTGGCTGAGCAGTTTCATCGATGTTTAAAATAATCTTTTGTCCCTTCAGTTGCCCTATTCCATTGAAAACTTCTTTGTTCTGCTTAAGAATTTTAATCAAATCCTTGTCCTTTGTTGTCGGGAAAGTAGGTGTTTCTCTTGAGGATTTCTGTGTAAACATCTTATTCAAGTGAAGACTAATGAGACCTAATTCTTGAGCTGTTTGTGCACTCATCAGATTTCCACTATTATCGTCTTCAACAACAAAAAATGTTGCAACTGTATAGCGTTTCTTTGTTTGCACCAGTGCTTGGAATTTGCCAACGAAGTGCTCTGGTTGTGACGTATTGTAGGGAAAAGCTTTTGTTGTTGTGCGAGCAAGTGTTACATCAGCCATTTTCGAGAACGTTTTGCGATCGAGTACTTTGATAGATGAACCAGGGTCAACCATAATATCAAAGGGATGTCCCGAAACAGTGATTTCAGCATGAGGCCTAGCAGTCTGTTTACTGCTAACAGGATACAAATACTCATCGTTTTCAGATTCAGAATCAGAGTGGGTAAGTGGTCTAATACTTTTATTGTCCTTGGCGTGAGCAGCTTTTCTTTTTTCAGGCTTTTGAGGCTTGTGGCTATCTCTCGATTTTCCACGACAAACATTTCCGAAATGATTGGGTTTTCCACAGTAGTTGCATTCTTTACCACAGTTTCTGCACTTTCGCAACTTTATTGTAACCTGGTTGGTTTCCTCTCTACAATCTGGTTTCCCTTCGATTTCTTTTGACTATGACTGGAACTTGCTTATCTCATCTTTCCGGCCATCGAGTAACATAGCTTATAGGTCATATTTTGGATCACGCAAAGCTAGTTTACGAATACGAGATGAAGAACCACCAATGATTTATTTGCTCTTCCAGCTCAAAATCGAGGTCTGCAAACTCACATGGATCAGCTAAGGCTCTTAGGCAACAAGGGCAGATTTTGTTTTGAACCAATTAGAACGCTTGTTTACATCTGGCCGATTAACCAATCACACTACGCAATCTAACGTCACGTGACGCACTGTGATGTCACGCAAAATTGGAAGCTGTGGGGATAAATACCAAAATACCCTCTCCTCAAAACGTGTGGCGTGCAAGTGGATTTTAGACCAATCATAAATATTTTTCGATTTTCTGAGGGAATACAAGCTCTTCTAAACTTCTGTCACTTAAATTTTTGATATTCAACTTTGATCGAGAGAAATTTGGGTTTGAAAGTCACCTTAAGATCACGAAAATGACTAGCGCTCTAGGTCCAGCAGAAAGATATTTCCTTGACCGACTATTCAGGCTGATGCAAAAAGGCAAAGAATATTGGTTCATAGACGACTCCATACATATCTGCATGAAATTTTTGGTGCTGAACAATGATCAAAAGGGACAGTATCTCTCACGACACTGAGAGGGTTATCTGAAGCACTACAGTCATACGAAGAGCCAAATTCCTGAAGTAAACTCAACAAGAAACCCCTACCAACAATGTCACAAACAAAATGTTAAGTCACAAAGTACTCACAAATTATTCAGTTTCTATGATGATCCAAAACTGGATAAGTCCAAAATTTGATAGGCTGCATGTGCACAAACGAATTTAGCAAGAATGCATTGATTATTTCCACAAGTTTGAACAGCAAAATCTTGAACGCGCCACAGTGGCCTTGAAATGTCTACTCCACTCACATTCTGATCTGTAACAGCTTAAAACTGGTTATTATGTCTGAAAAATAGCATTTTTTGCACAATTAAGTCAATCTCTTGTCCTTAGATAATTCTTTTTTGGTTGATTGAGAGAAAGTCAGGAAATAGAAAAAGCATGGATTTTGATGATGGGTTCAGGTCAAATGAAGGGAAAGAGAATAAATGAGTTGCACATTTCAGTTGACCTGACCCCTTCATCAAAATCCATGCTGTTGTCTATTTCCCAACTTTCCTTCAATCAACTGAAAAAGAATTATCTAAGGACAAGAAATCGACTTGTTTGTGCAGAAAAGTCCTATTTTTCAGACATAACCAGTTTTGAGCCATAACAGATGAGAATGTGAGTGGAGTGGACATTTCATCGCCGCTGTGGCGCGTTCAAGATTTTGCTGCTCAAACTTGTGGAAATAATCAATTCATTCTTGCTACGTTCATTTGTTCACATACAGCCTATCGAATCTTGGACTTATCCAGTTTTGGATCATCATAGAAACTGAAGAATTTGTGAGTATCTTCTGACTCGACATTTTGTTTGTGCGTGTTTGTGACATTATTGGTAGGGGTTTCTTGTTGAGTTTACTTCAGGAATTTGGCTCTTCGTATGACTGTAGCGCTTCAGATAACCCTCTCAGTGTCGTAAGAGTTACTGCCCCTTTTGATGATTGTTCAGCACCAAAAATTTCATACAGATATTTATGGAGTCGTCTATGAACCAATATTCTTTGCCTTTTTGCATCAGTCGGTCAAGGAAATATCTTTCTGCTGGACCTAGAGCGCTAGTCATTTTCGTAATTTTAAGGTGATTTTCAAACCCAAGTTTCTCTCGATCAAAGTTGAATATCAAAAATTTAAGTGGTAGAAGTTTAGAAGAGCTTGTATTCCCTCAGAAAATCGAAAAATATTTATGATTGGTCTAAAATCCACTTGCACGCCACACGTTTTGAGGAGAGGGTATTTTGGTATTTATCCCCACAGCTTCCAATTTTGCGTGAAATCACAGTGCGTCACGTGATGTTAGATTGCGTAGTGTGATTGGTTAATCGGCCAGATGTAAACAAACGTTCTGATTGGTTCAAAACAAAATCTGCCCTTGTTCTCTTAGGTGTGTATGATATTGATCCAGAGTTTCATTAGGCTCTTGCATCGTTTTTCTGAACACGTATACATCATACCTTTTGTTTTTCTGAGGCTCAAAATACACCGTCAGTTTCTGCTTGGCTGTGTCAAAGGCATCTGCATTACCGGTTGTCTTCAAGCTGTGCAAATATCTCCCTAACTCTGGCACCAGCTTGATACAACAGGAGCGCACGATTTATGACGATTAGAATGAAATTCTAATCGGAGTTAAAGCATCGAACATGCTTTGTATTGTTCTTGTTACAGATTTACAAATCTGGCAATTTAGACTACCTTTGTTTTAACTCTCTAGAGATGCAACGTTTTTCATCATCTGCGTGTTCATTGATAGTTGTGCATGCGGCATGGTTCCAATGCAGTATAAAACAGAGTTTGATTTGAGAATTTAGTAGATTTTGCACACTCGTGCTGAGTGGTTGCAAATCAAAATGCTAAAAGTCTCGACAACGAGTTGAGCAATGTTGGTTGAAATGGCCTTCGGGCTTTGCTTGTGGTTGTGTGTTACGTGTTTGTGGCCTTCGAGCCATGTTTTCCTTTTCAGCTTCATTCGAGCAGGTCATTTTGTTCGCCAGTGCAATTCTACATTGGTTTAGCACGAGGCATGGACCCTCAGATTTCATGAGAAATATCTTTTTCATTGATATCATGTGTACTTTCGCCGCTGGTTAGCAATGCAAGTTTTTTGAGGTATCATTTTAGCTATCGCTTACAGGGGCTGCATTTCCTCGACCCTATCTGGCTTGGGGTCTTACGTTGTTTCTCTCCTCTTGGTTTGGGGTTGTGGGGAACAATAGACTTATTACGTTGAATCCTAGTAATCGCTACTACCCATCCACCTCCCGCTCATACTAGGACTCATGGCTTTCCAGCCAAAAGGTTGGCCCTGTAAAGCAATTGCCTCGCTGTCAAAATTGACCAATGCTAAATTACGGAACAGCTTCGGATGCAAATAGCAAAAACAGCAACAACCTAGCAACACGAAGTCACGAATTCACATTTTCAAGGAGCGATCTTGATATGAAACCATAAGAAGAAGGTAAGATAAGTTCTTTTTGATCATATTTTGCTTAGAAATTTATTAAACAGTAACAATACAGCTAGATTGATATCGTTTTGTCATGATTTGATGAAAGTTTGGCACTGCCCTCTCTTGCATCAAACTGTTTGGCAAGCAGTTCGTGTTATCGCAGTCAAACTGCTTTTGGAGATTCCAACAACGGCATGGTTGTTGCATGACGTTGAACGAAAACCAGCAACGATTTACCTGAAAACTTCATCTGAAATGGATAAAACCATGCAGATTCCATCTATTGAAAGTCAGATTTATGATGCGATTGAGCACATCGAAAACAAGAGCAAGAAAAGAACTGATTTAGAACGAATATGTAAGTTTATTGTGAACAAGAACAGTGGCCTAAGCAAACACGATGCCGTAGAAATCCTGTCTAGGATGCACAAGGACGGGTTATTGAAATTAAAGCAGTACGACGATGGCCCTGCCTCATATAAGACCAACAAAAGTGTCAAAGAAACGAATAAATCTTGTGAAGGAAATAAAGTACAAGGGGAAGCAAAGTAAGGAGAAAATGAACGGGAGTACGAACAGTCAATTTCAACGAGCGAGGAAGATACGGAAAACGAACTTGAATCAGAAGATTATGAAAGTAGTGAAGGCGATGACGAACTGGAAAGCGTACAAGGTGAAATCGTTGATAAACCTACCTTGCAAGATTCTTTTCTTGAATTCTTAGATGGTGTCCGCACACCCGAGAAAATTTCGACAAACGGCTGTCCGGAATTCTCAACTTTTGACAGGAAAACTCCTAACAATGAGTGTCATGGCTTGAAAGATCATGCAGCCAAGGCCAGGTCCATCGACGCACAATCCGCCCCTCCCTACAGAGCACACCCAGCAAGTGAATTTAGTGGCTTTGTGGACGTCATGGGCAAACTGGCGGACACCTTGAATAATCACATCGAAATGCTGCGAGATGAAAAGATCTTGAATCGCATGCTGAGAAATACAATTGAAATCCTTAGAGATGACAACGGCTACAAGGATACTAGGATAAAGGAACTGGAAACAGTTATCGATTTTATGGGCAAATCATCCCAAGTCAAAGTTCAAACAAACCTTGGAAGTCTTGGGAGTCAACAACATCCCCCAGAGAATGCACAAGAAACTTGCACGTTGAGTCCCCAGGAGGATTCACCAGAGACATGCAGTCACCAACCAGCTCCTGAGCCCCCTGAGACTCAAGAAACTCAAATAACACCAAGTTTTGAATCTCAATTGCAAGCCTACGTCAAAGCGAAAAGAGAAAAATATGAAGAACACCTTGTAAAAAGTAAGGCTGAAGCAATGCATTCGCTGAAAAAACCGCAAGAAAAAGAACAAGGAAAAAATCAAAATCGAAAGAAAGGAAACAAACAAAACAAAGGAAACCTGGGGAAAGCAAATAACCAATCACTAAACCAGTCTGCCCACCTGGATGACAAACAACCGTACAGTCAACGTGTGCAACCTCAAAAGCAACAGAACCAACAGCAGCAACAACAACAGGTACAAAATAGTCAAAGCACCTCTGACAAGTCTCAGCAACTACAGCAAAAAGATAACTTGCCTCCTTCGCAGAAAGGGCAGTCACAGCAACAGGGTCTCTGGAGTCCTGGAACTATTCTCATAGTTGGGGACAGTATGCTAAATGGAGTGGAGGAACGCAAAATGCCATCTAATGTCAAGGTGAGGAATTTCCCTGGTGCTACTGTTAAAGACATGCATGATTATGTGAAGCCCCTGTTGAGAAAAAAGCCGTCTCATGTAATTTTGCATGTCGGTACAAATGATGCTGTTAATTTTGATTCAAGTCCAATTGTCAACCAACTCATTAATCTGAAAGAATACATCGAGAATGAGTTGCCTAATAGCACGGTCACCTTGTCACTGCCGATGATGAGAGTTGATAATGCTAAAGCAAATAAAATTTTGGTTGCAGTCAAGAATGCAATAAAGAAGATGTCCATTGACATAATCAACAATGACAATATCAAGAGAGACCATCTTGGTCGTTTAGGCCTGCACCTAAACTTTTATGGGAACACAAAATTTTCAGCTAACCTATTAAGTAAAATAAAGTTAATTTAACAACAGTGACAGAAATAACAATGTATGCAATGAAAGTCTCGAGTTGAATTGTTGCAATGTGGGTGATAAGGATAGCACATCAACAGAAAGTCTAGGATTTCGTAAGGGGATGGTAGTTGCATCCCTCAATATCAATAGTTTGCTTAGACACCATGATGAGCTAAGTAACTTTCTTTTTGAGAAAGGTATCCATATACTTGCCCTCAACGAAACTAAGCTGGACAGCAAGATCTGTAAAGATATCTTAAAAATTGAAAATTATAAAATTGAGAGATGTGACAGAAATCGAGAAGGGGGTGGAATTGCTCTCTATATCAAAGATAGCATAAAGTACCATGTACGCAAAGATTTGCCCGAGAAATCGCTTGAATTATTGTGCATTGAGGTCGAGCCTTTAAAAGCCAGACCATTTTTCGTTATTTCATGGTACCGACCCCCTAGTGACACTGTAGAAACTTTTGATAAACTTGATCGAATCTTGCAGTTTCTTGAGACCGAGGGTAAAGAGCTTATACTCCTTGGTGATACAAATTGTGACTTCCTTAAGTTTTCAAGCACGTCAGATGTGTCCTGTCTGAATAATCTAAGCAAGCACATGCAACAAATCTACAGTTCGTATGAGCTTAAACAACTCATAAACAAACCTACAAGGGAACTTCTCAACAGTCTACCCTTATCGACCACATTGCAACAAGTCACATCAACAATATTACATCTTCCGGAGTTCTCGAAATCGGTCTTAGTGATCACTACTTGGTCTACTGTGTTAGAAAGTTCCGAGGAGCCCTCAAGACTAAACATAAAGTAGTAACAACTCGCCAGATGAAAAAATTCAACGAAAGTGCATTTTTGTAGGACCTTGCATTAATTGACTGGTCGTTGATTTTACAAAATGGTACTGATCTCAGTGGGCAGGTAGGGAACTGGTGTGAAGTGCTTTCGATGATAATTGAAAAGCATGCTCCTTTAAGAAAACGGAGGGTTGCCGAACGATACACTCCTTGGTACACTTCAGAGCTAAGTAAGCTCTCGCAAGTAAGAGACAGAATAAAGAAAGCTGCAGTTAAAAACCAATCTGATTTGTTATTTGCTGCATATAAACAAATCAGAAATAAAGTTACTAGTATGAACCAAAAGCTAAAAAGGGATTTTTTCTCTGATAAAATAAATGCCTTTGAGGGTAACATGAAAGAAACTTGGAAAACCATCAACCAGATGATAAATAAGAGATCTAAAACTACTCATATTTCTTCTCTCGAGGATGGTGACAAAGATATTACTGACTCTCAACAAGTTGCCGACGCTATGAACCAGTATTTTTGTAACATAGGAGAAAATCTCAGCAGCAAAATTCCAACAAGGAGAAATCCCCTTTTATCTGGGGATGTTAAGATAAATCAGCATTCTAAAATCTTTAGGTTCAAGAACGTTGATGAAGTGCAGATATGCAGGGCAATGAAACGCCTTAAAAAATCAAATGGATTTGGTTTAGACGGTATTTCAAGCTATTTTTTGAAAGTCGGCATGCCTGTCCTGGCTAGCTCATTGAGTACCATTTTTAATAATTCTTTGAGGCGGGATGTATTTCCTGATTGTTGGAAAACAGCTAGGGTTGCACCTATCTTCAAAGATGGCCCTGAAAATATTAGATCTAACTACCGTCCAATTTCGGTCCTACCAACGGTTTCGCGTTTATTTGAGAAAGTTTTGTATGGCCAACTTTACCAATACCTGGATGAAAATAAGTTGCTTTACTTGCACCAATCTGGGTTCCGATCATTACACTCTTGTGTCACATGTCTACTCAAGAGCACGAATGATTGGTACACAGACATCGACAGAGGCAATGTCAATGCGGTCGTTTTCATCGACCTTAAAAAGGCTTTCGACACAGTAGACCATAGTATCCTATTAGAAAAGTTGTCACTTTATGGCATAAGGGGTATTGAGCTTGAGTGGTTCAGTTCCTATCTTAGTGGGAGACAACAGTGCTGTAAAGTGAATGGGCACATATCGAACATTGAAAGTATTCGATATGGAGTTCCCCAAGGGTCTTGCTTGGGACCACTCCTCTTTTTAATGTATATTAATGACCTTCCACTTGCACTTGATAATGCCAAGGTTACTATGTATGCAGATGATACCAGCATCTCTTATTCCCCTAAATCAGTTGATGAAATCAATGCAGCAATCAATGATGATTTGTCCAATCTCAAATTATGGTTAGAAGGCAATAAGTTGTCTCTAAATGTTACAAAAACTCAAGCTATGCTTATCGGTAGCAGGCCAAAACTCCAGAACATTTCTAACAGCGATGTCATGAGCCCTAAGTTTGTTATTGACGACGAAGTTGTCCCGATGATAAACGAAGCTAAGTATCTTGGAATACAAATTGACAAAACATTAGGTTGGAAGGAACATATCAACATTATTGCTGCGAAGATTTCGCGAGGGATAGGGATGCTGAGATATGCAAAGAGGTACGTCCCACTCAGTACGGTAAAAACCATGTACAGAAGTATAGTCGAACCCTATCTACGTTACTGTTGCACGGTATGGGGATGTTGCACTAAGGCAGACTTAAAAAGATTGCAAATTCTCCAAAATCGCGCTGCCCATATTGTGACAAATAGTGCTTATGATGCACACTCCTTGCCCCTTATTAAAGGTCTGGGCTGGTTAACAGTTAAAGAGCTGATCAGGTTTGAAACGGCAACTACTGTTTTCAAATCTGTTAACCAACTTTGCCCAGACTATATGGCCCAAATGTTCCAAAGACAGCGTGAACAGGCAATGAGGACGCTACGAAACACCGAAACTGACTTGAAACTTCCTTTGTTCAGAACAAACAATGGACAAAAGTCATTTGCATATCGAAGGGCTACCGTTTGGAATAGTCTAGATCACCAAATCAAACTGTCTCCCTCGCTATCAAACTTCAAATTAAAACTAAAGGAAGGATTATAAAACAAACTTTACGTACTTCCTTCCATCAAGAACATAGTCAATCGATTTTCCTTTCTGTTGCAATTTAATTTCCTTTTTCGGTTGGATAGGAATAATTAAAATTAGGTTTTTTTGGGGAATTTATCTGACAATGTATTAAGTAGAATTTGGAGTTTATTGAGTAATTAATTTTTTTTTCTTTTCTTTTTGTTTTTTTTTCTGTTTTGACAGGGCACATTGTAAAGTAGTTTTTTTTCCGTATGAACTGAATGTTTTTACCCTGTATAAATAAGTTAAAATGAAATGAAATGAAATGAAATGAAATGGACTGGCTTTGGTCAGCGCATTTCATCAAGAAACAATTGATAATGCTGCAGATGAGTAGAAAATCGTTAAGAATAACTCTCAAAAAGTCACAGCAAAATTAAGTATGCGATTTCGCTGTTATGAAAGGCCCAGGGAACTGAGGAAAGATACTTTTACGTCATGTATCTTGTTCTGACACATTAAATTTTCTTAAATGCATTTCATAGACAGATCAAAGTCCTGGCTCATGACAGAGACAAAAGTGCATCTGCGAAAGAAACAATCCTATAACTTTGGTTTCTGAAGAAAGAAGAAAGTTCATTGTCATGAAAATCTTACTGAATACAACTCTACTTTGCCATGGCTGAACACACAAATGAGAGCAGAGAAAATAACATCAGAAGTGTTGTATTTTGAGTAAAGCTGGATTTACAATGTTTTCAATATTTACTGTAGTTGATTTTACTGTGAAGAGGAATTGACATTTTGTGAATTTTCTAACATTTTCTCGTTTTTCTTGTACATAAACTTGTGATATGAAAGCAGCAAGCTTCAAACCAGGTTGAAATATTTGCAAAAGAACGAGAAAAATCAATACATTATTCGGGGAATGCTTTGAGCAATTTTCAAGGGTCTCACATTTCATACCACGTTACAATTCTAATTCGGTGTGATTTATCTGAAGTAAGAACTCATAATCCACTCTTCAAGAACTGTTACAACAAGGCTAAACAAGAGTGGCATAATAAGGAATTGGGTATTGTTTCATTTTGGGAGGGGAAGAGGTTTTCAATTAATCATAAAGTAAGCTTAGGATTAATTTGAAACAAACAATTTTTCGGTGGACTCAGGAGAGAGGACACAGCAGTGAAATTTGACCATGGATAGGGATCAAAAAACAAATTTGATTGAGGAAAGGGCAGGAAAATGGCAGGCTTAGCAAAGTTTTATCCCCTGCTTGTGAATATGCAGCAAAAACTCTAGTTGCGGCTGGCTTAGCTGCATGTAGTTATGTTTCAAGTGAAGGAGACATCTTTCATGAAATTTTAAGAAATTAAAATCTCAGATCATCAAAAATTTAAGAAACTCCAGTGCAAAGAAAATACACTTACACTTTGGGTGCAAAAATGTTAGGATTGCTGGCGTCGCAAATATTCTGTCGTCCATTCGCCTCGTAACTGAACAAGCGGTTTTATCTTTAACCAAGACCTCAAATCAAACATGTTGGCTGGAAAGTATTCTTCATTCCTTTGTCTTTTACCTGAATCAAAACTTGAGTTGACATCGTGTTTTTCTGACTTCGCAAGGTGAGAACTTCGGAATGGTTGCCTTATTTTGAAGGGAACCAAACGTGATATGCAAAGTCGAAACTGAGATGAGACGAAACAGTTGTTTTGACTGGAGGAAATATTGTTGAAATTGTGTTATTTTATGCTATTTATTTTGGACTTTTTACTTTTGGAAAAACATTCGAAGGCCAATCTACGACTATGGATAAATCAGCCAAGAAACCTAAATATGCTTTGAGCAAGTAACGTTTCTAAACATTTTCTTTTTTGACTTGTTTTTACTGTTTACTCATAATGTTCTTCAGAAGAAGATTTTGGTTCCTTGTCTTCAACAAATTAATTGTACAAAGACTAAATATTCAATTGCCTTAATTTTCCAAAATTTAGAACACCAATTTTAGGTGCAGATATTTTGAAATTTTATTTGCACTTGGCCGATGAAAATAATCCTTATTTACCTTCTCGAAGCACATTTAGGTTTCGTGGCTGATAATATCCAAATTCGTAGATTGTCCTTCGAATCTTCTTTCAGAAGAAAAACGTCCAACACAAACTGCGTAAAATAACGCCATTTAACCAATACTTTCCCCAGTCAAAATAGTGTTTCATCTCAATTTCAACTAGGCATATCATCAGTCTGGTTCCCTTCAAAATAAGACGACCTCTCCAAAGTTCTCACCTCGCCAAGTCAGAAAACATTGATGTCAACTCAACTTTTGATTCAGATAGAAAGACAAAGGAATGATTTCATTTCATTTCATGAACTCATTTTCGGTAAACAATCAGCCTACAGACAGTTGCATTCTGTTCTGTCGTGTTTGCTTAAGTGCACTAATGATTGGTACTTGAATTTAGAGGGGGGTAAGTACACTGCAGTTACCTTTGTGGACCTCAAAAAGGCTTTTGACACGGTAAATCATGAAATATTATTGCAAAAACTTGAGCTTTACGGTATTCATGATTAAGAAATGAAATGGTTCTGCTCTTATTTAACTAATAGAAAGCAATGTTGTAAGGTAAATGGGAAGATTTCGAATATAGAATCTATAACCTGTGGAGTACCACAGGGGTCCTGTCTAGGGCCTCTGTTATTTACCATATATATCAATGACCTCCACCTACAGATGAAACATTGTGACGTTAACATGTATGCTGATGACACAAGCCTTATGTTTGCGTCGGACTCGGTTACGCATATTAACGACTGCGTCAATGATGACCTGAATAACCTTAAATCTTGGCTTCAAGGTAATAAATTGTCCCTGAATGTTGCTAAGACACATAGTCTTGTAGTCGGCAGCAGAAAGCGACTGAAAGATATAAATGATGAAAGAGTAGCAAAGCCCTCTTTCGTAGTAGGCGAGGCGAATGTTTCCATAGTAGAAAATATCAAATACCTTGGGGTAATCGTTGATAAACATTTGAGCTGGGACGAACAAATTTCAGCAGTGACGAAAAAAGTTTCACGTGGTTTAGGGATGTTACGTTTTTCCAAAAAGTATCTGCCCATTGTTACTGTACAAAAAATGTACAGAAGTTTGGTGGAACCATACTTCAGATACAGCTGCCCGGTATGGGGAGTTGCCGGCATCAATGCTATCAATAGGCTGCAAAAACTCCAAAATAGGGCGGCGAGAATCGTCACAAACAGTGCTTACGATGCTTCTGCCTTACCCATTATCAAAAAACTTGGTTGGCCCACCATAAATGAACTTATCGAATCAGAAACCTTGAAGATGGTGTACAAATCGGTAAACAACCAAGCTCCCATTTACCTTACAGAAATGTTTGTCAGGCTGTCCGATGCATGCAAGAGAGAACTTCGCAATACTAAAACAGATTTGGCCGTTCCTCGTCGCAAATCGGCTTTCGGCCAGAAATGCTTTTCATATAAGGGTGCTAAATTATGGAACGATCTTTCGGTTGAAGTAAAATCATCAAAATCTTATGAAATATTCAAAAAACGTATCAACAATGCCAACACCGAATGCTGATTCTCTCTTTCATGCTATAGTTAGCATCATTTTAATTTGATCATAAGAAAATTTTGTAAATAGGGTTTTTTTAGTTATGTATGCTTTTGTTAGCTTTGTATTTATTTGCACGGCCCACTGTAAATCAGTCCTTTGACTGACGTGGCCACCGTGCCTAAACAATTTAAAATCAAATCAAATCAAATCAAATCAAATCATGACGAATATTTTCCAGCCAAAATTTTTAATTTGAGGCCTTGGTTGGAGAGAAAATCGTTTGTTTAGTTGCAAGGCAAATGGAGGAGGTAGGACATTTGCGACACCATTTGATCCATCGTCCTAATACTTTTGCATCCCAAATTTCAAGAGACTGTTTTTTAACGAGGAAATCCTTACCATACTTTCAATTTATTTTCACCTAGAATTTCCTGTCACATCACTCGAGAGAGGTACTTGATTATTTTCTGAGCATTGAAGGCTTCGAAAAGGCGGGAAAATATCGTTTCAAAATTTCTCCGAGTCACAGGAAATAAACATGAAAATTGTGTAGAAAATTCAACTATTGACACACCTGCTTCAGATGTTTCTTCACTGAGTTTTGGAACGTACAATCGCAAGTTAATGTCAAGTTATCTCCAAAATATTGGGCATTTCAGCCAAAGAACTGTTTCAAAATGATATCTGTGATGTCCAGGCCTGTCGCTAGGCTAATTATCCCTTATTTTCCGAGCATCATTTCATCCAACCTTCCAACTGTTTAAATTTCATGATACCAGTGGTTTGTTTGTCCATTTCAATAATATATCACCTTGTAAACACGTCGAAAATTCCCAAGAAGTATTCATCTCTGCTTGACTTTCCATTGCATTAAAAAAATATGAAATGGCGAATGCTGACGAATACTTTCGCGCCACGCCACAACGGCTCCAAACGGTCTGATTCGAGGTCTGGGTTCGAGAAAAATGGCGTGAAGGTGTCGACGCCGTTTTGAACTGATCAAGCAAAGGAAAGGAAAGGAAAGCAAAGGATGTTTCAACTTGTGGAGATGAAACTCATTTGCTTACAAAAGTAGTGCTCCTCATCAATGATTGCAACTGCAGCAAAAATGATGTCAAAGCTCATCATTTTGTAAAACAAGATGATTGTTGTTGTGTCGTCCTCGACAGTTAGTGTTGCGGCCTTCGGCCTCACAGCTTTGCGAAATCTTTGACCGCCATTTTACGATTTGCCAATTAGTGGTCCGGAAAATCTAATGCTTAGCCTCCAGTTGGCGCTGACTAGAAATAAACCAATCATTAGCAAGAAAAAATGTCATGTGACCACGAAAACAGGTCATGTGACCAAAATGAAGCTCTGTGATTAGTACCACAAGATCTTGTGGCAAATGGCCTAAATAGGTCCAACCTTTTGACTGGAAAGCCATGAGTCCTAGTATGAGCGGAGGGTGGGTGGGTGGTAGCGATTACTAGGACTCAACGTAATAAGTCTTGGGGAACACTGGGAGAACACTTTGCTTCGTTTCATTTCATTTCCTCGCTTCATGTTCTGTGGCGGGAAAAATGCAGGTTTTCCTTCCAACCCCAACTTCGGGAGGGTTATTTGCTTTTCGGGAGATGGGCTAATTCCCTCAAAGCCCAAATTGCCCTAATGATGAAGAAATGCAGCCATATGTTTGTCTGATGCTAATGAGGAAAGATTTACGAAAAGCTTGAAAAATATCTGAAGGGCAGCCAAGCCCCAGCAGCATTGGGCAGATTTATGGGAGTGTAGCTTTAACGAGTATTATTTGTAATACCAGAGGCAGTGAGATACATGTCTAAATCTGTAAGCCATTTTTTCCAATGAGTAGCGAGGCTTGCTCCTACTTCAGTGTCAGGGTTAAATTCAGGCATAGGATGAAGCGAAATGCTTGACATCTTGAACGAAACAAGTTGTAGACTCTTGTTTTCCTCGTCGCCAGTTTAGTGTCTCCGTGTTATCCGTAGTTTTAATCAAAAACGTAGAATATTGAGCGAAGAGACATGTTTACTCATACACGCAAATCACAAAATCAATAACTCCTTTTACAATAACAAAGCATGTCTTTCTTCAGTGTCCTGGGCACGAGTCTGTTTCGTAAGCAACACAAATGTCGTGGTCTAGAAGACACTGCAGTCCTCTGCGCAGAAATTTTGCGGAACTGTAAAGGAGAGTAACGCTGCGGACATAAATGAAAGCAATTATTCTCTATTTGCCATTATTTATTCTTATTTATTCTTTTTATTCATTACAATTCATTACCAATCGATCCTGGTTTCCCTGTGCTAAAAACCAAAGGTAAACGTAAACGTCGGAAACACGGAACGAAAGTCAATGAAAAAAATTTTGAACCCTTTTCAATTAAAACAAAATTCCATTACGCAGCCCTCATTGACCAGCTATTGTAGCTTGATACAGCGTCTTTTCGCGAATCCTTGGTAGGTATACCTATTTTGATGGATATATCCCTTGTATTGGTATGCTTTTGCCTAATAAATTCTACTTCTATTCCATTCAACAGGAATGTCCAGTGCCTGCACGTGGAAAGATGATTGGGACTTGTAGCTTGTTTTTTTGTTTTGGTTTTAATCCTGCAATTCTAGTGAATGCTTTTCTTTTAATTGAATTGTTTTGAATAGCTACTGGGAATTACTTTGAGTCTTTCTATCAAATTCAAAAGGAAGCATTTTCTCTTAATTAAGCAAGCTTACGTTGGTTGTAGCAAACAGCATGGTCCTAACAGTTAGTGACCAGACTAGCTTAAGCTTAGTTTGTAAATTCCAGCCGATTGCCACCTTGTACTGAAATGATGTCACACTGTCAAGGTATTCAGTTTGGAGCCTTTAGGAAATGAACGGCAGCATGTCTAAGCCACGGGGACGGGGGGTTTTTGGCTAAATTTCGGGTAGGGGTATGCCGCCCACAGTTTCAAAATGCTACCGTTGGCTAGACCAATTTTTGTGAAAATGATGCCCTTGGCTAGACTAAATTTTACATCAAAAGTGCATGAAGTGGCATTTTCTAGACAAAAATTACCAAGTATTCTCTGGACAAAAAAGAATGGGTCTTTATACAGGAATTACCAAAGGAATTACAGGAATTACCCTTGGCTAGACTAGAAGAACGAAAAAGTATACCCTTGCAGGCGGCATATCCCCAGGCAGGTTTAATATGGAAGAATATGGACATCGAGAATAAATAAGATAAATGAAATGAATATAGGAAGGTGACTGAAACTTAAAATCCTCCCACTGAAGGGGTGCAGGGTTTTTTTTGTTTCGATTTCCCTGAAAAGGTAGCCTGTGTTCCAGACCACTTGAAACGACAGATAAGTGGTTTTTGTAACTGCGCGCAAAACCGTGTTCAGACGATGAATTGAATTAAAAAAAAATTAAAGGCAATCTCTTACACATCTGATGTCAACACAACGGATTTCTTTGTGATTCTACGTGTTTGAAACAATGAGGGCTGATCGTTATTACTCACTGCAGTCGTAAAAACTCAATAGGATTAGCAGGCATTCAAATCTCCTATTCTTTGTATTGTAATTCAATTTTCCTGTAACTATTCGCATGAGGCAGGCTTTTCAATCCTATTTCAAAACAACTACTGATTATGCGAATTATTCGTTTCACATACTAATTTTTCTTCAGATTCTGAAAAAAGTTCCTGAACACGAATTTGCGCTCAGTTACACAGACCACTTACCAAGTGGTCTGGAACACAGGCTATGAAAAGGTTAAGGTGGTGGTTTTCGGACACCCAGTAAATCATCCCTGGGATGTAATATTTAGACGGGTAGTATTTAGTTAATCTCGCTTTGTTTGGTACGCGGCCATGCGGAGGAGCGGGCGTTGTCATTGATCGTTGAGCTGAGTTGAGCTTAGGCCACTATATTGATGGAGCCCCCAAGCAGAGGCGTACGCAGCACCGGAAAAGTGAAGGGGTCTGGGGCGTAGCCCCGGAAAATTTTGGTGACAGACGCTCGGAAAATGAGGGAAACGCCCTTTTTAGCTATGTTTTGCATCGTGATCATAGCTGTAATCAACACCAAATAGGCAGGTCGTTTTGTTAAATTTGCAGTGAGAATTTATATCCATCATTGGACATTACTCTAATAAAGCGAAAGAAGAAAAGTTTAGCGACCAGTCCAACATATCAAGTACAAACTGCAAGTTGTTTCTCTGAGCTTCATTGCAAAATGATTTGGCACTAGTCCGTCTAGTCCTTCGATCTTAATATTTGAGGAAATTTCTCCCTTCGGTACTTTATAATTGTCTAGTCGGTCGATGGCATCATTTCTTGCAAGAAGCTTCAGCAAAAGTAATTGTTGTTGCAATTTATATCATTTCATGCACGTTATGGTACAGACTCTTTGATGAAATTGTTTCAACAATGGCAGCAAACAGGGATCCCTATAGCCAGCGGCATGTTCAAGCTGAGATAACAAGGGATACTGAAAGTGAGTGGGTCTGGGGGGCAAGACCCCAGGAAAGTTTTTGAAGATATGCTTTCTACTTTGGCTTAGAATTCCTACCAAAACGTTGCTAACCAACCCTTGAAAAGCAATTCTTTGCTTGCTTTTCCAGAATCTCAGGGACCACTTCTTGACAGATCTGCCCAACCCCCCCCCACCAATTTTATTACATTTTCGCGCGAATCTCAGGAAGCAACTTTTTGAAAAGTGGGGGGTCCGGACCCCACCCCCCCTTGGGTACGCCACTGCCCCCAAGAATTAACATGGAAGAGAACTGTTAATCGAGCTTGAAGCCCCAGGGGAGCACTCCATATATTTCGGGAGGGGTATGTTTTGGAATGGGTATGTTTTTGCGGCCTCAATGGCACGTCCCCGACCAAAATCTGGTCAAGTACACCCCCAGGTCTTGAACTAAGTTGCCTTTCGAGTCCTTTTGCCCACAGCGATTGTTTTTGCAATGTAGATTTTGTTGCAAACAAAAGAAAAGACAAAAGGTCGTATTTTTTCAGAGCTCATCAAGTTAATCAGATACGTCTATAGAATGAATTTTTGGGAATTCTCCTTGTATTAGTCTTGTGCCCGAAGAAAACTCTCTGTAGCACTAAGGAACTCACTCGTATTGATTCTCTCTCGACGTATTGATTCCAATAACTTGAAGTACACAGCTCATTACAACAACTCTACTCAACAACTCAACTAAAACCCAAAAACCTCACCGTTAAAAGACTGCGCTCTTTCTATATGATTTTATGAGAATTTTCTGGAAAGTGTTACGCATTCTATATTTAGAATTACATTATAAATGTTACTCATGATGACGCAAGCCTAGAGGGCACCCGAAACTTCCTGAATTGATTACGCGGTTATAGCAACATTAAAGCGAGGCTACCTAAAAAATAGTTACGTTCTGGCCTAGCCAGAAAATTCGTCAATGTTCTGATGTCCCACAAATTTCTACTAGTGTCTGGTTGAAGGTAAGTACAATTTCCAACAGAGTAATTTCATAGTATAAATCAAAAGAAACTACTTCTTGGCATACTCTGTGATCTTAACTTACCATCCGAGAACCATCGCCGCTCTCCAAAAACCACCGCCGAGCCAGGGGCGGATCCAGGGGTTGCAACGGGTGCGCGAGCACCTGCCAAAGTTGCAAGGAAATCATTGTAGGCAAGCTTCTAATAATCTTCTGTAGTAAAGTATTTTTATTATATATCATTTGTTTAAATAGCTGAATGATAAATTTCATGAAACCGACGTATTCTCACTCCTCTCCCCTCGAGCCCCACCTTCTGTGGACGGTAAAATTCATCGAACGCTGGGCATCCTCCCTCACCTTGACCAACACAAACAAAGAGTCTTTATTCAGAAGGGGAATCTCCTCAGTTCCTTTCCGAAATCCTTATGCGGAGGCAAGCACAGTGCATGTCACGCGATGAAGGCGCCTTGATGCAAACCAATGAGAGAGCTACATGAAGGGTGCTGGAATTTGGCGGGAGCACCCGTAGTTTGAAACTGAGGGGTGCAAGCCAATAGGAACGAACCTTGAGGGGCGCCAATAGGAGAACGTTTGATAGAAGATGACAAGACCAATAGCCAATTACCAGGTGAGGAAGAAACTTCTTTCAAACCAGAGAACCACTGAAAAACATGGCGATCAAATCATGCTATCAACGTTCGGTGCAAGATACGAGATTATCCTGTTTACGAAGAATGGAAGTTTCGAGTTGGATGTCTCAAGATTTACCACCCACTGCGAGGATGTTTTGAACAACTGTTTGCAATTTGGCAGTTGCTGCGACAAGTTGTTGGGAAGGGTGGTTTGTCACGATTGTATTGAATATCAGGTTGGACTAAAGGGGCTTTGTAGCGGTAGATTGTCTAACAAACTAATGGCTTGAATCAAAAATTTCCAAACGTATTTGGTTTCAATAAATTTCTTATCCCCCTTATGATATAAAGAATGCACAATTACCGTACAAGTCAAAAGAAATTCCACACCACCTTTCTTCAAATGGGAAGTGTTTTGATTTTTGTGTTTATGTGCAGTTTGTCTAAAAAATTTCATTGTCAAATTGCTGCAAAGTCTGACAGGAATTTGCTGTTAACTGTCTAACTGAAATTTAAAATTTGAAGTAAAATAAAGGGTGTAGTCATGTTTTCAGCAAAAGTAAAAGGCTCAGCAGGAAAAAAATCGACTCCAAAAACGAATCAGGCAAAGTCTTTGTGAGAAAATATGCTTAAAGAGCAGTTCTTTTACTGGATGATTTTAGTTTTTGTCTGCGATAACTTTTCTTGTCTAAAAATTCAGTTTTCCTTCTGTGTCCGATTACCACCGCCGGCACCCTACTTCACGGACTTGAATCGTTCAAATTCTAGTTAAAATCCAAAAGATCAAATTATTTTTTTGACTTTTCTCGCTGTCCCACCAGCACTACAAATATATATTTCACAAAAATTTCAAGGTTGCAAAATGACTGAAAAGTGGCCCAAAACATCGATCAATTCATAAATGACTTCTGGCACAGATTAATGAACGAAATGCAACTTCTCATGGGTAAGAGATATCCTCTGTACATTAATTGCCACGGGATAACTCTTGATGGAGGTGATACCGTAGCTGTGATTAAATGACCAAGGGGCCCCATTCCTGCATGATTTCTCATTCTAAATGAATGAAAAGCGTGTTGATCGACTCTCAAGTGCAATCTAAAATGGATGTGAAACCTTTATTGCAGATGTGTACACTTTTCCGTCAACAAAAGCTTTCAGCAGTGGAGTTGCCAATTGAAGGGATGGGACATTTCTCCCTTTCTTCAAATATATTCGTCAGGGTTCTTTCAAAACAAGGGGAAAGTTGCGACAGAAAGCGTCTCTACGCCACAGATAAAGTTGGCGTTTTTAAAGTGTTCCCAAGCAAACTACCTCAGAATTTTCAAGACACTGGATTGTAAAAAGCACCCCTAGCCTAAGTACAGGGTGCTTGCGTAAAAATTTCTGAAGGGCGTGATTCATAGAAAACTTTGACAAACTAGTCAAATGGTCCAGTTTGACATGGTCAGCATTGGAGCCAGATAGGCCTTCTGAGCAAAAGTGAGAGATATTGACTCAAAAAAGTTTAGATGTAGTTGGGATATTTCTTAAGCCAAAATAGCAGACTTGCTGTCAAATTTTTTTGGAGACTTGTCCCCAATGCCCACATTGATTCGTCCTTGCCACAGTAGCGTAGCCAGGGGGCACGGGGGGCAGCCATCCCCCAATTATCACCAAAGATGAGGTTTTTTATTCTTCCAATTCCGTTAAGAAACTGAAGGGGGGTGGAAAGCTGCACTTTCTCCGATACTTGCGGTAGCGTGGTTTGTCAATGTTACAAAGGAAACACGAATGAAATTCTTGCGCTAATAAAATGACTTCTTGGCACGATTTAGCAAACAAAAAAATCAAAAATTTTCTGCTAGCTTTGCTCGCACTTCCGTGCGTGTGTCACTGTATCATTGTGCCACCTGGCCTTCATCATGTCCAGACAAGCTTCATTAGCTTCTTTGAATCCGACTTAGGCACCCCTTTATCTTGATATGTGTCAGTCTATTTGACACAGAACATAAAATCAAATTAATCATATCTCACGACTTTTTCTCGCTTCGCTCGCACTTCTGTCAAATTTTCCTTCAATTGTAATTATGCTGCCACTTGTCTTCTTGAACGATGTCTGCATTTTCCAATGTATCCAGCAGTACAAGAATTTATGAATCAAACTTAAACCTTCCTTAACTTTAATCGACAGTGATTCGCTACTGCAGTGATATGACATTTCATTCCGACGGGTCTGAATATTGGGTCTACGCGTAGGGTTGGGTATTCGATGAAAGGTAAAAAAAAATGGGATTCTCTTGTACTTTCTTGATCATCGATGGTTTTAAGGCATTGGGATCGAAACCGCTTGTTTCTACTTTTTCCATGCATCTTTGGTTCATCGCGGCATCTAAGGACGGACCATAGTTGGAGACGCCGAGAAGGTTCTTTGCACGAGATCCCAGCGCAGCCATTTTGATTCACGCTCCCACAGCAACTTGTTATCCAATATGGCGACCGCAGCATGAATTTGCAAAATTGGTCACGTGGTTGCACGCAACCTATAAGCCTCCTTGCAAACTCAAACAAAGCTGTTGATCATTTCAAAGGAATGATGGCTTCCTTGTAGTTTGAGGGATATAATCCAGACTGGTAGAGGAGGCCTTGGATTTCGAGACGTTTTCAGTGCCATTTCGCTCAGAATTAGCTTCCAGTCTCATTCAAGAACCCCGTTAAAACCTTTGTTGATGTTAAAACCTCTTAAAGCCTTCGTTAAAACCTCTGGAAAAAGAAAGCAATCTAAGTAAGCCTGGCCTCTCATTTAGCTTTTTCGTTACATAAAGGACGGAAGTACGATGAAAATCCATCATACTGATAGTCCGGTGGGGAGGATATGTGCAAGGATCATTCCCTTGGGAGTTGAACCTTGGATAAATATGGATGTACCCCAGCCCCCATATTGCAGGCAAATAAACTAAAACCATTCGTATCCACTTCAGACTTCGGAACAAACGCTGGGAAGGTTCTTTTCCGTGGGAGAGACGCAGTTTACTTATACTGTTTACAGTGCTGCTGAGAGGGGAACAATGGGAAGACAAAAGGTTTCGGGTCATTCCTATGACGCATCTTAGTATATAGACTAGTCTGCGGCGCAGCGCTGGCCCGCCGTCGTACCAGGTAATTAGTCCTGCCAGTCGTCGTTCGAGGTGCTTAGGGTGGAATTTTCTGTGCATGTTGGCATTTGTATCTGTTGACCACATTATGTGGGCAAACTATTGTCGTAATGGTTTTGTCAAGGTTGGCTCTAGAAAGTGGCATTTCATATATATGGTCGAAAATCTTTCAATTTCCACCCTTGAGGTTCTTCACTGCTCTTTTCACCACTCCCTACTCTTTAGTTGTATCCTTATCTTTCTCATGCACACCCTCTCCGTAACCCTATCTCACTTGGGAGTTTTGAGGTGGTCATTACCTGAGGGGGGTGGACTCCACTCTCCTCTGCATCTTTGCTGAAAAAGTAGCTATGATCATCAAACTTGGTAATGAGATGCATTTTGACGCAAACAATCAAATCATGCGATTAAATCAAATCAACTTGATTGTTTCTGTTGCTATGACAATAAGACGAAGTAAGTTATGCTTTTCATGATTACCAGTCTCGTGATTAAAAGAATAAAATGAGGCATTTCCTTGAAAGTTTTGTTTTAAATGGAAATGGATACCATTAGATACATAATAATAATAATAATCTCTCATATATAAACTAAAACCTCAATCCAAATTAACAGAAAATAAAAGATAAAAACAAACTGTTAAAATTGTACGTTTCGATTAAAAATCTTCATCAGCCTCAAATAATCTCTCATATTTATACAGGTTAATTTGTTCAGTAACTAAATCACTGTTATCAATCAAAGACCTGTATATTACAAAGTAAAATTTACAAAAATAAAAATTAAAGATTTACTTGAATAAAAGCTGAAATATTTACAGTATCAAAAATTAGAAACTAGAAAATGGCTAAAAATCTAAGTTTGCGTCCTTGCTGGATGCTTTGAATCTTAGAAGTGATGTTTCAGTTTGCAAGTTGTTGGGTAGGTTATTAAATACTTTTGCTCCTTGGAACGAGACGGTTTTACGTCCAATTTCTGTCCTAACTTTTGGAATTACTACGCTTTTGTTGTTATTGCGAGTATTCATTTTGTGACTGTTCCTTGTGAAATACTTGTCAAACGCTTTTGGCACTATTCCGTTTAAACAATTAAAAACTTCCAAGTCACATAGTCTGTTTCGAAGATGATTTATCCGGGGGAGCTTGATATCACTTTTTCTATTTCCATTGCTGATACGCATTGCACGATCTTGAAAGGTCTCAAATCTTTGTTTCTTCGACTGGGTCATGCCCACAAAAACATTTGAACAGTACAGCATAACAGGAGGATCATAACTTTGTAGATGGCTTCTGCCGTGTATGGACTGATGTTCTGTCGTATTTTGATAGCAGCTTGATTCTTGATGAAATCTTTTTGAATGTCTTCTCTAAATGTTCGTTGAAATTAAGGTTTTTATCCAATGTCACTCCTAAATATTCATAGTTTTTTGACTCAGTGGTACTTTGTCTCACATGTTTATGTTCATGATATTTTTTGGCATCAAATATTGTTCAGTTGATATTTCTGGGTTTCTTAAAAGGCAACTCTTACCTTAATCTGCATTGTTTTATGATCTATCATGTTCATGCAAAGGTTTCTAAGTATCAAATGCCATAAAATGAGCTGATATTTTTAGGTTCCGATTAAGCTGAAATTATTAGGGTTTCTCTAAAATTTCCGCCCCCGAATGCCTGTCTGTTGAGTACCCCCTGGGTATTTGATCGACTTTCTTATTTTTTCAGTCTTTCTTAGTTGCTCCATTGCTCCCTTCTTAAAAAGCAGCATGCTCCTTTGCTCCCCTCAAAATTAGCCTTATGCTCCCAATATTTCCTATGATGCTTCTACTCTTTGTTTAGATTCAAATATTTAAAGTCAAGTGGTCGATTGGTATCTAAGATGGTTGCTTATTTTTGATTGAGGTTTTTTATGATCTATCAAGCCTGGCAGTTCTGTCACTGGACACTGTTTCCTCGAAACCTTCGGTAATACATGGATTTGGTGATTTCTTGTACATTTTTTTGCACCAGCCTCGGAGTGCATCCGATGGGGGGGGGGGGTTGAACAGACCCGTAAGAGCATTTTAGTGACAGAGGGCACAAATTTGTGTGTTTGGTGCAGCAAATATTGGGATCTGGAGAGATCCCCTCAGAAGTGTTTCAAGAGCACGCTCTTTTTTGGCGAGGAACGGAACTTTTTCCGTAAGATTCCCATCTTCGTGGGCACTTCAAAAAGTTTACAAAACATGGCCACTTTCTCATTACGGCTCAAAGTCCCCCCTCCCCTTGACAAAGAACTTTATTGAACTTTAAAAGAACTATTAATTGCATTTGGTAGCCTTGGCAGTTCAAAATAGACACCCTATAGGCACCTTTTACACCATTTCTCAGCTCTGGGTTCATGAAGGGTGCACTGTTTCCCCTTATAAACTTAGTATCGCACTCAAGTTGGGCAAACGTTACATCGGTCAAGAAATTCTCTGGAACAAACCTTTTGTAGCTGCGATATTTTATTTGTTTCGGTTTTAGCCTCTACAGCTTTTAGCCTTCGGTTCTAGCTCTAGATTAGCATTAAATTGCATTCCATTTTTTTTACAAACATTCCTTGGTTTTCCAGGGGACTCTAAGGGGGGAAACCATTCCAAAGAATTTTAATCTCCACACTGAATCTCACACGTTTGGCGTCACAACAGATTTTCTGGCAAATGTCAGCAAGTGTCGATTTTGTTGTTCTTAAGTAAATGAAATTGCTGACAAATTGATCAAAGTTTTTAAGACACGGGGGTAACGCTGTCAGCTCAAACACCCATCCATAATGTTTTCATTCTTCAAACGTTGGTATTGTTGTTGTCGACTTCTTTTACTTCGAATGAATAAATAGTTTCTAATTATCTATGATAGCTAAAAAGAAACTAATCAAATTCGAAGAAAAACTAATACTAAATAAATACACTAAGTTCGATATGGAAGCACCAAGGAAAAGAAATTTTATTTCAAATTTGGAGGATGAAAGTTGCAGTCCCAAGACAAGTAATCTTTGATACAAGTGCAAGAGGGTCAAGCAAGCAGGATACCCAACACACGGACGGAAAACCGCGCCACAACAAGCAGGCCCGCCACCCCGACAGAAGGGAGCACCAAGCCACAGGAGCAGCCATCCAACCGAACACCGGATATCCCACCGGCCAACCATCCCGCAACTGTGTTCATTAGGATTCTGTGTGCCTGCAGACGTTGCAGCCACATTTGATACCCTCCCATTCTTTAATTAAACATTTAAAAGCAGCGAAGTTATCAGCCGATTTAATCTCATTTGGCAAACTATTCCAGTCTTTTGGTGCCAAGGTTCTAAGGCCATTGGAGCCGTAAGTTACCTGATTAGGCCTATGGTGCAGTAGGTCATGAGGATCTCTTTGAGAACGAGTTGGAATTGTTGATGATTTGAATTCGAAAAGATCCTTCATGAAAGTGGGATTCAAATCTTTCATAGTTTTGTAAATTTCGATGCTTAGGGATCTTAGCCTAGAAACATGCATGTAGCATCTGCCCGACTTCACTAGCAAGGCATCATACGAGCTAGAGGGTAGTGTGATCATTGTATAGAAATCTCAGTGCCCTTTCCTGTATCTTTTCAAATTTTTGCAAGGACCTTGCTGATGAAAAATTCCAGACCAACGGACAGTAATTAAAAATTCGAGCATACAAAACTTTGAATCAACACCTTTCGTTCTTCAAAGCCGATAATAGCCTTTTCAGGACTTTAAGCTGAGTTGCAGCTTTATGGCAAAGATCAGAAATATGCGAATCAAAGTTGAGCTTGTTATCAAGTTTTATGCCTAAGAGCTTCACGCTGTCTTCCGATTTTATACTCTTACCCTGGCTACTGATATTAACACCACTGGTGTCAGACTGATCTTTTCTGATCAAAAGTGCATGAAATTTGCATGAAACATAAAAAGCCGCCCATAATGTTTTCATTCTTTAAACATAAAAGGTGCCACAAAGTGATTCAGCGATAACGGGTAGGCCTATCTTCAGAAAATAATTAGCAATGCCATCAGCACCAGATCCCAACTTATCTTCACCGGATCTGACTCTCTTCCTTTCAAACTATTAAGATATGGAGAGTGCTTCGGAGTTGCTATTGAAAGTGTCTTTTACCACTCCTAAGAACTGAACAGACTCATGAAAAACAGCATAAAAACACTCGAGAGCAGTTTGGACTCGCCACTACTTCCAAAACTAAAATAACTAGGACTCAGTGATAGGATCGAATTTGATGGTTTGGCAGCTCATACATAGATTTTGAAGTGTCTTACCTTGGCAATAGCATGACCATGTGCGGAAGAGAATATTGTCCACATGTCCTGCAAATGAAAATTAAGCCAGACCCCAGCCAGACTTCGAGGATTGTCTCCACAATGAATTGGCCCAATGCCTCGCATGTCGTGTTCCCCGTAAATACAATCTTTGGGGAAAGTTTTGAATCGTAATGCTGCCTGCTAAAGTTTCCTTGAAAAGTTGCAAAAAGTCACGGATAGAAAACCCCATAAGTCATGAGCGGAGAATTCCCCCTTTTTCATTTACTTTGCATTTTTCATGAAAATGCAAAATACAAGGATGGATGGGTCTGTGACTGGCTGCCTGTTAAAGAATTAATAAGGTACGACAGGTTAGTTATGACACACAAGATTCTTCATGGAAACTGTCCGGACAATTTGCAAAATAAATTTATGCGGAGGTCCCAAATTTCAAGCTATTCAACAAGGAATAGCCAAAATCTCCATTTGCCTAAACCTCGACTGGAATTTACCAAAAAGAGTTTCCAATTTACCGGAGCCTCGACATGGAACGAGATCCCGCAACAGTGCAAAGACTTACCCTCTCTAAATTGCTTCAAAAAGGAAGTTAAACAACTCCTAAGGAGCTAAGGTGGGTGAGTGCGTTCGGGTCCTTGGGGCCTCGTGGTGCTTTGGGTGATGATGCCTGGTTGGTCCTGATTTGGTCTGTTCTGGACCGGGTTGGGGCCTGCGGGGTGCTGTCCCTCTGGGTGTTGTGGGGCCGTGGGGATCTTGATGCATTCATCTACCTTGGCGGCAATTAAAGCACGACCCCTAGGAAGAGCAGCCTTTTAGGGTTTTGAGATTTCTGTTATTAATTCTTATTATACTTTTGTAGCAGCTGATAGGGCATCGTGCCTAAATATTTATATGATATGATATGGTACCCTTATTTGCCTGTTTGTCGACTTATTTTACATTCAATTCTCACCTAGCTATACATATTTATATATATACAATTAAACTAAATCGAATATACAAATGTAGAAATAATGACATGAAGAAATAAATAGATAAATAAAATGCTGAAGATCAATATGGAGAAGACATACCGGATATCATTGAATTGACAGGCATTACATTTGCAGGTCGTGCAATCCCATTAATTGATCATATTCTTGAAGCTGTTTGAATTCACGGCTAATTTTAATTCATTTGGCTAGCAAATCCCTATCTTAGGTCCGATGGCTTTAAAGGTCAGATAAAGGCAAATGAGATTTTTTTATATTCATAATTTTAAACTATGGGGAATCCGATGGCAATGATATTTTTTATCTTTGCGATGCAAAGGGATAGGTTTGGGGGTTTTGAAAAAGGGCACTCCTTCAAAAAACCACGGGATGATAGAGGCCTGGAACTAGCTATAATAATAATAATAATAATAATAATAATAATAATAATAATAATAATAATAATAATAATAATAATATATAATAATAAATGATTTATTTAAAGTTGGCAAGTGACAGAAGTGATAGCTAACTACGTACAGCTAATTAAAGCCAACTACTTACCTATTTACATCATAAGTTCTAAGTTCTACTAATACAAAATCGTAAAAGTCAACTATAAATACCCCAAATCTGCGATGTATATCTTACAAAGTCGACAATTGCAGTCCAGTCCTTTCCAGCTCCTTAATTTTCTTTGAATACTGCAAGATTTTCTGATTTTTTCAAACTTTCTGGCAATGCATGCCAAAGCAGTGAGCCTAGAAATGATACAGATTCGATTCCGTATGTTGTTGTTCTGGCTTTGGCAACTGCAGAGTATTCCCACTTCTTAGATTATAGTTTTCCGTTCTTTCAACAAAGATATCTTTCATGAAGCTTGGATTTAGGTTTTCCTTAGTCTTAAAAATTTCTACCAAGGAAAATCTAAATCCTATCCTAAAAGCTAAGTCGTGACGTGGAATGAGTCATAAGAAATTCATCACTTGAGAGGCCCAAAACACTTGAAGAATTAACCGTGAAGAACACACGCCACACTGCACATACACATTGAACAGTAAACAAAATAAATCGGATGGCGGCAAATAGCTTCTCTGATATTTCCAAAGATCGAGTATTGAGCGGCACACCCTCATAGTTTTCCCTCGACGCAGAAGAGTGAATTCAACACAGTCAGGCCAAGCTTCCTGTGTTCTGCTCTCCTCAAGTGGGACGGACTCTATTTTATATTGAACTTTGAGTAAGGATCTGAAGGAATGACGCTACAACAGTTGCATTTTCTCTTTTATTATAACATCAACAAAACTAACACTATTTACATTCAATTTCTCGCGACTTATCCCTTTCCTTACATGATGACAACTCTCTCATTTTTAACAACACCCAGAATACAATACCCTTTCATTAAGGGGATCTGGTACGAAGTTCCTTTTAATGAGATGCAAAAAACACACACAAACGAGGCTAAGACTAGCCCTTCTCAATGCACTACCCCGGTTTGACTTATTCAGTTAGTCAACTACTAAATTTAATACTGCTGTGATACTAACTCAAAAGTCTCTTAGCTCATTGTCCATATAAATAGCTACAAATTATCTCTTCTATTAAGTTATACGATAATAGCTGCATTGCGACGAGGTCTATCAATTTTTGATACCGGTGGAACAATAGGTTCCTGCGACTCTGGCGGTTTAGAAGTAATAACATTTGCATCACACAAAATTTCTAATGGTACTAAATGTTTAAGCGATCTAGTCAATATAGATGTTCCTCTATTCGTAGATACTCTAACCTTCGCTGCTCTAATATTTTCGTCTCTGCTTATAATCAGCTCTTCTATAATCGCTATCTTCCAAAATGCACGTTTCGTTTGCTCGTCTTTTAAAAGTACAACGTCACCGATTGACACGTTTGGTTTCTTAGACGGATCTGATAAACCTGTGGCCTCTCTAATGCCTAAAAGGTATTCATGCTTCCAACGTTTGCCAAATTCCTGTAAAAGACGACGATGATACTCAGCTCTTCGAGTTAAAGACTCATTGGTGCTAATCACCTCGAAATGCCTACCGTTAGGCGAACGTGTTGTGTTGTAACCGGATATTAGCAGCGAAGGAGTTAACGGATAAGATACACCATCTACATCGTCGTACACATAAGTTATCAGACGCGCATTGATAATACTTTCGACTTCTACCAACAAAGTTGTCAATTCTTCATAAATGAGAGATGTTCTCCCAATAACCTTCTTCAGGCAACGTTTTACGGACCTGACAAGCTGCTCCCAAATAGCTCCGTACCAGGCCACCCTCTGCACAATGAAATGCTATGAGATACCTCGATCTGCGAGATGAGTCTGTACCTCATCAGATAAAATTATTCTCTTGACATCTTTCATTGCGTTGACAACTCCAGGTTTTTGCGTTGTCTAACATGATGGTCCTTGGTAGCCCTCTGCGTGCACTAAAACGCCTAAGTGCTCTCAAAAACGATGGGATATCTAAACTTTCAACAAGCTCTAGTTGAAGCACACGTGAATAAACATATGTAAACTTTCGAACTATTTTTCTTTGTAGCAACGTATAAAGGGCCGGCAGAATCTACTCCTGTGTTTATAAACGGTGCTGAAACGATGGCCCTTCATCTAAACGGGTTGGTGGTAAATCTTGACACCATATTGGTTTCTACGGCAAACCTTCTAATTTCTTGCAAACAACGCATCTTCGAACTAATTTTCTGACGATCTCTCTATTACGTAATATCCAATATTTTTCACGGATAGCATTCAAAGTCTCCCGGACGCCGTTGTGATATACCTTGTTGTGATATTCTCTAATAACTAGTTCAGAAAACCAACCTTTTGATGGCAATAATATCGGTTCCTTGCGTTCAGTTGCTACGAAGGCGCTTTTAATTCGTGAATTCGCTCGAATAATACCTTCAGGATCTACGAATAAATTTAATTGTGAAACAAGTAACGGTGGTTTGCGTGCTACATGTTTGTCCGCCCTTGTCAAAAATTCTAATACTGACGGAAATGATTCTGCTTGGATGTGACTAATTACAAAGTTTTCAGCGTTCTCTAACTCTGACGCATTTAGACACTTACCTTTTTACCTTCTGATTTGACCTCAAATTATTTATGAATCTGAAAATCCAAGCAACTACTCGTAATAGCTTTGTCTTACTGCTAAATCTGTTGATATCTACGATATCTTTCAATTTCGATTTTGCAGTAATTTGAAAAATTCAGGCCCTTCTAACCAAACCTTGCTTTGGGAAAGCCCACTCCCCCGGAAGCCTCTCGAGGGTATATCGGCTGGATTTAGGGAACCTGGGCAAAATCTCCACTGACCATTTGAAGAAACCTTGAGAATTTGTTCTACTCTTGATCGCACATACTGTTTTCAAGGCTTAGAATTACGAATCCAACATAGCACAGTGTACGAATCTGTCCATAGCGTCGTTTCGATTACACGATTTGAATCTTCGAATGATAATGCTTGTCGAACAGAATTTGGATGCTTGGCAAGTAAACATGCACCTAAAAGCTCCAGCCTTGGAATACTTTGCCCTTTTATGGGGATACTCTAGCCTATGAAGAAAGAAATTTCACTTCTACTTTTCCGTCCTCATACTCTACTCTCAGATATACTACTGATGCAAATGCAGTTTCACTTGCATCTGAAAAACCATGAAGTTGTACACCTACAACCGTTTCATCCTGAGAAAGATACCTGGGGAAAGAAATGTCAGTAATCTCATTCAATTCAGACAGAAGGCTACGATACTTGAGACCAGGAGCGGATCCAGGGATAAATCTGACCATAGCTCAAATATGCTAAAATCGATAGCGCCCGGGAAACTTTTTTGGGACAACACCCTTTTTGAATAGCGGGAAATGCCCTAATTTTAAGGAAACTCGGGGAAACGACAATATTCGCTCTCAATTTGCAACAAAGTTTAGTTTAAACCCTCCTAAACTGAAACATTTCACAAACTCAGTCCATTGGGTCATTTTCATGTCTTGCTAACTGCCAAAACGCAGCATCAGTGAAGACTCTACGATCAGTGCGGAGGAGCAACAGAGAACAGAAAGCTTTCTTCTTCTTTTGCTCCTTCACACTAACTGTAGAACCGCATGCAGGCTACGAAGCGTTCTCTGTTTGAGTTCGGTTCAGCAATGCTTTGAATTAAATTCATATGACTGCTCCTGTGTATTCCTATTCAAAACACTACAAAAGTGGCATGTTATAAAGACAGAAGAGCCTTTCATACTTTCTGCGCACTAATTGTCTTTCAATAAGCAGTAGAACAATCGCACAAGATCAAAGCGATGTTCTTGTTTCCTTTGTTTAAAATACATCTCTAGGGAGGACGTGACACACTCACAATGGGTGTACACAAATTAGAATTTGCTGTAGAAATTTTCAGGGAAAGATTGACTTTATTTAAATTACAGAATAGGAAGCATTAATAACATAACGAGTAGCTGCGTAACTGGGAAGCTTTCAACATACCAAACGGGATGAACCCTGTCTTGCCCTTTCCTATAACTCCATGTCTCTGGGAACTTTACTGTGGAAAATCGAAGGACATCACATTCGTTCTGCCCCTTTATGGCCGCCCTTTATGTCTTGATGAGGCTCTATTTCTCCTTCCAATCAAAAGACTTTGGTTTCTTTCCATAATCGATCCCTTCTCTTCTGCTCAGACTGTGTGATGCTCTTCACAATTTATTCAACATCAAACGCCATCGAAATCGCGGCCATTTTCCTCTGACCACAGGCAGGCAGGGGACTTCTCGCAGCCTCTCGACAAAACCAAGCAAAACAAAAGACAGCTCTGGAGGCCAAAGTCCACTGTTGTTCCCGCCAACATCGAGCATCGGTCAACTCTAATTCTGACTGGCTATCAGTCATATTTTCAAATCTCACTGTTGCTCCCGCTAAAATTTGCCTATACAAGTCCATAGCTGACGTGCGTTCGATCATAGTAATTTGCGGACCACTGTTGCTCGGAATGCCAGCCTTTGTATCGACGGAAAAGACAAAAGTAAATATCAAGAAAAGCGGTCTACCAAATATGCTTTCTCCTTCGCAGTACTTCTCGAGATCAAAGCTTTCTGTACGGGTTTTGAGCCTCGTTTTTGTTGCCAGAATCGACATGTTACCAACGGGTCTCTAATCTAACAACTACTTTCATAAAAAAATTATTACTATTGTTTTGAAAATCTGACTGATGCTTGAGCATTAATAGCAATAGTCTGGATCCGCCTCTGCTTGAGACGTAATTGACCTTGCAGGTCCTCGTCCCAGTCTACCTTCTCAACACAAAGCTGCTGAAAAAAGGATTTCAATTTGATTAAAAAAGGACTCAATACACCTAAAGGATCGATAAATTTTGGTGGATATTTTCAACACTGAACGTTTTGTTCTTGGCAACTATTTTGCATAGTCAAGGACATCAAAAACACTGAATTTCAATTCGTCTGGTTCAGTATCCCAACTGACTCCTAAAACCTTTACCTGATTGCTGATTCTGACTGAGTGCTAGTATCTGAAGGCTATTACTAAAATAGGGAATCGGGGAATCAGGGAATCAGGGAATCAGGGAATCGGGGAATATGGAAACGGTAAGAGATATCGGTATGCAGTTTGTGGTATAATAAATAACTACCAAATACAAGTCTATTCCCAAAAAACCAAGGGAATCTCCCATAGGATCTAGCCACAATACTCAGTCAAAAGTTCAGTTTCTCAAAAATTACTAAAGTGGGGAACATGGAAACTAAAAGCTTTACAGAAGATAGAAGCATATCAATCGATAGCTCTTGGCCTCTAGGTTTCAAAAATTCAACAATCTAACTCATATGTTAAACATGGATTCCACAATCTGGCAACAAAGTCGGGGAATCGGGGAATCGGGGAATATGGAAACTACATAAGCAATGAGAAAATTTTGAACGACATCATGCAGTTCTCCTTGAAATTAAGTCAATTTCCAAGTTTCGTATTTATATCTTGGATAGTTTAGCCGTAGCAGAGCTCCGAAGTTTGCATTTTTTGTCATTTGGGAACATGAAGCTATTCAATTTATTTCTGCGCGGCACGACTTGGTGCCATGTCCTCACGCAGCTTAGTTGACGGTGTTAATAGCATCTCTCTTGAGCTATGTTGAACAATGTTCAAGCCATTGAAAACTTCTTTTGTCCATGGCTATTGAAATCTATGCGTTCCTATTGTACTTTCATTCAAGCCTGTTGGGGCACTGACTTCGTCAGTTTCACGGGGGCTACATCGATTCTAAATCAATCGCTTGAATGTTGCATGTACATGAAACCCTAAAGCCTATACTTTGTGGCAAAGGTTATCGAAACTGAGTGCATTTGGAATGGAATTCATGCATTCAGAAAATAGGAAACAAATTAAGAAATTGTGAGTATTAAGATACAAAAGTTGGAGTATGTCTGAGGAGCACATACTAAGAAACTTTTATAAGTTAAAGGCCGTTAAAGGCAAGTATATTATGCAAACATGTCCACAGGGAGCCTCATAATAATGGGGAAATTCAAAATATACACGTTTTTTTATAAGAAACTGGTACTAAGATGGCCAAAATTTTAAGAAACTCTAGTACTATGTCTGAGAAGTACTAAGAAACTTTTCAAAGTTAAAAGCATAGATATAATAGAGCAAATAGATCGTTGAACCTTTATTCTGGAGCAATATTATCTTACCATTGGTGTTTTCAACATAGCAGAATCGAGCAGAACACTGTTTATTCCTTTATGATGTTTTAAATGTCAAGAAACATATCTGCCGCAGTGTTAGCAACCTTATTGCTAATTCTGTATTCAAAAAATAAGAAATCAATTAAGAAACTTTTAGTACTAAAATGGACAAAATCTCATGCGAACTTAAGAAACTTTTAGTACTATGGCCTGATCCTAGTTTCTTATATAAAAAACGTGTATTTTCTGGAAAAGGAGCTGCATAGGAAAATGCGCAGGATTTGCTAAGCATTTTTTGCAGTCCTTTTGCAGCTCCTCGCGCCACGAGTCCTTCGCAGTTTCCTACGCAGCTTTTATCTCAAAGCTTCACAAATGCCTCGCAGTTTCCTACACACATGCTTTTTCACAAATGCCTTTTCAATATCCGCTGTCAGGGTGATTCTATGACACCTAAAACCAATCAATGCATCAAACAAAGAAGGGACGAAATTGGGGCCATTTGTAGTGGATTCAACATGCGGCCCATAAACACATAACTCAGAGATGTATCTTAGTTTCCTTAAAGTGCAAATATTCAACATGTATCAAACACAACTGAACTAAAAACCGTCAATAATCCAAGTTTAGTTCTCTTTATTCTTCTTCCCCAACAAGGAAAGGAATAAATACGCTCACCAAAATCATGCCGACATCAACTTGGGCTTGGGTCGTCGCTGCTCGAGACTAGGCCTAGCTCCAGTGGCTTTCGTAAGGAACGCGCTCGTCTTGTCTGTCTTTTGCTCTCTCTACAACTCTCCTTCTGTTTTCCTGTTGCAATAGTTTTACATGTTTACCATGGCTCCTAAGTGTTGTATTAAGATTATTATTATTATGATAATTGTGGTTGTGGTTGTATTGACAGATGATTGACATTTAGTTAGTTAGTTACACGTGCTGAAGGAAGGCGTGTTTTCTCGTCCCCCGGGGGGGTAACTTGAGTTTCCAAGATACGGGGTTGTGCCATTCAAATCGTAAAAGTACCACCCATAAATCCGGAAAATTTTCTCAAAAGTATACCCATAAATCCGGAGAAATTTCTCAAAAGTATACCCATAAATCTGGAGAATTCCTGAAAATCATAACCATAAATCCGGGAATGCCAAAAAAGCTCACCAATAACTGAATTCTGATAGAAAACTATACCCATAAATCCGGAAGATGCAAAAAATTGTTGAAAACCATACCCATAAATCCGGAAATTATCATGAAAAAGGTACCCTAAAAAATGGCACAACCCCGTACCATAGACAAGTTAAGTTACCCCCCCCCCCCCCGGGTCTCGTCCTCATCTGTGCTCCGCCTATTTGAGTAACACAGCATGGTGACAGGAGCGAGTACGTAATTTCAGATGTGGACTTTTCTCTGGGTGCAGGAAGAGCAGTCTTAAGCATAGACGCAACGACTTAGTGGTGCCTGTAACAGAGAAGCTGAAAAGCAGGAAGATTTTTCTCGACTTAGGCCCATCCACTGAGAAAGAAGATGGCGCTCCAAGTTAGTACACCCGATAAATTCAACTTCAAACCCGAAGAGTGGGGAAGATGGATAAGGAGATTTTAAAGATTTAGGATTGCTTCAAAGTTAAATGAAGAATCTGAAGAAGCTCAAGTGAACACATTAATTTACAGCATGGGTGATGAGGCTGATGACATATTGGCAGCATTGAAATTGACCACTGACGAAAGTAAAACCTACAAACTGTGAGAGAAAAGCTTGATAACCATTTTGTTATAAAACGCAATGTAATCTACGAAAGAGCAAAATTCAACATGAGAATGCAAAGGATTGGAGAGCCTGTTGATAATTTTATCACAGATTTATTCAGCTTGGCAGAACATTGTGGATTTGGAGACCTTCATGATGAACTCATTAGGGACAGAATTGTTGTGGGATTATCAGATAGAAGCTTATCAGAAAGATTACAATTAGAAGCAGACTTGACGCTGGAAAAGGCTATGACTCAAGCAAGGCAGAAGGAGCTTGTACATCAGCAGCAGGGAATTTTACGTCACAAATATGATCCCACTGACTCAAGTGTTGACCAAGTTAAAGCTAAGAAAAGCTCAGGTAACACAGAATCAAAAAAGGCCTGAAAGGTAGCAAATTTAAAACAAGCTCAAAATGTTTTAGATGCGGTGGCTAATGGCACCAAAAATCAGAGTGCCCTGCTCGTGATTCAATTTTTCACAATTGTAATAAAAAAGGTCACTGGAAACGAGCCTGCAAAAGTGCTAAAAAAGTGAATGAAATTAGCTCAGGTCAAAATAATGAAATATTTTTGGGTGAAGTTGTTATTGATGCAGTCAGCACATCTCAGCAGCCATGGCAGGCAGAGATTTCCATAAATGATAACCCAGTCAATTTAAAGATTGATACTGGTGCTGATGTGTCTGTCATTCCAGCAAAGTTGTTTTCTGAATTAAAGAATTATGTGACACTGAAACACACAAACAAAGTTTTACTTGGGCCATGTAATTATAGATTGAATTGCATAGGCCAATTTGATGGAAAATTGAAGTCATGTGATTCTTCAATTGATGATGAAATTTTTGTTATAAATGGCCTTGAAAGACCATTATTAGGAAGGAAAGCATGTAAAGGTTTGAATCTTATTCAAAATCTTGCTGAAGTTGATGATCTTCAATATGCGTCCAATATCATGAAACAGTACCCAACACTTTTTGATGGTCTTGATAAATTAGAGGGGGAGTACAAAATAACCCTCAGGGAGGATGCAAAACCATTTGCTCTCACAGTACCAAGGAAGGTACCACTCCCACTTTTGTATGAAACTAAGAAGGAAATTGAAAGAATGCTTGAATTAGGTGTTATTAGGCCAGTTCAAGAGCCTACTGATTGGTGTGCACCCATTGTTATTGTACCTGGTAAAGTGAGATTATGTGTTGATTTAACCAAGTTAAATTTAAGCGTGAAAAGAGAAATTCACCCTCTTCCATCTGTAGAAAATACTCTAGGAAAATTGGGAAATTCTAAAGTGTTTTCCAAATTAGATGCAAACAGTGCTTTTTGGCAAAGAACTTTGTCAGAAAGTAGTCAGTTGCTAACCACTTTCATTACCCCTTGGGGCAGGTATTGTTTTTTGAGATTACCTTATGGTATTACAACTGGCTCAGAACAGTTTCAAAGATGCATGGCAGAAAAGTTTACTGGTCTTGAAGGAGTAGAATGCAACATTGATGACATACTAATACATGGAAGAAACCAAGAAGAGCATGACCAAAGATTGCATGCTGTGCTAAACAAATTAAAGGAGGCACATATAACCTTAAATCCAGAAAAAGGTGAGTTTAGCAAGAGTTCAATAAAAATTCTTGGCCACATTGTAAGCTCAGATGGAATCAAACCAGATCCAGACAAGATAAAGTCAATTCTGAATTTGCCTGTACCAAAGAATGTTGCAGAGATAAGATCATTCCTGGGTATGGTGAATCAACAAAGCAAATTTGCTCCTGATTTAGCAAGCAAAACAAAGCCATTAAGAGATCTCCTAGGCAAAAGATGTACTTGTGCATGGGGGCAACCACAACAGAAAGCATTTGAAGATATCAAGAGATGCCTTACTGAAGCTCCCATATTAGCATTATATGATTGTAATAGGGAAACCAAAATATCAGCAGATGCTTCATCTTATGGGATAGGAGGAGTTGTGTATCAGCTACAAGATGATAACAACTGGAAGCCCATTGCTTACTTTTCAAGAGCCTTGACAGCAACTGAGACTAGGTATTAACAAATTGAGAAGGAATGCTTAGCATTCACCTGGCTCGCAGAACGCGCTAGTGATTATATCCTTGGAAAAGAGATCACAGGAGAAACAGATCACAAACCACTTGTACCTCTACTCACAACTCATTGCATTGATCAGTTACCTCCAAAAATTCAAAGAATGAGAATGAGATTGATGAGATTCCATATCAAATCATTGGTACATATACCAGGAAAGGAGATGTATGCAAGTGACATGCTATCTAGGATGATACCTAAACATGATATTGTCAAGAAAGACACAGAATTAGAATCAGAAATAAATGATTATATTTGCTCAGTTATTGATGACATTCCTGTGTCAGACATAAAATTGAAACAGCTGATAGATGCACAAGATGAAGATGAAGTTACAAAGAAAATTAAGGAGCATTGTCTTGAAGGATGGCCAGAAAAACGTCAGTTACAAAGTGCAATTCGTCCATACTGGGAAGACAGAGGCGAGCTCACCATATTCAAAGGTATCTTGCTTAAATCTACTAGGTTGGTTATACCATCAGCTATGCGACTAGAGATCCTTGACAGAGTTCACGAGGGTCATCAAGGCATTACCAAGGGCAGAGAGAGGGCAAAACAAAGCGTTTGGTGGCCTTGAATGAGCAAGCAGATTCAAGACATGATAGAGTGCTGCAGAGTTTGCAATGAACACAAGAAAAACAGCATAGAGCCATTGATTCCAACTCCATTTCCTGATCGTCCATGGCAAACCATTGGGCGAGATTTCTTCAAGCTAAAATCAGTTGACTATCTGACTGTAGTTGATTATCATTCAAGATTCATTGAACTTGGTGCAATGAATAAAACAAAACAATTTCTGAAGTTTCGCGCGTGTTAAAGAGCTTGTTTGCAAGACATGGAATTCCAGAAACACTGCGCTCAGTTAACGGCCCACCCTTCGATAGTGCAGAATACTTAGCATTTGCAAGAGAATGGGGATGTAACATAATCACCAGCAGTCCAATGTTTCCAAGATCAAATGGAGAAGTTGAACGTGCAGTCCAAACGGCTAAAAACATCTTAAGAAAATCAGATGAGCCAGGGAAAGCACTACTCGCGTATAGATCTACTCCATTGCGATGTGGATATTCCCCTTCACAGTTGCTAATGGGTCGTGTTATAAGATCCACACTCCCTACATTTGATTTAAAGCTCAATCCAAAACTACCTGAGCTTGAAACCTTGAAAAGAACAGAAGATGAGAGTAGACAGCAGCAGAAACTTAGCTATGACAAGAGACATCGCGTGATACTCCTAGCACCCCTAAAACCATATACAGAGGTGAACATCACTACACATCACGAACAAGGAACAGTCCTAAAACCAGCCAACAGTCCAAGGTCATACTATGTGCAGACACCACCAAAGTTATCAGGAGAAACCGTGAACACATTGTTCCATTAAACCCAGGCACACCTGTTAAGAGTCCAGATGTAAAGATGCGGACTACACCGTTCAAGATTCAAGATTCTTTATGCATATGAATATAGCCTCGTGCTGTCGACATTTTGTATTCTGACGATGAAGCACAGCGTTTGCTTCGAAACGTAAACAAAAGCATGGCTTTGTCTTAATTAATTTTTTTATCACTGCATTCGTCAAAAAATGTCAACTCAACATCTTATGGAAATGAATTTGTCTCTGTATCTGCTCTCTGGACTTTATAAATGATGATTTGGAAGGACTGAAAATGAAATTTACAATGATTATCGTCGCAATCTTGGTTCTTCGATTTTTGGTGAAATTACGGTTTCCTGCCAACACTTCAATTCCTGAAAAGAAAACTGAACTGAACATTCTCACAAGGCCTAAAAGGACCATAAAACCATCACTTAACGCTTTAGAGAATATGTCATTAAGCTAACTCAAAAAAAGGGAGATGTTGCATTAAGATTATTATCATTTTGATAATTCTCCCTGCAACCCTCCTTTAGATGTACGTTCAGTTTATCTGGATATTTCAAAGGCTTTTGATAGAGTGTGGCACGATGGCTTAATCTATAAACTACGGCAAAATGGCGTATCCGGGCAGTTTCTGACACTGATTCAGAGTTTCTTAGCGGATCGTATGCAACGTACTGTGTTGAATGGCAAAACATCACAATGGGGCAAAATTTCGGCCGGAGTTCCACAGGGATCGATTCTAGGTCCCCTGTTCTTCCTTATTTACATTAATGATCTGACAACAGATCTCAAATGCAATGTAAAGTTATTTGCCGATGACACATCAATTTTTTCAGTTGCTCACGACCCAAACGAATGCGCTGCGGATCTCAATCATGACTTAGATCTTATCAAGCGTTGGGCACATGACTGGAGGATGTCTTTCAATCCTGACCCTACAAAGCAAGCAGTCGAAGTGACATTTTCTAAGAAAAGAATCTCTGTTGACCATCCGCCTATCTTTTTCAATGATGCAACAGTTATGAAGGTTGACGAACATAAACATCTAGGTGTTGTGCTTGATTGTCGACTGACGTTTTCTAGTCATATTCAATCTGCTATCAATAAAGCGAGACGTGGGATTGGTATGCTTCGGTTTTTATCTAACTACTTGCCAAGGCAAACTCTAAACGAACTTTACAAACTCTATGTTCGTCCACATCTCGACTATGGTGACGTCATTTATCATATCCCACGGAAAGTGCGTGACTTTAGCCATGAAGTCACCTTACATCGCCTGATGGAGCGACTTGAGTCCGTCCAGTATTCTGCTGGCTTAGCTATAACTGGCGCGTGGAAAGGTACTTCAAGAGACAAAATATACGAGGAACTTAGTTGGGAATCATTGAATGACAGAAGGTGGAGCAGGCGTCTCGTTCTCTTCTATAAGTTCATCAACGAACTTGCACCTGAATATACAAGACATCCTATTCCACCAATTCGTTGGTCAAATTATGCCCTTAGAAATCAGGCTGTAGCTGGGCGAATAAATGCAAGAACGGAGCGCTTTGAGTCAAGTTTCTATCCAAACTGCTTCAAAGAATGGAACAGCCTTGCTTCTGAGATCAGAGAATTACCTACAGTAAGCTCATTCAAAAACAGACTTTCCTCTCTCATCCGCCCCACTCAAAAACCTATTTATGGAATTTATGATCCAAAAGGCGTTGCCATCCTCACCCAGCTGCGTGTAGGCCTCAGTAAGCTAAATTCTCACAAATTCAACCATAACTTTCGTGACACAGTTAACCCAATGTGTCTGATTAATGATGGAATAGAGGATACTGAACACTTCTTGCTGCAATGCCATGCATACGAAGATCGGAGGCGTGATCTCCTTGACACCGTTAACGAAGTATTCCAACTACACAACATCTTAAACCTGCCAAATAAAACCCTTGTGCAAATAATGTTGTATGGTGATAAAAGTTTTACACATGACCAAAACAGACAAATTTTGGAATCAACGCTAAAATTCATTCATTCATCAGAGCGCTTTTTGTAGCACCACCAATGCAACTAGGTACATTAATCTTTTATCTCATCCTTCTCTATTAATCTTTAACCTTGTTATAATATCATAAATGTATTGTAAATATATCTATGTTACTAAAGACTATACCAAAAACCTGTCAATTTTTGATTTTTGATCCGGCAAAAGTGTTATCCAACCTCTGAGATCTGTTTCTCCCTATGAAGGGAACAGAACTTTGGTATAGCCTTTAGTGTCTCTATTTTGTTGTTTGTTAAAGATCATTTAGGGTAGCCATGCCTATCATGCTCCCAATGATATCGTTAATGTAAATATGTTTCGTTAAATTGTAAATTTTTAGATTGTGTATAAAAAAAAAAAAATTTTGATAATTGTGGTTGTGGTTGTATAGACAGATGATTGATATTTAGTTAGTTAGTTACACGTGTTGAAGGAAGGCGTGTTTTCTCGTCCTCATCTGTGCTCCGCCTATTTGAGTAACACAACACTCAGGGAACTGGATCGGCGTAACACCGCCAGCACACAGGGCAAAATGCACCCATACAAAAACCAAGATACCTCCAGGGACAAAACGTTCTGGGGGTCTCCTGAGTCTTGTCGACTTCTTTTGTGTTTTCCTTTGAGGTTTGCCAACATTCTCCCCACCTTAACGTACTACGTTAACATATCTTACTTCAGTAGGCTTAGTCTTGGTGGCTCTTTCAGGAATTTATGCCTTTGTCTGAGCTATTTCATAATTTTCTAGATCTTTGTGTCCTTCGAGGAGATGCAGTTTTTGAATAGATCTATTAAATTTTCCTTTCTGTGTTTTGACTGTCACTGTCCGAATTAAACCGTCTGCTCCCTCGTGAAGTTCTGCCACCATTCCCAATTGCCAATTGCTTCGTTTCACATTGTCCTCTGAAATCAATACAACGTCACCTTTCTGTAACGGAGGAACTTCATTTTTCCACTTTTGTATCATGGTTAACTTTGGTAAATATTCTGCTTGCCATCTTTTCCAGAAGTGACCGATCAATCTTTGACGATAAAGATATCTATCATTGATTGGAGCTTCACATTGCGTCCCGTGTGGTATATCTGGAACAGTCTTTAGTGCTCTTCCAAGAGCAAGATATGCTGGTGTTATTACTTGCCAATCTTTGATACTTTCTCCAACAAAAGTCAAAGGTCTTGAATTAACTGTTGACTCAATTTCTGTCAAAACTGTGTACATCTCTACATATGTAAGGAAAGCTCTGCCGAGAATCTTTCGTAATGGCTCTTTTAGTGAACGACATATTCTTTCCCACCAACCTCCTCGGTGTGGACTTCACTCGGTAATAAATTCCACGTGATACCTCCATTTGCTAAATCTGTTTCTACTTTCTGAGCATCAATCTCCTTCCAGATTTTCTCTGTCTTCGTTTTTGAAGTCTCCACAATCCATTACAAGTCTTTATTCGCTCGTTTGAAAGTAGACTGGTTATTTGACCACATTGTGTAGCAGAGACCCCTCCTGTTATACATCCTCTTGAAGGCTTGCAAGAACTCGTCAGTTGTCATTTCATTGGTTAACTCGAAATGAACCATTCATGTCGATGCACAAGTAAATATGCATACATGCGCCTTTTGGGGTACTGACCTTCCTTTCAACTTTAAGAACAAGTGTCCTGCGAAATCTAATCCCACATGTGTAAATGGTGGTGAAAGACTGGCTATCTCTACAGGTAAGAGAGCCATTCTTTGCATCAGTGGTTTGGTAAGTTGTCTTTTACATTTTAGACATCTGTCAATTACTCTGGTAACATTCGGCGGCCTTAGATTATCCAGAATCTTTCTCTCGTTATGGCTGAAGTGGTTTCTGGTCCTGCATGTGTAGCTTCTCTTTCATGTGCTGATTGAATAATCTTGTCTACGACCATATGCTTTCCAGGTAATATGATTTGATGCTTACTTTCTTCAGGTATCAAAGAAAACTGCAATCTATCCCCGACCTTGATAAGCTCCTTCTCATGATCAAAGATTGGAGACAGGCTATTCAACTAGCTAGTTTTTGGGAGTTGTACATCGTTCTTTAGTGCCTCAAAATCTTCTGTAAATTCCTCTTGTTGCACTTTCCTGTACCAATATTCCTCAGCTGACTTTATCTCATCTGAAGTTAAATCTACTCCAAAGGCTTGTTTCGGCTGGCTTGTAGTTTTGCTTCTTAAACTCGTCTTAAATGTACGAAGTGCTCGCAAGACGTAAGCAGTAACTCTTGATAACTTCAAGAATTTCTCATATGTGGCTGGATCAATAACTCTTGATGCAGACTTTGTAGTTGAATGGTTGCAAACTGTAACTGTGGCCATCTCTCTTTCTGACTCTGGTGAAACATCGAGTTTATTTTCGTCCAGAGGGAGAATGAGGTGTATTACCACTGGCCGAGAGATTTTATGGCATATGTTCTTTCCAGGGTATTTTCGGGCGTTGATTGCAAATCTGGATGTTGAACAAGCGGGGGAGGGGGCGTTTCCAAGATACAGGGGGGAATAGACTGAAATTGTGAAAATGCGGTGACACTCATTTTCACCATTTAACACTTGGTCATTCTAGTAAGATTAGCATCTAGTGTTTAGAAGGCAAGGGCTCTCTAACCTTTTAATGAAAAATTGAAATTGGGAGCCTCTAGGAAGGGGGGGGGGGAAGGCGGGCCAAAATATCTTAGGAGACATGATCTTCTACTAAGATGTACGAGAAAGTGCCGCCCACTAAAGAAAGTCTGTTTTAGGCTGCTTTTTCAGGATGCATCCTTTCGTCCTCATGTTCATCAGATGTACCTAGAGAGAGTTCATCACTGTTTCCTCCCCTCACATCATCGTCTGTAGTAACAAGCCGTTAAGCAAGGTCATCGGGATATGCTTCAAAATTGCAGTCAATTTCCACATCTTGGTTCCATCCAAGATCTCTTTGGTCGTCAATATCCATCATTGGATTGTATGCTTTGCCCAAAATTCTAGCCTCATACTTAGTGGCATGTTTAATGTACCTTCAGGGATTTATGCTACAAGGTGGCTCCGGTGACAGGTCTACCAGTTTGCTGTCGCTAGAATAGTTTTGCCTGAAAATTTTCCAGTGAGCTGCAAGAACTGAGTTCGCCCGTTTCTCACCATAATGTTGGCACATAGACTCCTTAATACTTGCAGTTGTTTGCTCCAATGATACTTGCGGCGTTGTACCCAGATAACCGAAAACCGTTAACAACTCTTAATCACTGTGCACAGGTTTCACCATCTTCCGACATACTTGCTTTCCCTTTCGCAGAAACAGTGATACATAATCATTCCCGGTGAAAGTTTGTACGGAAAGCAGTGCTTGCCTCTGCTGGTTACTGAGATCACAAGTACCGGGTGTCTCAAAAAAAAGTACCCCCTTTTGACTGGAAATAGGAACAAAACGATAAGATATCATTACTCTCCGAGTGGACAGCTAAATTTATCAATCTTCAACTTAGATCCACATACCTTGCTTCTAAAAATTGGCCACCAAACACTGGAGATACAAGCTTGCAAAGTCAAAATTTACAGTGCAGCCGAAACCAGAGGTTTCGTAAAAGGACCTAGCCATGATTTGCTATCACAGGCATGTTGCACAGGAATTTCGACTTTGACCTTTACCTTTCTCCATTGAAAAGAATTATACCTTGAAATGCTTCAATTGTTCTACAAATAGTTATTCCTTTGAGGAATCAATTCGTGCATTGCATTCCACTCCAAGTGTCAAAGAAGAAGAAAAGGAACACATGCATGCTCATTTGGGAGATGTTGCATGACTTCATCATTCTTACCACATTTTTGTTATATTTGTTTAATCAGGACGATTTCCATGAGTCTTTTTTTATCCTTTTCAAAAGCGAAAGACTGAAACTTGAAGTTTACAGGTGCTTTGGAAAAGATCCATAATACAAATCATGGCTAGGTTTTGGGTGCACTGTAAATTTTGTCTTTGCAAGCTTGTATCTCTGGTGTTTCGTGGACGATTCTTAAGTACAAGGTATGTGAATCTAAGTTGAAGATTGATAAATTTAGCTAACTGCTCGGAGAGTAATGGTATCTTATCGCTTCATTCCTATTTCCCGTCAAAAGGGGGTACTTTTTTTTGAGACACCCGGTAGATAATTCAAGCAGTCTCCAGATTTTACCTGTTCCATTATCGATGAAGATTCTGAGATTCCTTTGCTCTAACTACATTAGCTAGCAAATTATAGGAATGTCAGTGTCTCTTGGGGAAGAAAACAAGGAACGTAGACCATCCTGAGTGGTGTTGCTGTGCGAGCGTGGTTAAGATAGAAGGTGGCATACATCTGGGCAGCCTGTTCTTGATAGCATTACAGATGAATTTCTTGAGTTCATATGAAAGAGGAAGGGAAATGCATTCTATGTTCTGAAAGCATTTCTAAAAATAAGCATAGAAGAAGGTTTCTTTGATCCAACAAAGAGATGCCAGGTGACCTCAAAGAGCAACTAGAAAGATATACAGTAGCAGCTTAAAGAGATATTTTTGTATTACCCAGTTGTTATACTATCCTCTAGGGAGCAATCATTAGTGGGCAAAGACAGATGAGGCACTTCAGCTTCCCTTTGGCACTACTACCATTGGCATTGCTGACTTGCGATGGTGACAGCCAAAAATTGCAAGATCTGCTAGACAGGGCACTTTCTTCCATTGTGACAGGACATGATTCGCCAGATAAGGCACAAATTAATGTTTTTGATGTGATCGCTATGGTGCATTCAATCGGTGTTGCACCTGATACCTTTTGGGATCTTGTGAGAAAGTTGCTCCATGATATTTCAAGTCAATTTACGTCAATCTAGGCTGGTTGGTTGAGACGATGATGCATGAAGTTGCGGCGCCAAAACTGATAAATGAATGAAGCGGGGAGTAAACGATAGGCGCGAGTTACGGTAAATCCCCGCTTATAAGAACATACTTTTTTGAGAGCCAGGCTGAAGTAGGTTCTTATTTCAAAGGTACTAAGATTAATTTCAAGGTATGAGGGTTCTTCTTTGAAGGGTGTTCATGTAGGCCCTTTCAGAGTCTTTCAAAAAAGTTCAGCCCCTTTTTTTGTTTTGGGAGCATCAATATGGACCTAACACCTAATTGGGGATGAGATTCAACCTGTAAAAGCCAAGTGGGACCAACATGAGCTTGATAACAGCAATCAAAGATCAATCTTGGTACCCCTGCAATAAGAACCCATGTTTCATCAAACTGAAACAGGTTCTTAATTGCAAGGTGCATAATTTGGGCAAAACAGCCTCCATATTTTTGTAGGTTCTTATATGCGGCATTTACTGTATTAACCCAAGGGGTTACTTGACTAGTGGAGTGACGGGGGAGTTTGAAAAATCTCTCCACACCCTGTACCCTGTCGCATAAAAATTTTGCCAAAACCCAAATCCAAAGTTTACCAAAATGGGTGATCCCTGCGGTGCTGTGTTGGTGAGTAGTCACATTCCATGTTGTTAGGCAATGCTACATCAAAAGAGCTTGCTTGGACTGTATTGGAGCCGCGCAAAGATGGCGAGCAACTCACACCTATCTTTTATTTCCCTTTTCTTTCGTTTATCAATTTTGGTGCCGCAACTTCATGTACCATTGCTTCAATAAACCAGATATGTACTAAGATTTCTGCCCTTGAATTAGATACGAATCAAAAGGAGGCAGCACCCAAGGTATGTTACCTGCTAATCATGCATCGCAAGGCAGCACGGCATAGGAAGGTATACGTTTCTTGTTTTCTTCCCCAAGAGACACTGACATTCCGATAATTTTGCTAGCTAATGTAGTTAGAGCAAAGGAATCTCAGAATCTTCATCGATATTGGAACAGGTAAAATCTGGAGACTGCTTGATTTATCTACTTGTGATCCCAGTAATCAGCAGAGGCAAGCACTACTTTCCGTGCAAACTTTCACCGGGAATGATTATGTATCACTGTTTCTGCGAAAGGGAAAGCAAGTATGTCGGAAAATGGTGACACCTGTGCACAGTGATTAAGAGGTGTTAACGGTTTTCGGTTATCTGGGTACAACGCCGCAAGTATCATTGGAGCAACAACTGCAAGTCTTAAGGAGTCTATGTGCCAACATTATGGTGAGAAACGGGCGAACTCAGCTCTTGCAGCTCACTGGAAAATTTTCAGGCAAAACTATTCTAGCGACAGCGAAATGGTCGAACTATCATAGACTGATTACAAGCCGTAGTTTCGCTCCTCCGCCAAACTGATATACCCCGCTACAACTACGACTCATAAACAAACAGTGAAATTTGCGGCCTATTCATGGGAGCCTCGTTTTAGAAATTTCTGGTGTGGAAAATACACCGCCGTGGTCTGCGTTTTGCGTTAGACTGAGGCCTCGCTCCGTTGATTGGCAGCGCCGTCAGGAAACTTTCAAAACTGTGGAGGTGTGGAGGTCATGTCATTTTTCCGCGCTCTTTCTTTACAAAATAATAATTTTGTGGCATGAATGAAACAAATAATTTTATGGCAAGCGTTTGCGTTTGTTTGGTCATGGCTTCAACATGTAATATCTATCGATACACGTATTTCTTAAATCGAAATTTTCAACTTACTGCGATCAGTTTAAAAGCGAAAAAGCAAGTAGACCCGAGGGGCAAATCACTTCTCAACTTAGCGAACGTAAATTTAATGATTTTAAAATCACATGATTTTTGTCTGTGATTTTTTGTGATTTTAGTGATTTTTTAGTCACTTTTTGTGTCATATTTCAGTTACTCCTCAGTGATTTGTGGTTTTTGTGCTTCTTGCATGTGTGATTTTTGTTTGTGATTTGTTTGTGATTTCAAGGAAGGTGTACGAAAAAAATAAGTTCGCCCCTCGAGTAAACCCATATTACCTCACCCTACCTTTCTGTGCCCCCGTGAACATTTCAAACTAAAGTTTTTGAAGCCTTTCTTATATTCAGACATTATCCGAGTACCTTCCGAGTAATTGATACAGGAAACATGTGTATTATCATGTGAAATTCGATTCCCCTTATCGAATTTATTGGTTTCTTAACTTATATCTTTCAGTGCTGCAGTTTCTTAATTTTTTTGCGATCTGGGAGTTGAGTTTCTTATAAGCAGTTTCTTCTAAACAGAAGACTTGTAAACTTTTACCATGCTTTTACCAAAACTTCAGGATTTCCATGGGATGCACCAATCGCTGCCTTCAGGTTAGTAGATATTCCATATTGGCCGACTGCACAAATTCACTCATTCTTCGCTTGGCATGATTCGGTCTTCACGCTTTTTCTTACAATTTTCCATTTACCTTGCTTTATAGTAATCAAAATTTGGCAAGTGCTTTTATTTATGAAAAATGGCACTTTCAAGAATGATGAATTTTTTATGGGGACATTTTGAGACAAACTAACTCAAGTGCAAATTCTGGTTTTACAATTTTGCGACTGGCTTCTGTTCGGTCTTTTGTTTACAAATTTTCCACTTGATATTTTCATTCAGGGGGCATTTCTGCAGTAGTGAAGTCTTTCTAACAAGAAGAATTTCATTAGCAAATCATTTAAATCTATTTCTATTTCTTTGAATAACTCGGTGTAAACAGTTAAATTGTTTAACTGTTTACACCGAGTTACGATTAAATAGTAGCAGTAGTAGTAGAATTTAGGTGACCGTGAGTTTTTGGAGGATGAACTTCACCGTTGCGAATTCTATCATATATTTTGCTTAGGCGAAGAAGCCTGCACTTGGATTCGTTATCTCTTTTTCAGTAAAGAGCTTTCAATTTTCAGTAAATACATTTGGGTGCGCTTTGATGATATTATCTTAAAGATATATTGAAATATATTTCTTCCTAAAATAAAGTGCAGCCATTAGTTGGTTTCTCGACGGACCGTTTCAGTAACTCTTTGCCAAAGCCGTACGAGCAACCCATTATTCTGAATCTGTTTTACGCAATAATCTTACATTATTTTTTAGCATTTCCAATCGCTAATTCTTCTACAGTTGATTCATGAATGTCTCATGAAGTTTTGGTTATTTCTTATATCAAAATTTGCAAGTTTTCTGCCGTTATCTCCCGGGGGTATTTTGGTATTTTTCTGGAATGTTCTTTCGGTCTGGGAAGCTCAAGAAACGAACACAAATCATCTTCGCAAAGAAATAACACTCACAAGGGCTTCTCAAACTGTTCAGGCAGTTCTCCTAAAAAATATACAGTTATCCACAAAACTCTCATAACGGCTGCATTTTCTCGTAGGCTTAAATTTTTTCTGTCAGAAGGCGTTTTGTAATCTGTGACTTTAAACTTTTGAGGGAAAGACAGATTTATCGGTCGTTTGATTTGTGAGAAATCTTTATCAAGCCCCTTGTTTACGTAGTTAGCCGTTGAGGTTGAGTCTGTTTTGAGCAAGACTTTATCGTCATTTGCACAGAATTTCAAATAAAAATACTTCTGCTGTTTATGCGGGAATGTTTCAAGAAACTAGCGCATTTTTCCACATCTTATGTGTGAAATTTCTGTTAACTCGATCCAGATGTCGGGAATTCCAGCCTCAGTGACCTCTGCGAGGCAGAAATCCCATGATGCTTAATGTATCCCATGATGCTGTGAAGGAAAAAACGTGTTGTCGATGAAAAAGAATTATGGATACGATGATCAAGTGAGAAGTACTGAAAGTTTTGTGTTTTTGTTTGTCGCGTTTTATCTGCTCCAGAGAAATGAAATAACTAACACATGGTCACAACCGAGCCACATAAGGTTTATGATTACAACTGAGTGTTATGAAGCTAGAAACAAGATGAAATGGCGGATGTTAAACTTCGGCGAAGCAGAAATGCACATCGTACGAACGTGAAGAAGATCTTGAGGGAGGTGCATAAAATCATTGATGAAGATGACGATAGTGTGAATGAAGCAGTTCTAATGCCTTATAAGCTTGGGCTAAAGAACAAACTCGAAAAATTAGCAAGAGTTGATGAGGAATTCTTAGAGGAGCTGTGCGAAAATGAAGATGTTACTGACGAAGATCTGGCCGTTGAAACGGAAGAGGCTGACAAATGGCAACAAGATATCACGACAGCCCTTTGGAAAATTGACAAATCCTTGGCCAAGCAGCCAGGTGCAGCAATGACGAGAGGCCCTTGTAGACAACATAGAATGCTGCCTTCGACTCCATCCCCATCATCAGAAAGGGAGCAGAGGCAGGCTACGAGTAAAGCAGCACGGCTGCCAAAGCTGGAAATGAAGCGATCCGATGGAAATATATGTGAATGGCAGGAATTTTGGGACTGTTTTGAAAGCGCTGTTGATAACGACCAGAATCTTGCCCCTGTTCTGAAGTTGAATTACTTGAAGGGATTGTTGGATGGTCAAGCAAAAGCAACTATAGCCGGCTTGGAATCAACCTCTACAAATTATTCTGAAGCTGTGGATCTCTTGAGGGACAGATTTGGAAAAAAGTCAGTCATACAACGAGCACATACTAATGGTTTGAGGAATCTGTCACCAGTCACACAAGAAGACGATGTTTCATCATTGAGAAAATTCTATGACACTGTTGAAATTCATTACAGAGGTCTGAGAGCCCTGGGAGTAGATGAAGCTGTATACTCAACAATTGTTGTGCCAGATCTTATTGAGAAATTGCCAAAGAATATTCAACTCACTATCATCCGAGGAACTGACTATTTGGAGTGGAATGTAAGAGATCTTCTGATTGCACTAAAAAGAGAGCTTGAACTTAGAGAGCAAGTTTCAGCAAAATCAAACACAGAGAAAGATGCGAAGAAGAAACCATTGACACAAAGATCTACTGCCAGTACATTATTCACTGGGAGAGATGGCCAGTGTCCATTTTACCTTGGTAGTCATGCGGCGAAGGACTGCAAGAAGGTGAAAGCTGTGAAAGATCGTAAGAACGAACTGAAAAGGTATTCTAGATGTTTTAAATGTCTTAAAAGGGACACAGATTTTTGGATTGTTATGCCAGTATAAAATGTGAATCACGTAATAGTGAGAATCACCACTCTGCTTTGTGTGAGGGCACTCAGGAGGAAAAAGGGCCCAATAAGGGGGTAGATGGTTCAGTGGTTAGCCCCATGCATGTTGGTTTGGCGGGTGAGCATGTGGCGCTACAGACTGCGCAGGCTTTAGTGCAAGTGGGTAGTGAGTGTAGGGTGAGAGTGCTCTTTGACGCTGGTAGTCAGAAATCCTTTGTGACATCTAGAGTCAAAGAGCTCAGCAACCCTGTTGTGAGGCGGAAGGAGTGGCTACAATGGAACATTTGGAAACAGCTCTGAGCAGGGTGGCCTCAGGGAAGGTGTAGAAATCAAATTATGCTCTATTTCAGGTGGAAATTGCATTGTGATGGAGGCATATGTTGTTCCGCATATTTCGAGTGTTAGGAATGCACATCTTGAATTGGCAAAGAAGGATTATCCACACTTACAAGGTTTGTATCTCTCTGATGTAAGTAAGTTCCAGGAGGAACTGGAAATTAAAGTGTTGATTGGGGCTGATTATTTGTGGCAATTTCAACTAGGCTTCATAATTAGAGGTAAGTCTGATGAGCCTGTAGCCATTCAGACATCACTAGGTTGGGTCCTTTCAGGTCCATTGAAAGGTAAGTTAGATCAATCCGCTTTAACAACGGCAAAAGTTAACATGGTCAGTGTATCTTCTGGTAAAGGTAAGGAAGCTGAAGTTCAGAAGTTGTGGGACTTGGAAACTCTGGGAATCCGTCCAGAGGATGACGTACAGGTAAGCTTCAATGATGAAATTGTCTTCAATGGTGTACGGTATTCGGTCAGACTCCCTTGGAAGGTAGGTCACGAGGTATTGCCAACAAACTATTCCAATAGTGTTTCAAGGTTGAAGAGCTTATTAGGTAAGTTACGCAAAGAACCGGAAGTCTTGAATGAGTGTGCGTCTATCATCAAAGAACAACTAGACTTAGGAATAATTGAGAAGGTGGTAAGTCTAGAGCCAGAGAATGAGAAATTCATTACTTGCCACATAGACCAGTTGTTCGACAGAGTGCAGAAACAACAAAAGTAAGAATGGTGTATGATGCCTCATCAAAATCAGGAAAAGAGGGTGTCAGTCTCAATGATTGTTTGCATACTGGACCTTCCCTCAACCCATTGTTATACAACATTTTGTTGAGATTTAGGTTAATGAAATTGCTATGACATCTGACATAGAGAAAGCCTTTTTGAATATTGAGGTTGACAAGAGAGATCGTGATTGTCTTAGGTTTTTGTGGCCAGAAGATCCTTACGACATGGAAACTGCATATGAAGTTTATCGCTTTTCTAGGGTGTGCTTCGGGGTCCGTGCCAGCCCGTTTCTATTAAATGGCACATTGAGATATCACTTGAACAGCTATCAAGAGTGTGACCCAGAATTCGTGCAGCAAATGATTGACAGCTTATACGTTGATGATATGGTAGTTTCAACAGACAGTGTAGAGAGTGCGTACACTTTGTATGAGAAGGCAAGGGATAGATTAGTCCAGGGTGGTTTCAAATTAAGGAAATGGGTGACAAATGACGAGAAATTGACATCTATGATTCAATCTAGGGAAGAGGAAACATTTAGAAATGAGAAGACCGAGCAGGAAAATGGCATTAGCTATGCAAAAACTACATTAGGTTTCGATGACAAAGCACCACATCACAAGGTGTTGGGAATGGATTGGAACTACTTGAATGATGCAGTCCTCTTTGATTTTGAACCAATCCTACAGAAAGCAGAAGGTCTTAAACCAACAAAGCGCAATATTTTAAGTCTCCTTGCAGGTGTCTTTGATCCCTTGGGAATGATAAGCCCCATTCAGGTGAGTATGAAGTTACTTTTTCAGCAACTTTGTAGCCAGAATGTTGACTGGGACGAAGAAGTTACAGGCGCCCATAGGAAGACCTGGGATAAGTTGTTAAAAGATCTCAAATCTGCAGCTTATGTTGAAATTGACAGAAACATTTTCAAAGAAAGGAAGGAGAGTGAAGGAAAGCTTGAATGTAGTTTGCATGGGTTTTGTGACGCAAGCAAAGCAGCATATTGTGCAATGGTATATGCTGTGTACAAGAATGGTGAGGATGTACAGGTATCCTTGCTAACAAGCAAAACTAGAGTTGCACCACTGAAATCAATGACAATCCCTAGGCTTGAATTGATGGCTGCTAGGATTTTAGCTCAACAAATGAATTCTGTTAGAGAGGCCATTGAGTCATATGCAAAAATAACAAATTTTTTTTTGGTCAGATAGCATGACAGCTCTTCAGTGGATACAGGACAAGGGAGAATTGAAGCAATTTGTTAGAACCAGAGTGAATGAAATTTTAAGTTTGACAAACAAAGAACAATGGAAACACTGCCCAGGTGAGATGAACCCAGCAGACTTAGGCTCTAGGGGTGTACTTGCAACCCAATTGAAAGAAATTGTGTTATGGTGGGAAGGGCCTGAATGCTTAAGGAAACCTCAAGCGGACTGGCCAAAGCTTTCTAGGCTAGAGAATGATGAAAGTGTAGAGGCAGAAAGAAAAGTGAGCTCCTTGGCTGTACCTGTGAATAAACCACAGGGTATTGGCAGCATGATTGAATTGAGCAAACACAGCAACCTCTTGAAGCTGCTCAGAGTGACTGCACTTGTTGTGAAATTTACAAGGAATGTGAGAGCTAAACAGAGGGGGGAGAGTAGAACCATTGGAGCATTTGGAAGAAATGAGTTGCTAGAAGCTGAAGCGCTGTGGATAACCGTATACAAGTTAGACGAATATTCGTCCAGACTCAGTTTCGTTTTCCAGACTCAGTTTCATATTCCAGACTCAGATTCAGAAAAACAGAAAACCATCCCATTTCTACAAACAAATTAACACTTGAATGAAAAATGAATGAATTTCAACACGAGAACTCTATCAAACATATCTAAATCAGGAAACACCTCGTCAATCGCAAGAACAGATTTTTTGGAAAAACGAGGTTTGTGTCCAACTCTTGCTTAGGCCCATTCCGAAGAACTGGGAAACTGTAACTTTTCTACGAACAAACTAACACTGAAATGAAAAATGAATGAATTTCAACACGAGAACTCTATCAAACATATCTAAATCAGAAAACACCTTGTCAATCGCATGAACAGATTTTCTGGAAAAACGAGGTTTGTGTCCAACTCCTGCTTAGGCCCATTCCGAAGAACTGGGAAACTGCAACTTTTCTACAAACAAATTAACACTTTAATGAAACATGATACAAATTTTTAGTATGATGTGCTATTAAAGATTCCCAGGTAATGTTCCCTCTTGTTGCAACAGCAATTCATCTTCTGATGGAAGCTGGGGAACAATTCTATTTACCTGAAGCTTGCTACTGACTGATAATTTTTCCCACTTTTCTAATGGAGTCTTTTATTGCTTTACGAAAGTCCTGTTTTTTGGAAGTGATCCTAATTATTCTTATTGTGTTGCCCTGTTCTTTGGTATCCATAAGGTACTGCAAAATCGTTTCCAACATAAAATTAGCTGACTTTTTGAGATCAGGTTCCCCATCTCTTCGAAAGAATAAAACCTCCTGGAAGCTGATGGACTTTATTCCTCTTTCCTTTGCCATTTCAAAGCTCGTAATCATTAATCTTTTGTAGTGTTCCATTTTTGACTTTTCTTTTGTCGGTTGCGAGTCATCTGTTGAGGAAATTAGCTTGCAATAATCGTTGAAAATAAAGATCTTTTGCTGTCTACTCCTGTAACGTAAACTGTAACGAAAACATGTTTATTGCTCCAAAACGCCATTGTGTGTAATAAGCATACAGATGCAACGTTTCTGTGTAAGATACTACTTTACAATGCCTTCCCATTGTTTTGATGTAGATATAAACTAAACTTGATATTCACCAAGGCAATGTAGTGCGAAAAGATTCAGTATGCATTATTTTGCAAACCGTCAAATTTTAGCAACAGAATGCCTATGACTGCTGCTTTTGTTAATTTGAAAATCAATGCACAAAAAATTCATAGTGAAGGAAGTATCACAAAATTCAAATCCACTTGAAATCGAATTTATAGATACTGGAGGCTATCCTACCTGTGATTTTCACTGCATGGAAAAAGTATTTCCCCAAAATATTTTCACATGGGGTAACATAAACATCGTGTTTACTCTGCAACTGCTCTCTTGAGTTTTCGGTGATGTTATGAAGAATTGGTCCGTACCTCACTCCCAAAGATTCTTTTATCTAAGGTTGAACAAAAAAGTAGCAATAAGACTTCCTACCATGATGATCGAGATGAAAATTACGATACTCCGCAGCATAGCAGGTCTTCATCTTTGCCTTGGCTCTCTGATTCCTGGGGCGAGACTGCCAAATGATGCGAGAGATTGTGTAAGCTATGTTTTAAATGACTCGTGCCTTTATGCTTTTGGACCAATAAAGCAATCTTGAGTACTGGAGAAGTCATTCGCTTCTCCAGTCCACAGATGCGAAGGGTCGTTGAAAAAAAAGAAGCACTACTTCGCTATTTTTCACAATATGGCATGAGGGGCATTTCACTCCTAATAAATCTTATACTCCTTGGGCAATGATCATGTTGTTTTCAAGAAAAATCCGTCTACATGCCTTAGAAATATTCTACTTCTGAAAAAAATCTCTTATGTTTGTTGGAATGAATGAGGTGCCCCTCAATATAGCAATGCTGTGATATTCATGATTGGTTTTAACTACCCTAATTTATGAAAGCTTTTATTTCAGAAGTGTGTATTCCCAAAGGGTTTCCATCCGTATTGACCATGGAGCTCCCTTTGCACAGCCATACTTCAAGCTTCATTGCAGAAAATCAAGAATATAACTAATAGACATGTTAATACTTTGCTTCTCGCTTTTTTGGAAAATGCAAAAAGCTTCATCGCACTTACCTCTTCAGGGAACTCCAAATTTCGACCAACAAAAACGACTTTAGCTTGAGAGAAATCATGGCAAAGATCACCATTGAAAGCTGAAAACGAGAAATAAAATTTAATCGTTCTCCATTCCCGAAATGTTATTCGTTTATGAAATAATACCACTGTGTTGTGCAGATATGTTACTATGGATAAATCAGGCCTTCATCCTGGAATTACAATATTGTCCGTAAAAAGAAAGAATGAATTGCAAAATTGAGGGGCGCACCACTCCATGAAATCTTCATGCCTTTGGGAAAATTCTTTTATTTTCAAGAAACATTCACAAGAATCTCGTACGTCTTGTCGGAAAATTGATACACCCCTTAGCAAAAAGGAGAATTACTCACTCTGAATGAATAAATCTTCGTTACTTTGGTCTGATAGTAGAACATCTGCAGACATTTTCCAAACAGTACATGCTCGAGGATCCTAAAACAAGGAAGCAAAACGGTGGTAATGTGCCTAAGCTAGCTTTGCTTTTTGTTTCCTGTTCAACTTGTTGACTTCATTTCAAAATTTGTTGAATCCAATTCATCTATGCACTTAAACAACATTCCATAATGTGAATATTCTTGTTATCAAGAAATGTATGATGCATACAAAAATACAGCCTATGAGCTTAACAAACCTCCAAAAGAATTCCAACATGAAAGACAGTTTCAGTTTCTCCTGATCCATACAAGTGCTTTGTTGCATCTATGTAGCTGCAGCCTTGAGTTGTCATCAGATATCTCAAAAGCAACTCGGGTAGGATAATATAACAGTAGAGATTCTCCCTTGCTAGATTCAGTGAATCAGGAAATTTTTCTTGTTCGATTCCGCCGTAGTCGAATAGTCTGCCACTGGGCTCCCGTCGATAGCTGAACAAATTTTGCCGTATGTACGTCATAAATGAAAGATAACGTGCTTCTCCAAAGATCTTGACAATGAGGGCTCTCTCTTTATTCGCACAGGCGAGAAACATTGCCTTCTGAAACATTGCTCTCTCTTTGTTGCACGTTTCTGTTGCATCGTGAATGCCAGTTCTTCTAACCTGATGTTTGTCACTTTCCTCGACGTCTTGTTTTGTGCGTTGTTGTAAAGACTGTTGCAAAAGTCTTGCTAGGCAGGAGAAGATTGTTTCACCTGGGAAGCTTTTTGCACTTGTGATTTTTCTCTTGATCTGATCACACCTCACATGAGCCGTTTCAACCGGAATTCTGTCCTTGTACTTCCTGTTTCCAACACTGCTGCTTGTAGCTGATAGAGCTTTATGTGTAATCCAAGTACGTATATTTTGCATATCCTTGGGAGAAGAAGGTTGCCAAAGCTCTTGAAGCAGTAAGCTATACGCGTTTAGGCATGTGTATGCACCGCAATCGAATCCATTTTGCTGCACACATATTTCTGTTGGGCTGATGAAAGCCCATTCTTCTGGTTTAAAAGGCACAGCAAATGTTTCTTTCCATTGCTGTATCACAGACATCAAGATTGAATACATTTCAGGGCGCACAACATGTAATGAGTCACAATGGACTATCATCTTTAGATGTGGAAAGATGCCAGAGACTGACCAATGATAGTTTTCTCCTCTTGCGGTCATGTGATGAGTTGGTACTATTATGATGTCGTTGTCAAGTAGCCATCTGTTGTTTGTCATTATGGCATGATTTTCTATGCTTGCTGCATCATCCTGCAATTTTTTCATGAAGTTAGTAGTCGTTGTGGTTGCTTTTATGTGCTGGATTTCGCAGCAGATTTGTTTTATGAAAGGATAAATGACACCGTCATTAATCCAGTTATCACCGGCTGCAGTCCTTAGATCTCTGAAGGACAGTAACCTCTGGTCAATCTTGCATCCCTCGACATCTCCACGCCACACTCTTCTTACTTTCTCCTTCTCGGTTTCGACAAGATCCCAAGGATGGTTTGTTGGCAATTCAGTAGACCTATCACCTTTTAGCAGGCAGTCATTGCGTATATAGATTAACGCATAAGTTGTTTTGACAAATACATTATCCAATAACCTTTCTTCTGTGGTGGTATGTATGACATTTGCATCGTCGAAGATCACAGCTCTGCCAGATGCATCGAATAGTGTTGCGTTGTTGTGACCAGCGTATTGAGTCTCAGCATATAAATTTATGCTAGCTGCAAGATGGTAGGTGTAGCTGTGTCCATCTGTTTTTGGTGTCGCAATTTTCAATTCGAGCATTTCTTCCACGATTATTGGTGTTCTGTTGATATTTCCTTCCCTCATAGCACCAACTACTCTATTTGTCTCAATGACGAGTACAGGAGGTGCCTCAAGTAGCATGATCAAATTGTAGTACATGCCTTGCTTCCGGTTGCTGATCGTTGCAACATCTTTCCGACTTGTTAAAGGGGTGGATTTTAAATCGATTGCACAAGTGCATCCAGGGCTCTTGTCTTCTATGGAATACTGACAAGCTGCTGCATCCCAGAGCAATGAAGACAGTAAGATTGGTTCTGGCCATTCTGGTACTCTGGTCCGGAAAACTGGTGGACGCTGGAGTTGTCCTTTCATTGCGCCACATGCTCTACATATCAAAAGTTCCGCTGTTCTTGCGAAGAACGTGTCTTCGAAAGTAACACTTTTTGCTTCTTCGTCGATCTTCCTCACAATTCTCTCGAGAAACTCCAGACCGTCAAACTGCCTTCTCTGTGGGAGGTTAAGGCTCAGCTCTTCACCTAGTTCATACATGCTGGTGTTAAATGGCATTGGAAATTGTGTTTGTTCACATAGCTCTTCGTGTATGGTGTTTAACAATCGCACTGTCTTGATGGCACTCCTATGTGTAGGCAAAAACTTATACAGCAAGCTTCCACATACGACCTGCAAAACTGCATTCATGAAACAAGAAGCATTATAGGGGTTCTCCATTCCTCGTTTCGAAAGAATTTGTTGCTCACCAACTTGAATATTTATTTCCGGAGGTAATTGAAGTTCTTCGATAGTTCTTTGCTCTCTGATTGTCTTCCTATTCCATGCTGTGTGTAACTGTTGTAATTCTACCGTATTGCCAGGCTGAATTTGTCGCCTGGAGTGCGTGATGTACCGAAGAAAAGGCAAAAAGTTCCCAAAAACGCATGTCTCGCAATGATAGAAAGTAGCAGCTTCTGCATATGCTTGCTGAACATTAATGCAGTCAATATGGTACCAGACTTTGCACAGGTCACACATTACCATAGCAGTGGGAAGTTGTCTGTAGCTTTTGTTGCATATGCACTTTTTCTCGTTACAATTATCCACTTCTTCTTGTCTAATGAAATTTGCTTGTTTTTCTCTTGCCATGGAATTCCATTGACGTCTTATCGATTGTTTACAATCATCAACAGTTGGAGAGTCTTTGGCAACTTCATGCCAAACGGAATCGCGAAAATTGATGAAGGCTATTTTTTTTCGATATCATTTAGGCTAGAAGCAGATGGAGTGCCAGGCATTGAAGAGAAGCTCACATATCTTTTGCCGGGACGATAAACTCCACTGCGGTCAACAGCACGCGCTCTTTGTGATTGCTTGTTCCACGATTCTTCAATTGGTTGATTTCGCTGCTTGAGGCCAAAATCTTCTTCCTCATCCGTTGAAAGTTGCTTAAGACAAATATTCTTTGCCGATGACGCTGTTATAGTTCCGCTCTCCTTCGCGGCGATTCCTTCCCAAAGTCCATCCGTAAACTGACGCTGAAGACCTTTGTGACTATCCCACTGTCTCCTGACAAAATGATCCAATGGCAATTTATGGCATTCTGGGTTGCGCTTCATAACACTGAATAGCCCTTCCACTTGGCCGCTTGTTTTGTTTTGAATGTGGAAGTTTTTTGCCTTGTGGAGGTGAGGAGTTCTGACATGATAATCCGTATTGAACCTTGATAAATCTCCAATGCACACATTCGTCCACAGCGTGACAGTGGGGAGTTTTTTGCTTTCAAGATACTCAAAGTATGCTGGGTGGTAAAGTTTATTGATCACAGGCGTGACACGAGGTGGAATTGCAGCCCTAATATTTGCTTTTATAGCAGATAATCTATCATTCCAGTATTGGCCAAGAGAAGATCGGGTTGTGCTACCTGATTTTTGATCAGACTCAAAATGAACATCGCCTTCATTTGTCCCTGCCATTTCAACATCGTTTGTGTCTGCTGCATTAGATGAAATCGTCTCAGCTTCTTTCTGTAGATCATCGATCATTACTGCCACATGCGGGAATTCGTTGATGCTTTTTTCTATCGTCTTTAATACTGTTTGAACTTCTATCGTTGCGAATTTGCTCGTCATTACAATTAAGCCAGCTTCTACAAGATCCGTCAGCTCCTCTAAACGTCTACACTCAACAAGCCTTGCAAAATATCTCATTAGAAAATTTGTAACTTCAGGCCTTGGCCGCCCAACTCTTTTCTTTGTAAGCTTATCGACCATAACTTTGTTGTACTTCATTGTGTGCGAATAACATATGTGCAACAGTGTGAGCATTAGATCTTCTTTGCTAGCTTTTCCCTGTATAATGCGGAAAGTTCTCTCTAAATATTGATGCAATGTCTCATTATTAAATTCGTGCAAACATGCGAGAATCATGGCCAGGCTGTTGTCAGTTATGATCATGACTGGTTATACAGATTGTCCATTGAAGATTAGTTTCTCCTTTTCTCGAAACATTGAAATGCTGCGGCTAATCGAGTCTTTTGTGTGGCTACTGGAGACGAATTCTGCTACGGGCAATGGTGGTGTCTTTCCATAAGGATGCCTTACGCAGAATGCATAGTAAAGAATACGTTTGTACTGCCTAAGCTTCTCAACTACTCCTCCAGTAGCATCAAAATATAGGATATCTCTTGCAGCAAGTCCATGATAAAGCCTGAGTAACGGCTCGTGCAACAATACGATTCGCAATGACGGGACTAATTCTACTGAATGTATGTACCCGAAGAGTCGACGAGACAGTTGCTTTAATCGTAGGGCTGCGTTCTCATCAGATTTAAGAAGGTCCTTCTGGAGGTTGGACAGTGTCTCGTGCAGCATGTGCGTATCCCTATGCCTCTTCTTCGTTTCGTTCTTTATCTCCTGAATTACCCTCTTTGATTTTCCTGCTCCAGTCCTATCCCCTGCTGCAAATGCATCTGCGGATAAAGCCGATAAATCATTTCGGTAAACATCAGAAGGTGGCATTGTTGGCTTCTTTTCGAATATTTGTCTCTTCTGCTCTCTAGCCAGACCTGATATATGACGTGCACGTGGATTCCGAACGTTGTGGGTTATCTCTCCTTTGAATTTCAGATGCATTGTGTTCAGGTCACTTTTAGTCACTGAGAAGTGCACCTCAGCTGTGCATATAGGTCGATGGGCGCATACAGCATGACCACGCACCAATGCGCAGTTGCGCTTCCTTGATTCAAGTGATGAAACGTGGTTGCCCTTGAACACCAAAGTACAGTATTGATTGTGCTGCTTGATGATTCCCACCAGTAATTCACACCAGTTTCTAACTAACTTGTCTTTGCCTAGATGTTTTTGCCAGTCATCTGGCAACTTGACACTTACATCCTTCGGCAGAGGAGCTTTGAATATTCCATCACTTGGTACATTACTCTCGCATAGCATGCTCAGGGTATCAGCGCTGATGCCAATGTCGGCAAATGTTTCAAGTTTTTTTCCAGTCTTGTCGGTGACTTTGGAATAGTTTTCATCGAGACGCGTATTGCTTTCCTCTATCAAGGTCTTCCTTAAGGGACCAACTAAGCAGGGAAAGGCAATGTCGGTATCTTGTGTGCCTTTCCTTTCTCGATCTCTTGGATTTACTTCAGATTGGCCCTGCCCCCCAATTATGCACATATTTGCAATGTCACATGCAATTTTTGAACAAATACCTGAAACATAGTCTGTTAGGCTGAAGCCGTCATCTCTGTGCAAAGCAGTTTTTAGTGCTGATTGGCACTGTGCATTCTCTGGTTCATTACTTTCATGTAGCTTCGAAGCACTAACAGCAATAGTAGCAGTTGTAACGGCAGCAGCAGAAGTTGGACTTCCTGAACTTAACTGATCTTTAGTGATTTTTTGTCAATGAACTCGTCGCATACATTTTTCTCGGGCAGAGTTTCGATATCCATAGGTACATTGTACGTGTGATCGAAAGAAGTGCACGGCTTCCTTTTCATAACTTTTTCTGGTTCGTTCTCATGAATTTCAATTTGACGTTTATCGTGTTTTTTGTCGTCCATAGAATGTTCGGAATTGCTTTGGCAAGACATAATTGCAGCATTGCCAACGACGCCTTCAAGTGAAGTTTTGGCACCACTATTTACAAAAAGTCTCCCACCCTTACTACCACTCGTATCAATGGACTCCTTTTGATGCGGTGGCTGCGGTGGCTGCGGTGGCTGCGTGTCCCTATCGTTTCCTGCAAGGGCTTCCATATCAATTGTTTGGCTGTCTGACATTTCACGATAGGTGGCTGAGCTTAGTCTTTCAACATTGTGCTCCATTTCTACATCACTGATTTCCATAGAGCTTACAGCTGGCTCATCAATGGAGTCATCAGATTCGAGTCTTAAAGAAAAATCATCCCACTGACTACCACTGCCATCGTTTTCGGCCACTTCGGCCCCACACTTGGGAATCTTCGTTGCCGAGTTACTTGCATGCGTTCCGGCGTCCATCCCGTACTTTAAGTCTGGTTGAGGCACGCGACGTATATTTTTCCTGTAAAAATCGTACAGCCATCTTGTTCTACGCTTGCTGACCTTTCTTTGGCTGAAAAACATTTTTGCTACCTTCAACCATCTCTCCTTCCATGGGCAATCGCTGTGAATCCTATTTACGTGGGAAATGCATTTTCTCAGTTTCTCCTTATTCCTCTTGTGATGCTGTTCTCCTGGCCCATTTCTTGGGTCTTCCACCTGATAAACAGCCCGTTAAGTGCCTGCTTTTCGCCCCTGGCAAATGGTTCACGATGCTTTCTGGATGTTCTTCATATTTGAAGCAAAAACTACGACTACGCTGCTCTCTGGACCTTCCTCTTGTGCTATCCTTGAGGCAGTCAGGACATAAACAGAATCTACGTTTCTTTTTATTCGGAAGCATTTCTGTAGCTGCAGTATGTTCAAATTCAACCAGAATGAGAAAATTCACTGTTTTGTTAGTCCAGAACTGTGAACTTGTTAAAAACCTGTCCCATCCTTCGTCTGTGCTGGTATTTTTCGTAAGAAACTTTGATCGGATTTTTGCAGCTGATTGTCTTAGCGTTACTCCTATGGTAAAAATTGTTAATGGAGTTTCTTAATTTTTCGTAATCACGGTCCCAGATAATACTGACAGAATGCTATTTATGTGCATGACTTTGGCCCATTTCTTGAACTTCTTTATTCAATTGTATCAATATTTCATCGAAAATCCAAACAATGAACATGCATAGTATTGTTTCAGTATTATCAGGGTCCTTGGTAACGTCTCAACTTAGTATTGACATCCAATCGTTTATGGTAGAATTTTTCTAACTTTCTACAAGAGGCAAAAGCAGTTTCATACAAACAAAACCAGCGTACGTTTTTTTGCAAGACACATCTTTGCAGAAGGGTTCCAGCTCGTTCGAGGAAGCTAAGAGCACGGCTTGAGGGTATCAAAGGTCATTTCAAGGACGATTTCTCCGAGAATCATCACCTGCATTTGCATTCTCCTCACAGAAGTTGTAATGTAAATCAAACAATAAATCAAAGACCAAATCCACAATAAAAGTAAGGATCCCATTTTCGTTAGTTGCAACAAAACTTGACAATATTAAGAATTTAGCAAATTTTTGAGTAGAATGTTTATCTTCTGAAATAACAACCTTTGTTCTAATGCTATGCAATTTGGATGCTTTGATGGAAAATCTACGCATATGAGCCTTGACCTTACAAAAACAATGGCTCTAGCAAAAAGGGGACATCAAATAGGAACTGATAAACAACATACTCTTCTCAGAAATGATACTTGTCACATGCTATAAGTACCAGTGAAAGAGTGGAGATTAGTGAGTACGCTGGCGTTCCTATGGTTTTGCTGTACAAGAATGTAAATCAACAAGGAAAGCAGTGGCGTGGCTATGGCAATAGACTGGTGGAGTGTTAAAGGAAGGGATCTGGGGGCAAGCCTCCAGGAAATCTATTTGAGGACATGTCCTCTACTTTTATTAAGTCCCCGCTGCCCCTGCTGCCCCAGTACCTCCAGCGCCCTTGGCTATTAGCAGCGTTGAACGAACTGTTACTTGCACTACAAAAATAGAAAAATTGTCAAAAAGTGACAGAGATATTTAGCAACAGAGACAAATGACACAACGAAATACAACCTTTGAAAGTGAACAGTGTAGCAGTACATACGTGAGAATCTCTAATTATCATCAACGTCCAGTGAACTCTGCAAAACGTCGCTGGGCACGTGTTATGAAGATTATTGTTGTTCACCGTCTTTGCTGCTCTTCTCTAACTTGTCCTTTCACTATCATTCCGAAGTATCGTGCTATGAAAATTCTGTGACCAGAGACCTACTTTGTTTATACGTCAATACAAGTGACACTACGAATCAAATGAATTTTATGAGTTCCTTCTTTTAAATATTTTTTCTTTCAGCAAATACCATTTCAATTAATTTCCGATCATTCTGTCCCCATGCAAACTTTCAAATACTTTCAGCATTTAATTGCACTATCGGCAGCTACTTTAGGTAGATGACTAGATCCTTTTATCACATATGTCATGCCATTGACGTAAATCGGTTATGATTTACAGCTGACTCATCGATTTTATGCCACTGACTTTCGTCGCTATTGCGAATGGGTCACAAACCTCGTTTTTCCAGAAAATCTGTTCATGCGATTGACAAAGCGTTTTCTGATTTAGATATGTTTGATAGAGTTCTCGTGTTGAAAATCATTCATTTTTCATTCAAGTGTTAATTTATTTGTAGAAAAGTTACAGTTTCCCAGTTCTTCGGAATGGGCCTCAGCATGACTTGGACACTAACCTCGTTTCTCCAAAAAATCTGTTCTTGCGATTGACAAGGTGTTTCCTGATTTAGATATGTTTGATAGAGTTCTCGTGTTGAAATTCATTCATTTTTCATTAAAGTGTTAATTTGTTTGTAGAGAAGTTACAGTTTCCCAGTTCTTCGGAATGGGCCTCAGCATAACAATAATAATAATAATTTATTTATTTAAGGTTGGCATGATAAAACTAGCTAAAAAACTAATTAAGGCCAACCATTTAACAGAAGTGAAACTGAATAATCCTATTTACATGTTTTTTATAAAAATCCTAAATTATTTACATAGGTCTTGCATAATCTACAGTTGCAATCGCTGAAATGATGTTGTTTTATTTTCCTCTTAAATTCTGTCAGGGTATGAGACTCTTTTATTTCTAGCGGCAACGATTGCCAGAGTTTGTGCCCAGTGTACCTGATTGTCTCTATACCATACGCATTTGTGCGTGGAATTGGTACTGACATGTGGTCATTACGTCTCAGGCTATATGAGATGTTCTTCTCGACAAAGATTTCACCAATGAATTTAGGATTAAGGTCATGTTTGGTCTTATAAATTTCTGTAGTTAGCAACTGTAGATTTTTTTGGTGAATGGTGACTGAGGCTGCCTTTATCAACAATTCTTCAAAATTTGAGGACGTATCCTTGAAAGCGAGACTTGGACACTAACCTCGTTTCTCCAAAAAATCTGTTCTTGCGATTGACAAGGTGTTTTCTGATTTAGATATGTTTGATAGAGTTCTCGTGTTGAAATTCATTCATTTTTCATTTCAGTGTTAGTTTGTTTGTAGAAAAGTTACAGTTTCCCAGTTCTTCGGAATGGGCCTAAGCAGGAGTTGGACACAAACCTCGTTTTTCCAAAAAATCTGTTCTTGCGATTGACAAGGTGTTTCCTGATTTAGATATTTTTGATAGAGTTCTCGTGTTGAAATTCATTCATTTTTCATTTCAGTGTTAGTTTGTTTGTAGAAAAGGTACAGTTTCCCAGTTCTTCGGAATGGGCCTAAGCAGGAGTTGGACACAAACCTCGTTTTTCCAAAAAATCTGTTCTTGCGATTGACAAGGTGTTTCCTGATTTAGATCTGTTTGATAGAGTTCTCGTGTTGAAATTCATTCATTTTTCATTCAAGTGTTAATTTATTTGTAGAAAAGTTACAGTTTCCCAGTTCTTCGGAATGGGCCTAAGCAGGACTTGGACAGAAACCTCGTTTTTCCAAAAAATCTGTTCTTGCGATTGACAAGGTGTTTCCTGATTTAGATATGTTTGATAGAGTTCTCGTGTTGAAATTCATTCATTTTTCATTTCAGTGTTAGTTTGTTTGTAGAAAAGTTACAGTTTCCCAGTTCTTCGGAATGGGCCTAAGCAGGAGTTGGACACAAACCTCGTTTTTCCAAAAAATCTGTTCTTGCGATTGACAAGGTGTTTCCTGATTTAGATATGTTTGATAGAGTTCTCGTGTTGAAATTCATTCATTTTTCATTTCAGTGTTAGTTTGTTTGTAGAAAAGTTACAGTTTCCCAGTTCTTCGGAATGGGCCTAAGCAGGAGTTGGACACAAACCTCGTTTTTCCAAAAAATCTGTTCTTGCGATTGACAAGGTGTTTCCTGATTTAGATATGTTTGATAGAGTTCTCGTGTTGAAATTCATTCATTTTTCATTCAAGTGTTAATTTGTTTGTAGAAATGGGATGGTTTTCTGTTTTTCTGAATCTGAGTCTGGAATATGAAACTGAGTCTGGAAAACGAAACTGAGTCTGGACGAATATTTGTCTAACTTGCATACGGTCTGTGGATAAAGTTTGCCCAAAATGACCTAAGACAACAAGACAACTATAAGCAAGCTGTAAATCAGCTCAGATTGATTGAAAAGAATGGAATTCTTAGATGTCAGGGGAGGTTAGGACAATCTGACCTTGACACTGAAACTGTAACACCTATTTTACTGCCTAGAGAGCACAAGCTCACTGAAATGTTCATAAATGATTATCATTGTTATGTACACCACAGTGGAGTTAGAGCAACATTAGCAGAATTACGAACAAGATTTTGGATTACAAGAGGGAGGCAGGCAGTTAAGAAAGCATTGAATAAGTGTGTGGTTTGTAGGAAGCATCAAGGTAAATCCTATGATGGCCCAATGATAGCAGATCTGCCAGATTTCAGGGTCAAGGAGCAGAACCACTTTCCAATGTGGGACTTGATTTTGCAGGCCCATTGTGGATTAAGTCTAGCCACAATGAGATGGTAAAGTGCTTTTTATCATTGTTCACATGTTGTGTCACTAGAGCTGTGCACTTAGAACTTGTGGAGGATATGGGGGTACAAACTTTTATCAGATGTTTCAAGAGATTCACTGCAAGAAGGGGGGGCCAGTGCTTGTTGTGTCGAATAATGCACAGACTTTTAAGGCCATGGACCGACATTTGCTAAAGTTGTATAATCACCCAGAGGTTAGGGTAGAATTTGAAAAGACGAAGCTAGAATGGAGATTTATTTTAGAAAGAGCTTCACAATGGGCAGGATTTTAAGAAAGATTGGTGGGTAGCACGAAGAGATGCCTGAAGAAAGTATTGGGCAATGCCAGGCTTAGTTACGATGAGATGCATACTATGTTAGTTGAAGTAGAGTGGACATTGAATGCACGCCCTTTAACATACGTGTATAATGATGTTGAGCTTGAAGTTATTACACCGTCTCATTTGCTACACGGAAGGAATATCAAATCCTTCCCAGATTATCCTCTTGAAGATGAAGATTACAAAGATGTAGATGTGGGTGCTAGGTACAGGTATTTAACTACTAAGCTTGCCCATTACTGGAGTCGTTGGAGGAATGAGTATTTAGTTAACCTCTGAGAGTAGCATTTAAATAAAAGCAAACCCGGCAGCAAATTTGTTCAAATTGGCGATATTTTTCTTATAGGTGATGACAGCAAGAAACGCAATCAGTGGAAATTGGGAGTCGTGCAGGAGCTTGTTCCAGGCAAAGATGGAGAAGTACGTGGAGCAAAGGTGAGAGTAGCAAGCAAAGGTAAGACTTCAGTTTGGGCTAGACCTGTTCAAAAGCTGTTTCCAATTGAGGTCAAAAGTGAAAATGAAGGAAGGATTGCAATGCTGGATGATAATCATGCTGAGCCTGCGCGCGATCCTGCTCCTATTGCTGCAAGCCGACCCAAGCGTGCATCTGCCTTGGATGCAAGGTGGAAAACCTGTGGGATGCTTGACTCTTAACAGAGTCAAAGAGGGGGGTGTGTCGGGAATTCCAGCCTCAGTGACCTCTGCGAGGCAGAAATCCCATGATGCTTAATGTATCCCATGATGCTGTGAAGGAAAAAACGTGTTGTCGATGAAAAAGAATTATGGATACGATGGTCAAGTGAGAAGTACTGAAAGTTTTGTGTTTTTGTTTATCGCGTTTTATCTGCTCCAGAGAATGAAATAACTAACACCAGAAGTGAGCAGGCCAGTTTTTTAGCAGTTTGGTTATGAGTCCCAGATTGAGCGGTCTCGGTTTGGCAAGCAGTAGTCACGTTTTGGTGAGCGATATCTGGGATTCACTGTTTTTTTTTTATACATATTCAATTAAAAAATTCTGCAAACATAGTACTAATTACAATAACTACAAATTACGTTACAATACTACAAAGACGATGCCACAGGGAGCGAAATACTATGTCTACCCTGCGGCCGTTCTAGAAGTAATAAAAAAAATATACACAAAACTACATATAACTATTAAAGAAAAGGAATTGTAAAATACAAACTGAAAATACGGATACAAGCAAAGGTAGCCTGCAACCAAATAAAGTAATTGTATGGGTAGATTTGTAGGTTGAGAACCAAACAGGTTAATCTGCAAATTTAATTATTTGGTTGCAAGCTTCCTTGAGACATTACGTGATTACAAAACAAAGAACTACTAAAACAAACAAATACGGAAGGGGTTTGGGTGTTCTTTTTAGGGATATACGTAGTATTCAGTCAAAGCGTTCTGTTTCGAAGATATAACTTATTGTTGCATTCAAGATTAATCTGTTGGCTTCCAAGGGCAAATTCTTATTTCCATACAGAAGAAGTTGCAAAATGTTGTTGTCTGGAGCCTCAGAGTATCCGTAGGCTTCGAGCACATCATTGACACTAGCGAGAAGATCGTGTCTTTGCTCTGTGAAAGAATTGCAAAGCAGCAAAAAGTGTTCCGTATCTTCGATGCCATCGTTAATTGAGCACATTGGTTTGACTGTATCTTGAAAATTATGTTTGAATTTGTGGAAATTTAATTTGCTTAGCCCCACCCTTAATTGAGTTAAATATGCAATCTCTTTTGAATTATGAATGCCATATACGGAATTAGCAGGAGGCCTAATATGCAAAAATAGTTTCTTCTTAAGGATGCTGACAGAGGGGGATTCTCTTAACTCGGGGATTCACTGTAATCAGTATAGACCTGTCATCGGAGCCACCTTGTAGTATAAATCCCTGAAGGTACATTAAACATGCTACTAAATATGAGGCTAGAATTTTGGGCAAAGCATATAATCCAACGATGGATATTGACGACCAAAGAAATCTTGGATGGAACCAAGATGTGGAAATTGACTGCGATTTTGAAGCATATCCCGATGACATTGCTTAACGGCTTGTTACTACAGACGATGATGTGAGGGGAGGAAACAGTGATGAACTCTCTCTAGGTACATCTGATGAACATGAGGACGAAAGGATGCATCCTGAAGAAGCAGTCTAAAACAGACTTACTTTTAGTGGGCGGCACTTTCTCGTACATCTTTGTAGAAGATCATGTCTCCTAAGATATTTTGGCCCGCCTTCCCCTCCCCCCTAAAGGCTCCCAATTTCAATTTTTCAGTAGAAGGATAGAGAGCCCTTGCCTTCTAAACACTAGATGCTAATCTTACTAGAATGACCAAGTGTTAAATGGCGAAAATAAGTGTCACCGAATTTTTCACAATTTCAGTCTATTCCCCCTGTATCTTGGAAACGCCCCCTCCCCCGCCTGTTCAACACCCAGATTTGCAATCTACACCCGAAAATACCCTAGAAAATCATATCCCATAAGGTCTCTCGGCCGGTGGTAATACACCTCATTCTCCCTTCGGACTCTCTTTAACCACTCTGGCCCATTCCACCAAAGTTGGTTATTGATTACTGAACTCCCTCGGAGTCTGTTAAATCGCGGAGTCTGTTAAATCGCGTGCCCTGCTTGCCCTGCGTGCCCTTTAATCTCCTCGTGCCCTCGTGCCTAAAATTTCGGCGTACCCTCGTGCCTTTGATGTTGGCGTGCCCTCGTGCCCGCGTGCCCAAATTTTCGGCTTGCCCTCGTGCCTTCGATGTTGGCGTGCCCTCGTGCCCTCGTGCCCTCGTGCCCTCGTACCCTCGTGCCCAAATTTTCGGTGTGCCCTCGTGCCTTCGATGTTGGCGTGCCCTCGTGCCCGCGTTGCTTTAAAACGATGGATGACATCTGACATGAACTTGAAGACTTTTCATTTATTTTGCCAACTGCACCACGTAGCCTGCATTTTAAGTGCTCGCAATTTTCAAATTTCTTCTGATGTGGGTAAGACGGGGTAAAGTTAACAATGGGGCTAAAGTGAACTATCTAGGATTTTTTATTTTCTCACGTGAACATGAAGTCGAATGAAAAAGATATTCATATTTAAGCTTGTTATAACATCATAATTTGCAGTGTCAGATTGTGTTCTGAAGATGCAAAAAAATATTCTAATACAGGCTGCTCAAAAACCCTCCTGAAATTTTACTTTCGAGGCTTGATCTTCATTTACAAATGCAGTTGCAGATCCAAGAATTCCGCTTGATTTTATGAAACAAGGATATCTATCTATCGATAGAGGAAAGATAGATGGTCATAACCATGAGCTTGCAGTATTGATAACTGCGTTTCTTTTTTATTTATAGATTTTTTGTAGTTTTGGTTTTACCTCTAAGAAAGGTTTCGGGGTAAAGTGAACTACCTCGAAAAAAGTGTTTCTCTCCATGGTGATATGGTGTCTATATGCAATATAACATTTTCTTAAGTGTATTCCCATCATTATCCATCGACTTTTATTTAGATTTCACTATGTGACTCGAATTTGTACCCTAGAAATAGTTTGGTAAATATTTTGATTCTGCAAAGATTCTTCTCAACATAGGCCACCATCTCACTTTTAATTTTCTTGGATTTTTTGGTTTTGGCATGCAAAGGACTGCTTAGAGTCGCAAAGTGAACAATGATTTCAGGTTCCCCTGGTATTTGATTGGTTTATTGAAAAATTTGCTAAGTAGTTCACTTTGCCCCGTGTCGGGGTAAAAGGAATTAGACGAAGTGGTCTCTAGAGATAGCTCTTTTGTAAGACAGTGGAAAAATATTTCAAAAACAGTTTTGCTGGATAAACTTGCACAAGGACATAATTTCAAAACAAAGTTGAAAAGTTTGCCCTCAGCTTAAGTCTCTTCTGCTTATCCTTAAAAAAACCTCCAAAAAATCCACTTTACCCCGTCTTATCCTAAATGATCTCCTTCATTTCGTACAGCCTAGCCGTTAATGTCCCTATCAGTAACTAGATACCGTCAAGTGAGCTTGTTGTTAAATTCCGTAGATGTTTGTCTCTACAAAACTTTATCCATGTTTCAACTTTTTCACTTAAAATCCTCTACTTTGGTTTTTTCGGACGAAATTTAGAAAAACAGGATAAAGGGATCACTAAGTTTCAAACTTTCAAGAAACATGTCAAAGTTCACCTCCCTCAAGAGTGTCCTGAACATTTCGCACTAGGGCACGCCGAAAATCTTAGGCACGAGGACATGAGAGCATGCCGACATCGAAGGTACGAGGAAACGCCAAGAATTTGGGAACGCGGGCATATCATATCATATCATATCATATCATATCATATCATATCATATCATATCATATCATATCATATCATATCATATCATATCATATCATATCATATCATATCATATCATATCATATCACATCATCAGTTATTTAAGCATGGTAGCCCATTCAACTAAGTTGGTTTACAAGGGGCCATGCATCTAAAATACTACAAAAAGCAAAAAATTTGAAAAAATATAATACAACAAATCTAGATAAAGAAAAAGAACATTTTATCATACTCTACTCCTCTACCCAACCATTACATTACTCTGCCTTGCCTTACCCTACCTCGCCCTACTCTACCTCACCATACCATACTCTAATCAACCCTACCTACCCTACAATACCATACCCTACCCTGCCCTACAATACTCTACTCCTACCTTACCCTACCCTACCCTACCCTACCCCACCCTACCCTATCAGGTTAATTTGGATACCCTATTACATTACTTTGTCTTTTCTTTACCTTTATCTGTTTACATAAGTTTACAAGTAATATAAGATAAATTTGAAATCATAACGGAAAAGTTTAAATCAAAGATTTGAATCGATTTAAAGAGGTTGCCCGCTTAGCTTCGGTATCTAGGCTATTCCAAAGTTTAGCACCTCTAAACGAAAATGACTTCTGCCCATTACATGTCCTTTTCTTTGGCAGCTTTAAATCAGTGTTTGTATTGCGTAGCTGCCGTGTTGCATCTTGTGAATTTCTTGTGAACATATCATTCATATATGGGGGAGCTATATTGTTGATAGACTTATATACCATTGTCCTGCTTTCGTGTTTAATCATGTCATTCACTGTTTTCCAACCTAGATTCTGGATAAGTGGTTTGCTAGAGGCATCAAAGCTGCTATTAGTAATGATCCTAGCTGCTCTGTTTTGAAGCTTCTGAAGTTTCGAGATTTCAGTAGTGCCACAGCATCCCCATACAGCGCAGCAGTAGCGGAAGTGGGGTTCAACGATGCTAGTGTATAGTGTTTTCATGGAATTCTGGGGGAGAAATCTTTTTGCATACTTTAAGAGACCAACTGCTCTAGATACCTTGGCAGAGACACTTTTTATGTGCTCTTTCCAATCAAGACTATTGTCTACCTGAACACCAAGATATTTTGTTTTCTCAACTAAAGCCAAATCGTTATCTCTTATTTTTAAACATAGACTTTCACTAGTACATTCTAGTGACCTTTGTTTATTTTTTGTGCAAATTAGCATTCCCTGTGTCTTTGCTACATTAAGAGATAATTTGTTACCACTTAACCACGAATCCAAATCCCTGAGATCGCTATTGATCGCCTCATTCAGGTCCTCAATATTCTTAGAACGAAAGAATAGAGTCGTATCATCAGCATACATGGAAGTAGTTGACTTTTTTACTGCACAGGGGAGATCATTGATATAGACCAAGAAAAGTAGAGGCCCCAGACATGAGCCTTGTGGAACCCCAACCTCTATTCTCTCCGTTTCAGAGTCTATACCATTAACCCTACAAAACTGTTTCCTGTTAGACAAATATGACTGAAACCAAGAGAGATTTCTATCACAAACTCCATAGTGCTCGAGTTTTTGGCATAGAATCTCATGATTGACTGTATCAAAGGCCTTTCTTAGGTCGATAAAAACTGACCCTATCATATAGCCATTGTCAAAACCATCATACCATTCATCAGTTGTTTTGAGCAGACATGTCAAAGTGGAAAATAACAATCTAAATCCCGACTGACCATTCGAAAGAAGTCGATTCGAGTCTAAATATTTGTACAACTGATTGAATACAAGCTTCTCAAACAACCTTGAAACAACAGGCAGCACAGAAATTGGTCGGTAATTTGACCGTATGGACTTGTCTCCATCTTTAAAAATTGGAGCAACTCTTGCAGTTTTCCAAGTATCAGGAAACTTGCTAGTCTCCAAAGAAGTATTAAATATCTTTAGGAGGGACTTTGCAACAAACGGCAATGCAAGCTTCAGAAAGAAACTTGAGATGTTATCATTACCAAAACTTTTTGAGTTTTTTAGTTTCCCAACTGCATCTCTGAGCTCCTGATCTTGGATAGCACGAAACTCAAATCTCTTTTCCTGAAAGTTAATTGTGTAGTCCCCGGACAAGAGGGGGTTGGGGGCATCATCAATTTCATTTGCAAGATCCTTACCCACAGAGCAGAAAAATTGATTCATGCTCTCAGCAATTTCCTTTTTGCCAACCAATTCTTTGTCTTGGTCCTTGATACAAACTATGTTAGTACTTTTAGATCTCTTATTCAAGATCTGGTTTAATGTTCTCCATGTTTCTTTCATGTTTCCCTCCTGAGAAATAATTTTGTTAGAAAAATAGTCCTTTTTTAACTGGACATTGAGGCTGTTTACCTGATTGCGGACATGCTTATAAGAACGCCAACATCGATGGCACGAGGGCACGCCGAAAATTTGGGCACGCAGGCACGAGGACACGAGGGCACGCCAACATTGGAGGCACGAGGGCACGTAGGGCACGTAGGGCACGCCATTTAACAGACTCTCCCCCCGAGTCAAAAATCGGTAGGATTTTCAATTCCTGGGCAAAAACGCCAAAATTCAGGTGATACGTCTTCGTGTATCAACTGCACTCGATTCGCAACGAACAATTTCCAATTTCTGCTTGGCCTTCGAATCCAGCTGAGTGCTACCACACTGTCTGACCAACACACTATTCTGTCGACAGTCACTTTCAATGATTCCAATACGAACTTCAACAGCTTGGAAAGTATAACTGCAGCTAGCAACTCAAGTCTTGGTAGAGTCACTCTTTTAGTTGGTGCAACTCTGTTCTTGGACATGACTAACTGAACAGTCACTATTCCAGATTCATCTTTCAATACGATGTACACTACTGCACCGTAGGCTTTTAGACTAGCATCCCCAAATCCATGAAGCTCGACGCTGTTGACTTTGGTAAGATCACTTGCAAAACATCTAGGAATGCGCAGATTTGATAGCTCTTTCAAATCTTCTTTCCATTTATTCCATGAAGACATAAGATCTGCCGGTAACTTTTGATCCCATTTTAACCCCCGTGTCCATAGTTCTTGGTATAGGATCTTTGCTGTAACAGAAAATGGACCTAACCATCCCATTGGGTCAAAAGCTTTGACAACATACTGATAAGACTCCTCTTGGTTCCTTGATCTTGAATATTTATCAGTTTTTCTCCTTGATTGAACAAAAATTCATCTGTTCCTGTATCCCACGAAATGCCCAATGCTTTCAATGGGTCACCTTCACTTTCAATCTCTATCACATTCTTTGTTGTCCTTTGATCTTTTGGTATACGGAGAAGAACCTCTTTAGAATTACTTGCCCACTTGACTAATTCGAAACCTCCAGATTTCATCATTCCTGATGCTTCTTGATACAACTGAAACGCACTTCCATTGTCTTCAGCTCCCATTAAACAGTCATCAACATACATGTTCTCTTTGATGGTTTCTGATGCTTTTGGAAACGCTTCCTTGTTTACTTCAGCATGATGCTGCACAGTTGCTATTCCTTCAAAAGGACTTGAAACATCTCCAAAAGCTGGGCGTGTCTTTGGCTCTATCCTTGTATTAAAATCACGCCATAGAAATCTATGGACATTCTGATCTTGCTTTGCAAGTTTTATTTGCAAGAACATCTTCCTGATAGCAGCCATCAAAGCGACACGATGAAGGCGAAACCTAATGATGATTGAGACTAAATTAGGTTGCAACACAGGTCCTGGTAGAAGACAATCATTGAGGGAAACTCCATTCTTATTCTTCGAAGATGCATCAAATGCCACTCTACACTTCGTTGTCACTTTATCTGTGCGAAAAACTGGATGATGAGGTAGATAGTTAATCTTTGTCTCTGAATTTGAATCCGACTTGTCTATTTCTCTTGCGTGCCCATCTTTCAAGTACTGGTTTATTGTATTTTGATACATGCTTGCCTTTTCCTTGTCATACTGAAAACGTTTCTCTACCTTCACAAGTCTGCTAACAGCTTGCTGTCTATTATCTTCTAAACCTGTACAATCTTCTCCCGATGGCAATGCAACTTCGTAACGTTCTCCATCATAGACTAGGCTATCTTTGAATTGTTGCATCGCACTTTCCTCGTCCTTCGTGAATCTCTTATCACTTTCATCGATTCCCAAAGATTCTAATTGCCAGAATCGCTTGAGATCAAGGTCGAGCTCTTCTTCTATCGTCTTCACTGTAGCAAAATTTGTCATTGCTCTATTGCTTGGATGATATTCTGGTCCTACATTTACATTTCCTGAGATCATCAATCCAAATATTGAATTTGTTGCTATCGGACTGCTAGGATCTCTCTTCTATAGTCCACTTCTTAAAATCTGACCCCACTGGTCTGAAACTAATAAAATATCAATGTTTGCTGTTTGCCTTGGGTAGCTATCAGCTAGCTTTAATCCCTTTAAATATCGATATTTTGAAATATCAACTGGAACTGCTTCTAGCGGCGTGCACACCTTATCTACTGCCCATGCACTTACTTCAACAGACTTACTGCCATCCAATGCTGTCAAAGTAAATTTGAACTTTCTCACTTTGATTGCTCTTGATTGACCACCATGCATGAGTATTGTCATCAGTTTTGATGGTCCCTCAGATTGCATTCCTAATGAATCTGCTATGTCCTGCTTTATGTATGAGTGATCACTTCCACTATCTATCAGAATCCTGACATCTGCTTCAGTGCCATTTTGAACTAACTTTGCCTTTGCTGTGGGTAGCAGCCTCATCTTGTTGCCCGAATCTGTTTTCACAATACCGTTTAAAACTCCAACATGGCTTGCTACTATAGCTTCTACTCTCTCGGAAGAACTGACCCTCTCATCTTTAGCTACTTCTGTCTTTGGATTCGAACTTGCTCTGTGTATGTATGATGTTTTCTTTGATATCCCTCGGTCGTACATCCTTGGCTCATACAACATGAACTATAATGTGTGGAGCTTATAGGCTTTAAACAATTGAAACACAATGCTTTGTCTTTAACTGTCTGTATCGTTTCATCGACTGACCCCTTCTTGAATCCAAAACACTTCTTTGATTCATGATTTTTCTCACAAAAACCACATTTATTTTGATTATTTCGACCTTGATTGACAGTTTCTTGACTAGCTTGAGCTGCTAATGCTGTTGCTGATGAAAACCTACTGTCCCCTTGATCCTTGTTTTGTATACGTGGCCTACTTGACATTCTGGGATGAGTTGAACGGTTTGGAGTCGACTTCTCTATGGCCTCCTGAGACATTACATGTAACCGAAGAATATAGAAAAAAAACTCTGCTGTAACTCTCTTATCTTCTTCTTCATTCTCTAGCTTGGAAAGTTCATACTCCCACTTTCTCCTAATATCATTTGGAAGCTTATTTTGGAAAATCGGCACAGGGACATACTTTAAGGTTTGGCTCATACTGCTTCAGAGTGTGATATCTATTTACCAAAGTGTCGTACAAGTATCTCAGTGACTGTGCAGTCACCCTTTCTCTCTTCTCTATGTTTAGTATCGATTCGACCAAATGTTCAACGACTAAACGTTGTCTACCATAACGCTTCTTCAATGCATCTATGGCCATTGAGTTATTTAAACTCGTAACTTCAATGTATTCAATGGCCTTTCTAGCAGATCCTTTGACATATACTCTGAGATAATTGAATTTCTCTCTCTCACTTAATGTATTGTTCTCGTGATTACAAGATTTGAATTGATCCCACCATGAAACCCATTCTAGGGTCTATTTTGAAATTGGTCACACTCAGAGAAAATCGTATTTTTGCTGACAACAGATTTTCTGTGAGTTGCAAAGTAATTTAACTGTTTTCAGTATTTTCAGGCGGCAGAAAGTAACTCATTTTATCATTATTTTCACGAAAAATCGTAAGGTGTAATTTCTGCCTCGTAAAAACTCATTTTTGATAAAAAATGTGCCATTATTGAACTTGTTTTCACAGTGCTGAATGGCAACGAAATTTTCAGCTGATATGGAGCTGAGAACCAATTCTAACATGGAATTATGCTGAATTTTACTTGAAGTAGCCCTATATAGGCATATGAGTCTCTAGTACGAAGTAGGCGCTGCCAAAGGGATAGGAAAATTTTGTCCGTCCGACAGTGTCCGTCCGACAGACGGACTGCATGCACTTAATGTATGATCATGCTATGTATCATTTTCAATAATCATTTCAATATGAATGTATGCTGTGTATGTATGCTATGTATCATTGTAATGATCATTTTAAGAAAAGAGATGGATCGAAATGCAAACCCGAAGAGTTGAGCTATACATAGATACCAAAACTTCACAATAAAATACTGTTTAGCAGCAAAGACATGCAACTGAAAAACAAGCACTAAAAATTCGCTTTCTATCTAGTCCGTCCGACAGACAAGGAAAACCTGGATTTTCACAGGACAGAGAGGATAGAATGCAGGTCCAGAAGGTTTATTTTGTAGACCACCAGATGTCTTAAACGGGATTACAGCTCAAGCAGCCATGCACATTAAGGTTTGGGCAGTCGGTAGTTCCAAAGTATCAAATGTCCATCCAACAGATTTTTGAATTCAAAAATAGGCCCTCTATCATGTTGCCGTGAAACTCTGGTAATGTCAGCTTGGGTAATTTCAAATTACTACTTGAGTTTGATTCTTTGTATTCCTTTAGTAGTGTTCTTTCTTCTATTGATCTCAAGTCTGCTTCCTCATCCTTAGTTAATTGTGAAATAAATCGTTCTGCTCTTCTTGTTACACGAATGATTCTTTGTTGAAATTCTAACCAAACTCTTATCTCCTTGTCTACTATACTTTCATCCATCTGTAGAGTAACGAATTCTTGAACTACAGACCCACACTGTTCCTCCTTTTTATCTAGTCGACGTAATGAATTTTCCATTTCTGCTTTTGATACTTCACCCTGATTAAACTCAGAAATCTCTAATAGTATCATCTCTATCGCTGAACCATAAAATTTGTATTTTCTGTAAAGTTGCTCCATATCATTCGGATTTCTTACATCATCACTTCTCGTGTCTGCATTAACATGCTGCACTGCTTCTAATATCTTCTTACTCCAACTATTTATCTTTAAATCCATTTCTTTCTCAATTTGATGAACAAAATTCGACTGTTTCTCAATTAAAACTTTCATTTCACTAATCCTTGAAAAAAATTTTCATTATCATTCTTTTCTCCATGTCCGTTATCTGCGACATGTCCAGGAAATTCATATTCTCTGTGATCTATGTTATCTTTCAATTCATCTGGACTAACTTGAAAACGAGGCTGTCCGGTATTTGAGAGTTGTCCGGTTTGTATGGTCTGTCCGCCGTGTTCCCTACTTCGCTGTCCATTATCATGCAATTCTTCATGTAAAACCTTGCCTTCGTATCTTTTATCATCACTGTGTTTTGAATGTCCAAACAGATCAGTATCCGGATCTTCGAACTGTACGCTCAACAAATCTTGCTCAAAATATCTCTTTCACGAGTTGATGACACCCTGCCCAAACGCGAACATGCAAACCTGCTTATCTCTTCAATATTTGGCAATAAACGCAGCATCCTCGAAGGAGTTTTCGACATCCACTCAGTTTTATCTTGAGACTTCTCACCACGAACAGAATTCTCAGGAGAACCCTCTTTACTCGTAATTAATTCCCTTTTGGCGAATTTGTACAGCCTCTGTATCAGCTCTGCTTTTCTTCCTTCGGAGCTCCCTTCGGAGCTCCACGACGTTCAAATTCAAAACATCTTTAAACAATTGATCCTCCGACGACATTGTCCCATGGGAATACGAATAACAATTTTCACGAGAGACTGATCCAGTAAACAATTGAATAACAAAATATTCCACGAGCGATCCGACTTTCAAACAAAGGTAGTCCAAATCTTCATCTTGAGCGAGTAAACAACGTCCAATAACAAAATAGCAGCAGCACGAAATGACCAATGTCCAAAGAATACCAATATCAATAGATTTAAAAAACTAAGAAACTATCAGTTTAACTTAGCAAAACAAGTTACAAATTCTTTCAAAATTTATGTAAGCTCTGCTATTTATATCTTACACAATTATGAAAAATCAGAAAACGACTGCTGTCATTCTAGTTTTCTAGATAGCGAAAAAAAACGGCCAACCTACAGTACACATGTTACCAAGGAAATAACATCCCCGTCACCTGTTGTGGAAGAAAACCAAATTTGGAAAATCCCAAGGGTAGTTTCTAGAGCAAAGCACGCGCGCTTCAACAATTTTTCCTATCCAAACAGTAATATTCAAACATCAAATAGATATGCCAGTTTGCAAGATAGCACAGTTGAAGTAGAATCCCTTGAGAAAAAGAATGATACGCCGAAGAAAAGAATTGTACGCCCTGGGGAGGATGACTATGCTACCGTTGTGAAGCGTAGAAGTCAGTGGTCTGATGATGTTATGCAAGGGACAAGGAATATGATTTCGATCCCTGGCAATAAAGAATACGGAAATCAAAATTTTCCCAGTAGAGCAGCAGACATGGAGAAAGCAGATTCATCCTTCAAGGGTCAAAATGAGGAAACAAACAAAATGAATACTACTACGAAGAGTTCAAATGTGACTGCCAAACAATGGGGGGACAGTTTGGAATCCAATGAAAAATTTCGAAAGGTAAAGAATCAGTCAAGAATGAGAAGCCAAAAGCCTACAGTTTCTATCGTAGGTGACTCAATGATCAGAAAGATTAGGAGGCAAGACATAAATCGCGAAGCACCGCAAGTAAAAACCAGCATCAAGACATTTCCAGGTGCAACTATAGAGCAAGTGAAATCATATATCAGGCCAACAATTGAGGAAGATCCTGATGGAGTAATCATAGTTTGCGGCACAAATAACTTACGATCAGCCACTCCAGAGGAAGTAGCTAACAAGATGATCAGTCTGGCTTTCGAAGTAAAAAAGGAAATCAATGATGTTGCGATTTCGAGCATAATTAGGAGGACTGATTCAGATGACCTCGAAAGGAAGAGAATACACGTGAATCAACTGGTGAGAGCTGGTTTATTGGGAACTGGTATGAAATTTATTGAAAATGATAATATATTAGATAATCATTTAGATAAGTGGGGATTAACACCTCAATTTTCATGGTATGAACATTTTGACTGAAAATTTGATTGATTTTATAAATGGGGAATGACTAGATATCATAAAAAAACGTATGAATAATAATAACATAACACGAACGCATGACACGGCAACCATTGCAGTTAACGATGCAGCGTTACAAACCACAAAATCGTTGGATAATAGGTGCAGCGAAGCTGCAGGACTGTTCCGAACTGCAGACCTTAAGTTGGTAACTTTGTCTCATTTTCCACATCGACTCCAACCAACGGGACCCCAACCATCGGACCCCCAAGATTCGTCTCTTGGGAGTTTGGTAAAAACATCTTTGGTTCTAAGCCCTAGCCCAGACAGTATTCCGCGAATAGAAACGCCTCCCGTGTGCGAACCTTCCTTTTCTGCAACTACAAACGATACAAGGCAGATCGTTGAGGCCACTCCCCTTCCGCAGAATGGTCACCCTACGGCTCCGCAGACTGGACCACCTACAAAAAGAGTAACTACACTTGGGCACAGGAAGGGTATGACTATCGCATCTTTAAATGTAAATAGTCTGCTCTTGCATATTGATGAAATACGAATGCTTGTAAACGAACTAGGGATTCCTATCTTGGCCTTAAATGAGACTAAGCTTGACAAAAGTATTGATGATAGTTTGGTAGGCATCGAAGGGTATACTTTAAAGAGATGCGATCGTGACCGTCATGGTGGAGGTGTTGCAATTTACATAAAAGATACTTTGTTGGACAAGTTTACTGTGCGAGAAGACCTTCCTAAGTCAAATCTAGAGCTTGTATGCATTGAGATTAAACCTGTTCGTGCTGCTCCTTTCTTTTTTATGGCCTGGTACAGGCCACCTAACGTAAGTGATGGTTTTGGTCAGATGGAAGAATGTCTACAATTTCTTGATAGGGAAGACAAGGAAACTATTCTTCTAGGCGACACAAACTGTGATTTTCTCCCAAAATATTCCAGAGAGGGGGATACCAACCCAAATGACCTGCCAGCTCAGTCTCTACATCTGCTAGAATTATATAATTTGTTTGGCTTCCATCAATTAATTGAAAGCCCTACTCGTGAGACACTGACCACTACTACTCTTATAGATCACATAGCTACGACAAACAAAAGTAATATAGTATCTTCGGGGATACATAAATCTTGTCTCAGTGATCATTATTTCATCTTTTGTGTTAGAAAATTTCGTGGTTCTTGCAAAAAACAACACAAGAACATTTCTACCAGGCAAATGAAAAATTTTGATCAAAATGAGTTTATAAACGACCTTTTAGGGGTTGACTGGAGAGGCATCGTACGGAATACAGACGATATAAATATTGTAGTTAACAACTAGACAAAAACTTTCTCACTTATTCTTGAAAAACACGCCCCGACACGTAGCAGGCGCGTCTCTGACAAATTCTGTCCTTGGTTAACGAACGACTTCAAACTTATGTGCAAGGGAAGGGATAATATAAAAAACGAGCCATTCGTACAAAGTCCGAACTATTGATGAAGTCCTATAAACATGTACGTAACCAAGATAATAAACTAAATGAGCAGCTTAAGCGCGAGTATTTTACTCACAAAATTGCTTCCTGCGAAGGAGACCTCAAAAACACATGGAAGACCATCAATAACGTTTTAAACAAGAAATCCAAAACCACCAACGTTTCGTGCATAACTATCGAAGGGAAACACATCTCTTCCAGTGCTGGCATCGCAGAATCTATGAATAATTTCTTCTGTACCATAGGAGAGACACTTAGTGGAAAAATTCCCAGAGCGAAAAACCCTCTTCTTGAGAATGATTACGAGGTTAATCCACAAAAAACTATGTTTAATTTCCATGTTATTGACACCTTTCAATTAGGAAAAGTTTTTGGCAAATTGAAAACATCAAAGGGATGTGGGAATGATGGTATTGCTAGCTGTTTTCTAAAAATTGCACTTCCGGTTATTTCAGAATCTCTTTGTGATATTTTCAACCTTTCAATTGCTACTGGTTGCTTTCCAGATAGCTGGAAAATTGCCAGAGTAGCACCCATTTTTAAAAGTGACCAACCTGATGACCGATCTAATTACCGACCAATATCGGTTCTGCCTGTTTTAGCTAGGGTCTTTGAAAAACTTATTCAGAACCAATTATATGATTATTTGGACAGAAACAAACATCTGTTTTCAAACCAATCCGGCTTCAGAGCTCTTCATTCTGTTGTCACGTGTCTTCTTAACAACACAGATGACTGGTATGTGAACATGGACGATGGCAGATACACTGCAAATATCTTCATTGATCTCAAAAAAGCATTTGATACTGTGGATCACGACATTTTACTTGCTAAGTTGAGGAAATATGGCGTTGAAAATCTAGAACATTCTTGGTTTACGTCTTATCTAAGCAACAGAAAGCAATTTTGCAAAGTTAACGGGATATGTTCCAAAACTAAAGATATTGATTGCGGTGTGCTCCAGGGTTCTTGTCTTGGCCCTCTTTTGTTTTTGATTTATGTCAATGATCTTCCGTTCGCCCTAAAGAAAGGCAAAGTGACGATGTACGCAGACGATACGAGTATTTCTTATTCCTCCTCAAGTTTAGTAGGCATAGAACAAACTCTAAATAGTGAACTGGATGATTTGAAGCTATGGATGCAAGGTAATAAACTCTCTTTGAATGTCCTAAAAACTCAGGCTATGGTTGTAGGCTCCAAGCCCAAAATTAATAAAATTACTGACACAATTGTTGATCATCCAAAATTTTTTATTGGTGGCTCTCAAGTTGAAAATTTAGACCGAGCAAAATACCTGGGTGTGATAATCGATAAGTACTTAATTGGGAAGAGCACATTAGCAATGTCCGTACCAAAGTTTCTCGTGCAATTGGGTTTCTGAAATACTCCAGGAAATTTTTACCTCAAAACACATTGAGTAAAATGTATTCAGGTATCGTCGAGCCCCATTTTCGGTTCTGTTGTTCGGTATGGGGGTGCTGCGGGGTGACCAAGCTGCAAACCTTACAAAAGTTGCAAAATCGAGCTGCTAGAATCGTTACGAAAAGCAATTTTGATACCCCTTCTATAGGTTTGATACAAAGTTTAAAATGGTCTACTGTAAGCGACATCATTAGACGCGAAACCGCAACTACAGTGTACAAATCGCTAAACGGTCTCGTTCCGGAGTACCTTTCCAGCTTGTTTGAAAAAAGGTCGACTCGAAATGTCAGGGAACTCAGAAACACCGAAATTGATCTTTCGATACCTTTACGAAAAACTAACAATGGGCAGAGGGCTACATCTTTTCGTGGACCTAAGCTTTGGAATAGCCTTGAACTTGATGTTAAACAGGCACCATCTCTTGCCACCTTTAAGAGAAGAATCAAATCGTAAACTGGTAACGTTTGTGCCACGGCCCCCTGAAAAGCAGTTCTCATGGACTGACGGGGCTACTGTGCCTAAATAAATAAAAATGAAATGAAATGAACTGAAATGATAGGATAGGGTTTTTAACCGATAAAAATTCCCCGATTCCCTGATTCCCCGATTTTCCGATTCCCTATTTTAGTAATAGCCAGTTAAAATGAAATTTCATTCATTTCATTTCATTTTTATTTATTTAGGCACGGTAGCCCCGTCAGTCCATGAGAACTGCTTTTCAGGGGGCCGTGGCACAAACGTTACCACTTTACAATTTGATTCTTCTCTTAAAGGTGGCAAGAGATGGTGCCTGTTTAACATCAAGTTCAAGGCTATTCCAAAGCTTAGGTCCACGAAAAGATATAGCCCTCTGCCCATTGTTAGTTTTTCGTAAAGGTATCGAAAGATCAGTTTCGGTGTTTCTGAGTTCCCTGACATTTCGAGTCGACCTTTTTTCAAACAAGCTGGAAAGGTACTCTGGGACGAGACCGTTTAGCGATTTGTACACTGTAGTTGCGGTTTCGCCTCTAATGATGTCGCTTACAGTAGGCCATTTTAACCTTCGTATCAAACCTATAGAAGGGGTATCAAAATTGCTTTTCGTAACGATTCTAGCAGCTCGATTTTGCAACTTCTGTAAGGTTTGCAGCTTGGTCACCCCGCAGCACCCCCATACCGAACAACAGAACCGAAAATGGGGCTCGACGATACCCGAATACATTTTACTCAATGTGTTTTGAGGTAAAAATTTCCTGGAGTATTTCAGACACCCAATTGCACGAGAAACTTTGGTACGGACATTGCTAATGTGCTCTTCCCAATTTAAGTTCTCATCGATTAGCACACCCAGGTATTTTGCTCGGTCTACATTTTCAACTTGAGAGCCTCCAATAAAAAATTTTGGATGATCAACAATTTTGTCAGTAATTTTCTTAATTTTGGGCTTGGAGCCTACAACCATAGCCTGAGTTTTTAGGACATTCAAAGAGAGTTTATTACCTTGCATCCATAGCTTCAAATCATTCAGTTCACTATTTAGAGTTTTTTCTATGTCTACTAAACTTGAGGAGGAATAAGAAATACTCGTATCGTCTGCGTACATCGTCACTTTGCTGTTCTTTAGGGCGAACGGAAGATCATTGATATAAATCAAAAACAAAAGAGGGCCAAGACAAGAACCCTGGAGCACACCGCAATCAATATCTTTAGTTTTGGAACATATCCCGTTAACTTTGCAAAATTGCTTTCTGTTGCTTAGATAAGACGTAAACCAAGAATGTTTCTATATTTTCAACGCCATATTTCCTCAACTTAGCAAGTAAAATGTCGTGATCCACAGTATCAAATGCTTTTTTGAGATCAATGAAGATATTTGCAGTGTATCTGCCATCGTCCATGTTCACATACCAGTCATCTGTGTTGTTAAGAAGACACGTCACAACAGAATGAAGAGCTCTGAAGCCGGATTGGTTTGAAAACAGATGTTTGTTTCTGTCCAAATAATCATATAATTGGTTATGAATAAGTTTTTCAAAGACCCTAGCTAAAACAGGCAGAACCGATATTGGTCGGTAATTAGATCGGTCATCAGGTTGGCCACTTTTAAAAATGGGTGCTACTCTGGCAATTTTCCAGCTATCTGAAAAGCAACCAGTAGCAATTGAAAGGTTGAAAATATCACAAAGAGATTCTGAAATAACCGGAAGTGCAATTTTTAGAAAACAGCTAGCAATACCATCATTCCCACATCCCTTTGATGTTTTCAATTTGCCAAAAACTTTTCCTAATTGAAAGGTGTCAATAACGTGGAAATTAAACATAGTTTTTTGTGGATTAACCTCGTAATCATTCTCAAGAAGAGGGTTTTTCGCTCTGGGAATTTTTCCACTAAGTGTCTCTCCTATAGTACAGAAGAAATCATTCATAGATTCTGCTATGCCAGCACTGGAAGAGATGTGTTTCCCTTCGATACTTATGGACGAAATGTTGGTGGTTTTGGATTTCTTGTTTAAAACGTTATTGATGGTCTTCCATGTGTTTTTGAGGTCTCCTTCGCAGGAAGCAATTTTGTGAGTAAAATACTCGCGCTTAAGCTGCTCATTTAGTTTATTATCTTGGTTACGTACATGTTTATAGGACTTCATCAATAGTTCGGACTTTGTACGAATGGCTCGTTTTTTATATTATCCCTTCCCTTGCACATAAGTTTGAAGTCGCTCGTTAACCAAGGACAGAATTTGTCAGAGACGCGCCTGTTACGTGTCGGGGCGTGTTTTTCAAGAATAAGTGAGAAAGTTTTTGTCTAGTTGTTAACTACAATATTTATATCGTCTGTATTCCGTACGATGCCTCTCCAGTCAACCCCTAAAAGGTCGTTTATAAACTCATTTTGATCAAAATTTTTCATTTGCCTGGTAGAAATGTTCTTGTGTTGTTTTTTGCAAGAACCACGAAATTTTCTAACACAAAAGATGAAATAATGATCACTGAGACAAGATTTATGTATCCCCGAAGATACTATATTACTTTTGTTTGTCGTAGCTATGTGATCTATAAGAGTAGTAGTGGTCAGTGTCTCACGAGTAGGGCTTTCAATTAATTGATGGAAGCCAAACAAATTATATAATTCTAGCAGATGTAGAGACTGAGCTGGCAGGTCATTTGGGTTGGCATCCCCCTCTCTGGAATATTTAGGGAGAAAATCACAGTTTGTGTCGCCTAGAAGAATAGTTGCCTTGTCTTCCCTATCAAGAAATTGTAGACATTCTTCCATCTGACCAAAACCATCACTTACGTTAGGTGGCCTGTACCAGGCCATAAAAAAGAAAGGAGCAGCACGAACAGGTTTAATCTCAATGCATACAAGCTCTAGATTTGACTTAGGAAGGTCTTCTCGCACAGTAAACTTGTCCAACAAAGTATCTTTTATGTAAATTGCAACACCTCCACCATGACGGTCACGATCGCATCTCTTTAAAGTATACCCTTCGATGCCTACCAAACTATCATCAATACTTTTGTCAAGCTTAGTCTCATTTAAGGCCAAGATAGGAATCCCTAGTTCGTTTACAAGCATTCGTATTTCATCAATATGCAAGAGCAGACTATTTACATTTAAAGATGCGATAGCCATACCCTTCCTGTGCCCAAGTGTAGTTACTCTTTTTGTAGGTGGTCCAGTCTGCGGAGCCGTAGGGTGACCATTCTGCGGAAGGGGAGTGGCCTCAACGATCTGCCTTGTATCGTTTGTAGTTGCAGAAAAGGAAGGTTCGCACACGGGAGGCGTTTCTATTCGCGGAATACTGTCTGGGCTAGGGCTTAGAACCAAAGATGCTTTTACCAAACTCCCAAGAGACGTATCTTGGGGGTCCGATGGTTGGGGTCCCGTTGGTTGGAGTCGATGTGGAAAATGAGACAAAGTTACCAACTTAAGGTCTGCAGTTCGGAACAGTCCTGCAGCTTCGCTGCACCTATTATCCAACGATTTTGTGGTTTGTAACGCTGCATCGTCAACTGTAATGGTTGCCGTGTCATGCGTTCGTGTTATGTTATTATTATTCATACGTTTTTTTATGATATCTAGTCATTCCCCATTTATAAAATCAATCAAATTTTCAGTCAAAATGTTCATACCATGAAAATTGAGGTGTTAATCCCCACTTATCTAAATGATTATCTAATATATTATCATTTTCAATAAATTTCATACCAGTTCCCAATAAACCAGCTCTCACCAGTTGATTCACGTGTATTCTCTTCCTTTCGAGGTCATCTGAATCAGTCCTCCTAATTATGCTCGAAATCGCAACATCATTGATTTCCTTTTTTACTTCGAAAGCCAGACTGATCATCTTGTTAGCTACTTCCTCTGGAGTGGCTGATCGTAAGTTATTTGTGCCGCAAACTATGATTACTCCATCAGGATCTTCCTCAATTGTTGGCCTGATATATGATTTCACTTGCTCTATAGTTGCACCTGGAAATGTCTTGATGCTGGTTTTTACTTGCGGTGCTTCGCGAGTTATGTCTTGCCTCCTAATCTTTCTGATCATTGAGTCACCTACGATAGAAACTGTAGGCTTTTGGCTTCTCATTCTTGACTGATTCTTTACCTTTCGAAATTTTTCATTGGATTCCAAACTGTCCCCCCATTGTTTGGCAGTCACATTTGAACTCTTCGTAGTAGTATTCATTTTGTTTGTTTCCTCATTTTGACCCTTGAAGGATGAATCTGCTTTCTCCATGTCTGCTGCTCTACTGGGAAAATTTTGATTTCCGTATTCTTTATTGCCAGGGATCGAAATCATATTCCTTGTCCCTTGCATAACATCATCAGACCACTGACTTCCACGCTTCACAACGGTAGCATAGTCATCCTCCCCAGGGCGTACAATTCTTTTCTTCGGCGTATCATTCTTTTTCTCAAGGGATTCTACTTCAACTGTGCTATCTTGCAAACTGGCATATCTATTTGATGTTTGAATACTACTGTTTGGATAGGAAAAATTGTTGAAGCGCGCGTGCTTTGCTCTAGAAACTACCCTTTGGATTTTCCAAATTTGGTTTTCTTCCACAACAGGTGACGGGGATGTTGTTTCCTTGGTAACATGTGTACTGTAGGTTGGCTGCGTTGATAAGCTATGGGGGTCTTCATTCCGGCCATCGCAATCGATACTTTTTTATTGCCATTTTGGTTATGAGCGGCTTGATTTCCTTGGAATTTCATAGCCTTCATGTTTCTGTTTTCAATTTTCAATACTAAATTTTCATTTGCTAATTTTTGATTTTCCCTTTCGAGCATGCTAATTCTATCAAAGAAAATTTTTACATGAATACCATTCTCAACAGAAATACTGAAACTGATCTTTCGCTACCATTGCGGAAGACTAAAAATGGGCAAAACGCAATATCGTTTCGTGGACCTAAACTCTGGAATCAACTCGAACTTGATCTTAAACAAGCACCCTCCCTTGCCGCCTTCAAAAAAAGATTAAAAAATTGACTCACGCGTTCTTTTCTTTTTCTTATCAATGTTATTTGTCTCTTGTTTTAATTTTTAGACCTTTGCCACGGCCCCCTGAAAAGCAGTTGCTGATCAACTGATGGGGCTACCGTGTTTAAAGAATTAAAAATTGAATTGAATTGAATTGTTGATGCCCCCCAAAGTGCATGCCTTGAAGAGTTTAATTTATTTTCGTTATTAGGCCCAAAATCAGATATGATATTATCAACTCTTTTTTCTACGTCAGTCAGTCTCACGAGGATTTGTTCGAGCAACCCAGGGTCTTGACATACCTCATTATTTTTACCATGTTTTGAAGAATCCAAATTTTTTTATATGGACTATCCATAATTTCTGAAGTTACTATAAAATCACTTTTATCCAATTCACCAGTTTCTTCTTCACAAACTTCGCTCCCACTGGTTTCACTAATGTCATCCTCTTTTAAACTTTCGTGCATGGATGCTACTTCCAAGATTTCTTCACGATATTTTTTGGCTTTATCCTCATCAAGAGATATTCTTTTTTCCGTTCCTTTTTTCACTTCTTTGCTACTCTCATTGTTTGTTTCTGCGCTGTCCGGGATGCTAAATGATTCACGTCCTGCATAAAACGTCGTTTTCAGCTGGCCACGTTTCATCATGAAATCGATGGCAATAACAACCACGCCTTCGGCTAGGCCATGTTTCTTGAACAATGCCTTGCAGACAGAATTCGTGTCAGCTCGCTGTTTGCTTCCTTTAATTCTCTCTATTTCATTTATTATCAAGTTCTCAATAATGAATGAAATGAAATGAAACCTGCCCCATTCAACCAAAATTTCTCAACCAACGTGTTAAGCGCGTTAGGAACCTCTATAAACGTTTGACACAAAAGTAGTTTCACAGCTTGGGTGGGTTGAACAGCTGGTGGCCTTATTGTTTTAGTTCTAAGGATTGGCACTCTGTAATCTTTTGTCCCGTGATTTGAAAACAATTGGTTTTGTTCCGTGGGAACGAAACGGCGGCGTTTCGTTCCTAAGGGAATGCATCGTAGCCAAAACGCTGGTTTTTTACTACTGAAGTGATCATTATTAATTGTTTACATCCATCCGCACGATAAGAAATAATGAATTTGCAATTTCAATCGACCTTTAAAGATTTAATTGTTAAATTGTCTTGGTTTCGTTCGGTTTCGCTCGGTTTCGTTTCGTTTTGTTTCGTTTCGTTGAATATGATAAGCCAATTTGGACAATTTGTTTTGGTCTCTCCGCAACTTGCTAAAGCTGAAGCCGAAGGCGTGAATCCAGTGTAACCTTCCTTTCGATCGCTGTAAGATTTCCCGTTATCTTTCAACGCGATGTCTTGGTTCAGTTCCCTTGCTTCAACTTCCTTTCGAAGTAATTCCATCTGTTCAGTAAGGGACCACATTTCTTGCGTAGTCTGTCTTGCAATTTGTAAACGGATTTGACTTGGCAATCTCGACATGATAACAGGAACTAAAAATACCCCATAAGTGTCAGATGTGACATCTAAAGCCTCGAGACCACAAATTTGTATGTTTATCTTGTCGTAAACCTTCCTTAGTTGTGTCGGATCTTCCTTTCCACATGCTTTGAGATCTAGAAGTTCATCCATGTGTGCTTTTATGATCTTCTGTTTATTTCCAAACCGTTCCTTTAACAATTTCACTGCTGAGACATAAGTGCGTTCTCGAAGTGGAAGACCTTCGAGAGCTCGGGCTGCTGCACCATGCAAAGCTCGCTGCAAATAATTGAACTTATCAATGGAGGACAAATCTTCATTAATATCCACCATACTCTCGAAGCTGTTCCAAAATGTAAGAACTTTGTAATGTCTCCATTGAAACGAGGTAACGGGATTTTCGGTAACTTTACCTTGGCAAACGAATTTCCGTTCCTACTTGAGCGACTCCCTTCTGAAGGGATCCTTGACTGAACAGACTGTCCATCTTCCGAGGCTGCTGGCGAAGATGACCTTGTCTGTGACTGTTGGCTGTTTGCTTGACTATTTCTCGTTCTTCTTGAACTATTCGATATTACAGAACCACGTTCTGAAGTCTGATGCTTGTCTATAACACTCTTGATTTTGGCGATGGCTTCTTTCATCCGTAATTCAATTTCTGATACTTGCTCGACTTCGTTAACGATTTCGTTCGGGTCTATGACACTTAAGATATCTTGGTCAAGTCGCGACAATTCTGTTAATTTCTCTTGTAATGTACTCAGTTTTACTCTTAAACGCAGGATCTCTGCTTCTTCATATTCCTCTTTTGAATCGAATAATTGAATTGCTTCTCTTTCGAATCTCGTTACTACGACGGGATTGCCGGCTCGTACATTTCTAAGTCGAACATAAATTTCGGAATCTTGTACACCACTCTCTTCATCGCCCATAACTCAAACTGTAATTTTATACTCAAATGTCTCTTGTATTCGTCTCTTGCCCCACGTTGGCAGCCATTTTATATTGAACTTTGAGTAAGGATCTGAAGGAATGATGCTATAACAGTTGCATTTTCTCTTTTATTATAACATCAGCAAAACTAAAACTGTTTACATTCAATTTCTCGCGACTTATCCCTTTCCTTACATGATGACAACTCTCTCGTTTTTAACAACAGGCAGAATACAATACCCTTTCGTTAAGGGGATCTGGAACGAAGTTCCTTTTAATGAGATGCAAAAAACACACACAAAAGGGACTAAGATTAGCCCTTCTCAATGCTCTGTAATGGAAATATCAAAACATCATTTGAATTATTTTGATGCAAATTATCAGTTAAAAATATTGATTGTGTTTAGCTGTGTCTGGATCAAGCCATGGTCTTGATCAAACAGTTAACTATTGCGTTATTTGCAAGGACTGCAGAAAAACAGGCCTTGATCTCCACAGGGTTTGATTGTTATTATCAGGATTCATTCTCCTGATTAGAGCGACAAGCGCCTATCGAAGGCACATTTGCAGCTGCATGCCTTCAGGAAGGATCTGTAAATACAAATTATATTGTGTGAGGCAATGCTTTGGCCACATAAAATGTTCGCAAAGAGCCAGAGCGAAGTCGAAGAAAAGGAGACATAAATGAGGAAAAGAACTTGCATTTACCTACCCATGAGCATGAGTGTGCTCACATGGCCTACTCCTGATATGGCAAAATCCGGTGTCGTCATGTTCGAAGAGTGGGTGAGTGTATCATTCGATTTCAGCTATAATTTCATGTTTAGCACTTCGAAGAGTTCTCAGAAAGGTGCTCTGGAAGCCAGCTAATGCACTTGTAGCAGCCAATGAATGTTTAAAGTCGTTAGGAATGAAATATCTTGTGCAGACCTGCTATGTTTTCGTTGTTGCAAGTCTGAAGGGTTCCCTCTCCAAGTTAGTCCACAACTCACTGCTGCGACAAGTCGGTCCATGCCAAAGTTCGGAATAATGTGCACATACATTCTTCTCTGCATAAGCTGACTAGCCACGAAGATAAACTACCTACTTTCTCGGCGTTTTGGTTTGAGATAGTTAAAGCAAGTAGTCGTTTCTAACTTTCGTGACTTGACAATCAGTGAGTGCAAACAGACTCCTCCATTCCCTCGCAGCTTTGCCAGGACTCCTTCGACTCATTCCACGTCACGCCTCTGCTAGTTCCAGGCTCTTTTCCTTGCGCGGTTTTTTTGGAAAATTCGACTAAAAAACGGAATTCGACAGGCGATTTCGATAAGTTCCTGAACTCATATTGAAATTTCGTTTGAAATTTTGAAATCTCCAGGTCGTAAATGATCGAAATCAATAACGTCTTTTGCTTTTATCTGACCTGTAAGGCTATTGGAACCAAAGGTTACTTGATTTGGCCGAGAGTGATTCAAATTGTTTGGATTTCGCGACGAATAATTTGAAGCTCTAAAATTAGATATGTCATTCATGAATGCTGGATTAAGCTTTCTAATGTTTTGAGAATCTCAATACAAAGTGTTCTTTGACGAGAGACCAGCATTGTGCATCTGTTTCATTTGAGAAGAAAGTCTTTATAGGAGCTTACATTATGTAGAAATCTCACCGCGCGTTCTTATATCTTTTCAATTTTCTGTAACGATTTTGATGCCGAAAAATACCAAACCAAAGGACAGTAGTTAAAGTTGGAGTATGCAAAGCTCTGGACTAAGATTTCGTTCTCAGCGTAACCAATGAAAGACCTACATCGTTTCAGGACGCTCAGTTGCGATGCAGCTTTCTTGCAAATATTTGATAGCTATATGTGGATTAAAGTTCAGTTTGTAATCCAGCGTTATACCTAGGAGTTTTACGGTCTCTGCAGACTGGCTAGATTGTCCCAGAAAGTCAAGATTTATTCCAGAAGTATTTGTCTGATCTTTTTTTGACAAACAATGCATGAAATTTGCTAGGATTAGCAGTCATTTCATTTTGATCCGGCCAAGAAAGGGCGTTGCGTGCTTCCTTTTCCAAAAACCTTGATACGCTCCGGCAATGATCCAGAAAAGCAAGCAAGCGTATTATCTTCAGCATGATTGTATATAGTCGCTTGCTTTATAAAAAAGAAAAAAATCATTTAGATAGAAATTAAAGATAATAGGCCATAGAACTGATCATTGTAGTACTCTTGAAACAATATGTTGAAAGGAGCTGTGCACGTTGTTTTTTCCGCACACTCTGTTTTCGACTTGTAGATAGGAATGGATCAACACTAATGCATTTTCATCAAAAGCATATGAATGGAGTTTTCCTATAATCAGTTCAGATAACCAGAATTGAATGAGAGATCCATGAAAACGGATCCCTACAAGGAAGACATTGTATAAATTAGATTTCCACTCTTCTATGAGTCTTATCAAGACATGTTGAATACTGTTGATCTTTCTATAGGCTGCGATGAAAGTCGAAAGTGTTTCATTTAAGAAAGGAATAAGTCGTACCTTAAGAATTTCTATTTAAAAATCTAACGGGACGATACTTTTTCTCTACAGTACGAATGGGTTCTCCTTTGTCTAGAGGACAAATTGCAGGAGTTTTGCATTCTGGGGAAATACAAAAAGTTTTAAATAACACAATTTACGACTTTTGTCAAAGGGGAAGCTAGTTCATCACTGGCTAAACGAACAAGTTTAGGTGGAATTCACAATTTTGGTGGTTTAGGTGGAATTTAGGTCCAGACCAGTGGATTTTCTACCATGAAGCATTTTTGGTTGAAGCTGAAGAAACCTCATTAAAAGAAAAGGTTTGAAAATAAGTTCGGCGCTTTGCACTATAGCCAGTATACTTGGGTAACTCTTGTACTTTTCAAGAATTAACCTAACAATTTCTCGATCGTCATCAATAAAATTAGCTCCACCAATTTTTCATGATTTCTTTCCAGACATATTTTCCACAATATTTATGTAATATTCAGTGAAGAGTTCTAACAACTCATGATCATCAGTAACTATTCTGTCGCCATTTACCAGGGAAATTTCGTTACCAGTCAGGCCACCCTTATTTGAAAGAAACTTTTTCACGGACCCCAGAGAGCTATATTTGATAAAACACCGTAACTTGCAAATTTTTTAAACCAGCTGTTTATGAAGTTAAGTAAGTGCTGCTGAAAGGTTTATTTTACATAATACTACTATTTTTGGAGTGCCCTGCGACGATTCATTAGTATTATAATACGTAATATGGTAACCTCAAATTCAGACCGAGTATGGAGGAGGTCAGTGTGAAGAGAATACTGCTTTGTTTTACAATGCTTTGTTTTACAATAGCAGGGTCAGGTACGGACGGAAAGCAAGATTTACCCTATTACACTAAAACTAAGTGTTGATGTTTCAAAGGAAGTGTTGCTCAGCAGGGTACTAACTTTTGATCGACTTAGCAATTTGTTACAATAGAGAACAAAATCTAATTATGTTTAGGGGGACCATTACGGAAACAAGGTTGTATTGACCTTTTAATGCCATCCCTGCCATTTATAAACTGGGGGTGTTTTTAATCTATATTTTGCCTTTAAAAGTTTTATAATAGTGTACATTTGTAATTAGATCTTTTTCTTTTCCTTTAAATTTTTGATGACCTTTAGTCCTTTTTTATCATTTTAATGGCAAATTTTTACTTACTTACTTACTTACTTACTCACTTACTTACTTACTTACTTACTTAGGACGTAGCATCATTGCTTTCGACATTATTTGTACCGGCCCCTTGCTTCGTACCGGCATGTTCAGCGATCGTTACATATGGTGCAATTTTTGGGCAAGCTTTCCTTCCTCACACAGAGTCAAATCATCTTCCACCACAAAGCAGAATTATGGGGAAATCGAGATTATACTGACAAAAGCCATCGTTGTGACAGTGGCATCTTTTTGTGAAGATGTATGTGCACAGATTTCATCTGTAAGAGGCTTTTTCTTCAACAATGTTTTCTTACTCCTGAAAGACGTTTGACACAACACAGGTGACATTCGTCTGAGCATGCGTCGTTCTTAAGGGACGATGAGGGCTCCACCTTAACCCTGACGCGATGGGGAACACTTTCTCAGAGGCGAAGTGGGCCTAAGTCTATTTCACAGCTGTTGAGCATTCTACAGACGCAAATTGTTGGAAAAACAGCTTTTTAAAAGCTAAAATCACCTCCACGAAGTATTCAGGTAGTTTGGAGATATGCTTGCACAATGTTTGTGAAGTTTGCAGCGGTAATAAATGCACTGGCTCTCTACACTTGTATCTTGCGTAAATTGCACGGCACGAAGGCCCAGACCAAAGAAATGTGGAAAACGGAAGGACAAACATATTTTCGTAAACGATATACCGTACAGTATCGACAGTTCAACATTACTCAAAATGCTAGAAAATAATTAAGAGGAAAAATAACTTCATTTACATCCATTTCTTTTGAAAGAAACTCTGCTATAACCTTACAAGAAACTTTGCTGCAAGAAATTAAATGATGAATTAGATCAATTTCTTGAGAAACTGATACCACAGAAATGTCAGAGCTCATGGGCAAATCTCACTTTTGAGATAGGGCTGGGTTGTAAGAGTGTTTTCCACACACCACCGTCATCTTCCTAGTCAAGTACTCTGGGGATGCAAGCTAAGTTTCTTATGAACAAGTGAGCATAATGCCAGACATTTTCCCAGAAGAAAACAGGACCAAATGAACTTGCATTACTTGTATTTTTATTATCGTACCCTTTCTTAGTCGTTTGTCATTTTACATTTCACCGCAGTTCCAATTTATTCATTCTAGTTCTTTTTCTTTCTTCCTTTTTAGTTCATTATTGATATTGTAGGTGTGTTAAGTCTTATTGCGTTATGTTCTTTTTGCTTAGCTTAGTTTTGTTTGATGTTTTTTAGCAGCCATGCCTGTAAATAGGTAGCGTATATGCTATGATGATGAGGATGATTAGCATCTACTATTAAGGAAATGGGGGAAAAGTTTTGAAAATATTAAGAGACACTGGCACACGGGATTGTATGATTATCCCTTCTGAGTTTTACCCAAGGTGTGCTATTTACTGTACAGTGTCAAAATATTTTTTGAGTGCAAACTGCAAAAGTTTCTTTGGCAATTGAATACAGTAAAGTTTCTTTAATTTAGAAAATTAAGCCTACCATGCTTAGATGCTGTTCTTGATAAAAACTGAGTGCAAATATATACAGAATAATGTATGCATGTTTCTACGGTCAATAGCCATCATTTTCTACTTAAGCTGAGCTCAATGTGCAATATGATTTAACATGCCAGTCTCTTGTGTTTTATCATAAACATATCTTTTGGAAGAAATTCTTCATGACAAACTCAACCCTTTCCTTGGTGCTTGAAAGTCTAAATCCAAGATGTTTATAGTTTGGTCCTACACATGAGAAAGTTGACTTGAGTAATGTCTAAACATTGGAGAGGCTTCAAAAACATTGTTTTTAAATGTCAAACAGGGCACAAATAGCAAACACGAAGATTGTGATGAAACCTTCATCATAAGAAACTCTGAGCACTTAAAAATCTGATAATCATAAGAAATTTTCAGTACTGGCCCAAGTTATTAGTTTCTTATAAAAAATATGTGCATACAAAGAACAATGATCAGGCAACTCAGAATGAAAGTCACTACAAAATAAAGTTCAAGGAACATGAAAAATACTTGATCTGATACCAATTAGTTTGTGGATTGCTTCAGAGTGGACCTATCAAACAACGCAATGTTACCAGGCACATCAACAATGTCTTGCAGGAGCAACCAGTTCTTCCTTCACCCTTCTTTTAGCACTGATTTTGCAATATCATGTTCTGTATGGAAAGCATCAATCCAACCACTGCATGCATCTACTCTACAGCCAATTTCATTGACAATAAATGGCAGTATGCAAGGTTCTTTGTCATTTTTATAAGGCCATTATCATTGATCAAAATAGATAGTTTTTTAAGATACATTTTCCCAGTAATTGAGATTCTTAAATTTTTGATGATCTAAGAGTTGAGTTTCTTATACAAGAATACATGTATATGTATTCTTGTATAAGAAACTCAACTCTTAGATCATCAAAAATTTAAGAATCTCAATTACTGGGAAAATGTATCTTAAAAAACTATCTATTTTGATCAATGAAATCCTTCTCATACCATTACTTTATTTCAGCTTATTTCCTGATTGTATCATATCACTTGGAAGGTACTTGAGCAATGTTTAAACATTGGAATGGCTTGAAAAACATCATTTAGAAATGTTCACAATGCACCGGTAATGAACACGTAGTTATTAGATTCGGAAGAAACTCCAAGTACTGAAAATCTGATGATCTTAAGAAACTTTCAATGCTGACCTGAATTCTTAGTTTCTTATAAAAAGTACATGTACACCCTAGAAGCAAACAAAACAGCTGCACACCCTGCAATGCAAAATAAGTAGGACATTACTGTGTGTGCAAGGAAGCATATCGTAAGAACCAGAAAATTTTCTCACAGCTTAAAGGCTTTTATTCAATCAGCATACATTGCACTTTGTCAGCCTACGTTGTTGCCATTTTCACATCTATTTTCAAACTACAGCGTCTTCCTTTTTAAGAAACTTGGATCCAATCAGCCCACAGCAACCAAGTTTCTTAATCTTAAATGAAACTTTCTGCTTTTTAATACTAAAAGTTTCTTGTATGATTTTGTCACAAATTTGTTTCTTAACATACAAAATATAAGTTTTAGCAAGGAAGACCTTTATTTGGTTCAAAGCAAAAAATTATAATGAACACTTCTTAGGAATGAACGATAAATGACAATTTTGCACTTGAATTCTGCTTCAAAAGATTCTTTGAATCTCTTAATGATAGTTACAATAGTTTCTTAAATTCTCAGCCATCCTGCTGCCAGTTTCTTGTAAACCAGTTTCTTTGATAAAAACGTATTATAAACATGGCGCGATAGATGGCAAAAAACTGCCAGTGAAATCGTCACTTTACAGATCGATGTAATTTCCACAAAACACATAGAATTTTAAAAAACCGACTTGATTCGTGTGAAGTATAGTCTGTTTCACCCAAAATTCAAATTTGGTTAGGTTTCACGAGACCATTTGCAAAATATAAGCGATTTTAACCAACTTGCAAACAACCACTTATCCCAAAATCGAATTGGCCCCTCCTAATCTTTTATGATGCAACCACAAATTTCCGATTTAAAGATGTGATCCACCTAGAATAAAAAAATTACCCAAAACTTGATAAACATTTTAAAATGTGCATCTAACCATCTCTCATAATTTCTTCACATTTTCATTTCTTAAAATGCGAGTTTCAGTCACTTGCGAGACTGACGTCTTTTCGCGGTGACGCCGTACATTTGGAGGAAAAGTCCTCACTTTTCAAATCGCCGTAATTTCTCCAAAACACATAACATTTACAAAAACTGAATTAATTCATGTAAAGTACAGTCAGTTTCACCCGTAAAATAAAATATGGTTAGGTTTCACGAGACCATTTGGAAAGTATAGGTCCTTCTCCAAAGGGAAACACCCACTTATTCCAAAATTGGAATGGGGTCTTGTCGATTTTTTAATGATGCAACTACAAATCTCCGTTTTAAAGCTATGATCCACCTAGAATTTAATAAAAATAAACCATAAACTTTAAAGACATTTCTAAAATGTGCACCTAACCATTTGTCATAAATTCTCTACGTTCTCACTGCTCAAAGTACGAGTTTCTGTCATTTGCGAAGCTGACGTCTTTTACGGTGACGACGTCCTACATTTGGACGAAAAATCCTTACTTTTCAGATCGCCGTAATTTCTACAAAACACATAACATTTACAAAAACTGAATTAATTCATGTTAAGTACGGTATGTTTTACCCAAAAAATGAAATTTGGTTAGGTTTCACGAGACCATTTTGAAAGTATAGGTCCTTATCCAAAGGGAAACACCCACTTATTCCAAAATTGGAATGGCGTCTTATCGATTTTTTAATGATGCAACTACAAATCTCTGTTTTAAAGCTACGATCCACCTAGAATTTAATAAAAATAAACCTGAAATTTTACAGGCATTTCTAAAATAAGCACTTAACTTTTGTCATAAATTCTTTACATTTTCACGCTTTAAACTACGTGCGAAGCCGACGTCTTTTCGTGATTAAACGTGGTAGAGCAGTGACAATACATTGAAGAAAAAATAATTATTTTTCAGATCTCCGCAATCTCCGCAAAACACATAAGATTTGCAAAAACTAAACTATTTCGAAGAAAGCATCGTTTGATGAACATCAAGTGTTAAAATCGTTAGGTTTCACGAGTTAATTTAGCAGTTCAGCGAAATATTTGGTGGTGTAATTTGTCTGTTTTGTCAATCGAATTTGTTTAGGCAGAATCTAGGCCAGCGTTTTTGCTTCGGAATTTTGTTCATTTGGTCGGCGATCGGATAAAAGTCATTTCAGAACTGAGTTACAAAAACTTTGACATACCTTTTGCCTACTGCCTGCACTCGTTGTCCTCGTTGCACACTTGCTTTTCACAGTTCTTCTGTCCTTGGCTCAGCTCACCTTTCATCCGCCCCTCCAGCTTGCCGCGAAAAACATTAGAAAAAATCACACGAGGGCCTGCGCAGCAATATGCGCACTAATAAAAAAATTGAATGTCACCTGTGTTGCTTGACACACCATGTTTTTGCTTGCTTGCAATGGTAGTTCTGATGAGCTTCCTCAAGACTGCTAACAATCACTCTTTGCCACCCTCACACTGAAGTCATATTGGTAGTTGAAAAAAATGTTGCATTCAAATTTCTCCCATTTCTTGAGCTCACATGTAGCTCAGAGTGTAAAAGGAGATAGACTTTAATCACAGACCTTTTTTGAGCTGCACAGAATTGCAATTCATTGTTTACATCTTTGTCTACCTCATTGTAGCCTTTCGTTGTTTGGCTGTGATTGGACTGTGAACTTAACTAACAATGACATGGTTTTTTAAATAATTGGTGTTTCAATTGATCTAGAGAAAAGTTTTGACCGACTGCTTGTAATCAGTTCTATATTTTTGGGTATGTTGGAAGCTAAAGCTTAAGGAGTCCAGCGTTCCCTGTCGTCGTTTGCATTCCCCCACACAAACAAATCCATCTTTAATGTTAAACATTACTATTTGCTTTTTATCCAATCACCAGCATCGATTTATCTACAGATTTTCCCTTTGTTCCCTGGTTTGCATTAATGGTGACACAGTCCACTACCCGTAAATTTCTTTTCAAAAGCATCCACAAGGTTGCTTGTTGATGCGCTCTGCGACAGTAAATCGAGTAACCAATAAAATCGAGCAACAATGGAATAGTCTTTAATTAATTGCGGATTAATCTCTACAGTTGATTACAATGATACAGCTTCATTAATACTGAAAACAGAGAAAGAAAATACCATAATAGGAAAATGATCACATGTATCGATTTTTTCATAACAAGAATTAAACCATCAACATCATCATTTGTCTCTGTATCATCGTCAGAATCAGTCTCCTCTGCCACAATTGCTTTTATGCCTTGGCTAATTTGATTAAAAAAGGTTGAAAAGGCGCTAAAAACATAGCATCGGAAAATCGAATTTACCCGTTCATAGTTTTCGAACATGTTTCATACAGGTGTGCGTAAAGTTTTATTATACAATTTTCACTACTTCAGAGCATTTAGGCTTAATTGATGTGCGTCTTAACCCTGGCTTTTAATTTGGTAGGTGGTTTATTTTAGTGTAATGAGATATGGTTTGAAATTGTAAATGATGAGTGTTAATTTCATCCTGAAAGAGACATTGGTGGTTGCTGAGAGCCATTGTTGCTGCACCGAAGGATCATCAGATTGGGAGACGACTTGAAAACTATATCCACTTGGCAAGTTGGGCTTTCTGCGATGAAATGAGTGTCATCATAATGTGAAACTGTCATTATGTTGTTGTTGCTGTTGCTCATTAGCTGCTGCTGCTTTGTTTTTATATCCAGCTACAAGCATCGAAGAGTCTACCGATTGTTCTTTTGCTCTCTGGTTACCATGGTGATACACCGCCCGCAACCCGTGATTTTCCTTTAAAACTCATTCTTAATAGCTTTTCTTACGTAGAGCAACGCATCGGCTTCGCTACTTTTTGAATCTATTTCGTTTCCCTTTGAAGGGTGTTTATTCAACCTATTTTTAGCCTTGTGCGGGTATAGATACCATTTTTCAGTTCTGGTTTCATAAAAGGTGCGTTGTTTCCCTTTAGAAACTTCGCTTTCGTTGGTGCGTATTTTTCAACAAGATTTCGGAAGGTTATTATCAGATGGTCATATGATTTATCCGAGTCATGATCATCGCATTCATGTTGGGCAGGCCTAACATCCTTAAAAACATCTCAGGGATAAATTTTTTGTAGCTTCTATGCTTAGGAACAGTTGATTTTATCGTTGTAGCAAGAAGACTATGGTATCAAATACAGACGTTTTCTGAAAAGATCTCAGTCGATTGGTATGAATGACATCAATGGAGGAGCTGTGATTTTTGGTGAAGCAAATTTTTGAATTCACTATATTGGTCAGATCGAAGGCGTCACAAAAGGACATCAAAGCCCAGATGTGCTCTGTCATGTGAAAAGATATTACAAGCATCATGATGGCAATGAATTTCTCTGGCCATAACGGGCTTAGATTTCGAACAACAACATCTTAGCAGCGGCGTAAAAAGTCTCTGTACCTAACCCTAGTTATGCAATCGAATGCTTTTTTTATTAGCCGGGTCGGAGGACTCATTCCCAGATTGTACCGAAGTATATCATGATAAGATTTTTTCTAATTCCTTGTCGTGATATCTTAATTTCAAGCTGAAAAAAGCCATCCTAAGAGAAGGAATCAGTGAAAGAGAAGAGCAAGGCTTATGATAACTGAGAAAGGAGTCCTCCAACCCAGCCACTCGGAGCACAACTTGAAGCAGCGCTATAAAGGTTCTTAGCTAAACCCCCGAGACTTTGGCTGGTCTGGAGAGAATGCAGCGAATGGATCGATTAAATAGAGAAAAATAGATGCTACTTGATGCTACAGGGTAGAGAGAGGTAGTCATAATAATGATTTATCATCATTGGAGTACTCTGTGAAAACCATCAGAGAATCTAACCGAAAGGGTAACCACGAAAAGGCCCCAAAAGTAGTCATAGGTTATCACTATTGAGTAAGAAGTAAACTGAATTAACCCCTAAAAATACTGAATAAATTCAATTATATTGCAAGACTGACACCTTACTCCTAAAATGCCTAAAAGCATGGCTAAGGGTTACCATGAAAAGGGGCCCTTAGAATCAGTCAAAAAGGTGGGCTATCACTCTGTGTGACCCCTAGCACGTACATAGAAAGTTTTTATGTTCCAGGTCACCCAATAAGAAATTAGTGTGAACCTGCCCCTTAAAAGTTACCTGACCATGGGTTACCATGAAAAGGCCCCTATAATCAGTCAAAAAAGATGGGTTATCATTCATTCATTCATTCATTCATTCATTCATTCATTCATTCATTCATTCATTCATTCATATATTCAAAGTTGGTATGTACATAGTTTTACAAAATAAAGCTAATTTACACCAACTATTTACAATAAACCTAAAGAAATATATATTAAAATCAAAGAAATTCAGAGTCTATTTACAAATTGTACAAAGGCAGCCGGTTCCATCCCAAGTCTTAATTTCCTTCTTGAAAGCAGCAACAGACTCTATCTTCTTTGTATCATCATTTACGGAATTCCACAGCATAGCTCCTCTAAATCTCAGGGAGTTTATCCCATATTTCATAGTGTAAAACCTCTGAGGAAGTTCGCATAAAACATTTTGCGTAAGTTATAAGTTATAGATTTTGTTTGGAAATAGACCCCTTTCACAATAACATTCAATTCGAGGCAAAAGATGTGATTCCCTGTGCAGCCAGAAATCTAAATCGAATCATTATGTTGTAACTACACGTACAAAACAATTTCATGCGTTGCTGAGAGCAATGCACGCTTTTGAGATTTCGATCCACGTTAAATCGAGGCAAGTGATGTTCCCGGAAGAATTTCAAAAGAAATGACGTCATTGTGAAAGGGGTCTATTTCCCCAGAGGCATGACGATGGTTAAGCGTTTTGTAAACTTCTAATAGCAGTTTCTGTAGGTTCTTTAGATGTATTGTAACATCGTCATGCCTCGATAGAAGCTCTTCAAAAGAGGATTCAAAATCCTGGTACAAAACTCTTAAAGCTCGTTTATGCACTCGATTGATGGTACTGTTGGCAGCATTGCTACAAAATAGCCAAATCAGGGGGCAATAGTTGAAATTTGACATTATATCAGCGTTAAACAATATCCTTGCTTGATTGAAATTAATGTAGTTTGACAGTCTAGAGAATGCCTTTACCTTTGCGTTGACTTTCATGCAGAGATCCTCAACGTGTTGGCCAAAAGTTAGTTTCTTATCGATGGTAACTCCTAGTAATTTCACTCTGTGTGACCCCCAGCACGGACATAAAAATGTTTCAAATCTTTGGGTAAGTAAATGAGAATTAAAATGAATCGGCTCCTAAAAACTGTCCAGCCCCTGGGTTACCATGAAAAGGCTCCTAAATATCATTCAAAAACTTATTGGTTATCACTCTGCGTGACTCCTAGCATATGCATAAAACTATTTTCAATTTTGGGTCGCCGAATAAGAACTAAAGTTAATAGGCCCCTAAAAATTACCTGGCCATGGGTTACAATGAAAAGGCCCCTAACAAATCAATCATTTACGATGGGTTACCACTCTGTGTGACCCCTATCAAGTGCATAAAGCGAAACTTTTCCATGTTCGGGTCGCCGAAGAAGAGCTGAAATGAATCAGCCACAAAAATTGCAAGGCTGAAAGTTTATCCCTCAAAGATGTAAACAAGACCTAGCCTAGGGTTACCATGAAAGGCCCCTAAAAGAAATCATACACGATGAGGTATCAATCTGCTGCGTGACCCCAATAGGACATGCATAACAACTGTTTCCATAGTCGGGTTGCCGAGCAGAAAGCTAAAATGAATCGGCCCCTATAACTGAATAAATAAAACTTTTTTTGGTTTTTGTAAGAAAACTGAGAGCCTGCAAATGTGCATGGCCAGATAATGCAAACAAAAGATCTGTATTTGGAAACCTTCTGGCATTTGAGCAGCGGCAATCCGATCTGTCAGCGACGGATGAATTTTTAATGCAGCCTTCTGATTTTGAGTTCGGTTGCTTGTAGCTCATAAGAATGACTGAATAGCCTTGTTGAATTCGCTTAAATAGGTTAAGGCCCCTTGGGATGAGAAGATGCGGGCACATTCTTACTTTTATTGAAACTCGGAGAGACATATCCGGTGAGAATACCTTAGATGTTTCGAATTTGCCGAAAACCCTCTCTAAATAAGACATATTGATAGCCTCGAATTCAAAGCGTAGATTTTGTGGGTTCACCGAGTAATCATTCTCTAGAAGTGATCTAATATTTTAGGTATCTTGTCGCCAACTGTTTTTCTTTATTCATTTAAAAATGAACAGACTATAAACAGGGCCTCCGACGACGGGGGGGGGGCCGGGGGGGCCAGGGCCCCTCCACTTTTTCGCAAAAAAAAATGCAATTCCGAAATTTGTTGATAATCGTTTCAATTCTCTTTAAAACCCTATGCTCATTTAAATTCAAGCAAATTTCCTAGCATCCATTCGACTCAATCCCTGTTCTGTTGATATGGGAAATTTCATGTCGGAAACTAACAAGGTCACAACTTCACTATTGTACACAATCACATGCGATCTTCAGCAACATCAATATTGCATCTTTTAAATCACTATGAATATATAAGAAATCTAAAGCTATAGAAACTGTCCCAAGAAGCAGATAGTCAATGCAGAATGCAAAGACCTCGTGTCTCTTGGGCACAAATCTAGTAGGCAAGTAAGGCAAGTGCTGCTTGCCAGCCAAAGAAAATGCTACTTTCTAAAACTTTACACTTTCTTCATGCGCAATAAGAAACACATAATGTACACTCACCGAATGTGTGTTGTTTTATTTATTTCTTTTGTGTCATATCTCCTGTCAGCGCCATCTTGACTGACTGCGCATGGTGCTATACACATTCGGTGAGTGTACATTATGTGTTTCTTATTGCGCATGCTATCTTGCTAGGGTATCTTACAAATATTTACTTCTCGATTCTGCCAGCTTTAATTCAAAATGGGGATTTTTCAATGAGGTGAAAGGCGTAGTCTAAAAATTCTTTCAAGGGCTGCAACCCCCAGAACCCAACGTTAGGACACCTACTTCAGGACTTTACCCGCGCTTCACGCTCGCACACATCAGTCAGCTTTCCCTCTAGATCTGTCCCAAAGTTTGGCCCCTCCATTTTTCAGGCTTCGTCGGAGGCCTTGATAAAAACAACAACGTTAATTAACTACGTGGCATCCATAGCGAGAAAGACTTATAGTCAGAGAGTCTCCACTAAATATGGCACTTACAATTTAATATAAACTGTTATAATCATAGCTTTGGGAGAGGAACGCCCTAGGAGCAAACAATTCGCCATTGTGTTCGGCGCTGCATCGCCAATAATACAACAAAAAAATCATTCATAAATTCAGCAATACTTCCACTATCACAAACCTGCCTCCGATCAACCTGAAGTGCTGCGATCTGGGTGGTTTTTCGATTCTTGTTAAGGACTACATTGATAGTCTTCTAAGTGTTTTTTAAATTGCCATTGTACAAAGCAATTTTATTAGTGAAAAACCCTTGCTTCAAATCTGTATTCAGCTTATCAACTTCATTCCGTGTCTGCCTGTAAGCTTCCATCAAGATTTTGGACTTGGAGCGCACGGCTTGCTTTTTAAACCTGTCTCTCGTAGCAGACAATTGCTTCAAGTCTTTTGTCAACCAGGGACTAACCTTTTCTGAAACACGCTTATTACGTACTGGTGCATGCTTTTCAAGTATCAATGAAAACGTGTAACGGTATGTAGTGACGTAAAAATCTTTCGTATAATGCTCAATGGCCAATCCATTAGTGTTAATTGTACCCATAAACTTTTCCATAAATAAACATGTTTACCGTCGAATTTCGGGAGTATATTTTGGAACGCAAAAGATCGACAGCGTCTGTTCTTTCTCTGCTCGGCACTGTGCAAAGCGCTACAAACATCTTGGTCCACTATTCAACGATCAGGTCAATGTCATCGCCATTCGAGACAATACCCTTCCAGTCAACAAGAAGTACGTAAATCTAGATATATATAAGCGGTGAAGAATTTTGTTACGCACATTCCTATTTGTGACACCTTCCCGCACGCAGCTCCTCACGCCTACTGCTTACCTCCAAAAATTTCAGAAAAACGATGTAGAATTTTCATTTTCATTTTAAAAATGTTTACCCTGGGATACAATTCAGTTAAAAAATAGATTAAGCAACTGCTTTCCAATTGTCCCAGCAAAAAAATAAAAAGCTAATGAGAAATAAACCTATTTACAATATTTTCTAAGTACATGGCTATAAAACGAGAAAAAGAAAAATAACAATGACTCTTTCGATGTAGAACAGCTTTCGGTGAATATTCTCAATTCAAAGCTTCTAGTTTCGTTTTGAATGACTGAATCGAAGGGGCTAATTTCATTTCCGAGTCGAGTTTATTCCATGCCTTCGCTCCACGAAACGTAACTGATTTTTGGCCATAAGCAGTTCTCATCTTTGGCACTGCAAGATTGCATTTCGTATCGCGAAGGACCCTGGTATGAACATCAGACAATTTGTAGAAAATGTTACCCCAGGTTTTCAGGTGCGAGTTCATTCAAAGATTTATACACCATTGTACAAGTTTCTCGATTGATTAGTTTCTCAATTGACGGCCAGCGAAGCAGCTGCAATAGAGGAGCAGCTGGAGTGTCGAAAGGGCTACTTGTAACAATTCTAGCAGCTCTGTTCTGTAATTTCTGCAACGTTTTCAGTTTAGTTGCCCCGCAGCATCCCCAAACGGAGCAACAATAACTGAAATGTGGTTGAACAATACTAAGATACAGATTCCTTAACTCTTCTTCTGTGTACATTTAACATTGCTCTCCCATTTTAGATTATTGTCGATCATGAGACCAAGATATTTAGTTTCCTTCACAAGATCGATATCATTTCCAGTTACCTGAAAATGAGGAATCGGTACCATAGGTGTATCAATTTTCCTCATCTACTGCGACGATCCTATGATCATGGCCTGAGTCTCGACAACATTCAAGGAAAGCTTGTTACCATGTAACCACTTCTCAAGGCAGGCAAGTTCAGCATTGGCAACAGCATCAATCTCGTCTATATTATCGGAAGAGAGCGAAATTGCTGTTTTATCCGCATACATCGCTGCTTTTGCACATTTTAATGCAAAAGGTAGGTCATTAATGTAAATCAAAGATCGAAGCGGTCCAAGGCAATGGTATTTCTATGTTGATTTCAGCAAGAATAGCTGACAATAAAGGCTTGCCTACGGTCCAATACTATTCTTTGCACAGCCTCTTGGGGTAATGTGAGGAGGGGTTTAGTACCCAAATTTTAGCAATTCAATTCAACAATAGGCCTTAACCTTCGATCTCTCTTTGTGGATGCTGATGGCGGCCATAGAAAAGTGATGGCAGCGTTCAATTTTTGCTGAAAACAACTATAGAAAAGTGATGGCAGCGTTCAATCTTATCTGGAAACGAGCTTTTCAGTTGCTTTTTCCAAACACCGAGGGAGTACAAGCTTGCAAATAGTTGATATTATGTTAGCTGCAGTATCTATGTGGCTCGTTGTAAAGTATTTCGAAGCTCAGGTAGGATTTCACGAAGATATTGCCCTATTTTGCATAGGCTCTCCTCTTGGTTTTGTCACAGTGTTACAAATTCAGACTCTGCCCTTGTAGTTTCTTTAAGTCTGTTGCTTATAAATTTACTGATTGCAACGTATAGATTATTGACTCAATTCTTAATGAAGATTTAGCCCAAGTTAAAAAGTGAATACTTCCGAGGGGGGGTACCTAACTTAGGGATAGACGGGGGTCTCCCGGCCGGTTTTCAGAAAGGTACCCTCTTCTAATTACCAAAACTTGCTGTCATACACACTTTCATAATGAATTTTGGTGGAAAACGACCCATTTTTGGCTATTTTTCACCCATTTCTGGATAACCCATCCATTTTTATGGAAAATCTGCCGAAAAAGGACCCTAGTGTAGAGAATTTTGGCCAAAAACCCACCCATATGGGTGGCACATACCCGTACTTCCAACATGCTATGAACCCCCTCGGCCGAGTTAATACTCTTGAATCGGATTATTGACGCTTTTGAACGCCATACGCATTGCCTGAGTCTCTCTGCTTCGGCCAAAATGGCATACAGTACAAATCAGACCTGTGACCTTTGAACACAGGGTCGTCATTTCCAAATACTAACAGGATAACAGGCTCAAGGCCAAAACCAAGTGTTTGATTGCAAGTATAATGCTTGAATGCTCTTTAAACAGGCTTACCAAAGTAGAGTATGATTAAAGTATGCTATGCAATGTTTTCAGAATGCCAAATATAAATTTATCACAGCAAGGAAGAGTCCTCTGTTATTACAAACGGGGTGACTTGGAAGTAAACTCATTAACAAATCAACAATTCACACAAAGCTGATGGGGCCAAGCTAAGTAACATAACCGAGGTGTGCAGAGTCCGAATTTTGCAAAACAATTCTCGCATTTGATGACGAAATATCTATTTCTTGCGTTCTGTTGTTGAATGAAAATAATGCAAATTGGATAATGAATCAAGCAATGCTTACTTTGAGTGTGGTCCAGTAACTACCTTTGCTGCTCCCCTGATTCATCTAGACTAGCTCCATTAGCCCTCTATTTTGCTGTTGTTGTTGTTGTTGCTGATGGCCAGCTCAATGAGGGATTAGTTGCCAAAGACTGTCTAAAATGGGAGTTTTTTTAGCGGTTGGAGCGGAAAAATCTGCTCCTAACCTGATTGGATCATTTTAGCGAAAACAATTAGCTAAAAGCATTTTAGCTACTTCCATTGTAGCAAATCGATTTTTGCTCGTTTCACAAAGTGAGCAATTGGAAGGAAAGTTTGTTTGTGCTGTAACAGGACATGGCAAAATGCAAGAAGGTATAAAGCAAATGTGAGCAATTTGGTTGTGAAATTGCCAGTGGATTGCAGCAGAGAAGTGGATATGAAGCTGAGGTATGTTTATAGGCCTTCAATTATCAGTTTGTGCTCACTTCTTCCCCGACGGGGGGGGGGTAACTTAGACCAAAGGATGACGGGGGCGTGCCGCCCAAATTGTAGCGTCATACCATGGTCATACCCACTCTTATTAATTAACATACATTTTGCATACCCACTGTTAAGGATTTGGAGAAAAAAATACCCAGTTTTATGGTTTCCAAACTCAACTGTATGTAACATGTACGAGATTGAATAATAACGTAAGTAGACTACTAACAACACTTTGTACTCTTTTTATGATAAATTTGGATCTGGTAACAGTACTAAGCGTTTCATAATTCAAAATGGTTCAACAATTTTTGGATCTTAGTGCTGAAAGTTTCTTTAAATTTTTTCCTTACTTTTCAAACGGTATGACTGTCACTTTGGTCTTAGTTGCTGCAGATGTTTTCCTCGAGGGTTAAACATCATGTAGGAATAAATAGTGTTCTTTTACGTCCAAGACAAAAACTGTCGGTTGGTATTACTCAAGAATGAAGGCTCAACGACAAAGTTGCCATGATATCTGTTGCATTTAACTTCTAAAGGTCTAACTGTCAGACAGTGCTACAGTTTCTTAACATTGCGGCCATCTTGCTATCTGTTTCTTGAAAACTAGTTTCTTGCAAGAAAAAGCGTGTACATTACTGTTGTGCATCCGAGTTCATTTTTAGGGAATTCACTGTCATTGCTGGAAAATATTCGAAAACGGCAAATCCGTGGCACAGAAAGAAAGAAAGAAAGTAAGAAAGAAAGAAAGAAAGAAAGAAAGAAAGGAAGAAAGAGGGGCTTTAGACCTCTTTGAGGCTTGGTTTCTGTACACCGAAGCGCCATCTTTAAAAATAGCGTGATCTGATTGGTCAATCTCCAAATCAAAACAAACTCAGCGGTCCGTTGAAAACGAAATGTTGCCCTGTTTATCAAACTTCATTATTCCGTATGGTAGACTACAGAATGGCACAGGGCACTTCCACGTGAGAAAAATGTTTTGGATACAGGGAGAGTCTTTAGCTCCCTGGTTTGAAAAGAACTCATTTCTATCGTTCAATGAAAATCGCAAAGTAGGCGATGCACGTGTTGTGTGTTTGGGGACTCCTTGTTATTGCATGACATTTGTGTGATGTCCTTTGAAGGTGTATAATTATATCTTATGATCTCACGCCCGACAACCCCTACTAACGTGTGACGTCACAATGAATCCTCGAAGCTGTGGAGGCAGGTGGAGGTCATGTGACTTTTGCGCGCCCTTTTCCTGATTTCATCACGCGTAAAAACAAAAAAAACATTTCATTTTTGTAAGATCTGATATTGAGCAAGTTTAGTAATAAAAACTGTGCAAAAATTGAAGATTTTGATGATTTGGAAGCAGAGAAACAAACGCTGTAGCTACTACCAGGTAAGCAGATCTTCTTCGATTTCACGAAAATCTCGCAGGCCCGGAATTGCAACTCAACATTAATCTTTGAATTTCTTATCCATCTGCTGTGATATTGCAAAGATGTTTGGAAGAACAGGCTTCACAAACTTAACATTCTTTTGTTTGGGATATTTTGAAATGAAATTACCCATTTTCAAGAAGCGTTTGATCGTAAGACTCCCTTCAGATTTTTCTTTCGTTTGGTAAGACGAAAATTCATGATTTTCATTCAGCGTTGTTTTCTCGAGAAGTGACGAGTTTTTTTGAAAAGCGAACTATCCTATACCATGCAAAATTTATTTTTCTTTCATTTGATATGGCACTTTGCATCTTTTTGGCTTCCGTTTCCGATCCTTTGAATAAGGCGCGGATCAACTTCGCTTTGCACCTCCATTATTTTTGTTAGGCCAACAAGTCTCCACCTAGACTTTTTGTCTCCTTCTCAGTCATAAGTTCTCTATTTGATCTATAAGTTGGCATTTTCTAGAACGACATTCATACTTTCTTCAAAAAAAAAACAATTAAATTGTGATTCCGTAGCTTTTTCTGAACTTATACCATATATGGGGTTTACAAGAAGAATTTATGACCGGTCTTCAAAAACACTTGATACCCGACCATTTAAACTTTTGGAATGAAAACAATTTACTGTGAACAAAAACTCTGATAAATTTGCTACAAGTTTTGCTTGGGTTGGTTGACACAGGTCATATTTTTCTTTCACAAAAATCAAGCCTAAGTTCGAGAAAAATTATGCTCCTATAGAAATACTATTACCATCAGAACGAGGCTACGGAAGTCGAATGATGGGTTGTCGGGCGTGGATCTGTAAACAAAATCACATATTAGTACGATGATACTTGACAATGCTTTGCATGAAGCTTCATTGAGTAGATTGGGCTTTGCATCTGCGTAACGCCTTTGGAAGAACAGGCTTCTAACAAGAACACGAGTGTCTAAATACAACGAAGACCTAAGCCAGGTTGGAGAAAATGGTAGAATTCGCGATAGAGAAATGGTAAAATAAAATCTATCAAAGTTATTCATTCGCGAATGTTTGAATATCTCCACATCAACTTACGCTGCACTTCGGAACGATTTTTCTTTATTTCTGATAATAATTTGGCAGAAATCTTCTCGTTCCTTAGACCAAGTATTTCTGAAATCGTTTCCTTTTCCCTAGAGTTTGTTAACATTGTTTGTTTCTACCCCTAGTATTCGTCATTTCTTTCTAACCTTGCCTTTCTTTCCCCTACAATTTTTTTGCATTTATCTTGGAGTAAAATTTGTTTCAAATTCTGCTAGAGATTGATTCTTGGGATGATTTCTATAATTCATCATGGTCATCGTCTTCGTCGTCTTCAGAATCTGAATGAACGAAAAAAGAAATAACACAGCTAAATAAAATGATAAGAAATGTGATTGCGTAGTAAAGAAATTGTCAAGCACCGGAGGGGGCAAATTGTATTTCTCTGGGTGCTTTTTGGTTACCTTTTCAAAGTAGAATCCTTACAATTCTTAAAGGCTATTTCCATTAGATTTTTCGTGTCGGTTCTGTCGCCAAGAAGTTTGTCAGTGATCCGAAGTGACACGAATAAGTGAATGGCAATCAGCTGAGAAAGAAACAATGTTCTGTCACTCATTCGTTTAGATAGCTAAAATTCACGAGCGAAGAATAGTGATCGAACATTTTTATGGAGACCACTTTCCAGGAAATTAAAAACACCGATGAAGAATCTGCGCCCAGGGCAAAAGATAGGAATCAAATGTTTTCCGCGATTTAGGTGTGCCCTTTGGCTAAAACGGCCAAAGCCTCACGTACAAATAAGACGGCGAATAGGTGAAGAAGCCATAAGAAGCCCGCGAAGATTTTGCTAAACATCACCTCCCTTCATAAAACGCAGCCATGATAAAAAACTGCTTGAAATTTCCCGAATGATAGTAAAGAAATGTGTTCTTGAGATGTTGGGGGTATACCTTTTTAAAGGGGCTGGCTCATGTAACCGCAAGCAAACCTGTTAATCTCTATAATCTGCATCGTTGCCCTCGCGTGCCCGTTGTCGTCTGAACCAGTTTTGGTGGATGTTTTGAATCCATAATAGTTACTAAGGATCCACAAATTGCAATCGTGCGGCATATGAGTGTTTCCTTTGTCTCTCTACGAAATTCAAGAGTCTATCTTCAAAATAACACTTTCAATTTAAAGAACAGTAGCGGAAAATCCTTTGACATGGCCTATCAAAAATACTGCAAAATTGTCGCTTCGAAAGATGTTTGTCAGCTTTACGTGACCACGCCCCTTTAAATACCCGCTCATATAGCTCAAGGCTTCGAGGAGGTATAGCATCTCCTATAAACACACAAACCATGACGCACTGAATCTTGAACGATATAGATTCTGGTGGAGAGGCAATTCTATGAACAATAAAGAAGCAGATTTTTGGCATTTTTGGTCGTTCTTACAACAATCACTCTTGTTAGTACCGAGGAGTACATCACCCTTCCTAAAAGGCGTACGAGATTTTTTAAAACAATAGGATTTTTAGGAAATTTTACTGAATTTTCTTGAAAACAAAAGGATTTTGCCAATGGTGTAAGAGATTTTTACAAAGTGATGTGCCTCTCGGTTAGTACTATTGTCCTTCGCCCAGAATTAGGATTGTTGAAGATTCATTGCCTCAGCAGCAGTCTGTGTGTGAATTAATTCAAAACCCTGAGATATTCAAAGGACATTTAAACAGGTATACCCTAACATCTAGGGAGTAAATTTCTTCAAAAAGGTCAGGAAATTTCAAGCAGTCTTCTGCCTTCCCTCGTCGCATTTTCTAAGGGTACGTAAAATCCAGAAAAGCTCTTCATTGTAAGTGTGATGGGGCAGTTGTGTAATCTTTTGAATTTGCAGCATGGCACGTTTCGATCCCAGGTAGAGCCCACCACTTGAGCGCGACGACAAGGGGTCACGGATATCATTTCTGCGATCCCGGGGCTTGGCGCAAAAAACCGCAACTTCATCTTCGCCTTCACGGGTTTCTTTCATCTTCTTTGCTCATTCACAGTGTGATTGGTTGGTGAAGCAGAGGCGAAGGATGTTTTCGGCCAAAGGCCACGGGTAATAATGGGTAAAACCTTTGATTCCGATCTTGAGCAAAGTGAGTCTTAAAACTGAGCGACATCGCTGATAGTATGGCAACAACTCGATCGCTCCCGTCGTTCGCATCGTTCATATCGCTGCAAAGGTTACCAGCAACAGGAACGACAGCAATCATCTAATGGAATCTTAGGAGGCCCGACGTATTGTGGTGAGGGGCCTTCGAATATTCTGATGCATGAATTATCAAGATCTTTATCTCACCATGGAATCTCTTGTTGAAAGTACTTGCATGTCAGATTTTCTTGTCTACCTATGCCTCATATGACAGTAAATTGATTTTGGATGTCCTTGCTCTTCATCAATCAAATTCAACTGCTCAAAGAAGGCTGGTCATCAATGCTTAAAAATGACACTAATGGATATCCGTTCATTTTTAAATTTTGTATCAGGTTTCGATGCCATCTAGGTTGACTGAAGGGATGGCTCGCATAAAGTTTACGGAAAGAAGGCAGACAAATGTGTCATATGATGATGATAAATATTTTCTTCAGCTTGTTGGTTTTATATGCAACGCAATTAAAGAGATAAGAACAGTCCGCAGGAGACGACCAAACAGAGAATCTATTCCACAAGCATTGCAGTCAAAACATGGCCTAAGCAGAAACGTGGTTTTGAATACTTTGGAATGTCTACTCAAATCGAATGTTCTGTACATCAAAAGGGACAAAGGGAAAGAGTCGTTCTTTGTCAATGTAGAACTGCAACGAAAGCTTTTTGCTAAAACTGAAGAAAAGCTCAGTGAACAGCCCATGTTTGTCGAGGAGCATTCCCTGGTTCAACTAGGCCCGACAATGGAGAATGGCGGAAGTCTCCCTGCAAGTGATGAGGATAGCTCGGATGATGGTAGCCCTGATGCTCTCGATATTTTAATTGAAATAAGCGATACTGAAGATGAGATAGCAACTAACACAGCGATTAATTGCAACGCCCATTACAACACTGTTGAGAATAGCATGATTGAACAACTTGCCCATTTGGATGGATCAAATGTGAAGGAAGGTTATTCTGGACCCTTTGTTCAAGAAGAATCCACAGCATTTCTTGCCCCTGGTGATGACCTATGCAAAAGTTTGAATAGAGTATGTGATTTAATTGAAGGTCTGAATGATCAGGTATGCCATGATCGAAAAGTCATTGATAAACTGAATGAGGAAAATAGGGCATTAAAATCTATAATACATCAGTTGGAAAGCAGCCATAAATCAATTAAAACCTGCAATTCTGCCAGCAACCATAACTTTAATGACCAAAGAGAGGAAAAGAAACAGCAAAACCTAAATGCTCAGTGGCAAATTTGTTTAGATGAGAGAAGGAAAAAATATGAACAATACAACATTGAATGTAACCTTAACAAAAGCAAAGAGACAATAACATCTAAAGCCACTGATGGCAAGAAGAACAAACAAAGCAATATGAATAATGGTAGTAAAGACATCAACAAGTCAGTTGGAGAAAAGAATGCAAACAAAGCAGTATCAAAAAACAAAAAGAAGAAAGTTTCTTCTACTCTGCCAAAGGAAAAGATTGACACCACTCCTGATAAGAGCACTTCAAAGCAAAGTCCCAACAAAAGCACTACTGGTGATGTGCCTGGGGTGTATCCGTGGAAAAAGGGCACCATTCTTGTCATGGGTGACAGTATGCTAAATGGGGTAGATGAAAGAAGTCTGAGTAACAATGGTTTGGTGAAAGTTCGTAGTTTTTCTGGATCAACAATCTCTGATCTTCAAAATTACTACATGAAGCCCCTTCTTCGTAAAAAACCAACAAAGATAATACTGCACATTGGAACAAATGATGTAACCGAGAAAGAAACCACAGCTGACAAGATCCTAGATGCTCTCCTGGACTTAAAGAAAGACATAGAGTCAGAACTGCCAGAATGTGAAGTTGTGATATCCATACCAATTATGAGAACCGACAAAGAAGCTGCAGGTCAGATGGTAGAGTCACTAAACAGAAAGTTGAAGAGCTTGGATCTAAACATCATTGATAACAATAACATTACAGCCAAAGATCTCGGTCGTCGTGGACTTCACCTGAACAATAGAGGCATCTCTAAATTTGCAGGTAACATTCTTGATAAATTACATGATATTTGATTCCAGTATCATAAATGGAGGGGATGCCTCACTGGAAAATGGCAGAGGCTATTGTCATCATCCACTAAGTTTTAAGAAGGGCCTAACCATTGCATCTCTTAACAGTAATGGGCTTAGAGGACATTTTGATGAGCTCCAACTGTTTTTGCAGAGCTCAGGTATTCATATTCTTGCTCTGAATGAGACTAAGCTTGATCCTCAATACCCCAAGGAGCTCACTGCCATAGTGGGTTACCAGCAGGAGCGCCTTGATAGGACTTGCAATGGTGGTGGTGTCTCTCTTTACATCAGGGACTCAGTAAAGTTCAAACTTAGAGATGATCTCCCCACCGACAATCTTGAACTAATTTGTGTGGAGATTCAGCCACCCAAATGCAAGTCCTATCTTGTTGTTTCCTGGTATAGGCCACCAAGTGACCCTGTTGATTCTTTCAATAAGATGGAAAAAGTTCTTTCCTATCTAGATAGGGAAGGCAAAGAAATTATCCTTCTTGGAGACACAAACTGTGATCTCACAAAAAGAGCCCCAGACCAACCTGCTGATAATAATGCTAAACACATCAGCAGTCTCTATGAGCTCTTTAGTCTCAAACAGCTTATTGAGGAGCCAACTAGGGTCACACTAACTACATCCTCCATGATAGATCATGTTGCTACAACATCTGCCAGAAATATCATTGAAGCAGGAGTGCATAAGGTTTCTATGAGTGATCACTATATGATCTTTTGTGTCCGCAAGTTTCAGGGTGCATTAAAGAAGGACCATAAGGTGATCACAACAAGATCTATGAAAAACTTTGACAAAGATGCATTCCTTGCTGATGTTGCTGACATCTGCTGGGAGCAGGGACTTAACGAAACAGATGATGTCAATGTACTTGTCACCCAGTGGTCAACCCTTTTCTCTTTGATCATTGACAAGCATGCTCCCACCAAGACTTTGCGTGTTTCTGAGAGGTACTGCCCATGGGTGAATGACGACCTAAAGAAGCTAATACGAGGCAGGGATAAACTGAAAAAAGCTGCTCTTAAAAGCAAATCTCAGCTTCTTATGAGCTCCTATAGGCACATAAGAAACAAAATTAACAAACAAAATTCTGAGTTGAAGAGGCAGTATTTTTCGGAAAGACTTGTTCAAGCTAAAGGCAACATGAAGGAATCATGGAAAATAATAAAACAGGTAATAAACAAAAGATCTAAGTCAACAAACATAGATCTTTTGAAAGACTCTGGAAGAGAAATTGTAGATATGCAGGAAATTTCCAATACCATGAACTCTTATTTCTGCTCAGTAGGTAAGGATCTAGCAAGCAAGATTGAAGATGCCCCCAACCCCATGCTCACTGGTGAATATAATCTTAACCCTGATAATAGGCGCTTTAATTTCAGGCCAATCGTAGTTCAGGACATTAGAGATGCAATGGGCAAGATAAAAACATCTAAGAGCCTTGGAAGTGACAACATATCTAGTTACTTCTTAAAGTTAGCTACTCCTTACATTGAAAACTCCTTAGTTTTCATGTTTAACACCTCTCTTGAAACTAGTCAGTTTCCTGATTCTTGGAAAAATGCCCGGATTACACCAATTTTCAAGGATGGGGATAGGGCTGAAAAGTCTAATTACCGCCCAATTTCAGTTCTTCCCGTCATTTCAAGGCTCTTTGAAAAACTAGTGTTTAACCAACTTCACCAATATCTGGTTAGGTATAACCTTATTCATCCTGGTCAATCTGGATTCTTAAAACTCCATTCTACACTGACCTGTTTACTGAAAAACACTGACGATTGGTATAGTGGGCTGGACACTGGACAGATGGTGGGTACAGTATTCATTGACCTTAAAAAAGCGTTTGACACTATAGATCATGACCTTCTCTGCAAAAAGTTAGAGCACTATGGTGTTCGACAAAGGGAGCTTTCTTGGTTTCAATCTTATCTTTCCCACAGAAAACAGTACTGCAGAGTAGGTGGAGTCGATTCTGAAACCGGGGAAGTGGAGGTAGGGGTACCCCAAGGGTCATGTCTTGGACCACTTCTCTTCTTGATCTACATCAATGATCTCCCAAGTGCTGTCCAGAGTTCAACTGTGTCCATGTATGCTGATGACACTAGCCTTTGCTTAAAGTCAAAAGATATTTCTCAGCTGAACAAGGCTATTAATGTCGATCTTGAGCACTTAGACTCATGGTTGAAGGGCAACAAACTTTCGCTAAATGTTGCTAAAACACAATCTATGTTAATCGCGACCAAACCAAAGCACCGAACGCTCAACAATGCAGCAGAAAAACTGAATCTAGAAATTCGTGGCAGAGAACTGGACGTTGTCAAGAAGACCAAATACCTTGGTATTCAAGTTGACAACAGTCTAGATTGGAAAGAGCATATTAAAGCTGTATCTAGCAAAGTATCCAGAGCCATTGGATTTCTAAAACACGCAAGGAATATTCTCCCAATGGCTTCTTTGAAAACTTTGTACTCAGGTATTGTGGAGCCCCATTTTCGATACTGCTGTTCTGTATGGGGTTGTTGTGGCACCACTGATATCAATCAGCTCCAAAAGCTTCAAAATAGAGCTGCTAGAATTGTAACGAATAGCAGCTTTGATTCCCCGAGTGGACCACTGATTAGGAGCCTTGGTTGGAAGACCATTCGTGAGCTTGTCAATGAAGAGTCCAGATCAGTGGTCTACAAGTCTCTCAATGGGCTTGCTCCACAGTACATGCACAATCTTTTCACTAGAAACTCTACTAGTAACTCTCGTAGCCTTCGAAATACGGCAACGGACTTGAGGCTGCCAAAGAAAACATCTGCAAATGGGCAGAAGTGTTTTTCTTTTCGCGGAGCTAAACTTTGGAATAGCCTCCCAGCTGAGACCAAACAGGCATCCTCTATATATATTTTTAAAGATAGCTTATGATGGACTGGCGGTTTTGTTTTTTAGGTACTTTTCTTTCATTTTTTATAGATAGGATTTTTTTTTTTTTTTATTAGATGTATTCATTGTAAGTAGTTTTTAGCGGTTTTTAACTTGTTTAATTTTTGTAGGTTTTTTATATGGAGGGCCCCTTGTAAATCAACCAGTTGGTTGAAGGGTCTCCCTCCCTAATAAAATGAAATATGAAATAAATATAAATATGAAAATATGTGTTACTATTGTATTGCAGTACCATGTATAATATAAAGACAAGGAGCGCAACTTATTTCTTGACGGATCCGCAACAACTATTATCCTTTCAACCGAGTTGCATCAACATCTACCGAGTGAGTCAAAAAAACGTGGGGCGATTGTCATAAACTAAATTTTTCCGTGCAGCCGAGAGTCTAACTTAGATCATAAACCTTTCCCCATCGAAATCAGAAATTCCATGCATTTGCTAAAAAAGATTTTCTTCATAAGACCTTGTACTGGAATGTTGCAAACTGATGAAATCTTTCGCTGAGCCCCTTCCGCATTTTATCTTCGCAAAAGTAACAGGTACACGTGGTATTATCAGGGGAGAATGAGGAAATATTTTCTTTCTCCCTTGGGATGTCTTATCATAACTTGTCTTGTTTTGAGAATGCGTTTGAAAGATATTAACGCATGCTTCTTTGTCTTGCGAAGAGGTTTCTTTCACACAGATAAACGCTATGTAAAATCGCAATGGGACTTCATACAGACAACAATTTTTCCTAAAGCTTGATTCACAGAGTTGTGCAGAAGGACCCAAAAGACAAGGGATTCAGACTCTTGAATCTTTATCTTTTGGTTCTTTCTGCACAATCTTAGCGACCTATGCGACCTAGTGGGAACCAGGCTTAACTTTTCCAATATCCCCTAATAATACAGTGTGCCTGCCTTCAGCTCTGGCAAGGCTAAAATGCTGAAGGGGCTTGGTCAAAGACTTCACCAGTTTGCAAGACTTCCATACAGGGTCTTACAAAGAAAATCTTCCTTAGCAAATGCATCAAATGACCGATTTCGATCGGGAATGGTTTATGATCTAAGTTAGACTCATGGTTGCACCGAAAAATTTAGTTTACGATAATCGAGTGGCCATTGCGACGCCACAGTCCGTCAAACACCCCACGTTTTTTCTGACTCACCCGGTATCCAAATATGCAAAATGAACACATGAAACATGTTGTTAATTTATCTGGCAACATTCTTAGATAAGTTCCTGCTTGCATCTTTTATCAAATCTGAACTAATTTAGCGACTAAAGTTCATGTAGTTGGCCTGCGTTGGCTAAAATTCATTTCATTTATTCTTACTTAGACACAATACCCCATCAGCATAACAAAGTAAATATAAATATTAATAATATCAAGAAAAAAATAAAGATGCTCTTCCAAGGGGTTGTGTTTGTGTCCCTCTACCTCAAGAACTCCCTCAATCTTACTTTGAAGGAGCTTAATGAGGTAGAGTCTCTTATTTGCTTTGGGATCTCGTTCCAGGCACTTGCTCCCTAGTATCCAAAAGACTTTTTGCAGTACTCAAGACGAAGCCGAGGAATTTCGAAATCATCAATTTTTCTTGTGCTATATCTCGAAATATTCGACCCAGGAGTGAAATTATTTTTGAGGTTCTCGGGGCAGAGTCCATTGTTTATCTTGTATGTAGTAATTAGCCTGTCATATTTTATTAGATTGCGTACATCGAGCCAATCACATACCCAGCCATCTTTGTGCCTTGCGCATTCAATTAGTCTGCGTGCCCTGTTTTGCTGCCTCTGTAGGGATTCCAGTTTTGTGTTTGACAGACATCCCCAAATGACACTGCAATATCTCAGATGGCTTTCAATCAATGCTCGATAAACAGTTGCCAATTGTTTCTGGGAGATGATGTTTTTGAGTTTAAACATCGCCGCTAAACCGTTTTTTATCTTTCGCTTTACTGTTTTGAGTTGTTGTTCCCAATTCATGCTTTCGTCTATTATGACACCAAGATATTTTGTTTTTTGAGCTCTGCATAATTTTTGATCGTCAACTTCGAGGTCAGGGAAATCTTTGGCTTTGTTCAGTTGTTTTGCATGCCCTATCAACATAAATTCGCTTTTTTCAGTTTTAAGCTAAGTTTGTTTTGCCTCATCCAGGATGAAACAAGATCAAGCTCGCCCTTTATCTCATTAAAGAGCTCGTTGATCTCATTGGAGGCATAAGAAATGCTCGTCTCATCAGCGTACATATTTGGTTTAGATTTTTTCAAACATTTTTCAAAATCATTCATATAAATGATGAAAAGCAAGGGACCCAAACACGACCCCTGTGGTATTCCACACTGTACTAAACGCTTGTTTGACGATTTACCTTCTACATAACAATATTGCTCTCTCACTGTGATGACAGGATACGACGGCTACAGATTACAGGAGCAAATAATGGAAGTCAAAAGTTTAAGAAATGGCAACGGATCACATGGCAGATCACCATACTGCGACGGTCGATATACAATCACAAGTTTACACCAACACACCACATCATCGAGACTAATCGAAAATCTACGATATCAATAAAATGGATACAAAAAGTCATATCTAACGTCTTCCGTTACCTTTGAATGTACTTAGTTACTTTTTTCATAAAAAGAAAGATTTGTAGCAAGTCAAGACGAAGAACTCAAATATGAAGAGCTGCAAGATGCATCATAATCTCGTCTAAAGTTACGATGCTGAAGGTCTATTCAAGAAAATGAAGGTATAGAATTTATCTGCCTTGTGATATACTGTCGCATTGTACTCGCTTCACAACATAAAAGCATTTTAGTTTATTCGATTACATTACATCTTACTCTCACGGCCTCATAAACCACTCTATTAATCAAGAAACACAGAATTCCATAACTTATGTGTAACAATAAAGCTTACTGTAAGAAGTCAAAATCAATACGAACTCCACTCTGCTCCAGAATAAACTTACAGATATTCTATGGTTAATTGATGTTTATAGTTAGTCCACAAATATCTGCATAGAGTCTCTTTGTGCATACAAATTGAAGTGCTGATGATTTCCTTCAAATAGCTGATCAATTTTCACGCAATAAAAATTCACAATTACCGTTTCAAACTAGATTTCTAGCATTAGACACGTTTCGTCAAGTTTTTCTTCTCTCAAATACAACTAGGACACCGAGTGAGCTGAACGCATATAATGCAAGGAATTTCAAGGAACATGAGCAAGCCTGCATGATGGCCAAATTGAAAGAAATTAACTTGCCTTCGCTCAAGAAGAGGAGAGTAAGCGCACTAGACATTATTCAAGGATACTGTTAAGTTGATTTTGCTGTAAAACTTCTAAGAATGAAAAAGACCAGGAATGCAAGACAAAACAATACCGACTTCTCTAGCTTTATGAAAATACAATGTAGGGGTGAATTATATAGAAATAGCTGTTTTGCAAGAACAATCAGGGATTCCTGCAAGTTAGCTCTCAGTAATTAGTAATTAGATTATGCACTTTACAGACATTTGTCATTAGGACTTTTAGGTTTCTTATTTGAATTTTACTTTTGGGCCAGTGACCCCTTTGCAGTAAGGCCAATTCGTCTTTATTGATATTGATGTAGATTTAGACAAAGGGTGCAGATTCTAAAGGGTCTATATCTATAGTGATATAATAGTTAAGGAAATTAGCTAAGTAACCGCGAAGTTCAAGAGCCAAAATGACAAAATCGATCTGAAAGCTTACCCCTTTCAAAAGCAGCCCATCGTTTCTAAATCTATGAAAAATTTCTGAAACTTGTTGCATTCCAATATTTTTATTAAATATACAGAGTGAGCCAAATGAAATGTTTGAACATTCATAGCACCAAGAGTACACGATGGATTCGAATTCTGTTTTTGAATTCTGTCCTGGATTGGAATTCATAGCAAGGATATCTAAGCATTTTTGTAATTTTTCTCTTGTTTTTACAACCATTTAAAGTAATGGATGGATCTGAATGAACCTTGCTTCACAACAAGAAGACTGAAGTATTTGTGTTATCTTTCTTGCATTTCTATGAGCAAAGAAAAGGCAGCTAAATGTGAACTTACGAAATTTCAAATTAAATTTGAAATTTCATCTATGTTTACAATAATCATAAAATCACACAAGAAAAAGAGAATCACAAAAATACTTCAATTTCTCAATATTTCTCAATACTGCTATCAACCAAATATTGTTTCATTAAAATCCGTCGATCACTCTAGGTACTACGATTTTGCAAACTTATGAATTTCTTTTCGGTGCACCGAAAGGTTCACAGTTTCGGGACCTAGCATAACGATTCTTCAGCTTAGTTATTTGCAAAGTTTGCATAATTATTTTTTCGGAAGGTTTCTGCATTAAATCTATGGCAATTGTGGTTCTCATACCGGGTGTCCCGAAGAAAACATAACGGATTAAAAAAATTCCAACAAAAGCTATTTCAAAGTGATAATTGAATAATTATTTTTCTCTAAATCTGCAATGATTACTTTAAATCTTGATATATTTTTCAGAATTTTTGGTGACTTGGTTGCAAAGTTGAAAATCAACAAACTTTGAATTTGTTGTGAGGGCAAACCCAGAGCTGCCAGCATTAATGCAACAGTATGGCATACATGCAACTTCATAGGATTACAGGCAAGCACACAGTTAGATCAAAAACTTGTGACAAAGGGATCCATTGCTGATTCATGAATTATCTAGTTTTGAGGGAGCCTTCAGTGTTCATTTCCAATTAATAGCATAACTCTAATGACGGCCTAGTCAGTTTAGAAAAAGTGACTGTGTCGAGACCAAAATCTTTAAAAAAGCGTCTGTTTGACGATCAATTAGCTTGTGTTTTGCGTGCTTATCAGCAGTCCTCCGTAATTGCTGGGATTATCATGCTTTATAATTTGACATTCAACTCACTATTGCTGATGCAGCAGCTCTGGTTTTAAAGTAGGGGCAAGTTTGAAGTTTGCTGATTTTTAACTTTACAATTAGGTCCCCATAAATACTGGAAAATATATCTAAAATTATTCTGATTATTGCAGATTTCCATAAAAATAATCGTTTGTTAATGAATGTGAAACAGTTGCCACTAGAATTTTTCAAATCTTTTGGGTCTTTTGGGACAGCCAGTATATGGACTTTTTCTTATCTAGATCACCTTTCGTGGGAAAGTAAAGCTTTAAATCATTTGCAGATTGTGTGTGCAATGGCATTCAAACAACTTTTTCACGAGAACTTCGGTGTCGCTCACTTAGAAAAAAAAATTGAGCACTAAGGGTCAGTTAAACGAATCTTACAAGTGAAGGAGTCCAGCAGTCTTGAATAATAGCAATTTAGTGTGTTCAGTGTTCAGGGTCAAATCTATTGATTATACCTTCTATTCAGCCATGTTAATAACAAAACAAATAACAAAATAAGAAAAGAAATCCCACACCAGCTTCTTCTCTGAAACAAAAAGCACAAAGCTGTAAAAAAGCAAGCATAAAGAAGAGTGCCAATCTTCAAATGAGCTTCCGATAAAACCTTTCCTTGATTCAATAATTCAACAATATCGTCAGACTTCTCATCCTTTGTTTTTTTCTTCTTTTTAGATTTCTTATTACCTTTATCCTTTCGGCATTTTCCATGCTCGATTTTGTATCCGCTTTTGCATAAACATTCGTAGCTTCCTGCAGTATTTTCACACTGCTCAGTTTTTGCATCACAAATGCCATCCAATGCACATTCATCAATATCTATTAAAAAGACAAAACATCTGTCGTGTAAACAAACATTCGTTCACTCATGATGCGCTAATCCTTTCAAAAAGGAGGCAATAACAAAATTATAAATTAATCACTTGATATAACGCAGCTTTAATATGACATCTTCAAGCGCGATTTACAGTTTCTAAAGTCTCAAAAACCTAAACTGTCCATTTAAAACTTATCACAAAGAGATATCTTTAACCTTTATAGGTGTTTCAATATTAACGCATTGCTTTACTTACCTAACAAGGGGTCAAATTCTTAAAGAGCCCAGCATAAATGGATATTAGCTTCCTTCTTTGATTGATTGGTAACTTTCCTTTAATTTCTACCTTTCTGAGATCTTAAATATTTTGGAAACCAGAGCGTAATTCACATTTCAACTCGTTTGAAAATGCTCAATTGTCAAATTTCTGAATCGTATACCAAAGAGTAAAAGACAATATTGTAGACATTCATCAATTATGTTCTTTCTGAAATCATACCATGCTTCTTCAAAAAGTTTAGAAGTTACGGTGGTTATAATGCAGTTAAAAGTTCTTCCTTCAATTCTTAAGAAAGAAGAAAAACCATCTAACTCTCAAAATATTAAAGGCTTCATAAAGCCATCTAAAGGAAACAAAGAATCAATTGCGCCTATACTTACAAATCTGGAGGAAAAATTCAAAATAAATAGTGGCCCAAAGAAAAAAATCATGAATTTTACACATTAGTTTAAAAAATTCCACTACGTGAAAAAGATTGGCTGCTCGAGATGCATGGCCATGAAAATTGATCAAAGTTCACAGCAGTTCCTTCTTCCATCACTACTTGAATGTTTGGACAAAATTGGATTGATTATCCAGCCAAGGAATAGTGGCCTTTTTCGAAACAATGACAAGTTACAATAGATTTGAAAACCGACCAAATAGAATTCAAAGTACACGGTAATGTTAAAATATTTTGTCACACTCAACGATCACAAACAACCTGAAAGCTGAACAGATTGGTATCCAAATAGAATCTCTAACACGAAACAATCTTACCTTGGCAACTAGAATCTTCCATCTTAAATCCCTTCTTACATTTGGTGCAGCCAGATGATCCTGGTGCAAAGCATGTATCACATGATGAATCACAAGCTGGCAGTAAAAGAAAGCATTTCTTAAATAGACAGATAAATAAAAAGAATATTCTGTGAATTTATTCCAAGGCATACCAGAACTATTTAGAGCAATTTCGAGGCAAATGCTACAAATCCATCTTTTCAAAAGATATGCATGAAAGCGAACCACCTTTACGTTTGGAAAGCACAGGTCAATATGTTGTTTCAAAATTTTGAATAACTTGATTCATGCTGTTTGCTCCCCCCTTATGCCTTGATTTAATTGGTACCTCTCTCCTTATTGAATGTTCGCTTGTGTCACCTCCTACTGAATAGCGAAGGATATTAAGTCCTGACGCAAACACTGTTGCAAACCACAGCAGTAACGTTCGAAGTAATCTCCACCTAAAGTACTCGGAACCCAATTTAACAACTTAAACTTCAAAGTGAGGAAAATACGAATGGTTTCAAACTTCATTACTCCTTGAAACTTACTGGGAGAGTCAGAAAGGTTTATTAACTGTTCGAAAAATCGTACGGCTAACCTCTGCAACCAATTTCTGACACTTTAATCCTACCTTCTTACTTTTACTTGCAAATGAAATTGCAAGATTTTATTTCAAAATCTTAGATGCATTATTTCAATTAGGAATTAGCTTAAAGAAATTAGGAATTAGCTTAAAAGAGAAATTAAATGCAAAACTAATTTTTGATATTTTGTAGAATCAGATGCGAAGAATTAGAATCAAAAGGATTTCTTTGATTATCCAAAACAGCTTTCGAAATATAACGCGTTAAAGTTGCGATCCGAACGTCCCCGATAACTTCCGACAAACGACAACACTGGATTGCGTTGACGTCACAAACTCCATGTTTGCAGATCCGCATTCCTGACAGCAGTATGATGCAGTATCGTTGGCTTCATTGCAACGCATTATTTGCCGTCTTCAACAGAATTTTTCAATAAGCTGTCTTTATCGCGAGATCTACAATGTTGCGTCAACAACCCCTCAAGAATTATGCAAAGAAACAATGGATACACTTGGAGCAATCCAGAAGAATAATCCCAAAGCAAAGATTGCCTTTTCTGCTGTTTTCAGAAGAAAGGATTCTCATGAGCTCAATTCCAAGGTTACTCAACTGAATGAGCTTTTGTCTGAAAAATTGCCCCTTGATGGTTTCGATATGATAGAAAACGATAATATTTTATTTAGTAACTTGAAAAGTGACGGCTTGCATTTGAATGAAGGGGGAGTAAGAAAGTTTGCAGGCAACTTGAATAAATTTATAAAATACTGTTGACGGTGTCTTGGCTCTTTTAGTAGCACTAATGGACGCGGGGAGCATCACTCGAGGAGGAGGAATGGTCTTAAGATTGCTTTCCTTAGCATAGTTTCCCTCAGAAAACATAGGAATGAGCTCAGCATTATATTGCATGAAAATGATATTGATATAATTGGTCTTAGCGAAACCCGGTTGGACGAAAACATTGGAGATGCCGAAGTATCGATAGAAGGCTACAAGATATTCCGTAACGACCGAAACGCAAATGGGGGAGGAGTCGCAATTTATGTTAAAGATACCCTTCCTGAGCCCAAAATCAAACAGAACTGTGATAATATAGAGCTTCTTTCCTTAGAGATAAATCAACAAAATGCAAGGCCTTTTTTCTTTGTCTGCTGGTATCGACCCCCAACTTCTGGGGTTGATGAAGCAGCATTCGAAAACCTGAGAGAATCTCTTGGAGACCTAGATAAGGAAGGCAAGGAATTATCCTTGTTGGCGACACAAACTGCGATTTTAAGAATAGCACAAATGCTAATACAAAAAAACTGAAGCTTGTGTATTCAGAATATCAAATAGAGCAGTTAATTAAAAAGTACACGAGAGTCGCAGTAACAACAACCGAACTAGGTGAACAAAGAGTAAGCAAATCACTCATTGATCATTTCTCTACCTCGAACTCCAAATGTATTTTAGACGCTGACGTCCTAGAAACGGGGATGGTGGACCACTATTTGGTGTACGGAATAAGGAAAATAAATGCCTGGCGAATAAAGCAGAAAAGAGCAAAGCCAAAAATAGTCGAATCTCGTACAATGAAGAAATACGACAAGGCAATTTTCCAACACGACCTGCAACAAATAGATTGGGAAACCATTCTTACCCCTTTTGCTAATGATCCATCTGCCATGGCTGGCACATTTCAGGAGATTTTCGAATCGCTTTTGAATATACATGCTCCGATTAAGAAGAGGAGGGTAAGATCAGAATTCTTTCCTTGGCTAACTCCAAGTCTTAGAAAATCGATGGAGACTTGGGACAGACTGAAAAAAAGCGGCGAAATCTCCTGAAATGTGGTCAGCTTATAGTAAGCAGCGGAATAAAGTAACCAAAGAAATTCGATATTTTATTCAGGATTATTACAAGGGTTTAATTGAGAAATATAAAGGAGATCCAAAGAAAATGTGGAAAACAATAAACAGGGTCTTGGATAAAGATGCAAAGTCCACGACACTTTCCAGTATTGAAATCGACGGCAAAACGTTGACAAAAGAGCGTGATGTGCTTGAAGCTTTAAACTCCCACTTTGTATCTGTTGGACCAAAGCTCGCAAGAAGCATAGAAACGAGACCTAGCGATAATTGCTTGCAGCATGTTACGCCAGTAAACGAAGAAATGCTGTTCAAACCAGTCGACAAAAAATATGTGATGAATGCTATCAATCAGCTAAAGAACGGGAAAGCGTCTGGTCCTGACAAAATTACCATAACTTTGGTAAAAGACGCGAGCGAATTTATCGCTCACCCTCTTATGCTGATTTATAACTCATCACTTGCGAATGGTGTTTTCCCTGATATTTGGAAATTAGCGAGAGTCACCCTAATTTACAAGTCGGGCCCAAAGACTGATGTAAACAACTACAGGCTCCTCTCTGTAATCTCAATGTTTCCAAGGATGCTAGAAAGGCTAACGCACGACCAGCTGTTTGATTTTCTCAAAATCAATAAGAGTATTACATGCAACCAAGCAGCTTTTCGTAAGTTATACTCCACGATAACATCACTCATAAGCAGCACAGACTTCTGGTACGAAAACATAGATCACAGTAATGTCAATCTCACTATGTTTCTTGACCTCAAGAAAGCTTTCGATATGGTCGATCACGGTATTTTACTAAAAAAATTAAGTGCATATGGAATAAGAGGCAAAGCTGGGAGTTGGTTTGAATCCTACCTAAGCAATAGAAAACAGTTCTGCTCTCTGAACGGTCAGCAATCTAAGGCCAAAGACGTAACCTGTGGTATTCCCCAAGGTTCTTGTCTAGGCCCTCTTCTTTTCATCATTTACTTGAATGACTTAGAAAAGTGTCTTAAATTCTCCCGGGCTAGTATCTATGCTGATGATACCAGTATAACGATTGCATCGGATGATGTAACGAAACTAGTCGAGGATGCACATCAAGAGCTTTCCAACCTCTCTGAGTGGATGCGGGTGAATAAACTTAGCCCGAATCCGAACAAAAACTGAATTCATGGTCATAGGGCATCCGCTTAAAACCAAAAATCTAGAACTGCCAGAAGTGCTGAAACTAAATAACTCTGACATAAAAAGAGTCGATAAGACGAAATCCCTCGGAGTCATAGTTGATGAAAAGCTAAATTGGGATGCACAGTTTAAGCGCACCAAAGGTAAAATGAGTGGAGGACTTGCAGCTCTAAAAAAATTGAAAAATGTCGTTCCACAATCACAACTGTGTAATGTATGCTATGCATTAATTGAGAGTCATCTGCGTTATGCTGATGTCATCTGGGGTAATCTGTCTAAAACAAAACTAGCTGTTCTCCAACGCCTTCAAGACCGGGCCTATTCAATAATATCAAATGCAAGAATAAAAGATGGCTGGTCGACTTCATGGTTGAACGTAGAAAATCTCTTCCGTTATGACCAGAATGTCATGACCTACAAGATTATGAACAGACTATGCCCTGAAAGCCTATGGGATAAATTCCAACCGAGATCTTTTCACTCGACCCACAATACGAGGCACTGTAAAGATCTCCAGATCCCTAGATATAGGACTGAATTTGCCAAAAAAAAGGCTTTCATTACGCAGCTCTCACATTATGGAATGATACACCTGCCGAAATTCGTGAGCTACCGACATTAGATCGTTTTAAAAAACAACTAAAAATGCATCTAAAGAGCTAGACTCTCAAACACAACTTCCTGGAAGAACAGCAATGATTAGGTTTATAGGGCTTTAGGTTTTTATTCTTAGAGTTTTATCATTGTAATTAGATATTGTATATTTTGATTTGCTGAAGGGTCTCTTTTGTGTATAAATAATATTAAATGAAAAAAATGAAAATTAAATGAAATATTCAAAGATTCTGTTCCGCAAATAAACAAGCCTTCACCACGATACGGAGTGATGCTTACTAGAGGGCCTAGCAGTTCAGACCGAGGAGGATGATAAACATGTTAACAGAATAGGATAACACAGTAAGGTACTAGATTGTACATTTCATTTATATTTAAGCGATATTTCTTGATTTAAGCGATATTAGTAAATTTAAACAATATTTCTGGAAACATGCTAGAGAGGTTTCATGAGAATTGTAGAAATGGTCAGCTTCACTAAGGATCTACGTTCGTGGCTTTCCATTCACATTTCATACTTTCCATGTATGTTGCGGTGTGCTCAACAGTTTTGGAAATCAACAGTGAGGCCGCTTGGTGAAGACTTGGGAAACCCCTGCAAGAGACTGCTTCCTGTTTGTTGACTGTCTCGTGCAGTGTTCACGTTGCCACGGATTCTCATTGAATTTATCGGATAAGCAGCAAATATTTTCAGATAAACCTTTGCACCTATACATGTCTGGTAGATGTTTTATTTAGTTTAATACACGTATATTCCTTGTAACAAATTGCTTATGAGAAGCTCAGCTCTGAGGTTGCCAAAAATTAGACATTCCAGTACTGTGAAAAGTAAACCTTGCTTCCAAATGTTCACAAGGGAGCAGCTAGTGAACAAGAAGATTGTTATGGAACCTTAAGGAAACTTGTAAGGAACTCTGAGTTTTCAAAATCTGACACTTTTAAGAAACTCTCAATACTACCCAAAATTCTTAGCTTCTTATAAAAAAGATACGTTTAATCTTAAGAAACTTCCAACTTAACTTCTTAATTTCTCATTGTTAAGAGATCTACATGTATATCTAATGCAAATACATTGAAGTCATTTTACTGAGAATTTCCTTTCCTCGCATCTTCCAAGGGCCTCTCAAAGGAGAGACCCTGGGGGGGGGGGGGGGGGTGAGTGGCCGAGTGGTGGAGTGGCGGTGAGTGGCGGAGAGACCCTTGCGGGGTGAGTGGCCGAGTTGCGGGGTGAGTGGCCGAGTGGCTTATACAGTCTTCGTCAGGTGACTGAAGTTAAGCTTAGTCGAGTGAGGTCAGCTTTCGGATGGGTGACCACTAGGGCCTGACCTCGCAACTCACCTCGCCGTCCTTCGGAAGGGACGTTAAACTAGGGGTCCCTTGCCTGGATGCGGCATGCACAGTGGGCCTAAATTAGCTTTCAGTTGCTAGAAATCCTGACAAGCCCACTCAAAACAAATTGAAAACAAACAAAAAACAAAAAACAAACAAAGGATACTGGACCAAATTGTTGGGAAGGATGCCTTTACTCCCCTTCTCCATTCTGGTTTAAGAAATTATTAGTAAACACCGACTTATTCGTTGAAATTTATGGAAATTTTTATGAAGTAATTTCTTTGTCTCAGATTTTTTCTCGTTTTGACGGTTTAACGTGCTTCCCGCGCCCCGTGTACATTTTCTCTCCTTTCTCGTGGAAATTTATTTTCGGAGATATGAAATCGAAATTAAGTAAGAATTGCATCTAATCTTATTATTATACCAAAACTGAGTCCTTTTTTATAAAAGTACTTCGAAACTCCTTTGGAAACAAGCAAGATTGAGTCGAAATTGAAATGGTTCCGCAGTTTCAAAAATTGGCCAGAAGTTTGCTAGCTTCGAGTATGAAATCAACTGCCTTCACAAATCTAGCAAACCTTGGGGAATTCTAATTAACAGCGACTGCGCATTTAAAAAGTCAAACAAGTAAACCGATGTGGTGCTTAAGATCCATGAGCGTTAACTATCACAAATTGCAAAGTCCATGGGTTTAAGCTCACCATTCCTGATATGTCACATTCGGCCGCATTATGGCTGCTCTGTTGCCAAACATTATCATTTTGCTTCTTTCCAGCAAACGAATTTTCTTTTATTTTTCATATTATTTTGCTCTATTTTATTGATTTACTTTTTCTTTTTTGCATCAACAGAACCTTCATTATTGAAGTTGCTGATAAAGATCGTAGAGGCACAAGCAGAAGTAGCGATTTTCGCAAATCTGAATCAAAATGAAACTATTACTGCATGAAAATGATTTGAATATCACCGGAGCTTCAGGTTGCAGTGCGTGGGGTCCTTGTTGTGATATTCAGATATGGAGTGTGTACATCAGACGCAAATGAGTCACAAATGATCCCAACAATGAACGAAAACGCGTGGCTCGGTGACGTCATTTTCGGGGCAGCAAAACTGGAATTGCGTCAAAACGCGTTTTCATTTGTTAAAAAACTTTTTTATTCGAATTCTCCGCATCATTTTCTGCAACATATCAAAAAACGGTTTTGCATTTCAGTTCTCCTTTAAAGTCCTATTTCACAATATGCTAAAACATACATACATTCTTCTGCTTATTGAACTGGGTTAGCTAAAAAATGCTAAGGGTCCAATGTTGATTCAAGTTTCATAACCAAATCACAACGGTTCGACACAAATTCGACTTTTCGTAAACTAGACATGGGTCTTTCTACATCTAAGATTCCACAATTGTTTCGCAGCAATAATATTTGACGTTGAGCACCATTTAAGTAATCTTAACAGGCCTAATGCCTTGCGATGAACAGATCCAAGTGATAAGATAATGACCGAGTCGACTATGCAGTTATCCTTTTGAATTTAGCAAACTTTCTACCACTTTGTATTTTCGTATCTTTTCTTGATACGCAATGTCAATGTAAAGGTCATACGGGCAGGCTACATCCATTATCATCACCGTTGTACCCTCTTTGATTACAAAGTCCAACTTTGAAATCTAAGAGGGGGCTCCAGGTCAGTAAGTAAGTAAGAAAGTAAGTAAGTAAGTAAGTCAGGCACGCTCGTTAATGCAATTTATTGGCGTTTTATCTCTGCTAATTGGTAGTGAAATAAAGGAAGCGCGCGGAAAGTGCATACCAGACACAAGTTTCCTGCGATCCTATAGCAAAATTTGACGACGGCTTATTTCATGTTGGACAGATTTGACACCATAAGATTGACATAAGGCTATGTTGTTTTCATTGACTTGGCACGAACTTGACCTAATTAGCAACATAATTAGGCTTAAAGCACCTTGAAAAATGAGCGATCTCTCTCATTAGCGTTTCTTTTGGCAAGATCTTCGTCAGTATTGTTTCTTGATGTCCTGTCATGAGCAAAAGAAACGAAAGATTTGCTCTCACCAATAGTGTGCTTTGTGCAAATATGCTGTTTTGACTGCCCTCAAGGGACTGCCCCTTCAACTGACTGCGCTTTTCTCTCCTCCCCAGTAACCAAAGTCTGCACGCAGGCTACCAAGTTTAAGCTACGACCCTGTTTGTCCCATTGAATTTAGGTTTACAGCAGAGGAGGGGCTGGATTGGGACAGAGTAAGTACCTTTGGGAAATTGTTTCCATGGAAGGAAACGTACACAGGGATCGAAGCAATTGAAAGTAATGCTTCCCCTGAATATCGTGCTAGGATGCAGTGCCAGGAAACTCAGCTGAAAAAGTCGTTTTCTAGAATGATCGCATCATTAGCCAGCCATTAATGGTACTCATTATGAATAAGTCAGCTTTAGAGGATTATGTAACTGGCCTGCACAGAGGTTAGCGTTCGCAGCATCACCGAAGGTAGAAGGACCCCTTCAATACAGTTACAGATGCAAACATCGCAGTTGAAGTTGCAGAATCTCTGCAAACGATGGTGCTATACTATGGGGAAGGTACGCGACCACACTGAACACCGGAGCATCAACGATCATTTGGGGTTTGAACGAATTAATGTTCATAAGCTCTTGCTTGCTTACCCCAAGGCAGACTTTGTAATCATCCACAAGGATCTTATGTTGATACATGGGACTTTGATACACTTTTGACGAGAGATAATTCTGTGTCTGTACATCAACGGAATCTGCAGTTGCTAATGACAGAGATTTACAAAACTAAATCAAATATTACCCCAAGCTTTATGACTGAAATTTTCATTGAGAAGAATCCCCCTTATCATCTAAGGAGCAGCAATATTCTACAAATGCCCAAGCCCCGGACAGTTCGGTATGGGTTAGAGAGTATTTCTTTCCTTGGATGTAAACTGTGGCATGGAATCTCCACTGACATCAAACAGTCACTTAATATTTCCATCTTTAAAAAACGTATAAAGGAATGGAAGGGTGATGACTGCAACTGCCAATTATGCAAGACTTTCATAGCACAGGTTGGGTTCTTGAATTAACCTTGTTCTTATCTCAAGCTAAAAATCGCCTGTAAATATGTAACATTTGTACATATGTATATATTTAGGAAGATCGTTTTATGTTAGATTTGTAGGCTTATTTTTATTTCACTTTTGCTTTTGTTTTAGTGGGCTTCAATTAGCTGTAATTTTGCTATTCATTTAAATGCCTACTATAAAGAAATTGATAATGATGATAACAATAATAATAATAATAATAATAATAATAATAATAATAATAATAATAATAAAAATAATAATATGTTTAACAATAAAATCAGGCTTGAGAGCTGAACCGCTTTCGTTAGGATTAACGATGTCAGCCATACACGTTCGTATGGTTTTGTTGATGTAAACTACCTGGGATCTCCTTGGAATTTCATTCCAAATTTTTTCAACGATCCGATCATGTATGGCAACATAGCTATTTCGGAATTCTTTACATCCATTCAAAATATGAGACATAGATTCAAGACGATATCCATCAATTGTGCAAGCTGAGACTGGCTTGGATACCATATAGACAGTGTGTAATTGCAAGGTAAAGCGTTATGTTTGGCTTTGTACCAGAAACTGACGAGATTATCTTTTATTTTGCAATTTCTGTATATGTTTTGTGACAATAACTAATCGGCCCCTGGGATATCTATCAAGCGTCCCTGCATTGGCAGGTCTTTTAAATCTTTCATTTCCTTGTGAAGTATTCTTTCTAGAAGCTCGTTTCTAATTTTTTGCCGCGTGATCGCAACTGAATGTTATTTGTGCGTTTCCTGCTAGCATAAGATCGTGTTCCTCTGGGTATTCCCCGGTTAATTCCACGTTCAACTTACGTACAACACGACATAAATGCGGCCAATCAGATGAGACGCCGAATCCTCCTTTGATATTGGCTTGAAGTTTTCCTGACTCATCACAAGCAAATCCTAAGAAATTTCCAATCTCTGCAGACCTACGGACACCTCTTTTCTTCATATCAAGTTCAATTCATTAGTATCATTGTTCAGTATACTAACTAAGTGACTTACTCTTGTTATTCGGTATATTGTAGATGGTTTTCTAACTCCAAGGCCCCCGATTTGCTTTTTTTGTACGAGGGTCCTAACTGTTGTGTTGTTGTGTATGTGGAACGTGTTTCGTAAGAAGGAAGCAAGAAGCTTATCTAATTCTTGAAGCTGATCTTCCGTGAATGCAGTGTTCGCAAAATGATGCTGGACTTTTGAAAGTGCTACACTTTCTAGTGCTTCGAGTTTAAGCGCAAGTGGCAGCAAACAGGCCGATATTTGATCTAATAAGTCACCATACGTTTTGATGATGTCCTTGACGTGCTTTTCCTCCTCACCTGCAACAGTCAGGGGTTTTCCAAGGTAGGTAAATGATTCATATCTCATGTATACTTATATTTTCTCATTATTAATTCTTATTTCTGGCTCGTGATCATTTTTAGCTTTATACCATCCGTTTCCGGATCTTCGTTCATAAAAAATGGCGCCTTTGTCGGGTCGTATAACAAGTCCGGCTTCGGATGTTGAATCTTCCAATTTTTGTACCATCTTTTTAATATGTTTTTCATGTAAACTAACAAAGGCAATATCATCGGCATACCCTGCAACCGGCAACGGGCTCATTCTCGATGCCCCTCTAAAGACGAAGTATGTGAGAGCAAATAATGGACCTTTCATGACTAAGGCTCTAAGAAAAGCTATCATGCTCAGAACACATTTAAGAAATAGATACAATAAAGAAAGGACGCCAGGAAACTGGAATTCCTTTAAGAAACAGCGCAACAAGTGCGTCAAAACTCTGAGGCAAGCAAAACGTGACTATTATGGTAATTTGGATGTGAAATCCATTACGGATAATAGAAAGTTTTGGAAAACAGTGAAGCCTTTATTTTCTGAAAAGGTCCAAACATCCTCTGACATCACCCTTGTTGAAAATGGATCCCTTATCTCAGATGATTTCCAAGTTGCAGAAATAATGAACGATTACTTTGTAAACATTACGGAGACATTAGGAATTTCAAAAGATGCAGGAAATGTGTCCCCTATCATCGAGGACACTGATCCTGTTGAGAGGGCTTTAAGAAAACATCGATCTCATCCGAGTATTCAAAGAATAAGAGCTAATGTTAGCCAGGCCAATGAATTCGACTTTCAAAAGACATCTGTCATGGAGGTCGAACAGCAAATTAGGAAATTAAAGCCAAAAAAGGCAACTCCGTATGGAAGACTTCCAGCTAAGATACTAAAACAGAACTCAGATATTTTTTCAGACTATCTGACTTCTTTCTTTAACAAAATGGTTGAATGTTGCGAATTTCCAGGCGAACTTAAAGAGGGGGAGATCACCTCACTTTTCAAAAATCAAGATGCTTTGACAAAAAAGAATTATCGCCCCATCACTATCCTTACATCCGAGTCCAAAATATTCGAGCGAATCATGTATGACCAAATAAAAGTGTTTTTTCCATTTTCACCTTATTTGTGTGGTTTTCGTGAGGGCTATAGCACTCAACATGCTCTCCTTAGACTACTGGAAACGTGTAAAGAGTTTCTCGATAAAAAAGGGTATGTAGGTGCTGTCCTGATGGACCTTTCAAAGGCCTTTGATTGTTTAGATCACGACCTACTCTTAGCAAAACTAGATGCCTATGGATTTAGTCGCAACGCTCTAATTTTGATATGTAACTACCTTTCTGATAGGAGACAACGGGTGAAGGTAAATGGTACTTTCAGCACCTGGTGTTACTCAAAAATAGGAGTACCACAGGGATCAGTTTTAGGGCCCCTCCTTTTCAATATCTTTATCAACGATATTTTTTATCTTGTGAATGATACTGAAGTATGCAATTACGCAGACGATACAACGTTATATGTTGGAGATAAGAACCTTAGGACAGTGCTCTCAAAACTAGAAAAAGACACGCTCTTACTGTCAGACTGGTTCTCTGACAATTTCATGAAACTAAATGAAGACAAAAGTCATCTATTAATATTCGGAACAAAAAGTGATGGAATGACACTAAGTATTGGTGCCTCGCAAATATCAGAATCTGAATCTGAAAAATTACTAGGTGTAACAATAGATTCCAAGTTAAATTTTAATCTTCATGTTACTCAACTGTGTGTGAAGGCAAGTCAAAAACTTCATGCCTTAGCAAGGGTATCCAATTATATGGATACGGAAAAAGTGAAACTGATAATGAGGTCTTTTATTATGTCACATTTCAGCTATTGTCCGTTAATTTGGATGTTTCATGACAGAGCCACAAATAGTCGAATTAATAAGATTCATGAAAGAGCTTTGCGAATTGTATACAGAGACACTGAATCCTCCTTTGATGAACTTCTTGCAAAGGATAACTCAGTATCAGTTCACCAAAGAAACTTGCAGTTACTTATGATAGAGATATATAAAACCAAAAACAATTTAAATCCATCGTTCATGGAAGATATCTTTGTCGAAAGACCTAACATACCATACGACCTTAGAAATAATGATGGTCTTCTGGTACCAAGGGCAAATACAACTGCTCATGGTATAGAAACCATACGATATGTTGGAAGCAGACTTTGGCAGACGTTACCAAGTGAAACCAAAGAGTCTCGCACCCTAGAAATCTTTAAGGGTCGCATCAAAAACTGGAAAACAGACAAATGCAACTGCAAGCTTTGCAAAACATTTGTTGCAAACCTTGGATATATCTAGCTTGCACTTGTATTTATGATTTTAGATTTTTAAAAATTCATGTAAATAGGCTGTTTATTTCTTTATGTAGTTGGCTTTAATTAGCGTTGCTGCTATCATAGTCGCCAACTTAAAATAAATTGTATTATTATTATTATTATTATTATTATTATTATTATTATTATTATTATTATTATTATTATTATTATTATTATTATTATTATTATTATTATCGCAGATGTTTAATGACCTTACTGCATATTCATGTATTTCTTTAAGCGATTTATCCAGGCTTACTACGAATAATAATGCACTAAGTGGGCATCCAAGTTTTTGCTCCAACACTAAGAGGAAATTCCTTTGAAAGTTCATTATGACAAATGACCTGAAAATGAGAATCCATATAGATATCAGCGACGATCTCACAGTATTGCTTTGCAATTCCAGTCTCTAGCAAGGTTCGAATCACGTAACTTTGGCTTAGGCTTCCTAACGCATCCCGGAAGTCAACGAAAACGGCGTAAAACTTTGAACTAATATGTTTGAAATCGTCGATTGCTGTCTTTAGGCTAAAGATCAATTCTTCACGGTCTCTCTCTTTGACGTAGGCCCTTTGCCAAAAACCGATTGCACTATTTACCAGCTGTGGGAGGAAACGTTTTACGAGACATTTGGCAAAATTTTATAAATTGAGGGCAGTAATGATATGTCTCTTATGGTTGATAAATTTTCTGAAATACAGTTCTTCTTCGGGATCCTACGAATTAGGGCACGTTTCCATCCTCGAGGTGCCCTTTGGAAATTCTTTACGACATTTAAGATGCTTAAAATGTTGATCTAGCAGCCGTTGACATAGTGCGGATGCTGAGTACAAAAATTGGTACAATAGGTAGGCTACATAAGCCGTGGAGCATGTTGCTGTTGGCTTTATAGCTAGAAGGCAAATAGATTGTGAGTTTCTACTTACCTTTCTTTTCTTCCATGACACTGTATGATATGCTGATATTTAATCAACGGTATTCGTAAAAGATTTCTGTTTCAATCGACTTATTACTTGATAACATGTAGACAAATATTTATTGTATGTTTGATTTATTTTAGCAAACCACATTTCGTCTTCTGTAACAGTTTGCAGTGGTTTGTTTGCTGTGATGTGTCCGACTCGAAGGACCGGAAGTGCGTTTGATCTAAAGCCGTTTGGTACTTTACACAGTCAGTTGAATTGTTTGCTGGCTTGATCTTAAAACGTTCCTTTTATCATCCAGGACATCAGATTTAATTCGTTACTTCTACGGAGCATGTGTCCCGTAGTTTTGATTTCTATTTGATTGATAGTTGGCCATTTTTTACAATGAATAACTTTGTATGCAAGCTACATGCAGTTGAACGCCCGTCTCTCTGCTACAGGAAGCCAGCTCAGTTTTAGGATATCTTTGGTGGAGATATATTTTCCGAAAACAAAACTCGCAACTGCCTTCTGTAATCGTTGCAATTTTTAACATTAGTCAAGGGTGAATAGACATGATCTTCAAAGTCGACCTTTGATGATATCAAGCGTTCTGCAAGTTGCTTTCTCAGATTAAACGTTGTGAAATTTTTTAGTTTTTTTAAGACCGAAAGTTTTCCGTAACAGCTTGTGATTATGATTAATCTTGAATATGAATATGAATATGATTTCTTGCAAATGATTTGCAAGAATATGTAATATAATATGAACATAGAACATAGAACATAGAACATAGAGCATAGAACATATAATATGAATATGATTTCTTGCAAATGATTTGACCAGTCTAAGCATTTATCTAAGTAGATGCCAAGTAGACGTGGGTTCCTTTCTAGGTCGAGGAGCTTTTCACCTATTGATAAAGAAACTGGTATGTTACTCAGATGATGTCGAATATGCAGTTGTTTAGAATAACAGGTGAAATACTTGGACTTCATAGCGTTGACAGCCAGAGAATGATAGCTCGACCAGGTTTCTAACTTTGTAAGAGTATCATTCAATTTATTTACAGTGTTTATACAACAACCACAAATGTTATCATGAAGAATTAGGCAATTTGATGATCAGAATTCGTGGAAGGTATTAAATCATTACAAGAGTTCTGTATGATTAGAAAGTAATGCGCAAGCTGCAAAAAATATCCTTTTATCGTTGTGAGAACATTGATCAAATTGAGCAAATCACTTGCAGTTTCACGAAAAAACCTATGGAAACTGACTCTCAGTAATTCTTCATTGAGATTAAGATAATTCATGTCAAATTATAAGGAAATTCTCAAAATTAAGTTAAACGCTCAGTTAGGCAACAGAGTTGTAACTTTCAAATCGTACTTTGTAAAAATTGTATTTCAGTCGTACTATGATGCTTGAAAGAGTGCTTTTCTGACCCACATGGTATCAGAAATTTTTCATTTAAAAATTATTTACCCAGGGTACAATTCATTCTAAATACTGTTTTCCAATTGGCCCTACAAAAGCTACTTACAAAATTAAAAAGCTACATACTACAAAATTTACAATAAAAATCAAAGATGTACAAGATTAATTTTCCTTGAGTTGAACTTGAAGGCATTGATTGAGGGAGCCATCTTTGTATCCAAATCAAGACTGTTCCAGAGACTGGCTCTGCGATACGCAAAGGATTTCTGGCCATTTCCACTTCTCAACATGGGTATTGCAAGGTCTGTTTTAAAGTTTCTTAACTCTCTTGGATGTACCCCGGATAATCTCACGAAAAGATCACTGAGATATTGAGGTGCAAGAGAGTTAAGAGACTTGTAAACCATAGAACCTGTTTCTTTATCTATCAGCTTTTGTACAAATGGCCAACCAAGTCTCTGGAGCAAAGAAGCTGTAGATACATCAAAAGGGCTATTTGTTACTACTCTGGTGGCTTTATTCTGTAATTTTTGAAGCGCGTCTAGCTTTGAAGCACCACAAGAGCCCCATACGGAGCAACAGTAGCTGAAATGTGGCTCTATGATGCCTCTATATAAATTTATCAAAGTGCCAGTTTGAACAACATTTCGCGCATACTTCAATAGACCAATTGCTCAGGAGATCCTCTTTTGAACCGCAGTAATGAGACTTTCCCAGGTAAGGCAATTACAAGGACCACTAAGGACCACTACCCAAAACGACCACTACCCAGAGAAGGTCCCTCTCGCTCAGGGGATTCTGCTGACTGGAGAATAGCCTTTACTCTGTTTAATTCCAAATTGAATCTTTTGAATAGTGCATGCATCTTCAAACCCATCTTGAGTCTTTTGAATCGTTAAATCATAATTATTTTATTCCTTGTTGTTTATTGCTACTTTGTGTTGTTTACCAATGTACTGAATGTTCTGTCCTACTTTGTTCCCTCAATGTATCTTTGTTTGTGGCATTTTAGGTTAGTTTATGTCTCGTCACTTTCATTTTCCTCACTTTCTGTTGGTGGTTGCATTGTGACTGGTTGCCCCCTAGGGGGACCAGCGAATCCCGCTAGGGGGACCAGCGAGAAGATTTCTTTATGATGATGCCGGTTGAAATCAATCAGTGGAGAGCAACAATAGTGTGTTCCCGTATATCTATGCGAAATAAATCCCTACTGAGCAGAAATGTTAAGCTACTTTCTGTTCTCTTTCAAATTTTAAAGTTATATTGGTTCTGTTATTGTTTCATCGCAGTTTCAATTCTTATTCTGCCAGTTACACTAACAGTGCAGTTTCTTGCAGTGCACTCTGTTGCACCAGAGTTATGTTTTTTTGCCTTTGTTCGCTCGCATGCATCGGTCTGCGAAGATAGTACTGTACGTCTCTGTAGAACTTTTCAAGCGAATCCCGCTAGGAGTCATTGTCATTGTTCGATATAAGTATTTTCACTCTCGCTATGTCTGCTTCTATACAGCGTTCGCAGCATGTTGCTCTCTTCATATGCAGTGGTTAGTTTTTAGGATCATCCTTCTGAGCGGTGATGTAGAAACTAATCCTGGCCCTGAAACACTTGATTTTTGCACTTGGAATCTAAATAGTATCACTGCGCATGATTTTTTACGTGTCTCTCTCATAGAGGCTTATAATTCGGTGTATAGTTATGACCTTACAGGCGTCGTTGAAACCCACCTGGACAACACTGTGGAGGAAGAGAGACTGGCACTAGATGGCTATACGTTTATTAAAAATAATCATCCCCAGAATGTGAAAAGGGGTGGTGTTGGGCTATACATCAAAGATTCACTTCCTTCCGTAAATCGTCCTGATCTGGTGACTCTTCCCGAGTGCATTGTGTATGAAATTCAGTTAAACAAAAAAAAGTACTTCTTCGCCGTAATCTATAGAAGTCCAAGTCAGGGCCCCGAGGAGTTTGAGAACTTCACAACAAACTTTGAACTGACGTTATCTAAAATGCATGCTGAAAATCCATTCTGCGTTATTATCACTGGTGACTTCAACTATAGATCAACTCAGTGGTGGGAAAATGACATCGAAAATAACGACGGCCGTCTAATAGAACCAATATCGTCTGATAATGGTCTTCATCATTTAATCTCAGAAGCAACCCACTTGATGGGCTATTCTAAATCCTGCATTGACTTAATATTTACTGATCAACCTAACCTTATTATTGAATCTGGTGTTCATCCGTCACTGCATGAGCAGTGTCACCATCAAATAGTTTATGGTAAGTTATCTGTCTCAAACATAGCACTACCTCAATACACCCGTAAGATCTGGTACTACGATAAGGCAGACTTTGTAGCCATTAGGAAGAGCTTTAAAATGTTTGCTTGGCGCGAACATCTTGACAACCTGATCTGCCCCAATGAACAGGTAAAATTGCTCAACGAAGTCCTCCTGAACATTTATTCTAATTTCATTCCCAACAAAGTAAAAAAAAATTAGGCCTCATCAAGCACCTTGGATAACCCAAGCCGTCAAAAACTTTCTTAGGAAAAAAAATCGTGCATATAAAAGTTTTGTGAGGAGTGGCCGGCCAGGCGACAAGCTCGAAGGTATACAAAAGATGATATCTGAAGGTGCAAAGCTGGTTGAGGAAGCAAAGCGGAACTACTTCTTTAAGGCTGGAAAAATCTTGGCTAATCCTGGAACCAGTAGCAAAGCCTATTGGTCTTTAATAAATACAGTTTTAAACAAAGCTAAGATCCCCATGATACTACCTCTTCTAGAAAACGGGCTGTTTGTAACGGACTTTGCGGAAAAGGCGCAGATTTTTAATGATCATTTTATACTTCAGTGCACGACCATTGACACAGGTAGTGAAATTCCACAAGAAACTCCAGTTACTACGACTCTGATAAGTGATTTTGGCATCTCCGATGAGAAGATACTTAATATCATACGATCATTAAATCCTAATAAAGCACATGGCTGGGATGAAATATCTGTGAGGATGATAAAGTTGAGCGATGATGCATTGGTTCTTCCACTGAAAACAATTTTCAGTGTCTTTTCAATTTTCAGTTAGACGCCTTACTTTGTTCTACAAGATTATGAATAATCTCACACCCTTGTACACAAAGGAGCCGATCCCACAACCTCATCAGTCAAGTTACTCTCTTCGCAATCAGGATGTCGTTGGGCGGATGAGGGCAAGAACCGAACAATTTCAATCCTGTTTTTATCCTAACTGCGTATCTGAATGGAACAAGCTCGATCCAGAAATCAGGCTTGCACCGTCTGTTGCTGTTTTTAAGAAAAAGCTTTTGTCAATAATTCGCCCCCCTGCAAAATCTGTATTTGGTATTCATGACCCAATAGGCTTATCGTATCTTACCCAAATAAGGGTCGGTCTCAGTAAATTAAATCTTCACAAATTCAGTCATAATTTTCGAGATACCATTGACCCAATGTGCCCAACGAACGATGGCATTGAGGATACGGAGCACTTCTTGTTGCTCTGCCCTTCATTTGACATTCAACGACGAGATCTTCTCGCTGGAGTTTCGGAATTATTGCGACCTTATGTTCGAATAAACAGCCTTCCAAATAACGCGCTGGTCGAAATTTTGTTGTATGGTGATAAAGACCTTTCTATTGATGTTAATAAAAACGTACTCAAATTAACCCTCAATTTCATTCACAACACAGGCCGGTTCAATTGAAATTGTTTGAAGCAGCTGCTACACCCCCCCCGATCGCAAAGTCTCTTTTTCTCCTTTATTTGTTTTTCTCGTTCTTTAAGTCTGTTTCACATTTGATGTAAGGCCATCTACACAAAATTTCAAACATTTAATATCTTCACTATTGCATTCCATAAACCCTGATCAACTTAAGGCGCAATGTCTTGGGCAGTGGGGACTCTGGAGGGAGTCAGGAACAGCAGCAACTGTTGCTGTTGTTGGTTGTTCTCTCAACCGGGGTTTCTATTGTTTGGCATCAGGCGCCTCCGTCGCTGACCTGGCAACCAATGTGAAACAGATTCCAGTATTTATCAGTATCGTATCGTGTGTACCATTTTTTATGTGTATTTTTATATCTCTATGTGTTGGCCATGGGGTAGACATTGTCTTTTGCTCCTCATGGTATCGTCCTTGTAGTGTTGCACAGTAGTTAGAGCATAGTAGAATGTAGCATATATTGTAATTTTTTAAATTGATATAAAAAAAAAAATTTCATAAATTGCTTGCAGCGTGGTTTATTTCCTGAAATATGGAAATATGCAAATGTGGTGCCGGTTCATAAGAAAAATGAAAAAAACGTGTAGGGGAATTATCGTCCCATTTCTCTGTTACCAATTTTTGGGAAAATACTTGAAAAACTCATATACGATTCTCATTACTCGCATCTCGCATCACATGATCTACTCAACCCGAATCAATCAGGTTTTCGCCCAGGAGACTCAACAATCAACCAGTTACTCTCGATAAAGCATACTGTTTTCAAAGCTTTCGACTGTAATCCTCCGCTTGATGTTCGCTCGGTATATCTTGACGTTTCGAAAGCATTTGATAGGGTATGGCACAAAGGTCTAATTTACAAGTGAAAACGTTGTGGTGTCTCAAGAAAACTTCTTTTACTAGTTCAAAGTTTTCTCAATGATCGAAAGCAGAGGACTGTACTGAACGGACAGAGTTCTAACTGGGGAGATATTTCGGCAGGGGTGCCCAGGGTTCTATTCTAGGACCCTTGTTTTTCCTTGTGTATATAAATGATCTAGCTGTAGGCTTGAAGCGCATTGTTAAGCTATTTGCTGACGATAAATCATTATACAACTCATTTAGGGTATGCCTTGTCAGATGAATGGAGAGATATTTCAGCAAACCAATGCCCTTTCTTGTTTTAGAGAAAGCTGATTTGATATGAGCAGAGAAAGATAGCTTAGAGTCCAGAATAATTCCTAAATGTTTATGTTCGCTTACTTTTTCCACAGGTGTGTCGTTAAAAAGGATCATTGGATGATCAGTTTCAATTTTCTTCCTTGAAAATGGCAATTCAACAGCCTGTTTTTGCAGATCAGGATTAAAAGACATTCTCCAAGTGTGAGCCCATTGACTTATCAAGTCCAAGTCATGGTTCATATCACTGGCAGCTGTATTTGAATCTTCTACTACTGTGAATAAACTCTATGTTCGACCCCACCTGGACTATGGTGATGTTATTTATCATATTCCTGCTAAAATCTGTAATTTCAGTCAAAATATCATTTTACCAAACTTAATGGAAAAACTTGAGTCTGTTCAGTACTCTGCTGCCTTGGCTGTTACCGGTACATGGAGGGAAACATCTCGGGAGAAGTTGTACACATAACTTGGTTGGGAGTCACTGAGTTCCAGAAGATGGAGTAGACGCCTTACCTTGTTCTACAAGTTTGTAAACAATCTTAGTCCTGAGTATACAGTAGAACCAATCTCCCCTCCACACAAGTCCCAGTACTGCCTTCGCAACCAGGATGTCATTGGGCGATTGAATACAAGGACAGAAAAATTCAAGTCGACCTTCTATCCAAATTGTTTATCGGAATGGAATAGGCTTGGGCCTGAACTGAGACTTGCACCTTCTATTGCTGTTTTTAAAAAGAAACTCTTGTCAATGATCCGTCCCCCTGCAAAATCTGTTTGTGGAATTCACGATCCTAAAGGACTGTTTCATCTTACTCAATTTAGGGTTGGTCTTAGCAAGTTAAATTTCCACAAATTCAAGCATAATTTTAGAGATACCATAAACCCGATATGCCCAACAAGCGATGGCATTGAGGATACGGAGCACTTTTTGTTGCTCTGCCCCTCTTTTGATGTTCAGCGACGAGATCTTCTCGCTGGAATGGTAGAATTATTACGACCATTTGTGCAAATCACCGATCTTTCAAATGATGATTTGACACAGCTTTTGTTATATGGTGATCAAGACCTTTCTTATGACCTGAACAAAAATATACTCGAATTGACCTTACGTTTCATTCGAGAAACTGGTCGCTTTGACTAAGATCCTTCAAACTTCAGCTATGCACAAAGCAACCACCACGTCCGTTAACGTATATGTTTCATTTGCTTTGTAAATTCTGTCTCACATCAGATGACAGGCATTTAAAAATTACTCTAAATCACAACTCATCACGCTCATTACAGCGTAATGAGTTGTGCACTTAAACCCATTGCAACCCTGACCTTACATCTGATGTGGGACCGAATCTAGTATAGTATAGTATCCATTAGACATTAATTGTCCGTAGTGTTTGTTGTATCTAGGTTATCATTGCGTGTCTTTTGATATTGATCATGGGGTAGTCATTGTCTTTCGCTCCCCATGGTATCGTCCCTGTAGTGTTGTATAGTAATTAGAACTGCATGGTAGAATGTAAGATTTGTTGTAATATTTCAAATGAATATTGAAAAAAAGGCAATTATCAATCACGACTCCGAGGTATTTGTTTCATTTATTAGGTCGATTTCCTCGCCCCCTATCCTGACAGAAGGAAGAGTGCTAAGATTATTCTTTAGTTTTTAATTTTTGGCTTAGAGCCAATTATCATAGCTTGGGTTTTGACAACATTAAGGGAAAGTTTATTACCCTGTAGCCACCTGTCAATGCATAAAAGCTCCTCGTTGATTACTAGGTCCAGTTTCTCACTTTTATCAGAAGAATACGAGATGGCTGTATCATCGGCATACATAGTAGCCTTAGCCTTCTTTGGAGAAAATGGCAAGTCATTTATGTACAGAAGAGAAAGAAGAGGCCCTAGCACGATCCCTATGGCACTCTGATATCAATGTTTTAGATGCTAGAAGTTGTGCCATTGACTCTACAGTACTGCTTCCGATCATCAAGATAAGAACTGAACCATTTGTGTGCACGTCCAATAATTCCATAAAATCAAAGTATGGTGCCAACATAATTCAAATGCAATTATGGTGCCAACCATTCCATCGAAAAGCGAACATGGTTGTCACAGAGTCCTCTATTGGAATTTTGACCTGATAAAAACTGGCACGATTATGATGTCTGTGGAGTCGCTTTCCATCCTGGAAAATGCAGTAGCCATAAAATGCGACAGACACTTACAAATGAACCTTTTCATAAGTGTCACAAAAAAACCCACAAAAAATTGTCATACAGTTATGGGTCATCAAAGTTACTGATAGCAGGTACAGTTTATTCTCAACAACAAGCGGTATCATTTCCAAGATGATCAATTACCAATCATCAAAGTAAGCTTGTTGATCATCAATTAGCTCATTATTATTAGCAACAGACTTACGTTCACATTCAAATCCTCCCATAGTGTTCTTGCAATATTCGCTTGCATCTGTACACAAAATAGAACCATCTTTTCCTTTGCATTCATCTATATCTATGGAGAAGCCGAACTATGCATAAATACACATATATCCACTCACTCTATCTACTCACAGAATATATATATAAATGCCTGTCATAAATACAAAGATATGAAGATCTATATACAATGAATATTAATGGTGTCCCTTCTGTCCCTTACATAACCTGATGAATCAACACAATGATGAGCCATTTTCAATTAGATAGTAAATCTATCATTCAATGGCGGCGAACATAATTCTTTACTGATTTTCCCATAAGTCTTCATACTTTTCCCTTTTAAATGACAGACAAAGTTCGAGCGGAGCACAAAATTGTGGTTAAGTCTTGTAGAGCTGCCAAGTGATTCCATCAAATGTCCACTCAGTATTTGTTGCAAGGCATCCGTCGATAATATTTGGGAAGGGCATGAAGGGATATTCGAAATTACGATAAGCTAACACATTCGCGAGATGTTTCGCTAAATCTTTGGCAAATTATATCATTGAAATCAAATGTTTCATCAGAAGTTTAGAGATATTTTTGCGTTACCAGGGCAGTCAAGTATTCAATCCAACTATTTGCCACTTTTCCCTTACATTCTGAATTACAGAGGCGAGCCACCCACCTCCAAATACTATTGTCCATTAGCACAATACCAAAGAATTCCAGAAAAATGCAGCACTTGAATTTGAAAGAGATTAGTGATAGCAATTACGTCATAAGAGGTTGAAGAACTTTATTAGAAAAATCTTATATGAGTAGATGAGAATTAAAGCAAACGAGCAGCATCATAGTGAATATAAACTGTACTTGTCTTAACTTGGAATTTTGCAATCTGCCAGAAGGGAGCAAAACGACTCGACATTGAATAAAAATTTCACATGAAAAGAAAGTGCAGAGCTTTGAGTAAGCTTACCTTTGCATTCACCATCTTCCATCTGATAACCATTCCGGCATGCTTTGCACGCTTTATTCCCAGGTCCATTGCATTCAAATTCACAAGATTCGTGACAAGCTGTAAAAAGAAACGAAACATTGTCAAGATAATGCACCTAGTCTCTAATAGAACGGAAAACGTGGAAGCTAAATTGTGAAATAGCAATGCTTCATTTTGGGCAACTATGCATTGCTTTAAGGTCAGAATCTAACACATCCTTGGAAGAACAAAAATAACTGGGGCCATGGCCAGAAGCAGTGCATCAGAAGTCAATCTCTGGATTGAATTGCGCAAAATGAACTTTAGATAAATTACCACAAGTTCAAAAAGTGCACGTTTGAAATCAATATCATTTTCAATATGGTAACATCTTTGCAGTCATGAATGGTAGCATGGATGGGATTCATCTAAAGCTTTGGCAAAATCAAACGACTCATAATGTTTCCATTGAATGCAGCAAAATAGTAAAATTTTACTGAAAACTTTCAAAAAAGTTTACGACGGTCCACAATGGGGTGGTAAGTAAATTTCAGTTGCTGTTCTGGCTCATGGTTTATAAATATGATGACGTGGCAACAGCCGAAATAGAAAGTTCCATGCATTTCTGCGTGAAAATGAAATCTAGGGTGCCGGCGGTGGTGATCGGACACTTAAGGGAAACTGAATTTTAGACAAGAAAAATATATCGCAGACAAAAACTAAAATCATATAGTAAGAGAGCAACCCTTTTAGGACACTTACTCAAAGCAGGGGGGTCCAGGAAAAATTCTGACTACTGCCAAGGTGAGGTCATTCCAAATGCTAGGGTTTGGCCTTTTGAAAATAGGGTGTAGACCTTTTCCACTGCCCCCTTCCCTTGTCTCTTCCCAATTGCCCCCTTCTTTACAACATACGCTTCAAGTTATTGAGGATTGATTGATGAAGAAATTAAGCAGAAAAATGAAAAAATGAAAAAAATTCAAAAATGCTAATTGTTGACAAAAACTCGATGTCTTTTCTAAAGGAGACCCAACAAATGACACAGTATGCATACCAACAATGCTACTACACTGGTGGAATCCATTTTGATTTCTGGAACTTTCAGTTGTATCTATTGACTTTGATTTTGTACAAGGGTACAGTGAGTATTGATAGGATTAACTAAATTGAATGTCGAAGAGGGGTACTTGGGTACATCTCGGACAGGGGTGCTCACATTCCATTTTTGTGCCTAGGATTTAACCAAAGCTTATTTTGGGGGCCAGTCATTTATCTAGACATTTTTTGGATTCCTAGGATTCTATGGAATTCTTCATTAATTTTTGGGTCTCAAGTATGTGGGAAGTAAAATAAGTGAGAAAAGCATAATTTACAAACAGTATCTAATCATAAGAATAGATTATGAGAACCATAATCAGTTCTAATTCAGTCCTAATTCAGCACTATGCATAGATTTAAGATACTGATGGCATAATCTTTGGGTAAATTGGATCTGAAAACTTACATTTTCTGGATTTATGCCAGAAATGATTGTATAAACTGGTTGTAGTAAACTGAAAGTAAACAGTGTTTGTGCAATCAAAATTGACGAAACAAATGGAAATCAATTTGGTGCAAAGAAGGTTGGAAAATGTGTGTTCTGGCTCATTTCTTCAAGAAAATAATTATCATTTGTGACTGAAATTTGTATTTGAACTCCCCACCCCCACTACATTCCTAAAGATATTAAGAGATATCATCTAATTCTCTCATAAGTATGATGATAAGGAAGCGGTAAAACAGGATGTTTTGTGACAAATAAAGTTGCTTTTAGCCGTTATAAGGTGCTACGCACGTCACGAACAGTCATGCCGGGAATAGGCCTAGGCCTAAAACATGTGCCAAAATTTATAAGAGGGAAGCAACATACCTGACCACTGGCCTGCCAGCCTATTGCTATTCGCAATTCATTAATTATGATCAATCGTAGAGTAAAACATTAGCCTTATCAAAGAAATACCTCTCAACTGTGTCGTTTCATCCTCACCACACACGGCTGTTTCACGATGTTGTCTTTGCCTTCCTTGACACTGGAGTGTCGGCCTACATTTCCTGTTCCAAAGGTCACAAATTCCTATTCCCGCCCCAGTGCAGTGGCGTGGAAACAATTTTCAAATCTCACTACAGCTCCCGCCTAAATGATCTTGGCGTAGTCTTTTTTGATTGCTCAACCTTTTAATTTTCAAAATCCCACTACTGCTCCCGCAGATTTTGAGCCGTAGTCATCTCGATCCCTGATTGGATGAGAGTAGCAATTTTTGAAACTCACTACTGCTCTCGCCTAAAAGTTGTTGCAGAGTCCTGAGCCAACCATCACCGAAGCGCTCCTTCGGATTCAACACAACTTGCACAATGTGTGAATGTGTGGCTAATGACCGCATGATTTCAACGTTGAAGCGAAGATCGATTGTGGTACAAACAAAAGGAGAAGGTTGAAAGGTTGAGCTGGAGAAGGGGGGCACTGGTAATGGAGATAAAGTGGATATGTATTTAGGCCAACTGCAGACTGGTTATCTCCTCTTTTTAAAAACAAGGATCTGAAAATCTGGCTACCGTCTCAGCAGTAGTCGCAGTAGTCTGGATCCGCCCCTGCAAAGCCTTTTGGTTTCGACTCTGCCTGATTCGCCTTTGGGGTCGATGTTTCTCCTGCTGAGCTCGGAGGTGGTTTTCGGACACCGGCGGTGGTTTTCGGATGGTAAGTTAAAATTGTAGAGTATGCCAAGAAATCGCTTCTTTTGATTTATGCTATGGACTTTCTATGGACTTATCTGCTTAACTTGATGTACTCTGAAAAACTACAACCTTTTGTCTTTGCTTTGTTTACAATAAAACCTACAGGACACACAAAAAACACGATTTAACAGAGAATAACTCTTGGATTTTCCAAAAGAAATATTAGTATCACTTGCAAAGCTCTTCACTAATATTATAAAAAGCGAACTGCATTAACAAAAGCAGGTTCATGCTACATGTTGTAAAGCAAAATGAAAACAGTTCTTATCAGTCGAGTTAGTTCATGATTACTTTTCACTGGTAATGCGTTGGTTTTTACATAAAATTCAGTAATACTCTAATTTGAAAATTTCACGGAAGACGTGTTAGTATGAAGAATCATTTTACGCCAATTTATACAATTTGAGAATAATTAAATATCTATGCAAAATTGTATTCTTCTGAATGAAAGAAATTGACAGGTTACCCGAAGAGGTCAACGACCTTGCCCAGCTAGTGCCAATGTGTATTGTGCAAAGCTTAGAATTGAATGGTTGAAAAGTGGACTTTGACCTTTTGACCTACGTTGACCTGCCTTTTGTACTCAAGGGAATCATTAGAAGCTCTTTTTGCCCCTTTGGGACTATTGTTTATCACATCTTATAAAAGCACTGCAAATGCGAAGAGCAGGTTATTGAGAAACTGCAAGACTGCAAAGCTATGTTAAAGAACTTGGTGGTTCGTCGAGCTGTGTTAGAGAATGGTTAGGCCATCGTAGACAAGAACAAACAGTCTGTGAGTGTGAAGTTATTGACTTTTATTAATTGACTTATTATTGCAGAATATTGTGGTTTTGCATGCGAACATTATGGTATCAATTTGCTGTTATTCACGAACGTTACTGACTTTTTCAAATCTTGTGTTTATAATATCTTTTGTCGGGTAGATTAGGCCGATAGTTTTGTATTCTCTCGTATTTGTCTTTGATTTACTGAGTTTCTGTTTTTGCTAATTGTGACAATTTGACTTTTAGCAAACCATGCTTTATGCTGGAAACCAGTTGTGTTTGTTGCTGTGTTTTCTGGGTTTTGGCATTCGCGTGCGTTTTGGAGCCGTTTGAACCGTATAGCTCAGAGCTGTGAAGTACGAAAATACATAATGTATACTTTGTCCAATAGCAGACAAAATTTTGATTTATGGTATCAGATGCCCAAGCATGATATGCATGTTAATTTAATTTTTAGCACAAAAGCCTTCACTTTTGTTTGCGAAAATAATCGCTGTGGGCAAAGGACTCGCAGGGCTTCTTCGAGGTCAACTAACCATTCTCTTCCAGGGACGATTTGCTGGGTGTCCGAAAACCACCGCCGTAGCCTTTTCAGAGTAATATAGACAAAAAGCGCTGCCCCCCCCTTAGTGGGAGGTATTTAAGTTTTAGCCACCTTCCTATATTTCGGTCTCATGTCGGACATTCTATTTCTTTAGTTTATTTAAAATTCTTGACTCTTTCTGCCACGAATTCAAAGCTTCTTATGATGGTGCAAATTTCTGAACGACAATTTCTTGACCGCAATCATGCTGAGAAGGTATAAATATTGACTTGTTTGATCGTGTTTTGCATTCAAGAGGGCTTTCCCTTGGAATTTTACTATGTAAACTGGTAGAATATAATTCAAACAACTATCTTCACCTGTTAAAGTTATTACGAATATGATTTACCCCTCAGTTTCTTAGGTTTATTCAAAAGTGGTCGACTACCACCACCGTCCGATTACCCCCACTGACACTGTAAACACGCCTTCTAAAATTAAGATGAATCAATTGAGGTTCCTCTAAGGTCATTTGCTGAACTCTTCTGGTCTCATGCATGGTTGTAGTTTAGACCCTTGTCAGAACTGATAACTGCTACATCTTAGACTCATGATCTAACTACATGTTGAGACGACCATCTTTATGGCTTAAGTTATTTTACAAAGATACCAATCCTAAAATTCTTCAAAATGCGAGGTTCCAAGATTTGAACATAAAAACCTGTTAGGTAGGTCTTAGAAAATATGTGCTTGATCAAAAGGTTTAAATATTTGAAATTCTCTGCAACATCTTCTCGTTTAGAGCAAATTAGATCCAATAAATGTGCTCGAGACTGGGAAAGTCAACGCATATCGGCATTATTGTCATGGCAATTTTATTAACCACTCACAGCACAGTATTTGAGGGTTCTTTGCTCATATTTGACGCGAAGGCTCAAAAAATTTTCCTTTTTGGTAGGAGGCTAAGCACTTTCGTTTCTTCTTACCTGCTTTCTCGTTCTTTCCCAATACGCAGCCCAATGCTATCTCATTTCCTTTCTGTCTCTTTCTTTCCCTTTCATTCACTTCCCACCTTCATTTCTCTCTCTCTGTTTCCCTTCCTTCCGTTCCTTTTCCCTTTCCCCCTTTTCCTTTCTAGGAAATTTGAGCATTTCAGTTACCTTCCTGGCAGCGCCGCTGCCACGCTACGTCATTTCTGAGCCTTGTATGCAGGAGCGGATCCAGCCCGATTTTTTGACCGGTTCAAAAAAAATGAGGGGAGCCGGCAGGAAAATTTTCAATGACCATGCCCTTTAGACTCTCGAAAAAAATGGGCAACGCCCTTGATGGTGATCAATTTGAGTATCCACAATAACGTTTTCAAAGTGAAATCAACAAAAAACTGCTTCGAAAAAATTTAAAAAGAGCAAGATTTATCAGATACTTTTGTATGTCCACTTCTTAGGCCGTTGAAGTCCCCAGAACTCTCCCTTCTGGGCTCCCCAAAGATTTTCTTTCATTTCTTTGTCTCTCCATCAACCTTCTCTTCAATGGCAGTGTGTGAAGGCGGCAGAGATCTTTCTCTTCTGGATCATTGCTGTCAACTTTCTCTGCAAGCATGGTTTACTTCCGCCAGAAACGGTTTACCTCCTAATCGACACAGGTTCACTGATTTTAAACAATTGCGTACCGGTTCACAGAAATCATTCCACAGGTTCACTCAACCCTTATTGGCTCATCAGATTACAAAAGTGCTTATATCAAAACAACGTGAAAGGTCTTGGCAATTCAAAACAAATCACATGTGGAATTCATTGCGCAATGTTCGAATAACGTGTTCCTGAGAGGACCATGGCAAATAAAGCAGAATCAGTGCAGCCATCATGCCGTTTCTCATTGTTTTGGAGCAAATTATAAAGAACCACAGTGTGCCTAGCCTGCGCACAGACCAATTGTCTAAAGGAGGACAGGGTCCGTGCAACTACGAGCCAAAGCTTGTCAGTCGTTCTAGATTTCTAGAATCTAATTTATGCAGTATCACAAAAGATCATGTAATTGTGTAAATGCAGGAAACGCACGGCAGTGAGTAACAGGTAAATCAAAATGGTGCAGAGGGGAAATCAAGGGAAGGGTGATGAATCCCTGCAGACGAATTCAAAAGAGCTTGTCAAAATATGCGTTTATGCTCATTTACCTGTCCTTTGTCTTTGAAACAATCGTTTGACCAAGCAAAAACGCTTTGCAAGAAAAGTTCGAAAACAAGGATACAAAGGCCATAGAAAAGTAGGCCACTCGGGAAGACTGAGTCAGTAATATTTAGTGGCTCATTACGAGGTTGTTAGAATAAATTACGGAAAGGTCCGGCAAGCTTTGGCTCGTAATTGCGCAGACTCTTTCCTCCTTTGGACAATGGGCCTGCGCGCAGGCTACGGTGTTGCATGCCTTTAAAGACATCTCACCGTAAGACTTCACTGATTTCAAGATTGTAGATTAAAACAGGGTGACGCTTTTTAATTTTTCTGAAAATTTTGGTAAATAATGTCATTCTTTCCTTGGTTTGGAAACCGACCGATGCACAAAATCCGGTGAAACCGATCTGAATCCACCCCTGGCAGGACAATTGTCTTTCTCCCGACATCAAAGGCTGCTTTCGGTACACTAAAGTGTCTTGCCTAGCCGCTTCAATGAACAGTTACATTATAAGACTACCCTTGCTCACGGCATGTCTTTTTCTTTCATGAGACACGTAGTAGGAGAACTGCGTGGAAAATTTCTGCTAAATGACGTGCGGTAAGTATCAACGTGTTATTGGTTAAAGCTGAAACATGAAACCTAAACACAACGCACGTGAATTCAACAACAGTTTTCACACAGCGCAATAATTTCCGTTGCAATGACAAGTCGGAACACAAAAGAAACCTCCATCTCGAGGCATTAACAACTGATGACGCACAACTGATGAAGAGATGTTTTAGATCATCCTACATCTGGCTGTCGTGTTCGACATATGAGGAAAGCATATTCACCTGCACAGTAAAAAGATCCAACCAAATTCTGACAATGCGTTCCTGCTGAACAAACATTTTCAGAAGAGCACTCATCAACATCTGAAAGAAATACTCAAAGATTTAGGAAATATTTACAAGAAAACCAACGTAACAAACAAAAGAAAATTAACAAACAAATTAAAAACATCACAGTCCATTAACCACCGCTATCAACGTTGCGAGGATTTCTTTCTAAATTCAGTTACAAAGAGCTTAGATAAGGGGTGCTCGATAATATTTCCCAAATCAAGTACATTCTATTGAACATAAAGATCAGGTAGAATTACAGACAGTTTATGTCCTAGTTCACAACGACATAAACTAGAGGTAAATTCCCTCACATCAATTGATAGTATAATGTAAAAACAAAACCTAAATATCATACAAACATCATAGCTTTGTACAAAAGGTAAGGTAGAAGCCAGACTTAAGTATATGAGTCCTACTTTCTAAGATTAGCTCATACCATAGAACATTGTCTGCCCTGTGTAAAATTCCATTTACATTTCAAGGGCAAGTGTACTTGCAGCTATACAGGCAGCAAAATGCAAGCTGAAGAGAAATGGCCTATTTGATATAATGCTGTTCCTTTACATTCAGCAAACCAACAAAACACTGAGAGGTTGATATGATACCTTTGCAGCCCTCTTCGTTATCTTTAACGTAACCATCTTTGCACTCTAAACAACGTTTTGCACCTTCACCAGTGCAATTGTCTTTACAAGATTCGTGGCAACCTTTGAAAACATAACCAATAAACAGTTAATCTTGCTTATATGTTGATGGCAACGTAAATCTAGGCTTACCTTTCGTTAAAGTGTCTCTTTCATCCAGCATGCCTTGCACGTGTCGTCTCTTTGTTTGTCCCTGTTGCCGCCATTTTCATGGTCCACGAAAATGACGACGAACAAAGGCAAGCCAAGAGATGACACGTGCAAGGAATTCTGGGTGAAAAAGACCCTTTACGCTGAGATGACATCAGCTTTCTATGTACTAAGATGCGTCATAGGAATGACCCGAAACCTTTTGTCTTCCGTTGTTTCCCCTCTCAGCACTGTAAACAGCATAAGTAAGAAACTGCGTCTTTCCCAAGGAAAATAACCTTCCCAGCTTCTGCTCCGAAGTTTTAAGTGGATATGAATGGTTCTATTTTCTTTGTCTGCAATATGGGGGCTGGGGTACATCCATTTTTATCCAAGGTTCAACTCCCAAGGGAATGATCTTTGCACATATCCTCATTGCCGGACTATCAGCATGCTGGATCTTTATCGTACGCAGGTCCTTTATCTAACGAAAAAGCTAAAAGAGAGGCCAGGCTTACTTAGATCGCTTTCTTTTTCCAGCTAGGCTCCAGAGGAGGCATAAAGGAAGGTTTTAACGGGGGCATTGAATGAGAGGGGAAGCTACTTCTGAGCGAAATGGCACTGAACACGTCTCAAAATCCAAGACTTTCTTTCCTCTACCGCTCTGGATTATATGCCTCAAAATACAAAGAAGCCATCATTCCTTTGAAATGGTCAACAGCTTTTTTTGAGTTCGCAAGGAGGCTTATTGAAAACTTTTCAGCATTGAAATTTTGAAAGAAGCCTTTGAAATAAGGTGAATGCATTCCGTTCGTCTGACGCAAGGCCTAGGGAATGAATTCCTGGAAACGAGAAATCTGAGCGAGAAAGATATGGACGAGTTCTACCACAAAGAGCTTCAAGGGGGATGCAGTGAGAGGGCAAGTTTTCTTGGGGCATTAGGCTAAAAAGAGACAGTAGCTCATGTCTTCTCAAACTTTTTCTTAAAAAGCTAAGGTGTTTAGGGATTTTTCAGGCTCCTGTTCACTCCAGTTGTGATTTCCTGCCAGTCCTTTGAGTTTCCGTAATTTTACTCTCTGTACCCGATCTTATTATCTTTCATTATGCAGGCTCTGATAGGGTATTTGGGAGCAAGGGAACATGGCCTAAGAAAGGCCGAGAGCCAGGGAGCATGACTAGCAAACGCGGGACCTCGAGAGCACATGCATTTTTCGAGAATTAAATTCAAAAGTTTTATACTTTTCACTAAATTCCCATGCACCCTCCAATTACTGTACGGGTTGTCTATTTTGAAATGCCAAGGCAATCAAATGCAAGTAATGAGTTCTTATTCACGGGGAGGGGAATGTTGATCCGTAATTACAAAACGGCCATGTTTTGAAAACTTTTTGAAGTGCCTACAAAAAAATGGGGATCTTACGACAAAAGTACCGTTCTTTGCCAAAGTAAAGAACGTGCTCTTGAAACATGTCTGAGTGCACCTATCCAGACCCCAACCTTTGCTGCAACAATGACACAAATCAATGCCTTCTTTTACTTAAGTACTCTTACGGGTCTGTTCAACACCACAAGGATGCACTTCAAGGCTGGTGCAAAATGTGCAAGAAATCTTCAAATCCATGTATTACCCAAGGTCTTTAGGGAACAGAGTCAAATGACAGAACTGCCAGGCCTGATAGATAATGACAAATCTGAAGCAAAAATTAGCAACGATCTTAGATACCAATCGACCACTTGGCTTTAAATATTTGAATCTAAACGAAGACTACAAGAATCATAGGAATTGTTGGGAGCACAAGGCTAATTTTTAGGGGAGCAAAGGAACATGCTGGTTTTTAAGAGGGGAGCAATGGAGCAACCATCCCCCCTTTAAGGTGCTCATTATAACACATGCTTTGAAAAGCAATGATTGGGACTAATCTGCAATTTTAACATTTGCATGGAAATACGTGGTTTTCCCAAGGGTATATGAGATCTTTACAGTCATTGTTGTATATGTTTGGGGCTTTAAAATATTCAAAATTTGAAATTAGCCCTCTCGATGTTCCTGCGATCTTTTGAAGAAGAGAAGAGACCTTTAAATTCGATGTAAAAAAAAAAAACGACACGATAGATATGTCCTTCCATCTATGTTTTAACTGATGCATTTGAATGTGTATCATATACCATGAGTAGCTAACTCAAAATGCTATTGTTAAGTCCAGTTCTGTGATTCTTCCGTTCTGTGACTCTCGATAAATGTATATCTTGATGATTGCGCCCATTGCGAGCACGCTGTTTCTACCTCTGATGTGGCGTTGCAGGATGGACGTGCTTTCAAGCGCGTCTACCTTTTTTGTCTCCTTTCAATACTAATCCGTCGTAACTGCCGTCGAAAATGCTGTCCAGGATACTCATGAAACACTGAAAGTCAATGCAATTGATGCAGAAGTTGAAGATATTTTTCAAGGATGCAATTAGGCATGGGAAAATTGTTCGCGTGGCGACGAAGGACGCACCATGGAGAGACTGAACTCCATGAGATTGAACAGATTGATCTTACTAAGAGATTGAACAATGACATTGAACAATCTATATCATTCTCAATCAACTCACTCAAACAACCAAGCACTACTTTCCACATCCCCAAAAATCCCAGTAAGCCAAATAAACAAATAATGACGCCATCGACACAAGAAACCCAACCAACCCAAAAGCTCCCACGCTCTTACAACACAACAACTTCTACCACTCCAACACACACGCACCCGTTAAAACAACCAAATCAAACCCACAACTCAAACCAAAACCCAGGCCGTCCACACCAAAGACAATTGAATCCAAAGACACAAAACTATCTCACGATGGAAAGCAGCCAAAAATTTTTGAACAAAAAAACGTCTTAACTGGAGACTCCAAAATAAAATTCATCTCCTCAACCAGATTTCCAGAAAAAATTGCAAAAATAAGATGTGGTACTTATCAAGGCCTTCCAGAAACAAACAAGAGCATTGAACTTCAAAACGCAAGACATATCATTTTACTTCTTGGCACTATTGATATTGAAACAGCAAAATCTCCACAAGAATTTGAAGAAAATATCTTAAATGCCCTGGACGCGATTTCGAAAAAGTACCCAGAATCGGAAATCACGATATCAGAACTACTTCTAAGAAAAGACACGCAAAAAGAGAAAGTTCAAATGGCTAATGACATACTGAACAAAATCACTCAAACACTGCCATGGAAAGGATTGCTTGGTCTTCTGCGCCACCCTTACATCGAAGAAGACATGCTCGAGGACTCCAAACACTTGAATAGAAACCGATTGAAGCTCTTCATTACAAACATCACAAATGCCCTCTTTGGCTATCGTCATCTCAAAGAATACTCCATTTCGTAATTGTTCAACCTTATAATACCTTAAGAAAGTCCTTATATCATTTAACCCTCCTAATCATGTTAAATTTCAATGTTAATTCGACCCCTGCCCATTTGTCGAAATGTAACCGTTGTTGTTGTTTCTTTTTTTCTAATTTATCACCAACAACAAAATGTATAGAGCCCCACTCCCATCATCGATTAGCTACTTGAATATCCATGGTCTACATGGAGCCTTAGAACGCAAAATACCTGAATTCACAAATGTTTTAATAAATGATATCAATGTACTTGCTGAAACATGGACTTGTGATCATGACAAAATATACCAAACTTTGAACACATTGAATTGAGTCCAAGCAAAATAAATGGAAAAAACAAAGGTAGATCGTCCCGTGGTCTAATGATATATTATAAATCACACCTTAGAAGTCATATCAAAATCATTAGAAAGCAAAAGACCCATATTTGGCTGGAAATTGGCAAACAAATCCTCCTGAACATACATCACAACCTATAAGTCTGCTTCGCTTACATCCTCCCAGAGGACTCTCTGTACTACTCAAATGATTCATTTGATGAATTAATAAACGATATACTTGAAATTACTAATGACAACGAAAACTACCTAATCATGGGAAATTTTAACTCCCATACGCACTCCTTAATTGATCACGTTCCAGTAAATAAGCATTCGGATACAGACTTAAATCTCGTTAATACCAGTTGCTTTTTCCCCAGGCAAAATTGCGATCACCATTGCCCTAACCAACACCGCCGTAACCTCATCAACCTTTGCAGGTCAGCAAACTTGCGCATTCTTAACAGCAGAAAACTTGGAGATTCCAGGGCAAATTTTACATGCTTCACGCACAATGGCGCTAGCACTGTAGAATATGGCCTATGTTCACAAAAACGTCTTAACAAAATCATCTTATTTCACGTCGGACAACAAACAGAATACTAAGATCATTGTAAAATTACCATCGAGATTCTAAGTAAACGACAGAATGAAACCAATGTACCCGAATATAGGTGGAAAAAGCTCGAATAAAATTTCATGTGGGAAGAAAACTCAAAAACAACCTTCCATACTTCACTCCATACCGAAGAAATCCTATCCCTGTTATCTACGCTGAAACACCAAATTCAATCTAATCAAACTACTGAACTACCAGGATTAAAGCTAAAGACATCTTTTTAAGAAGTGCTAAAATATCACTTAAAACTAACCCAATAAGTAAGAAATCTGTTCAAAACAAACGCATCCACCATAAAAAATGGTTCCACAAAGACTGTAGAGATCAGAAATCTAAACTTAACGGTTTTTTAAAGCTAAAACACAGCAACCCGCAAAACGAATACTTACGTCTCCAATGCAGAGAACAACTCAAATATTACAAAGAACAATGCCTTCAAAAACGAAAAACATTTTGGAACAACTGCATCTCAAAACTACAAACCAACTCAATCAAACAAAACTTTTGGGACACCTGGAAAGAGTTTGATGAAACATAAAGCAAGAATCTGTAGCCATCAAAGATGGTAATGTTTGGCAAAAATACTTTAGTACGCTCCTCTCCTCTAGCTGAGACAACCACGATCCTGTCTTCAACAACGACATCACGTCCAATCCAAACTTAACATTAAACATTTATTTTACTATAGAAGAAATCAATGATGCCATAAAGATGCTAAAAACAAATAAATCTCCAGGAATAGACAAGATTAGCAATGAAATGATCAAAAACGCTTCATTGCAAGTAATCGAAATAATTAGAGATATATTCAACCTATTCCTACGTAGAAAAGCAGTTCCTAAAACATGGTGTATAGGTTTAATCACCCGCATATATAAAAAGGAAATAAAATGGACCAAAATAATTATAGAGGCATTTCCGTAGGAAACGCCTTACTGAAATTATTTTGCACTATTCCTAATCAACTCTTAATCAAATATATAAACGACAACCATATCATTAATAAATGTCAGATAGGATTTAAAAAGAACTGTCGTACATCAGATCATATATTCACTCTGAAAGCTTTAATTAACAAGCACGTTAAAGATAAATCAAAACAAAAAGTTCATGCTGCATTCATTGATTTTGCAAAAGCCTTCGACTCAGTCTGGCACAAAGGACTTTTCCACAAAATGCAAAAGAATGCATTAATGGCAATTTCCTTCATTTATTACAAATCTTCAAATGCTTAAAGGGAGTTCGGCAAGGATGCCTCTTGAGCCCAACACTGTTTAAAGGAGAACTGACACGCAAAAACAAGTTGGGCTAAAATTGTACATTATGGTGAGGAAATCATGGAATCGAAAAAATTTTTTTTCTATCATTTACCGTTTTAGAGATAACGGCCTCCAAAGTTGAGAAACGACAATTTTTCCGAAAATTTGCGACGTCAGGCGAAAACACAGAGAAGTGGGCGAGAATTTGTGACGTCAATGATGACATGTTTATGTACGCATCATATTGCTTCATGTGAATTTCTACCAAAGCGAAGCTGAAACTCTTCAGTGACGTCGAACTTTTTGCGTTTTAAAGCCAAAATTCAATTTTTGATGGATTCCGACTCCGAATCTGAGTTTTTTACCCAGACATTGCCGTAAACTCTGAAATACAGCCGTTTATGTTTGAGCCAATGCCTGGCTCCTCTGGGAGAGAAGCCTCGTCAAGTAGCAGCGAGGAGGAAGACGATATAAACATCGAGAGAATTGGGAATACTGATTGGTAAGTTTTTTCACCAATATACGAAACTTTGAATTAATCTGAATTTTATACGAAATTTACTTGCATTTTGGACTCGACTTGATGCAGCTTCCCGTAAGCAGCGTCACTTTGGAGAGGGGGGGCCTAAGTTCAATCTAAGTGCCCGTAAACGTTGTTTATCACTACTTGGGTATGAATTGTCTTATTTCCTTCTTTTGAGGTCTTACCAAGTAATTTGTGATCCCTTTTAACAAAACTAAATGAATTCGACACCCCCGGCATTAAAAACGTAAGAATGCCCAAAATTTTAAGAGTCTGCCTTACGGGCCGGTCCCGGTCCTCGCATTCTTATAAAACATTACTTATTTCATGGGGAACTTACAATATTTATCTTTTTCTTATAACAGCAAAATAATGATATAATGTTTCCTCAGGTGTCAATGCAATAAGTGCATCCCAATGGACAAAGGACGAGAGAGTGTCTGCTGCAGAGAAGTTCCCCAGATCCGAGCTCGCACCGGTGATCTCCCATGCGTCACAGCACACGAGGGATTTGAGGCACTGTGCTTGAATCCGCATGTTGTTGAGGCTGCCATCTACCGTTATGTTGACGAAGAGCAAGGTGGCTACATTGATGACACTCCAGCTTGCGAGTAAGTAACTAATTTCCTCCCTGTAAACACACATCTTTCATCGTTCTTGGTATTTTAATGCGCTAGCAAACACTTAAAAATTCAAGAGGGCCTACCTAAGTACTTTTGACAGCTTGAGGAAGATTTAGGATTGGATCCATGGAAGATTTAGGCCTTATCATTATGGGAGTCTTCCATATTTGAACAGGACTGGAGAACCTTTGAGAGTAGTATCCTGAATAGGAGACGAGTCTTCGGTTATGTATCCTGGTTTGGGTAAGAACAATGAAAGATTCCCTAAGCTGACGGTTTCTCTTGTTGATTTCATAATCAGTTTATCAAAATAGTGCATCACAAAAGATGGTCTATGTCACAAACATACAGTAGCAGTGATGTCGACGATCGATATCGAAGTCATGAAAATATCAACATAAAGCTTTTTATACTTGGCATGATGCATTTTGGAGTGTAAATTCCAATGGTTGGATGCAAACCACATTAGACTCTGATGATCAGAGATCCCTTCATCGTTGAAAGTGAGATTTTGATTTTTCGTTGAGCGACCAAATAGGCCTAAATCTCTGGCTATCTCACTCGACAAGGCATCAGTTCTTCATTTACCACATGAATATGTTCCCTCTACGGGTTATTTAGGCATGCTGCCTATCGGCAGTTCATCCGATGGATTTGGCGAAGACTTGGCAGAAATGTTCGTAAAGTAATTCCGTCATGTGCAGTGCAAAAAATTCGTGCCCAATTTCCATCATTGGAATACAAAGGATTTAGACTGCCAAACATAGATCATTAAAGCTTAACATATCGTTCAAATGAAATAAAGTTATCCAAGAATGCAAATCAGTTCAAAATCCTCATAAAGGATTGGCATTTCAAAAAAAATGCGTGTGCAACGCTTGTAGTCAATAAATTCCATAATGCAATCTCTTAGGTTGCTTCATGTTAGTGTATATTAGTGTCCATACTATTGTAAAACTAACATGAAAAAGGTATTATTATTATCATTATGATGATGATAATGATGATGATGATGATGATTATTTTTATTATTATTATTTTTATTATCTTTGTTCACCAAATCATGCCACAGAGTTATCAGCAAGGGCAGTGCCAAGCACCAAAAATGGGGTGGACATGAAACCAGGGAAAAGAACGCTGATCTCTCAGAGGGCAGAGAAAGATGACCCTGTCCCATGAATCTTTTGTGTTGGATTTACATGATTAGAGAGTCGATCAGAAAAAAGTGGGGTGGATGTGTCCACTCCAGTCCACCCCATGGCACTGCCCCTGGTATCAACCGTGTAAAGCTAATTTATGTACCCAAAGCTAGACATTACGGGGGCTACAGGGGTCAAAGGAGGAAGCCTCTGGTAAAGTGGGCAAGACAATGTCTCTGAATTTTGAAAATTGTAAGATATGGATTTTAAGCTTAGCTTCATCTATCCCAAAAATCTCCCAGTTTTCCACAATCAGAATGGCCTATTTTACCTCGAGCCTGTCCATTTTACCCCTTGCAGACCCCAATTATTTAAGAAATTATTTTAGATTGATTCATATTTTGTACTTCATTAAAATAATTCATGTTCTCAGTGCCACTTGATCTGTTGTCATGTAATCAAAATAGTAATGAAATGTATTCATGGATATTACTTTTTGTATTTTCCCTTTTTCGGCTTCACTACGTTTACATTGCCTTCATTAGATTTCCTTTTCTTCGATCTCCTTTGTGAAGCATCCACAACAGATTTTGCTGCAGGTACTGGTGTAAACCTTGCCTGGTGCTTCAGAACCAGCTCAGATTTAGGCATCTTCTCGTGGTCATTTGATAATGGTGGTGTAACAATTGCTGAAACCTCTTGTTTGGCCTCAGAGTATGTTGGGAATTGCTCCCTCCTTTTTAGGGCTCTCATAATCAGGCTTTCTACATAATCTAGAAATGAAACAATCATTGTCATTCAAGTCAAAGACAGATCGATGTTAATTCAAAGGATGGCAAAGCCAAACTAAGATTTTCTTCAGGATTTTATCAGTCAGCTACAGCTGCCTTACTGCAAGTGTATGTTAGAATGATAAAACAAAATTTTAGCTTACTATAAGTGCTTTGGAGCGAACTGCCTTTACAACACCAGAGTCTTTCTTGTATTTGAGGTATGCTACCTTCCAACGTTTTTCCCCTGCTTTAGTTTCAAGCTGGCGTTTGTTGCTGTTCTCATTAAAGTGGATGGCAGCCAGGAGTACCCTGAAATAAGCAAACGTCATGTTTCACTACATTTGGTTGCATGTTGACTGCCACAGCTCAGAAAAACAAGCCTTCGAATTCAGTTTTGACCACAAAGTAAAGGGCCAGTGCTCATTTTATGAAATGCATGCCCAGAATATCTCATTTGTTTCAACTGAATATTTTCAGAATTGGAAAGGAAACAGTGGTGATCTTTGAGAAGAGATGTTTTCCTAGTCTGGAAGTTAACCTTTTGGAAGTAATAAATGGCATACCTTGCAGTCATTGCCATGAAATGAAAATGGGTATGCTTTGGTGCAAAATGAAGCACAATGTTATGGTAGGACTCCAAGTGACTGGTCTGCTGGGCGGGCGACATTTTCATCAAATCATTGACCAGCTGGTTTGTCGTCAGTTTGGCCTTAAGCTCCTTGTATGGCTGGCTCCCTGGCAATCAAATTCGTTAGTTAAATAAGAACTTACCAGTCTTTAGGAACTCAACAAAGAAAAAACATCTCTCTGCAAAGGTTGTCAAAATCTTCATAAATGAAATTTGTAAGAAACACTCAGCCAATTTTTATTTTATTTAACAGCTCACCATAAAACTTGGGAAATGAGTTTTCTCATGTCAACAAATGATCATCTACTGTAATTCAACTTTTAATGTTTTGCATAATTTTATAAATATATTTCACTCTATGCAGTTTAATCATTCTGTTCGAGCATAGATATCCATTTCCAACCATGTCTTCTGTGTAATGAGACTCTATGCAAGAGAACTTGAAAGACCGAACTGGCTAAGGTTCATCTTATCCATTTCAAGTCATGTGACCATAATATTGGGAAGTTAGTGTATTTTGTTACTTCTGCACTCACCACACAACTTTGCATAACACAAAAATATATTACAGAATTCAAAATATGTTTTATCAAGGGATTGATCACATGGCTCAAAATGGGTGTGAACAGACTTAGCTGATTTTGTCTATCAAACTTACCCTTTTCTAACCAATCCCTTTCAATTTTCTCATGAGGACACTTCTTATACAGTTTTCCATGTCCATCATGTATATCAATAATGTGGTTGAACAATGACATCCATTTCTCTTGTATCAGCTCTGGATTGCCATTGCTTGAGCTGGCACACCAGTAAACATGGTTCTTGATGGACTGGACCCATCCATTAACTATTTGTTTTTTCTTTGCCTTACCAATCTTCTCAACTTTTTTTCCAATTGCTGCAAGTAATAGAAATTTATTGCAAAAATTATCCCATCTGAGATCTTTACAGAGTTTGTTGGAAGTTTTCAGCCCTAAGACTTTGCTTTGAATAACAGTTTTGCTTCAGATCAACAACTCCTCTTCATTGGTTTACTCATCTTGAATTGAATCATATAAAGAAAAGAAGCATTATGGGGGTATTTGCAAATCTTGATCAGATCATGTAGTCCCTTTGACTTCAACCTTTATCTTTTGGTGTACATAGTTAGAATAGTCATGATAGTAAATTTTGTCTCTTTTTGAATACTTATTCATATTTTTGCCCTTACCGTTGTGCTGGTATCCCAAAGGGCTATCCTTAGGGAAAGGACATTACATTATTTTGATGTGAAGACAATAGAAAAAGAACTTGCTTCAGATAATTGACCATCACCAACAGTATTTAAATCTTTGCAACTTTATGAAGCAGCATAAACTAAAGCAACACAACACACAATTTAAATGTGACCAAAAAAGAACTGACCAATAAAAACCCAAAATTTCTATGTGCTGTTAATTTTATGCTGTGAATGAGGTTAAAGGGGACAAATGGCAGGGGCACCAAAGAAAACTCCATGATAATTTCTGGAGATATGTGGTTTCTCAACTAAATTACTGTAAATGCCTGGATTGCATCTGTAGTTCCTTCATCTCTTGGAAACAGGTGGGTCAAAGTGACAATGCACTTTTTACTAGTGTTCTGTGTAGTTGCCATAGCTAATCTTTTTTCTATGAGGGGTGCAACTAAATCCACAGCTGGGCGGTTATCACTTGATATACTGTATGAAAGATGTCTTACATTTGGCCAGATGGAACACATCAAAATTGTGGGTCTTTTTTGGATGTTTCTCCCGCATATATTTCTTTACTCCACCATGTCTGTCTGTGACCAGCGTTTTCCATTTCACTTTCTTAGCCTGGATATCTTCAAATGCCTTTTTTAAACCAGCCAGTTCAAGGTGATTTGACCCTCCAACTTCATTGCTCTAAGGAAAGAGAACATCAATTGTGTCAATTTGTAGGGGAAAGCAAGATGACACACTTAGGTTCTCAAATCATTGCATAGATGTTTGGGTATCTCTTTCAGAAGCAAAACTTGTCCAAACAAGCTGGAACGTATTATGTAAATCTTAGTGTTTTGTGATGTTTCCAAAATATTGAAGCGAAAAATTATGTTTAGGACATTTGACCCCCACCCCTTCCTGCTAATGGTGAGAAGGTCAAATGACATAAGATCCAAGCAGCATTGAAGCAAGGGACTGGGGGTAAGTAATTAAAAAGAAATGCAGTTTTGGGACTGTCTCAAGTCTTTCTGCAAAGATTGTGGACTTTCCTGGACAAAATACAGTGTGAATCCAATCTGGTCTTGAAAATACTTACTTGTAAAGTCTGAACGGAAATAATTTTGTTTGTATCCAAATCCATAATTGAATAGCTGCCATATTTGGCTGTATGACCCGGGGAGTCCATTCTAGCATCACCTCCAATTGTTGTAATCGTCTTCCAATATTCCTTGATCAAATCAGTTTGTTGAAATTGCCACTCGTTCATTACTGCTGGTATCAAGTACATTTTCTGAATTCTGTAGTATGTGCGCTCTGTGAAGCATGGTGACCACAAGTGCCTTAGGAACAGAAGAATCTTTGCAGGCTGACATCCTGCAAACAGTGTGCTTGCTGATATTAAAAAGTTGCCCATGGGCATATCACCAAGCATTGGCTGGCTGTACCAGGTCTTTTGATGTCCTTGAACACATGTTGTCTTTATCTTGATCAGCGAACCAATGACTGTTTTTGATTTTTCAATAAAAGGGCTCAAGCATAAGGAGCAAATTGAAAACAACTGTAAAAGGCAGGATTCAAAGACAAAGAATTTTCTCTCCTTGACATGATAATCAATGCTGATGCCCATGTCAGATGAGTCACTGGATGTAGATTGCAAGTCAGAGTCCGTGGGCCCCCAATCAGAACCATCTTCATTGTCAGATGGCTCACTCCATGCACTATCTGCTGTTCTGTTCTTGTTTAAATTGGTAACGTTAGTTTGAGTGCTTTTGTCAGAACCTAATCTTGGAAGGCAACAATTTGTATCTTTGTCCTTCACTGGAGCTGTTACTTGTACATCTAAAATGGCAGAATTAAAATACTATTTGAGTCTCTCTATCAGTGCAGTCCTTGGGCGCACTTACATGGCTTCACACCCTGAGCTCTGAGAAGAATTATTGCTTCAGTGAAAAGATTTATATGTCTTTTAAACACAGAAAATTCTTGTTAATGTGTGCAAGACCTGTACCGTATATGAAAACACAGTAGTAAGTACTCCATCATTGTGCAGTTTTTTACCTTCAACTTTATCGTTTTCAAAAATATTTAGTTCAGTTCCAGAAACAAGGAGTACAGAAATGATTAAAAACAGACTGATGCTACTATTTTTGAAACTTTACCTCTTTACTGATGACTGATTTCACTCAAGAGAGGATGAAAGAAATTTGTACAGTCTTCTTCAAGTATAGTGAACATGACTTTTTGCTATCAGATAGTGCAATGTTTGCTTAGAAAAATTGTCAATTTTCACAGAAACCAGCCAGTAAATTTCCCAAGGTTGATGGCAGTAAGTAAATTTTGTGATTCTGACACTGAAACTTCAGTTGATAAGAATAAAGAGGGGGCACAAGCACAAAAGAATTTGCAAGACATCTTACTTTTATTATATGTTTCATTTGTTGTCTGTGTAGCTTTTGAACGATGGCCATATCGGGTTTGAGTTGAAACATGGCTTACTCCTCTTTGCATGTCACTGTTTCCTTTAGCTGCAGGTTTTTCAGCAGACTGGTCACCAGTATCTCCTTCATTTTGGATGTTTTCATTCTCATCAGGCTCAGTACCTGTCTCTGTTGTCTGGGTTAGCTTTTGAGAGGCGGGCTCTTCCACTTTTTGGCGGCACGTTTGATCGTCAACTACAGTTTTTTGTTCTAATTTCTCACCTGCCTCCATCAACAACTTTTTAACAATCTAAATGAATGAAAAGGATACATTAAAAAGGCATCAGATTCAATGACCCTCAATTATAAATTGGAGAGAAGAAGTGGGAATGACTCGGACTTGTTCTATATAGAAATTTCAAGTATTTTACAACTGTCATGCTACTAACGCATTTGGCACAGGAGAAGGAAATTTCAAGCAGATAGCGTTCTTAGTAGGAGCTACAAATGCCTCGAAATAACATTACCTGGTCGATTGAAAGATGAGACACTGTACGCCAGCTACACATAAACAAAATACACGTATTTTTTATAAGAAACTGCTTATAAGAAACTGAACTCTCAAATCACCAAAAAATTAAGAAACTCCAGTACTGGCAAAACATAACTCAAGAAACTATTTATTTTTAACATAATAGGAATTCCTTAACATATTTTACTTTATTTTGCTTGTTTTCTGTATCACATTACTCGGAATGTACTTGACTGATATGTAAACATCTACAGTAAAAGGCTTCAAATAACATTGTTGTGAAAAGTTCTGGAGGGCGCAGCAAGTGAACATGAAGATTGTTATGGAACCTTTAAGAAACTCCTAAGAAACTCTGAGTTCTCAAAATCTGACAATTTTAAGAAACTTTCAGTACTGGACCAAACTCTTAGTTTCTTACAAAAAAACTTCGTCTACCACATTAAGAACTGGAGAAAAACAAGTTTTGCCTTCCTTTTGATTTTTTCGATTCTCAGATCTCAAAGCTGAGGTTGTCTTACAAGTAGCCTTTCAGAACGGTGGTAACAGTACGACAAAGGCCAGTAGAAGCATACAAGTAAATGTAAAATGTAACAGAATTCTAGCTACGAACTATGAAAATTTAATACCTCCTGCCTTCTTCGTTTCTCATATGCCCCACCAACGCGACGACGCATCTTTGGGCTGGATTTTCTTGGGCTCAGTCTTGGTTGAAGCTTCGCTGTCAGGTAAGAACGCCTCCCCTTCTGCTGCGATTTCATTTTTGGTTCTCCAAAACAAAACTTTGTTGGAATGGCATCAGACTTCAATGTAAGTTTTAAACTGACTCCAGTCATCTTCAGTAGCTCCGGACTTCTTTCAATGCATGTTGGCTCGAAATGATCCTGGCATAACCGCGAATGTTTCGTGGGCCTAAAATCTTCCCGCTTCATGTTCACAAGCCAGCGCTTTAACAAAGCGGCGTTTGTTGGGAATCGAAAACAGTGACTTTCCAGCTCCAGTGCAATTATAGGAAGCACATCGAGCCATTTTGGTTTGATTACTGCGAACAAACTGCTGTCTAACACGGTATCTAGCTTGAGTTTTCAACGATAGTTATGCTGAAGTGATCTGTGCGGCCTAATAAACATGTCATCTTTGACGTCATCCGAAAATTTTTACGACCCACGCCGAGAATTTCGTTTTCACTTCGGAATTTTCCCGAGGAGTGGGCGTGACGTCATTGATGCATAAACGTGCGAATAACAGGAAAATGAGGGCGCAAATGAGAAAACGAGTTTCAGAACTGAGATCAACGGCGAATTTTACACCGAATGAGCCAAATTTGTTTTTGCAAGTCAGTTCTCCTTTAATAGACAATATTTAAATAATAGACATAAATATAACAATATTTATGGATGATCTTGTTACAGTTCTTAACAATGCCAACACTGCTCCATTGCAACTTGAAAATGAGCCAATCACGTGTCTCCTATATGCAGATGACATCATCATCCTTTCCTCAACATATAAACACAAATTCTCCATTGATAATACGGAACTTCAAAACGTTACTGGATTCACTTACCTTGGGATCACATTAGATGCAGCATGCTCCTTCAAACAAACACTACAACTTTAAGTCGCAAAGCTAATAGATCAATCTTTGCTATCAGTAGTCGTTATGAAATAAAAAATTTGCAAATCGTAGCTGCGCTTAAACTATTTGATAGCACCATATCACCTATTCTTCTTTATGGATCTGAAGTATGGGGGGCTTTCGAAATTTCAACCCCAGATCAGTGGGATAAATCTTCTATTGAAAAAGTTCACACCCAATCTTTAAATAGATCACTCGGCGTTAATAGATCAACAACGAATTTCCTGGTACGGGGAAAACTTGGACGATACCTATTACTAACCCAAATTGAATCAAGAATAGGTAATTTCATCAAGCATATCGAAAACGACTACGCCGAAACATCACTTGTTAGTCAAGCGTTGTCATACGAAAATAAGATACTGAAAAGAAAATCAATGTCATCATATGTTGAAGAATTATCAACATTACCATAGATAATAGAACTGTTCTGTTATCTATGACATTACTCAGAAAAAACCATCTCATAAATTCTCCTTTATACTCTCAATGTCTAAAAATTCAATAAAAAGGACTATAAATTCGTACTATTTGTTGTATTCGCAAATAAATCAACAAAACCAAAACGAGGCTACTAACATAACGAGGTTACTATGATTACTATAATAGTAATAAAGCCAATAGATGTAATAACAATAACTATAATCATAAGAATAAGTGCCACATCTAACACTTCCCTTCCCATAGGGATGCGATACTTCTACAATTTATAGGTCATCATAGTCAGTTGGTGTCTTTCTTTTTATCATTCTCCCTGATCTTGTTCTGCAGTTTTCTGCCGCTTCTTCTTCACTGGATTGTTCCGTGGAATCGCTATCTGATTGGTTGTAAGGAATTGTGTCAGCATCATCACTGTCGCTGTCTTCTACCCTTTCCCGTTCCTGCACGGCTCTTTCTGGGGGCATTACTGCTATGCTGGCTAGGCCACTTCTGGTTGCTGTGAAGTTGATGTAACGCTTACGCATAAAACGTTGGTTTCGCCTTAGCTTTCTACCGTTTGTTAGCTGGATTTCATAGGACCTTGGCGCGACTTGCTGTATTATTGTGCCATGTACTGACCATTCTTTTGTTGTTTCATGTTGGATAGCGACTGCTTGGCCGGGCTGGAATTCTTCCCTGGACCCCCTGGTGGTGGCATGTTTCTTGTCATGGTATGCCTTTGACTGGGCTCTTTCCTTTGCGGGGAACCGTGATGGCGTTGGGCTATCCTCTTGGAATCTTGGAAGATTTTCTCGAAGGGTGTAACCTTTCAGTAGCTGGGCGGGGGACTGGCCGCATTTGATTGGTGCGTTGCGGAGTATCAGCAATCCTTTCAGGATGTCTTGGTTGGAACGGTGGCATTTTTTTATCAGCCGCTTTACTGCTTTGACAGTGCTCTCTGCAAGTCCATTGGATCTGGGGTAGTGGGGACTGCTTGTGGTGTGCTCAAATTGCCATTGGGATTTGAATGATTTGAACTCTCGGGCGGCATATTGTGGTCCGTTGTCAGATACAAGCTCCTTTGCGATGCCATGTCGTGAGAATGGATCCTTGATTGCGTGTACTAAGTTTGGTGAACTTGGCCTTCCTAAGAGATATACTTCGGGCCATAGGGAAAAATAGTCCACAATTATGACATACATTTTTCCCGCCCAGTGGAAGAGGTCAGAGCCAACCTTCTGCCATGGTTTCTCGGGACATTCATGTGGCAGTAATGGTTCTGCTGGCTTTGATGGTAGAAGCTTTGCACATTCTCCACATCTTTGAATCTTTTGCTCGATGTGGTTGTTCATGTTTGGCCAGTATAGGTATTAGCGAGCTCTTCGCTTACACTTTTCCATGCCTAAATGTCCTTCATGGATACGATCTAACATGTCCCGTCTCATGCTTGCTGGGATGACGATTTGACTTCCTTTCAGGATGAGTCCCTTAATCTCTGTTATGTCATGTCGACAATGCCAAAATGGGCGGATGGCTTCGGTGCACTCTCGTATGGTGGAGGGCCAACCTTTATGGACCATGTTTATCAATTCTTGCAGGACAGCATCAGCTCTTGTTTCATGTTTTATTTCTTCAATGCGGGGCTCTGTGGCAGGTATGTTACAAATGACAGTATCCACATGAGCAGCTATTTCTTGTTCAACTATTTCATCTTCTTTGGTAGCTTGAGACCAAGGTGCCCGAGACAGGGCATCGGCATCAGCAAGCTCCGTCCCCTTTACATATTCAGCGGCAAAGCTAAAATTTAGCAGGCGCATACGCATCCGTTGTATGCGTGGTGTCATTTCGGTAAGTGGTTTGTAGTTGAGGATAGGTATGAGAGGTTTATGATCAGTTTGTATGACAAAATGGCGGAGGCCATGAAGGTATTTTGACATCTTCTCACAACCCCATGCAACTGCAAGCATTTCAATTTCAATATTGTGATAGTTTTTTTCAGCATCGGAGAGGTATCGCGAAGCAAACTCTACAGGTTTCCATTGGTCTCCATGTTGTTGATATAGGATTGCTGCAATGCCATTTAGCAGGCTGCCATCTGTGCGCAGCTTAGTGGGCTTGTTTACGTCGTAGTGGGCCAAAATTGGCGCCTTAGCCAAAACTTTCTTTGTTTCTTGGAAGGCTGCGTCATGGTTGGCTGTCCATACCCATGAGTTGTTTGTACTGAGCAGGCCTCGCAGTGGCTCTGAAGCTCTGGCTAACTCTGGCGTGAATTTGGAGAGTTGCTGAGCCATGCCGAAAAATCTTCGCAATTCGGTGATGTTTTCCGGAGTGCGGAAGTTGAGTAGGGCATCCACCTTGGTACTGAGTGGCCTAACTCCTGCTGCGGAGATATTGTGCCCCAAAAAGTCTACTGCAGTTTGGCGGAATTTGCACTTAGTTGGGTTTAGGGTGACTCCATGATCTGAGAGCCGCTGGAGTAAGCCTCTAAGGCGTTCATCGTGTTCAGCCATGTCCTTCCCTGTTACCAAGAAATCATCTGTACTTTTGACTACACCAGGCAACCCACTGATGATTTTGTCTAACCGCTTGTTAAAGATCTCCTGCATGGAAGACAAGCCAAATGGACCCCGGGTTGGGCAAAAACGACCAAAAGGGGTAATGAATGTGGCTTTTAATTGGCTATCCTCATCTAAGGGCATTTGCCAATACCCCGAGTTTGCATCAAGCTTACTCATAATGTTACAATCTCCAAGTTTGGCCAGAGTTTCGTCAACACTTTCAAGCTGATAGAACTCACGTTTGACAGCCGTATTTAAACGTGTAAGGTCTAAACATAACCGAATGCTGCCATTTTCTTTCCTGACCAATACGATGGGGTGGCACCAGTCTGTGGGTTCCTCAACCTTTCGGATAACCCCCATTTCTTCCATTCTAGATAGCTCCTTTTTGAGAGGGTCAAGTAATGGCAAGGCAACGTGGCGAGGCGTGGATAAATGGAAGGGCGTTGCATCTTCCTGAATTTCAATGTGGATGGGGGCTCCTTTAATATTTCCTAGTCCTTGAAATATCTCAGGAAATTCATTCAAGATATCTTGTCCCTCCTGAGACTCTAGTGAGTAACAAGAGACTTCTGATTCTGTACTGAATCTCAACATGTCTAATGCTTTAATTGCTGGTTTTCCTAAGAGACAAGTGGCCATGTTCTTACATACATAAATGATCTGGGATGCAGTTTTCTTTCCCCAAGAGAGATTAGCTTTGATGTATCCAAGGCATTGTAATTGTTGGTTGGCAGGCCCTCTCAGTGATTTCCTGGTTTTGCGGATATCTGCCCTTGATAATCCAAATTGTGGCAGGTGCTGCTGTCCTATGACAGTAACATCTGCCCCTGTGTCTACCTTGAAGAGCACAGATCCCCCTGTGGTTTTCATCTGAACCTGCCAATCATTCTCTGTTTCATTTTTGGTGTCTTCCTCATTAAAGTCTACACTTCCTATGAAAAGATTGTCAACTTCAAGTGTACTTTCTTCTACCGTTGAGACAGACGTTTGGGGGCAAAAAGAGCTTCCTGCAAAGTGATTCAGTTGTTTGCAGACGTTACAGCGCTTGCCAGCCGCTGGGCAGTTACTGCGACCAAAAAGATGCGTGCGCAGACAGAATTTGCATGATCTGGCTGGTGTAGGTTGAGGACGGGATGTAGTGGCAGCATTCTGGGGTAATGAAGAAAATTGTTTCTTACCTTGTCTCTTTGGTCCCCTAGAATCAACAAAACTTACTTCATCCTCCTTAATTTTGCTGTTTCCTTTCAAGGTGGACATACCCTCCACAGCCTTTTCTCCTGCACGACACAGGTGCTCTGCTTTTTCTAGTGTTAATTTGTTGTCAGCCAATAAACTTTGTCTTATCTTGTCATCTTGAATACCACCTACAATGCGATCTCTCAGTAGGCCCGGGTAGCAATTATCACAAAAATTACAATTTTTGCTAACAATCTTCAAATCAGTGAAAAAATCGTCGAATTTTTCACCATCATCCTGTTTCCTGGAATTGAACAAGTGTCTCTCAAGAGTCTCATTCACCATGCCACGTGAAAACGATTCCAGGGCTTCTAAAATCTTCTTGGGGTCTTTAGCATCCTCTGTGCTTAGATTAAATGACTCATAGACGTTTCTTGTCTCATCAGTAAAAGTGTAACGAAGTAGGGCACATTGGTACTCCGTCGATTGCTCGGATAATTTCGTTAGCGATGAGTAGTCACTCCACTTTTGCTTCCAAATGGTCCATGCTGCGTAGCGATCCACCGATAAATCGAGAGTCGGTGGGTTCAAGGCGCTTTTCAAGAGATCTGCCATGATTTAGGAGCTTTTCTTCGAGGCGTCCACTCCAAAAAATTCCGAGTTAGTGGTTCTTGCTTGCTCGCAGCGCCATGTTGTATTCGCAAATCAATCAACAAAACCAAAACGAGGCTACTAACATAACGAGGTTACTATGATTACTATAATAATAATAAAGCTAATAGATGTAATAACAATAACTATAATCATAAGAATAAGTGTCACATCTAACACTATTCAAACCATTCGAAGTCAAAAATGGACGAATGCTCCAAAGCAACTTTATACAAAATGCACAAACAAAACATCTCTCTTGAAAAATACTTGATAAAAATACAAAAGAGAACATTTCGGGGCACAATAACAGAAATACGACTCAGCGACCACTGTTTAACAATCGAAAAAGGAAGACATACAAAACCAAAAACCGAAAAACATAATCGAATATGCCCACTATGTAATGAAAACAAAAGTGAACATGAGATACACTTCACTATGCAATGCAAATCCTTTACAGCAGAAAGAAAAAGTTTCAAAAGCAAACTCATCGAAATTTGCCCTAACTATAAAAACATTCCAACAGATGACCAAAAATATATATTTCTCCAGACAAATGAAGATAATTATTTTCTCGAACTATTTAGTGAATACATATTTACCATTTATAACAAAGATTGCAATTTCATGCCGTTATTCAACACAGTTAATTCGCAGAAATATACCTCCATCTTAAGTCACGGATACTCTGATTGTACTTTGCTTTTATTAAGAATTTAGCTATTTACCCACATGCTATCGTTACTGTTACTATCGTCATTATGATTGTTAATAGAATAGAAATTGTTACTAGAAAAGTAAAAGTTTAGACCATGTATCCTTAGATATTGTGTCTTATGAATAAAAATAAAAATAATTCTTGCTGTGCTTAAAGACAGCTACTCTATCTAACTCAGTCCGCTAAACTTTTTTGTCTATTGTGAAAACTTAACTTCCGCCTGAAGTAGTAGACAGTTTCCACAGACATTCACAGCAGTTAGAGGTTAAATGTATTCAGACTGTTCTTTCACAGTTTGTGTCTTTAATTGTACATATATGATGCGTGAATGACTGAGTCCCCTGTTCTTTCAAGTGCTCAGAGTAAAAGGAATAACGCACTGGGTGGCCATAATTGAAAAAATATAAAACATTTCCAACATTCATAGCCCCTATCGCAGCCAGTAAATTTACCGTAAGTCATTCAAAAAGAGAACATTTTGAAACAGTACGAAGAAAAAATTTTTTGGAAGCCACAACCCCATATCAATGAAAGTCAAACCCCACGCTCCACGGAAAACTAGTTCTTGACCAAGTCAGTGCAATAGAATCATATTCAATGGGAATTATATATCATAGACTGTGCTAGCAATGGTTTCCTAAGGTGCAAAACTGGATTTTCCAGTTATTGGACAGGTTATGCAAGAGGTCGAGCTTGCTTTTTCCTTTTTGCTTGTCAGAGTGCTGTTTTCCAAAGGATTTGAAAGCTGGTGAAATCTCATCTCTTTTCAAAAGTCTTGATGCTTTTATCAAAAAGAACTATAGACCTATAACGGTTTTATCGTCAGTGTCCAAAATTTACGAAAGGGTCTTAGAGAATCAAATAAAATCGCATGCCCTCAGCTTTCTTTCTCCCCTTCTGTGTGGATTTCGAGAGGGCTATGGAACCCAAAATGCACTGTTGCGACTCATAGAAACCTGTAAGAAAACCAGAGATAAAGGGGGTTTTGCTGGAGCACTACTCATGGATCTTTCAAAGGCTTTTGATTGCTTAAATCACGAGCTTTTGATTGCAAAATTAAGTGCTTATGGTTTCAGTCCAAATGCATTGCGGTTGATTCATAGCTATCTCAGTGAGAGAAAGCAGAGGGTAAAGATAAATGGGTCATTCAGTACTTGGAGAGAAACAATAATAGGTGTACCACAAGGTCTTGGGGCCCCTCTTGTTTAATATATACCTCAATGATCCCTTCATGTTTGTGAAAGATGCTCAAATATGTAACTATGCAGATGACACAACGATCTACGCTTGCGACAGCAATAGTGAAGGTGTTATCGCAACACTAGAGAGCGATGCCCTTAAAATTGCAGAATGGTTTCCAAACAACTGTTTGAAGCTGAATGAGGACAAGTGAATGAGCTGAATGAGGACACTGAACAAAAAAATTAACCGTATTCACGAGCGGGCGTTACTGATAACCTACAAAGATATGACATCAGATTATGATACAATGTTACTCAAAGACAATGCGGTCCCAATCCACATAAGGAATTTACAGTTGCTGATGACTGAGGTCTATAAAACAAAATGGGAGCTTAATCCTAGTTTCATGAAAGAGATCTTCGTTGAAAAACGCAGTCCTTATGGGTTAAGAAGCTGCCATGATCTACTATTGCCTTAAGTGCGCACTACGTGCAATGGCTTGGATACGATATCGTTTCGCGGGTGTAGATTATGGCAGGCACTTCCCAATGACATAAAGCAGTCAGAAACCCTTTCCAGCTTTAAAAGGAGAATTAAAGTGTGGAAAGGGGTAGAATGCAATTGTAGACTATGAAGACCTTTCGTGGCTCAGGTTGGGTTCTTGAACTGATCTAAATTTACTCCTTTGTAAATACCGGGGAAAAGAACATTGTAAATATGAAACACTGTAACTATCTGTAAACTTATGTATTCTTTTTTAACAAATTTTACTTTATTAGATAGTAGGCCTGAATTAGCTCTTGTTTTATAGCTATAATTGTATGTTGCCTACTTTAAATAAAGTAATGATAATAATAATAATAACAATAATAATAATAATAATAATAATAATAATAATAATAATAATAATAATAATAATAATGATAATAACAATAATGATAATAATATTAATAATAATGATAATAATAATAATAATAGTTCAGGGCTTTTGGCTGAAGAATTTTACAGCCATGCATGATAGAATCACAATACAACTGAACAGATGCCTCGAGACGGGACATACTCCACAATGGATGACAAAAGGTAGAACTGTGTTGCTATTAAAAGACATCAAGAAGGAAACATAGTGAGTAATTACCGGCCTATAACGTGTTTGCCACTCATGTGGAAGCTATTGACTGGCATGATAGCTGAAGATATGTATACCCACTTGGAGGGAAGAGGAATTCTCCCAGAGGAACAAAAGGGCTGTAAGAAAGATTCTAGAGGTACAAATGACTTGCTCTAAATAGATCAACAAATTCTCCGAGAAGTTAGAAGTAGAAAGAAAAACCTGGCAAAAGCGTGGATAGACTATAAAAAGGCTTACGACAATGTTCCTCACTCTTGGATGAAGGAGTGTCTACGTATATTTGGAATAGCCGATAACGTAGTTAGTCTATTAGATCAAAGCATGAAAACCTGGAAAACCGAATTAACATCTGGAAATGAAGTACTAGGTGAAGTTGAAATCAAGAGGGGAATTTTCCAAGGTGACACACTGTCACCTCTACTGTTTGTGCTTGCCATGATTCCCTTAACCCTAGTTCTAAGAAAAGCGAATGCTCACTACGAATTTACTAATGGACAGAAGATAAATCAGCTGTTTTTTATGGATGATCTTAAGCTGTTTGCTAGAAGTGAGAAGGCATTAAACTCTTTAGTGCAGACAGTCAGGGTTGTAAGTGAAGATACTGGAATGAAATTTGGGATTGAGAAGTGTGCCATGTTAGTGCTGAAACGAGGAAACATCATAAAGTCAGATGGGATTGTACTACCGGATGATACAGTCATCAAAGCAATGAATGAAGGAGATAGCTATAAGTACCTGGGAATAATGGAAGCAGACCAGATCTTGCGTAAGGAAATGAAGGAAAAAGTAAACAAAGAGTATTTTAGACGGACAAAGAAAGTTCTAAAATCAAAACTGAATGGTGGAAATGGCATCGCTGCAATAAATACCTGGGCAGTGTCATTACTCAGATACTCTGCTGCTTTCTTGAAATGGACAAGAGAAGAATTGAGAGCCATAGACAGACAGACAAGAAAGATGATGACCATGTACAGAGCTCTACACCCGAGAGACAATGTTGATAGGCTGTATCTTCCCAGGAAGGAAGGAGGCAGAGGGCTTATTTCGATAGAAGATTGTGTTGATATTGCAGAACTGAGTCTCAAGGAATATGTAATGAGAAGCAAAGAGAAAATTATATCAGCAGCCAGAGGAAAAGTAACGAAAGAGGTAGAGAGTGCAAAAGCTTACAAGAAAAGGCGAAAGGAAGAGAGGGAAACAAGTATCTGGGAAAAGGAACTTCACGGACAGCATTTTAGACAAACGAAAGAAGTAGGAGCAAAGGAGTCGTGGACGTGGCTACAAAGGGGAGAACTGAAGAAAGAAACCGAAGGAATGATAATGGCTGCACAGTCACAGTCCCTTAGAACGAATGCCATAAAAGCAAGATTGATAAAAGCAGAGAAGATGCAAAATGCAGGATGTGCAATGAAAAGGAAGAAACGATTCATCGCATTGTAAGCGGATGTAGCAATCTTGCACAAAAGGAATACAAGCGCCGGCATGACTGCGTAGCCAGAGCACTTCACTGGGATATTTTTTACGTCAGCGAGGATTTAAAATTAGTGATAAGTGGTACCAACATCAACCTGAGAGTGTTGTTGAAAATGAACAATTCAAAGTATTATGGGATTTTACAATACAGACGGATATTGAAATACATGCGAGAAGGCCAGACATTGTGATAGTAGATAAAAATTCGAATGAAACGATCATTTTGGACATAGCCATACCAGTTGATGTGAACATACGAAACAAGGAGCAGGAAAAGATCGTAAAGTACCAAGATCTAGCTAGAGAAATCAGAAAGATTTGGAATGTATCAACCAAGGTCATCCCAATTGTGATTGGTGCCCTTGGCACGGTTACAGACAGACTTGAACAGTACTTGAAGGACATAGGTGTAACAACAAGTATCGAGTTAATCCAGAAGTCAACCCTTCTTGGCACGGCGAGAATCATCAGACAGGTTCTTGATATCTAAGGAAACTAGATGTGACCCGATATCATGGACGTTAATTCCAAATGTAATTCATTTGTGCGTAGCATTCATAATAATAAATTCGTGTTCGCCCTAGTGTCCGAGCTGACAGCTAAGTTAACATCAAAAATTATGTCTACTAGGCTTGTGTTATCCACTACAATGTGTACATATATACTGTGTAAGACACAAGATTTAGAAGTCATCCAATGTGAAAAACACAATATAGAACTTTGCGTATCTGATCATACGCAAGGACCGAGAGAGAAAAAAAAGATTCACACGAATAACTTCCTAACCCTGTGTCTCCATATGTAGTTAGCCATTATCAAATTTGAAAGTGAGCACCACTGTAATGTGTTCTTTACAATTAACTTGTCTACTGACATTGATCTCATAACAGCCCAAACATCCATTTTGATACAACCAAGTGAGCCAAAGCAAACCACCTGAAGATCTACATCCCAGCCCAACGACTGCAGCAGACTGCACAGCGGCTGATACCGTTCCTGTTTGGTCTTCAGCGCTTGTTCAAAATATAGATCGCAGCAGACAGTCACCTCCAAGATAATGCATTTACGTGACGGATTGTCAATGATAACGATGTCAGGTTTACGATGCGTAATACGCTGCAATTCATCACCACATTCCGTCAGTATTGATTCTGCAAGTTTATTTGCATGAAACTGAAAACCACTTAGACTTCCTGAGATTATCTCAAATATTTTGTCAGCAATTCGATTGTGACGTCTACTGTAAAAGTTGTGAAACTCTCTGCAGCCATTCATAATAATAATAATTAGTATTATTATTCATAATAATAATAACAATTATAATAATAATAATAATAACAATAATAATAATAATAATAATAATAATAATAATAATAATAATAATAATAATAATAATAATAATAATAATAATAATAATAATAATAATAATGGAAACTTCTCATTGAATATATATCCTAGTACATATGTTTCTAAAATGCTATAAAAAAGTAAAAAGACTCTACTTATGCCTATTCAATACAACCACTCTCTATATAACTAGGCATGGCTGAATTGCATACACAGTATGAAATCTAGAGTTAATGCGTGTAGAAAGGAAAGTTTGTTTCAAAATTCCATAAGTTCAGGTGAGGACCAGTCTTTATCTCTCATACAGAATATGTAGTACCATGTTCTGATGCAGATACATGTCACTTTAACTGCTGTGATAATAACAACAATAATGATAATAATAATAATAATAATAATAATAATAGTAATAATAATAATAATAATAATAATAATAATAACTGCGAATTCCCTAGAGACCTACTTTGAAACTCTGACATACTAAATCAAAACACAGGGATCAGGCCCTCCGACCTCATTCATGTGAGACATTTCGTTGCAGAGAAGTTTAAGTTTTTCGGCCACAAGCCTTTTTGATACACCCTGTACAGGAAGAAATTTGAATCTGTGAGAGGAAGAAGAGCAGTCTACTACAGGAGAAAATGGAGTCTACCACAGGAATAAATTGGAGTCTACAAGTGGAAGACAAGCAGTCTAAAGGAGGAAGACAAGTAGACTATCAGAGAAAGAAACCCAAACTCTGAGGAGAAGAAATCAGTATCTTCCATCGGAAGACATAGAAGAAATGGAACCTACCAAAGCAAGAAATTGGAATCGGCTAGTGGAAGGCAAACAGTCCACTAGAATGTCATCTAAGAGAAGGAGAAATCAGGATCTACAACGGGAAGACAAGGAGTCTACCAAAGGAAGAAATGGAATCTACCAGAGGAAAAAAGTGCGTCTATCGGAGCAAGACAAGAAGTCTACCAGAGACAGAAATGGAATCTACCAGTCGAAAAGATGGAAGTGGAGTAAACTGGAATCTACTGGAGAAAGGCAAGCAGTCTACCAGAGGAGGGAACGGAATCTACAAGGAGGAGAAGGATCTACGACAGGAAGACAATGAGTCTATCAGAGGAAGAAATTGAATCTACAAGGGAAGGTAATTGGAGTCTACCAGTGGAAAAATTTGGAATCAACCAGGGGAGGCTGTCAGGAAGGCTGCCATTCGGCACGGTCAGCACCAGGCCCATGAAACGTGCAACTTTCTTGTCACAACAAAGCACGCATTTCCTCAATTGCTGGCAAGCCTATGCTTCCCCACGCAAGTGCATATCATATTTCGTCAAGGAAACTCATAGACTTTGAGACTGTGTTAAAATTTTTTTGAGCAAATTTGGGACGTAAGAGAAATAAGGGTATTTCCATGGGGTACTCGGGGTTGCTGGATTTCTTCATACTTCCTTCAAACGTCTTCCTTGTTTTCCCCTTCTTCAACCTCCCTGGCTTCTTCCTTCGGTCTGCGACGAACATTCACTGCTGTTCTAGGAAAGGTGCTGCGAGGGCAGGTCCTTATTTAAAGGGGTACCGCTATCAAGAAAAATCACCCATGACACTTGACCGACACTTTTAACCTTGAAACTGTGAGAAAAGGGCATTTTATGTGTGCGCATATAAAATAACTGCTGTACTGTGCAAGTCAGCCAAGTAGGTGGACTTTGAAGGACAATCAACAGTATGAGTTGAGGTTTGTTCAGGCATATTTTGCCTGCAAGAAATTTGGTTTTGGCAGGCAGTTTCAGGGTCATTTTGCTTCCAATAGTCTCTTTTGAGTTTCTTATTTTGTTGCATGCTGTTTTTGTAAGAAACTTGTTATAAGAAACTAGTACTAAGATGGCCAAAATCTTAAGAAACTCTAGTACTATGCCTGGAAGTACTAAGAAACTTTTAAAGTTAAAAGCATGGATATTATAGCAAATAGATCATTGAACCTTTATTCCTGAGCAATATCTTCTAACCATTTGTGTTTTCAACATAACAGAACACTGTTTATTCCTTTATGATGTATAATTGTCAAGAAACATATCTGCTGCAGTGTTAGCAACCACATTGATAATTCTGGATTCAAAAAATAAGAAACCAATTAAGGAACTTTTAGTACTAAAATGGACAAAATTTCATGTGAAATTTAAGACAAATGACGGAGATATAATGTGACTTAAGTCAGGGTCCTGGGCAATATAAATATAGTCTATTGTATTCCATTATATTTGATGGTCTTGAGAGATTATTAAAACAATTGGACAAATGATGGCAGGCACTCATCTTTTGCTCTATTCTTAAACCAGACGCTATATATCCGTCATTTGTCTTTAAGAATTTTTTAGTACTATGGCCTAGTCCAAGTTTCTTATCAAAAAATGTAAAGGCCTAAGTGTAGACATGATACATTTGTGTTGCAGAGCTTCCAAATTAAAGTTTGCAGAAAAATTACTGACCAATTGACTAACCAAACTTTGTATTTAAATACAAGTCATGTGGCATAGCCAATATTATTGCCAAGGGTACTTTGTATAATTAAGTTTAGAATGATTTTTGCATTTCAATTGACAGACAATGCATTGGAAAGAATCTGGATGTTACAACTGGATTCTCAAAATAATACATAGAGAGACCACCTTGATGCATTATAGCAGATTCCCCTGGTCCAAAGTCTGATGGCTGCTGTGCCTCAATTAATGCTATCATCCTCACAAAGGTGTTCTTGGTACTACATGTTCAAAGACTCATCAATGACTAAATTTGTCTTAATCCAACCCCTCCCTGGGTACATGGGCTCTTTCTTTTTATCGCGCCAATTTCCGACTAGGGTACGCAAGTTCGAAGCAAGAAGTGGGCAAAAGATAGGCTCTCGCATGATACTATGAAGCTAACGAAGCAACCATAATAACTACTAATACAAGATACACAGTAACTTAAAATACTATATGTGGGGCTTGGAAGTGCATTGTGGCAAGAAGACCTGGTATGGTTGAGCAAGACCCGTCGAGGGATGCAATATCCCATAAGGGCAGGCAATGCCAGACCATGCTTGCAGTTCATCTTGGTTGGGTGCTGGCGATACTCAAGCGATACAGAGTGCCGGGGCTCTGTCGTCATGGCTGGCAACCAGCAATCCGAGGTTGCGCGAGTGCCGAGAGGGAGCCGGGTTCCCAAGGCAATACTCACGTACCCCTCCGGTAAAAATATATCAGACATTGCTGTTAAGGTGGAATAAGCTGTTTTGGGTTTGTGCTGAGAATGAAACCTAAAATTAATTCTCGGAAAATTAAGCCGCTAATTGATTTAGAGCTTGATTGCATACGTTTGGAGTCAGTTTTATGTAAGATATGTCTGAGTCTATTCTGGGGAAAGTACAGTTTTAAAGTACTTCCTGCCACCACTACTTGCACTTCATTTAGAATTTACTACCCGGTGAAAAAGTCAGTTCTGTGGTTGAAAAGTTCATAATTGAGATACGACTAAAGCTAAGCATAGAGTTTCAATTACATGCGAATCAAGTTGCTTGCTAAGACTTCACACGTATCATGCACTCAGGCTACGAGTTTAAATTACTCAGTGGGAGGGTGGGAGGGAAACTTTTCAGCGATATCGTTACTTAGATCAGCATACGTCGTTTAACTCGAGGTGAAAACGAAGAGGGGTTTTTCACCATGTGCTGAACTTTTATGGCCAGGGAAGTTTGGGCCTGACCTCTGATTGGTCAAGCAAACTCACATGGCTAGGAGTTGTATTTTCATTGGTCCAATCCAACTCACCAGTCTGGAATCTTAATGGTGCCTTTTGGTTAAAAGCAAAGAATGCTGTTATTCAAATCTCCAAGGTGTTAATCCTAGGTATTGCAATGCTAGGGGCACTTCATCATTTCTTGGCACTGTTCGCGTAGGATAAAATTCCTTTCCTCTGAGTTTGTCGTAATGGTATTTGGCTGGCTAATCCACCTAGGGGAAACCAACACAGCCTGTCTGTGTGTTCTAAACTGAAAGTGAAAGGAGGTGACGTCATTCTCTGAACTGGATTTATACTATAGCTCCTTCGCATGGGAGAGGTAGGATTAACCACAGTTCAGTCAGGCCTGAACTTAAATAAAATTTTACTCTTTGTAAATACTTAAGCTGGAAATACTATCTGGGTGACTCATCAACAAAATGATCCTTAGTGCATTCATGTTCCTCTTAGTTTTGCTTACAAATTGGTGAATACAATTTTCTCCTCTGCTTTCATAATGTCTCTCCAACTCCAGCATGCAGTATCTGTTCACCAGTGATATTTTTCGTAAAAAGTGATCATTTTCAATATGGATTGAGATCTGTGATCTTCACTGCTGCCAAATCATGAACAGTATAGTCTTCCCACATGTGGCAAAGATGGTCTCACTCCCTTGCAAGTCTTTTTTATGATTTCCCATAAGAAACAGCTCAGCTTGCAAACAAGCTTTCTGAAGCTAGAAAGGGGCATGATTTTGGCTTGAAGAAGCCTTGCAATGAATGTGTTGATGCAATTTTGGCCAGTCTGCATGTATGACAGAAGCTTGATCAAGCTTGACAATAATCATTTCTCAAACATACTACAATCAAACTTGAGTTGCCTTCCAGTTCTAAAGATACACGCTGCAAATTTTTTGCTAAGGGTTATTTTATTTGTTATATTACATATTCATTACTGTAGTTCCTCTTCACTTTGCAATCTTTGCATCAATGGCCAAGGGGTGGGGGTCTTAAGGTATATCTAGGATATGGGTTCACAGGTTACTTTTTGGGTCTTAAATTTGGGCAAACTTACTTGTTTGGTTACACTTGTATATATAGTTCTTTTTGGATTCCTGAAATTCTGTATTTCTGCTTTTGGTCTGAAACATGGAGAAAGGTAAGAGAACCTACTTTACTAACATACAGTAACTTCAAATCAAGTAAAATACTCAAGTATTCCAAAAGATTATGAGAAATCTAAGGGTGTTTTCCCATAGATCAAAGATACTGACTTCATTACTTCTGGGTATGTTTGACCAGAAAAAATCATGTTTTGGGTCTATTTTGATGCCAGCGATTAAGCTTTTGGGTCACTGCTCTTTACCTCAGCCTCAGCACCCCTCTCCTAACATACCTGAGTACCCCCTAGGATCAGTGGAATTCTAAACTGACATTAATTGAGTTAGATAAGCAGATTATTAGTTTTCATGCAATTGTATTTTTGAACCCCTAGTACCACTTCCTATCCAGTGTAGCCTGTGTGCAGACTTAAATGAAAATAAGTACAGTCTGTGTAATAATGAGAACTAACTGTTTTGAGAGTCAGCAGAGCCAGTCCCTGCATGCGGGCAGAGGAACAATGCCTTTGAGTATGCAGGAACAACCAATTAAGCAGAAACTCCATTTGAAATAATATGTTCTGCTGAAGAATGGTTTTGAGAAATGCAAATTTCATTGGCTATGGAGCAATAGCAGTTGAGGGCACATTGTTTCAAAGAAAAAACAGTGAATCATGCCATGTTACACAAACTTTATCTATTTCTATTCTGTAAATTCTGCATGCAAGCTTGTCTAATGGACCAAATTGGCTGAGGCTTTGTTTACACCAATTTCATATCATATTATCAATCTCTTCATAAAACATCTTTTGGTTTCTCTTACACATTTCACGCCATGAAAAGTTATGCCCCCTTGAGTCCAAGAAGTAGCATGATTAAAAGTTTCAGCTTCAGTTTCAGTTTCAGTTTCAGTTTCATATATACTTTAAATTCCACTACATACAATTTATGAAGTACTAAACAGACAGATAACTAAACTATACAAATATAGAATACAGAAAGTTGACACATCAGTAAAATAATAATGAAAGTAATACAATATACATTGGAGAAAACAAAAAGTAAAGATAAATTGTATGGAGGGAATTACTTAAAGGAGGAGCTCTCTCAGTAGTCAGACTAATCGAGGAGAGAGCGCCCCCTGTTTTTAATTAGTATTTCACATAAATTTGATGACTTATGAGGAAATTATATTACTGGGCGGATGGTGACCTTTTTGTGCCAACTAAGATCAATTTTGATAATTATTTTCAAAGAGGAAGACTTTGAGTTTACGACAAAAACTGATAGTAGAGGGTGATTGTTTTATATCCATGGGGATGTCATTCCAGCACTTAGCTCCAAAGTAAAGAACTGATCGGAGACCATATTGAGAAGCATTTTTCTGAGTTAGAAAAATATCATTTTTAGTGGCTTGCCGTGTATTATGTTGATGAATGGATTGAACTAAATAAAAAAAGAATAAAAACAAGGAGAAATCTTATTTACACAATCATATACCAAGGAAAGCAGTTTCAATTGAAATAGATCATACAGCTTTAGAATCTTTAAATCAGAGAAAAGAGGTGTAGTGGGAGAAGTAAAGTGTTCAAATGAGACGGTCCTTATGACCCTTTTCTGCAACAAAAATACTGGATTGATATGAGTCTCATAGGTAAGACCCCAAACTAAAATTCCACATTGTGGAAACGGCGAAAATAAAGAGTAGTAAAGACAGACTAAAATATTGATGGGCAAGAAGTGTCTTACTTTGAAAAACATACCACATGTTCTAGCCAGTTTTTTGGATAGTTCAGTCAGGTGATACTTCCAAGAAAGATTTTCATCCAGAAGAACACCAAGAAATTTTACATAACAAATTCTCTTAATTGGAAACTTTCCAATTTTGATGCTGACATTTTTAGGTAAAGAACGTTGGGGTGACTTAAAAATTATGAAATTAGTTTTATCAATGTTGAGCGACCATTTGTTAGCCTCAAGCCACATTTTCACTTTTTTCCATTCCCTGTTAACCACACTTTGAAGCTGATCAAGACTGTCAGATTCACAACAGATGTTAGTATCATCTGCAAATAAGTAAAAGGCTAGTTCTGAGTAAGAGCGAGGTAAATCATTAATATAAATTAAGAAAAGAAGGGGACCAAGAACAGAACCTTGTGGAACCCCACAGGTAACACTAACGTAACAAGAGCGAAATCCATTTTGCTGAAACACATTGTTTCCTATCAGAGAGGTAGGATTCAAACCAATTTAACGTAGTTCCTCTAATTCCATAATGCTCAAGCTTCATCAAAAGAATATGATGATTCACTGTATCAAACGCCTTCTGCAAATCAATGAATATTCCACAACCAAATTTTCTTTTATCTAGTGAATTTTTGATAGCTTCTGTTAAACTAACCAGGCCATGGTTAATGGAATGGCTGGCAAGAAAACCAAATTGTAATGAATACAAGATTTCATGTTTTTCTAGGAAGCTATAGAGACGTTCAAAAATGACTTTCTCTGTGATTTTGCTGAAAACAGAGAGAAGGGAAATAGGTCGATAATTTGATGTAGTTAGTGGACAACCTCTCTTGAAAAGTGGGATTACTTTGGCAAACTTCATCTTGTCTGGGAATATCCCAGATTGAAATGATTCATTTATGATTTGAGAAAGTGGAGAAGATATCAATGAAGAAAGAGACTTCAAAATTTTCATGGGGATGCTATTAGGGCCAAGAGACTTTCCAGATTTTAGGGCTGAGATTATATCAGATATTTCAAGAGGAATTGAAGGTGCAGTAAAAAACGAATTTCCAACTCTATCATCCATAAAATCCACAGGTGACTTCTGCGATCTTGGTATGTTTTTAGTGATGTCATGAGAAACATTAAAAAAGAATTTATTAAAAATACTTGCAACAACCGCTGGGTCTGATGTAATGTTGCCATTTGAGTCCTTAAGCCTGTTAATCACATTCATGTTGCTTGATTTTTTAATACTTACAACTGATTTAATACCTGACCATAATTGCTTCATATTTTGCTGTTCTGTTGAAAGTAGTTATAGAAATAGCTGGCTTTGCTTTCATTCAAGGAAACTGAAACTCGATTTCTAAACTGTTTATAAAGATCAATAAGAGACTGATTTTTGTTCTTTTTTAGCTTTCTAAGTATCAGATCTCTGATGCGCATCATTTTTTGGATTTTGCTATTGATCCAAGGCTTGTTCCTGAACTTAAGATCCCTTTTAGTAAGTTTTTTCAATGAAGCATGTGTTTTCACTAAATTATCAAGTATAGACAGGAGTCTGCTAAACTTTGCATCTACATCTAAAGCACTGTCATTCAAAAAAGTAAGGTCAATGTTAGCAAAATCATTTTGGAGATTTGATTCATTGAGGTTTGAAAAATCATGTTGAAAATATGACAAATTCTTATAGGTCATTTCTGCACGCTTGACAATTAGAAACTGAAGGAAATGATCTGTTATTTGAGTCAAGATGTTACCACTTATGGTATCATTATCTGTGATATTAGAAAAGATGTTATCAATAAGAGTAGCAGAATGAGCAGATACTCTGGAAGGATGAATGATGTATGGCAAGAATTGCTTGGAAAAGAAGAAATTAACATAATTAGTAATGGGTGTACAAGAGTTATAATTCAGAAGGTTGATATTGAAATCTCCAAGGATAAATACTTGCATATTAGAAACAGCTGGATTAGACAGAACTTCTTGCAGATATTCACTAAATGTATCAAAGGATGTGCTTGGATGGCGATAAGCACAGCAAAAAAGATAATTTTTACCATTACTGTTTTCAATTTCAACCCAAACCGACTCAAAATCAGTGCTATCCTTGCTTAAATCTGGTCTAGGAATCAGAGTAAGACCTGATTTCATGTAAAGCGCAACACCACCATTTTGACTATGTGACTGACATGGAAAGTAGCTGTAACCAGGAATTTCAACATTAGTCTTAATAGGATTCTCAAAAGAGTTCCAAGTTTCAGACACACCAATAACATCAAAATTTATTTTCCAAGTTGCAAGAGTTGAAACAAGCTCATTTACATGAAGAGAGAGACTTCTAATATTTAAATGAAGTAAGGAAAAATCATTATCTGAAGTCTGAAGGGTAGATAAGTCCTGAAGAGTTTGATAACTAGAATTAACATTAGAAGGTAAATGTTCATCAATATCATAATCATTTAAATTAGGCAAGTTTATAAGACCAGATGTTATTTCAAAGGATGGTGCTGAATCAACAAAAGATGGAAAATCGAAATTGTTGAGGTTAGCTAATTCTTCATTTTCAACTGAACCAAAAAGAAACACGATTTTGGTGCATTTTAGGCAAAACCAAGGGACATTTTCAGGTTCTTTTTGAAATTCTTCATATTCCTTGACAGATATATCATTGCATCGTATATGGACCCAAAAATTGCAATGGTCACAGAAAACTGATCTATGATGCTCAGGAATTCTTTTGTGGCAAATGCCACATGGAGAGGCATCAGTTCTTGTCACTGACATTTCTTAAGATAGACACTGAAATGAAAAGAAAAAGAGAAAAGAAAAAAGAAAGGACTGTCAAAGGAACCAAATAAGAAAAAATACTCAAAAGTTCACTGTCAACACAAACTGTCATACCATAGTTCAGAGTTACGAATCTCTAAATGTCACCTCAGCATCTGAACTAGCTGATCCTTGTCTTGGTACAGAACGATTATCTGGTGGTTTGTCTTTTACAATCAGGCGATCCATAATGAAATATGCTATCTTCCCATTGGCTCTTGCTTGGAGGAGGTCAGGCACTTGTGCTGCTCGTTTTTCCAGGGTTTTTTGGGAAAAGTCAGCAACAAATTTCAAATTTGCAGGTCTGACAGATCTTGCTTTCTTTAGTATGCTTTCTTTAACTTTCCAGCTGGAAAATTTTGCCACGATATTTCGTGGTTGTTCAACACCTGAATAATTGTTACAATTTCCTGCATTCTTTCCTGTAATTTTGTGATTTATTCTGTGGCATCTTTCAATTTCAACATCCTCCCGTATATCAAGCTTGTCTTTGATGAGTTCCTTAACAACTTTCTCGGTATCATCCCAACTCTTTTCAGTTTCTTTATTTTCTGGGACACCGATTATCTTAATATTATTTCTTCTGTTCTGATTTTCCATATACTCAAGCTCTGAATCGATCCTGTCTAAACTGACATTAACACCATTTAGATTACGTGCATGACCTCGTACTTTGTTGTCAATACTGTCCAGGCGGCTAAGCGAGGTGTCAAGTTGTCCTTGAGAAAAGCTCAGGCTGGTTTGTAATTCAACTATGTCCTTTCTCACAGTTTTTATCTCTTCCTTCAGCTCATCAAACAGTACGCGGAATGAGGTCTTGAAGGCATTAGCTTGAACTTCAAGTAAGCTTTGAACAATGTTCATGGTTACGAACTCGTCACCGCCCATTCTGAACAACCAATTTAGGCCACGTGGGCCTAGTAAACGGCAAGTCAAAAAGTCTCGTTTGATGCCATAAACTTGTACATTTACAACCAATTTGAACTGAAATTGAACTGAAAAGTAATAAAAATAATAACGGAGTGAATTATCGTCACTCAAGAATGTAGGAACACAAAAAGTGCTTGACAATGTCACTAAGCGAAAACAGTGGCCTCGTCGTCGCCATCTTGCATACTTGATGAGTTCCCAAGAGTGTGGTCACATGCCTTGAAATAGGTAACCAAACCTTAGCCGATTTGGTCTTATGCAGTTTCATTCCTCTGGGAAGCTCTCAAAATTGTCAAAGAAAGATCAAAATCTTTGCACCTAAAGATGGGTATAGATTAAGGAACACTTGGCATTCATATTTTTGAACATTCTTATTAAAAATAAAAACACTTTCATAACTTGTAGCTCATTTCTAAGTTTCTTATTGAAAACTGCATATTTACAAGTTTTGTGAAGCTGCAAAATGGTGGCACAAAATTAAGAAAAGAAGCTTGAAATTTTCCAATTAGCACCAACAAATATTCACCAACGTAGAATTAACCACAATTTTTCAGAGTGCCAGTTGCCAAGGGGTTGAACATATTAAGCATGTACTGTAGTTGCACCTTTCAAGGCTGACATACTAAATTTGTCAGGATTTGAAACCTTTTTAACCAAATTAGGAGAAAATGGTCAGTCTTACAATTAATGCATTTGACTTTTCCACCATAAAGTTGGACGCTATCAGAAACTTTATGTTGCTGCAAATCTCACCTGCACCTGATACCTAATTTCAGAAGAAATTCAACTTATCAGATCAACAATGGTGGACAAGAATGAATAAAATGCAGTCAAATTTAGTTTGCTCTGTTGCATGTATCTGTATCCAAAGGCAAAGCAGTACAACACTTTTAAAATCATATCACAGTCCATCAGTGTCCATCTCAGGAGAGTCTTTTACTGTGTCTTTGTTCTGATGTTCCCTTCAAAACCTGCAAGACACATGCAGCAGTGTACAGAAGAGTCGAGTTAAATGTGGGCCTAAACGATCCTTTCAATATTCAACTTCTATTCTTTGCTTCTTTGCTGATTTTAATGTTCTTTCCAATGAGAAAACAATGCTTAGAAAAACTAGCAGTAGAAGGTAATTCCTGGTGTCGCAGGCAGATTCACTTTGGTTGTTAGACTGAGCAAAACAATGCACGAAGGATTAGGCCTAACTAAAATACCTACCCAAGCAGAGCTGGATATAGGCCTTGACAACAGGGAAAAATGAATATCTCAAAGGTATCATAAAATATAATAAATGTTTTTGCCTGATTCCTTGCTTATGGGTGTCCGCAGAAATGCAAAATCACCTCGAGCACGGACATGCATGGGCACGATAAATTTTTACAAGTGCGTGCTTATGTAGGAATTGGTCTAAGTAACCTGGCCTAAGAAAATATGTCGTTGGAATTATTTCCTTCACTCAAAATGGCTCAGCGAGTCACTCAAGATAAAGGTAAAGAATATAGAAGAGATAAATCAATGTTCAAATAACCTTGAAGGCTTACCACTGTAATCAAATCTAATCCAGATGTGCCTTTCCTTTTCCAGGCAGCAACTCACTGCTTCCATCTTCTTTCCACAGCAAAGTGTGCGGTGCACTGCGAAGGAGTTGCATCACACATCGCTCGCGCTGTTGATGCGCGTTTCCTCGTCACCGCAATCTCTGTGTGCTCCAACCTCGAACCCAGGGTAACAATGGGCGGCCAGCGGCCAGTTGTTACCCTGGTGCCTACCTGACCCTTTCTTCGTTTTCATTGGCTAATGCGAAATTACTGTCTTTTTGCATAAATTAACTACGGCGGTAAGGCAGACTTATTACATTTACCATTACATCATAACACTTATGACGTCATGGAATTATTGCCTGTGGAAACGTAAAAGGGGTTAGAGATTAAGCAATTGTAATAAGTCAACACGGGAAGTTTGTTCTCCTGCTGCAGTGAATGGCCTAGCGGTGCAAAAGCAAAAACAAAGAAAATGCTTGCCTTTGCAAACAAAGAATTAAAAGGTGACAGTTTGCAAAGCGGAAGATCCTTTCTCTTTTATCATGAATATCCTAAACTAAGGTGTAATGACTAAAATATCTGCGCTTTGTACGCTAGGCACACACATCTTTGTTTCAGATACACAGAGCCGTGATTTTAAAAACTCAACTCTTGATATGAGCATATTACAGTATCTGCTAAGAAATACATCTGCAGCTGTATCATATAAATCGTTTTACTCCCCTGTTTTTATCCAATGTATGAGTGCAACATAAATCAACTTGACCAGGGGCGCTCCCTAAACCTGACTTGGACTCTCGAGAAATTTTCGATCATGAAATTACAGAAGCTCACAAGAAACTCACAGGTAATGCTCCACTCAGACCTCCTTTCAAAGAAGATACTTGTGTTTCTGCATTCGACAAAGTTTGGCTCACTGGGTGAACCAAAGAAGTCGCCTCTTAAAATAATTTCACAGTGCTAAGTGCTACCAGACCCTGGTGCTACATAGATTGGAATGAATTCAACTTTTCAATCTTTCTTTCATTTTACTGAGCACTAAAAATACAGGTAAGAACGATATCCTGCAAAGCTAAGACCTTCAGAGAAATGACCGGACTTTGCAATCATTTTGTGCTCTTAAAGTCTTGTCAAAACTACAAAGTATCTGCAGTGACAACACCAAACAATAACACCCTCAAGCAAGCAATCAAATTCGAAATATCATGAAAGAAATACCGAAGTATAAATTCGCTGTACAAATTTTTGCAAGTACCCTAGAGCTATAAAGGTTTGCCAATCGAAGCTGAGTTTGTGCAAAGTACACAACGGAATGGCATGATTGAAAGCTCTTCTAACATCCGCACATTTGTATTGTAGGGCCACAACTTCGAGCACAAATTGAGGTTTTTTTCGTTGGGTTTGCCATCATGAAGTCTGAAGGCTATGCATGCAACTTACTTTGTCACTTTTTTTTCTGATTGAAACAATGAATTTCCGAGCATTCAAACCCCCACATCGAACTCACCTCTGCTTTGTCAGCAACAGCCAACGACTTGCGAACAATGTGGTTGCACTCTTGTCAAAGTTCAGATCAAATTTCATAAAATCGTTTAAAAGGTCTTCTCATTCTTGCTTCCTTGCAAAATAACTTGTGAAACTTCCAGTGGTTGATTTTACTTTGAAGAGCAAATAAGACTTCGAGCGAAAGCCGAGAACATTCTGCAACCTCAAAATGCGATGCAAAGCGAGTAGATAAATGATTGAGTTTTTCTCATCGACGTTCAAATGTTGATAATCATTATTTAAATTTGTTCACGTCAATGAATGAAATTGATTTCATGTGAGACGTTTCATGGTGGTGCAACGGAAAGAGACCATTCTAGTGCCAGATACCGATGTTTCAAATGTCTAAATAATTGCAACATGGGCAAGATGTCAGAAAATCATACAAGATAATTAAAAACATTGCAAGAACTAATTGATGAGAGACAACATAGTCAACTGACTTGGCTTCTGTAAAATCAAGGCACAAAGCAAACTTACCGGCCCCTTACCGGGTTGCGTGATGTCTTTGTTTTCCCTCAGTAAATATTTTCTACTTGTAGCCCACTCCTATCAAATTCTAGACATTGCTACAATGCAATAAACCAATCTTTTCTCGCTCACGCCATCAATTTGCAAAGCGCGGGAAACAGCCAAATGACCTCCGCAGCTTTCCAGTCTGAATATGACGCCATTACTGTGAATAAGGCTTGCATAATTTTTGACATAAATTAGAATACGTTAACCACGAATTGCCAGGTAGGAACCAGGGGTATCATTTGTACTGAAGAGGTGAGGCTGAAGAAAATGATAGCCCTGGAATCGAGGTTGTGTATGCTCCTTAGAGCTGATTTGTCGCTAATACAGAGACTTGTTGCCAAACAGCATCTGAAACCGGATTGACTTGATAGCCTCGTTTTCATAATCACTATGTACCTAAAATTCGGACCACGGAATCAATGTTTTGGTTGTCGTTGGTGCTGTGTTCAGAGATCATCAAAGGAGCAAAAGAATGCCCAATACCTGCTGAATACTCCAGGAAAATAACACACACTGGCACTAAATTTTATGTGAATTTAAAGAAAGGCATACAATTTTTGACTGTGAAAAAACTGAGGATGGATGGTAAACATGAAATGTAATTTCAGAGAAGTTCAGAGTGACTATACTCAAGGAATCAAAGAGTTGCCAGGATTAGAAATTACATCATCATTATACATTGTCATTATTAGCAATCAGTTAAGCAACATCTGAAGTACAAGGATTTTTCAAGGGAAACATTCTTCATATTTTTCCAAATGCTTTTCTTCATCAGATAGACTCTCTCTCCCCAAAGATTAGTGCCATAGTGCATACTGATGTGAGGTCTGATGATGAGGCAAAAATCTTGATTTCATCAAAGGCCTGTGGATCAAAATCCAGAGGGAGAATGAGGTGCATTACCACCGGCCGAGAGATTTTATGGCATATGGTTTTTCCAGGGTATCTTCGGGCGTAGATTGAAAATCTGGATGTTGAACAGGCGGGGGAGGGGGCGTTTCCAAGATACAGGGGGGAATAGGCTAACATTGTGAAAAATGCGTTGACACTCATTTTCGCCATTTATCACTTGGTCATTCTAGTAAGATTAGCATCTAGTGTTTAGAAGGCAAGGGCTCTCTAACCTTCTACTGAAAAATTGAAATTGGGACGGGGGGGGGGGGGGAAGGCGGGCCAAAATATCTTAGGAGACATTATCTTCTACTAAGATGTACGAGAAAGTGCCGCCCACTTAAGTAAGTCTGTTTTAGACTGCTTTTTCAGGATGCATCCTTTCGTCCTCATGTTCATCAGATGTACCTAGAGAGAGTTGATCACTGTTTCCTCCCCTCACATCATCGTCTGTAGTAATAAGCCGTTAAGCAAGGTCATCGAGATATGCTTCAAAATTGCAGTCAATTTCCACATCTTGGTTCCATCCAAGATTTCTTTCGTCGTCAATATCCATCATTGGATTATATGCTTTGCCCAAAATTATAGCCTCATATTTAGTAGCATGTTTAATGTACCTTCAGGGATTTATGCTACAAGGTGGCTCCGATGACAGGTCGACCATTTCGCTGTCGCTAGAATAGTTTTGCCTAAAAATTTTCCAGTGAGCTGCAAGAGCTGAGCTCGCCCGTTTCTCACCATATGTTGGCACATAGACTCCTTAAGACTTGCAGTTGTTTGCTACAATGATACTTGCGGCGTTGTACCCAGATAACCGAAAACCGTTAACACCTCTTAATCACTGTGCACAGGTTTCACCATCTTCCGACATACTTGCTTTCCCTTTCGCAGAAACAGTGATACATAATCATTCCCGGTGAAAGTTTGTACGGAAAGTAGTGCTTGCCTCTTCTGATTACTGAGATCACAGGTAGATAAATCAAGCAGTCTCCAGATTTTACCTGTTCCATTATCGATGAAGATTCTGAGATTCCTTTGCTCTAACTAGATTAGCTAGCAAAATTATCGGAATGTCAGTGTCTCTTGGGGAAGAAAACACAAAAGAAGGATCTTTTGATTTGATTGCTAATGACCCTGATTGAAAATTAATCTTATCTAATTTGTCCTTATATTTATGGATACACTTCTTAAATTTGTCTTGTTTCAAAGCTTTAATGTCATTATCAATCATACTCCATAGGAATGGTCCTCTGAATAACACTGACTTTCTACCACTTTCTGATCCTATTTGTGGAATTTTGAAGTCTTTGTTGTTACGCAGATTGTATCTACAGTTCTCTTCCTCAAAAATGAGCTTATTCTTGTGTTCATGGTCCCTGCTTTGACTCTATGCATTAATGTTATGAGTCTTTTCTTGTACATGTAATCAATTGAGTCCCATTTAGCAACTTGCAACACTTGGTCTGATGGTATATTTGTGTCAAGTTTATGAATTATTCTAGCTGCAGTTCTGTGGATTCTTTCAATTCCAGTCATAGCTCCCTTGGAACAATTTCCCCATACAACAATGATGTACAGCACTACTGGAATAACTGTTCTGAAGTATATCTCTTCTAGTATGTCTTTTGGGAGATAAGACATAGATCTTACTGTCTACACTTTCGCTGCAAATGCTTTTCCAACTTTCTCTGTTTGAGCCTTCCAGTTCAAACTGTTGTCAATTTTGACTCCTAAGCACTCTGTCACATCTGTGTATTCTAATGTATTTTCTCCTAATTTCATTTCTGGCATGGACCAATGAGCTTATGCCTTTTCATGATGAGAACTTGTGTTTTTGTAGGATGCACAGTTAGCTTATGTTTTGTGCACCAATCATTTATTTCTTTTAATGTTTCTTGTAGTTTTATGCATACATCATCAATATTTTCACCAATACTAAATGCAGTAGTGTCATCTGCATACATCTCAACTTGACCTGACTTGACAGCTTTTGGAAGATCATTTGTATAGGCTGTAAATAATCTTGGCCCTAAAAGTGATCCCTGTGGGACTCCCATGCTAACATCAAGTACTTCAGATGATTCAGTTTCTATCACTGTCAGTTGTTTACGGTTGCTTAGGTAGTCTTCAATCCAGGTAGCTACTTTCCCTGAGATACCACTACTCTGCAACTTTAGCCTAAGTATCTCATGGTCCACAGTATCAAATGCTTTGCTGAAGTCAATAAAAATGACTCCAACAGCTTTTCCTTCTTCAATAGCCTTTTTCCAAGTTTCAGTAAGGTAGATCAGTAAGAGCTCAGTTGAATGTCCTTTCTTAAATCCCCACTGATTAGGATTTGGCACTTCAATAGCATGTTCATCTAGTCCTATTGAAATAACCCCTTCTAATAACTTTCCTGGCACACTTAACAAGCTAAGTGGTCTGTAAGTTTCCCTCTTGGTCCTGTTCCCCTTTTTTTCCGCTGCCTTTAGTTTTGCAATCTTGTACTCTGATGGGAATTTATCAGTTGCTAAGCTTTTGTCACAGACTATTGAGAATGATTCTTTAAAAACTGCTGCAGTATTTTTAACCTCTCTTGTTGTTATACCATCTAGTCCTGCTGCTTTACCAGGTTTAAGTTTAGCAATGGATTGCTCAAGCTTGTTTTTAAAATCCTTTATCTCAATCAAAGTTGGAGTTACTCTTTCTATGTAGCTGTTGTCATCAGTATTGGTCTGATCATATTTCTGTGCAAGCTGTTTTCCTATATTTGTAAAAAAGTCATTCAGAATGTTTGCTTTCTTTCTGTTGTCATGCTCAAGTATTCCACTGTCATTAGCAATGGCTCCTGTACTCTCTTTTTTACCATGACTTTTTAACTTTTTTACCACATCCCAAAAGCTCCGCATGTCTTTACTCTTTGCTTCTTTCAGATTTGCAAGCCAATATTCTCTCTCTGCAGTTCTTAGCATTTTTGTAACTTCATTCCTTAACTTTTTGTATTGATCCCAGTCCTTTTGTAGCTGTGACGTTTTTGCGGTTTTCAATGCCTTGTACCGTGTGTTCATTTTCTTCCTGATATCTGAATTCATCCAGGGTAAACTTTTTGTACGAACTCTTGCTATTCGTTCTTTTATGTGATCTTTCTTCACTTCATCATACATTTGTTTCCATGCCCACACACAGTCATCCACTTCATCAAATAACTCACATACATGCCAAGGAACCAACTGCAGTTCATCATTGAAAGTGGCCCAGTTACATTTAGCAGTATTTGAGACTTTCTGGTATCTTGGGGGTGCATTTATCATTCTTAGGTCAACTTGTGCATATACAAGACTATGATCTGCAATTCCAGTATCAAACACCCCAGCTTTTGATATTTTCTTTTCATCACTAGTCAGTATCACATCAATCAGTGCTTCTGTGTTTTGTGTCACTCTGGTGGATTGTTATATCATGTTTTTTAATCCAAACCTGACCATTAATGCTTTCAACAACTTTCCATTTTGAGATAATGACTGATCTTGCCTTTCTCTAAGATCTGAATTCAGATCACCCATAATAATTAAGTTCTTTCTCCTTGTCCACAAAGCCTCCAAGCAAACTCCAAAAGACTCATAAAAATCATTTGCCTCAGGTGGTCTATATATGACTCCAATCAAAAGGCTTTGAGATTGAGAGGTAATATCCACCCACACTGCTTCTATGTTGTAATTGACGTCATACTCTACATTTATCACTTTTAGATGCTCTTTATAGTAAAGCAAACATCCACCTCCGTTGTTTCTTGTTCTATCTTTTCTTATGATTTTATAACCTTCAATTTTAAGACTTTCATCTGAGTCACTTTTGTTTAACTTTGTCTCAGTGATGCCTAAGCAGTCAATTTTAGTCCTATCCAATAATATCTTGATTTCTGTGAGTTTATTCCTTGTTAATATACCATTAACATTTATATGGGCGGTACTTAGCTGTTTATTTCCTCTCTGTATTTCATCCCTGAGTTGATCCAAGCAGAAACCCTCTATTCCTTCTTCCTCTACACTGCTATCTATTGATGTTATGCTTGTATTTTCATCCGTGTAGAAACTATCTGATATTGCTGGCATTCTACATTTCCAACAGTCCCAGTCACCCCAATCTCTTTCCTTAAATTCACGTGCAGTCACACTTGCACATTTAATATGCACTTTTGTGTCACAACTTTTGCAAATTGAGTGCCTGTGATTTTTGCCACTGGTCCCAAACATGAACCACATGGGTTCTTCACTGGGCCAGGATTTATGTGAATGTCTCCGCATAATAGTAGTAACAAGGTGATGATAACAAATCTTTTCAGCAATCTTAGGTTAGAGAGTCCTTACCTTCTAAACACTAGATGCTAATCATACTAGAATGACCAAGTGTTAAATGGCGAAAATGAGTGTCACCGAATTTTTCACAATGTCAGCCTATTCCCCCCTGTACCTTGGAAACGCCCCCTCCCCCGCCTGTCCAACATCCAGATTTGCAATCTACGCCCGAAAATACTCTAGAAAAAGCACATCCCATAAAATCTCTCGGCCGGTGGTAATACACCTCATTCTCCCTCCGGACTCATTGATATCAGTTGAAAATAAAGAGCACATCTCTAAAGACGTCACAGCCAAAACATTAAATCATCTTTTGTTTTCCTTTGTGCAATCCAACATAGACAAAATATCTAGGGTCTACAGGGGTAAATTGGTAAATTTGGGGGTTAAAAGGGTCAAACAAGTGGTAAGATGAGTAGTGTCAAAAATTTGGATAAAGTTTGCTGCTAAGATCATTTTTTTTCAGAGTTTCCTCTGGCTAGATCTGCTCAAACTACCCTCCTTCTTAACATGGTGAATGTTGATTTATGAGATCTTGGCTTGGTCTACTCTTTCCAACAATCAATACAACTCATTTTATGCCAGTAGACCTTGTTGGATCTATGCACACCTACAAAGTGCACCATATAAATCCTTACATCCTTACAAGCACTTTGCCAACTTATGGCCCAACAGAAAGGCAAGAAATCTATTACTCATTTGCCAAGTTAACCTGCTTGACTTGTAGTTTGATTATAATTAGACATTTGAATACACCAGCCAATGCTAAATGTGAACAAAATAAATTTCAAACCAGAGAATTGGGCTACTCCTTGACTGGATGACATGTAAGGCTTGGATGTTCTTGCATATGCCACTGAAATATTGCAAAAGCATTGCATTTTGCCATATCCTGTTACACCACAAACAAACATTCCTTCCAATTGCGCACTTTGTGAAAAACAGCTGGCTAAAATTCCCTCAACTTCTCTGCTCGATCGAGCTGCGAGCTGCGAGATCCGACGCCATTGCTTTTCCTTGAAAACCTCGGACCAGGCATTGGCCTCACTTTGAAAAGGAGGTTCTTGAGGAATTAAAAGTAGATAGAGCATAGAGAGCAAAAATTAATTGGCTACAAAGGAATTAGCTATTGTTTTCGGTAAAATGCTCCAATCAGGTTAGGAGCAGATTATTCCGCTCCAAAATTCCGATTTTAGATACTCTTTGGCAACTAAACCCTCACTGAGCTGGCCATTAGCAACAACAACAACAGCGAAATTGAGGGGCTAGTGGAGCTAGTCTACGTTTCCTCTCCCTACGTACAATCTCCCTGGTCAGCACAGCTTCAGACAGTTTCACAGGACAGTTACGTCACTGCTTAATGTGACAGAATTGTGGTTCTCCGATATCGACAAAAAAAAGGTAAACATGAGTGTCTTTCTAGATCGCTGGATCTATTTTTTCAGCAAGATCCTTACCTACTGAGCAGAAGAAACTGTTCATTGCATTAGAAATATGTTTTCTATGAACAGTTTCGTAACCAGACTCTTTGAGACAATCAATGTTGCAGGACTTTGATCTTTTATTGAGGATTTCATTGATTGCCTTCCATGATTCTTTCATGTTACCTTGACATGCAGAGATCTTATTAGTACAGTACTGCTTCATTAGTTGGATGTTTAGGACATTGACCTTGTTACGGACCTGTCCACAAGAGTCCATAAGGAATTGGGACTTTTTTTTGGCTGCAGCCTTATTTAGCTTATCCGTGGTCTGCATTAGTTTCTTCAGGTCCTTGTCAATCCAGGGGCAGTACTTCTCTGAAACACGCATTACAGTCATTGGGGCATGTTTCTCTATGATCAAAGAAAAAAGGTTCGACCAACTGCTTACGAGAACATCCATGTCATCCGTTTCAGTAAACATTTGCTCCCAACAAATGCCAGAAACATCAGCCAGGAATGATTCTTCGTTGAAATTTTTCATCTTCCGAGTTTTGATCATTTTGTGGCCTTTTGCACTGCTCCATTAAATTGTCGAATGCAGTAGACCATATTATGATCACTCATGGAAACTGCATACACTCCAGATTTTACAATGTTTCTCGCATTTGTTGTAGTAACATGGTCAATTATAGAAGAGGTAGTTAGAGTGACCCTAGTTGGCTCCTCAATAAGCTGTTTGAAGCTGAACAACTCATAGAGATCAAGCTCCCTCTTAGCAACGCAAAACGAAAATCGCAGCGAAGTTGGGAAAGAGAATTTTTATGGGTAAGGGAGGGGGGTACTTTTACACTTGCGAGGTTTGTCAACATGCGCGACAGAATGGCATTGCGTAAACAAAAGCCGAAGAACAAAGGGATGAAAAGGTTAACCTATGTCACGACGTGGGTAATTTGTTCGGTCAGATGGAAAGAAACATGGTGGATGTCCTGTGAAAGCTCTCTACACAAGAAAAGAAATGCTTGTTGTTTGGCAGACTGAAAATCTGTGTCCTGTTTGCATTAGTTTCTAACCCATGAAAATTCTCTTTACCAACTTCGCTGCGCTTTTCGTTTTGCGTCGCTAAGAGGGAGCTATGCACTTCAATTCACATGCGGGCCTAAGCAAAACAGGGTCAGATAGCTCAAAACGAAGGACAAAAAATTAAGGACAAATTGTTGCATGCTGATCGTTTTTACTCAAAGCGACCAAAAGCAATGCAGACTTGATAACTAGGCTGCTAATGGGAAAGAAATTTTGCAACTGTTGCCTTCCTTTCCCAAAAAATCGGTGCATCATCGCCTATGGTCTCACATAAATGTGATAGAGACTTTCTGGAAGCCTGACTCTTGTGTTTTCATTTGGTGTAAAGTTTTTGCAAAATGGATCTCTACTCTATCATTTTGCATTAGCAAGCAGCAATTTAACCAATTCCTTTAGCGGTAGGAGTGATAGATGGCTGTTGTTGCTGCTGCATAGCTGAGAAATAGGCCTTGTGTTAAGTTAGAGCCTATTGCAACAAAGCAACTATTCGAAGCTTTGAAAAAAGGGAATACAGTATATTCAAAATAGTCCTGCTTTGGCTATTTTCATTGCTCACATTTTCCCTTCCACATGAATGTATTCGAATCTTAATTCCCTTAATCACCTACCTCTACATTCAAATGATCCTATTGTGTTCACGCAATACTCTCCGCCCTGACAAGGCTCTTTTTCACATTCAATCTCATCTGAAAATGGAAACCACAATCAAAGCATGAAGTTTTCATCGTAAAGTAAGTGCTATTCCAATACTCTGTTTTTCTCTTATTAAAATTATCACAGTGGGAACATGCCATGCTTCATAAATTTTGGTTGACAGGCATGCCTATATATCTGCATCTATATGGTACAGCTCTCACTACGGTAAATGCTCGACTGTACGCACCTTTGCAACCTTCATCGGCATCCATAGAGTAACCTTCCTTGCAATCATCACATCCTTTTGCGCCAGCTTCAGAACAAGAGCTTTTACAAGAGTCGTCGCATGCTGTTAATTACATAAAAAACTATAATAAAGTATATAAGTTGAATGTAAGCCAGCCTTTGTCCAGCAAAACTCCATAGTCAGCATAGCTTCAACACAATTCAGGTTCACAATCATACTTACTCTTTTGCAGAAGCTTTACTGCTAGTTCACAGTCTACGATGGCATTCTGCTGGGTGCTGATTTTGAACCCAAAACATGGTGTTCAAGACCTTGAAGGTCAGACAAAGGCAAAAGACATTTTGATTGATTTCGATCATCACGACCTGGAGATTTCAAAATTTCAAACGAAATTTCAATATGAGTTCAGGAACTTATCGAAATCGCCTGTCGAATTCCGTTTTTTAGTCAAATTTTCCAAGAAAAACCGCGCAAGCAAAAGAGCCTGGAACTAGCAGAGGCGTGACGGGGACTGAGTCGAAGGAGTCATTGCAAAGCTGCGAGGGAATGGAGGAGTCTGTTTGCATTCACTGATTGTCAAGTCATGAAAGTTAGAAACGACTACTTTCTTTTAACTATCTAAAACCAAAACGCCGAGAAAGTAGGTAGCTTATCGCCGTGGCTAGTCAGTTCGTGCAGAGAAGAATGTATGTGCACATTATTCCGAACTTTGGTGTGGACCAACATGTCGCAGTGGTCAGCTGTGGACTGACTTGGAGAGGAAACCCCTCAACTTGCAACAACGAAAACATTGCGGGTCTGCACAAGATATTTCAATCCTAACAACTTTAAACATTCATTGGCTGCTACGAGTGCATTAGCTGGCTTCCAGAGCACCTTTCTGAGAACTCTTCGACGTGCTGAACATTAAATTATAGCTGAAATCGAATGATACACTCACCCACTCTTCGAACATGACGACATCGGATTTTGCCATATCAGGAGTAGGCCATGTGAGCACACTCAAGCTCATGGAATGGTAAGAGCACGTTCTTTCTCCACATTTATGTTTCCTTTTCTTCGATAACGCTCTGGTTCTTTGCGAACTTTTTATGTGGCCAAAGTATTGCCTCACACAATATAATTTGTATTTACAGATCCTTCGCGAAGCTATGCAAATGCAAATGTGCCTTCGATAGGCGCTTGTCACTCTAATCAGGAGAATGAATCCTGAAAGTAACAATCAAACCCTGTGGAGATCGAGGCGTGTTTTGCTGTAGTCTTTGCAAACAACATAATAGTTAATTGTTTGATCAAGACCATGGCTTGATCCAGCTATTCACACCTAAAGACAATCAATATTTTTAACTGCTAATTTGCATCAAAATGATTCAAATGATGTTTTTATGTTTCCATTACAGAGTCGGTCCCACTTGAGAAGAGCAGAACACATGAAGCTTGGCCTGACTGTGTTGAATTCACTCTTCTACATCGAGGGAAAACTATGAGGGTGTGCCACTCAATACTCGATCTCTGGAAATATCAGAGAAGCTATTGGCCGCAATCCGATTTATTTTGTTTAGTGTTCTATGCGTATCTGCAATGCAGCGTGTGTTCTTCACGGTTGAATCTTCAAGTGCTTTGGGCCTCTGAAGTGATGAATTTCTTATGACTCATTCCATGTCACAACTTAGCTAGTTCCAGGCCTCTATCATCACGCGGTTTTTTGAAGGAGTGCCCTTTTTCAAAACCCCCAAACCTATCCTTTCGCATCGCAAAGATGAAAAATATTATTGCCATCGGATTCCCCATAGTTTAAACCTCTGAATATAAAAAAATCGCATTTGCCTTTATCTGACCCTTAAACGGTGATGCGGTGTCACAAGTGAGCGACACATCCACCAAAGTTAATTAAACAACCTCTTGCTTTCCGTGTAGCACAATATCAACAAAGAGAATCCATTGAAAAGGACATCGGCAAGTCAAATAAGTTTTTCTTTCAGAGAGTCTCTGGAATGGAGTAAATTCCAAAATAAAGGGAGCATATTTGAACAAATTCTGTGATCTTCAAGGCCTTGATCCATGTATTCTCTTATTCTATCAATCATTAAAGTAGTATATCTACTGCACTGCCCCTCCCCCGAAACAGCTTTAACTGGGGGGGGGGGGGCTGCGATGCTTAAAAAATCAAGAATGAAATGCAAGAAATCATGCATGTGCGACAGAGCGGAAACGATGCGCGCCTGCGCACTAAAAGTTTCTAAATTCGAAATATGGAAGACAACAACTTATGCCGTCAAAAGTCTGATCGAGAAAAACAGATTAAATGTTTTTTCGATCGTAATATAATCACTTACGGCAATTCATGCACGGAAAATATTGATGATATGTTACACATCTTGTTCAGTATTCTTCCCTCTTTCTTTTAACGGCGTAAAGTTCATGCAAACAAAATTTCTTATGCAAAAATGTGGGGATGAAGTGGTTGGTCACATTTCAGCAGCGAAAATTTCGAAATTATTCATGTCACAAAAGTCCCAAAGATAAGGTCTTCTTGCAGTTGATAAAGCATCTTATTCTTTCAATTTGTACTTTGGGGATGCCTCCACCATATATCAAGAGTTCCCGCAAGTCCTAGGTTGTTCTTGCTCGCAACACCGAGACAAAATTGAAGTTTCATTAATTCCGAAACTTTTCAGCGCTCTCGAAGTTCTACAACGATGTTAATTCACAACAGCGACCAGAGTTGATCGAAATTGCTTGAAATTACTTACCAATGAATGAATTCTTGTTCGAACTAGTTGCAAAATTGGTTTATCCTCCAAATACAAGAGTTTTTGTCACAAACTGATCATCATTTGTGCCGAAGACTGGCGATATTTACAGTAAATCCAGAATTCTTGCCTGAAATTACTTCTTTGATCTTTGTAGTCGCTGGAGATACCTCAAATCGTCACCAAGACTCGACTGACGTATTAAGCACTTGAGAATGATGTAAAAGATGTAATCTGAATATCTAAAATCAAAAGCATGAAAGCCTCTAGAAAAGAATCAGCTTCTCCACATCTTCTACTTCCCAACGCAATCGAATAGTTGCAAGGATTTCACATTTCATAGGGAGATTATGGATTTCATGACGACATGGGGAAGGATCTTTCATTCTGCCCAAAAATAAAGAAATATTATGAAAGGAGATTTAGACACTTTGTACCAATGACCAGGTTCTAGTTTTCTGAAGGGTAGTTAAAGTCTACCTAGCTTTACGACGTTTCATAGTTTTCCAGTGGATCTAATAGCCTTTGCATATTAGACACGATTATGGACGAAATATTTTTAGCATGAAATCTGGTCCTCGCATGGTAGGCTTTTGGCACAAGCCTTTTGCAGAAACTTGCTTTGAAAAAGGCTTATAATTTTAGGACTGCTTTGATAGATTCCACATTACGCAGCAAGTTTGTTTTTATGTTCCTTTGTATGGTCAAATTTTAGGGACAATGACGTGACATGGATCACTGTGACCTGCTACATCAGAGCTTCAAAATTTAGGAAACTCATTGGAAGTATTTGCTAGCAATAATGTCCTGGCACAGGGGGAATTTGCAACCCATCCTGGACCTAATTTACTAATTTCAAAGAAAGTGTAGTTTGAATTACTTCCCAGCCATTGTCAGATACCCTTGCTATTTAGCCCTAGTTCAAATAGCAAGCGAGTAGACGCATTATCCTAAAGATAATAAGTCTCACATAGGCTGCAGTTCAAGCATCGAAAAAGTTTATGAATCATCTGAATTGAAAACAGAGAGAGATTTATAAAGCGTGAGCTTATTAATACAAAAGTGACATATTTTTTTATGGGAAACTACGATCAGGCCATAATACTAAAAGTTTCTTAATTGAACATAAAATGCTTTCCATTTTAGTACTAAAAGTTTCTTGATTGGTTTCTTATTTTCTGAAGACAGAATTATCAATCTGGTCGATAAAACTGCTGCATATACGTTTCTTGAAATTTAAAACATCGTATAGGAATAAACAGTGTTCTATTGTTTTGAAAATACAAATGGTTAAGTTCTTATTGCTCAAGAACAAAGGTTTAACGATATATTTGCTATAATATTCATGCTTTTGACTGTTAAAAGTTTCTTAATGCTTCTCAGACATAGCACTAGAGTTTCTTAAAATTTTGGCTATCTTAGCACTAGTTTCTTATAAACCAGTTTCTTGTAAAAAAACGTATGTTGAAAAAAATTGACAACTATTATTGCCTGTGATCATCGTTTTTGATTACAAAGTCCAAGTTTGTGATCTAAGAAGAGGGGCTCCCGATCAGTAAGAAGTAAGAAAGTAAGTAAGAAAGCCAGTCACGCTCGTTAATGTAATTGATTGCCGTTTTATCTCTGCTAATTGGCAGTGAAATAGAGAAAGTGCGGGGAAAGCGCATACCAGACACAAGTTTCCCGCGATCCTATAAGCAAAATTTGACGTCGGCTTAATTCATGTTGCACAGATTTGACACCATAAGATTGACATATGGCTATGTTGTTTTCGGTGAGAGAAAAACAACGTTAACCTGAATTAGCACGAACTTGACCAAATTAGCAACTTAATTTCGTTCAAAGCACGTTGAAAATCGAGCGATCTCTCCCATTAGCGTTTCTTTTGGCAAGGTCTTCGTCAGTATTGTTTCTTTTGCAGTCAGTTTTGGAGGCAGTCAATCTGTAATAAGTCTATCTGTTTCTTGATCTCCTGCTCCATAATGTAGCCCCATAATCCTTTAAGCTCAAAGATTTTCCGACGGTAGAAGGACCCCTCCTAGTTTATTGAAGGCAACTTTGGCGGTAACATTCATATCCCACTGATTTGCAGCTAAAGCAGCATCAACGATCATTTGGGGTTATGAATGAATTAATGTTCATAAGCTCTTGTGCTTGCTTAGCCCAAGACAGACTTTGCAATCATCCACAAGGATCTCATGTTCTTACTAAGACACTTAAGCAGCAGTTATAGTTTTAACCATTTTAACTTGATTTGTATAATCCAGAGCCAAAGAACAGGGACAAAATATGAGCCTCTGAGGAGTGAAGATGGAGGTAGGAACAGAGGATAGAACTTTTGAAACGTTCTGGAGCTGGATAGAAGGATGTTACAGGCAAATTCCTGTCCTGTTTGTTTCAGGAAATGATCATCTCGCAGGAACGAGGCATCATATGGATTTTTCCAGAGGTAGAGCCTCTCTCTGTCTCTCTCTCTTCCTTTTCCGTCAGTTCTTTGGCTCTGAAGCCACCATACGATAGACCATTTCAATCAATTGCCCTAACTTCAAGAACAAACTAGAAGTTCAATAGGCCTAAGAAAGGGTCCTGATCTTTTGGCCTCTATTAGCGCATTTTCATCGCCATTAGTGGCCTTGCAGCTGCTTTTTATTGCCAGCAAACCCTTTCAAAATGCTTTCCTTTTATCTGGTCTCAGCAAGGACCGAGATACAAATTTCTATTTGAGGGGGCCATGGGCATACCGGGTGAGGAGCGAAGCGAGCCAGAACCTTGATGGGGGTCTTGGAGATGCTAATCTTTGTTCCTCAGTACAGACTGACATTACAGGCAAATCTACGTTGACATGTACACATCCCTAAAAAACCAGAAAGAAAACTTGATTTACCCAAAGACTATTGTAGAGTTAACAGCATCATGTTTGTGCTGAGACAAGTTTGTAAGCTTGTAAGTACCTCCAAAGGGCTTCCGAGACCAATGAAAGGTAGAAATTGAACAAGATATAAACATGAGAATTTTGAGAGCCTATCTGATATTCTGAAACAATAAAATAATAAAAGAATAAAGATTCACAGCAGCAACTACCGAAAATTTTGAGGGGGCCATGGCCCCCCCTGGACCCCCCTGTATCTCGGTCCTTGGGTCTCAGCACGAAAGCAGTTGCCCCTCTTACCCTCTGCAGGACTTGGCTCAAGTGGATTCAGCTTAAAACATTGAGAATGTGATCATCTGTTTAAACATGTTCGATAGTTTAACACAAGGAGAACATAAAACTTAAGCATGCGAGATTTCATTCAAAACTGCAACCTAACAGACTTGCAAATGCCTTTTAGCTTGATTGGTCAGCGTTCGTTACTCTTAATTTAAAAAAAGTCTCCCAATTTCCAAGTAGAAGGTAATCACAAATACAATTACAGATGAGAAAAATCCTTTCTCTTCTTGACATCCATCTGTTATCTTAACTGCTATAGCTATATTTCATTCATTTTGAAAATATTACTTTTGATTGCGTTCTCACTAAAATATTGAAACTTTTATGAAACTTCTATAAAAAATTTTATACAAAATATTGCAAAAGTCTTAACTGGACGAAACAGTGCTCAATGCCATGTAGGCAGAGCGAATTATAACTAGAGTAAGACAATAAGAAAGGCTACATGTTTTGTTGTTACTCCGAGTTTCACGCTACACAGCGATCATCAGACAAATGAATGTTCTACTCAAACTTTTTACTTGATGTACAGATTTGTGCTCTAAGGATGACATTATTGCATTATGACTCATAGTTTACTTATTTCTACTTGTGGTCTTATTTTAAGTTTGTTAAGTAATACTTGTTCTCGTGACGACATTTGGAGATTAGTTCTGATCTCTTATTGAGTAACGACGATTTGTTTGCTTTCATGATACAGAGTTTTTCCGTTAGACATAGGTTGCATCGCTTCGTTTCGTTTGAATAGGGAGCGGCGTGGTTTATGATTGACCAAGTGATGTCATATTCCTGATTTCGATCTTTTAGACTCCAGATGTGTTTGGAAAGCTCTGTGCTGTTTTCGTATTTTCGGTGTCTGATGGAATTCATGTGGCTGGAAAATCGCTTCTTGAATGCGTGTTCTGTTGGGCCAATGTATGTGTTGGATTTGTTGGTGTCGTTTTTTGGGGTGACTTTTGCGTTGTAGATGATGCTGGTTTCTTGGCAGTTGCCTTTCAGGGGGCAGTTTTCCTTGTCTCTGCAATTACAACCCTTTTTGGCATTTTCTGCGGTTTTAGTTGTGATGTTTTTGTTGTGTGATTTGATAATACATGCCATATTCTCCATGCAACTGTAGCTGACTTTCACATTATTTTTGTTGAATATCTTGTGGAGCTTTGAGTGTCTTGGGAAATGCTTATTGAGGACTCTGAGGAAGGTGTGGCCGATGTTGGTTCTCACGCTCTTGCTAAACAGAGAGTTAAACCAGATGATGTTTCTTTTCCTGTTTTTTCTTGATTTCTTTTTCGTTTCGCTGTTTTCACTATAGACCAGGTTTTCGTTGTAACCGCTTTTCTTCAATGCTTTCTCATAAAATGGTGCGGCTTTTTTTAATTCGTCTTGGTCATAAGAAATGCTTTATATTTCAAAAAGGGTGACAAAGAGGGTGACAAAGGAGCATTCGACGTCACAATGGGAAGTTACGATGGTGCAGAAGTGTGTGAATTAGTAGGAACCTACATCCTGAATGTCCTTGCAGAAAAGTACGGCAAAAACAACGCTGGCCTCTACAGAGACGACGGACTAGCAGTCTTCGAAAACATCAACGGAAACCAAGCAGAAAAAATTAGAAAAGAAATAATAACGATTTTTCGTAATTTGGGACTAAAGATAACAATAGAAAACAATCAGCGCATCGTAAAGAGGCCCCCCATGTTACCCCTGGATAACGGATTCACGTGTTGATTTTTCGTTTTTCACGCCATCACGGACCATAAAACAGCATTTTCACGTTCACGCTGCAGAAATTTAAGAATGCTCCAGAAAGATATTTCTATGTAAATGCATAGCTGGCGAAGACACACGAGGGAAAGCAGGGTAATTTCAACATGGATTTTAAAGTTTTGGAGCCAAAGCTGTGAGTGAAATGAGATAAATAGGGGTCCAGGGGCTTGTCTCTGAAAATTTTTTTTGAGTATTTGCCTTCTAGAACATCGAAAAACGCCGTATTGTGAAAACTAAAGCCTGGTAATCTATCATTTGCTTCTTAGAAAAAGTCGATTTTCGTTCAAATAGACTGCATCTTTTACTTTGCCGGTGACAATTTGAGTAGTAGCATGTATTATCTCTAGGTAACTCAGAAATTCTTCATTTAAGATCAATGCTCTTTTTATCTAAGATTTTCTAGAAGACAAATATCTTTATATGGGGTAGATTGCGAGCGAATGGAGTAAGAATTTTAAATACTCAGATTACATCGTTTACATCATTCTTAAGTGCTTTATAAGTCAGTCGAGTTTTGGTGACGATTTAAAGTATCTCCAGCGGCTACAAGATCAAAGAAGTAATTTCAGGCAAGAATTCTGGATTTACTGTAAATATCGCCAGTCTTCAGCACAAATGATGATCAGTTTGTGACAAAAACTCTTGTATTTGGAGGATGCAATTTTGCAGCTAGTTCGAAAAAGAATAGACCTTTTAGCTATTCTACAAAAGAGCCTGGATCGAGCGTTATTTTCATACAATTTTATACGCGAGGTTCGATCGAGTGGCGTTAGAGGTTCTATCACTATTATGCACATTAGAAAATTCTTTAAAGTGCATTATAACATCCTTCGATTCAGATTCTTTTCCAGAATAGCTAAAAGGTCTATTCATTCATTGGTAAGTAATTTCAAGCAATTTCGATCAACTCTGGTCGCTATTGTGAATTAACATCGTTGTAGAATTTCGAGAGCGCTGAAAAGTTTCGGAATTAATGAAACTTCGATTTTTTCTCGGTGTTGCGAGCAAGAACAAGCTTGGATTTACGGGAACTCTTGATATATGTTGAAGTATCCCAAGGTACAAGCTGAAAGAATAAAATTTCTTATCAACTGCAAAACATTTCATTTCATATCATTTCATTTTAACTTATTTATCCACGGTTACCCCGTCAATCGATGATTGCTTTTCAGAGGGCCGTGCTTAAAATCTAAAAAAAAAATTTATCGTTTAAAAACCCCATCCTAATTACAATTATGCATAAAATAGATAATTAAATAAATGAATAATAAAAAGAAACATCATCTTTTTACAGCGTCTTTAAATGCTTTGAAAGAGGATGCCTGCTTGACTTCCAAATCTAAGTGCTTCCAGACTCTAGCACCACGATATGAGAAAGCTCGTTGACCATTGTACGTTTTCATTAGAGGGACTTGGAGATCAGTTGCCGTGTTTCTCAAATTTTTCCTACTGCATGCCGAGTTTTTGGTAAAAATTTCTGACAGATAGTCTGGAGCAAGGTCATTTATTGATTTATAAACCATGCAAGCTGTCTCGACTTTTATCATATCCGCTACCGTAGGCCAATTTAGAGTTTTTATCAAGGCACTAGCAGAAGAATCATAACTACTGTTGGTCACAATTCTAGCGGCACGGTTTTGAAGTTTTTGCAGCACCTGCAACCTAGTCCCTCATCATGCCCCCCAGACTGAACAGCAGTAGCGGGGGTGCGGTTCAACGATACCACGATACATTTTACAGAGAGTGTCCTGTAGCAGTAACTTCTTGGCATATTTAAGGAATCCAATTGCACGAGAGACCTTAGATCGTACAAAATGGATATGCTCATCCCAAGCCAGATGTCTATCAATCTGCACCCCTAAGTATTTGACGTTACCTACCATTTCGACATCGGAGCCCCCAATAGTAAAAGAGGGAGGAGGTTCCACTAGCTTTGTCGAAATCTTATTAAGGTTGGGGCGAGATCCAATAACCATCGCCTGTGTCTCACAAGAAAAGAGACCGCCACTCTAGTTTATAAGTCTTTGAATTCGCTTGCCCCAGCCTACATGACAAAACTATTTACAAAATATTCAGATGATAGAGAAAGGACTTTGTGTTCGACAGAAACTGATCTTAGGTTACCGCTACTAAAAACTGCTAATGGCCAAAAGGCTTTTCCATATCGCGGAGCAAAACTTTGGAACAGTTTACAAAGAGAAGCAAAATTGGCACCCTCCCTGAAAACTTTCAAGGAACAAATATAGAGGGCGGTGTAATTTTAACTTCTATTTCATTTCTGTTATATTTTATTGTAAATTAGGTATTATTGTGTATTATCAAAGATCATTGGTATTATATTGTAAATTAGGTAAATAAATTACTTTTGTCCTTAGTTTAGCCTCTTTTCCTTTAGTTTTTTATTTTAAACTGGTCAGTTTGAGAAACATGTATATATTATATGAAACTTATACCAGTATAAATATCTTAAAATGAAATGAAATGAATGAGATGTCTTGAGGACATTCAGTGACAGTTTATTGCTTTGGAACCATTTCCGTAAAGAATCAAGCTCTTTGTTCAGCGTCATATTCAGATCGTTGACACTTTTTGCAGTAAAGGAGATGCTGGTATCATCAGCATACATGGTCACCTGGCAGCTCTCCAGAGAAAACGGAAGATCATTGATATAGACTATAAAAAGAAGGGGTCCAAGACAAGATCCCTGAGGTACACTCGGGGGGGGGTAACTTAGTATTTTTCATGGTACGGGGACGTGCCATTTTTTAGGGGTACTTTTTTGAAACCGTTACGGAATTATGGGTAGCATTTTCATAATTTTTGGACATTTCACGGAATTATGGGTGTCCTTTTCAGGAGATTTTCGTAATTTCCGGAATTATGGTCCAGATTTTGATTCGATTTACGGAATTATGACCCTAAAATGCACCAGAATTTACGGAATTATGGGTATCAATTTTTCGGGCAAAATGGCACGTCCCCGTCAGAAAATAGGTCGAGATACCCCCCCCCCCGAGGAGGTACACCACAGTGTATTTCTTCTATTCGTGAAGAAACACCATTGACCTTGCATAACTGCCGTCTGTCTTGGAGATATGCCGTAAACCAGGCAAGCTCGTTACCAGAAACTCTATATTTCTGCATCTTTTCAGCAGGATATCATGATCAACAGTATCAAACGATTTTGTAGGTCTATAAACATCAATGCAGTGTATTTCCCCGTATCCATATTTTTATACCAGTCGTTGGTGCAGGACAGGAGACTTGTTACTACAGAGTAAAGGCGTTATCTTTGGGACTTTTCTGACATGAATAATTTCGAAATTGTCGCTGCTGAGATGTGACCAACCACTTCATCCCCTCATTGTTGCAAAAGAAATTTTGTTTACATGAATGTTTTTGCCGTTAAAAGAAAGACGAAAGAAAAATGTACAACATGTTTGCCATGTTAACAATATTTTCCCTGGATAAATTGCCATAAAAAAGCATTTTAGAAGTAAAATTCTTAACTTCTTTCCTCGATCAGACTTTCAACGGCGTGACTTGTTGCCTTCCATCCTTCGATTTTCGAACTATTAGTGTGCAGGCGTGCATCGTTTCCACTCTGTCTGCATGTGCACAGAAGGCTCGATGCTTCCTTGTAGCCTGCACGGCCTAAGCATCCGAAGGCTAGTGATTTGAATATCCATTCTGCCAAAAGCTGATACCTAGACTAGCAAGAGTTACCAATAACGCTTTAAGCTATTCTAAGGAAAAGCATGAGTCGAATAAAGTGTTAGATGCACACAGCGACTAAAGCAAAATTATTCCACCTCCGACACAGTCGAAGAAAAAACACAACGTTTTCCAAACACACAATTAATCAACTCCCTTCAATGAAAACTTGTTTACATTAAAAAAAGAACTTCTCAGTCTCTTAGCGTTCCTTCTTTCTTCTCCTCGCTCTTCTCTCTTCTTCTCCTCTTCTCAGTCCGGGGGGGGGGGGTAGTCAAACTCCTTGTACGCAAAAGTTTTGGGGGGCCTCCGCAGAGAGCCTCACACTCTCCCCCTACAAAATAAAATGTCAGCCTTGGCATCGTCGTGCGACTCAATGTTCACTTAAAGAAGTGTCTAACAGCTACCAACTTCACAACTGCCAATGATCAAACTATGAAATTTAACGTCGCCGATGTTAATCTTCTAGATAATCATTGTTCTTGATTGTTACTTCTGTTCTCAAATGTTCCTGCGCAGCGATTCTCATATTGCTTTGTAACTGCTACTTCAATCTTGAAAGATTCAATGGAGGACGTTACATCCTATGGCGTCGGTGTTTGGAATTTTATATTCTATATCTAAGGTCCCAGCCTAACAAAATTCTTCAGCAAAAGTTAATGACTATATACTACCGGTCCCGGCCTAACAAAATATGGCGGGTAACGGACAAAACGTTCACAAAATGGTCCATTTGGGTTCTGAAATGGTCCTGCTCTCCCAGGAAACAGTATCTGTCCAGGAACACGTGTGTAAGCATGGAACGGTGCAGGCTGTCTATGGACAGCATTAACGGCTGGTTGGTACTCAAAAGGCCTTCCGAAATCATAATATGCGAGTCTTGTCGGCTGACGTCGTTTTCGTTGTGGGCGGTCCAATCTCTCAGAAGAAGCGTCTCCCGATTGTGTGTCATCATTAACCACCGTAGCGTGTCCAGACATATCATGATCACTCACTCGCAGATCCTGCTGTGACTCATTCAACTCATTTCCTTGCATGTCAGGTGAGCATGGTTTCTCCATCACTTCTGCTGGAGTCGTCATAGGTTCAATGTGAACCAGTGGCATGAAATAGGGCTCTGCCTGCTCAAGTTGTTCTGGTGAAAACGAAGGTAGTTCGTCTTGGTCTTCTGTGCTAAATGAGTCCTTTGCTTCGTTGGCGTCAGGTTCCCTGATGTGATGATCCTTGTCCACAGCTTTCTTGGAGTTGGCGGCATCTCGTTCTTCCTCATATGGTAAAAAGGGAAATGGTAGTAGCAAATTCCGGTGGAGAGTTCTTGTTCTTCCAGGCTGCGACTCTGGGCGTACCTCATAGACAGCATTCAACGGGTCATTCCGATTTATGACGACGTACACCTTGTCTTCCCAGAAGGAGTGAAGTTTACCTGGTCCACCTCTTTCCAACACGTTCTTTACAAGTACTCGGTCACCTGGTTTGAGGTCAGAAGTACGCACTTTCTTATTGTACTCGCCTCGCCCTGCAGCTGTACTAATGCCTGCTTTCTCTGCTACCATCGTATAAACTTCTTTCATTGCATCCTTGAAATGCTTTACGTACTCCGGATATGATTTGGTTGTAGGTAACTCTGTGTTTACGAAGATGATGTCTATCGGTAAACGAGGTTTCCGGCCAAATAACAGTTCAATAATAATAATAATAATAATAATAATAATAATAATAAAGAATTTATTTAAAGTTGGGTACAAACATAGTATACTCTAAGAATAGAGCAACTAACTCAAACCAACTATTTACAAAAATACAATATTTACAGTTTCAGCTAATTACAGATATTACAATTACAATCATCTCCATTCCATGATTTGATCTTAAGTTTGAACGAGGCTATAGATTGACTGGACTTTATCTCATCAGATATAGCGTTCCACAGAATACTGCCTCTGAAGACAATTGAATTTAAGCCGTTTAAAACAGTTCTTGCTTTTGGTAGCTGTAATAGATCTTTTGCTCTGAGGTCATAAGTCACTTCCTTTCTTATAAACAGATCCTGCATGAATGCTGGACTTTGGCAATTTAAAGACTTATAGACCTCAGTCATCAGCTTATGGAGGTTTTTTGTATGGACTGTCTGCTCATTGTTTCTTTGTAGAAGCTCTTCGAACGAGGCTTCATAATCATTAAACAGTATACGTAAAGCACGTTTGTGAATTCTATTTATCTCCTTGTTTGCGGTTTTCCCACATAACATCCAAATTAACGGACAATAGCTTAGGCTTGACATTATAAAAGCATTGTATAGCAGCCTTGCTTTCTTGAAGTCAAGTAGTTTTGCCACCCTTGAAAATGCCGTTACTTTTCTACTTGTTTTGGTACACAAAGATTTGACATGATCCGTAAATTTCAATTCAGAGTCAATAGTAATGCCAAGAAGTTTCACATTGTCTTTTGGAACTAAAACCAGATCATCAATTTCAATACAGATATTTGCACTTTTTGGTAGCCCAAGGAACATCACTTGAAATTTTTCAGGATTTGCTACCATCTGATTCCAGTCAAACCATTTGAGAACATTTTCAATATCAACTTCTAAACATGTGGCTACATCTCCTATGTTTGCTCCAGAGGCATACAATGTATTGTCATCAGCAAAATTGCATATTCCTGATTTCTCAATGCATAACAGAAGATCATTTATATATATGTTAAACAGTAGAGGCCCAAGAATTGAGCCCTGTGGTACACCTGATGAGATGTAGTGCCAATCACTGAAGGTGGAGCCAATTTTGACGCGTTGTTTTCTATATGAGAGGTAACTATGCAATAAATTCAGGCTACCAGTCCCAAAGCCATAGGCTGCAAGTTTTGCTATCAAAAGGTCGTGGGGCAAGCAGCCGTAAGCTTTCGAGAGATCCATAAGTACAATGCCCATGATTCCTTTACCGTCCAGGCATTTGCGACATGCTTCAACTAACTTAATCAAGGCATGCTGAGTACTATATTTCTCTCGAAAACCACACAATAGATCCGAAAGCTTATTTTTCACGAATGAGAGCATTTGAGTGTACATTAGTCTCTCATATATTTTAGAAAGACATGATAGCACACTTAATGGTCGAAAATTTTTCTTTGTAGTAGAATCCCCGGTTTTGAAGCAAGGTGATAGGTCAGCTAACTTAAGATTAGATGGAAATGTGCTATTTTTGATCCCGTTGTTTATAAGGTGCGTAATTTCTTTGTAGCAATGGTTAGCAGCTAGCTTAAGCATATCAACAGGAATATCACCACTTGTTTTCTTTGATTTATCCAATCGATAGATTTCGCTAAAGACTTGGGTGGGGTCTACATTGGAGAATTCAAATTTTTCGTGTGTCCCATGTATATCCTTGATTTTCTTTATACTTGGGTGGCTAGCATACTTATTAATTGCATCAACAACTGGATCAGGAGATCTTTCATATTCTTCTATTACTTCAGGGGGAATATTAAGTGTTTCTACAATATTTGCAAAATAAGAATTAAAACACTCAGCGACCTCTTTATCATCAGACAGTATAGCCTCGTTCTCGACCAAAATTATTTTATCGGTAGCTGTACATGTGGATGAGAACAATGGCTTAAATGTTTTCCAAAAAGTCTTTTCTTTACCTGCTTCTGTCGGGTTTAATTTACTGTAATACGTTCTTTTGGCATCCTTATTCATTTTGACAACCAGATTTCGCTGTACACGGTACCTTTTTATATCATATTCGCTCCCGCTCTTATTTGCGATTTTCTTGAGCCTGGTTCTCATCATCATTGCTTTTCGGAGCTCCTTCGTCACATGTGGTTTGTTGTTACCCCTAACTCGGACGGTTTTATGTGGGGCGTGTTTATTCAATGTTTCCACAAAAACATTTTCAAATTCCGTGAGGTCTTCTGGCTTTGTTGCCAGGACTTCGCCCGTTAGATCTGATAGGAATTGACTCTCAGAAAACTTTTTATAATCGCGAAATCTAATACGTTCAAACGGTGAGCAACCGGTACTGTCATTCCGAGTGCAGTTATATGCAAAGCACATTTTGTTCACATGCTCCTTCCATCGAGATTTCTGACTTTCAGCCATGGTTCTTAACATCGACAGCAAAGTTTGATTAAATCTTTCGCAGTGGGCATTGCCCATTGGATGGTACGGCGTGGTACGACTTCGTCTTATTCCTGTCAGTTGCTCCAGATGATGGAAAAGTTGGTTCTCGAATTCTGGGCCTTGATCATGGTGGATCCGAGCAGGGAAGCCAAGCCTCAGAATAAAATCGTTGAAGATCTTTTCCGCTCCTGTGCGTGCTGATTTGTTCGTCGTGGGGTATGCTTGTGCGTACCTCGTAAAGTGGTCAATAACGGTAAGAATGTACTCGTATCCACCCACACTCCTTTCGAGGTGAACGAAATTGATTGAGATTAGTTCAAATGGTTGGCTGGTTTCAATGCTCTGAGCAGGCGCTCTTGGTGGCAAATGTGGTTTCTTCCGCTTCAAACAGCAGCATACCTTTGCCACATAATGCTCAATGTCACGTGCCATGTGAGGCCAGTAAAAGCGCTCTCTTGCAAGTTCAATGACACGCTCTGCACCGAGATGTCCCATGTCTTCATGTAAGTGCTTGTAGACTAACCTCTGATACCTGGCCGGAAGAACAAGTTGAAGCCTTGTGTTAGCTTTCATGTAAAGGGCCTGATCCTGTCCAATTACCAGTTTGCTCCATTCGTGCATGAGTAACTTTGTCATATTTGATTCTTCTGCACGTTCACTAGCAAATGGGCGTTCTCCAGTCAACTTGGCTTTCAAAACTGGTGCAATTACTGGATCATCTTCCTGTGCTTTTCTAATATTTTCCAAAGGCATAGGGGTGCATTTACCCATGGATGGCGCATCCATAAGCCGTATGGCATCAGCATTTATTGATACAGCAGTTGCCCAACCAACATTACTCTTCTCATGTGTGCTAATAGTATTTACAGTCGACTGAAAATCACTTTCGGTGGCTTCCTCTGTGCACTCGTTGATAAGATTTTCTACAGGGTGAGTCAGAAAAAACGTGGGGCGTTTGACGGATTGTGGCGTCGCATTGAGCCACTCGATCATCGTAAAATAAATTTTTCCGTGTAGCCAAGAGTCTAACTTAGATCATAAACCATTTCTCATCGAAATCAGTCATTTGATGCATTTGTTAAAAAAGAGTTTCCTCGTAAGACTCTGTATGGAAATCTTGCTAGCTTGTGAAATCTTCGACCAAGCCCCTTCAGCCGTTTAGCCTTGCCAGAGTTGCAGGTACATGTTGTATTGTCAGGGGAAACTGAAAAATTCGAGTGTGGTTCACACTAGTTAAGTCGCTTAAGTCGCTAAGATCGTGCAGAAAAAACCAAAGACAAAGACTCAGAGTTTCAATCCCTTGTCTTTTCGCCTTTCTGCACGACTCTGTGAATCAGGCTTCAGGAAACAGCGTCGTTTGCATGAAGTCCCATTGCGACAGAGCGTTTATCTGCGCGAAAGAAACCTCTTCGCAAGACGAAGAAGTACGCATTATTAATGTCTTTCAAACACATTCTCCAAGCATGGCAAGTTATGATAAGGCATCCCAAGGGAGAAAATACTACCTCCTCGTCATTTCATTCTCCCCTGATAATACCACGTGTACCTGTAACTTTTGCAAAGATAAAATGCGGAAGGGGCTCAGCGAAAGATTTCATCAGTTTGCAAGATTCCCGTACAAGGTCTTACGAAGAAATGTTTTTCAAAAAATGCATCAAATGACTAGTTTCGATGGGGAAAGGTCTATGATCTAAGTTAAACTCTTGGCTTCACGGAAAAAACTTAGTTCATGACGATTGGGTGACTAAATGCGATGCCACGGTCCGCCAAATGCGCAACATTTATTCTGACTCACCCGGTATGTCAGTAGGCATTCGTGACAGAAAATCAGCATCAATGTTAGTAATAATAATAATAATAATAATAATAATAATAATAATAATAATAATAATAATAATAATAATAATAATAATAATAATAATAATATATGAATATTTATACAGGATAAAACACTTCAACGAATCATCGTTGTTATCAACGTGTGTCCTGTTAAAAATAATAAATCAAACTGAAGCTTATGAAATCTCCTATTTACAATTTTTCGATAAAATGAAAGGATAAAAATATTTACAATGGTTCTTTGAGCTGATTAAAGTGTGCGATTTAACTAAAATGGTCTTTAAGGCTATTCTCATATGCAGTAGAATTCGTAATCTTTCTGATTTTCAGAGGCAGTTCATTGTAAATCTTTGCTCCTGTATAATAAAAAGATTTCCGAGCATATTCAGTTCTGAATTTGGGCATCTTCAAGCTGTTAGTGGCATTTCTTGTCTCCTTTCCATGATCTTGAATTGCAAAATAATCTTTAAATATGTCACAGATGTCTTTATCAATGCATTTCCGCACGAGTTTGCAAGCACGAATCTTAAAGTATGGCCTGGCCGTTACTTTAAGGTGAAATTGAAATCAGGCTGCAACCCATCGATAACCTATTGCATTAAGTTTTGCTGTCATAAGTACATATGTTAGGGGATTATTGTCAGTGTAGACAGTAAAGTGCTGGGCATAGAACAAATAACCTTGAAACTGCTCGGTGACTGCCCATTTCAAGGCTAACAACTCCAGTTTCCCGGAGTGGAAGTGATACTTCTGCTCTGCTGGAGTTAGCGTTCTTGAAGCAAAGCCAATAACTCTCATTTTTCCTGATTGTCTCTGATACAGCACGGCTCCTAACCCACTCTGTGGCGCATCGGTGTGTAAAACGAATGGCTGTGAGTAATCAGGATATCACATCATCAAGATAAGGGGCACAGATTCGATCTCGGTAGTCGTCTAAGGCCCCGTTTACACGGGATCGTTATTTTCCATCTTTTATTTTCCATGTCAGTCACATAGTCAAAATGGTGGTGTTGCACTTTACATAAATCAGGTCTTACTCTGATTCCTAGACCAGATTTAAGTAAGGACAGCACTGATTTTGAGTCAGTTTGGGTTGAAATTGAAAATAAAAATGGTAAAAATTATCTTTTTTGCTGCACCTATCGTCATCCAAGCACATCCTTTGATACCTTCAGTGAATATCTGCAAGAAGTTCTGTCTAATCCAGCTGTGTCTAACAAACAAGTCTTTATCCTTGGAGATTTCAATATCAACCTTCTGAATTACAACTCTTGTACACCTATCACTAATTATGTTAATTTTCTCTTTTCCAAGCAATTCTTGCCATACATCATTCATCCTTCCAGAGTATCTGCTCATTCTGCTACTCTTATTGATAACATCTTTTCTAATATCACAGATAATGATACCATAAGTGGTAACATCTTGACTCAAATAACAGATCATTTCCCCCAGTTTCTAATTGTCAAGCATGCAGGAATGCCTTATAAGGATTTGTCATATTTTCAACATGATTTTTCAAACCTCAATGAAGAAAATCTCCTTAATGATTTTGCAAACCTTGACCTTAACTTCTTGAATGACAGTGCTTTAGATGTAAATGCTAAGTTTAACAGACTCCTGTCTATCCTGGATGAATTAGTGAAAACTCACGCTCCACTGAAGAAACTTACTAAAAGAGATATTAAGTTCAGGAATAAGCCTTGGATCCCGGCCTTGGATCAATAGCAAAATCCAAAAGATGATGCGCATCCGAGATCGGATACTTAGAAAGCTCAAAAAGAACAAAAATCAGTCTCTTATTGATCTTTATAAACAGTTTAGAAATAGAGTTTCAGTTTCCTTGAATGAAAGTAAAGCCAGCTATTACTATAACTACTTTCAACAGAACAGCAACAACATGAAACAATTATGGTCAGGTATTAAATCAGTTGTAAGTATTAAAAAATCAAGCAACTTGAATGTGATTAACAAACTTAAGGACTCAAATGGTAACATTACATCAGACCCAGCGGTTATTGCAAACATTTTTAATAAATTCTTTGTTAATGTTTCTCATGACATCACTAAAAATATACCAAGATCCAGTAAGTCACCTGTGGATTTTATGGGTGACAGAGTTGGAAATTCATTTTTCATTTCACCCTCAGTTCCTTTTGAAATATCTGATGTAATCTCAGTCCTAAAATCTGGAAAATCTCTTGGGCCTAACAGCATTCCCATGAAAATTTTAAAGTCTCTTTCTCCATTGATATCTTCTCCACTTTCTCAAATCATAAATGAATCTTTTCAATCTGGGATATTCCCAGACAAGATGAAGTTTGCCAAAGTAATCCCACTTTTCAAGAAAGGTTGTCCACTAACAGCATCAAATTATCGACCTATTTCTCTTCTCTCTGTTTTCAGCAAAATCATAGAAAAAGTCATGTATGAACGTCTCTATAAGTTCCTAGAAAAACATGAAATCTTGTATTCATTACAATTTGGTTTTCGTGCCAGTCATTCCATTAACCATGCCCTGGTTAGTTTAACAGAAGCAATAAAAAATTCACTAGACAATAGAAAATTTGGTTGTGGAATATTCATTGATTTGCAGAAGGCATTTGACACTGTGAATCATCGTATTCTTTTGATGAAGCTTGAGCATTATGGAATTAGAGGAACCTCCTTAGATTGGTTTGAATCCTACCTTTCAGATAGGAAACAATGTGTCCCGGTGAATGGATCTTACTCTTGTTATCTCAATGTTACCTGTGGGGTTCCACAGGGTTCTGTTCTTGGACCTCTTCTTTTCTTGATTTACATTAATGATTTACCTCTCTCATCCCCAAAACTAGCCTTTTACTTATTTGCAGATGATACTAATATCTATTGTGAATCTGAAAGTCTTGATCAGCTTCAAAGTGTGGTAAACAAGGAATTAAGAAAAGTGAAAATGTGGCTTGAGGTTAACAAATTGTCACTCAATATTGATAAAACTAATTTCATAATTTTTAAGTCACCTCAATATTCTTCATCTGAAACTGTCAGCATCAAAATTGGAAAGTTCCCTATCAAGCAGACTCATTATGTCAAATTTCTTGGTGTCCTTCTGGATGAAAATCTTTCATGGAAGTATCACTTGACAGAACTATCCAAAAAACTGGCTAGAACTTGTGGTATGTTTTTCAAAGTAAGACACTTCTTACCCATCAATATTTTAGTCTGTCTTTACAACTCTTTATTTTCTCCATTTTTACAATATGGAATTTTAGTTTGGGGTCTTACCTATGAGACTCATATCAATCCAGTATTTTTGTTACAGAAAGGGTTATAAGGGCTATTGCGTTTGAACACTTTACTTCTCCCACTACACCTCTCTTTTCTGATTTAAAGATTTTAAAGCTATGTGATCTATTTAAATTGAAACTGCTTTCTTTTGTATATGATTGTGTAAATAAAATCTCTCCTTCTTGTTTTCATTCTTTTTTTGATTTAGTTCAATCCGTTCATCAACATGGTACACGGCAAGCCACTAAAAGTGATATTTTTCTAACTCAGAAAAATACTTCTCAATATGGCCTTCGATCAGTTCGTTACTTTGGAGCTAAGTGCTGGAACGACATTCCCTTGGATATAAAAAAATCACCCTCTTCTATTAGTTTTCGTCGTAAACTCAAAGCTTTTCTCTTTGAAAATAATTATGAAGATTGATCATAGAATAGGCACAAAAAGGTCACCATCTGCCCTTGTCATATAATCTCAATGAAAGTCTTCACATGTATCTGAAATACTATTAAAACAGGGGGTGCACTCTCCTCGATTAGTCTGACTACTGAGAGAGCTCCTCCTTAAAATAATTCCCCTCCATACAATTTATCTTCTCTGTTTTGTGTAATGTATATTGTATTAATTTTGCTTACTGATGTATTAATTTTCTGTATCTTTTATTCCTGTAGTTTAGTTATTTGTCTGTTTAGTTACTTCATAAATTGTATGTAGTGGAATTTAGAATATGAAACTGAAACTGAAACTGAAACAGATCGGATCCAAATGGGATCGGATCCATTTGGATCCGATCCACTTTTTGAGCGGCGTTTACACGGGTTCGGATCCAGAACTGTTCGCGTTTACACGGGATCGGATCCATTTGGATTTTATGGATTCTCAGCAGCGCTCTAGTAAACCTTTTCTCCTATTGTAATCAGATCCATTGAAATTTTTCACTCTAATAGACTCTGTCTCATCTCTGATCCCCCTCTTTGAAATTTCAACAAAGGATTTTCAGTTTAATCGTGTCACTTCCTATCCGTACCAGTTTGGATCCGATCCCACCCGTTTACATGAGACCCTTTTGGGATCGGATCCAAACGGGATCACCTTCGAAAGTGATCCCGTTTGGGTACGGATAGCAGATTCAAATGGGTTCAGATCCGTCGAGTCCCGTGTAAACGCAAGGCCTATCCGTTACACTTTGGGTACGGATCCATTTGGATCCGATCCCGTGTAAACGGGGCCTAAAATGTTCTCCATGAATCGTTGGAATTCTGCAGGCAAATTCTTTAATCCCATGGGAATACCGACCCACTCATAGGGCCCCAATGGTGTTACGAATGCGGTCAAAGGACGACTTTCTGGGTCCATGAACCCCTGATGATATGCTTTTCCCTGGTCAATAGTGGAGAACCATTTCTGTCCTGCAAGGCTGTCCAATGTATCTTGAATCCTTGGAATAGGGTGTGAATCTGCATGTGTCTTATTGTTCAGATCTCTATAGTCCACACAAAGTCTCATGGATCCATCCTTCTTTCGTACGATAACACAGCAACTACTATAAGGTGATCTTGACTTTTCTATGAACCCTCGGTTCAGGAAATCTTCAATGTATTGTTTTAGTTCAGTGTATTATGGTCGTGGTACAGCAATGTAATGCTTCGCAGCAGGTGTCATCTGCTAAATTGATCTTTAGCTTAAATCCTTCTTCACACCCAATGTCATCTTTGCTCACACAAAAATGTCTCTTTCTTCATACAACATACGTTTGACCATAATCTCCTGTTCTTCTGAGAGTTCTCCTGGTGAGACATTAGGAGCAAGTTCTTCTGCAAAGTCTGCACTGATTCGATCACTCTCCTCCTCACCACTTTTTGCTGTGTCAACTTGTTGAGCTTCTTGCTGTACTGGTGTTTCTTTGTGTTGCACCTCAGCTGGCGTAATTGAACGAACGAGCTGCAATGTACCTAGGACAGTTTGTCCCTTCCCGTACAAGTGAAGCCTGGCAAAAAGGCTGGAAAGGCAGGAAATCCCTGGAAGTTCCAGGCTCGCCAGCCTGCCAGTGCTGGAATAGGCTGGAAAGTCGGGTTGAGAAGCTAGTGCCTGTTTTGCGACCCTGGAACAGCCAGGATTGTCTGGAAATTTTCCTGACTAGCCATGAAAGCCTGGACATTGATTCCAGGCTAGTAGGGAAAGCGAAGCGTAATGAGATTTCGCAATGATACCAGGCTGGGAAAGGCAGGAAAGGCTGGAAATCGAGTCAAAGGGCACCCGACATAGCCTGGAAAGCCTGGAATATTTTTATGTCTTACATAAAAAAAAGAGTTTTCCCAATGCGCTAAGAAACAGGATTTTCATTGACTGGATTTGAAATTTGGCGGTAGCGGATGAATTGGTCGTTATTTCAACTTGACGGTTGAGCCGCAGGAAAGTTTGAGTTGGTGTTCATTTTACGTTGCTGTTTTATCAAATTTCATAGTTATTACGGCGATGGTCTCTGTAATTCTTGGTCGTTACTAGGAAGAAGGACAAAAATTAGGAAACCTGGATATCTGTAGAGGAAGTGTAGTATCTGTAGAGGAAGTGTTCTGTAGAGGATCTGTACAGAGGTTCTGTAGAGGATCTTTACGCAAGTATCTGTAGAGGAAGTGTTCTGCCAACTTCAAAAACTAAACCCCAGGAAATCATCTCCAATAGGAAGTATACCTGCGAAGGTTATCAAGGAAAATTCCGATATTTTTGCACCAATTCTTCAAAACCATTTCAATGCAAATATCTCGCAAAATGACTTTCCAGAAGTATTGAAAGCAGGAGACATCACATCACTTTACAAAAAGGACGACAATTTCGTAAAGAAAAATTATAGACCAATCACAGTCTTGCCTGCTACATCCAAAGTCTACGAGAGACTGATGGAATCTCAAATGAAAGCCTATGCTCACCGTTTTCTCAATTCGCTGCTATGCGGTTTTCGGGAAAATTATAGCACACAGCATGCTTTACTTCGATTCCTAGAAAACTGCAGAAAGGCATTGGACAATGGAAACACTGCCGGAGCCGTATTTATGGACCTTTCCAAAGCCTTTGATTGCTTAAATCATAATCTTTTAATTGCAAAATTAGAAGCATATGGCTTTGGCAGAGGAGCTTTGCAGCTTATCCACAGCTATCTAGATAGAAGGAAACAGAGAGTTAAGGTCAATGGATCTTTTAGCACATGGAAAGAAACCAGCGCAGGCGTACCACAGGGATCTGTCCTTGGGCCTCTCTTGTTCAATATTTACCTGAATGACCTTTTCTTGTTTGTGCTGGACAGCAAAATATGCAACTATGCTGATGACACAACCATTTATGTCTGCGATCGCAATCATGAAAACATAATCAATAGACTAGAAAATGAAACCCTAATACTGTCAGAGTGGTTTCAAAATAACTACATGAGACTAAATGGCGAAAAGTGCCACTTAATGATTTTCGGTGAAAAAAGCAATAATCTCTCAATAAAAGTTGGAAACACAACAGTCAAAGAAAACACAGAAGAAAAATTGCTTGGCGTCACTTTGGACAAACAATTTTCTTTTAAAACACACGTGCAATCGCTATGCAAGAAAGCAAGCCAAAAACTTCATGCTATATCGCGTATTTCCTACTTTCTTGACACCGAAAAACTTAAGCAAGTAATGCAGGCTTTCATTCTATCCCAGTTTAGCTATTGCCCCTTAGTGTGGATGTTCTGCAACAGACATCTTAATAACAAAATCATCAATATTCATAAAAAGGCACTGAGCATCGCATACAAGGATAGTGTCTCAGACTTTGATGCACTGCTGACGAAAGATAATTCTGTGTCTATTCACAAGCGGAATCTGCAGTTGTTGATGACAGAGATCTTCAAAACAAAATCGAATATAGCCCCAAGCTTTATGACGGAGATTTTCATTGAAAAGAACCATGCCCATCTTCTTAGAAACAAGAGCCTCTTACAGCTGCCCAAAGCCCGAACAGTTCAGTTCGGGATAGAAAGTATTGCTTTCTTGGGAGCTAAACTGTGGCATGGACTCTCAAATGACATTAAAGAGTCACTCAATGTTTCCGTCTTTAAAAAGCACATAAAAAATGGAAAGGCGACGACTGCGGATGCCGATTGTGCAAGACATACGTAGCACAGGTTGGGTTCTTGAACTAATTTAGTTTTATCTTCATTCAAAACTCACCTGTAAATATGTATTATATGTAGATATCATTTATTGTTAAATTAATTAGATTTTACTTTGCACTTTGTAATTATTTTATCTTAGTTCTTTTTTTTTTGTTTAGTAGGCATCAATTAGCTGTAATGTAGCTATCTTAAAAAGCCTACTATAAAGAAATTAATAATAATAATAAAATAATAATAATACCAAATGCAAATGGAATGTATGCATATTTTGTGGTTCTCAACCGTACAAAGATTGAGAAACACCAAAACATAGTAGCAAGAAAAGAGAGAGAGAGTCATTCGGTAAGTCCGACTTGTAGTCCAAAAGCTATGTTGACGCTTGAATTTGTACAAACGGTAAGCCAGCTGATATTGCTTCTTCCTCTTTATGACAACTGCCCAAGAGCTCGGTTGCTTGGCTTAGGCCCCTGCAGTGAAACAACTGCAGTTGATCGCAAGGTAGTAACTTCCTTGAGTACTTCACACAGCAAAAAATACTAAAATTTCATGAGAATTTTCTCCGTGGAAACTTGGAGGAAAGGCGCAATTTCCTATTTCTGACGTAAGACACGGAAACTTACCTAGTTCCTGCTAAGTTTCTTCTGCCAACACTATCAGAAATTTAAAGATATTTTGCTGTGTCAACGGTAACACAGGAGAGGATTAGGGCCTAATTTCTGGTTCATCCAAGAGAACAGAAGCACTCACTTAATAAGGTCTCATAACTTTAAAGCTCGTCATAGAGGAAGAAGAGTTAAATTTAGACGACAAGTAATTTGATATATGACAACCAGCTGTTGGGCCGTACTGTTCGCCTGTGGTGAAGATGGAGTTGCAGTTATTCACCGGATTTTAGTGCAAGCACTGCGCATGGATCGCACAAACATAAAGTATCATAATTCTTAATCATCCGCACCCCTCTTTAGCTTGATGCAAGTCATGGGGCAAATTTCTCGAGCATGCTAGACCTCTGAATAAAGACAGTAAAAGAGAAGAGATATATAGAATAGTTAGGTCACAACCACGATGAATTAGGTCTTTTGCATAGGGTTAGTATGAAAAAATGCTGTGCTGGGTTGCTACATTTTTCCTGCTGCCGTTTTTACAAGCCTGTCTGCCTTCCCGGGATTTCTGATATTTTCCTGTCTTTTATTTGTTGAAGCCAGCCAGCCGGCCTTACAGGGTTTTCCTGGGTTTTCCTGTCTCATAATAGACCTTTTAGCTATTCTGAAAACGAATGTGGATAGAACGATATTTCATTAGAATTTTGTAGAGTTTTCGAATGTGCACAATTGCGATCGAAGCTGTAACGCCACTCTTTCGAACCTCGCGTATAAATTTGTATAAAAATATCGTTCGATCCAGGCTCTTTCGTAGAATAGCTAAAAGGTCTATTGTTCAAATTTGCCAGCCTTCCCAGGAATTCCAGGGTTTTCCTGCCTCTCGTTAGTTCAAGCTCACATGCCATCCAGGCTTTTCTAGGCTTTTCCTGCCAATTACTTCCTGCCTTCTAGGGTCTCCCAGGGTTTTCCTGCCTCTTATTTATCAAAGCGGTAACACCTTTTTCCAGGCTTTTCTAGGGTTTTCCATGGTTTTCCCGGGTCTAAAGACAACTGGAATTGAATAGATTTTCTTCCAGCCTAGGCAGGAAAAGTCCGGCTGTCTTCCAGCCTTTCCCGGGATTTTTACCCTGATTCCAGGCCCCTGGATTCCCGGGAAAGGCTGGCAGAATTGCCAACCTTTTTCCAGGGAATTCCCTAGATTCTCCAGGCTTTTTTCATACGGGTTTACAGTAATATCATGGGCTGTATTGTTAATAACTTGCACGTAAACCTTACCACAATTTTTCTCTTTAGCATCTCAAGTGATGGGCAGATCTCTATTCCTGGCGGTACATGTGCCTCCAAATCAGGCTCAAAGAGGACAGGTATCTGCCTTTCTATCATGCCAATATCGCAACGACATGGAAGCCTCTTTGTTTCACTTTTTCGTACAACAATATCTCTTTTGAACATTTTAACGATGCTGGTGGATTCTTCCGTGGATGAACTAATGACGTTTACCAATGTCATAAGATCTTTTTGCGACTTCTAATGGAAACTTCCTGATAACAATGATATAATTCCTTCCAAGTCTGTAGCCAGACCTTTCTCCTTTATGACCTCTTCTATCAAGTTGTATCCAATGATTGGTTGCTCAAGCTTATAGTCAGTAACCAACATTGGAACCGAGATTAGAACTTCAATGGAATCACCATCTGTTTGCGAAAGTTGAAAATCTATTTTCACCAACCCTTTATAGGGAAGTTTTGAGCCATTTGCAGTCATCAGTTCAAGATCTGTACCTTCAGAAAGTAAATTCTTCACAGCTCGAATCTCAATTTCTGGGAAATAGTCTGCAAGTTGCTGTGCACTTATGATAGATACTTGAGCACCAGTGTCAAATAGTGCTTCGACCTTAACTTTGTTCATAAATGCAGTTATAAGAAACTTTGTCCCCAATGATTTCGAAACTTTTTCCCTTTCTTTGAGTGTGATGTAGCTAATGTACACTCCTTGGTCATTACTGTCACCTAGGCCCAAACTTCCAGTGCCATACAATTGCCTATGTTGCTGCATTGCCTAGCAGAGTGGTCTATGGTATTTCCAGTCTTTCTTCTGACAATCTTTACTGCAATAGCTCCTATTTAAGCATCCACCACAGGAAAATATTAGTTCTTTCTTCACACCGAAATTGTTACAAATATGGGACTTCTGCCTTCAGTGCCCTTATTTCGGAGAGCACTTGTTCGTGAAAAGGGGCAGCTGGTTCTTTAGCTTTACGGGGGGCTGATGTCTCATTTTTTTGGGCCAACCGATTTTCCGTTGATGGTAATTTTTCTGCTTCCCCTCCTTGTCTCTGGGAGATTTTAGCTTTTCCCTTATATCCAATCCCCAACTTTGCATTTCTTTCCGACTCCTCTGCTTCAGCCAGGTTGAGTTGTGCAATGAGCTCTGCGTCCGTTATGTCCGGTTGTTGAATAAATACCTTCATTCTCGACCTCAAGTTGTTACTGATAAGCCCTGTTTCTAATGCATGCAAAAACATTGATTGGCATTGAGCAGCATCATATTTCAATTTTTCTACCCTCTTGTTTTGACGCAAATAGAATTTTTTCTCTGAGGTTCAAAGCACGGAGCAGGAAATTTTGTGGCTCTTCGTTTGGTGTTTGCACTAGGCTAGAAAGGCTAGCATAGAGTTCACTGGCATTCTTTTCTTGGTAATGTGCTCTGATGATCTTAATTACGGTGGGGAGCCAGTTTCCCTCATCGCTTCGAGATAATCTTTTAGGGGTAGCCCTGGGGCAATACATTTTATTATGGCCTCAATTATCTCCTTATCCGAGTAGCCCTTTTCTTTCCCACTTTCGATTTGTCTGCTCAAACTGATGAATGATAATTGATTCTTTGTTCCCTGAGACCCAATTGTCCCTAAAATACGAAAATCTCTCTTCAAAATTGATCTTAAACAGCCCAGGCTTGCTTGCGGGTTTCTTGCTCAACCCCCGTCTGACCTGTTATTGTGGCAAACCGCACCTGAATGGCTTCGAGATCTCTCTTTTGTTTCTCTTTCAGTAAATAGACCTCCCTGTCCATTTCCCGTCTTTACTTCCTCGTCTACCGCGAATGTTTCACTCGGTGCTTCCGTATCTTTTGATTTTGGATTTATTATTTCCAGCGTTTGCTTCAAAAATGGCACCTTTTCTGTGTCCTTCAGGTTATCTACTAATTTCTCAATTTCTTTGGTTAGAACTCTTACGGTGGCGAAACGGGGTTTCCCCTCAAAGTCTAACTTTTCGATTTTCAGTTTTTCACAAACACTGTAAAGTTCATCCCTATCTAAACACGAAGCCAAACCTTGAATTTTGAGTTGTATGTCCTCAATTTCCTCATTCATTTTGAACCAAAAATGTCCAAACAAAAACACAGAAATCGAATCGAACTCACAGTTCAATATGAGCCCTACAAAATGTAAACAAACGCCGCGTAGTCACGCACTTACGCACGCGAAGAAAGAAACAAGAAACACACTCAAATATCCACAAAACAAAGCAATACACAAAATCAATTCAAAACAAGTTCAGGTATTAAATCCGCTACACAAACTTCACACAACCATTTCGCCTGCAATCGCTCCAAAAAGTCATAAATCCGAGATATCTAAAAAGAAACACAATATTCAGCAAAAATCAACATTAAATGAAACCCTTGCGAACGGGCCTTCGTTCTTCTTTCACTCGTTTCTTCACAAATTTCTTCTTGAATGATCGATGCAAAAATAAACAAATAAATCGTTCTCACAGATCAGCAGTTGGAGTTATTTACTATCACGTCGAGGTCACCAGAATTGTTAGATGCACGCAGCGACTCAAGCAAAATCATTCCTCCTGCGACACATTCGAAGAAAAAACAAAACGTTTTCCAAACACACAACTAATTAACTCCCTTCAATGAAAACCTGTTTACATCAAAAAAAGAGCTTCTCAGTTTCTTAGCGTTCCTTCTGTCTTCTCCTCGCTCTTCTCTCTTCTTCAACTCTTCTCAGTCCGGGGGGTAGTCAAACTACTTGTATGCAAAGTTTTGGGGGCTTCCACAGAGGGCCTCACAAAAGGCTTGATACATTTTGTAGAATTGTTGACCGTGAAAAATAGTGAACGACTCTCTAATGCTACTCAATCAAAGCTTACGTAATAAATGTACATAAACATCACCCAATATTGTTTGCAGAATAGCAAGGAGGTCTTTTCACTTCAATGCCAGTATAGACGATTAAGGGGGCGTAATAGTATCGATAGGGAGGAACAAGAAACTACGTCACTTAGCTTCATAGTTTCCTAGTACCTACCTTTAGATGATAAATAAAACGATCAAAATAAACGAATATACATACAATTGCAGGTATTATTGCCAGCATCATAATATCCATCCTGACATTCTGTGCAAAGATCCCCTTCGTATCCACTTTCGCAATCACATTTCCCACTTCCTGATCTCGTTCCTGAGCCCTAAATGAATTTCACAAAAGTTACTTCAAGTCCTACAGATATCTACCGAGTGTCCTAGCATGATGTATTTTGGTTGACGAAATGTATATTCATCAATTATGAACTGATTTCATTGTATATCACCAAAAATATCAAGGTAAACGAATACTCAGCCCCTCAATTGTTTGAAATCTGACGAAGCTTCATCCTACTAAAGTGTCCACAACAAAGAACTGAGTTTTGAATCGGGGCTGACCGATTCGCAAGTTGCAGGAACGTTTCTTTGCAACAAGTTCTTGGGGAGGTTGCAACGACTTTGTTACTGTCCAATTTCCCACCAATTTCACGTTTCGCCGGTATTGTGTGAGTGACTAAAATTTTGCTTCTATCACATCTTGCACCGTTTTCAAACTTTGACGATGCCGGTATCATGAGAACGTCTAAAAAATAGGTCCTAGTCACAACAACAGTCTAAAGGAAAGAAATTGATAGCAATCTGCAAGACGCTGGTGACAATATTTTAAAACACCTTCATTTTGAAGGAAATGAGCTAGCTATTGAACCATTCTTCTGGACTTGAAAAAAGGATATAAAGTGTTGCATGCTTTGCAAGCAAAATTGCATTCTTTAATGATGACTTTAATCAATGACATGAACTACACATTTAACCGGAAGTTGCCATCAGCAGCTGTGTTATTTCAGTACATCGCCACATCATTCTGTCTGCGTTTGTTGTTTGGGAGCGGTTTGACAGCTTTCTTGTTTGCAATGAACAAATCTCCATTTGCACTGACGCCATTGCCGCATCTCCTGCAGAACTATTTTCTATGTTAAATTGGCGAGCTCTTAACCGACTTTCAGGCTGTTGAAACAAATTCTAAGTTGCCGCCTCAGGATTATATTCATTGAAAAGTAATTTTGAAACTAGTTTTCAGAATTTACTGTCCAGCGACACAAATCGGTCTTGATTGTCCGAAAAAATGCTGCAGATTCGACGAATCACTTACTAGTAACTTTTGAACTAATCCTTGATAGTAACGTTGAAGATTATATAGGTGCTTTGAGAGTTGAAATATCAATGTTAAGAAAACCAAATTTCCTTCCATCTCCAAACGAGAGCTTTTGGGGTTTGGCCTCAACTTCAAATGCGCTGTCTTGAAGAAAAACTTGACCCAAAGAGGATTACAAAAAAGACGTCCCGCAATGGCTGTGGCGACACGAAGGTTTTCTCACATCCCAACGTAAGTTTTTCACTTTTTTTGATTTCTCATTTGCTTTGGATTCGATAGTTTTCTGCAGATTCAGTTCTAGCCCTATGAGCCAAAGCATTGCAACAGCACCGTTCTGAGATAAAGGAGTGCGACCAGAAACTATAACCAGAAAGACTATAACCAAGATAAAGAGATCACTGTGGCCACAGCCAAGATATATGTCCCACAGATCATACTTTAAAGGCAGTCTGTCCCCTTGTTGAATGAAAAAAGATCGATAAAGATCTCTATCGAATATTCCCCAAATTTACGCTAATCTCCTTTATTCAACGAGTGAACGGTCATTCATGCGTAATTTTCATGGCCATGAAAATTACGCCTGAATGACTTTGCTTTGTTTGGGTGAAGCAAATTATCGAGGGGACAGACTGCCTTTAATGATATCACTGCGATCTCAGCTAGGATGTGAGCTAGCCAACAATTGAGTAAAGGTGAAGGTATATCTCTAAGTACAGTTCGCCTCACTTAGAAGGAACCTGATATACATGATACGAATTATAGGTACCTCACAGCTTCCATGACCACTACAAGGAGTACTTCTTCCTCCAGGGCATTCTGCAAGGAGAACAGGAAAAGCTCTACACTTAACATAGCGACCAAGGCACCGAACTAATAAAACAACAAAGATATGGGCAAGCATCTTGTTCAATACAGGCGATCTTCAAAAAGATGCTAACCAATACAATTCGCCGTTCCCCTTATTCACGCAGCGCGCAATGCATTCTGGGAGTAGGCGTATAGGAACACATGTTTCCAATGTAAACATACTGCGAGCGTCTGTGCACAAGCAAGTTTGCGTTCGTTTACATCGAAAAAAGTGCTGTTTTTTGCTGCAGAGTTCGACTGTAATGGTTTTCGAAACTTCAGCACGGGCTCAGTGCCTAAAAGATGGATGAAAGTTACGCAGGAGACAAAGAAATCGAGAATCCTTCGATCTCTCCGAACCAAGACGAAGATGTTCCTACTAATAATCATGACAATGACGTTTGGGAGTCGAGCACAAGTAAAGGATGGTCGATCGAGCTAAAGCATATGCCACTCTTTACTGAAAAAGAATTAAATGACAAGCTTATCAACAATGCAGAGACGATGCCGGATAACGTCACACCGAAAGCTCATCGCAACAAACGCCAAGGATATAAATTATGGAAGGAAGGTTATGTCTCCAACGTCAGAGTGAAACCTAAAGTTTACGTGCAAAACGTTAAGTTATTTCTGGTAAAGGCTACTGTCTCTGCATCCATGAAGAATCAGAAATACACTGTTTATTGCCATTTAGATCAAACATTTGGAGATGTTAGGTACGCAAAGTGCAATTGCAAAGCAGGACAGGGTGGATGCCGCAAGCATGTGGCAGCCCTCTTGTACACTCTACTGGACTTCTCAAATTTGAGCCTTCTGTATGTTCCAGAAGATGTAACATGTACACAAGTGCTGCAAAAGCGGAGCATACCAAGTCAGAAATTATCCTCCAACACTGCAGTGAAGTTTAATCATCTTGAATTTGAAAAGACAAACTTTGAAAGAGACAATTCAGGAAGCAGGAAACGGCCCAAAGTAATGGGAAACAGAGAGAACTTTTGTGCCACTCCATTGTTTGCCAAGAATCCTACAACAGCCCAAATACAGGCGATATCTGAGGAATTAGAGAAAGCTGGGAAAGCCAGCATCCTTGTTGCAACGTTGAAGGGCAACAGTTACAACCCTTGCAACTTTTTTTATTCCTGCAATGAAAAGAATGATGGTGTAGCAGTGATTGGACCAAGTGCATCAAATACTTTGGTAAGGCCAGATATCTTCTCCAGCATGCTTTCTGAAATAGACTTGTCAAATCTTTGTGTGGAACTTGCAAGTTAAATTGAATCCAAAGTTGGTTTATCCATACAGCAGGCAAGATATATTGAATCGGAATCAAGAGCACAGAGCCAGAGTCAGATTTGGCACTTTGAAAGGTCAAGACATTTGACTGCATCAATATTTGGACATGTTTTAACAGGAGACAAAGCATTTATCCAAAGTCCATATTAGATGCTTTTACCAGGTCAAGGGACGGAAGGAAACTAGCAACTACAGCCCCTATTCAGTGGGGGAAAGAGAATGAGAAGGTGGCCTTACAATGCTATGAAGAGCAAATGTCATCAGGTTGTTTTATCATTGATTCAGGGCTTGTGATAAACCCAAGATGGCCTTGGTTAGGGGCGAGTCCTGACGGTTTGGTGTTGCAGGATGGGGAAACTGTTGGAGCTGTTGAGATAAAATGCCCATATTCAAAGCGTGATATGCCGATCTCTGAAGCATGCGCAGAAAGGAGCTTCTTCTTAGAAATGAAATCATTAAGTCCTTCATTAAAAGAGAAACATGCCTATCATTACCAGTGTCAGGGAGTAATGAACATTTTAGGATTAAAATGGCTGGATTTTATTGTCTACACAAAGAGGACCTTTATAGGGAAAGACTTGACTGTGATCAAAAGTTATGGACTGACAAAATGTTGCCAGGTCTTACCAATTTCTTTACTGAGTTTATCTTGCCTGGTTTGTAGTTCAGTTTTGAATTTCTGTGAAGGCTATCATACAGTTTGAATTCAATGATGAAGTTTTACCAAAGTTCTATTTCTTCTGCAACTAACAGGTACACTACAGTATCTCAGACCCCACAATTATGACAAACTAAGTCTGGCATTGAACAATCTTTTTTCCATACTGTCTTCTTGCTAAAAAGTAGACAGACCAAGCGAATTTCTTCTTGTAAATGTTGAGACCTTTTGTTTCCTTAGATTAGATCATTATTTTAAACTTTTAATTTGATTATGGCAAAAATAAAGCATACATACATACCAGCAAAGCTAGTTTTTTTGAGATAGTAATGGTTTTATCACTATTACAATACAGGCCTTTTTGCGAATTATTTCAGATGTTTCATTTTCTTAAGGAGTCTTGTTCAAGAAAACTTAGTCCTTCATATGGCTCAAGAATTCTCATTAGAGTTCAAAGGACTCTTACAGCTCCTTAAGAAGTCTCTCAAAAGCCTTTTCGTAGATGTGCAAAAGGCTGTGCTGCCATATTACATATTTTCTACACAAGCTGTTTGTATGAAATTCATTTGAAGATTAGATGTCAATATAATTGAAACAAACTTTTCTAATTTTGTCTGTTATGAACAGGCACAGGAGACCCCCACTATAAGTAAAAGGTGAATTGGAGGAACTTTCTGAAAACCTTTCAAGGGCTATCTGATAATGTTAAGTGGCTGTGAGTACTTAGTGAATTTCTTGAGTTGCTCATCAAAATGGTTTGTGCAAGGTTGACAGCTTGCATTATCAAAGAGTAACATCTAAAAATATTCCATCCAGATCAAATTTGCAAATATGTGTTAACAAAGATCATCCAATAAACAATACAGATTAAAGAGCCTTTTGTCACCAAACATAAGAACAAAACTAACAGGTTGTCCTCGATTAAACCATATACCGTAGAAGAGATGCTTTGGTTCAAAACTTTAAAACATCTTTATCTCCATTTTAACACAATCTACAAAAGGCAAATAACAGTTTTTGGCATACTCAATGAATAGCAAGATGCATAGTTCATATTCAGTCAGATTCAGCTATCAATGGAGGTAAAAAATTTGTTAGATAGGTACAAACAATCCATATCTTATTCAGATCAGCAGCCATTGAAATGGGAAATACAGTTCTCAAAAATTCTAAATTTTTTATCCTTCTTATTGATCTCTCAGCATGTACACGAACTTATGCAATACGTCTTGCCTCTGTTTCCTCTTGGATACTCAAATAAGCACTATTTCTGAGAAATGGCGGTATGTTCAAATACGTATCTGGTGGCAAGTCATCTGCTATGGTAAATCCTTTGTCTGCCATAACAGAATCTTCCTTTTCTAGGAGATCAAGAATGCCACAGTCCCTTGTAATTGCATTGTCACTACATCTCCCTGCATATAGATCAGAGACAAACGTCACAGCACCAGATGGAGCAATGCCAACCAAACCTTTGGCAGTATTGTGGTGTTTGTAATTCGAGTATGTCTCACTCTGTGACCTCATTGAACTTGGCATTTCTATGAAGACTTCAGTACCATCAATCATCACTTGTGTTGTTGGATATGTATCTTTGAAGCATTTTGGCATTGTTTTTTTAACAGTTTCCTTTGATGCCCATATTGGTAATGAGCGAAACCTTGAATGGAGAAAGTCAATCCATGTTATGAATATCCTAGAAAAATGTGATGTATATATCCCAGCCCTATATGACAGATCTTCCTCTAGCAACCCACAGCGCAAACGAACCAGGACCAACAGGAATTCTCGTTCAGCTGACAAAGAGCGTTTTGGGCATCGCTTGCTTCCATTCTCATTTACTTTTTGAGAATTTGTGTTGGAATCATAGTAGATCAGCTTGTTGACAGCAGGTCCAAAAGATTCAAAAACAATTTTAAAGATTTGGTAGTCTGTGAATCCAGTATAAAAGTGAAACCTTTGGTTGTCATCCTTAATGTTGTCCACATTAAACTTTGTTTTCTGCTCCCTCTCAAAATTTTGTTTGAGCTTTTCACATTCAGCTGATAAATTTTCAACTTTGATGGTATGCTCCATCTTTAGTTTCTCAATTCTTTCCTTGAGTGCTTCAATCTCTTCTTCTGCAGTTTTTTTCTTGGGCACTTCTTTGCTGAGGTTAGCACTTGTTTTCTCGTATGCTGCTGTGGCTTTATTGACCAGTTCCACATCTCTGTTTCTAGAACGAACTGTTGTCCTTTCCTTTGCAATGGTTGGCCTCGTAGCTTTGGGCACTATCAGAGGCAAATTGTTCATATAGGTTTTCATCCCACCAACAAAGTATTGGGAGCATACTCTGTGGCTCTCGGTTGGATTGTTAAGGCCTTTCTGCTGATCAAGTTAATCCATTTCTTTCGGATCTCCTGCTTCTCTTTCGATTTCCCATTTGGAAAACAATAAAATTTTAAATGTCTGTTCTTTTTGCTATTGGCTGTGCAAAGAGGCACTGCACATGTGTCCCCCCCCCCCCCGACTGGCCGAACTTCCTTGCTCACTTGCTCTCTGTCGTCATGATTAGGTCCATCTTCTTAGTTCAAAGCGATCGAACGATTCTCAATTTCTTTGCCTCCAGCGCAACTTTCATCCATCTTTTCGCACTGAGCCCGTGCTGAAGTTTCGAAAACCACTACAGTCGAACTCTGCAGCAAAAACCGCACTTGTTTCGATGTAAAACATTTGTAAACGAACGCAAACTTGCTTGTACACACACGCTCGCAGTATGTTTACATTGGAAACATGTGTTCCTATACGCCTACTCCCAGAATGCATTGCACGCTGCGTGAATAAGGGGAGCGGCGAATTCATAGTCATAGGAAGGCTTTACGAAAAGCTTATTTTTGACCAGTAGTACCAGGAAAAAGATGAAAATGGATTCCTGACACCAAACCAGTCTGGCTTCAGAGCCCTCCATTCAGTTGTTACATCTTTGCTTAAATGTACAGATGATTGGTACAGCGGGTTAGACACAGGTCAGATGATTGGACTAAGTTTGTTTGGTTTTGAAATATTCCAAACGGCACCTTCCAATTACAGCTGTGAAGACTCTTTATAGCAGCATTGTAGAGCCCCATTCAGTATTGCTGCCCAGTTTGGGGTTGCTGTAATGCTGCAGAAATCCAACATTTGCAGAAGCTCGAGAACAGGGCAGCTAGCATTGTTACAAATAGTAGTCTTGATGCTGCTATCAAGCCTATATTTGAAAGTTTGGGATGGAAAAACATACAGCAATTGATAAGTACACAGTCAAAGATGGTAACTTTCAAGTCTTTGAAGAATCTTGCCCCAAAATACCGTTTTGAACTTTTCAATAAAAATGGTGAAGGTTCTTCCATCCGCAACACAAATACTGATGTCAGGTTGCCCAAAAACACTGCGCAAGGACAAAAGCCTTTTCATTTCGAGGTGCCAAGATACGTAACAGCCTCTCTACTGAGCCCAAACTGGCACCCTCCCTGCACAATTCAAAATAAGTTTGGGTAGATAAAGTTTCTTGGATAATCTGGGGTCTGCCTGGCCCTTGGTTTTGGGCCTGGTTTCAGCTGACTTGGCAATTGGGATTTTGAGTGGGCCTGGTAGCATGTGGTGGGAGATGGGGATGCTGCCGGCACTGATCTCGGTCTCTCTGGTCGATCTGGTGGAGATCGGGCTTGGGATTGGGGGTTGGTGGATCCATGGGTCGACTGAGAAGCCTCCCTGCTCAAAAAAGAAAAAAAATCAACCTTTTTTGCTTTTCTATCCTGAACATATTGTAAATATTGTATTTTATAAACACTTTAGCTTTAAATTTCTCATTAACTATTGATTTCTGTAACAAATGGTATGTTTACATGGAGGGCCCCTTGAAAATCAGCCTTTGTTGCAGGGTCACCCTCCCTAAGTGATCGAAATGATTGATTGAAATGAAATTTACCCTACTCAAATAGGCCACACCGTCCTGAGTCTATGACATACTTTCTTAACAAAGTTCTTTCGATGAGCAATCAAAACAGCGTAAAATTACAATGAAATTTCCCTAATATTCCTGTCCTACAGCAACAAATTGAACTCGCTTTAGCATGCGTTATCCCATTAGGAGAATAAGAAGGTCATCTTTAGGAGCATGAAACATCATTCCGAGAAATTTCATTCTCTCAAGAGGAAAATAAATAGCAATAGAAGTTATTGTCGTTAAATTATGGCAGAAAAGCAGACGCAATTTGATCAACATTTTCAACCGTTTCTGAAGAGGTTTGGAGGAATAATTTCTAGTAAATCCCCTATAACTTCAGAATAGAGTGGATGATTGAAGCCGGCAAGATTTTTATATCCAGCCTTATCAAACAGGAATATGCCAAAACTATTGTTTAACATCCAGGATACAGTAGCTGTTCAAAAAAAGATCGTTTCCTACAACTGAGCCAGCAGTGTCCTATGACCCAACACATGACTGTGTCTATTCAAGGGCACCTACATGTTATCTCCTTCTTCTTCTTTTGCGAATTGCACCTACCTGTTATGAATATATTAGTTCAAATTCCTTTCTTCATGACATAGCACATAGAGCAATCGCAGTCCTGTTAATCCGTGCATAACGATATAAGGAAACTTAGTGTGCATTTGAAAATTTGTTTACTTACGGTGATTGTCAAATCTTAACATCCTCGTCAGTGTTAACCAATCAAAAAACACGCTTTCTGTTCCCTGCAGTAATCGCGTGTGACAATTTATATCGATACAGCATACAAGTCAAATCTTTCAATAGGGCACAGGGAAACCCATCAATCTTCCAATTTCACGCTTATCAGCCATGGCGTTGCCGTATTTCCGTCACATGATCAAAAATAAGCTCTTTAAGACGAATTTTTTAGTACCCTTACGAAAATCAAAATGGACATTCGAGTAATAAAGATACATAACTGGTTTTGCTACGAGTCGATTCTACAGGCCCTACTCCATATTTTACATTTTGCGTTTGAATCAAATCTCATTAGGGTTCAGCACAACATCGAGTTTCATCCCTCCGAACATAGGCCTATGTTCAAATATCATTTGGGAACGCAACAAATAAGATATAGCTTCCAAAATTTCACACGTTACGTAAATTATAGCAAAGAATAAGCTTAAGGTGTTTCTTTGCATAAATTTATCGAATCCTTGACGAGTCTCAGCTATTTGCTACGAAGAAAGCTACTGGGCCTACCTTCATCCACTGCAGAATGCCATTATTCCGTTTCAAATCGGCTTCTTTGCTGCAGCAAGGTAGCACAGCCATACACCAACAATATAACACCAATTTCCACTATTCTCCGCCGAACAATCGCCATCAACTTTGATAAAGCGCGATGAACTTTCAACAGCTCTTCGCCACACTATCTCTTCCAAGTTTTGAAACAGTGTGCTCACGTGGAGAAATTTCTTTTCCTATTAAGAGCTCTTGATGTCATGGTCAAGAGGTACGTCTCGTATCATCCTTTACACGGACTTGGCCTTCGTTTTAAAGGCAGTCTGTCCCCTTTGAAGAATGAAAATAAACTCGATGAGGATTTCTATTGTACACTCCACAAGTTTGTGCTAATTCGCTTTATCCAAAGAAATCAAGGTCATAGAGACTCAGTGATGCATGAATTTCACTCCAACGTAAATAAGGTAAATAAAGCCGTTGCTAAGGTCAGAACAATAGGGGACAGACTGCCTTTAATATGAAGAAGTTGGAGGGGTTGGTGCCGGGCTTTCAAAATTATCAGTATTTTCTTAAAGAAAGGAAAATGGTGAATGTATATTTCAAATGAATTCGAAAAGCTAGATATCATCGAGCTGCAAAGTGACGTAGATTTTACCAACGATTTGGAAAGATTGCAAATGAATTCGAAGAACATAAACGATTTTCACATGGCGAAATCATCGATTTCAAAGCCAAGATAGCAATCAGGCCAAACAGCCCCACCCCACCTCCAAGGCGAAACCCAACTGTGACAAAATCAAGGAAGCGCTCCTTACAGCCCTTCAGGAGCGAATTATTTCATTAGAGAGACAACTATATGATAAGCAGAAAATTATTGAGAAACTCTTAGATGGGCCTAAATTTCAAGCTTCACCTATTCAGAACCCAACAAAAAGGAACACAATAGCCAGAGAATTACAACAAACAATTACAACAAAAAGAATGAAACTGCTATTGTTGTCAAAGATTTAGACAATGGAACTGACCAAGAGCGAAAGCCACACGGGAACCACCTCCACGGGCCAACACCACCAAAACACAACAGTAAAAAAGGAGCTAAAAAACATAAAAGTCAAAAGACGCAAGTCACAAAGAGTCAAGTATCCAGAGACCAGCAAAAACAGATAACATCATGCGAAAATCGTTTTGCTGTTCTTTCAATTGATGACAAAGATCAAAATAAAATGCAGCCAGCTGCCAGAAGCGGAGAAAAGACAAAAAGCTCCGTTCAACAAAAACAAAGGGAACAATCAATGCCCATTGGAAAGAGCAATGCAACTGAGCAAGAGAAGAATGGCTCCATTTCAAAGACTAATTCACTGAAGAAGGAAAACAAGCGTAAACAAAACAAAACAAAACAAAACGAAAACACGCCAAAGGAAAACATCCAAGATGATGCCGTAAAATGGCCCACAGCAAACGTAACTGAGAAGGAAAGGATAGGGGAAAGTACAGATGTCAGCACATTGAATAGTACCTGCGATGACAGCAGTAGCGGAGAATGCCAGAGAAAGAGAGTCTTCGTTCTGGGAGATTCCATAATTAACGGCATTGAGGAAAAAGGCCTCTCGAAGAAGCATAATGTCAGGTTACGGAAATGTCCTGGAGATTCCAAAGAAGATTTACTTGATCATGTGAAACCAGTTGCAAGGAAAAAGCCGGATCTGATAGTGATTCACTTTGACACAAATGATACGACCTCCGGAAAAAACACCAAGGAAAATGTGCAAAAAGCTATCGACACAATAAAAGAGGAATCGCCCAACACAGAAATTGCTATTTCTCTGTGTACAATAAGAAAGGATCGACAAGGTATTGGTAGGAAAGTGGGATCATACAACAAAATTCTGAGATATGCTGCCACCAGGAATGATACCTACGTTATTGACAATAAGAGCATTGGTGAATCTTGCTTGGGAATGAAGAGACTGCATTTAAACCGCAAAGGTACATCTTTCTTAGCAAATAGTCTCAAAAATTTCATAGATGATATTTGACTCTATGACAATGTAAAACAGAACACTTCCACCCCTTTAGAGAGCGTTCCTATCAATGAAAGTGAATTTGATGAACAAATTCTGAATGGCAGTTTGGTCAAACTAGGCTCCAAAAAAGGCATAGTTATTACTTCAATGAACGTAAATAGTCTCCTCCCGCATTTAGATGAGATCGAGCTCCTGTTGAAAGACAATGGCATATATTTTCTCTCCCTAAATGAAACCAAAATTGATGATAATTTATCAGACAATCTTTTCAAAATTGAAGGGTATAAATTTCGGCGACTTGACAGAAATCGCCATGGCAGAGGGATTGCATTTTTTTGTCGAGATACTTTTAAATGTGATGTTAGAAAAGACATTCCCAAGTCAAATATGGAAATCCTAAGTGCACAGATCACTCCACAACGAGCTAGTCCATTCATAATACTCTCATGGTATAGGCCTCCTAACGAGCCATTCGAAACTTTCGATAAGCTTGAACAAGTCCTACGTTTCTTTGAAGCAGAGGGAAAGGAGATGATTCTCTTAGGGGATACCAACTGTGATTTCAGCACAGAGACTGGAGGCACAAATCAATCACACTCCCCGGTTCCAGGGCACATTAAACGTCTTAAGGACTTATATCAATCTTTCGGACTAAAACAGCTGATAACTGAACCCACTCAGGAGACTGAAAATACCTCCACTATCATAGATCATATTGCTGTCAGTAATACAAACAATATTGTGGAGTCTGGTGTTGTTAAGGCCGCCATTGGTGATCATTATGTTGTTTACGTTGTAAGAAAGTATCAAGGTGGAATCAAACATAATCATAAGCATATCCATACGAGACAGCTGAAAAACTTCAATAAAGAAGCCTTCTTAGCTGATCTCGATGCCGTTAACTGGTCTGCTATTTTAGTTTGTTCCGACGACATAAAAGTGATTGTAGATAAATTTATGAGGACGCTACCTTTATTAAGGCACGCTGCCTCAATAGAGAGGCGAGTGTCAGAAAAGTACAGCCCATGGCTATCTCCTGATCTAAAGGCTTTGTTTCGAACTAGAGACAGAATTAAGAATGCAGTGGTCAGGGCAAAATCGGAAATATTAATGAATGCTTATAGACAAGTTAGAAATCAGGCTAATAATATGACTTCTCGGTTAAAGAAAGAATATTTCACGAAGAAACTTAATGAGTGTGAAGGTGACCTTAGACAGACGTGGTTGACAATCAACAAACTTGTCAACAAGCGATCAAAGTCAACTGAAATCCAATCCCTAAAGGTAGGGGACACAGTAATTAAGGATTCGGAAAGCATAGCCAATTCAATGAATGAGTACTTCTGTTCAGTTGCAGACCAAGCTGAGCAGAAAATTCCAGATAGGGAAAATGCTCTCTTGAAAGGAGACCATGACATAAATCCAACGGCTGCTCGTTTCACATTCTCGCCAATGCAGCCCCAAGAGTTACAGAAGGCAATGAATAAATTCAAGACTTCACATGGGTCTGGGCTAGATCGTATTTCCAGCTTTTTCCTCAAGTCAGGAATGCCAATTTTAGCTCTGCCCCTTAGTCAACTCTTTAACTTGTCTCTATCTTTAGGCCTTTCCCTGACTGTTGGAAGATAGCAAGGGTTGCACCAGTATTTAAGGATGGTCCTGCCAATGAAAGTTCTAACTATCGCCCAATTTCTGTTCTACCGGTTGTCTCTCGCCTTTTTGAGAAACTAATTTATGACCAGCTGTACCACTACTTGGATTCCAACAAACTTATTTTCGGTAAACAATCAGCTTACGGACAGTTGCACTCTGTTCTGTCATGTTTGCTTAAGTGCACTAATGATTGGTACTTGAATTTAGAGGGCGGTAAGTACACTGCAGTTACCTTTGTGGACCTCAAAAAGGCTTTTGACACAGTTAATCATGAAATAGTATTGCAAAAACTTGAGCTTTACGGTATTCATAATAAAGAAATGAAATGGCTCCGCTCTTATTTAACGGATAGAAAGCAGTGTTGTAAGGTCAATGGGAATATTTCGAATATAGAATCTATAACCTGTGGAGTACTGCAGGGGTCCTGTCTAGGGCCTCTGTTATTTATCATACATATCAATGACCTCCATCTACAGATGAAACATTGTGACGTTAATATGTATGCTGATGACACAAGCCTTATGTTTGCGTCGGATTCGGTTACACATATTAACGACTGCGTCAATGACGACCTGAGTAACCTTAAATCTAGGCTACAAGGAAATAAATTGTCCCTGAATGTTGCTAAGACTAATAGTCTTGTAGTTGGCAGCAGAAAGCGACTGAAAGATATAAGTGATGATAGAGTAGCAAAGCCCTCTTTCGTAGTAGGCGAGGAGAATTTTTCCATGGTACAAAATACAAAACACCTCGGGGTAATTGTTGATAAACATCTGAGCTGGGACGAGCAAATTTCAGCGGTGACGAAAAAAGTTTCACGTGGATTAGGGATGCTACGTTTTTCCAAAAAGTATCTGCCCATTGTTACTGTACAACAAATGTACAGAAGTTTGGTGGAACCATACTTCAGATACGGCTGCCCGGTATGGGGAGTTGCCGGTAGCAATGCTATCAATAGGCTGCAAAAACTCCAAAATAGGGCGGCAAGAATCATCTCAAACAGTGCTTATGATGCTTCTGCCCTACCCATAATCAGAAAACTTGGTTGGCCCACCATCTCAATGAGCTTATCGAATCATCATCATCATCTACACATATTTAACGATTAACCGCCATTATGTCCTTCACTAAACTCCTCCACTTTCTTCTGTCTTCAGCCAGTCCCTCGAGTGTTGCAATTGTTTCATCTGGTGTTGTTTTGTTTAAATTTAGTTTAATATCTACCAATGAGAGATCCTTTTCTATAATCTTTATCCAAGTTGAACATGGTCTGCCTCTCTTTCTTTGCACCGGTTTCAGTGATTCATATAATGCTAGTCTCACTGGTGTTTTCTTATTAAGTCTCATCAAGTGACCAAGCCAATCTAACCTTCTCTTTCTAATGATGACGCTCCATTCTGTTGCTTCTGTTTTCTCATGTAATCTTTCGTTCGAAATCACTTTTGGCCAGCAGATGTTAATTACTCTCCTTAACATCCTTCTTTGAAACGAATCTACCTGTTTTTCAAGTGTATCTGTGAGGGTCCATAGTTCAGATGTGTATAGGAAAACACTGGCAGAGTATGCATTAAACGTTCTGACTTTAAGTGGTATGCTTATTCTTTTTAACTTATAAATGTCCTGGAAAGATTTCATGCCATCGATTGTTAATATTTTTCGTCGATTTATATCTGCTTGGGTATCTAGCATTGATCCTAGGAGCTTGCATTTTCTCCAGTCTGGTTGAGTATTTTCAGGCTCATAATTTACAAGCCAATCTAGCTCAGACCAGAGTACTTTATCATTTTTATGCTTTAAGAGATCCTCCATCGTAGGTGGAGGTGGTGGTGGTCTAGGTATCTTATACTTCTCTGTTTTCTCGGCATTCACCTTCAAATTGTATTTTTCCAGTTGTGCTGACATTTTTGCTCTAGTTCGTTGACTTGCATTTGGTTTGTACCTGCGATTGTCAGATCATCTGCATACGTCGGGTTTATAAGGAAGCCTTTCATTTTCGTTTTAATCGGTTTCTCTAGACATTTTGCTAAATAGAAAATGAAAGGTATGGCACTTAAGCAGTCTCCTTGCATTATCCCGGTATTTGTTTCAAAACTTTCACCCTTTTGTGATCCGATTTTAACTGCTATTTCTGGCTTATTAGTTAGGATTCCTATTATGTGCATTTCATCTTCATTTAATATTTCTTCCAGGTGCTCAAAAAGAATTCTTCTATTTACAGTGTCAAATGCCTTGGACATATCTAAGAGTAGCAGATATATGTGATAGTCGTTCGCCAGTATTGCCTTTTCCACCAGTTGTTTTATTGCATGCACATTTTCAGTGGTACTTCTGCCTGGTTGATAAGCTGCCTGTTTATAAGGGATATGACTTTTTAACCTATTCCAAATTCTGTCTAACATACATATTGTGAGGATTTTTCTAATAATCGATAGTAGGATTATTGGTCTCAAGTTTTTTGTGGGGCCTTTTACTTTCCCTGGTTTCTGTAGAGGTCTCAATATTCCTAATATTAGTTCTTTTAGCTCTTCTCCTGTTCTTGATAATGTGTTAAGGATGTTGGCTATTTCATTGTGAATTTCGTTTGAAGCATTAGAATCAGAAACCTTGAAAATGGTGCATAAATCGGTCAACAACCAAGCTCTCATTTACCTTACAGAAATGTTTGTCAGGCTGTCCGATGCATGCAAGAGGGAACTTCACAATACTAAAACAAATTTGGCCATTCCTCTTCGCAAATCGGCTTTCGGCCAGAAATGCTTTTCATATAAGGGTGCTAAATTATGGAACGATCATTCGGTTGAAGCCAAATCATCAAAATCTTATGAAATATTCAAAAAACGTATCAACAATGCCAACATCGAATGCTGATTCTCTCTTTCGTGTTATAGTTAGAAGCACTTTAATTCGTTTATAAGATAATTTTGTAAATAAGGTTTTTTAATTATGTATGCTTTTCTTAGTTTTGTATTTATTTGCACGGCCCACTGTAAATCAGTCCTTTGACTGACGTGGCCACCGTGCCTAAAGAATTTAAAATCAAATAATTTTTAAAATCAAATTATTCGGATGGTGGGAGGCCTAGAAAACTTCGCAGGCTCCCCTAAAGACGCAAGCTCTAATAGCAGTTATAATACCCTTTAACTTCCGTAAAAAACTGTTGTTTATACATTCACATTCATTTGAAAAATGCATTCACCATTTGCCTCTCTTAAGAAAATACAGATAATTTTAAAAGTCCATAACCAACGAGGCCTACCTCTTGACCATGACATCAAGAGCGCTTGATAATAACAGAAATTTCTCCACGTGAGCACACTGTTTCAAAACATGGGATAGATGGTGTGGCCAAGAGCTGTTGAAAGTTCATCGCGTTTTACCAAAGTTGATGGGGATTTTTCGGTGGAGAATGGTGGAAACTGGTGTTATGTTGTTGGTGAATAACTGTGCTACCTTGCTACAGCAAAGAAGCCAATTTAAAACGGAATAATGGCATTCTGCAGTGGATGAAGGTAGGCCCAATAGCTTGCTTCCTAGCGAATAGCTGAGACTCGTCAAGGATTTGGGAAACTTAAGCAAAGAAACATCTTAACCTTATTCCTTGCTATAATTGACATAACGTGTGGAATTTGGAAGCTATATCTTATTTTCTGCATTCCCAAATGATATTTGAATATAGGCCTATTTTCGGAGGGATGAAACTCGATGTTGTGCTGACCCCTGATGAGATTTGATCCAAATGCAAAATGTAAAATATGGAGTAGGGCCTGTAGAATCGACTCGTGGCAAAACCAGGTATGTATCTTTATTGCTCGAATGTCCATTTTGATTTTCGTAAGGGTACTCGAAAATTCGTTTCAAAGAGCTTATTTTTGGTCATGTGACGGAAATACGGCAACGCCATTGGTTGATAAGCGTGAAATTGGAAGATTTATTGGTTTCCCTGCGCCCAATTGAAAGATTTGACTTGTATGCTTATCGATACACCAACGCGAGGAACTTGGAACAACAAAATCATTCTTACACCATCTTAACAGGGCAGCGATTGCTCTGAGTACTATGAAACAGAAGCAGGACTGCCAATAAATGCAATTCGCAAAAGGTAGGTGCCCTTGGTCTATCATGGAAGTCGTAGCACAGCCTCTATCACAAGTCAATCGGATGTAAAAGTAAGAGTCAATCAAAATTTAACCGGATGTAAGGTTATCTGGAGCGGGTGCAATACATCACAAAGGAAACGGGAGTAGGTGCAATGCATTAAATTTCATGAGTCTAAAAAACAATTTTAACAAATGCTCGAGGTGTAGAATATGCGCCCGTTAAAAGTGAAAATGAAGTGAATGCGTTTTGCATTAATCCACAGTAGAAAAATGCCCTGAACCCGAAAATACAATCAGAAATTTAAAATCTTGGGAAGAAACACCTTTTTGCGGGGCACAAAAGTTTTTGAGAAGCGGCGCGGTGGTCTGGGGCGAGAGTGGCGGTTTTGAGATCTTGTGACGTCAAGTAGTTTACATATTGTAAACAATAGATTGAAATTCAAGCTTGAAAAATTCTTGAAAAAAAAATTCAAGCCAGGAATGAAGATTAAGGAAGCAGCCAGCCTTGCAGGGAAGAGCAATAGCGATGTGATAAGTATCCATGCAGGAACGAACAACGTCGATAATTCGTCCCCAGAGCAGCTATGCGAAGATGTGGTCGAAACGTTAAACAAAGTACAAGCGAACAACCCAAAAGCTAGAATTGGATTCTCCTCGATTTTTAGAAGAAAAGATGACCAAAATCTGCACACGAAAGTCACGAAAGTGAATACATTACTCGAAGATGAACTTGCCCTCAATGGTATTGACATTATCGATAACTCTAACATACTTTTTAGTAACCTTTGGAAAGATGGACTGCATATCAATGACGGTGAGGTAAGGAAATCTTCTGGTAATCCAAGCAGATTTATCAAATATTGCGAGGGGTCACTCAGCTCTGAGAAGGATATTGAGAGCAGTAGTAGGGTATGTAATCCAAGTAAGAGAAAGAGAAATGGTCTTAAGATAGCGTTCCTCAATATAGTTTCCTTGAGAAAACATAGGCACGAATTGGAAATTACCCTCAAGGAACAGGATTTTGACATCATAGGCTTAAGTGAAACACGCCTTGACTCGAAGATAACAGATAACGAGGTTAAAATCGATGGCTACAATCTGTTTAGAAAGGACCGTAATAGAAATGGTGGCGGGGTTGCCATATATGTAAAGGAAAGTCTACCACCCCCAGTTGTTAAATTGAAAAGTGACACACTTGAACTCGTTTCACTTGAAATCAAACAAAATCATGCCAAGCCATTTTTAGTTGTCAGTTGGTATCAACCTCCAACTGATGGAGTTGATGAGACTGCCTTCGAAAGTCTCAGGCACGTCCTAATAGACCTCCAGCAAGAAAAAGAAATAATTCTTTTGATGATACTAACTGCGATCTCAAAATAAGCAGAACAACAATGCAAAAAAACTGAATATGATCTACTCTGAATTTTAGCTCGAACAATTGATTAAAGATTACACAAGGGTTGCTGTAACAAATAATGAGCTAAATGAGCAAGCAAACTAAGACGCTGATTGACCACTTCTCTTCGTCCTGCCCGAAACATATTATGCATTCAGATGTACTGAAGATTGGAATGGTGGACCACTACCTGGTGTATGGCATACGAAAAATCAATGCCTGGCGGCAAGAAAAACCAAAAGTTTTCGAGACCAGAAATCTAAAGAAGCATGGTTGGTCTCTCTTCGTTATGACTTACAACAGGTAGATTGGTAAACGATTCTTAATTCATACAGCAACAACTGCAATGAGATGACTACCACATTTTAGGAGATTTTCCAGTCGATTTTAGACATGCACGCACCGATAAAAAAGAAGAGGCTGTGCTCCCAAACAGCACCCTGGATGACACCTTTAATCAGAGAACTTATGATAAAAAGGGATGCTGCCAAGAAAGATACTGAAAGATCTCCTGCAATGTGGAATTCGTACAAAAAGCTTCGCAACCAAGTGACAAAGAGTATCCATGAAGCAATAACATCACACTACCAGGGTTTAATAAATGAGAATAAAGATAACCCAAAAAGGATGTGGAAAGCTATCAACAAGGTGTTTGATAAGGACTCCAGCTCTACATAGATTTCGAGCATTGATGTGCAGGATAAAGTCCTAGCGAGGAAACGCGACATTGCCCAAGCACTCAATCATCACTTTGTCACGGTAGGCCCCAAACTCTCGAACAAAATTGAGTCGAGGCAGGACGATGACCCTGCTGGTCACTTTAAAAGCCAAACAAATGATTTAGCTTTCACACCAGTTGATGATGCCACTATCCTGAAGGCCATAAAAAGCCTAACAAATGGAAAATCACCCAGACCTGATAAAGTCTCTACAATGCTTGTTAAAGATGCAGCGGACCTTATCTGTAAACCATTGGTAATGATCTATAATTCATCCATGGAATCTGGAGTTTTCCAAGATTTTTGGAAATTAGCAAGGGTGACCCCAATTTTCAAATCTGGCAACAAAAGCGATGCAAACAATTATAGGCCCATCTCAATTATTTCCGTTTTTGCAAGGATATTCGACAAAATTGTACAATATCAGCTACATAATTTCCTAACAATAAACAACATCTTGACACCGAGTCAATCAGCTTTCGTAAACTGCATTCCACGATAATATCCTTAATAAATTGCACTGAAAACTGGTACAGAAACATCGACAAAAAGCAACTGAATTTGTCCTTGTTTCTTGATCTGAAGAGAGCCTTCGATACTGTAGATCACAAAATAATGGTAAAGAAATTGAGCACCATTGGTGTTAGAGGTATTGCAGGAGGCTAGTTGGCCTCCTACTTCAGTAATAGGAAACAGTACTGCTCTTTAGGGGATCAAAAGTCCAGTGAAAGCTTGGTTACATGTGGCATCCCACAAGGATCTTGTCTGGGCCCGCTCTTATTCATCATCTATCTAAATGATTTTGAAGATTGTCTGGTGCTCTCTAAAACGGGTATGTACGCAGATGATACACACGTGACTTAAAAGTCAGATAGCATGGAAGAACTTTTTGAAAGCGCTCGCGAGGAAATGATGAATATTCCGGAATTCCGGAATGGATGAGAATTAACAAACTAAGCATTAATCCACAAAAAACCGAATACATGATAATTGGGCACCCACGAAGAACGAATAAGACATTACCCCATCAGCCACTTATGTTGAATGGCGCAGAAATTAAGCGTGTCAAGGAGACAAAGTCGTTGGGTATACTTGTTGATGAAGAATTGAATTGGAACGAACAGTACAGGAAAGTTCAAGGGAAAGTCTCTGGTGGGCTATGGTCTCTGAAAAAGTTAATGAAAATTGTTCCGCAATCCCAGCTGGTTAACATTTACCATGCTCTTGTGGAGAGTCACTTACGATAAGCAAATGTTGTATGGGGTCTCTCTCCAACACAAAATTAGAAGGCCTTCATCGTCTGCAAAATAGAGCTCAGTCTATCATAGAGAGTGCAAAAATCAAAGATCAGTGGTCTCGAAACTGGTTGACTGTAGAACAACTAATAAACTTTGACGGATCGGTTATGACCTATAAGATGATGAATAAGGTCTGCCCTGAAAGCCTTTGGGATACATATAAAACAAGAAATATGTACTCAAGTTATAGAACAAGAAACTGCACGGACATTCAACTTCCGAGATATAATCTTGAGTACTCAAAGAAAAGCTTTCACTATTCGAGTCTAAAAGCTTGGAACGAAATCCCCACTACCATCAGGAAACTTTCTACTTTGCAACAATTCAAAAAACACCTCAAGATACATTTGAGGAGCTGAATTAAATTCAAACACGACTCCCCGGAAGATCAGCCCCACCCAATGAATTTTATGTATTAATTTTTTATGCCTGTATATTTCAAGTTTTTGCTGAAGGGATTTTTCGTGTATAAATAATGTATAAAAATAATGAAAATGAATAATAATAATGATGATGATAATAATAATAATAATAATAATAATAATAATAATAATAATAATAATAATAATAATAATAATAATAATAATAATAATAATAATAATAATAATAATAATAATAATAATAATAATTGTGCTGGGTATGACCCTAAACTGCATCCGGTTGTGGAGTTTCGAAGTGGGAGAATGAGATTACCCTTTGCCACAACTACCTCCAGGTCACCCTTGAGCAAGGTGTAGTACCTGTTAGCTCTCCCCGAGACCATGAAATACCGAGTTGGCGTCCGGCGGGGACTAGTCTGTCTCATGGGTAGGGGGGACTCTTCAACCTTGGTCGGCGACCCCCCTAGTGATGGTGTCACGATAAAAATACTGCTTTGTTGGTGATGCAAAACCGCAACCTCATCTTCTAAAGAAAATGATGATCAATTCCGAAAATAACACAGAGAACGACGTCAACGGGAGTGGATCAACAGGTGAAGCTGTCGCGTCCGGCAGGGGTGGTGGTGCTACGCAGGCCTGCCTCGGTCGATATCATGCTACTGCGGAATCAACAGTGTGGAGTAGAACTAGAAAGGAATGGACAAGGGAAGATAACAGAACAGAGATGGAGTGCTATTTCGCCAGCGAGCCAAACAAGAGAGGATACAGGAAACGTATGGTAAATATCTGGAAAAGAAAAACTGCGACGATGATACTCATTTTCGAACCAAGGATGACACACATAGTTCAAGTTTTTCTTGGTTCGAAAATGAGTATCATCGTCGCAGTTTTTCTTTTACAATTTATTCTGAAACTGAGGTTTCCTGCCAACACATCTATAAATATCTGGAGAAGTAAAAATCTTGCTCAGGTATCAGAGCAAAGATTGCTAGATCAAGTTAGGCAAATAAGGATGAAGGGCTGGATTACAGAGTTAGAGATGGAGGAGATCAAGAGACAGATGGCAAATGAAAGCAACAGAGGTGAAAATGAGAGACAGGGTGAAAGTTTGGAAAGCGATGCTAACATCAGACGTGAAGAAATACAGATAGAATGTGATGAAAGTGTACAGCAGGCTAATGGGGCAGGAGCAACTGAAAATACTGCTAGAATGCTTAACGATGAGGAATTCTCAGACGAGGAATTAGTGATTGCTGAGAGGCTTTTTGAAGTGCTACAGCAACCTGAGAGAGTAAAGCTCCCTGCTCTGAGAGGGGTAAGTAAAAGTTCTGTCAAAATCGAAGTCGAAAAGATGAATAGCTTGCTGGGTAGAATAAGAAGCGAAAATATTACTGTAACCAATGATCTGCTATATGCAACATCAGTCGTTACAACTAAGAGATTGGGTGCAAAAATTACTAGGAAGAAGAGTCAAGGAGAACCTATGTGGAAAAGAAGGTTACAGGAGCAAGTAAAACTCTTGAGGAAAGATCTAAGTCGAGTCGAAGAGTTAAGAAAAGGGAGACAATTAAGACAAGGTTTCAAGAACAGTTACAGAGAAAGTACTGGTTAAAAGAGAAAGGCCTCATAACAGTAAGCGAAGAGCTGAAACAAAGGATTACAGCGAAGTCAGGAAAAATTACAAGATATCAAGCTAGAGTAGATCAGTTTAGACAGGATCGATTGTTTCGGGAAAATCAAAGTCGTTTCTATGATGAATTGAATGGCGGAGAGAGAAATGAAATACGACCTGAAAAGGAAGGAACTGTGGAATTTTGGAAGGATATATGGAGCAAGCCCACGCAGCATAAGGAAAACGCAGAATGGCTGCATGACCTGAAAGAGGACATAAAAATTGAAAGGCAAAATGATGTTGTGATAACGAGGGAAAAGGTAGAAAAGCTTGTAAATAAAATGCCAAATTGGAAGTCACCAGGACCTGACTTAGTTCAGGGCTTCTGGTTGAAAAGATTCACTAATCTACATGAGAGAATTACAATGCAGCTCAACGAGTGCTCGAGGAAAGGAATAGTGCCCAAATGGATGACTAAAGGAAGGACAATTTTGATAATCAAAGACCCACGAAAAGGAAATGTGCCTAGCAATTATCGCCCAATTACATGTCTTGCTATGTGCTAGAAATTGTTGACAGGAATATTGGCAGGTGAGATTTATTCTTTCATGGAAAATCAGAATGCATTGCCAGAAGAGCAAAAGGGATCGAGGAAAGGATGTAGAGGTTGCTTAGACCTATTGTATATTGACAAGAAAATAATGAAGGAAGTGAAGCAAAGAAAGAAGAATATTGCAATGTGCTGGCTGGATTATAGAAAAGCGTATGATCTTCTCCCACATTCATGGCTGAACGAATGTTTGAGTATGTTTGGCGTTGCAGAGAATGTAAAAGACTTGCTGATTAACAATATGAAGGAATGGAGCATCATGTTGACATCTTGTGGGGAAGAGATTGGTGAAGTAAAATTTTCAAGAGGGATTTTTCAGGGAGACAGCTTATCACCATTAATGTTTGTGATTGCTATGATTCCATTAACGTTGGTGCTACGTAAAATGAAAGCATCCTATAAGTTTAGTTCAAATGGAGAGCAGATAAATCATTTAATGTTTATGGATGACATCAAACTGTATGCGAAGAATGAAAGTGGACTAGATGCATTGGTGCAGTCAGTTAGAGTTGTAAGTAATGATATAGGTATGGAATTTGGAGTAGAAAAGTGCACCATGTAGGTTATCAAGAGAGGAAAAGTAGTGGAGTCTAATGGCATTGACTTACCAAATAATGAAACCATTAAGTCTATACACGAGGAGAACGGTTATAAATATCTTGGAGTTATGGAAGCTAATCAAGCACTAGGTGGACAGATGAAAGAAAGGCTAAGGAAAGAATATAAGAGAAGAGTGAAAAAGATTTTGAAATCTAAACTCAATGGAGGCAATACGATAACTGCCATAAACACGTGGGCTGTTTCCATGATGAGATATGCGGCAGCTTTTGTCGACGGGAGGAAGGATGAGTTGAAAGAAATAGATCGAGATACTCGTAAGATGATGAATATGTACAGGGCACTGAATCCCAGAGATAGTGTAGCAAGACTCTACCTACCCCGTAAAGAAGGAGGACGAGGACTTGTAGCAATTGAGGATTGTGTTGAGATAGCAATTTTGGGGCTTGAAAACTATGTTCAGGATAGCAGAGAAAGGATAGTGTCATCAGCAAGATGCGAGAAAGAGTGACAGAGAAAGACTTCCAGAAGCGAAGAAGAGAAGAAAGACGATCAGAACTGGAGGAAAAGGCTCTTCATGGTCAGTTCTTCAGGCAGATAAGGGAAATATATGATCCAGAATCATGGGGATGGCTCCGGGAGGGGAAATTGAAAAAGGAGACTGAAGGCCTTACAATGGCTGCGCAGACTCAATCATTGCGAACTAATTCAATGAAAACAAACATTGACAAGACGCAGGAGGATCCAAAGTGTAGAATGTGTAAACAGAAAGAGGAAACAGTAAGCCACATAATCAGTGAATGCCCGAAATTGGCGCAGAGAGAGTACAAACGTAGACATGATTTTGTAGCAAAGGCCCTTCATTGGGATTTATGCCGCATGTATGACATAGATTGTGGTAATAAATGGTATGAACATCAACCAGAAGGAGTGGTAGAGACATCAGATGTAAAAATTCTATGGGATTTCAACATCCAAACAGACAATGAAATCCAGGCAAGGAGACCTGACATAGTGGTGGTTAACAAGAAAGATAGGAAATGCTACATCATTGACGTTGCAGTCCCGGGAGACGTGGGAATAGTTGAAAAAGAGACGGAGAAAATCGAGAAGTATGATGAATTAAAGAGAGAAGTGGAAAGATTATGGAAAGTAAAAGCAAAAGTAATCCCTATTGTCTTGGGTGCCCTTGGAACAGTAACACGAAGTTTGAGCAACTACATCAAGGAAATTGGAGTCAAAACACAGATAAAACTGATTCAAAAATCTGTACTTTTAGGAACTGCCAGAGTGTTGAGAAAATTTCTTGAGATCTAAGATCATGGGTTGTGATCCGATCTCAGGAAACATCGAGAACAAGCCAGTTTTAACATCAGAACTGTGGAAATCAGCATAATGATAATAATAATGATAATAATAATGATAATAATAATGATAATAATAATAATAATAATAATAATAATAATGATAATAATAATAATAATAATAATAATAATAATAATAATAATAAAGAAACACAACTGCAATTTTGCTAAAAACGTTTCGATTTAAAATCTTCCTCAGTTATTATAATAAAGAAAGAAACATAACGTTTCAATAATAAAGAAACATAACTGCAATTTTTCTAAAAACGTTTCGATTTAAAATCTTCCTCAGTTTACTTACAATTGGGGACAAGCCAGGTTTTATACGTTGTAAACAAAATTAAAATTAACATACAATTTCCATAAAATCAAAATTAGAATACCCTTGATACTACTCGAATTATGAACATAAAATACATTACAACGTAAACAAATTAACAAAAACCTAGGCCTGATTCACACCGGGTCTCCCGGGCCACCAGGGCAGCGCAAAAAACCCGAAAGACAAAGAACTGGAGTTTAAGTCTCTGTCTCTCGGGTCCCCCCGCACGACCCCAACAACAGACTGGCTGGCGTCTCTTTTTCTGTTCCCTTGGAAATTAGGATTCTGCTACGGAGGACACTCTCGATCCGATGTGGGTAAAGAAACCAAAAAGATAGGCTGTATTATTATTATTGTAACTCTATGGTTTGGAAGGTGTAGTACTTTATTCTTGTTTTTATCTTAAAGCCTGGTTCGCGCTGGGCCTTTTTGGGTCTGTTGGGTTGAATATGACAGATGAAATCATGTCACTATACGACAAACCTTAATACATGGTTTTGAATTGTATCACAACGAGAATCACAGCTTGTAAAACTCTAAATGGGTCATGTAATGATGTTAAATATATATTCGATCTTGAACACAAATGGACTAAACGCAGAGAACTGAACCATATCCTCACATGCTTCTTCTGAAAATCGTTATTGCAACTCGCTATGGCAAATTGAATTCTCGCCTAAAAACATCAATTGTTGCGGTGTTTTCTTCTTGATTTCGAGTAGCAATGCCGTGGGTGAAAGCTGCATCAATAATAATAAATCGGAAAAGACATGAACTGGAGCAGGTAAAAAAATGACAAAGACAGAAAAAGATTTCAGAACAATGAGTTCATATCTTTTTTGATCAAATCGAACTGTGGCAGTAGTTGATTGAGAAAGCGAGATTAAAAGCTGAAACCTACCCCCACCCTATGATTTTTATGAGGTTTTTGGACGAATCTAAATTACCATATTTTCAAAAAAGTGCGGGGGGTATTTACCCCCCCCCCCATATCCCCCGTGGCTCCGCCACTGACAAAATGATTTATCAAGGTTCAACACACAGTGGTAAGCACGGTTCTGTCGTTCTTCTGGTTCACAATTTAGAAAATCGATGACATCACAACCTGGGATGAGTTGAAGCACAACCTAGAACGAGTTGAAGTATATAGAAAGCTGAAAGTTTGGAATTAATTTAGGTATCAAAAAGCTTCATAGTAGAATTTGAATGCAAAAGTAAATCATGGTTGTAGGAGAATTACCTTTGCAGTTTGATCCATATGTATTCTCTGGACAGCAAACTGCAAAAAGAATGTAAGTCCTTTAGGGACTTGCAACATGCATTTGGAATAAATTTAGAAGTCGACAATACAGTCATTGCTTAAATTACGCACCCGATTTTCTCCTAATCAATGGAGTAGATAAACATTAATTGAGTGAACAATCATGCGACCTAGCCATCTGAAACGGTTATCTTTAGGAAAAAAACCAACTAGTTGAAGTCAGTTGATCACTCTTTAAAAACAGTATTTAATCAAATATTCAAGGAAAACTGTTTGAAAATTTGATCTCTGATTAAATCTATGAGCACTTATGCGGTAACGGTCTGTTAACACCACATCAGTCGGGTTTCAGTCCAAGTGATTCCACCGTCAACGGTTTATTAGCAGTAAGTCATAAAATCTATTGCGCCTTTCATGAAATTCAGGCAAAGGAACCAGGGCTGTTTCCTTGACCTGACTAGGCCTCTGACAGAGTTTGGATCAACTTAAATGCAGTGGGAGTCTCCTTGCAATAATTCGCGATTTTCTTGCAGATCAAGAACAACGTGTCCTATCACAAGGAAAAAACTCAGAATGGGCAAAAATTTCTGCTGCAGTGCCTTAAGGCTCGGTTCTAGGTTCCTTGTTTTTTCTTGTCTTTATAAATGACCTTTTTGACAATTTAAAGAATGATGTTTAGATCTTTATTGATGAAACATCTCTGTTTTCCGTTGTGGATGATGTAGCCAGAACTACCGAAGAAGGAAATAGTGACTCAGAGAGACTTGATTTGTGCGCAAGGCAATGACAAATGCATTTAATGGCGACAAAACTGTCAAACTCATCTTCTCCAAAAAATGAGTCAAGCCTTTTCATCCCCCTCAGCTGTTCGGAAATGATGTGGTAACAGAAAAGGCTGAGCAGAAACACTTTGGCAAGATTCTGGATCCCAAACTGGATTTCCAGAGTCACATTTTCATTTTTTTCATTTTCAGTTTCAATTTTTTAGGTATGGTGGCCCATCAGTTAAAGAGAAACTGTTTTACAGGGGGCCATGCATTTAGATACTCTAAAAACTTAATAAATAATTTACAGTTAATGAAAACAAATAAGAAAAAAATTAAGATAAAAAGGGTTCATGGTTCATGTAAAAGCATTAAACCGTGCGCGATTTTATATTCATTCTGCAACCCATTCTAGAGACTGGCCCCTCTGAATGAAAAACATCCTTGACCAGCTGAGGAAGCTATCCTAAAGCAAGACGAGGACCTGTGTTAATACGACATAATTCTAAGTATGTTTATAGATACGTTCTTAACAAATTTGAAAGCTTTATGCTAGGCCTTAAATAGATCATAGTAGCATATTCAACCATAGGCATGACCCTGAAATGCTCCAAAGTGTCACTTGTAAGTTAGGAAACTCAATATTTGGCCGCCTTGGTGGTGAACGGTGAATAGCGAAGTATAAAGAGGCAAAGGATGTACGAGAAAGTGGGTTGAGAAAGTCTCTATCACAGGAAATCGTATAGGCACGTGTGCCATTTTTAAAGCTATACAAGTCACGCCATCCTGAGTACTTGTATGCTGGAATTTCACACGAGCGTCAGCTCACGTACAATCTCAAAAGTGGGCGTCGGTGTGAACAAAATATGGGTAGAACAACTGTCCAGCGTACATTGCTGGGAATCATCCGGACTTTTCAAAAGCCTACTTACAATATACACGATATAGGAGGCATTGGACTATTGAATAAGCTTCGATTGAATTTCAATGCTTTAAACGAATAGAAATTCAGACATAATTTTGAATGTCTGGACCCTATCTGTGCTTGTGGTAAAGCAAAAGAAGATGACGAGTACTTTCTCCAGCATTGCCCTCTCTTTGATTTGCAGCGTAGAGATCTCCTTGGTCATTGACTTTCCTGGACTTTCCTGGCATCGAAAGGGAAAGTTTGGATTCTAGGAATATTTGCGAATAAAGCTACCAAACGTAAACTTGATTCTGAACAGAATAACCCTGGAAGCGACCATCTCCTTTATCAGATCAACAAAAAGATTAAGCTAGTAATACAACTATCGAATCGCAGCGCACTCTACCAGTCGAGTTTAAATTTGTGTTGCTGTAAATGACCACAAATTTAGGCATATAATTTGATTTGCAGCGTAGAGATCTCCTTGGTTACCTGTGGGACTTTCCTGGCATCGAAATTGAGAGTTTGGATTCTAAGAAAATATTCCAATAGTCCAAACGTAAACTTAATTGTGAACAGAATAATGATTCTGAAAGCGACCATTTCCTTGAACAGATCAACAAAGCGATTAGGCAAGCAAGTAATACAACCATCAAATCGCAGCGCACTCTAGCAGGCGAGTCAGAGAGATTTCTTTGACGCATCTGGTACAACTTCATTTTTTAATTTTTCTCTTTGCTAGACGTGATATCATCGTTGTATTAAATTGTTGCAAAGTGTCATTCGTAATGGGAAACCGATGGCTTTGTGTCCTTTCTCGCCACGAACGACACATTTTTCTTTTCTTTGTTCTCGTGTACATGTTAGTGTTAACTTGTATATTTCAATGTTTCATGATGATACAAAAATATATTCACGATCTATTTGCTGATGGTAATACCTGATTGACGAAAAAATCTCGCGTCTCCCAAGCTAACATGCAATAAAATAACAAGTGCTACCTAGGAAACATACCACAGGAATTAAAGAAAGACTTTTCAAAAAATGTATTAATACTAGGATTGCCGCGCGTCGCATGCGGCGCGGCGCTGCCCCACCGTCGTACTTCACCCTCATTACGATTACGAAGGGGAAGAGAAGCTCTGTTCAGTCCTGCTCTATTATGTCATTTCCCTAATAAAACCCTTCCTTTCGAGGCAGAATTATGGCTATTCCCGCTCTATTTTCTCTTCCAACTCATATAAACACAAAAGGCTATTAACCATGTCCTAAATGGTTCCCATGCTTGTACAGTAATTTGGGTACCAGACTCTCCAAGAGATAGAGTCTGGTACCCAGGATAACGTTTATTCAACTAAAATAATGTCGATCTTGATGTTGGTGCAATCATAACATGCTTGATTTGTGTGTTTTTCAATGTTCGTATGTTAATTGCTGAAGCCATACGGTACAGTAAAATAATCAAATGCAATCATTCTTAGCATTGACAACTGACTCAATGGATGAGGTCCTTCTATCGAAATCCCGCCTCATTTCAAGCCTCATTCTGTACCCTTAGAGATGAAATAAGCCTCCTGGGGAAGGAGGCTTAATGGGGGTCTTGACAGATATAATCTGTTTGTTGTTTCCTTGTTTCTGTACTGCATTGTTCTTGACAAAACACTGATGTAGAAGGATAACACTACAATGTAGAAATACTTTCCAAAGAAAAGGTTGATACTTTCTTATGCAGATACATTAAGTGCTATGCATCAACCAAGTTATTTTTTGGCATGGCAAATTCATCCACTTGCCAAGTAAAGGTTTCAAAAACTTTTGGATAAAAGAGTTCACTACATCCCATCGGTGAAGTCTGAAGGCAAAACTCAAGTAGGATATAATACTTCAAGGCATATACTAAGTAAAGTTCCATCGCAGTCTTTGCAATATTTTCCCTATTTATATGCCTCTTCCCGTTGTGCTTGCTACATTTCCAAACAGAACATAAATCTTTTATGCCAATTTCTCGTAGCTCTTTTCCTTCATTTATTAGTACTTTCTCATACTTAATAACTCAGCTGTCCTTCAAATTGCATCATTTCATGTGCAAAATGTGCTAGAATCAAAACAGTCTTGTAAAGCTTTTTCTTTAATTAATCTACTATCCCACTTTCATGAACCCATTTCTTTCTCCTTTTGCTTCCTCTAACTCAAAAAGAAGTCCCTGGGACGCAGAGTTCTCTGTGTTATCTTCCTCAGAAACTTAACTATCGCAACGTTTTCAATATTTTTTCTCATCCTGCACTCACTGTGAATTCAATCATTTCCGTTTCCTGCTGTCCTCCTCTTATAAAAGTCTTGAAGTGACTCTCTTCACTCATCAGTTTCAGGTATCCAAACCATGGCTCTGGCTATGCTTAATTGGAGTCCCCGTTCTGCTGTATCTTTGGCTTTCTTTTCATCTTAGATACCGTTTGGAGAGGTGTTATTCCGAGATATCTCTTTATTGTCGGTTGAATCGCCAGATTTTACAATTTACATTTGTGTTGTCAAAGAAACTTTCTCATCGCATACCTGTCTCTACTCTTGTCCTTCCCTCTATGCAACCATTCCCAGTTCCCAACCCTCCCTCAATTGCTCGACTACACCTTCTATAAATAAATGCTCTCATACATCCGATTTATTGATGTGTATATAGTCATTGATCTGTACTCCGATATAAAAGGCAAGTGGATCTTTCATGCTTGATGCAGTCAATTTTGGGAACCATTCCAGCACCTGATCCATTTAATTTGCATATAAGCCGCATTGCTGCTTTCAATTGATACAAATTGCACTGTAGTTTTTTTCTGACATTCTTCTACTTTCACTTCCATGTACTTTACAGCTATTTTCTTCTCTTGGTCGCTTTTACTATCCCATGAATTTGGTAGCGTCTCCTTGTTCTTAACTGTCAACACTTGCAGCAATCCATTGAGCCATATAAGAATGTTACTATTAAAATCAAGAAATTGCAAAATTGTGCTTGTAAGTATCTATTTTTTGTTTACTTTCTAAAATCACAGACCTGAATATCTCTATTACTATGCCTCTTTTTCCTCGTTTATTTATTGAATAGAGATCCAAACATTAACAAACCTATTCTAAAGACCTTTTCTTGTAGCCTTCTCCCCAGTCTTCCATATTTTTCGCATCAGCAACCAGCGTAAATCAAAGGCAAATTTCAACGTTGTTTCATTCTACTATCTCATTCCAATGATTCCTGCCCCACACATCCCAGTACTATTTTCTGAAGTCTTCGTAATTCATTGACATTCATTTTTATAAAACAAGCTATGCCCACCAACCTTTCTATCCAGTTGCAGATTTTCCTTCAAACAGTCTTGCCATTGCTACCCAGTAAACATTCGGGAAGACCCTCCTCGAAATATGAGACTTTCACATACGACTTTAGCCAATTAACAGTTCCCTATGAATATATCCCCCCTTTGACAAATGGTTTCTTGAAGATCATGCTACTTAACTTTGTGAGAAAACGATTTCCTGAAACCTGACAATAATCGACTTTATTGAATGAATGGACACATCTTTGTATAAGAAACTCCTTACCAAATTCATGAACCTTAGATGATCAAAGAAATGAGAATCTTTGGACCAGAAAATTTCAATTGACACTTCAAGGTGGAAATAAGAATCTATGGAAATCCTCCCCTCCATTTTTTAAATAAAAAAGCAGTTCTTTTTGATAGAGCCACCGAGAGGGAACAATTGCCCCTGGGGCCTCAGGGTCTAGGGGCCCTCATAATCAAAGATTTTTAACATTTTGACCGCATGAAATTTTCTGAAACAAAGATAAAGCCTGAATGGTGAAAACAATAATTGTAGAATTCATAAGTAGCCTGGCCATTATGTTATCATTTCTTAGACATCCTTGTAAATTATATTATAAATAGTTGGTATTAATTAGTTTCTTACAACTACGTCACGCCAACTTTAATGCATGATTATGATTTGAATTGATCTGAGATTTCACTTGTGATCAAAACACTTTCTGCTGGCTTACCTTGCAGGGGCCTCATTCCACGCTTTTGTTCCGGGGCTTCCAAAACCTCTCGGTGGTCCTGCTTTCTGAGTGGGATTTCACCCTGGTGAAATCCTTATTCAACTTTGAGACGCAGCCGTCGTACCGAGTAATTATTTGGGGAGGAATTTGCTGCCTTTTGGCATTATTAGCCATGAATCACTACATCTGAGCAAAGAGACTCTTGGCTATCTACCTTTTCTGTGAACCCTGACTGTATTCTCTAAATCTACAATGGAGCACACTAATTAACATAATGGCCAATTCCATCAGAGTTCATAGGCTCCGCACCTCTAACTTTAGTGGCATGCCGGAAATACCAGACCCTATGACCCTGAGACCCCTATGACCGCTGGAACCCTTCAGTACTGAGTTTTGAAACGACCCTTAGCATAGAGGGGTCATCCCCTCTACATAAAGGCAGTGCTTCAAGATGCTATAAGCTAATTAGGTTACTTCTGCCATAATTGTTCAAATTTAGTGCCAATACGGTCCATTGCAGCCTGGGGGTGAGAACAGACATTACAACGGTACAGATAGAAACACGTTTCATTCTTTGAATTACAGAGGAAGGGGTTTTTGACTCCCTCCCCGGCCATTGTAGCAGGAATAATCTCGCTTGCCTCCATATCAATAAACCTCGCTTTCACTTGCATTAGAATGAATGAATTTTCTTCTCTCTGTATTTCATTTCCTGTAAGATCTGTATTTAAGTTGTAGTAATATGCAAATTCAGTCAGTCAGTCAGTATCATGATATTCGTCACACAACAACGTCTTGTTTCTGGCTCCGTGTCTGTGCACGTAAAACACAGTTATTGTAACGCCGATCCCCGTTACAAATGGTGGAGGACCCGTTCGTTTTGCTAGACTAACACTGGTGCAGAACAACTCTACGTATATCAACTCAAGCTGCATCACAGTCATACAGCTGGCCATTCATGGAGGTTCGACAGTTTTTCCTTCACCACTGCAAAAGCTCGTTTTAGCACACAAGACGTTGCTTCTCGCTGGTTGTGCCACCAGACAGTGCAAAAGGCTCACATTCAAGAAATCATGGTCGTTATTCGACAAATGTTACAGCCAAATTGCTACCATGTCGCCAGATAAATACATCATTAGAACATTCGTAGACATATTTTGTAGCTTTACTTCTGTATTACAGAAGCCCATTTCACCATGTAAGACAACTTTCTTACGTATTTAGGGAGCTCACCTCGTCGGAAGGATCAGAGATTTACTTAAGATCTTCCTTACCTGCGGTACAAAAGAAAACCATTTTGGATATTTTCATTGCCTTTATTGCCTTCTCTCAAAATAAGGAGAGTTGTAGGCAAATTTCTTCCACTAGAAATACACCAAACTTCGTGGAAGACTTTAGGAAAACACTTGGCTTCGAAGCAACCTATCCCAAACACGGAAACCCGGCCCATTAAAGGAAACTCCTTTGGATCAAAGATTCCGTCACCAAGGTAACCGACGAAGGACGTCATATGCAAAGCCAATAATTGTGCATCATCGCACAATACCTTTTCAAAATCCAACTTCCGTCTATCGAAGACCAGGAAATTAGTCTGCATTATCCACATATTTGAGCATCCAACTGCCAGAGTCGCTTTTTTAGTTCATTAAGGCCATATCACCAAGCCTTCCGTTTCAACTCGGAATTGTCGTTTATATTTTAGTTGATATGTGATTGTGTCGTTGAAACAGTAGTATGGACTTTTATTTAGACGGACACTAGCATAGTAATCATTTAGTAATGTAGCTTTACATTTGAAAAAAATACGCACACAAGTTCCGATTTGTTTTAGTAACAGGGGGGAGGCTGTAGCAGGAATAATCTCGCTTGCCTCCATATCAATAAACCTCGATTTCACTTGCATTAGAATGAATGAATTTTCTTCTCTCTGTATTTCATTTCCTGTAAGATCTGTATTTAAGTTGTAGTAATATGCAAATTCAGTCAGTCAGTCAGTATCATGATATTCGTCACACAACAACGTCTTGTTTCTGGCTCCGTGTCTGTCTGCGCACGTAAAACAAAGTTATTGTAATGCCGATCCCTGTTACACAATGGAAGTGCCCTTGTGTTGCCAAATACTTGGATGTCTTCGTCTTCTGGTTGTTTACATAATCATATAATCTATTTGAGTTTTTGTCCCTTTTTCAGGCTCTTGCTAATACAGTAGGCATGTCAGTTTCCTGTCAATTATGAAAATTACTTGCACATTATTTTCAATCCAGTCATTAGCTTTGGCATTCATCGAGGCATCTTTTGTGGGACAACAAGAAGAGGAATACCTTAACCAAAATACCTAATACCTAAAACTGTTTTCCGCTAGGCCAGGCAAAGTATCAAATATCTGCAAGCGCAATCAGTCAGTAATAATAATAACAATAACAATAATGATAATTATAATAATGATAAAACCACACTGTTAAAATTGTGGTACGTTTCGATTAAAAATCTTCATCAGATGTATAATAATAATAATAATAATAATAATAATAATAATAATAATAATAAATAACAATAATAACAATAACAATAATAATAATTATAATAATAATAAAACCACACTGTTAAAATTGTGGTACGTTTCGATTAAAAATCTTCATCAGATGTATAATAATAATAATAATAATAATGAACAATAATAATAATAATAATAATTATTATTATTATTATTATTATTATTATTATTATTATTATTATTATTATTATTATTATTATTATTATTATTATAATTATAATTATAATAATTTAATAATTTAATAATTTGTCCTCGGTATGACATAAAATTGCATCCGGTTGTAGAGTTTCGACGTGGGATAATGAGGTTACCCTTTGCTGCAACTACCTCCAGGTCACCCTTGAGCAAGGTGTAGTACCTGTCAGCTCTCCCCGAGACCATGAAGTACCGGGTTGGCGTCCGGCGGGGGCTAGTCTGTCTCATGGCCAGGAGGGGGTCTTCAGCCTTGGCCGGCAACCCTCCTATTGATGGTGTCAAGAGAAAAACACTGCTTCTTGGTGATGCTGAAACCATCCTCACGCAAGTGATGTATAATGAATACAAACAGTTTGTTAAACAGCGACGTCAATCGGGCTGGAGCCAACGATGGTGAAGGTCCTTCGTCCGGCAGGTGTCCCATGGCACAGCAGCATGGGCCCGGTCGTCATCCAGCTACTGCTGCGAGGATGAGAAGGAAATGGACAAAGTATGAAAATAGAGTAGTTATGGAGTGTTTCTATTTGAGTGATCCAAAGACGAGAGGCTATAGGAAAAGAATGCATGTGTTATGGAACGACAGAGGGATGTTTAATGTCACAGAACAGCGGCTGATTGATCAAAAGTTCCAAATTGGGAAGAAGCAATGGTTAAGTGCACTTGAATTGGAAGAAATACAAAGGAATGTTGAAGATGCAGCATAAGATGAAACTGATAGATTGATTGTTGAAGAAGGTGGTCGAGACTCTGAAAGGACAGCAACTGGATATGACAGTGAAGGAGTAAGTCCACAGAAGTAGATTGGGTTGAAATCAAGGACGGTGCAGTATTGACGGAAGAGGACAGAGAGATATTGAAAATGATGATGGAAATTAGGAAGAGACCAAGGGCAAGATTGCCAGCAATGAGAGGAGTGGATCGTGCAAAGCTGAACGAAACAATGAAAAAAGTTGATAGTGTACTAGGAAAGCTTGAAATAGATAATATCACAGATACGAATGATACGATATACTATGGAGCGGCCATTGTGTGTGAAATCCTTGGTGCTAAAAACAAGAAGATAGATGGAAGAAAAGAGCCATGGTGGAAGAAGAGGCTTGTCAGACAGATAAGGGAGATGAACAAAGATTTCGGTAGAGTAACCTCATTGATAGACAAGAAAACTGTAAAGACAAGGCATCAAGACGCCTTACAAAGGAAATATGGAATCAAACAGAAAGGTTTGCAAATAGTTAAAGAAGAAATAAGGCAAAGGATCAAAGCAAAAGCAGCTAAGATCTCAAGATACCAGCAAAGAATCAATCAATACCAACAAAATAGGATGTTCAAGAACAACGAGAGTAGATTTTATCAGAAACTTAATAATGATGATGGGCAAAATAATGAAAATGCTATACCTGATGCTGATGAATCAAAACAATTCTGGTCGGACATCTGGGGTAAGGAGGTAAAACATAACGTTAGGGCAGAATGGCTGAATGATTTCAAACAGGAAATGGGGGATATACCAAAGCAACAAAGGGTTGAAATAACTGAGCCAAAACTGAAAAAGTTGCTTAGAAAGATCCCTAATTGGAAGGCGCCAGGTCCCGATAGGGTGCAAGGATTTTGGCTGAAGAATTTTACCAGCATGCACACATATTTGACACAATATCTTGCTCATTGTCTTGAAGGAGATACACCTGAATGGATGACGAAAGGCAGAACGGTTCTCATTCAAAAGGATAAGTCAAAGGGGATAGAATCAAGTAATTACAGACCAATAACCTGCTTACCACTTGTTTAGAAGCTACTGACTGGATTGATAACTGATGAAGTCTATGAGTTCTTAGAAAAAGAGAAACTACTAACGGAGGAGCAGAAAGGTTGCAAAATAAAATCAATGGGAACCGCAGACTTACCATTCATTGACAGATTGGTGTTGCGAGAGGCCAGGATGAGAAAAAAGAACTTGGCGATGGGCTGGATAGATTACAGAAAGGCTTATGACATGATGCCTCATTCGTGGATATTGGAGTGTTTGAATACATTAGGTATTAGCGACAACATACAACTGTTCCTTGAAAAAACAATGAATACTTGGAGAGTTGAACTGACATGTGCAAAACAGCAACTTGGAGAAGTGAACATCAAGAGGGGGATTTTTCAAGGCGACGCACTCTCACCTCTTTTATTTGTTGTTGCAATGATTCCTCTAACACATGTTCTGAGAAAGATAAAATCTGGTTACGAGTTCACAAAGAGTGAAGAGAAAATCAACCACTTACTATACATGGACGACCTCAAGTTATATGCGAAAAATGAGAAGGAATTAGACTCACTTGTCCAGACAGTCAGAGTATTCAGCAACGACATAGGCATGCAATTTGGTTTAGATAAATGCGCAGTTCTGATAATGAAGAGAGGAAAGATAATCAAGTCAGAAGGAATAGAATTGCCCAATGACGAAAAGATAAGATCACTAAAGGAAGATGATAGCTATAAATTTCTGGGTATATTACAATCAAACGAAATACAACGGAAAGACATGAAAGAAAAAGTTGGAAAAGAATATAAAAAGCGTGTCAGGAAAATACTTGAAACAAAGCTCAATGGTGGCAACATAATCAAAGCAATCAACAAATGGGCCATACCAATGCTAAGATACTCAGCTTCTTTCCTTGACTGGACCATTAGTGAGCTACAAGAAATGGATAGAAGAACAAGAAAGTTAATGACTAAGCATAATGCGCTACATCCTAGGAGCAACGTTGATCGTCTGTACATACCACGAAGTGAAGGGGGAAGAGGACTCCTGAGTGTCGAAGATACAGTGAATTTAGCTAAACTGGGATTACAAGGATACGTAAAAATGAGTGACGAGAGGCTCATAAGAGCTGCAAGGGGTGCCGATGAAGCTACAGACTGGGAGGCAGCAACTGAAAGTAAGAATGATTTCAAGAAACGAAAAAACACGAAAGATAAAACAACTGGAATGCAAAGAACATGGGCAGTTCATTAGGCAGACAGAAAATCTAGCGGACGAGCAACAATGGATGTGGTTAAAGGATGGCACGTTGAAAAGGGAGACAGAAACATTGATAATGGCAGCTCAAGAGCAGGCAATCAGAACTAATTTGATCAAGGCAAAGATAGACAAGACCTAACAAGAAAGTAAGTGCAGAATGTGCGGTCAAGCTGACGATAGCGTCAATCATATTCTGAGCGAGTGCAGTAAAATGGCACAAAAGGAATATAAATGTCGACACGACTGGGTTGGGAAGAAAGTGCATTGGGAAGTCAGTAAACGGTGTGGATTTGACGTAAACGAGAAATGGTACGAACATGAGCCAAATACAGTCTGTGAGAACAATGATTTCCACATACTGTGGGATTTTGAAGTGCAAACAGACCATGTGATTGAAGCGAGAAGGCCTGACATGATCATGACAGACAAAAAGAACAATATATGCAAGATAATTGATTTTGCAGTGCCTTATGATAGCAGGGTAGATGCAAAGGAAATGGAAAAAATTGAAAAATATCAAGATTTAGCCAGGGAGCTTAGAAAGATTTGGAACAAGCAAGTGAAAGTCATCCCTATCATAATTGGAGCTTTAGGAACAACTCCAAAACTGTTGAGAAAGAGGCTGGAGGACATTGGCATCGAAACAAAGATAGTGGAATTGCAGATGAGTGCAATCTTGTATTCTGGAAGGATCCTCAGGAAAGTTCTTGAGATTTGAGAAGACTTGTTGTCACCGAACCTCAAGGAAAAAGATTTCTGCTGACTTAGACAGTATGCGATATGACGATAATGATAACAATAATAATAATGATAATAATAATAATAATAATAACAATAATAATGATAATAATAATAATAATAATAATAATAATAATAACAATAATAATAGAAAAACGAGACTGCTAAAATTCCATACGTTTCGATCTAAAATCTTCCTCAGTGCTTTACAACCAGAATCAGCCAAGTATTTATAGCAGAAAAACATATTTACATAAACATTGTATAAGTAATCTCCAAGGTATTACATGAAAACAGAATATTTACTAAAACCTTCAGTGCATCTTAAATTGAAAATGCACGACAATTTAAAAGAAAAATTATAATTTTTGTTAAAGGTTGTTTGCACAAAGTATGGACCGTTTCACCAATCGACAAGGGACCAGAATCCACGTTGCTACAACCTGGAAACCGAACAAGACCAACTCCAAAATGCCTCCAGGGATCTGCTTTTCATAAATTGCTAAATCCAAGATGGTTTGACAAAGGTTTCCATCCTGTCACCCCCTTAAGACCCTCCGCAAGACTCGCACGATGCTTAACTCAAGCATCACCAACCTTAATAAATTTCCTGAGTCACAGCATGAACACATGGAAAACAACGATGATTTTAAATTACTCCACCGGCAAAATAGTGACAAACCCTATCAGTATTGAAAATGGAATTTTTCAAGGTGATTCGCTGTCTCCCTTGTTATTTTGTTTAGCTCTTGCACCACTCTCTAATTTGCTCAACAACACAAATATGGGCTATACTGTTTATGAAGAAAGATTAAATCACTTATTCTACATGGACGACCTGAAACTCTACACAAAAAATGATGAACAACTTGAAGGTCTGCTCCACACTGTGAAGATGTTTAGTGATGACATAAATATGCAGTTCGGGTTAGATAAGTGCGCCAAGGCAACATTCAAGCGAGGTAAGCGGACAGAAACATCAGCAATTGAAATAGATGAGGCCACCAGTATTCAAGAAATCGATCAAGAAGGCACTTACAAATACTTGGGAATAAATGAGGGAGATGGGATCCAACATTCTGTAATGAAAGAGAAAATTCGAAAGGAATACTGTCGGAGGGTTAAACTAGTCCTAAAAAGTGAGCTGAATGCTGGGAAAAAAATAACTGCCATAAACACACTTGCCGTACCAGCTCTCACTTACAGTTTCAATGTCGTTAATTAGACATTACAAGAAATAAGGAAACTTGATAGGAAAACTAGAAAGATTCTAACTATGTACAGGATGAACCACCCCAAAGCAGTTCTTGATAGGATTTACATCAGTACAAAAGAAGGAAGGCGTGGATTGATCCAATTAGAGTGCAACATTTAAGACTACTACCATAGGCCTAGATACATATCTCAGAGGGAAAAATGAGAAACTATTGCGACAACTTTACTACCATGAAGAACGGAAGAAATTGTACTCAGTCCAGAAAGAAGCAAATAAGTTTAGGAGAGAAATTCAAATGCAAGATATTGAAGTAGAGGAAAATGCGTCACCTACAAAGTGCGCTAGAGAAGCAAAGAAATACGCCAAGAAAAGAATTATGGAAATAATGAAAGAAAATTGGGAAGCGAAGCCGATGCATGGACAGTATCCCGTGAGAGTTAACAAAGTGGATATGGATAAGGAAGGCACTCATAAATGGCTGAAAAGTGCCAGTTTGAAAGGGGAAACTGAAGGATTTATTGTATCAGCACAGGACCAGAGCCTTGCTACAAATAACTATCGGAATAAGATCATTAAAGACGGGACAAACCCAAAATGCAGATTATGTCACGAATATGATGAAACCATAGAACAAATTATATCAGGATGTCCAGTTCTGGCAAAAAAGGAATACCTTGAAAAACATGACAAAGCTCTGATTTACATGCACTGGAAAATCTGCAAACACTATGATATCGCAGTGCCCTCTAGATGGTATGAACATAAGCCAAGCACAGTAATGGAGGGGAAAGATGTAATCATACTATGGGACATGCCAATCCATACTGACAAAGAGATTACTGCAAACAGGCCCGATATAGTGATTAAAGACAAGAAAGAAAACAAATGTATTTTCATTGATATGTCTGTGCCATCTAAACGGAATGTCGCTAATAAAGAAACAGAAAAACTGTCAAAGTACAAAGACCTGGAAATAGAAGTAAACAAAATGTGGAACATGAAAACGACTACTGTCCCTGCTATCGTTGGAGCCCTGGGCCTTATCGGAAAGCGAATGAATGATCACGTGTCAAAGATCCTTGGAAGGATCTGCATCGAAGAAATCCAGAAGATTGTCTTGCTAGGAAATCACACATCCTGAGGAGAGCTTTATTTATAACCTGAGTAAAGACTGGACTTAAAGCCTTAGGGCCATGGTTTGGTCTTGGCCCCGCAAAGAAAAGCACAAAACTGAAAGACACAATATAATAATAATAATAATAATAATAATAATAATAATAATAATAATAATAATGATAATAATAATAATAATAATAATAATAATAATAATAATAATAATAATAATAATAATAATAATGACGACATGCCAACATGCCAAGACGTTTTAGGGACAGTAGACCAGCTACTGATTGCTAATTGCATAATGGAGGAAGGTAAGGCTCAAATCCTTACTGGTTCTCAGAACACGCGGAAATCATCCAACCTCACGAAAATCAGCCAATAAAATCGCCGCTTCAAACCCCCCGAGATGAAATCGGTCGTTTTTGGTGAAGTTTCTAGTACCCTCACAAAAACTGAAATGGATGCTCAAATATTGCAGTTATTTTTAATATTTTTGATAAATCGGTTGCAGAGATATTTGTCCAGAGTTGTTTACATGTTTAGGCAAACATCTTATTTGGAGCCGGAGCTACGAGCGTTTACCGGCCGTGAAAAATTGACCTTTCTTCCAAAATCCATATGAATTGCTAAAAAAGAGATATATCGATGAAAGTTTCACAGAAAATGTATATAAACGTGGGCAATAACCCAGATGTATTTGTTTTCCTAACATCTCAAAAAATTTGACAAATTTCAGTGATTTCCAACAGGCAAGGCAAATGGGCCTACGCTCATCCTTGGTAGAAACAAATTCTTGGGCCTAGAATCGGCCAATTATACCACCCCGAGCAAGATAATCCACTCACCGTTGACTCCAGCACCCATTTGAGCTCATTTATCCAGTAAATTGGGGTTAACTTTGACAGAAAGCAAACAGATTTGTGCAACTTTGAAGAATCTTCCACGTTCCATGTTATGTCGACAAACGCAACAACTCTCCACTGTTGACAAACACACGAGGCAGCCGGGTGTTACGACTCAAGGGTAGTATTATGTTTTTTTTATTTATCAATCTAAAATTTTAAAAACAACAATTCAATACAACTACTGTGACATTTGTAGCGAGGAAAGACACAAGGTCACCGGGTCCTCACTACAAATGCAACTTACAATTTTCTACAAAATATTAACGGTAGCTTAAGGTGGTTGCAGGAGAAAAAAACCTTCGGAATTTAAAGATTATCAAATAAGTTAGAGCTTTTCTCCTGCAACCACCTTATTAATAGTAGAAAAGGAAACAACAAAAAAAACAACAACAAAAAAACAAACAAAACAAAAACAAGAACAAAAGCTAAATCGAAACTGAAGTACCCCCAAAACCCGCACAAACAGCCCACCCCCCACCAAACCACAAGCACGAGAGCACCGGCAGGGAGAATGGAATCTATGGTACAGAGATCAACTCCGAGGAGAAAAGAAAAAGAAACTAAAAAACTTCCAACTAATCCTAGACTCCCCCAGCTAACGCCCCCGCAGCAGCAGTCCGATGAGCAGAGACTGCCCATGCAAATATCGGGAGCACCCTAGTCAAGAAAAAGGCTTAGGCTGCTGTTTTTCCAGAAAGTTTAATTGAAACGTCCAGAAGTCTTAATAAAAGAAATAGTTGCTTCTAGAATGATTCTGTTTGCAAAGGTACTTTCATTTGGGTTCCCATATAACAACAAATGACAAAGATCCTTTGAGTTCATGCTAGCAACATCATATCCGACATCCGAGACTTGACCAAGGAGATCTTGGCGCTGAGCTGTAAACTGGGGGCAGTGCAGGAGGTAATGCTCATTATCTTCCTTTCCTGTACCACAAATACAAATTGGACTCAAGCAGTCAAAATTATGCCTAAATCTATGTTCGTTCAGAGGACTGAAATTAACTCGAAGCCTTGTTAGTAGTTTGATTCCCAAAATATCATAGATATTGTAAACAGGGTTTTCCTCAGGTCTAATGATCCGAAGCAATTTGCTCTTGAAAACGGCGAGAGAAGGAGAATCTTGTACTGATTTCTCTAACAGATTCCACTCACATATTGTGTTATGAAAGTAAGAGCTAGAAAAGCGCAAAAGCGCGTTCTACCTACATTTTGCTCATAACAACGCGGGTTTCTTAAATTATAATCAACTGAGCGATGTTCAGGTATCTCATTGAAAAGGTAATCTGGGCTTTTGGATGTGGTTATTGAAAAGAAATGACATAATCTTCGACACCACCTTCGGTTATAAAGTGTTTCCCATCCGAGCTCTTCAAGCAGCTTTTGCCTACTTGTACCCATCCACGCTCCAGTAACAGCTAGTGCTGCTTTATATTGAGTTTGTTCTAGTTGTTGCGTAAAGTTCAGCTGCATATCTGGGTCATATTTATGGTAAATTATGTCTCCATAGTCTATGGTATAGTCATGCCTGTACTATGTCTCCATAGTCATAGTATTATGTTATTGCCCTAATGAATATTTGAAATGTATTTTTACATTGTTTGAAACATGAAATACCATTGTTTTTGAAAAAGTGCTTTGTAATGTAAAAGATTTTGACATTTTAAAGCATTCTCAGGAGGGCCATAACATAATGCTATTCTTCAACCATGACATCAGACTGCCTCGTATGTTTGTCAACAGTGGAGAGTTGTTGCGTTTGTCGAACATGGAACGTGGAAGCTTCTTCGAATTTGCACAAAACTGTTTGCTTTCTATCGAAGTTAACCCCAATTTAATGGATAAATGAGCTCAAATGGGTGCTGGAGTCAACGGTGAGTGGATTATCTTGCTCAGGGTTGTTTAATTGGCCGATTCCAGGCCCAAGAATTGGTTTCTATCAAGGATGAGCGTAGGCCCATTTGCCTTGCCTGTTGGAAATCACTGGAATTTGTAAAATATTTTGAGATGTTAGGAAAGCAAATGCATCTGGTGTATTGCCGAGCTTAATATACATATTCTGTGAAATTTTCATCGATATGTCTCCTTTCTAGCAATTTATATGAATTTTGGAAGAAAGGTCAATTTTTCTCGGCCGGTAGACGCTCGTAGCTCCGGCTCCAAATAAGATATTTGCCTAAACATGTAAACAACTCTGGACGAATATCTCTGCAACCGATTTATCAAAAAACATTTCAAATAACTGCAATATTTGAGCATCCATTTCAGTTTTTGTGAGGGTACTAGAAACTTCACCACAAACGACCGACTTTGTCTCGGGGGGTTTGAAGCGGCGATGTCATTGGCTGATTTTCGTGAGGTTGGTTGATTTCCGCGTGTTCTAAGTACCAGTAAGGATTTGAGCCTTATCTTTAATGGAGGAAGTTCAAACCCACAAAAGAAATTTAGCAGTTGCTTATTATGATAATCGTAAAGCATACAAGATGGTCCACCATGATTGGATGCTTAGAATGGATAGGGATACCCAAATCAGTTTGTAAAGTTATAGAGCAACTAATGATAAGATGGAAGACCAGACTGGAAGTCTCCGACCAGGGCAAGAAGGTTTATAGTGGATGGATAGAAATCAAGAGAGGGTTTCTACAAGGAGATAGCTAATCCAAGTGGGCTTCTGCCTCACAGAGATACCAATTGCTATGTTACTAGAAGAAACTGAAGGATACAAAATGGGCCCACCTGGAAATCGAGAAGTGATCCACACACATAGCCTTTTCATAGACGATCTAAAGGTTTACCAAGAAAACCATGCCAAACTAGACGCTGCGAATGAGACCATAGTACAGGCAAGTCTTGACACAGGAGCTTGCTATGGCGTCAAGAAATGTGCTGAAATAGTGTTTACAAGAGGTAAGATGATAAAGGGAGAAGGACTCAATGCTATCGAAGAGAAGATGAAAGCTTTAGACCCGGAGCAAAGAGAAATTTATAAATTTCTAGGATGCGAGCAAGCAGAAAAGATAGATATGGAACGAGTAATGGCAAGGGTAAAGGCAGAAACAGAGAAAAGAACGAACGTTTTAGTTCAGCAAGAGCTGTACGATAAGAATCTCATCAAGGCTATAGATAGAACTGTGATCCCAGTGGCTGGATATGTGATGAACGTTTGCACCTTCACTAAGCAGAAGTTAGATGAGATTGATAAGGCAATTAAACAAATTTCGAGAGAGAATAAAATGCATGGAAAGCAAGCTAGTGACGAGAGGTTACACATGAGGAGGGAAAATGGTGGAAGGGGTCTGAAAAGTATGAAAGATCTCTATGAGGAAACAAAAGTAAGAGTTGCCTGTTATATGACTCACTCGGAAAGTGCCTGGATAAAGACAGCTTGGAGAAGGGAATTCCAGAAAGAAGGCAAATCTATCAAAAGTGAAGCAGAAGATGCATTGAGAGAATTCGGAGAAAATGTTCAATTTTGCCTAGATCAAAGTTAAAGTACAAGGCATAGCACAGGAAGGAGATTGGAGAAAAATTTGGAAAAACTTGAAAAAGAAAATCAAGGAAAGGAGAGAAGAACTACGAATTGAAAAGTATAAGAGCAAAAATATGCAAAGTGAGCATTACAAAGGATTTTATTTGGAGAGCCATCAATGGTTAGAATGTAATATAGATGCAAGGAAGGTTAGTGCTATCATCAATATGCAAGAACAAATGATCGAAACAAGAGGGTGGAAAGCAAGCAGAGGGCTAAATGTGATAACGGAGAATTGCAGACTATGTGACGGACATAAGGAAACTGTAATGCACATCTTGTCTGGTTGTAAGGTTCAGGTAGGGAGTGACTATCTAAAGCGGCATAACAATGCATTAATGGTTCTCACAGTCGAATGGGCAAAACAAGAGAGTCTGTTATCCAGAGATTCTGTACGGTATAAGCAAAAGTGGAGTAAGGGAACTGTGCTGGAGAAAAATGGTAAGAAGATCTGCTGGGACTTGGAGTTTACCATGATAAAACAACCAGTGCAAGAAGACCAGATTTAATGCTTGAAGATGATGATGAAAATAAGTTATTGATCGTGGATATGGCGTGCCCTAATGAAAAGAACATTGGTGAGAAGCACCCTGAAAAGCTAAATAAATATCAGCAATTGGCCTTCGAGATACGAGAGAAAAGACCAGAGTATAGAGTTAAAATAGTACCCATTGTGATTGGCTGTTTGGGAGGAGGAATGAAGCAAGTGGAAAGTCAGGTGAAAAAGATCATAAAGGAAGACAAAGGAGTAAGATGGACATGTAATGAAATGCTGAAGACTGTCCTATTTGAAAGTGAAAGTATGCTGAGAAAGACATTGTCCGGTATAATCCAGAAAGACTGAAATTAGAACGATTAGTGTAGTAGATTAGCTTTTGTGAGCTTCTGTTGTAAACAGGGCTACCAAATCTTGTTAGCCTGACACCCTTGATCCTTGGCCAGGTGTAACCAAAGCCTCTAGTATATTGAAACTTAGGATTTTTTTCCCCGACCTATGCCACATATAGCCAGGGATGAAGGGCAAAGGCCTGTTCACAACATCGTTCAGGTTGCAATTTTGTATAATTATAATGGAAACTTCATATATTTTCAACAAAATCTAAAACTACTAATACTATACCAGTCGACCTCCTCTTTAATAACAGGCAGAGATACGACTGCTGGATACCAAGGAAAAGAAAGATGCCTAAAAGTTCAAATTACATGTTTAAAAGTTCAAATCGTTCTCTAAAAGAAAAGAATTGTTCACTAGCAATTAAAATTGTCATAAGCTGGAGTAATGACTGTTCTGTCCACTGCTTATTCCTGCGGCAAAAGATATAGTAACTACACCTTCAGGCTATATTAGCTGCCGTTTTCATTATATATGTTGAGCTCTTTTCTCCTATTCCAATGCTTGACATCATGGTTAAAAATGAATGACAAGACTTACCAAAAACTCCAATGCTACCCCTTGGCAAATTCACAAAATTTACCTCATCATATTCATCGTTTAACCTGTGAGATAGTTCTCTATATTTGGCTTCCTTCCTTGCAGCGTTCTTTTCAATATTTGCCTCGAATCCTACTGTCAACTCCATTATGTACAACGTTGCACCTTTGACAGCCAACAAATCAGGTCTTAGTTCCATACCAGTAATAACACATGGTGATTCCCAGCCATCCAAGTCTTCATAGAGCGATACATCCTTCACAGAGCTCAGCGTCCTAGCTATGAAACTAAGGACAGAATTGTGTCTCCAGGTGTAACTACCTTGGTCCAAATATTCCTTATAGCCAGCAATAACATGTGACAATGTTTCATGTTCTTTACAAAATGTACAACGAGAATCATCCGCCTGTCCCCATAATACCATATAATAATAATAATAATAATAATAATAATGAAAACATCTCATCCCTAAAAGTAACTAGTTACATAAAGTAATATACAAGATAAAAGTTCGTATATGCCACTCTCCAAATTGGGCATGAGAAAATACATTTTACCGCTGCTAAAGTCCAAAACCTTACATCATTGTAACCTTAAATTGAAAAGTCCTTTAAAATACCAGGAGATCTGGATCTAGCCAGTCTTTTTCCTTCTTACAAAAAAGATAGTATGTTGATCGAATACAAATATTGATTGCTGTTCTAATTACGTTTGTTGCCTTTACTTTTGGAACTCCTATACTTGTTAATGCATTGAGTAGATTTTGTCCAGAATCGTTTTTACCGATTAGTCCAAGAGCGCTCATACTCAGATTTACGAAACTAGCGTTTTTGTATCTGGCATTCAAGTCTTGAAGCGTTTCATCACAGCTGGTCTGTTTCCTTTCAATGTTCTCCTTTACTTTTGTTATGAATCCACACGTTAATTCAACCACGACGACATTTTCCTTGCGGTGGACTAATATCAGGTCAGGCCTTTTTAATGATCTTGTTACTGAAGTTGGACAAGCATACCCTGGAAGATCAGCATATATTTGGACATCTTTTAAGCCTACAAGTGCTTTCGTGATGTTGGCGAGGATGGAATTATGACGCCACGTATAACGCCCTTGTTGTAGATGTACTTTACAGCCAGAGACGACATGCATTAGAGACTGGGCATTACTGTTACAAGCCAAGCAAGTGTCACTTGATGCTTTCCCCCACATGGTCATGTTTTTAAGTGTTGGCAGGGTATTGTTCAGATACCGCATTGTGAAGTTGTAGATGTTAGCTGGTAGGATATCTCTGGTCTGTGTCCAAAGACTTTTGAATATCTCTGAGCCATGTGACCACATCAGTTTCACTATGTATCCTTGGTATTCTAGTTCATCTGAAATTCTTGCTATTTGCTGAGATCTAACAGCTTTTGTTACTTCCTTTGAGTTTTCATGGGTGTCATATTGAATATTTGTTCCAGCTGTTGCTTGGTGTAAAAATCTTACGTCATGATTTGGAGACTTTTTTAGACAATTTCGGCGGGTATTTTGGCACTGCATAAACTTCGTAGACACCTTTATCAAGTCCAAACCGAATCTCGTTTTTGACAAGGTGACGATGTCAAGTGTTCCGTTGATGGGGATTTCGAGCCATTTTCTTATGTAGCTGCAACAGATGTTATCAAGATTTTGCCTAACCCATGTCATGCCTAAGTCCGCGACGGTGAGGTCCCAACTTATTTTGGACAGTAGATACTTGCTGTATAACTCTATTTTATGCTTTGAGTGTAAGGGTAGTTTGTCTATATCAGTGAGTATTTCTCGGCATTTTCTCACAAGGGTACTCTTGTGCTCCTCGTCATCCATCTGGAAGTTGAAATGTCTACCAAGGTACGTAAATTGCTCATTTATCTTGACAGGTGGAATGACTGAGTTATTCGTTAGCAATTTTGGAAGGAACTGGACAGCAGTCGTACCCTGTTTTTGTATTCCAAAGGTTTTACACTTGTCAACACGTATTATCATATTTGCCCATGATACCCATCTGGTAAATGCATTCAGTAGTATCTGGTTCTCATACTGCTGTCCTGTGACGATTGCAGCATCATCAGCGAATTGGTACCAATGCCGTGGGGACAAATGCTGTGCGTATTTGTAACCAAGCTGTTCAAATTCTTGAGATCTTATTGACGTTATAAAAGTATTGAAAATCATGTTGAAAAGTAGGGGACTAAGACAGTCACCTTGCAAAACTCCCCTGTTGATAGGAATGAATGGCGTGGAATAACTTTTTGTCAAGATCGATGTTTGGAAGTCCTTGTATAAACTTTCAACTAAGCTCTGGATTTCAAATGGCACGTGATGGTATTCTAAAATACATTTGATCAGGTTATGGTGTACTTCGCCAAATGCATTTTTCAAGTCAATCAGGGTGATAACAATAGATCGCTGTTTCCTTTTTGAATGGTTTATCAGATAAGCCATATGGGACGTATGCTCCAGAGTACCTGCCACTTTTGGTGTAAACCCCTTTTGGATATTATTCTCTGCATAACCATTTTGAGTTAGGAACTCGAAGACACGATTTCTTATGAAAGATGTCATAACTTTTAAGGCAACATTTTGAAGTGTGATAGGGCGAAAATTGGCTGGTTCGTCTGTCGATCCCTTTTTATAAATGAGCACAGTTATAGCCTTTTTCCATGTACTGAGGAAAGTTTTAGTCGTCCATGCTTGTGAAATAATTGCAGTCAGATAGGTTCGCAAGTAAGGTGATCTTTTCAGTACTATGATCGAAATCTGGTCAAGGGGGCAGGGTGAACCTGATGTTTTCATTCGTCTTATGATATTGGTTATTTCTCTATAGGAAGGAGCAGTGAGATTGAACGGGATACTTGGCTGTGACAGTTTGGGTATCCAGTTCGGAATGCGAAATATTTTGTCTGGTATGAAGGCCCGAAATGTCTTTACAAAATGGGAGAAGCACTTTGGTCTATCAAATGAAGGCAGTATTTCCCTGGGCTTTTCGATGAATTGTTTAGCGTAGTCCCAAAAGGATCTCTTAATCATTGCACTGTGATCCGTCGTGTCTATTTTGTTATTGACATCAAGATCATTCCCATTTGCCTTTCTACGTAGCAGTTTTGAGACGAACTTTATTTCCCTTGTTATTTCTTTGGGGCTTGTTGGAGTTGCTTTACTCTTCAATTTCTTTAGAGCATTCTTGAGCATTTGTTTACTAAACTCTTTATATTTCGTTTCGAGCTCTTTATCTACGGATCGATGATCTCGCACGGTCCCATAGTGTTTTGCAAAATAGTTGTAAGTCACTTCTGCCATTTTGTTAACACAATGCTCCAAAGAATATTCATTGATTTCATTCAAAGAGAGATTCTCCTTCAAAAATGTATTTGCTTCACTCCACTGGTTATTTGTTTCTGGTAATTTAACACCTTTCTTTATAAATGCAGTTTCAGATTGTTCGAGAAGCGTGCCTACATCAATGTTCTCATTGTCAATGTTTACATTGTCGGGAGAATGCTGGCTGTCAATAGTATTTGAATCTCCATTGAGACCATGGATTGTCCGGCAACTTCGTTGGTGCATTTTAAGTCCCCTGTGACCTTTACACTTCTTTCCACAACAACAGGTAACTTCTGACGATACAACGGGCTCATTGTTTGGCAAAATCTCAATAGACGGTTGGCTGGAATCTTTTGTTTGTGGATCTTTGACCTTTGCCTTTCATCTCCAACTATGGCGGCCTAAGACCTTGAAGTCTTCACCACAAAAGCTGCATATCACCAGTACTGTTACAAAACTTACTATAATTGAAAAATTCATTTTGCGCGCACTTTCATGAGTGAGAGATACTTCTCAAAATAATGTTTCCTCGATGTTGTTTGCGATTAACAGCAGTAGTTCAGAAGTAATAATAATAATGATAATAATAATTTTTTTTTCAAACTTCATCTCATCATTTTAAAATTCCACTATAAATACAATATAAAGCAAAGATATCAGGAAAAAAAAATTAAGAACTACTATACCACTCACTATAAGGCATGGCATGTAGACGGTAAAAGTCACAAGCAGTCTACCAACTCATTAATTCCGGATCTGTCCACTCTTTGTCTCTTATACAGAAAATGTAATAAGTACTACGGATGCATACATTTATTATCCCTTTCACTATAATATAATAATAATAATAATAATAATAATAATAATAATAATAATAATAATAATAATAATAATAATAATAATAATAATAATAATAATAATAATGATAATAATAATAATAACAATAGAAGACTGTGTGGAATAGTGGAACAATAGAAGACTGATTGGAATAGAAGACTGTGTGGAGCTTGCCATTTTGGGATTAAATAACTATGTCAACGAAAGTCAAGATAAATTGATAGAAGGGGCAAGGGGATGTGAGATAATAGAGCAAGAGAGTACTGAAACAGTGAAAAGGAAACGGGTAGAAGCAAGGGTGTCTGAGTGGAAAGAAAAACCGCTACATGGGCAATATCTTCGAGAAACAGAAGACGTCAAAAGTATGGACACGTGGCTATGGCTAAGAGAAGGTACATTAAAAAAAGAAACAGAGAGTTTATTAACAGCAGCCCAAGACCAAGCATTGCGTACGAATATCATCAAGACTAAAATAGATAAGACCAGTGATTGCAGCTTGTGCAGATTGTGTAAGGAGGCAGATGAAACAGTGACCCATATTGCTAGTCAATGCAGTAAATTGGTACAGCTGGAATACAAGGCAAGGCACGACAAGGTGGCGCAAGCATTGCATTGGGAACTTTGTAGGAAAAATGACTTACAGCATGAAAAGAATTGGTACGAACACAATCCACAAAGTGTAGTTGAAAATGATAAATGTAAGATCTTGTGGGACTTTACGATCCAAACGGATCATTATATAACAGCAAGGAGACCAGACATTGTAGTAGTGGATAAGGATAAGAAAACCTGCCAGCTCATTGACGTAGCGTGCCCTGGAGATAAAAGAGTGAAAGAAAAGGAAGATGAAAAAGTTGTTAAATATCAGGACTTAGCCAGAGAACTCCGCAAGATATGGAGTATGGAAGTGAAAGTCATTCCAATTGTAATTGGAGTGTTGGGAACGATACCAGCTCGGTTAAAGGACAACTTGAAGGAAATTGGAATTCATCGCAAATCCAGAAATCAGTGTTACTGGGAACAGCAAGAATTTTGAGGAAGGTTCTTGAAGTCTGAGGATACTTGTTGTAACTTGATATTCAAGATTGACTCCAATATATAGAAACTGTATATTGTGCGTAATTTCTATAATAACAATAATAATAATAATAATAATAATAATAATAATAATAGTAATAATGATAATAATAATAATAATAATAATAATAATAAAAATAATAATAATAATAAATAATAATAATAATAATGATAATAATATTAATAATAATAATAATAATAATAATAATAATAATAATAATAATAATAATAATAATAATAATAATAATAATAATAATAATAATAATAATAATAATAATAATAAAGATATGAATGTCCTGGGTATGACGTTAAACTGCACCCGGTTGTAGAGTTTCGACGTGGGAGAATGAGGTTACCCTTTGCCACAACTACCTCCAGGTCACCCTTGAGCAAGGTGTAGTACCTGTCAGCTCTCCCCGAGACCTTGAAATTCCGGGTTGGCGTCCGGCGGGGGCTAGTCTGTCTCATGGGTGGGAGGGACTCTTTAGCTTTGGTTGGCAATCCTCCCAGAGATGGTGTCTCGATAGAAACACTGGTGGTTGTGTCACCTTATCACCACAATCCTCATTATGAGTGTTATGACAGATGTTAATCTAACTCACAACTGCGTTAATGAGACTGGAACCCCAAGTGAAGGTTTCACGCACGGCAGGTGTTCCATTGTACAGCAGGATGGACCCGGTCGTCATCAAGCTACTGCTGCCAGGATCAGAAGGAGATGGTCTCAAAACGACAATAGAATTGTCATGGAATGTTATTATAGGAGTGAACCACGAAAAATAAGTTACAGAAAAAGGATGCATCAACAATGAGAGAGATTGACAGAGAGATGTTCCCAGTCACAGAGCAAAGACTGCTAGATCAGAAGAGCCAAATCGTGCGGAAGCAATGGCTTTCTAGATTAGAGCTTGAAGAAATTGCTAGAGCAGTGGAAGATGGGGAATATGGTAGCATTAGGGGAGATTTAGAACATGAAGAGACCGAGAGGTCAATCTATCATCAAGAACCGGACATCCAAACGGAAAGAGATAGAACCGAGAATGATGTGTTCGCATTAAAAGAAAGAGTGGACGTTACAGAAGAGGAAATCTGCTTATTGCAGCGCTTGAATGAAATGAGAAAAATGGATAGAACAAGGTTACCAGCCTTAAGAGGGATTGAAAGTGAAAAATTGCGGAAAGCTGTTAAGAAACTTGATGTGCTATTGGAAAAAATCAAAGTAGATGATATAACAGATGTGAATGACCTGATATATTGTGCTTCAGCTGTTGTTGTAGGAAATCTTGGAGTTAAGCGTGAATGGGGAAGCAAGTCAAAGGAGCCTTGGTGGAAAAGAAGACTAGAGGGTCAAGTTAAACAGCTAAATAAAGATCTTGGAAGGATTAATGCCATTATTGAAAAGAAGTCAGTAAAAGAGAAATACAAGGATTAGCTTGAGAGGAAGCATAAAATAAGACGAAGAGGACCACAAGTTGCGAAAGAAAAAATACGTCAAAAAATCAAAGCTAAGACTGGTAAAATTACTAGGTACCAACAAAGAATAAGCCAGTATCAACAGAACAGACTTTTTAGAAATAATGAAGGCAGATTTTATCAACAATTGAATAATGAGAAAGAACATTTTGAGAATGAAGTACCTGATGCTGAGACGGCAAGAAATTTTTGGTCAGATATTTGGAGCAAAGAGGTCCAACATAATAAGGAGGCAAACTGGCTACACGAGTTTAG